>CP125979.1:96362180-99113546 GCA_030063025.1 Avena longiglumis
GGCCGCCGAGGGAGCTGGGCCCGAGGAGGCGCTTGGCCGCTCGCGGACGGAGAGGAGAAGCAAGAATGGCAGGGAGGGAGGGGCCCGACCGCGAGGCGAGTCCGGGCGAGGCGGTGGCTGGGCGCGCTTGGCGCAGCCGTGGAGGGCGCCGGAGCACGGGGAAGGGCGCTGGGCCGGGTTTCTGGGCCGGGCGAAGCCTGGCTGGGGCGACGGGCGGACCGCAGCGGACGGCGGCGCGGGTCGCCGAGGGAGAGAGAGGTCGCGAGGCGGGCGCGACGGCGGGGAACGGGCCGGAGGGGCCGGAGGTCGCCGCGACGCTGAGGGCTCAAGAGCCGAGCTTGATGGGGCGGCGACGAGGGTGAAGGAGCGGCCGCGAGCGGAGCGGGCGGGCAAGGAACGGGAGGCCGGAGGTGGGGAGGAGGACTGCGAGCTGGTTGGGCGACGCTAAGGGAGCGGCGAGCACGGGAGAGGTGGTCATGAGCGGAGCGGGCGAGGGGCGGGCGAGGGAAGAGGGGAGCCGCGCCGGGGGAGAGGGCGGCGACGCTGGTCTGGGCTGCGGAGAGGGGAGGAGGAAGACGCGGGCGAAGCGTGGACAAGGCTGGTGGGGAGAGAGTTGGGGAAGAGGAGCAAGGATGTGAGAGGTACGTAAGGGGCCAGGGCTAGGGGGCTGGGGGACAGGCCACGCTGGTGGGACAGCGTGGGCAGGCTGTGGCAGGAGGTGGGCGGAGGCGTGTGCCGTGGAGGGAGTGGCGTGTGTGGTCTGAGATGAGAGAGAGAAGGGAGAGGGGGAGGTGGCTGATGGGGATTGGTTGAGGGAGAGAGGCAGGGTGACGTGGCGAACACCGATTGGTTGGGGTGATGTGGAGGAAAGGGGTGGGTAGATTTTTAGGTAGCCTTAGGATTTAGAGGTGGGCCGATCTGTTTTATACGGGGGTGGTCGTTCGGGTCGGGTTGGCCCGTTCGACTGCCCCCACTAAAAATAATATAATTTTTTATTTGTTTAATTGGACCGTTTGCAAACCGCTCGCGGCCAAAACAAAATAATCCGGGAACCCTGGGTTTCCGGTGTTTGAATAAGATGGGCGTTTAGAAAACAAAGACGGGTTTGCAAACATAGTTTTATGCAAACAATGCATGATGATGACGATGCGATGCACAAATTCAACGCGATTTTCTAGTAGTGGTTTTGCGGGATGCCACAATTCGACACCACTAACAATGGATCTCGCCCTCGAGATCCGCCTCATGGTACCGGAAGGAAGGTTAGCGATCTGATCCTTCGCGCTTCGTGTAGATCCTCGCGACACCACCAACAAGAGGTTGTTGTCCGTGATCGTCGAGAGAACACTCCGGGAACAAAAGGTCGAAGGTAGAGGTATCAACAAGTAAAGCCACCTCTAACTTCGGTGGGAAGAGGGAATCGATGCATTCTCGTCCACTTCAATGTACAAAAGCGAATAGAAGGGGTAGTCGGCATGGGGGCCAATCCATCACGCACCCAAACTATTACTCCGCACAAGCAGTAGAAGAGCGTGCAACCATTCTCGGAATCAGACTGAAGATCTCGGCAAGCGAGGTTCGGAAACAAAGGAGTGATGCAGACTCTGCATCGGGTCTGGCGTGGATGATGTCGTCGCGTCGGAAAACACCGGAAGGCACAAACAAAGAACAAAGAATGGTACCACAGACGAAGGGTTCCTCGGCAGCATGAACACCGGATGGTAGAGCACCGTTATCAAAGAAGGAAGCGAAACCCTGAAGGTACGACGGAAACCCAACCACGAGAATTCCTGGACTCGAAGAAAGAGAAGAGAGCGGATTCAAAACACGTAGAGGTAAGAGAGGAATAGCAAAGGGGTAAGGAGTAAAATCAGACCTATTCAGAACTATCCAACCGATTTTGCAAAATAGTTTTGACACTCTACTTCGGCCGTTAGCTAGGTTATCCTACAGTCTGGACTTGTGGGGGATCGTAACTGAGCTCGATACCACTCAGAACACCCTGAATCGAACCTATGCAAGTTTGAGCAAAATTCACCAAACCCGCATAGAAACGATTCAAAGGTGCCCACCAGCACTTTCGCATGGTGGAAAACGAAGTAATAACATTACACAACAGTCCTCGATGGGACCCATAATGAGAGATATATATAACACCCAAAGGTCAAGAATACAAGTATAATATACAAAGATCCAAATCACCTTGAAAACGGTAGAGCGTCCGACTACGGACAAGAAGCAAATGGGGCTAAGAGCTCGAAGAATAACCAATGGCGCCCATAACCCTGCCCCAAGCGAAGGGTAACCCCGCTAACGGCGCCGATCTCAAAACCTGCTAGAACAAAAGGGTGCCACAAAGGGCAAAGGAAAAGGAGGAGCCAAGATCGAGGCCAGTACACGGCGAGGCTAGAATTCGGCGGTCCTCGCCTACATAGGTATGGTGGACTGAGCGGCAGCGGCAGCATGCACTAAACAACCTATAGAGACTCGATACAACTGGCGGAGATCAGAGGGGGTAAGAAAGACCTATTCGGATCCAACCTGATACTAGCATCCAACAAACCCATCCTGGTGTTTCCCCCTCGATACCAAACGAGGAAGTCAACCGAGGAACTCACACAGTTGGCAGTTTTACTTATTTGGTTATCGTTGCAGCAATTACTAGTCAGGTTTAGATAATCATCCTGATAAAGTAAGCAGTGGGCACTTTTAGTTAACCATTCCGTTATAGTTGCAGCAATTACTAATCAGATACAGATGGCATGATATAATCCCAAAACCCAGCAGTTGTTGGTACTTTTATTCAGCCATTCCGTTGTAGTTGCAATACTTACTAGTCAGGTACAATGGTCGCAAGCGACACGCCAAACAAGCAGTTGTGGGCAGTATTAAATAGCCATTCCATTATAGTGAAGCTGATTACTAGTCATTATTAAGTCAAATTATAGCAATAAACTTTAGTTATGCTTGTCTATGATCGAGATACTGTGCTCCAAGTCGTCCATATCCGCGGACACGGCTTTCAGAAAGTTTTACCCGGCCGGGGTGCACCAATAGCAACACACGCTCGATCAACCTCGAAAAAAACCAAATCAAAACCAAACGAGGCTTTCACGACTGAACAATCACAGGATTCAGAATTATTTCAGGGGGCCACCCCTTGGAGTACACCCGCAACAAAGTAAGCAAGCTCCGAGACGGACTCAAGGTTGTGGGGACGGCCAGTGAACGATCGGGAACCCAAACTGGGCTTGTCGACACCGGAATCGTGCCACGATCCTAACAAAGACAAAGGTGCTCCTCGCACAAAAGTAAATACAAAGTAGCATGGCATAAGTACAGATCGTAAATAAAACCTCAAACTAGTTTGTGGCCCCAAGAAATAAGATGAATCAAGCTCGCTCGTGGGGGTCCCATATACCTCCGGATGTGGATAGCGCGATAAATCAAGGAACAGTATCAAGTACTCGGGTCTTACGGACACAAGTGCTCGAAACCAAATATTTTCTATCACCCACCGCCTCTCGCTTATTTCAATTTTAGTTGTTAAACAGAAATTAAAGTGACGATAAGTAAAACTAGAATCATCTCCAACATCAACATGCGGCAATACAAGAATCGTGGGCATATGACGACACTCCTCAGCACTTGAGCAAGCAACTGCGACGCGCAAGTCCAACTATCTACCAAACAACAGGTAATAGGGTGGGTCCAAGGCAATATAGGGCTGCACGGTATATCACAGGTACGGAAACTAAGCATCGCAACACAGATAGCAATAGATCAACAGGAGGGAAGAAATACTATAAAAGTAAGATAGGTAGAAAGAGGGAGATGCTCGCCTGAAAACATTGCCGAAGGTTCAACCCGAAGGTCGGGGCGAAGCTCACATCAACTCAATGGCCTTGTCCGCGAAGAAGCAAAACACTAGAAGAAACACCGGATGCACTATTTAATACAACGGCAGAAGATCGGCATGATGCATGCATGATGGATGGCATGGCAAAGGTGCGATGCAATTAGGTCATATTAAGCGGAACCGGGGTCCCGACATTAATTAGGTGGTTCAAGTTATTTGTCTACCCCGCAAATTAAATGTTGTTTAACATGGCAAACGATAGTACTGGTTCGCTACACAAGTTTAAATGAGGCCAATACAAGGCTAGATTTGCCCGCATATGGGCCCCATATTTAATTATTAGGTGAATCGGCATAAGGCCCCCAAACCAATGATATGCGTGCAAGTATGGCAATTCAATATGCAACAAGTTGTTATTATGTTATAAAATAGGGTTTCGGAAAGGGGTTCACACATTGAGGGTTCTCGACGGTCTTGGGGTTCCGGGGTTCGGCGTTGGTCTCGGGGTCCAGGGTTCGACGGGTCGGTCTCGGCGGAAGCATTCTCGGATAACGGAGGTACGTCTTGTTGCATCCGGGAAGCCGAACTTGGTTAGGTCGGGCGCTGGATTCGATTCGTCGCACCGTTTGTCGCCATGCAGATCACGCGGTCCCACGGGTCGATCTTGCCGCTGGCGAAGGTCTTGTCGGGCCCGCCATCGAGTCGCGTCCGCCGGGTTCGTCGGGGTTTAGCGTTCGTGTCGAAAGGCCTTGGCGTTTCCTGTTCACGCCAGATGACGATCTCGAGGTCTCGAGCGTTCGTTCGGTGTCGACGATCTTGGCGGCACCGTGTTCGGGTCTCGGCGTCGTAGCTCTGGTGCCCAAGGCGACATCAAAACAGCGGGTCTTGTCGAAGAGACTATCTTGGCCCGGACAACACCATCTCGCAGACGCACACCGAGGCTTGGCCGAATCCTCGCCATACCAACCAACAGGCGGCGAGCCTTTAACGCCAAGGCGGCTCCCCGGTTGCCAGACGGAGGAGGCAGCCACGGAGGTGAGGAGCAGGTCGGTGACGCGAGGGGCTTGAGAGGGCGCGGGCTCTGCGGCGAGAAGCGGGAGCGGCTGGCTGACGTAGCCCGCAGAGGGAGCGGCGAGGGAGGCGCCGGGCTTCTGGACGGAGAGGAGAAGCCAGCAGGGACGAGGGGGCCCGACCATGAGGCGAGTCCGCGAGGCGGGTGGCTGGCGCCGTGGTGGGAGGCCGAGCCAGGGGAAGGCGCGGCCGGGCGGCGCGGGGCGAAGCTCGTTGGGGGCGACGGGCGGACCAGCAGACGGCGGGCGACGGGTCGCCGAGGAGAGGAGAGACCGAGGCGGGCGCGAGCGAACGGGCCGGGCAGGCGGAGGTCGCCGGCGACGCGGAGGGCCTGGGGAAGAGCCGGAGCTTGATGGGGCGGCAGACGAGGGTGAAGGAGCGGCGCTGCGAGCGGAGGCGGGCGGAGCGTGAACGGGAGGCCGGAGGTGGGAGGAGGACGGCGAGCTGGTTGGCGGGCGACGCGTGCGGGAGCGGCGAGCACGGGGAGAGGTGGCTGCGGAGCGGCGGAGCGGGCGACTAGGGCGGCGAGGGAAGAGGTGCGGAGCGGCCGAGGGAGAGCGGCGACGCGGGTCCGCGGGGCTGCCAGAGAGGGGAGGGGGAGGAAGACGCGGGGCGAGGGAGCGTGGACGGGCGCTGGTGGGGAGAGAGTTGGGGAAGAGGAGCAGTGACAGGGGAGAGGTACGTGGTGGGGCCAGGGGCTAGGGGCCAGGGGGACAGGGCCACGCGGGTGGGACCGCGCGTGGGCCAGGGCGCAGGCGGGAGGTGGGTGCGCGCGGAGGCGTGTGTGTGCTGTGAGGGAGTGGCGTGTGTGGTCTGAGATGAGAGAGAGAAGGGAGAGGGGGAGGTGGCTGATGGGGATTGGTTGAGGGAGAGAGGCAGGGTGACGTGGCGAACACCGATTGGTTGGGGTGATGTGGAGGAAAGGGGTGGGTAGATTTTTAGGTAGCCTTAGGATTTAGAGGTGGGCCGATCTGTTTTATACGGGGGTGGTCGTTCGGGTCGGGTTGGCCCGTTCGACTGCCCCCACTAAAAATAATATAATTTTTTATTTGTTTAATTGGACCGTTTGCAAACCGCTCGCGGCCAAAACAAAATAATCCGGGAACCCCGGGTTTCCGGTGTTTGAATAAGATGGGCGTTTAGAAAACAAAGACGGGTTTGCAAACATAGTTTTATGCAAACAATGCATGATGATGACGATGCGATGCACAAATTCAACGCGATTTTCTAGTAGTGGTTTTGCGGGATGCCACATGAACCAACTTGGTTTGCCATCACCCTATGACCTAAACAAACACAAAACAAGAGAGAGCTACGCCGGGCTACCCCTGTCAGAGGAACGTCTAGGGGGGTAGACGATCCGAGTGTGCACAGAGATGAGGGTTTCGCCGGAGGAAGACCACGAGAACATCGGAATGAGATGAAAACTTGCATGTGCCCCTAGCATATGTGTGTGTGGGTGTGGTTAGAGGTTGGTATATATAGGTGCTTGCATGTGTCCCCCCTCGCATGCATGCGCTCTAACCTAGAGGCGAAGGTTCCGGCCCAGATAAGGGTGGAATCTCCGCCGAGGTGAAACCGGTAGGATAGTGCCCCAACTTGTGAACCAACATGGTTTGACATCACCCTATGACCTAAACAAACACAAAACAAGAGAGAGATACTGGGCTACCTCATGGGAGGAACGTCTAGGGGGTAGACGATCCGAGTGTGCATACAGATCAGGGTTTCGCCGGAGGAAGACCACGAGAACATTGGAATGAGATGAAAACTTGCATGTGCCCCTAGCATATGTGTGTGGGTGTGGTGAGAGGTTGGTATAGGTGCTTGCATGTGTCCCCTCGCATGCATGCGCCTAACCTAGAGGCGAAGGTTCGGACCAGATGAGGGTGCAATCTCCGCCGAGGTGAAAACGGGTAGGATAGTGCCCCAACTTGTGAGCCAACATGGTTTGACATCACCCTATGACCTAAACAGACACAAAACAAGAGAGACATGGGCTACCCCTGTCGGAGGAACGTCTAGGGGGTAGACGATCCGAGTGTGCAGAGATCGTGGTTTCAGGAGGAAGACCACGAGAACATCGGAATGAGATGAAAACTTGCATGTGCCCCTAGCATATGTGTGTGTGGGTGTGGTTAGAGGTTGGTATATATAGGTGCTTGCATGTGTCCCCTCGCATGCATGCGCTCTAACCTAGAGGCGAAGGTTCCGGCCCAGATAAGGGTGGAATCTCCCGTCGAGGTAAACCGGTAGGATACTGCCCCAACTTGTGAACCAACTTGGTTTGCCATCACCCTATGACCTAAACAAACACAAAACAAGAGAGAGCTACCTGGCTACCTGTCAAAGGAACGTCTAGGGGTAGACGATCCGAGTGTGCACAGAGATCGTGGTTTCACGGAGGAAGACCACGAGAACATCGGAATGAGATGAAAACTTGCATGTGCCCCTAGCATATGTGTGTGTGGGTGGTTAGAGGTTGGTATATATAGGTGCTTGCATGTGTCCCCCTCGCATGCATGCGCCTAACCTAGAGGCGAAGGTTCTGGCAGTATAAGGGTGGAATCTCCCCGTCGAGGTGAAACCGGGTAGGATAGTGCCCCAACTTGTGAACCAACATGGTTTGACATCACCCTATGACCTAAACAAACACAAAACAAGAGAGAGCTACGCCGGGCTACCCTTGTCAGAGGAACGTCTAGGGGGGTAGACGATCCGATGTGCATAGAGATCAGGGTTTCGCCGGAGGAAGACCACGAGAACATTGGAATGAGATGAAAACTTGCATGTGCCCCTAGCATATGTGTGTGGGTGTGGTGAGAGGTTGGTATAGGTGCTTGCATGTGTCCCCCCTCGCATGCATGCGCTCTAACCTAGAGGCGAAGGTTTCGGACCCGTATGAGGGTGGAATCTCCCCGTCGAGGTGAAACCGGGTAGGATAGTGCCCCAACTTGTGAGCCAACATGGTTTGACATCACCCTATGACCTAAACAAACACAAAACAAGAGAGATCTACGGGCTACCCTGTGAGGAACGTCTAGGGGTAGACGATCCGAGTGTGCACAGAGATCGTGGTTTCACGGGAGGAAGACCACGAGAACATCGGAATGAGATGAAAACTTGCATGTGCCCCTAGCATATGTGTGTGTGGGTGTGGTTAGAGGTTGGTATATAGGTGCTTGCATGTGTCCCCTCGCATGCATGCGCCTAACCTAGAGGCGAAGGTTCCCCGTATAAGGGTGGAATCTCCCGTCGAGGTGAAACCGCAGGATAGTGCCCCAACTTGTGAACCAACATGGTTTGACATCACCCTATGACCTAAACAAAAACAAAACAAGAGAGAGCTACGCCGGCTACCTCGCGAGGAACGTCTAGGGGATGGACGATCCGAGTGTGCACAGAGATCGTGGTTTCACGGAAGACCACGAGAACATTGGAATGAGATGAAAACTTGCATGTGCCCCTAGCATATGTGTGTGGGTGTGGTGAGAGGTTGGTATAGGTGCTTGCATGTGTCCCCTCGCATGCATGCGCCTAACCTAGAGGCGAAGGTTCCGTATGAGGGTGGAATCTCCCGTCGAGGTGAAACCGGTAGGATAGTGCCCCAACTTGTGAGCCAACATGGTTTGACATCACCCTACGACCTAAACAAACACAAAACAAGAGAGAGCTACTGGCTACCCTTTTCGAGGAACGTCTAGGGGGTGACGATCCGAGTGTGCAGAGATCGTGGTTTCACGGAGGAAGACCACGAGAACATCGGAATGAGATGAAAACTTGCATGTGCCCCTAGCATATGTGTGTGTGGGTGGTTAGAGGTTGGTATATATAGGTGCTTGCATGTGTCCCCCTCGCATGCATGCGCTCTAACCTAGAGGCGAAGGTTCGGACCAGATGAGGGTGGAATCTCCCGTCGAGGTGAAACCGGTAGGATAGTGCCCCAACTTGTGAGCCAACATGGTTTGACATCACCCTATGACCTAAACAAACACAAAACAAGAGAGAGCTACGCTGGCTACCTCGCTGAGGAACGTCTAGGGGGGTAGACGATCCGAGTGTGCACAGAGATCAGGGTTTCACCGGAGGAAGACCACGAGAACATCGGAATGAGATGAAAACTTACATGTGCCCCTAGCATATGTTTGTGTGTGGGTGTGGTTAGAGGTTGGTATATATAGGTGCTTGCATGTGTCCCCCCTCGCATGCATGCGCTCTAACCTAGAGGCGAAGGTTCCGCCCGTATAAGGGTGGAATCTCCCGACTTGAAACCGGTAGGATAGTGCCCCAACTTGTGAACCAACATGGTTTGACATCACCCTATGACCTAAACAAACACAAAACAAGAGAGAGCTACTGGCTACCTCGGAGGAACGTCTAGGGGGGTAGACGATCCGAGTGTGCATAGAGATCAGGGTTTCGCCGGAGGAAGACCACGAGAACATTGGAATGAGATGAAAACTTGCATGTGTCCCTAGCATATGTGTGTGGGTGTGGTGAGAGGTTGGTATAGGTGCTTGCATGTGTCCCCCCTCGCATGCATGCGCTCTAACCTAGAGGCGAAGGTTCCGGACCCGTATGAGGGTGGAATCTCCCCGTCGAGGTGAAACCGGGTAGGATAGTGCCCCAACTTGTGAGCCAACATGGTTTGAAATCACCCTATGACCTAAACAAACACAAAACAAGAGAGAGCTACGCCGGGCTACCCCTGTCAGAGGAACGTCTAGGTGGGTAGACGATCCGAGTGTGCACAGAGATCAGGGTTTCGCCGGAGGAAGACCACGAGAACATCGGAATGAGATGAAAACTTGCATGTGCCCCTAGCATATGTGTGTGTGGGTGTGGTTAGAGGCTGGTATATATAGGTGCTTGCATGTGTCCCCCCTCGCATGCATGCGCTCTAACCTAGAGGCGAAGGTTCCGGGCCCGTATAAGGGTGGAATCTCCCCGTCGAGGTGAAACCGGGTAGGATAGTGCCCCAACTTGTGAACCAACTTGGTTTGCCATCACCCTATGACCTAAACAAACACAAAACAAGAGAGAGCTACGCCGGGCTACCCCTGTCAAAGGAACGTCTAGGGGGGTAGACGATCCGAGTGTGCACAGAGATCAGGGTTTCGCCGGAGGAAGACCACGAGAACATCGGAATGAGATGAAAACTTGCATGTGCCCCTAGCATATGTGTGTGTGGGTGTGGTTAGAGGTTGGTATATATAGGTGCTTGCATGTGTCCCCCCTCGCATGCATGCGCTCTAACCTAGAGGCGAAGGTTCCTGGCTCGTATAAGGGTGGAATCTCCCCGTCGAGGTGAAACCGGGTAGGATAGTGCCCCAACTTGTGAACCAACATGGTTTGACATCACCCTATGACCTAAACAAACACAAAACAAGAGAGAGCTACGCCGGGCTACCCTTGTCAGAGGAACGTCTAGGGGGGTAGACGATCCGATGTGCACAGAGATCAGGCTTTCGCCGGAGGAAGACCACGAGAACATTGGAATGAGATGAAAACTTGCATGTGCCCCTAGCATATGTGTGTGGGTGTGGTGAGAGGTTGTTATAGGTGCTTGCATGTGTCCCCCCTCGCATGCATGCGCTCTAACCTAGAGGCGAAGGTTTCGGACCCGTATGAGGGTGGAATCTCCCCGTCGAGGTGAAACCGGGTAGGATAGTGCCCCAACTTGTGAGCCAACATGGTTTGACATCACCCTATGACCTAAACAAACACAAAACAAGAGAGATCTACGCCGGGCTACTCAGTCGAGGAACGTCTAGGGGGGTAGACGATCCGAGTGTGCACAGAGATCAGGGTTTCGCCGGAGGAAGACCACGATAACATCGGAATGAGATGAAAACTTGCATGTGCCCCTAGCATATGTGTGTGTGGGTGTGGTTAGAGGTTGGTATATATAGGTGCTTGCATGTGTCCCCCCTCGCATGTATGCGCTCTAACCTAGAGGCGAAGGTTCCCCAGTATAAGGGTGGAATCTCCCGTCGAGGTGAAACCGGTAGGATAGTGCCCCAACTTGTGAACCAACATGGTTTGACATCACCCTATGACCTAAACAAAACAAAACAAGAGAGAGCTACGCTGGCTACCTCCGGAGGAACGCCTAGGGGATAGGCGATCCGAGTGTGCACAGAGATCGTGGTTTCACGAGGAAGACCACGAGAACATTGGAATGAGATGAAAACTTGCATGTGCCCCTAGCATATGTGTGTGGGTGTGGTGAGAGGTTGGTATAGGTGCTTGCATGTGTCCCCTCGCATGCATGCGCCTAACCTAGAGGCGAAGGTTCGGACCAGATGAGGGTGGAATCTCCCCGTCGAGGTGAAACCGGGTAGGATAGTGCCCCAACTTGTGAGCCAACATGGTTTGACATCACCCTATGACCTAAACAAACACAAAACAAGAGAGATCTACGCCGGGCTACCCTTTTCAGAGGAACGTCTAGGGGGGTAGACGATCCGAGTGTGCACAGAGATCAGGGTTTCGCCGGAGGAAGACCACAAGAACATCGGAATGAGATGAAAACTTGCATGTGCCCCTAGCATATGTGTGTGTGGGTGTGGTTAGAGGTTGGTATATATAGGTGCTTGCATGTGTCCCCCCTCGCATGCATGCGCTCTAACCTAGAGGCGAAGGTTCCGGACCAGATGAGGGTGGAATCTCCCGTCGAGGTGAAACTGCAGGATAGTGCCCCAACTTGTGAGCCAACATGGTTTGACATCACCCTATGACCTAAACAAACACAAAACAAGAGAGAGCTACTGGCTACCTGTCGAGGAACGCCTAGGGGGTGACGATCCGAGTGTGCACAGAGATCGTGGTTTCGTGAGGAAGACCACGAGAACATTGGAATGAGATGAAAATTGCATGTGCCCCTAGCATATGTGTGTGGGTGTGGTGAGAGGTTGGTATAGGTGCTTGCATGTGTCCCCCCTCGCATGCATGCGCTCTAACCTAGAGGCGAAGGTTCCGGACCCGTATGAGGGTGGAATCTCCCCGTCGAGGTGAAACCGGGTAGGATAGTGACCCAACTTGTGAACCAACATGGTTTGACATCACCCTATGACCTAAACAAACACAAAACAAGAGAGAGCTACGCCAGGCGACCCCTGTCAGAGGAACGTCTAGGGGGTAGACGATCCGAGTGTGCATAGAGATCAGGGTTTCGCCGGAGGAAGACCACGAGAACATTGGAATGAGATGAAAACTTGCATGTGCCCCTAGCATATGTGTGTGGGTGTGGTGAGAGGTTTGTATAGGTGCTTGCATGTGTCCCCCCTCGCATGCATGCGCTCTAACCTAGAGGCGAAGGTTCCGGACCCGTATGAGGGTGGAATCTCCCCGTCGAGGTGAAACCGGGTAGGATAGTGCCCCAACTTGTGAGCCAACATGGTTTGACATCACCCTATGACCTAAACAAACACAAAACAAGAGAGAGCTACGTCGGCTACCTCGCCGAGGAACGTCTAGGGGGTAGACGATCCGAGTGTGCACAGAGATCGTGGTTTCACGAGGAAGACCACGAGAACATCGGAATGAGATGAAAACTTGCATGTGCCCCTAGCATATGTGTGTGTGGGTGTGGTTAGAGGTTGGTATATATAGGTGCTTGCATGTGTCCCCTCGCATGCATGCGCCTAACCTAGAGGCGAAGGTTAGGGCCAGTATAAGGGTGGAATCTCCGCCGAGGTGAAACCGTAGGATAGTGCCCCAACTTGTGAACCAACTTGGTTTGCCATCACCCTATGACCTAAACAAACACAAAACAAGAGAGAGCTACGCTGGCTACCTCACAAAGGAACGCCTAGGGGGTAGACGATCCGAGTGCACAGAGATCGTGGTTTCACGGAGGAAGACCACGAGAACATCGGAATGAGATGAAAACTTGCATGTGCCCTAGCATATGTGTGTGTGTGGGTGTGGTTAGAGGTTGGTATATAGGTGCTTGCATGTGTCCCCCCTCGCATGCATGCGCTCTAACCTAGAGGCGAAGGTTCCTGGCCCGTATAAGGGTGGAATCTCCCCGTCGAGGTGAAACCGGGTAGGATAGTGCCCCAACTTGTGAACCAACATGGTTTGACATCACCCTATGACCTAAACAAACACAAAACAAGAGAGAGCTACGCCGGGCTACCCTTGTCAGAGGAACATCTAGGGGGGTAGACGATCCGATGTGCACAGAGATCAGGGTTTCGCCGGAGGAAGACCACGAGAACATTGGAATGAGATGAAAACTTGCATGTGCCCCTAGCATATGTGTGTGGGTGTGGTGAGAGGTTGGTATAGGTGCTTTCATGTGTCCCCCCTCGCATGCATGCGCTCTAACCTAGAGGCGAAGGTTCCGGACCCGTATGAGGGTGGAATCTCCCCGTCGAGGTGAAACCGGGTAGGATAGTGCCCCAACTTGTGAGCCAACATGGTTTGACATCACCCTATGACCCAAACAAACACAAAACAAGAGAGAGCTACGCCGGGCTACCCCTGTCAGAGGAACGTCTAGGGGGGTAGACGATCCGAGTGTGCACAGAGATCAGGGTTTCGCCAGAGGAAGACCATGAGAACATCGGAATGAGATGAAAACTTGCATGTGCCCCTAGCATATGTGTGTGTGGGTGTGGTTAGAGGTTGGTATATATAGGTGCTTTCATGTGTCCCCCCTCGCATGCATGCGCTCTAACCTAGAGGCGAAGGTTCCGGGCCCGTATAAGGGTGGAATCTCCCCGTCGAGGTGAAACCGGGTAGGATAGTGCCCCAACTTGTGAACCAACATGGTTTGACATCACCCTATGACCTAAACAAAAACAAAACAAGAGAGAGCTACGCCGGGCTACCCCTGTCAGAGGAACGTCTAGGGGGATAGACGATCCGAGTGTGCACAGAGATCAGGGTTTCGCCGGAGGAAGACCACGAGAACATTGGAATGAGATGAAAACTTGCATGTGCCCCTAGCATATGTGTGTGGGTGTGGTGAGAGGTTGGTATAGGTGCTTGCATGTGTCCACCCTCGCATGCATGCGCTCTAACCTAGAGGCGAAGGTTCCGGACCCGTATGAGGGTGGAATCTCCCCGTCGAGGTGAAACCGGGTAGGATATCGCCCCAACTTGTGAGCCAACATGGTTTGACATCACCCTATGACCTAAACAAACACAAAACAAGAGAGAGCTACGCCGGAGGAACGTCTAGGGGGGTAGACGATCCGAGTGTGCACAGAGATCAGGGTTTCGCCGGAGGAAGACCACGAGAACATTAGAATGAGATGAAAACTTGCATGTGCCCCTAGCATATGTGTGTGTGGGTGTGGTGAGAGGTTGGTATATATAGGTGCTTGCATGTGTCCCCCCTCGCATGCATGCCCTCTAACCTAGAGGCGAAGGTTCCGTACCTGTATAAGGGTGGAATCTCCTCGTCGAGGTGAAACCGGGTAGGATAGTGTCCCAACTTGTGAACCAACATGGTTTGACATCACCCTATGACCTAAACAAACACAAAACAAGAGAGAGCTACGCCGAGCTACCCCTGTTTGAGGAACGTCTAGGCGAAATAAGGGGGGAATCTCCCCATTTAGCCCAGATCTAGGGTTTGCTTGGAAAACGAGTACAAGACGAAATAAAAAATTATATATTAATAATATATAGTTTATTCTATAATAGTAGACACTAAATAAAGTATGTTGTAAAATTTGATATTAAACAAAAGACCCTTCTTTCAAAAAAAAAGTTAAAAAAAAAACCTAGCTACGACCGCTGCCTCGGTATGCAGATGTCGGCGTAGCCCTATCCCACTTAGTTTCTTCTATAATAATAGACACAAAATAATAGACATAAAAATAAAAAAAATCGCCCTAGCTACGCCGACGGCTGCCCTCGGCGTATGCCTGCCCGTCGGCGTAGCCTAATCCGATTTTTTGACCCTGCCACCCCGGCCACTGCTTCCCTCTATCCCCACCCCGCCTCCCAACCCTCCCACCCCGACCCGCTGACACCAAAGACGCCTCCTCCCCAACATCCGCCTTCCCCAAAGACCACGCCGCCTCCCACTCCCTAGCGCCCTCCTCCTAGCCCTCCTCCCTCAGACTGCAGCCTCCTTCCCTAGCAGCGCCTCCTCCCAAAGATCGCCGCCTCCCTCCCCGCCTCCGCCCTCCCCGCCCCAAGACCCTCCTCCTCGCACCGCTGGTCTGCCCCCGCCCCAGACCCCTTCCCAAAGACCACGGCGTCCGCCCTTCCCGCCCCTTCCCCGCTAGCTCCCAGCGCACCTCTGCCTGACCCCACTGCCACCACCTGCTCCTCCCGACCCCGGCCCCTGCCTAGCTCCTCCACCCGAGCTAGTGGAGGTGAGTGTAGACCCGATTTTTTATTTTTACTTTGTAGTTTTTTATGTGATGATAAATAGGAGTAGGAGTAGTTGTAGTATGTAGGATAAGAAGTAGGAGTAGAATGAAAACCCTAAATAGAAGTAGTTTGTAGTATGTGAGTAGAAATAGGAATGGAACTAGAATTGCTAGAAATAGGAGTAGAATTAGAAATGCTAGAAATAGTAGTAGAAATAGAATTAGAAATAGATGTTGCATATTTAACCATCTTATCATGTTTTTTGTAGTTACTGGAGGGTGAGCGGGGGAGTGTTTCGACGGTGGGGTCCCGGATCATCTTCGACGATTTGATCACGCTTCGAGGGTGAGAATCCGTTCGCCTCTCTTGTACTTAGGTTTATTTTCGTGTCTAGATCACCAAGTATGTCGCGTCACCTAGGCGTCATCTCGACCGTAAGCGTTACGCGACTTAATATGCATTAGTGGTCTCGCATATTTTGGACCGTAACGTTTATGGCTTTTATCGGCAAATGGATTCGTAGTTGTTTGGTTCTCCTGGCTCTACCTCGATTCGAGACAGATTTCTGGCGCCTCGTTGTTCTCCGGATGCACATCCTCTTGGCTTTTTGTCGAGACGTATCGGGAGAGCAGCGGGAGGTGCGAAATTCTGCTGGATCGGGTAGAACCAGGAGAACTTACCCAATCTACGGATCCGCGGCTGGTAGGACCCTCTTTCCTATTGGACATGTAGGTTGATGGATGCGTAAAATATGAAGCATTTAATCTCGCTTTGATATAAAATGTTATATTTGTTGTTTGTCTCCCAACAAAGCGTAAGAGGATGGGCGATAATGGGTGGATGTACAAAGGGTCGTATTAGTGCGACTAATAAAGCAGACGATTGGGTACGGAACACTCATTTGTTAGTGAATGAGTTAGCGCGTGGTTCAAGGCAATTGTTCGGCACTTTGTCCTCGCGCCATTGCACTAAGCGTCATCGTCGGGGAAAGGATGACATGTACAAACACCTTACGCAATATGGGTACATGTCTAACTATGTCACGCAAGTCGACTTTGCTAGGTACGAACGTGATGAGGTGAGGTGATGCGTCGCCGCTCAATGGCAATGAGCACGATGGGATTAGAAACATGCTAGATGATCTTATCGATGCCGACCAGCCGAATTCGCCACCTCCACGGAGGAATCACCGTAACCGGAGGAACTGCTAGAACCGGAGGAACCGGAGCCAACCGCGAAGGCCTTCCTTGATATGATGGTCAGGCTAAGAGGCCTCACGAGGGTGCAAAGATTTCTCAGCTCGATGCCATCTCTCGGTGTCTAGCCGACAAGTGCCAAGATTCGCCACCCGTTCTCACTTTGAAGCTAATCTGAGAACATGTGGTAACATGTTGCAAGGGCATTGTCTCGCCCAAAACCTTTCACGAAACGAAGAAACTCATGAAGGAGCTCAACATGGATTATGAAAAGATAGATTGTTGTCCAAAAGGCTGCCTTTTGTTTTGGAAACAGTTTGAGGGTGACAAGTCTTGCTCCATTTGTAAGGCCTCTAGATATGAAGAGACAAAGGGAAGGATGGTCGGTGAGGCGAAGGTCGCTAAGAAGATACTTGTATCTCCCATTCATAAAAAGAATCCAGCTTTACTTGAGTGAGGAGACGCCAAGCAGATGACGTGGCAGAAGAAGGGGAAAAGATACGAGGACGGCACGGACGGAAGAAGATGGGACATCCATCCGATGGTAAGGCATGGAAGAACTTCGATGACAAATACCCTTGCAAGCGTAAGAGGCTCGGAATGTTAGAATTGCGATAGCAACAGATGGCTTCAACCCATATGGTATGTCGACGGCCTCGCACAGCTGTTGGCCGGTGTATGTTATTCCGCTCAATCTCCCTCCCGGAGTATTAATGCAACGGAAGACCATGTTTTTGTCGCTGATAATTCCAGACACGAGTATCCGGGAAGAACTTGAGTCTCTACATGCAGCCGATTGTGGATGATTTGAACCACTCTTGGATACACGGGACGTTGACATACGACCGAGCATCAAAGAGAAACTTTTTGATGAAAGTTTGGTTGCAGTATACTATGCATGACATGCAGTGCACGCCTAACGTGCGGATGGTGTATACCTGGTAAGTGGCCATGCCAGCAGTGTGCACCGACTTGAGTTCCTTTGGCTAAAGTCGGGTCGCAAATATGTTGCGTTTGACACGAATCGACGATACCTCAAAAGAAATCATTCGCTCGAGAAGATAGAAAGAACTTCAAGAAGGGCAAAGTTGTGCATGAAGTAAAGAGGTACCAAAGTTCGAGGGTGCGTTGTTGATGCCGAGATACGTGCTCGTGTTCATGCGCCGAACTGCCATCAATTTGCGGGATATGGTGTAACGATAATTGGACTCACGTGGCAGCCTTTAACGAATCTCGTATTACAAGGACCTCGAACTTCCCCATAAACACCGAAAAGAATGTCGGAGTCCTTTTCACAGGTCCTAAACATTCGGGAAGTCAAAGGATAATGTCAAGGCTAGAGTTGATGTTGAGAAGCTTTGTGATAGGAAGAGATTACACATGCACCTCCTACCGTCCATCGAAAGAATTGGTTCAAGCCGCATGCCTACTCGCCTTGATAATGTCCAAAAGAAGGAGTCATTTAGGTGGCTCAAATACCGTGATGTTCCACAGCGGTTATTGTTCGAATATAAGTAAGGAGTCAATCTTTTGACGGACAAGTCAACGGGCTCAAGAGTCACGACTATCATATATGGATTGAGCGGTGATGCCGGTGATGGTTCGAGGTATCTCCCGAAAAAGTATGGCGAAGTTCTTGGAGTTGAGCCATTTCTTCCGCACCTCTGTGCTAAGGATATGTCCTCCGGTGATTGAGAAGTCGCAAGTTCAGTGCCGGAGTTGCTATGCAATTTGGAGATGATCTTTCCGCCAGCTTCTTTACTCCGATGGCACATCTCATTGTGCACCTCGAACGAGGCACTATTGGGGGCCGTGCAATTTCGCTGGCAATTTTGTATTGAGAGAGAGTTTAAGTATATTCGAAAGATAATGGAAACAAAGCCAAGATTGAAGCATGCATAGCTGAAGCAACATGCCTTCGGAGATGGCGAGACGCATGACAACCCATCGCCCGATGATGTTCCCACTATGCATAACCCGGTCTCTCGTTACAATGTCGACCTGCCCAAGAATGACCCCAATCTCGAACTATTCCAATTTCCCGGTGGCAAGGCCGGTAAAGGACTAAAATATAGGTTGCCGAAGGAAGAGAAGGATTGCATAATGCTCTATGTGCTTATGAACATGAAGGAAGTGGTCGATTTCATTAGGTAAAATGGTGAACACCCTATTTCTCTATGCAGCTAGTAACTCTCTCCGTCTAATGCTTATTTTCTCCTTGGCCGGGACCGACTGATCCCTCTCCCATGGAGTTGGACACTCTACTGAAAGAGGGTGCTCCCGGAAATAAAAAAAACTTTGTGTCCTGGTTTATGGAAAAAGTAATTTCTAACCTGTCCCTCTTACCTTGCAATATGTGACTTGTCGCTCTTATTCCACGAATCACCGAACGCAACAAATTCCTCTTGTACCAGAGGGAGCTGATCCCAACGTTGAGATGTCGATGAGCTGAAATGTGTTTCCCAAGGTTGTAACAGTTGTCGCCATGAAGTATGAGAAGTATGATGTGAATGGGTTTCGCTTCCATACTGAGACGCACTGAAAGGGCGACCAATGCAAAAAACGGTAAATACCGGGTGTTCACCAAAGGAGCCTATTCCTTGATTATTACAGAAGGTTAGAGAATGTATACGAGCTGACCTTCAATCGTACAAATGTCGAACTCAATCTTGTTGTGTTCAAGTGCCACTGGTTTGACCGAAGGGGTGGACTGAGAACTACCCCTTCCATTGGGTTAGTTGAAGTTAGGCCTTCAACCACCTATAGCGGAGCCGACGTCTTTGTTGTTGCTCACCAAGCCAACCAAGTTTATTATTTGCCCTACCCATGCGAAAGCGGAACCTGGGCTGGGAAGTCGTGTTCCGTGTATCGCCACATGGTAACCTACCGATTCCCTCCGAGGACGATTACAACAACATTAACCCTTTAACGTCGAGGAATTTTCTATCAAGAGCAAGAGGACTTGGACACTTTGATTTAGAACCGTTGATCTTGAGGATCTTGGGAATGATGTAGAAACTCGGGTGAGTCGCAGAATCTACATGACATAAGTATGCTCGAGAAGCTCCATACCGAGAATGACAACGATGATGAGCCTACACCCTTCGATGAGAATCCAGATTTCTACTCAAAAGATAGTGATAGTGAGAATGAGAATGAGAATGTGAATGAGAATGAGAATGAAAATGATAGTGAGTACTTATTTTTTAATGCATTTTATTTTGTCTTTGTGCTTAACTGTTTTCTTAATTGCATTATGCCTTTATTCTTTGTGTATACATTTTATTATGTCTTTGTGCTTAACTGTTTTCTCTTACTTAATGCAGGTGATTGAACAATATGAGTAGCGGCAAGGCAACCAGTTCGTCCTTGCTTAATGCTAGCAAGCATAAGAAAAGTGCTACACGGAGTGGAGACAGCCAAATCATCCGCTACTCCCGATCTTGCTCCTGCTGGCGGAGGACGGGGCCGAGGCCGAGGTCGAGGAGGACGAGGACGAGGTGCCACGGGAGGAGGCGCGGACTTTGACCCACCACCCTCTGCTTCTGGCGACGTGGCTCCTGCGTTGTTCCCGAACAGCCTTTTCAGGCCGAGAGGAGGCAGAGTCGAGAGGGAGGCAGAGTCCGAGAGGGAGGCGAGGACCGAGGGAGGCGGGACCGACACGGAGGCGACACTAGCCGCGAGTTGGTGGGGCCAAGAAATTGCGGAATCGTGGGAATCGGGAGTCCCTGACGAGAAGTTTGAGCCTAGGACTCAGGAGGCGAAAGCCCTTATTATTCCAGATGGCCTTGAGTAAGTGTACTAATTTGGCAATTTAAAACATTTTATTTCATGTTGGTCATAAATAATTATTGTGTACTAACGTTTATTATTGTGCAGCAATTGGACATTTCCTCCGGGACGAAGCCTCGCCTTCCTAACAGCCTTGTTGGAGCTCTGATTAGGAAGTTCTGGCCGGGCTATCACATTACCCACGAGGGTGACAGGAAGCTAGCTACCACTTGGGCGGACTACCAGACTACCCGTGTCCCGGGCTTTCCGACAGCTGCTGATGCTGTCATCACCAAGTTTTGGGTAAGGCATATTTCTCGAGTTATGTTCATACTTGATGACCCCACCGTGCTAACTCATGACTCTTATGCATGATTGAAGTGCTTTTACCGTGTGGCCGAGGGGAGAAGGCGCAGAGGACTTTGCTTGGGGCTTGTGTGAAGTTGACCCTGTGTGCTACAACCGTAAGGTCACGGCCGCTAGCCACTTCGGGCTGACAGGCGTGAGGGTCGGAAGGAAGACATTGTCGGTAGGAACCCTAATCGAGTACTCGACGCCTTGAAGAGTACATGTCGGTGAGTAAAATGTCAATGAGATTCTACATTGCTTCTAAGTTACCATTGCATTTTCCGGAGTTGAGTATTGCATTTTCGTGTTATCTCGATTGGTAGCCGCATCGACTCGCATGGGAGGAGCTGGTTAGGACGAGGTGGCTCGGAGAAGACGAGGAGTTTGCAGCCTTGTCGAGGCGAACGCGGATAACCGAGGCGATGGTGGAACGACCGCTGGGAAACCGCAACTTTGACCGCTTCAAGGGGAAGGTGGTACGATATACATGGAACGACCTGCGTGCATTTCGCTTATGTTTGTACTTCATATGCATAATATTTTCTTTTCGCGACAGTGGCCGAGGCACAACCCGGGGAGGTGATTCATGACGCCGCCTATGAGATGATGCGCGAAGAAGCCCAATTACTCGGAGCCTCAACCCTCGTTCGTGGTACTCGACCGCCTGTAACGACTTGGGAACTACAAAGACGATGGTGAAGGCTCGTCACCCCATGTGGATGACCCCATTCACGCGGAGATCGACGAGGAGTCGGTGGTCTGTGGGGCACGGATTGCAGCATGGACGCCTCAAGATTCTGAATAAGAAGGTCAAGCCTACCCTCAAGACGAGCTTCAGCCGTCTCAAGGCTACCTACCCGCCGACGGCCCCCTATCCCGCCAGTGGCCAGCCTCGCTCCGCCGAGGATGTAAGTTTTCTCGTTTTCATCATCTTTATGACTTTTGTTCCTGCATGGCTAACCGACGAGATTCCTTGTATTTGAAATTGTAGTCGAGTTAGACGCTCACGGCCGCTTATGAGGAATATCGTGGCCTTTCGGCAAAGATCGAGGCGAATGCGATCTACATGCAATACGTAAATGTAAGTCCGAACCTTTATTTTTGCAAAGATACAAGTCCCACTTCCCCGCTTGTTGTACTACGGCCTGACTTCTAAACTATCTTGCAGGCCATGATGGTGAATATTCAAACTGGCCGAATAGAGATTTAGGGCCCGTGCCTCTCATGCCAGTGTCCGATGCCATTTTGGCAATCGAAGGAAAGCTTCGCTAGGACCTACTACGCATCGACACCGGTAAGTTCTTTGCGAACCCACCGGTTATCGCTTTACTTTGCCTCGCAAGTTGCTAACATGTAGGCAACATGTAGGAACGGAGCTTCGGGAACCGCACTTTGTCCACGCCGCCGGATGGGCGCGATCACACCGCTTCATGACGATGGTCCATCTCCTGGCCATTCTGCAGGTGGTTCTCCCGAGCTTCACACTTCTCCTACTCCCTCGCCAGGTGGCTCTTCTGCTGCTTCTAATGGACGCAACCCTCGGCAGAGGTCGCCACTTTTCACCAGGGGAGATCTCGGGTACACCCCGTCTCCTCCAGAGTTGTAGGGATGTGTGATGATGTCGATGATATTGTATGACTAATGTATGGATGATCTTGTATGACTGATGTTGATACATGTGTGGCTGTATGGATGATGTATGACTAATGTGTGGAATATATATTGCATGGATGTATGGATGATGTATGGCTGTATGGATGTATGCATGGATGATGTATGGGTGCTGTGAATGCCCTCGGCGTAGCCCTCTGCCATGTGCCATATGGTCAGGGCTACGCCGAGGGCACTGCCGTCGGCGTAGCACCTGCTCCTACGCCGAGGGCAGGCCGTCGGCCTAGAGCCAGCCTGGAAGGCTCAGGCGGTGGACACGCGTCCACATACGCCGAGGGCGAGGCCGTCGGCGTAGCCCCCTCCTGGGAAGGCCCAGCGCGTGCCACGTGTCGAGGCTACGCCGAGGGCGCGGCCGTCGGCGTACGTCGTCCCCAGGGAAGGCCAGCGCGTGCCACGTGTCGAGGCTACGCCGAGGGCGCGGCCGTCGGCGTACGTGCCGCGCCGTTAGCCGGCCGTGTAACGGCGAGGATGCCGTGCGCCGACGGCTAATACGCCGACGGGCCGCCAACGGTGAGTCGATACGCCGACGGCTAGTGTTGCTCCGCCGAGGGAGACCTCCGCCGAGGGAGCTACGCCGACGGCAGCCCTCGGCGTAGCGTACGCCGACGGCCAAAAGAGCTACGCCGAGGGCTTTTTGCCGTCGGCCTAGCAGTCTGTTCCTGTAGTGCATGTTCTCCACCAGCTAGCTAGTTTGAAAGAGAGATGCTCCCAGGAGAAATTTTCTTTCTTGTATGCCTAGAGCGCATCGGGAACGCGAGCGGCATAGCACGACTAGCACGCCCATATATATATACCCGCGCCAGGAGGGGAAGAGCGCGACACACAAAGATGCTGCGTGGAGCAGGTGCACGTGCTGGAGCCTGGAGCGCAGCTTCGACACGGACATGTTGGACCCGCCATAGCGCAAGGTATGGATCGCCCGCAACCTCAGCCTGCATCCGCACCTGGTCGCCGTCTGGTTTTAGGACCTCCGCGCCCGGCACGGCGCGATTACAACACCATCCGCGCCCGCCAGGCTGCCGTGACATGCTCCACTGAACTCCTTCAATTCGAGCAGGACAACCAGTGGGAGGTTGAGAGGTTATGCGTGGTTGCGGCTGCGATCGGGACTCGGGAGAGGACCCATATAGCCCGGTGTTCATGTATGATGTATCCAACTACCTAGCTAATCATTGTACTATATATGCAGACTCACTCTTTTTAATCAGTTTTTCGTCCCGCTTTATAAATAAAGCAAAATTCAGATTCACAAACATCCGACCAAGACAACTGGCCGAGGCCAAGAAAAACAAAAAAATGTGCACGTCTGCCGGAACCACAGCACAACAAAGCCCAAAGCTAATGGAAAGAAATGGAGTTACAATAACACTCAGCCGCCGCCTAGGGTAGCCATCGTCACGATCGATCCGGCACCGAGAAAGGAAGCACCGTCGTCCTCAAGGCCCGAAGAGTGTCGTCGAGAGCCCCCGGCCACCCTATCGTACCAGCGGGAACCACTGCTCAAGGAAGACGATAAGAGAAAAAATTGATAGCTCTATGTGCATAGTATGTTGACTTGGTTTTACGTACGATGTTCTCTTATTGCCTGATGTTCATGTATGATGTATCCAACTAACTAGCTAATTGTGTACTATATATACTCACTCCTATCACACTAGCTGGCTAATGGATCATTTTCGTAATGATCTCAACTTCTCAAGTCAGTGTGCTCTGTTGACTATATCCCGATGAAATCTGGAAACACGATTTTTTTCGAGCAATGCAAAAGCTTTGCATTTATTACACTTATTAGAAAAGGAAAAGCTATAGAAATGGCAGAAGTTTTACAGAAAAATGGAGAAGACCAAGGATGCCTCCTCTTCGGCACGACCCTCCCCCTCCGCCTCGGTGCCCTCCGCCCGCCCCGGCCGGAGGCGGCAGCCCCACACCCTTCCACTCCTTCTTACCGCGTAGACTCGATCTGGCCCTCGGCGTTCAGTTGGTTTTTTGAATTACATGTTTTGTGAGTACATGGGAGGCCATTTGCTTCTGACTGCCTGTCCTTTCCCCAACCTGCTCAGGTGCTGATTGTTACTAGAGCGTGTCGCCTAGATTAACTGACTTCAATGCTTTCCCTAACTACAGAACCAGGCACCAAAATGGTTTCAGCGGCGATCCTTTGTCAAAGCTGGTCCTAGGCCGCTCGGGTGAAATATTTATAATCTCGGACATGATTGGCTCATGATCTAAGCACAACGCTACCTTTGCTTCACCTCATTTACTCTCATTGCCTATCCGCTGCCTATTTATACTACGAACTCCACCACACCACAAGTGCACTAGTAGAACACATCTCACGCCCACAACACAACACTAGTACAGAATCTAGCTGCACAGCAATATTATCCTCGTGCTGCTCCGCCTCACACTAGAGAAGTTTTCTCCTCGAGACACAGCCACATTAGAGAACAGAGTCGGTGCACGAGATTACCTTGTTCATATATAGGCATGAGAGGCATGGGGAACCTGCCGGGACTCCCGACCGTGGGTGGCGGCTGCCACGGGGGGATTGGCAACCACGGTCCCCATGTCCTCAATGGCGGGTAGCATTGGTGGCACTGGCAGTATCATGTACAAGCTTCAGCCAACACCCTTGGATGTAACCGGCGGGGATGGCACCAGAGTAGATGCGGGAGCCATCAAGCCTTGAACCATCGTGGTGGTCGTGTGTTGGGTCATGCGCTCTTGCATAGTACAGCTACCGTGGAGAAATATGATTCTAGCATATGATAGATCACCTGCAATGTTTTACTTTGTCTCATTGCAATTCATTTCTCACTCCTATCACGCTAGCTCGTTAATGGTGTTACCCTTGGCATTACTTTCGTCACTTGCCCATCATCATCGACATTGCTTTTGTCATTTTCTGTGGCATATATGTCATCGATTTTGCTTTCGTCGGCTTTTCCATGGCTTAACATCGATCCTCCTTGTCGCGGGTTCCTTGATGAACAAATAGTGTTTTTCG
This sequence comes from Avena longiglumis, assembly GCA_030063025.1. NCBI lineage: Eukaryota > Viridiplantae > Streptophyta > Magnoliopsida > Poales > Poaceae > Avena > Avena longiglumis. Next base: position 96,387,442 of record CP125979.1, read on the forward strand.
TACTTCATCTTCACCGGATTATCAAGCATCCAAAGAACCTTCCTCCGTAGTTTCTCTACTAGGTAAGTGGATGTTCAAGCTACTTACTAAAGATGGTATATGGCAAAGTCTCATTAGAACGAAACATATTGGTTCAAAAAATTATCTCAAGTGCTATGGAAGCTAGGAGATTCACACTTTTGGGCTGGGCTGATGAGCACGAAAAGATATTCCTTTAGATTCGTCACTTTCTACATTAGGGATGGATCATAACACTACGTCATAGTTGTTAATTAGGGGCGCATCTAAGTGCTCCTAAAAATCATCAAAGTGCCTCTATTTATTTTTAGTGGCACTTTTATAAGTGTTAAATTTAATCATGTCGCTAAAAATGTTAGCCACACTTTGAAAAAAGTGCCCCTAAAAGGGATTTTTAGCCGCACTTTGGAAACTGCCTTGACCTATTTTTAGCCGCACTTTGAAAACTGCCTCGACCTATTTTTAGCCGCACTTTTGGAAACTGCCTCGACCCATTTTTAGCCGCACTTTAAAAACTGCCTCAACCCATTTTTAGCCGCACTTTGAAAACTGCCTCTAACCATTTTTATCCGCACTTCAACAATGTGCCTCTAACTATTTTTAGAGGCACTTTAGCATTGTGCCTCTAACCATTTTTATCCACACTTTAGCAATGTGCCTCTAACTATTTTTAGAGGCACTTTAGCAATGTGACTCTAATCTTTTTTAGGGGCAGTTTATATTGCAAATGTTATGAATTCACGGTAATTATTCACACCAACCACAATTCACAACAATAAAAACAACAATGTAGCCTTTCAACAGTAACTTGGTATAACAACCATAGTTCACAACAACAATATAGTTCTTCACATTTCCCATTTAGTACTTCACAGCAACAACAATGCATCTGCGTGATGCGAGTAAAAAGCATAGAATAACCGAGAGAATATTCAGAAAGTACCAAGGGATGCATATGCTATATATATATATATATACATACATATACATATATATATATATATGTGGCACGGTGTGAACAAACATTTAGCTGATAACGTTGGATTCTACTCGCTGTAGCATGCACGATGGCGACACGGTCCTGACACAGATGAACTCTCTTTTCCTCCCCTCGCTGATGTGCTAGCTGCTTGCTTCAATAGAAAGGAAGCCATAAAACATAGTATTAGGTAATTCTTGACATGTACACGGCTTAGATTATCATGTCTATTGACTACTGATAAACAATACTAGTATTAGGTATTTCTTGAAGGTTCGTCTCAAGAAAAAAATGTACTACTAATAAACAATACTACCTGCATCGAGTATGTACACTCAACTGCATTAGTTTCTTACTAGCTTCTACCTGCCTCGAGTATGTATACTCACCTGCATTAGTTTCTCACTAGCTTCTACCTGTATCAGATTCTCAGCTGAGCACCACATTAATTTGCTCAATCACAGAATCCACTAAAATGGATAGCTACTTGAGTTGGATGTAAATACTCCATAAACTAAAATAGTTCTATCATCTTCCTAACTTGAGTTGCTAGGAATCAACTATATAGTTCATTGCAAAGCTTCAGTAGATTATGATAAGAGTAACACCCACTATCATAGTTGACACTTAAAGTAAATTCAGAGTACAGGATACTAATGCAAAGCTTCAGTAGATCTGACATTGTATGAGAGCATCAATCTATCAACAACATCAATCTATCATTCTTTATGGATTATGATCAGAGCATCATTCTATCACAAGGTACCAAGTGTAAAATAACATAGAGCAATACCTGGACAACATAAACTAACATCAATCTATCAACCACATCAATCTACCACCGGCTAACTAATAGAATAAGAAAGGAGGAACCCTACTTAGGGTTGAGAAGGAGGCCTACCCGGTAGGTGCGGCGGGGCCGGTGGGTGCAGCGGGGCACAAGCCTTGTAATCAGCGAAGGCACGGTAAATATTTGGATAGAGAAGGTTGGTATCAGTGGATAGTCCTCCAGCAGAGAACCATTGCTCCCTTTAATAACTTCAGAAATCGTAACAGGGTAGTAGCGATGAAGGCTTTGGCAAACTCAAACTTCAAAGCTGGTTCAATGATGAGCTTCAACAGCAACTCATGCAACTTTTTCACAACTTTCTTGTCCAGCAACCTTTCAGTCCTCGTTAGTGCATCTAAGAGATCTGGGCAATCGCGGATCCTCTTTGACACAAAACTCAGAAGGCTATCACTGCACCGTGCAGAAGCGAAGCAACATGTCAGCAATAGAATCCATCAACTCTTCTGTAATGATCCTGCATGAGGTCTTTACGCAAGGTGGAGCTTCCACCAGGAATATCCTCTCCTTCCAGAACAGCAACAGCTCGTCCAACACGGGCCCTACAGAGCTCACGATCTCCTCGGGAAGAGGCTTGATCTGTTCGACCCCCTTGTGCCTCAAGCAGAACCCTTCGTGCTTCCACGCGGTCATGTCCCCGCAGTCGCAGAACCCACCTCCCGTGTACATGATGGAGTAGTCATGGTCCTCATGGTTCCCGTTCTGGAAGCACGGGACGCAGATGGCGCACGTGGAGTTGTTCTCGCAGGTCCGCAGCGGCACGAGGTCATTCTGGCCCCATACGGAGCTGCAAACGGCCTACTCCTCCGCCGCAGCCGGCCTCCATGTCGCCGAGCACCGCGTCCGGCTCGCTGTCAAACATCATCCACTTCAGCCACGAGGCTCGCCATACGCGGCGGCACCGTCTCCGCTATCGTCATCCTTCTTCGAAGGCTTGAGGGCCTCTGCTAATTCGGTGCCTACCGACAGGAATACAAGATGGTCGTGGTGATCTCATGGAGCTTCTCCCTGTGCTCCTCCAGGTACATGAGCAGGCCTTCCTGGTGCTCCTGCAGCTGCTCCTCTGGGACCCCGCAGGCGATCAACTTCTGCAAGGGAGGAGACACAATGGCAGCGGCGTGTTAGCAAACTTGAAAGATTTTTGCAAATGCTAGCAGCACCCTACTAATTACTGAACCGTAAAGACTATTTCATCATCAAGTAAATTTCCAGCCACTGCATCGAGAAAGATGAATGATCCTTCACAAGACAATGGGCAACACATTACTGCAAGCTCGTTGAGAGAAACGCTCTTGGCGCAAAACAAATTCCCGTGTCCTCCTAGTAGCATCGCAAACGATTGGTTCCAGTTTTACACATCGGTTTGTAGTGAAAAAACATCAATTGGTTCCCAGAAAGGGGGAACCGACCGCATCACCAGGAACACTAGTTTCTTGTTCCAACAGTATTTGACGATATCTTTCCATGTCATTGTTTTTTAGTGCCTCCATTCTTTTGCTTCGATCATCATCCTTTCTCTTTGAGAATTCCCTTAACATTCTTTCATGGTACTTGGCCACCCCTCTGTTATGATTTATTCGTGCATCACGGATAGCCCAATGTGCTTCCAAAATCTTCTTGCGCCACTGGAAAATAGACTTCAGCTGCTTCTCTCTTGAGGCCTTTTGTGTCTGCTGAACTTGCCTTATAAGCTCAATACGTTGACGTTCACATTGCTTGACAAATTTCCTGTATACCCTATCAGGCATTGCCATTATTTCTTGTTGCACCTCTTCAACTTCATCCATCATACGAGCGTGGCGCTCTAGGAGTTTCAGCTTCTTTTCTTCAATCTGTAACCTCAATACAAGATCTGGTCGGATTCTTTTCCTCTCTAAATTAATTGAAAGCAAGCCGCTAATTTTTTTCAAGCTATCCTATCGTTTCTTGCCAAGAACTATCATGCCTTCCTGAGCCAACAAGTCTTTCACATCATAACCAAGTGCTAGTCCACCGTTGTAATTTGCAGGGGGCAAAGAATCATAGACTAATCAAATAATGGACCATAGTAAGATAAGTACACACCATCGTGCGTTGATTCAAATGTAAGCTGAACAAGGAGTGTTGTACCTTTCTGAATATCCCAAAGAGTAGAATTGATGTGTTATACCTTTCTCTGAGTTGATGCCTTTTTCAGCTATCCCAAAGAGTAGACTATTCCAAGACTCAGCACTACAACATTTTCTGTAGCTTCCAAACCGTCCCGTCTTCGGGATGGCTGGACAATAACACGCTCCCAAGAGAGCAGTTAAGAAGCCGTTTTACAATACAATCCAAATGAAAATGAGGTAAAGCAGTTGTATTTTTTCATGTAATCGTAGCAAAATAATAGATATTATCTGTCCCACAAACAAAACGACCATGCGAACTGACATTTGCTAACAAAAATAATGATTTCTACCGTGGCAAAATCATGAGATTCTCCAGCCTCATTTAAATTTCTTAGTTAACATCCAATTAAACTACACGGAGTTGTAAGATACAAAATCATATTAATACGAGCATTATATTAAGAGTAAAAAACTCCTCTAATAGCTACCTACGTGGTTTTAGTTTTGAATTTTGATCAAACAATGAAGAGTATATGTACCAGCAAAATAAAGGGGCACAGGCCGCGTACTGTCATTAATTGCATCTTCCTTGAGGGTGATCCATCTATTGTTGTGTACATACAGAGAAAAAAAGCAATAAGGAAACATAAATACATAATCCATCCACCATATAGATCGATCATAGTGCACCCCAGTTTCTGGCCATCTCTGCACTAATCTTAGTTTCATTTTGTATACACACGTGAACAAATGCAAACCAAGTGACTGAACATGAGTAGAAAGCAACACTAAATATTGTACTGTAGGCAATGGATTTTTCTATCCTGAAGCTCACATAGCATGAGTACCATAGCACATCCCACTTTCCGGCCATCTCTACACTAATCTTAGTTACATTTTGTGTACACACATGCACACAAAACAGGAGATAAACATCATAGTCCTAAACCTAGCACAATTCATCGGCTCGAGGGCTGATCACATATGGTTCATACCTGAACCGGAGGCGTAGGCGTAGTCGAAGTAGAGGAAGAAGGGGCTAGCCATAACCTGCCATTGCACCAAGGTGTAGGAGGCCACGACCAGGCCATGGCAGCAGCAACACCACACCTGGAGCTCGATCTGGGGCTCGAGGTCGACGAGGAGGCATGCTCGACGAAGGGTCCGCGGGCGAAGCCACAGGGGAGCAGCGCTAGCAGCCAAGTCGATACGACTAGGGTTAGCCGTGAGGCACGCGCGGGTACGCGTAGGAGGCGTGGGGGCTTGGAGGCGATGGAGAGAGGGCGGAGGAGACCTGGGCGATACCTCGCCGGCGTGCGGTGATGCTGGGACAGCCGACGATGGCCTAAAGAGGCAGGGGCAGAGCTGGTTAGTCGCGGGAGGCCGCGCCGGCGTCGCAGTGGCGAGGAAATAGAAGAGGAAATGGGGGCGGAGGACTTGGTCGGCTTTTGCCGGAGCCGTGGGCAAGCGGCAGCGACGGCGGCGGCGGCGCCATTGCAGTCCCGAGGCCGGGTCGTGCGAGTGGGGGGAATCGCGTGCGTGCACGTATGAGGATTGAGTAAAGTGAGGAAGAGAGAGAAGAGGTCGGGCTGGGAACTTGACCCAGTCCGACTGGACCTTTCTGTCGGCCTGTCAGGCTATTCGGTCCGGCCCAGTTAACCAAACTAATGTTATTTTTTCTAGAATTTAAAACCTCAACAAAATTTTAGTTTGAATTTGAATCAATTTAAAATTGTTATAAAAATAGCTAAAATAAATAGAAGCGACGCCATGATTTCTAAAAACTAGTTATATACCCGTGCAAACCAATAAAAAATTACATGTGTCACATTCTCTCACGACTAAGTACATGGATAAGACAGATCCGGTGAGTGGAGTTCTCCGGCGGGCGACTTGCGTGCTCCAGCGTGGGGAAGCTCTGGTGAGGGGCGTGCTCCGGCGCGGGGGAGATCCGGTGAGTGGAGTGCTCCAGCGTGGGGAAGCTCCGGTGAGTGGCGTGCTCCGGCGCGGGGGAGATCCGGTGAGTGGAGTGCTCCGGTGGGGGAAAATGAGGAGGCGAAACCCTAGCACAGGCGGAGGAAACGATGTTAAATAGGACTGGCCGCAATCCGTTTTGCAGTGAAGCCCAGGTGGAAGGACTGTCAGTGAAAACAACTTAACTAGAGGGGTGTGTATGCAACAGAATTGAACTACAGAGCCTAGATGGAAGGACGGTAAGTAAATACAGGTGAAGTAAGAGTGCTTTTTTGCAAAACATGAACAATATATGCAGCCCCGGCTCCCACTAGCTCCCACACTCGCTTAGGGTTTCTTCCTTCCCTCGCTCCCACACTCGCTCCCACCGCAGCAGCGCCGCCGCCGCAAGAGTTTCTTCCTTCCCTCTTCGCCGCAAGGTTCTGGCTTCAAGGGGCTAGCATTTCTCCTCTCCTATCCTCATTTTGGTTGCCCTTATGTAGATCTATTTTTTTCGCAATGTTCATGTAGATCTTGATCTAGTAGTGGTCAACATCTTGATCTAGGTTTCATTCTGTAGATCTACTTTAGGTTCAATAATTACTGTCACTGCTGTAGATCTAGCTTTCATTCTGTAGATCTACTTTCGCAATGTTTGCTATCAACTTTAGGTATCCTTCTGTAAATCAAGTTACAGTCACTGCAACTTGATTTTGGTAACTGTAGATCTAGGTTTTCTTCTGTTATTGCTTCATTTAAATCTTTGTTAATCTATATATTTGTTCATTAAGATCTGATGGTTGTTAATGAACTATATATTGTCGATTCATAATGTCTAATATCTAGTGGTTCTTGGTGTTATATTATCTTCATTAAGATATTGCTAAAGTATCTTAGTGACTGTAATATCTTGGAACTCATAATGACTGTATACATTGCTATTTTCATTCCTAATGAACTACATGCTAAGTAACTTTGCTCTGAAATGCAATGCTCTAATGTTACAGTGATAAACAATAATGCAATGTTTAGTAACTTTGCTCTGTTTGGGTTCCAGGTGAGTGTTTTGGTTGACTTTAATTCAACAAAGCTCAGCTGGAGCTCAAATTGAGCAAAGTTCAATAGTTGTGCTATCTGCTATCTAAAGCTCAACTATGCTTACTAAAATTTGGTAGTGCACATACTGTTTGGTACTTTCTTCTGTGTGTGTTATTTATGATAGATCTTTATAAGATTTTGACAGAATATTTCTTCATGTATGCAACAGATGGGGACCTCCAGTAACGATGGTGTCATTAATTATCCTTAGTGACGACTCCAGCAGCTCCTTCATCTCTGACAACTCTGAGAGCTATAGCATCTCTGAGAGTGAGATGCAGACTGAGGAGATTCTTCAGAAGAGAGGTATGAATGCTAACTGGTTGTTACTTATTAGCTTATAAATGTACCAGTTCTTAATAAAATGTCAGTTTTTTGTGTGTGATGTGCTACTTCAGACATGTTAAAAGCTATTTTTAATTTTTACCTGTAATATGTAATTTGATTTATTAGTAGCCTCAGACATATGCATGGAACATGTCTTCTTAATCACAAAATTGTTTGATGTAAGTTAACTTCTAGCATCAGACACATAGTCAAGCATTTTATTTACCATAAAGTGACTGGATGGTATTTTATTCATCAGTTGCTTTTATTTTTCTGTATTTCTGTATTAGTTTATCATCAAGTAATCTTAATGTTTTCAGATGCAATGTCTGTTTGTAAAATGTTCAGGACTATTTAAACTAACTACCTACTACATTTTAATTACCTACTATTAGTATTTATTTTTAATCATGTGTGTTTGGCAATGTGTTGTATCGGGTCCTAGCCTCGTGGGTGGACATGAATTTGACAGACAGTGCATGTTTAGAAATGAAATGGATCTGACAGAAGAACAGGTGGCCTATCTTGTTGACTGGTGCATGTACGAAAGGCCAAAAATCAAGTACTATGTCTACAAGATGACAAGTTCATCTACCAATGATAACAGATGCAAAATGGTGAGATGATATTTACTTAAACATATGCAGAATCTTAATTGCAAGTATATTATTTGATGAATTTTTTGTATTTTTCTGTAGGAATTTGGAGCTGAGTTCACTCATAGGTACTTGAAGAAGTATCTTGCTAAACCTATTGCTCTGAAAGTTGAACACATGAACAGCGACATCAAGACCTCTGTTAGGATGAAGATGGGTGTGTCTAACAGAGCAATCATCACAAGTGGATGGTTCGATGTAGTGATGTTGTACAAGATTCATGCAAGAGACATTTGCCTTTTCGCCTTCGGGATGAATAAAAAAAGAAAGATGAGTGTTCTCATCGCAGAGCTTCCACCATCAGGATGTTACTTCTTATGCTAGTATGCTGGATCACAACATCTTATGGTAAGTATAGTTGGTAATTATGCATCTGGATGATGTTTAGACTGATGGTTGTTATGGACCACTAAGTTCTTTTGGATGTGGATCCACTGGAGGTTGTCATGGATGTGGATCCACCGGTAAGTATTCTGAACTGCTAAAGTGTTATTATGAACTGCTAAGTATTATGGATGTAGATGTGAACTGCTAAGTATTATGGATGTTATTGCTGATGTGGATGTTAGTAAGTTCATTTTATTGCTGATGTGGATGTGACCTACCTGCAATGTTTGCTCAGATAGTTTAGGGGAACGTTGCAAAATGCTTCTGAAGGTAGTATCTTTAGGGGCACTTTGATGAAAATGTCCCTAAAGATACTATCTTTAGGGGCACTTGGCAAAATGCCTCTAAAGGTAGTATCTTTAGGGGCACTTGGCAAAATGCCTCTAAAGATAGTATCTTTAGGGGCATTTGATGAAAATGTCTCTAAAGATAGTATCTTTAGGGGCATTTGACAAAATGCCTCAATATCTTTTGGGCACTTGGCAAAATGCCTCTAAAGCTAGTATCTTTAGGGGCACTTTGATCAAAATGCCTCTAAAGATATTATCTTTAGGGGCACTTGGCAAAATGTCTCTAAAGGTAGTATCCCTAAAGATAGTACATTTAGGGGCATTTGACAAAAATGCCCCAAATTGACACATTTAGAGGCACTTTCAAAAATGCCCCTAGCCAAAGTGCCCCTAAAGGTGTACCATGTACAAGTGGAAGTTGTGTTTCTTGGAGGGCAAGTGACTAGGTAATACTATACTCTGAGAACAGTACCCTGCTCTATACAACATTTTCTGACATAAAGGGGATAGCATTGCTTCGTTGCTGGAAGCCTCCCCTCCTAATATGTCATTCAGACAGACCTTATTTGGATCTAGACTTGCATCATGGAACACTCTGATACAACGTTTAACTACGGTGCATCTCTCTAATGGTTCTGATGAGTTCCGTTGGAATTTACTTGATAATGGGAAGTTCTCTATAGAATCCATGTATAGAGCTTTGATCATTCTTTCTGAACCAGTTGATAATAATATATTTTTTGAAAAATGAAGATACCATTAAAGACAAAAGTATTCGTATGGTATCTTTGCCGAGGTGTCATACTCACAAAGGACAATATTGTTAGAAGGGATTCGCAAGGAAGTAAACAATATATTTTTTGTCATCATGGTGAGATAATTAAACGTCTTTTCTTCCTGTGCAAATTCCCTAGACCTATATGGTCAATCATCCACTTAGTTTCCGGACTAAGTCACCTTCGTAGTGTTGCAAATATATTTGGCAATTGGCTACATGAGATATATTTAAAGTACAAGACTCTTATTAGGATGGGAGCGCTTGCCGTTATCTGGTCGCTATGGCTTTATAGAAATGACAATGTTTTTTATGACAAAATGTCTTCTCTTATTCAGGTGGTGTACCGGTGCACATCTATGGCCTGTTTGTGGTTGCCTCTACATCAGGTGGGGTGTCGAGACCTACTTACGAAGGTCTGTACATGGTTGGAGGATATGACGAGGGATATTTTTTTCCTTGACATGCGTGACGGCATGATCTCCATGTAATTCGCCTATAGTTGTTTTTCCTTTTTGCGACTTGTGTTGGCTGTGTGAATCATGGTTATGCCGAGCCGGGTGTAAGACTTGACAAAATTTAAGTAATATATCTCCCTTTTAAAAAACAAAAAAATGGATAAAGTCGTTGCCCGTGGTATCATCCAAGGTACATACCCAAATTTATTACCGCTATCATTGCAATCATTCTTCTTGTTGGAAGGCAATTTTTTTTTGCAAATGACCGAATACAAGTTTTCATGTCCAAGATAGAAAGTTGTAATGTTTCCTTCTGTATGAGTGCCAACTATTTCTGGATTGTTTGATGGTTGATCATACAACATTTGGGTGTGTTTAGTTATTGGATTATAAAGGACATATGGTGTAGATCATCCGGATCAGACATCATGTGCCCTTTTATATTACTATAGATATAGATGATGAGAGAGCGAGTGTCGTGCGGGTGCTGATTTCGCAGCTAAACTTTGTTTAGGAAACCATGAGAAGTAGATTTCAGAGGAATGGAGCTATATGCGAGAATATAAATGAGGTGCACGCAAAGCTTCGGATTCCTGGTCTTGGGCGCCTCAAATCCTAGTTCAGAAATAGGGTCAGGAGCAATATTGTTGGTGTAACTATCTAGACTTGCATGTCCGAAAAATAGGAAAACATGACACGAAATTTGGATCAAAACATGAGTCCTAGGTGCGCTGGATATCATTACACTTGGATTTAACTATACAAAATCAAGATTTGTAATCACGAGTCATATATATAGTTCTTTTCAACCATAAAGCATTGCGGGTGTGAGTTGGGTGGCTAACTAGTAAACCTTGCATTTGGTCAGATCATACAAATTGTCACGAAAATCAAATCCAATGTTACCATCACATACCACTTATCAATGGAAATGACTCTACAAAGTAATGATGAAGATCTTTATGTTGTCACTTCCCTTGGAAACTAGAGGCATGAACCCACTATCGAGCATAAATACTCCCTCTTGGAGTCACTGGCAACTACTTGGCCAAGATAGCTACTAACAACGGAGAGCATGCAAGATCACAAACAACACAGACATGATAGACAAAACCATTAATCAAACCAACATAATAATCTCAATATCCATCGGATCTCCGCAAACACAACATGTATGATTACAAATAGATTAGATCTTGATCATGAACGAAGCTCACAAGATCTATACATGAAAGCACAAAAGAGGAGATACAACCATCTAGATACTACATGGACCCATAGTCCAAGGTGGAACTACTCACGCATCATACCGGGGAGAAGGCCTCCGGGATGATCTCCCCTTCGACAGGGTGCCGGGAAGAACTTCAGATCCCCCCGATCTAGGGACGATGGTGGCGGCGACTACAGACGGTTTCGTGGAGATTTGATCGGGTGCTTAGGGTTTCTGCATCGGGGGGTTCTTATAGGCGAAGGGGTGGCGAGGAGGCGGCCAGAGGGGCCACACCCCTCCCAGGAACGGGCCCACCCCTGGCCGCGCCTAGGGGGTCTGGCTGCCCTGTCACGCATCTCCGTCTCCCCTCTGGACTTCTTGTTCCCCACGAAAAGTAATTGACTTTGATGTTTGTCCCGTCCAATTCCGAGAATATTTCTTTACTAAATTTTCTGGAACAAAAAACAACAGAAAACAGGCAACTGGCATTGTGGCAACTTGTTAATAGGTTAGTACCAGAAAACATGTAAAAAGCACCTCAAAGTGTAGACAAGCACAGAAAATTAGATACTAAACAAGCATGGAGCATAAAAAATTATATATACGTTTCCGACGTATCAAACATCCCCAATCTTAACTCCTGCTCGTCCTCGAGTAGGTAAGTGATAAAAAGAATAATTTTTGAGGTGACATGCACCCTCACAATAAAGATGCAACCATTTGCAAGCATTGAAAGCTGGGATCAAAGAACTCTAAACATGTGCATGAAAGATGGAGTTCTAACAATAGGACATAGTAACTATGCATGTAACATGACAAGCTACAAACAAAGATCATGAATAACATGCATTGAAAAACGTTTGTTTGTTTCACATACAGAAAACATAGCATAGTGGCAATCAGCTTGTCCCACATAGATTAGCAAATAGATGCATATGACACCTTCAAAGTTCACAAGGATGACTACAAACAAATAGCACAAGAAAAAGTAATATCTCAATATGCATCAATAAATAAGCTTTGGAACACTGCACACAGAATGACAATTATGCTCTCTTAATGGTGCCTAAAGGTAGAAGGTGGAGACTCAATAGTGGTGGAAGAAAGGCCTTTTATAAAGGAAGCAGGGATTTCAAGTTTCAAAAAGAGCTTCCAAAAATTATGGTACTTGTTAGCTTTTAGCACTCATTGCCCCTATCATAAGCATCTTGAAGTGGTTAAGGTTAAAGTGAACAAAAATGGAGTATTTGCTTGACGAAGTATAAGTTGGCAATCTCAAGTCCCTTAAATACGAGGGCCATACCTCATGCTACTCAACTTTAGTCACCTGTAAGTTCTTGTCATTATAAGTATTTGCATATCATTTAGAACCGCCAACGGGGTACCCCTTGCACATGTTACAGGAGCTATCCCATAACCAAAATGACAAGGCAAGCAGACAATGAGCATCTCATCAATCTTCTTATTTACCATGGGAATATGGTGATTTTTTCTCTCTTTCCCCTTTTCTCAATGTGTCTCTTTTTTTTATAAGAAGAATGCTTCATAGATATCACTATGGTGATGCTGCAAGTTTCCACCATCAATAGGCATAGGCTAGTGGCCCAGTCGTTTCTCTAACACAGGATATAAACTCCATGGACTTACAAGTTCCCTCTTTATTTCACACCGATGAAATCCATAAACAAAAGAGTATGATATCAACTGAGTACAAAGTATAAATGCAATGTTGGAAACGTTCCCCGTGACAGCACGGTTCTGCTAATTCTAACGTATAAGTGCAAGCATATACAACATAGAAGACACAATGGTTCAAGTTTATTAGGGGCAAAGAATATAAAGTGTGCCATCAAGTTTGTGAGGGCTTTAATCACTAAGTTTTCACATAACAAAATAGTTTTTAATTGGAAGATAGCTGAAAACAAGAATATACTTGGAATGGTGTAACACACCATGCATAGGAGTTTATAATGGACACTTTGGAATAACTTGGTTTCTTGGGAGTTGGAAGCATGAGTAGAACTTACTCATACAAGTGGAGGCTAGCAAAAGACTGGGAGCAACCAATTAAGAGAGCAATAATGGTCATAATCATGCAGAGCTACAAAGCATTACTAATCAAAGCAAAGAGTGGTACAACAAATCAAGGACTAAATGATCATAGAGGATAATGGTGACTTGTCATAGTCATAACATGGTGTGAGCATGTGCCAAGTCAACCCAAACAAAGCATAAAAGGAGAATACCATAATACTATGCTTTTGCATGCTAAAACAACGCATAATTTCTTCAAAGCACACTAAGCAATCCCAATTGTTTCTAACAAGACATGCTACAGCAATAATCACTAATCATAAGGTCAAAACAACACCTAGCATGTCATGCTTAAGTCTAAGTCATAGTCAATGCAAGCTCCTCTTGCACTTCAAGTAAGAACTTACTACTCCTTTTCAACACCAAGCAACTTATTTGCAAAACAACACATCGAGAACAGGGGTCCAAACTACTTTATTCAAGCAAACTAAACAACCTAAGAAAAGCAAATGAAAACTAAGACGCTCCAAGAACAACACAACTTGTGCATGAAACAATAAAAATAAAGTGTCTTGACAGACCTGAGCTAGCTGGGTATGTTTTCCTGGATAGTAAGGCTAATGGGCTAGCTGGGCCTAATCTCTCTGAGCCGTTGGATGTAATCATACTTGTCCCACTACATGACCAGTAAAAGGTACTGTAAAACTAGCCAAAAAATATTGTAATCCAGACACACCATGTATGTTTACATACACTACCTCCGCCATAGAAAGCGTGTACTTGTACCCTTCTTTGAGTTTAGTGCTAGTCGCAACTTTATATACGTGAACATTCTCGTAGTTCACCGAGGCAAAGAAACACGTTGTAGGGATAATGCGACCCCTACACAACATAGTGTAGACTGAAGGAAAAGATTGATTCCCAGTGTCTCCCAATCTAAGAAGTCAAGAACACTTCCTACTGACCTCCGTAATACATCTCAACGCGAAAGCAGGACAAAAAGTCTCTAGCTAGACAAACCATGTGTGTTTATATATGTATGCACGAATCAAAGTTTTGGTCGCATGTGTGATTAGGCCGTGGAATATAACTATCCCTTGGAAAAAAAGCTAGATAAACTAAGAGATCGATTTTTCTCTCCTTTTATTTTTGTACCAACACTCTTAGCTGGCTGCAATAACCAAGAGAAGATATGGAGACTTGTCATATCATAGTATTCAAAACTAGTTAATGCCCTCTTCGCTGTCATAAGTTATGGGTTACTTTGTTAGACATATGTATTATATCTGTATAAGGCATAGAGTAGTAATCTACCCTTAGACAGACTCCTTGTATACGCCACCGCCGGGAGCTTTTCTCGAGCAATATAACACGCACCCGAACCCCAGAACAGCGGTATCATTTCCACCCAATTCGACATGGTATCAAAGCCAAAAGGTATCAAGTTTAAGTTCTTCTCACGCAGTATTAAAAAAAATATTCCGCGGCCTACACCAAACTCGTGCTAAGGCCTAAAATATCCTAAACATGAGTAAGAGTGTTAAGAATATAAATATATACACTACGGGAATAACTAAATAGGCCGACGGCCTTATTATACGCCGACGGCAAAATGTCGGGGCCGTCGGCGTAGCTTGACAGGCCGTCGGCCCAGTTTTGCCGTCGGCGTAGAATAAATAGGCCGACGGCCGCCGTCGGCGTAAACATGACCGTCGGCGTAGCCCATTGGGCTAACGGCGGAACAACGGCGTCAAGTCTACGCCGACGGCTTTCCGACGGCTTTGCCGTCGGCGTAGCTATTTTTCTTTTTTTGCCACATTAATCTTAGAAAAATCATAACTAAATTATTTAAATTCAGAAAAATACATATAATATATCAAAATTTGCATAAAAATAAGATATATCTATATAAACTCAAACATTATATTTTTTATTCAAAAAATACATAAAAAATACAAATACTTTCGTATAACATACTTTTCATTTTCCGAGTGCAAAAAACGGGGTGTTTTGTGAAGCAACCACCAAATGAAAGTTTCAAAATGATAATACCATATTTTTCAAAAATACTTGACCATATTGAATGGACAATTTCCCAACCTAGGAATCTCAAACCTTTCCGTTCACCTCTCGTGAAAAAGACAAATTCCTGTTGAATCGGTAGGAAATGAGTTAGATTTGAACTACAGGTACATGATATATTGCTCATGATTTTTTGTAAAAATCTTTTTTAGGTTCACAAGATGCTATTTCATCATATATCTAATGCAAGTTTAGTGAGACTCGTCCCCGAGCTAAGAATCATCATGCCCCTCGATTTAGAAAGTTTGATGATAGTTTGAAATGTGCATAAAAAATTAAAAAACGATCGAAACAATGCAAAACCTTCGCGTGGTGTCATATTATATGACATAGTTTCATGGAAAAATACCAGACTTGGTATATTCATTGAGTCTTAAAAAAACCTTCACAAAATGACCTATCTCAATCGAGGTTTTCTGGATTTCAGGTCAAATGACCAATGTTATTGCTATAATCGCGGTATAGTTTGCGATAATGTGTACATATTGTGCACACATGTGTATCATGGGATGGTCAACAATGTTGTAGGAGGAAGTTTTCCTTTTTGTCGCACCGAAAAGCCATTTTTCATTTTTCGAGTGCAAAAAACGGGGTGTTTTTGTGAAGCAACCACCAAATGAAAGTTTCAAAATGATAATACCACATTTTTTAAAAATACTAGACCATATTGAATGGACAATTTCCCAACCTAGGAATCTCAAACCTTTCCGTTCACCTCTCGTGAAAAAGACAAATTCCTGCTGAATTAGTAGGAAATGAGTTAGATTTGAACTACAGGTACATGATATATTGCTCATGATTTTTTGTAAAAATTATTTTTAGGTTCACAATATGCCATTTCATCAGAGATCTAATGCAAGTTTAGTGAGACTCGTCCCCGAGCTAAGAATCATCATGCCCCTCGATTTAGGAAGTTTGACGATAGTTTGAAACGGGCATAAAAAATTAAAAAATGATCGAAAGAATGCAAAACCGTCGTGTGGTGTCATAATATATGACATAGTTTCATGGAAAAATACCAGACTTGGTATATTCATTGAGTCTTAAAAAAACCTTCACAAAATGGCCTATCTCAATCGAGGTTTTTTGGATTTCAGGTCAAATGACCAATGTTATTGTTATAATCGTGGTATAGTTTGCGATAATATGTCCATATTATGCATACATGTGTATCATGGGATGGTGAACAATGTTGCAGGAGGATGTTTTCCTTTTCGTCGCACCGAAAAGCCATTTTTTATTTTCCGAGTGCAAAAAACGGGGTGTTTTTGTGAAGCAACCACCAAATAAAAGTTTCAAAATGATAATACCACATTTTTTAAAAATACTAGACCATATTGAATGGACAATTTCCTAACCGGGGTATCTCAAACCTTTCCGTTCACCTCTCGTGAAAAAGACAAATTCCTGCCGAATTAGGAGGAAATGAGTTAGATTTGAACTACATGTACATGATATGATGCTCATGATTTTTTGCAAAAATCATTTTTACATTCAACATATGCTATTTCATTAGATATCTAATGCAAGTTTAGTGAGGCTCAGCCCCGAGCTAAGAATTTTCATGCCCCTCGATTTAGAAAGTTTGACGATAGTTTGAAACGGGCATAAAAAAATTCAAAAACGATCGAAACAATGCAAAACCTTCGCGTGATGTCATATTATGTGACATAGTTGCATGGAAAAATATAAAACTTGATATATTGATCGTGTCTCAAAAAACCCTTCACAAAATTGCCTATCTCAATCGAGGTTTTCTGGATTTCAGGTCAAATGACCAATGTTATTGCTAGAATCACAATATAGTTTGCGCTAATGTGCCCATATTATGCACTCGTGTATATCATGGGATGACGAATAATGTTGCAGGAGGAAGTTTTCCTTTTCGTCGCACCAAAAAGCTATTTTTTATTTTTCGAGTGCCAAAAACGGGGTGTTTCATGAATCTTGATGATAGGGATGTCATATTTGGTCTAATATTTATGATATATAATGTGCCCATAGTTTCAGTTGGTCTAATATTTAAAATTTATGATATATAATTAAATAGATGATAGGGATGTCATATTTGGATTCCTCTCATTTTTCTAATCGATTTGGATATATTATTTGTCGAATTGTGATTTACGGATTTGTAGATATGAATTATTCAAATTTAAATAAAAAAAGCAAAATAAATAAAATTTATTTTATTTTTATTTGAATTCAAGATTATTATTACTTATTTATTGTTGTTTACTCAAAAAATTGTATGGAATGTAAAAAACAAATATGTCTAACATTATAGTGTAATGGTTAATAAGTTTGATATGATAATATTCACAACAAGTTCTAGTTTATTTGTCGGAAGCTCATGTGGAAGGAACGAAGAAGTTAAGCGTGCTGGGGCTGGAGTAGTATTAGGATGAGTGACCGGTTGAGAAGTTTGACTAATTGTGCAATTTGACTTGAGACTAAGTATACTTTAAATTAAAAATGTCCATGTGAGATTAACAAGTTAAACAATACAAAAATGTTAAAAAAATCTGAAAAAAAATTTGAAAATTTTTTTTTTGAAAAAAATATGAAAAAAAAATTGGAGAAAAAAAATTGAAAAAATCTAGGCCGTCGGCGTAGACAAACGGCCGTTAGTCATTCAGGTGGGTCCCATATGGTCTACGCCGATGGCTTAGCTATATACGCCGACGGCTTTTCTACGCCGACGGGAGAAGAGGCTACGCCTACGGGGCTGTACGCCGACGGCCATACGCCGACGGCAGCCGTCGGGCCAGCCTACGCCGACGGCATTTAGGGCCTACGCCGACGGGACCCGGCCATCGGCGTATTCAGCTTCTCCTGTAGTGATAGCCTAGTCCTTTTCACCAATTTGAACTTTTGGTTTAGATGGCTAGTGAATCAATTCAAGAAGACATAGAGTAGTACGCTGCCCTTATATGGACTCCTTGTATATGGCACCGCCAGGGGCTTTTCTCGATCGAGCGATATAAAAATCATCTGAACCAGAAGAGGGTATCGTTTCCGATCAATTCGGCATACTTGACATCAACATAAAGCTAATTACCTCTCATATCAATATTTCCCAAATTAAGTACATGTACCTGATTTTAGTTCCCCATTTCAGGACCTCTAGCTAAGGATGAAAATTTTCTGGACCACCGATTAGCCCTTCACTGATCTGTTGTGTCTCATCGTGGGTGTCATCTTTGATGTGCCATGGGTCTGTAATCTCATATTATGGCTCTGAAGAAGGTTAGATATCTACCGCATGAAGTGCATGCCTAACTAAATGCACTTCTGCGATATAGGGGCGTGTGTCGAAGAATAAAACTTGTGTAGCTTCATATAGTTGGGATAGAGTAAATTTATTCTTGTGCGGCTTTCGGAGACAAGCTCCTCTAAAATCTCAACCAGATCGAATCCAGCTTCCTTTTTCATGTGATATTGTCTTGATAGCTCGCTCACGACACCCGCGATGTGTAAAAAGGCACACCATGCTACCCACACATGGCATTCCGCAAGTTGACCTTACGCATTGTGGAAAAAGACTAAGATATCTCTAAGCTTAATAAGGACACAAAATAGATTTCTCTAGACTCTCTCTTTCTTTCTCTTGTGAGGATTAGCTTGAACACTTTCTTGTGACCTTGATCAAACGAGAGGCAGACCTCAATCGATTTTCACAATTGTGACACCCTGTCCTTGCTTGGTACCACACTAGCTAGTGTGACAACTTTGGATCGGTGATTAAACCGCGCACAGTATCTCCAAGATGTCCAATCTCATCAGAATTCACACTGCACGCTATAACAAATGTCCAGCAGGGTGACACGTTCACCACCCACCTAGCTGCACGTACGTACCCACGCTTGCATGTGCTTTCGTAGGGTGTTATGCTTTCGGCTCTAATAGCTAGACTGACCTGGATCCTGCACATACTGCGTCCTTCTCCAATAAACTTTCACAACGCTCGCCGGGGAGGCATCTAGCTTCGCGCTCTTCAGCACCTCACTCCGTTTTCTATTTAAACAGCGACGCAGCCACCGTAATTTATCCACCACAAGCACAACACAGCACCAACATAGCAGGTTTCGATAGCCAAGTCTCTTCCCCTCACAATTACACAGAGCTAGTGCAAAACACGAGAGCAAGCAGCTAGCTAGGTAACCATGGCGAAGTGGAACTGCTTTAGCGTTGCCGCCCTCCTTGTCTGCCTCCTGCTGGCACACGCCGTTCACTACGAGAATAACCAAATAGACCGACGGTCTTTTTATACGCCGACGGCAAAATGTTGGGGCCGTCGGCGTAGCTTGACGGGCCGTCAGCCCAGTTTTGTCGTCGGCGTAGAATAAATAGGCCGACGGCCGCCGTCGGCGTAAACAGGACCGTCGGCGTAGCCCATTGGTCTAACGGTAGAGCAACGGCGTCAAGTCTATGCCGACGGCAGCGTAGGTTTCAGACCTATGCCGTTGCCGTCGGCGTAGCTATTTTTCTTTTTTTGTCACATTAATCTTAGAAAAATCATAACTAAATCATTTAAATTCAGAAAAATACATATAATATATTAAAATTTGCAAAAAAAAGATCTATCTATATAAACTCAAATATTATATATTTTTATTAAAAAATACATAAAAAATACAAATACTTTCGTATAACATATTTTTCATTTTCCGAGTGCAAACAACGGGGTGTTTTGTGAAGCAACCACCAAAAGAAAGTTTTAAAATGATAATACCATATTTTTTAAAAATACTATACCATATTGAATGGACAATTTCCCAACCTAGGAATCTCAAACCTTTCCGTTCACCTCTCGTAAAAAAGACAAATTCCTGCCGAATCGGTAGGAAATGAGTTAGATTTGAACTTCATGTACATGATATGTTGCTCATGATTTTTTGCAAAAATCATTTTTAGGTTCACAATATGCTATTTCATCAGAGATCTAATGCAAGTTTAGTAAGTCTTAGCCCCGATCTAAGAATCTACATGCCCCTCGATTTGGGAAGTTTGACGATAGTTGAAATGGGCATAAAAATTTCAAAAAGATTGAAAAAATGCAAAACCTTCGCGTGGTTTCATATTATATGACATAGTTGCATGGAAAAATACCAGACTTAGTATATTCATTGAGTCTTAATAAACCTACACAAAATGACCTATCTCAATCGAGGTTTTTTGGATTTCGGGTCAAATGACCAATGTATTTGCTAGAATTGCGGTATAGTTTGCGATAATGTGTCTATATTGTGCACGCATGTGTATCATGGGATGGTGAACAATGTTGCAAGAGGAAGTTTTCCTTTTTGTCGCACCGAAAAGCCATTTTTCATTTTTCGAGTGCAAAAAACGGGGTGATTTTCACTACAAGGAATCTGGCTATATATGACCCTCAATTTTCGTCACAGAATCGTCATAGTAGTCCGTTTATGACGATTCTATGACGATTTTGAGATCGTCAAAAGCTGGGCGTCGCAAATGAACTATAACGACGTTTTTGATAAAATCGTCATAAACGTCTATGACGATATTGAATCGTCATAACGTCTATGACGATCCAATATCGTCATGGACCTTCTAGCCAGCATTTCAGATCCCACGTGGACGATCCTCATTGGCAAAATTGTGACGAAATGAAATCGTCTTAAATCAAAATCAGCCATCCATTTTAGTTGCTTACTTGGGCTAAGCCCAATTACAGCTTTTCTTTTCTAGTCGGCCTTTTATGGTGTGTCTCTCTGGGCCTTAGCCTTTTTATGGCCTCTTTTCTATTTTGGACCTCGGCCTTTTTACGATACATTTATGTTTGGGATAGGCCCGCTTTGATTTCAATTTTCATACATAATCAATCGAGTACATCAATTATTTTTGATAATCAAGAATATAACGATATTTTCATTGTTTAAATCAAAGATACTGATATACAAAATAATAATCCAGGTTTGAAAATACAACAAAAAATGAATATGCATAACTCTATTACAATATTTCCGATGTTCAAATGGCAGATACTGATATACAAAATAATAATCCAGGTATAAAAATACAACACAAATTGAACCTTCCATCATAATACAAGGTCAGCAGAATGTAAAACCACTACAGACCATATCCCTTGAACAGTAACATCCATCGACGGTCAGAGAACGAGGAAACAAAGCATATCCTTCCAGCCAACCAAACTCGACTCCAAAGCTAGATGCCCCTTGCTATTGCATTATCAGGACCTCTCCCCTACACAAACAACACATCAAGTTGCTAGCGCTTATGGTATATCAAATAACACAGCATGCATGCTTCCAGAAAAAATTATAATCAGACCATAACTATAAAATAGAACTTTACCATGCTATGAAACAATATGTATCTATCCTGCAAGAACAACATTCAAAACATAAATGCACCTGTATAGCCTATGAGCAGCTAATAGTCCTAATTTAGGTATCATATCAGACAATGATACATACATGAATTCAACTCAAATTTATAATGCATGAATACTAAGATATTATCTCAAGGTTTTCAAAAATATTAAGATGATGCATTACTCTAGCATAACCAAAATAGAAGCATCAGATTACATAGATACAACAGAAGAGAGCCAATAAACATCCCAGTTCAGACATCTCTTTCTCCACAGAAGCTATCGTGTGGTCAGAGAGGTTATAAAAATTTAATATGGGCACTATAGAGACTATTGAGACATGCATCAGGATATACACAGATACACAATAAGTATTGAGACATGCATCAGGATATATACTAGTACTTCAACTGCAATGAGATATGTTAGTCGAATCACCACTTCAAATGACAAATATGTATTGGAGTAAACCATTTGGCAAAATAATTCTACTATTATTCCCCAAGTAGACATGAGTAGCATCACTAAGTTCTATAGTTTCTATTTCAGTGAAGACCACCGAGTATGGGACTGTGGAATCAAATTTAAAAGCAAATGAGCACCTAGTCACCGACACAAATCCAATGAACTCGAAATTTTAGTTATCCGAGACTACAATGTGCTTGAAACCGATCTGGATACTAACTTGGTGGCGTGGCAATGGTGAGATCGAACATGAACAAGATCGCCACGGGCGTCCTTGCAGCGATCGGGACATGGTCGGCGGACCGCTACCTCTGCATCGTAACATTCAGGATCCCCAGCCAATGCAAATCACAATTCAATTTGGTGCCTGCATCTGCACACTGACTAGTAGGAGTACCGCCACATCCCGGATGTTGAAGCGAGCTGGCGCCCGAACGGCCAGCGTCTTGTCCATGAGATTCAGGCCCGTCATCTGTAGGCCGTTCTGCTCCTCCCCATCTCCCACATACTTAACCTGCAGAGATCAATGGCCACCATGGAAAAGAATGGTCGATTAGCTGAATCGACAGGCTACATGTTCCGAAAGTGAATATGGTGAATTTGTGATGCGTTCAAGGCTGGTCCACACTTTGGTGGTCAAAACAGGAGTTGTGAAAGAAATTGCTCTAGCATTGTTCTATGAGAACGAAATGCACTGTAGTAGGTCCGTTGTACCAAAGAACATACATAGGAATTAATTACTAGTTAGGCTTTGAATAGTAAGAAAAGCACGGGCAACAAACATAACCGCAATAACAAACCAGATTGATTAATCGGCAAAACTAGGAACGAGAAGAGGAGCTGCAAGAAGCTGATTACCATGAATAGTCTAAACTTTGACTTTCAACTCAACAAATAGACCGCCAGGAGTCTAGGTCGTCTCAGGTTCTCGCCGGCAGCACCAGCAGCTCCTGTGCTTCTCGCCAGCAGCACGCAGGAGGCAGAACATAGAGAAACAACCTCAATATCCGCTAACAACAATGTAACACGGAGAGCTATGATGATCTCTAGGCAGCATTTTATGTAACTAGCGGTACAGTACATGTACTCGACAGTCCAACACAAACAACATTAGGAAACTAAGTTTAAGTTGAACAAAAACAATAGCAGGAAAAATTCAATTAACAAAATGGTCTAATATAAACCATTTTCTGACTTTTATTCTACTTGGCACATGATACTTCTTGTTGCACACTATCGGTCTGAGATAAATTTGGCAGTGCCACAAACATTCACTACATGAAGTTGCTCATCTACCAATGACTCTTGATATTAACCTGTCATGACATTACATGATAAGAATGAACTATGATACAAACAAAAATACAGGTGTCTCTTAAGATCTACAACTATTGATAGTGATCAAGAAAAAAGGCACAAAAATAGTTAAGTATCATATAATTCTTATCACAATCATGCATTGAATTCAGGAAAGGCTACAGATTAATCTCTTGACATATATTTGGACAATCACAAGAACAACAGTAGTAATAGTTCAAGTTAGGCAATTAACATTGTATGGGATACAATAGGCAATGTTCAGCATGAGATCGAATCAATTAATAATCATAATATGATCCAAATATAGTAGTATCCTATGATGGTAGTTATGTTAGATAGATGAAATCACAAAACATATGCAAGATGGGGACCACTTGGTATATTGTATACGATGATGCCAAATATAATTGATGGAGGCACACAAATATCATAAATAGGTATGCACAGATTATGATTGAAACCTTGCCAGCAAGCAGTCAAGAATTACTCTCTTGCATGGTAGGATACAAGTTTTATAAACAAGCATTTGCATTATAACATTGTGCATATATCTGCAACTGAATTAAATTTCCTATGGTCCTATTAGCATATCACCGAATTAAACATGCTACTACCAAATTAAAACCTGTATTAGTTAGACCTTGTGCACAAGCAATACTAACATAGGACCAGGGAAAAGAATCCAACGACCTAGAGCTAGGACCGGAGAAGGAACCTGAGATCTGGCGAGCTCGCACGGGGAAGAGGTTGTTGTGCTGACATCGGTGAGAGTGCCTGCAGAGAGAATACAAATGGACTGAGAGAGAAACCAAGATAGAGAGTGAGGAGAAGGTACATAGATCCGGCCTTCCTGCTACATCCGGCGACCCTGATGACCAATCTGGCGGCCCCATGGATTCATCCACCCAAGACCTCACACAAGGCCGACGTGCAAAGACAGTGGGGCTCCTGCAATGAGAACCTCCGTTGGCCTTCTCGTTGTAGTGGTAGATCTCGTCCAGCGTGTTTGAGTCGGCGGTGTTCACGGGATGTTGTTCTCCGGCTCCACATCTGACGCCACCTTGGGGATGGCGAAGAAGTCAACGACGCCCACCTACACAAGCCGCCACGAGGAAGCAGGGATCCGGCGATGATTCAAGGATTCGAGGAGGGTTTGGGCAGCGGCACTGGTGGTTGGAGGAGGGAGGAGAAAGCACATGTAGATGGAGAGGCGGCAGCGCAAGAGGAGCAGGGCGACTGCGGGTGGAGGATGGAGTTGATCATGGGAGGGGGAGGGGAAGCGGCGGCGTGGATTGGATCTGGGGAGGACGGGAGGTAGAGGTGGGGGTGCAAGAGATGGTTAGGGTTTGGAGGGGCTGGGTCAGGATCCTACGTGGAGCGGCAGCGGTGGTGTCTGCGTTTGGGGAGTGGAGGCCAAGATGCCAGGTCACCGATCCACAACAAGTTTCCACACTTCACCATCCTAGCCGTTTATTATGTTTACATCCTACGGCTGATATTGACCCTCTCTAATATCTCAACCTGTCTAGAAATTATGACGATTTTGTCCATAGAAATTACGACGTTTTTCACGAAATCGTCATAGTTTCATAAGGATTTGGCCCTCCCAAATAGCTTACGACCATCTAGTGTAGAATCGCCATAAATTTATGACGATTTCATTCAGGGTCACTACCAAAACGTCATAGTTTGACACATTCCTTGTAGTGTTTGTAAAGCAACCACCAAATGAAAGTTTCAAAATGATAATACCACATTTTTAAAAAATATTAGACCATATTAAATGGACAATTTCCCAACCTGGGTATCTCAAACCTTTCCGTTCACCTCTCGTGAAAAAGACAAATTCCTGCCGAATCGGTAGAAAATGAGTTAGCTTTGAACTACAGGTACATGATATATTGCTCATGGTTTTTTGAAAAAATCATTTTTAGGTTCACAATATGGTATTTCATCATAGATCTAATGCAAGTTTAGTGAGGCTCGGCCCCGAGCTAAGAATCATCATGCCCCTCGATTTAGAAAGTTTGACAATAGTTTGAAATGGGCATAAAAATTCAAAAAAGATCGAAACAATGAAAAACCTTCGAGTGGTGTCATATTATATGACATAGTTGCATGGAAAAATACCAAACTTGGTATATTCATTGTGTCTCAAAAAAATTTCACAAAACGACCTATCTCAATCGAGGTTTTCTGGATTTCAGGTCAAATGACCAATGTTATTGCTAGAATCGCGGTATAGTTTGCGATAATGCGTCCATATTGTGCATGCATGTGTATCATTGGATGGTGAACAATGTTGCAGGATAAAGTTTTCCTTTTCGTCGCACCGAAAAACCATTTTCTATTTTCCGAGCGTAAAAAACGGGGCATTTTGTGAAGCAACCACCAAATGGTGGCTCTGGATCTGACTGTGGCTGCCCCGGAGGCCGCGCCGACGGCGGTGGCAGACTCGGAGGCGGCGTTGGCGGGATAGGTGGGATCGGAGGCGGTGGGAATTAATTTCTACAGGCTCGCTCGCAGTGGCGGAGGACGGAAAAAAATCGAGGTAGGGCGAACTCCAAAAAAAGTAAATATCAACTCGGTCTTAATGACCTTTGTCATTGAGAAAGCCCTTTTAACTATTGTTGTTTCTATCGGTAAAAGCAATACCATCTTAACAAGGCGATAAACGATATGAAGCATAATGTATCATTCAAATATTAAGATAATCTCTAAAGTCTTTAATTCTCTGTATATGAATAAGGAATATCTCAAGGTTATTTTATATAAGCTCATGCTCATAATAATATAAATCCCCATGATAAATATCTTATTCGTGTTGAACCTATAAAATGGTTCATTTCAGGCAAGGCAAAACAAAGAAACTCTAACGAAAACTCATCAAATCGATGGTCAAAATCAGTTGTAATAGATTTTATTGAAAAATAGAAGGTGGCCACACGCCGAAAAAATCAATAGTGACCTAGTATCTTCTCGTTTTTAATGACTTTTCACTCATTTTTGTTATCACTTCGTCCATACTTAGGATTGTGGTCTTATTCTTTTCGCCAATTCACATCTTTAGAAGGGTTCTAAACCATTATTTCTCTAATTGAGAAAGCACGCATTTAGAAATTTTTACCAATAGTAAGCCAAAGTACAAACATAAAACATAAACTGTCACATAACAAGAGTTGGTTTTGGCCACATGCCATAAGGCAGCCAAAATACTCTCATGACCTCCTTAAATACCTCATCTAGGACATTGTTTAGAGTTGATTTTGATTACATTGGGAATTAGCAATTGCAGAGAGAAAATTTTAGTTTAAACTAGACTACACCTAGTCCTTATTTCACTTAGAATCAATTTTGCGCAGTGTTTACTAAAATAAGCATAACTTTCTCATACGAAGTCCGTTTTCAACGTATAACCACTTAAAATGTTCAGAAAAAGGATACGCATCTAAAGGTTTTCTCCAAAAATCAAGATAGGGCGGCTGCCCTACCTTGCCCTACTGGGAGCTCCGCCCCTGCTCGCTCGTTAGGCCATGCAAGCGGCGTGCACTATATGCACGATGTACCAACGAGCGTACGTACGTGGTTTGTTCAACGGTGTGCATTCAGAGATGCTGTGTGAATTTGTTTTCTACTACGTGTATATGAGGAGCTGAGAGAGGGGTTTGCGTGGAGTGCCTACTTGTGGTATTGTAACTTGGAGTATGCATGTACGCGGTACACATACGTTTCAGTTGCTCATGTAAGTGTGCCAAAAAGGCAAGAGTTTCCCTTTTCTCCTGAATATGATGTTGTGGCCATCTACGTGATCAGTGTGCAGATAATGTTCTCGAACCGGCCGGAGATTAATCAATTCGTTGCTACTATAAGCCAAACAATCGTACCCAAGGCGGCTAAAAATACTTTGTTTTTTAGTACGTTAAAATTTAGCTTTTCTATTTTGTTTTGTTACTTACAAAACATATATAACATACACCCCTATATCAATTTAATCATAGAAATTTTAGAGATATATTTCTATATCTAATAATATAGTACGTAAGATTTCTTCTTGTTCGTCAAACACTCTTTTGGATGGATTTTCCCTTCCACCAAACCATATATTTTAGATATATTCTTAGTTATCTAGGATTGCTTGGATGGTAGGTCAGCGTTACACATGGATAGCTAATTTTTCTGTTGCGTTTGTGGGTTTGAGATTGCGTGTCACATACACAACAACCGGAAATAAATGGGTAAGCATCTATAGAGTTCACCTAAATTATGGTCATTCCGTCTTGCTTATGGGTTGCTATGAACTGTGATTCGCTTATTCAATCCTACAAATTTAATCTATTTCAAATAATATACAATTGGATATGTTTGCATTGGACCATCGCTAGCCGAGAGCCATCCATTGTTCCTAGACCATCCTCCTCGAAATAGGTTTTCACCCCGCTTTATAAATAAAGCACAACCATCCAAGTACAAAACATGTTCTGAGCCAAAGGGAAAAAGAGAGTGACCGTTGGGGCGTCACCCGTGGAGGGGAGCCGGAAGAGGGTACGTAGTTGGCCAGGAAAAATCGCCGGAATGCCCAAAAGTCGGAGAAAAAAAGCCACTCGACTTAGAATAGTATCTATATAATAACACAATGAAAGTGTGAAAAAATAAGGATACTTGTCACAAAATCTATAAATACCATTCATATGCAACATAACTGAAGTGCATATTAAACATTCAGGCAAAACGATATAATATACAATTATTCATAAAACCTATTTCATAATATCGCTCAGAACAAATATATATCATTGTTGAAAGATGGTAAGAATATTTCATGAACAGATGGAGCTTGTTACTTAGATAAGTAAATTAGGATAGCCACATTTATTACTATTGGAGAGAAACCGTATGTGCTAACTCACGGTAATTCACTAGAACCTCACCGTGGGTTATGTTTGGGCCGATTTCTCAAATGTTTTTTGAAAAGTTCTCAAACGCTAAACCTTTTTCTTACATCACCTGTAAAATTATCTTGCTAATTGTTATTAACTAATTAATGTTGAATTGATAGCTACAATCAATCCAACAAGCTAGACGTAGAGCTTTCGTAACAATAAGGCGAGACATGTCCCTACACTGTTTATGTAATTCAATGCTAGCGGTCGTAGTTATACCCGGTAGATAGGTGATTAAGCTTCAACGTTCCTAACTCAATTGCCAAATGTGTACCTTGGGTTCCTCTAGTTCTACTCGAAACTCTATCACAGCAATTGACAGCAGCGGAATCCACCATTCCATGGTATTATGTTCTGTTGCTCACAGTCGTGTAACTTTGTTTTTCTCTATCATGGTTGACTGTAATTCCGCCCACCTCCATTTCGGCGCAACTTACTCCTGATTGCTGACTCGGCTCCCCTTGCACCGTGTCCTTCTGTCGTACCCCTTGCTCCGCCTATTTAACCCACCAATCACACGAGGATGCAGGTGCACTATCTAGTAGAGCATCTCACGCGCACATCACGACACACTCGTGAGAGCGAACACAGAATCTAGCTGCAGCTACCTAGAGTAACGCGGGCCAAGAACATCGTCCCCAATCTGCTCTTCATCTTGCCCTGAAGCTGTTGGCGGGAAGAAATCCCCTCTTCAAGCCGCAGAGAAGAGCCGTGGGCGTGGGAGGCATGGGGAACTTTCCAGGCCTCCTTGCCATTGGCGGCAACGACCGAGGCGGCGTCTTCACCTCTGCTACAGGCCGAGTCTGCGGCCTCGTGTGTGCCGAGATGAGCGACTCCAGTGGTAACAGTATCGGTTGCAAGGGCTGTACCCCGTTCCAAGCAAGGTTTCGCCGATGGCGGCAACTCGTTCATTCGGCCCGTGTATGCCGTTGGAGTAGGTTCCAGAGGCATCGCGCGCCTTGAGTCGTCACGGTTGTCTAGCTAGCTAGTAGTAGTAGGATGTTTGTCTAGCTAGCTAGTAGTAGGATGTTTGTTTTGAATCTATATAATAAAACACGTCTATATACACGTGCTTTAAGAAAAGCTAAAACATCTTATACTTTGAAACGAGAAGGGAGTATATAGTATCACCAATATGTGTGAGGTACACACACCACTACCGACAAAAGACGAACTGAAGAAATAGAAGAACCCACAAAATGCTAACAAGGAAAGAATGTTTCCATTTTCTGAAATTTATGTTGAATTTGAAGTTGAACTTGGAAATCAGATAGAGCTAGGTAGAGCACACTAGCTACCAACCACCAGATCATCTACATAATGATTTGAGCAGTATATGTACACGTTGCGGCGGGTGTGTGTGTGTGGATATTGCCCCTTAATTCCGAATAGTTCTTTATTTTGAAGATCAATTCTGAAATGTCCATGCATGCAGCTAGTTGAGTTTGATCCGGTCCTCGACTTATCCCCAACTCTATAGATGCTATTACGTTAGTTTTGAAATCAATATTAATTGTCGTGTCATCTGCTCCGATGCAGTACTAATTAATTATTACTTATATATTGTTGGAAAACACATATATTACTCCGACATGTATAATAATGTGTATGATGCTACGAGGAGAGATGAGAGCGAGGATTTCTAACGCCATTGAGCATGTAACGTGGTATGTATGGTACTGATCCGATGATCGATCAGTTACTTTTTACGCGCCAGGTGGTGATTGAGGTAGAATCTTGTCTATCTATGCTTTATTATGATCCTTCACGAGTGGTGAGGCGGGTAACTTCCATCCTACCGTACTCATTGCGCCCCTAACAAGATCACACAGATGACAGAGCTCTGAACCGGCGCACAAGTCATGCTGCTTACTTACCTTGCACCAGTCCAAGAGAGGTCTCACATATCAAGTTAGGTGTAATAAGTTTTCGACATTTAGTTTGGACCACTCAGTCTTCAAATTGATGTTGTTTTTCTGCGGATCACGAATCCACTTGTTATTGAAGCACTAGAACTTTTAGACGTGTCAGTCAGCATGTTTTGTGGTGGCACACGGGAGGCTGTTTGCTTCTAGCTGACTGCCTACTTTAATTTCCGCGTACCTGCCCAGATGAAGGTTGTTATCAGCACTTGTTAGAGTTACAAAGCTCAATTCTTCATGTTAAAAACGAAAAACATGATCTCGATAATTAAAAGAAAACAGGATATCCTAGGGTTGTGCTTAAAGCAGGGATTTCAGCTCCTCTAGTCCAGAATGCCAGAATTCATAGCCCCGGTCTTCCGGAAGCAGCAGCAAAGGGATTCAATGGTATCGCCCACCTCTATTTCATGCAAATTTACTCCTCGTGATTAATTGCTGACTAGACTCACTTACATTCCCCCACCTGCCGTCGTAAGCCTCCGCTTATTTAACCCGCGAAACTGCTCCACGACGATGCAATTGAAGTTGTAGAGCATCTCACGCACACCCACATGCATCCGAGAGAGCTAATACGGAATCTACCTGCAGCTATGTAGAGTCACGCAGGCCAAGAACATCGCCCCATCCTCCTCTGCCTCGCGTTGTGCACGCAGTTTGTAGTGCCGCGAAGTCCCCTCTCCAAATTAATCACACAGAAGGGCGCATGTACGGACGAGAATATATAATATCTTCGTGGGCGTGAGAGGTATAGGGAAACTGTCCAGCCTCACTGCCGTCGGCGGCGAGTACAACGTGGGTGCCGGCAACAACAGAGGCAATGTCTTCACCTGCAATATGGTTCCTCCGTGCGGCATCGGGGGCGGCGTGTGGAGCGGTGGCGTCGGCAAGATCACATTGGAAGGTTTCGCCAGCGCAAGCTCACCATTCGCCCGTTAAGGAGATGAAGGAGGTGCCAGAGGTATCCGGGCGTGAGCCGTCGTGATGGTCTAGTTATCTAGGACCCCCGTGTTGGGTCCTACACTGATGCACACTGTAGGTACGGTGGCCGACGATGTATCCCGCGCGTGTGATTGTTGTGCGAGCATGATGCTATCTACGAGTAGCCCCTGGCCTTTTAGACTTGGAGTACCTGTCATCTCATTTGCGTAATGTTCTCAGCTCAGAGTGTTTATTGTCCCCAAATTTCAAAATGACCCAATTTTGCGCCTGTGTGTTCCATGGATGCATGTATTTACGTGATGGTGTACGGGCAGGCCGGGACATTATTATTTTTGGCTGTAACTACGGGTCAGGCCAAAAACATAGTCTGAGCTTTTATATTAACATCCAAGGGAGTACATTATTTATATTATAGAGGGAGCAGAGAAGGATAAAAATAAGCAGGATACAAGGGGTTCCAGGGGGGTCAAACAAATTACACCGCCTAATACGGATGTCTTTATTAAGTCGTTTGATCGCGTCATTTGTGATGCCAATGGTGCACATCATCAACACATAGCCTGGCGATTACGAGTGTTGGCTCATCAACGAGTTCCTTCTCTTCCACATGCTCTACACTTTGGTGGAGACGATTGAACTCTAGGAATAACTTAAGTTTCTTCCATTGTGGGTCGGCCGCACAGGCAGGAATGGCGCCCCACACCCCGTGGGTGCGATATCGATGGTAATACATCAAGAGATGGCCGATATTCTCGTTAGTTGATTAGGAGGGGCAAGAACGCGAGGCCGCAATTCGTAAGGCAGCGACTGAAGCGCCTTTCATTGGTGGAGACTCGCCAGTGATGAACAAGCAAGTTAAAAGCCATGCACTTTGTTAGGTGCACATTTACCCAAATACGGTCTGCATGCTCATCATTCGTAGGTGCCTAAAAGAATTAGGTAGGTACTGTCTCTATTTGATACAACATTGATAGTGAAAGTATAAACGATTTTGACAGATGAGATCCTGGGAGAAGCTGGTCGAGGGTAGCTTTTGACAGGATCAGGAAGGAGGAGGATGTGTTGGTGCTGATCGAATCCGGGGCAGCGTAGCCGTGCAGCTGCCTGACGTCTGCATCGAGCGGCAGCCTCCCGCCCACGGCCACCCAGAAGCGTTGGGCGAAGTGGCACGCAAAGACGATGTGCGTCGCCGTCTCCTCCGGGGCGCCACAGATGGGGCAGACCGCCTCCTCCACGGAGAGGATCTTTTTCTTCGGCAGGGCGTGGCGCGACTGAATCCTCGACTGTACCAGGAGCCACGCGAAGAACTTGGCTTTGGTAGGGGCGAAGGTTTTCTAGATGAAGTCAGCGAACGGCGCGCCCACGCCCCCGAACTGGCATAGCGTGTATAGAGCGCCGACGT
Source organism: Avena longiglumis (assembly GCA_030063025.1). Classification (NCBI taxonomy): domain Eukaryota; kingdom Viridiplantae; phylum Streptophyta; class Magnoliopsida; order Poales; family Poaceae; genus Avena; species Avena longiglumis. The sequence goes on from CP125979.1 coordinate 96,419,998, forward strand.
CCACCGTGCCATCCTTTTTGCAGAACCGGGTGAGGGAGCGCAAATCAGGCACCTCAGAGAGCTGCACCGCCTCGACACGGGGCAGAAGGTTGACCGATCTGCCTCTGTAGTTTCCCTCCTCCCATTTCCCACACTAGCTGGATGTTGGTGGATGACTGCCCTGTTCCCCTGACAGTCCATTTGCATTCTGACCTCGGAAACTTGCTGCCATGATCATGTCAAGGCTTGGGACAAGCGCACGAGTGACTGATCTGTCACCGGTGCTGCAAAATGTTCATGTGCTTAGTTCTGGTTTCAATGTTGTTTCGGTTGGTTTTTCAAAGTACATATTTTGTGAGTACATGGGAGACCATTTTCTCCTGGCTGACTGTCTGTCCTTTCCCCAACCTGCTTAGATGCTGATTCTAACTAGAGCATGTTGCCTAGAGCAGGTGCAGACACTACGTCACAGTTGTTAATTAGGGGCAATTAGAAGTGCCTATAAAAATCATCAAAGTGCCTTTATTTATTTTTAGTGGCACTTTTAAAAGTGTCGAATTTAATCATGACGCTAAAAATGTTAGCCGCACTTTGAAAAAAGTGCCCCTAAAAATGATTTTTAGCCGCACTTTGAAAACTGCCTCAACTCATTTTTAGCCGCACTTTGGAAACTGCCTCAACTCATTTTTAGCCGCACTTTGGAGACTGCCTCAACCCATTTTTAGCCGCACTTTGGAAACTGCCTCAGCCCATTTTTAGCCGCACTTTGAAAACTGCCTCAACCCATTTTTAGCCGCACTTTGGAAACTGCCTCAATCCATTTTTAGCCGCACTTTGAAAACTGCCTCAACCCATTTTTAGCCGCACTTTGGAAACTGCCTCAATCCATTTTAGCCGCACTTTAGCAATGTGCCTCTAACTATTTTTAGCCGCACTTTAGCAATGTGCCTCTAACTATTTTTCAGACGATGAATATTCACAGTAACTATTCACACCAACCATTTTCAGACGATGAATTCACAGTAACTATTCACATCAACCACAATGCACAACAATAAAAACAACAATATAGCGCATTTAAACAGTAACAACCAAACTTCACAACAACAACAACGGCTTTTAACCATACTTCACAACAACAGTAGCTTTTAACCATTTAAATTAACTGTTCACAGCAACAATATAGGTGAAAATATAGCTTTTCACAACAGCAATATAGTTTGTCGCAAGATGGCATTCACAGTAACAATTCAGGAAGGTCGACGATACAAAAAGGAACGCATAAGCGACACATGCGGTGGCTCACTTCCAAGTTTCTTGGACCAGGCAGTATTGGCGGAATTACTGATACCATCAAGAATGTGCCAAGAGATCACGTCATACCTAGCAGTATAGGCCAAATCTGAAAAATCAGACCAAATTCAACATCAAAATTTTGATCACGTATAAGTGGAAAATCAAAATCAAAATCATCAATCAAGTGTATCAGGCCAAAGTCAAGGAAACTAGTACAGGTAGTAGTATTTGCTTAGCTGCTTGGTTTAAATGGAAAAGACACTATCCAGCCAAGTGTATCAGGCCATAATGGTCCTATTTCGGTTGTCACTTCAAACTTTATCAGGAGGCGATGCAGCAACGCTAGTACATTATGGATGTGCGCGAGTATTGCAGGAGTATATCCAAACTTGTATTCTAGGAAAGCCAAGGCCAAGAAGGTTGCTTACCTTTTCTAGTAATTTATTCCATGTGTGTAGTATCTTACAATTCCTAAGTACAAAATCTGATGTCGGGTATGAATAACTTTTAAATGGGAAAAACTGATGTCGAGTAGGAGTGCTACTTATTCCTAACTTCTTAAATACCTTTCGTTTTTCTGACTGCTGTACCATGATCAATGCAGAAAGTCAGACGGGCGTTGTCCATGTGTGTAATGGTGATTCAGAAATAGACAGATGCTGGAATACATATCCCATAAAATCAAGATTAGAGTGTACTCACCTGCATTAGTTTCTCACTAGCTTCTACCTTGATCAGATTCTTTGCGATGCTTCTTTGCTTTTCCACTTGAATTAACTTGCACTACAATAGATTCTGCTTCAGATTCTTCTAGCTATATGAACAAAATTCAGATATTAGATATCACTATGACAATGTGTAAATGACCAACATGATGTGAAATTATGTTAGATTATCATACATTTTGTCTTGGCCATGGGATGCAATGAGCCGCGGCACTCCCCAAGTTGGTAATCCTCCCTTGTGAACGTGGCAGAAGTGTAGATTCCTTGAGAACAATGTTCACCAAAACCTCAACATAGTCTGCTAGTGGTTTGCCATCCAAGCATTTGGATTCTTTATCTATGTTTTGAATTGTTCCAAATGCTACCACTTGTGCACTGTTTGGTGATTTCAAGCCAACCTCCATACCTACCTTGAAAGAGGATTTTCTCTTGTTAGGATTTCCTCTTGCTTTTACTTGTGATCCCTCAATATATGCATCTGTTTTATGTGATTTTGCAATATTCTCAGCAACCTTCTCTAGCTTTACTTTGTGCAAGATTATTGCTTCTGATTGTGATTGAATTTTTGATACTTCAATACTTGCTTTAGTAATCTGTGAATTTGCATCTGACTTCATCTTCTTGAATTCACCCCTTGCCATCTCATTTTCACTGATCCTCTTCCTCTTCTTCTTTGAAGTTTGCTTCTCGATAGTTGGTTCAGGTTTTGAGTTTTGAATTTGTGAATCAGTAGCCATCTTCTCTTCCATTTTCTTCTTGTTCCTTGTGTTGGCAAATATGTTATAGCTACCAGCTTGACTTTCAGGTTGAGAAAGGTCCAATTTGCTTGTGCTTGAGAAAGGTCAATTTCTTTGCTTGTGATCTTTGAGGAATATTGGGATCTGCTTGTGTTCTTGAGAAAGGTCGGCTTTGCTTGTGTTCTTGAGAAAGGTCGGCCTTTGCTTGTCTTTCTTGAGGAATGTTGGACTGTTGCTTGTGTTGCCGAAAGGTCCATTTGCTTGTGTTCTTGAGAAAGGTCGACTCTTGCTTGTGATCTTGAGGAATGTTGGACTGTTGCTTGTGTTGCCGAGAAAGGTCCATTCTTGCTTGTATTCTTGAGAAAGGTCGTTCTTTGCTTGTGTTCTTGAGAAAGGTCGGCTGTTGCTTGTGATCTTGAGGAATGTTGGGCTGTTGCTTGTGTTCTTTGAGAAAGGTTGGGCTGCTTGTGATCTTGAGGAAGGTCATTTCTTTGCTTGTGTTCTTGAAAGGTTGGGCTTGCTTGTGATCTTGAGGAAGGTTGGGTTGTTGCTTGTGTTGAGGAAGGTCCGGCTGTTCATGATCTTGCATGTGTTGTTCATGTTCTTTGTGGTTCATCTTCTTCTTGTACATCTTGAAGGTTAGATTGACTCTTTTGAGATGCTATAAATTGACTCCATCTCTCTTCCATTTGGTCACTTCTTTCCATCGGTGTTTGCACCACCCAACAGATGTTGTTTCTCTTTCTCATTTGTTTAGGGACATGTAGCAAGTGATCTATCTTGTCGAATTTTTCCTCCAACAACAAGCCCAAAACCATGTGATCTTGATTTTTTGCATTTGGGAATACCTTTTCATACAACTCATCATCGTCGATTTTATCAATGAAGGATCCTCTTCACATAACTTAACTTCAGTCTACGGAAATAAAAACGTCATTCAATAAATGCAATACAATCAAATCATGACAATACAATAAATGTATGAACAAACTCATTTTAATTTAGTTCACGACAAACTTATGACAATACAATAAATGCATGAATAACCTCATTTCAGTTAAGGTTCAGAACATACCATTTTGTTGGCAGAGTACTGATTAACTGGTTCTCCTTTTTTATTTAAGTGTGTAGCAAAAAACAGCTCCACTCTCCCAACTGGTCTCCCCTCTTTCAGCTCCAGTTGTCTATGAAAAACTGCGAAGCTTTTAGTCCCTGCAGTGTGACATCCATTTTCCTGGCCTCCCCTTGCAGATTTGTTCTTAGTTGCAATTTTCTGCAGTATAGAATTTGGAGATCAGTAAACTCGATATACAATTGCAGATTTACTTAGCAAACCCACATCAGTAAACTATGTATACATTATGGATTTACCTTTGCTTCACCTGTCCTCCATTGCTTTACCAGCCATGCCCACTGACTTGGTGGAATTCTATTCTTGCACCCATTTTGAATGTTTTCCTTCAATGTCAGAGTTGCATCATAGAACTTCATCTTTAGGAAAGACTTGAAACTCCTGAACTTTTTAGAAGCTGACTTCATCACCCATGGCTTGAATGAATCATTAATATCGAAGAAACTCTGTTATTAGTTTAAAATTAGAACTTTGTACATATTAATTCACATATATGGTAAAGAAAAATGATTGCTCAAGTTTCACCTTCACACTCTCCCACAATTTGTCCTTTTCAGCTTCTGGTACTTTTCTCCAACTTGGAGATGCAATAGATACATCTTTTCCTTTAACTAAGTAACCAATAAAATTTGCCAACTTGCAGGTCTTACGCCCACAGGGCTGACCAAGGTGATTAAATTCCAAATGTATCTTGTTATTTGGTCCATGCTTGTCCCACAATCTTTTTAGCTCTGTTGGTCCTCTTTCTCCCCTCTTTTTCCTATCTGAAACAAAAAAACAGTTAATTACTACTTTTCATTCAGAATTTTATAGTTGTAAATTGGATTTCAAGTTCATATTAATTGTGGGACATTAGTTCATATAGTTGCATGAAATAAATTGAACTAAATTGGATTAGGGCAACCATTCAAACCATTCAAACTAAATTGAACTAAATTGGATTAGGGCAACCATTCAAACCATTCATATAGTTGCATGAAATAAATTGGATTTTATAGTTGTAAATTAGATGTAGAGTTGCATATTACTACCTTGAAGCATCAAATTTTACATCCCGCTTCTTGCGACCTCTTCCTCTTCGTCATCTTCCTCTTCCTCTTCCTCTTCCTCTTCTTCATCTTCTTCCTCTTCCTCATCTTCCTCATCCGCATCTTCTTCATCATTATTTCCATGTACCTCTATGTTTACATTTTCTTGTGCATCTTGCCTTTGTCCACTTATAAATTCTTCAAATTCATTATCATCAACCTTTGAATTACGCATACATAGAAAATACTCACTAGGTACTCACTAAATTTTATAGAATACATCAAGTTGTTCAATTTAACAATGTAAATACTCACTTAGAATCTTCATAGTATTTCTTCCTGTTATTTGCTTCTTGTGTTTCTTCCAATTCATTGTCTCTATAACCCATTGGGATCACTCTGTGTAGTACATCTAGCTCTTTTAGTTTGTTGTTTACTTCATTCATTCTTCTTTGTTGACTTCCTATCATTTTAGCACCGAAAACGTAGTTTGAAGATTAGAATGAATCATAAAAAAGCATCGACATCAATAGTAAGATGAATCCATATAATCACTCACATATGTATCCTAAATAAGATCACTCCTAAAATCCATATCATATAAATCCCTTGGTGAGGAGTAACCACAAAATTCAATCATTTCAGTTGGATCTTCTACATAGTATACTTGTTTTGCTTGGCTCGCTAGAATGAAAGGTTACGAGCAATGTCATCGATTATGCACATTTTGAAATTTACTTGAGGCAACCCCAAACCATCTACCACGAATCCTGTTTTCTTAACCCAATCACATTTAAATATGCATTGCATACCCTTCATTTGAGTAGCTAAGTTCAACTATCTCAAGTATTCTACCATAATATGTCACATTTCCTACAACTGGATTTTTATCTTTAGAACTACAAAAGCTAGATGTAGCAGCAAGTGATGAGACCCCATAACACTGTGTAGACTTTCCTTTTCCATAATTATGGGTATGGAAAATGCAACCATTAATGCTGTAGCTATTGTACTTTTTGGCCATCATGTATGGCCTTCTAGACAATAGTAATACATCTGGATGTAATTGTGCCCCTTGTTCAGTCAGATATTGGACCTAAATAGGAAATGGAAGAGTCAGGCATTTCAAGAAAACCAATCATGCAAACTGCTATGACATTTAACACATCTTATTACTTACATGATGTACAAACCAATCATGGAAACTGCTATGATGAGAACTCTGCAACTCCCAGTTTGAAATCTTTTTTTTACTTGACAAAATATGTAAATGTTGTCTGCATGAAAGCCAGATGGTAATTTTAGAGGACAATATTTTAGGGTTTCCTTAATATCTGCATAACTAAAAAGGACAACTTACTCTGTGAAAACAGAAATTTCTGGATAGCTAAAAAGCACACAGCGTTGAGCCTGAGTCCATGTTGTGAAATCCAATTCAGTAGAAGCACTAGCTGACAAGGGGCGACCTATTTTTGTTAAATAGTGTTCATTGATATCTGCATTCATGTCATCAAGTCGTGGTGTACAACCAGACAAGTATCTCGAGCAGAAAGTCAGACTTTCATAAAAAACATATCCTTCAGCAATTGCTCCCTCGGGGTGGCTTCTACTACGGACAAAGCTCTTCATCTTGCCATTGAACCTATGATCAAGATCACTATTGATTAATTCCATCAACTAGACTACTACCGTGCTTAATTGCAATGAAAGAATATGTGTGACGTACCTCTCAGTAAGCCACATAGACCTATAATGAACAGGCCCAGCCAATCTTACTTCGGTAGAAAGATGGACTGTTAGATGAACCATAATATCAAAGAATGCAGGAGGAAAAATCTTCTCCAATTGGCATAAAATTTCTGTAATCTCTTGTTCCAACCTTTGCATTTGTTTGACATCAATAACCTTCGAATAAACTTCCTTGAAGTAATTGCATAGACCCATTAGTGGCCTACTAACATTTTCGTGCAATGTTCTACTCATTGCAAGGGCAACAACTCCTGCATTATAATGTGACAATCATGACTTTTTAGCCCTGTTATTTTACCATCTTCTACTTTATGTTCAAAATTAGATGCATGACCATGAGGAAATCTTGTGTCTCCTAATAGTTTGCAAAATATTTTCTTTAATTGGGGACTCATGTAGTATGGAGCTTTATGAATCACTGGTTTTTCGTCAGTCAAATCAGCGTGGAGACCTTCTCTTATGTTCAGATGCTTAGGGTCAAGCCTTGCATTTACTGAATCCTTGGATTTTCTGTTTACATCAAGTAGAGTGTTCACTATATTGTCAAACACATTCTTTTCTATGTGCATTGCGTCCAGGTTATGCCTGACAAGTAGAGTCTCCCAGTAAAGGCGGTTGAAAGAACACACTTCTCTTCCTAAATGTTGTCTCGGCGATTGTGAATGTACTCCCTTCATTCTCATCACCCTCATTCTGTTCACCCCATTATCTTGATTGTTGATTGTCCTCTTTCTTTTCTTTTACGCCTTTTTACATACGCAATTTACCATAGTCAGTCACAATGTGTTCTGTCAATTCTGAAATTACTTTTCCTGTAATTTGTACAGGAGGATCTCTAATTTCTATAGTGCCATCAAAAGATAAAGCATCTTCTCTGAATTCATGTTCAGTAGGTAACAATCTTCGATGTCCCATAAAACATGTCTTTTTTCCATGTTGTAACCTGCGTGAACTAGTCTGAATAAGACAGTGAGAACAAGCTGCTGTACTCTCACCACTCAACACCGCACGACCTTGCCAATCACTGATGGTCCACAAGAAGCGGCATATACGAAATTTTCTACCAAAAGAAGCATCAAGTGTAAGAACACCAAATTTCCAAAGAACAAGTAGTTCATCAATAACAAGCTGCATATAGGCGTCCATGTCTTTCCCGGTGCCTTCCTACCGGGCACTATAAGCAGCAGGATGATGTTTGATCGCTGCTGCAAGCATATCCAAGGAGGTAGATTGTAAGGGATTAAAATGATTGGCGGATCTTTGTAAGCGGTTCATACTTTTGAATGGATTGAAGCCATCTGGCTAAGGCAAACCTAATATTCCTAGGTTCTTTTGCAAATTGTTTGTGCAAAACATCGAAACTTTTCCAAGATGGTGAATCGGGATGCCTCATCAATCCATCTTTTGTTCTACCTTCTTTATGCCACCTCATGTATGGTGCTCTCTCGGGGATGAGAACAACCTTTGCACCCTCTTCTTGATTTGAAATGTCTAGCAACTTTCTGGGCAACCTTGTGCACTCTTCCATCTACCCCAGGCTTAGCACTTCTCCATCTACTTGTATTACATGTAGGACATTCAGTAGCATTGGCATGTATTCCTCTAAATAATACACAGTCATTCTTGCAAGCATCAACTGTGTCATAACCTAACCCAATTTGCCTAATGTACTTTTTTGATTCATAGAAGTTTTTGGGTAGGTTTTCCCCTCCTGGAAGTGCATCTCTGAATAGTGAGATTATGTCATCAAAACAGGAATTAGAAATTCTCCCTTCATTTTTTATGTTCAGTAGCTTCACTAGAAAATGAAGTTTTGAGAATTTCTTGCAACCTGGGTAAAGTTCTCTACTAGCATCATTAACTAACTCTGCATAACTTTCAGGATCTACATCTTCCTCTTCCTCTTCCTCTTCTTCATCTTCTCCTAAGCTTGAATTGTTGTACATGCCAAAACCATCCAGGAGCATTTGGGCCATCTCATATGTTTCAGCATACTCCTCAAAGTCTGAATCCGAATCTGCATTTTCTACTCGATCTTCATCTGAATCTGCAGGTTCTTCAATTCCCGTGACTTCTCCATGAAATATCCATGTTTGATATCCATTCATGAAGCCTTCACAAATCAAGTGATCATAAACTTCTTTTCTACCTAACCAATACCTATTTGCACAACGCTGGCATGGGCATAAAATCCTATTGTTCCTCGCTGACTTGGCAAAAGCTAATTCTATAAATTTCTTAAGACCATCACCATACTCAGTACTAGTTCTGCAAGCTCTTAGCCAACTCTTATCCATTTTAACAATGAATCAGGAGATCGGAACAATCACTAGAAAGTAAATCAATTCTCTGCAAAAGTAAATCATAGTAACTACTCAATCATAGTAATTACTCAAACAGTTCCATCACTCAATCAGGAGATCAAGGAATGGAGGAAATTACCAGATGCTATTCCTTGGCGATGGACCCGATGTAGCATGCGGTTCTGTTGATCCATGCCGTGGAGGAGCAACAGCGCCGTGGAGGAGGTCGCCGTGGAGGAGGAGCAGATCCGTGGAGGAGGTCGCCGTGGAGGAGGAGCAGCGCCGTGGAGGAGGTCGCCGTGGAGGAGGAGCAGCGCCGTGGAGGAGGTCGCCGTGGAGGAGGAGCAGCGCCGTGGAGGAGGTCGCCGTGGAGGAGGAGCAGCGCCGTGGAGGAGGTCGCGGGTAGGGGATCTCCGCGAGGTCGCCGGGGTAGGGTAGCCAGGGGTCGCCGGGGGTCGCCGGGGTCGCGCCTCCGCGAGGTCGCCGTGGTTCCGTGAGGTCGGGGGTGGACCGCGCAGTCCGCGGGCGTTGGGGTTGGACCGCGTGTATGGGTGTATGGGTGTATGGGTGTATGGGTGTATGGTTCGACCGGACCGCGTGTTCGACCGGACCGGACCGCACCGCATCGCATCACTCCTCCCACTCCTCCCACCCCAGCCGCCACCGCATCGCATCACTCCTCCCACTCCTCCCGCATCGCATCGGTCTCACTCCTCTCACTCCTCCCACTCCTCCCACTCCTCCCAGCCGCCACCGCTCCTCCCAGCCGCCACCGCCGTCGGAGCCAAAGCGCCGTCGGAGCCACCGCCATCAGATCCAAGGGTAAGCCTTCCTGCCCTCACTTCATCTCTTCTTAGGGAGATTACAGTTTGAATGGGGAGATTAGGGCTTGAATGGGGAGATTAGGGCTTGAAATGATTAGGGCTTGAATGGGGAGATTAGGAGAGAGAACGCAAGAGGTTGCTTGAAATGGTTCAAACCTTGCAGTCGATAACTTTGCTCCATGTGTAGTATCTATCCTCCAGTAGAGGTTTCCATGGGCATAGACAGGCTACGTATCAGCCACTGGCCTTGGTGGAGGGGTGATTGAAATCCATGGTGTGGCATCTGTGAGCTGCTTGACGTAACACTCCAGTTGGTAGCCTAGGCACAGCCACACAGGTGTCAGAAGAATAAACCACCGCAATCTTGGAGCAGCGGTAGTATAGGAGGTAGAAGCTGCGGAAGATCTATTTTATTCGAGTCTAAAGCAGAAGAGTTTCATCGCTCAATCGAACTTTAAGATAGTCTTGAATCTTTTATCTATGCTTGACCCCTGAACTACTAGTCGTCTACCAAGGTAATGGGTGATGATCTAGGCGATCATCTACAACAGCTGTTTTTCTTTAGAAAGGAAAATGATATGCTAACTGAATAAACTGATGATCTGAATGGCAAAAATTGAACTTCAAATTTCATCGGTTAGCTGAGGAAGGATTCAACTTACCAGGATCTGAAGAAGCAACCGATTGCAGGTCCCAGATCCTGGAGGGCCTCCCTAATCTGGTCTCCAGGCCCATGCTGATACATTCCAGGCCTGATCTTGGCCTCCCATTCCGTTGCATCATTTTCTTTGGGACAAAGGACTTAGCTTCTAGCGTACTTGTCTTTGGGACATCTTTAGCTTCTAGCGTACTTGTCTTTGGGACAAAGGACTTAGATGGGACCCACACAGTAATCATGGGAGAATATACACGAACCAACGCAATCTTGTGGTACTTGATTAGTGTCAACCAATTAACCTCTTCTGCACATGAATCTTTGCAATCTTGTGGTATTCGATGAGAAGGTTACGATACAATTAATTTGATGTGGTAATTATGCTTCTTGACTGAACTTGACTAGCAGGGTAATTATTTCATTAGATGTAGTTGTGCTCATGAAAAGGAATTTGGTTATTAGTATCTTTAGATTCAAATCTGTTTATCCATAGTGTCAAATCTGTTTAACTGGTTAAGAAGTTGCAACACTGAAGTTGGTACTACCAAAATGTGCTACCTTAGGAGGTCATGTCTTAAGTATGGGGCAGTTAAGTTGATCCATGTGTTTTTGTCATGTGTTTTTGTCATGGTTTTACTATATACTTGGCCACATGGAGCTTACTATATACAGTCAAGGTTGGTACTGATATGTACTGTGTTCACTTGGAACCTACTTATTGATCCTGTCTATTTCCTTATTGATCCTGTCCTTGGCTCCTTGCATAATCAAGAATTAGTAATATATGTTGCAATCATGGTCAGATGGGAACATCCACTTCTGATGCAATCATGGTCACTAGTGCTGACAGTGATGACAGTGATGAATCCATTTTCTCAGATGCTGAATCAGGGGACCTTGGATTCAGAGGTATGAAATATTATCTTCATATAAATTATGTAGTAGAATAAATTGTTAATGCCTACTAAATTCTATAAAATTTGTTGCATCAGGACCTAAACAGACGGGGAATTTGTCATTTGATGAGATGTGTATGTTTGGAAACAACATGCAACTTACTGATGATCAGATGGATTTCCTTGAATCTTGGTGTGATGCTTCTGTCACAAAAATCAAGTATTATGTGCACAGGATGAACAACTCAAATGTCTTGGAAAAGAAGTGCAAAATGGTACATTTCTTAATCATGATATATTCATTTCATGATATATTTGTTTTATTAGGGAAAAATACTTAATCATGCAATATTTCTTTTATTACCATAGGTTTTTGGAGCTAAATTCTCAATGGAGTACCTACAGGAGTACCTTGTTGAACCATTGTATGTTCAAGTTGAGAGAATGAGCAGCACCATGACATATCCAGTTAGGATGAAGATGGGAGCTAATTCCAACAATGCAATTATGACATCAGGATGGGGTGAGGTTGTCACCAAGTTCAAGATCGAAAAAGAAGACATATGTCTCTTCTCTTTCTATGAAGAAGAAGATGGAGAGTTTTACATGACGATTGTAATCACCTTGCCCATGCTTTTTAGCATGAGTTGTGTGCTAAAATTAGTAGAACTGTGTGCTACACTAGTGAGCCTATATGTACTGTGTGCTACACTAGTGTGCTACACTAGGGTTCTATTTAGTACTAAGTAGACTCTCCATCTGTGGTGAACTTGGTAGAACCTACATGTTTATTAAGTGAACTGTGTGGTGTACTAAGTATATATGATTATCCAACTATGTTTACTAAGTATATATGATTATCAAACTATGTTTAAGTAGCATCTTTGGTGACATGTTCTTTCAATAACATCTGGTCAGTGGTACTTGTGCTTGGAGTTGAGGGTAGTATATCTGCTGTTTCATTCGATTGTTGGAAACCTTTAGGATTTGGGATCCTTCCATGGTCCTTTGTCGGATTTCATGCAGCCGCCTTCGCATACGCAGGTGCCCCCGAGGATTTCAGATTCAAGTCTCCTTTACAAGATGGCAGTGGCAGTACTACTGCAAAGTCCAGGAATGTTTGCAAGATTGAGTTGGAGAAAGGAAACCTTCTGGACAAACCTAGGATCGATGACTTCCAGGAGCTTGGGTTGGTACTTGTTGCCAAGGACCTAAAACCCGAGACCGACCGAGGAAGCGAATGCGATTAGAACTCTTGATCTAAGTGTATCTATAGCGGGCTAACTAGTGAATGTATGATCTTGGCCGTGGTCTTGGGGTCAAGGAAGGAGCTGAACCCCGAGCGGCATTGATGATGAACATCCAAAGATAGTGTCCGTAATTTCAATAAGTACTAGCATAAGAAATGCACACAGGCGGAGCAATAATGCATGGGGCCAATTATGGGAAACCGATATGAGCAATAATGCACACAGTAAGTACTAGCATGAGAAATGAACTGTCTGGACCAATCATCTGGGGAAACCAGCATATGGCCAAATAGTGAGCATACATAACAGTGAGCATACATAACAGTTTTCTCTCATCCTTGAATTTCCAGACATCTCCCTTGAACATAATAGTGAGCATACATAACAGTGAGCAAGCTTCTGGATTAAACTTCTGGCTCAAGCTTCATCATTTCCACTTTCATCCAGGCAAAAGGATCCCTTCGGCTGGGTGGTAGCAGTTTTCTCTCATCCTTGAAACTGAACATCCAGACATCTCCCTCTTGCATCTGGAACGCTTTTACAGCCTTAGTCCACCCAAAGAAGATCTCTGAGTTTCCATTGTTCTTTAACCTCATCCTGCAGTACTTCTTCATATTGCTTGTTCTTTGTGGTGACACCTGCGATAACCCGAGATCTAGCAGGACACATTGCCTAATAGATGGCATCATGAACTGTAGAGATAAGTGCTAGTGTATTGTGGATTGAATTCACGAAAATAGCAAGTCAAAAAAACATCTTAATTCAAGATTGAGTAATCATCACTACACATATAGTAAAGAAACCAAAAACAAAAGGAAAGCAATGTACATTGTTGAGGAACTCACCATTGTTCCCTCATACAATGATATTGTCTCTTGTCGATGTGACAATGTACTCCTTAACAGGAGGTCTTGGTAGGTCCTCAACAATGCTTCAAGCTGCATTGTCGATGGAAATTCATTTCAACAATATTGCCAAAAACAGTTCTGTCAAATGACTCATCCCCAATATATCCAGGACCTACATGCCAAAGTTGTACCTCTTGTTATAATCATGCAAAGCAACCTCTTCATATAATCATTATGATCTGATCCATCTCATCAATTAATGGGAACCATACCTCTTATTATGATCTGAGCCATCTCATCAAATTCATCCTCATCACTATAACTGAAATAGTCATCTTCTGGTTCGACATAGTCATCTTCTGGTTCGACGTAGTAGTCCTCAGGGGTAATGTGGCCATCGTCATCATCACTCAGGTAATCATTCTCAAAGTTATCACTGCTACAAATTTTATCCAACAAAATTATATATTAGATATTGTAAACAACAACACAACAAGCCTACCAACATCTGATCAACAAGCATCGCAGAAATGAATCCACATTAAATATCAGAATTTATAATAAATATTGAGGAATTAGTCCCGAACCTTAGCAGCTTGAGGTAGATAATCTCAAAACCACATACAAAGAAAGAAATAAGTAGAAACTAAACACAAAGAGCAACCTAAACATGATCCACTACTCACGGTAGTTAACAGTAGACAGTACAAACTCATGGGAATTATCCTAGAACCAAACAGCAGGATAGTAGTCAAATTTCATCTTGTTCAAGTAGCACAATTAAACCAATAGGAAAGTTCCAAGATCATATCAAAGCCAGAAAGTTCAAATGAAACTAATCTAACAAGTAATCTAATACAAATGTAGAATAACTTTTTGAAACACTCAATCTTGAACCTCAATCTAACACTCAGGTAATCTAACAAGGAACCTCAATCTTGAACCAATAATTGAAACACTCTTGTACAATCTCCTCTTTTTTTTTAACTTTTTGATATACTAACTTTGGATAGACAGTATATTACCTTGTAATAATACAAACACTCCTTTTCCCCTAGACTGATTTGTGTGTTGCAACTATTTGGCTATTGTACAAGAGGATGCTCATTGCTGCACCAATGGTGACAGTGGAATTATAGTTGTCACTGGAACTCAAGAAACGAAAGTGGAGAAAAACAAGAGGCTTTCTGGTGAATTGGACATCAATGTTAAACCAGTTGGAACACCTAATGAAGATGGTATGTATGCTAGATACCTATCTATACTGTATTTATTCCTTTTTGATATACTAGCACGAAATAGAAATATTACTGGTAAAAATAATCGACCACTCTGTTGCCCTAGATTGATTTGTGTGCTAAACCTATTTTTCTATTGTAGTAGATAATGGACATGGATTGGCCAATGGTGATAGTGGAACTCGAGGAACGAATATGGAGCAAAATAATAGCAAAATAATGGAACTACCTAGCCATGAATCAACGTTGAAAGATAGAACAAGAAAGGAGGAACCCTAATTAGGGTTGAGAAGGAGGCCTACTTGGTGGGTGCGACGGTGCCGGTGGATGCGGCGGGGCCGGTGGATGCGGCGGGGCCGGTGGGTGCGGCGGGAGGGTCGATGCGGCGGCGCCGGTGGACGAGACCACCTTTCTCCATGCGGCGGCTCGATCCGGTGCTCCTGATAGTTGACGAGAGGCGGCCCTCGATCCGGTGCGCCGGTGGCTTGGTCATCGGGGGAGAGGAGAAGGGATGCGGTGCGGGAGGGGAGAGAAGAAGAACGGTGCGGTGCGGGGGAGAGGAGAAGGGATGCGGTGCGGGGGAGAGAAGAACGGTGCGGTGCGGTGCGGTTTGAGGATTATCAGGGGCAGTTTGCTAAAGTGCCCCTAAAAATATTATTATTAGGGGCAGTTTGTTGTAAGTGCCCTTAAAAATCAATATTTTTAGCAGCAGTTTGCTAAAGTGCCTCAAATAATTCTTTTTTTAGAGGCAGATTGATTAAGTGCCCCTAAAATTCATCATTTTCTAGGGCAGTTTTGAAAAAGTGCCACTAAAAAAGATATTTATATAGGCACTTAAATAAAATGCCTCTAATAAGCTATATTTTAGAGGCACTTAAAATAAAACGCCCCTAAAAATTATTTTTCGAGGCACTTCACCAATGTGCCTCAGGCAAAATGCCCCTAAAAATATACTCTCCCATAGTGAGAGCTAGGATCCATACAAACCCCCAGGCCAATTTTGAATTTAACATTAAAATTAGGCTATTTGCTAATTTAAATTTAAAAAATACCTAACATGTAGGTAAGAACAAGGTTTGCACCCAGGGCCATTGCCCCTATTGCCAGGGGTGTGGCTCCGCCACTGGCCTAGGGTAACAGAGCTCAAGGCTTGCCCTAACTATAGAACGGGACACCAAAATGGTTTCGGCAGGCCGCACATGTGTCAAATATTTATAAGCTCGGCCTTGATTGGCTCGCGATTACTTTCGTTGTTTCTGATTGACCTCATTTACTCTCATTGTGTGTCCGCCGCCTATTTATACTATGGACTCCGCCACACCACAAGTCTCATGCACACAACACAACGCTAGCTAGTACGGAATCTAGCTGCACGCCAATACTGTCCTCGTGCTGCTCTGCCTCACGCTAGACAACAGAGCCAATGGCGAGAAGGCCCTCTTCATAGGTGTGAGAGGCATGGGGAAGCTGCTGGGACTCCTGACCGCGGGTAGCGGCTGGCAGCCACAGCCCCCATGTCCTCAGCGGCATCACCAAACCAGTTAGTGGGGCCAGGAGCACTGTCGAGAGTGGCCAGCTGGCGGGCGGCGTTGGTGGCGCACGTACAAGCTTCATTCGAAACCTTGGAGCTCGGAGGTAACCGGCGGGGACAGCACCGGAGTAGCCGGGGGAGCCAACACACCTTGAGCCATCATGGTGGTCTAGCTAGCTAGGACGCTTGTGTTGTGTATAGTATGTAGACTTGGTTTACCTACGATGTTCTCTTATAGCCCGGTGTTCATGTATGATGTATCCAACTAACTAGCCCCTCAGTCCCAAAATAGATGGCTCATTTTTGTTAAAATTTGGATAAAATTAGACACTATTCTATTTTGGGACGGAGGAAGTACTATACATACTCACTCCTATAGCACTAGCTGGCTAATGGTGTCATTTTCGTAATGATCTCAACTTCTCAAGTCGGTGTGCTCTGTTGACTATATCGCGATGAAATCTGGAAACACGGATTTTTTTCGTGCAATGCAAAATCTTTGCATTTGTTACACTTAGTAGAAAAGGAAAAGCCAGATAAATGGCAGAAGTTTTACAGAAAAATGGAGAAGACCAGAGATGCCTCCTCCCCCGCCGCCTCGGCCCCCTCCGCCCGCCCTGGCCGGCTGCGGCAGCCCCACACCCTTCCACTCCTCCTCATCGCGTACCCTCTGGCGGCCCTCGGCGCCTTTGAGTTTTCCCTTAGTGGATGTCCGTTCAGTTGGTTTTTTGAATTACATGTTTTGTGAGTACATGGGAGGACATTTGCTCCTGGCTGACTGCCTGTCCTTTTCCCAACCTGCTTAGGTGCTGATTGTTACTAGAGCGTGTCGCCTAGATTAACAGAGTTCAAGGCTTGCCCTAACTATAGAACCAGACACCAAAATGGTTTCAGCGGCGATCCTTTGTCCAAGCTGGTTCTAGGCCGCTTAGATAAAATATTTATAAGCTCGGCCATGATTGACTCGTGATCTAAGAAAAGCGCTACCTTTGCTTCACCTCATTTACTCTGATCATTGCCTCACCGCTGCCTATTTATACTTCGAACTCCACCACACCACAAGTGCACCAGTAGAACACATCTCACGCCCACAACACAACACTAGTACAGAATCTAGCTGCACAGCAATACTATCCTCGTGCTGCTCCGCCTCACACTAGAGAAGTTTTCTCCTCGAGACTCAGCCACCTTACAGAACAGAGCCGGTGCACGAGACGACCTTGTTCATAGGCATGAGAGGCATGGGGAACCTGCCGGGATTCCCGACCGTGGGTGGCGGCTGCCACGGGGGGGATTGGCAACTACGGCCCCCATGTCCTCAACGGCGGGTAGCATTGGTGGCGCAGGCAGTATCATGTACAACTGTACAAGCTTCATACAACACCCTTGGATGTAACCGGCGGGGATGGCACCAGAGTAGCTGCGGGAGCCATCAAGCCTTGAACCATCGTGGTGGTCGTGTGTTGGGTCATGCGCTCTTGCATAGTACAGCTACCGTGGAGAAATATGAGTGTAGCATGTTAGATCACGTGCAATGTTTTACTCTGTCTCATTACTCACTCCTATAACACTAGCTCACTAATGGTGTCATTTTAATGTTCTCAAGTCATCAGTGTGCTCTGTTGACTATATCCCGACGGAATCTGGAAACACAATTTTTTTTCGAGCCGTGCAAAAGATTTGCATCTATTATACTCATTAGAAGAACCAAGGCAAAATTGCAAAGAGGTCTGCACAACATTGCAAAGAACACATTTATAGTTGTGAGGAAGATCCCGTTTCACTAAGAGGTCTGCAGTCCAAACTCTGCCTCGGACAAAGGCTACACAGCCATTTTACATCATAGGGGAGCCTAGGCATTCCAAATACTTTTACCAGCAGAAGCATTGCAAACGATTTACGTTTCAAAATGTGCCTGGCATACTGATTTTGTGGAGAAGCGACCATTAGATTCTCACGACCACGCCATATGTCTTCCTCTTATGGAGCTACGGGAACTGATCTCTTCTTTGATCCTTAACACTGTTGGATGTTGGGACGAGACCAGCTCTGACAACGTCGCCTGTCGATTGCTTTCCAACTTACGAACGACGACAAAGACGATCCAGCAACACGCTTAAGTAGATCAACGCACGTAGCATATCTAACTAGTCTCGGCTAGATTGATTTCCTAGCTAGTGGACTAGCATCTCACGTAGACAAAACAATGATTCAGGCGACTTGCTTTCTCACTCGAATATACTCACACAGGAACACGGGTTGATTGCTACACGTACGTGTCGTACTAGCTTTTCTTTCTTTATTTCTCCTACTCACGCCACATCGATTACAAGTAGTGTTGCATGTATATATAGCACCTGACGCTAGACTAGTAGGATTAGTATCCCTAATTCCTACTCTAATCAGACTACCAAACCTACGTCCACGATGCACACGGCGTCGTTCTGGTGTCATCATGCTTATTCCTAACAATCACCCCCTATATAAGTAAAACATGCGCTTCACTTCGTCTAGGGTCCCAAAGATGCCAGTTGCTTCGTATGGGTGTTACCCTCATCATTACTTTTGTCACTCGGCCATCATCATCGGCATTGCTTTTGTCCTTTTCTGTGGCATCCATGTCATCGATTTTTTCTTTCGTCGGCTTCTCCATAGCTTGATGTCGATCCTCCTTTTCCGTGTTCTCGGTCATCACCGTTTCCTTGATGAACAAATAGTATTTTTCATAGTTCATCCTCACCGGATTATTAACTGTCCAAAGAACCTTCCTTCGTAGTTCGTCTACTAGGTAAGCGGTTATTCAAGCTACTTACTGAAGATGGTATATAGAAAACCCTCATTCAGAGGAAACATGTTGGTTCAAAAGCGTTATCTCAAGTGCTATGGAAGCTAGAAGATTCACACTTTTGGCCTGGGCTGATGAGCACAAAAAAATATTTATTCATATTCGTCACTTTCTTTATTGGGGATGGATTGGAGGTTAGGTTTCTTCGAGGACAAGTGGCTAGGTAATGCTACTCTCCGAGAACAGTACCATGCTCTATACAACATTGTCCGACATAAAGGGGACATTGCTTCGGTGCTAGAAGCCTCCCCTCGGTGTCATTCAGATAGACCTTATTTGGACCTAAACTTGCATCATGGAACATTGAGATACAATTTTTAACAACAGTGCATTTCTCTAATGGTTTTGATGAGTTCCGTTGGAATTTACTTGAAAATGGGAAGTATTCTATAGAATCCATGTATAGATCTTTGATCATGCCTTCTGTACCAGTTGATAATAATAAATGTTTTTGAAAAATGAATATACCATTAAATACGAAAATGTTTGCATGGTATCTTCGTCGAGGTGTCATACTCATAGAGGACAATGTTGTTAGAAAAGGATTGGCAAGAAAATAAACATTGTGTTTTTTGTCATCATGATGAGACAATTAAACATCTTTTCTTTCAGTGAAAATTCGCAAAAACTATATGGTCAATCGTCCATGTATCTAGGGGCGGAGCTCCCAGTAGGGCAAGGTAGGGCAGCCGCCCTACCTTGATTTTTGGCGAATGCCTTTATGTGTGTATGTTTTTTCTGAACAATTTGAGTGGTCGTACATTAAAAAACGGACATCGTATGTGAAAGTTATGCTTGTTTTAGTGAACACTGCGCAAAACTGATTCCAAACCAAAACAGTGACATGTGTTGTCTAGTTTGAAACCAACTCTTTATGTTTGCCATATCTAATTCTCAAACTAACAAAACCCGACTCTAAGAAATGTCCTAGGCTAGGTATTTAAGGATAACATAGAGAATGTTTTGACCACCGTATGTGGTGTGGCCAAAACTAATTCTAATTATGTGATGAATTATTCTTTATGATTCTAGTTGCCTTTATACACTAGTACAAAGAGCTCCATGCATCCCGCTTCGTATGGGCCTTTAGTCCCGGTTGCCCAACCGGGACGGGGCAATCGGGACTAAAGCCCTAACCTTTAGTCCCGGTTGCCCCACCAACCGGGACAAAAGGGTGCACACGTGGCCTGCCAGGGGGGAAGGACCTTTAGTCCCGGTTTGTAATACGAACCGGGACTAAAAGTTTTTTCTAATTTTTTTTTAAAATTGATTTTTTTTTGATTTTTTGAAAAAAGTTTTTTTTTGATTTTTTGAATTATTTGGCTCGTTAATCTCCCACGTCTCTCATTTTTAACACTAATTATACTTAATCTTAGTTCAAATTGTACTTATAGTCAATTCCCATCCGGTCACCCATCCTAGCACTACTCCACCCCCAGCACGCTTAACTTCTTCATTCCATCTCTCCCACCTGCACAAAGGACCAATATATCTTGTTGTCAAGACTAGTATATCAATCTTATAAACTCATATCGATATGTGACACGTTTTTATTTTTTGAAATTAAGAACAACTATTTTTAGTAAACAACAATAAATAATTAATAATAAAATTTTATTCTAATGAAAGTAAAAACTAATTAAATTAATATTTTATTCATTTTTTCCATTTATTCATTTAATATGACATAAACAATATCTTCAAATCTGTAAATCGAAATTTAACAAATAATATATCCATTATTATCAGAAAAATGCGAGGAATTCAAATATGACATAAAAAATAATAAAATAATTTTTTTCTGAAATAATTTTTTTCTTTTCGAATTTTAAGAATCCAAAACGGCATAACTATGTTGAAATCAAAGAGCTAATTTTTCTGCACGTTTTGATAGGTTGAGCGCTTCGTCTAATTTTTCCTGCACCGGACTGTACGGACACGAAAAACAAACTCTATTTAGCGCCCGGGTTTAACGCCACGCGATGAGGGATAAGGGCGCTTGCCTAATTTTCTTTTTTATACGTATTGTTTTTAATCAGTTAAACGTCTATCTAAACGTCTGACAGTGTACATGGCCTAACTACAGAGTTCCTAAAATCACAAACACGTGGATATTTGTATCAAAATCCTAGTTTCTTTAATTCCTCCAAGATTGATCATGTTGTTGCGATGATTTTCTAAGAGATTTTACTTTTAGAATTTTTTACTTTTAGAGAAAAGGGCACCCACAATCAGCACATGGATTTTACTTTTAGAATTTTTTATAACCTTTAGTCCCGGTTCGTATCACCAACCGGGACACCTTTAGTCCCGGTTCGTATTACCAACCCGGACTAAAGGGATTGGCACCGGGCACCCCTTTTAGTCCCGGTTGGTGATACGAACCGGGACTAAAGGTTCCATTTGACCCGGGACTAAAGACGTATGGCGTTCTAGCCGTTGGAACCGGGACTAATGTTCACATTAGTTCCGGGTCCAACCATAACCGGGATTAATGCTCCAAGCTAGGGTGGACGTATGGCTCTTTTTCTACTAGTGATATATAATATTGATCTAAAATATTAATTATATTAATTTAGTCAGTATCTTTCGTTAAGAATGTGAGGCATGTTTTCCCAATTGGAGAAATGATGATTTAGAGCCACATTGGAAGATGTGAATTCTTGAATAAAATCATATCACAATTCTATGTATGGATGAAATGGTAACAAAATTAGGAAAAGATAAGCAAAAGGGAGAAGGCACCAAGCCACTATTTATTATTTTAAAATGTGGGCACCTTCTATGTTGCTATAGATATATGTTGTCCACACTGTTCAAAAAATTGGCTGATATGCCGATTAATCGTCCGATTTATCGCTACTCGAGGGTGGCCGATATGTCAATTTTTAATTTATCGTCCGATTTCCTGATTTATCGCTCGATAAATCGGCCGATACGCTAAAAAATCGCCAATTTCCAGCCGGCCGATAAAATACCGATAAGCGATATCCTTAACATTGGTTGTCCATACAATGAGGATTAAAGACTTCAGAGATTGTCTTGATATTTGAATGGCACATTATAATTCATACGGTTTATCGCTTCGTTAAGCTGATATTGCTTTTACTAGTGGCGATGATAGTTGAAAGGGATTTCAATGGCAAAGGTCATCAAGATCGAGTTATGCAACAAATATGTCAATGAGGGCTTCTTCATGACTTAATGATGTGCTACATAGAGCATGACATAGATGTCTTCATCGATAAAATTATGAAAGATTTTGAGAAGTGGTAGAGCTTTTGCCATCAACTAGAACTTCAATAATTCATTAAAGCTTCATCGTTAGGTATATTTTTAGGTTCTAGTTATATTCAAATATTTCTATTTTTCAATTTTATTAAGTGATTATGCTAGGATCATATGTAGTAGTATCTCGATTGCTATCATATGTTTAGAATTCGTCCTACCTCAAATTTTTCCCGTCCTTCGCCACTGCATGTATCTTCTGGACTAAGTCACCATCATAGTGTTTCAAATATATTTTGCGATTGACTACCTGGGATAGATTTTAAGTATAGAACTCTTATTAGGGTGGGAGCCCTTGCGATTATCTAGTTGCTATGGCTGTGTAGAAATAACATGCCTTTTAATGATAAAATGGCTTCTCTCATGCAGGTTGTCTACCGGTGCACATCTATGCTCAGTTTGTGGTTGTCTCTACATCGGGCGGAGTGTCGAGACCTATTTATAGAGGTATATACACGCTTAGAGAATACATCGAGGGATATTTTTTCCCTACATGGGTGACAGCGTGATCTTCCCATCAGCCCGCCTTAGTCTTGTTTAGGCGTTTTGTTGTTTCCTTCCTGAAATCCATGTAATTAGCGTATAGTTGTTTTTCCTTTTTATGTCCCGTGTCGGCTGTGTGCATCCTGATTATGCAGAGGCCGGGTGTAATACTTGAAAAATTTAAGTAATATATCACCCATTAAAAAAAAACTGGATAAAGTCGCTGCTCATGGTATCATCCGAGGTACATACCCAAATTTATGCCGCTCTCGTTGCAATCATTCTTCTTGTTGAATGGCAACCTTTTCTTGTGAATGACAGAAGACAAGTTTTCGTGTCAAGACAGAGAGTTGTAGTGTTTCCTTCTGTATGATTTATTCTTTAGTGCCAACTATTTCTGGATTTCTTGATGGTTGGTCATACAATATTGGGGTGTGTTTAGTTATTGGATTAGAAAGGACATAGGATATAGATCATCCGGATCAGACATCATGTGCCTTTTTTATATTAGTATAGATATAGATGATGAGAGGGCGAGTGTCGTGTGGGTGCTGATTTCACAGCTAAACTTTGTTTATGAAACCAGGAGAAGTGGATTTCAGAGGAGTGGAGCTATATGCAATCTTCTATATCTAAATCGGAACACCCCACTACCTGATTTTCCAGCCCTCTCCTGCGTCCACGTCACCTGTATTTCCAACCGCGTTGCATGCCGCCAGTCGCTGGCCTCTGTCTCCGTCTCCCGCATTTTCTCCACATGGGTCTTGAATGTCTCTACTCGGCCTAGACGACCAGCCCGCTTCACCCGCTAGCCCTTCCTCTTGTGAATTTTTTTCTCCGTCATTCCTCCTCCCTGGTTCTCTCCAATGCCGTCGTGACATACGAATTCATCTCCACAAATCCTCCCAATGCGACCTATGCCCTCCTCCACACAAATGCCCGTGAAACTGCCCCATCATGTTAAACATTCATCAGCCATAATATCCCAAGAAACTGCAAGGTTTAACTCACCCGGCGCTGCCTCAAGTTTTAAAAAGACCCCGTGTTGCCATGGACTACTAGCACGCCATCCTGCTCGCGTCCATCTCTTGCAGGGGTCTTCAATCCGGTAGATGTCCACTCCAGCTTCTCATTCTCCCTTTCTTTTTATCCCCTTTATCTTTGTCAATTTGTTAGGTTGCTCACCCGCTCCAAAGCTGCTCGACATTTTGCCTGCCAATTTCAGTGGAATTTCATTGGATTCTTCCTATTGCTTTGATTGGATTTCTTTTTTTATTCCAAGTGCTGGTCGCTCAAGCAACGAGGATCATCACGTGAACGACCACACTGGACCACAATACCTGCTTAGATTGGTACACAATCCCTCATCTCTTACACTTAATTTTTATTTTACATTTAATTATCACATGCATCTTCTATTTTCTTATACTTGCAGGTCTTCTATCAAATACTTTGTTAAAACAGAATGGCTAGAGAGCAGAAAATAAGATTTGCTTACTTTTACAGCAATTTGTGTGTTCGGTTTGCAATATGGAGAACCCGGGAAGTTCTTAAAATCATACGAGCCGTCATGGTAGTAATTCAGTCGCACGCACTCATGGATGCCCACTTTGTCGGTCACACCGGTAGTCGCACCTGAACCAAACCATTCCGCCTCTTCCAATAAGTGGCGCCGGCGTGTACAACTTAGGAATAGAGGTTGGCTATGGTCAGTATGTCCCTTCAAATATTCATTATATTTGCCGATATGCATATGGACTTATTTAATTAATACGTGCCTAATCCGATCACACTACAAACTTTTAGTACATCGGCGATTAAATGAGGAATCTCTTTATCAGTTTTGCTATCAAAACATTTGACATTCACCCATAACTGTAAGCTCTTGAAAAAATAAGCACACCCTATGTTTTAGGATACACTTTCTTAACCATATTTACTGGTACAGTCTGCCATCGTTTTAGTTTTTTGATGCACACTGTTTTGCGATTTAGTTGCTATTTTTATGGATGAACTCTTAACTGGTCCTGGTACCTGACTGAGGATTTCCTGAACAATTTATGAGTTTTTGCCCTTTTAAGATGAACGATTTAATAGGATGCTTATATTTTCTGTGTTTGCAATTTTCTGGTGCTGCACGTACAAGAAACACTAGGACCATTGAGTGGTTCTGCACCCTTTGATTGTCAGTTGTCTCATACTGTCCCTGATGCAGCATCGGAAGGTACTTCAAGACCTGAGAGGGAGTTGCTGACCAAGACATTTGTGTTGCTCCAGCGGCCATCAGCTTCGTCTCGAGGGCAACTGCTCTACTGTTGTTTATACAACTTTGATTGGGAATGTGACTTGGCATCCTGAGCTTTGGCGTGTGCAAAACTTAATGTGTTGTTTTTACAGGCAAAAAAACAGCTTCCAATTAATGCATCAAAAAATTAATCAATACCAATCCAATGCTCAAAAACTATCTCAGTTAATTTGTAATAATGTATAACGCCTTACCCAATTTAAGGCACCAGAACATCCCTCTATATAACAAGAATGGTCCCAATATATTTGTTCATATCAAAGTACAGATACAACCTTGAACCCACATGCTTCTCCCATTAGTGATAGATGGAGCGACAAGGAGGCCAAAACAGGTACTACTCAGTCAGCCATACAATTCTGTTTATATTTCACATTGCTAAATTCATGTAGTTCTCTTTCTATCCAGCACAGCAATGGGGCTTGTGGCGTGTGCACTTCCATCTTCAGCATATCGACAGATTAATCTAAAAACGCATATTGACAGAATAGAAGCTAGCATGTATAATGAGGCGATACAAAAACTCAAGGGGCCACGACATCTAACTTTACAACCGGAACCATGGGGGACCTTCACATGCGACATCACAAGCATACTTGGATTAGATCATGCGATCTTCACAACTGGATGCATCAAACATGGAAGGAGACATGTCAAGAATACCCTTTACGATGATAAGAAGATCTACAAAGACTCATCAAGTACTCAGATCAAGTAATAAACTTTGTATTGAATTCCAAATAATGCAATACGCTGTTTTACATCGAAACATTCAAAAATCCATATATGTATAGATATGAATTTTTATTCCATTTGTCTCTAAAAAATTCCCGCTGCAACGCGCGGGATATCATCTAGTATTATAAATGAGGCGCACACGCAAAGCTTCGGATTCCTGGTCTTGGGCGCGTCAAAGCCCGGTTTAGAAATAGGGTCAGGAGCAATTTTCTTGGTTTCACTATCGAGACTCTTGCAGGTCCTAAGTGTAGGAAAACCTGACACGAAATTTAGATATGAGTCCTAGGTGCGTTGGATATCAGTACACTTGGATTTAACTATACAGATTCAAGATTTTGTCATCACGGGTCATATAAATAGTTCTTTTCAACCATAAAGCATTGTGGGTGTGAGTCGGGTGGCTAACTAGTAAACCTTTCATTTTGTAAGATCATACAAATTGTCACAAAAATCAAATCCAATGTTACCATCACATACCGGTTCCCAATGAAAATGACTCTACAAAGTAATGATGAAGATCTTTATGTTATCACACATCTGACACTACACACTATGGCGGTACTAACATATAGAGTATAGAGTAGTTACACAAAGTTACTAGTCTTAGTTATTGGTCACTATGACTAGCCTTATGGCCTTCTCATGCCACACTACAACCTAGGAAGTATACACTAGGACGAGTATTCTTCCTAGTTATCTGTCCAAACTACGGAACGGTGGCAGCTAAGAATTACACACTAGGTCGAGTGTAATTCCCCATACTCGACCTAGTGTGTAATTCCTTTATTAGTACATCCTAGTCATCTATAGCTCATCGGATGGTTCACATGTGAGTGTGGGACTTCCCTGGAATCTAATAAAGGATGGAGTTAAATCCATGTTTGCTAAGAAGTCCCAGAGACAAATTCTTCATCCTATTGACGTGACCAACCTAAATATTTACCACTGCCATCTAATATATATAGTTGCCAATATGAACACACACATGCCTCCGGGTCTTCTTTTTAAGTACTTCCCAAGGCATTTGGTTGCTAGTTGGTCATCATATTTATTTGTGTCAAGTATTAAATATGTATATTGCTCGATGAATGTAGTCCATGTATTGTCATGTCTCTGAGTGGCTGTGAGCCATGATATTTTTACTTAATTCATATAAATCTTGATCTTCTTTTACCTCGAGATTGTGCACATGTACTTGTCCACATTTATAACCGTGACTTATTTAAGTGGACGGTGATATACATATGAAGATCAAGCTTACCCCCACACATCGCATATCATCTAAATATTGCAACTCCTTGAAGTTAAGACACTCTTATAAGAATTGTATTAGTGTAGAGATTGCATACAACAAAGTATAAAGAATTATCTGGTTTGTTGTGTGGATGCTCATATACAATTATATTTGAGAATTTCAATTCTATCTCCATCTAGGTTTTGCAGTGAGGACTTGGAAATGATTATCATACCGAAGTACATAAATAGGAATGCATTCGACAACTTCATCAAGAAGTTGTTTGAAGAAAGCATGTCATGGTGAAAGATGTTGGCAAATCTTTCACCCACCAATCCATCTTATGGCCTATAAATGCACTTCAATGTGGTATCAGGGACAAGCGCTGTCATAGTTTAAGATTATACCAACATATTTAAAATACATATTTACATCATATATTCACTACAGGAAAAAAGATCTTTGCCATGTGGTAAATCCACACGGCAAAATTGATAATCCACACGACAAAGGCTTTGCCATGTGCCAACGCACGGCAAACGTCGCACGGCAAAGAAATGCATGGCAAAGAATCTTTGCTGTGTGCTTTTCGGAAAACGCACGGCAAAGGTCTTTGCTGTGTGTTTTTTCAAATACACGGTAAAGTAAAGTGCTTGACGGCTAGAGCGGACGTAACGGCGCCGTCCTCGTCAGTTCGCCGTGTGGCATCGCTTTGCCGTGTGCCCTCCCTGTCCTCTTTGCCGTGCGCTGTAGTGAAACGCATGGCAAAATGTTCTTCTTCTGCTCTGTGCCCTGGCTTTGCCGTGCGCCTTTCGTGTCTCTTTGCCATGTGTTTTCTTTCAACGCATAGCAAAATAATGTTCTGACTTGGTCTGTGGGCTTTCCCATGTGCATACCTGAAGTCCTTTGTCGTGCGTTTTTCTCAAAAACGCACGGCAAAGAACCTTTTGCCATGTGGGTTGCTGAGTAAACACACGGCAAAGACCCAACATTTTCACATTTTATTTATTTTTGTTTCATCCACACAGTTTAAACACAAAAATATACATATATTATTACATAACAACATATCAAGCACCAGATCAATATCCATGAAAACAAATACCATCATAAACAAGGATCTAGCACAAGATCCATAATAACATGAGTCCATGGTTCATACATAGCAACATAGAGTCAATAGTTCCATATATACAAGTTCTAAAACATAATCCATACAACATAGAGTCAATAGTTCCATACATACAAGTTCCAAAACACAATCCATACAACATAGAAATATAGAGTTCACATTGAGTCGGCAAAAGGTGAAGATCTCTGTCCTTCATGCATATCCTACACATTTGAAAGTAAGGACATGAGAATCACAAGAAACATGATATAAAATTGCATAACTAAAGGAAACTAGACAACATAAGCTATGTAGCAATATGGAAAACATGTACGATGTAGAATTCTATAAGTGAATCATATGAGAGTAAATTCTACAAGTTCAAAAACAAAGACATGATATTCTTGAAAAGTAAAGAAGCTATGTATGGAGACCTATGTTCGGAGTGATTCTACAAGTCATATAGTAAATTTTGGCAAGTTCATGAAACATAGCAAGTAAAATTTGCCAAGTAAAGGAACATAGCAAACCACAATTCATAGTTTTTAAACTTTGAGTAGATTTCCACACATGTGCTAGCTATGTATGGAGACCTATGCTATATGGCTAGATTTCCAACGTGTGCTAGCTAGAAGGATCATAGAGCCCTAACCTAGAGTCCAAGCCGGCGGATGACATGTTGGTTGTTGACGGTAGGCTGACTCGTCGCAGGAGTTGTCATCAGGGTGTCATCCTGACATGCCGACCCACCGAGCTCCGCATTGTTGGATGCAGCTGATGGTTGTCCCTACAAGATGAAAAGGGTTTTGATTCTCAGTCAATAAGAAGTAGACGTAGATATGTAGAGATTGACACTTAATACGCAAGAAAACTTACCCATGTGGGGAAGGTGAAAGGAGGAGCACCAAGATCTGGAAGAGTCACGCCACTTGGCTGAGAGGCCTGGAAATCAAGCATGCACAAAGGTGAATGGAGTTCGGATTCTCTTAGGTTCTATGAGCAAGAACTCACCATAAAGGCTGACATGTTCGGTGCCATCCACTCCATCATCTTCTCATTCTTAGCCATCTGTTGCTGCTGCTGAGTCAGCATCTCCTTTTGTTGTCTTATCTGCTCCTCCATCCGCCGAGAGTTGGCCTCGGCTCCTCCCTTTGTCTCCTCTCAGCGGCCACCTCAGCCTACGTTTTGTCATCAGAATGTCATAAATGTTGCAATGGAAAGCATGTAATGAAGTGTGGATGACCGAGAAAGAAGAATATACCCGGATTTGGTCAATAGCTGTGGACGTAACCGTCGGGCGGGTCTCTACTTGAGGCATGTCGCTCGTCCTGCCACGACGGACCTGTCTCATAGACGGGACGATCAAAGGATCGACGGAGCCGTCTCCAATCCACAAGTGGTCGTGCTTCTTGCCTTGTCCTGCTAGCATGGCCACCTCGGGGTCAAAGGGAGCGGTGAGAGGGTCCACGTCCTTGACATTTACCTCGGCATACTTGTCCCGGTACCCCTTATCCCGGATCTCGGCGCAAGAACTCACCCACTTCTTTGTCCCATCCTCTTTGTCCGTCACCATACGCTTATCGCTCCAAACGTCGAACAAGCTGGGCTCCACGCATGTCTCTCTTTTCTACAAAAGAGAGCATGGAGATATGCCCTAGAGGCAATAATAAATGTAGTTATTATTATATCTTTGTGTTTATGATAAATGTTTACATTCATGCTATAATAGAATTAACAAGGAAACATTAATACTTGTGTGATTTGTAAACTTAAACTGAAGTCCCTAGTAAAGCCTCTATACATCACTAGCTTGTTGGTTAATAAATGATTGTGGTTTCCCTATCATGAACATTGAGATGTTATTAACAACAATATCATATCGTTAGGAGAATGATATGGTGGACATACTCCTATAGATAAGCGTAGCATAAAGATCAAGTCATTTTAATAGTTCAATTGCTATATGCTTTCTGATACATAGTAACCTAATTCCTTCGACCATGAGATCATGCATATCACCTTTACCGGATGGATGCTTTGATGACATCAAACACCACACCGTAACTGGGTGGCTATAAAGGTGGCATTGAGTGTTCGGAAAGTATTGGTTGAGACACATGGATCAAGAGTGGGATTTGTCCATCCATATGACGGATAGATATACTCTGGGCCCTCACGGTGGAATGTCATCCAATTAGCTTGCAAGCATGTGACTGGCTCACAAGGGATCACATATCATGGGAACGGGAAAAGAGTACTTATCAGTAACGAGGTTGAACTAGGTATGCAGAGATACCGACGATCATAACCTCGGATAAGTAAACTATCGTGAGACAAAGGGAAATTGGTATCATGTGTAAGTGGTTCATTCGATCACAAAGTAATCGTTGAAATATGTGGGAGCCATATGAATTTCCAGATTCCTCTATTGGTTATTGTTCGGAGAAGTGTCTCGATCATGTCTGCATAATTCACGAACCGTAGGGAGACACACTTAAGGATTCGACGTTGTTTGACTAGTTATGGAATGATGAGTAAGAGACCGAATATTGTTCGGAGTCTCGGATGGGATCCGGGATATCACGAGGAGATCCGGAATGGTCCGGAGAATAAGATTCATATAAGGAAAGTCCTGTTTCGGGGTTGGAGAATGGTTCCGGTGTTTTCATCGGGAATGTTCTAGAAGGTTCCGGAATGTCCGGCACTCCGGAGGGGAAGGGTACATGAATGTGTCATACCAAGTTGGAATGATTGCATCATGTACTAGGTGTCATCGCTGAACAAAATAAAGGGTTTAATCAAATCCTAGTTTGAAAAGTCAAACGCCAATTTGAAAAGTCAAACGGCTATTTTGGGAAGTGGAGGGGAAGTGGGAAACCGAGTTGGGGAGGAGTTCCTCCTCCACCGCCGGCCCACTTGGGATCCGAGTTGGGGAGGGACTCCCCTCCCCTTGGCCGGCGCGTCCCACCTATAAAGGGAGGGGCAGGGCTGCCCCTCCTAGCACATAAGATCTCCACCCAAAACCCTAGCCCGGCGCCGCCACCTCCTGTTGCCGCCGCCTAGGGCTCCCCTAGCCGCCGACTTGGGCAAGCCCCAAAACCTAGCCGCCGGCTCTAGCACATCCTCCTTGGTGTGTCTAAACCCTAGATCGCCGAGAAGATCTCTCATAGTCCACCATACTCGCTCCGGCTTAAGGCGAAGCCCTGCGAGATCTCCCCTCTACTTCCGGTACCACGCCGTTATGCTGCCGGAATCGCGAGGAGAGTGCTACAACCTCCGCTGCCTGCTGGAACAAGGGAGAGGAAGGTCTTCGTCAAGTACCGAACGTGTGACCGACTGCGGGAGCGCTGCTAGAACGCAGCGCCGGAAGGATCGTCTACGCGATCTTGAGATCGGGAAGAGTACGACTACATCACCCACAAGAATCTGCTCTCGTTAAACACTTTGGAATCTTCGAGGGTGAGTTATTCCATCGACTCGTTGCTATAATCTAGTAGATAGATCTTGGCTTGTTTGTTTGTATGCGACAGAATTTTTTTGTTTTTCATGCTACGAAACCCTACAGATACATGCAGAGGAACACAAAGTAAGGAACCACATGATGACCAAGTTTAGAGAATGAATTTTTTTCACCTTCTTCTCGATGCAGCAGGCGAGGGTGACGTTGCCTTGCGTGTGTGTTCCACCTTTCAACGCGGCTCGCTTTAGCACTCCAAGATCGTGCTTCTTCTTGAACCCGGTGCTAGTCCAATATCTTACCATGGCCCGGAAGACTTCCGGGCTAGCCTGACCTACGTACTGAGGAGGGCACTGCATAGACAAAATACACATATTAGTGAAAACACATCTGACAGTCAACAAGTCGATAGTACGAAAATAAAACTACCTACAAGTACTGCCATGGCTCCATAAATATCTCCCGAGCTTTGGCCTTTGTCATCCTGATCTTGCGTTTCTCGGCGTACCAATTGCGGACGCAAGCCACACGCGCCTCGTAGTGCATGTCTCGAGTTTGCCTAGACGCACATCTGCTAGCCACGAGTACACAATCCCTTTGATGCACGTCCGGGTCCATGGTAAAGTATGTCTACAAGGACGCACATAGGTAATAAGACATTTGTTCAAATATTGTCAACCTAGGAGTTACTGAATGATGAGAAGTCAAAAAATCTTACCCAAAAATCGGACATCAGCATCGCTTGGAGATTCGGGAGGGAAAACTCACTCGTGCCTTCCGGATCATCGGCGTACCTGTAGTGTCTCCAACTCTAAGCTACCTCTTTGTGACCAGAAGGCATGGTCACAATCCCAGGGAAATGTTTTTGAATAAGGCATCCAAGGATGCTCGAGTAGGCGCGTAGCTCCTTGGCCTCATCCTTATAAATGAAAGACATGCACAATTAAAAGCCAAATTTAGAATGATGATGAAAAGATCAACATTAAAATATCAAAAACTGATAAGTACACTCACTTATCCCCATAGGGTGTGAGCACTCTAACAACACCCGACGAGATCCACACGTCGATATCCGGGAGGTGTGCGTACCCACACTGGTATAGAGGAACGACCCCAGGCTCAAGAGGCATCCCCGGCTGAGTCTCAACATACTCGTCCGGAGGATCCCAGATCCTCGTGTCCCAGATCCTCGTGTCACCATCCTCCGCTGAGTCAAATTGCACAATTTCTACACAGCTTATTTAGCCTACTGAATATGTATGTTATGCACTTATGCATAATCCACAACTAATAAAAACAGAGAGACAGCGTGCTGCAACTACTCAATTTCTACATATGTTTAGTCCTAGATCATCCACGGCTTATTAATTTCAAAACCAAGTCAGCTTAGTCCTAAACCATCCATCCAGTGTACTTACCCAAACACTAGCTGCAGGGGGCGGTGACAGGGGTGGCAGCAGCGTCGGCCTCTCCTCCTCACCCCGGGCCCATCGGGTGATGGAGCTCAGAGCAGGGGATGGCGGAGGATGGTGATGTGGGCGGCGGAGGTCAGACAGGGGACGGCGAAGGTCGGAGCAGGGGCGGCGAAGCTCGGAGCAGGGGGGAGCGGAGGTCGGAGCAGGGGGCAGCGGAGGTGGTGGCAGCAGCGTCGGCCTCTCCTCCTCACCCGGGGCCCATCGGATGATGGAGCTCGGAGGTAGGAGCAGGGGGCAGCGGAGGTCGGAGCAGGGGGCGACGGAGGTCGGAGCAGAGATGTGGGCGGCGCGGTTGGGCAACTCCTGGAGGGGGCGACGGCGGGCGGAGGCGGGGGAAACACGGGTGGGAGAGCTCTCGAGGGAGGCGGCGGCCGGAGCAGCTGGGCGAACTCCTGACTGGCGGCGGCGTGCGTGGTTGGCGTACGTGCAGGTGGGGAAAGAAAAAAATTGGCCACAGGCCTGGGTCACGTTGGAAGAGTAGATAGGGTTTGGTCAAACCGTTTGCCGTGCATTGTTTGTCCGACCAGTTTGTCGTGCGTTTTTTGTCCGACCAGTTTGCCGTGTGTTCTCAGATTTGCCGTGCGTTTTAATATATAACACATGGCAAATGACTTGGTTTTGTCTAAATTTGCATGTATCTAGTTGAATATAGAAAAGAACAAGTCAACTAATTTGGATGGATTATGTTTTTCTAAATTTCCTTTATATTTATTTATATTTTCCCCTAAATACTATGTCACATAAAATAACACAACTGACTATCGCGCTAGTATTTGGCGATGGTGAGGAGCAAAAGTCTGAGTTGATGCATCACAGAACAGAGATTCAATCGGTTAATATTAATCTTACTTCTATTAAACGGAGATTCAATAGATGAATTCTCATACAATGTGTCAACATGATGTTCCACCAATGTACTTTTTTGTTGGTTAAGTTTTCTTTAGGCCATATATACAAGGAAAACCAAGTTTGGGACCATGTGGCACATTCTAGCCCCTGGTATACCCGCAGCGGGACATTTCCCCCTATAGCTCAAGGAATATGCTAAGTGTTATCGCCTGAATGTGAAGAAGCTCACGTCGGGGAGATATGTCTTGCATATATGGGACTTCTACAACACTTTTACATGTATTGTAGGTCCATATGCAAGTATCCTAGCTCCACATGAAAGTTTGGGTGGGTTCCCGGGTCTCCGGGGGTCATTCTGCATCGATAACACCCGTCTGCGGGCCCCGGGAAGGTCTACGCCCTAGCTTTCTCCGCACGAGGTTACACCGAAGTACTTTTTTATTGGTTAAGTTTTGTTTACGCCATATATACAATGAAAACCAAGTTTGGGACCCTGTGGCACATTCTAGCCCCTAGTATACCCGCAGCGGGACATTTCCCCCTATAGTTCCAGGAATCTGCTAAGTGTTATCGCATGAATGTGAAGGTGCTCACATCGGGAAGCTATGTCTTGCATCTATGTGACTTTTACAACACTTTTACATGTATCCTAGGTCCACATGCAAGTTTGGGTGAGTTCCCGGGTCTCCGGGGGTCATTCTGCATCGAAAACACCCGTCCGCGGACCCCTAGCTTTTTCCGCACGAGGTTCCACCAATGTACTTTTTTGTTGGTTAAGTTTTTTTAGGCCATATATACAAGGAAAACCAAGTTTGGGACCATGTGGCACATTCTAGCCACCGGTATACCCGCAGCGGGACATTCCCCCCTATAGGTCAAGGAATCTGCTAAGTGTTATCGCCTGGATGTGAAGAAGCTCATGCCAGGGAGATATGTATTGCATATATGGGACTTATACAACACTTCTACATGTATTGTAGGTCCATATGCAAGTATCCGAGCTCCACATGAAAGTTTGGGTGGGTTCCCGGGTCTCCGGGGGCCATTCTGCATCGATAACACCCGTCTACGGGCCCCGGGAAGGTCTACGCCCTAGCTTTCTCCGCACGAGGTTCCACCAAAGTACTTTTTTGTTGGTTAAGTTTTGTTTAAGCCATATATACAATGAAAACCAAGTTTGGGACCTTGTGGCACATTCTAGCCCCTAATATACCCGCAGCGGGACATTTCCCCCTATAGTTCCAAGAATCTGCTAAGTGTTATCGCATGAATGTGAAGGTGCTCACATCGGGAAGCTATGTCTTGCATCTATGTGACTTTTACAACACATTTACATGTATCCTAGGTCCACATGCAAGTTTGTGTGGGTTCCCGGTTCTCCGGGGGTCATTCTGCATCGAAAACACCCGTCAGCGGGCCCCGGGAAGGTCTACCCCCTAGCTTTTTCCGCACGAGGTTCCACCAATGTACTTTTTTGTTGGTTAAGTTTTATTTAGGCCATATATACAAGGAAAACCAATTTTGGGACCATGTGGCACATTCTAGCCCCCGGTATACCCGCAGCGGGACATTTCCCCCTATAGGTCAAGGAATCTGTTAAGTGTTATCGCCTGAACGTGAAGAAGCTCACACCGGGGAGATATGTCTTGCATATATGGGACTTCTACAACACTTTTACATGTATTCTAGGTCCATATGCAAGTATCCTAGCTCCACATGAAAGTTTGGGTGGGTTCCCGGGTCTCCGGGGGTCATTCTGCATCGATAACACCCATCTGCGGGCCCCGGGAAGGTCTACGCCCTAGATTTCTCCGCACGAGGTTCCACCAAAGTACTTTTTTGTTGGTTAAGTTTTGTTTAGGCCATAGATACAATGAAAACCAAGTTTGGGACCATGTGGCACATTCTAGCCCCTAATATATCCGCATCGGGACATTCCCCCCTATAGTTCCAGGAATCTGCTAAGTGTTATCGCATGAATGTGAAGGTTCTCTCATCGGGAAGCTATGTATTGAATCTATGTGACTTTTACAACACTTTTACATGTATCCTAGGTCCACATGCAAGTTTGGGTGGGTTCCCGGGTCTCCGGGGGTCATTCTGCATCGAAAACACCCGTCTGCGGGCCCCGGGAAGGTCTACCCCCTAGCTTTTTCCGCACGAGGTTCCACCAATGTACTTTTTTGTTGGTTAAGTTTTCTTTAGGCCATATATACAAGGAAAACCAAGTTTAGGACAATGTGGCACATTCTAGCCCCCGGTATACCCGCAGCGGGACATTTCCCCTATAGGTCAAGGAATCTGCTAAGTGTTATCGCCTGAACGTGAAGAAGCTCACGCCGGGGAGATATGTCTTGCATATATGGTACTTCTACAACACTTTTACATGTATTCTAGGTCCATATTCAAGTATCCTAGCTCCACATGAAAGTTTGGGTGGGTTCCCGGGTCTCCGGGGTCATTCTGCATCGATAACACCCGTCTACGGGCCCCGGGAAGGTCTACCCCCTAGCTTTCTCCGCACGATGTTCCACCAAAGTAATTTTTGTTGGTTAAGTTTTGTTTAGGCCATAGATACAATGAAAACCAAGTTTTGGACCATGTGGCACATTCTATCCCCTAATATACCCGCAGCGGGACATTCCCCAATGTACTTTTTTGTTTAGGTCCATGTTTACAATGTGTCAACATGATGTTCCACCAATGTACTTTTTTGTTGGTTAAGTTTTCTTTAGGCCATATATACAAGGAAAACCAAGTTTGGGACCATGTGGCACATTCTAGCCAGCGGTATACCCGCAGCGGGACATTCCCTCCTATAGGTCAAGGAATCCGCTAAGTGTTATCGCCTGAATGTGAAGAAGCTCATGCCAGGGAGATATGTCTTGCATATATGGGACTTATACAACACTTTTACATGTATTGTAGGTCCATATGCAAGTATCCTAGCTCCACATGAAAGTTTGGGTGGGTTCCCGGGTCTCCGGGGGTCATTCTGCATCGATAACAACCGTCTGCGGGCTCCGGGAAGGTCTATGCCCTAGCTTTCTCCGCACGAGGTTCCACCAAAGTACTTTTTTGTTGGTTAAGTTTTGTTTAGGCCATATATAAAATGAAAACCAAGTTTGGGAACTTGTGGCACATTCTAGCCCCTAATATACCCGCAGCGGGACATTTCCCCCTATAGTTCCAGGAATCTGCTAAGTGTTATCGCATGAATGTGAAGGTGCTCACATCGGGAAGCTATGTCTTGCATCTATGTGACTTTTACAACACTTTTACATGTATCCTAGGTCCACATGCAAGTTTGTGTGGGTTCCCGGGTCTCCGGGGGTCATTCTGCATCGAAAACACCCGTCCGCGGGCCCCGGGAAGGTCTACCCCCTAGCTTTTTCCGCACGAGGTTCCACCAATGTACTTTTTTGTTGGTTAAGTTTTCTTTAGGCCATATATACAAGGAAAACCAAGTTTAGGACCATGTGGAACATTCTAGCCCCCGGTATACTCGCAGCGGGACATTTCCCCCTATAGGTCAAGGAATCTGCTAAGTGTTATCGCCTGAACGTGAAGAAGCTCACGCCCGGGAGATATGTCTTGCATATATGGTACTTCTACAACACTTTTACATGTATTCTAGGTCCATATTCAAGTATCCTAGCTCCACATGAAAGTTTGGGTGGGTTCCCAGGTCTCCGGGGGTCATTCTGCATCGATAACACCCTTCTACGGGCCCCGGGAAGGTCTACCCCCTAGCTTTCTCCGCACGAGGTTCCACCAAAGTACTTTTTTGTTGGTTAAGTTTTGTTTAGGCCATAGATACAATGAAAACCAAGTTTGGGACCATGTGGCACATTCTATCCCCTAATATACCCGCAGCGGGACATCCCCCCTATAGTTCTAGGAATCTGCTAAGTGTTATCGCATGCATGTGAAGGAGCTCACATATGGAAGCTATGTCTTGCATCTATGTGACTTCTACAACACTTTTACATGTATCCTAGGTCCACATGCAAGTTTGGGTGGGTTCCCGGGTCTCCGGGGGTCATTCTGCATCGAAAACACCCGTCCGCGGGCCCCGGGAAGGTCTACCCCCTAGCTTTTTCCGCACGAGGTTCCACCAATGTACTTTTTTGTTGGTTAAGTTTTCTTTAGGCCATATATACAAGGAAAACCAAGTTTGGGACCATGTGGCAAATTCTAGCCCCCGGTATACCCGCAGCGGGACATTTCCCCCTATAGGTCAAGGAATCTGCTAAGTGTTATAGCCTGAACGTGAAGAAGCTCATGCCGGGGAGATATGTCTTGCATATATGGGACTTCTACAACACTTTTACATGTATTCTAGGTCCACATTCAAGTATCCTAGCTCCACATGAAAGTGTGGGTGGGTTCCCGGGTCTCCGGGGGTCATTCTGCATCGAAAACACTTGTCCACGGGCCCCGGGAAGGTCTACCCCCTAGCTTTCTCCGCACGAGGTTCCACCAATGTACTTTTTTGTTGGTTAAGTTTTCTTTAGGCCATATATACAAGGAAAACCAAGTTTGGGACCATGTGGCACATTCTAGCCCGTAATATACCCGCAGCGGGACATTCCCCCCTGTAGTTCCAGGAATTTGCAAAGTGTTATCGCATGAATGTGAAGAAGGTCACATCAGGAAGCTATGTCTTCCATCTATGTGACTTCTACAACACTTTTACATGTATCCTAGGTCCAGATGCAAGTATCCTAGCTCCACATGAAAGTTTGGGTGGGTTTCCGGGTCTCCGGGGTCATCCTGCATCGAAAACACCCGTCCGCAGGCCCCAGGAAGGTCTACCCCCTAGCTTTTTCCGCACGAGGTTGCACCAATGTACTTTTTTATTGGTTAAGTTTTGTTTAGGCCATATATACAAGGAAAACCAAGGTTGCAAGCATGTGGCACATTCTAGCCCCTAATATACCCGCAGCGTGATCTTTCCCCCTATAGTTAGAGGAATCTGCTAAGTGTTATCGCATGAATGTGAAGAAGCTCACACCGGGGAGCTATGTTTTGCATCTATGGGACTTGCACAACACTTTTGTAAGTGTAAAAATGTTTTTTGCGAAAAAATCATGAGCATCAGATAATGTACCTGTAGTTTAAATTGGTCCCACTTTCTACCGATTCGGCGGAAACTTGTCTTTTCACCAAGGGTGGACGAAAATGTTTGAGATCCTTTGGTTGGGAATTTTATATGTAAGGCGGTCAAGTATTTTTGAATAATATGATGAAAGCATTTTCAATTAGCCCTTTGATGGTTGGTCTGGAAAATGGCCAAAAATAAAAAATGGCCTTTGCCATGTGACTATCCAGAACACATGGCAAATCTTTTTTCTTTGCCGTTTGCGTAGCAAAGGTCTTTGCCGTGTGGCCTTGGCACCAAACACATGGCAAAGCTATTTAAAATTTCGCGCGCCCAAAGATCTATACGGTGCGAAAAACATGCGGGTAAGCAAAATAAAAAATCGAAAATTTACCGTGCGCCTAACGGCTGTACACGGCAAAGGCCTGCCGTCAGGTCGGCAGCGTTAGCTGGGCGAAAATGTGGGATCTCCTTGTCTGTTTGCCATGCGTATTTTCTTTGCCGTGCATTTGTTTGCTGGTTTACCGTGCGCCGTTCTTTGCCGTGTGTATTATGCTATCTTTGCCGTGTGTTGTTTATTTACCGTGCGCCCCTTGCAGTTTTGCCGTGCGTTTTGTCTTTGCCGGGTGTTTTCCATGAGCACGCACGGCAAACATTTCTTTGCCGTGCGCACACACACGGCAAAGGTGTGACGCACGGCAACGTCTTGTTTTCCCGTAGTGATTGATCCCACATATAAAATTTGAGGAGTCTAAACATGGTTGAAATATTCCTGCACCATCTTAGGATTTTGAGCAAACTGTTTGGATTTATGCAATCCAATAAATCTTATATGACTAACTATGTTTTAATAAGTTAGTTATGGCTCGTGCTGCAGGTAGGCCACCGAAAAATACCTTGCCCAATGAATCCATTTTCTCAACTAACACGATAACTATGTGTCAAAGGCGCAGAGTTAATATGTGTTATGTAAACAAAATATAGAAATTCAACCCAGTCCACAATTATCAGAGGTAATTAGCTAGTATGATGTCACTTACGATCAGACTCTCATAATCGGCATCAGTCAGAATGTGAGCCAAATCATGGGAAGTCCGATCCGACCGTGAGTCTAATCATACACCAAAATCGTTCACCTGCCCCAGTCTCTCATCCACTTGGCAGCTGGTTCGCTCCTGAGGCCTATTTAAACCGCAGACTCCACCACAAGTGCAGAAGCCGCGGCAGCTTCACAGTTCACACACACACGCATAGTATATACTAGCAAGAGTAGAATGAGAATCCTGGAAGCTGTTGGAACCTAGGGTCAAAAAGACGTACAAGAACATTGCCACCCTCGCACTTCCGGTTGACTACCTAGGGCTAGGGTGCAGAGCAGCGGATGAGAAGAACCTGTTCGTGGGCATGGGAGGCATGCGGGACCTGCCAGGCCAGCCGGTAGTGTGTGGCGGCTGCGGTGGGATCTTCGGAAACAACGGCGCTGGCATCTTCGTCGGTGTCAAGTTCAATCGAAGCCGCATTGGACGCGGTATCACGAGCGTCGCTTCTGAATGTCGCGACGGAAGGGCAGTCCTAATCCCATCCAAAGGGATCTGCCGGCTCGGAGGCGGCTGCGGCGGCAGAACCGGCGCCTACGGCGTCAGCGCATAAGGTGGGACACTATCGCAGTAGGTGGAATGTGGTATCGGTCTACTCGGGTCATCCACGTGCACTATGTACCGGTCTACGTTGCCTCTGCACATCACGAGCGTAGCTACGTGCGTAGATGCATCCGCATTGTTTACCCTATCAAGGAGCAGCTGTGCCACTTCGGAAATCACGTGCACTTGGTAGATTTCATTGAAATTCAGTAAATTTCTGTTATTTTGGTTGACACGAAAGATAATTATATTATTTGAGACAGAGTATTGAGATATATATTTCAGAAATAATACACATGAATTCAAATACTTCTCACATGTATTTTAAAAATTATTATTTTTTTGAATTTTGAAGTTAAATTTCGTCCTATTGATCAAAATGTTTTCTCGCTGAATTTCAGTTGGCCAGAAATATTTATAAATTTGAAATTTAAAAGAACTTGATCATCTTGTGAAAGAAGCGAGTTGTTTGAGTACATGTCTGTAAAATTTGTCAGGTTTGGCTAAGTGGTACTACTATTTTCTTGTGTGCACTTCATGCTCAATGTTATTCTCGCCATGTTGCTTACTTGGGGTGTTTTTGAAGGGAACGTGCTCTTTATTGATCTATAACCATAATGTCATTACAAAGTGCCTCTCGGAGACAATCCAGAGGAAACCATGCCACGCAGAATTAACGTAAGAACTACACCCTCCAGCTAATTGATAAACAACAACATTGAACACGAGTCGAACATGAAAAAAATCCACACAAGACAATGTTATTCACGCCATGTTGCTTGCTTGGTTTTTTTTAAGGGAACGTACTCTTTATTGATCCATAACCATACTGTTATTACAAAGTGCCTCTTGGATACAATCCAGAGGAAACCACGCCACACAGAATTAACATAAGAACTACACCCTCTAGCTAATTGATGAGAAACAACATTGAGCACGCGTCGAACATGACAAAATTCACAGGAGACAAAGGTCCTGGAACTAAACTTAATATCTTCAATAACATAATGACACTCCGAACAATCAGATAACAGACTTTATTCGTTGTATCACTAATAAACAATCAGATGCAACAATGATCTTGGGAAAACATTCCTCACGGGCAAAGTAGATAGCCCGTCGAATGGCTAGAGCTTCCACCAATTCTGGTATCACCACATCATCAGAGAGCTCACCTCGAGAAGCAAGATAGGAACCCAAGTGATCTCTCGCAATGACACCAGCTCGCATCTGCCTAGGTGCCGAGAAGATAGCTACGTCAACACTGGCGGAGCTAGCATAGGTACGCTGGGGGGGCAAAACAGAAAACTTTATTGTCTTGGGGGAGGGGGCAAAATACTGTAATTTCCCTAATCTAACCCCTTGTTGAAAAAAATTCTTTAGCAAATGTCTAAAAGCTGGGGGGTGGCCCCTGCTGACCTCAACATAGCTCCGCCACTGTACGTCAATGTTCACCAAGACCATGCCTTTCGGCAGTGGAGCCTATTTAGCACTCGAAGAAGGCTCACGCATGTGGTTAGCACTCGGTCTGTATAAGTGAACAAGAATCATGTCAATGTATGCATTTACTTGGGGTGTGTTTGGTAACCTACATGTCCGGACGATTGACCCGTCCGGGCATGGTTGAGGTGGATAGTGCTAAGAAAAACAGGTTTTGGGCCATGTTGTGCAACCCGTTTGATAGCCTGCATAAAAGGTGACTGCATGGGTTAAGATACTCTCTCGCCTATTTAATATGTGAATTGCATAAATCGAATCAGGTTATGGTCCATGTGCTGATTCCGGCAGAATCTTGTCTATCTATGTTTCATTTTGATACGACCACTGTATCCTTTCAGGAGTGGTCGGAACATCCGGCCAACTGTGTATTCACGTATCTCTGAATCGTCGCACACGGCATACGTCTTACATAGCTGGCACCTCTCCAACGGGTGCCCATCCCACGTAGTACATTTAGGTGAAAGCTTCCATAATACAGTGAAGTTC
Organism: Avena longiglumis; assembly: GCA_030063025.1. NCBI lineage: Eukaryota > Viridiplantae > Streptophyta > Magnoliopsida > Poales > Poaceae > Avena > Avena longiglumis. The sequence continues at coordinate 96,462,704 of CP125979.1, forward strand.
TCATATCTTTATGCATGTTGTAACCAGAAAGTTTTTCGAGAGTAGCAATGCTCAAGGCTTCAAATTAAAAAGGAAAGACAGGATGTTCATATAAAAAAACAGAGTATCCTATGGTTGCGCTGAAAGCAGGTAGTACGTATTTAGGCGCTGTTCTACTCCAGAATTTATAGGACTGGTCGATCTTCATGTGCTAACCAACCCGGCCTGTCTCCGGGAAGCAGCAACAACGGATTGATGGCATCGCCAACCTCCATTTCACCGGATTGCTCACTCGGCTCATTTACATCCGTCCACCTGCGCCGTCCTGCTGCAGTCGTACTCCTTCCCGCCTATTTAACCAGCGAACTCCACGACGATTAGGAGAGCATCTCACACGCACAACACGGCACACGTAGACCGACGACAGAATATAGCTACAGTCACGCAGGCCAAGAACAATGTCCGTCCCAAATCTGCTCTCCCTTGTGCCGGCGCTGTGTTGCAGGACGAAGCGACGGGCAACACCATGCCTGAAGTTCCCTCTTCGAGCTGCAGAGAACGGGGCCGTTTGCAGGAGCTGTGGACTAGAGGACGAACCTGTTCGTGGGCGTGGGAGGCATAGGGAACATGCTGGGCATCATTTCCATAGTCGGCATCAACGGAGTTTCCGTCATCAGATGCGCCAAGGGCCCTCGGGGGTGGCGTGGGAAGTGACACGGCGTCTTGCAGTGTCGTTCGCACCGGCAGTATCCCGTTCGAAGTTCTGGCCAGCGGCGTGTATATATGGCGCTGGAGTAGGTGCGAGAGTCATCGCACGCGCCTTGACTCGTCGTGGTGGTCTAGCTAGCTTGGAAGCTCGTGTTGGTTCCTGCAAGCATGCACACTTCTTCAGGTACGGTGATAGAAGGTAGAACTCGATCGCTAGCGTGATTGCTTTGCGTGCATGATGTTCATGTGCAGTTAGTGCTGTGTATCCTATATATCCACCGTCCTTCATTTAACTACTCACTCATCATCTACTGCATCAGACATTCAGACTAGCTAGCTATTCTCGTAACAATGGTCTGTGTTGAAATATATTGCCTAGCTCTTTTTATCAGTTCAGACTATTGGTTGCGTTGGCTAGTGCATGCAGTTTAATATGGTACCAGAGAAGGAGGTCCTATGATCAAATCCAGACCAACACAAAAAAAATTAAAAACAAATATTACGGCTCCCCAAACATACGTCATAATAGGCCAAAGGACAAAAGACGTAGGATGAGTCACTACAGGAGAAGCTGAATGCCGACGGCCGGGTCCCGTCGGCGTAGTCCCTAAATGCCGTCGGCGTTGGCTGGCCCGACGGCTGCCGTCGGCGTATGGCCCCGTAGACGTAGCCCTTTCTCCCGTCGGCGTATATAGCTACGCCGACGCCGTCGGCGTAGACCATATGAGGTCCACCTAGATGACTAACGGCCGTTTGGCTACGCCGACGGTTTTACCGTCGGCCCAGATTTTTCCAAAAAAAAAAATCATTTTTTTTAATTTTTTTAACATTTTTAAATTGTTTAACTTGTTAATCTCACGTGGACATTTTTAATTCTAAGTATATTTAGTCTCAAGTCAAATTGCATAATTAGTCAAACTTCCTAACCGGTCATCCATCGTAATACTACTCCAGCCCCAGCATGCTTAACTTCTTCGTTCCTTCCACATAAGCTTCCGACAAATAAATTAGAACTTGTTGTAAATATTATCTACAAATCCGTAAATCACAATTCGACAAATAATATATCCAAATCGATCAGAAAAATGAGAGGAATCCAAATATGATATCCCTATCATCTATTTAATTATATATCATAACTTTTAAATATTAGACCAACTAAAACTATGTCAAGATTCATGAAACACCCCGTTTTTGGCACTCGAGAAATAAAAAATGGCTTTTTGGTGCGACAAAAAGGAAAACTTCCTCCTACAACATTGTTCGCCATCCCATGATATATACGAGTGCACAATATGAGCACATTAGCGCAAACTACATCACGATTCTAGCAATAACATTGGTCATTTGACCTGAAATCGAGAAAACCTCGATTGAGATAGGTCATTTTGTGAAGGGTTTTTTGAGACTCAATGAATATACCAAATCTGGTATTTTTCCATGCAACTATGTCATATAATATGACACCACGCGAAGGTTTTGCATTGTTTTGATCGTTTTTAAATTTTTTATGCCCATTTCAAACTATCGTCAAACTTTCTAAATCGAGGGGCATGAAGATTCTTAGATCGGGGCTGAGCCTCACTAAACTTGTATTATATCTGTGATAAAATAGCATATTGTGAACCTAAAAATGATTTTTGCAAAAAATCATGAGCAATATATCATGTACCTGTAGTTCAAATCTAACTCATTTCCTACCGATTCGGCAGGAATTTGTCTTTTTTACGAGAGGTGAACGAAAAGGTTTGAGATATTCAGGTTGGGAAATTGTCCATTCAATATGGTATAGTATTTTTAAAAAATGTTGTATTATCATTTTAAAACTTTCATTTGGTGGTTGCTTCACAAAAACACCCCGTCTTTTGCACTCGGAAAATGAAAAATGGCTTTTCGGTGCGACGAAAAGGAAAACTTCCTCCTACAACATTGTTCACCATCCCATGATACACATGTGTGCACAATATGGACACATTATGGCAGACTATACCGCGATTCTTGCAATAACATTGGTCATTTGACCTGAAATCCAGAAAACCTCGATTGAGATAGGTCATTTTGTGAAGGTTTTTTTGAGACTCAATGAATATACCAAGTCTGGTATTTTTCCATGCAACTATGTCATATAATATGACACCACTCGAAGGTTTTCTATTGTTTCGATCGTTTTTGAAATTTTTATGCCCATTTCAAACTATCGTCAAACTTTCTAAATCGAGGGGCATGAAGATTCTTAGATCGGGGTTGAGCCTCACTGAACTTGTATTATATCTCTGATGAAATAACATATTGTGAACCTAAAAATGATTTTTGCAAAAAATCATGAGCAATATATCATGTACCTGTAGTTCAAATCTAACTCATTTCCTACCGATTCGGTAGGAATTTGTCTTTTTTACGAGAGGTGAACTGAAAGGTTTGAGATATCCAGATTGAAAAATTGTTCATTCAATATGGTCTAGTATTTTTAAAAAATATGGTATTATCATTTTGAAACTTTCATTTGGTGGTTGCTTCACAAAAACATCCCATTTTTTGCACTCGGAAAATGAAAAATGACTTTTAGGTGCGAAGAAAAGGAAAATTTCCTCATGCAACATTGTTCACCATCCCATGATACACATGTGTGAACAATATGGACACATTATCACAAACTATACCGCGATTCTCGCAATAACATTGGTCATTTGACCTGAAATCCAGAAAACCTCGATTGAGATAGGTCATTTTGTGAAGGTTTTTTTGAGACTCAATGAATATACCAAGTCTGGTATTTTTTCATGCAACTATGTCATATAATATGACACCACGCGAAGGTTTTGCATTGTTTCGATCGTTTTTAAATTTTTTTATGCCCATTTCAAATTATCGTCAAACTTTCTAAATCGAAGGGCATGAAGATTCTTATATCGGGACTGAGCCTCACTAAACTTGCATTAGATCTCTAATGAAATAACATATTGTGAACCTAAAAATGATTTTTGCAAAAAATCATGAGCAACATATCATGTACCTGTAGTTCAAATCTAACTCATTTCCTACCGATTCGGCAGGAATTTGTCTTTTTCACGAGAGGTGAACGGAAAGGTTTGAGATTCCTAGGTTGGGAAATTGTCCATTCAATATGGTCTAGTATTTTTGAAAAATATGGTATTTTCATTTTGAAACTTTCTTTTTGTGGTTGCTTCACAAAACACCTCTTTTTTGCACTCAGAAAATGAAAAATATGTTATACGAAAGTATTTGTTTTTTTTTTGAATAAAAATATATAATATTTGAGTTTATATAGATAGATCTTATTTTTCTGCAAATTTTGATATATTATTTGTATTTTTCTGAATTTAAATGATTTAGTTATGTTTTTTTAAGATTAATGTGGAAAAAAGAAAAATAGCTACGCCGACGGCATAGGTCTGAAACCTGCCGTCGGCGTAGACTTGACGCCGTTGCTCTGCCGATAGCCCAATGGGCTACGCCGACGGTCCTGTTTACGCCGACGGCGGCCGTCGGCCTATTTATTCTATGCGACGGCAAAACTAGGCCGACGGTCCGTCAAGCTACGCCGACGCCCCGACATTTTGCCGTCGTTTTATTTGGTTATTCCCGTAGTGAGTGTTGAAATATATTGCCTAGCCCTTTCATTAGTTTGGACTGTTGGTTGCGTTGACTAGTGCATGCAGTTCAATATGGTATCAGAGCAGAAGGTCCTAGGATCAAATCCTGACCAACGCAAAAAAAAAAATTACGAATATTGCGGCTCCCCAAACATACGTCACAATATATTGCCTAGCTTTTTTCATCAGTTCGGACTGTTGATTACGTTGACTAGTGCATACAATTCAATAGTCTGTATATGTCTTTCGTATTTGATCGTGTACCAAACTATCTAATGCATGGTTGAATGCCTATGTACGTAATTTTCGTGATGTTGGTATGTTTGCTGTGTGAACTAACAAACTGATCTATAGTTTTGTGCGTGTTTGTTTGCGACTAGGTTGTACTTGGATTTCTATCCAACACTTCTGATCAAACAATCTACATGTGGTGACCATGCATATATATCATCTCGCCAATGACTAGCATGTGTAAGGCATCAATAAAGAATCTTCTATTATATACTAAAAGCAATATAAAGGTGTTTTTCGAGGCACCCGGTTGATCCACATCACCTTAATTATTTTTGATAGTCAGATCTAGAATCTAAGGCTAAGATTTAACTAAATATTAATAGTTACGTAATTACGTAACAATATATTTGTGCAATTCAGGCTGTCACGTCTTTATTCTGGGCACGTTACCAAGAAGTAGCCCGTGCAGTTAAAAAAAACAGCTCCGTGTCAATTGTTAACAGTTTCCAACTTAATCGCAAATCTTGGTGTCCGTCTCAAATTTAAATTGGCAGCCCAGAATAAATTAATCTCCATAGAAAAAAGTCATGCACGTGTCAAATAGGGATTCTTCTGGACGCATGTTTTTTCTGAAGGTTAATTTATGTGCGGACATGGCATTTCTACTTCTTGCTGGAGAAATTGGCACCGGTGGTTGGAGCACTAAAAGCACCCCTTGCCCGCTGATGGTTTTGAGCATCAGGAGTGGAGGCAGGAGCACGGGAGCTCGCTACATCGTATGATATGAGCTGTGTCTCCTTCTAATTTAATCCAATTTCTGAAAAAATATATGTGCGGACGCCTCGATTTTGGAGCTTATAGTTTGCTGGATTCGTGCCATACAAAAAATTCTATCCCGACGGCGGGACGACGAGGAGGTTGGGGGAGACGAATGCAAAAAAAAATAGTTGGAAGAGACGACCCTCGGGTACGATGGTGGCGTTTCACATTTTTTTGGTTTTCAAAAAGAACCAGCATGGTTATTTTTTTTGCTGAACGAACGGGGACGACAGACAGACTAAGTTAACAGATGCAAATGGTAGCATGCAATACAAACAAAATTGGTCGTACACAAGTGCGTGCGTAGCAAATCTGCGTCCTTATATATGTATATATGTAATTTTGAATATACATCAACAATTTATATTTATCAACTTATGAACATACTAACATCTATTAGTTATCATATGTTAGGTTCAATTATGCTAATCTATGGGAGGCAATATACTTTTTTTTTTGGAAAAAAGGTGATATGATAATTTAAATACAATATGAGAGTTCTCTTTGTCGTAATCAGTTTTGGTACAATTTATGTTGTGCTCTACCAATAAAAAGAGGGTACGCCATATTGTTGCTGGATGGTTCACCTTTTTATGAAATTGTTCAACATATCTCTTTTTTTATAAGGACTAGATAGTAAATATATAAGATTAGTTGAGTGATTATATCTCAGTTACATTGTAATTTGTAAAGATATTACTTATATTATTGCATTAGTGTGCGGGTTCCAAGCTTTCTCCTACGAAACAAGGCACACAAATATATGGTACAAAACTTTGCCTCCATGGAGTAAATACCATGGTTGTGCCTATACCATGAGAGAGATGACCTTATTGGTGTGACTCGGGGAATGAATCTTCCTAATAAGGACGGAATCTAAACTACATATAGGAGGTTATTCCATTGTTACACTTTCTCCCAACACCTTGGTGGATTATCAAGGTAACGTAAGTCACGCCAACAATGGAATGGGTGTGTGTGTGTGTGTGCGGTGGTGGTGGTGTGTGTGTGTGTGGGGGGGCTGTTGAACCGGTTTAAGTCTTAATTTTATGAGATAAAGAGTTAAAATGTTACACACTTAAATAATCAAGTAAAAATACTTACAACTTCAATCTTTGTAAAGAAACATTGTATTATCTATTTAAATAGATCAAGAGTCCTATCTTAGAAATATTCTTAACACATTTGCATATTGTAAGAGAAAATATCAATAAATTACAAGTCAAACCGTAACATAAAGTTCTCATATCTATATATGTATTTATGTGGACTACAGATTCGTATTATTACCCTGGATTGATTTTCAAAAAGCTAAAGATAATTCCCCCGCATATGCGAGGGCCACCCTGCTAGTTATCTCTACAAAAAAGGAACGGCTTATATGTTGTGTTCTGCCTAGCTTACAAATTCGCACATCAAAACTCAGACCCGAATCCTGTTTCTATTAATTTGAACTTTCGAGTTGCCTAAGGGCCCGATTCAGAAGCACATAATTCTTTGCAATCACCAGCAAGACAAGGGCCCACTACTTTGTTGCCTTCCCTACCCTTCACCTCTCCAAAGTGTACTCCTTGTGCTAACTTTCTGACAACTTCCATTAAACGATCAGCCAGAACCTGATGACCATGGCTCCTAGCGTCAGACAAACCGTGAGTGTAATTTCTGATACCTTCCAATCTTATGTGCCTTACAGTCCGGTTTCCAAGTGAATGTAACTCTAGGTTATCAACGGTTTCTAAGAAGCGCTAGAGCCAGGGCCGGTCCTGAGATTTCAGGGGCCCGCGGCGAAACTAAAATTTCGGGCCTCTTTCTAATTTTTTTTATATATAAGAATGAAATGATGAAGAATAAATACTTCACGTATACCCATTTGCAATATTCATATAAAAATGACAATGTTTACATATTACCTTCAAATTTTCTCTGTGTATTCCTAGAAGCTAAGTCAGTGATAATGAAATCAATATCAATCTCGTCCAATAACTTCTTCTCGATGCCGGATTATAAATAATCACACTAACTGATTCCTCATCAACACTAATAGATTTTATAGGAGATGAATCAAATACAATATCATGATTACTTATATTGTTATTACCCGCGTTGATGTCATCGTTCTCTTTTGTACCGATCTCATCCTCTAGATCAATATTACTATGTTCCTCAACAAGAACTACTACCTCCATTTCGGTTTACAAGTCTTGCACGTACTTCTATGTTGCCATAACCAATTAACCACACAAAAATATAAAAAAGAACTACTAATTCGAACAAAAATTAGGGGCAACATTAGACTGCAGAAGACTGAGATCAGAATTTCAGAATTCGAAGACGCTGAACGGTCAAAGCGAGACCAGAGACAGGCCACAGGCAGAGACATAGGGCGAGGGGGCGAGACGATAGGCGACGATCGGCTGATAGACGACGGCTTGATGCTTGCCGTGTGTGGGCCTTCCTACGATCGACAACGCAACTTTGAGTCGAGGTCGAGGCAGGAACCGGCGTGCCTTCATACGATACGATCAAAGAGGATAGCTGATCTAATCGAAGGTTAGGTACGTGCTACCGTGATGGACTTCAAATCTGAAACGTATGTATATGTCTAGCAAAGTAGAAGGCCCAATCTAGCCTAATAGGAAACTCAAAAACGCTACTCCCTCTAACCCATATTAGTTGATTTGGATTTATCAAAATTTGGATAAACCTATATACTAAATAGTGTCTAGATTCATTCTAATCTAGACAAATTTGAGTCAACTAATATGGGTCGAAGAGAGTATAGTTTTTTTTTCTTTTCTAAAATCTATAGCCTACATATGCCCCACATGACTGGGGAGGGCCCCCCAAAATTTTGGGCCCGGGGCGGCTGCCCCCGGGGGCCCCCCCCCCCCCCCCCCCAAGGGACGGCCCTGGCTAGATCTTGCTGGTTTATCCGATTCACAAAAAAATCCTATATATATCTAGCGTCTAATGTTGCCAATGTGGACATGCACTTGCCTCATAGAGAACCTCCTTGGCTAGTTCAAAATTCATTTAGTGGATCGTTGGTAGCCTATGATATTAATGGACATCTATGTTTGGTGCACCAAAATAACATGAATATAGTTCATTCATTCCCTTGCTTATAAGTAACTTCGAGCCATGACTTGTGTTTTTAATTCATATCAATTTGATCACCTCTTACTTGGAGTTTATGTATAATTTTGATGCATCATCATCAATAGTGTTATATTTTAGTGTACCTAAGCACAATTACAACATATGCACACCACCCATTCCGCCACACACGACATATTTCTGGAACTATTTCAAAATATGGCACTAGATATTACTTTTTTCCTTTATGGTGGATCCACCTGTACAACATCAAACATGAGTTTAACAGACTCATGTAAGTGTGGTAATAGCCAATACTTCACAAATCACTTAATTCATTATTAATTTAGAACACCCCGTGTAAAGATTTGATGTCTATGTGAAGTGGTTGATGCCCCGTAATAGGATCTAACAAATCATCTTCTGTATAATAGCGCCTGCCACAGCGTGTTAATCAGAAATAATTTTGTATCACAGACAGTCATAGAAACAATCAGTGGAAACACTTTGTTGCTAATGGACATTATGTGTCACAGTTGTCACAATCTTGGGTTGTTGGGCTGCGATTGGCATGCTAGAGAGAAACCATTGCTAGCGGACAGTTTTTAGCTCTACACTAGTGGAAACGAGGGCTTTTGTTGATCCCGAAAAGGGGCTTTAACACCGGTTCTTCTATGAACCGGTGTTAAAGGGGGGGGCCGTACCAGCGTGGCCTCTGCGGCATTAAAGGAGCCCCCCTTTAACACCGGTTCGTGGCACGAACCGGTGTTAAAGGTCCCTGCACCGATGTCACAAGATTTTCTTAACACCGGTTCGTGGCACGAACCGGTGTTAAAGGGGGGGGCTATATAAGACACCACCCCAGCCCACACACATCCCACTCTTCCATTCTTTCACATTTTGGAGCCTAGCAAGAGGGTGTGAAGAGTGCTAGTTTGTGTTTTTTTCATATGCACTAGAGGTGTTCGGTAAAATGCCCGAGAGCTCAAAATAAGCTTTCTTGTTGCTCTTTCCGTCTCGGTCGAGGTCGGCAACTATAGTTTCATGTGTCATTGATGTACTATATATATAAATGGTCATCTCCCTATTATTTTTTGATATATACTACATATTAATGCAGATGAATCGGCAATGGATGTACGGTGACCGCCGCACTTCCGAGTACATTACGGGCCTCCAAAATTTCATCGTTGTGGCTAATGCAAACCGTGGTCATAATGGTTTTATGTGATGTCCGTGTGTTCACTGTCAGAACAAGAAAGACTACTCAAATACCAGAACCATTCACGCCCACCTGCTTCGATCCGGTTTCATGCCCAGCTATAATTGTTGGACCAAGCACGGAGAAAAAGGGGTTGTGATGGAAGACAACGAAGAAGAAGAGGATGATGAAAACTATCATAATATGTATCCTGAATATGATGATAATGCAACAGAGGTAGATAATGAAGATCAAGAGGGAGCAGATGGGCCCACTGATGACGATCTTGGTCGGGCCATCGATGCAAAGGAAGAATGTGAAACCGAAAAGGAGAAGGAGAAGCTGGAGGATGTTAAAGGATCACAAAACATTGTTGTATCCAACTTGCGAAGATGGCCACAAAAATCTAGGTGCCACATCGATTTGCTGCAATGGAAGGCGAGAATGGTGTGACCGACGCATTTTCAAAGTTGTTGGTAAAATGAAGAATCTTCTTCCAAGAAATAATGAGTTGCTGACAAGACATACCAAGCAAAGAAGGTTGTCGCCCTCTAGGATTAGACGCGTGAGAAGATACATGCTGCATTAATGACTGCATCCTCTACCGCGGTGAGAAGTACGAGAATTTGGATGCATGCCGGTATGCACTGCGGTATAAGATCGACGAGACGATCCTGGCGATGTTGAGGGCGAGGCCCCTATTAAGAAGGTTCCCGCCAAGGTTATGTGGTATGCTCCTATAATACCACGGTTAAAACGTCTCTTCAGAAATAAATAGCATGCCAAGTTGTTGCGATGGCACATGGAAGACCGTAAGAAAGACGCGATGTTGAGACACCCCGCTGATGGGTCACAGTGGAGAAAAGTCGAGCGAGTACCGGACTTCGACGTGATTTAAAGGAACTTAAGGTTTGGTCTAAGTACGACGGCATGAATCCTTTTGGTGAGCAGAGCTACAAAGACCTGGCACAGTGACCCTATGTATCTATAACCTTCCTCCTTGGTTGTGTATGAAGAGGAAGTTCATTATGATGCCAGTGCTCATCCAAGGCCCGAGGCAACCCGGCAACGACATTGATGTGTACCTAAGGCCATTAGTTGAAGAACTTTTACAGCTGTGGGCCAAACCAGGTGTACGTATGTGGGATGAGCACAAAGGGGAGCCATTTGACCTACGAGCATTGCTTTTCGTAACCATCAATGATTGGCCTGCTCTGAGTAACATTCCGTAGGCATAAACAAGGGATACCATGCATGCACACACTGTTTAGATGATCTTGAAAGTGTATACTTGGATAAATGTAAGAAGGTTGTGTACCTAGGGTATCGCCGATTTCTTCCGACCCTGCATCCAGTAAGAAAGAAAGGCAAGCATTTCAAACGTCTGGCGTAACCGGAGGAAGCCTCCGCACGGTGAGGAGGTATTTGGTATGGTCAAGGACCTAGAAGTAATCTTTGCAAAAGGTCCTGGTAGTCTATCTGTTCCAAATGACGATGCCGGACACGCGCCCATGTGGAAGAAGCAATCTATATTTTGGGACCTACCCTATTGGAAAGTCTCAGAGATCCGCTCTTCAATCGACGTGATGCACGTGACGAAGAATGTTTGCGTGAACCTGCTAGGATTTCTAGGAGTGTATGGGAAGACAAAAGATACACCGGAAGCACGGCAGGACCAACAATTTCTGAATTCCCCTAAAGAGCCTATGCATCCTGAGAACGAGAAGGGTAAACGATGCCACTTAACTCCTGCCAGCTACGCTCTTACCAAAGCAGAGAAGGAAATCTTTTTTGAATGTCTGAAAGATATCAAGGTCCGTCGCTTCTCGTCGAATATAAAGGGAATAATAAATATGGCAGAAAAAATTCCAAAACCTGAAGTCTCATGATCGCCACGTGATTATGACACAATTGCTTCCGATTGCATTGAGGGGCTTCTACCGAAAATGTTCGAGTACCCATTGTGAAGCTATGTGCATTCCTCAATGCAATATCTCGAAGGTAATCAATCCGAAAAGCCTACCAGGTTACAAGCAGATGTGGCCCAATGTCTTGTCGACTTTTAGTTGGTGTTCCCACCATCCTTCTTCAATATTATGACGCATCTCTGGTTCACCTAGTAGAAGAGATTGCCATTCTCGGTCTGTATTTCTACACAATATGTTCCCCTTTGAGAGGTACATGGAGTCTTAAAGAAATATGTTCATAACCGTGCTAGGCGAAGGAAGCATCTCCAAGGGCTATGTAATGAGGAGGTCATTGAGTTACGTGTTGATTTTATTCTGACCTTAAGGCGATTGGTGTTCCGTAATCACGACATGAGGGAGATGCGTGGAAAAGGCACCCTAGGATGTAAAGCAATGATATGTAGGGACGGGCATTCTCTCAATCAAGCACACTACACGGTTTTACAAAGATCTATCTTGGTTGCCCGATATCAATGAACACAAGAATTTAATACGCCTCAAACACCCGGACGATCGATGAATGGATTATAAGTGAACACATGGCGAGTTTTGGCGGTGGCTGCAAAGACTTCTCACGAATAACACCACTGTTGGGGATCACTTGTACTTGTTGGCGTGACACCGTCTTCGATCGTATGTACTTTCCAAGGGTACGCGATAAATGGGAATACATTTTACACGATAGGCCAAGATAAAAGAGCACCAACCAAAATAAAGGGTGTCCGCTTCTGGCAAAGAAGACAATGGGCAAAAGACCACGTATTATGGGTTCATAGAGGAGATATGGGAACTTGACTATGGACCTAATTTTAAGGTCCCCTTGTTTCGATGCAAATGGGTCAAGCTAACAGGAGGATGGGTTGAGGTAGACAAGAAGTACGGAATGACAACGGTGGATCTCAACAATCTTATGAAGAACTTAGACGAACCATTCGTCCTAGCCAATGATGTGGCTCAGGTTTTCTATGTGAAGGACATGTCCTCTAGACCAAAAAAAGGAAAAAATATGCAAATGAATACATCATATGATGAGCCAAAGCGTCACATAGTTCTTTCAGAGAAAACAAACATCGTGGGAATCGAGGACAAGACAGACATGTCAGAAGATTATAATAAGAGTTCTGCCGCGGCAGGAAAACGGCCTAAATCTCTGCCGCGGCTGAAGAACCTTTAACACCGGTTCCAGATACGAACCGGTGTTAAAGAAGTGGGGGCTCATGCAGCCCCACCCTTTAACACCGGTTCGTATAAGAACCGGTGTTAAAGGGCCCCCCTTCTAACACCGAACCCTCAACAGCGGTTGGGGAACCGCTGTTAGAGGGTCCTCCCAACCGGAGTTAAAGGGGGGGCTCTGCACTAGTGCTAGGTCTATAAATTTGAAGAAATAAGAGTGTCCACTCATTTTCCAGGGGTTGTACAGAAGAAGGCCGAAACTCTGGAATATCAGTCTGGGATAACACAGACTAAATCCTGGTGCAGGAGTCCTCCGGAAATACTGCAAGCAAAGTATCCAGGATGTTTGGAAACACTTTTGCTTCGGTGTGCCCTTTTCTTTTCAAACTTTGACAACAAAAACTTGATACTGATTCATTTCAAAGAACGTACGAATCCATCCAAAGCCAGTATGGTCTTATTAGTCATATACTCACCATACACGTACACTCACGTGTCCGCGGGAGGTGGAAATTAGGAGGTATATATCAGTAGCAACAAAATTTCAAAACATGACATATAAAAACGTAGATCGCGATAATAGGGGGTGGGATCAGCCGGTGAGAACGTGGAATATATCCAGATCTACCGAGTATACTTATACGGAGGTACACATAGCCTAGATATGTGTTTTGACGGTCAAACAAAAACCGACCCATGCAAACTTAAGTTTGAGAGTGGGGTGTGTGTGTGTGGTGGGGTTGGGGGGACACCGAGCACACCTACTAAGGCTAGTCATAGTGGGAGTAAATTAAATGGTAACATAGATGCTACCTAAGCATAGAAGATGATGTGGCAAATAATTAATGAAGAGAGATGCAAATTGAGTAACATAATATGTTACCATCATATCACATTTTTCAATACAAAATGAGTGTATAAAGTAATAAATCAGACTTTCTATGTTACTACTCAAATTATGACACTACCCACTATGTAGTTAGTAACTTAGACTAATAACATATGCATGTTACTACTCTAAATTACTACCCACCGTGACCAGCCTAAGGTGTGGAACTTACTGTTGACATGAAAAAAATCATCCTACCAAAGCATTGCGTCTACCGTGTTCCCTAGGTGGGAATGCATGTATTAAGTCAAGAATGATCTAGAAGGCTCCATCCGGACCCGCTTCGTATAGCTATCGAGGTAAAAGTACACTTACCAAATACTTTAATAGAGCTAAATCCTTTGTTAAGTTCGATATAATGGTTAGAGCTAAATCCTTAATATGGAGTATCACTACTGGAATAACCACATAGGCCGACGGACTTTTTATACGCCGACAGTAAAATGTAGGGCCGTGTCGGCATAGCTTGACGGGCAGTCGGCCCAGTTTTACCGTCGGCGTAGGATAAATAGGCCGACGGCAACCGTTGGCGAGACCGTCGGCGTAGTCTATTAGGCTAACGGCAGAGCGACGGCGTCAAGTCTAGGTTTCACACCTAGGCCGACAGCGTAGCTACTTTCTTTTTTGCCACATTAATCTTAGAAGAATCATAACTAAATCATTTAAACTCAGAAAAATACATATAATGTATCAAAACTTGCAGAAAATAAGATCTATCTATATAAACTCAAATATTACATATTTTGTTTCAATAAATATATAAAAAATAAAAATACTTTTATATAACATATTTTTCATTTTCCGAGTGCAATAAACGGGATGTTTTGTGAAGCAACTACCAAATGAAAGTTTCAAAATGATACTACCTCATTTTAAAAAAATCGTAGAGTATCTTGAATGGACAATTTCTCAACCTGGATATCTCAAACATTTTCGTCCAGCCCTCATGAAAAAGACAAATTCCTGCCGAATCGGCGGGAAATGAGATAGATTTGAACTACAGGTACATAATATGATGCTCATGATTTTTTGCAAAAATCATTTTTTGGTTCACAATATGCCGTTTCATCAGAGAGCCAATACAAGATTAGTAAGACTCAACCCCGAGCTAAGAATCTTCATGCCCGCCGATTTAGAAAGTTTAACGATAGTTTGAAACGGGCATAAAAAAATTCAAAAACGATCAAAACAATGCAAAACCTTCGTGTGGTGTCATATTAGGTGACATAGTTGCATGGAAAAGTCAAACTTGGTATATTGATTTTTTAAAAAAAAACTTCACAAAATGACCTATCTGAATCGAGATTTTCTGGATTTTAGGTCAAATGACCAATGTTATTGCTAGAGTCGTGTTGTATTTTGCGATAATGTGCCCATATTGTTCACGTATCTGTATCATGGAATGGCGAAGAATGTTGCCGGAGAAAGTTTTCCTTTTCGTGACACTGAAAAGCCATTTTTTTTTTTCGAGTGCAAAAAACGGGGTGTTTTGTGAAGCAACCACCAAATGAAACTTTCGAAATGCTAATACCCCATTTTTCAAAAATACTAGACCATATTAATGGACAATTTCCCAACATGGGTATCTCAAACCTTTTCGTCCACCCCTCGTGAAAAAGACAAATTCATGCCGAATCGGTAGGAAATGAGTTAGATTTGAACTACAGGTACATGATATGATACTCATGATTTTTTGCAAAAAATATTTTTAGGTTCACAATATGCTATTTCATCAGCGGTCCAATGCAAGTTTAGTGAGGCTTAACCCCGAGCTAAGAATCTTCATGCCCACCGATTTAGAACGTTTGACGATAGTTTGAAACGGGCATAAAAAATTCAAAAACGTTCGAAACAATGCAATACCTTCGCGTGGTGTCATATTATATGACATAGTTGCATGTAAAAATATCAAACTTGGTATATTGATTGTGTCTCAAAAAACCTTCACAAAATGACCTATCTCAATCGAGGTTTTGTGGATTTCAGGTCAAATGATCAATGTTATTGCTAGAACCGTGTTATAGTTTTCGATAATATGCCCATATTGTGCACGCATGTTTATCATGGGATGTCGAACAATGTTGCAGGAGAAATATTTTGTTTACATCACACCGAAAAGCCTTTTTTTATTTTCTGAGTGCAAAAAACAGGATGTTTTGTGAAGCAACCACCAAATGAAAGTTTCAAAATAATAATACCCCATTTTTCAAAAATACTAGACCATATTGAATGGACAATTTACCAACCTGGGTATCTCAAACCTTTTCGTCCAACCCTCGTGAAAAAGACAAATTCCTGCCAAATCTGTAGGAAATGAGTTAGATTTGAACTACAGGTACATGATATGATGCTCATGATTTTTTGCAAAAATCATTTTTAGTTTCACAATATGCTATTTCATCAGAGAACCAATGCAAGTTTAGTGAGGCTCAGCCCCGATCTAAGAATCTTCATACCCGCCGATTTAGAAAGTTTGCCGATAGTTTAAAACAGGCATAAAAAATTCAAAAATAATCGAAACAGTGCAAAACCTTCACGTGGTGTCATATTATGTGAGATAGTTGCATGAAAAGATATTAAACTTGGTATATTAATTGTGTATCAAATAGCCTTCACAAAACGACCTATCTCAATCGAGGTTTTCTGAATTCAGGTCAAATGACCAATATTATTGCTAGAATTGCGGTATAGTTTGCGATAATGTGCCCATATTGTACACGCATGTATATCATGGGATGGCGAACAATGTTGCAGGAGGAAGTTTTCTTTTTGGTCGCACCGAAAAGTCATTTTGTTTTTTTCGAGTGCAAAAAACAGGGTGTTTTGTGAAGCAACCACCAAATGAAAGTTTCAAAATGATAATACCATATTTAAAAAAAATACTTGACCACTTTGAATGGACAATTTCTCAACCGGGGTATCTAAAACCTTTCCGTCCACCCCTCATGAAAAAGACAAATTCCTGTCGAATCGATAAGAAGTGAATTAGATTTGAAATATAGGTACATGATATGATGCTCATGATTTTTTGTAAAAATAATTTTTAGATTCATAATATGCTATTTCTTTAGAGATCTAATGCAAGATTTCCTTTTTGTCGCACCAAAAAGCCATTTTTTATTTTCCGGGTGCCAAAAACGGGGTGTTTCATGAATCCTAACATAGTTTCGGTTGGTATAATGTTAAAAAGTTACGATATGTAATTAAATAGATGACAGGGATGTCATATTTGGATTACTCTCATTTTTTTGATCGATTTGGATATATTATATGTCGAAATATGATTTACGAATTTGTAGATATGAATTATTCAATTTTAAACGAAAAAAGGCAATATAAATAAAATTTATTTTATTTTTATTTGAACTGAAGATTATCATTACTTGTTGATTGCTGTTTAATCAAATAATTGTATGGAATGTAAAAAATAAAGACGTCTAATATTATAGTCCAATGGTTAATATGAGTGATATGATAATATTCACAACAAGTTTTAATATTTTTGTCGGAAGCTCATATGGAAGGAATGGAGAAGTTAAGCGTGCTGGGGCTAGAGTAGTGTTAGGATGGGTGACCGATTGGAAAGTTTGACTACTTGTGTAATTTGACTTGAGACTAAGTGTACTTAAAATTAAAAATGTCCATATGAGATTAACAAGTTAAACAATTCAAAAATGTTAAAAAAATTGATATTTTTTTTGAAAAATCTAAGCCGTTGGCGTAGCCAAACGGCCGTTAGTCATATAGGTTGGACCCATACGGTCTACGCCGATGGCCATAT
Organism: Avena longiglumis; assembly: GCA_030063025.1. Classification (NCBI taxonomy): domain Eukaryota; kingdom Viridiplantae; phylum Streptophyta; class Magnoliopsida; order Poales; family Poaceae; genus Avena; species Avena longiglumis. The sequence continues at coordinate 96,480,165 of CP125979.1, forward strand.
GCCGATGGCAGCCGTCAGGCCAGCCTACGCCGATGGGCCCGGCCGACGGCGTATCCGTCTTCTCTTGTAGTGTATCGCTGGTTTATTAAAGTATCTTCCTACTAACGTTGTGGAAACCATAATTAAAATTTTCAAGATCTGGTCAAATAATAGGGTCAAGGGGATCCGTGCCCCATATAAACCGTTTATAAATGAATATTATTGCTCTTTATGGCAGATGTACCCAATGGGATAGCCTAATTCATAAGTTGTATTCCCATGGATCCTATAGTACTAAATTCAGATGGATGATGTATTTTCATTCCCTTGCTTCTTGTTAGATTCGAGCCATGATTTGCTTGATTTAGTTCATATTAGTTTTGATCGCCTATTACATAGAGATTATGTACCAATGATGAACAACAAGTTTAATTGTGTCATATTTTAGTGTATAGGAGGAATAAATTAGTGCATATGCACATCACACTTATAATAGATAAATTGTTGTTCTCTTTTAGGTAAATTCCTATGTACATCATCTAATATGTATTTGTCCAGAAATCACATCACTTAAATTGGTGGAAACTTGACGCTTCAAATCTGTGTAAAGTGTAAAGTGTATGTCAATGGGGAGTGGATGTTTAACATCTGTGTTATAGCAAAAAATGTACACAAACATGGATCATTGTACTTTCTGAGAATACAAGCAGGCATGCACTTCAAATCTTCATCAATCAACTGTTAGAATATACGCAGGCATCCACTTCTTAGAATATACGCAGTTTGCCAAGTTGTTGCGCATTCTGATAAGAGTTGAAACTCGTAAGCTAGAGACTGGCCATAATTCACTAGAAGTTGTGGGTAAGCAATGTTTGGGACAATTTCAAAATGCTATTTATTCTAACTGGCTAAGTGCGGAACTCTAAGATTAATATTTTTGTAATTTTGAGTAGTGCTATTCCTATGGATGAGTGTTTGAGGTTAAAAGTAGCACCAAAGAATTTCCTAATTTATACCTTGGGTCCGGTCCTCCCTATATACACCCTCAGACCATCCTCACCTGCACAGGCAACTCCGAGTCATGATCCTGGTCCCGGCCTATTTAAACCGTGAACTCTACCACAAAGCATCACAATACAAGGGAATCAGCAGGGGCATATCTTGATATTGATTTGTTTTGGATTGCTCACCAGTCACCACAATATCCCATATCACTGGCACAACACAACACACAAAAAGAAGAGAGCCAGTAGGATCGATCTACACTCATGCATGCCCAAGAAGTGCTCTAGAACCGCGTCTCTTCCTACTCCTGCTCCTCCGTCCTGCAGGCGGCCAGAACCGTGGCAGCAGCTGCCAAAACACACATTCATGGACGTGGGAGGCATGAGGAACCTGCCGGGCATTCCGGCCATGTGTGGCAGCCAACGCCAGGGCTACGGGAACAAAGGCGCCGGCTTCTTCACCAGCATCGCGGGGTGGCCTTGTGTTGTAGGGGACGGCGTCGGCACTGTGTCAGACCAATCGGCCCCGTCAGCGGCGCAAGCGGTGGTGGTGCCTGGTTCGGCGGCATGATCAGTGGCGTGTACAGAAGCAGAGACTCCACCGGCAGCGTCGTGCCATGAGGTGTGGTACTTGCAGCGAGGACACGCTGTGTGACTTTGGGTCATGGTGTTGAGCGCTGAATCTGCAGTTTGAGTACTTAGCATTTGGCATGAGTCCCACTTGCGTGCGTACCTGTCGAGTCATGGTGTTGGATTAACAGTACCTAGGATCGCGTATGTGTGCATCCAGGTGAGTGGACAATCGGAGTGTCAAAGAGGCCAGTGGTTTGTGCGGTTTACTTAATCGTGTATCAGAGTATCTAATGGTTTAATTTCATGTGATTTTTCAAGCACCAGCAAACTGATCCAGCTTTGGGTAAAAAACCGTATATGTTTCTGGAAAAAAACCCGTATAAGTTTTCTGGGCAGGTTTCACACGCCTGCGAACGTGAGATGCACTGATTTCACGCACCAGCACTTTCACCACCTCACCGTCACGTGTGGTACGCACCACCTACCGACAAAAACTGGAGCGTGAAGCAACGTTGCGTATTTGGTTACTCGGGCCCGATTCCCCAAGTTGGCCTGCTAGGTGGTGCTGGGAGAGATTGTGGTTGTGCCAACTTGTGCAATTTTTTTGGTTTTCTGGTTTCCTATAAATTGGCTCAGTTATTTGGTTGTCCAGATTCTTGTACTTTTTCCTTGCTGATGTATTTTACATGTGTTTGGTGTTGTGCTTTGCATCTGATCATATGGATTATGATCACCATTTCAAATTGGGTGATCTTACACCCAGCACACACACAACACATGATCACAAGAATAGTCATATGCATACACAACACACTACGAGCTAGATGACCACCATAACAGACATATACAGACATAAATACTGCTAGCTACACCATAATAGTCTCAACAGTCATATGCATGCAGCGAGCAGGGGTTCTAAATTACACCTCTGATCAAAAGAACCATCAGGTGCTTAACCCCTGATAAAACAAACCATCAACAGGGGCATCCCATGCCCCTGAACCACCACCAGGGGTTTCACCCCTGATCAAAAACCATGAGTCTACTAGTTCACCATCACGAGTTGTCCATCAGCAACTACTACTACTACTTACAAACTTACGAGCTACGACATGAAGGCCGCCGGCGGTTAGCCATGGTCAGGACAGGTGTATATCCTGGCGCTGGAGGAGTCCGCCTTGTAGATCGTCATCTTGACGAAGAAGGCCTTGAGCTTGAACTCCACGAGGTTGTGCTCTAGGTCATATTTGTACACTAGCTCTGGCCAGTTCTTCCTAAACGCAACCTGGCCAGCGAACCAGTCCACCTGCACCCACTCGGCGCACCAGCGGCAGGCTGTGACTTGCACAACGCATGGCAGCGGTTGCTTGATCCAGTTCCCTAGGACAAACTGGAATGCAGGTGGGATCTCCAGCATGTGGAGGTCAGTAGCGTCCAGCTGGATGATGAAGCGGCGAGGAACCTCGGTGATTGGGTAGTGGCCAAGCTTTGGCTGCCGGCCCTTCTTGCTTTGCGGCTGGAAGCCGCCTCCATCCTGTTGATGACCATGGGCTTGAGTGCCCAACGGTTGGTCGGGAGCACGTTGGCAAAACCCCGGTGGGGGGTGCCAGCCCCTCCCCACAGTCTCGTATTCGAACTTAACCACCTTGGAAAGAAGCAAAACAAGATCAGTATAGATTTGGTAGCAAGCAGCGTTGCACAATTTGGCAATGGACATGGTACAAACATGGGCAAAGTACCAAGAACTACAATGACTAGTGTCCCCAATCGAGCAATGCCCCAGGACATCAACTAGGATTTGGTTATGTATCCCCAATCGGGCAATGCCCTAGGAGAACACCCAAATTGAGGATTTGGCTAAATTAAATCCAAAAATTTGTGTGCACACTATAAAATCTATTACTACGTACATAGTGCGAAAAGCCCCAAAGCCCTCATTGAAAACTACAACTACCTAGATCGAGTCCTAACTACCGTCGATTTGGGGTCAAACCCTACCCTCTATGTAGATCGGGAACTACCTGGTCGATGGTAGCGCCATCAATGACGATGGAGCAGTAGGAGGCATCACCGAAGTGAGAGAATAAGCTACGTAAGCAAGGGTTGGGTCCGCCGGCACAAACAGAAAAACCCTATCCAAAGAGTCAAGGGTAACCCCGACTGTGGCGGGGTCTTTTCCGGCCTGCTTGGCCACAGATGCGGCTTCCTCCACGGATTTAGACGACGTTGTGGCCGTCGCGGCCGCCACCGTTCCCGCCCGAGTTCCGTGCACACAGATGGGTGCGGAAGCCCTAAGCTCCCTCGCGAGGGCCACCTCGCCGGCAGCGAGCTTCTCTAGTTGAACGGACGCCCATAGGCCATGCGCACTCACCTCGCCGATGCTGGGGCCGCAGAACAAAAGGGAGGGAGGAGGAGCGGCGGCGGCCATGGTTGCGAATCGGGGTGAGGGGAGTGAACTGGGCGGTGAGCAGAGTGGCCTCGGAGTTAAGGCAAAAACATCCTGTCTCTAGAGCTTCCCCACGCGTGCAAGTGGTAGGCATGCGGCGCTCGTTAGGGTCTAGCTGCGTGGAAACAGCTGATTTGTGTGTTCCCAATAGGCCAAGTTTTGGGATGTTTTAAGAACCGTGTGATGCAACAATTTCATGCGACCCAGCAAGCCAAACGGGTTTTTTCTGGCGTCGTGTGGAAAACAGAAATCAGCCCAACCAAACACGCCCCTAACATTCGATAAATCAAAACATGTGTGTTAACTGTTAACTACTACTATCTCCAATCTACATGTGTATCTCTAACAAGAGTTGATACTAGTGTTTTCAAAAGGTTGACAATATCTCTAACCAAAGCCTCCTCCCTCCCACTCCTTTGCGGCGGCGCTGCACCCTGAACCCCCTCCCAGGGCCGGTCCTGAGATTTCAGAGGCCAAGGCGACAATAGAAACCGAGGCCCTCAATACAAATATCGTAATAATTATTAATAGTTGTGTATATAAACTATTAAGCCACTGAAGTTTGTCAAAAAGCGGTATTAAGGAGCAATTTATACATATTGCTTGTAATCCTCTTACTAGTTACCAGTCGGGACTCTAATTGAAATCGTGCAGTGCGTGGTGGTTGAGCGATGCAATGAGGTCATTACCCAGGTCTCTCGCTTCTCAGTGTGACTGCATATGGAGCGGCGCGATGGGGCGTCTCCATGGAACGATGGAATGCCAGAGTAAACGTCACAAAATTAATGAAGAATTAGACTTGTACATGACCACGACCTTGCAGTTTTTTGTTCATGTTTTGAAATGCTATCTGATATGAGATTCTCATTTTTTTTAAACAAGACCTTTTGGTCATTAATTGCTGCACTATTTTCAGTCACTGCTATACCTCGACACGAGCTGGCTCGGTCCAGCCTGGTGCAAGCCGGCGAAAAGCTTGGGCTGGACATGCCCATCCTAAGCCAGCTCGACGCAGCAGGCGAACCGCAAAACGGAGCTCGGCACGAGCTTCCAACAAGCTCGGTCCAGCTCGGTGCGATCCGGCAAAAAGCTTGGGCTAGACATGCCGAGCCTGAGCCAGCTCGATGCCGCCGGCGAGCCGCAAAACGGAGCTCGACCCGATCTTCCGACGAGCTCGGTGCAGTTCGTGAGCCTGGCGGGGCTGGGCCACTGGCGGGTGGGACCGGGGTCGACGGCAACGCGGGATGGCGCGGCGACGTGGATAGCACTGGGAGGAGCACAGCCGCGTGGTCGCTAGAGAGGGTCGTGGGGGAGAGGAGCGTGTCCGATGCAGCCGCGTAGGTCGCCGAAGAGAGGCGTGGCGGAGGTTCACCGGCCGAACGGCGATATCCCTGGGAGGCGGCAGCGGCTCGCCCTAACAATGGGATCTAGAAGAACACGAGTCCAATATCTGGTGTATTAAATTCAGCCCAGAACATGACCCACTACACGAAGTTAGTCCTCTAATTAATTCTGCAAAAAAATGACGAGACGGACCGGGACAAGCCCGAGCCAGCCCGACATGGCTGCATCCTAGCATCGCAAGCTCGTTTCAATCCAGCAACGTCAGCGGGCCAAGCCCAGTTCGCTCCAAGCCGGCAAAACTCGGGCCGAGCCCATTGCATCGAGTTTTGCGTCCAGGTATAGTCACCACCTGATTGACACTCGAATCGTTCGGCTTTTTTCCTGCCCTGCCCTTCTAAGATTATATGCCGCTCACTAGGATTGGTTATTTGACCTTCGGAGAAAAAAATGAGAACTCGTCTGAAAGGTGAATACTAAATCTGTATGGGAATTATGAAACATAACGTATTTAAATGGTGTGCTAATAATTCTCGCAAAGAAAAGACCATGTGTTTTTGGAAATGACACGTATCCTCGGGCTTATAGCACCCATGCGACGTCTTTACACGGAATTGGAAGGAACACGGCATCTTTGCAAAAAATAGCTCGCATGCGACGTTTCTGAAGTGGCAAATAGCTCCCATGGGACACTTCCACTTAACCTCACGAGACCGTCAACGAATTCGAATCAGCTGAGCAGAGCAGGACCCACAGCATGTCCACGTCACGACGAGACCCACCTGATATCCACCTCATATCATGGGACCCACGCTATGGTAGAAGAGAGCCGTTGGCCCGATCCGTCCGCGCACCCGAGCCCTCCCGCCACCGTGTCAGCATCTCATCCCCTTTCGTTTTCTTCTCCGACAAGCAAGCGCGGCAACGCCGGCGAGGGATGTCGAGCTCTGCTTCAGCCTCCCTCCGCTCATGGCCTCGGTATGGTGCGGTGACGATGAAGAGGTGCCCCGATTGCCCCCGTACCGTGCCCCTGAAGCGGCTTGTCACATCCACCGATAAGAACGGCAACATTGGTCGGGAATTTGTGAAGTGTGAGAGCAAGCCCGAGCCGTGAAAGGTTAGATCTGAGTGTTCCGAGCGCCAATTTCTCGCTTTTCTTTCGAAATTTCATGCATTTCATCGAATTTAGGATTTAGGGTTCATCTCTACAATTTCAGGAACTGCCAAATGTGGGCATTTTGACTGGTTTGATGAGTACATCGAACGAATTGGGGTGGAGGTAGCATCCCGGGAGCTCGAAAACCCGTCCGTGGTGGAGCAATTGAGATCTGACAACCCCATTTCCGCTGGTACTACGGTGGATGCGGAAGTGAAGGCCGAGCTAAAGAAGATGAACAAGAAGCTAAGGCAAATCATCGAATTGAAGAAGCAGGACAATCTGATGGCCGGTTTTTTTATTTTTGTGTAATTTCTCTCGAATTTGTTTATCTCCTGAGCATTAATCATTAGACAACGCAATCAGCGTTCGAGTGATGTTTTGTTATCGTACAACCTGCAGAGATGGATGTAATGATCTGCGTCTTTGGCTTGAATAAAATGCAATACAAATTCGGTCAATTTTTGAGCTGCTCTGTTTTGTTCCTTCAGTTTCGTCAGTGTGCAGGGAAGGAGGAGGGGTTGAAAAGTTAAAAAAAAACAATTGACGAGGAGTGATTGAAAAAGGATAGGCCTAAATAGAACTTAGCCAAGCCAGAATGATCGTATCTAGACCCAATAATAACTACTTGTAGATTGGGCAAAAAAATAGTACTCACGTTACAATCTAACTAGGGACGTGGATCTGCAGATACTCGTGCTCAGGTCGCAATTTTTTATTTTTTGCGAACGTAAATATATAAATGAAGGCCAAGGGTATCCATTTAACTAACAAGCCGAGCACTTTAACTTGGGCGTCCCTTTAACTTATGTAAATATATAAATGTGTTTTTGAAAATGAACCATGTGTTGCATGTGTTGTTTGAAAATAATCAACCATCATAACATTAACTTATTCTTCCTTTTGAGCTTTTCTAATTTCACTCATTTTATAAATATTACACGAGTCTTATATGAGAACTTTTTTGTGTGTCTTTTGTTTTATGCACTTGTTGTTTTGGGTGTTTTGACAAATGACAATACAATAAAAACAAGTCGATCACATAGATAATATATTATATAATATAAGAGGTACAATATAGAGACGGGTACAATATAAAGAGGGGCCCCACATTACATAGAGGGCCCCACATTACATAAACCCTAAGGGCGCCTAAACCCTAATCCTAGCTACTACGTCTAGGGCACGGGATGCCGGTCAACCTCGCCGCCGGGAGGCTGCCCTACTTCATCGATGGTGGGGCGGTGCTGCTCGGGCAAACGCCATCGCTGCAGCCATTGCCTTCCAATCTGCCGCCCTCTCCCATCTCTCACGCCGTCTATGCTCCTCCTTGAAGGCCCAGCGAGCTGCCTTCCGTTGCTCATCCTCCTCCCATTCACGCCTTTTCTTCTGGGCGTGCGTGGCCTCCTTCTCCGCCGCCTTCACGGCAGCAGCCAGCTCCTTCGCCTCCGCCTCCTCCTCCGCCTTGAGGTCCTCGTCGGAGGGGTCGGAGTCGGGGAGGTTGCCGCCGCGGCGGGGGCGGGGGTTGTGGACGAAGGGTCCTTGGGCCTAGGGGTCGACCGGGGCTTTGCGTCGCCCCCCCCTTGTTGCCACAACTCGGGCGCGTGGGCGGCCCCTTCTCCTAGAACTGCTTATGGTCCGGGTAGTTGTCCTTGTCGCTGACCTCGAAGTCCGAAGGCCAGCGGATGGAGGAGGTCGCCATGGTCGCGGTCGCTCGCCGGAGAGGGTTTATTTGGGGCTAGGAGGAGGCAAAGGGACTCGAGGTTGAAGATGAAGAGGCAAAGGCGTTGCCACTATTTATTGAGGGCCGGAACCATGAATCAGCGGGGCTCAACGTGAAGGGCAGCGTGAGAATCCTGCGTTGTGCAGCCGCGTGCTCTGCGTTGCATGTAGGCAGCGGGCGTAGCCGCGTGCGCGATCAATGCGGTCAGTGCAAAAAAATTGCTAGGATGCGACGTGATCCTGCCCTGCACCGTCGCCCCCTGCATGCATTAATGGGAAAGAGAGAAAAAACTTCCAAAGTCAGGCGGGCTCCCAAGTCACGCTGAGTCCAAAGTCACACGCACCGTGCACCCCGTCGGAGTCCTTAGAGCATTCACAACCTGATAGTCCCAAGTTCCACACACCGTGTACTTCTAGGTTTTGTCTAAGTCAAACTTTGTCAAATTTGACCAACCTTGTAGATAAATATATGAACATATATTACACAAATTTGTCATATTATGAAACTAAGTTTAAAAATAAATTAAGAGTTGTCACCGCATGCAACCTTGTTCACACTGCATACAGAGTAGCACAAGGGAAGAAGAAACACTTAGTCTTTATTAGTCGCATGTAATTACAAGTTCACACTATTTTTACACCGCATGCATGCATGAAAAAACAACCGGAGAGGAAAATGGACCATTTAAGTAATTGCAGAGTAGTAAAGGAGGGCAATAAATGCATAAGTTAGCCTACTCGAAAAACTATTACTCCACCAAGCATATTCAACAAAATACTAGCATTTATAAATTAAAATATCAATTTTATATAATATAAAAGTATGTGTTATGGTAAATCTAATTATATTTATTACATGTTTTAGATTTCGATATTTTTTTATAAACGTAGTAAAAGTTTATAAATATTGACTTTTACTAAACCCAAAACGCAGAGTAATTTGGGACAGACGGAGTAGAATGGAGGTAATTAATGCATAAATCAGGTAGTAATTTTTTAGAATTGCATGTTTTTCTATGGCGCATGAACCGGAGGGGAGTAAGTTTGATTGAAGAAAAAAGTTAGACGTATACTTATTTAATGTGACGGAGGGAGTAAATACGCTGCAGCGCTGCTACGTTGGTTGGCTGCACGCAAAATAGCTAGACTGCGACGCGAGAGGCAACTGCATGGCATGCATGCATGGTGCAGCCCGTCCCGTCCAGCTCCCTCGCATGCCACGCTCGGTCCAACTATCAATAGAGTGTGCCACGCTGTACCTTATCTATTCATAGAAAAAACGATGCGAGCCAATCAGATTCCAGAATCATCCATCCCACGGATCGCCAAGAGCTAGCCGCGAAATCCTTCTGAGAGACGCCAACCAATCAGGTTGCAGAACAAGTCCTTCCACGGATCGCCCAGAGCCACCCGTGGAATCCTTCTAGAAGACGCGATCGGACGGCCACAGTGTCGCGCTAGGGTTAGATCTACGTTCCTCATCCGGCCTTAGGATTAGCTGGGTTTAGGATGCAGTCAACGGGGTTTTCACAAGTTTGAGCAGACATTCAAATATCCATACTAATTCAAAAAAATACAAAACCTTAACATGGTGTCATGTTATGTGACATAGTTGTGAGGAAAATATCAAACTTGGTATATTAATCATATTTCAACAAACCCTTCAAAAAAGGACCTATCTCCTCCAAGGTTTTTTGGCTTTCGGGTCAAATGACCAATGATATGGCTAGAATTAAGGCATAGTTTGTGATAATGTGCCCATATTGGGAATACATGTGTATAATAGGATGACTAACAATGTTGTAGTATAAAGTTTTCCTTTTCAACGCAAATAAAATCCATTTTCTATTTTTTGAGTGCCGAAAGAGGGGGGATTTGTGAAGCAACCACCAAATTGAAGTTTCAAAATGGTAACATCCTATTTTTCAAAAATACTAGACCACCTAGCATGTACAATGTCTCAACTTGAGTATCTCAAACCTTTTATTCCATCCCTGGTGAAAAAGATAAATCCTGCTGAATCGGCTGGAAGTGGGTAAGATATGAACTACAGGTACATGATTTCATGCTGATGATTTTTTGTAAAAATCATTTTTAGGTTCAAAACATGCTATTTCATCAGATATCCAATGCTAGTTTAGTGATCCTCAGCCCCTAGCTAAGGATATTTATAAAAATCCTTCAAAAAGTTTGGCTAGACATGCAAATGTGCATAACTAATTCAAAAAAACACAAAAAATACAAAACCTTCGCATGGTGTCATGTTATGTGACATAGTTGTGAGGAAAAATATCAAACTTTGTTTTAGAAATGGTCGAAAAAAACTTGGTTAGAAATGGGGTGGTTTACCCTAGCTTTGGAGCCCATTTCTACCATATTTTGGGTGAGGGTGAGTTGTACTTCACAAAAGAGATCAGGATGAGGATGAGTTGTACTCTACATATGAGAAAAACGTTGGAAGCTCATACAAATATAGAAAAGTACACATAGCTACGTTGGTTGAAATTCAAATTTACCATCATATTTGAATTTTGGCCAAATTATTACAACAACAAGTGCCAAATTATTACAATAACAAATGTTTACAACAACAATAAGTGCCAAATTATTACAACAACAAGTGCAAAATTATTACAATAACAAATGTTTACAACAACAACAAGTGCCAAATTCAAAGTCTATTTTTTAGCTCTTCTTACCCCTCGTTTTCTTCTCTTTCACAAGTTTCACACCACACAACAGGTTTATGCTCTTATTTTTCTTACCATAACCATCTGGCCTCCCCACAGCACGTCCAAGAGTCTCCTTCACCTCTTGCACCTCCTCAACAACACAATCTGGCACCAGAGCCTCATCAACATGGTCAGTTTGCACCACAGCCTCATCAACATGGTCAGTTTGCACCACAGCCTTATCAACATGCTCATTTTGCACCAGTGCCTCAACAGCATGCTCATTTTGCACCAGAGCCTCAACAACATGCTCATTTTGCACCAGAGCCTCAACAACATGGTCATTTTGCCCCTCATTTTGCACTAGAGCTTCCAAATCAGAAACGGTGTGCCCTAAAGCCTCAACAGCATTAACAGGTTCACTTTGCACCTCAACAGTTTGCACATCATCCTCCAAAACAAGTTCAGATTGCACCTCAGCAGCACCAAACATGACCTGGTTAATTCTCTTCTTTCTTTGGCCATTGATTCTTGCCCTTTTCACTGACCGCATTCTTCAACAACAAGAGGTGGGCCTTTTTCTCCACGCTTCCTCCTGAAAATAAGCAAGTTAGCTGGGGGAGAAAAATCATCAACAAGAAATACATAGATTTTGGATGAACATACTTTGGCTTTTCAGCAGTGTATCTGCACTTGATAGAGCCAGCTCGGTGTCCAAGTTCTTCACAGAGTTTGCATCTATTCTTGTTACCTTTTTGTTCCCTTTTTTGCTTCGCATCTTTCTTTCCCTTCTTGCTGCTCCCATCTTTCTCAAACCAAGCCTTGAATCTACTCTGTTTGGGCCAGCCAGCCTTTCTTTTCATCAAAGGAGGACATAAGGAGAACTGAATGTCCACTTCAGGCCACTGAGACTGGTCTGTAAGTGCTGGAATTGGTGTTCCATATGCAGCCTTGAATTTTGCTATAGAATAATACTCATGCAAATATGGGTGCATATTTAACTTGTGTTTGGAGGCCAAGAAAAGTATGACATGCTCACAAGGCTTTCCAGTGTGTTGCCACTCAATGCATGTGCATTCATGCAATTGAGTGTCAACAACATGCCTCCTGCCAATCTTTGTATCTCTGACTTCAGCACCCCACAATGAGGATTTCTCAACAGGCAGATGTGCAAGATTTCTGCTCCTGTTGACCACCTGCTGCACAACATCAGGAAGCTTATCTCTTTAAAGAACATCATCAAGCCTTCTTCTCAATTCCCACAACCTCATGATCATGATCCTGATCTGGTCAACCATGTCATGGACATGAAAGTCTTTTAACTCCTTCACTTTGTTGTTGAAACTTTCTGCCATATTATTGTTGCTATGATCACATTTGATGGCAGTGTTAAAACCTGACCTATACCATAAAAGAGAATGGTAAGTTTCCAACCATGTACAAAACTTGACCCTATCCTCCACAGAGCATGCCGCCTTAATATTTTCAAAGTGATATGAATGTGTTTGTCTGGTGTAAGATCTTGTTGTTGGCCACATGCGTCCAAAATCATCTCCTCTAATTTTTTTGATCAAATTCATCCACATATGGGCGAAGCACTCCCTCTTCTCAGCATGAGGGAAAACAATCTTCACTGCATTTTCTAAACCTTTACATGCATCTGTGTGCACTGCCAATGGAGAGACTGGCCATATGCATCTTTTCAACTGCATCATGAACCATGTCCATGATGTCTCTGTCTCAGACTAAAACATGCCAATAGCTATAGAGAACATCCAATTGTGTCCATCTAAAGCATTGCATGCTGCTAGTTGACCATTCCACTTTCCAGTCAAAAAAGATGAGTCTATACTCAAATATGGACGGCACCCTGCTTTGAAGCCATCGATGCAAGGCTTTAAAGCCATGAAGAATTTAGAGAAGAAGACTTTCCCATCAGCTGTTACCTCAGTATCTATCTCCACAACACTGCCAGGTGACCTCTTCTCTACTTCCGCTTTGAAGTTATAAATCATTCGAAAGGTATTTGCCCAATCACCATATAGCTCCTTCATTTCCCTTTGCTTTTCCTTCCACACTGTAGTATAATTCAGCTTAATGGAGTACTGCTTTTCCAAGTCTATTTTCAGTCTCTTTGCAGTGTTGTTTGGTGTCGTGGCTAAAATAGGCTTGATTTTTTCTGCAACCCATAATTGTGATGTCATCTTTGTAACTGTTTGAGAACTTGTAATGCAAGTATGAGCTTTTGGAATTTCATTCACTCTTATTGTCCTTCCATCAGGTTGGCGTCTAGAAGATATATACCACTTGCAAGTACTGGCACTACCATCATAACCTATGCATTTTGCATAGAACTTGTTTTTATCAGTCCACATAGTCTTGGTAGCAAACTCACGTTTGACTGCATATGTCCTGATACACATCCTGAATTCATCCATGCTTGGAAACAATCTCCCAACTTTAATAACTGGGTTCTCTTTGTCATAAACTGTTACTAGATCATCATCATGTGCATCATCTACATGAACTGCAGCATTTTCCAACAACTCAGGATCTATATCTGCCTCTTCATCTCTTAAATGGTTGTCACCATAATTTTCAGCTTCATCCCTCTTCTTCTCCTTGTCTCTGTCATCTATAGGAATGCCAAAAAGCTTTGCCATTTCAATGTCATCTATTGGTGCAATGACCAATGATACATTGGATACGTATGTATAATTTTTGATGCTCCATGCTTGTTTAGTATCTACTTTGATTTACTTGTCTACACTTTGAGGTGCTTTTTACATGTTTTCTGGTACTAACATATTAACAAGTTGTAACAGTGCCAGATGCTGGTTTTCTACTGTTTTTGGTTTCAGAAAAGTTAGTAAAAAAATACTCTCGGAATTGGACGGGACGAACGTCAAAGTCAATTACTTTCCATGGGGAGCATGAAGTCCAGAGGAGAGCGAGGCTGGCTGGGGGCCAGACACCCAGCGCGGGTCGTGGACCCGCCTGGCTAGGGTTTAGCGACCCTGGTCGCCTCCCGGACTCGCCCCTTCGCCTATAAGAAGCCCTCGATGCAGAAAGTCTTAGTACCCAATCAGAAATCCATGAAACCGTCTGTAGCCGTCGTCACCATCGTCCCTAGATCGGGGGTTCTGAAGTTCTTCCCGGCACCCTGCCGGAGGGGAGTTCATCCCGGAGGCCTTCTCTCCGGTATGATTCGTGAGTAGTTCCACCTTGGACTATGGGTCCATGTAGTAGCTAGATGGTTGTATCTCCTCCTTTGTGCTTTCATGTATAGATCTTGTGAGCTCCATTCATGATCAAGATCTAATCTATTTGTAATCATGCATGTTGTGTTTGCGGGGATCCGATGGATATTGAGATTATTATGTTGGTTTGATTAATGGTTCTATCTTTATGATTCTATCATGTATGTGTTGTTTGTGATCTTTCATTCTCTCCGTTGCTAGTGGTTATCTTGGCCAAGTAGTTGCTAGTGACTCCAAGAGGGAGTATTTATGCTCGAGTCATGCCTCTAGTTTCCAAGGGAAGTGACAGAAATATCTTCGGTTGTAGATGTGTTGTTGCTACTGGGGAGAAAACAACGGTCTCTTGTTCAAGGAACATGTCGACTGTTTACCTTACATAGTTTGCTTAAAGCAGTTGTCTCTTGCTTGCAACTTAATACTGGAGGGGGTTCAGATGATAACCTGAAGGTGGACTTCTAGTCATAGATGCAGTTGGATTACGGTCTATGTATAATGTTGTATTGCCCAATAAACCTCATGGGATCTTTCTAGCTAGTAATTGCATTGTTATGCCTTGCTCAGTTCCTGTCAATTGCCCCGCTGTAATTTGTTTACCATTCATGCCATGTTGTTTATTTAAGGAGAGCACCTCTAGTGAACGATGGACCCCGGTCCAATCTTTACCATTGATATATCTTCCACTGTTACTTGTTTACTTGCTGCAAACCATTATCTTCCACACCATACGTTTAATCCTTTGTTACAGCAAACCGGTGAGCTTGACAACCTCACTGATTCGTTGGGGCAAAGTCTTGAGTTTGTGTTGTGCAGGTCTCCATGTTGCCAGCAACACCTGTGTGACATTTCCTTCCTCCTGCTGGTTCGATAACCTCGGTTTCTTACTAAGGGAAACTTGCTGATGTGCTGCTTCATACCTTGCTCTTGGGGTTTCCAACAAAGCGTTCCACGGCAAGTACTGGGCGCCATCAAGCTAATTTCTAGCGCCGTTGCCGGGCAGGCTAAGGACGTCTTCACTAGGGGAGTCCTTCACTTTCTTTCTCTTTACTTTGTTTTTAGTTTGCTTAGTTTCTTTTGCTAGGTTTTGTTTGCCTCTTTTCAAAAAAACTCAAAAAAAAAATAGTCTAGCTTGGTTTGCTTTCTTAATTCAAAAACACACAAAAAATTGTCCTTGCTCTAGCTCACCATGTTGTTCCCCAAGTTCTCTCTGAAAAATCTTGCAATAGTTAGTGGTTCCATAATTGGGAAAGATAATATTGAAGAATTATTTAATTATGTTAGCAAGCATGAGGATATTGAGGATAAATCTATAGAAGAGCTTGCTCCTAATTATGAGATTGCTGCAGCTTCTTTAGTTCATATGTTGGAGGCTAAGTTTGTTAGCCTTAACCCCTTCATATAATTATTATTCCTAAAACTAAAAGAAGAGAAAAATGTTGAAAAAGGGGAATTCATCCTTGAAACTTTATCAAAAGAATTCCATGATGTTGCTAGGGAGGTCAAAAAGGTTTTTGAACGTTTCAATATGCTAGGTTCAATTGTAGATGTTGTGGGTATTTCTGATAAAACTAAGCCTAGAGAGGAATTCAATATACCCATACCCTATAAGCTTGTTGGAATGCATGAAGCCTTTGAAAATAACTTCGATTGGATTGCCCCTGAAAATCTTTTTGATGAAGGTAGTAGACCAAAGAGAGATGAGAAAATAATTGAAGATTTTACAAGTATGAATGTTAATGCTTCTTCATTTGAAAATACTTGATTCTTCTTGCTTCTTGTGCCTAACTTAAAGGCGTTAGGAAAAGTACTTGTTGGGAGATAACCCAAGAGTTTCCTTGAGTATTGAAAGTTATTAGTAATGTAATGACCTCTCCTTATCCTTTTTGTTTGCTTTTTGTGCCAAGAATGACCTCTAATGAGAGGGAACTAAGTTTTGGGGAGTTGCTGTCCCAAAACAGATTTCTGTCCTCCACCAAAAAAATTCATGACGAGGCTCTATAACTCGGATTGAGCTCAAAATTTATGAATAAATCCCCCAGTATGTTGGCTAACTTTTATTAGTTCAACACTTTTTGATTTTAGCAACAGAAGATGTTCGAAAAAATTGTTTCTACCTGCTGGTCTGTTTTGACATATTTCTGCCATTATTTGCATTTGCTTCTTATTGATTCCTTTTTGAGCTCTCTTTAGGTTAATTGAGTTTTTTTTGAAGGAGTTACTTCAGTAGCTTATGTTTTTAGTGAAAATCCTTGCTGTTCCAAAGCTTTGACAAGCGGTCTATTATCTTTTGAATAAGCTAATGTTGCCAATGAAGATTGTGTGAAGTTTTGTATGAAGGAAAAATTTCAGGTGTAGAGAGAGAACGATGCAATGAGATGAAGAATGGACAAAATCTCAAGCTTGGGGATGCCACCATGGTTTTACCCCAGAAAATATCCAAGAGGTACTAGCATCAAAGCTTGTTGATGCCCAAGGCATCCCCTTCTTCATCAATAAAAAGCTCAGGTCTGTCTAGACACTTCACTTTTATTGTTTCATGCACAGTTGTGTTGTTCTTGGAGCGTCTTAGTTTTTGTTTGCTTTGCTTAGTTTGTTTATTTTGCTTTAGTAGTTTGGACCCCCGTTCTTGCTGTGTTGTTTTGCAAATAAGTTTGCTTGGAGTTTGGAAAGGAGTAGTAAGTTCTTGCTTGAAGTGCAAGGGGATCTTGCATTGATTGTGACTTAGACTTTAGTATGACATGCTAGGTGTTGTTTTAGCATTATGCTTAGTGATTATTGCTTTAGCATGTCTTATTCTAAACAATTGGGATTGCTTAGTGTGCCTTGAATAAATTATGCGTTGTTTTAGCATGCAAAAGCATAGTATTGTGGTATTCTCCTTTGATGTTTTGCTTGGGTTGACTTGGCACATGCTCACACCATGTTATGACTATGACAAGTCACCATTAGCCTCTATGATCATTTAGTCCTTGATTTGTAGTACCACTCTTTGCTTTGATTAGTTTGCTTTGTTGCATTGCATAATTATGGCCATTATTGCTCTCTTAGTTGGTTGCTCCCAGTCTTTTGCTAGCCTCCACTTGTATGAGTAAGTTCTACTCATGCTTCCAACTCCCAAGAAACCAAGTAATTCCAAAGTGTCCACTATAAACTCCTATGCATGGTGTGTTACACCATTCCAAGTATATTCTTGTTTTCAACTATCTTCCAATTAAAAGTTGGGATTAGCAGAACCGTGCTGTCACGGGGAACGTTTTCAACATTGCACTTATACTTTTCGTACTCCGTTGATATCATGCTCTTTTGTCTATGGATGTTATCGTTGTGAAATGAATTGGGAACTTGTAAGTCCATGGAGTTTGTATTCTGTGTTAGAGAAACGCCTGGACCGCTAGCCTAATCCATGCCTAATCATGGTGGAAACTTGCAGCATCACCATAGTGAGCTATCTATGAAGCATCCTCAATAAAAAGATATGCATATGGTAAATAAAAAGATTGCTGATATGCTCATTGTCTGCTTTTCTTGTCATTTTGGTTATGGGAAAGCTCCTGTACCATGTGCAAGGGGTACCCCGTTGGCAGTTCTCAATGATATGCAAATACTTACAGTGACAAGAACTTACCTGGGCCCTAAGTTGAGTATCCATGAGGAGTAGCCCTCATAGTCAAGGGACTCGAGATTGCTAGCTTATACTTTGTCAAGCATATACTCTAGCTTTGCCACTTTAACCTTAATCACTTCAAGATGCTTATGATAGGGGCAATGAGGGATGAAAGCTAACTAGTACCATAATTTTTGGTAGATCTATTTGAAACTTGTAATCCCTGCTTCCTTTACAAAAAGGCCTTTCTTCCACCATTATTGAGTCTCCACCTTCTACTTTTAGGCACCATTAAGAGAGCACAGTTGTCATTCTGTGTGCAGTGTTCCAAAGCTTACTAGTTGATGCATATTGTGTTATTACTTGTTCATGTGCTATCTGTTTCTAGTCACCCTTGTGAACTTTGTAGGTGTCCTATGCATTATATTGCTAATCTATGAGGGACAAACTGATTGCCACTATGCTATGTTTTCTGCATGTGAAACAAACAAATGTTTTTCAATGCATGTTATTCATGATCATTGTTTGTAGCTTGCCATATTGCATGCATAGTTACTATGTCCTATTGTTAGAACTCCATCTTTCATGTACATGTTTAGAGTTCTTTGATCCCAACTTTCAATGTTTGCAAATGGTTGGATCTTTATTGTGAGGGTGCATGTCACCTCAAAAATTATTCTGTTTATCACTTACCTACTCGAGGACGAGCAGGAGTTAAGCTTGGGGATGCTGATACGTTGGAAACGTATCTATAATTTTTTATGCTCCATGCTTGTCTAGTATCTATTTGGTTTACTTGTCTACACTTTGAGGTGCTTTTTACATGTTTTCTGGTACTAACATATTAACAAGTTGCAACAGTGCCAGATGCCTGTTTTATGCTATTTTTGGTTTCAGAAAAGTTAGTAAAGAAATATTCTCGGAATTGGACGGGACAAACGTCAAAGTCAATTACTTTCCATGGGGAACAAGAAGTCCAGAGGAGAGCCGGAGGGGCTGGCCAGGGGGGCCAGACCCACCCCAGGCGCGGGGTCAGGTGGACCCGCGCCTGGCTAGGGTTTGGCGACCCTGGTCGCCTCCCGGACTCGCCCCTTCGCCTATAAGAAGCCCCCGATGCAGAAACTCTCAGTACCCGATCAGAAATCCACGAAACCGTCTGTAGCCGCCGCCACCATCGTCCCTAGATCGAGGGGATCTGAAGTTCTTCCCGGCACCCTGCCGGAGGGGAGTTCATCCCGGAGGCCTTCTCTCCGGTATGATTCGTGAGTAGTTCCACCTTGGACTATGGGTCCATGTAGTAGCTAGATGGTTGTATCTCCTCCTTTGTGCTTTCATGTATAGATCTTGTGAGCTCCATTCATGATAAAGATCTAATCTATTTGTAATCATGCATGTTGTGTTTGCGAGGATCCGATGGATATTGAGATTATTATGTTGGTTTGATTAATGGTTCTATCTTTATGATTCTATCATGTCTGTGTTGCTTGTGATCTTGCATGCTCTGCATTGCTAGTGGTTATCTTGGCCAAGTAGTTACTAGTGACTCCAAGCGGGAGTATTTATGCTCGATAGTGGTTTCATGCCTCTAGTTTCCAAGGGAAGTGACAGAAATCTCTTCGGTTGTAGATGTGTTGCTGCTACTGGGGAGAAAACAACGGTCTCTTATTCATGGAACATGTCGACTGTTTACCTTACACAGTTTGCTTAAAGAAGTTGTCTCTTGCTTGCAACTTAATACTGGAGGGGGTTCGGATGATAACCTGAAGGTGGACTTCTAGTCATAGATGCAGTTGGATTACGGTCTATGTATAATGTTGTATTTCCTAATCAACCTCATAGGATCTTTCTAGCTAGTAATTGCATTGTTATGCCTTGCTCAGTTCCTGTCAATTGCCCCGCTGTAATTTTTTTACCCTTCATGCCATGTTATTTACTTAAGGAGAGCACCACTAGTGAACTATGGACCCCAGTCCAATCTTTACCATTGATACATCTTCCACTGTTACTTGTTTACTTGCTGCAAACCATTATCTTCCACACCATACGTTTAATCCTTTGTTACAGCAAACCGGTGAGCTTGACAACCTCACTGATTCGTTGGGGCAAAGTCTTGAGTTTGTGTTGTGCAGGTCTCCACGTTGCCAGCAACACCTGTGTGACATTTTCTTCCTCCTACTGGTTCGATAACCTCGGTTTCTTACTAAGGGAAACTTGCTGTTGTGCTGCTTCATACCTTGCTCTTGGGGTTTCCAACGAAGCGTTCCACGACAAATATTGGGCGCCATCAACCAAATCAGTCCGATCACGTATCTCTACTGAATTCCAATAAACAGTTACAATCCTTTTGTACAGCCCTTTGTGCATTAGCATCTGCAGCCTCCCCTTGTGCATTAGCATCAGCCTCCACTATTAACACTTCCAACTCAATAAGTATAGGCATTACTTCACTTTGTGCAGCCCAATCATCCTCGACCATCTGAGAAGCCAGCTTCGGGGCCACATATCCAACCCTCGAATCAGGTTCCAGATCAATGAGCTCTGCTAAAAACAGAACACTTTTGCTTGTCCAACCGTTTCTCTCATCGATTGCATCAACTATATGTTCCCCTGTCTCAACCCTAACATAGTCACATTTGCAATCATCAAATCGTAACAAAGAAACTTCTTGCTCTGGCCCCCAAACCATACTATCCCCAATTTTTTCCACCATTTTCCTCACTGCCTCCTATCCCATGTTTATTAGCTCTTGGGGATCAACATGTTCTAATTCCACCTCCCATTTAACAACCGTGTCTCTCTCAATGATCTGCGTGCTGCCATCAACTAAAACAACCCTAGAAGGAAAGAAATTGATGCGAAATTCGAATGTGTGGCGCGCAACATCGTCTCCCCTGTTTTTGGCGGGCACCTTGATCTAGAGGAAGCGAACAAAGAGCTCAACCTTAGAGAAATTAAGTGCAGAGATGCGGGATATACCGATTAGAAGTCCCCTCTTCATGCTCCATTTCGTCCCCCCTCGCCCCGTTCAGCACACCCCGACCTCCACAATCTAGCATCAATGGGCACGCCCAGATCTTGAATTGAGAAGAATGGGAGAGGAATTAGGTTTCAAATGGCACTCACCACCTTCGCCGTCGAACGAAAGCGCTGCCGCCTAAAAGAATTGCCCTGCCACCACCGCCGGCACCGAGAACGATGGGTGAGGTCCGCTGCCGCCGTTGGGGAAGCTACAGTTAGTGTGACACACGCTCTCAGTCGAAAGCGGTTGGTTTGACTGGCCTGACTGGCTGTCCCAACTGACCGGTTTGGCTTAACCCTAATCTTGGAACAAAGCTAAATGTGTCCTTAACGACCGTTTTATGGCCCGTATGGCCCTGGGCTATTAGCTGCCTCACAAGCGTCGCATGCGAGCTATTCTTTGCAACGATGTCGTGTTCCTTCCAATTTCGCGTAAAGACATCGCATGGGAGCTATAAGCCCCCCATATCCTCCGGGGATAGTTTCATTTGATCCCACGGGTAGCTACCATGCGATGGGCGTGGGTGGGCCCCAGCCACTGTAGGCTTATCTCGCTCCTGAATCTCGTCCTTTCTTAAACACCGACGGCTAGCTCCCTATAGGACGTTGCCGCCCAGCTCTTTGCAGGCCGCCACCGGCCTAGATCCACGGCGTCCCGCTGTGGCCGCAGATGGAGGCCTCCCGTGCTTCCCTCGCGCCCTTGCCGCGCCACCCAGCCGTGCCCCAAGCCAGGCGCCCCACCCTTGCCGAAGTAGACTCCCTGCACCTCCGCCTCCCCCATCCTCGCCATTCCTCTCGCTGGAGCGAGCCCACTCCTTTGCCCCCAACTCCTCCATGACATGAGCACTCCATACCCCTTGCCGGAGCACCGCCTCCCTACACCTCGTGTGAAGAGCCACCTAACCGTGGCTATATAGAGCCCACATCGTGGAGAGCCGGGCTTGGTGCTATTTGTGCTAGTGGTGTTGCTGTCGTCGCCCTCGCTACACAAAGGCCACCTGTGTTGCTACCGAAGGCCACCGACACAGCTACCTACCATCACGGTCACTGCTATCTACGGCGTCGAGGTTTGCTAGATGGGGTTGGCGACGCTGCTGCCTACTACCACCGTCGCTGCTACCTACGACGTCGAGGTTTTCTACGTGGGGTTGGCGCGCTGCTACGTGCAATCGGCAGCGGTGCTACAAGCGTATTACAATGTTTTCGGCGAGATCTACAGCGAGGTGTTTGACGAGGTCGGATTTGCTACAATATGATATTTTATTTGCTACATATGTTTTATGGTTTTGTTACAGTAGCGTAAAGTTTTTGTTGCACGGTCTCCGGTGAGGTCTACCAGCGAAAGCCTCCGGCGAGGTTGGTCGGATATGCTACATTAGCACCATTTTTTTGCTACACGGTCGTCGGCGGGTCTCCGGCGAAATCTCCGACAAGGTCTAGTCTGTTTTTTTATTTTCCGGACCGAATCGTTTTGCTACATGTAACAAAAGTGGGTCATTTTATAGCAAAAGCGAAAGGATATACTGTTTTTAGGAACACATGTCGCGCTGTCAACCTAGGAGATCTAGACAAATATCCTGAGGAACGCGTAGCATAGCCCATGTGTTTTTTAAGCGGAAGAAAAGATCATGTGGTATTTTTCTTTTACCGAACTCTAGCTATTTTCTACACCACCGGTCCCACCCATTTAATCACCTCCTATACTAGAGGCTTATCAAAAGATCGATACAAGTTCCCATTTTCTACACCACCGGCATCACCCATTTAATCACCTCGTAGAGGCTAATAGAAAGATACAAGGTCCAAAATATGTAAACAAAAATGCCCGCTAAGCTCGGACATGTCTTTAATGGCGCCACGGGAGGGACTCAAAGGTCCTCCTCAACCTTAATACCCATACCTATACCTAGCTGTGCCCCCCATGGGTCCTGATCCCGTCCATCCACCAGCTGCCTCCGAAATTTGACCTTCCCAGCAGGTTCGCCTCCGATCGCGTGCATCCAACCCACGACCTTGACCGAGCGAGAACGACTATTCCACACTCAATATGCTAAATTTTACCCCCACTTGTGTGCAGAGTCACACGACCCACCAGCTCCGTTCCTTCCTCCCTTCCCTTCTCCACGCTGCCTGCATATATAGCAGCTCGGATACCTCGCTACTACCTCCCCCTGCTCTGTCTCCCCGTGGCAGCTTACATCCATCGAGCGACGTCTCCATTCATTGGTTAACACTTCCCGAGCGATAATGGATGATGTGTGGTGCAGCCTGGACATGGCCGGCATCCATAGCGCCCTCGCCAATCCCTTCTGGCAACCCTTCACCGAGTATGTCCGCACTTGGATCATCTTCATTTTCCTTGAAATCTTCACTAGTATTACGTCGTTAATGGAGTATATCATATACTAGCTCTTGGTCTTACTAACATTTTTCAACTTGTTCGATGCATAGCTGCTCCGCCGTGAGCTCCATCGGCAACGACGGTGCCTACTTCGGGGTCGACGACGTCGATCTCATGGTTGAGGTGAGCAAATAATACTATCAATGTTGTTGGCATATATTTTCTCCCTTTAATTTGCAAGTTGGATCGTTTCGCTTATCATATAGATTATTGGTGGTCTGTGTGTAGGTGGACGGCATGGCGGGCATGGACGCGACCGGCTTCTTCGCAGGAGGGGACGCCCGCTTCGTGCTGCCGTCGTCCACGTCCTCGTCGCTCTCCTCGAAGCGTTCCCTCTCCCTCGACAGCGGCGGTTCGTCGGGGTCCTTCACGCTGGACCATGCCGCCGCCCTCCCCTCGCGCCAACAAGCGCCGCCAATGGTGGCGCACGAGCCGTTCGACCACGACGACGAGGCGATCATGCGGGCCATGATGGCGGTCATGTCCTCCTCCTCGCCCTCCCCATCCTCATCAGCCTCCTCGGGGGCGCAGCCGTTCTCCCGGGACAGCAGCATGGCCCAGCAAGCAGTAGCCGTGCCGCCGCAGCTGCGTGGGGTAGGAAATAGCCACCACCACCACGTGATGGTGAAGAGCAGCCTCGCCATGTCGCCGGAGAGAACCAGCAGCGGCAGCCGGGGACAGCAGACGGAGGATCCGAGAACGGCGAGCGGCAACAGCGGCCAGCTCTACCACATGATGTCGGAGAGAAAGAGACGAGAGAAGCTCAACGACAGCTTCCACGCGCTGAGGTCGCTCCTTCCCCCCTGCTCAAAGGTATAAACATCGCCATCACATCCACTCGCTCCAAAATCACAATTACTTGCTCCCTTTTGCTCCCAGTATAATTATAGTTATAATTAAGGGCTTCAACACAGTCTCTAAAAACTTGATCGAACTTTACTTAGTTTGAGTTTTCAAAAACATGTTTCATGATGTATCAAAGAGTATGAATTATGTATTATAAATATTAATATTTTTTTCTAAAAGTTGGTCAAACTTTACTTAGTTTGACTTTAAAAAAAAACTAAGCCTTAAGCTTTTAGAGGGAGGTAGTAGCATGTAGGAAATGGCTGAAATAAGGCACATAAACACATATTGGTTTGTTGATAAGGCAAAGGACGATCCTCCCTGTTCGCTGCAATTTTCAAAGGAGACTTGGAGGAGCCGTCTTGGTACTTCCGTCCTGAGTGGTCAAGATCATTGGTTGCTTGTTTAATCCAGAACTGACAAGGACATTTGTTTTTTAAGTGAACGGACAAGGACATGGACGAGGCAAGGTGATACAAGAAGAACCACTAGATTAGCTAAATTTAAAATAAAAGTTATATGTGTGGGGACAAGCTCGAAAGATACACGCACGGAAGCTTCGGAAAGAAAGTAGACCTAGATTCCCACCTTAACTCTACTTCTTATCCCTTTTTCTCAAAAATACAGTTGTGCACGTAATTGCGAGTGAACAGCACTATGCAAATGGCTTTTAATAAATATGCTTTAATTTTAAATTATAGTACGCCTTTTGATCCATAATAAGTATCTGGTAAAAAGTGAGCGATACTTATTATGGATCGAATGGATACTAAGTGTATTTTAGAGTGGAAAAAGTAATATATCTGAATTAGTAAGATTAGAGAACGCTAGAATCCAAATTTCCAGTGAACAAAAAAATGAACGTGGTTATTAGAATTTACTAGTGCTATGTAGTAAGTGAAACTTGGCCGAGGAGGACTTGGTCGAAAGTCAAGCATATGAGGAGGCTAAGAGCAAGTCCAGCAGGTACCCTACATTTTCTCCCCTATAACACCATGTAGGGGACTCCCCTAAATATATTCCTTCCCTACAATGTTTGTATTTCCAGCAACTTCCCAATATTTTCTCCCCTATATCTTACTCAGCAATATTTAAGTAATAACAGGCCCACAGGAAGCAAAAGCCCACCTAGAATTAGCCCACCAGAGCTCATCTCTCTCCCAGTCCTCCTCTCGAGCACGTGCTCTGCCGTCGATTCCAGCCGTTGGTCGTCGATTCCAACCGCCGGCCTTCGATTCCAGCCACCAGTCGTCGATTCCAACCGCCGGCCTTCGATTCCAGTTGCCAGCCATCGATTCCGGTCACCGGCCGTCCATTCCTGTGACCGCTTAGCATGCGCTACCGTCGGAAGGCCATCGCCACCAGTCGACGGCGGTCAGGGAGGAGCGCAAGTGGAGCTAGCTGCGGCGAAGATCGTCGGTCGGGCAGAAGGACGCCTCGTCGGCGGCGGTCTCCGTGCTCGACGTCTTCCTTCGAGCGGTCAACGCCCTGCAAGTGGGTCGGGATCAATATAGGGGAGGCGACCACCTCCCCGATGTTGAGGGGAGAGAGAGGGGTCGGGTCGGGGACCCCGACCTGTAGGGGAGGTTGTAGGGGCGCTGCTGGAGGGCATTTTCTCGTCTCTCTCCCCTATGTTTGCTATCGGGGAGGTTGTAGGGTGTCTCCTGGACTTGCTCTAATAAATACACATCTCAGTATAGGAAGGCGATTGGAAGGAGATGGTCATGCTTTCCAGTGGCCCACAAATAGACAAGTTGAGAGCGGTTGGTGCCGAAGGTACATCGAGAGAAAAGACCCAAAGAAGACCAAATAAAATTACTCTTGATACCCGACAAACACAAAGAGGCACATCATTATCAACCTCATTAAGAATACTTGAGAAGCACAAATGCGCATCATTGCTGTGTAGTTTCGAGGTGGTTGCTAGGAAACAACACTCCTGCCAGGCACTGAGATGGAAGCACTGCAAAAAAAAAAAAAGCTATTCTTGTCATCAACTGAGCAAATTAATTAGGCATTAAGCGAAACCAGTCTTAGCCTGCTGATTTATTTAAGCATGCTTGTTGTGTACAGAAGGACAAGACGACGGTGCTGACGAAGGCGGCTGGGTACCTGAAGACGCTGGAGGCACAGGTGTCGGCGCTGGAGGAGAAGAACATCAAGCTGGAGAAGCACATCCCGGCCTGCGAGGAGGACGGCGCCACGGGCGCCATGCCGAGGCGGCAGAGAGCCAAGATCCAGATCAGCAAGGCGTCGGCGGACGAGGAGGTGGTGGAGCTGACGGTGATGGTGATGGTGGAGTGCGACGTGGTGGAGCTGGTGCTGCGCATCCTGGAGTGCCTCCGGTGGATGGAGCAGATCAGCGTGCTGTCCGTGGACGCCGACACCTACTCGCCGCAGGTGCTGCTCAAGGCCATCGCCAGCATCAAGCTCAGGGTCGTGGTACGTTATGGTTATCTTTTGCTTTCTTTTTAATTATACCAATTAGTTGCATTAATTTCTCGCACGAAAGCAACTTACCTTGAAGAATATATACATGCAGGACGGCGACTGGAACGAGGCGTCTTTCCACGAGTCGATGACGAAGGCGGTTAACGACGCGACCTCGTCTCCTCCTCCTCCTCCTCTTCCCCACGCCCCGATCGTGCTCACCGCGTAGTACGCAGATTATGTCCTAGTCCAGAGGCAAACCCCGACAGCAGGAACAATTCCTAGTCAGGCGTGCGGTCGTACGTAGAAACGGTAATCTGTTTGCGGAGCACGTGTGTGGGGTATGACGACCGTGCAGGAAGATGAAGACGACAAA
Organism: Avena longiglumis; assembly: GCA_030063025.1. Classification (NCBI taxonomy): domain Eukaryota; kingdom Viridiplantae; phylum Streptophyta; class Magnoliopsida; order Poales; family Poaceae; genus Avena; species Avena longiglumis. Next base: position 96,506,990 of record CP125979.1, read on the forward strand.
GACTTCAGAGTTTAGTATAGGAGCAGCAGAAATGTTTAGGTTTTGGTTGGCAGAACAGCAGTTTTTGTACATACACGTGTGTATCCTGCCGCCACGTGATGGTGTGCAGCTTCCTTCATTGTGATCGACACAATATATTACTCCGTTCCTATACGATGTTTCAGTAGATTAATTTAGATTTTAAAACAAACGTCGTCTATCATCCGTTACCGACACTTTTCTGTACGCACGACCGGTGGTGCGTGCAATTAGGGCTCAGCCAGACAATAAATGTCTTTTCTGCCAGGACTATAAAGCGCGACACACACTGTTTTTTTTAGTTGATTATATTGCTAGATTTGCCGTCTTGCGTTATTATATTGTAAGTCTTTGTCCTGTTTATATATACTAAAAGATGTGTACACTAAGAAGTCTATAGTAGAGCGATAGAATTCTAAAATCTCGTGATCTACTCTCATATAAAAAGTGGTATACTCTAACACCTCCCACAATCGGATTGGTAGTGACATAAACAACAATAAAATCATGGACGGACCGACCGGAGCATGAACCGGAGGCGCCGATTAATTGGAGAGGATGTCGGTAAATGATAGCCCTTCTGTACAGACGAGACATAAAGTGAGAAAACAATATTTCTCGTGTTTGCAGTTGTATAGGTTGTAGTCAAGATTTGGTACGTTATAAACCAAACTTGCTAACCAAGTTGTAACCCCTGTAATTGTGGATCGTAAGAGATTCAGGCTTTGACCCCATATAACACGGAACGCGTATCGAGACAAAGGTAATGCTTAACCCATCGTGAGATTTTAGATGGTATCAGAGCTCTCTTCTTCCTAAAACACATCTACGACCTAAAACCTCCATGGCGACCTCATCAAGCGCGGTCGGCGGCAATCCCTTTAGTCGCGATGTGGCGGAGAAGCTCACGCCAGAGAACTTTCTTGTATGGAAAGCGGTTGTTCTGCCCGCAGTCCGAGGTGCCCGACTACTTGGCTACCTCGATGGGACAACCAAGGAACCACCGGAGGAGATACCCATCGAGACACTTGATGGTGGCAAGCCGGTGCAAGTAAAGGAGGAAAACCCTGCCTATGTGGCATGGAACGAGAGGGATCAGAAGGTTCTGTCCTACCTCCTTGGCTTGATCTCTCGAGAGGTGCTGGTGCATTAAGATCTGCATCAACACTAAGATCTGCACTGCATGAAGCCGGACTACATCGATCCAACACCAAGATCTGCACTGCATCAAACCAGACTATATCGACCCAAACTACAACGACTAAATCACGGCATCAAGCTATACGACTACACCAAAATCTTCGTCGAGTTCTACATCGCCAACAAAAATCACGCCAAGGTCTACATCATGTGGTATAAGCCGCCGCAGCCCGGCGCTCTGCTAGGGCGATTACTCAATCGCCTCGCCCGTCTCGTTAAAAACCCGTTGCCGTCGCCGATCCTATGCGATCTGCTGACACCGGCAAAACCTACAACCAAAAACCTGCCGTCGCCGTTACAGATCTTTGTCGTCGCCGCACATAAACCCGCCGCCACCGCAAATTCTTGCCGCCGACGCACTATGACCAAGAAACCTGCCGCCGCCGCAAATTCCTACCGCCGCCGCACAAAAACCTAAAACCCTACGACATAAACCGCGCTTTTTTGCGTCTCCAGCGCGGCTACAATAACCACGACAAACTCGACCACGGCTACATCACGAATGGATAACTCAACATCGGCATGAAGAACAATGTCTACAACAACTCAAGAATTCTAGTCAACAGCGTCCGCATCATCACTTGCATCCACGAAACTCCCGCTGTGACCGTGGGAGGGAAGAGAGGCACTAGAAGGGACACAGTCACCGTCCCTAGGTGCCAGCCATGATCATGTCTACGTAGGTGATGATGGCAAGGAGGACAAGACGACGCAAGCGCAAGACTTCAAATCCAGTTGTAAGCGTCTGCTTCACTCTCATTATGACCGAGGGATGTTAGAATACGTATATATGCATGTATGGGCTAGAGATAGACTAGGACTTTATATTTTATACTCCAAGTTTCCACCTACCCCATGTAACTCTATATAAACCCCCACCTGGGTCATGGTAATACAATATAATATTCTAGGGATTCAATATTTTCTACAAGGAGAAGTATATTTCGGATATTTTGCAGCGTGTTGGCATCGGGGAATGTAAAATTGTTACCACCCCGCTGTCTACATCCAAAAGTTTGTCTATTTCTGAAGGAGATCTTCTCAATGATAGTGATTCTACTCGCTATAGGAGTATAGTTGGTGCACTTCAGTATGTGACACTAACTCGGCTAGATATATCCTTTTCTGTCAATAAAGTTTATCAATTCTTGCATGCTCCTACAACTCTACATTGGACAGCTGTAAATAGGATTCTTCATTATTTAAAGTTTACTCTTTCTCTCGGTTTGCAACTTGTAAAATCTAAGTCTACAATGGTTAGTGCTTTTTCTAATGCAGACTAGGCTGAATGTTCAGATGATGATGGGAGGTCTACTGGTGGATATGCTGTTTTTCTTGGATGTAATCTCATAGCATGGAGTGCACGCAAGCAAGCTACGGTTTCAAGGTCAAGTACTGAAGCAGAGTACAAATCTTTAGCAAATGCCATGGCAGAAGTTATATGGGTACAAACTTTGTTAACTGAGCTTGGTATAGGTTATCCTAAAGCAACAACACTTTTGGTGTGATAATCTTGGTGCTACGTATTTGCCGGGCAATCCAGTCTTTCATGCTAGGACTAAGCATATTGAGATGTACTATCACTTTATTCGAAAAAGGGCTGCGAATAAATTGTTAAATATTAGGTTCATACCAACAGGAGATCAAGTGGCAGATGGATTCACTAAACCTTTGTCAGTTAGACAGATGGAAGTTTTTAAGCGCAATCTCAACTTAGCTAGAAGTTGTGATTGAGGGAGGATGTAAAACGATATATCTCATGTTCGTAGTTGTATAGGTTGTAGTCAAGATTTGGTATGTTATAAAACAAACTTGCTAACCAAGTTGTAATCCCTGTAATTGTGGATCGTAAGAGATCTGGGCTTTGACCACCCCATATAACATGAAACATGTACCAAGACAAAGGTAACGCTTAACCCATCATGAGATTTTAGACGCAAAGGCTAGTATCTCACAGGATTCATGGGAAAAAGGATCTCTAAGATGGGGGCTCTGCTCACTCTACTACCGTAGCCTGCCCTCAGTCCCCTTTTATTTAGAAATGGGCGTTTTATTACTCAAAGCAATGTTTACACCCGGCCTCTGCATAACTAGGATGCACACAGCCGAAAATCCTCTCAAGTTACAACCAGAAATAATCAAATAAAAGTATAAATGCATAGATAACACAATGATTTGTGACTAAGATAACTCTAATCGTAGGTCACGCTGCCATCCATGGCTAGAAAAAATGTCCCGCGCCACGGCGGCCAAACGTCTACACCCTTCCGCAAAGAAGTCTCGGAACTCCATACGTTGAAGAATTGTCCATGATCGTAGGATTGTCGTGGCTCGGAAGATAACCTGTAATGGAGAAGACATCATATTATTAAAAATCTTGTCATTCCTACATAGCCATAGAGACCAAATAATGGCAAGCGCTCCCACCATAAAAACAGTCCCATATTTATCATCAATCCCATCCAACCAATTTCCAAAAACATTAGCAACCGATGAAGGGGGAGATAAACCAGAGGCCACTTGGGTGATTGACCATATAGAACGAGCAAATTTACGCTGGAAGAATAAGTGTCTAATTGTCTCATTATGATTACAGAAGACACATTGTTTACTTCCTGTTATGGGGTAAACCCTAGGGTGGCCCGATCTTTCACGAATTCCACGAGAAACGAGGGGGAGAGCGGTGGTCGGGGGATGAAATCGAGGAAGGAGATGAAAACCATGCACACACGCACGCCAAAACACGATACACGCCTACTCCTCACGCCAGTGGCAACCGGTCCAACATAATCCCTAGGATCGGTGTTGGGCGAAGCTTGCTCTCCTCGCCAACAACGGGGGATGAGGCGCTTGGTGAGATCTTGACGACTTGGGGGCGAGAAACCGAGAACCCAAGGCCTTGTACAACTTGAACGCACTAGGCAAGATCCAAGAGGGGGGTGGATAATCCGGTGCTCCTTGGTAGGAGCATGAGACCAATAGATATAAGTCCTCAAAGGGTTTCCTTAATATCTATTATTATCCAAGTCTAGGGTTTACAATGGATGGTGGGGGCTATATATAGTCCAGCCACAAAACAGGGGTAGTTTCGGAACGAAAAGGTAAATTATAGGTAGGGTTACAAGGCACAGGGCCGAACTCAGGCGTTCAGGATCAGGCAGGACCGGTAGTACCGGTCCGGCAACCGGTAGTACCTCTTCGGGAGCGGTAGTACCGCTTGAGGTCCTGGAGCTTCCGTCGGAGGCGCCTGTGGCGAGCGGTAGGAGGGGGCGGTAGTACCGCTGTCCTGTAGTACCGGTCGCTGGGCCGGTAGTACCGCTTGCGTCTAGGGCGTGGAGTGGTGCTTCCTGGAGCGTCCGGTAGCTGGGGCCGGTAGGACCGCTTGGAGCGGTAGTACCGGTCGGCTCAACCGGTAGTACCGCTTGCGTCTGGCAGCGACTGGTTGCTTTCCCTCCGTTCCTTGGGTCCTTCTCTTCGTACCTGATGATGCACAGTGTATGCGTATGAAGTAGCAAGCCATCCAAGGGTGTGTCGAAGTCACACAAGGAGAGGAGCGAGTTCACCTTAGCTTGAAGGAGTTTGGCTCGGGCGCGAGTCATGGGTCCACTTGGGGAGCTCGTGGGAGTAGATGTAGTAGCGGTCGTAGGACGGGCTGCATCAGCTCCCCCCCTTGGGAAAGAGTCGTCCTCGACTCTTCAACCGTCACAACTTCCTCTTCGCCATGGTAGGGTGAGAGGTCCTTGACATTGAATGTCGAGCTCACAAGATACTTCGATGTTGGTATATTGATGACGTAGGCGTTGTTGTTGATCCGCTTTAGCACCTTGAATGGTCCATCGCGTCTTGGCTTTAGCTTGGAGTCGCGTTCCTTGGGGAAGCGGTCTTTACTCAAGTGTATCCACACAAGGTCGCCCTCATCAAAGATCATCTCTTTCTTGGTCTTGTTTAGCCGTGATGCTTGGAGAAGGACTTGTTGCTCGATAGTAGCTCGTGTGTCTTCATGGAGTTTCTTCATTGTTTGTGCACGCTTGACAACGTCCATATTGGCACGTTCATGAAGTGGAAGTGGAAGTGGAAGTGGAAGGATATCGAGCGCGGTGAGAGGCTCGAAGCCATAGACGATCATGAACGGGCTCCTCATGGTGGTGGAGTGCTTGGCGCGGTTGTAGGCGAACTCGGCATGTGGAATACATTCCTCCCAGTCTTTAAGGTTCTTCTTTATCAACACCCGGAGGAGTGTGCCAAGACTTAGATTGACGACCTCGGTTTGTCCATCTGTTTGAGGATGCGAGGCGGACGAGAAGAGGAGATTGATGCCGAGCTTGGCCATGAGAGTCTTCCAGAAGTAGCTCATGAATTTTACGTTGCGGTCGGAGACGATTGTTCTAGGCACACCGTGTAGCCGAATTATTTCCCTGAAAAACAAATTGGCTAGATGTGAAGCATCATCGGTCTTATGGCACGGAATGAAATGTGCCATTTTAGAAAAGCGATCTACGACTACAAATATGGAATCATGACCATGTTTAGATCTAGGCAAGCCTAACACAAAGTCCATGCTAATGTCCGACCAAGGTGCATGAGGAATAGGTAATGGCATATAAAGACCAAAGGGGTTGGACTTAGACTTAGCTTGGATACATGTGGTGCATCGTTGAACGTGGCGCTCCACGTCGCGCTTCATCTTTGGCCAAAAGTAGTGAGTGGAGAGCATGTCATATGTCTTGTCACGGCCAAAGTGGCCCATAAGGCCTCCACCATGGGACTCTTGAAGAAGCAAAAGTTGGAGAGACGATTTCGGAATGCAAAGCTTGTTTTGTTTGAAAAGAAAACCCTTATGCAAATAGAAATCGTCAATCCCTTTGTCTATTGAACATTGTGCAAATATTGGTCCAAAGAAAGGGTCGGATGCGTACAAAGATTTGATATCATCAAGACCCAAGACATTGACTTCGAGTCATGTAAGAAGGCTTGTGTTTTTGCGAGACAAGGCGTCCGCTACCATATTTTCTTTGCCCTTCTTGTATTTGACAATGTAAGGAAAAGACTCCATAAACTCAACCCATTTTGCGTGCCTTTTACTCAAGTTGGCGTGGCCCTTAAGATACTTCAACGACTCATGGTCGGAGTGGATGATAAATTCTTTGGGCCAAAGATAGTGTTGCCACACTTGAAGAACTCGAACCAAGGCAAAAAGTTCTTTGTCATAAATGGGATAATTGAGGCGTGCGCCATCAAATTTCTCACTATGGTAAGCAATAGGACGCCCATTTTGCATAAGGACGCCACCAATGCCAATACCACTAGCGTCACATTCAATCTCAAAGGTTTTTGTGAAATCCGGCAAAGCAAGAAGTGGTGCTTCGGTGAGCCTCTTTTTGAGCTCATCAAAAGCCTTTTGTTGTGCTTTTCCCCAAACGAACGTGACATTTTTCTTGGTCAATTCGTTGAGGGGGCAAGCAATGGTAAAAAATCTTTCACAAAGCGACGGTAAAAGCCAGCCAACCCATGAAAACTACGAAGTTCACTAACATTTGTTGGGATGGGCCAATCTCGTATGTCCTTAACTTTTGAGACATCAACTTCAATGCCATTAGAAGACACAACAAAACCAAGGAAAATCAGCTTGTCTCTTGCAAAAGTGCACTTTGGGAGATTAGCATAAAGCTTTTCATGACGAAGGATTTGAAGGACCTCCTTAACATGAGTAACATGCTCCTCTAGTGACTTGCTATAGACAAGGATGTCATCAAAGTAAACAACTACACTCTTCCCAATGAGAGATCTCAAAATATGGTTCATGAGACGCATGAAGGTAGATGGGGCATTATATAAGCCAAAAGGCATAACCAACCATTCATATAGGCCAAGCTTGGTCTTGAAGGCGGTTTTCCACTCATCTCCTTCAGCCATGCGAATTTGATGGTAACCACTACGAAGATCAATTTTCGAAAATATAGTGGCTCCACATAACTCATCAAACATGTCATCAAGGCGCGGTATAGGATGTCTATAACGCACGGTGATAGCATTGATTGGACGGCAGTCCATGCATAACCGCAACGTATCATCTATTTTTGGGACTAGAATCACGGGGACCGCGCTTGGGATAGTGCTTACTTGGATCAAACCTTTGGAGACGAGTTGGTTGATTTGACGTTCGATCTCCTTCGTCTCTTCCGGGTTAAATGCGTCTGTGGCGCGGTTTGGGAGTGGTGCGCCGGGTATGAGGTCGATGCGGTGCTCAATTCCACGAATAGGAGTAAGGCCATGAGGAAGCTCTTCGGGGAATACATCTTGGAATTCCTGCAAAATAGCCATCAAAGAAGGAGGAACATTTGTCAAGTCGTTATTCCTTGCGCTAGTCCCTTGCATACAAGGACATAGTGCAAGATGGATGGGTTGTTCCGCACTTCTCTCATCTCGCTTTTGGTGGCAAGAAGAACACTCTTAGTTTTTCCACTCGAGTTTGGCTTGTAGCTCTCACTCACTATGGTGTGGTTCTCTCGCTCACCACTCTTCTCACAAGGTGTTTTTGTGTATTGCGTCCTCGCTAAAGCCTTTGCATTGTCCGCAATTATTTGGCTAGGAGTCATTGGTTGCAACACACAAGTTTTATCAAGCCATTTGAAGGTGTAAGTGTTTGAGTGACCATTATGTAAAGCACGCTTGTCATATTGCCACGGTCTTCCGAGAAACATGTGACAAACCGTCATTGGGACCACGTCACATTCCACCGTGTCCTTGTAGTGCCCAATTGAGAACGTCACCGAGACGGTGTGCTTGATCTTGACGGATCCTTGGTCACTTAGCCATTGTATATGGTAGGGGTGTTTATGCGGATGGAGGGTGAGGTTGAGTTTCTCACACAATTCCGTGCTTGCAAGGTTATGGCAACTCCCTCCATCGATGACAACTTTGATGGACTTCCCATTGATGCCGGCACGAGTTTGGAAGATGTTCGAGCGTTGGTCTTCATTTTCATTGACTTGGGTAGTCAAGACCCTTGTGACCACAAGCGATGGACTTGCGTCATGCTCACACACAAGAAGTTCTTGGTCCTCTTCCAAATGTTGCCTTGCCAAGGCTTCCTTGACCCTTGCATCAAACTCTTCTTCACTCAAGTATTCTTCATCGCCGTTGTCATCGATGAACAAAACTTTCTTGTTTCCACATGCATTCGACTTGTGCCCTTTGCCTCCACACTTGTAGCATTCACCATTGAATGGTTGATCATACCTTGTGTGTTTGCCACTTGGGGGCTGTTTTCCTTGAGGGAGAGTTGGCTTGAAGGGAAGCTTGGTGGTACTTGAGGAGCTTCCACTTGGTGTTGTTGGGGTAGTGGTTGATGCTTGCTTGTAGGTGAAGTACGTCTTTGGCTTGTTGTACTTGATGTCCTCTTGCACTTGACGCTCGGCCTTGGATGCGATGTGCACAAGCTCAACCATGTTGTTGTACTTTTGGAACTCGGTGATGCGCTTGATGGGATGGTTCAAGCCATTGAGGAAGCGTGCCATTGTTTGTTCATCTCGCTCTTCAATGTTGGCACGGATCATGTTGAGCTCCATGTGCTTGAAGTACTCTTCCACGGTCTTTGTCCCTTGACTAAGCGTTTGAAGCTTGTTGAAAAGGTCACGCGTGTAGTGTGAAGGAACAAAGCGGGATCTCATATGAGCCTTCATATCTTGCCAAGTTGCGATTGGAGGCTCTTCTTTTGCTTCGCGAGCGAGTTGGACTTGTTCCCACCAAAGGTTGGCATACTCATCAAACTCGAGGGATGCAATGGCCATCATGTTCTCATTGCTATAGTTGTGCATGCGGAAGATCTTGTCGACCTTGAGTTCCCAAGAGAGATATTCCTTGGGCTCATTGGAACCGGTGAACTTGGGCATTGTGAATTTGAGCTTGCCAAAAGTTTATTCTCCATTGCGGTTCCGGTTGCGTCAGTTGCCATGATTTTGGCGGTCATCATCATCATCCGAGCTCTCATGTCTTGCTTGGTGATTGTTGCGTTGCTCTTGCGGTTGTTGAGGTGCCGCGTTTGTTGGTGGGACTTGGTTTTGACGACGAGCTTGGGGAGCTTGCTCGTTTTGTTGACGCGGTTGAGGAGGAGGAGGAGGAGGTTGATGGTCCTCACGACGAGCTTGGGGAGCTTGCTCTTGTTCTTGTCGTGGTTGATGCCGAGGAGCATTAGCTTGCGGCATGTGGCGAGGAGGACGTCGAGCCGCATGCGCAATGGGCTGCTCTTCTTCTTCTTGGTGTAGGGGAGGCTCGTCATGACCATCATGTTGCCGACGTGGACGATCATGTCGATGATGACGCCTTGGAGGATCGTCGAGTGCTTCCCGTCGACGGTGATCTTGTTCGTCCTCTTCGGAAGCTTCACTTGTTGTTGAAGGGGCATGTCGTCGTCGATGGCCTTGGTGGTCCATGCGAGGTTGCTCTTGTTGAATCACAAGTGCCCTTGGTTGTGGCCGGTTTGCTTCACGTCTTGGAGGTCTTGCGGAGAGGTCACCATCATAGCTTGACGTTGCGGCGTGACGCGGAGATGGTACCGCTTGCGAAGAGCTCATGGATTGAAGAACGGGTCCATCCCGGTGCCTTGAAGCGTGACGACGAGGTGCACTTGATTCACTTGAGGAGTGCCAAGATGAGCTTGATTCGCGCGAGCGTGGCCTTGCGAGTCCATCAATGATGCGTTGAAGCTCCTCATCCGTTGAGGCGAGTGCACGACCAAGAGCTTCATTTTGATGACCGAGGTTGTGTTGCATGGCATGCATTTGGCCACGGACTTCTTCGAAGCGGTTTTCGATGTTCTTGAATTCCACACGGGCCTCGCTAAATTGTTCATCTTGGCGCCGCTCGAGAGCTTCACAACGATAGTTGAATTCTCCTCGGACCTTCCAATGGTCCCATCTTGTCATGAATTGTGTGTCATCCTCCGGAGGTTGTGGTGGTGAGGATGGCTCTCCATGCCTGTCCATGATGCAAAGCCAACAAGGGTTGTATATGGAGAATAAGGGTGTGGAGAGTTATCCTTTTACCTCACCTTGGGGATTATATCAAACCAATTGCCACACAAATGAGCGAAAAGCGTGCAAAGTGAAATGGGCAAGAAACTCACACACAAATATGCTACAACTCTCAAAAGCTTTTGGTGGAAGGTTAGGATTGGAAACCAAACGAAACGATCAAAGCAAAAAGGTTATTGTTCTACGTGGTAAAGAACCAAAGATCAAAAAGCAAAAGGATACGATCTACAAAAACACGGAAAACACACACGTGGAGAAAAACGGGGTTAGCACGACTATGAAAATGAGCACAAAAGGTCCTAACGAAGACTACACTCGGTTGTCGTGCCAACACAAGGAGAGACCACAACTCGTTTGCCAAAAGAGGATAAGCAATAGATTTGTGCACTTGCCTCGGTGCGCTCTTTCTTCTCTCTTTCTTGGCTTACAAGCTTGGTATGCTCTTTGTATTGGGAGACTATGTATCTTTCTATTTTATCTTTTTCTTTTCCTTTTTTTTGATTCTTTTTCTCCCTCTCTATACTACTATGTTAGCTTTTGTATTTGGCCTCACACTCTCACTTTCCGAAGGCAAGTGCACAATGCTTAGACAAACACAAAATGAGTTGCTCTCATAGGATAGATACACACAAAGGAAGGTATGGGGCTGTCAAGGTGGTGCAAGTTATACCTTTGGTATTGTTGACGACTTGCAACCGGTGGTGGGGGATGATGTTCGAGTGTCACGGTGTCGTTGAGCGCGTGGTGACTTTGATGCGGAAGCTGTTGTGAAAATGGCGACAAACACGCGGAACACGAACAAACGAAGTGGAAAAGTCAGCAAACGAAATTGAGGCGTCAAAGGGCAAGGTAGCACGGTCAGGGTCGAGCGGTAGTACCGCTTGCCACGACCGGTAGTACCGGTGAGCGGTAGTACCGCTTGTACTACCGGTAGTACCGGTTACTTGCGGTAGTACCGCTTGCACGGCCGGTAGTACCGCTTGGCACAGAACTGGAACGAGACGAACTTGCCAAAAACCTCAAATTCGTGAAGATCTGACCGAAAAGCTGGGCTAGAAACAACAGGGGCTATAGATCGACTCCCAAAGCAACAGATCTATGGGCCAAAACCACGAAAAACTCACCGAATCCAGAGATCGATCCGAAGGCAAATTGGGGCTCTTTTTGGTGGGTTTTTCGATTTTAAGGTGGATAAAAGAAAAATTGGGGGGGAAATTCGTGATCAACCGTGCTCTTGATACCAATATGTTATGGGGTAAACCCTAGGGTGGCCCGATCTTTCACGAATTCCACGAGAAACGAGGGGGAGAGCGGTGGTCGGGGGATGAAATCGAGGAAGGAGATGAAAACCACGCACACACGCACGCCAAAACACGATACACGTCTACTCCTCACGCCGGTGGCAACCGGTCCAACATAATCCCTAGGATCGGTGTTGGGCGAAGCTCGCTCTCCTCACCAACAACGGGGGATGAGGTGCTTGGTGAGATCTTGACGACTTGGGGGCGAGAAACCGAGAACCCAAGGCCTTGTACAACTTGAACGCACTAGGCAAGATCCAAGAGGGGGGTGGATAATCCGGTGCTCCTTGGTAGGAGCATGAGACCAATAGATATAAGTCCTCAAAGGGTTTCCTTAATATCTATTATTATCCAAGTCTAGGGATTACAATGGATGGTGGGGGCTATATATAGTCCAGCCACAAAACAGGGGTAGTTTCGGAACGAGAAGGTAAATTATAGGTAGGGTTACAAGGCACAGGGCCGAACTTAGGCGTGCAGGATCAGTCAGGACCGGTAGTACCGGTCCGGCAACCGGTAGTACCGCTCCGGGAGCGGTAGTACCGCTTGAGGAGCTTGGCCGGAGCGCTGAGGCGCTGTGGCGGTAGGAGGCGGTAGTACGCTGTCACCGTAACCGGTCGCTGGGCCGGTAGTACCGCTTGCGTCTGGGGCGTGGAGTGGTGCTTCCTGGAGCGTCCGGTAGCTGGGGCCGGTAGGACCGCTTGGAGCGGTAGTACCGGTCGGCTCAACCGGTAGTACCGCTTGCGTCTGGCAGCGACTGGTTGCTTTCCCTCCGTTCCTTGGGTTCTTCTCTTCGTACCTGATGATGCACAGTGTATGCGTATGAAGTAGCAAGCCATCCAAGGGTGTGTCGAAGTCACACAAGGAGAGGAGCGAGTTCACCTCAGCTTGAAGGAGTTTGGCTCGGGCGCGAGTCATGGGTCCACTTGGGGAGCTCGTGGGAGTAGATGTAGTAGCGGTCGTAGGATGGGCTACATCACTTCCTTGCCAATTCCTTTTAACAAGATTATCTTTTGTAAGAATTACCCCTTTACGAATATACCGAGCAAATACTTTCGTTTTTAGGGATATTTTCATTTTCCAAATTCTACTATTATCATCAACTGGAATATTTGGTTGGATCAAAGCTCTATAAAACGAATCAACGGAAAATTTATCATTATGTAATAACTTCCAGTTAAATTCGTCCACACCTTCCGACAACTATATCGTAGACAATCTCAATAAGAGATTATTCCATGATAGTAGTCTAGGACCTATAAGACTTCTACGGAAAGAGACATTAGGAGGATTAGATTCCATTACCCTGGAAAGTGTATCCCCTTTATGCCTAACTATCGAATATAGAGCAGGATATTGTTCTCTAAGGGGCATTTGGCCAAGCCATCTGTTCTCCCAGAACCTAATCTGTGATCCATCCTTAATATTAAAAGAACCAAAGCGTAGAAAATATTTTTTGGTTGCCATCAGCCCAGCCCAAAAGTGTGAGTCGCCTGGCTTCCAGACCACTTGGGACAAAGCTTTGGATCCAATATATTTCCTCCACAAAATGGTTTGCCAGACTCCTTCTTCTGAGAGAAGTTTGAACAACCATTTACCAAGGAGTGCAGTGTTCTTGACTTGCAAATCATGTATGCCAAATCCACCATATTCCTTTGGTCGGCAAACCACAGTCCATTTGGCCAGTCGATATTTCTTTTTCACCTCATCTTCTTGCCAAAAGAATCTTGAGCGGAAATAATCCACTTTCTTCAAGACCCCTTTTGGTATTTGAAAGAATGAAATCATATATAGTACCATATTAGTCAGTACTGAATTAATGATTACAAGTCTTTCACCAAGGGATAGTAGTTTTCCTTTCCAGCTATTAAGACGGTTTTTTAGTCTTTCCTCCACCCCTCTCCATTCAGCTATCTAGAGACGTCGATAATATATCGGTATACCCAAATAGTTAATAGGGAAGTCCTTAGTCCCCTAGCTCTCGCTCATCAACCACCATGGAAGGCGGGATGCGGCCAGGACATCGACGTGCTTGCTCTTCCCCTTCTGTCCAATCGCGCTCTGAACAGACGAAAAGACAGAAGCAACACTTGGACTTTTCTTTCACCGCTATCATTGATAAAACACGACCAAACTGCATGCAACAACTTTTACGCACGAGTCAAACTTGGTACAAGAAGGATTTTCTGCTAGGTGTCATCGGCCAAAATGAATGCCCAAAGAGGCAAAGACATCTGTCTGCGGTTAAATGGCTAACTACTAACTGACAGTCACATCAGAACAACACCATGGCTAGATTGTGATTGCAACTTCTAATCTATCAGATGAGCCGACTTCTAATCTATCACACGAGCCGTGCGCGGACACGACGATGCATTATGTTCTGGACACCGTTGTCTCCAAAACGTCGTCGCTGGCTTTGGTAGCCACCATCTGAAGAAAAGTCGTTGTCTTCGAGTGGCACCACCATCACCGCAAACTTGTCGCTTCCTGCGATCATGTTATCTGATACATGCTCCACGGCAAAACCATGGCCAGGATAAACCTGAATCCCCATGGCCGATCTGAAACATAGTTGCAAGGATAGGCATCAGCTCGATCAAAGATTGCATAGAATGGAAGTTTGATCCTTTCCTCTGAATATAGGAAGAGGCAAATCGGCTGTGAGGAATGGTTAAAACTCTGATGGAGCTATCTATGTCCGGAGGTTTCACCTTTTTATACTGTTATGTGGAGTAGGCGTGATGATTTTTAAACAATCTCAATTGAATTGCCTATTATATAACATGGGTTTTCTAGAATTAATCGCTCAATCCCGTAAAAGATCCATGATCTGTAATGATTGAATGTTGGATAAATTTTTAATAAAGGTTATATGCATCAACCGATGCATGCAGAGTCTGTGGTTTTTTCCCTTTTTAATTTTTTTTTTTGAATTGCTTGTTACTATCAGGGCCGTATCTAAGAATTTTGGGGCCCTGTACAAAAATATAAAAGTAGACCCTGTACATAGGGGACTAATCTAGAATAATAATTAGCTATAAAAATATATTTTTCCCAGAAGTCTTAAAAGTCACATTATAAATTGTACACGTCTCTTTTTATTGTAACATGGCATCCTTGTAAAACTTCTTAATACAACTATCAATTCTTGATATAATATATGCATCAATTGATACAAATTTCAACTAGATCTACATTCACACTCCTCTAAAAAAGAAGTTTTGAATCGCTATGCTGGTTTTATAGCAAATAGGATTATTTTTTCTAAAAATAGACTACTCTTCCCAGGTGGAATATGCATGTGGATAAAATCAAAAAGAAAACTTGCAGACCAGACAAATCTACTTATAGTTTCTACTATTTTACAAAGACATGACCGTAGAAAATTATAGGGAAAATTTTATTTTTGCCACAATAGTTTTTGCCTATTTTACTTTCTCCACTCTAAATTTTAACATTTTGCTTTTGCCTCATTTTCTCACATCGTGGGGCAAAAGTAAAAGCCAGACAACTACAGAATGGGCAAAAGCAAAGAAAATTTCACCTTTTTTCATTTGTTTTCCCCCATAGAGGGCGAAAATGATGTATTACCACTAACTGGCGGGGCAAAAGCCTAATGACAAAATTTAGAGTAGCAAAAGCAAAACGAGCAAAAACCAGTGTGGCCAAAACAAAAATTTCCCAAATTACAGCCATTGGAAAATTGTGAATGTAGGACTGGACACAAATTAAAATGCGGGTTCAACAAGAAAAAGAAAAGTGGAAAGTAATTTGTCCGTGAAGGAACTTGGTCAGTTTTCTCTTGCTATTCGTAAGAGGAGACAAGACCTTAAGGGCATCCACTATGTTGGCAATAAGACTAATCCATAAGAAAAAAGTAGTCAACAAGAAGTTTCACATACATAGTGGAGCCTATCAATAAGCTATTCATAAGCTCAAAACCTTAAGGGTGACCTACAAGCTTGTGGGTTGTCTATAAGCAATAGAATATTTTATTTTAGCTTTTCCCCTTTCTCTTGCATGTGTGCAACTTTATCTGACACGTGGGGCCAGCTTGTAGACAAGTTCAACTACTACATTGTGATGTAATCAATAAGCTTGTGGTATGGTATGTGGGTCCCAGTTTATGGACAAGTTCTTTCGTATACATAGGTGATGGCCTAATTCACTCAGGAATTAAATGCTATGGGCAACCGTCCAATTAAAGATACTCCCTCTGTTTCAGTTTACAAGTCGTGCGTGTATACCTAGATCGTTAATTTGACTATTAAAATATTAATTTTATAACACAAAAATTATATCATTAAAAAATGTAACATCTAAAGTTTTCAATGGTATATTTTTTGTGCTATAAAATTAATATTTTAGTGCTTAAATTGATGAGCTAGATATCTGTGACTCCTAAACGGAGGGAGTATTAATTACGTTGCATAGAGACGTGGTCTGGTGTGAGGTGGTGACCAGTTGACGGTGGAACATTGGACAGGAGGTGAAGTATTCTGTACTGGCTAACACAGATTTAATTTCTTGATTAGTACTTGTACTCATCATCAAGAGTACTTAAGATGAATTTTGGGGCCCTAAATTTTTGGAGGCCCTGTGCCATCGCACCTTCTGCACATGCTTGTGATACGGGCCTGGTTACTATGTAACATTGGTTTTCGAGAATTAATCGCTCAATCCTGCAATCCAGACAGTGGCACCTAAAAACATGGGCCCTAAGCCTTTTACGAAACAGAGGTTTGAGGCTCTTAATAAATCCATATACCTTCAACTTAAAAAAATAACATCGAAACAGCCGTAACGCTCCCAGCATTAGCAGCCACCTACCCCAGTTTCTCACGTCGTAAAATACTCCTAAGCTGCTTATTTAATGTTCTACTGTATATAAACGGTGGCAAGTGCACCAGTAGCAACGATCACAGGCGCACACCAGAGATGAGAAAGAGAGAGGGAGAGTAGAACCGATCGATAGTTAGCTAGCTAGAGCGGCTCGATGGCCACAAGAGTGGGCGCAGGAGCAGAGGAGGGAGGGTGTTGGTGAGCATGGGAGGCATTGTGAACCTGCCTGGCCTCCCGGCCACCGGCAGCGGCTTTGTGATGGGCATTGTTGCCATCGGCGCCGATGTCCTCTTCAGAGGAATGGATGCCATTGGTGGGATCAATGGAAGGAATCGCGCCGGTCCACCTTGTCACTTGTGGGTGGCGCTTCCTTGGGTGAGCTCGGGGGAAGCTACAGCGCGATGGAGTTTGGAGTAGTTGGTGTGTCTGGGTACCATGTGTACATCGGACCGTCCACAAAAATTGGAGTTTTAAGCATCGTTCTTAATCATGTTGTATTCTGGAACAAATTGCCGCATATGCACATCACCCATAAAATTATCAGTTTCTTCTTCCCGTTTAGGTAGATTTATGTGCACATCATCTACGATGAAGTGAGGAGGCCCATACGACTATATGAGTATCGAAATCACATATCATTAAATCGGCATCAATTTAAGATGACAAGGTGTGAAGAGTTTTTGGATATATATGTGGATTGGATCTTGCTCCACATTAAGATTTCAAAATTTCTCTTTAAAGAAATCAACATCTATATGATATCGCACAAGTTGTACACGATCTTGGATATATCATTGTACTTTGGGTAAAATAATAAGCACGCACTTTAGATATCTATCAAGCAAATTTTGGAAGAAGCGTCATTTGGGCAAAGATGTTTTTAGGGAACACTAGCAACGTGGCCCTCGCAAATGCGAGGGCAATATCTTTATTATGTTGAAGGTGTTAGATAATAAAAATATATTTTATTTATAATGTTTAAATAGACATTTGTGATAGAAAACAATACAATTTGGTTGCGGTCACCAAGATTTTGAATGTTTTAATATCTATATATTCTGGTCCATTTAAAATTGAACAACCACCATATCGTTGGATACATTATTTGGACAAAGTCATCAGATCCGTCAATAACACCAATTAAATAGGGCTGGAAAATCAATATGATATTTATACATATGGTTATGGAAAGATTCAACAAAAAAGATCAAATCATGTTTATACATATATAAAGTTGGTTCTACCATGTTTGCGTAGTTTGCCTTATTTTGTAGTTTATCAGATTGATCCTTGTTTCCTAGACGTGGTGTCTTACATTGTGAGAACATAAATTCAAATGAAAATATTGTTGTAACAACACAAAAACTTCATTTTTTGGCTGAAGGTGCTAATAGAGTCAGTTGATTTTTTTAACGGGAGAACAATATGTATTTTTTTGGCAAAGAGGATACAACAAATGAATTCACTGCACTAACATCCATACAAATTAAATTATTACATATTTCTACTTTTTCCTCATATTCGCCCTTACATTTCTTTTTCAAAATGGGAGCATAGCCCCGACATATGCATTTATAGATGCACACAACCAATATTATTCACCCTTACATTGAGACACACGAACAATTTTAGACATGGATATATATAATCGCTTAGGTGTATTGTTGACTATTTAGGCCTAACTATAGAATTGTGAACCCTTTTTAATGTCGAATGTAACAATACTACTTTCTTATCAACATTCGTTTTGTACATTGACGTCCATAGTGAAAGATAGAGAGGTACTTTTAATCGTTTATAATTTACTATTCTGCTTCTATGCCACAACAACATTTTAAACATTGATATAGTCTCCAAGGTGTATTGTCCACTGACACTTCTTAGTGTTGTCATCATACTATATTAGTATCTTGTTAGAACCTATGGTCCCTATTCTTTTCCCAATAGTTTTTGGTCACAAAAATATTTTCCTTTATGGGGAAGAGATTTTTTTTAACTTAGTACAAAGTGATCTATAAGAAAAAAAATCAGGCTACTGAATCATCTTATGTTGTGGAACAGAGGAAGTTATTTCTAAGAAATAATAAACAAATTAATTTAAAAAATAAGAACGCAAGTCTCAATCATCGAAATTGAAGATAAAACCAATGTCGACTGTCTTTTTCTGAAACAATCCTCTTTGTTAGTCATCTAAGTTTCTGTGTTCAATTTTTCGTATTAGTACATGCTCTATCTTGAGCAAGCACTCTGAGGTGATGTAACTCTTGCCCCGCCAGATGTGCCCGAAGGCTATAGATGTAAGTCTCATGTTCTTCTTTACATCTGAGCGGATTGCCATGTAATGGAACTCCCTTCCAATTGCATACTATGTGAAGTCCTGCTAAATCCGATGGGTAGCTTTTGTGCTTTTCAGGATGCTTATTCTATTACTTGACTTTTTTCCTTCTAATAATTTATATATAGAATGTATCTAAGAAGATACCATAACCTAGTAACATATACATCTCTTATAATCCTCTCGATCTAAAGTTCTTTAGAATAAATTGTTCATCAAGTGGATACTTCATGAGATGAGATATAAATTTTCCCATTGGCGGGAATGACATATGACATCAACCGATTTAGAAAATATGTTCGATCAATAAGAAAATTCAGTGGTCCTAGCTAGTGTGCTTAGAAAATAATTCATGTAATAACCTACTTGGCATGTATTTATTTTGTCAGACAATAATAGATGGTTATCGGAATGAATACATCCTAGCAATGGAGCTAGAGACTTGATCGGTCATGTCATATTAGATAATAAATGTATAACTAAATTAATTAAACCATATGAACTTCCACATAACAAAATGGTAGACCTTACTTTCCAAGGTCAGAGTTTGTCATTACCGGTGACAAAATTAATAATCAGTTTGAATATCAGATGCATGGTGCCAAGAACTTATATAGTGGGCATACAGACAAACTAACCTTTGCTAGTCTCGGCGACTCGGCATGAATTATCCAACAACTATTGAGCATACACTTCTTGATAATCAACTCAACATAGACACGACTTCATGCAACTACATTGAGTATATGAGCATGCAGCGGCTTCTTCTATCCATATGGCATCGACTTTGCTAGTTAATTAGAGTCTCAACCTGACGCTGGATGACCACACACATTAGCACACATGACATATTAAATCTCAAATTAAAAGACGCAAGTTTAGATATACCTTTTGGCCGTGCGCCCGTGCGTATGCAGATTGCAGAGTAGTCCCTGATCTTACACAGTCGTTGTCTTACTATTTCCTGGGATAATGAACGCGATCTCTCTGGCCGGTATCCCTGACAGGGCAAGAGCTCTTTTTGAACCGAGGCATAATCACTTCTGAAAATCAAACGTGAACAACGGTAGAGTAAGGACGATCAGGTGAAGTTACTGTATGGAGGAAGGTGTGGAGATGGATGGCAACAACATCGGCGGCAGTCGCTGAGGAATCCTTGGCAGCGTGAGCGAAGATTGAGGAGGCAATTGATAAAAGGAGATCGTCGGGGGAAGAGGAGGATATGATCATACCCAGATGGATCTAATCTAGACACTTTTTCTTGAAGAAATATCTTCCTTTTCTATTTCGTTCGTCGAACCAATGCCAAGTTTTCTCTTCATCTATTTATCTTGACACGGACTCTACAAATTATACATCCAACTCTGTACGTACGTAAAAGATAATGTGTAGTCTTAATCGCTGGCACAAACTTTATAAGTTACACGCACAATGACCTGCCACGTCCAACTTGTTACGTAATTAACGTGTTGTGTACCTAATTATGAGTCCTAGTCGCTTCTTATATCATAGCCGTAGATTTTTTATCTAATAGTCAAAATAATTCAGATGATGTGGATCAACGTGCTGTCTCGAAAAACAACCTTATATTGCTTTTAGTATATAATAGATTGGGCAAACATGTGGGGGATGTTGATCGTCAGGGTGCAAAATCATAAGTTGGGAACTCGTCATAATTTCGTTGGAACTCATCGTAAAGACAGATAACTCATTTTCAGTGCAGCTCTCACATTGGCCCCTTAAATATTTGTGTACTTTCTAGAAACCAATCGTAAAAATTTGCCATCGAGAGAACATGTGATTACGATTCCAAAATATATATTAACCTGAATGGTGTGATTTATAACTTAGGTTTTCTCCTGTTTTTCCTCCGCCCACTTTCACTAGATCTGTTCAAATAGATTTTTTTTCTGAAGACATCTAATATTCTAAATAGTGGCACACAGGCTTTCGTTTCATTTCATGACCAGGCTTATAACGAGCTCAAATTAAAGCACCAACAACAGATCTTCCTTTCTGAATTTGCAGCTTCTCGCCAGCTAGCTCCGCAGTCGCCTCAACTAGTAGCTCCACTCCTCTAAAATATGCTCTTTCACTGCAACATTTACACCCACGTTGCACTTGTACTCGTCTTCCTAATTTACACCATCAAACACTTCCCACATTTTCTAAATATCGGTCATACGTACTCCTCATTTAAACTACGGACTCCACCACAGCACCACACCATAAGTGCATCTGCAAGGGCATCTCACAAGCGCTCACTACTCCTCCCTACTCCTCTATGCTGCAAGCCAGAACAATGCCCGCAGTTGCCAGAGCGGCTGAGGCCTCACATCCTGGCGCTACAGGGAAGCAGTGAAAAAAAAACATATTCATGGTTATGGGAGGCATGGGGAATCTGTCGGGCCTACTGGCCGTGGGCGGCGGCTATGCCTTGGGCTTCCACAATAGCCGCATTTGGGCTTACGGTAGAGTAATGTGCTCTCTCGGCGGCGGCGCATTTGGTTTTCGGAGTGCCGAAAAAGCTAGAACCTCCATACACCTTGCACGCAATGCTGCCTGTACCTCCCAAGGAGCGCATCATGCCTACACACGCCGGAGCGACGCCACGTTGGTGTCGTTGTGTTGGTGGTGCCACCGACGACTGCTACCTACTGCCACTGACGCTGCTATCTACAGCGTCGAGGTTTGCTACATGAGGTTAGTGGCGTTGCTAGCTACTGCCACTAGCGCGCTGCTACCTACCTGGTCGAGGTTTGCTACATAGGGTTAGCAGTGCTGCTACCTACTACCACCGCCGCTACTACCTACGGCGTCTAGGTTTGCTACATGGGGTTGGCGACGCTGCTACAAGCGGCCGGTGGTGGTGCTACAAGCGTGTCTTTGGTTTTGCTACAAGGTGTCCGGCAAGATCTCTGGGGCGAGGTGCCCAACAAGATCGAATTTGGTACATTAGTATAATTTTTTTCTACAACTGTTTGGTGTTTTTGCTACAAGGTTTCTTGTGAGGTCTACCGGCGTAAATCTCCGGTGAAACATTATTTTCATTCTATTTTTAACGCAAACCGTTTTTGGGTACATGCAGCAAAAGCGGAACTTTGTAAGCAAAAACAGATAGTTATGTCGCAAAAGCGGGGTTGTGGTCATTTTATTTGACACATGTCAGCCTGTCTATCCGGGGGATCGGAAATTTTTATCCTCTAGGGGATGCGTAGTAGAGACCTTAGCGCCCGTTTGATTCAAATAAATTCTATAGAATTCCAATCCATAGGATTTTTTCTAATAGAGTGTGTTTGATTTAAAGGAATGAATCTTACAAAATTCCCATGCATTTCTTTCCTAAACTACAATCCTATAGGATTTCTAACAAGAGGTGAGATCTCTTGGAAAAATTCCTTTGTGTCCATGACAACTATGACATGAGACCTCTTAGTTTCTTATTTACTGAAATAAATTGTCACTCTGACTATAAATATACCTAGAAATCCGGAAGAGTGGAGTAGAGCTAGGTGCCTGCATGGAACATAAGGAGTATGGACGCCTATGATTATTGCGTTTTCAGCAGCTATGAGAAATCTACAAGACTAGTTTCAGTATTTGGCTTCGTAACTCCAATTCCAATCTATTTTTTTTATTTTGTTTTCTACCAAATATTATGATTAAACAATATTTTATTAGACTAAGGTAGCATATATGCTTCTGCAATCTCTCACCATTTTAGTATAACAATTCTCTGAATAAATATCCGTTCTGCATCCTATTATAAACAAATGCCAATGGAGGTAGTTTCGTCACAAACTTGATATTTTGCGTGGAGCTCTTTTTTTTGGCACATCTTTGCCTAAAATTTTTGTTCTCTGGCCTTCCAAAATTATTTGTTGCACTAGAACTTTAAAACAAATACTTAATAAATATGAACTCAATAATTTTGTAGTGGCAATTAAATGCTTTTCACCCTGAACACATAATTATTATCTACCCTAAGAACTAATAAACAGCAGTCGCAAAAGAAGAGTACTAATTAACATGATAGCCTAGAGCTTATCTTCGCAGAGATTAGAATAATTTCTCAGATTGTTCACTCATGTATAATTCTTTGGGTAACTAATATTTGAAAGGAACTATGTGACATAATACCTCACTACAAAACAAAATGGTATTGTACCTATCTGAAATATCATCAATCCCGTTTGAATTGCTTATAATGTGTTCGTGGAACATAATTATTCTCTACAATACATTCGAATTAACCTGATAGCCTAGATAATTTCCGGGAATTTAGAATGCGTTTTCAAATATATTAGTCATGTATGTTGATCTTGGTAGCTAAGATGGAGAAGCAAAAAAGTATACTTAATAACTAACTACAAAAATATTATTCGTCGGCCAATGTGAATACATGTTTGATTTGCCTTGGGTATTGTTCTCGCCTCTTCAAGTTTACTTTAGTCACAAACAACACTTAAGTTATTACATAGTTATTAAATCCCACAATCCTATTATCACTAAACATTTAAGAGTTTGTGAGATAGGATTCATAATATGTCTTGTTTTTCAAGGCTAATTTTGGCTTTGTTTATTAGGATTTCATCAATGATTAGAAGACAAATACCCTTTGTACGCAGGATGCTGATGTTGTTTCGATGAACGACCATAACTAAATTGATCAATAAATAAGTAGTTTAAAAATTGGAGAATACATCACAATCGATTTAATCAATAAATAATTGAACAATTACATGTTCTACATTACTTTTTCTATGCGTTGCCCTATTTCTCAAAACAGCTGGGCGTGCAAGCACACAGGTTGCTGACTAGTGCTTTATTAATCATGATACGGCAGCACTGTATCCTTTCACCAGTGGTCAAGCAGGCGACCCTCGAGCAAACCTTATTCATAATCGGCACCACTCCAGGGCCGTCTCTAGAATTTGGGAGTCCCGGTGCAAAACGGGGCCCTATATTTAAAAAAAACTAAACCTTACTTCTAATGTATTGTATTTTTTGATTTTGAGGATCACGAATCCAGTTGTTATTGAATGGCTAGCTCTTGTAGATGTGATGGTCAGCAGATTTGTGAGCACAAAGGAGACTGTTTTGCTTCTGTCTTCTTGGATATCTTTTCCCAACTTACGGAGATGCAAGTTGTAACCAGAAAGCCTCTTAAGAGTAACAAAGCTCACGGCCTTGCATTAAAAAGGAAAAAACAACATCTAAAAATGGGTATCATGAGGTTGCTCTTAGCCATATAAAACGTGGCAGAAAAATGGTTTTCGCCACCGATCCATTCTCAGAGCAGGGCTTTGAGATGCTCTAGTCCAATATTATAGGCCCGGTCTTGGTGTGCTAAGAAGAAGCCCAGTCTTTATAGGAAGCACGAGCAGCGGATTCTCTCGTCTCGCCTACCTCCATTTCATCGGAATTTACTCCTTCCGATTTATGACTCAGCTCATTTATTTGCATCCTTCCATCCATCGTTGTAATCCTCCAACACCTATTTAAACACTCCAATGCAACACAAGAGAGAGCATGTACAAAATCTGGGTGCAGCGAGTGAGACTAGAGGCGAGCCAAGAACAATAATACTCCTCTCCTCCTCTGCCTCGCCATGGCGCTCGCAGACGTGAAGGATCTCTTCTTGGACGTCGGAGGCATCGGGAACCTTCTAGGCCTTGTGGTCCTAGGCGGCCGTTATGGCTTGGGCTTCGATAACAATGACTGTGGCATCTTCACCGGCGTCACGGGCCCGCTCGGTGGTGTTGGGGGCACTGCGGGGAGTTCCACCAGAGCTCGCCGTGTTAGTGGTGTTGGGGGCGCAGCCAACACGATACGTTGTGGCTTGATTTCCCTTCATCAGCGCGGGCGCAGCTAGCTCCGCTTGAACCCACCTTAGTTCCAGCTTGGACCATTGCATGCGAAGCGAACGAAGAGTAATCAACCACCATTTTCCCTTTTACCACATCAGCATGGGGTTGTTGCTTGATACTGGTGAGCGAGTCTCATGCAGCTGCATAGGAATTTTCTTGTTCTTCATAAGGTTGGCACGGTTTTCAGCTGGATACCTTCATTCCTCTCATGACAAATCCTCCAGAACGTCATCTAGATCATTGCCCTCACCAAATTATCTTGTTTATCTAGGATATCTTGACCTCTTCAATCGCCGGTGATTGCCTCACCGACACCTAAAGAGCATATATACGAATTGTATTTTCTTGTTCCACATCACAAAATACTTATATCAATCACCTTAGGTTTCATTTTATTTTTCCCTGGTTGCAAGCGTGGGTACCTTTGGGGAAGCAGGGCAACCCCAGACTGCCCTTAATTAGTATGACTACCTTCTTGGAGGCATTGCTTGTACTTTGGTCATATTGATATCCACGTTGAAATCTCATGATCTTGTCTTTAGTTGTTGGACTCAGTAACAGTAGTGAGGCTGTGACTATGCCTGGACACGAGCTGGCTCGGTCCAGCTCGCCGGCGAGCCGGGAAAAGCTCGAGCTTTTCTGGCCGAGCCCGAGCCAGCTCGAAGCTGCCGGCGAGCCTCCAAATGGAGCTCGGCCCGAGCTTTCGAAAACTCGGTCTGGCTCGGAGCAGCTCGCTAGCCCGGCGGCGATGAGTCACTGACAGTGGGACCGTCTTCCACGACGGCATCGGAAGGAGCAGCGGCGGGGCGCGGCGGTGCTTGCTAGGCAGCTGCGGTGCGGGGCGGCGCTGATGTGGGGAGATGGGGCGGCGAATAGGAGCATGCTCGGCGACGCCGCTGCAGATGAGGGTCAGCGGCATGGCGGCAGGTGCGGGGCGGCATGGCGGCGATGCCTGGCTATTATGGCAGCGGCGGCGCGTGACCTAGCGAATGAGTACGATGAAGAAGACGACCTCTCAATCCTTTCTTTACGTTCACTTGCAGCCAGGACTCACATTCCAGCCCATCTTAGTCAATTCGGCCTGTTTTAATTTGGAGAAAACAAAATTTTGACGAGCCAACGAGCTGGACCGGGCCGAGCCCAAGAGCGCAGCGGTCCAGCTTTCCTAACTCGGCCCGGTCCAGCACCTTCAGCGAGCCGAGCTGGGCTCGCTCCGAGCCCGCAAAGCTTGGGCCGAGCCCAAAAGCTCGAGCCCAGCGTCCAGGTATAGCTGTGACGTTCCTTTTTAGACGCATTGCTATGAACAACTTTTGTTGTGGTTCATGTGTTGCCTAGATTGGTGGTTCGTGTTGTCGCATGTTGTTGTGTGCCATCGCTTTGACGTGACTCACTACTAGAAAACAGGCTATCCGTTCGCGCCCCCTAACAACATTAGTCCCGGTTGCGCCACGAACCGGGCCTAATGCTGGCACGCGTCCCGGTTCGAGCGGGCACGGTGGCCGGAGGCATGCGTCCCGGTTCGTAAGGGGTCATGCGTCCCGGTTTGTAACACAAACCGGGACTAAAGGTTGGGCATCAGCCACGTGGCGTGGCACCCACCTTTAGTCCCGGTTTGTGTTACAAACGACATATGATCCCGCCCTCTATAAATACGACACCCCAACCCTCTGCCTCCCCTCTGTTTTTTCTTGGTGGAAGGTGTGAGAGGTGTGCTAGTTTATTATTTTGCTATGCATGCATTAAAGGTGTTTGATGAAATATTTGAGTGAATTATCCCATTTAATTTCTTACAGAACAAAAATATAGAAGGTGTCCAAGACGCACTTGAGCTTTCTCCTCTTTATTTCCCTCGATCGAGGTTAGCAATCTTATCTTTTCTCCTCTTTTTTTTCCCTCGATAGAAGGTGTCATGATGATCTTGTGTAATATAATGGTTCCTTCATTGATGAGTGCAAAACACTAAATAAAAATTAAAACAACATAAACGAATTCTCTGCCGCGTCACAAAAAGTGGCCAAAATGCTGCCGCGGCAAAAAAAGATTGCCAAAATGAATTCTCTGCCGCGATAGAGGGTTATTTGTCCCGGTTCATGGATGGTTGCTCCTACCCCTCGCACTCAGCAGTGGCCACGTGTACGCCCTTTGGTCCCGCTGGTGGGGCAACCGTGACTAAAGGTTGGGGCTTTAGTCCCGATTGCCCCGTCCTGGTTGGGGAACCGGGACTAAAGCCCCTTACCAACCGGGACACATAGGACGGTTTCTACAAGTGACTCTTTGGGGTCATGTTTCATGTGTTTTGAACAAGTTGGTTATGTGATGCCTCATTGTCTTGATAGATCTAGATATCGTGATGGTGCGTAAACCATGTGTAACCAATATTTTCTTAACAATAATAGATTCACTCATCAAGTAAAAAAAAGCTAATAGCTCTAAGCATTTTGTCTGAATTTGTAAGCACGCATCTCCAAGGGCGTGGTGAGCAGTGTAAAAGTTGTAGGCTACTTTCTTGGTGGCAGAAGATAATCACATACGCCTGCGAGATATAATTATAGGTACATGCTAATAAGTTTGCGATCAATCCTTGTTCGCTAGTGGATCAGAATCATTAAGGCTAAGTATCCCACGAGCTAGATGGTTAAACTTATTTGTGACCAACCTATGCATATCCACCATGTATAGACATTCACATGTCTCATCTATGAACTCACTAGCTAGTGGTGCTAAAGTCTTGTCACAAATTCTGAAATTCTCTTTGGCTGTAGCATCCCAGTTGTCTAACACCTGTAATGCTACATGTTATAATAATAAAATGGGCCACTTCCAACATATAATTGTTGCATCATCATCATATCATGCTCATACCATCATACCACCTTGCATTTGAGCATCATATAAAACCCTTTCTTGTTTGGTTCTTATCTCATGTGCATGATTAACTGTATTTGCCTCTTGATATTGTATTTGGCTCTTGCTATATTGTTAAATGCCCAAGTTGAGTTGAGGGCATCTCTCTTATTGACTCCACCACCTTTTCTTTCACCACCTTATATTCCACCATCCAATTAATATGAGCTTGGCATTTTAATTTGGGTTATCTCTAGCTCATGTTGGCTGGTTGGATTCCACCCCTAATTTTTGCTTGGCCTTGCCCACCTTTTGGGAATGCATATGAATAATGCCATGTTAATATTATTGTTTTCACAAGGATAAATTTGGCATTTATTATTTTGCATGGGCCATGCAAGTGCCACCTTTTCTAGTATCTGGTTTTTACTTGAATTCTAAGTGGATCATCTTTTCCTTTGCTTAATCTTGTTTTGGGCTTGTAGTTTCTTCATCAAATCATCTACCTCTCTTCTCCCCTTTAGCTAAACCCCTACCCCCATGCCCCATGCACACACATGTGCTCATGAGGCATGCACCAACCAAACCACCTCTTCTCTTGGATCTTGCTTGGTCATTGTTGGAGCATGCATGGACCAAAGGAACACCCCATCATCACATGATCATCTCTCTCTCCCTCTCTCTCTTTTTCTTGCCTTGTTCTAGTTAAGGTTTGTTTGGAGCATGCATGATCAAGTGCATGAGCCACCCCTTCTATCCTTACCCCCCCTCTTAGCAAAAACCCTAACACCTAACCATGCCATCTCCACTAAACAAAACCCTAAGCCACCCCAAACCCCATACTAGCTAAACCTAAACCCCACCTAGTCTAAGCAAAACCCAAAGTACTCCATCTCTCCCCTTCTCTTCCATGCAGGCCCCCCACCCAAAGACCTCTACCCTTTCCCACACGACCAGGGACCCCCCAACCTAACCTAGCCGAGGCTACCACCACCCCACCGAGCCCCCTTCTCCCCTCTTTCCTCCCTGCCTCAGCAGCCCCACCCACCACCTCTCTGTCCTCCCTCTACCCCACTGCCACCCTCTCCTCTCTCACTCTGCCACCCAGCCCCATGCCGAGCACGTGAGCAGGAAAAGGTGGTACCCTGGCCAGCTTCCCCTCCCACACGCAAGCCCCTCCTGGCCGTCCTTATCTACCCCCCAGCACCCTCCTGCCCTCCCCAGATCTGCCAGGGCTGCGCCCTCTTCTCCCCTCCTCCCCTAGCCATTTTTCTCACTCGCCACACACCGATCTACCACCTGCCCCGTCGATCTAGCCGGTGGCGTGCCTGCTTGGTGTCGAGAAGCTCCGTGGAGCCTCTGCGGCCCTGGACCGCGCCAGGAGGAGAAGGCACCGCCCGCTGCACGCCGAACGCCACCGAAAACCCTAAGCGCCTCCGTCCGCGAGCCGTCGATCGCTTTGCATCCCGAGCTCGCCCTGCCACCGGCGCCAGCGGTAAGCACCTCGTCCTCCCGGACATCCTCGCGCATCGCCGCTTCTGGCGTCGCCGTCCCCTTTCTCGAGCACCCTCGGTGCGTCCGTCGCAGCGACTGCCACTCGCTGCCGCAGGCGCACAACGCTTACCTAGCCCTGCTTTCCACAAGAACCGCAGCCACTGCGTTGGCTCAGCCTCTGCGCACCAGCCAGCGTCGCGTTCGAGCCGTCCTCGCCACACAGCGCCTTGTCAGGCTGCAGCGAGAGAAGAGGAACGATGCGCCGGCTGTTTACACACACCCTCCTGTTCTTTTTCTCTGCAAATCGCCCTCTAGGCCCACCAGCAGCCACCGTGACCATCTCCCGAAAACCCCTGCCTTCTTTGTTCCCAACCCACGCTCCCCAAACCCCACATGCGGTGGCTTGGCGCTTTTATAAAAGGGTCTGTGTTTTCAAACTCAACCCTTGGTCCCCGGTCTCCCAGCCACTGGCGTGTGGGCGCAAGTTCTGGCCCCACCTGTAAGTGTCTCAGAGGTACGTTAGGCTGGGTGCAAAAGTATTTTCTGCATGTCTGTTTAAAATTCAAACATATACAAATTAATTCAAATTCAAATTTAATTCTGTTTTAAAATATCTTTTAAACTACAAATCCAAATAATGCAAATGATATATGTTTGGATATCAGAAAAATGAGAGGATTCCAAATATGCCATCCAATTAGCCTTTTGCACAAGTAAAATTTCCAAGTTTATTTAAATTACCCAATTGCCACTAGAATTTCAATAATTAATAACTTTTGTTTTATAATTCCAAATTTAGCAAATGATATGTCTAAAATGATCAGCTCGACGAGACCTTTCTGTTTATGCCATCCATAACTACAATTGCAGCATGCATCATATAAAAATATAGGGTACAGCAAGTGTTATGACAACAAATGTGATTCCAAAACCCCATTAAAATGTTATTACTTGTCCTCCACACCTCACCATGCCATGCTACCTTATTGCCATGTAAATTGTGCATCATTCATCATGGCATGATTGTTTGCTTGACGCATCTTATTCACATGCTTGTGCTCTATATTCATGTTGGCCTTGTTTGTTTGGTTTTTCTCGGATAGACCTTTGGCGGGTTATATCAAGAGAACCGAGCACTACCGGATCCGTCCCTCGCTTCAATCGAGTCAACAGCAAGCACTTCCACATTCTTGCATACATACAAGACCTATTGCCTCTATCTTATTCTTGCATCATTGAGTCGCGATTGCATTAAATTGAATCCCAAGTATGCATAGCCTTTACTTTTAAACCCCACCAAGCTTGTTCCCCATCCCATGAGCCACTTTGTAGGAGTTGTTTGAGCCATGCGAGTCGTAGAACAACATGTGTAGGGTATGTGAGTCATTGGATAATGAGGTACCTAAACAACTTAACACGAGTATTAGTGGGATAACTAATGAAAGTGGCACCGTGAGCAACATCTGCTATTTGGTTTTCCTGCTCACTTGTGTCCCGTAAGACCCCGAGTACTTGATTCCTATTCCTTGATTTATCGCTATCCACATCCGGGAGGTATATGGGACCCCACGAGCGAGCTTGATTCCGTCTTATTTCTTGGGGCCACAAACTAGTTTGAGGTTTTATTTACTATCCTGTACTTATGCCATGCTACTTTGCATTTAATTTGTGCGAGGAGCACCTTTGTCTTGTTAGGATCGGGACACGATTCCGGTGTCGACAAGCCCAGCCACACTTTCGGGTTCCCGATCGTTCACGGTGTCTACCCAAACCTTGAGCCCGTCTCGAGTCACCGTTGCGGGATCTACTTAAGGGTGGCCTCGAAATATTTCTGAATTGTGATTGTTCGATCGTGAAAGCCTCGTTGGGTTTTGATTTGGTTTTTCCGAGGTTGATCGAGCGTGTGTTGCTATTGGTGCACCCCGGCCGGGTAAAACTTTCTGAAAGCCGTGTCCGCGGATATGGACGACTTGGAGCACAGTTTCTTGATCATAGACAAGCATAACTAAAGTACCGCTTTAATCTGACTAAGTAACTTGACTAGTAAATAGAGCAACACTCATGGAATGGTTAATAAAATTGCCAACGGATGGGGGTTGTTCGTCCGCTTCCTTGTTGGTAAGCAGGGAGGAGGATGGATCGGATGAGATTACCATTATAACTGTTGTTCTTAATTCACGGACATCCGTCTATCATTGGTTAGGCGGATGGTTAGCGTTTATCTGTAGAATTGCTAGGGTTTATCTTTCGCTGCAATTGCGTCACCCCAGGTTGTGTCCCCTTTAGAGGCATTAAGACTTGCTGAGTACCCTTAGGGTCTCACACGATAAATTCTTGGTTCAGATGCACAGGTACCTTCGCAGGACGGATACTGGGTGGAAGAAGCCGAAGATGTGGGAAACGATCGTTCGGTGTAGAGATTCCGGGAACGGGGATCCGTGAGACCTGTAGTTGGGATGTCCTTATTTCTATGGCATCTTATGCCGATTTGCTTCTTATCCGTACTCGGATTTTGTTGCCGCTTCCGCATGATACTCTGATGTGTGTTGTATGAGGAAGTATCCTAAAATATAGATCTATCTAGGTCATTTGAATCTTGTCGTATGGCGTTGCTATATTTCCTTTCTTTCTAGATGGTATGGCTCTGATGTACTCTTGTATGGTGGCTTGCGTACATACCCACTTGTGTACGTAGTTGATCCCTTCGCTAGATTCGCCGCCCGTCTGAGGTCCCGTTGAGAGGGTAGTGGTTGGGACGTCTGAAAGGACTACCAGTGAGTGGCTTTTGGGGCCCCACCGTACTATTTCAACCACTACCACTCATCCAGGCTTGTATCTAGGAGCGTAATTCACCGAGGTAGTTACAATTGGTATCAGAGCCATCCCGACCTTCGTGGTTTCAAAGCAGTCGTTGTCGATCTAGCAAATATTTTGGTAGTTATGTATATTAGGGAAAAACAAAAGCGAGTAGGACTGCTTCCACTTTTCTTTTACCCTCCCACCCACCCTTTTACGGTAAGGAAGTGCAACGTTTTCAATTCTCTTCTCAAAGTTCAAACTAGGATTCACGTGTTACGGATTTCCGTAGTACCATAGGTTGTGTGTGTGTATGTGTGTAATCCCTTGTCTACTGTTGCATCCAAGTTGTTATCTTATCGCCTTTGGTTATCAACTGTTGGTACATTCCATACCGAGTGCTTTTGCAACCGACGCAATCTATCTTCCTCTTTGTATCCGACGCTATCTTGTTTGGGGTGTTCGTTTCCGTAGTTACCAATCTTTAGGTTTAAATGTGAGAAGAAGGGTTAGGATATGTGTTCCACTTGTTCATGTCTTGAGTAATGATTTGAGTGCGGGATGGAGTCGCGACCATACCACTACTTTTATCATTCGCTTTTGTATATTGAATCGGTAGAGTCACTAATCTTGATTCGTTAAGTAATTTTGCGCATCTATTGGTATTCTAATGCGAAATTTGTGGAAAATTTTCTTTGATATATTTGTGTACCACACTTCTTTTCGATCGTGTGCGATATGCTTGATATCTTTAGGTGCTATGAACTTTGTTGATATTTTAATATCATCTCGAGAAATTGTATCCTTTAATCTTGGTTAATTCCATCTTGGTACTATTTTGGATTATTATCATTTTCCATTATAATCTTGACTTGAGTTTATATCAATGACAGGATGGCTCCACCACGCCGATGAGGAGGACATACCTCCGGGCGGGCTCATTTGTCAAACATTGCTAATGCTTTGGCAGCCATGCAAGAGAACCAGGCGCTTTGAGGAAGGCGTCGGAGAAAGCGAGTTTGCTCCACTTCCTCCACCTCCCAAGCGTGGAGACATCAAGAGCTTCCTCAAGTTCAACCCTCGTCAGTTTGATGTGTCTGACCGACCTCTGGACGCGGATGATTGGCTGCGTGAGATCTCAAGGTTGCTCGAGACTGCTGATGTTCCAGAACAGGAGTGGGTCAAGTGTGCTACCCACCTTCTCAAGGGAGATGCAGCTCTTTGGTGGGAGAACTACTTGAAGGCAAGTGCACTGGTTCCACCTACTTGGGAGAGGTTCACTGAGCGTTCAAAGAGCAGTTTCTCGGAGATTGTGATGGAAAGGATGAAGGAGGCTTTCCTCAACCTGAAGCGTGGAAATGATAACGTCAACACCTATATCAGAACTTCATGAATCTGTCCGTTATGGTGGTGATGAGGTATCGATGACAAGAAGAAGCGAGAAAAGGTTCGCAAGGGCTCAATGCGTCGATCAAGTATGCAATCACGCATGCAAGACCGGCAACCTTCCTGGAACTACTGACACAAGACCTTTGCAAGAGGAGGCAAGCGAGCAAATGTTTGAAGAGTCCAAGAAACACAGAGATGCATCAAGCTCTGCGATTATGGCAGCTCCTTCTAAGCGGCGTTGCGGGTTCCTAACACCCCACCGTCGCTCCGGCTCCACCAAGACACCGCAAGTTTCGCGTCAAGGCCACCAAACTTCACCACTGCGGCTCCGGGGCTACAACAACCATTACCACAGGGCGCTGGCGGAGTCACAGCTACTCGCTCCACGTCCTCATGGTGCTTGTTTCACATGTGGAGATCATGGACATCCCAAGAACTGCCCAATGAAGAACAAAGCTCTCCCTCCACCCCGCCAAGATCTGCAACAAGCTCTCCTTGGTTCGTGCACCACCGCCTCGGGCTCTCAACATCAACACTAAGCCGGGTCTGCGGTTGTTCGCCAGCTAACGTCAACGCCTCTCAAGCTCGCACTTTGGAGTTGTAATGGGTATGCTTTCAGTTAACTCAGTCCCTGCACGAGTTCTCTTTGATTCCGGTGCATCGCATTCTTTTGTGTCTCACAAGTTTGCAAATGAGAATGAGTTAGTCATGGTTCCTCTCCAAAAGCGGTTAATGGTTCTTTCTCACAGGGCAAACATGAAATTTGAGCTTATCAGCCATGGCAATCAGATTGAGATTGGTGGTTCTTCATTCTTGGCTTCTTTGATTGTTCTGGGCAACTCTGACATTGATGTCATCATGGGCATGGATTGGTTGACAGCAAATGCAGCTGTGATTGATTGTCTTTGAACGCCGGTGTCTTTGAAGATTCACGAAGGCCATATAGTCTTTTCTCCAAGTCGACTCCTTTGTCCATCTCTATTCCTTGGCGACTACGAATGATGATGCTATGGAAGCTATTCGGAGAGGGTACCGGTGGTCTGTGAGTTCCCGGATGTTTTTCTGAAGAGTTGCGGGTATGCCTCCGGATCGCGAGGTTGAATTCGTGATTGAGCTTGAACTGAACGGCTCCTATCTCCAAGAGGCCATATAAAATGGGTCCTTCCGAGTTGGTGAACTCAAGCGACAACTTGATGAACAAGAGAAGTTGGGTTTCATTCAACACGCACTTCTTCTTGGGGTAGCCCAACAATCTTTGTGAAGAAGCGTGTGAACCGATAGGCTATGTGTTGACTACCGGGCTCTAAATGCTAAAACCATCAAGAACAAATATCCTCTTCCACGGATAAATGATCTTTTGATCGGTGGCGGGCTGTGGTGTTCTCTAAGCTGGACTTGAGAAGTGGTTATCACCAAATCAAAATTCGCAGAAGATGTGCCTAAGACAGCTTTCACCACCCGCTATGGCTGTGAGTACACGGTCATGTCTTTCGGTCTCACCAACGCACTGCTACTTTCTCGAGGTGATGAACTCCGTTTTCATGGAGTACTGGACAAGTTTGTTGTGGTATATGGATGACATTACGGTTTATTCCAAGTCTAAGGAGGAGCATGAAGAACACTGCGGTGTGTCTGAACAAGCTTCGTGAGAACCGCTTGTATGCAAAGTTCTCTAAGTGTGAGTTTTGGCTGCTGAAGTAACATACTTGGGTCATGTTATCTCGCCAAGGGCATTGCGATCCGGAAACCGTGAAGACAATAGTTGAATGGCTTCCTCCTGCTAATGTCAAGGAAGTGCGGAGTTTTCTCGGCTTGGCTATTGCCGTCGCTTTGTGCAGAACTTCTCGAAGATAGAAAAGCCTCTTACCGATCTCCTCAAGAAAGGCAAGAAGTACTGTGGACTCACGCTTGTCAAGAAAGTTTTGAGACACTCAAAGAGAAGCTCACTTCCACGCCAGGTCTTGGTTCCTCGGATACATCTAAGCCTTTCCGGATATTCTGCGGCCTCTTTGCAAGGATTGGGTGCGGTCCTTATGCAAGAGAGACGGTGGTTGCTTATGCCTCTCGTCGATTGAAGACGCATGAGATCAACTATCCCACAAATGACCTTGAGCTAGCAGATTGTCTTTGCTTTGAAGCTATGGAGGCACTACTTGCTTGGCAACCGTTGTGAGATCTTCTCGGACCACAAGAGTTTGAAGTATATCTTCACTCAACGGATCTCAACCTTGGCAGAGGAGATGGATTGAAGCAATCAATGACTTTGATGTGACCATCAACTACACTCGAGCAAAGCAAGCGTCATGGCAGATGCGCTTAGCCGTAAAGCTTATGTCAACAACCTCATGCTAGAAGAGCGGCCTCTCTTGTGCGAGGAATTCCGTCGGCTAAACACGAAATTGTGGAACAAGGGCATCTCACGAACCTTCGGATACTCCTCTCTTGGAAGAACAGATTCGCTCTCGTCCT
Source organism: Avena longiglumis (assembly GCA_030063025.1). Taxonomy (NCBI): domain Eukaryota; kingdom Viridiplantae; phylum Streptophyta; class Magnoliopsida; order Poales; family Poaceae; genus Avena; species Avena longiglumis. Next base: position 96,542,583 of record CP125979.1, read on the forward strand.
TGGTGATCCGCACCAAAAGCTAATCTCTAAGCTTGACCTTCAGTATGAGTCCTTCCACGTTGATGATCAAGGCACGCTCTTCTTTGAACATCGGATGTTTGTTCCAAACTACCCGGTCCGAGAGACCAAGTTCTCAAGGAGGCACATGATTCGGTTCTTTCTATCCATCCCGGCAGCACAAAGATGTACATGGACTTGAAAACACAATCTTGGTGGCACAGGTTGAAGCGGTATTGTGCAAAGTATGTCTCGAGAATGTGATGTGCATCAGAGTCAAGGCTGTCCATCGAAACCATTTGGTCTTCTGACCATTGAAACCTCCGGAATGGAAATGGGAGAAAGTAGAGATGGACTTCATCACTCGCTTTCCAAGGTCTGAGAAGGGCAACAATGCAATTTTGTTGTCATCGATGAGCTTTCTAAAGTGGCTCATTTCTTCCATCAAAGAAACAATTTACGGAATTCATTGGTGAGCTCTATATCAACAATTGTCTCTTTGTATGGGGTTCCACTGAAATCAGTTCAGCACGTGGAGCATCTTCACCTCAAAGTTCGGAGAGTTTCCAAAAAGCTTTGGGAACAAAGTTGAACTTCACCTGCTTACCACCCTCGTCTCAAGGACAAGTGGAAAGAATCAATCAGTTCGGAGGATATGCTTGGGCTTGCGTCATCTCGTTTGGCATGAAGTGGGAGGAATGCCTTCCATATGCTGAATTCTCCTACAACAACAGCTTCGGAAGAGTCGAAGATGGCACCATTCGAGGCTCTCTATGGACGCAAGTGCGAGAACTCCGATTGGTTGGTCGGTGCGGGAGAAAGAATCTGGTTTGGCCACGACATTGTAACCCAAGCAGAGGAGAAGGTGCATATCATTCGGAGAACACGAAAATTGCTCAAAGTCGTCGGAAGAGCAACTATGACGAAACACACGGATATGGTATATGCCCTGGTGATCTCGTCTACCTTCGTGTCACTCCCATGAGAGGAACACACCCGGTATCAAAGGAAAGTTGGCTCCTAGATACATCGGTCCTTTCAAGATACGTGGTAGAAGAGGAGAAGTTGCTTATGCAATTGGAGCTTAGGAAAAACTCAAAGTCCATGATGTTTTCCACATCTCTCGGCTCAAGAAGTGCTTCAAAGACCCGGCAAGACCGTGGACCATGAGCTAATCGACCTCCAAGAAGATCTGTCTTATCAAGAACACCCACCAAAATCCTTGAGACCGCAGAGCGAAGGACTGCAACAAGTCCATCAAGTTACGCAAGGTGCGATGGTCACACCATTACATTGATGAAGCCACATGGGGCGTGAAGATGAACTCCGTGCCAACCATCCTTCTCTCTTTGTATCTTCTTCTTCTTCTTCCTAGAATCTCGGGGCGAGATTCCTGTTTAGTGGGGGAGAGTTGTAGCATCCCAGTTGTCTAACACCTGTAATGCTACATGTTATAATAATAAAATGGGCCACTTCCAACATATAATTGTTGCATCATCATCATATCATGCTCATACCATCATACCACCTTGCATTTCAGCATCATATAAAACCCTTTCTTGTTTGGTTCTTATCTCATGTGCATGATTAACTGTATTTGCCTCTTGATATTGTATTTGGCTCTTGCTATATTGTTAAATGCCCAAGTTGAGTTGAGGGCATCTCTCTTATTGACTCCACCACCTTTTCTTTCACCACCTTATATTCCACCATCCAATTAATATGAGCTTGGCATTTTAATTTGGGTTATCTCTAGCTCATGTTGGCTGGTTGGATTCCACCCCTAATTTTTGCTTGGCCTTGCCCACCTTTTGGGAATGCATATGAATAATGCCATGTTAATATTATTGTTTTCACAAGGATAAATTTGGCATTTATTATTTTGCATGGGCCATGCAAGTGCCACCTTTTTTAGTATCTGGTTTTTACTTGAATTCTAAGTGGATCATCTTTTCCTTTGCTTAATCTTGTTTTGGGCTTGTAGTTTCTTCATCAAATCATCTACCTCTCTTCTCCCCTTTAGCTAAACCCCTACCCCCATGCCCCATGCACACATGTGCTCATGAGGCATGCACCAACCAAACCACCTCTTCTCTTGGATCTTGCTTGGTCATTGTTGGAGCATGCATGGACCAAAGGAACACCCCATCATCACATGATCATCTCTCTCTCCCTCTCTCTCTTTTTCTTGCCTTGTTCTAGTTAAGGTTTGTTTGGAGCATGCATGATCAAGTGCATGAGCCACCCCTTCTATCCTTACCCCCCCTCTTAGCAAAAACCCTAACACCTAACCATGCCATCTCCACTAAACAAAACCCTAAGCCACCCCAAACCCCATACTAGCTAAACCTAAACCCCACCTAGTCTAAGCAAAACCCAAAGTACTCCATCTCTCCCCTTCTCTTCCATGCAGGCCCCACCCCAGCACCCTCTACCAGCTACCCTTTCCCACACGACCAGGGACCCCCCCCCAACCTAACCTAGCCGAGGATACCACCACCCCACCGAGCCCCTTTCTCCCCTCTTTCCTCCCTGCCTCAGCATCCCCACCCCGAGCCACCACCTCTCTGTCCTCCCTCTACCCCACCTGCCAGCCTGCCCCTCTCCTCCCCAGCTCTGCCGCGCCACCCCTGGCCCCATGCCGAGCACGTGAGCAGGAAAAGGTGGTACCCTGGCCAGCTTCCCCTCCCACACGCAAGCCCCTCCTGGCCGTCCTTATCTACCCCCCAGCACCCTCCTGCCCTCCCCAGATCTGCCAGGGCTGCGCCCTCTTCTCCCCTCCTCCCCTAGCCATCTTTCTCACCTCGCCACACACCGCCAGTCTACCACCTGCCCCCGTCGATCTAGCCGGTGGCGTGCACGCTGCGGTGTCGAGGAAGCCCCGTGGAGCCTCTGCGACGCCCCTGGACCGCGCCAACGAGGAGGAGAAGGCCTGCCCCGCCGCTGCACGCCGGAACGCCACCGAAAACCCTAGCGCCTCCGTCCGCGAGCCGCACCGTCGATCGCCTGCATCCCGAGCCTCGCCACCGTCACCGGTAAGCACCTCGTCCTCCAGACATCCTCGCCGCATCGCCGCTTCTGGCGTCGCCGTCCCTTTGTCGAGCACCCTCTGCGTCCGTCGATCGCCACTCGCCGCAGCGCGCAACGCTTACCTAGCCCCCCTGCTTTTCCCTGTCAGCAAACCGCAGCCACCGCAGTGGCTCAGGCCTCTGCGCACCAGCCCGCGTCGCGTTCGAGCCGCCTCGCCACCGCCAGCTTGGCATCGAGCCGGCGAGAAGAGGAACGACGCGGCTGTTTTACACACACCCCCCTCCCTGTTCTTTTTCTCTGCAAACTGCGCCCTCTAGGCCCACCAGGCAGCCACCGTGACCATCTCCCCGAAAACCCCCTGCCTTCTTTTGTTCCCAACCCACGCTCCCCAAACCCCACCTGTCAGTGGCTTGGCGCTTTTATAAAAAGGGTCCTGTGTTTTTCAAACTCAACCCGCGGTCCCCCTGGTCTCCCAGCCACTGGCGTGTGGGCCGCAAGTTCTGGCCCCACCTGTAAGTGTCTGTAGGTACGTTAGGCTGGGTGCAAAAAGTATTTTCTGCATGTCTGTTTAAAATTCAAACATATACAAATTAATTCAAATTCAAATTTAATTCTGTTTTAAAATATCTTTTAAACTACAAATCCAAATAATGCAAATGATATATGTTTGGATATCAGAAAAATGAGAGGATTCCAAATATGCCATCCAATTAGCCTTTTGCACAAGTAAAATTTCCAAGTTTATTTAAATTACCCAATTGCCACTAGAATTTCAATAATTAATAACTTTTGTTTTATAATTCCAAATTTAGCAAATGATATGTCTAAAATGATCAGCTCGACGAGACCTTTCTGTTTATGCCATCCATAACTACAATTTCAGCATGCATCATATAAAAATATAGGGTACAGCAAGTGTTATGACAACAAATGTGATTCCAAAACCCCATTAAAATGTTATTACTTGTCCTCCACACCTCACCATGCCATGCTACCTTATTGCCATGTAAATTGTGCATCATTCATCATGGCATGATTGTTTGCTTGACGCATCTTATTCACATGCTTGTGCTCTATATTCATGTTGGCCTTGTTTATTTGGTTTTTCTCGGATGAACCTTTGGCGGGGTTATATCAAGAGAACCGGGAGCACTACCGGATCCGTCCCTCGCCTAACCGAGTCAATGGCAAGCACTTCCACATGCTTGCATACATACATACCTATTGCCTCTATCTTATTCTTGCATCATTGAGTCGCGATTGCATTAAATTGAATCCCAAGTATGCATAGCCTTTACTTTTAAACCCACCAAGCTTGTTCCCCATCCCATGAGCCACTCTGTAGGAGTTGTTTGAGCCATGCAGTCGTAGAACACATGTGTAGGGTATGTGAGTCTGTTGGATAATGAGGTACCTAAACAACTTAACTTTGAGTAGTAGTGGGATAACTAATGAAAGTGGCACGGTGAGCAACATACGCTATTTGGTTTTTTCGCTCACTTGTGTCGTAAGACCCCGAGTACTTGATTCCTGTTCCTTGATTTATCGCGCTATCCACATCCGGAGGTATATGGGACCCCCACAGGCGAGCTTGATTAGTCTTATTTCTTGGGGCCACAAACTAGTTTGAGGTTTTATTTACTATCCTGTACTTATGCCATGCTACTTTCGCATTTAATTTGTGCGAGGAGCACCTTTATCTTGTTAGGATCGGGACACGATTCTGCGGTGTCGACAAGCCCAGCCACACTTTCGGGTTCCTAGTCGTCACTGCCTACCCAAACCTTGAGCCCGTCTCGAGTCGGTGGCCGTTCGCTATGGATCTACTTAAGGGTGGCCCCTGAAATATTTCTGAATCTGTGATTGTTCGGTCGTGAAAGCCTCGTTGGGTTTTGATTTGGTTTTCGAGGTTGATCGGCGTGTGTTGCTATTGGTGCACCGGCCGGGTAAAACTTTCTGAAAGCCGTGTCCGCGGATATGGACGACTTGGAGCACAGTTTCTTGATCATAGACAAGCATAACTAAAGTACCGCTTTAATCTAACTAAGTAACTTGACGAGTAAATAGAGCAACACTCATGGAATGGTTAATAAAATTGCCAACAGATGGGGTTGTTAAGCTTCCTTGTTGGTAGCGAGGAGGAGGATGGATCGGATGAGATTACCATTATAACTGTTGTTCTTAATTCACGGACATCCGTCTATCATTAGTTAGGCGGATGGTTAGCGTTTATCTGTAGAATTGCTAGGGTTTATCTTTCGCTGCAATTGCGTCACCCCAGGTTGTGTCCCCTTTAGAGGCATTAAGACTTGCTGAGTACCCTTAGGGTCTCACACGATAAATTCTTGGTTCAGATGGACAGGTACCTTCACAGGACGGATACTGGGTGGAAGAAGCCGAAGATGTGGGCAACGATCGTTCGGTGTAGAGATTCCGGGAACGGGGATCCGTGAGACCTGTAGTTGGGATGTGCTTATTTCTATGGCATCTTATGCCGATTTGCTTCTTATCCGTACTCGGATTTGTTTGCCTTCGCATGATACTCTGATGTGTGTTGTATGAGGAAGTATCCTAAAATATAGATCTATCTAGGTCATTTGAATCTTGTCGTATGGCGTTGCTATATTTCCTTTCTTTCTAGATGGTATGGCTCTGATGTACTCTTGTATGGTGGCTTGCGTACATACCCACTTGTGTACGTAGTTGATCCCTTCGCCGATTACGCCGCCCGTCTGAGTCCGTTGAGAGGGTAGTGGTTGGGACGTCTGAAAGGACTACCAGTGAGTGGCTTTTGGGGCCCCACCGTACTATTTCAACCACTACCACTCATCCAGGCTTGTATCTAGGAGCGTAATTCACCGAGGTAGTTACATTGGCCCACTTGTATATGGCAGCATATGGCTGTGCTAGTGGTGCTAAAGTTTAGTCCTACATTGCTAGTTGAAGGGGAGTTGGACCACCTTATATAGTAGAGTATTGCACCACTCACTAAGGTGTGACAAGAAGAGCAGCCCTCGCACACTCCTCCGACTCCGCCCACCTCGCCTCGCCACGCCACGCCTCGCCTCGCCTCGTCACGACTCGCGCGCACCGCGGGTTGCGGGAATCTCGCCGAGCCGAGATTTATTTTGCTGGTCGGGAAAACTGATTATGAGTCATTAACGGACGCGTTAATTATAGTCGTTTCCAGTTTTTATGGATGTGGACTGTTAGCGACTCGGACGTGGGCTGAGCCCCACGATCTCTCTAACCTGCATTATATAAGCGTTTACGCAAAACCTAATCGGTGAATCAATCCACACACGTGCCTACCCTCCAGAACCTTGGCCGCCACTTTCGTCTTCCACATCCCGGCTTGCGGCGTGCACCACAGATCGGGACAGTAGGCCTCCGAAACCCCGTCTCTCGTGAACCTGTACGGGCGAGGGGCGATCAGGTTTTTGGGGAGCGCTCAGCGCGACTACTTGCAACCACGACATCATCCGACGACGAGTTCCTGAACGACGACTTCTTTCCGACACGTAATCCAAATGAACCTCAACATGGGCGACAGCTCTGCTGCTGCTACCGCCGCGGCTACTGCCGCAACTGCATCGTATGTGATTTCAATCTTTCTCTTTTGGATTATGCTAGAGTTTCTAGGTCTAGCATTTGGCGTAGATGTGATAGGTTTATCTTGTATAGATGTAATTTGTTCATCTACTTTGTTGATCTGCATGTTTGGTTTTAGTACCGTTTGTATGATCATGCTTTATCAGTTTATTATTCGGATTAAATCATATGGATTATTGCTTATATTTCCAACAAGTACTCTACTAGTTTTTGCTATAATATTCTCAGTTTTCGAGGAGTGACACCTATGTACATTCCAACTGTTTGGTCACTAATCGCCTCGTCGAAATCTGATTTTCTTTGGCTTCTTTATATGACAAGGGATAATCAGCAAAAATGGAAAGTGGGTAAACCTACCGATTGTGTTTTCTGCACTGGCAATGAGTCTATTGAACACCTTTTATTTGGATGACAAGGGACCTGAGAGTTTGCTTCTTATTTCTTTGGTCTTGAGCTTGGTCACGATTACATGTCTATCTCTGAGTTTTGGATTTCAAATAAAAAGCATAGAACCTTGAATGATATTTGTGCTGCGGTGATGTGGAGTATTTGGAAATCGGAAAATGCTTTGATATTTTATTCTCAAACTTGGATTTCCATGAAGCAGGTGTGGTGACTTATGCTTAGAACAATCAAGAAATGGAGGCTCATTTTCAAAGAGGACATGCTTCCCTAGGTGGATCTCTTCTTGGATGCGGTGTACAACAGGTGCAAGGAATGTTGCATGTTGGAGTGGGGGTGAATGAAGCTTCAGCGCGTGACGCCCCATCTAACCCTCCCTCTGGCTCTGGTGTGGTGGCGGCTTCGCCTCTGACGCCATCTTGGGTGCAGGCATGGGCTTCCAAGCCAAAAATCACTGGTTTGCTGCCTGCGGAGAAGACCAGGGCCGCGCTCTACAACATCGGCAAGCGCTACAGAGCAGAAACAGTGGCTTAGGAAGTTAGTCTCCCCGCTGCTCCTGGAGGTGGCTGTTGAGTGAGCGATCCTGATAAACTTCATGTCTGTGCCTGTGTCTATTTGCGTCGTTTCCTATTGTTAGTGGTTCTGTTTTCTATTCGATACTCGGTGACTAAAACAATGACAGGCTTGGTTTCATTTATAAAATGGGACCGGGGATCCCCTTTCTGGGGCCGTTTCGATCTAAAAAAACATCTAAAAAATCACTTTTGCTTCGGTCCCCCACCCCCTCCCCCTCCCCCTCTTTCAAATTTTGACAAACAAAAACTCGATTCCGATTGTTTAGAGGATCGTACAAACCCACCCGAACTCCATATGGTCCTCTTAGACGTATACTCACCATATACGTATACTCATGTGTCTACGGAAGGTGAAAATCAGAAGTTATATAATAACAAAAAAAAATATGACATACAAAGACGTAGATCGCGATAATAGGAGATGAGATCGGCCGATTAGAACGTGGATTATACCCAGTTCGACCGAGTACACATATACAGAGATATACGTGATCTCGATATGGGTTCCGATCGGTCAAAAAAATAACAAGGCCCATGTAACTTAAGTTTAGGGGTGGGGGACCGAAGCACACCTCCTAAAAAATGGGTATCGTGAGGTTGCTCTTAGCCATAAAACGCACTACAGGAGAAGCCGAATACGCCGACGGCCGGGTCCCGTCGGCGTAGGCCCTAAATCTTTGTCGGCGTGGCTGGCCGACGGCGTATGGTCGTCGTCTGACCCGTGAGGCGTAGCCTATTCTCCCGTCAGCGTAGAAAAGCCGTCGGCGTATATAGCGTCGGCGTAGACCATATGGGGCCACCTAGATGACTAACGGCCGTCGGCCTAGATTTTTTTCAATTTTTTTTCCAATTTTTTTTTTCAATTTTTTTTTCAAATTTTTTAACATTTTTAACTTGTTAATCTCAGATGGACATTTTTAATTCTAAGTATACTTAGTCTCAAATCAAATTGCACAATTAATCAAACTTCCCAACCGGTCACCCATCCTAATATTACTCCAGCCCCAGCACGCTTAACTTCTTCGTTCCTTCCGCATGAGTTTCCGACAAAGAAACTAGAACTTGTTGTGAATATTATCATATCAAACCTATTAACCATTACACTATAATGTTAGACATATTTGTTTTTTTACATTCCATACAATTTTTTGAGTAAACAACAATAAAGAAGTAATAATAATCTTGAGTTCAAATAAAAATAAATTAAATTTTATTTATTTTGCTTTTTTATTTAAATTTGAATAATTCATATCTACAAATCCGTAAATCACAATTCAACAAATAATATATCCAAATCGATCAGAAAAATGAGAGGAATCCAAATATGACATCCCTATCATTAATTTAATTATATATTATAAATTTTAAATATTATACCAACTAAAACTATGTCAAGATTCATGAAACACCCCGTTTTTGGCACTCGAAAAATAAAAAATGGCTTTTTGGTGCGACGAAAAGGAAAACTTCCTCCTGCAACATTGTTCGCCATCCCATGATACACATGTGTGCATAATATGGACACATTATCGTAAACTATACCGCGATTATAGCAATAACATTGGTTATTTGACCTGAAATCCAGAAAACCTCAATTGAGATAGGCCATTTTGTGAAGGTTTTTTTAAAAACTCAACGAATATACCAAGTCTGGTATTTTTCCATGGAACTATGTCATATAATATGACACCACGCGAAGGTTTTGCATTGCTTCGATCATTTTTTAATTTTTTATGCCCATTTCAAACTATCGTCAAACTTCCTAAATCGAGGGGCATGATGATTCTTAGCTCGGGGACGAGTCTCACTTTAGATTTCTTATGAAATAGCATATTGTGAACCTAAAAATGATTTTTACAAAAAATCATGAGCAATATATCATGTACCTGTAGTTCAAATCTAACTCATTTCCTACCGATTCAGCAGGAATTTGTCTTTTTCACGAGAGGTGAACGGAAAGGTTTGAGATTCCTAGGTTGGGAAATTTTCCATTCAATATGGTCTAGTATTTTTAAAAAATGTGGTATTATCATTTTGAAACTTTCATTTGGTGGTTGCTTCACAAAAACACCCCGTTTTTTGCACTCGGAAAATGAAAAATGGTTTTTCGGTGCGACAAAAAGGAAAACTTTCTCCTGCAACACTGTTCACCATCCCATGATACACATGTGTGCACAATATGGACACATTATCGCAAACTATACCGCGATTATAGCAATAATATTGGTCATTTGACCTGAAATCCAGAAAACCTCGATTGAGATAGGCCATTTTGTTAAGGTTTTTTTAAGACTCAATTAATATACCAAGTCTGGTATTTTTCCATGGAACTATGTCATATAATATGACACCACGCGAAGGTTTTGCATTGTTCGTTTTTTAATTTTTTATGCCCATTTCAAACTATCGTCAAACTTCCTAAATCGAGGGGCATGATGATTCTTAGCTCGGGGACGAGTCTCACTAAACTTGCATTAGATATCAGATGAAATAGCATATTGTGAACCTAAAAATGATTTTTAGAAAAAAATCATGAGCAATATATCATGTACCTGTAGTTCAAATCTAACTCATTTCCTACCGATTCAGCAGGAATTTGTCTTTTTCACGAAAGGTGAACGGAAAGGTTTGAGATTCCTAAGTTGGGAAATTGTCCATTCAATATGGTCTAGTATTTTTGAAAAATGTGGTATTATCATTTTGAAACTTCCATTTGGTGGTTCCTTCACAAAAACACCCCGTTTTTTGCACTCGGAAAATGAAAAATGGCTTTTCGGTGCGACGAAAAGGAAAACTTTCTCCTGCAACATTGTTCACCATCCCATGATACACATGTGTGCACAATGCAATATGGACACATTATCGCAAACTATACCGCGATTATAGCAATAACATTGGTCATTTGACCTGAAATCCAGAAAACCTCGATTGAGATAGGCCATTTTGTGAAGGGTTTTTTAAGACTCAATGAATATACCAAGTATGGTATTTTTCCATGGAACTATGTCATATAATATGACACCACGCGAAGATTTTGCATTGTTTCGATCGTTTTTTAATTTTTTATGCCCATTTCAAACTATCGTCAAACTTCCTAAATCGAGGGGCATGATGATTCTTAGCTCGGGGACGAGTCTCACTAAACTTGCATTAGATCTCTGATTAAATAGCATATTATGAACCTAAAAATGATTTTTACAAAAAATCATGAGTAATATATCATGTACTTGTAGTTCAAATCTAACTCATTTCCTACCGATTCAGCAGGAATTTGTCTTTTTCACGAGAGGTGAACGGAAAGGTTTGAGATTCCTAGGTTGGGAAATTGTCCATTCAATATGGTCTAGTATTTTTGAAAAATATGGTATTATCATTTTGAAACTTTCATTTGGTGGTTGCTTCACAAAAACACCCCGTTTTTTGCACTCGAAAAATGAAAAATGGCTTTTCGGTGCGACGAAAAGGAAAACTTTCTCCTGCAACATTGTTCACCATCCCATGATACACATGTGTGCACAATATGGACACATTATCGCAAACTATAGCGCGATTATAGCAATAACATTGGTCATTTGACCTGAAATCCAGAAAACCTCGATTGAGATAGGCCATTTTGTGAAGGTTTTTTTAAGACTCAATGAATATACCGAGTCTGGTATTTTTCCATGGAACTATGTCATATAATATGACACCACGCGAAGGTTTTGCATTGTTTCGATCGTTTTTTAATTTTTTATGCCCATTTTAAACTATCGTCAAACTTCCTAAATCGAGGGGCATGATGATTCTTAGCTCGGGGACGAGTCTCACTAAATTTGCATTAGATCTCTGATTAAATAGCATATTGTGAACCTAAAAATGATTTTTACAAAAAATCATGAACAATATATCATGTACCTGTAGTTTAAATCTAACTCATTTCCTGCCGATTCAGCAGGAATTTGTCTTTTTCACGAGAGGTGAACGGAAAGGTTTGAGATTCCTAGGTTGGGAAATTGTTCATTCAATATGGTCTAGTATTTTTGAAAAATGTGGTATTATCATTTTGAAACTTCCATTTGGTGGTTGCTTCACAAAAACACCCCGTTTTTTGCACTCGGAAAATGAAAAATATGTTATACGAAAGTATTTGTATTTTTTATGTATTTTTTTGAATAAAAATATATAATATTTGAGTTTATATAGATATATCTTATTTTTCTGTAAATTTTGATATATTATATGTATTTTTCTGAATTTAAATGATTTAGTTATGATTTTTCTAAGATTAATGTGGCAAAAAAAGAAAAATAGCTACGCCGACGGCATATGTCTGAAACCTACGCCGACGCCGTCGGCCTAGACTTGACGCCGTTGCTCTGCCGTTAGCCCAATGGGCTACGCCGATGGTCATGTTTACGCCGACGGCGGCCATCGGCCTATTTATTCTACGCCGACGCCAAACTGGGCCGACGGCCCGTCAAGCTACGCCGACGGCCCCGACATTTTGCCGTCGGCATATAAAAAGGCCGTCGGCCTATTTAGTTATTCCCGTAGTGACGTGGCAACAAAATGGTTATGGCCACCGAGCTATTCTCAGAGCAGGGCTTTGAGCTGCTCTAGTCCAAAATTATAGGCCTGGTCTTGGTGTGCTAAGAAGCCCACTATTTAGGAAGCACGAGCAGCGGACTCTCTCGTGTCGCTCTCGCCTACCTCCATTTCATCGGAATTTACTCCTCCTGATTTGTGACTCATCTCATTATTTAGATCCTTCCATCCATTCGTCGTAATAATCCTCCAACAACACCTATTTAAACCCACCAATGCAACAAAAGAGAGAGTATGTACAAATATGGGTGCAGCTAGCGAGACTGCGAGAGACTAAATGTGGGCCAAGAACATTACCCTTCGCCATGGCGTTCGCAAACGAGAAGGATCTCTTCTTGGGCGTCGGAGGCATCGGAAACCTTGCAGGCCTTATGGTCCTAGGCGGCCGTTATGGCTTTCGCTCCGACAACAACGACTGTGGCATCTTCACTGATGTCGCGGGCCCGCTCGGTGGTGTTGGGGGCACTGCGGAGAGTTCCACCGGACTTGGTTGTGTCAGTGGTGCTGGAGTTATCCCGTTCAGAGGGTTCACCGGCGGGGACACCACATTGGACGAGCACGGACGTGGAACCGGCGGTTATGGCGGCGGAGGAGGTGCGAGTGGCAGCACGTCCTGAGTCTTCGTCGTGATCTAGATAGCTAGGAGACGAATGCCAGGGTATGCGTTCTAAATCTTGTATGGTGTTACGTTGGCTCTGCGTGCATCATGCCTAGATAACTTGTCATGGTATGAGGACACATGTTCCTGCGCACTTTGCAGCTCCATCAGCATCGCAACCTCCGCTTGACCGCTTACAAGACACACATGAGCACCAAGAAAGGTATCGGCAGAAAGAGAATTTGATTTATACCGCCTCATCGCTGCACCTTCATTATTGTCTTCACGTTTTTACGACCGTCGAGGCGTCGACGTACATACCCGGTGGCTTTGGTTCGGCCTCATCCCTGCACCCACCTTAGTTCTGGCTTGAACCATTGCGTGGCGAAGCATACAGAGAGTAATCAACCACCTTTGGGGAAGCATGGCAACCTCGCACTGTTTTCTACTCCCTTTGTTTTAAAATATAAGATATTTTAGCTTTATGAATTAAATGTATCTAAACTTGTTTTAGTGTGTAGATTCACTTCAAACTTAAATGAACCTACAAACTAAAACAAGTCAAGATATATTTTTTTTTCACAAAGCTAAAACATTTTATATTTTAAAACGGAAGGAGTAGATTTAACGAGCGTCATCCGGTGCCTTGCTTGTTGCACGATTCGATTGGCGATGTAGCTTTATTTTCCCATGCTAGCCTTCTCCTCCGCCAATTGGGAAGACGCCGATCAAGCACAAAAGCCTGAATTATTTCTCATGCATCGTTATAACATGAGACATGGGCATTTAAATGCTTTTGGTGATAGGATTTGTGAAAAATATAGAATCCCTAAAATATTTTGGTGTTTATTGATTTGACCCTCATGAGGAGTATATATAGACGTACACAGGGTAGGTGGAGACTTGGAGTACAAGACGTAGAGTCCTAGTCTATCTCTAGTTGATACCCGTATACATATTCTAACATCCTCCCTCAGTCGGAGCGGGAGTGAAGCGGACGCTTGCGACTGGATTTGAAGTCTTGCGCTTCCGTCGTCTTCACCTCCTTGTCATCATCACCTGCGTGGACATGATAATGAGTGGCACCTAGGGGCGGTGACTGCGTCCCCTTCAGTGTCTCTCTTCCCTCCCGCAGTCACAGCGGGAGTGGCGTGGACACAAGTGACGACGCGGACGCTGTTGACTGGAGTTCTTAAGTTGCTGTAGACGTTGTTCTTGATGTCGATGTCGAGGTAGCCGATCGTGATGTAGCCGTGGTCGATGTAGGTGTGGTCGATGTCGTAGTCGTCGTAGTGGTGTGGCCGCCATTGCCGGAGGCGCAAAAAATTGCGCGATTTTTGTTGTTGTTGACGAAGCTGCAGTTGTGGACGTTTTGCACCTTATAGAGGTACCGTCCGGGGCGTCTCTTGGACGCGGTCATAAGTGAGACCACCGGTTTTGCCAGGACCGGAGGAACCCACCAAGCACACTAGGTTTTGCCAGAACCATATGCGCGGTCGTACATGGATCCAATCTCGGATTTCATGGCTTCTTGCCATTTATTGGAATCTGGGCTCATCATCGCTTCCTCATATGTCTCGGGGTCATCGGTGTTGTCCACCACCATGACATTCATAACGGAATCATACCAATGCAGGTGGTACGAGTTCTCGTTGACCTCCGAGGCTCTGTAGCAACTTCAACCGAAGTTTCATGATCATCATCATTAGCTTCCTCTCTTGGTGCAGGCACCACAGGAACTTCTTCGGTGCTGCGCTACTCGCAATTCGAGAGAAGGTTCGACAACCTCGTCGAGTTCTACTTTCCTTCCGGTCACTTCTTTCGAGAGAAATTCCTTCTCTAGAAAGGATCCATTCTTAACGAATGTTTTGCCTTGGATCTATGATAGAAGGTATACCCAATAGTTTCCTTGGGTATCCTATGAAGACGCATTTTTCGCTTTGGGTTCAAGCTTGTCCGCTGTAACTTCTTTACATAGGCTTCGCATCCCCAAACTTTAAGGAGCGACAATTTAGGTTTCTTCCCAAACCATAATTCATACGGTGTCGTTTCAGCGGTTTAGACGGTGCCCTATTTAAAGTGAATGCGGCTGTTTCTAATGCATAACCCCAAAATGATAGCGGTAAATCTGTAAGTGACATCATAGAGCGAACCATATCTAAGAGAGTTCGATTCTGACGTTCGGACACACCATTACGCTGTGGTGTTCCCGGTGTCAATTGTGAAAGTATTCGCACTTCTTTAAATGCTCGCCAAACTCGTAACAGATATTCACCTCCACGATCGAGCGTAGAAATTTAATCTTCTTGTTACGTTGATTCTCTACCTCACTTTGAAACTCCTTAAACTTCTCGAAAGTTTCGGACTTATGTTTCATGAAATAGATATACCCATATCTACTCAAGTCATCCGTGAAGGTAAGAACATAACGATAACCACCAGCGATGCTACACTCATTGGACCACACACATCGGTATGTATGATTTCCAATAAGTGCATAGCTCGCTCCATCATACTGAAAATGGAGTCTTAGTCATTTTACCCATCGGACATGCTTCGCATCTTTCAAGTGATTCAAAATCAAGTGATTCAAGAAGTCCATCGGAATGGAGTTTCTTCATACGTTTTACTCGATGTGACCAAGGCAGCGATGCCACATATAGGTCAAATTATCGCTTGATTTCAAGCGTTTAGCCTCAATGTTGTTGATATGTGTATTTCCACTATCGAGATTCAATAAGAATAGACCATCTATCAAAGGTGCATGTGCATAAAACATATTACTCATATAAATAGAACAACCATTATTCTCGGATTTAAACAAGTAACCGTCTACGCAATAAACAAGATCCCGATATAATGTTCATGCTCAACGCAGCACTAAATAACAATTATTTAAGTATAAAACTAATCCCGATGGTAGATGAAGAGGTAGCGTGCCGACCGCGATCACATCAACCTTTGATCCGTTTCCCAGCGCGCCGTCACCTCGTTCTTCGCTAGCTTCCGTTTATTCTGCGACTTACGTTTCGAGTTACAAATATGAGCAACCGAACCGATTATCAAATACCGAGGCACTACTAAGTACTAGTGAGATACACATCAATAACATGTATATCGGATATACCTTTCTTCTTGATGTTGCCGTTCTTCAAATCCGCCAAGTACTTTGGGAAATTCCGCTTCGGTGACCTTCTCCCTTGCGGTAAAAGCACTCAAGATCGAGGCTTAGGTCCAGCCTGGTCTTCTTCGTCGGCGTGGTAGCTTTCTTACCACCCTTCTTGAAGTGTCCCTTTGCTTAGACTTGCCTTTCTTGAATTTGGTGGTCTTATTGACCAACAACACTTGGTGCTCTTTCTTGATCTCCACTTCAGATTTCAACATGGCAAAGAGTTCGCAACGTCTTGTTCATGTTCTGCATGTTGTAGTTCATCACAAAGTTCTTGTAACTTGGTGGTAGTGATTGGAGGACACGGTAAATCCCCAAAGCATTAGGAATCACAATACCCAAGCTTTGAAGTTTGTTTGCGTGCCCAGACATCTTAAGCACATGCTCACTTATGGAGCTGCCCTCTTCCATCTTGCAGTTAAAGAACTTTTCAGAAGCCTCATAGCTTTCAATTGCCGCATGAGTCTCAAAAATCAATTTGAGATCCTCGACAATATCATATGGGTCTGACTCTTCAAACCTTTTCTGAAGCTCCGATTCTAAACCATACAAGATAGCACACTGAACTATGGAGTACTGATTCTTAAGCGAGGTAAACATTCTTTACTTCATCAGAAGCATTAGCTGCAGGTGGGTCACCCAGCGGTGCATCCGGCACATAGGTCAAATTACCCTGTGAGGACAATCCTCAAATTGGAACCAATCCATGAAGTTGCTTCCATTGTTTTTCAACTTTTCTTTCTCTAGGGACGCATTAAAATTGATGGTAGGGGCTGCCATTGATCTACAACATATTTGCAATAGTTTAGACTAAGTTTATGACAAATTGAGTTCAAATTAATAATAAAATTAAACTAGGTGAACTCCCACTCAAAACAATATCCCTCACATTGTTTTAGTGATCACACGAACCAAATCCACCATATCAACACCGATCATCACGAGAGTTGACATAGTTTCAATGGCGAACAATCGACATGTTCATCACATCTACTATATGATTCATGCTTTACCTTTCGGTGATCCGTGTTCCGAGACCATGTTTGTACATGCTAGGCTCGTCAAGATCAAACCTTAGTTTCTGCATGAGCAAATCTGGCTTGCTCACGTTGTATACACTTGCAGAATCTAACACACCCGATCATCACGTGGTGCTTCGAAACAACAAGCTTTAGCAACGGTGCTAACTAAGGGTGAACACTTTATGATTTGAAATTGATGTGCATGAGGGATCATCTTATAATGCTACCGTCGTCTACTAAGCAATACAAGATGCATAAAGAATTAACATCACATGCAATTCAATATATATGTGATATGATATGGCCTTTCTTCTTTGTGCCTCCGATCTCCATCTTCAAGCACGAACATGATCTCCATCATCACCGGCATTGCATCAAGGTCAATGACGCTTCTCCATGGTTGTCGTCCACCGGCTTCAACTATTACAACTACTTTGAATAGACACGCGGGTCTTAACATAAATTAAAGACAACCATATGGCTCCTGCCGGTTGCCGACTTACAATAAGGAACATTGCATACATCAAATATAATCACAATCATGGCCATATCACATCATCACACCCGCAAAACAAAGTTAGACGCCTCTACTTTCTTTGCATATTTTACGTGGTTTGGGGCTTTCAATAAGTGTCGTTCTAACTTACGAACAAGAACCACAACATTGATACTAGCATTGTTGATCACCCGTTGTAAATTGGATCTTAACTATGCTAGGAGAAACAGGCACCCGCAAAGCCACTTATGCAATACAAGTTGCATGTCAAGCGTGGAGCAAGTCTCATGAACGATGTCATGTAAGGTTAGCCCGGGCCGCTTCATCCCAACATACCGCAAGATGCAAAGTACACAAGAAGCAATCGACAATAAAAGCATCAACGCACACAATGACCATTGTGTTCTACTCGTGCAACAGATCTACATATAGACACGGCTCTGATACCACTGTAGGGGTTCGTAGCATGGAAAACAAAAATTTTCTATCGCATACAAACAAACAAGCCAAGATCTATCTACTAGATTGTAGCAACGAGTCGATGGAATAACTTACCCTCGAAGATTCCAAAGTGTTTAACGAGAGCGGATTCTCGTGGGTGATGTAGTCGTACTCTTTCCGATCTCAAGATCGTGTGGACGATCCTTCCGGCGCCACGTTCTGGCAGCGCTCCTTGATGATCGGTCACCGTTCGGTACTCGATGAAGACCTTCCTCTCCCTTGTTCCAATAGGCAGCGGAGGTTGTAGTACTCTCCTCGCGATTCCGAAGACAACTGGCGTGGTACAGGAAGTAGAGGGAAATCATGAGGCCTTAAGCAGTGCGAGTATGGTGGAGCTTATGAGAGAGGCTATTAGTGGTCTAGTAATTAGACACACCAATTAGAAGGCTCTAAACCAATTAGAAGGTTCTAAACTGGCTAAAAGCAATTAGAAGCTCTAAACCAAAACGCTCTAAACCGGAGATCTAGAGGTGAAACTTATGTGTCTCTAGGAGGAGCCCCGCCTCCTTTTATGCGAGGGGTCTTGGCCAGGGAGGGAGGAGTCCCTCCCAACTCGACCTAGGGCTGGCGCGCCTGGAGGAGTCCAACTCCTCCTCGAGGTTGGTTCCAACTCCTCTTGCTTGTTTCCCACAGTTTCTTGTTTTGGCGCTTTGACTTTCAAAGCTGGACATTTGACTTTTCTGTTTAGGATTCAATTTAATCCTTTATTTGGGTCATAAGAACACTTAGTACATGATGCAATCATTCCAATATGTAATGACACATTCATGTACTCCTCCCCGGAGTCGGACAATCCGAACCTTCTAGAACATTCGATGAAAACACGGAATCATTCCCGAACTCAAACGGGACTTTCCTTATATGAATCTTATTCTCCGGACCATTCCGGATCACCTCGTGATATCCGGATCCCATCCGAGACTCGAACAACATTCGGTCTCTTTCTCATAATACCATAACTACTCAAACAACGTCGAATCCTTAAGTGTGTCTCCCTACGGTTCGTGAATTATGCGGACATGATCGAGACACTTCTCAACAATAACCAATAGAGGAATCTGGAAATTCATATGGCTCCCACATATTTCTATGATTACTTTGCGATCGAATGAACCACTTACATACGATACCAATTTCCCTTTGTCTCACGATATGTTACTTATCCGAGGTTATGATCGTCGGTATCTCTGCATACCTAGTTCAACCTCGTTACTGATAAGTACTCTTTTCTCGTTCCCGTGATATGTGATCCCTTGTGACCAAGTCACATGCTTGCAAGCCAATTGGATGACATTCCACCGAGAGGGCCCAGAGTATATCTATCCGTCATGTGGATGGACAAATCCCACTCTTGATCCATGTGTTTCAACCAATACTTTCCGAACACTTAATGCCACCTTTATAGCCACCCAGTTACGGTGTGGTGTTTGATGTCATCAAAGCATCCATCCGGTAAAGGTGATATGCATGATCTCATGGTCGAAGGAATTAGGTTACTATGTATCAGAAAGCATATAGCAATTGAACTATTGAAATGAATTGATCTTTATGCTACGCTTATCTATAGGAGTATGTCCACCATATCATTCTCCTAACGATATGATCTTGTTGTTGATAACATCTCAATGTTCATGATAGGGAAACCACAATCATTAATCAACCAACAAGCTAGTGAAGTATAGAGGCTATACTAGGGACTTCAAATTAAGTTTACAATTCACACAAGTATTAATGTTTCCTTTTTAATACTATTATAGCATGAATATAAACATTTATCATAAACACAAAGATATAATAATAACTACATTTATTATTGCCTCTAGGGCATATCTCCAACACACACATGCATGCATGCGCGTGGCCTGGACTCCTGCATCTGCATGGAGGTGATGCGTGATGCAGCTGGGCGCCGGTGCGCACGGACGTGAACGCAAGTTAAGAAAATCACGTCTGGCTGCTGGACTGTGTCCGCGACGTGGCCGTGTGCTCTAGCCGGCCGGCGGACGCGAAGATGATCCGGCGAAAATTGATGTCGTCTGTCGATTTCTACAAGATTTTCAGCAGAGGGTTGTAGTCTTGATCTAGGGATTTATCTTGGGGCTAAACTAATTGGATCTAATCTAAAAAACTAGAATTTTGAAAATTTTGGATCTAATCTAATCTAAAGAATCGATCCGATCTTTGATCTAGACCGGGTGCCGCGCCCCCGAGGAGTAATCTCCCCGGGGGCGGCGCATTGCGTAAGTGGTGGAAGAACCTACGATCGGTGCCGTGAGGCTAACCGCTCTGATACCATGTGAAAAATATAGAATCCCTAAAATATTTTGGTGTTTATTGATTTGATCCTCATGAGGAGTATATATAGACGTACACAGGGTAGGTGGAGACTTGGAGTACAAGATGTAGAGTCCTAGTCTATCTCTAGTTGATACCCGTATACATATTCTAACAGGATTAACAACCACGTAGAACTCTCCACACATCAAGACAATCCACATGAGCAGATGTCTCCATGTACGTATGCCATGGATGGGAGGTCGGAAAGTAGAGGCGATAGCAAAGAGAGCGACGATGTTTTGGTTGGTGCTTCTCGAGTACACCATCTTGAGCTCCGATGTAAAATTCCCTAGGTTTCACACCTTAGTTGGTTGTACCTAGCAAATTTACACGTCGTTACACCTTCTTGGATGTATTGCTTGCACTTTGGTCATATTGATATTCACGGTGAAAACTCATGATCTTGTCTTTACTTGTTGGACTCAGTTAGAGGTGGGCGTTCGGTCATGATCGAAAATTCGGTCTTTGCATATCGGTCTATTTTGAAATCGGTCTTCAAACAAATAAAGACCGAAATTTACTTGTTATTTTTACTAACTGAAAAATTCGGTTACCCGATAATTCGGGTTCGGTTTCGGTCATGACCAAATTGTGTAGTAGATATTATCAAATACAAAAGTTCGATAATATTTGGTAAACCATTTGGTACTATGTAAGTTGTAATTTGAATATAAAATACACTTTATATAGTCATATTAATTTTCGGAAACTAACATTCAATAATACTAAATTTGGCTTAGTCGAGGAAGATAAATCTATAGTTGTGAGCAACTAGGGCTTTGGAACTACGCCACTTTCACCTAAAATTCGGTGAGTTCGGTCTATTCGGTTACCAAAAACTAATGACCGAATTAACCGAACAAAATTCGGTCTACAAAATTTGCTACCCAATTTTTTGATCGGCCCTTTCGGTCTCGGTCTATTCGGTTTCGGTCTCGGTCTTTTCGGGTTCGGTTTTCGGTTATCGGTTTTTCTGCTCACCCCTAGACTCAGTAACAATAGTGAGGCTGTGATGTTCCGTTTTTAGACGCATTGCTATGAACAACCTTTGCCGCGGTTGATATGTTTCCCATAGTGGTGATCCGTGTTGTCGCATGCTGTTGCGTGCCATCGCTTCGGCGTGACTCTTAGGGGTCATGTTTCATGTGTTTTGAACAATTTGGTTATGTGATGCCTCGGTGTCTTGAATAGATCTAGATATCGTGATGGTGTGTTAACCGTGTGTAATCTATATTTTATTAACAATAATAGATTCACTCATCAAGCACAACAAAAGCTAATAGCGCCAAGCATTCTGTCTCAAGTTGCAAGCATGTGTCTCCAAGGGCGTGGTGAGTAGTGTAAAAGTTGTAGGCTACCTTGTTGGTGGTGGAAGATAATCACATACGCCGGCGAGATATAACTACAGGTACATGCTAGATTCACTCATCAAGCACAACAAAAGCTAATAGCTCCAAGCATTCTGTCTCAAGTTGCAAGCATGTGTCTCCAAGGGCGTGGTGAGTAGTGTAAAAGTTGTAGGCTACCTTGTTGGTGGTGAAAGATAATCACATACGCCGGCGAGATATAACTACAGGTACATGCTAATGCAAGTTTGCGATCAATCCCCGTTCGCTAGTGGATCAAAATCACTAAGGCTAAGAATCCCGAAAGCTTGATGGTTACACTTATTTCTGACCAACCTATGCATATCCACCATGTACAGACATTCACATGCCTCATCTATGAACTCATTACCTAGTTCCAAATTTATTTGGTGGATGGTTTATCATAATTATCATTGATGAACACCTACGTTTGGCACAGTCTATTCATTACCTTGCTTCTAGATAACTTGTAAACATTATTTTCTCATTCAATCCATATCGGTTTTTGATCGCCTATTACATACCTAGAGCTAATGTACATATTCTTAGCATCATCTTTAGATGTTTCATAATTTAGTTTACTGGAGGCGCACATTAGTGCACATCCACATCACCCTTACGGCATGCACGACATATTAGTAGAAGTACTATACCAGTGTTATGTTGGTCTACAGATCACATATCATTTAAATAAAAAAATTGTGACCACCAAGTGAAAAGATCCCTCTTATGTGAAGTGGATGTTTCTCCATATTAAGATCTCCAAATTTATTTCTAAATAAATCAGCATCTATGTTACTACGAAATTTCTACACAAAATTGAGAACCATTGCCGTTTCGGGTACACGAACAAACATGAACTTCACATCTCCATCGATCAAGGGCTAGATTTTTGACAAGCTGATGATAGGAGTCAATAATCATGAGTTGATTGGGAACTCGCCTTATTTTTCCCGTGGATGATGTTTTTCGTTAATTTCTTAAACACTATTGATTCTAGTTGCCGAACATAAGTTGAATGGTTCAAACTCTGATCCAACTAGCTAGGTTCAAAGCTCTCACCTTGACCCCGACAATATTTATCCAGTGGTCTTATACTGCTATATGGAGTAGACGACTCTTACGGTTCAAAACAATCTCGATTGAATTGTCTATTCCATACCTTCTTTTTTCTAAACGTATCACTCTATCAAGCAATCTACATAGTGGCACCAAAAATAATTTGCCCTAAGTCAAGAAAACTGAGCTTTGAGGTGCTTAAAAAGTCCAAAGCTTCCATCAAGAGAAGTGCAATGAAACACCAGAAACACCACACAACATTTAAGTTTCATGCTCCTCTGCTGATGCCTATTTAAAGTCCTAGCATAGTAAAGTACGCCACACCACAACTCCACAAGTGTATGCACCAGTAGCAATGACCTCAAGGGAACACCACAAGAGTGATCATCGGTCGGGAGCAGAGGAAGAGAAAAACCTGTTTCGTGGGCGTGGGAGGCATTGTGGACCTGTCGGTATTTCCGGCTGTGGACAGCGGCTACGTCCGGGGATTCCGCAACAACGGGGCTGAAGTCTTATTCAGCATCATGGGCCCATTTGGTAGTGTCGGATACCACGGCGGTGTCCATACATGCATAAGAGGTAGAAGTAGTGGACTAGCTATGTGGATCCTCTATCTGGTGTGTACATCGGACGTGACAAGGAATCGGGTATCTCTAAAAGTTGAGGTTTTGTTGTGATTGTGTCTGTGTGCGCTTCGTACTTCAATTTTTTGTTTACTTTCTAGAAACCAACTGAAAGAAATTTCGTTGATTAAGATTCCAAAACATATATTAACCCGAATTGTGTTTTTTTGCTGGAAACAAATTGTGTTCTTTTTAACTTGGCTTTGCCCTGGTTTTTCCTCCACATCTAACAGTCTAAACAGTGGAACGAAAAAGGTTTGGCCCAATGCCTTGGTTTAATTTCATAACCAGGCTTAATGAGCTCAAATTAAAGCACCAACAACAGAACTTCCTCCTTCTGGTCAACTAGCTCCACAGTATACTTAACTAGGTCCACTCTAATCAGATAGGCCCACTCTAGGGATGCAGGCGGCGGACATCCGCTTAGACCACCTGGACTGTCCGCCTAATTAGTTGACTCCTAATCAGATAGGCAGGTAATCACAACTCACAACAAACTGGTATGCCATGCATGACTCCAGCGGATTGTCCGTATTGTCCGGCGGACTGTCCACTCCTCCGAAATCTGCTCCTTCACTGCAGTATTTACACACTTGGACTCGCCACTCCACCATGGCACCACACCACAAGTGCATCTGCAAGAGCATCTCACAAGCGCTCACTCCCTACTCCTCTGCGCTGCAAGCCAGAACAATGCCCGCAGTTAAGGCCTCACACCTTGCAGGGTAAAAAACCTATTCATGGTTATGGGAGGCATGGGGGATGTGTGGGGCCTCCGGGCTATGGGTGGCGGCTATGCCGTGGGCTTCCACAACAACTGCATTGGGGTCCGTGGTAGAGTAACAGGCTCGCTCGCGTCGGGCGTGGCTTCAGGAGTGCCGACCAAGTTGGAGGCGTCGATGGAGCCAGTGATGTCCCGATCGGAAGGTTGGGAGGTGGCAGCTAGCTCCCCCTTTGGCTGTCTCGGAGGTTGGTAAGTCGGTAGCGTCAGCCTCTGAGGTGCGGCGCTAGTTGTTGAGCCGCTTTAACCAACTTCAGGTCATATATAGGCGTACCAGCTGAAACTGTACCGTCGGAGTTGACCAGTCTGTCCTGTGTATCAGGGTGTTTGTACGAATTTTTTTCCGGAGGGTCTTTATACGTTGGAATGACGGGCAACAGAGTGGTTGGAGAATTGGATACGTCTGTTAAATATAAGGTCTACGTAGCTATGTAGAGTTGTATTCATACTCATGTATGGTTGTATTTGTATCCAGTCGTCTAATATATATATATATATACACACGTGAGGAGGCTATGAGCCACTAGTAGAAAACATGCCTTTCTTTCAGGCCATTAGTCCCGGCTGTGGCTACTAATGGCCCACGCCGGACGGCCCGAGCCATCCCAAACCATAGGTACCGTCCCGTTAGACCCCATTAGTCCTGGTCTGAGACACAAACCGGGACTAAAGGGCCCTGGCCCTGCCGCTCGCTGCGGGCACCCCCTTTAGTCCCGGTTTGTATCTCAGACCGGGATTAGTGGTCTGGCCCTATATGCAAAGTGAGACTATGACACGAAAAAGGAGAGGTTGCAGTTTGAGCAGATGTTATAGGACCACAACAAATTGTTGTACCCAACTTGTGAAGATGGCCAGAAGAAGCTGGGTAGCACACTGGAATTGCTGAAGTGGAAGGCAGAGACCGTTGTGACTGACTCGGGATTTGAGAAGTTGCTGGTACTCATGAATAGGTTGCTTCCAAGAAATAACGAATTGCCCGCCAGTACATACGAAGCAAGGAAGCTCGTCTTCCCTCTAGGATTAGATGTGCAGAAGATACATGTGTTCCCTAATGACTGCATCCTCTACCGCGGTGAGAAGTACAAGAATTTGGATAAATGTCCGGTATGCACTGCATTGCGGTATAAGATCAGAAAAGATGACCCTGGTGATGTTGATGGCAAGCCACCCAGGAAGAGGGTTCCTGCCAAGGTGATGTGGTATGCTCCTATAATACCACAATTGAAACGTTTGTTCAGAAACAAAGAGCAATGCCAAGTTGTTGCGATGTCACATGGAAGAACGTAAGAAAGATGGGATGTTGAGACACCCCGCTGATGGTCGACAGTGGAGAAAAATCGATAGAGACTTCCTGGACTTCGCTAGTGACGCAAGAAACTTATGGTTTGATCTAAGTACAGATGGCATGAATCCTTTTGGGGAGCAGAGCTGCAGTCATAGCACCTGACCCGTCACTCTAGGTATCTGCAACCTTCCTCCTTGGTTGTGCATGAAGCGGAAGTTCATTATGATGCCAGTGCTCATCCAAGGCCCTAAGCAACCCGACAACGACATTGATGTGTACCTAAGGCCATTAGTTGATGAACTTTTACAGTTGTGGGCCGAACCAGGTTTACGTATGTGGGATGAGCACAAACAGGAGCCATTCTACCTACGAGCGTTGCTGTTCGTAACCATCAACGATTGGCCTGCTCTTAGTAACATCTCACGACAGACGAACAAGGGATATAATGCATGCACACACCCTTTAGATGAGACTGAAAGTATATATCTGGATAAATCTAGGAAGAATGTATACCCGTGCAATTCGTCGTTTTCTTCCGTCCAGACATCCCTTCAGGAAAAAAGGCAAGCATTTCGATGGCGAGGCAGATCACCGGAAGAAGCCTGCCCCGTACTGGTGCTGATGTATTTGGTATGGTCAAGGATTTAAATGTAATATTTGGAAAGGGTCCCGGAGGACAACCTGTTCCAAAATATGCCAACGGACGCGCACCCATGTGGAAGAAGAAATCTATATTTTGGGAGCTACCCTATTGGGAAGTCCATGAGGTCCGCTCTGCAATCGACTTAATGAACCTGACGAAGAATCTTTGCATGAATATTCTAGTCATCTTGGGCTTGTTTGGAAAGTCAAAAGATACACCGGAAGCACGGGAGGACCAGCAACGTCATAAAGGACGATAAGGCAAGCATCCATGGCAGTTTCAAGGGCCTGCCAGCTATGCTCTTACCAAGGAAGAGAAGGAAATATTTTTTGAAGTCCGTTTCAGTATCAAGGCCCCGTCTGGCTTCTCGTCTAACATAATGGGAATAGTAAATATGAAAGAGAAAAAATTCCAAAACCTAAAGTCCCATGACTGCCACGTGCTTATGACGCAATTGCTTCCGGTTGCATTGAGAGGGATTCTACCGGAAAATGTTCGGCTGATGTAACACCCTCAGAATCGGACCTATGCAAGTTTTAGCGAAACCCGCCAAACCCGCATAGAAACGATTCAAAGGTGCCCACCAGTCACTTTCGTGCGGGTGTAAAACGAAGTAATAACATTACACAACAGTCCTCGATGGGACCCACAGAATGGATATATATACAACACGACTCCATGAGTCAAGAATACAGATATACAGTACAAAGATCCAAACCACCTTGAAAATGATGGAGCGTCCGACTACGGACAAGATGCAAATGGGGCTAAGAGCCCTGAAGAATAACCAATGGCGTCCATAACCCTGCCCAGGCCAAGCCGGAAGGTAACCACCTAACGCGTCGATATCAAAACTGCTTAAACAAAGGGGTGCCGACAAAGGGCAAAGGAAAGAGGGCGTCGATCGAGGCCAGTACACGGCGAGACTAGAATTCGGCGGTCCTCGCCTACATAGGTATGGTGGACTGAAGCGGAAGCGGCAGCATGCACTAAACAACCTATAGAGACTCGATACAACTGGCGGCAAACAGAGAGGGGTAAGAAGAACCTATTCGGAACCAACCTGATGCTACCATCAAACAAACCCATCCTGGTGTTTCCCCCTCGAGACCAAACGAGGAAGTCAACCGAGGAACTCACACAGTTGGCAGTTTTACTTATTCGGTTATCGTTGCAGCAATTACTAGTCAGGTTTAGATAATCATCCTGATAAAATAAGCAGTGGGCACTTTTAGTTAACCATTCCGTTATAGTTGCAGCTCTTACTAATCAGATACAATTAGCATGAGATAACCCAAAACCCAGCAGTTGTTGGTACTTTTATTTAGCCATTCCGTTGTAGTTGCAATACTTACTAGTCAGATACAATTGTCGCAAGCGACAAACCAACAAGCAATTGTGGGCAGTATTAATTAGCCATTCCATTATAGTGAAGCTGATTACTAGTCATTATAAGTCAAATTTATAGCAATAAACTTTAGTTATGCTTGTCTATGGTCGAGATACTGTGCCCCAAGTCGTCCGTATCCGCGGACACGGCTTTCAGAAAGTTTTACCCGGCCGGGGTGCACCAATAGCAACACACGCTCGATCAACCTCGGAAAAACCAAATCAAAACCCAACGAGGCTTTCACGACAAAGCAATCACAGATTGAAATATTTGAGGGGCCACCTTGAGTCTTACCATAGCGAAGTAAGCTAGATCCGAGAGACGGACTCGAGGTTTGCGACAATGGTACATGGCGGCGGAACCCGAAACTCGGGGTGTCGATACGCGTAAACATTCCGCTTACCTAAGCGATGCGGTGCTCCTCGCACAATTTAAATACAAAAGTAGCATGGCATAAGTACATGATAGTAAATAAAACCTCAAACTAGTTTGTGGCCCCAAGAAATAAAATGAATCAAGCTACGGCTCGGGGGTCCCATATACCTCCCGGATGTGGATAGCGCGATAAATCAAGGAACAGGTATCAAGTACTCGGGGTCCTACGGGACACAAGTGGGCGTTCGGAAACCAAATATTATCTATCACCCACCGATGCCTCTGCTTACTTCAATTTTAGTTGTTAAACAGGAATTAAAGTGAGCGATAAGTAAAGCCATGATCATCTCCAACATCAACATGCGGCAAGGCTCCAACAACTGTGGCATTTGACGACACGCAACAGCACTTGAGCAAGCAACTAAGACGCGCAGGTCCAACTATCTACCAAACAACAGGTAATAGGGTGTGTCCAAGGCAATATAGGGCTGCAAGGGATATCACGGGTACGAAAACTAGAGCATCGCAACACCGATAGCAATAGATCAACAGGAGGGAATAAATGCTATAAAAGTAAGATAGATAGAAAGGGGGAGATGCTCGCCTGAAAACATTGTTGAACGTTCAACTGAAGATCGGGGCGAAGCTCACATCAACTCAACGGCCTTATCCGCGAAGAAGCAAAACACTAAAGAAAACACCGGATGCACTATTTAATACTACGGCAAAAGATCGGTCATGATGCATGTATGATGTATGGCATGGCAGGATGCGATGCAATTAGGTCATATTAAGTGGAACCGGGGTCTCGACAATTAATTAGATGGTTCGGTGAATTATCTACCCCACAATTTAAAGGTTGTTTGAACATAGGAAAATAAGTTACCGGTTCGCTACACAAATTTAAATGAGGCCAATATGAGACTGGATTTGCCCGCATATGGGCCCCATATTTAATTATTAGGTGACTCGGCATAAGTCCCCCAAACCACACAATATGCATGCGAGATAATGTGTTAATATGCAACAAGTTTGTTATATTATAATATAGGGTTTTCGGGAAGGGGTTCACACATTAGGGGTCTCGACGGTCTTGGGGATCCGGGGGTTCAGGGTTGGTCTCGGGGTTCCGGGTTCGACGGAAGCGTTCTCGGACTCCGGGATCGTTCTCGGTAACGGGGTAGATCTTGCCGTGCTTCAGTTTCGGGTGCGGTTCTCGGCGAACTGGTCGGTTCCCTGTCGGAGGTCTTGGCGCTTCGGATCGGCCTTTGGTTCGGGGCCTCAGGTTTTGGGGTTCGCGTCCGTGTGGCGGTCTTGTTGTTCCAGGTAGGCGTTCTCGGGGTCGATGGCGAACTTGAGTGGGTCGGGTACCGGGGTCTTCGAATCCGTGAAGTAGATCTTGTCGTCCGGGCGTCGATGCTTCCGGAAGGAGAACTTGGCGATCCCGAGGGTCTTGATGTTCGACGGGTTCGGGCGCGCCGGGATCGGGCTTCAGGGTTTGTTCTTCCGATCCTTGAAGAAGGTCATGGTGGTTCCAGGGAGGAAGCCTTGGTGTTCCGCGAAGGTAGCCGGATGCGACTTTGTGGTCGTTGGCGAACTCGGATGGTCACCGGGTTCAGTGAATCTGCTCGGCCGATGTCGATCTTGGCGGTACCATGTGGCGATCTTATTACGATTGTCCGCGATGGAGGTCTTGTCGATGAGAGGGCCTTGGCATCTTAACCTCGTGCGGGATATGGTCCTTGTTCCGGCCTTGGTCAGCAAGCATTTCCACCGCGGCGCCATGTCTTCTCGCTGATGCGGCCCGATGCTTGCAGGGGAGAGGGCCTTACCACAGCCACTGGGATGAGCAAGGTGGAGGCCTTGGTGGCAAGGAGGCGAGTGGAGGCACGCAGGCGACATGGCCTAGCTCGAAGGAGGAGGCGAAGAGGGGTTGCAGCGGCCAGCTGTGAGCACCGGGAGGCACGGCGAGGTGGCCAATGCGTAAGGAGGCGGCGCGAAGCTTCGAAGGCGGTGGTCGGAGGTGGTGTGGCGGCGTCGGGGATCTTGCCGGGGTGGAGCCTTGGAGGGAGGTCGGAGAGGGAGGGCCGGGCGGCGGGCTCTGGGTGAGACGCTGGCCGAGCTCATGAGGTCGGCGGTGGCGACCCTTTCATGAGGACGTGGGGGCCAGCGGCGGTCTCGGTCTCCAGGCGCTGCAGAGAAGGCCTGTGACAGAGGAGGGCGCCGGAGAGAGAGGCGGGCAGGAGGTGAGAGGAGGCCTTGAGGCGGCTGGGGGCGGAGGAGGCGAAATCTGTGATGACAGCGACGGGAGCGAAGAAGCGGGCGGAGGGCGGTTGGCAGCGGCGCAGGTCGGGGAGCCGTGCAGGCGTGGGCGGCGAGGGCAAGCGAGCCTGTGAGGAGAGCCTGGAGGAGAGAGAGGACGCGAGGGCGTGGGGATGGGAGAGAGAGTGCTGCGGGGCCGGGGTGGGGCCAGCGGGTGGTGGTGGCACTGGCGTGCGTCTGTGTGCGTGTGTGCGGGTGGGGCGTGTGTGCTTGTGTGTGTCAAGTGGCTGGGTGAGTTGGTTGTGTGGTGTGTGTTGAGAGGGAGGGTTGTCTAGGTGGCAGCGTGTGAGTGGTGGAGGAAGGGAGAGAGGTGAGGTGTCGAGAGGGGGTTGGTTGGGGTGAGGTGGAGAGGGGCTGGGTAGAATAGGTTGAGTAGGTTTAGGAATAAGGGGTGGACCGATTTGAAAATGGGGGTGGTCGTTCGGGTCGATTCGGCCCGTTCGACTGCCCCCACAAAAACAATTAAATGTTTTACTTATTTCAAACAAGCCGTTTGCAAACTAATAGCAGACAAAGTAAAATATTCCGGCGATCCGGTTTTGATGTTTGAATAAAGATGGGGCGTTTTAGAAAACAAAACGGGCTTTGCGAAAATAGTTTTAGACAACAATGCATGATGATGACGATGCAATGCACAAAAACAACGCGATTTTCTAGTAGTGGTTTTGCGGGATGCCACAATTCGACACCACTAACAATGGATCTCGCCCTCGAGATCCGCCTCATGGTACCGGGAAGAAGGCCGGCGATCTGAATCTTCTCGCGCTTCGTGTAGATCCTCGCGACACCACTAACAAGGGTTCCTTCTTCATCTGGAAAACGGCGACACCACCAACAAAGGGTCGTTGTTCCTGATCGTCGAGAGAACACTCCAGAGAAACAAAGGACGAAGATAGAGGCATCAAACGATAAGGCCACCTCTAACTTCCATTAGAAGAGGAAACGTTACATCGATCCACCAGTTCGATGTATAGAGCGAACAGTAAGAGTCGGGTAGGGTGATCAGTCCATCCCGTACCCAAACTATCATCTCTATACATGAGTAGGAGAATCAGGCAACTCAACTCTCGAGATTTAGACTGAAGATCTTCATAGGCGGTATCCGGAACAAAGGGATGATGCCAGCAGAAATCGTATGAAGGACACAATGATTAGATTCCGCGATGGTTCCATTGGCATGAACAACACATGCTCAAGGTATACTCCAACTTCACCAATGCTCGTCCTTCTCATATGTTTTTCAACGACACTGATATCCAGCAAGGAACACATATGGATAAAGAGCTCAAGAACAAAAGATTGGAGGAAGGGTACAACATACAAGTTGCAGATTGACGATCGTAGCACCTCCGTTACAAAAGGAAGAAAGCGAAACCCTGAAGGTACGACGGAAACCCAACCCAGGGTTACAGATTGATGTGGTCCAGTGTCTGATCAGCTTCAAGTTGTTGTACCTGATGACTCCTTGATGGCGCTAGAAAACTTGGTGCTTGATGTTGAGAAACCCAAGAGCAAGGTGTGAAGAGCACAACAACAAGTCTTACCTCAGTTGAGACCGAGGTTATCAAACTAGTAGGAGGAAGGAAACGTCACACAGGTGTTGCAAGCAATGCGGAGACCTGCACAACACAAACTCAAGACTTTGCCCCAACGAATCAGTGAGGTTGTCAAGCTCACCGGTTTGCTGTAACAAAGGATTAAACATATGGTTTGGAAGGTAATGGTTTGCAGCAAGTAAACAAGTAACAGTGGAAGATGTATCAATGGTAAAGATTGTACCGGGGTCCATAGTTCACTAGAGGTGTTCTCCTTAGATAAATAACATGGCATGAAGGGTAAACAAATTACAGCGGGGCAATTGACAGGAACTAAGCAAGGCATAACAATGCAATTACTAGCCAGAAAGATCCTATGAGGTTGATTGGGCAATACAACAATATACATTGACCGCCATCGAACTGCATCTATGACTAGAAGTCCACCTTCAGGTTATCATCCGAACCCCCTCCAGTATTAAGTTGCAAGCAACAGACAACTGCTTTAAGCAAAGTGTGTAAGGTAAACAGTCCACATGTTCCATGAACAAGAGACCGTTATTTTCTCCCTAGTAGCAACAACACATCTATAACCAAAGAAATTATTGTCACTTCCCTTGGAAACTAGAGGCATGAACCCACCATCGAGCATAAATACTCCCTCTTGGAGTCACTAGCAACTACTTGTTCAATATAACCACTAGCAACAGAGAGCATGCAAGATCACAAACAACACAGACATGATAGAATCATAAAGACAAAACCATTAATCAAACCAACATAATAATCTCAATATCCATTGGATCCCCGCAAACACAACATGCATGATTACAAATAGATTAGATGTTGATCATGAACGGAGCTCACAAGATCTATACATGAAAGCACAAAGGAGGAGATACAACCGTCTAGCTACTACATGGACCCATAGTCCAAGGTGGAACTACTCACGCATCATATCGGAGAGAAGGCCTCCGAGATGATCTCCCCTCCGGCAGGGTGCTAGGAAAAACTTCAGATCCCCCCCGATCTAGGGACGATGGTGGCGGCGGCTATAGACGGTTTCGTGGATTTCTGATTGGGTACTCAGGGTTTCTGCATCAGGGGCTTCTTATAGGAGAAGGGGCGAGACCGGGAGGCGGCCAGGCCACCAAACCCTAGCCAGGCGCGGGCCCACCTGCCCCCGCGCCTGGGGTGGGTCTGCCCCCCCTGGCTGGCCCCTCCGCTCTCCTCTGGACTTCTTATTCCCCACAGAAAGTAATTGACTTTGTCCTTTGTCCCATCCAATTTCGAGAATATTTCTTTACTAACTTTTCTGAAACCAAAAACAGCAGACAACAGGCATCTGGCACTGTTGCAACTTGTTAATAGGTTAGTACCAGAAAACATGTAAAAAGCACCTCAAAGTGTGGACAAGTAAAGCAAAGTAGATACTAAACAAGCATGGAGCATAAAAATTATAGATACGTTTCCAACGTATCAGCATCCCCAAGCTTAACTCCTGCTCGTCCTTCAGTAGGTAAGTGATAAAAAGAATAATTTTTGAGGTGACATGCACCCTCACAATAAAGATCCAACCATTTGCAAGCATTGAAAGCTGGGATCATAGAACTCTAAACATGTGCATGAAAGATGGAGTTATAACAATAGGACATAGTAACTATGCATGTAACATGACAAGTTACAAACAAAGATCATGAATAATATGCATTGAAAAACGTTTGTTTGTTTCACATGCAGAAAACATAGCATAGTGGCAATCAGCCTGTCCCTCATAGAGTAGCAATATAATGCATAGGACACCTGCAAAGTTCACAAGGGTGACTAGAAACAAGTAGCACAAGAACAAGTAATAACACAATATGCAGCATTTAATAAGCTTTGGAATACTGCACACAGAATGACAACTATGTTCTCTTAATGGTGCCTAAAGGTAGAAGGTGGAGACTCAAATAATGGTGGAAGAAAGGCCTTTTTGTAAAGGAAGCAGGGATTTCAAGTTTCAAAAAGAGCTTCCAAAAATTATGGTACTTGTTAGCTATCATCCCTCATTTCCCCTATCATAAACATCTTGAAGTGGTTAAGGTTAAATTGCAAAGCTGGAGTATATGCTTGACGAAGTATAAGTTGGCAATCTCATGCCCCTTCAATACGAGGGCCACACCTCATGCATACTCAACTTTGGGTCCAGGTAAGTTCTTGTCACTGTAAGTATTTTCTTATCATTGAGAACCGCCAACGGGGTACCCCTTGCACATGGTACAGGAGCTTTCCCATAACCAAAATGACAAGGCAAGTAGACAATGAGCATCTCAGCAATTCTTCTTATGTACCATCGGAATATGGTGCTTTTTTATCTCTTTCCTCTTTTCTCAATATGTCTCTTTTTTTATAAGAAGAATGCTTCATAGATGTCACTATGCTGGCTTCAAGTTTCCACCATGATTAGGCATGGCTTAGGCTAGTGGCCCAGGCGTTTCTCTAATACAGGATACAAACTCCATGGACTTACAAGTTCTCTCTTTATTTCACACCGGTGACATCCATAGACAAAAGAACATGATATCAACTGAGTACAACAAGGTACATGTGCAATGTTGAAAACGTTCCCCGTGACAGCACGGTTCTTCTAATTCCAACTTATAAGTGCAAGCATATACAAAAAAGTTGTCACAATGGTTCAAGTTTATTAGGGGCAAAGAATAAAGTGTTCCATCAAGTTTGTCAAGGCTTTAATCAATAAGTTTTCACATAATTTTTAATTGGAGGATAGTTGAAAACAAGAATATACTAGGAATGGTGTAACACACCATGCATAGGATTTTATAGCGGACACTGTGGAATAACTTGGTTTCTTGGGAGTTGGAAGCATGAGTAGAACTTACTCATACAAGTGGAGGCTAGCAAAAGACTGGGAGCAACCAACTAAGAGAGCAGTAATGGCCATAATTATGCAATGCAACAAAGCATACTAATCAAAGCAAAGAGTGGTACTACAAGTCAAGGACTAAATGATCATAGAGGCTAATGGTGACTTGTCATAGTCATAACATGGTGTGAGCATGTTCCAAGTCAAACCAAGCAAAACATCAAAGGAGAATACCACAATACTATGCTTTTGCATGCTAAAACAACGCATAATTTCTTCAAGGCACACTAAGCAATCCCAATTGTTTGGAACAAGACATGCTACAACAATAATCACTAAGCATAATGCTAAAATAACACCTAGCATGTCATGCTAAAGTCTAGGTCACAGTCAATGCAAGATCCTCTTGCACTTTGTAACTACCTCAGTGAACTACGCTCCTAGATACAAGCCTGGATGAGTGGTAGTGGTTGAAATAGTACGGTGGGGCCCCAAAAGCCACTCACTGGTAGTCCTTTCAGACGTCCCAACCACTACCCTCTCAACGGGACTGTCACAGGCGGGCGTGGTCGGCGAAGGGATCAACTACGTACACAAGTGGGTATGTACGCAAGCCACCATACAAGAGTACATCAGAGCCATACCATCTAGAAAGAAAGGAAATATAGCAACGCCATATGGCAAGATTCAAATGACCTAAATAGATCTATATTTTAGGATACTTCCTCATACAACACACATCAGAGTATCATGCGGAAGCGGCAAACAAAATCCGAGTACGGATAAGAAGCAAATCGGCATAATATGCCATAGAAATAAGCACATCCCAACTACGGTCTCACGGATCCCGTTCCGGAATCTCTACACCGAGCGATCGTTGCCCACATCTTGGCTTCTTCCACCAAGATCCGTCACGAGAAGGTACTGTTCATCTGAATCAAGAATTTATCGTGTGAGACCCTAAGGGTACTCGAAGACTTAATGCCTCTAAAGGGGACACAACACAGGGTGACGCGATTGCGTGAAAGATAAACCCTAGCAATTCTGAGATAACGCTAACCATCCGCCTAACCAATGATAGAGCGGATGTCCGTGAATTAAGAACAACGATTATAATGGTAATCTCATCCGATCCATCCTCCTCCCTACCAACCAGGAAGCGGACGAACAACCCCCCCATCCGTTGGCAATTTTATTAACCATTCCATGAGTGTTGCTCTATTTACTAGTCAAGTTACTTAGTCAGACTAAAGCGGTACTTTAGTTATGCTTGTCTATGATCAAGAAACTGTGCTCCAAGTCGTCCATATCCATGGACACGGCTTTGAAAGTTTTACCCGCCGGGTGCACCAATAGCAACACACGCCGATCAACCTCGGAAAACCAAATCAAAACCAACGAGGCTTTCACGACTGAACAATCACAGGATTCAGAAATATTTCAGGGGGCCACCCCTTGTAGTACACCCGCAACGAAGTAAGCAAGCTTCGAGACGGACCCAAGGTTTGTGGGGCCGGCGGTAAACGACAGCAGATCCCCAAACGGGGACTGTCGATACCACGTAAACGGGTCACAATTCCTAAACAGTACAGTGTGCTCCTCGCACAATTTAAATACAGAAAGTAGCATGGCATAAGTACAGGATAGTAAATAAAACCTCAAACTAGTTTGTGGCCCCAAGAAATAAGACGGAATCAAGCTCTGGCTCAGGGGGGTCCCATATACCTCCCGGATGTGGATAGCGCGATAAATCAAGGAACAGGAATCAAGTACTCGGGGTCTTACGGGACACAAGTGAGCAGGAAAAACCAAATAGCAGATGTTGCTCACCGGTGCCACTTTCTTTAGTTATCCCAGTACTACTCAGGTTAAGTTGTTTAGGTACCTCATTATTCAATAGACTCTCACATACCCTACACATGCTGTTCTACGACTCGCATGGCTCAAACAACTCCTATAGTAGTGGCTCATGGGATGGAGGAACAAGCTTGGTGGGGTTTAAAAGTAAAGGCTATGCATACTTGGGATTCAATTTAATGCAATCGCGACTCAATGATGCAAGAATAAGATAGAGGCAAATAGGTATTGTATGTATGCAAGCATGTGAAAGTGCTTGCCTGTTAACTCAGTTGAAGCGAGGGACGGATCTGGGTAGTGCTCACGGTTCGTTCTCTTGATACCCACACTCGGTCTATCCGAGAAAAACCAAACAAACAAGGCCAACATGAATATAGAGCACAAGCATTGGAATTAAATGCGTTAAGCAAACAATCATGCCATGATGAATGATGCACAATTTACATGGCAATAAGGTAGCATGGCATGGGTGAGGTGTGGAATACAAGAATATCATTTTTATTGGGTTTTAGTCACATTTTATTGTCAAATTAGTTGCTGTATATTATATATTTACATGATGCATGCTTCAATTCAAGTCATGGATATCATAAACAGAAAGGTCTCGTCGAGCTGATCATTTTAGACATATCATTTGTCGAATTTGGAATTATCAATCAAAAGTTATTAATTATTTAAGTTCCAGTGGCATTTGTGTAATTAACTCAACTTAGAATTTTAAAATGTTCAATTAATATTTTGGATGGCATATTTGAATTCCTCATATTTTTCTGATCCAAAAACATATATTATTTGTATTATTTGGAATTATGAATTTAATTCTATTTTTAGTCAAAATTTAGTCAAAAAGGGTCAAAGTCAAAGGTTAATAACTAAATTAATTTTTGAAAATATTTGAATAAATATTTGAATTAACATTCAAAAACAAATCATTTTTCATATAAGGTTTGAATTCAAATTTTAATCCAGGAATAAGTTATGAATTTAATGAAATTTGAACAGATTTGAAAATGGATTTGAATTCTGAAACCAGAAACCTTTTATTACACAGGCTATCTTAGCTCCAGACAAGCATGTGGGACCTGAGTCTTGGGCTGCCACATGGAACCAAGGGTTTGTACTGTGGTGGGAAAAGGGATTCCTCAGGGGGTTTTGCAGAAAACGGCTAGAGGCTGGCGGTGGGGTCTGGGGCCGCGGGTTGATAACCAGGAGCCCTAGGGGCCTAAACGCAAAAGAGTCTGGAGCCGTTTAACTGACGAACTGACGAACGCACTCGACGAATCTGCTAGCTGACCCCCGATGCCAACGAAGATGGCGAGCAAACGAAGACGAATTCTACTAAACCGTAAAAACATAAAACGTAGGGGAAGGTACCAGCTACAATTTTCGTTAAGGGTGCGACGACGGATCTAGGCTACAGCGAGCGGGGCACGTTGGCGAACAGAGGGGCAAAAAGCTGCTACTACTGCGCGATGCCGCTCGCGTTCCAGCGCAGGCGGTGATCGCGGCGCGGCGAGCGTGAGCGCCAGAGCGGCCGAGGCGGCACAGCGGCCTGGAAAGGTTGCTCACCGGGGGAGGGTGTTGGTGACGGTGGGGAGGTGCCGGAGAGCGCCTAGTCGACGGCGAGGGTAGGCGAACAGCGGTGAGCGCGAGCGACGCATGGCGCTCGGCGCGTCTCGGCGACGCAGGTTAAATGGCGGCTCCTCCTGCTGCAGTCCCGACGAGGCGACAGCGGCACTCCTTCTCCTCCTCGGAGCTTCCTTCACCGGACTACGACGGGTTGGGGACAGAGAGCGAAGGGGAAGGGAAGAGGGTGGTGGCGCGGCTCGATGGAGAAGGGGAAAAGGAAGGAACGAGGGGGAGCTAGGGTTCTACGGCTGCAGCGCTCGGGGGATAAGAAGAGGGCAGGAGGGTGACGCGATTGACGGCAGAGACGGCCACCTGCCCCTGGATGCTTTCCGTCAAGGCCAGAGAGGAAGCAGCGGGAAGAACTACTGTGGCGTGCCCGTGAGGAGGGAGTGTCGGGCCGGCGAGTTGGGCGGGAGGCAGCTGGGCCAGGGGGAAGTGTTTCTGAGCTGCTGCTGGCACTCTCTCTCTCTTTTATTTCCTTCCTCTTTTATTTTTAATTGATTTGTTTGTTTTCAATCTAATGCAAATTCAAACCAGCTGCTGATTTCAAAACTTTGAACTTTGCTACCAGGAAGTTTGAAAAAGGGGGAGGCTTGACTAAGAGGAGAGAAAGAGGGCAACTTGGGTTGGGGTAGACTAGGTGGGGTTTAGAGTTTTTAGCTACGAAGGTTATGGGGCAAGGGGTAGATATAGAAATGACTAAGATAGATGACAAGAGGGAGAGGTGGATGGTTTCCATTGAATCATGCATGCTCCAAATAAGACCAAGCAAGATCAACAAGAAAGGAGAGATAGGGAGAGAGAGATATGGTGATAGGATTGTTCTTATGCTCACACATGATCACATGTGTGTGCATGAAGATGGGGATAGAGGTTTAGAT
Organism: Avena longiglumis; assembly: GCA_030063025.1. NCBI lineage: Eukaryota > Viridiplantae > Streptophyta > Magnoliopsida > Poales > Poaceae > Avena > Avena longiglumis. Next base: position 96,581,525 of record CP125979.1, read on the forward strand.
GATATGGAGGAGAAAAACTACAAGCCATCACAAGATTTAAAACAAGGGGAGGTGTCCCAAATAACAAAGCTAAAGCATTCCCAAAGCCAAGAGAAAAGTGGCACTTGCATGGCCCATGCAACAATATTTGCCATATGGTTATATTTTGAAAACAACATTATTTCATGTGGCTTTAATCCTTGCATTCCCAAAAGGTGGGCAAAGGCCAAGCAAAGATTAAGGGTGGTTTCCAACCAACTAACATGAGCCAGAGATAAATCAACAAAACGCCAAGCTCAGATTAGATGGATGGTGGAATTATAAAGTGGTGATAGAAAAAGGTGGTGGAGTCAATAAGAGAGATGCCCTCAACTCAACTTGGGCATTTAACAATATATTAAGAACCAAATACAATATCAAGAGGCAACTACAATTAATCATGCACATGAGATAAGAACCAAACAAGAAAGGGTTTTATATGATGCTCAAATGCAAGATGACATGATGACATGAGCATGATATGATGATGATGCAACAATTATATGTTGGAATTGGCCCTTTTTATTATTATAACATGTAGCATTACAGGTGTTAGACAACTGGGATGCTACACACTTCAAGCAAGAACTTACTACTCCTTTCCAACACCAAGCAAACTTATTTGCAAAACAACATAGCGAGAATGGGGGCCCAAACTTACTCAAGAAAACTAAACAAACTAAGCAAAGCAAACAAAAACTAAGACGCTCCAAGAACAACACAACTGTGCATGAAACAATAAAAACGAAGTGTCTAGACAAACCTGAGCTTTTTATTGATGAAGAAGGGGATGCCTTGGGCAACCCCAAGCTTTCACGCTTGTGCCTCTTGGATATTTCTTGGGGTGACACCGTGGTGGCATCCCCAAGCTTGAGATTTTGTCCATTATTCATCTCATTGCATCATTCTCTCTCTACACCTGAAATTTTTCCTTCATACAAAACTTCACACAATCTTCATTAGCAACATTAGCTTATTCAAAAGATATTAGACCTCTGGCAAAGCTTTGAAACAGCAAGGATTTTCACTAAAAACACAAGCTACTGTAGCAACTCCTTCAAAAAGCTCAATTTACCTGAATAGAACTCAAAAAGGAATCAATAAGAAGCAAATGCAAATAATGCAGAAATCTGTCAAAACAGACCAGCAGGTAGAAACCGATTTTTTTGAACATCTTCTGTTTCTCAAATCAAAAAGTGTTGAACTAACGAAAGTTAGCTAACATACTGGGGGATTTACTCGTAAATGTTTAGCTCAATCCGTATTACAGAGCCTTCTCAAGAATTTTTTTGGTGGAGGACAGAAATCTGTTTCGGGACAGCAACTCCCCAAATCTTACTTCCCTCTCATTAGAGGTCATTCTTGGCATAAAAAGCAAACAAAAAGGATAAGAAGAGGTCATTACAGAAGTAATAACTTCCAAGACTCAAGGAAACTCTTGGGTTATCTCCCAAAAAGTACTTTTCTTTAACACCTTTAAATTAGGCACAAGAAGCAGGAAAAATCAAGTATTTTCAAATGAAGAAGCATTAACATTCATACTTGCAAAATCTTCAACTACGAAAGGTATCTCATCCAAATGGGTTTTGGAGGATCCTTTCTCATCTCTCTTCGGTCTACTCCCTTCATCAAAAAGATTTTCAGGGGCAATCCAATCAAAATTCTTTTCAAAGGCTTCATGCATTCCAACAAGCTTAAAGGGTATGGGTATATTGAATTCCTCTCTAGGCTTAGTTTTATCAATAATATCCACAACATCTACACTTGAAATGTTCAAAAACCTTCTTGGCCTCCCTAGCAACATCATGAAATTCTTTTGATAAATTTTCAAGGATGAATTCTCTCTTTTCAGCATTCTTTTCTTCTTTTAGTTTTAGGAACAAGAATTGCATGAAGGGGTTAAGGCTAACAAACCTAGCCTCCAACAAATGAACTAAAGAAGATGCAGCAATCTCATAATTAGTAGAACGCTCTGCTATAGATTTATCCTCAATATCTTCATGCTTGCTAACATAATTAAAGAATTCTTCAATATTATCTTTCCCAATTATGGAGCCACTACCTATTGCAAGATCTTTCAGGGCAAACTGGGGGAGCAACATGGTGAGCAAGGTGGCTACTAGGGTAGGAACTAATTTTTTGTGTGTTTTTGAATAAGGCAAGCAAACCAAACTAGACTAATTTTTGGGTTTTTTTTTTGAAAAGAGGCAAAAAAAACCAACCAAAAGAAACAAAGTAAAGAGAAAGGAAGTGAAGGACTCCCCTTGTGAAGACGTCCTTAGCCTCCCCGGCAATGGTGCCAGAAAACTTGTTGATGACTTCTTGATGGCGTCAGAAAACTTGGTGCTTGATGTGGAGTCTTGTTGGGAACCCCAAGAGCAAGGTGTGAAGAGCACAGCAGCAAGTCTTCCCTCAGTTGAGACTGAGGTTATCGAACCAGTAGGAGGAAGAAAACGTCACACAGGTGTTGCAAGAAACGCGGAGACCTGCACAACACAAACTCAAGACTTTGCCCCAACGAATAAGTGAGGTTTTCAAGCTCACCGGTTTGCCGTAACAAAGGATTAAACGTATGGTGTGGAAGGTAATGGTTTGCAGCAAGTAAACAAGTAACAGTGGAAGATGTATTAATGGTAAAGATGGACCGGGGTCCATAGTTCACTAGAGATGTTCTCCTTAGATAAACAACATGGCATGAAGGGTAAACAAATTACAGCGGGGCAATTGACAGGAACTGAGCAAGGCATAACAATGCAATTACTAGCTAGAAAAATCCTATGAGCTTGATTGGGCAATACAACAATATACATAGACCGCCATACAACTGCATCTATGACTAGAAGTCCACCTTCAGGTTATCATCCGAACCCCCTCCAGTATTAAGTTCTGCTTTAAGCAAAGTGTGTAAGGTAAACATTCCACATGTTCCATGAACAAGAGATCGTTGTTTTCTCCCTAGTAGCAACAACACATCTACAACCGAAGAGATTATTGTCACTTCCCTTGGAAACTAGAGTCGACGTAAGCAATACATTCACACCATCATTTTATTACCATCACTTTTCGTTATCATGATTGATATTCATATTGATCTCCTTTTCTTATATAGTTCGAGAGAATGCGGGATCAACTCCTACCACATCAACGTGTACTAGCAATTGCGGAGGAGCTGGCGGGTTTTATTTTCAAAGAGATGGTACACGATTGCGGAGAATTTAGTGTGAATAGGCGCTAATGATCTCCATGTAATTGAAAACACTATAACTTCTAACAAAACACTTAACAAATATGAACTCGATAATTCTGCAGCAGGAATTGAATGCTTTTCATCCTAACACTATGTAACACCCTCAGAATCGGACCTATGCAAATTTTGAGCAAAATTCGCCAAACCCGCATAGAAACGATTCAAAGGTGCCCACCAGGCACTTTCGTGCGGGTGGAAAACGAAGTAATAACATTACACAACAATCCTCGATGGGACCCACAGAACAGATATATATAACAGCGACTCAAAGAGTCAAGAATACAAATATAATATACAGAGATCCAAATCACCTTGAAAATGATAGAGCGTCCGACTACGGACAAGATGCAAATGGGGCTAAGAGCCCTGAAGAATAACCAATGGCGTCCATAACCCTGCCCAGGCCAAGCCGGAAGGGTAACCCTGCTAACGACGTCGATCTCAAAACCTGCTTAAACAAAAGGGGTGCCGACAAAGGGCAAAGGAAAAAGAGGAGCGTCAGTACTGAGGCCAGTACACGGCGAGGCTAGAATTCGGCGGTCCTCGCCTACACAGGTATGGTGGACTGAAGCGGCAGCGGCAGCACGCACTAAACAACCTATAGAGACTCGATACAACTGGCGTCAATCAGAGAGGGGTAAGAAGGACCTATTCAGAAACCCACCTGATACTACCATCAAACAAACCCATCCTGGCGTTTCCCCCTCGAGACCAATCGAGGAAGTCAACCGAGGAACTCACACAGTTGGCAGTTTTATTTAATCGGTTATCGTTGCAGCAATTACTAGTCAGGTATAGACAATCATCCTGATAAAATAAGCAGTGGGCACTTTTAGTTAACCGTTCCGTTATAGTTGCAACAATTACTAGTCAGATACATGTAGCATGAGATAAACCCAAAACCCGGCAGTTGTTGGTACTTTTATTCAGCCATTCCGTTGTAGTTGCAATACTTACTAGTCAGGTACAATGGTCGCAAGCGACACGCCAAACAAGCAGTTGTGGGCAGTATTAATTAGCCATTCCATTATAGTGAAGCTGATTACTAGTCATTATAAAGTCAAATTTATAGCAATAAACTTTAGTTATGCTTGTCTATGATCGAGATACTGTGCTCCAAGTCGTCCATATCCGCGGACACGGCTTTCAGAAAGTTTTACCCGGCCGGGGTGCACCAATAGCAACACACGCTCGATCAACCTCGGAAAAACCAAATCAAAACCCAACGAGGCTTTCACGACTGAACAATCACAGGATTCAGAAATATTTCAGGGGGCCACCCCATTGAGTAGATCCCGCAACGGAGTAAGCAAGCTCCGAGACGGACTCAAGGTTTGCGCCAATGGCTGTAAGCGACTGGGAACCCGAAAGTGTGGCTGGGCTTGTCGATACCGCGTAATCACTCCGCTTACCTAAACAGTACAGTGTGCTCCTCGCACAATTTAAATACATAAGTAGCATGGCATAAGTACAGGATCGTAAATAAAACCTCAAACTAGTTGTGGCCCCAAGAAATAAGACTGAATCAAGCTCTGGCTCAGGGGGGTCCCATATACCTCCCGGATGTGGATAGCGCGATAAATCAAGGAACAGGTATCAAGTACTCGGGGTCCTACGGGACACAAGTGGGCGTTCGGAAACCAAATATTTTCTATCACCCACCGATGCCTCTGCTTACTTCAATTTTAGTTGTTAAACAGGAATTAAAGTGAACGATAAGTAAAGCTATGATCATCTCCAACATCACACGGGCGACAATTCTCCAACAGTTGTGGCACTTGACAACACGCAACAGCAATATACCAAGCGACTACGACGCGCAAGACCATCTATCTACCAAACAACAGGCAATAGGATGTGTCCAAGGCAATATAGGGCTGCACGGTATATCACAGGTACGGAAACTAAAGCATCGCAACACAGATAACAATAGATCAACAGGAGGGAATAAAGACTATAAAAGTAAGATAGGTAGAAAGGGGGAGATGCTCGCCTGAAAACATTGCCGAAGATTCAACCGAAGATCGGGGCGAAGCTCACATCAACTCAACGGCCTTATCCGCGAAGAAGCAAAACACTAGAATAAACACCGGATGCAATATTTAATACAACGGCAGAAGATCGGCATGATGCATGTATGATGCATGGCATGGCAAGGTGCGATGCAATTAGATCATATTAAGTGGAATCGGGGTCCCGACAATTAATCATATGGTTCAAGTTGTTTATCTACCCCGCAAATTAAATGTTGTTTGGACATGGCAAAAATGGTACCGGTTCGCTACACAAATTTAAATGAGGCCAATATAAGGCTAGATTTGCCCGCATATGGGCCCCATATTTAATTATTAGGTGAATCGGCATAAGGCCCCCAAACCACACAATGTATGCATGCAAGAATGGCAAATAATGTGCAACAAGTTGTTATTACTTTTATAAAATAGGGCTCGAGAAAAGGGGTCACACATTTAGGGTTCGGCGAACTTGGGTTTCCGGGGTTCGGGGTCGGTCTCAGGGTCCAGGGTTCGACGGGTCGACGAAAGCGTTCTCGGATATCGGAGGTAGGTCTTGGCGCATTCGCGGAGGGGACCCTGGTTCGGCGTCCGGGGAGCAGAACTTGGGTCGGTGTCGGGGCGCATCGGCTTCTTCCGGGTTGGTGTCGTTCTTGTCATCGCGAAGGTCTTGTCGGGTCCCCAAGTCGGGTCGGTCTTGGCTTCGGGGTGAAGACTTGGTGTCCGGGCGGAGTGCTTGTCATATCCGTGAAGAAGAGCATGTCGGTCCACGGGGGTTCGGCGATCTTGGCGCCGGGTTCTCGACTGCATCCTCGGGAAGTGCTGTCGACAATTGTCTTCGGGTCCGGTAAAAGAGCTCGTCCGGGTTCTTCGGGTCCGATGAAGATCTTGGCGAGGAACTTGGGGTTTGCGGGTCCGACATCGGTGTCGAACTTGTCGTCTCCACACCCAACACTTAGCACCACTTGGTACTACACAGGGACCTGCACGGTGGAAGCGGGTGACATCGGCGACGACGGGGCTCGGGGGCGAGCGGCAACGGCGGTGGGCTGCCGCGGGCCAGCGGGCGCTTGAGGCGGCGAGGGCAGCGCGGGCGCGGAGGAGATGGCTCACTGGCGAGGGAGGCGAGCGGCGGGCGGGGGCTTCGGCCGGGCCGAGGAGGAGAACGGCGGCGGCGGAGTTTCGCCGCTGAGGCGAGCGGGCGGTCCGGCGACAGGCGGCCGGGCGCCGAGGGGAGAGGCGGCGCTGGGACGGGCGTGGCGGCGGGGTCGGGAGCTGGAGATGGCGGGGGGCTCGGGCGGCTCGGCGGCGAGCCGAGGCGACGCGCGGGAGGCGGCAAGGGCGGAGCAGGCGGGACGACCGGGGCGGACTCAGGACGGCAGGCTCGGGCAGGCAACGGGGTCGGCGACGAGCTCGGAGGAGAGGGGGGGTCGCGGTCGCTGGAGGCCGAGGCGGCGGAGGGACGCCACCAGGCGGCGGAGCAGGCGAGAGCGAGGGCGCGGCCGGCGGCGGGCAGCACGGGAGAAGGGCGAGGGGGAAGCGGTGCGGGGCTGGCGTGGGAGCTTCGGGCTCGGCAGGCGGCGTCGGGTGGCGAGGGCATGGGCGGCCATGAGGGAAGGAGGCGAGGCAGACGCTGGAGGGAGGGGAGGAAGCGACGGGGATGCAGGGAGGAAGAAGCACAGAGAGAGAGAGAGAGGGGAGACGCGTGGGGGAGAGCCGGTCGACAGGGTGGGTCCCAGGGGCGGTGGGGACTGCGTGGTGGGCAGGGCGTGCTGGCGTGCGGTTGTGTGGGTCTGGCGTGCGTGCATGTGTGCTTGTGTGTGTGAGTGCATGTGAGGGAGGGGGAGTGGGGTGGTGATGTGGCAGAAGCAGATTGGAGGGGGAGAGGGAGAGGGTGAGGTGGCACATGGTGATTGGCCAGGGTGAGGTGGAGGCGAGGGGGGTAGATTAGGACAGAGTAAGAAAAAGATTTTCAGGTTGGACCGATTAATTTCTGGGGTGGTCGTTCGGGTCATTCGACCCGTTCGACTGCCCCACTCAAAATAATTCAAATTTTATTTATTTTAAAACACGGCTTTCGCAACCCGATAGCCGACAACAAAATAATTCCGGAGACCCGGTGTTTGGCGTTTGAATAAAAGACGGGGCGTTTTTAGAAAACAAAACAGGCTTTGCGAAAATAGTTTTTGACAACCAACATATGATGATGACGATGCAATGCACAAATTCAACGCGATTTTCTAGTAGTGGTTTTGCGGGATGCCACACACTAGTAGAAAAAGAGCCATTCATCCACCCCAGTTCGGAGCATTACTCTCGGTTATGGTTGGACTCGGGACTAATGTGAGCATTAGTCCCGGTTCCAACGGCTAGAATGCCAGCAATCTTTAGTCCCGGGTCAAACAGGATCTTTAGTCCTGGTTCGTATCACCAACCGGGATTAAAAGGTGTGCCCCCGGTGCCAATTCCTTTAGTCCCGGTTCGTATTACCAACCTGGACTAAAGAAAGTGGGCAAAAAAATATTTCAAGTTCTGCTGTGGCAGTAAAACGGGCACAAATCCGTTTAGAGATCGTCTTTTCTAGATTCAAAATCATGCCAAAATATTATAAAAAATTCTAAAAATAAAATCCTTCGAACTGTAGTTATATTAAGTGATTTAATTGTTATGAAAATTAACAAATATAAATTTTGAAATAATTTACAAAAAAATGTTATGAAAAATTCAAATGGCCATAAATTTTGCATACGATGTAAAAAAAGTACAACCTATCAAAACATGCAGAAAAAAATTAGCTCTTTGATTTCAACATCCTTAGGCCGTTTTGGATTCTTAAAATTCGAAAAAAAAAATATTTCAGAAATTAAATTATTTTAGTATTTTTTTATTTCATAATTGAATTCCTCGCATTTTTCTGATAATAATGGATATATTATTTGTTGAATTTCGATTTACATATTTGAAGATATTATTTATGTCATATTAAATGAATAAATGGCAAAAAAGGAATAAAATATTAATTTAATTAGTTTTTACTTTCATTAGAATAAATTATTATTATTACTTATTTATTGTTGTTTACTAAAAATAATTGTTCTTAATTTTATAAAATAAAAACATGTCACATATTGATATGAGTTAATAGGATTGATATACTAGTCTTGACAACAAGGTATAAGGGTCCTTCACGCGGGATGAGAGAGATGGAATGGAGAAGTTAAGCGTGCTGGGGATGGAGTAGTGCTAGGATGGGTGACCGGCTGGGAAGTTTGATCTTAAGTACAATTTGAACTAAGATTAAGTATAATTAGTGTTAAAAATGAGAGATGTGGGAGATTAATGAGTCAAACAATTCAAAAGATTAAGAAAATTTTAAAAAAATCAAAAAAATATGAGAAAAAAAAACTTTAGTCCCGGTTTGTAAAAGGTCCCGCACGCTCGACGCTGCCCCATGAGCGCCTTTAGTCCCGTTTTGTGGCTGAACTGGGACTAAAGGGGTAGGCCTTTAGTCCATATTTCGTAGTTCCGGTTGGAAAACCGGGACTAAAGGCCGTTACAAACTGGGACAGAAGTCGTGTTTTCCACTAGTGTAAACACGTAGTTCAAAAACTATGTTTGACTATAAATTTGATCAAGGATATATGAATCATACGTCATAAAAATTAAATCATTGGAAAGGTATTTTGAATATGAATCCACTATTATAATTTTTACGACATATAATGATCAATTTTATGGTCAAACTTTTTTCTTGAACTCTGTGTTAGCCCAATAAACTGGTATAGAGGTAGTAATAATTATCTACAATAAGTATTTATAAACAACAGTCGCAAAGAAGAGTACTAATTGACCCATGGTTCGTACGCCATGCCTCTATGTTAGGTACATGATTCATGGACATACATTAAGTATAATTCTCCTGCTAATATCATGTTACTCACCGTGTGGTTGCTATGTGAAAGTGATCTAATATTGGTCAATAATTAATCCTTGTTCGCTCGAGGATCAAATTATCTAAGGCTAAGAAGCTTGAGAGCTCTATCGTTAATCTCATTCATGACCATCCTATATACCTACCATGTTTGATTGCCAATGTGGACATGCACATGTCTCAGCAATACCCTCCTTAGCTTGTGCCAATTTATTTTTAGGATGGTTAGTCTTCATAATTAGTCACGCAGAACTACGTTTGCTGCAAGCATACATGAAATTTACATTTTTTCCAAATTGAGAACATAGCCCCGACCTCTGCATCAGGATGATGAACACAACCTACTTTTATTGCATAGTTTTAAAGTATTCGATTATTACATCATGGATCAGCTAAGGTTGAGACAACATCAAATTTACATGGATGCAATCCATTCTTTATCGTTCTTCTGAGTAGATTGGAGGCATGATTTTCTCTTTTAATTCATATATATTTTGATTGCCCATTACTTAGAACTTATATACAAATTTTAAGAATCTTTTTCTAATGATGTTGTACTGGATCACATTGCTGCATATGCACATTACCCATACAACTTTCGGTTTCTTCTTCTCGTTTAGGTAGATTCATGTGCACATCGTCTACCGTGAGGTGAGGAGGCTCATATGAGTCTCGAAATCACATATGGTGTAAATTTGAGACAACCAGGTGTAAAGAGTTCTTGGATATATATGTGGAGTGGATCTGGCCCTGCATTAAGATTTCAAAATTCCTCTTCAAAGTAAATCAACATCTATTTCCCCGCAAAAAAAATCAACATCTATGATGTGCAGAAGTTGTACACGATCTTGGATGTCATTGTACTTTGGGTAATAAAATAGGCACACACTTCAAATATCTATAGAGCAAATTTTGGAAGAAGCGTCATTTGGGCAAAGATGTTTTTAGGGAACATTGGGCAAACATGTTGGGGGTGTTGATTGTAAGGGTGCAAAATCGTAAGTTGGGAACTCGTCATAATTCCGTTGGAACTCATCATAATGACATAGAACTCCTCAATCTAGAGCAAAGTTGAATTGTTCAAGGTAGATCCCACAAGCTAGGTGCGAGGCGCTCACATTCACCCTTTAAGTATTTTTGTGTACTTTCTAGAAACCAGCCCAGAATCTCCCATCGAGAAAACATGTGATTAAGATTCCAAAATACATGTTAAACCTTTATTATGTAATTTATAACTTGGGTTTTCCCTGGTTTTTCCTCCACCATCTTTCATTAGATCTGTTCATGTAGATTCTTCTAAAGACATCTAACATTCTAAATAGTGGCACCAAAAGGCTTGGCCCTAGACAATCGTTTCATTTAATAACCTGGCTTAATGAGCTGAAATTAAAGCACCAACAACAGAACTTCCATGCTAAATTTGCTCCTTTTCGTCAGCTAGCTCCACTCCTCTGAAATCTGCTCCTCTACTACAACATTTACACCCACGGTGCACTTGTACCCGCCTTCCTCATTTGCACCCTCAAAAACTTCCCACATTTTTCTTTCTCTCCGTCATATCGTATTATTTAAACCACGAACTCCACCACCGCACCACACCACAGCCACAGCCACAGGTGCATCTCACAAGTGCTCACTACTCCTCCCTACTCCTCTGCGCTGAAAGCCAGAACAATGCCCGCAGTTGCTAGAGCAGCTGAGGCCTCACTTCCGGCCGCTGCTGCAGGGAAGCGGTGGAGAAAACACCTATCCATGGTTATGGGAGGCATGGGGAATCTGTCGTGCCTCCTGGCCGTGGGCGGCGGCTATGCCATGGGCTTCCACAACAGATGCATTGGGGTTTGTCGTAGAGTACGTAACAGGCTCCCTCGGCGGCGGCGCGTTCGGTTTCCGGAGTGCCGACAAAGTCGGAGGCGTCGATGGAGCCGGTGATGTCCTGTTTGGAAGGTTGGGCGAAAGAAGCACCCCCTTAGGCTGTCTCGGCCGTTGGTACCCCGGCGGAGTTAACGTCGGCGGCGTCAGGCTACGAGGTACGGTGCTAGTTGTTGAGTTGCTTTAACCAACTTTGGGTCATACAAGTACCCGCTGAAGTCGTACCATTTGTACGTGCCGTCGGAGTTGAACACGGTCTGTCGTGTATCCGAGTGCTTGTACGTTATTTTTTTTGTCAGAGGGTGTTTGTATGTTGGAATGACAGGCAACAAACTGGTTAGAAAATTGGATATGTAAAGACTAAAGAGTAAATTCTTGTTTTTACCTCCTACTTGTTCTTTATTATGGACGTAAATGTACGTAGAAATCCAAAAGAATGGAGTAGAGGTGCCTGCATGGAACATAAGAAGTATGGACGGCTACGATTATTGCGTTTTCAGAAGCTATGAGAAATGTACAAGACTAGTTTCAGTATTTGGCTTCGTAAGTCCAATTCCAATCTTTTTTTAATTTCCTTTTCTGCAAAATCGTATGATTAAACAATATTTTTCTAGACTAAGGTAGCATATATGCTTCTCCAATCTCTCACCATTTTAGTATAAACAATTCTCTGAATACATACTGCATCTTATTATAAACAAATGCCAATTGAGGTAGTTTCATCACAAACTTGATATTTTGCATGAAGCTCTTTTTTTCCTTGGCACATCTTTGCCTAAAAAGTTTTGTTCTCCGGCCTTGCAAAATTATTTGTTGCACTAGAACTTCTAACAAAATACTTAATAAATATGAACTCAATAATTCTACAGTGGCAATTGAATGCTTTTCACCCTGAACACATAATTATCAGCAGTTGCAAAAGACCTATTTCTCAAAACAGCTGGACCGTGCAGTCACACAGGTTGCTGACTAGTATTAATTATGATACGGCAGCACTTTATCCTTTCACGAGTGGTCGAGCAGGCAACCTCGAGCAAACCTTATGCATGGCGCCTCTGCCAAGGCCACGTCGAGCTCTGAATCGACACCACTCCAACAGGTGCCGCATGTACAATTAGTTGTATGTTTTCATAATACCGTGAATTTCACATATTCTAATACATTATCAAGCTGATTTTTTTCTTTGGATCACGCACTTTTGCTTCGGTCCCCCACCCCCTCCTCCTCCCTCTTTCAAATTTTGACAAACAAAAACTTGATTTCGATTGTTTAGAAGATCGTACGAACCCACCCGAACTCCGTATGGTCCTCTTAGACGTATACTCACCATATACGTATGCTCATGTGCCTGCGGAAGGCGAAAATCAGAAGTTATATAACAACAACAAAAAAAATTAAAATATGACATACAAAGACATAGATCGCGATAATAGGAGGTGAGATCAGCCGGTCGGAACGTGGATTATACCGAGTTCAACCGAGTACTCATATACAGAGATAGATGTGATCTTGATATGGGTTTCGACCGGTCAAAAAAATAAGACGGTCCATGTAGCTTAAGTTTAGGGGTGGGGACCGAAGCACACCTCTGGATCACGAGGTCGACTTGTTATTGAAGCGCTGACATTTCTACTTGGACGGTCAACATTTTTTTTATCACCTGGGAGGCTGTTTGCTTCTACCTGCTACCCTTCTTTCCCCCAACCTGCCAAGATGCAGGTTGTAACTAGAACTTGTTAGAGTAACAAAGCTCAAGGTTTCACAATAAAAAAAGCATGGTGTTTTGGCTCATATGTATATATGCGCCTATTATGAAAAATATATAAAAACTATATTTCAAATGTTAAAAAAATTCTGAAAGAAATTCCGCATGTACATCCAGATATTGTATGTTCGCATACAAAGTTTTGCAGACAAAGAACATTTTGCGTGACTAGTCATATTGTAGTATCAGAAATTATCTTTTTACATAGACCATAAAAATGTTCTATTTGCTAAAACTTTGTGAGCGAACATTGTATATCCGGATGTACACATAACTAATTTTTTCAATTTTTTATCTCAAAGATATGTTATTAAACAATAGGTGCATCTACACCTATGAGCCAAAGTGGATTTTTTCTCCGATCTCAATAAAAGAAAACAGGGTAGAAGCAGGGTATTGAGCCACTCTAGTCCATAATTTCCCGGTTTATAGGAATAACGAGCAACTGTTTATCTTGCATCACCTACGTCCATTTCACTGAAATTAACTCCTCCTGATTCCACGCGTGTGGCCTCGAGTACTTCTCCACCGCCTATTTAAACCACAAATTTCATGACCATACAAATGAATTCCACCGCCTATATTTAGAGCATCCAATTCAGACAACACAACACACGAGAGACGGAGTAAGCTAGCTAGAGTCACGAAGGCCAAGAGTATCATCCCCATCCATCTCCCTCTTCTATGTCCCCGGCCTTCGTAGAAACTTTAGCCCTAAGCATTATGAACAATGGTTAGAGTTGTTACAGATTGCAGCTAGCATTTCTCTTTCTTCTGATTGCGACTCTCTTATTTGGGAGTACACATCGAGTGGGCTCCCTATACATTTCAGAAAATTAAAGAACGGTGAACGGAAACCAATTGCGGATAGGTTTGAAAGAAAACTCGCAAGTTGGTTAGGTAAACTTCTATCACATGGGGATAGACTCATTCTTATTAATTGTTGCTCATGAACCTACTAATATTCATGTTATCCTTCTTTGAGAAACCCAAAGGGGTACGGAAAAGACTGGATTACTTCAGATCACGTTTATTTTGGGATAGTGATGGACATACACGAAAATATAGGCTAACTAAATGGAACATCATTTGTAGACCACGGGATCAAGGTGGACTCGGTATAGAGGTCCTAGACTTAAAGAATAAATATCTGTTGAGTAAATGGTTTCATAAAATCCTGCATGGAGAAGGTGTTTGTCACGAGATTATACATAATAAATATTTGCTCTCTAAATCCCTAACACAAGTTTAATTGAGACCGAAGGATTCACCCTTTTGAAAGGGTCTTATGCGGATCAAAGAAGACTTCTTCAGGAGAGGTCACTTTGAATTAGGGAATGGGGAAGGTACAAGATTTTGGAAGGACGTTTGGTTAGGATATTCGTCACTTGCTAACCAGTACCTTATTCTTTTTAGCATTTCTCAAGGGCAGGATGATACGGTAGCACAAGTACTATCAAATAATTCCCTGAATATCCAATGTAGGAGGGTCCTATATCCAGAACTAGATGGAGTAGATGGTTACATCTAGTGGAGCGGCTCATGAATGTGTCTCTTCAAAACACCGAGGATAGGTTTAGATGGTATCTTACAAATACAGGAAATTTCACAGTGAAATCAATGTATTTGGATTGTTTGAACGGTCATACACCATTCCTTAAAAGATATTTCTGGAAGATAAAAGCACCACTAATAATAAGAATTTTTAGGTGGTTCTTATATCACAAAGTTATAGTTACTAAAGACAATTTAAAGAAACGAAATTGGGATGGTAACACTAAATGTTGTTTTTGTACCGAAGTAGAGACAGTACAACATTTGTTCTTTCATTGTCCTTTGGCTAAATTGATGTGGCGTGTTGTGCATATGACCTTCAATATCTCGCCTCTAACTAGCACATAGAATTTATTTGGTTATTGTCTTAAAGGAGTCAGTGAACCTAAGAAAGTACACATCCGAGTGGGTGCATGTGCTTTACTCTGGGAAATCTGAAATACGAGAAATGACTTAATGTTTAACAGAATGTCAAAATCATATTTTTTGCAGGTTATTCCAAGGACTATCCATTGGATACGCATGTGGTCACTACTACAATGTGTGGACCAGAGACAAGTTTTGGAGTATGGATGCCACCAACTAGAATTGGTTGCATTGGATTTATTCAACCAGTTAGGCTTGGAAGCCTGTGGCTTGAATAGAGCTTTGATCAGCACCATCGTTATGTATCGTTTAGAGATTTTAAGGTGGTTGATATTTGCGTCCAATTTGTGTAACCAGTGAGTTGTAATAAGCTACAAATTTCAATAAGTTAATAAAAGGTGGCTGCATGCATCATTTTGATGCAGAGGCCGGAGCTTTGACCCCATTTCAAAAAAAACATCCAGTGGGCAGTACTGTTGGAATTTGGTGAGTTTTGGGCTGTTGGCCCATTAGACAAATTCTGAAATTCTCTTTGGCCCACTTGTATATGGCAGCATATGGTTGTGCTAGTGGTGCTAAAGTTTAGTCCTACATTGCTAGTTGAAGGGAGTTGGACCACCTTATATAGTAGAGTATTGCACCACTCACTAAGGTGTGACAAGAAGAGCAGCCCTCGCACACTCCTCCGACTCCGCCCACCTCGCCTCGCCACGCCTCGCCTCGTCACGACGCGCGCGCACCGCGGGTTGCGGGAATCTCGCCGAGCCGAGATTTATTTTGCTGGTCGGGAAAACTGATTATGAGTCATTAACGGACGCGTTAATTACAGCCGTTTCCAGTTTTTATGGATGTGGACTGTTACCGACTCGGACGTGGGCTGAGCCCCACGATCTCCCTAACCTGCATTATATAAGCGTCTGCGCAAAACCTAATCGGTGAATCAATCCACACACGTGCCTACCCTCCAGAACCTTGGCCGCCACTTTCGTCTTCCACATCCCGGCTTGCGGCGTGCACCACAGATCAATAGGCCTCCGGAACCCGTCTCTCGTGAACCTGTACGGGCGAGGGGCGATCAGGTTTTTGGGGAGCGCTCAGCGCGACTACTTGCAACCACGACATCATCCGACGACGAGTTCCTGAATGACGACTTCTTTCCGGACGTCAACGACCTCTTCGACAACCTCAACATGGGCGACAACTCTGCTGCTGCTACCGCCGCGGCTACTGCCGCAACTGCATCGTATGTGATTTCAATCTTTCTCTTTTGGATTATGCTAGAGTTTCTAGGTCTAGCATTTGGCGTAGATGTGATAGGTTTATCTTGTATAGATGTAATTTGTTCATCTACTTTGTTGATCTGCATGTTTGGTTTTAGTACCGTTTGTATGATCATGCTTTATCAGTTTATTATTCGGATTAAATCATATGGATTATTGCTTATATTTCCAACAAGTACTCTACTAGTTTTTGCTATAATATTCTCAGTTTTCGAGGAGTGACACCTATGTACATTCCAACTGTTTGGTCACTAACTGTCCCTCGTCGAGTACAGATTTTTCTTTGGCTTCTTTATATGACAAGGGATAATCAGCAAAAATGGAAACTGGGTAAACCTACCGATTGTGTTTTCTGCACTAGCGATGAGTCTATTGAACACCTTTTATTTGGATGACAAGGGACCTGAGAGTTTGCTTCTAATTTCTTTGGTCTTGAGCTTGGTCACGATTACATGTCTATCTCTGAGTTTTGGATTTCAAATAAAAAGCATAGAACCTTGAATGATATTTGTGCTGCGGTGATGTGGAGTATTTGGAAATCGGGAAATGCTTTGATATTTGATTCTCAAACTTGGATTTCCATGAAGCAGGTGTGGTGACTTATGCTTAGAACAATCAAGAAATGGAGGCTCATTTTCAAAGAGGACATGCTTCCCTAGGTGGATCTTTTCTTGGATGCGGTGTACAACAGGTGCAAGGAATGTTGCATGTTGGAGTGGGGGTGAATGAAGCTTCAGCGCGTGACGCCCCATCTAACCCTCCCTCTGGCTCTGGTGTGGTGGCGGCTTCGCCTCTGACGCCATCTTGGGTGCAGGCATGGGCTTCCAAGCCAAAATCACCGGTTTGATGCCTGCAGAGAAGACCAGGGCCGCGCTCTACAACATCGGCAAGCGCTACGGAGCAGAAACGGTGGCTTAGGAAGTTAGTCTCCCCGCTGCTCCTGGAGGTGGCTGTTGAGTGAGCGATCCTGATAAACTTCATGTCTGTGCCTGTGTCTATTTGCGTCTTTCCTATTGTTAGTGGTTCTGTTTTCTGTTCGATACTCCGTGACTAAAACGATGCCAGGCTTGGTTTCATTTATAAAAATGGGACCGGGGCTCCCCTTTCTGGGTATCGTGAGGTTGCTCTTAGCCATAAAACGTGGCAACAAAATGGTTATGGCCACCGAGCTATTCTCAGAGCAGGGCTTTGAGCTGCTCTAGATTATAGGCCTAGCCTTGGTGTGCTAAGAAGCCCAGTCTTTAAGAAGCACGAGCAGCGGACTCTCTCGTGTCGCTCTCGCCTACCTCCATTTCATCGGAATTTACTCCTCCGGATTTGTGACTCATCTCATTATTTAGATCCTTCCATCCATTTTGTCATATGCAACAAAAGAGAGAGTATGTACAAATATGGGTGCAGCTAGCGAGACTGCGAGAGACTAAATGTGGGCCAAGAACATTACCCCTCGCCATGGCGTTCGCAAACGAGAAGGATCCCTTCTTGGGCGTCGGAGGCATCGGAAACCTTGCAGGCCTTATGGTCCTAGGCGGCCGTTATGGCTTGCGCTCCGACAACAACGACTGTGGCATCTTCACTGATGTCGCGGGCCCGCTCGGTGGTGTTGGGGGCACTGCGGGGAGTTCCACCGGACTTGGTTGTGTCAGTGGTGCTGGAGTTATCCCGTTCAGAGGGTTCACCGGCGTGGACACCACATTGGGCGAGCACGGACGTGGAACCGGCGGTTATGGCGGCGGAGGAGGTGCGAGTGGCAGCACGCCTTGAGTCTTCGTCGTGATCTAGATAGCTAGGAGACGAATGCCAGTGTGTGCGTTCTAAATCATGTATGGTGTTACGTTGGCTTTGCGTGCATCATGCCTGGATAACTTGCCATGGTATGAGGACATGTTCCTAGGCACTTGCAGCTCCATCAGCATCGCAACCTCGGCTTGACCGCTTACAAGACACACATGAGCACCAAGAAAGGTATCGGCAGAAAGAGATTTTGATTTATACCGCCTCATCGCTGCACCTTCATTATTGTCTTCACGTTTTTACGACCGTCGAGGCGTCGACGTACATACCCGGCTTTGGTTCGGCCTCATCCCTGTACCCACCTTAGTTCTGGCTTGAACCATTGCGTGGCGAAGCAAACAGAGAGTAATCAACCACCTTTGGGGAAGCATGGCCCCCTCACACTGCTTTCTACTAGATGTAACGAGTGCCATCCGGTGCCTTGCTTGCAGCACCATTCGATTGGCGATGCAGCTATATTTTCCCATTTCACTGAAATTTGCAGCACCAAATTTTATCTTGCATCACCTACGTCCATTTCACTGAAATTAACTCCTCCTGATTCCACGCGTGTGGCCTTGAGTACTTCTCCACCGCCTATTTAAACCACAAATTTCATGACCATACAAATGAATTCCACCGCCTATATTTAGAGCATCCAATTCAGACAACACAACACACGAGAGACGGAGTAAGCTAGCTAGAGTCACGAAGGCCAAGAGTATCATCCCCATCCATCTCCCTCTTCTATGTCCCCGGCCTTCACGGAAAAAATGCTCGCTCGACCCAATATTTTGGCTACTGGGCTGAACTTTTTCACCGGGAGGATCAGTGTTTTTGGTTACCGTGGTTACTGGATGGTTACTGGAAATTACAGGACGGTTTTTCAGAATTAATTTTGAACTCAAAATCGAGAAAATTAAAAAAATTGTTAACCGGCTGGTAACCCCAAAATTGCACGAATATGGATCAAATTCAAATAGGTCGTCCGGAATTTTAAGCCCGAGAAATCAATTCTGTCGACGCGGTGGTCTAGCTAACAAGGATGAGGTTGTTGGGTTGTGCATTCTGCAGCACGAGTGGATCGCATGCTCGTGCTAGCTCTGAGTGTCGGATGAGGAGGTCATCAGGTGTGTACTTGGCAGGTCAGAAATAATGGTTTACAATCTCTCTGACATAGTGTTGGAAGCTCATCAGGTCCTTACCATAGGCATAACGTGGTACTCATCGTTGTGCGGCCCATCAAGGCTAGAGCAATGCCGATTCCATTTTGCACTCGATCGCTTAACTCAAACTACTTAAGCTTTCGACGACTCCTGAAGTAGACGATTGGTTTCCTGTACTAGGAAGGCCATGGGGCGACCTGTCCTTCTCCCAACTTCGTTCACCAATCGAAGTTGAGCCTTGGACCCTGTAATATTTGTGTATTTTCAGTAGTACTGCTATTTCAGGGACGAGTGACAAATGTTCAGAATATTTCCAACTGAATTGCCTCAGTTTTACATCGCATTTCCTCTGAAGCATACTCCAAACTCTATCCTGGATACAACGATCTATATAGTGGCACGAAAAAGTTAGGGCATGCCGTTTTCTGAACTTGTATTCGAGGCGCTAAATCAAGAAGCCTTTACCAAACATTCACTAGGGAAACAACTCGCCATTCAATCTGTGGCCTCACTAGGTGTGAAGCTTTCACTATGGTGAAGGCACTACAAGACTGGCTCAAGGCGCCGACGGACTTTTGTCGGGGCTGTCGGGATAGGTCCCGAGCCAAGAAGGCCAGCAAACAGGCCGTCGGCGTAGAATAAGGTGGGCCGACAGCTGCCGTCGGCGTAGGCGGGCCTCGCGTAGGCTAGTTGTTGCCTATACACTTTTGTGTAGTTTCAATAATTATGTTACGAAGGGTTGATAGATATTAAGGTTTAACGGCATACGATTTGAATAGTGTAGCTTAGACCATGCTTGTTTTCCTCTCATGTTCACTCCAAGCTGTGTCACTAGATCCAACAATAACAAGTTATCCATTATTCCATGGAATTAGTAAGCTCACTAGCTAGATTGCCTACTGCTTTGTCCTTTTGGTTTCTCTTATTCGTACTAGAAACTTTGTCACTTGATCCAAAAATCAACACCATACACACAATTCAAGGCTATTACTAGGATCATGTTGCAAATCGTTTAGCGGGGATACCTTGGCCGTCGTATGCCCACTTAGTGTAAATCTAGTTATATTTAGGCATCTAGAAAAAGTTGTTCGCTGAAAAAATGTCATAGGCAGCTTACACACTGGCACGCCAAGAGTTTGTGCCACGACATATTGTCTCAGATGTTGAAGTTCTGAACATAGAAGCCTAGTCTTCCAAATCACCAACAAGACAACAATCAATTCGCCATCTAGGGCCCCAACTTTTCTGAGTTGCACTACCAGACAACATCCATTTCACCATCAGCAACCCACGCCACACTCAAGTACCCCCCTTGCGACGACTCCTTATCACGGTGGTTGAGTTTAATTCCCGATACCTCCTAATCTTGTGTGCATCACCGATGGGTAGTCATGTGAATGTGACCTATATATAGGTGATCAACTAGTGCTAAATAAGAAGCTTTGTAGCTACGTGGTTCATCTGATTCATGTGACCAGCCTATATATTTGCAACGAATTGTGGCCAATGTTTCTAGTTCCAAATTCATTTGTTGGATAGTTGATTATTGTCCTCGTTATGCATGTATGGACACCACACCTAACTCACATTGATGAAGCTCATTTAAAACCTTGCTTATCGGTAGCTTTGATCCATGGATTTACACTTGTTGTTGCATGAACTCAGAACCCTACGTCGCACTCCAACAAGCACTAGCCTCATTTACCCCGGCCGTCAAGTCAACCTCCACCAGGCCCTGGTCTCCCCGACGTACTCACTCATCCACCACCTATTTAAGCCCTTTCACCTCTACAAACCTTCAACCCAGTACTAGCTACGATCTCACACGCACAACACACCCACAAGTCCACAACACACACTACACGAGAGAGGCATAGAGCGAGTAGAAGAAACTATAGAAACTATAGAACCGAGCTTGCTAGCTAGGGAGGCTACACGGGCAAGAAGTACTCGGGTACTGTCGCACACTCGCAGCTTTCCTCCTGCTCTCCCTCTCGCTAGCTGCGCACACCTTGGCGATGGAGCAAGAGCGTGTCTGCGGAGTATATATAGAATCTAGCTAGCTAGAGTCACGAAGGCCAAAAACATCGTCCCCATCCATCGAAAAATATACTCGCTGGAGCCAATATTTTGGCTACTGGACTGAACTTTTTTTACAGGGGAGGATCAGTATTTTTGGTTACTGGAAATTACAGGACGATTTTCAAATTAATTTTGAACTAGCATGGTGGCCCTCGCAATTGCGAGGGTGTCTTCTTTATTGAGTTGAAAAATATGGCGATATATATTTGTAGGTTTATTAACTATGCAAGAAATAATATGGGTTAATTGCATAAATAAAATATTATTTTTTATTTTAATCATATTCCTTTTGTGAGTAAATTATATTACGTGATGTAACACCTTTCTTTGTGCCCCACTTAATAAATATAACTAAGGTTCAGCTGAGCAAGATGTAGCATATGTTTATAATAGGAAAATATATGTTCTTAGTTGAGAGGTATACTAAATAAGCAATAAGAATTTTCCAATTTATTTCCAGAAGTTATTTGCACCTCTTGTTTACATCTTCTGTTTTGAAATGCAATATTCTCAATATGATCTAAAAATGTGTAAAATTTTGGGCATGGGGGTTTAAAGATGAAACTTTAAGTAATATTAGAATAGGTCGAAACATATATTAAGTCATGATAAAACCAAAGGTATTTTTCAACTCAAATTTAAAGATTTTAGTTTGTTTTGGCATGTTTCTCTAATATAATGATATATCGATGGTCAATGATTGGGAAGTTTGGCAGCATATGTCTCTACAATATCATCTACTTTAAAACAAATCAACTATTCATTTCTATCTCTCTTTTGTAACTTTAGCCCGTCCTACCCGCTTCCCACTCTTAAAATATGCTATCATTCACATATATTTGTTTGTTTCATTTTAATGTGAATGTGGCAACATGGAAATTCCAGTTCATGCATCTTAGTTAGTCAATTGTTTATTTTTTTACTCAAGTCATACACGGTTTTACATTCTAAAGGATTTAGATACATGTATGATATGAATATATGAAAAAAGTATGATTCCTAATAACTTAATAAATTTATAAAGAGAGTAGGGTATGAGTTAGAGTATTATGAACATAGTTAATTATGATAGAATATACAATTTTCATATTTCCTAGTCAATATATC
The DNA here is from genome assembly GCA_030063025.1 of Avena longiglumis. NCBI lineage: Eukaryota > Viridiplantae > Streptophyta > Magnoliopsida > Poales > Poaceae > Avena > Avena longiglumis. The sequence goes on from CP125979.1 coordinate 96,603,698, forward strand.
AGAGAATATCGGGTGGAATTCCAGTAGATACCACGTACCTTGGAAGATACATAGAGATAGATATTATCAAATGCTTAATTACTCTCAAGAGAATCCAAAACTTTTGCAAGTAAAATGAAAATCTGAACTACTTCTACATTTTGTTTCATAACTTACATGCTATTGCAGGAAATCATATGTAGCACCTTCCTGGATTATAGATAGATTTTGGAACCTAGATACACCAGAGCACCTTTTGGCAACCTTCGAGAAAATTGGTATTTGCGAATTTTAGAACATCACAAAAGAAGGTCGTGCACATAGGTAATAGTTAGAAGCCTAGGAATATAAATCTCCGTAAAAGTACTAATAGACATATTGTTTAATGAAAATCTATATGGGTAAGTTTCAACAAAATATATGGGTGTGATTTTTATATTTCAGAACTTACTGGTACTTGTTCTTGCTAAAATTAGAAAATATGTATGCTGGAATGTAGGCTCATTCTAATTCCGAAGCAATACCTATTCTCTGTAATACATATAAGAAAAGAGTAATCTACATTACTGCAGAATTTTCTGGAAACTATTACCTACTCATGCAGTAAGCAATCAAAGAGTACATGCATGATGCATCATCGAGTTTTCGAAAGAAAATGTATATAGATGCAATGTTAGCTTGGTTTTAGCCCAGTCGGCCAGTCGGGAAAGCGTCGGTCTCTTGACCATGCAATACATAAAGAGTAATTTCAATTTTGATCACGGATCAGAGAGAGCTAGGGCATCATTTTTTTCTACTTGCCACATATGCAATTTTTTGCATATAAATTAACTGTAACTAAAAGTTAATCTGGCTGTGCAGATCGACCGTCAGACCTCATGGAAATGCAAGCTTTAGACCTGACATATCATCAGCCAGATTACTTTGTCGTGGCTGCTGCATCTTCTTGTCTTGGAGCCAAGGAATGCAGGGAAGAAGTGCAGTTGGTTACCAAGAGGAGCTCAAAAAGATTAGCCATGAAGAGTAGACCAAGACAGCTCAGTTGCGCACGTGCTCTGTCTCTGCCAAAAGCCATGCCTAGAACGAACGAATTCATCGGCATCCATGGCCGTTGTACCTGTGTATGTGCTTGATTTCCTTTTGCATCGGCTGTAACTTTGCTCCACGGGCCAGTGCGGAAGCGACGACTCCACCATCGGCGCTGCCAGAGCCTGCCGCCGTAACCTCCACAAACCGACCACCTTAGAAAAAATCGATCTTGCTAATCCATCTTTAATGTTTTTATTAATATCTTTGACCATGAAGAATTTGGCGGAAAAGATCAACGCGTGCGCAAATCCGATCCGATAGTGAGGATTCTATGACGGCCAGCGAGACTTTCTTGATGACTTGGCCTGCCATATTTCCAACGTGAATTAGAGGTTGCATTCAATACGATTTGTAAGGAGATCTGACTCCTGATGTATTTGCCAAAAAAGACTCGTAATTTCCAAATATTACAAAAGTTTCAATCGAAATAATTACGATGATGTTGATTTGTTTGGGTAACGATCCCATCAGGTGGCCATGTATAAATCATTTTTTTGCTGGATACTACTTGTAGGCTTGTAGCTAGGTGTTCATGTGGTACACGCGTACGTGGTTCACTACATGTGTCTATACGGGTTTAATGTTTGATGGTTAAACGTGTCAATACTTTACGTAACTTCTTCAAGGCCTTTAAATCTGAACCGTTATAATTAGAATCAATGGATTAAATATTTTTGGCTTATGTGGACAAACGTGGTGCCTCGAAAATTTCCCTTATATTACTTTTAGTATAGCATGGTGGCCCTCGCAATGCGAGGGCAACGTCTCAAAAGTCTATTTTAATTTTCAAAACATTCCTATTTATTTCATATTTTTAATTTGTAATTTAATAGAAGTAATGTTATGTAATTATTAGAAGTACCAAACCTGGAGAATCTAATAAATTTTAGCAATGTAAATGATTTTTACTTGCTTATTGTATTTGTGGTTGTATACAACATGTGTCTATGTCATATATTTGTGAATATTCGTGTCTCCCTTCCACTATGTGTTTGTACAATCGACATTGATGCATGAATTAGTTAAATCAAGATAGCATGACTTAGATAATACTTAAGAACAAACAATCATAACAATAGTTTAGAATTAAAAAAATAAAAGTATTGTTTCTTTGAGGTTTGAGCAAAATGTAAAATATTTCACATTGCTGAACTAACATTATGTGATTTGTTTGCTTCGCAGAGTATGTATTTTTACACATCTTTTAGAGGCTCTAATCCTAGTCATGAACCATACAACTCATTGGCCAAATTTTAAGTTTGAATGATAGTTATTTTCTATCCAAATGTTTTTCCTTGCATTTACATCTAAATAATGAAAATTTGCATTTTACCTTGTCCACATATTTCTTCCGCTCGTTTAATCTAGTTTGAAGGAATGTACATGACGTTTTCACTGTCTATTTTGAAGTCAATGATATTTAGACATAGGCATTGTCCTCAAAGATGTAAGTTTGACAAATATTTTCTACTCGCAAGACAAAGACAGGTTACACTTGGTGAAAATTTGTCTTTTAAATTGAGCTTGATAGTAGAAAAAATCCCTACAGTTTTATGTTTTGTGAATCCCTTGCGTAAGCCATTGTAAGGGCTATACATTGATTGGAAGGAGTAATTTTCCATATTTAAATTGTGTTAAGGTTAAGCCAAACCTAGAGCATTTAAATTGTATGGGGCTACTCAGTGCTCAAAGTGAATGCATAGATCCATATATGCTGACACTTTATTGTTTATTTTTGGTATGCTTTTAGTATCGGTTGTTGTTTTATGTATGCAATATAGTTTATTCTTCAATATGTGTTTTAAAATTTCTCCTAGTATGAATCTATTTTGTACAAAACATATTTTTAGCGGTTTATGTTAAGGTATTTGATATGAAAAGTGCAATGTTGCATGCACTTTGAATTTTTTCTATATTTTAAAACATGGATAATGTTGCTAGAGAACTAAATGATTCTGCAGTTCTCGAATGACGGCGATGACAACCAACTTTCCTAGGTACTATGGGTTTTTTGCGGGGATTTTTTTGCAGGGAGGGTATTATGGGGTTTAACAGAATTATATCTCTATTCCCTTTAGACATAGTTTTAGATAGATATTTTAATACTTGTATATAGACATCACACATGCATCTTTTTTTTTTCAAAACCATGCCATATTATTAGATCAACTTGGTAATTTCGAGCTATTTTCTCGGGAAAGTAAGATCATTTTTTAGTCTTGCAGTTTGGAAGAATGACATATCTACCTTTGTGTGAGAAACACTTCCTCACCTTTATTTAGCTACTTACTAATTATTTGAGTGAGGTATAGAATGCGTAAATTTGTAGTGTACTACTTCATATAATCATTCATACATGGAAGATTTTCTTATCATTGAACAATCAGTGTGTTGGATACACGAACATGCTTAATATAAACCAAAATAAGTTCATCGGATATTTATAATTTTTCTTTCTAAGTATCAATGTTACTTTTAAAAAATCTGACATCAGTATCGAAATTCATTTTTTCTCTTTTAAAAACAGCATGGGCAAACTCATAAGAGAAACAAATAAATTATCTTTAAAAAGATGTATGTGTATACTTTGTTTTTGACTGAAGTAGTACTGTAGCTGTTTCATGTGCATTCGGTTGCGCGTAGCTAATTTCTAGCCCAAACCTGTTTTTTTTTGCAATTCCTTGTGCAGCCACAGCTGGATATTCCGGTCATTTTTTTCTCTAATCCTGTCCATTGTTCACGTATGGAGTCCTTCTCATTTACGGCCGGCTGAAAAACACTGACCGTGTATGTATGGCCAGCCAGAAGTTAAGGACCGACGGACTGTAAACATGTATGTATATTTTAGATCCTTTTTAAAAACACTGACCGTCTATATATAGATCCTTTTTTCTTGAACTGAAATGGGCGTGGACGTGGTATTTTTTTTTTTTGCGAATCTGGACGTGGTAGTCCTTTTTCCTTGAACTTTGAAGAGACGTGGTAGTTACCTAATATGTGTGGCTCTACGCAAAAAAAAAAACTAATATCTATGGTAGTTCACGTTGATTTTAGTTTGAGACGGACTAACGTGACATAAGACTTCTTTTATACACGTTTACTTTTACGTAACACTAATTATCTTTTAATCTCAGCTTACATCTACACCATTAATTATAGATCTAATAGCTAAAATAATTTTGATGATGTGGATCAACGTGGTGCCTCTAAAAACACCCTTATATTGCTTTTAGTATATAATAGATTCAAAATTGAGAAAAGTTAAAAAAACGGTTAGCCGGCTAGTAACCATGCACGGATATGGATCAAATTCAAATAGGTCCGGAATTTTATGCCAGAGAAACCAATTTACAGGGTGTCTGTAAAACAGGTTACCAGCCGGTAACCGTGGTAACCTCTGACCGCTAACCAAAACACTAAGGGCATGAGCAATGGTTTAGACAACAATTGTCTATAATACGTATACACGTCATGTATCGACAACACTTCAGATTACTCATGCAACGGGGTGTCCTTTCACCTGTCTACATATGCCCACGATGACATGAAACGGTTTCAACTTTCTCCAGTCCTGCACCCCTGCGAGTTTTTGCTTGGGGCCGTAAGTACCGTCTGTGTATACGTACAGTAGCAGAAGAGCCGTCTGTATCCAGCGAGTTTCACGGGAATCGCCCGGCTGCAGATTTACCGACGACCTATGCGGTTTCTGTTACTCTCTTCACTCCAACTCATCATATATCCTAGGTGGCATATGTTTACAGACAGCTGATGTGTACTATTGTACATGGCCTAACGAGGTATGACGGCTTGCATGTTGCCTACAGCTAGCGGCGCGGCAAACTCCTCTATAAAAGCCGCAGAGAAAGACGATAAGAACTTCTTCATGGGCGTAGGAGGCATGGGAAACCTAGTGGGCACCAACGGCAACAACGGCTCTCGCGACCGCGACGTTGAGGGCACCATTGGTTGGACGATCTAGGAGGGTTCACGGTTTAGGTGGCGCCCGTGGTATTCTGCTCAGAGCGTTCACTGGCGGCGGCGGCACCACATTCGGCTGTCAAGGACATGGAGCCGGGCGTCGGAGGAGATGGGGAGGCAGCACGCCTTCAGTCGACAGGGTGGTCTAGCTAGCAAGGATGAGGTTGTTGGGCTGTGCATTCTGCAGCACGAGTGGATCGCATGCTCGTGCTAGCTCTGAGTGTCGGATGCCTGGAGGACTTGTCATGGTATGAGGCGGTGTGTGCGAGGCAGCTCAGCAAACTCGCTGACATAATGTTGGAAGGTCGTCAGGTCCTTACCATAGGCATAACGTGGTACTCATCGTTGTGCGACCCATCAAGGCTAGATCAATGCCAACTCCATTTTGCACTGGATCGCTTAACTCAAACTATACTTGAGCATTCGACGACTCCTGAAGTAGATGATTGATTTCCTGTACTAGGAAGGCCAGCATGGGCGACCTGTCCTTCACAACTTCGTTCACCAATCGAAGTTGAGCCTTGGACCCTGTAATATTTGTGTATTTTCAGTAGTACTGCTATTTGGGGGACGAGTGACATATGTTCAGAATATTTCCAACTGAATTGCCTCAATTTTACATCTCATTTCCTTTTTTTTCGAAATGGGGAGTGAAGCCCTGGCCTCTGCATCAATTTTACATCTCATTTCCTCTGATGTTTAATCCAAACTCTGTCCTGGATTCAACGATCTATATAGTGGCACGAAAAAGTTAGGACCTATCCTTTTCTGAACTTGTATTCGAGGCACTAAATCAAGAAGCCTTTACCAAACATTCACTAGGGAAACGACTCGCCATCTTGAATCTGAGGTCTCACAAGGTGTGAAGCTTTCACTATGGTGAAGGCACTACAAGACTGGCTCAAGGCGCCGACGGACTTTTGTCGGGGCTGTCAGGATAGGTCCCGAGCTGAGCAGGCCAGCAATCTGTCTTGTGGTGAGGTCTATGTTTTTTCTTCTGAGTTTTATTCTGGAGCAGATTACCCTGGCTGTGTCAGTTGATCTGGTGGTGTGACTTTTTGAGACGAGGTTTTCTTGTGAGTTACGTGGTGAGGATCATTGCTGCTACAATGGATCTGCTTAGCCTGAATTGTCGAGGAGGGGGGAACCATCGAACAGTTCATGAGATTGTGACCCTAGTTGGTGCATACTCTCCTAGAGTCCTTTTTTTATGTGAAACAAGGCAGAAAAAAGAAAAGATGAGGAGATTGAGAGGCCGGCTGGGCCTGAGAGGTTTCGATGGAATTGACAGCAATGGCTTAAGCGGGGGTCTGGCACTATATTGGGACGAGGCCCTTCGGCTAGAGGTTATTGAAGTAAAGGAAAGATTCATAGATGCAGTGGTGCGATCTTCTGATGGTGTGCAACAATGGAGGTTGACCTGTATTTATGGCGAGCCGAGAGCTGAGAACCGACATATTATGTGGTCACAACTGTGCAATATGTCTACACATTTTGATCTACCATAGCTTGTTATGGGTGATTTCAACGAGTGCATGTGGAGCTTTGAACATTTCTCTAGTACTCCTAGAGCTGAACCGCAGATGGCAGCTTTCAGAGATGCTCTTCAGAATTGTGGACTTGTGGACCTTGGGTTTTCTGGGGTGCCTCATACCTATGATAATAAGCGGTCTGGACATGCAAATGTCAAAGTAAGGCTTGATCGTGCAGTTGCTTCGAACACATGGCGAAATCTTTTTCCCTTTTATTCAGTTAAGCATATTGTGACTCCATGCTCTGATCATGTTGCGGTGTTTGTTAAAGGAGAGTTGGAGCAGCCACATGAGGGTAGAAAGAGATACAAACAATTTGAGATAATGTGGGAACGTGATCACACCTTGCCTGGGGTGATCCAAAATGCCTGGGAATCAGTAGGAGAGGTTAACAACCTTGGTGATGTGGAGGAGGCACTAGGTAAGACAGTGCATAAGCTCCATGCTTGGAGTAGAGTCAAGTTTGGCAGTGTTAAAGATAAACTTGAAAAGTCTCGCTCCCAATTGGAAGAGTTGATGCATATGAATGCAGATCGGAGGGAAATAAGGATAGTGACAGATAGGATGAATGAGCTCCTCTATCGTGAAGAAATGATGTGGATGCAAAGGTCAAGACTCACATGGCTAAAGAAAGGAGACCTCAACACAAAATATTTTCATAGTAAGTTAGTTTGGAGAGCAAGGAAGAACAAGATCCGTACATTGATGGATGACTTGGGCACTGTCCATGATGATGTGTCCCATATGCAACAGATGGCGAATGAGTATTTTCAGGGTATTTTTACTGCTGTTAATGACCTGAATACTTCACCAGTAATCGACTTGTTTACTCCACGGCTTTCAGATGATACAAATGACATTCTCTGTTCTGATTTTTCTGAGAAGGAAATATCAGATGCTCTGTTCCAAATTGGCCCTTTGAAGGCGCCGGGACCGGATGGATTTCCAGCTAGATTCTTTCAGCGCAACTGGGGAGTTTTGAAGGAAAAAGTTATAGGTGACGTGCAGGAATTCTAAAGAACAGGAATCATGCCGGAAGGAGCAAACACAACTTCTATAGTGTTGATTCCAAAAGTGTCGAATCCTGTAAGGCTCTCTGATTACAGACCTTTGTAACGTGATTTACAAAGTAGTATCAAAGTGTTTGGTGAATAGGTTGAGGCCACTGTTGGATGACATTATTTCCCCAGCTCAGAGTGCCTTTGTTCCTGGGCGTATGATCACTGACAATGCTCTCTTGGCGTTTGAGTGCATTCATCACATCAAGCAAGAAAAAGATCCTACAAAGAGTTTTTGTGCATACAAGCTTGATCTCTCAAAGGCATATGACAGGGTTGATTGTTCTTTCTTGAGGCAAGTGATGCAAAAGTTGGGTTTCGCTCATCGATTTGTGGATTGGATAATGTCGTGTGTTACTTCGGTGAGATACTCCATAAAATTCAATGGAGCCCTCTTGGATTCATTTGCACCGTCGCGTGGGCTTCGGCAAGGTGACCCTTTATCCCAGTTCTTATTCCTGTTTGTAGCGGACGGATTATCGGCTCTCTTAAATAAAGGAATTTATGTAAACGAACTATCTCCAATTAAAGTTTGTCGTCGTGCACCTGGGATTTCACATTTGCTTTTTGCCGATGATACACTTTTATTCTTCAAATCTGATCGGAATCAGGCCCTGCGGGTTAAGCAAGCACTTGGAGAGTATGCTGCAGCCACAGGTCAAATTATAAACCCTTCCAAGTGCTCACTACTTTTTGGTGATTCATGCCAAACTACTGTTAAGGAAGAAGTGCGGCAAGCGCTGGATGTTACTTCACTGGTCTTTGAGGAGAAATATCTTGGCTTACCAACTCCTGATGGCCGTATGACGCGGGGTAAATTACAAAATCTTCAAGCCCAGCTTACAAAACGCCTCTTGATGTGGGGTGACGGTAATCTTGCACAGGCCAGCAGAGAAGTTTTTATAAAATCAGTGGCTCAAGCCCTCCTTATTTACATTATGGGGGTTTTTAAATTGCCGTTCTCGGTCTGTGATGATCTAACTAAGCTGGTCCGTGACTTTTATTGGGGGTCAAAGGATGGAAAAAGGAAGACACATTGGAGTGCCTGGGAGAAACTCCAAAGACCAAAATGCCATGGTGGCCTTGGCTTTAGGGATTTTCGTATGTTTAACCAAGCATTGCTTGCTAGACAAGCTTGGAGATTGCTCACAAAACCTGATAGTCTGTGTGATAGGGTGCTAAAAGTTAAGTACTACCCTAATGGGAGATTAGAAGATACTGTTTTTTGGTGGAAATGCTTCCTCCACTTGGACTGCAATTTCCTATGAATTGGAACTAATGAAGAAAGGATTAGTTTGGAGAGTGTGTAATGGACAGAGCATAAGGATATGGAGGGACCCTTGGATCCCAAGACCCGATTCCTATAGATTGGTGTCGACCAAGAGGAGGTGTAGATTGAGGTTTGTCTGTGAGCTTATTGACCAGGTTGGCTCTTGGCGTGTGGATCTGCTGAACGAGTATTTCCTACCGATGGATATAGTGGAGATTCTGAAACTGAAGCCATCACCAAGATTGATTGATGATCAGCTCGCTTGGGCTCCTGAAAAGAATGGTATGTTCTCAGTAAAGAGTGCCTATCGACTTGCTATGGACGAGTCTTGGCGGGCTTCTAATGAGTCCACAAGTATATCACCTGATGGCTCAAGAAAAGTATGGGATCTCATATGGAAGAGTAACGTCCCACCAAAGGTTCGGAATTTTGCTTGGCGCCTTGCGACGAATACACTTCCCACTTGGCGAAATAAGTGTCGTCGAACCTTGGAGGTTACTGATCAGTGCCCTGTGTGTGGTGTTGAGGCTAAAGACAATTTTCACCCATTTGTTCGGTGCACTTTGGCGGTTCAGCTATGGTCTTATATGTCGGAAGTGTGGCATCTAACCCCTGGTGAGTCTATTGAAAATACTGGTGTAGAATGGCTCTTAGCTCTATTGTGGAATAAATCAAGCACCGAGAGGAGTATGATTCTCATGTCATTTTGGAGGATTTGGCACATCCGCAATGAGATCATCCATGATAAACCTGTTGGAGATATGCCCAAGAGGCAATAATAAAGTGGTTATTATCATATCTTCATACTTATGATAAATGTTTACATACCATGCTATAATTGTATTGAACGGAAACATTAATACTTGTGTGATTTGTAAATATAAAAGAGTCCCTAGTAAAGCCTCTTGTTAAACTAGCTTGTTGGTTAATATATGATCACGGTTTCCTGATCATGAACATAGAGATGTTATTAACAACAGGGTCATATCACTAGGAGAATGATGTGATGGACATACTCCTATAGTTAAGCGTAGCATAAAGATCAAGTCATTTAATATAGTTCATTTGCTATAAGCTTTCTAATACATAGTAACCTAATTCCTTCGACCATGAGATCATGTTAATCACCATCACCGGAAGGATGCTTTGATGACATCAAACACCACACCGTAACTGGGTGGCTATAAAGGTGGAATTGAGTGTTCGAAAAGTATGGGTTGAGGCTCATGGATCAAGAGTGGAATTTGTCCATCCATATGACGGATAGATATACTCTGGGCCCTCTCGGTGGAATGTCATCCAATTAGCTTGAAAACATGTGACTGGCTCACAAGGGATCACATATCACGGGAATGAGAAAAGAGTACTTATCGGTAACGAGGTTGAACTAGGTATGCAGAGATACCGACGATCAAAACCTCGGATAAGTAAACTATCGTGAGACAAAGGGAAATTGGTATCGTATGTAAGTGGTTCATTCGATCGCAAATTAATCGTAGAAATATGTGGGAGCCATATGAATTTCCAGATTCCTCTATTGATTATTGATCGGAGAAGTGTCTCGGTCATGTCCGCATAATTCACGAACCGTAGGGAGACACACTTAAGGATTCGATGTTGTTGAGTAGTTATGGAATGATGAGTAAGAGACCGAATGTTGTTCGGAGTCTCGGATGGGATCCGGGATATCACGAGGAGACCCGGAATGGTCCGGAGAATAAGATTCATATAAGGAAAGTCATATTTCGGAGTTGGGGAATGATTCCGGTGTTTTCACCGGGAATGTTCTAGAAGGGTCCGGAAGGTCCGGCACTCCGGAGGGGAAGGGTACATGAATGTGTCATAACAAGTTGGAATGGTTGCATCATGCACTAGGTGTCATCGCTGAGCAAAATAAAGGGATAAATCAAATCCTAGTTTGAAAAGTCAAACGCCAATTTGAAAAGTCAAACTACAAGTTTGCTTGGTGGAGGGAGAGTAGGAAACCTACTTAGGGAGGAAGTCCTACTCCCTCCACCCGCCGGCCAAGGAGGAGGAGTTGGATGAGGACTCCCTCCTCCCAAATGCGCCTCCCTCCCACCTATAAAAGGAGGGGCAGGGGTGCCCCTCTTCCCTACACCTCTCTCCTCTAAACCCTAGCCCTAGCCGCCGGCCTCACCAAGTCGCCGCGGCCCCTAGGGTTTGCCTAGCCGCCGAGTTGGGGCCCTTCCCTTGCCCTAGCCGCCAGCCTAGCCCTCTCTCCTTGGTGCCTCTAAACCCTAGATCGCCAAGGCCTCTCTCATAGTCCACCATACTCGCTCCGGCTTAAGGCGAAGCCCTGCGAGATCTCCCCTCTACTTCCGGTACCACGTCGTCGTGCTGCCGGAATCACGAGGAGAGTGCTACAACCTCCGCTGCCTACTGGAACAAGGGAGAGGAAGGTCTTCATCGAGTACCGAACGTGTGACCGACTGCGGAAGCGCTGCCGGAACGCAGCGCCGGAAGGATCGTCTACGCGATCTTGAGATCGGAAGTGTTCGACTACATCACCCACGAGAATCTGCTCTCGTTAACCGCTTTGGATCTTCGAGGGTTAGTATTCTATCGACTCGTTGTTACAATCTAGTAGATAGATCTTGGCTTGATCATAGATTAGATCTTGTGTGTTCATACGATAGAATTTTTTTGTTTTCCATGTTACAAACCCCTACAGTGGTATCAGAGCCGTGTCTATATGTAGATCTGTTGCACGAGTAGAACACAATGGTCATTGTGGGCGTTGATGTTTTTGTTGTCGATTGCTTCTTGTGTACTTTGCATCTTGCGGGATGGTGGGATGAAGCGGCCCGGGCTAACCTTACATGACATCGTTCATGAGACTTTCTCCATGCTTGACATGCAACTTGTATTGCATAAGTGGCTTTGCGGGTGCATGTTTCTCCCAAAATAGTTAAGATTCAATTTACAACGGGTGATTGACAATACTAGTATCAATGTTGTGGTTCTTGTTCGTAAGTTAGAATGACACTTATTGGAAGCCCCAAACCACATAAAACATGCAAAGATGGAGGTCATGTTCGTGCTTGAAGATGGAGATGGTAAGCACAAGAAGAAAGGCCATGTCATATCACATATTATGAATTGCATGTGATGTTAATCCTTTTATGCATCTTATATTGCTTACTTCACGACGGTAGCATTATAAGATGATCCCTCAAGCACAAATTTCAAGTTTTAAAGTGTTCATCCTTAGTAAGCATCGTTGCTAAAGCTCGTTGTTTCGAAGCATCACGTGATGATCGGGTGTGTTAGATTGTGCGAGTGTATACAATGTGAGCAAGCCAGATTTGCTCATGCGGAAGCTAAGGTTTGATCTTGACGAGCCTAGCATGTACAGACATGGTCTCGGAACACGGATCACCGAACGGTAAAGCATGAGTCATATAGTAGATATGATGAACATGTTGATTGTTCGCCATTGAAGCTACATCAACTCTCGTGATGATCGGTTTTGATGTGGTGGATTTGGTTCGTGTGATCACTAAAACAATGTGAGGGATATTGTTTTGAGTGAGAGTTCAACAGCAATATGATTAAAAGTTGAACACTATTTATCATAAATTAAATCAAAGTGAATTTGCATAATTGTTGTAGTCATTGGCATCCGTTTACCACCTTGCGCTTAGTTATAATTGAGATGATAGAACTATAGAATTCTGGTTAGTTACTTTACGAACTGGTATCGTATTGTTTTGAAGTGGTAATCTAAAGTTTAAAAGTACTATTGCAAACTTTCTGCAAGTTCCGGTTACTCCATGAAGTTTAATAACTGGTATTAAATCGAGAGTGAAAATTCCAAGAGTTAGTGTATGAGTATCATGTTTGTCTCCATGATTCTTGATATTCAAAGAATTGTCTTAATATCAAGGTTATCTAGGATCCGAAAGAGTTGTTTCAGAAACCATGATGTGTGGAAGATATTGTGATATCTGAAACGAAGTTTTGGTTGCAACATGATTGAGTATAATATGGCAAAAGTCATGTTCTCATATTTGATGAGAATTTGCAAAGGGTTGGAGACACTAGTTGTCCTAATCCACCAAAAGGTTTTGGAGAGCAACATTATACTCGCGATTCATGTTTATAAGCTAAAAGTAGCTTGATCATGAATAATTCCATGATAAGGGTGAATATTTGATGTAGGTAAAATATTTACCACACCAAGAGATTACTAAAGAATGGAATTTGAAAGCACACAAAACATTTGATGATGGTGATCTACTTCAAAGTGCAAGTCCAAAGACATTGGTATTTAATTATACACGCTTTATACTATGTGTCATATGTATGACTCCACTATTGATGTTGATAGATTCTTTCAAACAGAAAAGGAAATACTGAAAGAGAATCTCATAAATATATGGCAGAAAAGAAAAGACTAGAATTGTTTAGTTTAAGTATATAGATGATATACATGTTATGGCTATATTCTTTGCTTATTAAACAATGTGGTTCTTAAGTATTTGATACTGAATTTTTTGGTGTGAATCGTCATACGAAACAACACAATTCATGAACTACAATGGCCTAAGTAACTAGCAAAAGAATATGTGATGATGTTCATCGAGAACAAATAAAAGGTTATTGTGCTGCTTGTTAAACATCAAAGCTTCCCTTCAAGATTTGTTTTATCAGGTATTATGAGAACAAAAGGGTTGTTCAAATAATTGCCGTAATCCATAAAAGATGGATGATTCACAAATCTCGTTGGAGAAATCACATCCATAAAACTAGTGCTAAAAATGTCGAAAGACAAATTGATTGAAAGATCACTTAGGAAGTGACATCGCCGTTTAAATTATATTGGAAAGAAAACATGAAGAAACTCCATGTGGATGGAATTTTGGAGTCTTTTGATTTTTGATCAAATGACGCTTGTGAAACTTTCCTAGAGATAATTAAAACTTCGTTCATAGGCCAGAAGGGAACGAATGACTAGCTTATTGGAACTTGTACATATTGTTGTACGAAGTCCACTATGTGTAGTCAAGAACGATGGATTTCAACTTCATATGCTTTCTCCAAAAATTTGAGTGAATATATGAATATTTACTTAATAAGGATAAAGTATGAAACATTTGAAAAGTTCAAAGACTTTCAAGATGAAGTGCAAAATCATTATAACAAGAATATAAATAGTTTATGATAAGATCATAAAGGAAGATATTTGAGTTACAAGTTTAGCATAATACCTAAGATTTAAGGAATCGTTCCGTGGATTTGCATGTCCGGAAACACCATAAGAGTATGGAGCGTTCGAGATATGTAATTAAACCTTGTTTGATATGGTAAGATCGAAGGTGTAATTCATAAAACTGCCGTTATATTTTAAAGATTAAAAGCTTTAGAGACTACCGTTTTTCCACTGAAAAGATCTCCATCATAATCCGTTGAAATGACACCATATAAAGTTATGGTTTGGGATAAAACTAAAGTTGTCCTTTCTTAAACACTCGTATGCTATGCATAAGAAAGATGTTTGCAACCAAAGTCGGATGAACCTGTCTTTGTATGTTATTTCGAATAACTGTTAAGTAATCCTCCACAACATCGGAGACAAAAGTGTTTGTCACTTAGAACGTCAAGTTTCTTTGAGAAGGATTTTTTCGTGAAAAGATAAGTGGGAGGACAATAGAACTTTGATAAGGTTAAAAGAACCTTAGCTATATGTGCAAAGTTGCGCAGCGCCGAAAAGTGTTCCGGAGGCAGCAATAATGCTCATGGCTCACGTGCCTCAAAGGTTGTGGTTACGAAGGTCAAAGTTTCTATTGAACTAAGTAGGTCGAGTAAACAATCAAATACCAAGATTTGAGGGTTGAATCATTATTTGAGAATAATGAACGTACTACATGCAAAGAAGCGATGATGGGCCCTGACTCCGTAAAATGGCTTGAAGCCATAAAATCCGTGATAGTTCCATACACGAGAAATCAAGTTTTTAACTTGAAGGACCCTCGAGAAAGGTGTAAGACTTTACAGTTATGTTTGGATCTATAAAGAAATAGACATGGATGTTTCACATCTATGAAATAGTCGACATGTTGGAAAAGAGTTCACAACAATGTTCAAAGGTTGACTATGACAAGATTTGATCTTTCATAGCGATATTTAGTCTAGACGGATTAATGTAGCAACCACTACATATAATTTTGTTATGTGGTAGTTGAATAAACAAAACAAGTTCTTCTAATAAAATTGTTACCTAGGACATGTGCATAACACGGTCCATAGGGTTTTGTTAATTCAAAGGATGCTGAAAGCATATGCAAACTTCCATGGTTGAAGTAAGCATTGCGGAGTTGGAATCTTCACTATGATGAAACTGTTAAAGGAGTTTAAATTCGTCGGAGACGATAAAGATGCTTGCATTTGCAATAAATTAAGTGGGAGCGCTAAGACATGTTTCTAATGCATTATGTGGAAGATATATTGTTGATTGGAAATGATGTATCTTTCATTAACACATATTAAGAATTTCATCCCGATGAAAGACTTAGGCAAAACCCAAATATTTGGCATCAATAGACGCTAATATGGTTGTGCCGAAAGTACATAGATGATGTATTGAATGAGTTCAATATAGAAACTACAAGAAAGGTTCTTGTCGCACAGAAAGTATTGAATGAGTTCAATATTGATGATATATTCAAGTGTATTGACACTGGGTAAGTGAAACAAAGATTCACGTATAGATTGATACTTGATGTATGAAATCACAAAGAGTATTTATATCAATCATACTGTGATATGTACAAATCCAGATATGTCCTATACTCTAAATGTTATGAGCATATACCAGAATGATTCATAAGATGATCATTGGACAATAGTAAGCATATTCTTATGATCTTTTGGAAGAACTAAGAGTATATTATTTGTAGAAGTGACAAATAGATGGTTAGTTCATGGTAAAAGTACTACATTGATACTAGTTTTGTGACAAATTACAAATTAAGTTTATCTCAATCTAAACTAAGGGTGGCACAATATAATGGAAAGTAAGTTCCATAATGGATTTGGATGAGTTCCAAAGTTAAGACATTGTGACAGATACTACAACAAAAGGGCTAAGTATATAACTGCTATTATAGCAGCTAAAGAGGGCATTTGTGTCAATTAGTTTGTTACCAAACTAGGTGTAGTTCACAGCGGGATAATACTATGAAGATATATTGTACGACAATGTTATCAATATGTTTTAACCCCAAAGAACTAAAGGTCTCACCAAAGGACCAAATTTATACAAAGCCATCTCATTAGAGAATGAGTGATGCGTAGAGACGCAAAGACATGCAATTACACACGGACCTGGAAGTGTCAGATCCGGAGATCAGTTGACCACTAGCAATCGTGTACATACGACACCAGAAATCCATAGGTGTTGAATACACAAAGGTTTGAAGCTAGATTATTGACTCTAGTGCAAGTGGGAGACTGTTGGAGATATGCCCAAGAGGCAATAATAAAGTGGTTATTATCATATATTCATACTTATGATAAATGTTTACATACCATGCTATAATTGTATTAACCGGAAACATTAATACTTGTGTGATTTGTAAACATAAAAGAGTCCCTAGTAAAGCCTCTTGTTAAACTAGCTTGTTGGTTAATATATGATCATGGTTTCCTGATCATGAACATAGAGATGTTATTAACAACAGGGTCATATCACTAGGAGAATGATGTGATGGACATACTCCTATAGTTAAGCATAGCATAAAGATCAAGTCATTTAATATAGTTCATTTGCTATAAGCTTTTTGATACATAGTAACCTAATTCCTTCGACCATGAGATCATGTTAATCACCATCACCGGAAGGATGCTTTGATGACATCAAACACCACACTGTAACTGGGTGGCTATAAAGGTGGCATTGAGTGTTCGGAAAGTATGGGTTGAGGATCATGGATCAAGAGTGGGATTTGTCCATCCATATGACGGATAGATATACTCTGGGCCCTCTCGGTGGAATGTCATCCAATTAGCTTGCAAGCATGTGACTGGCTCACAAGGGATCACATATCACGGGAACGAGAAAAGAGTACTTATCGGTAACGAGGTTGAACTAGGTATGCAGAGATACCGACGATCAAAACCTCGGATAAGTAAACTATCGTGAGACAAAGGGAAATTGGTATCATCTGTAAGTGGTTCATTCGATCGCAAAGTAATCGTAGAAATATGTGGGAGCCATATGAATTTCCAGATTCCTCTATTGGTTATTGATCGGAGAAGTGTCTCGGTCATGTCCGCATAATTCACGAACCGTACGGAGACACACTTAAGGATTCGATGTTGTTGAGTAGTTATGGAATGATGAGTAAGAGACCGAATGTTGTTCGGAGTCTCGGATGGGATCCGGGATATCACGAGGAGATCCGGAATGGTCCGAAGAATAATATTCATATAAGAAAAGTCATATTTCGGAGTTGGGCAATCATTCCGGTGTTTTCACCGGGAATGTTCTAGAAGGGTCCGGAAGGTCCGGCACTCTGGAGGGGAAGGGTACATGAATGTGTCATAACAAGTTGGAATGGTTGTATCATGTACTAGGTGTCATCGCTGAGCAAAATAAAGGGATAAATCAAATCCTAGTTTGAAAAGTCAAACGCCAATTTGAAAAGTCAAACGGCAAGTTTGCTTGGTGGAGGGAGAGTAGGAAACCTACTTAGGGAGGAAGTCCTACTCCCTCCACCCGCCGGCCAAGGAGGAGGAGTTGGAGGAGGACTCCCTCCTCCCACCCGCGCCTCCCTCCCACCTATAAAAGGAGGGGCAGGGGTGCCCCTCTTCCCTACACCTCTCTCCTCTAAACCCTAGCCACCGGCCTCACCAAGTCGCCGCCGCCCCTAGGGTTTGCCTAGCCGCCGAGTTGGGGCCCTCCCCTTGCCCTAGCCGCCGGCCTAGCCCTCTCTCCTTGGTGCCTTTAAACCCTAGATCACCAAGGCCTCTCTCATAGTCCACCATACGCGCTACGGCTTAAGGCGAAGCCCTGCGAGATCTCCCCTCTACTTCCGGTACCACGCCGTCGTGCTGCCGGAATCACGAGGAGAGTGCTACAACCTCCGCTGCCTGCTGGAACAAGGGAGAGGAAGGTCTTCATCGAGTACCGAACGTGTTACCAACTGCGGAAGCACTGCCGGAACGTAGCGCCGGAAGGATCATCTACACGATCTTGAGATCGTAAGTGTTCGACTACATCACCCACAAGAATCTGCTCTCATTAACCTCTTTGGATCTTCGAGGGTTAGTATTCTATCGACTCGTTGCTACAATTTAGTAGATAGATCTTGGCTTGATCATAGATTAGATCTTGATTGTGTGTTCATACGGTAGAAATTTTTTGTTTTCCATGCTACAAACCCCTACAAAACCACCACCGACGTTGGAAGCCTCTCGCCGCTTTCTTGTGAGCTACCTGGAATCCATAGTTAACATCAAGTGTCACCCTACTGAAGATATCCTGAAGGGCAAATTCATTTTTGATCAAGAGGAACAACATTTCCATGCACACAAGGATCTGATAGCCAAGCTACCTATGGTCTGGTCGCCGCCTCAGGCTGGATGGTGTAAACTTAATACAGATGGGTCCTTTGACAATAAGGGGGATGCAGGTGCTGGCATGGTTGTTCGTGATCATGATGGTACCATCATTCTCTCGGCATGTCGGAAGCTACGGTCATGCAGGGGACCCTTTGGGTGCTGAACTACGTGCGATAATGGAGGGTTTATCCCTAGCCCTACATTGGTGTAACTTGCCAATCCTAGTGGAAACTAATTGTCTTGAGGCGCTGAAGATGCTGAAATCTGAAGGTGTTGATCGATCTGTCCATGCACCAATGGTAGAATAGATTAAGTCTCTACTGAGAGTCCGTAAAACTTGTATTACTCATGTTAATCGCGGTCAAAATTGTAGTAGTCATTTTATGGCCAATTACACTAGAACTCATGATAGGACGGCTGTTTGGCAATACTCTGGCCCAGCTGGTTTAGCAAATATTTGCTATCAAGATTGTAATCCCTATTTTGAGTAATACAAGTTGTGTGTTCGCAAAAAAAAAACTAGTGCTAAGAAGCTTTGTAGCTACGTGGTTCATCTGATTGATGTGACCAGCATATATATCTGCAACTTATTGTTGCCAATATTTCTAGTTCCAAATTCATTTGCTGGATCTAGCTTGTTGGTTATCCTCGTTAGGCCTTTTTCAATGGGTATTTCTTAGCACGGTATCATAGGAAAATTGCTTATGTGTCACTATATTTAATAAAGAGAGAAGGTGATGTTGTATCTTAGCTTAGCTACAAGCCTTGCACGGTATCATAGGCAAAAATCAATGTTAAGGATATCGCTTATCGGTAGTTTATCCGCCGGCTGGAAATTGGCGATTTTTCAGTGTATCGGCCGATTTATCGGGAGATAAATCAGAAAATCGGATGATAATCAAAAAAATCGGCATATCGGCCACCCTTGAGTAGCGATAAATCGTACGATTAATCGGCATATCGGCCGATTTTTTGAACAGTGGGCAAAATACATGGTTAGTCCAATCAAATACATGCATGTACTCAAAATCATTAAATGTAGATACAACTCTTAAGATACAATCTATTGTACTATTTATCTCTTAAGATACACCACTACCTAGGATTACGAGCTAAGATACATGATGCATCGCTGAGTTGATGTAGGAGCGCTTCGTTGGAAATCCTAAGAGCAAGGTGTGAAGCAGCACAGCATCAAGTTTTCCCTCAGTAAGAAACTGAGGTTATCGAATCAGTAGGAGGAAGGAATCGTCACACAGGTGTTGCAAGCAACGCGGAGACCTGCACAACACAAACTCAAGACTTTCCCCCAACGAATCAGTGAGGTTGTCAAGCTCACCGGTTTGCTGTAACAAAGGATTAAACGTATGGTGTGGAAGGTAATGGTGGTTTGCAGCAAGTAAAAAAGTAACATTGAAATATGTATCAATGATAAAAAATGGACCGGGGTCCATAGTTCACTAGAGGTGCTCTCCTTAGATAAACAACATGGCATGAAGGGTAAACAAATTACAGCGAGGCAATTGACAGGAACTGATAAAGGCATAACAATGCAATTACTAGTCAGAAAGATCCTATGAGATTCGATTGGGCAATACACCAAGATACATAGACCGCCATCCAACTGCATCTATGACTAAAAGTCTACCTTCAGGTTATCATCCGAACCCCCTCGAGTATTAAGTTGCAAGCAATGGACAACTGCTTTAAGCAAAGTGTGTAAGGTAAACAGTCCACATATTTCATGAACAAGAGACCGTTGTTTTATCCCTAGTAGCAACAGCACATCTACAACCGAAGAGATTATTGTCACTTTCCTTAGAAACTAGAGGCATAAACCCACTATCGAGCATAAATACCCCCTCTTGGAGTCACTAGCAACTACTTGGCCAAGATAGCTACTAACAACGGAGAGCATGCAAGATCACAAAAAACACAGACATGATAAAACCATAAATACAAAACCATTAATCAAACCAACAGAATAATCTCAATATTCATCGGATCCCCGCAAACACAACATGCATGATTACAAGTAGATTATATCTTAATCATGAACGGAGCTCACACGATCTATACATGAAAAAACAAAGGAGGAGATACAACCATCTAGATACTACATGGACCCATAGTCCAAGGTGAAACTAATCACGCATCATACCGGAGAGAAGGCCTCCGGGATGATCTCCCCTCCGGCAGGGTGCCGAGAAGAACTTCAGATCCCACCGATCTAGGAACGATGGTGGCGGTGGCTATAGAAGGTTTCATAGAGATTTGATCGGGTACTCTGCATTGGGGGCTTCTTATAGGCGAAGGGGGAGGACGAGGCGGTGGCCAGGGGCCCTACACCCTGCCTAGGCATGGGGCAGGGCCCACCCGTGCCTAGGGGGGTCTGGGTGCCCTAGCCTGCCTCTCCGGCTCCCCTCTGGACTTTTTGTTCCCAACGGAAAGTAATTGACTTTGACGTTTGTCCCATCCAATTTCAAGAATATTTTTTTACTAACTTTTCTGGAACCAAAAACAGCAGAAAACGGGCAATTGGCACTGTGGCAACTTGTTAATAGGTTAGTATGAGAAAACATGTAAAAATCACCTCAAAGTGTAGAAAAAGAAAAGCAAAGTAGATAGTAAACAAGCATGGAGCATAAAAAATTATAGATACGTTTCCGACGTATCAAGCATCCCCAAGCTTAACTTCTGCTCGTCCTCGAGTAGGTAAGTGATAAAAAGAATAATTTTTGAGGTGATATGCACCTTCACAATGATTATCTAACCATTTGCAAGCATTGAAAGCTGGGATCAAAGAACTCTAAACATGTGCATAAAATATGGAGTTCCAACAATAGGACAAGCTACAAACAAAGATCATGAATAACATGCATTGAAAAACGTTTGTTTGTTTCACATACAGAAAACATAGCATAGTGGCAATCAGCTTGTCCCTCATAGAGTAGCAAATAGATGCATAGGACACCTTCAAAGTTTACAAGGGTGACTAGAAAAAATAGCACAAGAACAAGTAATATCACAATATGCATCAATCAATAAGCTTTGGAACACTGCACATACAATGATAACTATGCTCTCTTAATGGTGCCTAAAGGTAGAAGGTGGATAGTGGTGGAAGAAAGGCCTTTTATAAAGGAAGAAGGGATTTCAAGTTTCAAAAAGAGTTTCCAAAAATTATGGTACTTGTTAGCTTTCAGCCCTCATTGCCCTTATCATAAGCATCTTGAAGTGATTAAGGTTAAAGTGAACAAAGATGGAGTATATGCTTGACGAATTATAAGTTGGCAACTCAAGTCCCTTGAATACGAGGGTCACACCTCATGCTACTCAACTTTGGTCACCTATAAGTTCTTGTCATTGTAAGTATTTGCATATCATAGAGAACCACCAACGGGATACCCCTTGCACATGGTACAGGAGCTTTCCCATAACCAAAATGACAAGTCAAGCAGACAATAAGCATCTCAGCAATCTTCTTATTTGCCATGGGAATATAGTGCTTTTTCTCTCTTTTCTCTTTTCTCAATGTGTCTCTCTTTTTTTGTAAGAAGAATGCTTCATAGATGTCACTATGGTGATGCTGCAAGTTTCCACCATGATTAGGCATGGCATAGGCTAGCGGCCCAGACGTTTCTCTAACACAGGATACAAACTCCATGGACTTACAAGTTCCTTCTTTATTTCACACCGGTGACATCCATAGACAAAAGAACATGATATCAACCGAGTACAAAGTACAAGTGCAATATTGAAAACGTTCCCCGTGACAGCACGGTTCTGCTAATTCCAACATATAAGTGCAAGCATATACAACATAGATGACACAATGCTTCAAGTTTATTAGGAGCAAAGAATATAAAGTGTTCCATCAAGTTTGTGAGGTCTTCAATCACTAAGTTTTCACATAATAAAATAGTTTTTAATTGGAAGATAGCTGAAAACAAGAATATACTTGGAATGGTGTAACACACCATGTATAGGAGTTTATAGTGGTAACTTTAGAAAAACTTGGTTTCTTGGGAGTTGGAAGCATGAGTAGAGCTTACTCATACAAGTGGATTCTAGCAAAAGACTGGAAGCAACCAAATAAGAGAGCAATAATGGCCATAATCATGCAGTGCAACAAAGCATTACTAATCAAAGCATAGAGTGGTACTACAAGTCAAGGACTAAATGATCATAGAGGCTATGGTGACTTGTCATAGTCATAACATGGTGTGAGCATGTGCTAAGTCAACCCAAGCAAAGCATCAAAGGAGAATACCACAATACTATTCTTTTGCATGCTAAAACAACCCATAATTTCCTCAAGGCACACTAAGCAATCCCAAATGTTTGGAACAATACATTCTACAGAAATAATCACCAAGCATAAGGTCAAAAAAACACCTAGCATGTCATGCTAAAGTCTAAGTCATAGTCAATACAAGCTCCTCTTGCACTTACAAGCAAGAACTTACTACTCCTTTCCAACACCAAGCAACTTATTTGCAAACAACACAGCGAGAGCGGGGGTCCAAACTACTTTATTCAAGCAAACTAAACAACCTAAGCAAAGAAAACGGAAACTAAGACGCTCCAAGAACAACACAACTATGCATGAAACAATAAAAACGAAGTGTCTAAACAGACATGAGCTTTTTATTGATGAAGAAGGGGATGCCTTGGGCATCCCCAAGCTTTGACGCTTGTACCTCTTGGATATTTCTTGGGGTGACACCATGGTGGCATCCTCAAGCTTGAGTTTTTGTCCATTCTTCATCTCATTGCATCATTCTCTCTTTACACCTGAAATTTTGTCCTTCATACAAAACTTCACACAATCTTCATTAGCAACATTAGCTTATTCAAAAGATATTAGACCTCTGGCAAAGCTTTTGGAACAGTAAGGATTTTCAGTAAAAACACAATCTACTGTAGTAACTCCTTCAAAAAGCTCAATTCACCTAAAGATAACTCAAAAAGGAATCAATAAGAAGCCAATGCAAATAGTGTCAGAAATCTGTCAAAACAGACCAGCAGGTAGAAACCGATTTTTTTCGAACATCTTCTGTTGCTCAAATCAAAAAGTGTTGAACTAACGAAAGTTAGATAACATACTGGGGGATGTATTCGTAAATTTTGAGCTCAATCCGAGTTACAGAGACTCCTCACGAATATATTTGGTAGAGGACAGAAATCTGTTTCGGGATAACAACTCCCCAAATCTTACTTCCTTCTTATTAGAGGTCATTCTTGGCACAAAAATCAAACAAAAAGTATAAGGAGAGATCATTACTGAAGTAATAACTTTCAAGACTCAAGGAAACTCTTGGGTTATCTCCCAACAAATACTTTTCTTTAACGCCTTTAAGTTAGGCTTGATAGCTTGAGAAGATGCTCACATAAGAACTATGAGTTGAAGTAAAAGAGAGCATCAAAAAGCAAATTCAAAAAACATTTGAGTCTAACCCACTTCCTATGCATGGGAATCTTGTACACAAATAAATTCACAAAGAACACAGTGACAGGCATAGGAAGATAAAACAAGAGTAACTTCAAAACTTTCAACACATAGAGAGGTGTTCCAGTACCATGAAATATTCTACAAACATACTTTCCTCTTTCATAATAATTTTCAGTAGCATCCTGAATAAACTCAACAATATATCTATCACATAAAGCATCCTTTTCATGATCTACAAACGCATAATTTCTATCAAGCTCAAAAATAGTGGGATTAAAACCTTCACATGTTTTATCCAAAGTAGATATTTCAAAAGGATCCACATGAACATAAAATTCATCCTTCTTTGGTAAGCATGGGGGACAATCAAATAATATAAGAGGTAAAGAGTTAATCTCATTAGAACGTAGGCATGGGTAGATCCATTCTTCCTCATTTTGTTCATCACTCTCCTCCTCTTTTTCATCTAATGAGCTTTTAGTTTCAACAATTTCTTCTTCCATAGGCTCCTGCAAGGCATTAGTCTCTTCCATGTGTGGAAAGCAGCTATTAAAATATTCAATAATATATCAATTTGCTTCCTTGTAATTATCAAAGCAAAATTTAAGTATCTCATAAACCTCACATTCATAAGGTGCATCATCAGTATTTTCAAGCAAACTAGCAAGTTCAAATGCACCCTTGAAAGCAATAAATTCCTCAATTTGTTCCACATCATAAAAGTCATAATTTCATTTAACATAAGAAGATATGTTAACATTATCATTATACTCACATTGAAAAGGCAGGTATTTATACCTCCTACAGCAACAAGATTTATCAAAGTAATAAGTAACATTATAAGTAGAGCACATGTCTCTAGCAATAGCATTCAACTTATCAATTTGTTCCCATAGGTGTTTCCCTTTTTGTGACAAACGGTGTTCCTTATAATAATACTTTTGTTTCCTCCGTGAACCCACCTTGCCAATAAGAACTACTCCCTCCGTTTCAAAATATAAGATGTTTTAGATTTGTGAAGAAAATGAATCTAGACTTATTTTAGTATATAGGTTCATTCAACTTTGGTATGAATCTACACACTAAAAGAAGTCTAGATTCATTTTCTTCAGAAACCTAAAACATCTTATATTTTGAAACGGAGGGAGTAGTTTCAAAGAAACCATCCATTGATAGAAAGCATGACCAAGCAAGGCAACAATAGACCAACAACTAGAGCAGGAACTAATTTTTTGTGTTTTTGAATAAAGAAAGCAAACCAAACTAGACTAAATTTTTTTTTGGTTTTTTTGGAAAGAGGCAAATAAAACCAAGAAAAAGAAACAAAGCAAACAAAAACAAAGTAAAGAGAAAGGAAGTGAAGGACTCCCCTTGTGAAAACTTCCTTAGCCTCCCCGTCAACGCCGCCAGAAAAGCTTGATGCAGCGCTGAGTTGATGTAGGAGCGCTTCGTTGGGAACCCCAAAGAGCAAAGTGTGAAGCAGCACAGCAGCAAGTTTTCCCTCAGTAAGAAACTGCGGTTATCGAACCAGTAGGAGGAAGGAAGCGTCACACAGGTGTTGCAAGCAACACAGAGACCTACATAACACAAACTCAACACTTTGCCCCAGCGAATCAGTGATGTTGTCAAGCTCACCGATTTTACTGTAGCAAAGGATTAAACGTATGGTGTGGAAGGTAATGGTGGTTTGTAGAAAGTAAACAAGTAACACTGGAAAATATATCAATGATAAAGAATGGACCGGGGTCCATAGTTCACTAGAGGTGCTCTCCTTAGATAAACAACATGGCATGAAGGGTAAACAAATTACAGCGAGGCAATTGACAGGAACTGAGCAAGGCATAACAATGCAATTATTAGTCAGAAAGATCCTATGAGATTCGATTGGGCAATATACCAAGATACATAGACCGCCATCCAACTGCATCTATGACTAGAGGTCCACCTTCAGGTTATCATCCGAACCCCCTCCAGTATTAAGTTGCAAGCAACAGACAACTGCTTTAAGCAAAGTGTGTAAGGTAAACAGTCCACATGTTCCATGAACAAGAGACCGTTGTTTTCTCCCTAGTAGCAACAACACATCTACAACCGAAGAGATTATTGTCACTTCCCTTGAAAACTAGAGGCATGAACCCACTATCGAGCATAAATACCCCCTCTTGGAGTCACTAGCAACTACTTGGCCAAGATAGCTACTAACAACGGAGAGCATGCAAGATCTATACATGAAAGCGGCAACATGATAGAATCATAAAGACAAAACCATTAATCAAACCAACATAATAATCTCAATATCCATCTGATCCCCGCAAACACAACATGCATGATTACAAATAAATTAGATCTTGATCATGAACGGAGCTCACAAGATCTATACATGAAAGCACAAAGGAGGAGATACAACCATCTAGCTACTACATGGACCCATAGTCCAAGGTGGAACTACACACGCATCATATCGAAGAGAAGGCCTCCGGGATGATCTCCCCTCCGGCAGGGTGCCGAGAAGAACTTCAGATCCCCCCTGATCTAGGGACGACGGTGCGGCGGCTACAGAAGGTTTCATGGAGATTTGATCGGGTACTTAGAGTTTCTGCATCGGGGGCTTCTTATAGGCGAAGGGGTAAGCCGAGGCGGTGGCCAGGGGCCCCACACCCTGCCTAGGCGCGGGGTAGGGCCCACCCACGCCTAGGGGGGTCTGGGTGCCCTAGCCCGCCTCTCCGGCTCCCCTCTAGACATCTTGTTCCCCACGGAAAGTAATTGACTTTGACGTTTGTCCCGTCCAATTCCGAGAATATTTCTTTACTAACTTTTCTGGAACCAGAAACAGCAGAAAAAAGGCAATTGGCACTATGGCAACTTGTTAATAGGTTAGTACGAGAAAACATGTAAAAAGCACCTCAAAGTGTAGACAAAACAAAGCAAAGTAGATACTAAACAAGCATGGAGCATCAAAAATTATAGATACGTTTCCGACGTATCAATACACTCCATTGTGAAAGGCCTTATGTATGGACACCAAAACTAACTCACATGGAATAAGTTCATTTAACACCTAGCTTGTCGGTAGCCGAGCCATGGATTTACTCTTCTTGTTACATGTATTCAGAACCCTACACCGCACTCCGACTAGTAGCCTCATTTACCCCTTCAACCTCCACCCGGCTCAGGCCTCCTTGTCGTGCTCACTCATCCACCACCTATTTAAGCCCTTCCACCAGCGAGTACTCTACAAACCCTTAACCTAGCACTAAACACATTGGATGCAACATAATTGAGGTGGAGACTAGTTACATGGAGGTGGTAAATGCTTTTCGTGATCCCTTAAATTACAGGATAGTGGGAATAATTTTTCTTGACGAGTGCCGAACGATTATGGCAGGATTCGGTTTGGCACAACTATCACACTGTTTCCGTGATGCAAACAAGGTGGCTGATTCTTTAGCAAAAGTTGTAGAGATTCAGGGTGCCAATGTATCTCTTGATGAAGCCCCCTTTTTTTATATCCACATCTAGTGGATGATGTAACCTTGATTGATTAATAATAAAGGTTACATGATTGCTAAAAAACTCTTAACCCAGCACTAGCGATGATCTCACATGCACAACACATCCACAAGGCCACAACACATGAGAGAGGCAGAGAGAGAGTAGCAGAATCTAGAAAGTGTAGTATCGAGCTTGCTAGCTAGAGCGGCTACATGGCCAAGAAGTGCTCTAGTGATGTCTACGCACTTCTATTCTTGTAGACAGTTGTTGAAACTCCAAGTGCAGAGGTTTGTAGAACAGCAGCAAGTTTCCCTTTAGTGGATTATCCGAGGTTTATCGAACTAAGGGAGGAAGTGGTCAAAGGTATCCCTCTCAAGCAACCCTGCAATCAAGATACAAGAAGTCTCTTGTGTCCCCAACACATCCAATACACTTGTCAGGTGTATAGGTGCACTAGTTCGGCGAAGAGATAGTAAAATACAAGTGATATGGATGATTATAAGTGGTAACGGTGCCAGAAAAGAGCTTTTGACGGGGAGCAAGGGATTGAAGCTATCCTTTAGATCCCTGACAACGCCCCCAGAAAAGAGCTTTGATGGCATGGAAGAGACTTAAAGGCAATCTGAAATAAAGATGGAAGCAAGCAAACATGTAACAGATCTAGTTGTAAACGGTGTTTGAATACTTAGAAACAAGGACTAGGGATCATACTTTCACTAGTGGACACTCTCATATCAATATCTTCTCTTCATTATACTACTCTGAACTACTCTCCGGTTGGACAACTCTAATCCATGATAGGGCTTCAAAAGCACTCCTTAAAGTTTGCAATCCCCATCTAGATAACCCCACACTGTCACCTTGAGCGCTAGATTGTTCCTTCAAATACCACAATTTCATAGAGACATCCAACTCCAAATATAACTCATGACAAGTATTTATGTAATCTATAGCCTAAGTGCCACACGGTGTGCACGTTGTCACTTTCACACACGTGGGGAGAGACGGAGATTGATTAAAGCACTTGAGTAGCAGAGTAGATCTACTTGATTACAAAGCTCATGATCACAATAAGATGCATAGAGAGAGATGAACACATAGCTACCGGTAGAGCCCTTAACCTCGAGGAAGAACTACTCCCTCCTCGTCATGGGAATCAGCAACGGCGATGGAGATGGTGGTGGAGATCGATGGAGATGGTGGTGGAGATCGATGGAGATGGTGGTGGAGATCAATGGAGATGGCTCCGGGGTCACTTCCCCGTCCCGGCAGGGTGCCGGAACAGAGACTTCTGTCCCCCGAATCTCCCTTCGGTGGTGGCGGTGTTGCAGAGGTGTTCATGGATGTATGCCGATTCCTCTAGGGTTTTCTCATCGAGGGATTTATATAGGCGGAAGGGCAAGGTCAGTGGATGGGCCAGGGGCCCACACCCCCTGGTGGTGCGCCCAGGGGGGCCGGTGCCACCCTAGGGTGTGCCCACCCTGGTATCCTCCTCCGTCTCTGCTTCGTGTTTCCGTATTGCTCCGGGAAAAATAGGCAAATTGGCTGTTGTCCCGTCCAATTCCGAGAATATTCATTTTTTAGATTTTCTGAAACCAAAAATAGCAGAAGACAGGCATCTGGCACTGCGGCATCTTGTCAATAGGTTAGTTCCATAAAGTGTATAAAAATACCTCAAAGTGTAGACAAAGCATAAGACAAATGATATAAAACAAGCATGAGGCATCAAAAATTATAGATACGTTTACGACATATCAAGTATCCCCAAGCTTAACTCCTGCTCGTCCTCGAGTAGGTAGGTGATAAAAAGAATAATTGAGGTGACATGCACCAACAATCATGATCAAACCATTGTAAAGCATTTATAGCTGGGATCATAGTACTCTAAACATGAGCATGAAAGATGTAGTTCTAACAATAAGACAAAGTAACCTTGTTGCAACATGAAAGGATACAAATAAATTTTCATGAATGACAATGCATTGAAAGACGTTTGTTTGTTTCATATATAGAAAACATAACATAGTGGTATTCAGCTTGTCTCTCATGGAGTAGAAAAACATAAATGCATAGGACACCTTCAAAGTTCAAAAGGGTGAATAAATACAAATAGTTCAAGAACAAGCAATATCAACATTATGAATCAATCAATAAGTTTTGGGACAATGCACATAAAACTAAGAATGACAACTATGCTCTCTTAATTGGTGCATAAAGATAGAAGATGAAGACTTAATATAAAAGTGGAAAGGAAGGCCCTTCAAAGGGAAGCAGGGATTTCAAGTTTCATAAAGAGCTTCCAAAAATTATGGTACTTATTAGCTTTTAGCTCTCATTGCCCCTATCATAAGCATATTGAAGTGATTAAGGTTAAAGTGAACAAAGTATGGAGTATATGCTTGACAAATGATAATTTGGCAATCTCATGTCCCTTAAGTACGAGGGTCGTTCCTCATGCTACTCAACTTTAGTTACCAGTAAGTTCTTGTCATTGTAAGTATATGTGTATCATAGAGGACCTCCAACGGGGTACCCCTTGCCCCATGACATAGGAGTTATCCCATATATCTCAGCAATCATTTTATTTACCATGAGAATATTGCATTTTTCTTTCTCTCTCTTTTTTCTGTATTTTTTCTAAGGATGCTTCATGGATTGCTCACTATGGTGATGCTGCAAGTTTCCACCATGATTAGGCATGGCTTAGGCTAGCGGCCCAGGCGTTTCTCTAACACATATACATAACTCCATGGACTTACAAGCTCCCCTTTTATTTCACACTGCCGACATCCATAAACAAAAGAGCATGCAACTGGGTAGATATTTACAGGTGTTGAAAGCGTTCCCCGTGATAGCACGGTTCTACTAATTCCCAACTTATAAGTGCAAGCATATACAACATAGATGACACAATGGTTCAAGTTTATTAGGGGCAATAAAAATAGTGTGCCATCAAGTTTGTGAGAGCTTTAATCATTATTTTTCACATAACAATTTTAATTTGGAAGATAGATAAAACAAGAATATACTTGGAATGGTGTAACACACCATGAATTGGAATTTATAGTGGACTCTTTGGAAAAACTTGGTTTCTTGGAGTTGGATGCATGAGTATAGATTACTCAATATAAGTGGAGGCTAGCAAAATACTGGGAGCGACCAACTAAGAGAGCAATAATGGTCATAATCATGCAAAGCGACAAAACATCATTAATTAAAGCATAAAGTGGTACCACAAGTCAAAAACTAAATGATCATAGAGGCTAAGGTGACTGGTTCATAGTAATAACATGGTGTGATCATGTGCCAA
Source organism: Avena longiglumis (assembly GCA_030063025.1). Taxonomy (NCBI): domain Eukaryota; kingdom Viridiplantae; phylum Streptophyta; class Magnoliopsida; order Poales; family Poaceae; genus Avena; species Avena longiglumis. Next base: position 96,634,446 of record CP125979.1, read on the forward strand.
GTCAACCCAAAAAAATCATCAAAGGAGAATACCACAATATTATGCTTTTGTATGCGAAAACAACGCATGATTCTTTCAAGGCACATTAAGCAATCTCAATTGTTTGGAACAAGTCATGCTACATCAATAATCACTAAGCATAAGGTCAAAGAAACATCTAGCATGACATGATAAATTCTAAGCCATAGTCAAAACAATCTCCCTTTTGTACCACTTAAGCATGAAACTTCCTACTCTTCTCCAACACCAATCGACTTATTTGAAGTAACTCACAAAGATAATAATCAATAAATATCAGTGAGCTTGTCTCATAAATCCACAAATAAGAACTAAAAAGTTCTAAGCTGAAAGCACAAGAAAATTAAAGATAAACGCAGTGCTAGCAAAAGTGAACACTCATAGAACAATAAAAATGAAAACTAGAGTGTTCTAGGCAATGAAACAGAGTGTGTCTCTCTCCAAAATAAGTGTGTTGGGATCCAACCAACTTATTCAAGAAAAATAAGCAAACAAAAACCAAAAATAAAAACTAAGACTCTCCAAGAACAACACAACAATGCATGAAACAATAAAAACATAGTGTCTAGAAAGACCTGAGATTTTTATTGATAAAGAAGGGGATGCCTTGGGCATCCCTAAGCTTTGACCCTTGTACCTCTTGAATATTTCTTGGGGTGAGACGGCATGGCATCCCCAAGATTGATCTTTTGTTCATTCTTCATCTTATTACAGCATTCTTCCCTTACACCTAAAAATTTTCCTTCATACAAAACTTCACACAATCATCATTAGCAACATTAGTGCATTCAAATGTAATAAACCTTTGGGTTTAGTTTCAAAACACCAAAAATTTTATTAAAAACACAAGCTAGTGCAGCAATTCCTTCAAAAATCTCAATTTACCAAAGAGAACTCAAAAGAAAATCAATAAAGAAGCAAATGCAAATAATGCCAGAAATTTGTGAAAAGAGACCAGCAGGTAAAAACCAATTTTTTTGAAGACCTTATGTTTCTCAAATCAAAAAGTATTGAACTAACGAAAATGAGCTAACATCCTGAGGGATTTAATCAAAAAATTACATCTCAATCCGACATACGGGGATTTTTCACCAATATTTACAGTGAACCACAAAAATCTGTTTTGGGACAGCAACTTCCCAAATCATACTTCCCTCTTATTAAAGGTTATTCTTGGCACAAAAATCACACAAAACGGATAAGGAGAGGTTATTACAGAAGTAATAACTTCCAAGACTCAATAAAACTATCTTCCAAGAAGTACGTTTCTTTAACGTCTTTAAGTTAGGCTTGATAGTTTGAGAAGATGCTCACATAAGAAATATAAATTGAAGTAAAAGAGTGCATCAAGAAGTTTTTTTAAACACATTAAAGTCTAACCCACCTCCTATGCATAGGAATCTTGTAAAGAAACAAGTCATTAAAGCACAAAGCAACAAGCATAGGAAAGCAAAACATGTGCAACTTCAAAATTTTCAACATAAAGAGGGGAAACTTAATATTATTGAGATGCATAAAACCATGTTTCCCTCTCTCATAATAACTTTCAGTAGCATCATGAATAAAATTAACAATATAACTATCACATAAAACATTCTTATCATGAGTCACATGCATATAATAATTATTACTCTCCACATAGGCATAGTCATTATTATTAATTATAATAGGAGCACATTCAACAAAATAGCTATCATTATTATTCTCATCACCATAATCATCAAATATAGGAGGCATATTGTAATCATAATTAATTTTCTCCTCAATAGTAGGTGGACTAAAAATATCATATTCATCATTGTAATTATCATATTTTAGAGGTTTGGTATCATCATAAGCAATAGAATAGCTATCTTCCAAGGCTGGGGAACTAAAAAGATCATTTTCATAATCTTAGACGTTTCCATAGCATTAGCAATAATGGTGTTCAAAGGATTCATACTAATAACATTGCTATTATCATTCAAATAAAGTTCCATAGGTTTTTAAATTTTCTCGTCAAACACTTCATGTCCTAACTCAATATAAATACTATAAAGCTCTCTATTTTTTTCTATTAAGCCTAACTAGTGAAGACAAGAAACAAAAAGATATAATTGCAGAAACTAAAGGAAATAACTTTGATCACTCACACACCAAGAGGATGTGAGTACCTTTTACCTTACCTCACTGGCAACGGCGCCAGAAAAGAGCTTGATGTCTACGCACTTCTATTCTTGTAGACAGTTGTTGGGCATACAAGTGCAGAGCTTTGTAGAACAATAGCAAGTTTCCCTTAAGTGGATTACCCAAGGTTTATCGAACTCAGGGAGGAAGTGGTCAAAGTTATCCCTCTCAAGCAACCATGCAATCAAGATACAAGAAGTCTCTTGTGTCCCCAACACACCTAATACACTTGTCAGGTGTATAGGTGTACTAGTTCGGCGAAGAGATAGTAAAATACAAGTGATATGGATGATTATAAGTGGTAACGGTGCCAGAAAAGAGCTTTTGACAGGGAGGAAGGGATTGAAGATGTCCTATAGATCCCCGACAACGGCCCCAGAAAAGAGCTTTGCTGGCGTGGAAGAGACTTAAAGGAAATCTGAACTAAAGATGAAAGCAAACAAACATGTAACAGATCTAGTTGCAAACGGTGTTTCAATGCTTAGAAATAAGTTCTAGGGATCATACTTTCACTAGTCGATACTCTCATATAAATATCTTCTCTTCATGATACTACTCTGAACTACTCTCCAGTTGGACAACTCTAATCCACGGTAGGGCTAAAAAATCACTCCTTAAAGTCCGCAAACCCCATCTAGATAACCCCACACTGTCACCTTGAGCGCTAGATGGTTCCTTTAAACACCATAATTTCATAGATACATCCAACTCTAAATATAACTCATGGCAAGTATTTATGTAATCTATACCCTAAGTGCCACACGGTGTGCACGTTGTCACTTTCACACACGTGGGAGAGCCGGAAATTGATTAAAGCACTTGAGTAGCAGAGTAGATCTAATTGATTACAAATCTCATGATCACAATAAGATCATGCATAGAGAGAGAGATGAACACATAGCTACCGGTAGAGCCCTTAGCCTCGAGGAAGAACTACTCCCTCCTCATCATGGGAATCAAAACGATGATGCAGATGGTGGTGGAGATCGATGGAGACGGCTCCGGGGGCACTTCCCCGTCCTGGCAGGGTCTCCAAATCACCCCTTTAGTGGTAGCGGCGTTGCGGAGGTTTTCGTGGATGTATGCCGATTCCGACTACTACAAAAACGCCTATTTGTGGCGCACCTGGAAAGGCCTTCCGTGGCGCACTAGCAGTGCGCCACGGGCCTCGAGCTACGGCTATCTCGTAGCCGTGGCGCACTGCATGGTGCGCCACGGTTATATCGAGATAGGCGTGGCGCACTACCAAAGCGCCACGGTAGGTACAGGTGCGCCACAGATGTGTTTTCAAAAAACAAAAAAATGCAAAAAAACACCCTCGTTTTGAATTGCAAAAGCAATCGGGTCCGTGCATCGCCGCCGCAGTCGTGTCACCTCGCCGGAGCATTTGCGTGGCAGGGAGGTGCGGGAGGGGTCGTGGCCGCTCTAGTCCTCGCCGACGTTGAGGTGGTAGGAAGGGTGTGGTTGGAGAAAGGAAGGTACGAAGAGAGGGAGGAAGGAAGAGAGGGAGGAAGGAAGAGAGGGAGGAAGAGAGGGAGGAAGGGAGGTCGAACGCCGCCGTCACTGCAAGGAGAGGAGAAGGCCGCCGTTGCGCCGCCGCCGCGCCACCGTCACTCCAAGGAGAGGAGGAGGCCGTCGTCGCGCCATCACTGCAAGGAGATGAGAAGGGAAAGGAGGAGAAGGAAGAAGGAAGAAGGAGAAGGAGAAGGAGAAGGAAGAAGAAGAAGGGAGAAGGAAGAAGGAGAAGGGAAAGGAAAAGAGGAAGGGGAAGGGAAGGGAAAGGTAGGTGGGCGGGGTGAGGATTCGAAATTTGAATCCCGCCCAAGCTTATCCGTGGCGCACTAGGTGGTGGTGCGCTATGGGTAAGTCGCCCTCTATTTTTTTTCTGCAGGAAAAGCAGTCTTTTGACCGTAACTTTTTACTCTTTTCGAAATTTGAAAATCTAAAAAATCTCGTTCTCGTCATTTTGGTATATTATACGATTTTTTTCGATATCGTATGCAAAAGTTACGGCTTTTTTACCGTGGCATGACTTTTTTTGCAAATAAAGGTGAAACTCATGTTTGTTAATTTTACTAGCAGCTATACCACATTACCTACCTAAAAATGAAAGGATTTGATTTTTTGAAGTGTTTATCATTTTCTTTTATTTTTTCCAAAACCTAAAAAGGCGATCCATGGGGGGGGGGGGGGGCAGCTGCAACAACAAACATGCCCGTAGCGCACTAGGTCAAGGTGCCCTACGGATAAGTGACACATCCATAGCGCACCTTGACCTAGTGCGCTACGGGTATGTGTGATGTGGTCACATGTGCCCTGGCCCACACATAGCCGTGGCACACCACCCCATGTGCGCCACATTTATGACAGTTAGCCATAGGGCACCTGTGGGCAGTGCGCCACAGAAGTGTGGATTACCTATAGCCGTTTTCCTAGTAGTGTCCTCTAGGGTTTTCTCGTCGAGGGCTTTATATAGGCAGAAGGGCAAGGTCGGTGGAGGGCTGGGCACGCCACCCTAGGGTGTGCCCATCCTGGTGTCCCCCCCCCCCCCCCCCCCGTGTCTGCTTCGTGTTTCCGTATTGCTCTAGGAAAATAGGCAGATTGGCTTTTGTACCGTCCAATTCCGAGAATATTTATTTTTTATCTTTTCTGAAACCAAAAATAGCAGAAAACAGAAAACTGGCACCGCGGCATCTTGTCAATAGGTTAGTTCCAGAAAGTGTATAAAAATACCTCAAAGTGTAGACAAAGCATAAGACAAATGATATAAAACAAGCATGGAGCATAAAAAATTATAGATACGTTTACGACGTATCATCTAGCACTGTCACAGATTCACACCCTCGTCCTGCTCCCCCTCTCGCTAGCGGCGCACACCTCGGCAACGGCCAAGACTATGTCTGCTAGGAGTGCCTCTCACCTCTTCCGTTGCGGGTGTAGAGGGCGCAACGGAAGAGAAGACTCTATTCATGGGCGTGGGAGGCATGGGGAACCTTCCGGGACACTCTACGATGGGAAACGACTAAGGCGCTTGCTATAGTGGCAGACATCGTCGGGAGTGTCGGTGCCACTGGTTGTGGGAGGACCGCACTTCTCTGGAGTGCAGCAGAGTGTTTGCAGTTGGCTGTTCCCCGTTGGGTGGGCTCGGAGGCAAGTGCGATGGTGGAGCCGCCGGTGACGTCAAGATATGACGTGATGTACATTCCAGTAGTTGCAATCGAAATTTAAAGAGTTAGGTCATGGATGTATGAGTTGTAGGTACGTGTTATGCATGTACATGGTGTGCAGGGTTTGGTTTGTTATTGCGTACATACACGTACATGTTGTGTGTGTGCGTGTTTCTTTGTGCGGCTCGGTTAACGTCATGAAAATAGACAAAATTATCGGCAATCTCGAACAACCAAGTGAGTTGATGAAACAAAATAATCATCGCGGGAAGTGCCCATGTAGTCCATCTAGAATTGATGAAACAAATTATAGTGTGTATACCATCAAAGGGAGGCAGCCTGATAATCGCGGCTCTACCAGTTGAATTCAGTTGCCTATGATCGGGTTTTTGGATTGTTGAAAATATAAGCAACAATACATATGATTTAATCTGAATTAACTGATAAAGCATGATTAATAAAATATTAATTAATATAATCATGCATACTAAAGATTAGAGGAACCAACGTCATCTAAACATGATAAACCTTACACCAACTCCAAACGCTAGAACAAGAAATTCTAGCAGAATCTGAAAGAGAAAATTTATGGGTACGTATGGTGCAGCCTGACCAGCAGCAGCGTTCGTGTTGTGGAAGAAGTTTTCGATGTCCGGGAAGAAGTCATCGTCAGGAACTCGTTGTTGGACGACGTCATGGTTGTCGGTAGTCGTGTTGAGCGCTCCCTAAAAACTTAAACACCCTTCATCCGTACAGGTTTTCGAGAGACGGGGTTCTGGAGGTCTACTATCCTGATCTACAGTGCACGCCGCAAGTCATGATGGTGAAGTCGATGGAGGCGGCGCAATGAACTGGAAGAAGGTGTGTGCGTTCTGATATGATGTGGTACCCGGCGCATCTTAGGTTATGAGAATATCATTTTCCTCTCTGAGAAAGTTTCTTGGGATAGGGTCTCGAGAATAACAAGAAGGCAGATGAAATCTTGGAGAGCAGAGGAAATCTGGAACCAATCCCAAAAAATATCTGCCTTCTAGATTCCTTTCGAGTAGCCAAAAATTACAGAAAAAATATAAACATGAGCTCCGCTCGGCTAACTTCCCGCATCGCGCGGCGCGCCGCACCCGTCTCGCGGTATCAAATGAGGAGTGTGCGAGGCCTGTTTCTCTTCTCATTCACTTAGGGATCATTTGTTTTAAAGGAATCTCATAGGAATTTTGGAGGATTTGATACTTAGGAATTTTGCCTATGTGCAGGATTTGACCCTTAGGAATTTTTCCCATAGGATTGCATTGCACTATGTTTTGGAGGAAACTTTCTATCCACCTCAACTTCATGTTATAATTCCTTTGCTTTTCATGTGAATCAAAAACTTCTTTAAGAAAAATTCCTATAGGCTTCAAATCCTATAGGATGCAACTGTACATGAAATTCTAATCCTGTGTTTTTTTTATTTTTGTGTCTTTCCTATCCCGCGAATCAAACAGGTCCTTAGTGGTGTTAGAACATCATCCTCCTATATAAGTTTGTGCAACCTACTCTTAACTAGCAATGTGGGACTAAACATCAGTCCACTAGTGCTACCACACATAATGGGCTAAAAAGAATTTCAGATTTTGCATTAGTTATGGGCCAAAGGCCCAACACCGAAATGCCTCAAATTCCAACATGTTATTTCCAAACTTACCAAACATTATAAAGTTTGACAAATCTAAGTAATAAATTTCAAGTATTTTGAATTCAAAAAAGGTAATCTTTGACAAATGTTAGAACATTTATGTGAAAATGGCTCAATTTTGCATAAAACATAGCTTCATAAGTTTTCAAATTTCGTTTACTTGATTGTATGCGGACCTTACCAAAATGGTTGGACCATTTTACTGTAAAAACATTTTAGGGATAACGAAAAGTATTTTGATTTCATCATGTTAACAATACGAGTGGAATCCTATGTTCATAACTCTGCATAGTTCGCTAGAGTGTCAAGGTGGGTGATGTTTGAGATCAAATCTCGAAATGGTGTTGAATACTTAAATTCTCAAATTCTACATATTTTAGCTATTCTAAAAATCCCATGCTTTTTACCTTAGTTTTTAAATTCATCTTCCTTTCACTGCTCAAACGAAGTTGCTAGTTCAAGCACTAACTCACCTAGATGAGTGTGAATCTTCCATTATTCTAGAGTCGTCGCCCATATTTTTGGCATAATTATAATAGTGTAGTTACTTCAGGTAGATAAATGATTATGGTTCAACATATTCCCAATTGAATAGCTTAGTTTCTATCACTCTCCTCTAATTTTCCTTGAAACATTTTACTATCTCAGTAGATCCACGTTATACACAATTCCATGGTATTACTAAACTCTCTGGATAGAGCGCCTGGTTTGAGCATTTAGTTACTCTAAGTGTTAATCTAATCATTTCTATATAACCCAATAATCAACATGATTAACAATTCAATGATATCACTAAGCTCATGTTGGATGTTGGATAGGAGAAAGTGCTTTGCCCAATTTTTTTCCAATTTAATTATTGTGTGCATATCATCTTCCCTATGACTAGAATGTGTAAATGCATCAATCGGAAAGATTTATATAAAGAAAATAAACTTCTTATATTGTGTTGGGCCTAACTTACAAACAGGCACCAAAACTGGGCCTAACTTTAGAGTTCAAGACCCAAACTTAGAAGCCCATTATTCTCAATCACCAACAAGGCAAAAGTTCATTGCTGATCTAGACACCCTTGTTGCATTCCCTACCTCTAGTTCTCCAAAATGTACTCCTCCTGCTGACTTCCTAGCAAATTTCATTACATGGTCAGCAAGGCATGCAACACTTGACTACCATGATGGCATTGGATACAAGTGTCGGATGAACCTTCAGTGTTAATCCCTATATTTCACACTCTTATGTGGCTCACTAATCGGTTTCCATGTGAATGTGACTCCTAGGTAATTACTTAATATTAAGAAGCGTAAGAGCTTGATGGTCATATGATTCAAATGGCAAGTGTATATATATCTACCATGTAATGTTGCCAATGTGGACATGCACATGCCTCATCAATCACCTCCTTGGCTATATCCGAATTCATTTAGTGGATGGATGGTAGTCATTAGTATTCATGGAAAAATGTGTTTGGTGGAAACATACATCAAACTCACATGGATATAGATCATCCACTGACTTTCTTGTGGATAACTTCATGCCTTGACCTGCGTATTCAATTCATATATGTTTGATTGCCTATTACTTCGAATTTTATGTACAGTTTTGGACCATTAGCTTTAATAGTGTCATATTTTAGTGTAGTTGTGGCGGAGTTACTACATATGCACATCGCCCCTACACAATACAAGAGTTGTCGGTCAAGCTCCGATCCAACTAGCTAGGAATTTTCATTGGGGTCAAGGCTTGGACCATAAAATTGCGTGCCTTCACTAATATTGTCATTTTGGGTCGATGATAAGAAATAGTGTGGCTTCAGTATAGTGTTATTCGTTGTAGATGAGTGATTAATGTTCGAAATATCCCAACTAAATTACCTTATACATTTGATTTCGACAAATTTTCACTCCAACTTTGTCATCGGATCCATTCCATGGTGTGCCTTGGCCCTTACAATATTAGGGTATATCCTTAGTACTATTTGGGAAGACAAGTGAGTAATAAGGTTCATAGTATTCCCAACTAAATAGCCAAATTCTACTATATATCGCTTTAAGAGATAGGAGGCTGCCAGCCTGCCATACCGCCTCAAGGAGGCACCATTAGTAGTACGACGAGGTGGCACTCGCTCGAACCGTCTTTGTTGTGTGCCCTGAGACAGCCCTCTGTACATGGCATGGCATTGACTCGTGTGTGATCCAAGAAAATCCGACCTCGAGATATACGTCACGTCACACTGAGCATTGGGCACTTGGCATGGAATTTGATCATTTCTCAGGTGTTCTTCGTGGCCCTAGTCAGGGTTTTGGATCGGCGTAATGGAAAAACTCCATCATGTTCTGGATCTAGATGGCTTGCACTCCATCACCATCGGGTTCTCAGGTACATCACCGGACTTGGAGCAAGAGACGCTGGTTGTGAGTTGGAAGCAAGCCGGGCAGGTACTCGTGTATGGATATGGCCAGAGATGGATTCCGCTGCACACTGCCACAAGCTTGGAGCCATCAGTATGAACTGCTGGTATGAGACGGGGAGCGCCTTGAATTTAAAGTATGAACTATGCCAAAATAGAACATTTATATGAAAATGACACATAGTTTTCATGAAGCATAACTGTATAATACTATTAAATTTGGAGATCCTTGTGCAAACTGAGGTATGTTAGGGGAATGCGGGGAACACTATTTGGTAAACAATCATCTCAAGGATAAAGTTAATTTTGGCATGGTATGTTAACAATGGAAGTGAAACCGTAAGTTTAGAAACCGATCATAGTTCGGTAGAATCTCATGGTGTGTGATGCTTGTGTTTATTTCTCAAACCTCATTGATTCTTTTCTCGATTGCTACATTTTCAACCTTTTTAGAGATGCCCATGTTTTTTACCTCGATTTTGAAATCCATGTTCCTACAAGTTGTCGAACCCAAAGTTGAATGGTTCATACACCGATCAAACTAGCTAGATGTGATGCTTTCACTATGGTGAGGGCTAGTTGTTTCCCGTACACTTTGGTGTACCATATTTTCAATAATTATGTTAAGTAGGCTTGATCGATGATTAAGGTTTAACCTAATACCATTTGAATAGTGTACTTTCTACCATGGATGAATTCCTCTCATGTTAACTTCAAATTTTGTTACTAGATCCAACAATAAAAAATTACCATTATTCCATGGAATTAGTAAGGTCACTAGATTGCCTACTTTGTTCTTTTGGTTCCTCTGATTCAAAAATCAACATTATCCAGAATTCAATGCTATTAATAGAATCATCATGTTGCCAATCGTTTAAAGGGGGCGATAGACTTGCCCTACGTGTCCCCATTTATTTCTTGTCTGCATATCATCCTGCTGATAGATGTCCATCACTTGTAAATCCAGTTATACTAGGACATCTAGAAAAAAAGTTTTATCGCTAAAAAAAGAATATTGTTGTCTTGGGGCCTAGGTTACAAACATGCACCAAAAGTTCGTGCCCAACATTTCATTGAAGTTCTAAACTTAGAAGCCTAGCTAGTATTCTAAATCACCAACAAGGCTGCAATCAATTCGCCATCTAAGGCCCCTACCTTGCCTACATCCACTTCTCTAAGCTGTGCGTCTGTGTAGCACTACCAGACAACATGCGCTTCACTTCTCGACGATGTATGTACAAATTATGAAGGGGTATCAAGAGATTTGAGCCGTCCTTGTGTTTGAGTTTTTACGAATTTAGGTGAGAGTGGGTTGTACTAGATCAGAGGCCTTTCAAATATTGAAGTTCTAAACATAGAAGCCTAGGTAGTCTTCTAAGTCACCAACAAGGCTACAATCAATTCGCCATCTAAGGCCCCAACTTTTCCACCTTGCCTACATCCACTTCTCTAAGCTGTGCTGTAGCACTACCAAGCAACATGCGTTTCACCATCAGCAACCAACACCACACTCAAAAACCTTTCTTGTCACGACTCCCTATCGGAGACGTACGTTGAGTTTGATTCCCGGTACCTCCTAATCTTATGTGCATCACCAACACGTAGTCATGCGAATGTGACCTTATAGGTGATCGACTGGTGCTAAGAAGCTTGGTAGCTACGTGGTTCATCTGATTCATCATGTGACCAGTCTATATATCTGCAACGTATTGTTGCCAATGTGGAGATGGAAATGCCTCATCATTCACATCTATCGTCCTTACGTAGTTCCAAATTCATTTGCTGGACACTTGGTTGTCCTCGTTATATATGTATGGACACCACAACTAACTCACATACATGGATGGAGTTCATTTAACACCTTGCTTATCGGTAGCTTTGAGCCGTGAATTTACTCTTGTTGCCTGAACTCATAATTAACCCTACGCCGCACTCCAAGAAGCACTAGCCTCATTTACCCCGGCCGTTAACCTCCACTCGTCCACCACCTATTTAAGCACTTCCACCGCTACAAACCCCAGTACTAGCTACGATCTCACATGCACAACACACCCACAAGGCCACAACGAGAGAGAGAGAGAGTGTGTGTAGAATAGAGTGACTACACGGGAAAATATTTCTATTGGACCAACTGTCACTGTTGCACGCTCGCACCCTTTGTCCTGCTCCCCTTCTTGCCCCTACAATTTAAAGATAATTACCCGTCACTGCCTCTGTCCTCTGTGGTCGTCTCCTCTGTCCTCTCCCTTCCCTCCCGTTCCACTTAATGTTGCATGGCCCGTCGATGCAGGCGACGATGCTGGTGGCGCCGGATCCTTCTTCCCGAGCGACAGTAGCTTCGTGGAACGGTCACCGATCTAGGCCGCGGGGGATTTTGTCAAGCTTCATGCACTAGCCAACGCAACCAAAGTCCGAACTGATGGAAAGGGCTAGTGCAATCCACTTATACACTGCAACACCCCCTCTCACGTGTGACAGGAAGAAGTCAGCACGTGCAACCGAAAGAGAACGACGGCGCGCGAAACTCACGTATGACTCAAGAGGCCTATACGTGGACACAAAGGGGTCTACAGCAATTTTAGGATAAATTGCGAAAGCCAGGACTCGAACTCGAGACCTTAGGCTCTGATACCATATCAAGCTTCATGCACTAGCCAACGCAACCAAAGTCCGAACTGATGAAAAGGGCTAGTGCAATCCACTTATACACTTCAACAGATTTCAAGGGCAGAGGAGGAGCATCATGGGGATCGAGACCTTCGATTTGGTTAGAGCCGGGGTGTTTTTCAGCAAAGAAAATCACGTCGGTGCTACTGGACCCGCTAGGAACGGGGCAAACGCTCTACGACCGTGCCCAGGCATGCAGGCAGCACGGGATTTCAAGGGCAGAGGACGAGCACCATGGGGATCCGCGAGGAACGAGGCAAACGCTCGTCGTCATCTAGGACTATGCCTAGGCATGCTGCTTCATCGGTGGAGGCCATCGAACGTCCAGCCATGGCGAGCTCTATCTATGGCTCACCAGAACTCGAGCATCTGGGATGAAGAGCTGTAAGATCCAATGGAGGTCCTCTTTGAGCACCGGATTTGGGAGACAAAAGCCCAGATTTGGATGTGGAGTAGGCTGATTTGGGTGAAATTTGTTGTTCTAGAGCCATGAAAGATTCAGGATAAGCATCGGCAGTGCACGGGACAGGCAGAGCAGAGAGAGGTGGGAAAGGATCCTGCTGCGTTGACTGTCGAGCTGAAAACGGCGATGCCACGGGGGAGGGAGGGGAGATGTTGCTGGCCGCTATTCCTAAAGGACGGCGTCATGGGCGACGGGAATGAGATGCTGCGCCTCAGCAGCCGGTCAGTGTGCATTGCCTCGGTGTGCGAGCTGCTGGCATGGGTCGAGGCTGCTGGAGTGCACTGTTGGCCTGGCCTGGGATACGGCCGGCACGGGGCTGCTGGACTGCGTGCACCGAAGGACTTGCCGCTAGATGCTTTGGGGAATAGTTTTCAGAGAGATAGCTAGCTGACGCAACTGGCATTTTTCTATCAAAGATGCTAGCTTTCCATTGTTCGTATTTTATCTATTATAGACTTTATCGCCATCTATAAAAGACCTATATACTCGCAAACTGCCGCAAATCATGGATGCCAAGCACACCATGTTCGTTGATAAAAAAAGGCGAGGTAGGACAAAATGTGTGACTACAAACTTTACTTCACCAAGTGAGATAAAATAAACGCTCCTCGTGTCAAGCTTTTTCGAGAAAATGTTAATCTGATTATCAGGAACTTGAAAAATACATATTTTACTTTTGCAAAAAATATTTATCATTTTTCACCTGTTGTATGCACGCGCATGTGCAGAATAAAAAGTCTTAAGGTGATTTTCTGACGCAACTTTTTGCCCCGTCCCCCAACTTCTGCCCAATGACCAACTACTAGATGAGTTCATACCGAACTCGGTTACTACCGATCACACTCAATTCGTGTTTAATCCCTCGCCCTCTCCGCACAAAAATGCGTCCATATTTAGCCCTTCTCCTCTGTGTTTGATTCCTAGATAAATCCTTCACGGCTGCGAAGAAGAGTGCTTGGCATCGGGCTCACAAAGGCACAAAGATTTGAAGATCATTGAGATCTCCATGAGATGGTCGCAGGGTCTGGGGATGCAAGGAATTGGAAGGTCTCGGTACAGCGTCAGCGGGGCTGAGTGGTGTCGCTGGTGTTTTTCTATTTCTTCGCCGCTGCCCAAGGCTTCCTCCACGCGAGCGCAGCCGCCCTCGGTCTTCTCCACCGCGCGAAGCCATTGTCCCCACCGGCTGGCCTCCACCGCATGAGAGTCGCTGCCCCTGTACTGGCTTCCACTGCACGAGAGTAATGCCGAGGTGAAAGAACATGTTGGGCCCCCATGTGTGGTTTTGGTAATTAATGACAACCTTTATGGACTAATGTGTGTATTAAGTTATACTTGTGAACCAAAAACAGAATGCACCCTCTTTACAACTTTCAGGAATTAAATCCTAACCATATATTTAGATCTAACAATCAATAAAATCCAAATGATGTGGATTAACGTGGTGCCTCGAAACACACCCTTATATTATTTTTAGTATATAATAGATAGATTTTCATAGGAAAAATGCATTGTTCTATTTAATTTAAGTTCCCACATATCAATTAAAAGGAAAAATTAAATCTTCTAAGCATTATATATACAATTTCAAAACTTCTGACATTTTGGGCTCACCGTTGCCCCAGAGCAAAAAATATACACTCACATCGATACATACGACAATTCCAATAATGGTCACATGATTTGGAAGTCATGTCGTGATGGTCTGATGATTGTTTAAGAAGACATTTTTATCAACCAAGAATAATCAATAAATGACTTCTGTATGCACATCAATCCGGCGCCCAGGGGTTCATCCTTCCTTTTGGAAATATCGCACATTAGTTATGCTCAAGGAACAAACTAGAATAGTCATTTGGATCCAAACTACTTAAAACAAGCATGAGCTCGAAAAATCTAATATCTTTAGACATGTTAATTAAATAGATTATTTGATCTAATTCGACAACATAATGCATAGCTCAAACATCCAGGAGTCAATATTGTCAGCGGGCTATTTTATTCATGAAAGGTCAATATGATCTTGTGGGAGTTAAAATAATAATAAAAACAAGTATAAGGTATGTACCTTGAGTTCTTACAGAAAATGACATGTGTGAAATATATAATATACATGTAAGACCAAAGCTACCATTTCATCAATACATGTGCAAACATGCTTGGTTAATCTCTATTTTAAACAGGCATGTCCACTAAGCTCTATGCCTCGGTAAAATTTATGATCTCAACAATAATACCATTGTGATGTTGTTGATCTAGTAAACAAAAAATTAAAGGTCTTCTTATTGAGTGCTTGGTTGGCCGATCAAATACTTGATAGATGCATTTTCTAAAATAACCATGGATACGTCAACCACTTAGCATGCTTATATAAGCTAAATAATGGATCAAACTAATCACATTACATGTATAACAAACAAAATTATCATACTGAACAATAGTGAACACATCGAAATAAATGATTGCAAACATGTTGAACAAAAATAAAAGATAACCATATATTACGTCATGGTCAATCCTGGAAATATAGGGACAATAGTTCTTATAGAATATCATCATGCAAGCATGATCAATTCAGAGCGCATGTTTCCTAAGCCTCACTAATGTTGTTGTGCACCATGATATTTTATCTTTTAATTACTATGGACGATATTTTTTTATCATGACAAGAGAACCTAGGAAAAATGAATTAATTCTCTGGGAAGACTATAACTATGTGTGTATGGGCATTATTGATGCGAAGATGGATCCAGACATTTCATATATCGACCTTTGTGGTTGTGCACATCAGTGCAGGTGTGGTTGTTCAATATATAGTAGCATGTGCACCATATTTTTTTCTCTTAAATGTTGTTGGAACTTGATCCTCGAGGCTTTGTCAACTGATATTTAAGGCTGCAAGTCTTAGTTCAATGACCGGAAGAGGAGAACACATGAAATTTACACCAAAATATGAATTTTAGGTGCATTGGATGACTCTATACCTAGACTAAATATAAACCTTGAAGCTTTACAAACACGGATCATATATACTCTGATTTCCAACCAATAAGCATTGCAAGTTTGAGTTGGGTGGCTAACTAGGAATCCTAGGATTTTTTTTAGACCATGAGAGTCGTCACAAAAATATAAATGTTATGTTCTGCATGGTGTGATAGTGATGTAAAGAAATCGTTGCTTGGAAATATAGTGGTATGCCTACATAGCATACATTCAAGTTGCAAACATGGTCTTAGATTATTCCCGATGACTAAGGAATGTAAGGGTCTGGGAGAAATCAGTATAGACATCATCCACACATGGAAGTTTATGACTTTTAGCCCATCACGATTCATTCTGGATTTCTTGTTTCTCTTGTCTCTATCCATACCACTCGTTTAGCTCAGTTTTGCAATTTTTAAAATTAGTATTCACCTCGACCATATCCATATCCGTATCCATGTCAGATTTCTCTTACAAAAGTTCATGGCCGGAGAATTAACAAGGGAATCAATTTAATGTCTTATTGTGTGGAAATAACAACAAAAATGAGACATGTAGAATATCATATCATGACAGGTAGAATCTACTTTGCAAAAAACAAAGGTAGGCTCATGATACCTTTTCGATGACAAACATGCACATCTGAGACTATTTTTATTATATAGTTTCAAAGATATGAAAAGGAAGAAATCAAAAAAAGTGTGGGAGTGCATCTGTCATAGTGTTAGTATCATATTACTAGTATCATACACGTGATACTAGTGTATGATACTATCTTCATAATGCATGGTATCATATGGTAGTATCATACTGGTACTATATTTAATGATTTATAGAATCTCAATACAAAATTGTGTACAAGATTTATTTGTATGAGGATTTTCTAGTTTTACGTGCTATGATATGGTATCTATCTATGATACTCTAACCATCTCTTTCTTCATTAATTGTTATGTCACATCAGATTTTTGCCAACATGGCATGCATGATACTAGCTATGATATTTCCACTGGTGAAAAAAGGGCCTGTAGTCCCGGGCCGCAACTGGCTTTAGTCCCGGTTTTGGGCCCGGGACTGCGAAAACGGGACTAGATCCCCCCCCCCCTCTAGTCCCGGCTCACTACGGCCCGCGACTGATAACAGCCAGGTGGCTGTTTCAGCGCCGCGGGGGGCGGAAACCCTTTAGTCCCGGGACGTAACATCACCCAGGACTATAAGATTTCCTGCCGCGGCAGAGATTGTGTATTTCCTTTTTTTTGCCATTTCGTTCCTTTTTCTTTTTGTGTTTCACTATAATTTCAAACATATATTTAAGTACACATATTCTACGCTACTATATACACAATACACGTTGATGCATCTATATAATTAATCGATCCCTTGCAAGCATACATTGATGATATATATATCAAAAGGAAGAAATTTTTGAAATTACATGGTCATTGATGAATATATATATCATATCAGCTACATGGAGATGACTAAGGCAAATCGAGTTCCACGTCATCAGCATAATGCTCTCCATGTACATCAAGGATTTCCTTCATCATAAATTCCGCCAGCTCCTCTTGAATTGCTCTTATACGCTGGTCTGGCTCTAGTTTCTCCCGCAAATCATAAATATAATGCGAGTCAACTTTCCGCTCACTGTTCAACTCGCGGATGTACTCGCAGACGTAGTATCCATATAAATGAGTTCCCGGTGGCTGCTGTAAACTCTTCACCATTTTATAAGTTAACTCCTCTTTGAATGGACCTGGTATTTTCTGTCTGAACCGTGTCCAACACCTGCTCGGCAAAGAAAATGAACAAAGGAGTTATTAGTTACTTGATATCAGGAAATGAATGAAAGAGGACGATATAATGCGATATTGATTGAAATTACTTATGGAGCATTGCTTTCATGTCGCTCCACTGCTCTTGGTCCCAACTTAATGAGTCGTGGACTTCAACTAGGGAGTTGTCAACTTGAATGTTTAGCAAGATCCAGTGGAATCTGCGGACGTTTACATAAGCATACATGCATAGCTCATCCAGTAAGCAAAAATAAAATGTGTACAAGATATAAACACTCACTTGAAGTTGTAAGGAAATAGTATTTCCTTAAAAAAATTATTCTCGGTTAAGAACCTGCACAGGTCTTCCTCCACGTCCTTGGGGTGATTATTTAACGTATATTCATTAACGATATATGGGTCAATGAACCCAACGTCGTATCTTCACGCTCTTTTGCATTCAAGCATCTTCATTCTGCAGAATATAATATCATCATACAAAAGGATATATAGTTAGTATAATATATCAAATGCAATGAACGAGGTGAGCTACAAACTTAATTATAGAAATAAATCACTTATAGATAGTAGCAACAAATGATAGATTTGTCGAGGGCGCAGTGGTAGTATAACTGAAACAGTTCGGTCATTTGAACCTGTATCGAGTATGGTTTGAAGTGATGTTCCTTTCTAACGTCCACCGGAAACCAATATTTCTGATGCTTTTTTTATGCTTGCGACATGTACCATTCGTGCAGATTTCGCATATGTGTGGATAGACGCGCGAGCTCCTCATTACTGACTAGAGGATCCTCTTGGACATACTTCCGTACTATCTGACTCACTAGCGTATCTTCATAGCCTAAATATTGACCAAGAGACATATTTGCTTTGGTAGCAAGTGCTTTGGCCTGCAATACAGTGATTCCCATAAGTGCAGCATTATTACGGGCTCTGGGGTCCATTATTTGCATGTCCATATCCATTTCAGCTCTGAAGGCCTTGTCGAGGTCTGAAATGACTTTGAGCGGGGCGACCTATTGATTCTTCTGAGCTCCGAACTGGGCAACTTGCTTCCCGCTTTTTATACTTATGATTTTTTCTTCTGTGCTTGCTTAATAATCTCCCGGTCATAGTCTGATTACAGATTCATCGATATCTGGGATGGTTGCTCAAGAAAGGACTTAGCCTACTTTTTGGTTTTTTCATCATATACCGGCTTTGGCTCAGGCTTTTTGGGTGCAAAATGCGCCTTAACTTGGGCAGCCACATCCGCATTAGTTTCCTTATCGGTCTTGTCATAAGGTCTCTTTGGAAGAGCCGGTGGGATGTCGACTATCTTCGCCGTTTGATCTTTCTTTGATGTAGGGCGCGGGGGACCGTCGAACTTCCGTTTCTTCGATGAGGTAGTAGTATTGCACGGCGGCGGAGGTGGAGATCGAGTATTGCGCGGAGGCGGAGATCGAGTTGATGTACTCCTGCTGCGGCAATCGTCAGCAGGGCGGGGTGGACTTGGAGGTTGACGATATTCGATGCGGGGTGGACTTGTATTCCTTGGAGTCGGTGGCCTTGGCGCCGAGCCTGGAAACTTGATGTACTTCTTATTCCATAGAATGATGTTGCGCTTGATATCTCCTAGTTTCGTAAGGCCTTCAGGCGTAGCGATTTCAATCTCTAAGTCCGCAAAATCCTCCACTATGTCATCCACCGTGACACGAGCATAGCGTGGTGGAATCTAAAGTGAATGGTGGAGTGCTCCAGGTAGACAAGGTAAAGCAGTGCTGATCGCCACCTTGAAGGACAGGTTGTTCATTGGCTGATGGAGCTCACATTGTGCCATCTCTCTAACATCATCCACAAGGTAGTGAGGAGTCGGTGCATCATCCAGCAATGCTTGATCATCAGCCCGGACCTCCGTGGAAGCCATGCTTCTTCTCCGCTGGCTAAGATCCAATGCAATATCATCAGCCCACGGGTGAGTTGACGATGGCGGCCTTTGGCTAATTTCATGCATGAGGTTCTTCAGATCAGCTAGGTCCTGCTCTACCCTGGAGATCCGTTCTGCCTCCCGGTCCTTCTTTCTCTGACGGCTTCTCTAACTGGCATCGTACTGAGTAAACCCTTTCTTCCACGAGACACCAACGCCTTTGCCTCGTGTTCGTCCTCCCTTTTCAGGATTCCCTAGGGCGCGTGTCAGCTCGTCGTTCAATCTCTTGGGACGGAACAATCCCAATTAAGCATCGTTCATTGCTTGAATAAGGTCTTGGGAGGGTTTTAGAATTTTATCATGAAATAATGTCTTCCCTGTTTCTGGGTCCAAGGATCCCCCGTGCCCATACCACCAGTGCTTTGACCTCTCGGGCCATCCATCTGTACCATGAGTGACGCCTCTAGCCCTCATGTTCTTCTCCATAGTTTCCCACTTAGGGACGACACTCTTGTAGCCACCTGTCCCCATTTTATGATGGTATTTATTTTTGGCAGCATTTAACGCGTTGTTTGCCGAATTTGCCTTTGCTTTATCAGATTGCTTGTACTATACAAAATCGGGCCACTCTTCTCTCAACTTCTCGTTTACTCCTTTGAAGTCTGGAGTTTTCTTTTTCGCGACATATTTCATGTATAAACTTTTCTTGTGGTTCCGGTATAGTTCAGCCATCTTGCTCAGAGCCCACTCCTTCACTTTCGCTCTATTTCAAGCCCACCCGGCCTTGGGGTAATACCATCTACCTCAAATTCTTCATACTCTGTAGGTAGTATGAAATGCGCTGTGAGCTTCTGCCAAAGGTCATCTTTGGCATCATCGGTGACATAGCTATTGGATTCTTCACCGGGTTTCTTTGACTGATTCCATTCTTGGATGGTGATCGGCAGGTTGTCCCTAACAAGCACCCCGCATTGATTTATAAACATCCTCCGGTGCTTTTCTGCAGCAATCGGTTCACCATCATCATCTATTTCTTCGATGGTGAACCTCTGATTACCATCCAACTTTTTGTTCGGCACTCGTTTCGTTCGAGCTGTCGATTGCTTCGATCCGGTGGGCTAAAAGAAGAAGAGAGGGTGATTAATATATATCTAGCTCAGTTAATGAATAGAGATAACATGAGACTTTATATATATATATGTACCTCACCGGATCCTGTCGAGGGGCCATCATTATTGTTCTTATTTGTTTGCCCTTCGTCCATCCGGTCTTCCGCTTGGTACATTAGGTTTTCCTCTAGTCCATCACCGGATGGATTCAGATATGAGGATATCTCTTCCTCGAGCAAAATATCTTCACCGGTATTAATATTAAGAGGAATTTCATCTCTTATTATGCCCTGAAGAAAACCTTCACCAATGCGACCAGGATCTTCGAATGGATCCATGACTTAATTAACTATAACAAAAAGAGATTTAAACAGGTTAGAAAAAACAATAACCCTAATAATTAAAACAAAAAACAATAACCCTAATAATTAAAACAAAAAAACAATAACCCTAATAACACAAATTAATAACCCTAATAATTATATGATTAATAACCCTAAGAACACTAATTAATAACCCTAATAACACTAATTAATAACCCTAATAACACTAATTAATAATCCTAAAAAAACAACTAAAAACAATTATATAAACAATTATATATTCCTAAAAACAACTAAAAACAATTAATATTCCTAATAAACCTAATAAACAATTATATATTCCTAAAAATCAATTATATAAACAATTATATATTCCTAAAAAAACAACTAAAAACAATTATATATTCCTAAAAAATTATATAAACAATTATATATTCCTAAAAACAACTAAAAACAATTATATAATCAATTATATATTCCTAAAAAAGAAACTAAATACAATTATATAAACAAATATATATTCCTAAAAACAACTAAAAACAATTATATAAATAATTATATATTCCTAAAAACAACTAAAACAATTATATATTCCTAAAAAAAGAAACTAAAAACAATTATATATTCCTAAAAAAAGAAACTAAAAATGCTAAGATCGATAGACGCGTGGCGGCGGATGCTGGGCGGCCAGCGGCGCGTGTTGCGGGCAGCGTGTGTGTGGCGACGGCTTCGCCGGCAGCATGGTGCGGGGCGGCGGCACGGTGGCGGGCCTCGGCGGCGGGAGGCGGCGACACGGTGGAATCCGGCAGCACCTCCTCTGCGTCGATCGAGCTCGTCGTCGTTTGTTCATCTCCTCGTCGATTTTGCCAAGTGCTGGGTAGGAGAGACCATGGGCAGGCGTAGTTTACTTATACCCCCACCCCTTTAGTCCCGGGCTAAGCCACGGACCGGGACTAGAGGGTCATTAGTCCCGTGCCGTGGCTTAATCCGCGACTAAAGACCCCTACTTTAGTCGCGGGTTAAGCCACGACCCGAGACTAATATGTTTTTTCGGCAGCTTGGTTTTCGCGCGCGCATGCACCCTCTAGTCCTGGGTCCAGCCACTACCCGCGACTAGTTTACTTTTTGTAAATTTTCTTTTTTTAATTCAAAATCAAATATAAAACTTTGGAAAATCATATATTTTATTGTAAAAATCCAAATAAAACAAATAATATGTCTATTATTATCAGAAAAATATAAAGAATCTTAATATAATATCCATTTATATGTTTGCATCTTTTATAAATTATTTGAGTTGTAAATTTCTTTTTTTAATTCAAATCAAATATAAAACTTTGGAAAATCATATCTTTTATTGTAAAAATCCAAATAAAACAAATAATATGTCTATTATTATCAGAAAAATATAAAGAATCTTAATATAATATCCATTTATCTGTTTGCATCATTTATAAACTATGTCATTTGTAAATTTATTTTTTAATTCAAATCAAATATAAAACTTTGGAAAATCATATCTTTTATTGTAAAAATCCAAATAAAACAAATAATATGTCTATTATTATCAAAAAAATATAAAGAATATTGATATAATATCCATTTATATGTTTGCATCATTTATAAAATATTTATTTTTTAATTCAAATCAAATATAAAACTTTGGAAAATCATATCTTTTATTGTAATAATCCAAATAAAACAAATCATATGTCTATTATTATCAGAAAAATATAAATAATCTTAATATAATATCCGTTTATCTGTTTGCATCATTTATAAATTATTTCATTATTAAATTTCTTTTTTTAATTCGAGTCAAATATAAAACTTTGGAAAATCATATCTTTTATTATAAAAATCCAAATAAAACAAATAGATTATTATCATAAAAATATAAAGAATCTTAATATAATATACATTTATCTGTTTGCATCATTTATAAATTATTTCATTTGTAAATTTCTTTTTTTAATTCAAATCAAATATAAAACTTTGGAAAATCATATCTTTTATTGTAAAAATCCAAATAAAACAAATAATATGTCTATTATTTTTAGAAAAATATAAAGAATCTTAATATAATATCCATTTAGTCCCGGTTGTAGACACAAACCGGGACTAAAGATATTTCCCGCCATTTCCCACCGCTTCCCGCCAAGTTTTCCCGTGCTTTCCTTTTTATGAGAGCTTTTAGTCCCGGTTGTAGTCACTAACCGGGACTAAAGATATTACCCGCCATTTCCCAAAGCTTCACGCCAAGTTTTCCCGCCCTTTCCGTCTATATCTAGGGCGATCGCGCCATGGCTATCCACACATCCACACCTTCCTCTCTTAGAACAATGGACAACGACTACTGGGCCATTCTGACCCTCGAGGAGACCGAGGTGTTGTGCGCCTCCAACTACCCTTGTCCACCGTGCTACCGGCCGCCCGCCGGCTGGATGCTGAGTGCTGGAGGGGTTCCTTTCCCTCCTGTCCCTCAAGGTTCCGCACGCCAGGCGGCCATCACGAACCACTTCTACCACGATCTCACGCCGGATCAGCGGATGGATCCCTAGTGGGATCCCGACAACTACGACACCTAGAATGCCTTCTTCGCTAATAGGCGGGAAAGGGAGCTCGCCAGATACGAGGGTGATGGCATCGGTGAACCACAACGGCCGTAAATGCGTGGTGGGCGAACCGTACTATCATCACAGTGATGCGCTACATCGCCGGGGGAGACCATCTTCACCTGCGGTGCCACAAAGTCCACCCGCCACAGAGCCACAAGAAGGCCCTACCCCCGCCCGGTGATAGCGGCATCGTCTTCCAGGAGACCCCTCCCCCGCCCACCATGAATCCGAGGCTGGAATGACCCCTGGTATATGCCATGGCTGGGCTGAGGATCCCCGGAGTGGCAGGTGACGATGACGATGATGATGACGATGACGAAGAAGACCCTGAAGCTGCGTACTATAGGACTAGGCATGATTATGACTAAAGGGGGCGACTTTAGTCCTGAGTGTTAGCTAGTCCCGGTTTGTCCCGGTTTTTAATATTAATAAATGTCTTAAGTGTTACCTAAATATGAAGATGGTGTATTTAGAGGAAATGGCCTATAAATAGAGGAGGCTGGATCGAGCAGCCTATAAATAGAGGGAAATGCCTATAAAGAGAGGGTTTATCTTTAGTCCCGGTTGGATAAACCAACCGCGACTGAAGGGATTGCGACAGATTGGGCCAGGCAGCACTAATAATAGGGGTGAGTGTCGACATTATGTCGTGCGGCTTGTACCTTGTCCCGGATGGTGTCACCAACCGGGACACCATTAGTTGGAGACACCAAGCGGGACAAAACATGAGTCGGCACTAATAATAGGGGTGAGTGTCGACATTATGCCGAGTTGCTTGTACTATAAATAGACATTCTTGTGAGTCCAGTCCTCCAGCCAGTTTCAGGCATCTTCAAGATGGTTTTCGAGAGCAGGGACACCACTACGGCCAGTTTCAGGGAGATGGCGCCGGAGCCCAGTCCTCCGGCATCTCCAAGAAACTGTTCATAGAGGCACTCCCTAATATGTGAAATTAGTTAGATCCCAGGCGTATTGATCTAGTTAGAGAAGTTACAAGCTACAAGATGGTTTTCGAGAGCAGGGACACCACTACGGCGTTTGAGGAGATGCCGTGAGCCGTCCTCCGGCATCTCCAAGAAACTGGTCATAGAGGCACTCCCTAATATGTGAAATTAGTTAGCTCCCAGGCATATTGATCTAGTTAGATAAGTTACAAGCTGCAAGATGGTTTTCGAGAGCAGAGACACCACTACGGCCAGTTTCAGGGAGATGCCACCGGAGCCCAGTCCTCCGGCATCTCCAAGAAACTGGTCATAGAGGCACTCCCTAATATGTGACCTCACGCGTTTGGAGATCAGATCTTAATGGTAAGTATGAATCGGGACTAAAGGCCCCCCCTTTAGTCCCGGTCCAGCCACAAAACGGGACTAACACACTCAAGATTGTTTGCAGACAACACTATAAAAATGGACACATGGAGCATCTTCACTCATAAAATGTTACAATTATTACACATCATTTCTCCGCGTGTGTTCCTTTCTGATCCCGCCGTACCATGGAGCATCATCATTCATTAACATGATTCTTGGGTCATCCTTCATCGCGAAGGGTGGAATTTCATGAAACTTATCACAATCTTCTGACATGTCTGTCTTGTCCTCCACTCCCACGATGTTTCTTTTTCTCGAAAGAACTATGTGGCGCTTTGGCTCATCGTCTGATGTATTCTTTTTCTTATTTTTTCTTTTTATAGGTTTGGTAGACATGTCCTTCACATAGAAAACCTGAGCCAAATCATTGGCTAGGACGAATGGTTCGTCTAAGTACCCAAGATTGTTGAGATCCAACGATGTCATTCCGTATTTCTTGTCTACCTCAACCCGTCCTCCTGTCATCTTGACCCATTTGCACCGAAACAAGGGGACCTTAAAAGTAGGTCCATAGTCAAGTTCCCATATCTCCTCTATGTAACCATAATATGTGGTCTTTGACCCATTTTTGTCTGTTGCATCAAAGCGAACACCACTGTTTTGGTTGGTGCTCTTTTTATCTTGGGCTATCGTGTAAAATGTATACCTATTTATCTCGTACCCTTGGAAAGTCGATATAGTCGAAGATGGTGACCTAGACAACAAGTATAGCTGATCTCCAAGAGTGTTGTTTTTGATGAGATGTTGCAACCAACCGCCGAAACTCTTCATGTATTTATCTCTAATCCAAGAGACATGCTTTCCAGGGTTGTTGGAGCGTAAGATTTTCTTGTGTTCCTCGATATATGGGGCTGCCAAGATAGAATTCTGTAGAATGGTGTAATGTGCTTCGGTGTAAGAATGTTCGTCCCTACATATTATTGATTTCCTTCCTAGAGTACCCATTTCCACTCAGTCTCCCCTCATACCACGAAGTCAACACAAAATTCAATGACCTCCTCTGTTCCATAGCCCTTGGAGATGCTTCCTTCTGGCCAAGCACGATTACAAACATATTTCTTTAAGATTCCCATGAACCTCTCAAAGGGAAACATATTGTGTAGAAATACAGGACCGAGAATGGAAATATCTTCGACTAGGTGAACCAGCAGGTGCGTCATAATATTGAAGAAGGATGGTGGGAACACCAACTCAAAACTGACAAGACATTGGACCACATCATTCTGTAACCGTGGTAGATCTTCAGGATTGATTATCTTCTGAGAGATTGCATTGATAAATGCACATAGCTTCATAATGGGTACTCGAACATTATATGGTAGAAGCCCCCTCAATGCAATCGGAAGCATTTGCGTCATAATCACGTGGCAGTCATGAGACTTTAGGTTTTGAAACTTTTTTCTGCCATATTTATTATTCCCTTTATATTTGACGAGAAGCCAGACGGGACCTTAATACTGTTTAGACATTCAAAAAATATTTCTTTCCCTTCTTTGGTAAGAGCGTAGCTGGCATGACCTTGAAACCATTCTAGATGCAGGCCATCTGGATCTTTCATACGTTGATGGTCCTTTCGTGCTTCCGGTGTATCTTTCGTCTTCCCATACACGCCCAAGAAGCGTAGCAGGTTCATGCAAAGGTTCTTCGTCACATGCATCACATCGATTGCAGAGCGGACCTCTAAGAATTTCCAATATGGTAGCTCCCAAAATATAGATTTATTCTTCCACATGGGTGCGTGTCCTTCAGCGTCCTTAGGAATAGATTTTCCGCCAGGACCCTTTTCAAAGGTTACCATTTGATCCAAATCTTTGACCATATCAAATATATCAGCACCAGTACGCTCCTTAGGCTTCGTCTGGTGACATGCCAGACCGTTGAAATGCTTGCCTTTCTTTCTTAAGGGATGCTTGGACAAAATAAATCAACGATGCTCATTGTATACATTCTTCTTACAATGTTCCAAATATATACTTTCAGTCTCATCTAAACAGTGTGTGCATGCATTGTATCCCTTGTTTGACTGTCCTGAAAGGTTACTAAGAGTAGGCCAATCATTGATTGTTATGAAAAACAATGCTCGGAGGTTAAATTCTTCCTGCTTGTGCTCATCCCACACGTGTATCCCGGGTTTGTGCCACAACTGTAAAAGTTCTTCCACTAATGGCCTTAGGTACACATCAATGTCGTTGCCGGGTTGCTTCGGACCTTGGATCAACACTGGCATCATAATGAACTTCCGCTTCATGCACAACCAAGGACGAAGGTTATAGATGCATAGAGTCACGGGCAGTGTGGATCGAGCTCGCTCCCAAAGGGATTCATGCCATCCGTACTTAGACCAAACCTTAAACTCCTTGCATCATCTGCAAAGTCCGGGTACTTTCTATCGATTTTTCTCCATTCGACCCATCGGTGGTGTCTCAACATCCCGTCTGACTTACGTTCCTCTTTATGCCATCGCAACAACTTGGCGTGCTCTTTGTTTCTGAATAAGCATTTCAACCGTGGTATTATAGGAGCATACCACATCACCTTGGCAGGAACCCTCTTCCGGAGGGCTCGCCCTCAACGTCACCAGGGTCATCTCGTCTAATCTTATGCCGGACATGCATCCAAATTCTCATACTCCTCACCGCGGTAGAGGATGCAGTCATTAGAGCATGCATGTATCTTCTGAACCTCTAAACCTAGAGGGTAGACAACCTTCTTTGCTTCGTACGTACTGGCGGGAAATACGTTACCTTTTGGAAGCATATTCTTCATCATTTTCAGCAACTTTTCAAATGAGGAGTCAGGTATGGCACAGTCAGCCTTCCATCGCAGCAATTCCATTGTGCTGCCCAGCTTTTTCAGACCATTTTCGCAATTTGGGTACAACAACTTTTTGTGATCCTCTAACATGTGATTGAACTTCTCCCTATCCTTTTCAGTTTCACAATCTCTTCATGCATCGGCAATGGTCCACCAAGATCATCAGCGGGTTCATCATGTGTCTCTTCTTTATCCTCCCCTTCAGCATCCCCCATGGAAGTATCTCCGTACTCAGGGAAACCATGATAGTTGTCATCCTTCTCCTCTTCTTCATTGTCTTCCATTATAACCCCTCTCTCTCCGTGCTTGGTCCAACAATTATAACTGGGCATGAAGCCGGACTTCAACAGGTGGCTGTGAAGGGTTTTTGAGTCAGTGTAATTTTTCTGATTCCTACATCCATTACATGGACAGAATACAAAACCATTGCGCTTGTTTGCATCAGCAACACGGATAAATTCATGCACACCCTGTGAAGGGTTTTTGAGTCAGTGTAATCCTTCTGATTCCTACATCCATTACATGGACAGAATACAAAACCATTGCGCTTGTTTGCATCAGCAACACGGATAAATTCATGCACGCCATTAATGAACTCACCAGAGCGTCGGTCAGTACCGTACATCCATTCCCGGACCATCTACATTATAGTAAAAGTATATAAAAAACCATTACACAACATGGTAAAATTATTACAAGTTATATTGAGAGCTTCTAGAGCATTAATTTTGAATTTTGAAAAATTTACATGCAACAATTTGTGAATTGGAGAAAACAATCAACATGATAAATATGGAGTTTTTTATTATTGTTCTATTAGTGAAAATCTCATTCCATTATAAGCTCTGAAACTCTAAAATTACACATTTCAATTTTCAGTAACTATGTGCCTAATCAAAGTTTGTTACACATATATATCAAAATCCTTCTAGCTACTTCTAGAGCATGCATGCATTAATCCATATCTCTATACTTCTAGAGCATTATAGAGCTAAAGTAGCAATAAGAGATGAAAGAATGAAGTTCTAAACTTTTAAATCTTGAGAAAAAATGGCATGAACTCTCTTGCTTCTTTGAGAAAAATGGTCACCATATGCTTTAGGACAGCAGGACAGAAAGCAGAATATATAGTGGTGGACAACTAGTTCCGGGCCGTGATACGATCCGGGACTAATAGTACATGAAAAGACCAGCTGGCCTGCTCCAGGTCATTAGTCCCGGCCCGTATTACGGGCCGGGACTAAAGATCTGGTCCGGCCCGGGACTAGTGACTACGGCCGTTTCTAGCCGTTAGAGGCCTCACGACCCGGGACTAGTGCTCCCATTAAGGGCTATGACAGGCCAGGACTGCTGGCCTTGTTCACGTCGAACCAAAGATGGTTTTTCCAATAGTGTCCCACTAGGACCAGCCTTAGGGTGCTCACCCACAACTTTTCCATCCGGACAGACTCGTGGCTATGATGGCACTGAACACTCTTTGTGCCCATATGCATCCTCCTAGGCGTGGTCATTAACGTTCTGAAGGTTCAGATTAGAACCAACTTTTCTTCTTGTGATGTGCTTGTTTTGAGCATGGTCTAAAGGTACATTCAAATACTCCACATGTCCGGTCTCTCATCCACGTGGCTGGCTCCGTTGTCTATTTAGATATCAGTGCAGAGAGCAACAATCTCATTCGCAGAAAACAAAAGTTGAATCTCTTAGGAATAGATCAAGTATATTCCTCTGGGGGCCAAAGGCCACAATATATAGTACAGGTACAAGGAAAATATGCAGGAAGCCCCCTAACATATGGGGAAATACAATATACAGATATATACATCTAACACCCCCCCTCAAACTCATGGTGGATCCACAACACTGAGTTTGGAGAGTAAGAAATCATTCTGCGCTCTGGTCTGTGCCTTCGTGAAGAAATCCGCCAATCAGAAATCTGAAGGCACATCGAAGCGCAACAACTGAGCCGCACTGAGCACGTGTATAGAAAGCATCTACACCAATATGCTTGGTAAGCTCATGCTTGACCGGATCACGTGCAACACTAATAGCACTGTGATTGTCGACAAAACCAAACCGGTGTGGTAATAGAGACCCCAAAATCCGCAAGTAACCACCGTAACCAGGTCACCTCAGCAGTCAACAAGACCATAGCACGCAACTCGGCCTCAACACTCGAACGGAAACCATGCATTTTTCTTCGTCTTCCAAGCAATGAGCGAACCACCAAGAAACACACAAGAGGCGAAGTGAACGGCGATCCAAAGGATCACTCGCCCAATGAGCATCCGAATAGCACCGGAGCTGAGGGAGCTGGAACGAGGAAAGAAAAGGCGACGAGTGATCGTACCACGAAGATAACGAAGAACACGGAGAAGATGACTATAGTGAACAGTAGTAGGAGCAGAAACAAACTGACTCAGAATATGAACAGGATAAGAGATGTCAGGACGAGTGACAGCAAGATAAACAAGGCTCCCAACAAGATGACAATAACGCGTCGGATCAGAGAGAGGATCACCATCAGTAAGTTGAAGCTTAACATTAAGCTCCATAGGGGTCTCAACAGTGCGCTCATCCCCAAGAGCAGCACGAGCAAGAAGATCATGAATATAATTTTCCTGAGAGATGTAAAAACCATCAGAAGTTGAGGAAACCTCAATACCAAGAAAGTAGCGAAGAGGACCAAGATCAGTCATAAGAAACTGATCACGAAGACGAGCCTTAACAAAGGCTATATACTCAGGATCATCACCGGTAATGATCATATCATCAACATAGAGAAGAAGAAGAGTGCGTCCACGAGGAGAAGTGTGAACAAACAACACTGGGTCATGAGCACTAGAGGAGAAACCAGCAACTGTCACTACAGAAGCAAAGCGCTCAAACCAGGCACGAGGGGCCTGTTTGAGGCCATAAAGAGAACGTCGAAGACGACAAACCATCCCCTCAGGAACAGAGTACCCAGGAGGAGGCTGCATATAAACCTCCTCACTCAACTCACCATTGAGAAAGGCATTTTGAACATCAAGCTGGGACACAGACCAGTGACGAACAGAAGCAACAACAAGAAGAGTACGCACCGTGGTCATATGAGCGACAGGAGCAAAGGTCTCATCATAGTCATGACCATGCTCCTGCTGAAAACCACGAGCCACAAGACGCGCTTTATAGCGCTCAAGAGATCCATCAGAGCGAGTCTTAATCTTATAGACCCACTTACACGTGATAGGACGAACACCGGGAGGAGGAGAAACAAGATCCCAGGTGCCAAGGCTCAAGCGCAGCAATCTCCTCGGCCATGGCTACCGCCATTCAGGATGATGCTTAGCATCCCGATAAGAGGTCGGCTGGAGGCAATAGAAAGACCATCTTGACTAGGAGAGTAACGTCGGGGCACGACGACGAATGTGACGAGTAGAGGAAGATCATCGAGGAAGACGCCGCAGAGGCGACAATGAAGAAGAAGGAATAGTAGAGGAAGACTCGAGAACGAGGAGAACTAGGAGAACTAGACGAGCGGAAGAGAATGGTGTCAAGAAGAGACATCAAAGGAGGAGATCTGAAGAAGACACAATAGGGGTAGAAGGAGGTGTCGTCAGAAAGAGAAGAAAAGAGATATCTTCCACCGGTAAGTACCGGGTGGACGAGGATAGAAAGGACGCGTCTCATCAAAAGTAACATCACGAGAGATACGCATCCGACGACCATGGGGTCCCAACAGCGATAGCCCTTATGCTCATCATGTATCCGAGGAAGACACACTCAACAGATGAGCGGTCGGTGCGTTCGCAGGAGCAAGGAGAACATAGCAAACACAACCAAACAAGCGAAGCATGGAGTAACTGGAGACCCCAGAGGCGCCAAAGAGGATACCACCTGCAAGGCGTGAGAAGGCTGAATATTGATAAGGTAAGCCGACGTAGCGGCCTCAGCCTCGTAAATGCGGCGGGAGAAGAAGCAATCATCATAGCGAGTGGTCTCAAGAAGATGGCGATGCTTACGCTCGAACGCCATTCGGGCATGTGCGCCAGAGGAGAATCGAGCAAGAGTGCCTCGCCAAGAAGAACACCTCACAACATCCGGGAGATATACTCACCAGAGAATCAAGACGAAACACACGGATGGGGTAGAATATTGAGTACGAACCATGGCCGCAAAACGCTGATATATGGAGAGCACCTCACTACGAGAGCGCATAAAATACAACCAAGTGTACCGAGAAAAATCATCGATGAATAAAATATAGTAGCGATGGCCCCCTTTCGAAGCGAAAGGAGCCGGACCCCAAACATCGGAATGAACTAAATCAAAAGGTCACTGAGATACAGACGCGCTAGTAGGATAGGGAAGCTGAATCTGTTTACCCAACCTACAACCCTGACAATGCAAAGACCCATCTCCTGAGACAGACCCCAGAAGACCACGATGAACTAAAGACGACAGGCGAGAGTCACAGAGGTGACCAAGATGATGATGCCACTGCTGAAAGGAGCTGGTAGTAGAGGCGACAACCAGAGAAGAACTGGCAGATGAAGTGGCAGCGGAAGGAACGCGAAGCCAGTCTAACTCCCAAAGTCCTGAAGAATCACGGCTGCGAGGGCCATCTCCAACCAGGGCCTGGGTGCGACGGTCCTGGACAACACAAGAATCAGCATCAAGAATGACGCGACAACCAGAGTCAGTAAGCTGGCTAGCAGAGAACAGATTCATCTTAAGAAGAGGAACATGAGAAATATCAGGAACGAAAAAAGAAGAAGTAGAAAGGGTGCCCCGGCTAGAAACAGGGAGAGAGGTACCATCAGCCGTAAAAACACGGACAGGAGAAGGGAGAGAACGAAGAGCGGACAGAGAAGAAGACTCAAAGGTCATATGAAAAGAAGCTCCAGAATCCAGATACCACGGAGACGACTGACTATGTAGAAGGTGGTGGTCGACAGTGCTCGAAGAGTCACCAGAACCAGAAGCGTCTGCCGAAGAAGAGCCTGTAGCAGCAAGCAGACCACGAAGACTCCTGATAATGTCCTGATCAGAGAGAGCAACTGCTGAAGATCCGGAAGGAGCCGACTGCCCACGAGCCTGGTGTTGCTGACGTAAACTGGGATCCCGTGTATAACAGGTGGCCCAAGTGTGGCCATCCCTGTTGCAGTAAGAGCAGTGACGAAGATAACCACGGCGACCCTGACCACGAGCCTGCTGGTGCTGACTCGGACCCTGAGGCTGCTGGTGCTGAAGCTGACCCTGACCTGACCTGAAGGAGTGGGTAGTATCGGCGGCGGCACAGGGGACCGCGGCTGAGTCGAGGGAGCAGACGACAAAGGAGCACCACGAGTAGCAAGCGCAGATGGAACCGCAAGAAGACCAGCACCACGGAGACGGGTCTCCTCAGCCCGAAGCTCAGACAACACCTCAGAGAGCGGAACACGACCACGAGCATTCAGCTGAGCACGCCGGGGCTCAAACTCCTGGCGAAGCCGAGACAGAAACTCATAGAGAGCGGAACACGACCACGAGCATTCAGTTGATCTATGAGAGATTTTTTTTTTTTGAGATCAACACTCAGACCCAATCAGAAACAAGGGCCAGATCCAATCGCGGCTGAAGTCGCGACGTGGCCAGGCAGGCAGGAGAGCGCCAGGAACCGAAGAAAGCGGGCGTGGGAATCGAAAGACCACGCGGGACCACGCCGCACGCGTCAGGGAGAGCCTGCGTCACTGCAGCGTCAGGGGGCAGGTATGCAGGCCGCGTCAGGGAGCATGCGTCGCTGCGTCAGGATCCTGCGTCGCTGCAGCGTCGGGAGGCAGGAGCGCAGGCGGAGTGGAGTGCAGCCTGGTCCCGCGCGTCAGGGACCAACGAGGGAAGGCACTGGAGAGACCGAGGGCGGGGAGTCCCGCGTGGTGTTGGCGTAGGTGACGTGGCCCGCGCGGAAACCGAGGGCGGGCGAGTGTGGAGACCGGGGGCGGGGAGGTGTGGAGACCGGGGGCGGGGAGTTCCGCGTGGTGGCGTATCCAGGGAGACGGGGAGGCGCAGGAACCGACGAAGAAATCCAAATCGGGACGACGCAGGGAACCGATCGAAGCAGGATCGGAGCAGGAAAGGTGGCGACAGCGGCCGGACGCGGCGGCGAAGAGCCAGGGCGTGCGGCGGCGGCGACAACAGGAGGAGAGGAGCCAAACCTAGGGCTCTGATACCATGTTAGGAATAGATCAAGTATATTCCTCTAGGGGCCAAAGGCCACAATATATAGTACAGATACAAGGCAAATATGCAGAAAGCCCCCTAACATATGGGGAAATACAATATACAGATATATACAACTAACAGAATCTATCAAGTTTTGCATTGTCGCCCTCCTGCTTTTTCTAGAGCGTTCAGCGCTCGCCTTGGCAAAGGACCGTGGTTTCTGTAGGTTGGCGAGAACGTCCGCCGCCTCTTTGTGGGCGTACGTGGGAGGCATGGGGGAACTGCCGAGCATCCCGGCCATGAGCGACGTGGACAGCGGGGTCTTGGATAACACCAGCCCCACCAACCTCACTGTCTTCCATAACGGTGTGGTGTCGGTGGCGCCGTTCGAACTTGGAAGTAAAGAACATGCATGGCGCTGGTATGCATGGGCATGTCACGTACTGCGTGGCGCCGGCCGTCGGGGTTCACATGCATGCGTATGCATTAATTATGAAATCACGAGTCATGACATGCATAAACACATGCATGGGTGGCGCGTACTGCCACCAACATCTGTGGAAGTGGGTATACCGCGGACTAGTTACAGCCTAGAGAGCACACTACCCACAATGCAAAGCAGATCATGTATAGATTGGACTTTGCACTTTAATTTATTGATTCACTGCAGAGTAGTACATAATTAGTCATACATCCTCACATGACCACTTCTCGATCTAATGTACTCCCTCCGTCCCGGTTTAAAGGACACAATTTGCAAACCATGTAATCCCAAAATACTTAGACACAAAAGCATTTAATATTTGTAATTACTCCTGTGTGAAAGCAATAAAATGATTGCATGCACATGTGTGAACAAATATGAACACTTTTCTAACTCTTTTTCTCCTTATGCATGTTCTACTCCATACTATTAAATGGACCAATTAGATGACACTTAGGGCCTAAAGAATTGCAAATTGTGTCCTTTAAACCGGGACGGAGGGAGTATTTACAAAAAGACCTGATCTCTCTCATAGATAGCCTTTTAAAACGGTAAGAGGGGTCTCAAAAGACCCGGAAAGCTGCATTTATATCGTGGAGGACATCGAAAATAAAGAAAGTTACAACTTGCCTCCTAAATTTTGCACCTATATCCTACAACAAAAATAAAAAAGCAACCTAGTCCAAGGCTTCTTCCAGCTCCTCCACCGAAATCATGACTAAGCTTCCGACCATGGTCAGCAGCAGCACCACTGTGGACTTGGCCACTCAGGGTGCAGCGGTGGGAACACACACATCGAACCTAGATGGCCTCCAACAAGGCTTGAAGGCATGAAAGTTGAATACACCAACATCACTTGACTGAGGAGGGCCGTCTTTAGGCCATAGGAATTAGAGACAACAACGGTCGTCGAAGATCTAGTGCTAGTGAACTCCAAATCTCCCGCATGTGCAGCAAAACCGGCCAATTTGCTATCTTATTTAGGATCTCCACCATGATCCCATCTTAATGCACTGTAGTAGACAATCAAGAAATGGAAGAGACGACAACCAAACGCAGGTCGCAGACGTCAGAGTAGAACTCCGGGCAACATCAAGTCAGCAAAAAGCGGCGTTTCCTTCCACTTATCTACCATCTCCATGGCCTGATCAACAACAACAGCAAGCTTATTCGAGGAGACTCCATCAGATCCTGACCCCACCTTCGTCGACCAGCATGGACGACGACCACCAGGAGGAGGATCTGGGCAACAACATATGCTGCTTGCAGGCGCCATTGCGAGGCTCCAAAGAGGCACAAGGCCAAAATCCACGAGGGCACACCACCACCACCACCACAACCTACTACTACTATTTAGTATGTTTGGTAAATTTGAGTATGCGACTATCTAGCATTACACCTCATTGTGTCTTATTTTTGGTTTCTAACTAGTTCAGTTGAGTGCTATATTGTTGAGAAGGCATTTTCCTCTATTTCAAAGCGTCTGGGGACCATTTCTTCATATTCAACTATTTCTGTTTGCAAAACCTACTTGAGTTTAACCAATCCAAAAGTAATTTGATAATTTTTTATGTAGTGAATCTATGTAATGAGTTTCAGATTTCTCCATTTAGGCATGTTTTTGGTAACTTAGGAACAAAAGGTCCATAATTCTAATTCTTATTATAGCAAATTGCTGATGATACTGGCCGATCCACCTTTTTGGCAGTTGCAAGCCAAAGCTTTAGGACAACTGTTACTATGAGAGCGACAAAGAGGATATGCAATTTGTTACTATTTGTGGTTGATATATTGCAAGGGGGCGCGACTGGAGAGGCACCATATGGTAGTCTATGGTAATTCGCTACTTCTTACAAACAACGGGATTTTATGTGTTGCACCTAACTTGTGTAATGAAACATAAAATTTGTTATTCATGACTCTGATTTCAAAGTTTTCAAATATGAACGGACAAGACACATAGAAAACTACAGTACGTAGATCATAATTTAAGTTTCCATGCATCTTTTCTATGCATATGATGTCAAACGACTATAGCTCTTTTTCATCAAGCGACAATTTTTTACTTGCATTATGTCTACATGTGTGACATATGTGATAAGCAAAAAAAATTGAGAGGTCGTGGAAACATATGGGTTCAACGAAGGAAGAGCCGACACAACCTTTGCAATGAGGGTTGGACTGTTTCTCCTCTCCCTCCTTCGTAAATTGGAGCTCGATGCAGTCAATTGCCCTCTCTCACAGCCACCACGAATATCTCCATTAAGTGATTAATCATATGAATTATAATTTATTTAGTTCAGTTTTTTCTATATATGTTCTCGCATTGAAAGATGTTTTTGTATAGAAGAAACCTTGCACTACAGGAACAGACTGATAGGCCGACGGCAAAAAGCCCTCGGCGTAGCCCCTTTCGCCGTCGGCGTAGGCTACGCCGAGGGCTGCCGTCGGCGTAGCTCCCTCGGCGGAGCAACATTGGCCGTCGGCGTATAGCTTTGCCGACGGCCGTTGGCGGCCCTTCGGCGTATTAGCCGTGGGCGCACGGCATCCTCGCCGTTACACGGCCGGCTAACGGCGCGGCACGTACGCCGACGGCCGCGCCTCGGCGTAGCGTCGACACGTGGCGCGCGCTGAGCCTTCCCATGAGGCGACGTACGCCGACGGCCCCAGCCCTCGGCGTAGGGGACAGACGTAAGCCGACGGCCAGGTCGTCGGCGTACGAGGAGCACGTGGCAGGCGCCTGGGCCTCCCAGGCCGACGCTAGGCCGACGGCCACGGCCCTCGGCGTATGTCCCACGGATACGCCGACGGCCAGGCCCTCGGCGTAGCGCAGACCAAATGGCACATAGCAAGGCCCTACGCCGACGGCGAGGCCCTCGGCGTATCACCTGCCCAGAAATTTTTTTTCTGCTCCGCAGCGATATATATACCAAATGGCACAGTTTTGTTTCACAGCAATATATACCAATTTTCACAGCAATATGTGGAAATATATTCCATAGCAATTCAAACAAGATCACATATGCCATACATGTATCAAACAAAGATCACATCATTCATACATTATTCAAACATGTATCAAACAAGATCACACCACTCATACAGGGGTATCAACATCATCGCACATGCATAGACAATAACAACCTACAACTCTGGAGGAGACGGGGTGTACCCGAGATCTCCCCTGGTGAAAAGTGGCGACCTCTGGCGAGGGTTGCGTCCAGTAGAAGCAGCAGAAGAGCCACCTGGCGAGGGAGTAGAAGTGTGAAGCTCGGGAGAACCACCTGCAGAATGGCCAGGAGATGGACCATTGTCATGAAGCGATGTGATTTGACGCCCATCCGGCGAGGCGTGGCCAAAGTGCCGGTTCCCAGAAGCTCCTGTTCCCTACATGTTGCCTACATGTTAGCAACTTGCGAGGAAAAGTAAAGCGATAACCAGTGGGTTAGCAAAGAACTTACCGGTGTCGATGCGTAGTAGGTCCTAGCGAAGCTGTCCTTCGATGGCAAAAATGGCGTCGGACCTGGCATGGGAGGCACGTGCCCTAAATCTCTATTCTGGCCAGTTTGAATATTCACCAACACTCACACACATATGCTAGGGACACATGCAAGTTTTCATCTGATTCCGATGTTCTCGTGGTCTTCCTCCGGCGAAACCCTGATCTGTGCACACTCGGATCGTCTACCCCCTAGAAGTTCCTCTCACAGGGGTTCCCGGCGTAGCTCTCTCTTGTTTTGTGTTTGTTTAGGTCATAGGGTGATGTAAACCATGTTGGTTCACAAGTTGGGGCACTATTGTGGCATCCCGCAAAACCACTACTAGAAAATCGCGTTGAATTTGTGCATTGCATCATCATCATCATGCATTGTTTGCCAAAACTATTTTCGCAAAGCCCGTTTTGTTTTCTAAAACGCCCCATCTTTATTCAAACGCCAAACCCCGGGGCTCCGGAGTATTTTGTTTTGCCGCTATCGGTTTACAAATGGTCCAATTAACACAAATAAAATTTATAATTATTTTAGTAGGGGCAGTCGAACGGGCCAACCCGACCCGAACGACCGCCCCAGATTTTAAAACGGTCCACCCCAAACCAGCCCTCTAAATCCTAGAGCTACCCACTATCCTACCCACATCCCTGGCCACCTCACCCGGGCCAATAGCCATGCGCCACCTCAGCTGCCCCTCTCCCCTAACCAACCAGGAACCGCCACTTGTCCCTCCCTCTCTCTTCCTCTCAAACCCACACAACCCACACACACATAGCCACACCACCCAGCCGCCCCCTACCCCTCTCTCTCTGCCGCTGGGGCCCTCACCGCCCCTGGCCCACCCCCAGTCAAACCACCCCCCACCCAACTCTCACACACCTGCACCCCGCACAGCCATCTGCAGGTCCCACGGCCCTCCTCCACCTGCCCTCCCCCGTCTCTCTCTCTTCTCCTGGCTCTCTCCCCAAGCAACCACCCCGGCTCGCACCTCTCCTCGGCCCCACCGCTGCTCTCCCCCGTTGCTCACCCTCTCCCGAGCTCGCTGACCCTGCCTCTCCCTCGCTGCCGCCTCCCCTACACCTCTCGCCGGAGCTCAGAACCGCCCTCCCTCCGTCCATGAGCTGCTGCCCGCCGGCCCCGCCGCTCCACTGCCTCTTCTCTCCCGCCCCCGGCCAACCACCGCCCCTGCTGCGTCCTCTCCTCCGGCTCGCCACCGCCACCGCCTCCCTCGTGCGCCGCCTCGCCCTCACCACCTCTCCCGCTCGCTTCTCGCGCGCCTCCAAGCGTCGCTTGCCGACAGCTGCCACCTCGCGCCGCCTCGGTCCTCACCCACCTCTCCGCTGCTCCCCTCTCCCGCCCGCTCTGCGTCGCCTCATTGCTCCGCCCCAGCCCTCTCCGGCCTTGCTGCCGCCGGGCGCCGCTCTCGCCACCGCCTCCGCCGCCCGGCCAACCTCCGTCGCGCCAGGGCTCCCCGTCGGCGTTGCCTGCGCTTCGCCGCTGCCAAGCGCCGAGCCGGAGCCGACCTCGCCTCGCCGCTGCCAGCGACGAGCCGCCATGAGCATCCTAGCACCGCTGAAGTCGTCCTCCACCTCGGCGCCGCCACGCGCCTCGGAGGCCTCGCCACATCGCGCGCTCGCCGGCCTTCATCGGGCCGCCTCTGGCCTCGCTGCCCCGTCCTCGTCCTCAACCTGTGCGGCGCCCTCTGTCCAGCGACCTCGTCCGCCCGTGCCCGACCTGAAGACTAGGCCGCGACGTCTCTGTTTTGTATGCCGCGCCGCAGTGCTACTCGAGGCTCCGAGTTTCGGTTTGATGGAAAGTTGTTAACAAGATCTCCTGCCGGGCAAGCTCGACCACGAACGAGTTTTACAAGGACTGCCGACGAGTTTTCTGAACCCGAGCGACGCGGTCTCCTTCACGAACCGAAGGCCACCAAGTGCTTCGTCATGGATCTGATGGGCGAGACCCCGAGCCCCGAGCCCCGGACGCCAAGACCGACATGAGGCCCCGACAAGATCTGCTTCATGGATTCGAGACCAATTCCGTACCCGACGCCACACCAAGCAGTTCCCTCGGACGCCAAGACCCGAACCCTGTCGAATTCTTCGTTGCCCGCCAAGATCGCCATCGACAATGGAACCAAGACCGGATCCACGGAACCCCAAGGTCTACCGCCATCGGACAAGCTCGCCGCGGACCATTGAAGCATGGGCTCGATGGCCGAGGTCTCCCCCTGAACGCCATGATCGTCGACATGACCCCAAGACCGTCGCGATGACAAGAACGGCATCGGCCCGGAAGAATTCGACACGCCCTGACACCAAACCAAGACCTGCTCCCCGGATGCGCCAAGACCTACCCTCGATGTCCGAGAACGATCCCGTCAAGTTCGTCAAACCCTGAACCCCGAGATCTGACCCCCGTCGAACCCTGGACCCTGTCGAACCCCGAACCCCGGAACCCCAAGATCGTCGAGACCCTAAATGTGTGACCTTTTTCCTCGATACCCTATTTTTACAATGATATAACATTGTTGCATATTATTTTGTCATCTCGCATGCATAACTGTGGTTTGGGGGCCTTATGCCGATTCACCTAATAATTAAATATGGGGCCCATATGCGGGCAAATCTAGCCTTATATTGGCCTCATTTAAATTGTGTAGCGAACCCGGTGCTATCTTCTACCATGTTATCCAACATTTAAAATCGCGGGGGTTCTAAATAACAGGAACCATCTAATTAATTGTCGGGACCCCGGTTCCGCTTAATCTTGACCTAATTGCATCGCACTTTGCCATGCCATACATCATACATGCATCATGCCGATCTTCTGACGTGCATTAAATATTGCATCCGGTGCTTCTTCTAGTGTTTTGCTTCTTCGCGGATAAGGCCGTTGAGTTGATGTGAGCTTCGCCCCGATCTTCGGTCGAACCCTTCGACAATGTTTTCAGGCGAGCATCTCCCCCTTTCTACCTATCTTACTTTTATAGTAATTTACTCCCCTCCTGTTGATCTATTGCTACCTGTGTTGCGATGCTTTAGTTTTCCGTACCTGTGATATACCGTGCAGCCCTATATTGCCTTGGACACACCCTATTACCTGTTGTTTGGTAGATAGTTGGACTTGCGCGTCGTAGTTGCTTGCTCAAGTGCTGATGTGTGTCGTCATATGCCACAGTTGCTGATGTATTGCCGCATGTTGATGTTGGAGATGATTCTAGTTTTCCTTTTCGTCACTTTAATTTCTGTTTAACAACTAAAATTGAAATAAGCAGAGGCATCGGTGGGTGATAGAAAATATTTGGTTTCCGAACGCCCACTTGTGTCCCGTAAGACCCCGAGTACTTGATTCCTGTTCCTTGATTTATCGCTATCCACATCCGGAGGTATATGGGACCCCCGAGCGAGCTTGATTCCGTCATATTTCTTGGGGCCACAAACTAGTTTGAGGTGTTTTTATCCGGTACTTATGCCATGCTACTTTCTGTATTTAATTTGCGAGGAGCACACCTTGCTTTAGGATCGGGACACGTTCGCGGTATCGACAAGCCCAGCCACACTTCGGGTTCCCGATCGTTACCGCCCACCCAAACCTTGAGGCCGTCTCGAGTCAGCTAGCTTCGCTATGGAATCTACTTAAGGGTGGCCCCTGAAATATTTCTGAATCTGTGATTGTTCAGTCGTGAAAGCCTCGTTGGGTTTTGATTTGGTTTTTCCGAGGTTGATCGAGCGTGTGTTGCTATTGGTGCACCCCGGCCGGGTAAAACTTTCTGAAAGCCGTGTCCGCGGATATGGACGACTTGGAGCACAGTTTCTTGATCATAGACAAGCATAACTAAAGTTTACTGCTATAAATTTGACTTATAATGACTAGTAATCAGCTTCACTATAATGGAATGGCTAATTAATACTGCCCACAATTGCTTGTTTGGTTGTCGCCATGCGCTTGTACCGACTAGTAAATCTTGCAACTACAACGGAATGGCTGAATAAAAGTACCAACAACTGCTGGGTTTTTGGGTTTATATCATGCTATCTGTATTTGATTAGTAATTGCCGCAACTATCACGGAATGGTCAACTAAAAGTGCCCACTGTTTACTTTATCAGGACGATTATCTAAACCTGACTAGTAAAGTGCCGCAACTATAACTGAATAAATAAACCGCCAACCGTGAGTTCCTCGGTTGACTTCCTCGATTGGTCTCGAGGGGGAAACGCCAGGATGGGTTTGTTGATGATAGTATCAGGATGGATCCGAATAGGTCATTCTTACCCCCCTCTGATAACCGCCAGCTGTATCGAGTCTCTGTAGGTTGTTTAGCGCATGCTGCCGCTGCCGCTCAGTCCACCATACCTATGTAGGCGAGGACCGCCAATTCTAGCCTCGCCGTGTCTGGCCTCGATCGACGCTCCTTCTTTTTCCTTTGCCCTTTGTCGGCACCCCTTTTGTTTAAGCAGGTTTGAGATCGACGTCGTTAGCAGGGTTACCCTTCCGGCTTGGCCTGGGCAGGGTTATGGACGCCATTGGTTATTCTTCAGGGCTCTTAGCCCCATTTGCATCTTGTCCGTAGCTGGACGCTATATCGTTTTCAAGGTGATTTGGATCTTTGTATATTATATTTGTATTCTTGACTCTTTGAGTCGCTGTTATATATATCTGTTCTGTGGGTCCCATCGAGGACTGTTGTGTAATGTTATTACTTCGTTTTCCACCCGCACGAAAGTGCCTGGTGGGCACCTTTGAATCGTTTCTATGCGGGTTTGGTGAATTTTGCCCAAACTTGCATAGGTCCGATTCTGAGGGTGTTACAGAGTGGTATCAGAGCTCAGCAGTTGCGATACCCCACAAGTCCAGCCTGTAGGATAACCTAGCTAACGGCCGAAGTAGAGTGTCAAAACTATTTTGCAAAATCGGTTGGATAGTCTGGCT
This sequence comes from Avena longiglumis, assembly GCA_030063025.1. Classification (NCBI taxonomy): domain Eukaryota; kingdom Viridiplantae; phylum Streptophyta; class Magnoliopsida; order Poales; family Poaceae; genus Avena; species Avena longiglumis. The sequence continues at coordinate 96,677,013 of CP125979.1, forward strand.
AGGTCTGATTTTACTCCTTACCCCTCTGCTGTTCTCCTCTTACCCCTACGTGTTTTGACTCCGCTCTCGTCTCTTACTTCGAGTCCAGGAATTCTCGTGGTTGGGTTTCCATCGTACCTTTAGGGTTTCGCATCCGTCTTTGATAACGGTGTTGCTACATCTGGTCTTCATGCTATCCGAGGAATCCTTCGTCTGTGGTACCATTCTTTGTTCCTTGTTTGTGCCTTCCGGTGTTTTCCGACGCGACGACATCCTCTATGCCAGATCCGATGCAGAGTCTGCATCACTCCGTTGCTCCGAACCTCGCTTGTCGAGATCATCAGTCTGATTCCGAGAGTTGGTTGCATAATCCGCCTATTTGTGTGCAGAGTAATGGTTTGGGTGCGCGATGGACTGATCACCATCCGACTACTCTTATAATTCGCTCTTGTACATCGAATCAGTGGATCCAGCAGTTTTACTCCATCCATCGGAAGCTAGAGGTGGCTTTATTTGTTGATACCTCTACCTTCGACCTTTTGTCCCCGGAGTGTTCTCCCGACGATCACGGACAACGACCCCTTGTTGGTGGTGTCGCGAGGATCTACACGGAACGAGAAGACGCAGATCGCCGACCTTCCTCCCGGTACCATGAGGCGGATCTCGAGGGCGAGATCCATTGTTAGTGGTGTCGAATTGTGGCATCCCGCAAAACCACTACTAGAAAATCGCGTTGAATTTGTGCATTGCATCGTCATCATCATGCATTGTTTGCCAAAACTATTTTCGCAAAGCCCGTTTTGTTTTCCAAACGCCCCATCTTTATTCAAACGCCAAACCCCGGGGCTCCGGAGTATTTTGTTTTGCCGCTATCGGTTTACAAATGGTCCAATTAACACAAATAAAATTTATAATTATTTTAGTAGGGGCAGTCGAACGGGCCAACCCGACCCGAACGACCGCCCCAGATTTTAAAACGGTCCACCCCAAACCAGCCCTCTAAATCCTAGAGCTACCCACTATCCTACCCACATCCCTGGCCACCTCACCCGGGCCAATAGCCATGCGCCACCTCAGCTGCCCCTCTCCCCTAACCAACCAGGAACCGCCACTTGTCCCTCCCTCTCTCTTCCTCTCAAACCCACACAACCCACACACACATAGCCACACCACCCAGCCGCCCCCTACCCCTCTCTCTGCCGCTGGGGCCCTCACCGCCCCTGGCCCACCCCCAGTCAAACCACCCCCACCCAACTCTCACACACCTGCACTACAGCCCTCATGGGGTCCCACGCGGGCCCTCCTCCACCTGCCCTGTCCCCCGTCCCTCTCTCTCTTCTCCCTGGCTCTCTCTCCCCCCCCCCGCCACCACCCCCCGGCCTCGCCCCCCTCCCCCGCCCCTCCCCGGCGCTGCTCTCCCCCTGCTCACCCTCTCTCCGAGCTCGACCCTGCCTCCCCGCCGTCGCCTCCCCTACACCCCTCTGCCGGGAGCCCGCAACCGCCCTCCTCCGTCCATGAGCTCGCCTGCTGGCCCCCGCTCCACCGGCCTCTTCTCTCCCGCCCTCCGGCCAACCACCGCCCCTGCCCCGCGCGTCATCTCCCCTCCCCAGCTCGCCACCCCGCCACCGCATCCCTCGTCGCCGGCGCGCCCCGCCTCCGCCGCTCACCACCTCTCCGCCTTGCCTCGCGCGCCTCCTCCAGCGTCGCCAGCAGCCACGCGCCGCCCTCGGTCCTCACCCCACCTCTCCGCCGCCCTCCGCCCAGCTGCTGCCGCCGCCTGCAGCTCCGCCCCAGCCCTCTCGGCGCCCTTGCCGCTCGCGCCGCTCTCACCGCCTCCGCCGCCTGTTCAGAAGCGCGGCCAACCTCCGTCGCGCGCCAGGGCTCCCCGTCGGCGTCGTCCAACTCAGCTTCGCCTCGCCGCTGCCGGCCGCTTCGAGCCGCCGAAACCTCGCTGCTGCTGGCCAGACGAAGCCGCCATGAGCATCCTAGCACCGCCGAAGTCGTCCTCCACCTCGGCGCCGCCACGCCTCGAGGCCTGTGCCACATCGCGCGCTCGCCGGCCTTCATCGGGCCGCCTCTGGCCTCGCTGCCCGTCCCGTCCTCAACCTGCGGGCGCCTACGTCCCGACCTCGTCCGCCGTGCCCGACCAAGACTAGGCGCGGCGTCTTGTTTTGTATGCCACACCGCGGTGCTACTCGAGGCTCGAGTTTGGTTTGATGGAAAGTTGTTAACAAGATCTCTGCCGCAAGCTCGACCACGAACGAAGTTTTACAAGGATCGCCGACGAGTTTTTGAACCCGGCGACGCGGTCTCCTTCACGAACGAAGGCCACCAAGTGCTTCGTCATGGATCGATGGCGAGACCCGAGCCCGAGCCCCGACGCCAAGACCGACATGAGGCCCGACAAGATCTGCTTCATGGATTCGAGACCAATTCCGTACCCGACGCCACACCAAGCAGTTCCCTCGGACGCCAAGACCCGAACCCTGTCGAATTCTTCGAAGCGTTCCGCCAAGATCGCCATCGACAATGGAACCAAGACCGGATCCACGGAACCCCAAGGTCTACCGCCATCGGACAAGCTCGCCGCGGACCATTGAAGCATGGGCTCGATGGCCGAGGTCTCCCCCTGAACGCCATGATCGTCGACATGACCCCAAGACCGTCGCGATGACAAGAACGGCATCGGCCGGAAGAATTGACGACGCCGACACCAAACCAAGACCTGCTCCCGGATGCGCCAAGACCTACCTCGATGTCCGAACGATCCCGTCAAGTTCGTGAACCACGAACCCCGAGATCTGACCCCCGTCGAACCCTGGACCCTGTCGAACCCCGAACCCCGGAACCCCAAGATCGTCGAGACCCTAAATGTGTGACCTTTTTCCTCGATACCCTATTTTTACAATGATATAACATTGTTGCATATTATTTTGTCATCTCGCATGCATAACTGTGGTTTGGGGGCCTTATGCCGATTCACCTAATAATTAAATATGGGGCCCATATGCGGGCAAATCTAGCCTTATATTGGCCTCATTTAAATTGTGTAGCGAACCCGGTGCTATCTTCTACCATGTTATCCAACATTTAAAATCGCGGGGGTTCTAAATAACAGGAACCATCTAATTAATTGTCGGGACCCCGGTTCCGCTTAATCTTGACCTAATTGCATCGCACTTTGCCATGCCATACATCATACATGCATCATGCCGATCTTCTGCCGTGTATTAAATATTGCATCCGGTGCTTCTTCTAGTGTTTTGCTTCTTCGCGGATAAGGCCGTTGAGTTGATGTGAGCTTACCGATCTTGATGAACCCTTCGACAATGTTTTCAGGCGAGCATCTCCCCCTTTCTACCTATCTTACTTTTATAGAAATTTACTCCCCTCCTGTTGATCTATTGCTACCTATGTTGCGATGCTTTAGTTTTCCGTACCTGTGATATACCGTGCAGCCCTATATTGCCTTGGACACACCCTATTACCTGTTGTTTGGTAGATAGTTGGACTTGCGCGTCGTAGTTGCTTGCTCAAGTGCTGATGTGTGTCGTCATATGCCACAGTTGCTGATGTATTGCCGCATGTTGATGTTGGAGATGATTTTAGTTTTCCTTTTCGTCACTTTAATTTCTGTTTAACAACTAAAATTGAAATAAGCAGAGGCATCGGTGGGTGATAGAAAATATTTGGTTTCCGAACGCCCACTTGTGTCCCGTAAGACCCCGAGTACTTGATTCCTGTTCCTTGATTTATCGCGCTATCCACATCCGGGAGGTATATGGGACCCCCCTGAGCCAGAGCTTGATTCCGTCATATTTCTTGGGGCCACAAACTAGTTTGAGGTGTTTTTACTATCCGGTACTTATGCCATGCTACTTTCTGTATTTAATTTGTGCGAGGAGCACCTTTATCTTGTTAGGATCGGGACACGTTCTGCGGTATCGACAAGCCCAGCCACACTTCCGGTTCCCGATCGTTTACCGCCCACCCAAACCTTGAGGCCGTCGAGTCGGCTAGCCGTTCGGAATCTACTTAAGGGGTGGCCCCCTGAAATATTTCTGAATCCTGTGATTGTTCAGTCGTGAAAGCCTCGTTGGGTTTTGATTTGGTTTTTCCGAGGTTGATCGAGCGTGTGTTGCTATTGGTGCACCCCGGCCGGGTAAAACTTTCTGAAAGCCGTGTCCGCGGATATGGACGACTTGGAGCACAGTTTCTTGATCATAGACAAGCATAACTAAAGTTTACTGCTATAAATTTGACTTATAATGACTAGTAATCAGCTTCACTATAATGGAATGGCTAATTAATACTGCCCACAATTGCTTGTTTGGTTGTCGCTTGCGACAGTTGTACCTGACTAGTAAATCTTGCAACTACAACGGAATGGCTGAATAAAAGTACCAACAACTGCTGGGTTTTTGGGTTTATATCATGCTATCTGTATTTGATTAGTAATTGCCGCAACTATCACGGAATGGTCAACTAAAAGTGCCCACTGTTTACTTTATCAGGACGATTATCTAAACCTGACTAGTAAAGTGCCAACTATAAGCGAATAAATAAAGCGCCAGCTGTGAGTTCCTCGGTTGACTTCCTCGATTGGTCTCGAGGGGGAAACGCCAGGATGGGTTTGTTGATGATAGTATCAGGATGGATCCGAATAGGTCATTCTTACCCCCCTCTGATAACCGCCAGCTGTATCGAGTCTCTCAGAGGTTGTTTAGCGCATGTCTGCCGCTCGATCCACCATACCTATGTGGCGAGGACCGCGAATTCTAGCCTCGCTGTATCGGCCTCGATCGACGCTCCTTCTTTTCCTTTGCCCTTTGTCGGCACCCCTTTGTTTGAGCAGGTTTTGAGATCGGCGTCGTTAGCGGTTACCCTTCCGCTTGGCACAGGGGTTATGGGCGCCATTGGTTATTCTTGGGGCTCTTAGCCCCATTTGCATCTTGTCCGTAGCTGGACGCTATATCGCTTTTCAAGGTGATTTGGATCTTTGTATATTATCTTTGTATTCTTGACTCTTGAGTCGTTGTTATATATATCTTACGTGGGTCCCATCGAGGACTGTGTAATGTTATTACTTCGTTTTCCACCGCGAAAGTGCTGGTGGGCACCTTTGAATCGCTTTCTATGCGGGTTTGGTGAATTTTGCCCAAACTTGCATAGGTCCGATTCCGAGGGTGTTCTGAGTGGTATCGAGCCAGCGATTGCGATACCCCACAAGTCCAAATCAGAGGATAACCTAGCTAACGGCCGAAGTAGAGTGTCAAAACTATTTTGCAAAATCGGTTGGATAGTCTGGCTAGGTCTGATTTTACTCCTTACCCCTCTGCTGTTCTCCTCTTACCCCTACGTGTTTTGACTCCGCTATCGTCTCTTACTTCGAGTCCAGGAATTCTCGTGGTTGGGTTTCCATCGTACCTTTAGGGTTTCGCATCCGTCTTCGATAACGGTGTTGCTACATCTGGTCTTCATGCTATCCGAGGAATCCTTCGTCTGTGGTACCATTCTTTGTTCCTTGTTTGTGCCTTCCGGTGTTTTCCGTATGACGACATCCTCTATGCGGATCCGATGCGAGTCAGATCACTCCGTGTTCGAACCTCGCTTGTCGAGATCATCGACCGATTCCGAGAGTTGGTTGCATAATCCGCCTATTTGTGTGCAGAGTAATGGTTTGGGTGCGCGATGGACTGATCACCATCCGACTACTCTTATAATTCGCTCTTGTACATCGAATCAGTGGATCCAGCAGTTTTACTCCATCCATCGGAAGCTAGAGGTGGCTTTATTTGTTGATACCTCTACCTTGACCTTTTGTCCCGGAGTGTTCTCCGGCGATCACGGACAACGACCCCTTGTTGGTGGTGTCGAGGATCTACACGGAACGAGAAGACGCAGATCGCCGACCTTCCTCCCGGTACCATGAGGCGGATCTCGAGGGCGAGATCCATTGTTAGTGGTGTCGAATTGTGGCATCCCGCAAAACCACTACTAGAAAATCGCGTTGAATTTGTGCATTGCATCGTCATCATCATGCATTGTTTGCCAAAACTATTTTCGCAAAGCCCGTTTTGTTTTCTAAAACGCCCCATCTTTATTCAAACGCCAAACCCCGGGGCTCCGGAGTATTTTGTTTTGCCGCTATCGGTTTACAAATGGTCCAATTAACACAAATAAAATTTATAATTATTTTAGTAGGGGCAGTCGAACGGGCCAACCCGACCCGAACGACCGCCCCAGATTTTAAAACGGTCCACCCCAAACCAGCCCTCTAAATCCTAGAGCTACCCACTATCCTACCCACATCCCTGGCCACCTCACCCGGGCCAATAGCCATGCGCCACCTCAGCTGCCCCTCTCCCCTAACCAACCAGGAACCGCCACTTGTCCCTCCCTCTCTCTTCCTCTCAAACCCACACAACCCACACACACATAGCCACACCACCCAGCCGCCCCCTACCCCTCTCTCTGCCGCTGGGGCCCTCACCGCCCCTGGCCCACCCCCAGTCAAACCACCCCCCACCCAACTCTCACACACCTGCACCCCGCGCCCTGGCCACTGCGGGTCCCACGCGGGCCCTCCTCCACCTGCCCTGTCCCCCGTCCCTCTCTCTCTTCTCCCTGGCTCTCTCTCCCCCCGCACGCAACCACCCCGCGGCCTCGCACCTCTCCCTGGCCCCTCACCGGCGCTGCTCTCCCCCCCGTTCCGCACCCTCTCCTGAGCTCGCCGACCCTGCCTCTCCCCTCGCCGTCGCCTCCCCCTACACCCTCTTGGCCACGGAGCTCGCCCCCTCCCTCCGTCCATGAGCTTCTTTGCCGGCCCCGCCGCCGCTCCACCGGCCTCTTCTCTCCCGCCCTCCGGCCAACCACCGCCCCAGCTGGCCCGTCCTCCCTACAGCTCGCCACCGCCTCCCTCGTGGCCTCGCCCGCCTCCGCCACCACCTCTCCGCTCTGCCTTCGCTGGCGCCTCCTCAAGCGTCGCTGCGCCGGCCACCTCGCGCCACCCTCGGTCCACCCCACCTCTCCGCCTTTGCTCCCTTCTCCGCCCAGCGCCATCTGCCTCGCCTCGGCAGCCCTCCGCCTGCCCTCTCGCCGCGCCATTGCCGCAAGGCGCGCTCACCGCCTCCGCCGCCCCTGTTGAGTAGCGCGGCCAACCTCCGTCGCGCAGGGCTCCCCGTCGTCAACCTGCTTCGCCTCGCCGCTGCTGCCCGCTCAAGCCGCGGAGCCGACCTCGCCGCTGGGCCGGCGCCGCGAGCCGCCTCGCGAGCATCCTAGCACCGCCGAGTCGTCCTCCACCTCGAGCGCCGCCACGCGCCTCGGAGGCCTCGCCTGTGCCACATCGCGCGCTCGCCGGCCTTCATCGGGCCGCCTCTGGCCTCGCTGCCCCGTCCCCGTCCTCAACCTGTGCGGTGCCCTCTGTCCAGCGACCTCGTCCGCCTGCCCGACACGAAGACTAGGCGCGGCGCATTTTGTATGCCGCACCGCAGTGCTACTCGAGGCTCCGAGTTTCGGTTTGATGGAAAGTTGCTAACAAGATCTCCTGCCGGGCAAGCTCGACCACGAACGAGTTTTACAAGGAGTGCCGACGAGTTTTCTGAACCCGAGCGACGCGGTCTCCTTCACGAACCCGAAGGCCACCAAGTGCCGTCATGGATCGATGGGCGAGACCCGAGCCCGAGCCCCGGACGCCAAGACCGACATGAGGCCCGACAAGATCTGCTTCATGGATTCGAGACCAATTCCGTGCCGGCGCCACACCAGCAGTTCCCTCGGACGCCAAGAACCAACCTGTCGAATTCTTCGAAGCGTTCCGCCAAGATCGCCATCGACAATGGAACCAAGACCGGCTCCACGGAACCCCAAGGTCTACCGCCATCGGACAAGCTCGCCGCGGACCATTGAAGCATGGGCTCGATGGCCGAGGTCTCCCCCTGAACGCCATGATCGTCGACATGACCCCAAGACCGTCGCGATGACAAGAACGGCATCGGCCCGGAAGAATTCGACACGCCCTGACACCGAACCAAGACCTGCTCCCCGGATGCGCCAAGACCTACCCTCGATGTCCGAGAACGATCCCGTCAAGTTCGTCGAACCCTGAACCCCGAGATCTGACCCCCGTCGAACCCTGGACCCTGTCGAACCCCGAACCCCGGAACCCCAAGATCGTCGAGACCCTAAATGTGTGACCTTTTTCCTCGATACCCTATTTTTACAATGATATAACATTGTTGCATATTATTTTGTCATCTCGCATGCATAACTGTGGTTTGGGGGCCTTATGCCGATTCACCTAATAATTAAATATGGGGCCCATATGCGGGCAAATCTAGCCTTATATTGGCCTCATTTAAATTGTGTAGCGAACCCGGTGCTATCTTCTACCATGTTATCCAACATTTAAAATCGCGAGGGTTCTAAATAACAGAACCATCTAATTAATTGTCGGGACCCGGTTCCGCTTAATCTTGACCTAATTGCATCGACTTTGCCATGCCATACATCATACATGCATCATGCCGATCTTCGGCGTGCATTAAATATTGCATCCGTGCTTCTTCTAGTCTTTTGCTTCTTCATGATAAGGCCGTTGAGTTGATGTGAGCTTCCGATCTTGATCGAACCCTTCGACAATGTTTTCAATGAGCATCTCCCCTTTCTACCTATCTTACTTTTATAGTAATTTACTCCCTCCTGTTGATCTATTGCTACGTGTTTTGCGATGCTTTAGTTTTCCGCACTGTGATATACCGCAGCCCTATATTGCCTTGGACACACCCTATTACTGTTGTTTGGTAGATAGTTGGACTTGCGTCGTAGTTGCTTGCTCAAGTCTTGATGTGTGTCGTCATATGCCACGATTCTTGATGTATTGCATGTTGATGTTGGAGATGATTCTAGTTTTCCTTTTCGTCACTTTAATTTCTGTTTAACAACTAAAATTGAAATAAGCAGAGGCATCGGTGGGTGATAGAAAATATTTGGTTTCAACGCCCACTTGTGTCCCGTAAGACCCAGTACTTGATTCCTGTTCCTTGATTTATCGCTATCCACATCCGGGAGGTATATGGGACCCCTGAGGCGAGCTTGATTCCGTCATATTTCTTGGGGCCACAAACTAGTTTGAGGTGTTTTTACTATCCGTACTTATGCCATGCTACTTTACGTATTTAATTTGTGCGAGGAGCACCTTTGTCTGTTAGGATCGGGACACGTTACGCGGTATCGACAAGCCCAGCCACACTTCGGGTTCCCGATCGTTTACGCCGTCCACCCAAACCTTGAGGCCGTCTCGAGTCAGCTAGCTAACCGTGGAATCTACTTAAGGGTGGCCCCAAATATTTCTGAATCTGTGATTGTTCTCGTGAAAGCCTCGTTGGGTTTTGATTTGGTTTTCGAGGTTGATCGGCGTGTGTTGCTATTGGTGCACCCGCCGGGTAAAACTTTACGAAAGCCGTGTCCGCGGATATGGACGACTTGGAGCACAGTTTCTTGATCATAGACAAGCATAACTAAAGTTTATCGCTATAAATTTGACTTATAATGACTAGTAATCAGCTTCACTATAATGGAATGGCTAATAATACTGCCCACAATTGCTTGTTTGGTTGTCGCTTGCGAGTTGTACCGACTAGTAAATCTTGCAACTTCTAGCGGAATGGCTGAATAAAAGTACCAACAAGCTTGGGTTTTGGGTTTATATCATGCTATCGTATTTGATTAGTAATTGCCGCAACTATCACGGAATGGTCAACTAAAAGTGCCCACTGTTTACTTTATCGGGACGATTATCTAAACCTGACTAGTAAAGTCGCAACTATAACTGAATAAATAAAGCGCCAACCGTGTGAGTTCCTCGGTTGACTTCCTCGATTGGTCTCGAGGAAACGCCAGATGGGTTTGTTGATGATAGTATCGGATGGATCCGAATAGGTCATTCTTACCCCCGATAACCGCCATTGTATCGAGTCTCGTAGGTTGTTTAGCGCATCTTTGCCTTTCGATCCACCATACCTATGTGGCGAGGACCGCGAATTCTAGCCTCGCTGTGTCGGCCTCGATCGGCGCTCCTTCTTTTCCTTTGCCCTTTGTCGGCACCCTTTGTTTGAGCAGGTTTTGAGATCGGCGTCGTTAGCAGGGTTACCCTTCCTTGGCACTGGGCAGGTTATGGACGCCATTGGTTACTCTTCAGGGCTCTTAGCCCCATTTGCATCTTGTCCGTAGCTGGACGCTATATCGTTTTCAAGGTGATTTGGATCTTTGTATATTATCTCTGTATTCTTGACTCTTCGAGTCGTTGTTATATATATCTGTTCTGTGGGTCCCATCGAGGACTGTGTAATGTTATTACTGCTTTCCACCCGCGCGAAAGTGCTGGTGAGCACCTTTGAATCGTTTCTATGCGGTTTGGTGAATTTTGCCCAAACTTGCATAGGTCCGATCTCGAGGTGTTACAGTGGTATCGAGCCCAGCGGTGCGATACCCACAAGTCCAAATGTAGGATAACCTAGCTAACGGCAAGTAGAGTGTCAAAACTATTTTGCAAAATCGGTTGGATAGTGCAGCTAGGTCTGATTTTACTCCTTACCCTCTGCTGTTCTCCTCTTACCCCTCGTGTTTTGACTCCGCTCGTCTCTTACTTGAGTCCAGAATTCTCGTGGTTGGGTTTCCATCGTACCTTTAGGGTTTCGCATCCGTCTTTGATAACGGTGTTGCTACAGCTGGTCTTCATGCTATTCGAGGAATCCTTCGTCTGTGGTACCATTCTTTGTTCCTTGTTTGTGCCTTCCGGTGTTTTCCGACGCGACGACATCCTCTATGCCAGATCCGATGCAGAGTCTGCATCACTCCGTTGCTCCGAACCTCGCTTGTCGAGATCTTCAGTCTGATTCCGAGAGTTGGTTGCATAATCCGCCTATTTGTGTGCAGAGTAATGGTTTGGGTGCGCGATGGACTGATCACCATCCGACTACTCTTATCATTCGCTCTTGTACATCGAATCAGTGGATCCAGCAGTTTTACTCCATCCATCGGAAGCTAGAGGTGGCTTTATTTGTTGATACCTCTACCTTCGACCTTTTGTCCCCGGAGTGTTCTCTCGACGATCACGGACAACGACCCCTTGTTGGTGGTGTCGCGAGGATCTACACGGAACGAGAAGACGCAGATCGCCGACCTTCCTCCCGGTACCATGAGGCGGATCTCGAGGGCGAGATCCATTGTTAGTGGTGTCGAATTGTGGCATCCCGCAAAACCACTACTAGAAAATCGCGTTGAATTTGTGCATTGCATCGTCATCATCATGCATTGTTTGCCAAAACTATTTTCGCAAAGCCCGTTTTGTTTTCTAAAACGCCCCATCTTTATTCAAACGCCAAACCCCGGGGCTCCGGAGTATTTTGTTTTGCCGCTATCGGTTTACAAATGGTCCAATTAACACAAATAAAATTTATAATTATTTTAGTAGGGGCAGTCGAACGGGCCAACCCGACCCGAACGACCGCCCCAGATTTTAAAACGGTCCACCCCAAACCAGCCCTCTAAATCCTAGAGCTACCCACTATCCTACCCACATCCCTGGCCACCTCACCCGGGCCAATAGCCATGCGCCACCTCAGCTGCCCCTCTCCCCTAACCAACCAGGAACCGCCACTTGTCCCTCCCTCTCTTCCTCTCAAACCCACACAACCCACACACATAGCCACACCACCCACCCGCTACCCTCTCTCTCTTGGGAGGCCCTCACCGCTGCCCACCCCAGTCAAACCACCCCCACCCAACTCTCACACACCTGCACCCCGCGCCCTGGCCACTGCGGGTCCCACGCGGGCCCCCCTCCACCTGCCCTGTCCCCCGTCCCTCTCTCTCTTCTCCCTGGCTCTCTCTCCCCACGCGCAACCACCCCTGGCCTCGCACCTCTCTGGCCTCACCGCGCTGCTCTCCCCGTTCACCCTCTCCTGAGCTCGCCGACCCTGCCTCTCCCCTCGCCGTCGCCTCCCCCTACACCCCCTCTGCCGCTCTGAGCCATAACCGCCCTCCCCTCTCATGAGCTTCGCCTGCCCTGGCAGCCCGCCGCGCCCACTGACCTCTTCTCCCGCCCTCCGGCCAACCACCCCCTGCCTTGTCCCTCCCCTCGCCACCCCGCCACCGCCTCCCTCGTCCGGCTTGGCCCGGCCCGCTCACCACCTCTCCGCCTGCTCTGCGCGCCTCCTCAGCCAGCGCCACCTCCAGCGCCGCCTCGGTCCTCACCCCACCTCTCCGCTTGCCGCCCTCTCCGCCTCGCCTGCAGCCTGGCCTCGCCAGCTCCGGCCGCTCGGCGCCCTTGCCAGCCTCGCTCCGCGCCGCTCCTGGCTGCCCGCGCTGAACCTCGCCTGCGCCCGACCTCGCCTGCTGGCCAGCGAGCCGCCTCGCGAGCATCCTAGCACCGCCGAGTCGTCCTCCACCTCGGCGCCGCCGCTCGGAGGCCTCGCTGCGCCACATCGCGCTTCGCCCGGCCTTCATCGGCCGCCTCTGGCCTCGCTGCCCGTCCCGTCCTCAACACATGCGGCCTCTGTCCGACCTCGTCGCCGTGCCCGACCTGAAGACTAGGCCGCGACGTCTGTTTTGTATGCCACACCGCAGTGCTACTCGAGGCTCCGAGTTTCGGTTTGATGGAAAGTTGTTAACAAGATCTCCTGCCGGGCAAGCTCGACCACGAACGAGTTTTACAAGGACTGCCGACGAGTTTTCTGAACCCGAGCGACGCGGTCTCCTTCACGAACGAAGGCCACCAAGTGCCGTCATGGATCGATGGGCGAGACCGAGCCCGAGCCCGGACGCCAAGACCGACATGAGGCCCGACAAGATCTCGCTTCATGGATTCGAGACCAATTCCGTACGCCACACCAGCGGTTCCCTCGGGCGCAAGACCGAACCACGAATTCTTCGAAGCGTTCCGCCAAGATCGCCATCGACAATGGAACCAAGACCGGATCCACGGAACCCCAAGGTCTACCGCCATCGGACAAGCTCGCCGCGGACCATTGAAGCATGGGCTCGATGGCCGAGGTCTCCCCCTGAACGCCATGATCGTCGACATGACCCCAAGACCGTCGCGATGACAAGAACGGCATCGGCCCGGAAGAATTCGACACGCCCTGACACCAAACCAAGACCTGCTCCCCGGATGCGCCAAGACCTACCCTCGATGTCCGAGAACGATCCCGTCAAGTTCGTCGAACCCTGAACCCGAGATCGACCCCCCGAACCACAGACCTGTCGAACCCCGAACCCCGGACCCCCAAGATCGTCGCGACCCTAAATGTGTGACCTTTTTCCTCGATACCCTATTTTTACAATGATATAACATTGTTGCATATTATTTTGTCATCTCGCATGCATAACTGTGGTTTGGGGGCCTTATGCCGATTCACCTAATAATTAAATATGGGGCCCATATGCGGGCAAATCTAGCCTTATATTGGCCTCATTTAAATTGTGTAGCGAACCGGTGCTATCTTCTACCATGTTATCCAACATTTAAAATCGGGGTTCTAAATAACAGAACCATCTAATTAATTGCCGGACCCGGTTCCGCTTAATCTTGACCTAATTGCATCGCACTTTGCCATGCCATACATCATACATGCATCATGCCGATCTTCTGCCGTGTATTAAATATTGCATCCGGTGCTTCTTCTAGTGTTTTGCTTCTTCGCGGATAAGGCCGTTGAGTTGATGTGAGCTTCGCCCCGATCTTCGGTCGAACCCTTCGACAATGTTTTCAGGCGAGCATCTCCCCCTTTCTACCTATCTTACTTTTATAGAAATTTACTCCCCTCCTGTTGATCTATTGCTACCTATGTTGCGATGCTTTAGTTTTCCGTACCTGTGATATACCGTGCAGCCCTATATTGCCTTGGACACACCCTATTACCTGTTGTTTGGTAGATAGTTGGACTTGCGCGTCGTAGTTGCTTGCTCAAGTGCTGATGTGTGTCATATATGCCACGATTCTTGATGTATTGCCGCATGTTGATGTTGGAGATGATTTTAGTTTTCCTTTTCGTCACTTTAATTTCTGTTTAACAACTAAAATTGAAATAAGCGAGGCATCGGTGGGTGATAGAAAATATTTGGTTTCGAACGCCCACTTGTGTCCGTAAGACCAGTACTTGATTCTGTTCCTTGATTTATCGCGCTATCCACATCCGGGAGGTATATGGGACCCCGAGCGAGCTTGATTCCGTCATATTTCTTGGGGCCACAAACTAGTTTGAGGTGTTTTACTATCCGTACTTATGCCATGCTACTTTACGTATTTAATTTGTGCGAGGAGCACCTTTGTCTTGTTAGGATCGGGACACGTTTACGCGGTATCGACAAGCCCAGCCACACTTTCGGGTTCCCGATCGTTTACGCCCACCCAAACCTTGAGGCGTCTCGAGTCAGCTAGCTTCTATGAATCTACTTAAGGGTGGCCCCAAATATTTCTGAATCTGTGATTGTTCGGTCGTGAAAGCCTCGTTGGGTTTTGATTTGGTTTTTCCGAGGTTGATCGGCGTGTTGCTATTGGTGCACCCCCGGGTAAAACTTTAAAGCCGTGTCCATGGATATGGGCGACTTGGAGCAGTTTCTTGATCATAGACAAGCATAACTAAAGTTTCTTGCTATAAATTTGACTTATAATGACTAGTAATCAGCTTCACTATAATGGAATGGCTAATTAATACTGCCCACAATTGCTTGTTTGGTTGTCGCTTGCTTGAGTTGTACTGACTAGTAAATCTTGCAACTTCTAGAATGGCTGAATAAAAGTACCAACAACTGCTGGGTTTTTGGGTTTATATCATGCTATCTGTATTTGATTAGTAATTGCCGCAACTATCACGGAATGGTCAACTAAAAGTGCCCACTGTTTACTTTATCAGGACGATTATCTAAACCTGACTAGTAAAGTGCCGCAACTATAACTGAATAAATAAAACTGCCAACTGTGTGAGTTCCTCGGTTGACTTCCTCGATTGGTCTCGAGGGGGAAACGCCAGGATGGGTTTGTTGATGATAGTATCAGGATGGATCCGAATAGGTCATTCTTACCCCCCTCTGATAACCGCCAGCTGTATCGAGTCTCTGTAGGTTGTTTAGCGCATGCTGCCGCTGCCGCTCAGTCCACCATACCTATGTAGGCGAGGACCGCCGAATTCTAGCCTCGCCGTGTACTGGCCTCAGTACTGACGCTCCTTCTTTTCCTTTGCCCTTTGTCGGCACCCCTTTTGTTTGAGCAGGTTTTGAGATCGACGTCGTTAGCAGGGTTACCCTTCCGGCTTGGCCTGGGCAGGGTTATGGACGCCATTGGTTATTCTTCAGGGCTCTTAGCCCCATTTGCATCTTGTCCGTAGCTGGACGCTATATCGTTTTCAAGGTGATTTGGATCTTTGTATATTATCTTTGTATTCTTGACTCTTCGAGTCGTTGTTATATATATCTGTTCTGTGGGTCCCATCGAGGACTGTTGTGTAATGTTATTACTTCGTTTTCCACCCTTGAAAGTGCTGGTGGGCACCTTTGAATCGTTTCTATGCGGGTTTGGTGAATTTTGCCCAAACTTGCATAGGTCCGATTCTGAGGGTGTTACAGTGGTATCGAGCCCAGCGGTTGCGATACCCTGAAGTCCAAATGTAGGATAACCTAGCTAACGGCCGAAGTAGAGTGTCAAAACTATTTTGCAAAATCGGTTGGATAGTCTGGCTAGGTCTGATTTTACTCCTTACCCCTCTGCTGTTCTCCTCTTACCCCTACGTGTTTTGACTCCGCTCTCGTCTCTTACTTCGAGTCCAGGAATTCTCGTGGTTGGGTTTCCGTCGTACCTTTAGGGTTTCGCATCCGTCTTCGATAACGGTGTTGCTACATCTGGTCTTCATGCTATCCGAGGAATCCTTCGTCTGTGGTACCATTCTTTGTTCCTTGTTTGTGCCTTCCGGTGTTTTCCGACGCGACGACATCCTCTATGCCAGATCCGATGCAGAGTCTGCATCACTCCGTTGCTCCGAACCTCGCTTGTCGAGATCATCAGTCTGATTCCGAGAGTTGGTTGCATAATCCGCCTATTTGTGTGCAGAGTAATGGTTTGGGTGCGCGATGGACTGATCACCATCCGACTACTCTTATAATTCGCTCTTGTACATCGAATCAGTGGATCCAGCAGTTTTACTCCATCCATCGGAAGCTAGAGGTGGCTTTATTTGTTGATACCTCTACCTTCGACCTTTTGTCCCCGGAGTGTTCTCCGGCGATCACGGACAACGACCCCTTGTTGGTGGTGTCGCGAGGATCTACACAGAACGAGAAGACGCAGATCGCCGACCTTCCTCCCGGTACCATGAGGCGGATCTCGAGGGCGAGATCCATTGTTAGTGGTGTCGAATTGTGGCATCCCGCAAAACCACTACTAGAAAATCGCGTTAAATTTGTGCATTGTATCGTCATCATCATGCATTGTTTGCCAAAACTATTTTCAAAGCCCGTTTTGTTTAAAACGCCCCATCTTTATTCAAGCGCCAAACCCGGGCTCGGAGTATTTTTGTTTGCCGCTATCGGTTTACAAATGGTCCAATTAACACAAATAAAATTTATAATTATTTTAGTAGGGGCAGTCGAACGGGCCAACCCGACCCGAACGACCGCCCCAGATTTTAAAACGGTCCACCCCAAACCAGCCCTCTAAATCCTAGAGCTACCCACTATCCTACCCACATCCCTGGCCACCTCACCCGGGCCAATAGCCATGCGCCACCTCAGCTGCCCCTCTCCCCTAACCAACCAGGAACCGCCACTTGTCCCTCCCTCTCTCTTCCTCTCAAACCCACACAACCCACACACACATAGCCACACCACCCAGCCGCCCCTACCCCTCTCTCTGCCCTCGCCCATCGCCCACCCCAGTCAAACCACCCCCACCCAACTCTCACACTGCACCCACCTGCCACAGCTTGGGTCCCACTTGAGCCCTCCTCCACCCTGCCCCCGTCCCTCTCTCTCTCTTCTCCTGGCTCTCTCTCCCTTGCAACCACCCCGGCTCGCACCTCTCCTGGCCCCTCACCGCTGCTCTCCCCCGTTCCGCACCTCTCTGAGCTCCCGACCCTGCCTCTCCCCGCCGCCTCCCCTACACCCCTCTGCCCGCCTGGAGCCAACCGCCCTCCCTCCGTCCCATGAGCTGCACGCCTGCTGGCCCGCCCTTGCTCGCTCCCACCTCTTCTCTCCCGCCCTCCGGCCAACCACCGCCCCTGCCCCGCGCGTCCTCTCCCCTCCCCAGCTCGCCACCCCGCCACCGCCTCCCTCGTCGCCGGCGCGCCCCGCCTCCGCCGCTCACCACCTCTCCGCCGCTCTGCCTTCCTCGCGCGCGCCTCCTCCAAGCGTCGCCGCGGCAGCCGGCCACCTCCGCGCCGCCCTCGGTCCTCACCCCACCTCTCCGCCGCCTGCTCCCCTCTCCGCCATACTTTCGCCTCGCTCCGCCACAGCCTCTCGGCGCCCGCGCTCTGCCGCCGCGCTCGCTCACCGCCTCCGCCGCCTGTTGGCCGAGCAGCGCCCGGCCCCTCCGCCGCCGCCTGGCTCGAGCCGCCGCTGCAGCTCGCGGCAGCGCCACGCGACGAGCCGCCTCGCGAGCATCCTAGCACCGCGAGTCGTCCTCCACCTCGGCGCCGCCACGCGCCTCGGAGGCCTCTCTCTGCGCCACATCGCGGCTTCGCCCGCCTTCATCGGGCCGCCTGCGCTCGCTGCCCGTCCTCGTCCTCAACTCTGTGCGGCGCCCTCATCCGCGACCTCGTCCGCCGTGCCCGACACGAAGACTAGGCGCGGCGTCTCTGTTTGTATGCGCCGCGGTGCTACTCGAGGCTCGAAGTTTCGGTTTGATGGAAAGTTGTTAACAAGATCTCCTGCAAGCTCGACCATGAACGAGTTTTACAAGATCGCCGACGAGTTTTACGAACCCGGCGCGGGTCTCCTTCCTGACGAAGGCCACCAAGTGCCGTCATGGATCGATGGGCGAGACCCGAGCCCCGACGCCAAGACCGACATGAGGCCCCGACAAGATCTGCTTCATGGATTGAGACCAATTCCGTGCGACGCCACACCAAGCGGTTCCCTCGGACGCCAAGACCGAACCATCGAATTCTTGAGCGTCGCCAAGATCGCCATCGACAATGGAACCAAGACCGCTCCACGGAACCCCAAGGTCTACCGCCATCGGACAAGCTCGCCGCGGACCATTGAAGCATGGGCTCGATGGCCGAGGTCTCCCCCTAAACGCCATGATCGTCGACATGACCCCAAGACCGTCGCGATGACAAGAACGGCATCGGCCCAGAAGAATTCGACCGCATACGACACCGAACCAAGACCTGCTCCCGGATGCGCCAAGACCTACCTCGATGTCCGAGAACGATCCGTCAAGTTCGTCGAACCACGAACCCCGAGATCGACCCGTCGAACCACGACCTGTCGAACCCGAACCCGGAACCCCAAGATCGCCGAGACCCTAAATGTGTGACCTTTTCCTCGATACCCTATTTTTACAATGATATAACATTGTTGCATATTATTTGTCATCTCGCATGCATAAGCTGTGGTTTGGGGGCCTTATGCCGATTCACCTAATAATTAAATATGGGGCCCATATGCGGGCAAATCTAGCCTTATATTGGCCTCATTTAAATTGTGTAGCGAACCCGGTGCTATCTTCTACCATGTTATCCAACATTTAAAATCGCGGGGGTTCTAAATAACAGGAACCATCTAATTAATTGTCGGGACCCCGGTTCCGCTTAATCTTGACCTAATTGCATCGCACTTTGCCATGCCATACATCATACATGCATCATGCCGATCTTCTGACGTGCATTAAATATTGCATCCGGTGCTTCTTCTAGTCTTTTGCTTCTTCGCGGATAAGGCCGTTGAGTTGATGTGAGCTTCGCCGATCTTGATCGAACCTTCGACAATGTTTTCAGCAGCATCTCCCTTTCTACCTATCTTACTTTTATAGTAATTTACTCCCCTCTGTTGATCTATTGCTACGTGTTTGCGATGCTTTAGTTTTCGTACTGTGATATACCGCAGCCCTATATTGCCTTGGACACACCTATTACCTGTTGTTTGGTAGATAGTTGGACTTGCGTCGTAGTTGCTTGCTCAAGTCTTGATGTGTGTCATATGCCACGATTCTGATGTATTGCCGCATGTTGATGTTGGAGATGATTCTAGTTTTCCTTTTCGTCACTTTAATTTCTGTTTAACAACTAAAATTGAAATAAGCGAGGCATCGGGTGATAGAAAATATTTGGTTTCGAACGCCCACTTGTGTCCGTAAGACCCAGTACTTGATTCCTGTTCCTTGATTTATCGCGCTATCCACATCCGGGAGGTATATGGGACCCCCCTGAGCCAGAGCTTGATTCCGTCATATTTCTTGGGGCCACAAACTAGTTTGAGGTGTTTTTACTATCCGGTACTTATGCCATGCTACTTTCTGTATTTAATTTGTGCGAGGAGCACACTGTACTGTTTAGGATCGGGACACGTTTACGCGGTATCGACAAGCCCAGCCACACTTTCGGGTTCCCAGTCGTTTACCGCCGTCCACCCAAACCTTGAGGCCGTCTCGGAGTCAGCTAGCTTCATTGCGGAATCTACTTAAGGGGTGGCCCCCTGAAATATTTCTGAATCCTGTGATTGTTCAGTCGTGAAAGCCTCGTTGGGTTTTGATTTGGTTTTTCCGAGGTTGATCGAGCGTGTGTTGCTATTGGTGCACCCGGCGGGTAAACTTTTCGAAAGCCGTGTCCATGGGATGGACGACTTGGAGCACAGTTTCTTGATCATAGACAAGCATAACTAAAGTTTCTTGCTATAAATTTGACTTATAATGACTAGTAATCAGCTTCACTATAATGGAATGGATAATTAATGCCCACAATTGCTTGTTTGGTTGTCGCTTGCGCGATTTGTACTGACTAGTAAATCTTGCAACTTCTAGCGGAATGGCTGAATAAAAGTACCAACAACTGCTGGGTTTTGGGTTTATATCATGCTATCTCAGATTTGATTAGTAATTGCCGCAACTATCACGGAATGGTCAACTAAAAGTGCCCATTGTTTACTTTATCGGGACGATTATCTAAACCTGACTAGTAAAGTGCCGCAACTATAACGAATAAATAAAGCGCCAACTGTAGAGTTCCTCGGTTGACTTCCTCGATTGGTCTCGAGGGGGAAACGCCAGGATGGGTTTGTTGATGATAGTATCAGGATGGATCCGAATAGGTCATTCTTACCCTCCTCTGATAACCGCCAGCTGTATCGAGTCTCTGTAGGTTGTTTAGCGCATCTGCCGCTGCCGCCATCCACCATACCTATGTGGCGAGGACCGCGAATTCTAGCCTCGCCGTGTCTTGGCCTCGATCTTGGCGTTCCTTCTTTTCCTTTGCCCTTTGTCGGCACCCCTTTTGTTTGAGCAGGTTTTGAGATCGACGTCGTTAGCAGGGTTACCCTTCCGGCTTGGCCTGGGCAGGGTTATGGACGCCATTGGTTATTCTTCAGGGCTCTTAGCCCCATTTGCATCTTGTCCGTAGCTGGACGCTATATCGTTTTCAAGGTGATTTGGATCTTTGTATATTATCTCTGTATTCTTGACTCTTCGAGTCGCTGTTATATATATCTGTTCTGTGGGTCCCATCGAGGACTGTTGTGTAATGTTATTACTTCGTTTTCCACCCGCACGAAAGTGCCTGGTGGGCACCTTTGAATCGTTTCTATGCGGGTTTGGTGAATTTTGCCCAAACTTGCATAGGTCCGATTCTGAGGGTGTTACAACTATCCTACCCGGTTTCACCTACACGGGGAGATACCCCCTTATACCGGTCCGGAACCTTCGCTTCTAGGTTAGAGCGCATGCATGCGAGGAGGAACACATGCAAGCACCTATACCAACCTCTCACCACACTCACACACATATGCTAGGAACACATGCAAGTTTTCATCTGATTCCGATGTTCTCGTGGTCTTCCTCCGGCGAAACCTTGATCTCTGCACACTTGGATCGTCTACCCACCTAGACGTTCCTCTCACAGGGGTAGCCCGGCATAGCTTTCTCTTGTTTTGTGTTTGTTTAGGTCATAGGGTGATGTAAAACCATGTTGTTTCACAAGTTGGGACAGTACTATCCTACCCGGTTTCACCTAAACGCGGAGATTCCCCCTTATACGGGTCCGGAACCTTCGCTTCTAGGTTAGAGCGCATGCATGCGAGGGGAGACACATGCAAGCACCTATACCAACCTCTCACCACACTCACACACATATGCTAGGGACACATGCAAGTTTTCATCTGATTTCGATGTTCTCGTGGTCTTTCTTAGGCGAAACCCTGATCTGTGCACACATGGATCGTCTACCCCCTAGACGTTCCTCTCACAGGGGTAGCCTGTGGCATCCCGCAAAAACCACTACCAGAAAATCGCGTTGTTTCTGTGCATTGCATCATCATGACCGCATGCTCATGTCATCATGCCACATTGCATTTGGGCATCGTCATGTCATCATGCATTTGTTTGTCTGAAACTATTTTCGAAAAGCCTGTTTTTGTTTTCTAAACGCCCCGTCTTGATTTTAAATTAAAACCCGGGTCTCCGGAATATTTTGTTTCGTCTACCAACGGTTTGCAAAAGCCCCGTTTCAAATAATAAAATATTTCTTTTATTTTTAGGAGGCAGCCCGCCAGGCCCGAAAGCCTGACCAGCCACCTCCAAAATTCCTAAAACTACCTAATCCTAGTCTACCCAGCCCCCTCCACATCACCACAGCCACTCACGGCTCGCCACATCCCCTGGCCCAAAACCCCACCCAATCGGTGCATGCCACCTCACCCCAGCTGCCACCTGCTGGCCCACCTGGCACCACACCGCCCACCAACTTCCACCACCTGCCATCCTTCCCCACCTCCTTCTCTCCCTGCCACCGGGCCCCACCCCGCGGTAGCCGTCCCCACACGCGCGGACCCAGAACCTTGCTAGCATCCCGCTCCTCCACCTGCCGCGATCCCCTCCTGCGAGCCCCGCGACCCGCTCGCCCCGCACCTCTCCTTCCTCTTGCTCGATTTCTCCCTACCGCCGCCATCTCCTCCCTCGGAGCTTCTTGCGCCTGCGCCAGTGGTAGCTCCGTCCCACGCCTACTCCGCCTCCTCCCACAGCCACCGCCTCGCGCGCCCGCGGTCTCTCCCCCGTCCCGGCGCCCTCCCCGTGGCCGCCCCTGCTGCCGTCCTCACCTCCGCCCCGCCGCCATGTTCCTCTCCCTATCCCGCTGCCCCTGCTCGCCCTGCCTCGGCGCAAGCCACCGCGCGCCTCCCTCCTTCCCCTGGCGCCACCCCAAGCTTGCCCGCCAGCGACCGCCGCCGCGGCCAGCTGCCGCCTCCTCTTGGCGCCTCGCTGGAGCCGTGCGTCAGCGCCTCCCCTCTACAACCGTCGGCCTTGGGCCTGCAGAAGCTCACCGGCGCCTCGTTCTCCGGCCATAGTCCACCGCAGACGCCATCCGCGACCGCGTGACCCCGGCGCCGGCGCGCCCTCCCCGTCGCCGCTCGCCGCGTTCGAGCCATCCGCCGACCCCTCTTCAAGGACGCGTCGCCTGCGTCTGGCCGCCTCCTGGTGGTTGTCCTTGGTCTCGTACGGCAGCGCGCGCTGCTGCTTACTCCTGCACCACGCGTGTCTACCAGCCGTGATGTTGTCAAGAAGGAAGATGGACCCGAGGTACTGCTTACGCTGATACAAGTTCGATACCCACGTTCGATGCCGGAGTCCCAAGGTCGTCACAGAAGGTTGTCGAGCGACAAGGCCTCCTTCATGAAACTGACAAGATCTACCACACGGACGCACCACAGACTCGGAGAAACCCTCGGACGCCAAGATCGCCCACATGGAACCGAAGGTGTCGAGACCCTGAAAACCGATCCTCCCGGAGTCGGAAGACCGAACCCTGGCGTGCCAAGTTCTTCGACCCGAAGGCCACAGATGCGACAAGTACTTCTTCCCGGACGCCAAGGTCGTCGACACGGATACTCAAAGTACTTCCTCGAGGACACCAAGTTCTTCACCCCGAACGCCAAGACCGACCCGATACGAGGACACGACAAGATCTTCGCGACGACAAGATCGACACCGACCCGGGGAAATCCAATGCGCCCCCGACACCAAACCAGGTCCTTCTTCCCGGATGCGACAAGATCTACTTCCGTTGTCCGAGACCGATTCCGTCGAACCGTTCCCCCGTCGAACCCTGAGACCGACCCTGAACCCCTCGGAGCCCAAGATCGCCGAGACCTAATGTGTGACCCCTTTCTCGAGCCCTATTTTATAAATGTAATATCAAATTGTTGCATATTAAATTGTTCATCTTGCATGCATACTTGTCTGTGGTTTGGGGGCATTATGCCAATTCATCTCATAATTAAATATGGAGTCTATATGCGGGATATCTTTGTCTTATTCCGGACTTCATTTAAATTGGTGTAGCGAACCGATGCCATGTTCCGCCCTGTTAACCCAACAATTAATTTGCAGGGTAGATAAATAACTCGAATCTAATAATAAATGTCGGGACCCCGGTTTCCGCTTAATATTGCCTTAATGCATCGCACCTTTGCCATGTCATACATCATACATGCATCATGCCCGATTTTCTACCGTAGTATTAAATAGTCCATCCGGTGTTTCTTCTAGTGTTTTGATTCTTCACGGATTAGGCCGATGAGTTGATGTGAGTGTCGACCCGATCTTCGGATGAACCTTCGGCAATGTTTTTAGGCGAGCACCTCCCCCTTTCTACCTATCTTACTTTTATAGTATTTATTCCCCCCTGTTGATCTATTGCTATCTGTGTTGCGATGCTCTAGTTTTCGTACCCGTGATATCCCTTGCAGCCTTATATTGCCTTGGACACATCCTATTACTTGTTGTTTGGTAGATAGTTGGACTTGCGCGTCGTAGTCGCTTGCTCAAGTGCTGTTGCGTGTCGTCCAGTACCACAGTTGTTGGAGTATTGCCGCATGTTTAATGTTGGAGATGATCATGGCTTTAAATACTGTTTAATAACTAAAATTGAAGTAGGTAAATGCAGAGGCACCGGTGGATAATAGATAATATTTGGATTTTAACCGCTCACTGGTGTCCCGTAGGACCCCGAGTTCTTGACACCTGTTCCGAGATCGAGCGCGCTAACCACAGGTAGGGTGTATGGGCACCCCCATCGATTTAGTACCTGATTCCAAGTACTGTACTGGGGGCCACAATTAGTTTGGGGCTTTATTACTATCCTGTACTTATGCCATGCTTTACTGCCTAATTTAAGATTGTGCGAGGAATGCACCTGTACTGTTTTGGAAGCGGAGTGTTTTCGCGGTATCGACAAGCCCAGTCACATTTTCGGGTTCCCGGTCGTTCTGACCAGCGCAAACCACGAGTCCGTCTCGAGACCGGCCGACTTGTTGGGTAGCTTAGTGGGGTGGCCCCCCGTGCTTGCTTTGGGTCTGGGAAACGTCGTGTCCGAAACCCCGTCGACATACCGTTGGGTGTATGTTTTGTGATCTTGTACCTACCTGATCTGACAACAAGGGTGTAGGTGCGTGTGGGAACTTTGGTGCACCCCTGCAGTGTTAAATCTTTTCGAGAAGCCGTGTCCGCGGTTATGAAAGACTTGGAGCACAGTTCTTGATCATAGACAACCATAACTAATGTTTACTGTTATAATTTGACTGGTATCTGATATGACTAGTAATCAGCTCCACTACCACAGAATGGCTAAATAAAAGTACCAACAACTGCTGGGTTTGGGATGTCTCATGCTAATCGTATCTGACTAGTAAGTGTTGCAACTACAACGGAATGTTTAACTAAAACTGCCCACTGCTTATTATATCAGGATGACTAATGCTATCTATATTTGACTAGTAATTGCCGCCACTATAACGGAATGAATAAAACTGTCAACTGTGTGAGTTCCTCGGTTGACTTCCTCGTTTGGTCTCGAGGGGTAAATACCAGGATGGGTATGTTTGGTGGTAGTATCAGGTTGGTTCCGGATAGGACTTTCTTATCCCTCTCTGGTAGCCGACAGTTATATCGAGTCTCTATAGGTTGTTTAGTGCATGCTGCGCTGCCGCTCAGTCCACCATACCTATGTAGGCGAGGACCACCGAATTCTAGCCTCACCGTGTACTGGCCTCAGTACTGACCGCTCTCTCTTTTTCCTTTGCCCTTTGTCGGCACCCCTTTTGTTTAAGCAGGTTTTGAGATCGACGTCGTTAGCAGGGTTACCCTTCCGGCTTGGCCTGGGCAGGGTTATGGACGCCTTTGGTTATTCTTCAGGGCTCTTAGCTCAATTTGCATCTTGTCCGTACTCGGACGCTGTATCGTTTTCAAGGTGATTTGGATCTTTGTACTGTATATCTGTATTCTTGACTCATTGAGTCGCCGTTGTATATATCTGTTCTGTGGGTTCCATCGTGGACTATTGTGTAATGATATTACTTCGTTTTCCACCCGCACGAAAGTGCCTGGTGGGCACCTTTGAATCGTTTCTATGCGGGTTTGGCGGGTTTCGCTAAAACTTGCATAGGGCCGATTCTGAGGGTGTTACATAGCCCGGCGTAGCTCTCTCTTGTTTTGTGTTTGTTTAGGTCATAGGGTGATGTAAAACCATGTTGGTTCACAAGTTGGGGCACTATTCTACCCGGTTTCACCTAAACGGGGAGATTCCCCCTTATACGGGTCCGGAACATGCTATATATACAAGAGAAACTATCGTCTGCTCCTCATTAGGGTTGACAGAACCACTTGCGATAAAAGCATTCAATCTTTGAACAACTTCTCCAAAATGTGTGATACATAAAATTCACACACACTTCATGTGGGCGTGGTGAGTGCTATTCAGAACCACATGCGATAATAACACTTACAAACATATAGAAATTTTTCGGGGTGTGAGAAGATTCGCAACAACATTTCATGTGGACGTGGAGACTGCTATTCAGAGGGTACGAAATAATCCAATTAATAAAAAAAGAACATAAATAATTGTTACAAATATAAAATAAGTGTGCAAGTAGAAAGGAAAAATGCAGAAGGCTGACCGTCGGCGTACGTGGCGGGTACGCCGAGGGTCGCCGTCGGCGTAGAGTATGCCGAGGGTCGCCGTCGGTCTAACGGACGGTACCGTTAGCGCGCCGTCCGTGTTGGCCGGTATGTGCCACGCGTCCCCTGGCTACGCTGAGGGCCTCCACTACGCCGAGGGTGACCGTCGGCGTAGAGTATACTACGCCGACGGCTTGGCTACGCCGAGGGCTGACCACTTGGGCTGGCCTGGTCCTGTCATACGCCGACGGCCCCGACGTTTGGCCGTCGGCGTAGCAAGCGGTCGTCGGCGCATCTGACCATTCCTGTAGTGTTGCAATGAGTGAAAATGATACAACGTGTGTCGTTCGAGAATAGATGTTACGATTGGAAGTTGTGGTGTTGTGGAAAGAAATCTCCACCTTCCTTTTATATCACTGAAAGGTTTATCACCAGCGTGGAGTCAAACACATAACCGAGAAAATAGATATTCTATTTGTATGTTTCTTATTCCTATAGCGAGGAATTGAATCTATGTGGAAATGTATGTATTACAAGTGTTGTATGAATTAGTGCAATGAAATATATTTGAAATGCTGGCGTTTTTTTTGGCTGAAAGTCAATGTAGCTCAACAAATGTTTGTGACGGAAGAAAACTCATTCTAAGAAACGAAATTCATCGTTACTGATTTTATATACAAGCATACGATTAAAGCAATATAACTCGTCTGAGTTGTATCTAAAATCGCTCACGAGTTTGTTTCCAGAGCCGTGGGCGCGATATGTGCTTCTGCGTGGGATTTGTTTTGTTGTTGATATAGCCTCCATGAGTTTTGACCGGATTGGGCATCGAATCTGAGACCCCTTGGTCGATGGACGTACCAAATTTGTTGTAACACTCCCCTCTTGCTCGACCTTGCTACTTACTAAAGTTTTGTCCTCTTCCAGCACCGGCCATGCTGGATTTCTCCTAGAAAATTTCATGCTCGATGAATCATCCAAGTGAACAATTTACCCTCCTTTTAATTATTACTCTTGTGGGTGGAAACGAAAAAACAACATGATTAGATGTATACTTTTCTTTTCATATACTTTCTTCGTGTGTATCTAGAAATGTGAAGTCGGTTATTTTGGGACGGGGGAGTAGTCACAATTGAGGTCCTTCGCGGAAAATAGAGGTGAGTCGATGTTGCCTTCTCGATGGGGAACAGTCACACGTCTAGGACTATTGATGTTTGCAGCTTGACAGGTTGGGTTTTAACCTCATCAATAGTAATAATCTGATAGTAATATTTTCCAAATATATACATGCACCATATGTGGCTTTTACAGAGAGGACTCCAAACTGTAAATCGGGAATCATTCAGCCTTTCGAGTCCGTGGGCTACAACGAATGTCTCATTCAATTATAAGGCTAACTTAGAGCACTTCTGCTTCTGTCCCCCACCCCCACGTTGGCATCGATGCCTTATCTGTCCATTTATCTTCTAGCAATTGACCCTTAAGCCCACCTCCTTTCCCGCGTGGCCCTAGATCCACCCCGTATTACTCGTTTGTCCATCTGCAAATACATACGCGTGTACTCCGTCTGTACAGGGAGACGTGAGCGGTGCGATCCCAGACCAAGGCCTTCACCCGCATCGAGCTTGCCTATCATGCCGTCAATCTTGCGATGGGCCACCACGTCCCGCGCTGCATCGAGTTCCTCGTCGGCCAATGGCCGCCCTCCGGCACCGGTAAGCCCGACGACTGCATGGTCGGCTACTCGGACGACACGGTCGCCGCCGCCAGCGACCACATCTTCAGGTCTGATCGGTTGGTACCAGGTCCGAGTTAGCTCCCTATTTCCAATTTGGCCCCGTACATACACATATCATCTAATCGATCTGCCTTTTAATTCATGTTCCGTTCGTACACATATCAGCTGATCGATCTGCCTTTTAATTCATGTCCCGTACGTACACATATCAGCTGATCGATCTGTCTTTTTTTTCACTAGAGTCCACATATAATATACAACTATATAAGTGGGCAATATGAGACTCTTCGGCCCGCCCAAAACCCACCCACAACACGTCCGCCAACTAACCCACCAAAACTTCCCTTTATGATGGGGGATAGAAGCAAGCCTCAACTTAGAGAAGTAACATGCATATGTTACTAGTCTAAGTTATTACCTTCATAGTAAAGATAATATTGATGCGGTATTATACAAAGTCTCATTCATTACAATATAGGCTTATTTTGTTTTAAAATGTGTGATGTTATGATAGTATAGCTAGTTATCACAATCCTCTTTCTTATTATTTAATTGCATGTCATGTTATTTAAATGCTTAGTCGGCAATACATGTAGGACTATGTTACTACTCAAGTTACTTCACTACGACTAGCCTAACATTTACATCTTTAGGTATTAATGAGTAAGGATGGCCATTTTATAGTGAGGACTATGGACTATCTTGTTCAATTCGGAGAAGAAAGTCGCAATCAATAACACACCGTCTCTTTTACGGTAGACATTTTACTGTACTATAGCCATACATTAGTGCAGATGCACGTCACCCTTACGACCATGGAAAACAGCCATATATAGTAGTTCTCTTTTACGTAAAAGGTTGAGAGGCTCATATTAGTGTTGTATTAGTTCAGAAATCTCCCCCACAAAAAAGTGTTAAGAGGTTATGTATGTATGCGTGGGGTGGATGTTGGTCCGTATTAAAATTTTCAAATTTCTCTTCTAAATAAATGAGCCTCTGTGTTACGATATTTTTTTAAGAAAACATGGGAATCACTGTACCTTAGGAGCTCACAATAGGATACACTTCGAGTCTCCCTCGAGCAATAGTTCACTGGACATGGTGATGTCTTGCAAGTGCACAAGTTCGTCAGAGAATGTTTTTATAAAAATATCAATTCTAGTTTTTATACCGATCCCAATAAGGAGCTTCGGAAAGTGTTTTTATGCGGTGTTTCTGTCGCACTCAATGTGTCACCGGTCTTGAGTGAATTGAATCCAATTGCTTATGGTGGAAGGTTATGAGTAAAATATAGAGAAAACTTACATAGAAAATAAATAAGAAGTAAATTGCAAAAAATTAAAGACCAGAAAGGTGTTTGAAGGTCCTTCACATGAGAAGTTAGACACGGAGAGAAACGTTTCATGATGATAGTGAAAGTGCCAAATGGATAAAGTGGAATAAGTGATTGTGATATTTTTTATTTTTAAGTGAGTAGGCAAGCAACCCATCTACCGACTAGAAGTCCTCATGGCCAATTCTTCCTAGTCCCAATAATCCATCTGTTACCACGGCAATGACCAACACATTAATTAAGGTCTTACGACCAGATCAAGGTTTTAATCTTGATGGTTTCTTGTTGTCCTCGAATAGTCCTAGATCCTTATTGATATCGGCCGTGTCACTTGGGGGTTACCGATTCGCTAGCATACACATTCATACCTATGAGATCTCTGGATCATGTTACCTAGGCCCTTAAATTGGATAACAAGTATTAGGCAAACATAGATAATTATTCTCACAAATTAATAAACACTAGAACAATCGCAAATGGATGGATTAAAGATGGCACGACACATCTCACCAATTCCCTACATCTCCCACGCCTATGGGGATTTACTCAGACATGAGAGGAAAATAAATCGAAGGCATAATTGTATTGCAAATGGAAATCATCTCAAAGTTATCGTAGTAAACCACAATAGCGATCGAAGATCAAATTGAATACAAACTAAAGGTAGATCAAAGTATCAAACCCTAATATTACAATTGCCAATCTCTCTCTAAGCGGCGATGGGGATGACGGTGGAGTGTGTGGTTGAAGAGGTGAAAATCTTCGAGGAATGAGGAAAGGTTCTTCTCCTCCTCCAGATCTGATCTCCTCTCTCTGGATGAGTTTTGGGGTGGTTGTGTTCTCTTTTTGGTCCTCCCCTCTTCACGATAGTTGTTTCTATTGATATAGCAGACCTGGCGGCGTGTAGTACGAGCGGACGGCACGGGCGCATCCTAACCGTATTGTTGGTCGTTATGTTCACTGATCGCTTTCAATGAAAGGGGCTCCAATTGGGATTTACTTCTTTAGGTGTAATTAGCCCATAAATTCTATTAGATCTTTAATAAATGTTTATTACCTGAAAACCATCATAAGAAACCAAGGATTCGCTAATTGCAACATTAACGTTAGTGGAAACGGATAATCTTCAGTGAAATTCGGCAATAAACATGAGGAAAATAAATAATAATAAAATGATGAAATTTGTGTGGAACTCTAAAGCTTCATAATCGGTAGCACGCTGGTAGGTTTTACTTCTATTTAAATAGTGTATTATTATTACCATTGCACTAAGTGATAATGCTTATATTCTTTTTCTATGCTTTAGTTCGTCGGACCTCAAATCTTTTCGTCCATTGACCTACAGTCTTGCTGTAATTTTGGGTACTGATGTCTAGGTTGAAGAATAATTAAAATTATAAATATTCATCTGAAGAACCTAATTTATTACCTCTGTTTTCTCTAATTAGTCGCTGCACACTCTCTCATTAGATCCGACAATATGGATTCCATTTGCACATCCAACAATTTACTAGTATAGTACTCCTTCCAATCCATAGTAAGTGTCGTTGATTTACTACACAGTGAGTAGAACCAAAAATATTGGACCTAGGCCTTTTTTCCATAACTGGGATTTGAGAAACTCATGCACATAATATAGAAGCCCTTCTTTTACATAGCACGAGCTTCCCCTCGCATGAGCCCCACTTCATCGTCTCACCTACACTACTAGGAAAAGACATTCACTAAAGCATTTACACCCTCCAACACGCCCACATGCCACCGCCACTCCGTCGTAGTTGCTCCTCGTCGCAGGCTATTTAAACTGCAAACTCCACCCTACAAGGGCATTGGCAGGAGCATATAACTCGCACACAACACGTATCACATCAGAGAAGACAATAGGGATAGTTCATCAACGCCGAAGTAATGCTGTGGCACTGCCGCCTCCCTACTCTTGCTCTGTCTGAGTGCCTAACACAGGCGACGTAAGCTCTGCTGGCGCCTGGTGGCCAGAACAGTGACAACAGCTGCTAGGGCGTCAGAAAGAACCTATTCGTGGGCGTAGGAGGCATGGGGAACCTGTCGGGCACTCCGGTCGTGGTCGCTACGGCCGGCGGTTTGTCAACAACGGCGCTAGCGTCTTCACTGATATCACGGGCCCGGTCCATGGTGTCGGTGGCAGCGTCATGAGCTTTAGTTAGGATTATGGTTGTTAAACGTATTGTATTTGGACTGCCGTCCGTGTACGTGTTGTACACATGTCCGACTCCTGTTTGTATAACTGACTCTAATATGTACCGTGTAATAGCTGATCTATATAAATACATAATCGGTCAGCCAGCTTTGGTACGACAATCTCATCAAGAACTTTTTCATGGTATCAGAGCATCGCTTCTTCTACATCACATCTAGATTGCCATGAGCCTCAGAGCTTCCTCATCCTCTTCCATGGCGTCCTCTGGATCGCTTGGCGAGTCCGTCTCAGAAAAGCTGACGGGAGAAAACTTCATGATCTGGAAGACTCAGGTGATGCCGGCGATCAGGGGCGCACAGTTGGCCGGCTACCTCGACGGAAGTATCAAGGCACCGGAGGTGGAGCACACCACCAAGGATGACAACAGGAAGGAGGTGAAGATTCCTAATCCTGCTTATGCACTTTGGATCTTGCAAGATCAGACAGTGCTCGGTTATCTACTCAGGAATATGACGAGGGAAATTCTAGTCCAAGTCGCTGGGCTAGATAGCGCGGCTGAAGTGTGGGCATCGGTAACAGAGATGTTCTCCACGGTGTCGCAGATCCGCATTGTGCAACTTCACACAGCATTGGCTAGCAGAAGGAGAATATGTCCGGGAAGGCTTACTTCGGATGGATCAAGGCCCTTGCTGATGAGATGCAAACGCTGGGCACAAATTGGATGAGGCAGATACTATCTCCTACATCCTAGCTGGTCTAGATGATCAGTATGACGGCTTTGTAGCATCAATCAATGCGTTGCTGAAAACTGCAAGAAAAGTTACGGTTAGTGACTTATATTCCATGTTCCTCCCCTTTGAAGCCCGTCTGGAAGGAAGAGTCCCTGGCAATGGTGGGAACTTTGCTAGTGATCTCTCAGCTAATGCCGCTTCGCGAGGTGGTTACAGCAACCGAGGAGGCGGCGGTGGTTTTGGACAGCGAGGAGGTCGCGGTGGTGGCGGACGTGGAGGAAACAATGGTGGTGGCCGAGGGTCACAACACTATGGTGATGGGGGTGGTTATTATCCCCAAAACAACAATGGTGGAGGAGGCTACTATTCCCACGGTGGGTAGTACCAGCAACGCCAAGGAGGAGGACATGGTCAAGGAGGGGGAGCACCTGGCGTGATTTGTCAAATCTGTGGCAAAGAAGGACATCCAGTGTTTCGTTGTTGGAAGCGCTTCAAAAAGAATTTCCAACCTCAACCCAAGAAGTCTGCGGGTGCGACAACAACCTCCTATGGCATAGAGACAAATTGGTATGGTGATAAGGGGCAACAAATCATGTTACAGGAGAACTTGACAAGTTGACTGTGAGGGAGCGCTACCATGGCCAAGATCAAGTCCACAATGCTAATGGTTCAGGTATGGATATACATCACATTGGTCACTCCTTACATCATATCCCTAATCATGATCTTTGTCTTAATAATATCCTTCATGTGCCTCAAGCCACCAAGAGTCTTCTCTCTATACATCAACTTACAAAAGATAATAATGCTTTTGCTGAATATTGGCCTAATCACTTCTTTATTAAGGATCAGGGCACGAGGAAATTTTTTCTGGAAGGTAGATGCATGGATGGCCTTTATCCACTACCTCCTTCCTCTTGGCCATCCGGAAAACAAGCTCTTGGCGTTCAGTCTTCGTCTCATTGGCATAAGCATTTAGGGCATCCTTCGTCAGTAGTGGTTCAACAAATTCTTCGAGATAATGATATTCAGTTTAGTCAATCAAATAAAGAGTCAGTATGTGATGCCTGTCAAAAGGCAAAGAGTCATCAGTTACCTTATCCCAAGTCCTCAAGTGTATCTTCTTTTCCTTTAGAACTTATGTTCTCTGATGTATGGGGTCCTGCTCCAGCTTCAGTTGGTCGAAATAAATATTATGTTAGTTTTATGGATGATTATAGCAAGTATACTTGGATATATTTGTTGAAAAATAAATCTGATGTGTTTCAAAGGTTTCATGACTTCAACATCATGTAGAGAGACTCTTTGATAAAAAAGATTCTCGCTCTTCAAACTGACAGAGGGGGTGAGTATCAAAAAATCAATTCTTTTTTTTAAAAGGTTGGGATTTCTCATCATGTTTCATGTCCCCATGCTCATCAGCAGAATGGCTCTGCTGAACGCAAACATAGACACATTGTCGAGGTTGGATTATCTCTTTTCGCTCATGCATCCCTGCCTCTTAAGTTCTGGGATAAAGCGTTCTCTACGGCGGTTTATCTAATTAATCGTCTTTCTAGCAAAGTTATTGCTTCTCAGTCTCCTCTTAAGCGTTTGTTTAAAACTAAACCTGATTATTCATTCTTACGTATATTTGGATGTGCGGTTCGGTCCAATCTTTGTCCTTATAATGCTCGTAAACTCGAGTTTCGCTCTAAGCAATGTGCCTTTCTTGGTTACAGTAGTCTTCATAAAGGCTAAAAGTGTCTCGATATTTCCACTGATTGTGTGTATATTTCACGTGATGTTGTGTTTGATGAATCAATTTTTCCCTTTGCCAATCTTCATCCTAATGTCGGCGCACAATTACGTGCTGAAATTTCACTTCTCTCACCCGATCTTTATTTACCTACGATTGGAGTTCATGATTTAGGAGCTAATATTGATGCTAATCCTACTAATCATTTGCCCGCCGAGTCTCTACAGGAATCGGGTGATTTTTTGTCTAATACTGATTTGGAGCAAATTCTGGTGATTTTCGTGAGGGATCGACGCCGGATCGTGTTGTACGTACGGACATGGAGCCTGAAGGAATTACTAATCCTAACATGGCCTCCTCTGGTCCGTTGGTGCCTTTGCATGGGTCAAACGTGATGGCCCCTGCGATGGGGACAGTTTGGCCACAAGGTGCAGGCCCGTGCGCCAAGCGCTGACGCGCTGTGAGACCCTGACACATGACTTAATAGGATTGATCGAAAACCATATCAACAAGTTGTAACTTCTTTTCCGAAACCTCATTCAAAAAGAACTCTAAGGTTAAGCGTGTTTGGCCTAGAGCAATTCTAGGAGGGGTGACCGACCGGAAAGTGGGTAACCGGGTGCGCACGAGTGAGGACAAAGTGCGCAGAAAAGACTAGTGTTGGTCTGTGGGGCTAGTCTAGAGATCCTATTGAGCTGCCAGAAGTGACAGCCGTCGGTCCGGAGTGACCGGGGGTGTTACAAATTGGTATCAGAGCCGACCCTCGCGGTTAAACGGGCGTGTGCGGGTCAGTGGCGGACATGTGGCGCATGGCGCGTGTGGCCCGGAGTGGACACGGCATGGCACATGTGCCGGCACTGGACGCACAGACGTGTGCCAAGAGGGGACGTTCCTGGCTTGTGGTTGATCGACGAGGACGTCGATCTTCTAAGGGTGGGTGTATGTGAGACCCTGGCACATAGCTTAATATGATTGATAGGAAACCCATACCAACAAGTTGTAACTTCTTTTCCGGAATCTCATTCGAAAAGAACTCTAAGGTTAAGCGTGCTTGGCCTAGAGCAATTCTATGATGGGTGACCGACCGGGAAGTGGGTAACCGGGTACGCACTAGTGAGGACAAAGTGCGCAGAAAGACTAGTGTTGGTCTATGGGGATAGTCTAGAGATCTGATTGAGCTGCCAGAAGTGATAGCCGTCGGTCCGCAGTGACCGGGGGTGTTACACGCGCGTACCTCAAGCGATGATGTTGTGTCGTCCCACAGCGACGCGGTTCCCAAGGCGACACAAGATGCCGCGATTTCCACGTCGTCACGAAAATTTTCTGCCGCTGCTTCCTCTCCAATATCTGCAACGGGGTCAAAGTGCGCAGAAAGACTAGTGTTGGTCTATGGGGATAGTCTAGAGATCTGATTGAGCTGCCAGAAGTGACAGCCGTCGGTCCGCAGTGACCGGGGGTGTTACACGCGCGTACCTCAAGCGATGATGTTGTGTCGTCCCACAGCGACGCGGTTCCCAAGGCGACACAAGATGCCGCGATTTCCACGTCGTCACGAAAATTTTCTGCCGCTGCTTCCTCTCCAATATCTGCAACGGGGTCACCTGATAGTACTGGATCAGATGCCTCTAGTTCTGGATCTTCTATGCCTACTGACATAAGGTCCGGTTACTCGTTCTCGGCGAGGCATTTTCCAACCTAAGGTTGTTACTGATGGCACTATTAGATATGTTGGTTTGATCCAGTAATTTGAATTTGTAGTACTCTTTGAATTTGTATTTGGATGTTGGTAATATTTGAAATATGATATATTTGTATGACATCAATGTGTATGTACTGAACATTTGCATCTGAATTTGTTCCATATAGGACCTAGCAAATGTGACAGTTACATCATGACACAACAAATTCAAGTTACATCATGACACAACAAATTCAAATTACAACATGACACAACAAATTCAACTCTCTGATAGATCATATATAGCAAAATATCATAGATAGAAAATTCAAGTCTTTAACATCATAACACTGCAAATTCAAGTTTCTGCCTTGACTCTTCTTCTTTCTGCATGTTCTGAGCAAGATCATCTTCTATTCTGGATATTGCTTCTGCTTCACTCTTTTTCCTTGCTTTTTCTGCTTCTAGCTTCCTAGCTTGTTCAGCTAATCTCTTCGTCTCTAGCAATTCAACCTTGGCAACCTCTATCTCCTTTTTCCTAGCTTCTTGAGCTAATTTCTTTTTTTTAGCCATAGCTCTTTTTTCCTCTTGTGCTATCCTCTTCTTCTCTTCATTCATCCTCTTCTTTTCTGAAGCCAGTAGCTGCTTTGCTTCACTCTCTTGCTTCCTCTTCTCTTCATTAGCAATTTTCTTAGCTAAAGATTCTGCTTTCTTCTTCTCCATTGCTACAGCTCTCTTTTCCTCATCTTCTTGAAGCTTGTCCATAGCTGCATCAAATTTGACTTGATCTGCTATGTCCCTTCTGGCAGCTGCATCTTTCAATTTAGCTGCTGCTAGAACTTGCCTCTTTTTTAGCACATTTCCATCATTTGTTACTCTAGTTGGTTGCACAGGTTCTTTCAGCACATTCTCCTGGACGAATGCACATTCAGGTAATGGAGTTACCTGAGATGCTTGTCTCTGTGTAGATGGTCCATGCAAAATGTGTTCAATTAAGTGTGTGTCTTTTTCTCTTCAACATTTCAGAAAAAGCAAGGAAAATCCAGGAAAACAAAATTAAATAGTACCTCTTCTAGTAAAGGACTCAACACTTCTGCTCATATGTTGTTATGTCCTTTTGAACAAATGCCATTGACTGCAAGTGATGATCCTTAGTAACAAGAATAGGCTCATCAAAATCATTATCTAACCCTTCTGGCTCTGCCCTTACTTTCTTCTTTTCTTTATTTTCAGGAACTAATCCTAACTTCCAGTCAATGCAGCCACCTTTATTGTGTCCTGCCTTTCCACAGTAGCTACAATGTATGAGCACACCATGGTTTCTCATCTTCTTCTCTCCATTCTTTCCTTCTTTCTCCTCAGGTTGTTGTCTTCTATTTTTTTGTGGCCTGCCAACTTTTTTCTGATACCTTGGTGATTTAATTTCCCTAGCATCAACCTTATCCCATTCCCTGACATCTTTGCATGGCCAAATTATGTGCTCATATGCTTTGCAGTACCTCTCAATTGAGTAGCATGAACTGACATAGCTCTCTGGTGATATCTTGTCATGTCTTAATGCAGACATAGTATGCCAGCAAGGAATCCCAGAAAGATCCCATATCCTGCAGCTACATGTTCTATTTTGAATATCAACAATGTATGGAGTTCCCCTCTCATCAATTTCAAATATTCCATGCCCAGATGGTTTTGCTTCACAAACATTTGATCATTCCACATGTTTTTGTTCTTGATCTTCTGATTTAACCTTCTTCTCACCCTTTGGTTCTTGATCTGCATATTGCCGGTACAAATCGTCATCTCCTTCTTCTATATCATTGTCGCTATCCACAGTCCTTGGATCATAGTCTGAATCACTAGAGTTGTCACTGTCCAGATCATCATCAACATCAGCCGCTACTCTGTTTGATCTCCTTGCAGACTGAACATCAACACTGCCTTCCACATCATTAACCTCAACAATAGACTTCTTCATAGGACCGATCACAGGAGGTAAGTTGGCAACTGGGTTTTGAACAACATCATCCCAGTGCACATCCTTGTTTGCTAGCTCATGGTCAAGATAAACCATGAGAAACTTGTGCCCCTGCAGAACCATTCTTATCATGCTCAAAGCATCCTTGTCTTTGGAAATCAGCCTCAATCCATCTTCATTTATCTGCATACCTGGCAACAGCCAGTACACATCGATTCTGCCACATGTTTCATAGCCTAAATTCTCTATTATGTCATCAATCCAAAGAGCAGACCAACTATCAGCATCACAGTGATCATAGCAAACTTTATGCCCATCAACATATGCCTTGTTCGATCCATAACCAACAAAAAATCCCCCATGTATCACCTCCAACGCTGTCACTTCTTTCCTCTGGAGAAAATTGAACAAAACAATCAAAGTTCAGAACTTTACCACTACTAAACCACTAAAACCCTAGTGTGAAATTTTGAGGTACGACATAAATACAGTTCTTTTAATCTAGACAGCACATTTCGAACAAACATCCAGGCCAAATAAACCTCAAATTCATCAAAAAAATGGCGAGAATCGAACTAACCATAGATAGGTACGGGGTCTCCTTCCGGCCGCCTCACAGGCGCCATATCTAGCGAGGAAGAGGGCCAGCTACCGCGCCGCCACGGTAACCTTCTTCACCACCGTCGACTGCGTCGTCTGCTTTGGTCGATCAACTTGTTGTGTCACCGATCGCCTTCATTCGCTGCCGTCGCCGCTGTTCACCTCGACCACTCCGCTCAGAAACAGGGGAGAAACAGGGGAACGAGGTGTTTCTTTAATTTTGCCAGGGGAACCCGAGGAGGCACGTCGCCTCGGAGTCTCGCATCCGTCGTGGGCGTCTCCGCAGGTCCACCACCTTTGCCACGTCATCTCCATACGGTCGTCAAACGTAGCCAAGACCGTATGCGGACGCTCCATACGAGTTTCAGGACTGTATCGAGGCAGTTTCTGTGTTCGAGGACCGTTGTTGACTTAGCCTTAGAGTTCCAGGACTGTGGGTGCATTTTACTCTAAAACTTGGCGTCTAGTTCCTCCGGCTCATGGACGCAATATTATTGATTGCAAGTGGGTATACAAAGTAAAAAAAGGAAGGCCGATGGTACTGTTGATCGATATAAGGTTCGTCTAGTTGCTAAGGATTTTAAGCAATGCTATGGCATTGATTATGAGGACACGTTCAGTCCTGTGGTCAAGGCAGCCACTATTCGCTTGGTTCTTGCTTTGGCCGTCTCTCGCAATTGGCGGCTGCGACAACTAGATGTGAAGAACGCGTTTTTACATGGTGTTCTATAAGAAGAGGTCTATATGAGACAACCACCTGGTTATGAGGATCGGAGTCGTGTGGGACATGTTTGCAAGCTTGGAAAGGCCCTCTATGATTTGAAACAGGCTCCTCGTGCTTGGTTGCACGGTTGAGTTCGAAGTTATATGCTCTTGGTTTTTCGGCTTCAAAAGCTGACACCTCACGCTTTTTCTACAACAAAGGGGGAGTGTCTATCTATATGCTCATCTATGTTGATGACATTGTCGTAGTAAGCTCCTCTGGTCAAGCTATTGACGCCTTGCTTCATGATCTTGGTATGTCCTTTCCTCTAAAGGATCTAGGAGAGTTACACTACTTCCTTGGAATAGAGGTACAGAAGGTTTCAGACGGAATAATTCTCTCTCAACAGAAATATACACATGATTTGCTCTCTCGTGTCAATATGCAGTCATGCAAGGTCGTAGATACTCCTTTGTCAGTGTCTGAAAAATTATCGGTAGTTGGTGGAGATGCTTTGAGTAGTGATGATTCTACTCGGTACAGGAGTATTGTTGGAGCATTGCAATATCTTACTCTTACAAGGCTTGATATAGATTTTTCAGTTAACAAGGTCTATTAGTTTTTGCATGCGCCGACTACGCTTCATTGGACCGCGGTAAAAAGGATCTTGAGATATCTAAGAGGAACTGTCTCTATTGGCTTGAGACTGAGTAAGTCTGATTCCATTCTTGTGAGTGCATTCTCTGATGCTGATTAGGCAGGATGTACAGATGATAGACGATCTACTGGTGGGTTTGCTGTATTTTTGGGATCAAACTTGATCTCATGGTGCGCCATAAAGCAACCCACAATTTCTCGCTCTAGTACAGAAGCAGAATATAAATCATTGTCAAATGCGACTGCAGAAGTTATTTGGGTGCAGTCTTTGCTAAAGGAGTTGGTGTACCACATGAAGGGAATATGCCCTGAGAGGCAATAATAAAGTGTTTATTATGTGTATTCCAAGTATATGATAGATGTTTATTTTGCATGCTATAATTGTATTAATACGGAAACGTTAATACATGTGTGTTTAATAAACAAACAGAAAGTTCCTAGTTATGCCTCTCTCATAAACTAGCTCGTTGATTAACAAGATGATCAAGGTTTCCTGATCATGGACATTGGATGTTGTTAATAACGGGATCACAACATTAGTGTAATGGTGTGATGAACATTCATCCGAAGTATAGCATTACGATCAAAGTCATTGAGTTTATATTGCTATAACAACTTACGAAGTGATCCTAATCCTTAGACCATGAGATCATGTCAATCACTAACACCGGAAGAGTTTCTTGATAACATCAAACGTCACACCGTAATAGGGTGATTATAAAGATGGATTCAGAACTAATAAAGTGTTATGTTGAGGCTCATGGATCGAGAGTGGAATTTGTTCATCCCGATGACGGATAGATATACTCTGGGCCCTCTCGGTGATATCACATTGATTAGCTTGCAAGCAAGTGATTTGATCACTAGAATGTTATATCACAGGAACGAGAAAAGAGTGCATGTCGGTAACGAGATCAAACTAGGTATGGAGATACCGATGATCGAATCTCGGACATGTAATATATCGTGAAACAAAGGGATTAAGATACTAGCGTGAAAGGTTCGAAGCGATCACAAGAAAGTCATCGTTGAATGTGTGGGAGTCAGTATGGGTCTCCAGATCCCGCTTCTGATTATTGATCCGAGAGGGGTCTCGAACATGTCCGCATTATTCACGAACCGTAGGGTGACACACTTAAGAGACACCGACATCCAATTGGAGCAAATGTTTCATGCCAAAAGAATGAACAAGCGCAGGAATTTATTTCACTAGATCAAACAAAGTTTTCGGGTGAAATTGCATAAAGTGGTTATGCATGTGAAATAGAATTCTAGCAAGGGGTTATTTGTGAATGTTTGTCATTAAAGTAATTGCCAAAATTCTGAATAAAATAAAAGAGTTTTATTTAATGAGAGTTTGCATTAAATTTGGTGGAA
Source organism: Avena longiglumis (assembly GCA_030063025.1). Classification (NCBI taxonomy): domain Eukaryota; kingdom Viridiplantae; phylum Streptophyta; class Magnoliopsida; order Poales; family Poaceae; genus Avena; species Avena longiglumis. The sequence continues at coordinate 96,717,853 of CP125979.1, forward strand.
ATTTAATGGGAATTTGAGTGGACTTTTGAGTGGAGGGATTTTAAAGGGCATTTTGTGAGTGGAGTGTCCACCCACATGAATGAAGGATGGGAGGGGGCAGCCCCCATGGCCGGCGTCCAACCCCTTGGGTGCCCCCCCTCCTCCTATAAAAGGAGCCCCCCTCCTCACTTGTCTCTCACACCTCCTCGTGAAGGATCTCTCTCCCCCTCTAGAATTTATCCCCCATGGTCTTGGACTAGCGAGATACATGTTCCCGGTGGCTATTCGGCAAGAAAGAGTTGTGCTTCCGCTGCATAGCTGGAGCGAGGAGGCGGAGGTTGCTCGGTGCCTCGAACGTGTGTGCGAGCACGGATGCGCTGTTGATTTGCGGCGCTAGGACTTCCTCTCGATCTTGAGATCGGCAAGAGATCGTCTACATCAACCACGAGTTAAACTCGTTAAGCTTTGTCGGTCTTCAAGGGTATATTCTCTACGGATATACATCCGCCCGTTGTTTGTATCTAGTAGATAGATCTTGGTATATAGTTCACATCGTAGGAAATTTTTTGTTTTCTATGCTGCGAACCCTACAGTGGTATCAGAGCCGGATCTATGCGTAGATACTTTACACGGGTAGTACACATATGAGTATGTGGGCGATGATGATCATGTTGTTGCTACTTTGTTATAATTTTGGATATTGGTGGCATAGTGGGATGAAGCGTCCCGGACAAACTTTACATGTCCTCGCACATGAGACCTGTTCCACGCTTGACATGCAACTAGTTTGCATAAGTGGCTAGCGGGTGTCTGTCTCTCCTACTATAGTCAATATCTATTTTGCAAGCGAGTTGTCAACAATTTGATTATCCTCGTTAGGTTCATGTTCGTAGGTAAGAACGGTTCTATCTAAAAGCCCTAAGCCACGTAAAACTTGCAATTGATAAATTAGAGGCGTCTAGTTTAGATTGTTGCTGGGCTAGTGTTATGATATGGTAGTGTTGTAAGTAGAAGTATGAGATGATACTCTTACAACACACATAGCGTGTAAAATCCATAGACCTTGGATTTACACATATAGGTATGATAGTGATCATACCACGATGCACATGATAGAGATCATCTGCGGGAACCATATAATTTCACTAATAAACATATGATGTTTGATAGCATCTTATATTGCTTGTTTAGCGCTCTGTTAGCATAATAAGATGATCCCTCATTTAAATATCAAGATAAGAATGTGTTATTCCTTTAGTATGCACCGATTATGTTTTCGTCGCTCCAAGACATCACGTGATGATCGGGTGTTCTTGGATCCACGACCATATTTCGGGTGTAAAAGCTTACACACGCGAATACTAAGGTTCTAACTTGGCGAGCCTAGCATGTACAGACATGGCCTTGGAACACGGACCGAAAGGTTAAGCATGAGTCATATAGTTGATATGATGCCCATTTGATGATCGCCTTTGAAGCTATACCGACTCACGTGATGATGGGGGAATACCAATCGGGGTATACCCACCGGATCGAGTCGATCAAGCCAGAAGGGTCGACTCGCCCAATACGGCGAGTGGCACGTGCTGGACCCAGACGACTGGCGCCGACTGGAGGCCCAAGGCGGCGACTCCAATAGAAAGCCCACTAAAGCACTTGTAAACCCTAACTGGCTGCATATATAAAGCCACCAAGGGCACCCCCAAGGGGTACGTCATATTAGATCTAGTCTCCCCCACCGCCTCCGGCGGCTCCATTGTAAACCAATCTATGATCATATACTGGATTGATAGCAGGATCTAGCGATCCTCCACCGAGGGGACGTGAACCTGGGTATATCGTGTGCCAATCTCGCTCCCGGATTCTCCTACGTCGCCTTGCTCCCTCTACGTAAGCTACCCCCAGTAGCATCTGCCGTGCAATACCACGACAGTTGGCGCCCACCGTGGGGCTAGCGGTGCTTGGAGGGTGATAATCTGGGCGGGATCCCCTGCCATCACCGATGGCTAGTTCGCATCTGGCGCGAGGACTCTGGTTGGGATTCGATCCAGTCTGGCCGTCGTCTCCCAATGCGGCACTTCTGCCTGCAGATGTTAGCGTTGAGGAACTCCAGATGCTGACACGCGAGATCGGTTATGCTCAATCTGCATCTCTTTCAATTATTGCTCTACCAGATAGATTAATTTATTTCAATCTAATCTCTCTTGCCTGTTGATTGCTTTCACGTTTGGAGTACACGATTGGGTCAGAGTAGTACAACCTGAACTACTCCGACCTTGCGGCTCATCCAGCAGTAGAAGCATCGCGGTCGAGTCCGTCTATATCATGGCCGAGTGCGCATTTAATGGCAGGCCCTAATTTTATTTAGTGGAGCCAAAGCGTGGCGAGTGGGATAAAGCTAGCCTGACCACTCATATCAGGTGGTATTTTTTCTAATTAATTATTAGGATCTACAAAGCTGAATCTACGTATATTTTTCTTCGATTTGTATTATCTTGTGTGTGCAGATTTATCAATCAAATGCCGCAAAAAGGGGATAAGGCATCGACTCCGCCTCGTCGACTCCGGTGAAAATCCGGCCGACTCCATCGCGCAACACGGTCCGCTGCGTCCCCTCCTTTGGGCTAAACGCCTCACCAGTACGTCGCGGGCTCTCCTTTCATGAAATCGCCGCCCTCGAGGACTCTACTCGCGCCGCTAAATCACCTTCCTGGGCTCGTCATCATGTACCCACCACGCCCGGGGACTCGCCATCGCGATCTCGACCTCGCGACTCGCCATGTCGGGACTCAGTGCGCTCCAGACATCGGCACTCGCCGGTCTCCCGACCTCTCCATATGTCGCGTCGCCTGCCGCGGGATCGCCATCGTCGATTTCGCCATAGCGCGACCTCCGTCCGCCGCGTCGACCCCGTGTCCGCCGCGTCGACTTCGCCATAGCGCGACCTCCGTCGCCGACTGCGTCCGCCCGCGTCGCCTTCTCTCCATAGCGCGACCTCCGTCCGCGTCGACCCGTGTCCGCCGCGTCGATTTCGCCATAGCGCGACCTCCGTCCGCGTCGACCCGTGTCCAAGCGTCGACTTCGCCATAGCGCGACCTCCGTCCGCCGCGTCGACCCCGTGTCCGCCGCGTCGCCTTCTCCATAGCGCGACCTCCGTCCGCCGCGTCGACCCCGTGTTTGCCGCGTCGACTTCGCCATAGCGCGACCTCCGTCCGCTGCGTCGACCCCGTGTCCGCCGCGTCGACTTTTTCCGGCTAAACGCTGTGCGACCCTTTCGACAAATAAATGCGCGCGCTACCGCTAAGGGCCTTCATCGTCCGAGTCGCCAGAGGGTCGCTTACGCTGCATGGACTCACCATGGGCGTCTCTTCCCTCGGTAAAATCAATTCGCCTTTGTCAACCTTTGAAAGAGCGATCGCAATGGCCAAGTAGTGCGGACGAGGACTGCAAACCGAGCCTCGGATCGTCCATGAAAACGCTAACCGAGAGCCATCATCGAGTCGCCTTGCTCGAATGGCCTCCGCCAAGACAAATGGTAGTGCTACACAAACAGCACCATGTCCTCCTCAACCTTAGACAAGGCGATCGACGCTGGCATACTGCGGACGAGGACTCGCAAACCGAGCCTCGGATCGTCCAGAAGAACGCCAAGTCGAGAGCCATCTTTGAGTCGCCATGCGAATGGCCCCGGCCAAGACGAGACTTCGCTAACAAAACAGCGCAATCATCGCGACTCGCAATCATCGCGGACTCGCCACACTGGGACTCTCCCTCGCGACTCGCAATCATCGCGACTCGCCACAGGGGACTCTCCCTCGCGGACTCGCATCATCGCGACTCGCCACACGGGGACTCTCCTTGCGGACTCGCAATCGCCAGCGACTTCGCCACACTCGGGACTCTCCCTCGTGGACTCGCAATCATCGCGACTCTCCACACCGGGACTCTCCCTCGCGACTCGCATCATCGCCGGACTCGCCACACTCGGGACTCTCCCTCGTGGACTCGCAATCATCGCGACTCGCCACACTCGGGGCCTCTCCCCTCGTGGACTCGCAATCATCGCGGACTCGCCACACTCGGGGACTCTCCCCTCGCGGACTCGCAATCATCGTGGACTCGCCACACTCGGGGACTCTCCCCTCGCGGACTCGTAGTCATCGTGGACTCAGCGCTCGCCGTCGCCGACGCTCACCGTCGCCGATCTAGCCACTCGCCGCTGGTACTCGGCGCCGCGGTCGCTCAACGCCACCGTCGCTCGATTCGCCACTCGCCGAGCTCGGGACTCGGCGCCGGGTCGCTCGACCTCTCCACTCGCCACACTCGGAAACAACCACTACTTTTTCAAAATATGAGCCTCGAGTCGCCTCTACAAGCCAACTCGAGCCTCGGGGACGACTCCTAGGCATGGTGCATGTACGCGTTGCGGTGCCGCGGCTCTCTTCGATTCGTCACCACGGACTATCTCGCGTACTCAACATGCTCGAACTTCGCCGCTGGCTCGCCTCGTGTACTGACGCGCTCGGGGACTCGGCGCGCAACGGCACTTCGCGGTCGTTCAACCTCGCCTCGCGCTCTCGGGGACTCGGCGCGCCGGTCGATCGACCTCGCCGCCGCACTTCGGGGACTCGGCGCCCGTCGGTCGCTTCGCCTCGCTCTCCGCTCGAGAGACTCATCGCCGAGGACTCGCCCTCGTGTACTCGACGCTCGGGGACTCGGCGCTCTGATAAATGGCACTTTCGCCGGTCGATCGACCTCGCCGCTCTCCGTGCTCGGGGACTCGGCACCCGCCGGTCGCTCGACCTCGCCGCTCATCGCGCTTGGGAACTCGGCACTCTACGGTCACTCGACCTCGCCTCGCCCGGGACTCGGCATGCTCCATGTTCGGAGAATCGCCGCAACTGGCGGCTTCACCGACACCTTACGTCTTTCGCCAACTGTTCATCACAGACTGGCTCACGCCGACTGCCTCCCGCTTCATGATTCTTTTTTATGTTCAGGAGCTCGTCGCCGATTCGCCACGACCCATCGTCAAGACTCTCCGCGCCCTGCCTCAAGCCCGCGTCGAATCGACAACGCGCTCGGGGACTACTGATGGGGGAATACCAATCGGGGTATACCCACGAAGCGAATTCGCCAGCTGGATCGAGCCGACTGAAGCCAAGCCCAGAGCGGGTCGACTCGCCCAATACGGCGAGTGGCGCGTGCTGGACCCAGACGACTGGCGCCGACTGGAGGCCCAAGGCGGCGACTCCAATAGAAAGCCCACTAAAGCACTTGTAAACCCTAACTGGCTGCATATATAAAGCCACCAAGGGCACCCCCAAGGGGTACGTCATATTAGATCTAGTCTCCCCCACCGCCTCCGGCGGCTCCATTGTAAACCAATCTATGATCATATACTGGATTGATAGCAGGACGTAGCGATCCTCCACCGAGGGGACGTGAACCTGGGTACATCGTGTGCCAATCTCGCTCCCGGATTCTCCTACGTCGCCTTGCTCCCTCTACGTAAGCTACCCCCAGTAGCATCTGCCGTGCAATACCACGACACGTGATGATCGGACTTGGTGTAGTGGATTTGGTTCATGTAATCACCAAAAAGGCACGAGGGATGTCGTTTTTGAGTGGGAGTTCATTCGTAATATGGATTAGTTGAACTCAATCTATCATACACTTAGTCTAAACTTTACAAATTCTGTTGTAGATGGCACCACCTGCTTTTAATTTCAATGTGTTCATGGAGAAAGAGAAACTTGCAACGAACGGTAGCAACTTTACCGAATGGGCCATGAATTTGAGGATTCTCCTCTCTGCTGCACAAAAGCAATATGTGCTAGAAGCGCCGTTAGGCCCCCCACCTTTAGATGATGCCCCTGACGAGGAGAAGAATGTCTATCAGACTCGTCAGGAGGACCACAACTTAGTTCATTGCGGCATATTGTATGGGCTAGAGCCGGAACTTCGAAAGCGTTTCGAAAACGGCAATGCATTTGATACAATGGGTGAGTTGAAAATGATTTTCGACACACATGCTGTCAGAGAGCTACAACGCTCGTAAAAGTTCTTTAGTGCATGATGGAAGAGCACAGCTGCGGTAGTGAGCATGTACTCAAGATGTCCGGTTACGCCGATAAGCTTGTGTCCTTGGGAATATCGATTCCCATTGACTTAGGCATCCATCGTGTTCTGCAGTCTCTGCCACCTAGATATAAGAGCTTCGTGATGAACTATAATATGCAAGGCATGAAGAAGTCTCCCGAGCTTCACAATGCTTAAAACCGCAGAAGTGGAGATCAAAAGGAACATCAAGTGTTGATGATCAATAGGAACACTGGTTTCAAGAAAGACAAGAAGGAAAACGGAAGGAAGTAAGGGCGGCAAGCACATTGCTACCAAAAGAAACCCCGAGTTGGACCTAAGTCCGATTCCGAAAGTGCTACTATTGTAAGGGATCCATCGAAGCGCAATCGCCCCAAGTATCCGGCATAAAAGGCCGGCAAGGCAAACAAAGGTATATATGATATACATGTTATTGATGTGTACTTGACTAGTGCTCGCAGAGCACCGGGTATTTGATACCGGTTCGTTGCTAATATTTGTAACTCGAATCGGGGCCCGGAACAAGCGACCGCTAGCAAGGGGTGAGGTCAAGATGCGTGTCGGCAATGGATCAAGCGTTGATGTGATCGCCGTCGGAACGCTGCCTCTCCACTTACCATCGGGATTAGTTATAAACTTGAATAAATGTTATCTGGTGCCTGCACTGAGCATGAACATTGTATCTGGATCGTGTTTGATGCGAACTGGTTATTCATTTAAATCCGAGAACAATGGTTGTTCCATATATGAATGAAATATTTTATGGTCATGCACCGATGATGAATGGTTTATTTCTATTAGATCTCGATGATAATGTTACACATATTCATAATGTTGATGCTAAAAGGATTAAACTTAATGATGATATATCCGCATATATGTGGCACTGCCGTCTAGGTCATATTGGCGTTAAACGCATGAAGAAGCTCCATTCGGATGGACTTTTGGAATCACTTGATTATGAATCATTTGATACATGTGAGCCATGCCTTATGGGCAAGATGACTAGAACGCCGTTTTCCGGTTCAATGGAACGGCGATGATTTATTGGAAATCATACATTCGATGTATGTGGTCCAATGAGTGTGTCGGCGAGGTGGATATCGTTATTTTGTTACTTTCACGGATGATTTGAGTAGATACGGTTATATCTACTTGATGAAACACAAGTCTGAAACCTTTGAAAAGTTTAAGGAATTTCAGAATGAAGTGAAAAATCATCGTAATAGAAAGATCAAATTTCTACGGTCCGACCGTGGAGGTGAGTATCTAAGTTACGAGTTTAGCACTCACATGAAAGAGTGTGGAATTGTTTCACAACTCACACCTGCGAACACCACAATGAAATTGTGTGTCGAACGTCGTAATCGTACTTTATTAGATATGGTTCGATCTATGATGTCTCTGACGGACTTGCCGTTGTCATTTTGGGGTTATGCACTAGAAACTGCTGCATTCACTTTAAATCGGGCACCATCTAAATCCGTTGAAAAGACACCGTATGAATTGTGGTTTGGAAACAAACCTAAGCTGTCATTTCTTAAAGTTTGGGGATGCGATGTTTATGTGAAGAAACTTCAACCGGACAAACTCGAACCCAAGCGGAAAAATGCGTCTTCATAGGATACCCTAAAGAAACTATTGGGTATTCCTTCTATCACAGATCCTAGGGCAAGGTTTTTGTTGCCAAGAATGGATCCTTTCTAGAGAAAGAGTTTCTCGCGAAAGGTGTGAGTAGTCGGAAGGTAGAACTCGAAGAGGTTGTGGAACCTTCTCTTCAAAGTATGGCGAGTAGCGCAGCGCCGGAAGTTGTTCCGGAGTTGGCTCCACCTGTTGAAGAGGGAACTAATGATAATGATCATGAAACTCCGAAAGAGAGTACTACCGAACCTCGCAGGCCAAACAGACGCTGCAGCCCCGAGTCAGACGGAAATCCTGTCATGAATTTCATGGTTGATGAAAATGATGACCCTGCGACGTATGAAGAAGCGATGATGAGCCCGGATTCCAACAAATGGATAGAAGCCATGAAATCTGAGATGGAATCCATGTATGAAAATCAAGTTTGGAACTTGGTGGAATTACCTCACGACCGAAAGGCCGTGGAGAACAAATGGATTTTCAAAAGGAAAACTGATGCTGATGGTAATGTGACCGTCTATAAAGCTCGACTTGTCGCAAAGGGGTTTCGACAAATTCAAGGAGTTGACTACGATGAGACTTTCTCCGTAGCGATGCTAAAGTCGATTAGGATTATGTTAGCAATTGCTGCATATTTCGATTATGAGATATGGCGATGGATGTCAAAACCGCTTTCTCAATGGTAATATTGAAGAAGAGTTGTATATGATACAACCAAAGGGTTTTGTCGATCCTAAGGATGCTAACAAGGTGTGCAAGCTTCACGATCCATCTATGGATTGAAGCAAGCATCACGAAGTTGGAATCTCCGCTTTGATGAGGTGATCAAAGAGTTTGGATTTGTCCAAACTTATGGAGAAGCTTGTATTTATAAGAAAGTGAGTGGGAGCAATGTGGCATTTCGATATTATATGTGGATGACATATTATTGATCGAAATGATATAGATCTTTAAACAGTGTTAAAAGTTATCTCAACAGCAAATTTTCAATGAAGGACCTAGGTGAAGCATCATACATATTAGGCATAAAGATCTATAGAGATAGATCTAGGCGCCTAATAGGGCTATCGCAAAGTACATACCTTGATAAGATTTTAAAGAAGTTTAAAATGGACGGAAGTAAGAAGGGGTTCTTACCTATGTTGCAAGGCAAGACATTGAGTAAGACTCAAAGTCCGGCTTCGGCGGAAGAAAGAGAGATAATGGACAAAGTCCCCTATGCTTCAGCCATAGGCTATATAATGTACGCCATGCTATGTACAAGACCGGATGTGGCACATGTTGTTAGTTTGACTAGTAGGTACCAATCGGATCCAGGTTCGGAACACTGGATAGCGGTCAAGAATATCCTTAAGTACTTACGAAGAACTAAGGATATGTTTCTTGTATACGGAGGTGAAGAAGAGCTCGTCGCTAAGTGTTATGTCGACGCTAGCTTTGACACCGATCCGGATGACTCTAAGTCTCAATCCGGATACATATTTCTCATGAATGGCGGAGCGGTTAGTTGGAGGAGCTCCAAACAACCTGTGGTAGCGGGATCAACAACGGAGGCCGAATATGTTGCTGCTTGAAGCGGCTCAGAAGCGCTTTGGATGAAGGAGTTCATATCCGAACTAGGAGTGGTGGCAAACGCGTTGGACCCAATGGTGATCTATTGTGACAACAATGGTGCCATTGCCAATGCCAAAGAGCCAAGGTCTCACAAGCATTCCAAGCATATTAAGTGCCGGTTTCACTCCATCCGCGAGCATGTCAAGGATGGAGATATAAAGATTTGTAAAGTACATACGGATCTCAATGTAGCAGATCCGTTGACTAAAACTCTCCCTAGAGCAAAACATGATCAACATCAGAACTTAATGGGTGTTAGATTTATCACTATGTAACTAGATTATTGTCTCTACTGCAAGTGGGAGACTGAAGGGAATATGCCCTGAGAGGCAATAATAAAGTGTTTATTATGTGTATTCCAAGTATATGATAGATTTTTATTTTGCATGCTCTAATTATATTAATACGGAAACGTTAATACATGTGTGTTGAATAAACAAACAGAAAGTTCCTAGTTATGCCTCTCTCATAAACTAGCTCGTTGATTAACAAGATGATCAAGGTTTCCTGATCATGGACATTGGATGTTGTTAATAACGGGATCACAACATTAGTGTAATGGTGTGATGAACATTCATCGGAAGTATAGCATTACGATCAAAGTCATTGAGTTTATATTGCTATAACAACTTACGAAGTGATCCTAATCCTTAGACCATGAGATCATGTCAATCACTAACACCGGAACAGTTTCTTGATAACATCAAACGTCACACCGTAACAGGGTGATTATAAAGATGGATTCAGAACTAATAAAGTGTTATGTTGAGGCTCATGGATCGAGAGTGGAATTTGTTCATCCCGATGACGGATAGATATACTCTGGGCCCTCTCGGTGATATCACATTGATTAGCTTGCAAGCAAGTGATTTGATCACTAGAATGTTATATCACAGGAACGAGAAAAGAGTGCATGTCGGTATCGAGATAAAACTAGGTATGGAGATACCGATGATCGAATCTCAGACATGTAATATATCGTGAAACAAAGGGATTAAGATACTAGCGTAAAAGGTTCCGACGATCACAAGAAAGTCATCGTTGAATGTGTGGGAGTCAGTATGGGTCTCGGATCCCGCTCGATTATTGATCCGAGAGGGGTCTCGATCATGTCCGCATTATTCACGAACCGTAGGGTGATACACTTAAGAGACACCGACATCCAATTGGAGCAAATGTTTCATGCCGAAAGAATGAACAAGCGCAGGAATTTATTTCACTAGATACCGAAACAGGTTTTCGGGTGAAATTGCATAAAGTGGTTATGCATGTGAAATAGAATTCTATGGAGGGGTTATTTGTGAATGTTTGTCATTAAAGTAATTGACAAAATTCTGAATAAAATAAAAGAGTTTTATTTAATGAGAGTTTGCATTAAATTTGGTGGAAATTTAATGGGAATTTGAGTGGACTTTTGAGTGGAGGGATTTTAAAGGGCATTTTGTGAGTGGAGTGTCCACCCACATGAATGAAGGATGGGAGGGGGCAGCCCCCATGGCCGGCGTCCAACCCCTTGGGTGCCCCCCCTCCTCCTATAAAAGGAGCCCCCCTACTCACTTGTCTCTCACACCTCCTCGTGAAGGATCTCTCTCCCCCTCTAGAATTTATCCCCCATGGTCTCGGACTAGCGAGATACATGTTCCCGGTGGCTATTCGGCAAGAAAGAGTTGTGCTTCCGCTGCATCGTTGGAGCGAGGAGGCGGAGGTTGCTCGGTGCCTCGAACGTGTGTGCGAGCACGGATGCGCTGATTTGGCGGCTTAGGACTTCCTCTCGATCTTGAGATCGGCAAGAGATCGTCTACATCAACCACGAGTTGAACTCGTTAAGCTTTGTCGGTCTTCAAGGGTATGTTCTCTACGGATATACATCCGCCCGTTGTTTGTATCTAGTAGATAAATCTTGGTATATAGGTCACATCGTAGGAAAATTTTTGTTTTCTATCTTGCGAACCCTACAAAGGGTATCGAGCCGGATCTATGCGTAGATACTTTACACGGTAGTACACATATGAGTATGTGGGCGATGATGATCATGTTGTTGCTACTTTGTTGTAATTTTGGATATTGGTGGCATAGTGGGATGAAGCGGCTCGGACAAACTTTACATGTCCTCGCACATGAGACCTGTTCCACGCTTGACATGCAACTAGTTTGCATAAGTGGCTAGCGGTGTCTGCTCTCCTACTATAGTCAATATCTATTTTGCAAGCGAGTTGTCAACAATTTGATTATCCTCGTTAGGTTCATGTTCGTAGGTAAGAACGGTTCTATCTCGAAAGCCCTAAGCCACGTAAAACTTGCAATTGATAAATTAGAGGCGTCTAGTTTAGATTGTTGCTGGGCTAGTGTTATGATATAGTAGTGTTGTAAGTAGAAGTATGAGGTGATACTCTTACAACACACATAGCGTAAAATCCATAGACCTTGGATTTACACATATAGGTATGATAGTGATCATACCACGATGCACATGATAGAGATCATCTGCGGGAACCATATAATTTCACTAATAAACATATGATGTTTGATAGCATCTTATATTGCTTGTTTAGCGCTCTGTTAGCATAATAAGATGATCCTCATTTAAATATCAAGATAAGAATGTGTTCTTCCTTTAGTATGCACCGATTACGTTTTCGTCGCTCCAAGACATCACGTGATGATCGGGAGTTCTTGGATCCACGACCATATTTCGGTGTAAAACAGATTACACGCTTGAATACTAAGGTTCTAACTTGGCGAGCCTAGCATGTACTGACATGGCCTCGGAACACGAACACGGAAGCATGGTTAAGCATGAGTCATATAGTTGATATGATGCCCATTTGATGCTCACCTTTGAAGCTATACCGACTCACGTGATGATCGGACTTGGTGTAGTGGATTTGGTTCATGTAATCACCAAAAAGGCACGAGGTATGTCGTTTTTGAGTGGGAGTTCATTCGTAATATAGATTAGTTGAACTCAATCTATCATACACTTAGTCTAAACTTTACAAATTCTGTTGTAGATGGCACCACCTGCTTTTAATTTCAATGTGTTCATGGATAAAGAGAAACTAGCAACGAACGGTAGCAACTTTACCGAATGGGCCATGAATTTGAGGATTCTCCTCTCTGCTGCACAAAAGCAATATGTGCTAGAAGCGCCGTTAGGCCCCCCACCTTTTGATAATGCCCCTGACGAGGAGAAGAATGTCTATCAGACTCGTCAGGAGGACCACAACTTAGTTCATTGCGGCATATTGTATGGGCTAGAGCCGGAACTTCGAAAGTGTTTCGAAAACGGCAATGCATTTGATACAATGGGTGAGTTGAAAATGATTTTCGACACACATGCTGCTGTAGAGAGCTACAACGCTTCAGAAAAGTTCTTTAGCTGCATGATGGAAGAGCACAGCTCCGTTAGTGAGTATGTACTCAAGATGTCGGGTTACGCTGATAAGCTTGTGTCCTTGGAATATCGATTCCCATTGACTTAGGCATCCATCGTGTTCTGCAGTCTCTGCCACCTAGCTATAAGAGCTTCGTGATGAACTATAATATGCAAGGCATGAAGAAGTCTCTCCCCGAGCTTCTGTCAATGCTTAAAACTGCAGTGGAGATCAAAAGGAACATCAAGTGTTGATGATCAATAGGAACACTGGTTTCAAGAAAGACAAGAAGGAAAGCGGAAGGAAGTAAGGCGGCAAGCTGTTACCTGAAAAAAACCCGAGTTGGACCTAAGTCGATTCGAGTGCTACTATTGTAAGGGGACTGGCCTTTGGGCGCAACTGCCCCAAGTATCTGGCAGACAAAAAGGCCGGCAAGGCAAACAAAGGTATATATGATATACATGTTATTGATGTGTACTTGACTAGTGCTCGCAGTAGCACCTGGGTATTTGATACCGGTTCAGTTGCTAATATTTGTAACTCGAATCAGGGGCCCCGGAACAAGCGACCGCTAGCAAGGGGTGAGGTCAAGATGCGTGTCGGCAATGGATCAAGCGTTGATGTGATCGCCGTCGGAACGCTGCCTCTCCACTTACCATCGGGATTAGTTATAAACTTGAATAAATGTTATCTGGTGCCTGCACTAAGCATGAACATTGTATCTGGATCGTGTTTGATGCGAAGTGGTTATTCATTTAAATCCGAGAACAATGGTTGTTCCATATATGAATGAAATCTTTTATAGTCATGCACCGATGATGAATGGTTTATTTCTATTAGATCTCGATGATACTGTTACACATATTCATAATGTTGATGCTAAAAGGATTAAACTTAATGATGATATATCCGCATATATGTGGCACTGCCGTCTAGGTTATATTGGCGTTAAACGCATGAAGAAGCTCCATTCGGATGGACTTTTGGAATCACTTGATTATGAATCATTTGATACATGTGAGCCATGCCTTATGGGCAAGATGACTAGAACGCCGTTTTCCGGTTCAATGGAACGGGCGACAGATTTATTGGAAATCATACATTCTGATGTATGTGGTCCAATGAGTGTGTCCTTGAGGTGGATATCGTTATTTTGTTACTTTCACGGATGATTTGAGTAGATACAGTTATATCTACTTGATGAAACACAAGTCTGAAACCTTTGAAAAGTTCAAGGAATTTCAGAATGAAGTGAAAAATCATCGTAATAGAAAGATCAAATTTCTACGGTCCGACCGTGGAGGTGAGTATCTAAGTTACGAGTTTAGCACTCACATGAAAGAGTGTGGAATTGTTTCACAACTCACACCTGCCGGAACACCACAGCGAAATGGTGTGTCGGAACGTCGTAATCGTACTTTATTAGATATGGTTCGATCTATGATGTCTCTAACGGACTTGCCGTTGTCATTTTGGGGTTATGCACTAGAAACTGCTGCATTCACTTTAAATCGGGCACCATCTAAATCCGTTGAAAAGACACCGTATGAATTGTGGTTTGGAAACAAACCTAAGCTGTCATTTCTTAAAGTTTGGGGATGCGATGTTTATGTGAAGAAACTTCAACCGGATAAACTCGAACCCAAGCGGAAAAATGTGTCTTCATAGGATACCCTAAAGAAACTATTGGGTATTCCTTATATCACAGATCCGAGGGCAAGGTTTTTGTTGCCAAGAATGGATCCTTTCTAGAGAAAGAGTTTCTCGCGAAAGGTGTGAGTAGTCAGAAGGTAGAACTCGAAGAGGTTGTGGAACCTTCTCTTCAAAGTATGGCGAGTAGCCTTGTTGGAAGTTGTTGGAGTTGGCTCCACATTGAAGAGGAACTAATGATAATGATCATGAAACTCGAAGAGAGTACTACCGAACCTCGTAGGGGTCAAGCAGACGCGTGCAGCTCCCGAGTCAGACGGAAATCTGTCATGAATTTCATGGTTGATGAAAATGATGACCTGCGGACGTATGAAGAAGCGATGATGAGCCGGATTCCAACAAATGGATAGAAGCCATGAAATCCGAGATGGAATCCATGTATGAAAATCAAGTTTGGAACTTGGTGGAATTACCTCACGAAAGGCCGTGGAGAACAAATGGATTTTCAAAAGGAAAACGATCTTGATGGTAATGTGACCGTCTATAAAGCTCGACTTGTCGCAAAGGGGTTTCGACAAATTCAAGGAGTTGACTACGATGAGACTTTCTCTCCCGTAGCGATGCTAAAGTCAGTTAGGATTATGTTAGCAATTGCTGCATATTTCGATTATGAGATATGGAAGATGGATGTCAAAACCGCGTTTCTTAATGGTAATATTGAAGAAGAGTTGTATATGATACAACCAAAGGGTTTTGTCGATCCTAAGGATGCTAACAAGGTGTGCAAGCTTCAGCGATCCATCTATGGATTGAAGCAAGCATCATGAAGTTGGAATCTCCGCTTTGATGAGGTGATCAAAGAGTTTGGATTTGTCCAAACTTATGGAGAAGCTTGTATTTACAAGAAAGTGAGTGGGAGCAATGTGGCATTTCTGATATTATATGTGGATGACATATTATTGATCGGAAATGATATAGATCTTTTAAACAGTGTTAAAAGTTATCTAAACAGCAAATTTTCAATGAAGGACCTAGGTGGAGCGTCATACATATTAGGCATAAAGATCTATAGAGATAGATCTAGGCGCCTAATAGGGCTATCATAAAGTACATACCTTGATAAGATTTTAAAGAAGTTTAAAATGGACGGAAGTAAGAAGGGTTCTTACCTATGTTGCAAGGCAAGACATTGAGTAAGACTCAAAGTCCGGCTTGCGGAAGAAAGAGATAATGGACAAAGTCCCTATGCTTGACCAGCCATAGGCTCTATAATGTACGCCATGCTATGTACAAGACCGGATGTGGCACATTGTTAGTTTGACTAGTAGGTACCAATCGGATCGAGTTGAACCTTTGGATAGCGGTCAAGAATATCCTTAAGTACTTACGAAGAACTAGGGATATGTTTCTTGTATAAGGAGGTGAAGAAGAGCTCGTCGCTAAGTGTTATGTCGACGCTAGCTTTGACACCGATCCGGATGACTCTAAGTCTCAATCCGGATCGTATTTCTCATGAATGGCGGAGCGGTTAGTTGGAGGAGCTCCAAACAACCTGTGGCCGGGATCAACAACGGAGGCGAATATGTTGCTGCTTGAGCGGCTCAGGAAGCAGTTTGGATGAAGGAGTTCATATCCGAACTAGGAGTGGTGGCAAACGCGTTGGACCCAATGGTGATCTATTGTGACAACAATGGTTCCATTGCCAATGCCAAAGAGCCAAGGTCTCACAAGCATTCCAAGCATATTAAGCGCCGGTTTCACTCCATCCACGAGCATGTCAAGGATGGAGATATAAAGATTTGTAAAGTACATACGGATCTCAATGTAGCAGATCCGTTGACTAAAACTCTCCCTAGAGCAAAACATGATCAACACCAGAACTCAATGGGTGTTAGATTAGCACTATGTAACTAGATTATTGTCTCTAGTGCAAGTGGGAGACTGAACGGAATATGCCCTGAGAGGCAATAATAAAGTGTTTATTATGTGTATTCCAAGTATATGATAGATGTTTATTTTGCATGCTATAATTGTATTAATACGGAAACGTTAATACATGTGTGTTGAATAAACAAGCAGAAAGTTCCTAGTTATGCCTCTCTCATAAACTAGCTCGTTGATTAACAAGATGATCAAGGTTTCCTGATCATGGACATTGGATGTTGTTAATAACGGGATCACAACATTAGTGTAATGGTGTGATGAACATTCATCCGAAGTATAGCATTACGATCAAAGTCATTGAGTTTATATTGCTATAACAACTTACGAAGTGATCCTAATCCTTAGACCATGAGATCATGTCAATCACTAACACCGGAAGAGTTTCTTGATAACACCAAACGTCACACCGTAATGGTGATTATAAAGATGGATTCAGAACTAATAAAGTGTTATGTTGAGGCTCATGGATCGAGAGTGGAATTTGTTCATCCCGATGACGGATAGCTGGGCCCTCTCGGTGATATCACATTGATTAGCTTGCAAGCAAGTGATTTGATCACTAGAATGTTATATCACGAGGCAGAAAAGAGTGCATGTCGATGCGAGATCAAACTAGGTATGGAGATACCGATGATCGGATCTCGGACATGTAATATATCGTGAAACAAAGGGATTAAGATACTAGCGTAAAAGGTTCCAACGATCACAAGAAAGTCATCGTTGAATGTGTGGGAGTCAGTATGGGTCTCCAGATCCCGCTTCTGATTATTGATCCGAGAGGGGTCTCGATCATGTCCGCATTATTCACGAACCGTAGGGTGATACACTTAAGAGACACCGACATCCAATTGGAGCAAATGTTTCATGCCAAAAGAATGAACAAGCGCAGGAATTTATTTCACTAGATACCGAAACAGGTTTTCGGGTGAAATTGCATAAAGTGGTTATGCATGTGAAATAGAATTCTAGCAAGGGGTTATTTGTGAATGTTTGTCATTAAAGTAATTGACAAAATTCTGAATAAAATAAAAGAGTTTTATTTAATGAGAGTTTGCATTAAATTTGGTGGAAATTTAATGGGAATTTGAGTGGACTTTTGAGTGAAGGGATTTTAAAGGGAATTTTGTGAGTGGAGTGTCCACCCACATGAATGAAGGATGGGAGGGGGCAGCCCCCATGGCCGGCGTCCAACCCCTTGGGTGCCCCCCTCCTCCTATAAAAGGAGCCCCCCTCCTCACTTCTCTCTCACACCTCCTCGTGAAGGATCTCTCCCTCCCTCTAGAATTTATCCTCCATGGTCTCGGACTAGCGAGATACATGTTTCCGGTGGCTATTCGGCAAGAAAGAGTTGTGCTTCCACTGCATCGCTGGAGCAAGGAGGCGTAGGTTGCTCGGTGCCTCGAACGTGTGTGCGAGCACGGATGCGCTGCTGATTTGCGGCGCTAGGACTTCCTCTCGATCTTGAGATCGGCAAGAGATCGTCTACATCAACCACGAGTTGAACTCGTTAAGCTTTGTCGGTCATCAAGGGTATGTTCTCTACGGATATACATCCGCCCGTTGTTTGTATCTAGTAGATAGATCTTGGTATATAGTTCACATCGTAGGAAAATTTTTGTTTTCTATGCTGCGAACCCTACACCACAGCCACGATCTGCATGTCTATGGTGTGATAATATTGGAGCTACGTATCTCTCAGCGAATCCGGTGTTTCTTGCAAGGACTAAGCACATTGAAGTGGATTATCACTTTGTACGTCAGAGGGTGGCTCAGAAACTGTTGGATATACGGGTAGTGTTGTACACATGTCCGACTCCTGTTTGTATAACCGACTCTAGTATGTAACGTGTAATAGCTGATCTATATAAATACATGATCGGTCGGCCAGCTTTGGTACGACAATCTCATCAAGAACTTTTTCAATGGTGTCTGTGAAGACGGTGGTATCCCATACAGAGGGTTCGATGGCTGCTGGGGCAGCAGAGCCTGCACCAGCGGCGTCTCACCATGAGTCGCGCTACGTCGTTTTCCTTCTTAAAGGCGCCGTCTTGGCTGCGGGGGGGTGTCCCCAATGTGGTACTCAGGGATGATGGCCTCTCCGGTGTTGGCTACTACTCAAGGTGTGAGTCTCCGTGGCGCAATGTACACCATCGTCAACATTTTGCAGTCGACTCCTTTCCCCAAGTTCAGTCAGACTCTTCCACTCGCTCGCTTCATCTTCTGGGCGCTTCAGTGGTGCATTAGTCTAGGCAACTTCGGTGTGTGTGGTCATGCATGTGTGGTGTTTGGCGTTGGCTGTGACGCGGTTTGGAGGCTCTCTTCCCCGCATCTTCGCCATTCTTGGCTAGGTTGGGCAAGGCAAGCAAATCGTCATTGTTGTAGGAGTGTATTGTAAGCCGAAAGTCGAGTGTGCTGTGTTGTAGCCATTCTATGGCGTTCTTGTCAACTTAATACAAAGACGCGCATATCCGTTTATGGGTTCTCGAAAAATGAGACACGCTACGAGCTATGTTGCCTTGTCGTCCGACTTTGGGCCATTTTCTTACCCACTACACCTGCACGTCAAATACCGAATTGCCTAGCAATTATCGTGCTTGAGTGAACTTTTAGTAGTAGTTGCGGCGTGTGTCCGGGTGTGTAATGAAGCAAGTGGTTGAGACATGGATTGCTTTGCTCGTAGTACGTCCGTAAAAGTTTGGAGTTGTGCGGTTGTCTCCGGTCTATTGCGTCGTTTGTACTTGGTATTGTATCACACTAACTAAGGTTGACTGCCATATGATTTTCGGAATTTTCACAACTCGTTATGTGCTTTGCTTGTGTCGAAGTGACAAACTTGTCCACTAGTTTGTGCGTGTTTGTTTGCGTGGTTGTATTGGTTCGATGGTGTACTGGGGTGTACTGGCCGTATATTTAGGTGTAAATTTTTTCTTGATAAAGTAATATATTAGTATCGCGAATATATAAATTACACCTAGCATATGCACCAACAAGAAAAAATATAAAAAAGAGAGAAGAAGAAAATAAAGACTCTGTGGCGGTGATAGACACTCACAAGGTGATAGACACTCGCAACAACCAAATACAAAACCTGGATTACACAAGAGATTCCACAAAAGCAACGCCACAAAAAGAAACAATGTACAAGCGTTATTGTCGTCCAATAAAAATCTTGGGTTGACCATTGGGATGTACAACCAAGAAAGGCCAGAACTTGAGCTTTCACCCTAGGTAACGTGACTCGGTATTTCAGGAGCACAACAAAAAATGCAGTCCTCCAAAGCTACCTCCCCCGCTTGCTGAGGCTGTTTTTGGAAGCCACCAATCCCCAAACACACAATCTTCTTGGCATCCAAATACCCTTGAACTCCAATTACGGCCGCCATGATTTTCTCTACCTCTATCAGTACCATGAAAATCTAGACTCAGAGATGTCCCATGACACCAATAAGAGAACAGAGATTTCCACCATGCCCTCTTGAAGCCACGTTGGCTAATAACATGGGCGCGCATGACTGGAGCATTTGCGATCTAGATATCTAGGGGGACATATGCCAATCCGTATAGATATCTGATGGGAAGACCGGAACTCGTCGGCGACCAAATCAAATTGGTCGACATCCAGTAGAAAGATGACTTGAAGGAAGAATATAGCTAGGGAAAAACCACCATTACTAAAAGTCCGAAGCCGGCAGCCCCACACCGTCTGGATTTCGATCCATACCTGCAGAGGCTCCACCGCCATGCATCGGACCAACAAAGTCGTCGGCACCTCTGCGAGCAGCTCAAAAGCCCAACCGCCATGCCTCCCAAGAGGCCCCCGCAGCTGCCATCACCAACAATAAGAAGGGCCGCTGCCCCGGAGCCCTAGCTTCGCTACCTCGCCCGATAACCGGAAGTACCCCACCCCTTCAAGAACGGGAGCGGCAGCCACCGCGGCCAATGCCAGCAGAGGATTTGAGCAGGAGTCTCTAGGGGCGCAGATGGGATTGCCTCCCGAGTCGCCTCGCGTGCAGCTCGGGAGGTATGTTTCAATCCATATTATTCATGTGCGAGTTTTCATACTGCCATGGATTTAATTTGTCGTTTTTCTGTCCTACTATGGATCACTGATCCATTGGTTATTGAAGCTCTAGCTTTTTGTGATGGAGCATTTTTTTGGCCAGTGTGGCGTTTTGGAGCAGGCTTTTTGGAGAATTTGTTTTTGAAAATTGTCACTTTAAAGTTTCAAAACAATATGAAGAAAAAGCTTAGATAAAAACAATGATTTAATTTTCCAATGCGCAACATTTCACCTTGAAATATCCTTATATTCGGCATACACAAAAATGAAAAAAAATCTGACGTCCTAAAAAGTGAGTGCAAAAATTCAAATGCCCCAAATCTGGCGGATTTGCCATTTTGCGTATCCCCGAATGAAAGGTATTTCGAGCTGGTATTTTTCATGTTGGTATAGTATGTCATTGTTTGCATATGAGATTTTTGTTCAAGGTATTTTAAAACTTCAAAATGTTGTTTTTGAATTTTCTAAAAACGAGTACCATGGAGCTCGTCCTCCATCAGGGCTATTCGCCATTTTTGCGCCTTATATAGAGTTCCCAACATTACCCTCATAAACTTTTGCTGCCATGAGCTCGTCAACGCTTGGGACAAGCGCACGAGTAACTGATCCGTCATCGATGGTGTAAGATGTTCCTGTGCTTAGTTCTAGTTTCGATGTCCTTTCAGTTGTTTTTTTGAAGTACAGGTTTTGTGAGTACATGGGCGGCCATTTGCTCCCGGCTGACTGCCCTGTGCCAGTCCTTTCCCCAACCTGCTTAGGTGCTGATTGTAACCAGAGCGTGTTAGCTAGAGTAACAGAGTCCAATGCTTGTCCTAACTATATAACCGAACAGCAAAATGGTTTCGGCAGGGAGCCTTTATCGAAGCAGGGTTTGAGCCGCTCAAGTGTAAAATTTATAAGCTCGGCCTTCATTGGCCCCTGATCAAAGAAGGGTTTGAGCCGCTCAAGTGTAAATATTTTTTAAATTTGGATGTATATATCCAATACATCCAAATTTAAATAAATTTTCGACATGTGTTTTCAGTCGGAGGAAGTAGTATTTTTTTAGTTTCCAAGTGTGGGTCGGTTTGCATGCCATAAGTTGTCGTGTCATGCTAGTACTAGTTGCTTCGGTTTGTGTCCTAGTAGAAATAGAATAGAACAGGAAAGTTTGGGCTGAGTTGGTTTAGTTTTTGCTAATTAAATAGAATACGTAAGTTTTTCGCTTGTGCTAGCTGCGCACGAGTCGGAGTCTATGTAAGAGTCGAGTCTTGAGGAGCAATGCTACATCTACGGACAGTTTCTTACGGAATCCATCTACGGACTGACGTGGACACGCGGAGGATTGATTCAAGCCCTGAAATCACGGACGGAGAACAGATTTGCACCAACCATCAACTTCCACGTTCGTCTGTAAAGTAATTCCGTATCGATCATCCCGTAGGTCTAGGATTACTGTGTGCGAGCAATGCTACATCTACGGACAGTTTCTTACGAGAATCCATCTACGGACTGACGTGGACACGCGGAGGATCGATCCAAGCCCTGAAATCACGGACGGAGAACAGATTTGCACCAACCATCAACTTCCACGTTCGTCTGTAAAGTAATTCCGTATCGATCATCCCGTAGGTCTAGGATTACTGTGTGCGAGCAATGCTACATCTACGGACCGTTTCTTACGGAATCCATCTACGGACTGACGTGGACACGCGGAGGATCGATCCAAGCCCTGAAATCACGGACGCAGAATAGATTTGCACCAACCATCAACTTCCACGTTCGTCTGTAAAGTAATTCCGTATCGATCATCCCGTAGGTCTAGGATTACTGTGTGCGAGCAATGCTACATCTACGGACCGTTTCTTATGGAATCCATCTATGGACTGACTTGGACACGCGGAGGATCGATCCAAGCCCTGAAATCATGGACGGAGAACAGATTTGCACCAACC
Source organism: Avena longiglumis (assembly GCA_030063025.1). NCBI lineage: Eukaryota > Viridiplantae > Streptophyta > Magnoliopsida > Poales > Poaceae > Avena > Avena longiglumis. The sequence continues at coordinate 96,740,151 of CP125979.1, forward strand.
ATCGACTTCCACGTTCGTCTGTAAAGTAATTCCGTATCGATCATCCCGTAGGTCTAGGATTACCGTGTGCGACCAATGCTACATCTACGGACCGTTTCTTTATGGAATCCATCTACGGACTGACGTGGACACGCGGAGGATCAATCCAGGCCCTGAAATCACAGACGGAGAACATATTTGCACCAACCATCAACTTCCACGCTCGTCTGTAAAGTAATTCCGTATCGATCATCCCGTAGGTCTATGATTACTGTGTGCGAGCAATGCTACATCTACGGACCGTTCTTACGGAATCCATCTACGGACTGACGTGGACACGCGGAGGATCGATCCAAGCCCTGAAATCACGGACGGAGAACAGATTTGCACCAACCATCAACTTCCGCGTTCGTCTGTAAAGTAATTCCGTATCGATCATCCCGTAGGTCTAGGATTACTGTGTGTGAGCAATGCTACATCTACGGACCGTTTCTTACGGAATCCATCTACGGACTAACGTGGACACGCGGAGGATCGATCCAAGCCCTGAAATCACGGACGGAGAACATAACGGAGAACATAACATATGTGCGTATTATGGTCCTAGCGTTTGTGTTAGCGTCGGCGAAATATCATAACGGATAAAAGATCCGTTGTAGCTAGACCCCGAGTTGCTACGAGAAAGCTAACAGCAAGTAGTTGAGATTTCCGTAAAAGATTTGGAGTTGTGTGGCTCTGTTCGGTCCTGTAATTGTTGACTGCCATGTGATTTTCGTAATTTTTATGTTTGCTTGTGCCGAACTGACAAACTGATCACAAGTTTGTGTCGTGTTTGTTTGCGTGGCTGTATTGGTTCCATGGTGTACTGGCCGTACATTTAGGCGTGAGTTTTCATACTAGCATGGATTTAATTTGTCGTATTTTTGTTCTCCTATGTATCACTAATCCTCTGGTTATTCAAGCGCTAGCTTTTTGAGATGGAGCCATTTTTGCGTCTTAAATAGAGTTCCCGACATTGACCTCGTAAACTCGCTGCGATGAGCTTGTCAAGGCCTGGGACAAGCGCATGAGTAACCGATCCGTCATAGGTGCTGCAAGATGTTTCTTTGCTTAGTCCTGGATTCGGTTTTTTTTTAGATCAACAGGTCCCCTCAGACCCATTCCATCTTTACTATTAATTTCAAAAGCGTGGTGAATGCATGGTGTCACACATGCAAAAATTACAGAAAGTGCCACCGCTAACAAATTGCCTAACCTCAATAAAAAAGACTAACAAACCTTATCTAACAAGACTAACAAACCTTATCTAACCAGACTAACAAACTTTATCTTATTATATCAATTATCTAAAAAGAAGGTGTTCTGTTTACTGCCGTTCCGCACTACGTCAATTCTTTTGTCGCGCGTCGTTCCGTTCGCCCCGCACGCACCTAATGGCTAAGCCCAACATCAGACACCCTGCCCAGTCCACCCGATCTTCCACCCTGCCCAGTCCTCCCCACCTCTGCCGCCGCAGAGGGGATCTCTCCTTCCGACGGCGCCGATTTCCCTTCATCGTTGGGATGTCGACCGTCTCCAAAACAATGGAGTTCGGCGTCACCCGCGTAGCAGGAGCGATCCACGCCCTTGTTGTCCCGGCTGCAGTCTCTATCGAGCTCCAAGACGCGCGGCCGCTCCAGGATCATAACACCAATGGAGTGCCGGTGGGAGGTGCACGATTTCAGGCGACTTCTCCATGCCCTCGATGTCACGAGGCACGGTCTCCGTCGAGCTCCAGGACGCGCGGCTACCCCAGAATCAGAGCGCCAATGAAGTGCCGGCAGGAGGTGCGTGATTTCGGGCGACTTCTCCACGCCCTCGTAGTCCTCCCGCCGTCTCCGTCGAGCTCCAGGAGGTGCGCCGCCCCAGGATCAGAGCGCCAATGGAGTGAGAGTGGGTGGTGCACAAGAACGTCCTGCAACGATGAGATCAAGACCATCTTTGTGGTGGTCGCCGTGTCGAGGCGATCATCTTTTGGACGGATGCCATAGGTGTGCAACCAAGGTTTGTGGCGACAAGATCGATACAGCAACCGTCGCCTCTCGAATGCCGATGATGGTGATTGACATCGCACTTACTCCCTTCGATCCAAATTAATGTTCTCATATTTGTCTAGATTCGGATGTATGTAGAGATACATCAGAATCTAGACAAATATGAGAACATTAATATGGATCTGAGGAAGTAATAAAGATGGGTCCGATGACCTCATTTAAAAAAAACATATTCTCAGCTAGATTTCCGAAGGAGAAGATCTCCCAGTGTTGTGAATGGCACTTGATTTTCTCATAGTTATACTTATTTTCTATTTTTCTTTGAAAATGAAATGAATCATTGAACTCCGTGAGACCCTGACACTCAACCACATAGGCTTTTGTCCGTGCTAACTTGATTTGTTATCTCAACAAGTCAACATGGAGTTCTAATATATATATATCGTACTGTGAAGGCAATTTGTTGTAACACTAATTTGTGATTGAAATAAGGTGTTTTATAAGTAAATTTATACATCTACAAGCAGTGTAATTTATTGAAGATCGTGTTTTTTGGCAATTTAGACCCTAGGTATATTAAGGAGTACAAGTGGTACACAACACCGCACTAATAAATAAAATACTACTCCCAAGTCCATGGGATATAACTCAACACGAGGTCCACCGTGTTGTCCTGTCAATGACACTCCCACCTAGAGTCGCCATGAACTTTGTATCAGAGAGGTCCACTGCATCGCTGCCACTCCCACTCCGAGTCGTGAACATTGTATCTGTAGATGGGATCTCTGTCACAAAGTTTTCGACTTCTGTATCTCCATACCAACACTAGAAAGCAACATAAAGTTGAAGAACCACCAACTCCAAGGTCCTCCCCTCCCACTCCTACATCATCGAAAGGAGGCAAAATTGGCGCCTTGTGACTACCTCATGTACAAGGTCTCACACACTCCATGACACCGGAGGATGCATCGTCACCACGACGGAGTTGGAGAAAAAAGTTGTTGTGTGGGTGACATCGTAACCACGACACCCACACGGCCACACCTAGCGCACCAAATCTCGCTCCATCCAAGAGAAAGCATGAAGATGTTGCTGCCAGGTACTTAACGTAGCTACGTCAATTCCGTTCATGGGATATAACTCAACACGAGGTCCACCGTGTTGTCCTGTCAATGACACTCCCACCTAGAGTCGCCATGAACTTTGTATCTGTAGAGGTCCACTGTACCGTTGCCGCTGCCACTCCCACTCCGAGTCGTGAACATTGTATCTGTAGATGGGATCTCTGTTGTCACAAAGTTTTCAACTTCTGTATCTCCATACCAACACTAGAAAGCAACATAAAGTTGAAGAAACACCAACTCCAAGGTCCTCCCCTCCCACTCCTACATCATCGAAAGGAGGCAAAATTGGCGCCTTGTGACTACCTCATGTACAAGGTCTCACACACTACATGACACCGGAGGATGCATTGTCACCACGACGGAGTTGGAGAAAAAAGTTGTTGTGTGGGTGACATCGTAACCACGACACCCACACGGCCACACCTAGCGCACCAAATCTCGCTCCATCCAAGAGAAAGCATGAAGATGTTGCTGCCAGGTACTTAATGTAGCCGTCAAAGTGGGGCTGGAGCTGCAGTAGATTATTTTTCACCGTCATTGTCACCACCACCAGAAAAATGACAATCAGAACCCTAACCCTACCACTACCTAGACGCAGGAGACACGATTTGTGGTCCCTCTACTCTCCCACCAATGAAGTGAATGATGGAGAGGGAGGGACCCTCGTTCTGGCTAGCTACGGAGCGAGGGAAGTGGAGTTCCTCCCTTTTGCTTCTCTTTCACTATAGCAAAGGGGAAGAGACAGAGAATGATGGCATCTTGTGTTGTCGGCTTAACCAAAGGGTGAATTTGGAAAAAAACAGCAAGTGAACCATATCGGAGATATTTGACAAATTGAAAGATGAAAATGCACCATGACAACTAAATAGGGCATGACATGGAAATTTAAATACCGTGGCAACGCACGGGCATTCAACTAGTTTTTCATTGAAAACGAAATGTCAAATGTTACAGCGAAATGATAGCACTAGACGTTTAAGCTCAGGCTAAAGCCACAAAAAACAACCTCTACAAACAGCTACTGCCAGGTCGACTATAGCACCAGGACATAAGCTATCCAGACTACAAGCGTAAAGACAGATTCGACCATAAGTTAACATGATTACAACTCAAAACGAGTAAAATGGCACACATGCCAAGAATCCAGACTCCAGCAGAAACTTAATTGACTCCCCCTTCAGTGAAGCGTCAAATCAGGTCTTCTAGAGTCCGAGGGTTCATCCCCGTCGACATCCTCCTTTTCTTCAAATGTTTATTAGACGTGGGGCTTCAAACATTTTCTGCTCCATCCTCTGTAAGCATTGTTCCATAAAGTTTGATTGCTTTGTTGGGCACAGGAGAAGCCACCTTTTGAGCAGCTTTGGCAGGCGATGCCATAGTACCTGCATTCCAGACCAACTGCATCGTAAAAAAAATGTCATTTCTCTCCTTGACTACATAACTTGATTGGTAAGCCGAGGGCCAAAAGCCGTCAGCGTAGGCTACGTCGACGGCTGCCCTCGGCGTAGACTCCTCGGCAAAGATCTTCCTCGGAGGAACGCACGGAGGCCATCGGCGTATCAAATAGCCACCGTCGTAGGGCTGCCCTCGGCATAGCGACCGTTGGCGTAGCATAATGGCCGGTTGCGTAAATTGTTTCAAATTTTCTTTTTCAAATTTATGAATTTTTGAATTATTTGACTCGTTATTCTCTCACTTGGAATATTTTTAACACTAATTACACTTATACGAAAGGGTATTTTATCCTTACCAACTGGATCTTGTTGCACCCGGTAACAAACATTCATAAACCATTTCTCGAAGTACGTGCCCCGATAGCCCAAAGTCTCGGTAGTTAGCTCTAGGTCTTCCGGTCAAAAAACAGCGTCGATGAAGACGTGTGGGTGCACTATTACGTGGTAGGGATTGCAATTTTTCTCGCATTTTCGTTTTTTCACTCAAACTCAAGGGAGAAACTTTGCTTCTTATCTTTTTTTTTAAAGATTGACGAATCAAATGATATTTCTATTATAACTTCTGCCGCTTCTTCTCCCTCTGAATCAAAATTTTTTTGCCATAATGTGCCGTTTCTATTATTACCAAGTATATGGTTCTAATCCTAGATGGAAAAATAAATAGAAAAAGAAATCTAAGAAGGTGGATCCTCCCTATCTATCAAGAGTAATGAACTAGGTGCGAGTACAGTAAAAAAAAACCAACTAAATTAACCAAACTTACCTGATGTTGAGGCAATCAAGAAAGCTGCATAAGTGGATGAAGACGTGTGGGTGCACTATTACGTGGTAGGGCAAGCAAGAAATCTAAAAAGGATTATATCCATTGATAAGTTGTGAAGAGTTTAACCATAGGTAATCTCTTAACCATCCCATCAAATAAGTGGAGGATTCATTAAATTGTGAAACGTTGCCCTGCCATAATGTGATATTTTTCCAATGCCAGTAAAAAGTAACCCATCCAATGGTATTTAACATCCAAAAAACTGCCAAATAAAAGGCGTCCCAAGCAGAAATATCACAAGTACCACCGCGCCCTGGGCCGTCACAAGGAAAACTATACCCAAAATCCTTTTTATCCGGCATTAATTTGGAACCGCGTGCATCTAAAGCGCCCTTTACTAAAATCAATGTAGTTGTATGCAAACCTAGAGCAATAGCATGATGAACCAAGAAATCCCCAGGTCCTATTGTTAAGAAAAGCGAATTACTATTCTCATTAACAACATTCAACCACCCTGACAACCATAGGCTTCGACCTGCATTGAAAGCAGGGCCATTCGTTGAAGATAAGAGTTATCGAACCCATACGTCGTCTAGCCATGAGCAGATTGTATCCATTGGGCGAATATAGGTTCGATCAAGATTTGCTTTTCTGGAGTACCAAAAGCAAGCATGCCGTCGTTATGAACATAAAGGCCCAAGGTATGGAATCCTAGAAAGAGGCTAGCCCAACTTAAATGAGATATAGTATATTCTTTATGATCTAACATTCTTGCCAATACATTATCCTCATTCTGTTCCGGATTGTAATCCCTAATGAAAAAAATAGCTCCATGAGCAAAAGCCCCTGTCATAACGAACCCTGCAATATATTGGTGATGAGTATATAAAGTAGCTTGAGTAGTAAATTCTTGTGCTATAAATGCATAAGCAGTTAAAGAGTACATATGTTGAGCTACTAAGGAAGTAATAACCCCTAAAGAAGTTAGAGCAAGACCTAATTGAAAATGAATCGAATTATTGATTGTGTCGTAAAGGCCCTTATGCCCACGCCCTAATTGACCCCCCAGAGGAGTATGCGCTTCTAAAAGATCTTTGATATTGTGCCCAATTCCGAAGTTAGTTCGATACATGTGACCGGCAATGAGAAAAATAAATGCAATAGCTAAATGGTGGTGAGCAATATCGGTCAGCCACAAACTTTGTGTTTGTGGATGGAATCCCCCAAGAAGAGTTAGAATGGCAGTTCCCGCTCCTTTAGCGGTACCAAATAAATGAATACTCGAATCAGGGTTTTGGGCATAAAGATTCCACTGACCCGTTAAAAGGGGCCCCAAACTCTGGGGATACGGTAATACATCTAAGAAATTATTCCATCTAACGTACTCCCCTCTGGATGCGGGAATAGCAACATGCACTAAATGCCCTGTCCAAGCCAAAGAACTTACCCCGAAAAGTCATGACAAATGATGATTGAGACGAGATTCTGCGTTTTTGAACCACGAAAGGCTTGGTTTCCATTTGGGTTGTAGATGTAACCAACCCTCTACTAAGGACAGCGTAGAAAGAAATAATAGAAAAAGAGCTCCAGTGTAAAGATCCTCATTGGTACATAATCCTATTGTATACCACCATTGATAAACTCCAGAATAGGCGATATTAACTCGACCAGTAGCACCTCCTCGAGTAAAGGCTTCCACAGCGGGTTGAACAAAATGAGGATCCCAAATCGCATGAGAAATAGGTCTTACATGTAAAGGATCATGTATCCATGATTCAAAATTTCCTTGCCAAGCTACATAAAACAAATTTCCGGACGTCCATAGAAAGATTATTGCTAACTGCCCAAAGTGAGAAGCAAAAATGTTCTGATAAAGACGTTCTTCAGTAATATCATCGTGACTTTCGAAATCATGTGCGGTAGCAATACCAAACCAAATACGACGAGTAGTGGGGTCCTGAGCTAAGCCTTGGCTAAAACTGGGAAATCTTAATTCCATAATGCCTTTCAAATCCTCCTAGCCACTATCCTACTGCAGTAATTCTCGCTAAGAAGAATGCCCATGTTGTGGCAATTCCACCCAGAAGGTAATGGGTTACTCCTACAGCACGTCCTTGTATAATGCTCAAGGCTCTAGGCTGAGTAGCAGGAGCAACTTTTAATTTGTTATGAGCCCAAACGATAGATTCAATGAGTTCTTGCCAATAACCACGGCCGCTGAATAAAAACATTAAACTGAAGGCTCAGACAAAATGAGCACCTAAGAAAAAAAGACCATATGCAGATAATGAGGAACCATAAGGCTGAATGACTTGCGATGCCTATGCCCACAAGAAATCTCGAAGCCACCCATTAATCGTAATGGAACTCTGTGCAAAGTTTCCCCCTGTAATATGAGTTACCATCCCTTAATCACTGATAGTACCCCAAACATCCGACTGCATTTTCCAACTGAAATGGAAAATGACTACCGAAATTGCATTGTACATCCAGAATAAACCTAAGAAAGCATGATCCCAGGTGGATACTTGGCATGTTCCCCCTCGCCCAGGCCCATCGCAAGGAAAGCAAAAACCTAGATTTGCTTTATCGGGTATCAAACGGGAACTGCGAGCAAATAAAACACCTTTCAAAAGTATTAATACAGTCAGATGGATGGTAAATGCATGAATTTGATGGACTAAAAAATCCGTAGTTCCTAATGGAATAGGTAACAAAGACACTTTGCCGCCTAATGCTACTAACTCGCCACCTCCCCACGTTAAGCTAGTACTTGTTGTTGCACCAGGAGCTGTTACGCTACGCGCAGTAGCATGGATATTTTGTACCCATTGAGAAAAGATAGGTTGTAATTGTATGGCGGTATCCTAAAATATATCTTGCGGACAGCCTAAAGCACTCATGGTATCATTATGAATGTACAAGCCAAAACTGTGAAAACCTAGAAATATACATAACCAGTTAAGGTGGGATATGATTGCATCGCGGTGTCTAAGGACGCGATCTAATAGATCGTTGTATCGAGTAGTTGGATCATAGTCTCTTACCATAAAAATTGTTGCATGTGCAGCAACACCGACTATTAAAAATCCGCCAATCCACATGTGGTGTGTGAACAAGGAAAGTTGTGTACCGTAGTCAGTAGCTAGGTATGGATAGGGGGGCATAGAGTACATATGATGAGCTACAACAATGGTTGTAGAGCCTAGCATAGCTAAGTTAAGAGATAATTGAGCATGCCATGACGTTGTTAAGATTTCATAAAGACCCTTATGGCCTTGTCCTGTAAATGGGCCCTTGTGAGCTTCCAAAATATCTTTAAGTCCATGGCCAGTCTTGGTCAAACTTTCCGGTCGGTCACCCATCACGCTTAACTTCCTCGTTCCTTCAGAATATGTTTCTGCAAAGCAATTTATACCTTGTTATCAATACTATGATATCAATCCTATTAACTCTTATATCATCATGTCATATGTTTGTATTTTTTGAAATTACAAACAATTATTTAAGTAAACAACAATGAATAAGTAAAAACATTTAATATATTTAAATCTGTAAATCGGAATTCAATAAATAATATGTCTAAATTGATCAGAAAAATGAGAGGAATCCAAATATGATATCCATATTAACGTATCATAAACTATGCCATGATTCTAGCTATAATTTTATTTGTCTGTTTAAAACGGTAGACATAATTCCAAACTTTGTCGAATAGCGGACATTAAGATTCTTAGCTCGGATCTAAGCCTCGCTAAGATTAAAGTGGATCTCTGATGAAATAGCATATTGTGAACCTAAAAATTATTTTTGTAAAAAATCATGAGAATCAGATCATAAACGTGTAGTTTATATCTGACCTACTTCCTACCTATTCAGTATAAATTTGTCTTCTTGACTAGGGATAGACGGAAATGTTTGAGATCTCTCTGTTGGTATATTTTCCATGTAAGGTGGTATAGTATTTTTTTTTAAATAGGGTGGTAGCATTTTGAATTAGCCATTTGTTGGTTACTTCACAAAACGTCCGTTTTTTGCACTCCTGGAAAATGGAAAATGGCCTTTTGGCACGGCGAAAAGGAAAACTTCCTCCTGCAATATTGGTCGCCATCCCATGATGCACATGTATGCACAATATGGACACATTATCACAAACTATGCCTTGATTGTAGCTATAACACTGGTCATTTGACACGAAAGCTAGGAAACCTCGAATGAGATTTTCATTTTGTGAAGGTTTTTTGAGACATAATCAATATACTAAGTTTGATATTTTTCCATCCAATTATGTCACATAATATGAAACCACACGAAGGTTTCACATTTTTGATATTTTTGAATTTCTTACCCGTTTTAAACTATCATCAAACTTTGTCGAATGGTGGGCATGAAGATTTTTAGCTCAGGGCTGAGCCTCGCCAAAATTAAAGAGGATCTCTGATAAAATAGCATATTGTGAACCGAAAAATTATTTTTATAAAAAATCATGAGCATCAGATCATGTACCTGTAGTTTATATCTGACCCACTTCCTACCGAATAGGCAGAAATTTGTCTTTTTCACCGGGGATGGACGAAAAGGTTTGAGATCCCTATATTGGAACATTTTCCATGTAAGGTCGTCTAGTATTTTTGAAAAATGGGGTGGTAGTATTTTTAATTAGCCATTTGGTGGTTGCTTCACAAAACCCCTCGTTTTTTCTCTCGAAAAATGAAAAATAGAATTTTGGTGCGACGAAAAGGAAAACTTCCTCCTGCAATATTATTCACCATCCCATGATGCACATATATGCACAATATGGACACATTATCACAAACTATGCCTTGATTTCAGCCATAACACTGGTCATTTGACCCGAAAGCCAGGAAACCTCAATGAGATAGGTCATTTTGTGATGTTTTTTTATACATAATTAACATACCAAGTTTTAGATTTTTCCATTGAACTATGTCACATAATATGACACCACGCGAAGTTTTCACATTGTTTGGATCGTTTTTGAATTTCTTATGCCCGCTTTAAACTATCGTCAAACTTTGTCGAACGGTAGGCATGAAGATTTTTAGCTCGGGGCTGTGCCTTGATAAAAAATGAAGTGGATCTCTGATGAAATAGCATATTGTAAACCTAAAAATGATTTTTGTAAAAAATCATGAACATCAGATCTTGTACCTGTAGTTCATATCTGACCTACTTCCTACCGATTCGGCCGAAATTTGTCTTTTTCAGCAGGGATGGATGGAAAGATTTGAGATCCCCCTGTTGAAACATTGTCCATCTAAGGTGGTCTAGAATTTTTGGAAAATGGGTTGGTAGTATTTTGAATTAGCCATTTGGTGGTTGCTTCACAACACCCTCTGTTTTTTGCACTCGGAAAATAGAAAATAGCTTTTTGACGTGACGAAAAGGAAAACTTCCTCCTACAAAATTGTTCGCCATCCCATGATGCATATGTATGCACAATATGGACACATTATCACAAACGATGCCTTGATTCTAGCCATAACATTGGTCATTTGACCCGAAAGCCAGGAAACCTCGAATGAGATAGGTCATTTTGTGAAGTTTTTTTTGATACATAATCAATATATCAAGTTTTACATTTTTCCTTGCAACTATATCACATAATATGGCACCACGCGAAGGTTTCACATTGTTTGGATCGTTTTTAAATTTCTTATGCCTGTTTTAAACGATATGTAATGTTTTATATTTTACTTAATTTTTATTTTCAAATATGTAATATTTGAGTGTATATAGATAGATCTTATTTTTCTGCAAATTTTGATATATTATTTGTATTTTTATGAATTAGAATGATTTAGTTATGATTTTTCAAAAATTAAGGAGGTAAAAGGAAAAATAGCTATGCCGAGGGCAGCCGTTCGGCTTAGCTATCCTACTCCGAGGGCAATTCTACACCAACGGTTGCTTGGTGTGGGGGAGGGGGTGTTAGTGTGGTCACGGTCTACATGTCGACGGCCCCAACGTTTGGCTGTCGGCGTAGCGCCTAGCCGTCGACGTCTCCGCCCATTCCTGTAATGCTTCCACACGGTCACATGAGACCGGCACCCACCATGTTAACTACAACATTTCTATTATTAATAACCCATAACCTTTCTATATTCTCATAAATGCCGCAGCTACTTGTTTGTTCAAAATAGTAGACAGTTCAGTCCACATAAGTTTGACAATATCACGTGAGAAAAATGGATGGTCTACGCTTTCATTCTCATTGTAGAAGATGCAAGTTACTTTTACTGTTTGTCTTAATTGAGTTATCTCTAGTGAGTAACTTATTGTGTGATAAGTGATAACTACCAAAGGAAGACCTTTACCTTAGGGGGCACACACAAGCTCCATACAGCAGCGGTGTGCAGTGGCGAATCTAGGACAAAAGTGGAGGGTGGGCTCAAAATTAAAGTGTACTTTCAACGAGCCCAAAATTTTAAACATGGGTGTTTTTTAGTCTAGAACAAGGTCACATACATAAGTAGGTATACACACGAACCATCGATTAACCATATATACCGCTAGTGATGATTACCAATGGATCGGTGAGATTTTTGAAAAATAAATATGCTTAAAAACAACAAATCACCCGCAAAAAAAAGAGCAACAAATTAATAATAAGCCACCGCAAGAAATTATTTTCTGATGAAATGTCGGGTTATTTTTAAACAATGGTACAAGTCACTGCAGGCAAAGAATAGTGCCCCACGTCCATGTACCAACCCGCGCCCAAATGCCTCACATCCAATTTACTTGCATGCATATTCTTCGTCCACGACCAAAGAGCCAAGGCCTAATCGGGCCACAGGTCACATGTCCACTTAACCTTCTTTCAGTTAGCCTTTGTCCTCCTCTTCAACGCACGCCTATGCCCAAGAGTTGCAGCAAAACAGATCCTTCTTTCTGCCATTGATCCATCCATGATTATTAGCCATATAGTTGAGATTTATTGTCAGAAATGGAGGGTAGGCTTGAGCCTAACGAAGCCTAACCGATAGATTCGCTCCTGGCGGTGTGTATATAGGGGTAACCCTCCTAAGGCCCTGTTTAGTTTGAAGGATTTTTACAGGAGAAGTGTAGGAATCATATTGCCGTAGGAATTGGCACTGTAGTATCGTTACGAACGTGGGAATCAAACGTAGGAAAAGTGAAGAAAAGTTTTCTTCCGCGTCAGTTTCATAGGAAAATCACGGGAAACAAAACATGAGCTTTGATCTCTTTATTTAATTCATGTGCAAAGGAATGAGGCAAATCAAGCGAGCCGCTGCACGTAAGACTTCCATTATATTACCTCAAATCTTGCACCACCAGATGCAACAAATGGCTGATACTTTTAAATATGTCCAAACAGTGATGTTCTGGGACAATGGCCGTATGAACCGGATAGTCTGGGTGTCCATTCTTCAGCTTTAGAAGAGAGAATACATATGTTCCGAAGATTAAAAAAGATCCATGTATGTATACATTGTAGTCGGTAGCTAATAAAAACATACTTGTGTGATTATTACTAGATCCGCTTCAACATGTAAGATGGTTTAATAGACTATTTTAACCACCAAAATCTTTTACATTTTGAAACTGAGGATGTCTCAAGTATATATCATAGGATTTTACTCTGATTCATGTGGTTTTCTTTCCTGTGTTCCAAACAAGTATGTGTCATCCTTTCCCGTGTTTTGCATTCCTATGGATTACACCTGCAATCCTTTCCTTTTTATGTGTTTTTCCTATTTCTATATTTTTTTCTACCCTGTGTTCCAAACGGGGCCTAAAATTAAGCACTCCATACAGGAATTGTAAGGTATGCATCCCAAAACTATGAAATTCCCAAATCATAGTCCTCTAAATCATCAAAATTAATTGAAGCTTAGTCCTGGTTTCGATGCCCTTTCGATAGTTTTTTTTTTTGAATTACATGTTTTGTGAGTACACGGGAGACCATTTGCTCCTGGCTGACTGCGTGTGCCTGTCCTTTCCCCCAACCTGCTTTGTAACCAGAGCGTCTTAGCTAGTGTAACAGAGTTCAAGGCTTGTCCTAACTGTAGAACCGGACACCAAACTAGTTTCGGTAGGGAGCCTTTTTATCGAAGTAGGGTTTGTGCCGCCCAAGTTTAAAATTTATAAGCTCGGCCTTCATTAGCTCCTGATCTAAAGCCCACCATTTATGCTCATTCACCCACCCTTGTACCCTCTCAGCCGCCTATTTATACCACGAACTCCACCACACCACCTTTGTATACCACAACACAACACAACACACCAGAGAACGAATGCAAAATCTAGCTGCAGCTAAGCTACCTAGAATCATGCAGACCAGTAATACTGTTCTCGGAGAATGGAGCCGGTGAAGACCCTTGGCACTGTCGCGTCCCTAATACTGCTCTGTCTGAGTGCCTTGTGCAGGCGGCGTAAGTTGTGCTGGCACCCGGCGGCCAAAACAGGGACAATAGCTACAGAAAGAACTTATTCGTGTGGGAGTGAGAGGCACGGGGAATCTGCCAGGCAATCCGGTCGTGGTCACTACGGCCATCGCTTCGTCAACGACGGCGCTGGTGTATCTTCACTGATGTCACGGGCGCACTCCATGGTGCCGGGGGTGGAGTCAGGAGCTTCATTTAGGATTATGGCGTCTGTGGCGCCAGTGGTATCCCATTCGGAGGGTTCGCCGGCTGCTGCTGTATTGGAGCCAACGCTATCGGCGTCTCACTCACCATGAGACAACATTAGCAGCGTCTCACCACTTTGGTCCATAGCCTTACCAGCTGCCAATACTGAAGTACCTAGCAATTGTCGCGCTTGCGTGAACACTAGTAGTTGACCGCGGCCTGTATCCTGGTGCGTGTAATGAAGGAAGTCCATCGGACATAGATTGCTTGTATTAGGTCTGTACTGGGTCCTGTATCAGACTAACGAATTGTTGACTGCTATGTGATTTTCAGAATTTTGTGGACTCCTTATGGATGCTCATGCCGAACTGACAAACTGATCCACACGTTTGCGTGTGTTCCTTTGAGTGGCTGTATTGGTTCGGTGTACATTTGGGTGTGAGTATTTATAGTTTTGTACTATCATGGATTTAAATTGTCGTATTTTGATCCTACTATAGATCACTAATTCTCTGGTTACTGAAAGAAACGCTAGCCCTTTGAGATGGGGCCATTTTGGCGCCTTAAATAGCCCTTTGATGTTTTTGGGTCCGGTTTACCAATAAACTGGATCATTTTGGTCATCTTCCACACCTCTTCTTATCTTATAATGAACATAATACAGCAGTTCTTCTGCTGTCATTCAAGAAAAAATTTGACTAGTTGCAGCGTGTATCCGGGTGTGTGTAACAAAGCAAGTGGTCGAGACATTGGTTCCATGGTGTACTGGCCGTACATTTAGGTGTGTGTCTTTTCATACTACTACCTTCCTTCCTTGTTTATGATTCGCCTCATTTACGCTCATTCACCTTCCTTGGCATCTCGGCCATCTATTTATAATAGGAACTCCACCACACCACACCACGAGTGCATGTACTAGTAGAGCACATCTCACGACCACGACGACACAACACACCACAAAGAGAGCGCGTACAGAATCTAGCTGCAGCGAAGCTAGCTAGAGTCATGCATACCAAGAATACTGTCCTTATGCTGCTGTGCCTCATGTTAGCGAAGTTCTCTCTTGGAGCCGCGTGCTCAGATAACAGAGCCGGTGCACGTGTGGCCGACGAGAAGACCCTGTTCTTGGGCGTGAGAGGCATGGGGAACCTGCCGGCACTCTCAACCGTGTGGGTGGCGGCTACGGCGATGGGATTGGCAACACTGGCGCCGGTTTCCTCACCGGCTTCACCAGCACCGTGAGCGGGGTCAGGTGCAGTGGCACGAGCATCCTGATACCTGGAAGCGCTGCTGGCGCTGGCCATATCCCTTACGCGCTGCATCCGGCAGGCTTGTAGGTAACCGAAAGTGACGGCAGACGAGTAGCTGCGGGAAGTTCATGCATGCCTTGAATAAGCCGTCGTGGTGGTCTAGCTAGTGTTGTGTTATGCGGCCTTGCGCACTATTACTCCGGCAGGTTCACCTAGTATATATGACGCAATGTTCATACGCGCTAGCTGACACTGTATCCGGGAAAATAATCTGGTAACTAAGTACACGTGTATCAAGATCTCGACTAGCAAAGCTAATGTAGTGATGTTCTCAAGTCGGTGTGGTTTGACCAAAGATGCTCGGCCGACCCGAAACGAATATAGCTCTCGTGCCGGCCGTGCCTCCGACCTGCCCCTACAGGAATGGCCAGATGCGCCGACGGCCGTGAGCTACGGCGACGGCCAAACGTCGGGGCCGTCGGTGTAGCACCGCACCAGGCCAGCTCAACTGGCCAGCCCTCGGCGTAGTATACACTACACCGACGGTCACCCTCGGCGTAGTGGCGGCCCTCGGCGTAGCAAGCGGACGCGTGGCACATGCCGGGCAGCACGGACGGCGCGCTAACGGTGCCGTCGGTTAGGCCGACGGCGATCCTCGGCATAGCATACGCCGACGGCCACCCTCGGCGTACCAGCAACGTACGCCGACGGTCACCCTCGGCGTAGCATTTCCTATTTTTCATATATTTTGTATTTGCATCAATTATTTATATATTTTTTTATTAATTGGATAATTTCGTACCCTCTGAATAGCAGTCTACACGTCCACATGAAATGTCGTTGCGAATCTTCTCACACCCCGAGAAATTTCTATATGTTTGTAAGTGTTATTATCGCATGTGTTTCTCAGTAGCACTCACCACGACCACATGAAGTGCTTGCATGTGTCCCCCCTCGCGTGCATGGGCTCTAACCTAGAGGCGAAGGTTCCGTACCCGTATGAGGGTGGAATCTCCCCATCGAGGTGAAACCGGGTAGGATAGTGCCCCAACTTGTGAACCAACATGGTTTGACATCACCTTATGACCTAAACAAACACAAAACAAGAGAGAGCTACGCCGGGCTACCCCTGTCAGAGGAACGTCTAGGGGGTAGACGATCCGAGTGTGCACAGAGATCAGGGTTTCGCCGGAGGAAGACCACGAGAACATTGGAATGAGATGAAAACTTGCATTTGCCCCTAGCATATATGTGTGTGTGGGTGTGGTGAGAGGTTGGTATATCTAGGTGCTTTCATGTGTCCCCCCTCGCATGCATGCGCTCTAACCTAGAGGCGAAAGTTCCGTACCCGTATAAGGGTGGAATCTCCCCGTCGAGGTGAAACCGGGTAGGATAGTGCCCCAACTTGTGAACCAACATGGTTTGACATCACCCTATGACCTAAACAAACACAAAACAAGAGAGAGCTACGCCGGGCTACCCCTGTCAGAGGAACGTCTAGGGGGTAGACGATCCGAGTGTGCACAGAGATCAGGGTTTCGCCGGAGGAAGACCACGAGAACATTGGAATGAGATGAAAACTTGCATGTGCCCCTAGCATATGTGTGTGTGGGGGTGTGGTGAGAGGATGGTATATATAGGTGCTTGCATGTGTCCCCCCTCGCATGCATGCGCTCTAACCTAGAGGCGAAGGTTCCGTACCAGTATAAGGTGGAATCTCCCGTCGAGGTGAAACCGGTAGGATAGTTCCCTACTTGTGAACCAACATGGTTTGACATCACCCTATGACCTAAACAAACACAAAACAAGAGAGAGCTACTGGCTACCCTGTCGAGGAACGTCTAGGGGTAGACGATCCGAGTGTGCACAGAGATCAGGGTTTCGCCGGAGGAAGACCACGAGAACATTGGAATGAGATGAAAACTTGCATGTGCCCCTAGCATATGTGTGTGTGGGGGTGTGGTGAGAGGTTGGTATATATAGGTGCTTGCATGTGTCCCCCCTCGCATGCATGCGCTCTAACCTAGAGGCGAAGGTTCCGTACCCGTATAAGGGTGGAATCTCCCCGTCGAGGTGAAACCGGGCAGGATAGTGCCCCAACTTGTGAACCAACATGGTTTGACATCACCCTATGACCTAAACAAACACAAAACAAGAGAGAGCTACGCCGGGCTACCCCTGTCAGAGGAACGTCTACGGGGGTAGACGATCCGAGTGTGCACAGAGATCAGGGTTTCGCCGGAGGAAGACCACGAGAACATTGGAATGAGATGAAAACTTGCATGTGCCCCTAGCATATGTGTGTGGGTGTGGTGAGAGATTGGTATATATAGGTTCTTGCATGTGTCCCCCCTCGCATGCATGCGCTCTAACCTAGAGGCGAAGGTTCCGTACCCGTATAAGGGTGGAATCTCCCCGTCAAGACGAAACCGGGTAGGATAGTGCCCCAACTTGTGAACCAACATGGTTTGACATCACCCTATGACCTAAACAAACACAAAACAAGAGAGAGCTACGCCGGGCTACCCCTGTCAGAGGAACGTCTAGGGGGGTAGACGATCCGAGTGTGCACAGAGATCAGGGTTTCGCCGGAGGAAGACCACGAGAACATTGGAATGAGATGAAAACTTGCATGTGCCCCTAGCATATGTGTGTGTGTGGGTGTGGTGAGAGGTTGGTATATATAGGTGCTTCCATGTGTCCCCCCTCGCATGCATGCGCTCTAACCTAGAGGCGAAGGATCCGTACCCGTATAAGGGTGGAATCTCCCCGTCGAGGTGAAACCGGGTAGGATAGTGCCCCAACTTGTGAACCATCATGGTTTGACATCACCCTATGACCTAAACAAACACAAAACAAGAGAGAGCTACGCCGGGCTACCCCTGTCAGAGGAACGTCTAGGGGGGTAGACGATCCGAGTGTGCACAGAGATCAGGATTTCGCCGGAGGAAGACCACGAGAACATTGGAATGAGATGAAAACTTGCATGTGCCCCTAGCATATGTGTGTGTGGGGGTGTGGTGAGAGGTTGGTATATATAGGTGCTTGCATGTGTCCCCCTCGCGTGCATGCGCTCTAACCTAGAGGCGAAGGTTCCGTACCCGTATGAGGGTGGAATCTCCCCGTTGAGGTGAAACCGGGTAGGATAGTGCCCCAAATTGTGAACCAACATGGTTTGACATCACCCTATGACCTAAACAAACACAAAACAAGAGAGAGCTACGCCGGTCTACCCCTATCAGAGGAACGTCTAGGGGGGTAGACGATCCGAGTGTGCACAGAGATCAGAGTTTCGCCGGAGGAAGACCACGAGAACATTGGAATGAGATGAAAACTTGCATGTGCCCCTAGCATATGTGTGTGTGGGGGTGTGGTGAGAGGTTGGTATATATAGGTGCTTGCATGTCTCCCCCCTCGCATGCATGCGCTCTAACCTAGAGGCGAAGGTTCCGTACCCGTATAAGGGTGGAATCTCCCCGCCAAGACGAAACCGGGTAGGATAGTGCCCCATCTTGTGAACCAACATGGTTTGACATCACCCTATGACCTAAACAAACACAAAACAAGAGAGAGCTACGCCGGGCTACCCCTGTCAGAGGAACGTCTAGGGGGGTAGACGATCCAAGTGTGCACAGAGATCAGGGTTTCGCCGGAGGAAGACCACGAGAACATTGGAATGAGATGAAAACTTGCATGTGCCCCTAGCATATATGTGTGTGTGGGTGTGGTGAGATGTTGGTATATCTAGGTGCTTTCATGTGTCCCCCCTCGCATGCATGCGCTCTAACCTAGAGGCGAAAGTTCCGTACCCGTATAAGGGTGGAATCTCCCCGTCGAGGTGAAACCGGGTAGGATAGTGCCCCAACTTGTGAACCAACATGGTTTGACATCACCCTATGACCTAAACAAACACAAAACAAGAGAGAGCTACGCCGGGCTACCCCTGTCAGAGGAACGTCTAGGGGGTAGACGATCCGAGTGTGCACAGAGATCAGGGTTTCGCCGGAGGAAGACCACGAGAACATTGGAATGAGATGAAAACTTGCATGTGCCCCTAGCATATGTGTGTGTGGGGGTGTGGTGAGAGGATGGTATATATAGGTGCTTGCATGTGTCCCCCCTCGCATGCATGCGCTCTAACCTAGAGGCGAAGGTTCCGTACCCGTATAAGGGTGGAATCTCCCCGTCGAGGTGAAACCGGGTAGGATAGTGCCCCTACTTGTGAACCAACATGGTTTGACATCACCCTATGACCTAAACAAACACAAAATAAGAGAAAGCTACGCCGGGCTACCCCTGTCAGAGGAACGTCTAGGGGGGTAGACGATCCGAGTGTGCACAGAGATCAGGGTTTCGCCGGAGGAAGACCACGAGAACATTGGAATGAGATGAAAACTTGCATGTGCCCCTAGCATATGTGTGTGTGGGGGTGTGGTGAGAGGTTGGTATATATAGGTGCTTGCATGTGTCCCCCCTCGCATGCATGCGCTCTAACCTAGAGGCGAAGGTTCCGTACCCGTATAAGGGTGGAATCTCCCCGTCAAGACGAAACCGGGTAGGATAGTGCCCCAACTTGTGAACCAACATGGTTTGACATCACCCTATGACCTAACCAAACACAAAACAAGAGAGATATACGCTGGCCTACCCCTGTCAGAGGAACGTCTAGGGGGGTAGACGATCCGAGTGTGCACAGAGATCAGGGTTTCGCCGGAGGAAGACCACGAGAACATTGGAATGAGATGAAAACTTGCATGTGCCCCTAGCATATGTGTGTGTGTGGATGTGGTGAGAGGTTGTTATATATAGGTGCTTGCATGTGTCCCCCCTCGCATGCATGCTCTCTAACCTAGAGGCGAAGGTTCCGTACCCGTATAAGGGTGGAATCTCCCCGTCAAGACGAAACCGGGTAGGATAGTGCCCCAACTTGTGAACCAACATGGTTTGACATCACCCTATGACCTAAACAAACACAAAACAAGAGAGATATACGCCGGGCTACCCCTGTCAGAGGAACGTCTAGGGGGGTAGACGATCCGAGTGTGCACGGAGATCAGGGTTTCGTCGGAGGAAGACCACGAGAACATTGGAATGAGATGAAAACTTGCATGTGCCCCTAGCATATGTGTGTGTGTGGGTGTGGTGAGAGGTTGGTATATATAGGTGCTTCCATGTGTCCCCCCTCGCATGCATGCGCTCTAACCTAGAGGCGAAGGTTCCGTACCCGTATAAGGGTGGAATCTCCCCGTCGAGGTGAAACCGGGTAGGATAGTGCCCCAACTTGTGAACCAACATGGTTTGACATCACCCTATGACCTAAACAAACACAAAACAAGAGAGAGCTACGCCGGTCTACCCCTGTCAGAGGAACGTCTAGGGGGTAGACGATCCGAGTGTGCACAGAGATCAGGGTTTCGCCGGAGGAAGACCACGAGAACATTGGAATGAGATGAAAACTTGCATGTGCCCCTAGCATATGTGTGTGTGGGTGTGGTGAGAGGTTGGTATATATAGGTGCTTGCATGTGTCCCCCCTCGCATGCATGCGCTCTAACCTAGAGGCGAAGGTTCCGGACCCGTATGAGGGTGGAATCTCCCCGTCGAGGTGAAACCGGGTAGGATAGTGCCCCAACTTGTGAGCCAACATGGTTTTACATCACCCTATGACCTAAACAAACACAAAACAAGAGAGAGCTACGCCGGGCTACCCCTGTCAGAGGAACGTCTAGGGGGGTAGACGATCCGAGTGTGCACAGAGATCAGGGTTTCGCCGGAGGAAGACCACGAGAACATTGGAATGAGATGAAAACTTGCATGTGCCCCTAGCATATGTGTGTGTGTGGGTGTGGTGAGAGGTTGGTATATATAGGTGCTTGCATGTGTCCCCCCTCGCATGCATGCTCTCTAACCTAGAGGCGAAGGTTCCGTACCCGTATAAGGGTGGAATCTCCCCGTCAAGACGAAACCGGGTAGGATAGTGCGCCAACTTGTGAACCAACATGGTTTGACATCACCCTATGACCTAAACAAACACAAAACAAGAGAGAGCTACGCCGGGCTACCCCTGTCAGAGGAACGTCTAGGGGGGTAGACGATCCGAGTGCACGGAGATCGTGGTTTCACGGAGGAAGACCACGAGAACATTGGAATGAGATGAAAACTTGCATGTGCCCCTAGCATATGTGTGTGTGTGGGTGTGGTGAGAGGTTGGTATATAGGTGCTTCCATGTGTCCCCCCTCGCATGCATGCGCTCTAACCTAGAGGCGAAGGTTCCGTACCCGTATAAGGGTGGAATCTCCCCGTCGAGGTGAAACCGGGTAGGATAGTGCCCCAACTTGTGAACCAACATGGTTTGACATCACCCTATGACCTAAACAAACACAAAACAAGAGAGAGCTACGCCGGGCTACCCCTGTCAGAGGAACGTCTAGGGGGGTAGACGATCCGAGTGTGCACAGAGATCAGGGTTTCGCAGGAGGAAGACCACGAGAACATTGGAATGAGATGAAAACTTGCATGTGCCCCTAGCATATGTGTGTGTGGGGGTGTGGTGAGAGGTTGGTATATATAGGTGCTTCCATGTGTCCCCCCTTGCATGCATGCGCTCTAACCTAGAGGCGAAGGTTCCGTACCCGTATAAGGGTGGAATCTCCCCGTCGAGGTGAAACCGGGTAGGATAGTGCCCCAACTTGTGAACCAACATAGTTTGACATCACCCTATGACCTAAACAAACACAAAACAAGAGAGAGCTACGCCGGGCTACCCCTGTCAGAGGAACGTCTAGGGGGGTAGACGATCCGAGTGTGCACAGAGATCAGGGTTTCGCCGGAGGAAGACCACGAGAACATTGGAATGAGATGAAAACTTGCATGTGCCCCTAGCATATGTGTGCGGGTGTGATGAGAGGTTGGTATAGGTGCTTGCATGTGTCCCCCCTCGCATGCATGCGCTCTAACCTAGAGGCGAAGGTTCCGGACCCGTATGAGGGTGGAATCTCCCCGTCGAGGTGAAACCGGGTAGGATAGTGCCCCAACTAGTGAGCCAACATGGTTTTACATCACCCTATGACCTAAACAAACACAAAACAAGAGAGAGCTACTGGCTACCCCTGTCAGAGGAACGTCTAGGGAGTAGACGATCCGAGTGTGCACAGAGATCAGGGTTTCGCCGGAGGAAGACCACGAGAACATTGGAATGAGATGAAAACTTGCATGTGCCCCTAGCATATGTGTGTGTGGGTGTGGTGAGAGGTTGGTATATATAGGTGCTTGCATGTGTCCCCTCGCATGCATGCGCCTAACCTAGAGGCGAAGGTTCCGTGCAGTATAAGGGTGGAATCTCCCGTCAAGACGAAACCGGTAGGATAGTGCCCCAACTTGTGAACCAACATGGTTTGACATCACCCTATCACCTAAACAAACACAAAACAAGAGAGAGCTACGCTGGCTACCCCTGTCGAGGAATGTCTAGGGGGTAGACGATCCAGAGTGCACAGAGATCAGGGTTTCGCCGGAGGAAGACCACGAAAACATTGGAATGAGATGAAAACTTGCATGTGCCCCTAGCATATGTGTGTGTGTGGATGTGGTGAGAGGTTGGTATATATAGGTGCTTGCATGTCTCCCCCCTCGCATGCATGCTCTCTAACCTAGAGGCGAAGGTTCCGTACCCGTATAAGGGTGGAATCTCCCCGTCAAGACGAAACCGGGTAGGATAGTGCCCCAACTTGTGAACCAACATGTTTTGACATCACCCTATGACCTAAGCAAACACAAAACAAGAGAGAGATACGCCGGGCTACCCCTGTCAGAGGAACGTCTAGGGGGGTAGACGATCCGAGTGTGCACGGAGATCAGGGTTTCGCCGGAGGAAGACCACGAGAACATTGGAATGAGATGAAAACTTGCATGTGCCCCTAGCATATGTGTGTGTGTGGGTGTGGTGAGAGGTTGGTATATATAGGTGCTTGCATGTGTCCCCCCTCGCATGCATGCGCTCTAACCTAGAGGCGAAGGTTCCGGACCCGTATGAGGGTGGAATCTCCCCGTCGAGGTGAAACCGGGTAGGATAGTGCCCCAACTAGTGAGCCAACATGGTTTTACATCACCCTATGACCTAAACAAACACAAAACAAGAGAGAGCTACGCCGGGCTACCCCTGTCAGAGGAACGTCTAGGGGGGTAGACGATCAGAGTGTGCACAGAGATCAGGGTTTCGCCGGAGGAAGACCACGAGAACATTGGAATGAGATGAAAACTTGCATGTGCCCCTAGAATATGTGTGTGTGGGGGTGTGGTGAGAGGTTGGTATATATAGGTGCTTGCATGTGTCCCCCCTCGCATGCATGCTCTCTAACCTAGAGGCGAAGGTTCCGTACCCGTATAAGGGTGGAATCTCCCCGTCAAGACGAAACCGGGTAGGATAGTGCCCCAACTTGTGAACCAACATGGTTTGACATCACCCTATGACCTAAACAAACACAAAACAAGAGAGAGCTACTGGGCTACCCTCGCCGAGGAACGTCTAGGGGGGTAGACGATCCGAGTGTGCACGGAGATCAGGGTTTCGCCGGAGGAAGACCACGAGAACATTGGAATGAGATGAAAACATGCATGTGCCCCTAGCATATGTGTGTGTGTGGGTGTGGTGAGAGGTTGGTATAGGTGCTTGCATGTGTTCCCACTCGCATGCATGCGCTCTAACCTAGAGGCGAAGGTTCCGGACCCGTATGAGGGTGGAATCTCCCCGTCGAGGTGAAACCGGGTAGGATAGTGCCCCAACTAGTGAGCCAACATGGTTTTACATCACCCTATGACCTAAACAAACACAAAACAAGAGAGAGCTACGCCGGGCTACCCCTGTCAGAGGAACGTCTAGGGGGGTAGACGATCCGAGTGTGCACAGAGATCAGGGTTTCACCGGAGGAAGACCACGAGAACATTGGAATGAGATGAAAACTTGCATGTGCCCCTAGCATATGTGTGTGTGGGGGTGTGGTGAGAGGTTGGTATATATAGGTGCTTGCATGTGTCCCCCCTCGCATGCATGCGCTCTAACCTAGAGGCGAAGGTTCCGTACCCGTATAAGGGTGGAATCTCCCCGTCAAGACGAAACCGGGTAGGATAGTGCCCCAACTTGTGAACCAACATGGTTTGACATCACCCTATCACCTAAACAAACACAAAACAAGAGAGAGCTACGCTGGGCTACCCCTGTCAGAGGAATGTCTAGGGGGGTAGACGATCCGAGTGTGCACAGAGATCAGGGTTTCGCCGGAGGAAGACCACGAAAACATTGGAATGAGATGAAAACTTGCATGTGCCCCTAGCATATGTGTGTGTGTGGATGTGGTGAGAGGTTGGTATATATAGGTGCTTGCATGTCTCCCCCCTCGCATGCATGCTCTCTAACCTAGAGGCGAAGGTTCCGTACCCGTATAAGGGTGGAATCTCCCCGTCAAGACGAAACCGGGTAGGATAGTGCCCCAACTTGTGAACCAACATGGTTTGACATCACCCTATGACCTAAACAAACACAAAACAAGAGAGAGCTACGCCGGGCTACCCCTGTCAGAGGAACGTCTAGGGGGGTAGACGATCCGAGTGTGCACGGAGATCAGGGTTTCGCCGGAGGAAGACCACGAGAACATTGGAATGAGATGAAAACATGCATGTGCCCCTAGCATATGTGTGTGTGTGGGTGTGGTGAGAGGTTGGTATATATAGGTGCTTCCATGTGTCCCCCCTCGCATGCATGCGCTCTAACCTAGAGGCGAAGGTTCCGTACCCGTATAAGGGTGGAATCTCCCCGTCGAGGTGAAACCGGGTAGGATAGTGCCCCAACTTGTGAACCAACATGGTTTGACATCACCCTATGACCTAAACAAACACAAAACAAGAGAGAGCTACGCCGGGCTACCCTGCCGAGGAACGTCTACGGGGGTAGACGATCCGAGTGTGCATAGAGATCAGGGTTTCGCCGGAGGAAGACCACGAGAACATTGGAATGAGATGAAAACTTGCATGTGCCCCTAGCATATGTGTGTGTGTGGGTGTGGTGAGAGGTTGGTATATATAGGTGCTTCCATGTGTCCCCCCTTGCATGCATGCGCTCTAACCTAGAGGCGAAGGTTCCGTACCCGTATAAGGGTGGAATCTCCCCGTTGAGGTGAAACCGGGTAGGATAGTGCCCCAACTTGTGAACCAACATGGTTTGACATCACCCTATGACCTAAACAAACACAAAACAAGAGAGAGCTACGCCGGGCTACCCCTGTCAGAGGAACGTCTAGGGGGGTAGACGATCCGAGTGTGCACAGAGATCAGGGTTTCGCCGGAGGAAGACCACGAGAACATTGGAATGAGATGAAAACTTGCATGTTCCCCTAGCATATGTGTGTGGGTGTGGTGAGAGGTTGGTATAGGTGCTTGCATGTGTTCCCCCTCGCATGCATGCGCTCTAACCTAGAGGCGAAGGTTCCGGACCCGTATGAGGGTGGAATCTCCCCGTCGAGGTGAAACCGGGTAGGATAGTGCCCCAACTAGTGAGCCAACATGGTTTTACATCACCCTATGACCTAAAAAAACACAAAACAAGAGAGAGCTACGCCGGGCTACCCCTGTCAGAGGAACGTCTAGGGGGGTAGACGATCCGAGTGTGCACAGAGATCAGGGTTTCGCCGGAGGAAGACCACGAGAACATTGGAATGAGAGGAAAACTTGCATGTTCCCCTAGCATATGTGTGTGGGTGTGGTGAGGGGTTGGTATAGGTGCTTGCATGTGTCCCCCTCGCATGCATGCAAGACGAAAGAAGGGGGGAATCTCCCCGTTTAGCCCACATCTAGGGTTTGCTTGGAAAACGATCACAAGACGAAATAAAAAATTATATATTAATAATATATAGTTTATTCTATAATAGTAGACACTAAATAAAGTATGTTGTAAAATTTGATATTAAAAAAAGACCCTTCTTTCAAAAAAAAGTTAAAAAAAAAACCCTAGCTACGCCGACGGCTGCCCTCGGCGTATGCCTGGCCGTCGGCGTAGCCCTATCCTACTTTGGCTCCCACGCGCCCGTTCCCGACCCCTCCTCCTCTCACCCGAGCCACTCCTCTGCACGCGCCCGCTCCCGACCCCGACCCCGCCGCCAGCAGCCGCCATTCCCGCCCCTCCCTCCCCCGCCTGACCCTCCCAATTCCTGGCCAGCCCTCCCTCCCCCGAGCCTCTACCGCCTCCTACCTCCCCCGAACCTCCACCGGCGCCACCCCCTCCCTCCCTCCCTCCCGCGTGCGAGCCACCGCCGCCTCCCGTGCCTCCCAACCGCCTCCACCAGCCTCCTCCCGTGCCTCCCCACCGCCGCCACCCCCCCGCCTCCTCCCGTGCCTCCCCACCGCCGCCACCACCCCGCCGCCTCCCGTGCCTCCCCACCGCAGCCTCCCATACCTCCCCACCGTCGCCACCGCCGCCACCACCCCGCCGCCTCCCGTGCCTCCCCACCGCCGCCAGACCTCCCTCCCCCATTCCCGCCTCCCCCGCCCCCTTCCCTCCCCCCGTAGCCGCCCCCCCCCTTCCTCCCCCGCCGCTGAGTGCCACCGCCTCCTTCCCTCCCCCATAGCCGCCACCCTCCCTCCTCCTCCCTCGTTGAGCGTCTGCCTCTGCCTCCCGTGCCCGCCTCCCAGGCCTGGCCCCCTGCAGTACCTCCTGAATAACTCCTGAGAAATAGAATAGGTAGAAAATAGAATAGAAATAGAATAGGTAGAAAATTATTTAGAAATAGAATATGTAGAAATAGAATAGGTAGAAATTTATTTAGAAAATAGAATAGGTAAAAAATTATTTAGTAATAGAATAGGTAGAAATAGAAATAAAACTAGATGCAAAAATTATTTAGAAATATAATAGGTAGAGATAGAAATAAAACTAGATGCACAAAGTAGAATATTTTTTGAATGAGCCTAATTATACATGTTGTGACTAAGGTGTTATCTTTATGTCAATGTACAAACTTTGTAGTGTTTTGGGAGTGACTGTCGTTGCGGGAGATGGTGTAGGTGACACCTCGATCCCGTCTCCGAGTTCCGTCGCCGACCTCGACACTCGGTTGATCGACTACTTCCTCTACCGCCGAGGGTGAGAATCTGTTCGCCTCTCTTGTACCTAGGTTTTATTTTTGTGTCTAGATCACCAAGTCTGTCGCGTCACCTAGGCGTCATCCCGACCGTAAGCGTTACGCGACTTAATATGCATTAGTGGTCTCGCATATTTTGGACCGTAACGCTTATGGCTTTTATCGGGCAGTCGGCGGATTCGTAGTTGGGTTTGGTTCTCCCTGGCTCTACCTCGATTCGAGGCAGGATTTCGGTGGCGCCTCCTCGTTGTTCTCCGAATGCACATCCTCTTGGCTTTTTGTCGAGACGTGTATCGGGAGCAGCGGGAGGTGTCCGAATCTGCTTGGATCGGGTAGAACCAGGAGAACTTACCCAATCTACGGATCCGGCTGGTTAGGACCCTCTTTTCCTATTGGACATGTAGGTTGATGAATGCGTAAAAATATGAAGCATTTAATCTCTGTTTGATATAAAATGTTATATTTGTTGTTTGTCTCCCAACAAAGCGTAAGAGGATGGCTGATAATGGGTGGATGTACGGTGGCCGTAGTGCGACTAATAAAGCAGACGATTGGGTACAGAACACTCATTTGTTAGTGAATGAGTTAGCGTGGTTTGAAGGCAATGGTTGGGCACTTTTTCCCTGCGCTCATTGCACTAAGTGTCATCGTCAGGGAAAGTATGACATGTACAAACACCTTCTGCAATATGGGTACATGTCTAACTATGTCACGCAAGTCGCCTTTGCTCTGCATTTAACGTGACAGAGGTGAGGTGATGCGTCAGCGGCTCAATGGCAATGAGCACGATGGGATTAGAAACATGCTAGATGATCTTATCGATGCCGACCAGCCGAATTCGCCACCTCCACGGGAGGAATCACCAGAACCGGAGGAACCGCTAGAACCGGAGGAACCGGAGCCAACCGCGAAGGCCTTCCTTGATATGATGGCCGCGGCTAAGAGGCCTCTGTACGAGGGTGCAAAGATTTCTCAGCTCGATGCCATCTCTCAGTGTCTAGCCGACAAGTGCCAGTACTCCGCCACCCGTTCTCACTTTGAAGCTAATCGAGAACATGTGGTAATATGTTGCCGAAGGGCATTGTTCGCCTAAAACCTTTCACGAACGAAGAAACTCATGAAGGAGCTCAACATGGATTATGAAAAGATAGATTGTTGTCCAAAAGGCTGCCTTTTGTTTTGGAAACAGTTTGAGGGTGACAAATCGCTCCATTTGTAAGGCCTCTAGATATGAAGAGATAAAGGGGAAGGATGGTCAGGTGAGGCAGTCGAAGGTCGCTAAGAAGATACTTCGGTATCTCCCATTCATAAAAAGAATCCAGCGGCTTTACTTGAGCGAGGAGACTGCCAAACAGATGACGTGGCACAAGAAGGGGAAAAGATACGAGGACGGGCACGGACGGAAGAAGATGGGACATCCATCTGATGGTAAGGCATGGAAGAACTTCGATGACAAATACCCCCGGTGGGCAGAAGAGGCTCGGAATGTTAGAATTGCGATAGCAACAGATGGCTTCAACCCATATGGTATGTCGACGGCCTCGTACAACTGCTGGCCGGTGTATGTTATTCCGCTCAATCTCCCTCCCGGAGTATTAATGCAACGGAAGACCATGTTTTTGTTGCTGATAATTCCAGGACCTGAGTATCCGGGGAAGAACTTGAGTGTCTACATGCATCTGATTGTGGATGATTTGAACCACTCTTGGATACATGGGACGTTGACATACGACCGAGCATCAAAGAAAAACTTTTTTATGAAAGTTTGGTTACAATATACTATGCATGACATGCCCGGGTACGCCCTAACATGCGGATGGTGTACAGCTGGTAAGTGGCCATGCCCAGTGTGCAGGCACCGACTTGAGTTCCTTTGGCTAAAGTCGGGTCGCAAATATGTTGCGTTTGACACGAATCGATAGTACCTCAAAAGAAATCATTCGTTCAGAGAAGATAGAAAGAACTTCAAGAAGGGCAAAGTTGTGCATGAAGTAAAAGAGGTACCAAAGTTCGAGGGTGCAGTTGTTGATGCCGAGATACGTGCTCTCGTGTCATGAGCCGGAACCGCCATCAATTTGCGGGATATGGTGTAACGCATAATTGGACTCACGTGGCCTTTAACGAATCTCGTATTACAAGCACCTCGAACTTCCCCATAACATCGATGTGATGCACACCGAAAAGAATGTCGGGGAGTCCCTTTTTCACACAGTCCTGAACATTCCTGGGAAGTCAAAGGATAATGTCAAGGCTAGAGTTGATGTTGAGAAGCTTTGTGATAGGAAGAGATTACACATGCATCCTCCTACTGTCCGTCGAAACAATTGGTTCAAGCCGCATGCCTACTACTGCCTTGATAATGTCCAAAAGAAGGAGTCATTTAGGTGGCTCAAATACGTCGTGATGTTTCCTGACGGTTATTGTTCGAATATAAGTAAGGGAGTCAATCTTTTGACGGGACAAGTCAACGGGCTAAAGAGTCACGACTATCATATATGGATTGAGCGGCTGATGCCGGTGATGGTTCGAGGGTATCTCCCCGAAAAAGTATGGCGAGTGCTTATGAGTTGAGCCATTTCTTCCGCACCTCTGTGCTAAGCGATATGTCCTCCGGTGATTGAGAAGCTGCAAGTTCAGCCGAGTTGCTATGCAATTTGGAGATGATCTTTCCGCCAGGCTTCTTTACTCTGATGGCACATCTCATTGTGCACCTCGCAAACGAGGCACTATTGGGGCCGTGCAATTTCGTTGGCAATTTTGTATTGAGAGAGAGTTTAAGTATATTGAAAGATAATCGGAAACAAATCCAAGATTGAAGCATGCATAGTGAAGCAACATGCCTTCGGAGATGGCAGACGCCATGACAACCCATCGGCCCGATGATGTTCCCACTATGCATAACCCGGTCTCTCGTTACAATGTCGACCTGCCCAAGAATGACCCCAATCTCGAACTATTCCAATTTCCCGGTGGCAAGGCCGGTAAAGGACTAAAATATAGGTTGCCAAAGGAAGAGAAGGATTGCATACTATGTGCTTATGAACATGAAGGAAGTGGTCGATTTCATTAGGTAAAATGGTGAACACCCTATTTCTCTATGCAGCTAGTAACTCGGTCTCCGTCTAATGCTTATTTTCTCCTTCTTAGCGATTTCACGGATGAACAGTGGCCGGGACCGACTGATCCGTCTCCCATGGAGTTGGACACTCTACTGAAAGAGGGTGCTCCCGGAAATAAAAAAAACTTTGTGTCCTGGTTTATGGAAAAAGTAATTTCTAACCTGTCCATCTTACCTTGCAATATGTGACTTGTCGCTCTTATTCCACGTAACTACTGAACGCAACAAATTCCTCTTGTACCTGTAGGGAGCTGATCCCAATGTTGAGATGTCAGATGAGCTGAAATGTGTTTCCCAAGGTTGTAACAGTGTCGTCATGAAGTATGAGAAGTATGATGTGAATGGGTTTCGCTTCCATACAGAGACGCACCAGAAAGGGCGATCAATGCAAAACGGTAAATACCGGGGTGTTCACCAAAGGAGCCGATTCCCTTGATTACTACGGAAGGTTAGAGAATGTATACGGCTGACCTTTCAATCGCATTTAATGTCGAACTCAATCTTGTTGTGTTCAAGTGCCACTGGTTTGACCCAAGGGGTGGACCGAAGTACCCCTTCCATTGGGTTAGTTGAAGTTAGGCCTTCAACCACCTATAGCGGAGCCGACGTCTTTGTTGTTGCTCACCAAGCCAACCAAGTTTATTATTTGCCCTACCCATGCCAGAAAGCAGAACTCTAGGGCTGGGAAGTCGTGTTCGTGTATCGCCACATGGTAACCTACCGATTCCCTCCGAGGACGATTACAACAACATTAACCCTTTAACGTACGAGGGAATTTTCTATCAAGAGCAAGAGGACTTCGGACACTTTGATTTAGAACCGGTTGATCTTGAGGACCTTGGGAATGATGTAGAAACTCGGGGTGAGTCAGTGGTGAATCTACATGACATAAGTATGCTCGAGAAGCTCCATACCGAGAATGACAACGATGATGAGCCTACACCCTTAGATGAGAATCCAGATTTCTACTCAAAAGATAGTGATAGTGAGAATGAGAATGAGAATGAGAATGAAAATGATAGTGAGTATTTATTTTTTAATGCATTTTATTTTGTCTTTGTGCTTAACTGTTTTCTTAATTGCATTATGCCTTTATTATTTGTGTATACATTTTATTATGTATTTGTGCTTAACTGTTTTCTCTTACTTAATGCAGGTGATTGAACAATATGAGCAGCGGCAAGGCAACCAGTTCGTCCTTGCTTAATGCGCTGAAGCAGCGCAAGAAAAGTGCTACACGGAGTGGGAGACAGCCAAATCCCAATCCGCGTTACCCCGATCTTGCTCCTGGCCGGAGGACGGGTCGAGGCCGAGGTTGAGGAGGACGAGGACGAGGTGCCACGGAGGAGGCGTGGACTTTGACCCACCACCCTGCTTCTCAGCGACGTGGCTCTGAGTTGTTCTGAGCAGCCTTTCAGGGCCGAGAGGGAGGCAGAGTCCGAGAGGGAGGCGAGGACCGAGAGGGAGGCGGGGACCGATACGAAGGCGAACACTAGCCGCGAGTTGGTGGGGCCGAAGAAATTGCGGAATCGTGGGGAATCGGGAGTCCCTGATGAGAAGTTTGAGCCTAGGACTCAGGAGGCGAAAGCCCTTATTATTTCAGATGGCCTTGAGTAAGTGTACTAATTTGGCAATTTAAAACATTTTATTTCATGTTGGTCATAAATAATTATTGTGTACTAATGTTTATTATTGTGCAGCAATTGGACATTTCCTCCGGGGACGAAGCCTCGCCTTCCTAACAGCCTTGTTGGAGCTCTGATTAGGAAGTTCTGGCCGGGCTATCACATTACCCATGAGGGTGACAGGAAGCTAGCTACCACTTGGGCGGACTACCAGACTACCCGTGTCCCGGGCTTTCCGACAGCTGCTGATGCTGTCATCACCAAGTTTTGGGTAAGGCATATTTCTCGAGTTATGTTCATACTTGATGACCCCACCGTGCTAACTCATGACTCTTATGCATGATTGAAGTGCTTTTACCATGTGGCCGAGGAGGACCAGGAGAAGGTGCAGAGGACTTTGCTTGGGGCTTGTGTGAAGTTGACCCCCTAGGTGTGGTACAACCAGAAGGTCACAGCCGCTAGCCACTTCTAGGCTGACAGGGGCGTGAGGGTCAGGAAGGAAGACATTGTCGGTAGGAAACCTAATCCTGAGTACTCGATGACGCCAGAAGAGTACATGTCGGTGAGTAAACTGTCAATGAGATTCTACATTGCTTCTAAGTTGCCATTGCATTGTCTGGAGTTGAGTATTGCATTTTCAGGTTATCCCCGATTGGGCCGAGCCGCATCGACTCGCATGGGAGGAGCTGGTTAGGACGAGGTGGCTCAGAGAAGACGAGGAGTTTGCAGCCTTGTCGAGGCGGAACGCGGATAACCGAGGTTATGGTGGAACGCACTGCGCGGGAAACCGCAACTTTGACCGCTTCAAGGGGAAGGTGGTACGTATATACATGGAACGACCTGCGTGCATTTCTGCTTATGTTTGTACTTCATATGCATAATATTTTCTTTTCGCGATACAGGTGGCCGAGGCACAACCCGGGAGGTGATTCATGACGCCGCCGTATGAGATGATGCGAAAGAATCCCAATTACTCGAGCCTCAACCCTCGTTGTCCGTGTACTTAAGACCGCCTGTAACGACTTGGGGAACTACAAAGACGATGGTGAAGGCTCGTCACCCCATGTGGATGACCCCATTCACGGAGATCGACGAGAGTCGTTGGTCCTGTCGGGGCACGGATTGCAGCATGGACGCCTCAAGATTCTGAATAAGAAGGTCAAGCCTACCCTCAGCACGAGCTTCAGCCGTCTCAAGGCTACCTACCCCGCCGACGGCCCCCTATCCCATGGCCATGGCTCTGCCGCCTCCGCCGAGGATGTAAGTTTTTCTCGTTTTCATCATCTTTATGAGTTTTGTTCCTGCATGGCTAACCGCTGACGAGATTCCTTGTATTTGAAATTGTAGTCTGAGTTAGACGCGGCCTACGAAGCCGCTTATGAGGAATATCGTGTGGCCTTTCGCAAAGATCGAGGCGAATGCGATCTACATGCAATACGTAAATGTAAGTCCGAACCTTTATTTTTGCAAAAGATACAAGTCCCACTTCCCCGCTTGTTGTACTACGACCTGACTTCTAAACTATCTTGCGTGCCATGATGGTGAATATTCAAACTGGCGAATAGAGATTTAGGGCCCGTGCCTCCCATGCCAGGTCCGATGCCATTTTGGCAATCGAAGGAAAGCTTCGCTAGGACCTACTACGCATCGACGCCGTAAGTTCTTTGCGAACCCACCGTTATCGCTTTACTTTGCCTCGCAAGTTGCTAACATGTAGGCAACATGTAGGAATGGAGCTTCGGGAACCGCACTTTGGCCACGCCGCCGGATGGGCATCGATCACACCGCTTCATGACGATGGTCCATCTCCTGGCCATTCGCAGTGGTTCTCCCGAGCTTCACACTTCTCCTACTCCCTCGCCAGGTGGCTCTTCTGCTGCTTCTACTGGACGCAACCCTCGGCAGAGGTCGCCACTTTTCACCAGGGGAGATCTCGGGTACACCCCCTCTCCTCCAGAGTTGTAGGCATGTGTGATGATGTCGATGATCTTGTATGACTAATGTATGGATGATCTTGGATGACTGATGTTGATACATGTATGGCATATGTGATCTTGTTTCAATTGGTGTGGAATATATATTGCATGGATGTATGGATGATGTATGGATGTATGGATGATGATGTATGGATGTATGGCTGCTGTGAGTGCTGCTGCTGCTGCAAAAAAATTCAAAAAAAACTGTGCATTTGATACGCCGACGGCCTTGCCCTCGGTGTAGGAGGTAAGCGTGACCAAATGGTCAAGGCTACGCCGACGGCAAGGCCCTCGGCGTAGGGCCAGCCCGCTGCCGGGCCGCGCTGCCTCCACGTGGCAGGTGAGTACGCCGAGGGGAGGCCGTCGGCGAGCAGCGCGCGCCAGCCGCGCTGCCTCCACGTGGCAGGCGACGCCGAGGGAGGCCGTCGGCGTAGCTGCTGCGCCAGGCCGCCCACCAGCCTCCACGTGGCTTAGTACGCCGAGGGTGAGGCCGTCGGCGTAGCCGACGCGCCGTTAACTGGCCGTGTGACGGCGCGGTCCACGTTCGCCGACGGTCTCTACGCCGACGGGCACCGTCAGGCCGTCGGCGTTGACCTATGCCGACGGTCTTGTCCTACGCCGACGGCCGCGCCTGCTCCGCCGAGGGAGAGGTCCGCCGAGGAAGGTACGCCGAGGGCAGCCGTCGGCGTAGCGTACGCCGAGGGTTTTCCTGGCTACGCCGACGGCAATATGCCCTCGGCATACCGAGCTTCTCCTGTAGTGCCCTTCCCTCACTACATCACGGTAGTCATTTTGGGGCACTTCAAAGTGCCCCTATATGTGATCAAAATGTCTCTAAAGGGATTTAGAGGCACTTTAAAATATGACACTAATACTCATGTCCCTAAAAGTTTTAGAGGCACTTTAAAAGAAATAGCCCAAAAAACTTTAGTGACACTAAGAGAAATGCCCCTAAAACCTTTAGTGGCACTAAGAGAAATGCCCCTAAAGCCCTTTAGTGGCATTATGAGAAATGTCTCTAAATCTCTTTAGTGGCACTAAGAGAAATGCCCCTAAAACCTTGTTAGAATTGATCGTGCCCATGCTACCCGCGTAAACTAGAAGCGTGCTTACCCATGTGCCATTTTCACTAGCTACCGAGAGGTTGAGCGATGGTTGTACACGTCGTGTGACCATAATACGTGTGAAGGGAAATTCGTGAAACATTACTCCATTCGATCCATAATACGTGTGATTTAGTAGAATCTCTATTCTCTATTATATACTAAAAGCAATATAAGGTTGTTTTTCGAGACACCACGTTGATCCATATCATCAAAATTATTTTGACTATTAGATAAAAAATCTACGGCTATGATATAAGAAGCGACTAGGACTCATAATTAGGTACACAACACGTTAATTACGTAACAAGTTGGACACGTGGCAGGTCATTGTGCGTGGAACTTATAAAGTTTGTGCCAGCGATTAAGACTACACATTATCTTTTACGTACAGAGTTGGATGTATAATTTGTAGAGTCCGTGTCAAGATAAATAGATGAAGAGAAAACTTGGCATTGGTTCGACGAACGAAATAGAAAAGGAAGATATTTCTTCAAGAAAAAGTGTCCAGATTAGATCCATCTGGGTATGATCATATCCTCCTCTTCCCCCGACGATCTCCTTTTATCAATTGCCTCCTCAATCTTCGCTCACGCTGCCAAGGATTCCTGAGCGACTGCCGCCGATGTTGTTGCCATCCATCTCCACACCTTCCTCCATACAGTAACTTCACCTGATCGTCCTTACTCTGCCGTTGTTCACGTTTGATTTTCAGAAGTCACTACAGGACGCGCGCGCTACGCCGAGGGCAAAAAACCGTCGGCGTAGGCTAAAATGCCCTCGGCGTATGCTACGCCGACGGCTGCCCTCGGCGTATGCCTCCTCGGCAAAGGGCTCCCTCGGCGAAGCACATAGAGGCCGTCAGATCGAAATGTCGGGCGATGTTACGCCGAGGCAATGCCTCATGTGGCCGTCGGCATAGCTTGTTGACAGGTTGCAAAAAATTTTTTTTTTTAAAAAATTAAATTTTTTTTTTCTCAATTTTTGAATCTTTAAATTGTTTGACTCGTTGATCTCTCACTTTGAACATTTTTAACACTAATTACACTTAATATTTAATTAAATTGCAGTCTTGGTCAAACTTCCCGGAAGGTCACCCATCCTAATACTACTCCAGCTCCAGCACGCTTAACTTCCTCGTTCCTTCAGAATCTGTTTCCGCAAAGTAATTCATACATTGTTGTCAATACTATGATATCAATCCTATTAACCCTTATATCAACATGTCACATGTTTGTATTTTTTGAAATTACAAACAATTATTTACATAAACATTAATGAATAAGTAAAAATATTATTGAATTCAAATAAAAATATAATAATTTTACTTTTTTGTATTTTTCTATTTAATATGGAATAATTAATATCTTTAAATCTATAAATCGGAATTTAACAAATAATATGTCTAAATTGGTCATAAAAATGAGAGGAATCCCAATATGATATCCATATCAACTAATCACAAACCCTCCGTTTTTGAATTATCTATTTGGTGGTTGCTTTAGAAAATTCCCTTTTTGCGCTCGGATAATGAAAAATGGCTTTTTGGAATCGATGAAAAGGAAAACTTGCATTGAATCTTTGATAAAATAGCATATTGTGAACCTAAAAATGATTTTTGTAAAAAAACATGAGCATCGTATCATGTACATGTAGTTCATATCTGACCCACTTCCTGCCGATTCGGCAGGAATTTGTCTTTTTCACCAAAGGTGGATGGAAAGGTTTCGGAACCCCCTGTTGGGACATTGTCCATATAAGGTGGTATAGTATTTTAGTAAAATGTGGTGGTAGCATTTTGATTTAGCCATTTGGTGGTTGCTTCACAAAATCGTCCATTTTTATGCTCTAAAATGGGAAATGGCTTTTGGTACGCATTTAAAAGGAAAATTTCCTCCTGCAACATTGTTCGCCATCCCATGATGCATGTGTATGCACAATATGAGTACATTATCACAAACTATG
Source organism: Avena longiglumis (assembly GCA_030063025.1). NCBI lineage: Eukaryota > Viridiplantae > Streptophyta > Magnoliopsida > Poales > Poaceae > Avena > Avena longiglumis. The sequence goes on from CP125979.1 coordinate 96,777,287, forward strand.
CCTTGATTCTAGCCATGACATTGGTCATTTGACCCGAAAGCCAAGAAACCTCGAATGAGATAGGTCATTTTGTGAAGGTTTTTTTGACACATAATCAATATATCAAGTTTAATATTTTTACTTATAACTATGTCACATAATATGACACCACGCGAAGGTTTTGCATTGTTTCGATCGTTTTTGAATGTTTTATGCCCGTTTTAAACTATCGTCAAACTTTGTCGAATCCACGGCATGAGGATTCTTAGCTCGGGGCCGAGCCTCGCTAAACCTGCATTGGATCTTTGATAAAATAGCATATTGTGAACCTAAAAATGATTTTTGTAAAAAAACATGAGCATCGGATCATGTACCTGTAGTTCATATCTGACCCACTTCCTGCCGATTCGGCAGGAATTTGTCTTTTCACCGAGGTGGACGGAAAGGTTTCGGATTCCCCTGTTGGTACATTGTATATATAAGGTGGTATAGTATTTTTGTAAAATGTGGTGGTACCATTTTGAATTAGCCATTTGGTGGTTGCTTCACAAAATCGTCTGTTTTTTGTGCTCGGAAAATAGGAAATGGCTTTTTGGTGCGACGAAAAGGAAAACTTCCTCCTGCAACATTGTTCTCCATCCCATGATGCATGTGTATGCATAATATGGGCATATTATCACAAACTATGCCTTGATTCTAGCCATAACATTGGTCATTTGACCCGAAAGCCAAGAAACCTCGAATGAGATAGGTCATTTTGTGAAGGTTTCTTTGAGACATAATTAATATACCAAGTTTGATATTTTTCCTTCTAACTATGTCACATAATATAACACCACGCGAAGGTTTCGCATTGTTTCGATCATTTTTGAATTTTTTATGCCCGTTTTAAACTATATATAATGTTTTATGTTTTACTTAATTTTTATTTACAAATGTGTAATATTTGAGTGTAGATAGATAGGTCTTATTTTTCTGCAAATTTTGATATATTATTTGTATTTTTCCGAATTAGAATGATTTAGTTATGATTTTTCAAAGTTTAATGAGATAAAATAAAAAATAGCTACGCCGAGGGCAGCCGTCGGCGTAGCATAGGATATGCCGAGGGCAATTCTACGCCGACGGCTGCTTGGCGGAGCTGGCCTAGACGATGGCTACGCCGACGGCCCCGATATTTGGCCGTCGGCGTAGCTACCGGCCGTCGGCGTAGCTTCTCATTCCTGTAATGAGTGATTATGCCTCGGTTCAAAAAGAGCTCTTGCCCTGTCAGGGATACCGGCCAGAGGGATCGCGTTCATTATCCCAGGAAATAGTAAGACAACGACTGGGTAAGAGCAGGGAGTACTCTGCAATCTGCATACGCACGGGCGCACGGCCAAAAGGTATATCTAAACTTGCGTCTATTAATTTGAGATTTAATATGTCATGTGTGCTAATGTGTGTGGTCATCCAGCGTCAGGTTGAGACTCTAATTAACTAGCAAAGTCGATGCCATATGGATAGAAGAAGCCGCTGCATGCTCATATACTCAATGTAGTTGCATGAAGTCATGTCTATGTTGAGTTGATTATCAAGAAGTGTATGCTCAATAGTTGTTGGATAATTCATGCCAAGTCGCCGAGACTAGCAAAGGTTAGTCTGTGTGTATGCCCACTATATAAGTTCTTGGCACCATGCATCTGATATTCAAACTGATTATTAATTTTGTCACCGGTAATGACAAACTCTGACCTTGGAAAGTAAGGTCTACCATTTTGTTATGTGGAAGTTCATATGGTTTAATTAATTTAGTTATACATTTATTATCTAATATGACATGACCGATCAAGTCTCTAGCTCCATTGCTAGGATGTATTCATTCTGATAACCATCGATTATTGTCTGACAAAATAAATACATGCCAAGTAGGTTATTACATGAATTATTTTCTAAGCACACTAGCTAGGACCACTGAATTTTCTTATTGATCGAACATATTTTCTAAATCGGTTGATGTCATATGTCATTCCCGCCAATGGGAAAATTTATATCTCATCTCATGAAGTATCCACTTGATGAACAATTTATTCTAAAGAACTTTAGATTGAGAGGATTATAAGAGATGTATATGTTACTAGGTTATGGTATCTTCTCAAATACATTCTATATATAAATTATTAGAAGGAAAAAAGTCAAGTAATAGAATAAGCATTCTGAAAAGCACAAAAGCTACCCATCGGATTTAGCAGGACTTCACATAGTATGCAATTGGAAGGGAGTTCCATTGCATGGCAATCCGCTCAGATGTAAAGAAGAACATGAGACTTACATCTATAGCCTTCGGGCACATCTGGCGGGGCAAGAGTTACATCACCTCAGAGTGCTTGCTCAAGATAGAGCATGTACTAATACGAAAAATTGAACACAGAAACTTACATGACTAACAAAGAGGATTGTTTCAGAAAAAGACAGTCGACATTGGTTTTATCTTCAATTTCGATGATTGAGACTTGCGTTCTTATTTTTTAAATTAATTTGTTTATTATTTCTTAGAAATAACTTCCTCTGTTCCACAACATAAGATGATTCAGTAGCCTGATTTTTTTCTTATAGATCACTTTGTACTAAGTTAAAAAAAATCTCTTCCCCATAAAGGAAAATATTTTTGTGACCAAAAACTTTTGGGAAAAGAATAGGGACCATAGGTTCTAACAAGATACTAATATAGTATGATGACAACACTAATAAGTGTCAGTGGACAATACACCTTGGAGACTATATCAATGTTTAAAATGTTGTTGTGGCATAGAAGCAGAATAGTAAATTATAAACGATTAAAAGTACCTCTCTATCTTTCACTATGGACGTCAATGTACAAAACGAATGTTGATAAGAAAGTAGTATTGTTACATTCGACATTAAAAAGGGTTCACAATTCTATAGTTAGGCCTAAATAGTCAACAGTACACCTAAGCGATTATATATATCCATGTCTAAAATTGTTCGTGTGTCTCAATGTAAGGGTGAATAATATTGGTTGTGTGCATCTATAAAAGCATATGTCAGGGCTATGCTCCCATTTTGAAAAAGAAATGTAAGGGCGAATATGAGGAAAAAGTAGAAATATATAATAATTTAATTTGTATGCATGTTAGTGCAGTGAATTCATTTGTTGTATCCTCTTTGCCAAAAAAATACATATTGTTCTCCCGTTAAAAAAATCAACTGACTCTATTAGCACCTTCAGCCAAAAAATGAAGTTTTTGTGTTGTTACAACAATATTTTCATTTGAATTTATGTTCTCACAATGTAAGACACCACGTCTAGGAAACAAGGATCAATCTGATAAACTACAAAATAAGGCAAACTACCCAAACATGGTAGAACCAACTTTATATATGTATAAACATGATTTGATCTTTTTTGTTGAATCTTTCCATAACCATATGTATAAATATCATATTGATTTTCCAGCCCTATTTAATTGGTGTTATTGACGGATCTGATGACTTTGTCCAAATAATGTATCCAACGATATGGTGGTTGTTCAATTTTAAATGGACCAGAATATATAGATATTAAAACATTCAAAATCTTGGTGACCGCAACCAAATTGTATTGTTTTCTATCACAAATGTCTATTTAAACATTATAAATAAAATATATTTTTATTATCTAACACCTTCAACATAATAAAGATATTGCCCTCGCATTTGCGAGGGCCACGTTGCTAGTTCGTACTAAATAGTGACACTTATTATGAACGAGGAAGTACGAAGAATATAACTATCGTGTGTTGGCCCAGCCCTGAGGGCGCATAGAGTACACGTAATCTCACTATTCTGACGTTATGGGGTTCCCTTTTGAGATGCTCAAGTCATCAGTTCTTTATAAGCTCGGTCTTCATTAGCTCGTGAGCTGAGCCCCCATTTCTTGGCGCGTCGCCAAGCTCGCCTAGTTCCTGCTTCGCCCCATTTACATATCCCTCTACGTGCTCTAGTAGTAGAGCGTCACAAATTTACTGATCCTCCACCTACTACTTAAAGGTAGGTAAGGGCAAAATGTTTTTAAAGGTAGTACCTTTAAGGACACTTTGATGGAAATGCATCTAAAGTTAGTATCTTTAGGGGCACTTGGCAAAATTCCTTTAAAGATAATATCTTTAGGGGCACTTTGATGGAAAATGCCTCTAAAGGTAGTATCTTTAGGGACACTTGGCAAAATATCTCTAAAGGTAATATCTTTAGGGGCACTTTGATAAAAATGCCTCTAAAGATAGTATTTTTAGGGGAACTTGGCAAAATGCCTCAGTATCTTTAAGGGCACAAGGCAAAATGTCTCTAAAGGTACTAACTTTAGGGGCACTTCGATGGAAATGCCTCTAAAGGTATTACCTTTAGGGCATTTGACAAAATGTCTGGGTACCTTTAGGAGCACTTGGCAAAATGCCTCTAAAGATAATATCTTTAGGGGCACATCGATAGAAATGCCTTTAAAGGGTGTATTTTAGGGGCGCTTGGTAAAATGCCTCTAAAGGTAGTATCTTTAGGGGCACTTTGATGGAAATGCCTAAAGATAGTATATTTAGGGGCACTTGTCAAAAATGCCCCAAATTAATACATTTAGAGGCATTTTCAGAAGTGCCTCTAGCCAAAGTGCCCCTAAAGGTGTACCGTGTACTAGTGCCTCCTCCTTCCCTGCTTCTTCCCTCTTGGAATCGACCATGCCCACGGGTCCACGTAAACAAGAGGATGGTATGGGTGGCTAGGCGACACGGAGCACGCCCGCCGAGGGTGGGGACGTCGGCAGTTAGTTCGTTGCTGGCAGAGGGGGGTGGTGGTGGTGACGGCGACGGTGAATCCTCTTTCATCTTGCTGTCGGAAGGTTTATCTCCCCTCCCTCCAACCCACTCCTTCTTCCCCATCGTAAACGTTGGCAACCTGTCAGAATTGCCTATGTGCACCTTGTTAGAATTGACTGTGCCCATGGTACCCGTAAATTACTAGAATCGTCGTTACCCACCATGTGCCGTTTTTTCCCTTAGCTAGCACGAGGTTGAGCGATGGCGTATACGTCCCAAAAGCAAGAGAAAGGAAATTCGTGAAACATTACTCTCTTCAATCCATAATAAGTACGTGTGATTTAGTAGAATTTGTACTAAATAGCGACACCTAAATTATGAATATGAGGGAGTACAAATTAAGAATATATATAACTACCATGTGTTGGCCCAGCCATCAGGGGGCGCATAGAGCACGTAGAATATAACTATTCATACGCTACGGGGGTTCATTCCCCTTTTGAGACGCTCAAGTGAGTTCTTTATAAGCTTGGTGTTCATCAGCTCGTGTGCTGAGCCCCCATAATTTCTCGACGCGTCGCCCCATTTACATCCCTCCACCTTCTTCTCTAGTAGAGCGTCACAAATGTACTAGTGTCTAGTAGTACTGATCCTACGCCTACTAATGCTACGACGACGAACTCCACCACCACATCTCACGCCCGCAACACAACACACACCAGAAAGAGAGCGATCGAGTACATAATCTAGATGTGATGTGCACGCAGCTAATAAGCTAGCTCGTTCACGCTTTTCCTTATTAGCCGCAGCTGACGCAGAGGACGGCTCCGGTACGGTGCAGGTTCGGTAGATGAGAGAGCCGGCCGGCCCTTATCGTGGGCGTACGTGGGCGTGAGAGGCATCGGGAGCCTGCCATGACTCCGGGCCGTGCTTCGCGGCTACGGAGCAGTGTTCGGTAACAACGGCCTCCACGTGTTCACAAGAGCCAAGGCACTATCCAGCCGGGTCTGGGTTGGCCTTGGGAGCGTACGTCAAGAAGGTTGGGAGTGTGCTGGCGGCGCTGGCCTTATCCCGTCCGATTTGGAGGATTCACTATTCCACACTCCACCACGCTTCACTTTTCTGTTTCTTCAGAATCTCTTTCCGCAAAGCAAATTTATACATTATTGTCAATACTATGATATCAATCATGTTAACTTTTATATCATCATGTCACATGTTTGTATTTTTTGAAATTACAATCAATTATTTAAGTAAACAACAATGAATAAGTAAAAATATTATTAAATTCAAATAAAAATATAATTATTTTTTGTATTATTCTATTTAATATAGAATAATTAATATCTTTAAATCTGTAAATCGGAATTCGACAAATAATATGTCTAAATTGGTTATAAAAATGAGACGAACCCAAATACGATATCAGTATCAACTTATCACAAACTATGCCATAATTCTTACCATAATTTCATTTGCCCGTTTAAAACGGCACGCATAAAGATTCTTAGCTCGGGGCCGAGACTCTCTAAACTTGAAGTGGATCTATGATGAAACATCATATTGTGAACCTAAAAATGATTTTTGTAAAAAATTATGAGCATCTGATCATGTACCTTTAGTTCATATCTGATCCACTTCCTACCGATTCGGCAGGAATTCATCTTTTTCACCAGGGATAGACAGAAAGGTTTGAGATCTCCCTGTTAGGACATTATCCATATAAGGTGGTCTAGTATTTTTGAAAAATGTGGTGGTAGCATTTTTAATTACCCATTTGGTGGGGTTTTTCACAAAACCGTCCGTTTTTGAACTCGGAAAATGGAAAATGGCTTTTTAGTGCGACGAAAAGAAAAACTTCTTCCTGAAACATTGTTCGTCATCTCATGATGCACATGTATGCACAATATGGACGCATTATCATAAAGTATGCCTTTATTCTAGATATAACATTGGTCATTTGACTCGATAGATGAGAGAGCCTTCTTCGTGGGCGTGAGAGGCATCGGGAACCTGCGATGACTCCAGGCCGTGCTTCACGGCTACGGAGCGGTGTTCGGTAACAATGGCCTCCACGTGTTCACAAGCGTCAAGGTACTATCTAGCCGGGTCTGGGTTGGCCTTGGGAGCGTCAGGAACAACGGCGGTACGTTGGCGGCGCTGGTCTTATCCCGTTCAGAGGATTCACCAGCGGAGGCGTCCTGTTCGGCCGCCTCAGAGTTGGTGCCAGCAGGTACGGTGCCGGAGGAAGTGCAGGAGGCATTAATTACGCCTTGAGGCCCTCTTTGATTCATAGGATAGGAAACACATAGAAAAAGAAAATACATAGGAATAGGAAAGGGTGACAGTGTGCTATCCTGAGAATCAAGGTCGTCTCATTTCGTGTGCACAGGAATCGGAGAATGAAGTCTAGGTGGATGTTATTTTCCTATACGTTTTGCCTTGAATCGGGGTTACAAAGGAAAATATCTTATGGATTTCCCTTTCACCATTTCTTTGAATCAAAGCAATAAACAGTAGCTTCTTAGAAAAAAATTCTAATCCTCTACTTTTCCTCCACGTTTCCTCCAAATCAAAGGAGCCCGAGCCTTCGTGGTGATTTTGCTAGTGCAGGTGCCGGGAGATAACGATAGCTTTGCGTGCAAGGTGTGTGGACTTAGTTTGGCATGCGATGGTCTCCAAGTATGTCGCGATGTTCATGTATCATATTATCTAGCTAATGGTGCATACCCATGTGTCTAACTACCTGGGTAATGAGGTCATTTTTGCGACGTTCTTAATTCGGTGTCGTCCGTCGACTAAATACGAATAAATTCTTGAAAGACAATTAGACAAGCAGGTAAGAACATATTTTTTTAAGATAAAGGGAGTTTTATTATTAATTAAAAGTTTAAATTTTACACCTAGTCTCTGCATAAATAAGATGCACACGGCCAATTCAACTTGAAGGACACAAAGCTAGAAAAAGACGAATTACTTATCATAATGAAGAATTGCAAAAAGGCCTAGGGTGTTCAAGGAGGGACAATTCGGTAAGAACATATCATAAGTAAAAAAGAACATATTACTCACCCACCTGTCTCACCCTTCTCGCCCCCAGAGGGCGAGAGGAGCGCCCCCACCCTCCCTGGTTAAACCTCTCTCTCCCTCCTCGTGGCTTGGAGCCAGGGTGGGGACCTATTACTACTAGTGACGGTTCTCAAAGGGCGGTGGCGTTCTGGCTTCGGCGCGATGCTGCGTTAGCGGCAGCTCGGCTGTAAATATCCGTAGCGACCGTCAAAAGACGGTTGCATCCAGACGCCATAGGTTCTCCCTGATTCTCTGGGAGGAAAAAGCCCAGAGCTGAATCTATTGTGACGCCATGTGGATAACCTGAAAAAAAATATTGAACTCCAGCCTTGTTAAAGATAATATTATTATGACACCTCCAAATAGACCAACATAAAGCTGAAATGCCTATACGAATTTTAGCTTTATTAGCCATGTCCATTCAGTTAAGACAATTGCCAAACATGTTAGTGATATTGGTTGGTGGTGGAATATTGTAAGTGCAAAACACAATGCGCCAAACAATCTTAGCGAAAGGACATGATAAAAATATGTTCAATCTCTCATTCTCATCACAAAAGCAGCATTTTTGACATCTATTCCAATTTCTCTTTGCTAGATTATCCTTTGTTAGCAAAACTTTACTATTGAGGAACCACATAAAAATCTTTATATTCAGTGGGATTAACTTCCATAGTTATCTTCTGGAAAACCGTGGATGTCCATTCATAAGATCTTCATACATAGATTTTATGGCGAACACCCCATTATCTGTTAACTTCCACTTAAAAGAATCCGGTTCATTTGTCAAGACTATTGGCATTAATCTCTGACAGAGATGCAACCATGTATCCCATTTATTCCCAGTTAAATTTATCTTAAAACCAATGTTGAGAGGAGTTTGAGATAAAATGGTATGAGCGGATATATTTTTACGATGGAGGATGTTATATAAGCAAGGATATTGTTTAGCGAGAGACACCTCTCCGAGCCAGACATCCTCCCAGAAACGAGTATTCATCCTATTACCAATTTTGAAAAAAAACCTAGCAAATTACTCTTCTTTTACTCGCATTAGGCCTTTGCAAAATGGTGAATCTGTCAGTTTTACTTCAACTTGTGCTAATGTTTTATTTTTCAGATATTTGTTGTGTAACAACTCTTGCCACACACCCTCTTCTGGAAGTAGTTTAAACAACCACTTGTTGAGTAAACATTTGTTTTGAGTTCTAGCACTTCAATACCTAATCCACCCTGATCTTTAGGTCTACAAATAATGTTCCAACATGTTAATAATTATTTCTTCTTATGTTCATCGCATTGCCAAAAAAGCGTGAACGATAAAAGTCCTTCGGTACTTCAAGAAAAGACAACATAAATATGGGCATAATTGTTAGGACTAAATTGATTAAGACAAGTCTATCCCCATAGGACAAAAGCTTGTCATGCCAACATCCTAACTTTCCTTCAAAACGATTCTCTACATGGTGTTGCGAAGTTTCCTGTAATGGATTGGTACCCCTAAGATACCTAAACGACAGGAACCCGATTCGCATCCAAAAATGTCCCTATACTTTTGTTCTTGTTTGGAATCCTTTTCAAAACAATAAATTTTACTTTTGTGGAAGTTAGTCTTAAGACCTGACAGCTGCTCAAAGATGCACAAAATCAGTTTCATGTTTACCGCTTTCTGAAGATCATGCTCCCATGAATGAAATTGTGTCACCAGTGTACTGTAGAATGGAGACCCCCACTACAGGAGAAGCTGAATACGCCGACGGCCGGGTCGCATCGGCGTAGGCCCTAAATGCCGTCGGCGTAGGCTGGCTCGACGGCAGCCGTCGGCGTACAGCCCCGTAGGCGTAGCCTCTTCTCCCGTCGGCGTATATAGCTACGCCGACCATATGGGGCCCACCTAGATGACTAACGGCCGTTTGGCTACGCCGACGGCTTTACCGTCGGCCTAGATTTTTTTAATTTGTTTTGTTTAACTTGTTAATCTCACATGGACATTTTTAATTCTAAGTATACTTAGTCTCAAGTCAAATTGCACAATTAGTCAAACTTCCCAACCGGTCACCCATCCTAATACTACTCCAGCCTCAGCACGCTTAACTTCTTCGTTCTTTTCATGAGCTTCCGACAAAGAAACTAGAACTTGTTGTGAATATTATCATATCAAACCTATTAACCATTACACTATAATGTTAGACATATTTGTTTTTTTTTACATTTCATACAATTTTTTGAGTAAACAACAATAAATAAGTAATAATAATCTTGAATTCAAATAAAAATAAAATAAATTATATTTATTTTGCTTTTTATTTAAATTTTAATAATTCATATCTACAAATCCGTAAATCACAATTCGACAAATAATATATCCAAATCGATCAGAAAATGAGAGGAATCCAAATATGACATACCTATCATCTATTTAATTATATATCATAAATTTTAAATATTAGACCAACTGAAACTATGTCAAGATTCATGAAACACCCCATTTTTGGCACTCGGAAAATAAAAAATGGCTTTTTGGTGCGACGAAAAGGAAAACTTCCTCCTGCAACATTGTTCGCCATCCCATGATACACATGTGTGCACAATATGAACACATTATCGCAAACTATACCGCGATTATAGCAATAACATTGGTCATTTGACCTGAAATCCAGAAAACCTCGATTGAGATAGGCCATTTTGTGAAGGTTTTTTTAAGACTCAATGAATATACCAAGTCTGGTATTTTTCCATGGAACTATGTCATATAATATGACACCACGCGAAGGTTTTGAATTGTTTCGATCGTTTTTTAATTTTTTATGCCCATTTCAAACTATCGTCAAACTTCCTAAATCGAGGGGCATGATGATTCTTAGCTCGGGGACGAGTCTCACTAAACTTGCATTAGATCTCTGATGAAATAGCATATTGTGAACCTAAAAATGATTTTTACAAAAAATCATGAGCAATATATCATGTACCTGTAGTTCAAATCTAACTCATTTCCTATCGATTCAGCAGGAATTTGTCTTTTCACGAGAGGTGAACGGAAAGGTTTGAGATTCCTAGGTTGGGAAATTGTCCATTCAATATGGTCTAGTATTTTTAAAAAATGTGGTATTACCATTTTAAAACTTTCATTTGGTGGTTGCTTCACAAAAACACCCCGTTTTTTGCACTCGGAAAAATAAAAAATGGCTTTTCGTTGCGATGAAAAGGAAAACTTTCTCCTGCAACATTGTTCACCATCTCATGATACACATGTGTGCATAATATGGACACATTATCGCAAACTATACCGTGATTATAGCAATAACATTGGTCATTTGACCTGAAATCCAGAAAACCTCGATTGAGATAGGCCATTTTGTGAAGGTTTTTTTAAGACTCAATGAATATACCAAGTCTGGTATTTTTTCATGGAACTATGTCATATAATATGAAACCACGCGAAGGTTTTGCATTGTTTCGGTCGTTTTTTTAATTTTTTATGCCATTTCAAACTATCGTCAAACTTCCTAAATCGAGGGGCATGATGATTTTTAGCTCGGGGACGAGTCTCAGTAAACTTGCATTAGATCTCTGATGAAATAGCATATTGTGAACCTAAAAATGATTTTTACAAAAAATCATGAGCAATATATCATGTACCTGTAGTTCAAATCTAACTCATTTCCTACCGATTCAGCAGGAATTTGTCTTTTTCACGAGAGGTGAACGGAAAGGTTTAAGATTCCTAGGTTGGGAAATTGTCCATTCAATATGGTCTAGTATTTTTGAAAAATGTGGTATTATCATTTTGAAACTTTTATTTGGTGGTTGCTTCACAAAAACACCCCGTTTTTTGCACTCGGAAAATAAAAAATGGCTTTTCGGTGCGACGAAAAGGAAAACTTCATCCTGCAACATAGTTCACCATCCCATGATACACATATGTGCACAATATGGACACATTATCGCAAACTATACCGCGATTATAGCAATAACATTGGTCATTTGACCTGAAATCCAGAAAACCTCGATTGAGATATGCCATTTTGTGAAGGTTTTTTTAAGACTCAATGAATATACCAAGTCTGGTATTTTTCCATGGAACTATGTCATATAATATGACACCACGCGAAGTTTTTGCATTGTTTCGATCGTTTTTTAATTTTTTATGCACATTTCAAACTATCATCAAACTTCCTAAATCGAGGGGCATGATGATTCTTAGCTCGGGGACGAGTCTCACTAAACTTGCATTAGATCTCTGATGAAATAGCATATTGTGAACCTAAAAATGATTTTTACAAAAAATCATGAGCAATATATCATGTACCTGTAGTTCGAATCTAACTCATTTCCTACCGATTCAGCTGGAATTTGTCTTTTTCACGACAGGTGAACGGAAAGGTTTGAGATTCTTAGGTTAGGAAATTTTCCATTCAATATGGTCTAGTATTTTTGAAAAATATGGTATTATCATTTTAAACTTTCTTTCGGTGGTTGCTTCACAAAACACCCCGTTTTTTGCACTTGGAAAATGAAAAATATGTTATACGAAAGTATTTGTATTTTTTATGTATTTGTTTTGAATAAAAATATATAATATTTGAGTTTATATAGATATATCTTATTTTTCTACAAATTTTGATATATTATATGTATTTTTATGAATTTAAATGATTTAGTTATGATTTTTCTAAGATTAATGTGGCAAAAAAAGAAAAATAGCTACGCCGACGGCAAAGCCGTCGGCATAGGTCTGAAACCTACGCCGCCGTCGGCGTAGACTTGACGCCGTTGCTCTGCCGTTAGCCCAATGGGCTACGCCGACGGTCATGTTTACGCCAACGGCGGCCGTCGGCCTATTTATTCTACGCCGACGGCAAAACTGGCCGACGGCCCGTCAAGCTACGCCGACGGCCCCGACATTTTGCCGTCGGCGTATAAAAAGGCCGTCTGCCTATTTAGTTATTCCCTTAGTGCCCATAGCTAGCACAAGGTTGAGTGGTGGCATACACGACCCAAAATCAAGAGAAAGGAAATTCATGATACATTACTCCCTCCAATCCATATTAAATCAGTAACACTTATTATGAATCAGAAGGAGTACAAGAAATATAATTATCATGTGTTGGCCCAGCCCGCATAGAGTAACATTACTCCCACTATTTTGATGCTATGGAGTTCCCTTTTGAGACGCTCAAGTCAGTTCTTTATAATCCCCCATTTCTCGATGCGTCGCCGATCGACCTCGCCTAGTTCTTGGTCCGCCCCATTTACATCCCTCCACCTGCTCTAGTAGAGCTTCAGAAATGTACTACTGGTAGTACTGATCCTCCACCTACTAATTCTACGAACTCCACAACATGTCCACACATCAGATCCTAAGTGCACTAGTAGACCATCTCACGCCCGCAACACAACACACCAGAAAGAAAGCGAGTACATAGTCTAGACTAGATGCATGCAGAGCTAAGCTAGCTAGTTCACTATTTTCCTTAGCGCATGAGCTGGTGAAGTCCTCTCTTCCAGCCGCAGCTGAAGAAAGAGAACGGCGCCGGTGCAGGTTCGGTAGATGAGAGAGCCTTTTCCATGGACGTGGGAGGCATGGGGAACTTGGCCTGACTCCGGGCCGTTGTTCGTGGCTAGCGAGCGGTGTTCAGTAACAACGGCCTCCACGTCTTCAGGCATCAAGATCATGTCCAGCCGGGTCTGGGTCGGCCTTGGGAGAGTCACCAAGATCGGCAGTGTTGGCGGCCCTGGCCTTGTCCCGTTCGGAGAATTCATCAGCGGCGGCACCCTGTTCGGCCACCTTGGAGGTGGCGCCAGCAGGTACGGCGCCGGAGGGAGTGCAGGAGGCATTACACACTACACTAGTAGAAAACGGGCTTTTTGTTCAGGCCATTAGTCCCGGCGTGAGATACAAACTAGGACTAAATGGCCTGGAGTCTGTCGCTCGCTGCGGGCATACCCTTTAGTCCCGGTGTGTATCTCAAATCGGGACTAGTGGTCTGGCCTTATATATATGGCATAGCTTCCTTTCCATCTCAACTGTTTTTTTCCTGGTAGGAAGGTGGTGTTATGCTATTTTTTCTATTGTTCATATACACTAGAGGTGTTCGATGGAATGCCCATTAGAGCAATGCGACTTTAGATCACACAAGACAGACATGATATGAGATGTCCGAGCCACACTTAAGTTTTCTCATCTTTGTTTCCAAGTGTAATAAAAGGTAAGCAACTATTTTCTCGTTTAGACCGCGCGGTACTAATTTTAGCATCGTGATTGCGTTTGATATATATTTGTATGATACAGATGAGCCATCCATAGATGTACGGTGACCGACGCTCTGCCGCTTTTAGAAAAGGCGCGCGTTTTTTTCGACTTGTGGCCGAGGAGAACAAGCGGCGGGATGGTTTTATGTGTTGTCCATGTGTTGACTGTAGGAATGAGAAGGCTCACACTTCCGCAAGATTTATTCAGAGCCACCTACTTCGATCTGGTTTTATGTCCGGCTATAATGTTTAGACCAAACACGGATAAAGAGGGGTTGCGATGGAAGACGGTGATGAAGAAGAGAACGATGATGGCAACTACCGATCTATGTTCCCTGAATACGCTGATAGTGCAATGAAAGACAATGAAGAAGAAGAAAGTGAAGAACGAGAACCAGACCGGCCCGCTGATGATCTTGGTCGGGTCATTTCTGATGCAAAGCGAGACTGCGACACAGAAAAAAAGAGGTTGCAGTTCGATCAGATGTTACAGGACCACAACAAATTGTTGTACCCAACTTGTGAAGATGGCCAGAAGAAGCTGGGTAGCATACTGGAATTGCTGAAGTGGAAGGCGGATACCGGTGTGACTGACTCGAGATTTGAGAAGTTGGTGGTACTCATGAAGAAGTTGCTTCCAAGAAATAACAAATTGCCCTCCGGTACATACGAAGCAAAGAAGCTCGTCTGCCCTCTAAGATTAGATGTGCAGAAGATACATGCGTGCCCTAATGACTGCATTCTCTACCACGGTGAGATGTACAAGAATTTAGATAAATGTCCGGTATGCACTGCATTGCGGTATAAGATCAGAAAATATGACCCTGGTGATGTTGATGGAGAGCCACCCATGAAGAGGGTTCCTGCCAAGGTGATGTGGTATGATCCTATAATACCATGATTGAAACGTTTGTTCAGAAACAAAGAGCATGCCAAGTTGTTGCGACGGCACATGAAAGAACATAAGAAAGACGGGATGTTGAGGCACCCCGCTGATGGTCGGCAGTGGAGAAAAATTGAGAGTGACTTCTCGGACTTTGATAGTGACACAAGGAACTTATGGTCTGGTGTAAGTACAGATGGCATGAATCCTTTTGGGAAGCAGAGCTGCAGTCACAGCACCTAGCCCGTGACACTATGTTTGTACAACCTCCTTCTTGGTTGTGCATAAAGCGGAAGTTTATTATAATGCCAGTGCTCATCCAAGGCGCGAAGCAACCCGGCAATGACATTGATGTGTACCTAAGGCCATTAGTTGATGAACTTTTACAGTTGTGGGCCGAAGCAGGTTTACGTGTGTGGGATGAGCACAAACAGGAGCCATTCGACCTACGAGCATTGATGTTTGTAACCATCAATGATTGGCCTGCTCTTAGTAACATCTTAGGACAGACGAACAAGTGATATAATGTATGCACACACTATTTAGATGAGACTGAAAGTATATATCTAGATAAATCTAGAAAGAATGTGTACCTATACAATCGTCGTTTTCTTTCGCCCAGACATCCCTTAAGGAAAAAAGACAAGCATTTCGATGGCGAGGCAGATCACCAGAAGAATTCTGCCCCACATACTGGTGCTGATGTATTTGGTATGGTCAAGGATTTAAATATAATATTTGGAAAGGGTCCCAGAGGACAACCTGTTCCAAAAGACGCGACGGACGCGCATCCATGTGGAAGAAGAAATCTATATTTTGGGAGCTACCTTATTGGGAAGTCCATGAGGTCCACTATGCAATCGATGTGATGCACCTGACAAAGAATCTTTGCGTGAATATTTTCGGCTTCTTGGGCTTGTATGGGAAGTAAAAAGATACACCGGAAGCACGGGAGGACCAGCAACGTCATAAAGGACGAGACAGCAAGCATCCAGGACAGTTTCAAGGGTCTTCTAGCTACGCTCTTACCAAGGAAGAGGGGAAATCTTTTTGGAAGTCCTTTTCAGTATCAAGGTACCATCTGGCTTCTCATCTAACATAAAGGGAATAGTAAATATGAAAGAGAAAAAAATCAAAAAACTAAAGTCCCATGACTGCCACGTGCTTATGTCGCAATTGCTTCTGGTTGCATTGAGGGGGATTCTACCAAAAAATGTTCGACTAGCCATTGTGAAGGTATGTGCATTCCCCAATGCAATTTATCGGAAGGTAGTCGATCTAGAAAGTCTATCGGGGTTACAGATTGATGTGGTCCAATGTCTGGTCAGCTTCGAGTTGTTGTACCCTCCATCTTTGTTCAATATTATAACGCACCTCCTAGTTCACCTAGTCGAAGAGATTAGAATTCTCGGTCCTGTGTTTCTACACAATATGTTCCCCTTAGAAAGATTCATGGGAGTCTTAAAGAAATATGTTCATAACCGTGCTAGGCCAGAAGGAAGCATCTCAAAGGTCCATGTCAAGCTGGGAATGGTGCGGGTGGAGGTGGGCTTTTTGGTGTGGATTATGCTATGGATTAGATTGGACTGGGCTGAAATGGTGGCAACAGCAAATTGGACTGGTGCGGTGCAGTTTTAGCAGAAACTGGAGTGGTACGGCGTGGTTTTGGTATCGAACAAAAAAGCATAGAACGGGCTGTACCCGCGGGTTCAACCCGCACCAGCCGTGCGGGTTTCTTTTTCCTCCGAGCGGGCGGCCGCTGAATTCGCTCAGCCTCGATCCTTCCTTTCTCCATTCCCCTCCAGACTTCATAATCTATTTTAGACGTACCAGTACGTGGAAATGAGAGACCTCTAGGCGTTGTGAAAAAAATGGTTGATTTTAGCTAGCATGCTGCACGCCACCAGCCAGCACCTTGATCCTCGCGCGACAGAAAAACTGCGCAGAGACTTGCTCAAACCCGTGGGTTCAGTCCAAATATCCCTGCGGTTCGGTGCGGGTGCGGCCAGAAATTTAACATGGTGTGGTGCGGTGTGGTTTTGGAAAGCAATATTTTGGATAGGTGTGGATCGGGAAGCTAAGTCAGTATAACTCGGTGTGGTTTGGATTAGGTCCGGGCTTTGCCCCATTCTCACCTTGAGGGCTATGGAATTGAGGATGTCATTGAGTTTTGTGTTGACTTTCTTTCTGACATTAAGCCGATTGATGTTGTTGAATCTCGGTATGAGGGGAGGCTGACTGGAAAAGGCATACTAGGAAGAAAAAGAAATGGTATGTATGGACAGGGATTTTTTTAGTAAAGCACACTACACAGTTCTACACAATTCCACCTTGGTGGCTCTGTATATCGAGAAACACAAGATTATTGTACGCTTGGAAAACCCGGGGAATCCTGACTCCTGGATTAAAGTGGAACACGAGAACACTTTCGGCAGTTGGTTGCAGAAACATCTCATGAAGAGCAACACTGTTGAAGATCAGCTGCACTTGTTGGTACGGTTACCATCTTTGACTATATGTACTTTCCAAGGATACAAGATAAATGGTAATATATTTTACACGATCGCCCAAGATAAAAAGAGCACCAACCAAAATAACGGTGTCCGCTTTGATGCAACATATGATAATGGGAAGAAGGACATATATTATGGGTACATAGAGGAGATATGGGAACTTGAGTATGGACCTACTTTTAAGGTCCCTTTGTTTCGGTGCAAATGGGTCAAGATGACATGAGGCGGGGTACATATAAACAAAAAGTATGGCATGGCAACAGTGGATCTCAACAATCTTGCATACATGGACGAACCATTCGTTATAGTCAACGATGTGTCTTAGCAGGCCCGTCGACAAGCACGTTCGAGCTGTGCGACGGAACAGGGCCCCCAAAAATCTAGGGCCCCCAACTCTTAGGCCCTCACACTAATCTCTACTATCTAAAAAGAACCTCAGGTTCCGTCGTCGACCAATACGTCAAAGCGTTTCGTCAACAGACTTCCTCGTCTGCGCGACTGCATCCGCATAGAACCAGCGACAAATCTCTACTATCTAAAAAGAACCTCAGGTTCCGTCGTCGACCAATACGTCAAAGCGTTTCGTCAACAGACTTCCTCGTCCGCGCGACTGCATCCGCATAGAACCAGCGACAAAAATCACGCTAACGAAAAAGCCGCAGTAATAACTTCTCTGTTTCAATCCTAAAATAACGCCACGGGTTTCTCCATTCCTCCGGCCAGCGACATCCTACATCTTGTCCGCGGCCTCCTTCCCCCACCTTGCAGGTCGTAGCCCCGTCTCGCAGGCCTGGACACCGCTGCCCTCGAGCTCCACTGCCTAGACAACTTTTCCCGCACACTCTTTCTTCCACCGAAACCCTCTCTCTGCTCCCATGTCTTTCTCGCCTAACCGCCGATCTGGACAGGAGGCCGCCGCGGGAAGGATGCTGCTGGCCGGGATTCCTCGAGGCCCACACCCGGGTCGGCGTCGCACGCTGCCAGCTGTAGCCGCTGGACCTTGCGAGGAGCTCGGAGGCACGCCGGGCTACGGCCCCAGCCATGGGGGGCTTGAGGCGGCTCGTAGTTAGGGGCCACCGCCATGTCGGGGCAGGGCTTCCGGATGTCATCGCCTATGGTGTAGTGGATGTGTGCAGGATCTTGGAGACACGTTGCGCCATGGCCATGGCGGGGCTTAAGGCGGAACGCACTTAGGGGCCGCAATCCCGCATCCATGGTGAGGAAGGATGGCTCAGGCCCTGAAACGGGCTGGAGGAGGGAATCGGGGAGTCTGGTATGCTGCTCGCTCACTTGCCGTCGACGGAAAGCTTCTTATTTATGATTCATTTGCGTCCTAGAGAATCGTATGTTCCCGTGCATCTTCACAAGGTATACCATTCCTAATCCCCCTGCCTAAACGAGTCTGAACTGATTGTGTTCCAGCTTATTTAACTGTAGTAGGAAATCTTTTGAGGATGGGAGAAGAAAGAAACGCTCTTGATTCTAATATTAGTTGTTCTTGAAATAATTAATTGACTATATTTTCAGTACTCCCTCCGAACCATATTAGTTGACTCAACTTTGTCTAGATACGGATGCATCTAGACTAAATACTTAACTAGATACATATGAATCTAAACAAACTTGTGTCAACTAATACGGAGGGAGTACTAAAAGATTTGCCAAAGAAAAATTCAGATTTGCATATTGCACTGTTCTCTAACTTGTATATATATGAGAAGGACAACCTTAGACGTGTTTTATTTTAATTGTTTCCTAATTCATATATGTGTTTGTTTAGTCCTACTTTTTGTAGTACTAAAATATTTGGCAAAGAAAATTCAGATTCGCATTGGGCTGTTCCCTAACTCATATATATGAGAAGGACAACCTCGGATGTGCTTTATTTTAATTGTTACCTAATTCATATATTAGGTTGTTTAGTCCTTACTACTTGACTGAGGGGGGAGGGTGACGCCTGAAAGTAGAAAGGAAAGGGAGCATATTGTTTTGGACGGAGAATAAAAAAACTATTGCAATGCAAGTTAGTACGCATTTGTTCGTGGACATTTCCATGTTGATGATGAGCCTAAAGCATGCACATCACTTTTATTCGAACACTGTTCGAATTCATTGCAACCACTCATGTTCCAAAGTCAATAGGCAAGTTAACAACCCACATCGAATCTCTTCCTGCTCTTTTCCTCTGTACTGTTGGATATGGAAACTACTCACAGAATACCTAGCAAATTGGCTTATCCGTGAAAAGATCAACACGGATTATTCTTGTTGTTCCCGCGGGAGATTTTAAAAGCCTGGCTCCCTTTGGATTTTGCAGCAAAGAGGTAAAACTAAGCTGTGTTTCTTCTTATTTTACAAGAAATTTCCAAGGTTCTCACGTGGGTGTGAATAAAAATTGAGGATTGGACAGAAATTTGATCAGATTGATTGATGCGGTTGTTCCAGCACACACTAAGCTATGATAGATGAAGACGTGAGTGCTGGAATCAGCTACAGCCTTATATTGCTTCAAATAGATTTTGTTTTACACATGCGTTCGTGTTGAGTTTTGAGTAATATATTGTAGGTTTGTAACCTTCTTCTCATACAAATGTATTATTCACGACCAGTTCACTACGCACAAAACCTAAGCAATGACTGCTCTCGACATAGAGTTAATGGAATGGTTTGTGCATGATGAACTACTTACCTTTATTGTTCATCTTAATTAGTATTTCCTTCATGTCAAAGTAAATTACATCAGGTTGATCTATTCATGCGATTTTGTCCCTCTTTAATATAATGAAGGGCAATGCTAATCATCTATTACTAAATTTTTGTGCCATGCGCAAAGATTAAGTTGAGCTGTGGGATCTGAAATTTTGTTGGTGAAAGTAAGTGTACTTTGTCTCTCCGTGTTGGCACCTTTCTATTTAGTATTCAAATTGTTATTTCAATGCAGATTTTTATCGACATACTAAACCTAGAAACTTTTCAACATATTGTCTCTAAGAAAAAAGTGGACTAAATGATTAAGCATGACCAAAATTTTCTGATAACAAATTACGACATTTCTAGGTAGTGCTTCATAAATTCAGTTTATATGAATGTGTGACGTAGGTTAATTTGCACAACGATTAAGTGAACCAATTAATTTATATGAAGAGTTTAGTTTTTGCACTATTTAATTAACATGTTAACTAGATGAAAATCTCAATTCTCAGTTTTTCTAAGCTTTGTCATTTTCTCTCAGTAGTACATGTACCGGAGGGGGAGTCTATATGAGGAGAAGAGCTTGGGATGTTGCTGCTGTGTACACTCCTGGGAGTTGCTAGAAGGTGATGTTATTTTTTACCACAATTTGCTCTTTGTTAAAGGCATCAAGTTTTATAGATATGCCCTTTGTATTCCGCTTTTTAGTGCCTAGGGACTTATATAAATTAGCCACCACACTATTTTTAATCTTATACACAGATATGCCCTGATTATTTGAATTCCATTGCAGGAGCAGGAGTATAGACAAAACCAAAACCTTGACTTCTTCTTAATTTGCTTCGGTTGCCCAAAGAGCCGAGATCTTATAAAGGAAAATTTAGCTAGATCGGCATGTTTGGACCCGGGTGCGATCTATTTCACTTGCAAGCCTTTTTTGGAATCACAATGGATGGCTTTAAAGGAGAAGGGATTTTTGGATTGTGTACTACACTGCGAGTGACTTAGACTAGAGTGAGCGACCTTCTTTTTCATGCTTACCGTGGCAGGAAGTAGTTGATCCTTATAGGTTTAATGTGAATGGTGGTTTACATTTTTTATTCCACTGAATTTTCATGCCAAGTGAGCAAACTAATCATGATCAATCACTTGACTGACCATGCTTAAATTGATCTGGCACAGTAGGAAACCTGAGTTAGAAGTATGAAGACATTCAGTGTAATGCTTTGGTGTTATTATGCTTGACTTTAGTGAAATATGATGACTATCAGATTTCTTCCCATGAGTTTCTGCTTTGTGTTTGGCTGCATTGTGTTACATATCTTTCTCCTGGCAATTTATTTGGTCTTATAATCTTTCTGTACTCCGTGGCCTCGATGGAAGCAAAGGAGTTCGAGTGAGGTGGTGATGACGATACATGGCTTTAGCTCATGTGTATGATTGTCCTTGCTTGAGCGGTGGGCAGAGGAAGCAAAGGGTGTCTGTGAGCTTGTGTGTTTTCATCATAACATAGATATTTCTCTCCCGATGCAACGCACGGGCATGTTTCCTAGTCAGATTACAAATCTCAGCCCAAAGTCAAACCGTCATCTCCCACAGCATTGACCTAATCTCTCGAATTCCATCCGTTAGTGAGTTTAATGCTAGGCTAGACCAGAGGCGATACGAGATCAATCGACGATCTAAAACATGAATTGATCGATCGATCGAGGCGTGGTGGTCCTTCGTCCATGGCAGAGAGCCGGTACAGGCCAGCCGCCCAGCTACGTGGACGGGGAAAGGGCGGCTGCAGGCGAGCCTTGCAGGTATCGTATGCGGCAATGCACGCAAACTCAGCGGTGCGTTTCTTGATCTGACCTGGTCTTCCTTGATTTGTGGTCTTGTATGCACGCAGTAGGATGAAAGGGTTGTGTCATTTAACCCTTTGACGTGATTAAAATCAATAACACTAGGGATATGTTGGGACTACTCTCAACATGATGCAACTAGTCTACATGAACTAATCGTACACTCTTTTTATTTTTTACCAGCAAAGCCCCTAGGTACAAATTGATTGATAAATTGAGTCAGTTTCGCAACCCTCAACCTGCCCCATTTCAGTGTTCTGTGTTCCCCTTTTTCTCGCCCCGAAGGACGACCTTGTGACTTCCGATCAATTCATCATTGAATTCATTCAAACTTCCATCTTGATAAAATTAAGTTGATCTAATTTAAATGTTATAAGACGTTATACACGATAAAAGCATGACTAAGTTGAAATATGCTTCAATTTATAGTAGCTATTGGAATTTTTCCCTGATTTGGGGAGCCCATTTGCATTTCGCACCGGGGCCCCAAATTTCTAGAGACGGCCCTGTGGCTAAGGTTTTCTATGTGAAGGACATGTCTACGAAACCGAGAAAAAGAAACCAGCAAAAGAATACATCGTCTGATGATCCAAAGCTCCACATAGTTCTTTCAGGAAAAAGAAACATCATGGGAGTGGATGACAAGACAGATATGTCAGAAGATCATAATAAGTTTCATGAAATCCCGCCCTTCAAAGTGAAAACTGATCAAGCCTCCTGTTAAATGATGAAGATTCTCCATAGCTACAGCGCAGAAGAAAACTATAACACTAGATAGGATGTTGGTGATCTATGTAATATATTAAACCTTTTATGTAATCATATTGTGAATCATATTGTGAGTCAAATATTTTACCCAGATCCACATGCATGCAACATTGGTCATCTTGCTCAATAAAACTGGACGACGATTCCTAGTGCCTAAGCCGCGGGAGGTGAAAACCCAAAGAGACGGAACCATCACACGAGCATATAGCTCAGGTGAGATCCCTGAAGAATATGCCAGGTATCATCGACCCTGGTGTCCAACGCAGCCATATAGCGACGGACGTGCTCGTCCTCCTCCCTGACATGATGACGTACCACCTCCTCGGTGGTCGGCTGCCTCTGCAGCCTTCCTGGACCAGGCGATATCCACCAAAGAAGCTCCGGGTCGACAACGACATCGGGATTCCTCACCAAGCTACGCATCCCGGAAGGTAGCACCATCCAGTGCCAGCCTGGCGGAGCCCAGTCTCGGACATGCTCGGCGGAGCCCAGTACTCCATCGTTGCCAGCGAGTCGACTACGAGGATGCGGGATGGGCATCCTAAAGTAGGCGGCGAGGAATATGTGTATGTGTGGGTGGCCATGATGGTCGCCCTATAAATAGCGGGAAAGGGCTGGCATGCTGGATCGGGCAGCCTATAAATAGAGGGAAAGGCCTATAAATTGAGGGAAAGGTCTATAAATTGGGGGAAATGCCTACAAATAGAGGGAAAGGTCTATAAATAGAGAGAAATGCCTATAAATAGAGGGAAAGGCCTATAAATAGAGGGAAATGCCTATAAATAGAGGGTTTGTCTTTAGTCCCGGTTGAAGAAACTCACCGCGACTGAAGGGATCGAGGGTCAGAATGGCCCAGTAGGCGTTGTCCATTTTTGTGAGAGGGGAAGGTGTGGATGTGTGCATAACCATGGCGTGGTCGGCCCATATATAGATGAAAGGGGGAAACATGGCGGGAAGCGGTGGGAAATGGCGGGAAATATCTTTAGTCTCGGTTAGTGCCTACAACCGGGACTAAAATCTCGGTTCAGATGAAAGGGCGAGAAAACATGGCGGGAAGCGGTGGGAAATGGCGGGAAATATCTCTAGTCCCTGTTAGTCGATACAACCGGGACTAAAGCTTATTCAGAAAATGGATTTGGATTACTTATTCAAATTTAAGCACTTTCCATTTTGAAAGTTTAGTGAGATTCAAAAATATGCAAAAAATAATAGTTAATGCATTTTTAAATTGATAATGGAAAAATGGTTAATAATTTGACTATTTAAAATAATTATTTTATAAAACAGAAAATGGATTTGGATTAATTATTCAAATTCAAGCACTTTTCATGTTGAAAGTTTAGTGAGATTCAAAATTATGCAAAAAATAATAGTTAATGCACTTTTAAATTGATAATGGAAAATGGTTAATAATTTGACTATTTAAAATAATTATTTTATAAAATAGAAAATGGATTTGGATTAATTATTCAAATTCAAGCCCTTTTCATGTTGAAATTTTAGTGAGATTCAAAATTATGCAAAAAATAATAGTTAATGTATTTTTAAATTGATAATGGCAAAATGGTTAATAATTTGACTATTTAAATAATTATTTTATAAAAAAGAAAATGGATTTGGATTAATTATTAAAATTCAAGCAGTTTTCATGTTGAAAGTTTTCTCAAATTCATAAGTATGCAAAAAGTATAATTTAAATGTTTTAAATGATATATTCAAAAAATTAAAAAAAAAAGCATAGCGCGCGCTGGTTTTGGCCCAGCGCGCGCAAATTTGGGCCTTTAGTCCCGGCCCATGTAACTAGCCGGGACTAAAGGGTCTGGCCCAGCACGCGAAGTGAAACGGCCCCCTCCCCCCTTAGTCCCGGTGCGTGGCACCAACCGGAACTAGAGACCCCCCCCTTTAGTCCCGGTTGGTGCCTCGCATAGGGACTAGAGGGGGGGGGGTATAAAAAGGGGCCTTCTCACCCGGCGCGTTCCACGCACCGGGAGATTTGGAGGCAAGATGACGAAGACACGCCGCTAGGCTGCTGGATTTTCTCCGACGACGAGGAGCACGCGGCCGTGCCTCTCCTTCGCACTGCCGCTGCCACCGCCATGCCCATGCCTCGGCCACCGCCTGCCTCGCGCCGACCCAGCCTCATGGCCCGATCTCCTCCATCGCCAAGACCTCCGCCATCGCTTGCCAACGCCGCTCTAGGTTAGTGATTAGGATTTGTTAATGCATGATTAGGATTTGTTAGTGTTTAGGATTATTGTAGGATTTTGTTGTTAGTGTGTTTAGGATTTCTTAGTGTTTGGGATTTTTTGTTAGTGTTTAGGATTTCTTAGTGTGTTTAGGAATTTGTTATTGTTTAGGATTTGCTAGTGATTAGGATTTCTTAGTGTTTAGGATTATTGTAGCATTTTGTTAGTGTTTAGAATGATTTATTAGTGTAGGATATTGTTAGTCATTGGATTTTTATTAGTGTAGGATGATTATGATATAGTGTAGGATTTTTTTATAAATAGTGTAGGATTATTATTTTTATATAGTGTAGGATTATTATTAGTGTATTAGTGTAGGATTTTTTATATAGTATAGGATTATGATATAGTGTAGGATTTTTTATATAGTGTAGGATTAGGGTTAGGGTTAGGATGTTGGTGCTCAGTGGTGACCGGAGTTAGGGCTAGGGTTAGGGTTAAGGTGTTGGTGCTCGGTGGTGACCGGAGTTATGGTTAGGGTGGTGGTTCTCGTGTTTAGGGTTTAGGGTTTATTTGTTATGTTCAAATAAATATTGTGTGTAGGAACTATGGTTCCACCTAGTCCAATCCACAGAGACCTAGATTCAGAACACTTTCTCGAGGGTATGATTCACGATGCCGATGAGGGATCTCCCTCGAGGTATCTGAACTCATCCGGTGAGGGAGAGGAGATTAAAAAAAAAGAGGTAGAAGCCCATGGATGCGTAACACAGACCGACGAGGTATATATATATGATGTCCGATGATCGTCACTAGATGTACCTAGTTGTATATATATTATGTTGACGAATGTTTCTTCTCTTAGGCCTCTCACCGAGCAAAAAAACCAAGCACAGTCCTGCCAAAAAGTTGCCTCAGGGTACTGTTTTTGAAATTACAGAGGTCTCAGGACAGGGCGAACCATTGGAACCAATAAAAGCAAAACAAGAATTTGTACAACAATGCGGAGTTGTTGCTAGAGATCGCACCCCGGTCACTGTTCGAGAGTGTAATAAGCCCATAGAGGTGGAATGGAGTGATGTGTATATCGAAGATAGGTTCAAAGAGCAACTATTTACTGACCTCATGGCACATTTCAAGCTGCCAGAATGTGAAACTGATGACGAGACGGTAGAAATGAGAAAGAAAGTCAAGTAGTTTGCTCATAAGAAGATGGCCGAACTATTCAAGAACCGGAACAAATCATTATGGCTAAAGTATCTGAAGGACAAGAAAACTCCATTATTCGAAGGGTATCTAGCGAAGTAGCAGCCTTACTGGGATGCATTTGTGGAGTTTAGGGAGTCAAGAGTTGCAGAGGAAAAGTCTGAAAAAACAAGATAAATGTTGCGAAGAAGAAATATCACCATAACATGGGGCCAGGGGGCTACGCGGCTGCCATGCCTAAGTGGGAAGCAAAAGAGAAAGAGCTTCATGCTAAAGGGATTATTCCAAAACCAATTCGCGAAGAATGGGATTTGAGGGCAAGAAATTAGTTCCTTGGTCATGGGAGTACGTATGACGAACTTACATAGGACCTTGTTTGTAGTGACGGGATAAAGGTCCCCAGGAGTGCATGGCTAAAAGTGGTGAAAGATATTAAAGATGGAATAAAACAGTTTCATCCCGATAGACAGAAACACTTGCTGACCTTGGTCCTTGGGAATCGCGAACATGGAGGACGAGTCCGAGGCCTTGAGGGGAGTTTTACGTGGGAGACGGGGTTTCCTAAGGATCAAGGTACCTATAGAAGCCGAGCAAGAGCAAAGAAGCGACATGAGGAGGAGGAGGGAGACAAGTTCAACCAGCTGCTAAGAAGACTTGACAAGCAGCAACAACAGATCGACGAACTTAGAGGAGTAGCGCGCTTGCAAGATCCTCCACTCGATATTACTGCCAACCCATCTAAGCGGAAAAGCAGCATGGCTGAATCGGAGGTCCCGTCTGACGATGCATGAATGATATATGGCGGTCATGGCTACCCCGTGGATGGAATTAAGGAACAGATATCTTGTGATATCCATCATAAGTTGAAGAACATGTCTGTGAAGGTGGCGGTCGGATCTGCTTTACCTTGTTCGCCTGACGCACGTTGGCATGGCCGTGAGATTCCACCTGGCTATGCTAAATTCGGGGTGGATCAAATCGTAAAGGAGTGGGAGTCAATGGAGCTTGACATACCTGGACCTGAAGGTGAGAACACACTCGGAGAAGTACTGGGTGGTATCATTCTATGGGACAAGAACAACATACAGTTTACAGGCTCGGGCCCAAGGCTAACCGTACCGCCTGCAGGTCTCCTTCACCTCCATCACCTCCAAGAAGCCCACCCCATGATGACTACGACCACCACATCCTGAGTCCATCTCGATCTCCGCCGTAGGTTCAGCAGTCTTCGCCGCCCGCTAAGAACAATTAGTGGAAGCGCGCTCCCTCAGTGAGTACTAAAAGACGCGGCAGCCCAAAACAGAAAATGTCACCCATCCCAACAGTGCCTCATAAGAATCTTCCCATCAGACCTTACGATCGTACTGATGTGGAAACTTCAGCGGGTAGCAAAGGCCGAAGTGGCGGCGCATTTTGAGAAGAAGAAACCCGAGCCTGCTCCGGTTTAAACCGAGAAGCAAAAGGTATATCCAATTGATTTTTTAAACACAAAATCGCAATATGGGTTGCACCATAAGCCAGATGACTATCTACGCACACTTCAGAAAGAAGTGACGAAGAGCAAATCAAGCAAATCAAGTGCAAGCGATAAAAAATCAGCAAATACGGGTGCAACCGGGAGCAAAATAGCAATTAGTAAAAAATCAGACGTTCCCCTTCTTGGACAACAGGCCAAACAAACGATCGCACCCCTCAATGTGTTTTCAGAAAACGCCCCCTTCTCGCACAACAGCTACTAGATATGGAAGTAGATGCAGAGTTGGCGGTCAGCATGGAAATTAGTATTGATGAACTGTTAGGCCCCCAACTCGACCTTCTATCCAAGGCTGGTGTAGTACGTAGATATGTCGAAGGTGAGGATCTAGTCAGCAAAGAGAGGCTGAAAGAACTGCCAACACAAATGCAGAATCTCCATCAATGGTACTCGGCGGTTATAAAGCATGGGAGAATAATGATCGTAGCCAAAGTCTCACGTGAGTACTACTTTAGACCCGAAGAGGTCCATATTAAGTTTACAGAACTGTTCCAGTTATACCATCTCGACGCCCTGGACAAATCCATCCTCAGCTCCTATTGTCTGTAAGTTGTTGAATTTATTGTCTACATGTTCAGTTTTTCAGTTGTTCAGTTTAGCACATGTAATTATCCTTATTATGCAGAATGAAGATCCTGGAATATAAAAGAGAAGAATCTATAATGTTGGGTTCATTGACCCAGATAAAGTGCATATAACCACGCTAACGGAAAACCCCGAGGAGACGGAGGAAAACATTCTAAGGTTTCTAATGGAGCAAAATTTCTCTGACCACATACTGTTTCCTTAAAATTTCAGGTGAGGGTCTTACTCTTTTGTACACATTCACTTTTGATTAGTCGATGTAAGTGTAATTGATGAGTTACTGATGTATATATAAATTTTTGCATCTTTCACTGGGTTCTGCTAGACATTCAACTTGATAAGGGAAAAGTTGATGTCATGGACCCATTAAAGAGAAACCTGAAAGATTTCCGCAGCATGCAGGACATGATCTAGAAGTAAGTTTCGCACTATATCGGTCTCTTTCATTGATTTACTAAGATATCAGGTAATGAATAACTCATTCATTAATTTTGTTCGCTGGGTAGGGTTTGGATCCGGTTCAAGCGTGAGGTTACGGGTATATTTAGTGAGAATCTGGCATTTAAGTTGGTCTCGGTAAGTAGCACGTGATATGTCCACACATCTCTTCACTTCTAGTTTCAATACAATAATGATACTAGATTATTATTTTGATTGAATTCTATTATCGTAAAGTGCGCGAGGCAGCCACAGAGGTTGTATCTATGTGGATTCTACGTTTTCGAGTTCATTCGCACGTTTACCACCGAGCACAATGATTATGGAGTCGACGTAAGCAATACATTCACACCATCATTTTATTGTCGTCACCTTTTGTTATCATGATTGATATTCATATTGATCTTCTTTTTCTTATATATAGTTCGAGAGAACGCGGGATCAACTACTACTAGAGCAACGCGTACTAGCAATTGCGGAGGAGCTGGAGGGATTTATTTTCAAAGATATTGTAGACGATGCCGGAGAATTTAGTGCGAATAGGCGCTACTGATCTCCATATGATTGAACAGACATGCTCTAGTCCCGGTATCTGTGATCTCCATGTAACTATGTAAATTGTATATATTTGTATGCTCGATATTGTAATACAAATTATCTTATATATGCACGAACGTGTACGATATGTGGTGGCGTACAAATATTCAAAAAATATTTTAAAATAAAAAATAAATAAATAAACCAATAAAAAATGAATTCTCTGCCGCGGCAGAGAAAGGGCATAAAATGCTGTCACGACAGAGAAACACTAGTCCAAGGTAATGCTCTGCCGCACCAGAGAAAAGACGCAAAATGCTGCCGCAGCAGAGGCCCACTAGTCCCGGTCCTTATCACCAACCGGGACTAGTGGGGGTGCACCCTGAGCGCGCCGAGACGGCAACATGGACATCCATTGGTCCCGGCTGGTGACTGGACCGGGACTAATGGGTGGGCCTCTAGTGGTTAGTCTCGGTTCCAAAATCGGGACTAGAGGCCCTTACGGCCCGGGAATAGAGGCCATGTTTCCACTAGTGACACCTTGAGCCGTCATGTGATCTTGCTTGCTAGGACAGGTGTGTTGGGGCATGCGCTCTTTTGAAGTACTACAAGTGCCCCCCCCCCCCCCCCCCGGGGGGTGACGATAGCTTTGCGTGTGGACTTAGTTTGGCCTACGATCGTCTCCTAGTATGGCGTGATGTTCATGTAATATCAGATTAGCTAGATTTTTTGTTGATAAAGGACATTTTTATTACTCAAGATAAGTATAACAAGTGATGTGCGATGTGTTCCGGATTTGGCAATCGTACACGGTCTCGTCGTCACCGCCACCACACGCCCTCACCCACATGCACCGCCCCCTTAGGTGAGTACGCTACGGTAGTTGAAGGGAGGTGATCGAGCGGCGTTGGGGTTGAGGGCGCCGGGATCGGTGAAAGACTGAGGAGCGGCATAGGCCTTGGGAGGGATCGGTCGGTTATTTGATTTTTTAGGGAGAAATATGAAATTTAGACTGTATGCACTAGAACGGCCGACCCCTAATCAACCAAAATAACACAATTTTTTTTGTTATGGTCCCATCTTAATTTTGTTCCGGGCCTACACTATTTTCCATCTCTTTCCGCCGGGTTTGTTCCGCCACTTTTTTTACCGTTAGATCGAGGGCTGTGGACGTTATTAAAAATGCCAACCACTCTAAAACTCAGTATGTAGAAAAAGTTATGAAAGACCTTCGAAATCATTGTACTTTATGGACAATCTTGGAAATCATTGTTGGGAGGGACTAAAATAAGCATGCACTTCGAATGTCTATCAACCAATTGTTGGAATTAGCACCGCTGGGCAAAGATGTTTGGGCATGCTGACGACACGGTAAAACTGAAAAAAATCATAAGTTGGAAACGCATCATAATTTCGCTAGAATTTCTGGATAAGAAATGGAAATGCTTTCGATCGGTATGTAGAAGTCCTATTCAGTCTAGTTGCTGAAACCAGAGTTGAATGGTTTAAGCTAGACCCAAGTAGCTAGGTGTGAGGCTCTCGCATTGACCCTTTTCTAATTTTTGGGAGTGCTGTTCGGAGTAGATGGGTGATTAAGGTTTGAAATGTATATTGTGTAGTACTCCAATGCACCGTAAAGTCTCTCAAATTAAAACACCAACAACAAATTAAAGCTTATGTTCTGAATTTGCTCCTTCTCGTCAACTAGCTCCACAGCCACCTCAACTAGTTCCACTCTGCTGTAATTTTCTGATCCACTGCAGCCTCAGCGCTCTCGATCGCCTCCCTCAGTTACACCCTCGTACACTCCCCACCACCTGCCCCGTCCTCTCCTCATCTCGTATCGTGTGGCCTATTTAAACCCCAAACTCCACAACCATACCAGACCAAACCAGAAGTGCATCTGGACGATCGAGTATCTCACATGCGCAACACAACACACAACAGAGCTAGTAGTACTAGTAACCTTTTCGTGGGTGTGGGAGGCATGGGGAACCGGCTAGGCCTCCCGGCAGCGGCTACGACATAGGCTTCTGCAACAGCCATGATGAAATATTCAGTGGCGTAGCGAGCACGCTCGGGAGTGTGGACACGGCCGGAAGACTCGGTGTCGCCCGTGGTGTCCGGTTCATAAGGTGGGACTGTGGCAGCACCAGCTTCACTTGGATCAGAGAGAGGCGGCTACATTGGTGGACTTGGCACCGCCGTGAGGTGCATTGCTAGTTGTTGAGCCGTTTTGACCGACTTTGGTCCATACCCGTACCCGCCGAACCAAGCAACCCAATGGTGGTGTAGTATTGGTGCTGGAGATGCATGATCAACTTGTGCAGTGTAAAGGTGGAGAGGGGCAGTCAGGCTGAGCTGTGCACTAGGTGCCGGTGATCCCGCCTCAAGTTCTTTTTGTTGGTGGTGTAGGGGTGTTGATAAAAAATATGGGTAAATTTCTCACTCTCAATAAATCAATTGCTAACCCGGTAATATGTTGTTTTCATTTCATGAAATTATTTGTAATTTGATGTTAAAATTCCATAAGCATCTGCCTAGAGCACACTAGCTAGATCCCTACCACCAATTCATACATTAATCATATTTCACACTTCAATGTGTTACTGTGTGTGCTAGTGCTACACAATGCTTTGAGCGATTTGTACTCGATGTGGTGTCGCTCTAGCACCTCACCGAGACATCAAGGCGGACAATCCCAAGATGACCCGTGCTTGTAGTTAGTTGAGGTCGATTCGGTCCTCGACTAATCCAAAATTCGGTAGATGTTGTTAAGTTTGTTTTGAACTCCTTAATTTGTCATGTAAAACTTCATTGATGCAGTACAAATTAATTCTTACTTAGACTGTCAAAAACTTAATCATTACTTCAACATATACAATAATATTTATGATGCTATGAGTAAAGAGGAGAGCAAGGATATATATCCGCCATTGATCAAGTATGTGGTATGAGTGTTTGACCGAGCATTCACTTTCTATATGGTGATCACACGATCTTTTCTATCTCTGCTTTATTATGCCAAGTCATTGTATCCTTTCATGAGTGGTCAGGCGGGTGTGTAACATCCATCCGACCTTAATTAGGGCGCCCCTATCAGGTTGTTGGTCATAGTGCGTAGTAACATATGCTAGTGTCATGCATATGTTACTATCTTATGGTATCGCCTTTATAGTGGGTAGTAACTAATGTCTAATATCATGCAAAATATTATAGACTCATTTTGCATCGGGTTGTGTGATGTTATGGTAACATAGCTAGTTACCATTACCCTCTCTTTCATCATTAAATGGTCTGCCATATCACCAAAATATCTTGTTGGCACTGCATCCGGTTGCATGTTACTACCTATGTTACTCCCACTATACCTAGCCTCAAGACCATCCAAGCTCTGCAACGGGGTAGACTTCTTGCGCATTTGTTAGCTTGTGCCAATGGGTCTCCCATTGTATTAGGTGTAAGTTTCCATAATACCGTGAAGTTCTCATATTTTGATCCATGCTCAAACTGATATTGTTTTCGGTGTGGATCTTGAATCCAATTGTTATTCAAGCGCTAGCTCTTCTAAATGTTACAGTCAGTGTGCTTTTTGATCGTGTGGGAGACGGTTTGCTTCTAGCTGACTACCCTTTGTCCCCCGCCCCCAGCATGCCGAGATGCAGGTTGTAACTAGAACTTACTAGAGTAACAAAGATCAAGGATGCTCCTTAAAAAATAAAACAAGGATCTCAAATATTTATAGGCCTCGTCTTCATGTTCTCAGAAGCTCAAAGACCAAGAAGGGATAGGTTTTCATGACCTCGACGTTAACAAAAGAGTTCTCCTAGGTAAATGGCTTTATAAGTTGCCTACCAAAGATAGGTTATGGCAAACTCTCTTAGTGAGAAAGTACATATAGATCAGTGAAAATTTGCACCGAATGAATGAGTATTTGATTGCCTAATTATGATGATAAAACACACACTTCGTACTTCCGTGCTAATTCCGATTACAAAGTGCATCCCTTGTAAGGATTACATCTCTACCAGGATAGCAAGCAAATAAATTGGAAAATATATTCATGTACAATCTTTCACGAGCAATTAAACATGAAAGATTCTGAAATAACAATTACACCTCCATCTCACACTTTGTACTTCCGTGTTAATTGCATTTTATGGGGTTGTTCTTTCGTATTTAATTGCTCATGTAAATTTTTGAGGAAGGATTGAGTTTCTCATATTCACTAGTACAGATCAGGACTTCTCACACGGTGCAAATGGTGCTTCACACGGTGAATCTAACCGTCGCTACCCGGGGGTTTGCGATAAGTCTCTACTATGCAAACAGTTCCATACCCATGCTAAAATTTACCCGCAGCTAAAAATGGGAAAGCTTTTCTCTAGTAGTACTGTTGATCCAGTCATAGATCCTTGGATTAAAATTTCTAGCCGGTTGTTTATGGGGTTTGAAACCGGCTTTGAGGCAATCGATGTTTGAACAACTCTCGGCTTAACCTTGGCATCTCTCCGTATTCCCATGCGAAGCAATCTAAGTATTATTTAATAAGCCAGATTAGAGCATGTAATCGGCTGTTAGATCATTTTTTACGTAGGTTAGCCTTGTGTATTATCATCCACAATGTTCACTTCTTCTGGTGGATCGGCCGACGTGAATTCTTATCCAACTTGTTTAAACTGTCTGGTTTTTCAATTGATTCATACATATCGTTCTTGTTGGCCCGATAATCCTCCAGGCGCTTCTTCAACCAGCTGGTGGACCCATTAGTATGATTTTTTTTTTGGAAAAAGAGTATATATTAATATCACAGAGATGCCAATTACACCCAGCTCTGCAACAACGCATGCCCTAACGGCTCTACGAATGCACACAGCCTAGAAAAAAGAAAAAAGAATTACAAAAAAAAGAAAAGTCCCGCTACAGAGAACTAGTCCACAAAGTAACGATACTGACACCATGAGAACGACATCAGAAGTCCTCCACTCCAATAACAACGCCTTCAAAAAGGAAACAGTGTCCAAGCACCATCGTTTGCCCGATCAAAGATCATAGGTTTTCACCCAGGAGAAAGTCCTTACTCACAAAACAATGCCTTCGATAAGGACATTCCCAGACACAACTAGTTAAGACCAGACCTTGGATTTTTACCCTGCAAGATAAGACTGAGAACTCCCCTCGTGTTGTCTTTCTGCACCAACAGTCGCTGCAACGAGTCCCAGATCACGCGGCCAAATCTCTATCACCACAAGAACAAAAATCAGCATCACTACCCTCATATTTCTGCTATCCTGACATTCTCCGCATCTGACTTCCCCATGGCCCTAAGAATGGCGCTTTGTGGGAACAAACAACAGAGCTTCTGAAAGAACATTTTTTAATCTCTAGTGTTTTGTGTGTTAGATAACAATACCAAGGATTATTTAACGTGTGTTGAAGTGTTGCATCTCTCTCTAGAAAAAGGGAAAGTATCTGCCTTTGGGGGCGGATAATCCGCCCCCACCAGGGGCAGATA
The DNA here is from genome assembly GCA_030063025.1 of Avena longiglumis. Taxonomy (NCBI): domain Eukaryota; kingdom Viridiplantae; phylum Streptophyta; class Magnoliopsida; order Poales; family Poaceae; genus Avena; species Avena longiglumis. Next base: position 96,812,074 of record CP125979.1, read on the forward strand.
ATCCGCCCCTCCCTCTTCCCAAGAGTGCGCGACCCCTAGAGAGGGGGGCGGAGTTTGTGGCCGGATTTTCTGGCCCTGCCGGATAGTCCGCCCCCTCGAGGATTTCCTTCAAGCCAAGGCCTGCGTCGCTCTCAGTATGGGGGGGAGTTTCCCTCGGACTTTTCGGTCCTTGGTCGGACTTTCTCCCAAGGGAGGATAGTCCGCCCCTGGCGGGGGCGGATAATCCGCCCCCTCTAGAAATTTCTTCAAGTCAAGGCCGCGTCGCTCTCTGTATAGGGGGCCGAGTTTTCCCCGGAGTTTCTGTCCTAGGGGGCGGATTTTCTCCCCAGGGCGGATAGTACGCCCCAAAGGGGGGGCGGATAATCCGCCCCCAAAATTTTCCAACGGCTTGTTGCAGGCGGGGGTATTTAAGCCATCGCCCTTTGTCCGAGAACCTTGATTCATTCAAAAAGACAAGATCTGATCTGCAACCTTCATCCAAGAGAGCTCCACCTAGATCCACCCAAAGGCCCGTCCTTGGGGAATCGAGGAGGAGAACTCGATCTTCATCATCGAATCAAGCGCTTCATCTCCTCTCCATTCATTTGGAGAATCACCGATCTAGTATTTCTTGCAAATACCTAGATCCTTGTTTTGTTTATATTGATAAACCTTGTTCTTGTGACAGCTTGTTGTCATCTCGGGAGCCCCCAATTCAGTTGTGGGTGTGTGCCCCGGTAGCGTTGTAAAAGGCACCGGTTCCCGCCTCGAAGGGATCCAATAGTGGAGAAGGTGGATCAGGCCTCTCGTGGCGAGATCCATCGGAGAATAGGGTGAGGCCTATTGTGGCGTGGTGGTCTTAGAACCGCCCACCCCTCCAACGTAGATGTACTTCCCTTAACAAGGAAGGAACTGCGGTAAAACAAATCCCTGTGTCTCCGCGTGCTCCACTATGGTTCCTTCGCTCCTCTCTTTATGTGCTTAGTAGCTAGGGTTGCATATAGGGAAATTCTCGTAGTTACATATCTAGAAAATTTACTTTGTGTCAAGCCTAAAATTGAAAAAGTATTAAAAATTGGTTAGCACCTATTCATCCCCCCTCTAGGTGCCCATACGATCCATTTCAATTGGTATCAGAGCCCCGGCTCTTATTTCGGGCTTAACCGCCTAAGAGAAGTATGGGTTCCAAGGTAGATGGGAGTGATGCTCCGGATGTAGTCACCATGAATGATCTCAAGACGTTGGAAACAACCTTGGTGAGTTCTATGGAGGCTAAGATGGAAGAGATGCGTCAAATGATAATGCGTCTATCCACATCCACAGCATCACCTCCATCTAACTCTGAGGCTACCACTCCGCAATCCAAGAAAATGGGTAAAACCGATTCCAAAGAGAACGAAGTTGTTGGTGATGAAACTAGCAAGAGCTCCTCCTCGAAAAAGGATAGTGGTAAGGATGGATACAATGAGGTTTCTCATGTTTATTCTCCTGATCCACCTATCCCTCACCCACATATACATATTAGGGGTGATCCACCCAAACTTTCTGCATCTACTTTTTCTCAATGGAAATTTTTGATGAAGTCTCATGTGTGCAGTTCCTCCATTGAGTTGTGGAAAATCATATAAAATGGTCTTCATGTTGGAAACCCCAACAATCCCACAAGAAGAGAAGTTGTTGATAGCCAACTCAACTCTACAGCTCTACACATGATACAACTTGGTGTGGGTGACAAAGACATGCCACACATTCAGCATCTTAGCACTGCTAAGGAAGCTTGGGATGCCCTCACCGAGCTCTTCATCAGAAATGAAAGTATGAGAAGGAATAGATATGATGCTTTGAGCAACGAAGCTGAAGGATTCTATATGTTGGATGGTGAAGACCACGAGGACATGTATAGGAGGCTCAAGGCAATAGCCACAACTTTCAGAAACCACGGTGCAGCTCATGTTGATGATGCATAGATCAAGCACAAGTATGTCAGTGCTCTTATGTCATTTGAGCCCACAGATTTGAAAAGTCTCCAAGGTAGGCATAACTATCACCTCATGACATCCAATGAGGTAATGCAAGAAATGGCCGCTTTCAAATTGGCTGCCAAGAATGCCGAAGATGCTCGTGCTCGATCTATGGGGATTCAAAAGGGGGTCAACATGGCCCTGAAGACTAGTGTGATTGATCTTGATGAATATGCCATAGAAGGTCTGGACTGTCCCAAGGATATAAAAAGGATCCACGGACAATACTTGGCTCTTTATGCTAGAAACTTTTGGAAAGATCCAGCCAAGGCTAAAGCTGAACTAGAACACAAGAGTGGAGCCTATGGAAGAAAATAAAATGGTCCCAAGCTGAGAACATGTTTTAACTGTGGTGACCAACTACACTTTGTAGCTGAGTGTCCATATCAAAGTAGGGAAGATAATGGAGGAAGACTTATTTTCAAGGACAAGTCAAAGGCTCCGCGCAAGAAACGGTTTGTAAAGAAGAATGATCCCTTCAAGAAGCAACCAAAGATTGTTCTAGTGGCTCAAGAAGAATATTCTTCGGGAAGTGAAGATGAGGACAAGGACGATAGCTCTCAAGAGGTGGCTGCTATAGCCACCACATCTACATCAACATCCCTCTTCGACTCTCCGAACGAAAACATCATCAACAAAAATGCTACTTGTCTCATGGCAAGAAGCTCCGAGGTAACGACTTCTAACTCTTCTTTTCCTAAGGCTATGATTGACATGGATGATCCTACTAGTCTTAAAGTTAAAGAAGAGATTATGAGCACAAAGTACATTTTGAGGCTCTTATGGACTAGCTGGCCCAAAATGAAGCTCTTCTTGAAGAAAAGGGCAGAATTGAAAGGGGGGATGCAATGGAAATTGCATCCTTAAAAAATGCTCTAGAAGAAGAAGAAGATGCTCGGTTTCTCTTGAAGAGAGGCTTGAGTCCATTGAGGAGTCACATGAAGAAATAGTGGCCAATCTTGTTAAGGAACGTGACAACGCAGTCGCCAAAGCAAAGAAGTTAAAGAAGGAAAAGATTGACTTTGGGGCTGCTCATGATAGACTCTCCGAGGAATTGGAGAAACTAGACATCGCTCACAAGGTGTTGAAAAGTGAATTCTCTATTCTCCATGAGTCACATGATAAGCTCCAAATTCGATTGACCAAGTATGATGTTCCTAGCACATCTAAGTCAACATATATTCACAAGGAAAGTGATAGTGTGGAAGAAGGTTTTGTCAACGACATCTCTCCCAAAGATAAGGGTGTGCTCGATGAAGTTCTTGGCAAATAAAGGTCAAATCAGGGTAAAGAGGGACTTGGGTATGTCACCAAGTCCAAGAAAAATAAGAACAAGAAGAACAATACCAAGAATGTGCAATCAAGGACAAGCACCGCTGAGAAGAATGTCACAAAATACAATACTAACAATATTGGTTTTGCAGGATCTCACAATCCAAATTATGAACTCTTTTGTGATGATTATGGTGATGTTTATGCTTATTATGTTGGTCCCTTTGATGAATATATTGCTTGCTCTCTTTGGGTCCCAAAGACCCTTGTTACTAACATGAAAGGACTCATTCAAAAATGGGTACCTAAAACCAAGAAGTAATTCTCTTGCAGGGCTATGCTTCCGGTGGGTCGAAATGGGTGCTAGATAGTGGATGCACTAGTCATATGACCGGAAGCAAGGAGATCATCACGGAGATGCGTCCAAATCATGATAATATTACAGTCTCCTACGGTGATAAGTCTAAATCTCAGGTACTGGGTCTTGGCAAGGTTGTCGTTGCCCACGATATCTCTCTCGTGGACGTCATGCTTGTTGAGACCCTCTGTTACAACCTTCTTTCTGTTCGTGCTCTTGGCAAGATGGGTTTTGCTGTTTTTATCGATGATGATTTGGTGGTACTCTTGTGGAGCAAGTCTCTAAAGGTCCCTTTCGTTGGGTATGTCGAAAATGACCTGTATGTGGTGGACTTCTCGGGGAAAACCACTTCGGGTCCGATGTGTCTATTCGGAAAGGCCGACATGGGCTGGTTGTGGCATCGCCGTTTAGCCCATGTCAACATGAGAAATTTGCAAAGTCTCCACAAGGGTGGCCACATCCTTGGACTAAAAGACAATGTCTCCTTTGCCAAAGATCGTGTTTGCAGGGCTTGTGTTGAAGGCAAAATGCATGACTCTCCCCACAAGAGGAACACTATTGTGTCTTCAAAGAGGATCTTGGAATTACTTCATGTGGATTTATTTGGTCCCCTTCTCATGCAAGTCTTGGTGGGAAGAAATGTTGTTTGGTCATTGTTGATGATTACTCAAGATATACATGGGTCTATTTCTTCAAGCTAAAGAGTGATACTCAACAAACAGTCATTGACTTTGCCAATGAAGTTCAATGTCAACACAATGTTCCTATCTTGGCAATAAGAAGTGACAACGGCTCCGAATTCAAAAACTACACTTTGAATGAGTTTCTTAGCGAAGACAGGATTAGACATCAATATTCCGCTGCGTACACCCCTCAACAAAATGGTGTAGCCGAGAGGAAGAAACGGACTTTGATGGATATGGCTAGATCAATGTTGGCTGAATTCAAGACTCCTTACAATTTTTGGGCTGAAGCCATATCCACTGCTTGTCACTCATCGAACCGGCTCTACCTCCGAAAGATTTTGGACAAGACTCCTTATGAAATACTTACCGGTAACAAGCCCAACATCTCATACTTCATAGTATTCGGGTGTAAGTGTTTCTTTCTTATTAAAGGTGTCCGCTTGTCTAAATTTGAGTCCAAGGCTTTAGAAGGTATTTTTTTGGTTACGGTGCCGAATCCCACACTTATAGAGTCTACAACAAGCTCACTGGGATTGTTGTAGAATCTTGTAGTGTGGAATTCGATGAAAATAAAGGCTCCTTTGTAGGGCAAGTTGACGTTTGTGATGCAGATGTTGAAATACCCCAAGATGACATAAGAAGAATGGGCGTGGGATTTTTCCGCCCCATTGAGGAACCCCTTGTGGCGGATCGGAAAGGACAATGCTCCACTCAAGTGGAGCCCTCATCTTCACAAGATCAACAAGCTCCTACTGTTGGAGAAAACTCTGCACCGACACCGCAACCTGCTGAAGATCATCAGTCTCCTGGACGAGATGGTAGTCCCAGGCCGGACTATCCGCCCCCCCCAAAGGGGCGGACAATCCGCCCCTGTCACTCCAACTTGTTCCAGGGGATCCGAAGAAGAAGACAACAGCCAAGAAGTTCCCAGGCCGGATTCTCCGGCCCCCGAGGGCGGATTATCCGGCTCTGGATCTCCTAGTTCTACCAGGCATCCTCAGGAAGAAGAAACTGGTGCCTCATCTCCCAGGCCGGATAGTCTGGCCCCTCCAAGGGGCGGATTATCCGGCCCTCAAGAACAAATTCTGCAGCAAGCTCCTGTTGTTAACTCAGATCAAGATCAAGGGCAAGGAAGTGGTCAAGACAAGGATACAAATACTGAATCAACTCCTTCTAGAAACAATAAGGATATTGAGGCTCGTCGCAAGGCTCGTGCTGATCGGAACCTTGAACTAAGGGGTCACACTCTTGACAAGGTTGTTGGTGATCTACGAAGAAGGGTGTCTACTAGAAGAGAACTTGCAAGCTTCTGTGATCATCAAGCTCACATTTCCATGGTTGAACCAAAGAAAGTCTTTGATGCTCTTGAAGACCCCGATTGCGTTGTTGCAATGCATGAAGAATTAAATAAATTCGAACGCAACAAAGTTTGGAAGCTCGTAGAGAAACCCAAGGACTGCCGCAATGTTATCGACACGAAGTGGATCTTCAAGAACAAACAAGATGAAAATGGCATTGTTGTGAGGAATAAAGCAAGACTCGTGGCTCAAGGATTCTCTCAAGTGGAAGGAATTGATTTTGGCGAGACTTATGCTCCTGTGGCTCATCTTGAGTCCATCACTATCCTTCTTGCATATGCAGCCCATCATAATTTAAAATTACAGCAAATGGATGTTAAGAGTGCGTTTCTTAATGGTCCTCTACATGAGTTAGTATACGTCAAGCATCCCCGGGTTTTGAGGACCCCAAATTTCCGAACCATGTCTACAAACTCGATAAGGCGCTCTATGGCCTTAAACAAGCCCCACGTGTGTGGTATGAGCACCTTAAAGAGCATTTGCTAGACCGTGGATTCGAAGTTGGGCAAATCGATCCCACTCTTTTTACTAAGAAGGTTAATGGGGAGCTTTTTGTATGCCAACTTTATGTATATGACATTATTTTTGGCTCTACTAACCAAGCTTTTAACGATGAATTTTCAAAGCTTATGATTGACAGGTTTGAGATGTCCATGATGGGTGAGTTGAGGTTCTTTATTGGATTTGAGATCAAACAACTTAGAGAGGGAACCTTTATTAATCAAGCTAAGTATATCCAAGACATGCTCAAAAGGTTCAGGATGAAGGATCTCAATGGTGTGGCTACTCCAATGCAAACAAAGTGTCATCTTGAGCTCAATCCCAAGGGTAAAGACGTGGACCCAAAGGTATACCGATCGATGATCGGCTCTCTCCTTTACCTTTGTGCATCTAGGCCCGATATCATGTTAAGTGTAGGAGTGTGCGCAAGGTACCAAGCCGCTCCTAAAGAAAGCCACTTAGTGGCGGTCAAACGAATCTTCAGATATTTGGTTCATTCCCCAAATTTTGGGTTATGGTATCCCAAGGGTTCAAGTTTCTCTCTATGTGGTTACACTGATTCATATTGGGCTGGTGACAAAGATGATAGGAAATCAACCTCTGGTGCATGTCAATTCTTGGTCAGGTCTCTAGTGTGTTGGTCTTCAAAGAAACAGAATTGTATTTCACTCTCAATAGCCGAAGATGAATATGTTGCTACTGCAAGTTCTTGTACACAATTGTTATGGATGAGGCAAACTTTAAAGGAATATGGCGTCAATTGTGACAAAGTGCCTCTATTATGTGACAATGAAAGTGCTATCAAGATTGCTTACAATCCCGTGCAGCATACAAGAACAAAACGTATAGAGATTCACAACCACTTCATTCGGGATCATGTTGCTCGTGGTGATATTGCCCTATCCTTTGTGAGAACGAAGAACCAACTTGCTGATATTTTCACGAAGCCCCTTGACGAAGCAAGATTTTTTTATTTGAGGAATGAGCTAAATATCATAGATTCAAGGAGCTTGGCTTGACTATCCTTGCACACTCACTTGCTCTTATTCATGTATTTGGTTTAGATGCGGGCATAGACATAGGGGAGTGTGGTCCTAATTGATTGGGCCAACCCTCCCCCATAATGCCGAAAGCAAGTAAAATCATTTCTCTTAATATTATTTTGTGATATGTGGGTCATCGATGAGCATTGGTTTTGAACTCAAGATACATCTTCGCGGTGTCATGCCATGCGCTCCAACATGGTGGCTTCGGCCACCGCCCTCTTCCTAGAGAAGAGTTGGTTTCTAATGGTTCTCTTTGGATTTTCTTGCATATCTTTTGTTCTTATGGAAAACACACTCAATTTTGGCTTTTGTTTGATTTGATTCTTGCAAATTTGGGTGTGTAGTACCATCTTAGTTTGTTGCTCTAAACCCAAGCCTTTCTTCCCTCCTTGAACCATCTATTCTTGCACACAAGTCCTCTATACACCATCGAGGGGTTTTGCTAGGTTGCTCCGTCCTGAATCTGTACTTAACAGAATTTTCAGAGGGGGCGGACTATCCGCCCTAAGTGGGGGGCGGATAATCTGTCCCGGGCTAAATCCGGCTGTTAAAGGCAGGGTCGAGGAGGGCAGGCTCAAACAGAGCAGCCCGTCCTCCCCTAACCCTCCCTCAGCCCCCTGCCGCCGCCGGAGCTTCCGCCCCTCCTCGGAGTCGATTTGACCACCGGATTCTCCGGCCCCTCCCCGGAGCTTCTTCCTCATGCCTCCGGGTACCTTCTCCTCGGAGCTCTTCCTCCAATGAGTGAGGGTAACTCCCTCATCCATCTCTTTTGCTTGAGATTCATTGTTGTGGTGGAAATCTCGTGGTAGATGATACTTGGTGTTTTCCCGTGCATGTTAGAATCCATAGAAATATATCCCTTGTGCCCGATATGTGTTGCCGTTGTAAATCTGGGCCAAATCAGAAAAATTTCGACAGGGGCGGATTATCCGCCCCCATGGCCGGAAAGTCCGGCCTGGACTGTTTTGGTTCCGATTTTCTCCCATGCACTCTTCTCGCTCATGGACTGTTTTCTTACTCGTTCTAACATGTCTGCTGGACTTGTGTGTGCGCTTATCCCCATGCTACCTCTCCATGCTTTTCACAGGTGGCTCTTGTCCTCCTAAGACATACAAGCGTCGTCCTCGTGCCTGTTATCTCAGGCCCACTGCAGAGGGCACTTTTGTTGACGAAACTGAGGTTCGCAGGTTAGCCACAGAAGCTGAACAGATGGCAGAGGCAGCAAGGAAAGCCAAGCGGGTTGCATCTCGCAAGGGCAAGGGTAAAGGCAAGGAGGCTCGGCCTAACTACAAGGCCATGGACAGCACTGATTACTCCTCCATGTGCTAGACAGATTTTTATGCAGATGTTGACAGTGATGGTGAGCCAGAGGATTCTATGTTTTGGTGCTCTCATTTTCGGTATATCCATGATGATGTCTATGTTCCTCTCAAAATTCGCCCCATGCACCCTATGAATATGACTGAGGCTCAATTAAAGGCTCGCCTTCGTGAAGCTTTGGATGTGACAAGCAAGATGGGGCTTCATCCTCTTATGACTCTGTAGTGCCACTATGATTCCAAGATTGTGAAGCAGTTTTTCTCCACTCTGGTTATCTGCGGCGATGAGCTTCGTACTATGAAGTGGATGACGGGAACATCAATGATCCAGTCTGATTTCCGCACCTTTGGTCAGGTTCTTGGCTATGCTTTTCACGGGCGGGACACCCCTTCAGGACACCGCATTATCTCTCCGCTCAAGCCATCCAAGGATACTGTGCTTGCTCCATGTTTGTCGCCCAATGACGTTGTTGGTACCTTCGTTGGCCCTTCACCACTGTATGCCACCCTTGTAGGCATGTTTCGGGACAGCATTAATCCCAGTGGAGGCAACAATGACAAGATCCGTGGTCACCTGGTTCCTCTTCTTGCCTTCGCTCATGAGTGTGCCACCAATGCTGGCTCATCTACATGATACAAGTTGGATGTGATGGATTTCATTTATCATGAGATGATCGATGCGATGCTCAACAGGCTTTCCATCCCATATGCTCCTTTTATCATGATGCTCATCAAGCATATGCTGCCCCATGATGACTTTGGCACTGATTTGGATGGTTTGCACAAGTCAAAGAAAATTTACAACAAAGCTCAGAAGACCTCTCACCCCTCCACTGCCCCTGAGTCCTTTATGCGTGATGCACGGGCTAGTGGTCGTCGTTCTGCCGTGTCCCCAATGGCACGCGAGGTTAAACAGCTCACTTGGTTCCAGCGGCACATTCTTTGCATGGGTGTTAACACACACAAGGGCCAGTATGAGGCGTACCGCAGGGACCATGCGAGGGATCACACTCAGCAGCTCATTCTTCACCATGTTTCAGGTGCCACTGGCCTTCCACCTCCTCCCACAGCTCTGAAACCGTATGCTCAGTGGAACACTTCAGGGATCAACTATGGTGAGATTGAGAGTTGCATGTTTGCTCCACCTCCGAGGGCACCCACTCCTCCAGCTGATGACGATGATGATGAGTATGACGAAGAGGAAGGGGACAGGGACGACTACGATGAGGAAGAGGAGGCGTGATCTTCTGGGGCGTTAGCATCTCTCTTCTTCCTTTTTGGCGTTTCGATGCGAAAGGGGGAGAACTAGTTCTACTAGGTCTCGTGGATTTGCAAGGGTCGGGCGCAAGCACTTATCTTTCCGTTGTTTTTATTTGCTTGCTTGTGCTCTTTTTAGCGCGAACTTATTTGCTATTTGTGCTTGGATTATGTAAGACTATGTCGTGCTCCACTATGTTTGGTACTATGATTTATCTATTGTGGATCTTTTGGAATTCTAGATTTATCTATGGAACATATTTGATGCCATATGGAATCATGGGATTATCTAATGTATGCATCAATATTGTTGGGATGTGCTTGGAGGCTATCAAGCTAATTATTTTCTTTGGCTATAATCACATCCCGGTGGTATGACCTTGTTTCCCAACCCACCTTGTTTCAATTATCTTTGCTATGAAAGTTGTGTTCTCTCTAGTGTGTGCATTTGTATTCAAATGCAAATTTGAAATATGCACACATCTAGGGGAGCGCCTTTCATTTTTAAGGTGGCGTTAGCCGGTTTCATTGCAAATCCTAGTATTGTCATCTAACACCAAAAAGGGGGAGATTGAAAGAACATTTCTTAATCCCTAGTGTTTTGTGTGTTAGATAACAATATCAAGGATTATTTAACGTGTGTTGAAGTGTTGCATCTCTCTCTAGAAAAAGGGAAAAGTATCTGCCTTTGGGGGCGGATAATCCGCCCCCCTCCTCTTCCCAAGAGTGCGCGACCCCTAGAGAGGGGGGCGGAGTTTGTGGCCGGATTTTCCGTCCCTGCCGGATAGTCCGCCCCTTGGGGGCGGATAGTCCGCCCCCTCGAGGATTTCCTTCAAGCCAAGGCCTGCGTCGCTCTCAGTATGGGGGGCAGAGTTTCCCTCGGACTTTCCGGTCCTTGGGCGGTCTGTCTCCCAAGGGCGGATAGTCCGCCCTGGCGGGGGCGGATCTGCCCCCTCTAGAAATTTCTTCAAGTCAAGGCCGCGTCGCTCTCTGTATAGGGGGCCGAGTTTTCCCCGGAGTTTCCGTCCTAGGGGGCAGATTTTCTCCCCAGGGCGGATAGTCCGCCCCAAAGGGGGGGCAGATAATCCGCCCCCAAAATTTTCCAACGGCTTGTTCTGGGCAGGGGGTATTTAAGCCTGTCCTCCCCCTTTGGCCAGAACCCTTGATTCATTCAAAAAAGACAAGATCTGATCTGCAACCTTCATCCAAGAGAGCTCCACCTAGATCCACCCAAAGGCCCCGTCCCTTGGGGAATCGAAGGAGGAGAACTCGATCTTCATCATCAGCAATCAAGCCCTTCATCTCCTCTCCATTCATTTGGAGAATCACCGATCTAGTATTTCTTGCAAATACCTAGATCCTTGTTTTGTTTATATTGATAAACCTTGTTCTTGTGACAGCTTGTTGTCATTTCGGGAGCCCCCAATTTAGTTATGGGTGTGTGCCCCGGTAGCGTTGTAAAAGGCACCGGTTCCCGCCTCGAAGGGATCCAATAGTGGAGAAGGTGGATCAGGCCTCTCGTGGCGAGATCCATCGGAGAATAGGGTGAGGCCTATTGTGGCGTGGTGGTCTTAGAACCGCACACCCCTCCAACGCAGATGTACTTCCCTTAACAAGGAAGGAACTGCGGTAAAACAAATCTCTGTGTCTCCGCGTGCTCCACTACGGTTCCTTCACTCCTCTCTTTACGTGCTTAGTAGCTAGGGTTGCATATAGGGAAATTCTCGTAGTTACATATCTAGAGAATTTACTTTGTGTCAAGCCTAAAATTGAAAAAGTATTAAAAATTGGTTAGCACCTATTCACCCCCCCTCTAGGTGCCCATACGATCCATTTCAGCTTCGCAGCACTCCCGCTGGAACCAAACGGCCAGAAAAATAAGGTGCGCATGACCAGATACCTTCCGATCCAGCAATCTTCAGGCATGATACGCCCATGGGAGTTCAACGAGGGCAGACTTCAAGCAGATATTCGTCTTCGTGCAGAAGAAACCAAAGGACCACCACCTTTATTAGATCCGACACAGCGATCCCCATACCGCCAGCCGGTTTCCGGAGAACGGATCGAGCAGGCAATTAGGGAAAGAGAGTCGATCTAGTTCTTCCAACGGAATCCCATCGCCGACACCTGCTCCACCAGATCGCCACCTGCCCCACTCCGGCAGAGGCTGCTGCCACCAGATCCGAGCACCCAACGCCGGCCGGAGCCATGATGCGGAGGGGGCCCCAACCAGTGTCGGCGAACTCAACCCCACCATCGCTCGCCAGGTCGCGCCGCCGAGCGCCAGATCTCGACCGCCGCGTCGGAGGCAGCCACGGCACTGAACCCTCCCGAGGACCTCCGCCCAGGCGCTCAAGAGGGACGCGAGGAGAGGCCCCATGCTACCGCCGTCGGCCGCACTGGCTTTGCCCGACGGCTTCCTCCGGTGGCAGCATGGGGGAGGAGAGGGACCGGTGGCTGGGGGCTAGGGTTTGAAGGTCGCCCCCGAGTCGCCCTGGGCGAAAGCGACCAGGGGGTACGTTCTGTCAACCACCATCACAGGTCAAATCCATTAGTATGATAGAAGCTGATTATCCGTCCCGGAGATGCAAACATGAAGGTGAATGTCAAACAATATACTGAACGTCAAACTTTAGTGGGTGATGAAGTTTTCTTGAAGCTGCAAGCTTATGCTCAGTCATCTGTTGTTTTCCGTGCATCTCATAAGTTGGCTTTCAAGTACTTTGGTCCATATCTCATTGGAAAAAAGTTAGAACTACGGCTTATGAATTGGAACTACCAAACTCAAGTTGAATTCATCATCACTTTCATGTTGGTTAAGGCCTAGTTCTTTTGGCGGCTTCTCCGAGAAGCCTCCCTATCCCCAGCTTCCTGGAGAGGCCGGGGCGCCTCCTCGTCAGGTACAATCCATTTACCTCTTCCTGATGCTAAACTTCAGTTCCCTATTGAAGTGTTGCAACAAAGGCTCCTCTAGCAGGATCGTGATTCGATCTTTCAATTGTTGGTGTGTTGGAGTGATTCTTCTTCTGAAATGGCCACTTGAAAAGACTTCACGGTTTGAGCCTTTGAGGAACGCTGGATGTTCGGTACAAGTAGTGGCAATGAAGCAGAGCAGTCCACATGAATACTATCCTGATTTTTTATTGGCGCTATCTACCTTGTTGATAACAATTCGGCTAGGGAGCCTGTTTTTGGTTCGGCAGGTGGAAATGGTCTCTTTGACTGTTTGATCCGCAGTTATTAATTCGTATAGCTGGCTATATCTTTCCACGCATGGAAATTTCCTCAAACTTGTGTGTTCGGTGATTGCAAGTACTTCGAGGAGAAACAAATATTTACTCCAAGAAGTCGAATGATGCTCTCCTAAAAAAACCTAAAGCCTCCATTTGCATTAGATAATGTTGTCTGCACAATTCATTATATTTTATTTTCTGTGATCGAAATCTTTGAGGCTTTGCATTCCAACTGCAATGTGCATATCTTGAAAGAGAATTAACACGTCAAGCAGTAAATCAAGGCACCTATCTGACCGATTGTCTAAATATCCACCATTCCGAGTGTTACCAAAGTAGGGGAAATAGTTACATCTCCTGCAAAATTAGGCAGTGACATGAAGGGATGCATATATGTTAAAATTTGATAAGTATATTACAAGATAGTAAATTCCATTTCTGGATGTTAGTCGATCTCTTGAGAATTTAAGCATAAGATTTAAGAGATGGACATGTCCATTAGTGACAAAACGGAAAATGGGACAAGATCTCGGACGATAATGTAGAAGAACGAACTATTAAATTTTAGTCCACTGGACCGCTTGTATATAGTGGAATTGTTATCTCTAAAAAATGATCTTGGGTTAAACGTAGAAACTATAAAGCAACCAGGTTGGTACCGGAGCCTTTCTTAACCTTGGCATTTAGCCGCTCAAACCTGACTCAGAGCACACGTACGGCCGGTCTATAATAATTAAGAAAAACATATCTTGGCAGCAACCCATTTGCCTCCGACCTCGTTGCCTTATCTCTGAAAAATATACTCCTCGTCCTGAAGAAACATTCACTACCGGAGCATCCACATGCCCCGGTCTCTCCTCCACCTCTCTGGCTATTTAAACCGCAGACTCCACCATAAGTGCAGCAGCATCACACTCGCATCCACAACTCATACGAAGATAGCAACAGTAGAATGAAAAATCTAGCTAGCATCTAGTAGAACCTAGGGTTACGTTATTGCCAAGAACATTGCCGCCTCACGCTTTAGCGTACCGAACTCCTTGAGCAGCATGGTGAAAATTTGATTGGTTATCATCGAACTTCTCTCGGTTGGAACCGCGATCAAGTGTTTGTGGCTTTATCCCTTTTCCCCTTGGATCGTTTGGAGGCTTGTTCCTAGGACCCTATATTGTCTTAGCAGGTCGATAATTCCCAGTAGGCCTATACTCTCATGGTGATCTCTGTCGTTTGCCACGATAATTGGAACGATTTCTGTTTGAACCAGTCATATCCCACATGTATTTGGCAGAGATAAAATCATGGATGGTTTCCAACTTTGGTCCAGAGTTTTCTCTATGGCTTTGCTTCAACCCTGTTAGGATTCCATGTTTCAACCTTCCGGTTTCTCGGTTTGATGAACCTTTGCGGGGATCCATGATGCTGGCGTTGCCCCAGGGTGAAGGGTTCTGGATGGTGTTCCGTATAGCATCCTTTCCGTTGCGGTTCTTTTTCATTCGAACATCTCTTCCATTGGTCTTTCCCTTGATCCTCCTGCTTCTAGATTCACCAGCAACAATATTATCTTTATTAGCAGATTCAAACACCTTTGGCCAGATAAGCACATTCTTCCCCTATAAATCCACCGAATTCTTTGGAAATGTCTTATGATCAATGGCCATGCCGACAAAGCTCAATCATGCTTCATTGTTGGATGATTGATCTGTCGACGGAAGACATTGCAATTATTAGTGGTATCGAAAAAAGAGTGATGATACTTGCAATAACCTCTCCTCTTAAGTTCAACCAGTGGTGGTAATGATTTTGTCTTTCAACAACGCATCAAATATTTTCAAATTTGCCCAAGTCAAAAGTACATTTGATGCCTCCATCCTGATCCTTCGAGATAGGTTTCAGGTCATCACAGATGTAAGGTTTGGCTTTGGTTTGCTAAACTACATCGACTGCCTCATCTGAGCCGGCAGAGCTTATATCACTAAGCAAATTAAACAATATGATGTTCCATCACATATTCAGAGGTGGCTTCCTATACTACATTTTAGTCTAAATATGTTCATCTTTATACTTCTTCTTTAACCTGTTTCATACATACTGCATACATAGTTCATACCGTTTTTATCAACGTTGATGATTGCCCACTAGGTGATAACGTTTATGAACGTTGGGGCTCCTGCTTTGGTCCTGGAAATGAATAAGAACATGAACGATACTCTGCTTCAAGGGCCCTGCCTTTGAATAAGAATTTGGTTCTGCAGATGTGTGGGGATACGTGTGAGGTAGCCTTTAGATAGCTCACAACTATGTTGAGGTTGTGCGGTGGATGGGCCCTGTCGGTGTAAGCACATTTAATATATTTATAAGCAAGTCTTAAATTCTTGCGAAGCAGAATAATGGAGTTTGGGTTGTGCAGCGGAGATGCACGGTTGGTGAAAGCAGATATCTAGTTTTTTTAAGAATATCTCCAAAAGCTTCAAAACATACATGTACTCAAATGAATATATATTATTGTTTGGAAAGAAACTAGCACAAGGGCCCTCGCAAATGCGAGGGCATTACCTTTAGTATTTTTAAAATGTTTAAGTATTTATTTTTATCTCGTACATACTTTTTTCATCCTATTTACTACCTTCATTATTAAAAATACACGATTATTTAGATATGGCTATGTTCCGGAAACGCATAACTATGACAATTTTGTATAGATTGCAGTTCTAGGAAATCAGAAATAATTCGTTTAAAAGAATTTTATAGTAAAAACACAATATTTTACCGTGAAACATCTTAACATTGTTGATCACAATTTATAGTCGAATTAAATATTGGGACATATAAATTTAGTAGATCAGTAAGTTTGGGTAAAAACATTATGGTTTTATATATCATGAGGATATAAACAAAACAAATATAACCAACTATTGAATATTCTAGTATGAACCGAGCAAAAATTAATTACATCCTTATGCCAATCCAGAACTCATTATACCTACCTTAATGCTCTAGAGTTAATTAAGAGAAAGAGCACAACTATAACACAATTTCATTCATTATCTTGGTATTCCATCATTACATTTATGAGATTCATACGGTCTAAAGTTCTTATTTTACATGGTAGAGAGATTGGTCAAATTATGTAAAAGATAATAAACAAAATTACAACAACTTATAAAGAGAAGGTTCACACCTTGAAAAAGATCACTACAAGTAACTTTGGGTTACTAAGATTTGAAAAGACAACTGGGCATCAACAAAAGCATTACCAATATATTTATTTGCTAATGCAATCATTACTGTGCGATTATCGATAGAGATAATATGATTAGCTTCATTACTCATTTAAAAGTCCAGTCTTATGGTGAAATCAAATAGCTATTTCACCTTTTTTGTAAATTTAAAGATGCATGGGCTTTATGAGAAAGTTCCTATTTTAAAAAGGTTTTTATTTCAACTTTGGATTTTGTTCACTTATTTTGTACAACACATTTTCTTTTACAGAATTCATCAAATGCAAATTTTGAAGTCAATTCCAAAACTCGCCCTCCCTTTGTTCATAAATAAATGATATTTACATATTTATAGATAATTTAATTGCTAGTTACCTATTTTTTAATGTAAATATTTTAATATATATTAGTCAATATTAGCAAATTCTCTACCATGCACTTTCTTGGAAATTACATATATTTAGAATACGTCATCGATATGAAGCAATTAAACTAAACACCATTGTATGAATATGCTGCTATCACCAATGATCTTAGAGCATGCATGGAATCGCCACACATGTGTTCTCTTGCTCCTATCTTCTATTAGACAACAATCCACAAGTTTCTTTCTTGTGTACGTGTGTTGCTAGACATAATAAGTTTTTTTAGTATTGAAAACGAATACCTTTTTTCGACGTGGCCATATATTTGAATAGGTCTATTTGATTTTTGTTTATGTGCAGGATACTCTCCAAAGTTGAATGTGTCTACCAGAACGTGTCAAATAGATTACACTATATTTAACTACTAATATTTTATTAAATCTTAACCGCAAATTTTAGATCCAACTATTTGAATCATTAAGATGACGTGGATGAAAGTGGTAGATCTATAAGATATGCGAACATTGCTACTTTGTAAAATAAGTCACAACATATATGACATCAAATCGGTAATATTATGAATTACGTCTCAAAATGAATCTAGCAACATTAAATTGGTGTCATAAATGTTGCTGCATTTTCAATAAATTTAGTAAAATTTTAGGAAGTTTGACTTAGGGCAAAGATTAGAAATACACTTGTTTGTGATTATAAGTTTATATTTGTGATTCACAAAATAAAAGTTTATATTTGTGAACGGAGAAAGTACATGAGTACACAACTATGTCACCACGTTTTGGTTCAGGTACGCATATTATTTTTCACTTGAACATACTTGTTTCCTCACTGATTTGTCTGGATGATTCTGTTTAAAAAGGTAAGCACGTACTATGAGTGAGCGATCAGCCTTTTTAAAAAGAAAGATATATAATCGGGTTTCCTTTGCACGTCCATCAAGTCCAGGAGTCCTGGGATTTAAAAAAGGAAGTCCGGCCTTTTTCTCCTACCAAACGGTGCTCGTATAACGCATATACCTTTTCTTGACCGTAAATTTTAGATCGAACTATCATAGTAATTTAGATATATAGAAATAAAAATCGGTTATGTTGTTTTGTTAAATCCTAACCATAGCTTTCAGATCTAACTATCAGAAATTATTATGATGATGTGGATCAACCTGGTGCACAGTGGCCCTCGCAAATGCGAGGGCAGATATCTTTATTTTTTCGATACCCAGAAATAATTTTATACTTTGTGGATATTCACATTTTGCATTTTGGGATAGGAAATAATGTCATGTGGGTATATTGATGTCATGTTTTACCGGTGCACTCATGCCACACTATTGATCTATTCGTGTGATACTCTTGCTTGCATGTATAGCGGATTGCCTCTATCTATAGTAGAGTCGCGGTTTCTAATGAACTACTTCTTGGCTTGTTTCAGCCATTGTGATCATTGCACGCGACCAGCCGTTCATGTATGCATCTTCTTGTCTTCATCATAGTACGCCCGAACTTGTATATACTAAACCCATTTGTTCTTACACACTTAAATTACATGCATGTATAACTCAACTATTCATACATATCCCTTATTGGATATGATGTATTACTAAGTTAGAACACATTGTTCTCATGTACATGTGTCTTCTGCATGTTTTCTTGTACAAAACACCTCAATATGATTCGAGTTGATGTTATAGTTTTTATTTATCGCAACTTTTTCCAAATCCATGTGCTCATGCTCATCATACCCAAATTTCCCATGACACTTGTCCATGTAAGAAAGCATAATTGTATGTGCATATTAATAGGTAAATTATATACAAAGCGATGTCATACTACTTGATATGGAGTTCTTACGAAAACAAAAATCACATTTCGCTCTCATTTTCTTATTGTTAATTTAACAAACAAAATGACAAAAAGAAATACTAAGTGTTATATAGCTATGGATTTGTATGACAGGCTTGTAATATTCATCTACCTTATAAAAGTTTTATATATCCGATATATTTTTTCGCCGAGATGAACAAATGTGATAATTTATTGTCTAGCAATTTTAATAATATAATGATTTGTAGATGTATTAATATGATATATAGTTTGGATTCTTTTCATACTCTAGTGCAATATTTGAGGCATAATCATGGGATATGCGAGTGGTCTAGTATATCTCACATGTATCACCATGATCAATAATACCTAGGACACACATCTCCCCCTTTACAAAATATATTAACAATTGAATCGACGGCGCGCACTCTATTTTGTATTCATTCAGTCATGAATTTTGTCATGCCTCGGCCTAGAGGCAGAGTTGTTTTAATTTTCTCAAGCAGTAGTTAATTTTCTCTTAGATATTGCTTTATTTAATATTTTCCATTATTAATTAGCAGACATTATTTGCATGCGTGTACTGCCTCTGGGTCGCTAGTGATCAATCCTTGACAAAGTGTTTTTTTCTTTTTAACATGTCCTTGACAGAGTCTTAGCTACCCACGTTGAGTGCTTTTGTTTTTTTTCCTTTTTAAACCGGACTCTACCGTAAGTGCTTCACGTATAAATTGGACCTCCAGTTTGTTGGTTCGTGATCACCAGATCTCCGGTGAGGCCGGCCAAATCCGTTTGGAGTGTGGGTGCGTATGGTTGCCAGTTTGAACGTGTGCCTTTTTATTAACATCTCAAACGTGACATTGACATTATTGATTGTTGTTTGTACCAACCACTTTTTATGTGACATTATTCACTATTGTTTGTACCAACCACTTTTTACGTAACTCTCTTATCTTTAAATCTCAACCATAAATTGTAGATCTAAAGGTCAATATAATTTGGGTGATGTGGATCAACGTGGTGCCTCGAAAAACACCCTTATATTGCTTTTAGTATATAATAGATTACTATTTGACAGAAGCAATTTTCTTGTTTAGGGTAACAACATTTTTATGATTCTACCACTCGATAACCAGAGTGGAGAAAAATTCTACCACTCGATAAATGTAAAGAAAAACCGACACACATGCTAACTGGAAACAAAAGGTTCCTGTTTCGTAAAATTATTTCGAATTTTAAGTTGAATTCAGACAAGGTACTAGCTAGAGTACATTACCTTTGCAGGTCACATTTTTGCAATTCAATTTATTATGCCCTACATGATACGGTATATGTGGTATAATGTATGTGTTATGTTGTTGTTCTTGTTCCTTGATTTCTAATTGGGTGTGAGCACTAAGATATTGAAGCCAAAAATTCGAAGATCATTCAAATGCATGAACTTTGTTGTGTTTTCGATCCTCAACTTATCCAAAATTTGATTTCCAATATGCAGTTACATTGGTTTTAAACTCCTTTGTGTCGATCTGCTTCAACGTAACATGTCATATGAGTATTTGACAAGCATCCTATGTCTAATAAGCATGGCAGTACCATGGATAATTACAGAAGGTATGAAGTCAATAGAAATAAGTCCCACACACTTGAAGTCAACAAGAGTTTTGTACATGCACGTATCGTTAGTTTCAGATCGTTTGCGGAATAAAAGAAATATATACATCCTCCGATCCAAATTAGGGAGCACAAGAAAGAGTGGTCATGAGAAAGAGTGCTTGTTGGGATTTGTGCTCGCAACCTTGTGGACCTATGCCGACTCGTTGAGATGACTAGGCGTCGCTTCCGACTCTATTGAACCTCTTGTGACCAGGCGAGCATGAGCAACGGTCCGGTGTGGCTGCGGTGGTTTCCACTAGAGATCTAACGAGGAGGATGGTGCCGGCGGTCATGGACTTTCCCATACGAAACTGGAAGAAAAATGTTGGTCGTGATCCTTTATTAATCAATGATCTATATATCTTATACTAATATGTGGTTGATCCTCGCTCCTTAGAGGGCCAAATTAAAAGCCTAACCATAGAAAATATCATGCGTGAGAGTGATCTCTAGAAGATCTAATAGTGGTATGTGGTTAATCAATCTTGTCTCTTGTAACCGGCCTATATATATGCCATGTAAGGATGTCTCACCAATTGCCTCTTAGGTAGTTCTAATTTATTTGTTGGATGATTGGTCGTCATCATTATTCATGAACAACTATGTTTGGTGCAAACATACATCAAGTTCACATGGATGCAACTCATTAATACCACATATATAGGCACATAGATCAGTTCACAATGTATGATGTCCCTCCATTACCTCCCTTCTGGGTAGCTTTAATCCATGATTTACTCTTTTAGTTCATACGAGATTTGATCGCCTATTACATTGACCCTTTGTGCCAATTATGAGCACTAACTTTAATCATGCCCTATTTTAGTGTACCCGAGAGGCACCACTACGGGACACGCGCGCTACGCCGAGGGCAAAAGGCCGTCGGCGTAGGCCAAAATGCCCTCGGCGTATGGTATGCCGAGGGCTTTGCCGTCGGCGTAGCGGCCGTCGGCATAGCCTGTCGACTGGTTGCAAAAATATTTTTTTTTTGAAAAATAATATTTTTTTTCTCAATTTTTTAATTCTTTAAATTGTTTCACTTGTTAATCTCCTACTTTGAACATTTTTAACACTAATTATACTTAATATTTGATTAAATTCCAGTCTTAGTCAAACTTCTCATCAGGTCACCCATCCTAATACTAATCCAGCTTCAGCACGCTTAACTTCCTCGTTCCTTCAGAATCCATTTCCGCAAAGTAATTCATACATTGATGTCAATACTATGATATCAATCTCATTAACTCTTATATCATCATGTCACATGTTTGTATTTTTTGAAATTACAAACAATTATTTAAGTAAATATTAATGAATAAGTAAAAATATTATTGAATTCAAATAAAATATAATAATTTTATTTTTTTGTATTTTTATTTAATATAGAATATTAATATCTTTAAATCTGTAAATCGAAATTCAACAAATAATATGTTTAAATTGATCAAAAAAATTAGAGGAATCCAAATATGATATCCATATCAACTAATCACAAATCCTCCGTTTTTGAATTAGCTATTTGGTGGTTGCTTTAAAAAATCCCCTTTTTGCGCACGGATAATGAAAAATGCCTTTTTGGTGCGATGAAAAGGAAAACTTGCATTGGATATTTGATAAAATAGCATATTGTGAACCTAAAAATGATTTTTTTAAAAAAACATGAGCATCGGATCATGTACCTGTAGTTCATATCTGACCCACTTCCTGCCGATTCGGCAGGAATTTGTCTTTTTCACCAAAGGTGGACGGAAAGGTTTCGGATCCTCCTGTTGGGACATTGTCCATATAAGGTGGTATAGTATTTTTGTAAAATATGGTGATAGTATTTTGAATTAGCCATTTGGTTGTTGCTTCACAAAACCGTCCGTTTTTTATGCTCGAAAAATAGAAAATGGCTTTTTGGTGCGACGAAAAGGAAAACTTCCTCCTGCAACATTGTTCGCCATCCCATGATGCATGTGTATGCATAATATGGGCACATTATCACAAACTATGCCTTGATTCTAGCCATAACATTGGTCATTTGACCCGAAAGCCAAGAAACCTCAAATGAGATAGGTCATTTTGTGAAGGGTTTTCTGAGACATAATCAATATATCAAGTTTGCTATTTTTCCTTATAAATATGTCACATAATATGACACCACGCGAAGGTTTCGCATTGTTTCGATCGTTTTTGAATTTTTTATGCCCGTTTTAAACTATCGTCAAACTTTATCGAACAGCGGACATAAATATTCTTAGCTCGGGGCAGAGCCTCCTAAACTTTCATTAGATCTTTGATAAAATAGCATATTGTGAACCTAAAAATTATTTTTGTAAAAAAACATGAGCATCGGATCATGTACCTGTAGTTCATATCTGACCCACTTCCTGCCGATTCGGCAGGAATTTGTCTTTTTTACCAAAGGTGGACGGAAAGGTTTCGGATCCCCCTGTTGGGACATTGTCCATATAAGGTGGTATAGTATTTTTGTAAAATGTGGTGGTAGTATTTTGAATTAGCCATTTGGTGGTTGCTTCACAAAACCGTCCGTTTTTTATGCTCGAAAAATAGAAAATGGCTTTTTGGTGCGACGAAAAGGAAAACTTCCTCCGGACATTGTTCTCCATCCCATGATGCATGTGTATGCATAATATGGGCACATTATCACAAACTATGCCTTGATTCTAGCCATAACATTGGTCATTTGACCCGAAAGCCAAGAAATCTCGAATGAGATA
Source organism: Avena longiglumis (assembly GCA_030063025.1). NCBI lineage: Eukaryota > Viridiplantae > Streptophyta > Magnoliopsida > Poales > Poaceae > Avena > Avena longiglumis. The sequence continues at coordinate 96,834,901 of CP125979.1, forward strand.
GGTCATTTTGTGAAGGTTTTTTTGAGACATAATCAATATATCAAGTTTGCTATTTTTCCTTATAACCATGTCACATAATATGACACCACGCGAAGCTTTCGCATTGTTTCGATCGTTTTTTAATTTTTTATGCCCGTTTTAAACTATCGTCAAACTTTGTCGAACGGCGGACATAAAGATTCTTAGCTCGGGGCCGAGCCTCGCTAAACTTTCATTAGATCTTTGATACAATAGCATATTGTGAACCTAAAAATGATTTTTGTAAAAAAACATGAGCATCGGATCATGTACCTGTAGTTTATATCTGACCCACTTCCTACTGATTCGGTGGAAATTTGTCTTTTTCACCAAAGGTGGACGGAAAGGTTTCGGATCCCCCTGTTGATACATTGTCCGTATAAGGTGGTATAGTATTTTTGTAAAATGTGGTGGTAGTATTTTGAATTAGCCATTTGGTGGTTGCTTCACAAAACCGACCGTTTTTTATGCTCGGAAAATGGGAAATGGCTTTTTGGTGCGACGAAAAGGAAAACTTCCTCCTGCAACATTGTTCGCCATCCCATTATGCATGTTTATGCACAATATGGGCACATTATCACAAACTATGCCTTGATTCTAGCCATAACATTGGTCATTTGACCCGAAAGTCAAGAAACCTCGAATGAGATAGGTCATTTTGTGAAGGTTTTTTTGAGACATAATCAATATACCAAGTTTGATATTTTTCCTTCTAATTATGTCACATAATATAACACCACGCGAAGGTTTCACATTGTTTCGGTCGTTTTTGAATTTTTTATGCCCGTTTTAAACTATATATAATGTTTTATGTTTTACTTAATTTTTATTTATAAATGTGTAATATTTGAGTGTAGATAGATAGGTCTTATTTTTCTGCAAATTTTGATATATTATTTATATTTTTCCGAATTAGAATGATTTAGTTATGATTTTTCAAAGTTTAATGAGATAAAATAAAAAATAGTTACGCCGAGGGCAGCCGTCGGCGTATGCTACGCCGAGGGCAGCCGTCGGCGTAGCATAGAATATGCCGAGGGCAATTTTACGCCGACGGCTGCTTGGCGAGGCTGGCCTGGACGATGGCTACGCCGACAGCCACGACGTTTGGCCGTCGGCGTAGTGACCGGCCGTCGACGTAGCTTCCCATTCCTGTAGTGCACACATCAGTGCCTATGCACATCTCACTTACAACAGACATATTGATCTTCTCTTTTTGGTAAAGTCTTGTGTATATCGTCAAAACATGTATTAGTCTAGAAATCACATAACTTAAATTGGAAGGAACTTGAGACCACCAAGTGTAAACAGTATGTCTTTGCGGAGTGGATGCTTCTCCATATTAAGATATTACTTAATTAATTAAGCATGAGCGGCAGGAAGGATTCTCAGTAGCTCTTGCCGTGCACGATGCGTTCTTCTGTGTCTGGTTGTGGCACTTTCTTTGTGTTGCCGCCGTGTCGCCTCTCACTGCCGTGAACGGTGGTCTGCGACACGCGTTGATCCAGGGTCGCGTGCGTGCGGCGTCTCTTCTTTGACCGGGGCGATAACACAGATCACATTGAGACTCTTTTTCCCCTTTCCTATCCTCTCGCTCCTTGCAGCCTCTCCTCTATCCCGCCTACCTGACGCCTCCTCTTCCTTCCTCCTCTGCCAGCTCGTACATATTTATCTTGTGAATAAAGGAAAAAATTGTAGACGAACATGGAAATTATTATACTTTTCAGTATGTCTTTCAGTTATTCAGACCGTCTTGTCTGACTTGGGCTCATGGCCTTACCCGCTAAATATACCTGTGGTTTGAGTACTTGAGCATTTCTCCTGAGTCGCACTTGTGCATCCGGGACTCCGGGTGTGTGTACGATTGGAGGGACAAAGGATGCCAAGGAGTTTGGTGCGATTAGTACTCGATCGTGTCAGTTCCGCACCACGTACTGCCCTGCCCAGCCTCACATGCATGCATGCTGCCGCCGCCGACTATTTAAACTGTACCCTCTGGCAGCATCACAATTCACACACGATTACGCGCACAACTCATACAATAGAGCAAGAGTAGAATGTAGTTTGACTTTATTTATAAAGCAGGCGAAAGCCAATTTCGAGGAGTAGAATGTAGCTCCTAGCTGTTAGAGTACTCTGCCTCGCACTTTTGGCTCACGTCGTCGTCGTAGCTGCCAGGACCGTGCCTGCTCCTGCTGGCCACGCGGCAGATGCCTCAATTCCAGTGGCCACGGAGAAAGCTGCCGCCGGAGCAGGATCAACGAACACCCAAAACCCGTTCTTGGGCATGGGAGGCATTGGGGACCTGTCGGGCATGCCGACCATGGGCGGCGGTTATTGGGGACGACTCCGCAACATGGATCCCTTCTTCTTCACCCGTGTCACCCCAGATCTCAGCAGCTTCGATGACCATGTTCGGAGTCCCAGGCAAGGAGGCCGTGTTGGCGCGCGGCGCCAGGGGCTGTGCCGCGCGATGTTCACTGGGCTAGGATGCGGGTACGGCGGCGTCGCACCTGCACCTTGTGCGTCAACAGTAGGAGAAGCTGACTAGTTGTGTCTTTTGTGTTTCCGAGCTTGTTTTCGTTGGACGGGAGAAGGAAACGGGTGGTTGTACAGTATTTGTGTGCACTTTGTACTCGGTGCCTGAAGTTGAAGTTGAATTCAGAGAAGGTACTAGCTATAGACCACTAGATCATTTGCGAGTCACATTTCCGCACTTCAATTTATTGTGCCCTACACAGTAACATGGACGGTATATGTGGTACTATGTAGTATGTGTTATGGTGTTCTTGCTCCTTCATTTCTAATTGCCCTCTCTTAACTCGTTGCTGCTGGTAAGATATATCGGCAGCGTGCCACGGGCACGTAATAGACACATCAATAGCGTGACAAGCGCCACGCCACCGGTGTGCACGGTTTCGCGCCTCACTGCTAATATTTTCACGAATAGCGGCATGCATGGTCTCTATTGCTGCGCACGAGCCAGCTAGGAATTTTCGTGATACATCTTGATTAAAGAAATTAACTAGGCCATTTTCACTCAAATGTTACAAATTTAAATTTAAATCTAATCAAGAACTAAAAAATAATCTAGGTCTAAAACCAGAGCAATCCAGCATTGTTGATACAATCACCACCGCATGCAATTCACACGCGAAAAACTCATACAATAGAGCAAGAGTAGAATCTAGCTAGCTGTTAGAGCCCTCCTACTACTCTGCCTCGCGCTTCGATTCCGGTGTCTGCTCCTGCGGCACGTCCTGGTAGCCGCCAGGACCGTGCCTGCTCCCGCTGGCCACGCGGCAGATGCCTCAATTCCGGTGGCAGCATAGAAAGGTGCCGCCGGAGCAAGGAACGCCCAAAACCTGTTCTTGGGCATGGGAGGCATTGGGGACCTGCCGGGCATGTTGGCCATGGGCGGTGGTTATTGTGGATGACTGCGCAACAGGGGCGCCGGCTTCTTCACCCGTCTCGCCTCAAATCTCAGCCGCTTCGATGACCATGTTCGGAGTCCCAGGCAAGGAAGCCGCGCTATTCACTGGGCTAGGACGCGGGTACGGCGGCGTCACACCTTGTGCGTCATGAACTAGCTAGGACAAGCTGACTAGGTGACTTGTGTGCATCCGAGCTTATTTTGGTTGGACGGGAAAAGGAAACGGTTGGTTGTATTTGTGTGCGCTTTGTACTCAGTGCTAGTAGATGTTACCTTGGCAATTTTCCCAATTCAGTGTGTTCGCTATCTAGAACTAGTGATAAACTTGTGCTTTATTTATAAAGCGGGCGCAGGCCTATTTCGAGAGAGAACTAGTGATAAACTGATACGGTGTGTACTTGTCAGCTTCTTGTGTGATTGTGTTGGCGTAACTAGCATGGTGGCCCTCGCAAATGCGAGGGCATTGTCTTTGTGGTTGGAAATTAATAAGAAATAAACTTATTTTTTTGTAATATTTATTTGCATAAAATATGAATTATGTAGTTCAATAGCTAGTAAAAACATGTTTAAATAAGCTGCCACATGGGAGAGAACTCCATTTGATCTTTTCCAGTAATCATATGTATAGTTTTTATGGATCTTAATAAGGCTGGTACATAGATCAATATTTCCTTTTTGAAAAAAACTTATGTTAATATTTGTTCAGTATGTTACTACCCTAAGTTAATATCAGAAGCTATCTGATAGTTTTTATGTGAAGCTAAAACCGTACATGAGATAGAAATTCAGATTGCTTGTAGTTCATATCAGATGTATAGTTACAAAAATTTAGAATGCATTGTCCATGTTATGATGAGGATTTCCCGAAACATTGTCAAAATGATGCTTAGGTAAAGATAGGAAGACAACCTTGTCAATGATATGCTCTATATAATGGTTACATAGTATGACAGAAAATGTCACATGGAAACACATAAAAACATATGAATATTTCTTTGGATGTTTAAATACCCATTTGAATTTTCAAAGATAAGTTGAATTTAAAAATAAAATATATAGTTCATCCTTGTTGATTTGTAGTCTAGCCATAAATAATAAAAAAATGTTTTACCTTGATCCACCATCTCTTCCTCTCGGGTTTATTGACCAATTATGAATTTAGGTGTTCTCTATCCCTTCTAAAGTACGTGACCCATCTTGGATACGAACCCTCGAACATGCAACTTTGACCCTTATTATGAATATGAATATGTTTCAAACAAAATAGGAAATGTTCTTCAATAGATTGTTTTAATTTTTTGTTTGCATCCTCAACCATATAAATAGTATATATTTTGATTACTTAACCTTTTATGCTAGAGCTGCACCTTTTTTGCCATTGTAAAATTTGATATGTTCTGGATAGTACCAATCGTCTACAAAGAAGAAAATGGTAAGATCGAATTTTCTATTGGATTTTTATATGTCCCCAAAAAAGTATTTATAGCATTGGTGTCTAGGTGGTGAGGACTGACAATATATATCATCCATAGCATGCGATTATCATTTATAGTCCATGTATTTAGTTAACATGTACGCTTAAAAATTATTTTATATGAGATTATGACGATGTATTGATGGTTATCTATCTAGCTATAGTTAGGAAGATCTACCTATTTTGATGGGATTAGGTAAATTTATCAAGATTTAATGGGTGTGTTTTATATTAAGGTACTATTACGGTAAAGGAACAATTGTATATACATCTAAGAGTTCTAATTTATTCATAAATATATGGTCCAAGAGATAATTTTCTCTTCAAAATTTCAAGCATTACTATCTAGTTTCAATGGTATATATTTGTTCTAGTATATGATAATATATACACAAATCGATATATAGGACTAACATTGGTCACAAAACCCACCAACTATGTCCATGTCATAAGAATTTTTGTATGCGCACATCAAATTGTTTGAGAAATATAAAACTTAATTTTGAAGTATAATCTTCACCCTACTAAATACACTGTCTTCTAACTTATCATAGGTAGATTAACCGTGGTCAATTTGATAATAACCTAGTAAGCCATGAAGAATATTTTTAAATATAATCTTTATGGAAATATGTGGTAAGGGAGTTGGGTATACCAAAGATATTGCCTTAATCTCTATGTGGCCTTCGTCCTAAGTCTAGCCATAAGGAAAGACCGATAAGATTGGTCCATTTGGTGTCTTTCCAGATAGACCGATAAGATCTTGTATCTCCTTGGTTTTCATAACTTTGATTCAAGCGGTTTATGTACCCGTGGATGATTTGAATGACCTTGTTCCTGCGACAACATTTGCACATTTGGATGCTAGACTACACTACTTTCTAGAGAATTAGCTTCCAAGGGTATTTATCCAGCAGTAAATCCTTTAGGTTCAACCTCAACTTATATTGTAATGTATTCATATTAAAATACAATTGGAAAGTTATAAAGATTGTGGGTATCTATACAAGTGTTTTTGTAGTAGAGAAAGTATGATTTATGGAGACTCCTGGGGCTGATCAACGTAATTAACACACTTACTATGATTTATGAAGGCTTGATTTCTACTTGTTTGCGTTTGGTGCGATTAGTACTCGATCGTGTCAGTTCCGCATGCATGCTGCCGCCAACAACTATTTAAACTGTAGACTCGGCAGCATCACAATTCACATGCGAACAACTAACTCATGCGAGATATCAAGAGTAGAAACATGTAGTTCAATAGCTAGTAAAAACATGTTTAAATAAGCTGCCACATGGGAGAGAACTCCATTTGATCTTTTCCAGTAATCATATGTATAGTTTTTATGGATCTTAATAAGGCTGGTACATAGATCAATATTTCCTTTTTGAAAAAAACTTATGTTAATATTTGTTCAGTATGTTACTACCCTAAGTTAATATCAGAAGCTATCTGACAGTTTTTATGTGAAGCTAAAACCGTACATGAGATAGAAATTCAGATTGCTTGTTGTTCATATCAGATGTATAGTTACAAAAATTTAGAATGCATTGTCCATGTTATGATGAGGATTTCCCGAAACATTGTCAAAATGATACTTAGGTAAAGATAGGAAGACAACCTTGTCAATGATATGCTCTATATAATGGTTACATAGTATGACAGAAAATGTCACATGGAAACACATAAAAACATATGAATATTTCTTTGGATGTTTAAATGTATACTACGCCGACGGCTTGGCTACGCCGAGGGCTGGCCAGTTGGGCTGGCCTGGTCCGGTGCCACGCCGACGGCCCCGACGTTTGGCCGTCGGCGTAGCAAACGGCCGTCGGCGCACCTGTAGTGTGGTATCTATACAAGTGTTTTTGTAGTAGAGAAAGTATGATTTATGGAGACTGCTGGGGCTGCTCAACGTAATTAACACACTTACTATGATTTATAAAGGCTTGATTTTTACTTGTTTGCGTTTGGTGCGATTAGTACTCGATTGTGTCAGTTCCGCATGCATGCTGCCGCCAACAACTATTTAAACTGTAGACTCGGCAGCATCACAATTCACATGCGAACAACTAACTCATGCGAGATATCAAGAGTAGAAACATGTAGTTCAATAGCTAGTAAAAACATGTTTAAATAAGCTGCCACATGGGAGAGAACTCCATTTGATCTTTTCCAGTAATCATATGTATAGTTTTTATGGATCTTAATAAGGCTGGTACATAGATCAATATTTCCTTTTTGAAAAAAACTTATGTTAATATTTGTTCAGTATGTTACTACCCTAAGTTAATATCAGAAGCTATCTGACAGTTTTTATGTGAAGCTAAAACCGTACATGAGATAGAAATTCAGATTGCTTGTTGTTCATATCAGATGTATAGTTACAAAAATTTAGAATGCATTGTCCATGTTATGATGAGGATTTCCCGAAACATTGTCAAAATGATACTTAGGTAAAGATAGGAAGACAACCTTGTCAATGATATGCTCTATATAATGGTTACATAGTATGACAGAAAATGTCACATGGAAACACATAAAAACATATGAATATTTCTTTGGATGTTTAAATGTATACTACGCCGACGGCTTGGCTACGCCGAGGGCTGGCCAGTTGGGCTGGCCTGGTCCGGTGCCACGCCGACGGCCCCGACGTTTGGCCGTCGGCGTAGCAAACGGCCGTCGGCGCACCTGTAGTGTGGTATCTATACAAGTGTTTTTGTAGTAGAGAAAGTATGATTTATGGAGACTCCTGGGGCTGCTCAACGTAATTAACACACTTACTATGATTTATGAAGGCTTGATTTCTACTTGTTTGCGTTTGGTGCGATTAGTACTCGATTGTGTCAGTTCCGCATGCATGCTGCCGCCAACAACTATTTAAACTGTAGACTCGGCAGCATCACAATTCACACGCGAACAACTCATGCGAGATAGCAAGAGTAGAATAGAACGAAGCTAGCTGTTAGAGCCCTCCTACTCTGCCTCGCGCTTTCGTCGCATGTCATGGTAGCCGCCAGGACCGTGCCTGCTCCTGCTGGTCACGCGGCAGATGCCTCAATTCCAGTGGTCACGGAGAAAGGTGCCGCCGGAGCAAGGAACGCCCAAAACCTGTTCTTGGGCATGAGAGGCATTGGGGACCTGACGGGCATGCTGGCCATGGGCGGTGGTTATTGGGGACGACTCCGCAGCATGGGCGCCGGCTTCCGCACCTGTCTCGCCCCAAATCTCAGCAGCTTCTATGGCCACGTTCGGAGTACCAGGCAAGGAGGCCGCGTTGGCGGCGCCACGGGCCGTGCCGCGCTGTTGACTGGGCTAGGATGCGGGTACGGCGGCTTCACGGCGTGTACAGGAGCACCTTGTGCGTCATGAACAGTAGGAGAAGCTGCTTAGTTGTGTCTTGTGTGTATCCGAGCTTGTTTTCGTTGGACAGGAGAACGAAGCGGGTGGCTTGTGCGTCATGAACAGTAGGAGAAGCTGATTAGTTGTGTCTTGTGTGTATCCGATCTTGTTTTCGTTGGACAGGAGAACGAAGCGGGTGGTTTGTATATTTGTGTGCGCTTTGTACTCACTGCTAGTAGATGTTACCTTGGCAATGTTCCCAATTTAGTGTGTTCGCTTTCTACAACTAGTGATTGTAGTAGAATTATGGGAGGATGCACGGCTCCAATAAGGCCGGCTGTCTCATATATATAGACAAATACAGGTACAATCCCGAGGGTATAAGAATACCTATTCAGAGTACAATATACGTATCTAAACACCCCTCCCCCCTCGCAGTCGGAGAGTCGGCACTGACACATAGACTGGAGCGAAACTCGTCGAAGCTCGACGTCGGTAATCCCTTTGTCATGATATCCGCAAACTGCTGAGAGGTCGGTACGTGAAAAACTCAAACGTTACCAAGGGCAACCTGCTCACGAACAAAATGGATATCCAGCTCGATGTTCTTGGTGCGGCGATGGTGAACGGGGTTGGCGGAGAGGTAGACAGCCGAAACATTGTCACAAAACACCACTGTGCCCTTATCAACAGGACAAGAGAGCTCGGAAAGAAGCTGACGAATCCATGTGCACTCGGCCACGACGTTAGCCACGGCCCGATACTCGGCCTCGGCACTCGAGCGAGAGATAGCGGGTTGTCGCTTGGAAGACCAAGTGACAAGCGACGAGCCGAGGTAGACGCAGTAGCCCGAGGTGGACTGCCGTGTGTCAGGGCAGATAGCCCAGTCCCCGTCCGAGTAGGCGACGATGTCCGTTAACGGAGAGGCGTGCAACGAGAGGCCGAGATCCATAGTGCCACAGATGTAGCGAAGTATCCACTTCACTGTTGTCCAGTGGGCATCCCGAGGAGCATGCATATGCAAGTACACCTTGTCCTTTCGAAGATCATTCAAATGCATGAACTTTGTTGTGTTTTCGATCCTCAACTTGTCCAAAATTTGATTTCCAATATGCAGTTACATTGGTTTTAAACTCCTTTGTGTCGATCTGCTTCAACGTAACATGTCATATGAGTATTTGACAAGCATCCTATGTCTAATAAGCATGGCAGTACCATGGATAATTACAGAAGGTATGAAGTCAATAGAAATCGGTCCCGCACACTTGAAGTCAACAAGATTTTTGTACATGCAGGCATCGTTAGTTTCAGATCGTTTGCGAAATAAAAGAAATATAATATATACATCCTCCGATCCAAATTAGGGAGCACGAGAAAGAGTGGTCACGAGAAAGAGTGCTTGTTGGGCTTTGTGCTCGCAGCCTTGTGGACCTACGCCGACTCGTTGAGATATAGGCACGTTGGTTTTGATGTTGATTGACTTTGTTAAAAAAATTGAAGGAAAAAAACACTAGAATACTTCTTTGAAATTTGATTCTATAGTGGCATTCAGAATATTTATCTAACTATGCTTGAACCATAATAGAGAGGGAACAAAATTACGGTCACAATTATGATGCATTAATATTTTAATATGCCCATTTGATTGGCTTTACCTAAATGTTTTGCAAAACTTGTTTCAAAAGAGAGCGAGGATAATAGATATTCCTCATTTTTATTTGGATGTTAAGATGGTTCTTATATGTTCTATAAGTAAACGAGTTATTTTTTGATTTTTTGAAATTTGTTTGACTTAAAGTAACCATATTAGACCAAAAAAAAGCATAAATAATTCTTAAAATATATACTCGGGACTGTGTTATGTTCCCTAGGTCCAGTAAATATATTTTACTATTGGACTTTTTCTAGAACTGTTTGGTGAGTGTTTAAGCTAACATTATAGGATTCAAAATTATCAATAAAAATAGAAAAGAAAACAGGTAAAACAAAAGTTAATCGGCCAGCTCGACCAAACCAGCTGATCTGGCCCAACTTGGTCTAGAGAGAAACTGTCCAACTCAGCCCATCTCTTCTTACCCTATTTTCCCCTTCTCTATTTTTTCTTGGGCCAAATGTAGCCCATCTGCTCCCATCCACTGAGTTTGAGCGTAGTTGCCCTCCATCTAGCAAATCCTATCGCCCGCTCATTGTGGAGCATAACGATGGATCGCACTATGCTTACAGCGCATCGCTCGGATGGAGATCTAAAGAGGAGGATGGCGCCGACGGTCATGGACTTTCCCATACGAAACTGGAAGAAAAATGTTGGTCGTGATCCTTTATTAATCAATGATCTATATATCTTATACTAGTATGTGGTTGATCCTCGCTCCTTAGAGGGCCAAATTAAGTAAGCCTAACCATAGAAAATATCATGTGAGAGCGATCTCTAGAAGATCTAATAGTGGTATGTGGTGAATCACTCGTCTCAGGTAAGGTTTTGGGAGGATAAGTGGCTGGGTAATGCTACACTCCAAGAACAATATCCTGCATTGTATTCTATTGTTCGTTACAAGGATGCGACGATATCCACAGTTTTAGAATTATTCCCGCCTGTTGTGACTTTAAGACGAGATTTAATTGGAACCAGGTTGGACTCTTCGATCGCATTGCTACATCGCCTAGCAAATGTACAATTGTCGCCTGGACCAGATGAATTTCGATGGAACTTAAGTGCGAAAGGGTCTTTCTCCGTGAGTTCCTTTTACAATGCACTTGCCCAGCCAGTTATGCCTGTTTTAGATAATAGGATGATTTGGAAGATGAAGATACCCCTAAAAAATAAAAAATTTGCATGGTATCTTTGTCGCGGAGTTATCCTTACTAAAGATAATCTTATTAAGTGGAATTGGCATGAAAACCCTATGTGTCTTTTTTGTCATCACAATGAGACAATCAAACACTTATTTTTTCAATGCAATTTCGCTAGATCTATATGGTCGGTTACCCAAGCAGCTCCAGGCTTGTATCCACCTCGTAGTATTGCCAATATTTTTGGGAATTGGTTATATGGGATAGATAACAAGTATAAGCTACTTCTTCGGGTTGGAGCGATTGCCATTATATGGTCGCTATGGCTGTGTAGAAATGATAAAGTTTTTAATGATATAAATTGTTCTCTCCTGCAGGTTATTTACCGATGTACCAGCACACTGCGATCTTGGTCACTTCTACATCGTGTGGAGTACCACGACCTTTTCACAGAGGTGTGTACACGGCTGGAGGATACAGCACGGGATTTGTTTACCCGGCATGGATGACAGCATAATCTTCGGATAGGCCCTCCCTCTATATTTTAGGCGTCTTACAATTATGTAATTCACTTATTTATTTTTCTGTTGGACTTCTGAACTATGTTGGCTGTGTGCATCTCAGTATGCAGAGGCCGGGTGTAATACTTAAAACTTTTAAGTAATAAAAGCATCCTTTATCGAAAAAAAGAAAATATGGTGAATCAGTCTTGTGACCAGCCTATATATATCTGCCATGTAAGGATGTCACACCAATTGCCTCTTAGGTAGTGCTAATTTATTTGTTGGATGATTGGTCGTCATCATTATTCATGAACAACTATGTTTGGTGCAAACATACATCAAGTTCACATCGATGCAACCCATTAATACCACATATATATAGGCACATAGATCAGTTCACATGGATGATGTCCCTTCATTACCGTGCTTCTGGGTAGCTTCAAGCCATGATTTGCTCTTTTAGTTCATATGAGATTTGAACGCCTATTACATTGACCCTTTGTGCCAATTATGAGAACTAACTTTAATAGTGCCCTATTTTAGTGTACCCGAGAGGCACACATTAGTGCCTATGCACATCGCACTTACAATAGACATATCGATCTTCTATTTTTGGTAAATTCTTTTGTATTTCGGCAAACATGTATTAGTCTAGAAATCACATCACCTAAATTCGAAGGAACTTGAGACCACCAAGTGTAAAGAGTATGTCTATGTTGATTGGATGTTTCTCCATATTAAGATATCCATATTTCTCTTGTGAATAAATCAACATCTATGTTAAAGGAAAAAATGTAGACGAATATGGAAATCATTATACTTTTGGAGCAGACAAACTGACATGCACTTCAAATCTCCATCAATCATCCGATTAGAATAGATGCACAATTTGGGCAAAGCTGTTGAGAACTTGTGTGATGAGAGTGAAAAACGGTAAGCTAGAGACTCGCCAGGATTCGTCGCGGAAGTTCTCGATAAAAATGTTTCGGCCAATTTACAAAACGATGTTTACTCTAGGTGCTGAAGAAAAAGTTGGATGATTCAATCTGACCCAATTAACTAGCGTAATACGGAACTCTAAGATTAACATATATAATATTCTATGTAATTTTGTGCAGTGCTATTCGTATAGATGAGTGAGTGAGATTAAAAGTAACACCAAATGAATTTCCTAATTTATACCTTGCGTTCCATCTTATTCTCATTGCAGCATCAGCCCTTAGGGCATCTCCACTGGGTGAGACATACTTGGCGGCTCGACCCATCCATGCACCAAATCTGGGCAACGGTTATGTCGGTCTGGATGCGCATGGAGCCGTGGACAGAGGGCGTGTCCTGCCCGTTGGTGCCGTTGGCCAACCCGCCGCGGCCTTGATTCAGACGCGCGCAGCGGTACCGATTCAAACGCAACCGCGACAGCGATTCGGAGGCGTTGGTGGAAGGCTGACCGACGGCAGTGACCGCTCGGGCCGCAGATCTTCTCTGCCGGCGTCGGGGTTGCCACATAGCTCGTCGGGTCGACCCCAACGGCCAGGCATGGTGGTTTTGTACTGTGGGTGGTGCGGGTCTGGTCAAAGATATCTTGGCGACGTCCTTTTTTATGGCTGCGACTGGACATGGCCGGAAACATCCAGAACTGGAGGAAAGCGGCAGGAAAGAAAAGAGAGAAAAGACGTGGCGGCGGAAAGACACTAAAAATACGCTGGCGATGGCGATGGCCAAGCGCGGATACGATGGATCGCACCGCTGGGCATGGTCGGTCGGACAGACCAGACCCTGACCCTAAATAAAACAATGGTGGTCCGATCTAAAACAAACATAAACGTACAGTTTAAGACGAACGGACGGGTCGGCCCTTAGACTCTCGTCACATTCCCCTGCCACTCTGTGTCTCCGTCCTATGTGATCCTCATCCTGGCCTATTTAAACCGCGAACTCCACCCCACCACACCAGACCAGACCACACCACAAGGGCATCAGCTTGGACCGCTCAACGCAACACACAAAGAGAAGAGAACTACTACTCCCTCCGTTTCAAAATATAAGACGTTTTGGCTTTGTGAAGCAAATGTATCTAGACTAGTTTTATATATAGGTTCACTCATGTTTTGAATGAATCTACATACTAAAACAAGTCTAGATACATTTTCTTCACAAACCTAAAACATCTTATATTTTAAAACGGAGGGAGTAGGATCGATCTACACACTCGTGCCCAAGAAGTGCCAGCGGTTTCGCACCTCGTAGTGCCCTGGCCAGCCTCACATGCTGCCGACGACTATTTAAACCGTAGACTCGGAAGCATCACAATTCACACGCGAACAACTCATGCGAGATAGCAAGAGAGTAGAATAGAAGCTACTCCCTCCGTTTAGAAATATAAGATGTTTTAGGTTTGTGAAGAAGATGTATCTAGACACCTTTTAGTGTATAGGTTCAAATGAATCTAGACACTAACTCATTCACAAACCTAAAACATCTTATGGAGGGAGTAGCTGTTTGAGCCCTCCTACTCCGCCTCGCGCTTTCGGCGCACGTCCTGGTAGCCGCCAGGACCGTGCCTGCTCCTGCTGGCCACGCGGCAGATGCCTCATTTCCGGTGGCCACGGAGAAAGCTGCCGCCGGAGCAGGAGCAACGAACGCCCAAAACCTGTTCTTGGGCATGGGAGGCATTGGGGACCTGCCGGGCATGTTTGCCATGGGCGGTGGTTATTGCGGACGACTGCGCAACAGGGGCGCTGGCTTCTTCACCCGTCTCGCCTCAAATCTTGGCCGCTTCGTTGACCATGTTCGGAGTCCCAGGCCTAGGACGCGGGTACGGCTGCGCATTGCCGGTTCTATATTTTGGAGGGCCCTAGTGCAAAGTCAATGCATGGGCCCCTATGGCTAACATATAGTACATACGCATATCTAAGTATTTAGCCATATATATGTGTCTCTTTTTATTTAAAAATATTAAAAGTTATCCTCTAATCTTATATTTTTAGTCTAACATGTCTATAAATAATTGTTAATGACTTAATTAATACCAGATTACGTTAGAAAAACTAAAAAAATAGCAAAATATAACAAGTAGTATTGTCGACACTTCCAAAAATTGGGCATAGTTGGTCTAAAAAACTTGAAGCAAGGAAATTGTCCGACACATCTAGAATTTCTTAAGATACAATTTTTTTTTGTTCTATATAGTTTCTAACAGTTCACTTTCATAGATTTAAAGGTACAACTTCAATCTAATAATAGCAGATATGCTAAGAAAACAATGTACTCCCTCCGACTCATATTAGTTGACTAGATTTATCTAATACGACTGTATCTAGTCAAGTTTAGTGCTAGATATTATCAAAAAAAAAGTTTAATGCTAGATACGTTTGAATCTAGCCAAATTTGAGTTAACTAATATGGGTTAGATAAAGTAATACTATTTCCTCCGATCCATATTAATTGCCTCAACTTTGTCTAGATAAGAATGAATCTAGACTAGATACTTAAATAGATACACAACTAATATAGGCTGCAAAGAGTAATAAAAGAAGACGTATATGTTCTTAAGAAGACAAAGGAATAAACTATTTTTTCCCTATCATAGCTGGCTGCTCGTGCAGTTCTGTATCAATCTTTCTAGTTTTTAATTAGAGCACGTCAACATTACTCACTAGTAGCACGAAGATTGCCAGGGATGTGCCCCCTAGGTGCGTGGGCCCTTGGCCATCGCCATGTTCGCGATGGGTCAGAACCGGCCCTGCGGCTGCGTCACACCTTGTGCGTCATGAACTAGCTAGGAGAAGCTGACTAGGTGACTTGTGCATCCGAGCTTGTTTTCGTTGGACGGGACAAGGAAACGGTTGGTTGTATTTGTGTGCGCTTTGTACTCGGTGCTAGTTGATATTACCTTGGCAACTAACTATGTTTGGTGCATTCCTTTCATTACCTTGCTTCTAGGTAGCTTGGAGCCATGATTTCCTAATTCAATCCATATCGGTTTTGATTGCGTATTTCTTAGAGCATGTGTACAAATTATAGGAATCACCTTAGATGTTATATATTTTAGTGTATCGGACGCACACAATACTACATTAGTGCATATGCACATCACCGTTACGCAATGCACACCATATTACTAGAAGAATTGCAAGGTACATCATCCATATTGTTGTTCTTTCAGGCAAATAATTCCCATGCGTATAGTGAATTTTGGAGGATCATATGATCGTTATGTCAACCTAGAGATCGCATATCACTTAAATCAGAATTTGGGACCACCAACATCGAAGAGGTCTCAATATGTCTATGTGAAGTGGATGTTGCTCGATTGTAAGATCTCCAAATTTCTAAGTAAATCAACATCTATGTTACTACACAAAGAAATTTGAGAACCATTGTTCTTTTGGAGTACACAAACAAGCATGCACTTCACATCTCTATAAGGGAAAAAGAAGCACACAATAGGGCGAATATGTTGGGCATGCTAATGATAAGAGTGAATAATCATGAGTTGGCAACTTGCGTTACTTTGTTCGAATTTCACATTGTGTAATGTTTTTGGTTTATTTCTCAAAGGATATTGATTTTTGTTGCCAAAGTAGTGTTGAATGGTTCAAACTCTGATTTGTACCTAGGTGCGGAGCTCTCACCTTGACACCGACAATATTTGTGCAATGACGATCTTATATTGTTATGTGGAGTATATGAATAATACGATTCAAAAAATAATATGATCCTCATTCCTGCCTATTTAAACCACGAACTCCACCGCACCACACCAGACAACACCATAAGAGCATCAGCTTGGGCTGCTCAACACAACACACACAAAGAGAAGAGAGCTACTAGGATCGATCTACACTCCCTACTCCTGCTCTG
The DNA here is from genome assembly GCA_030063025.1 of Avena longiglumis. Classification (NCBI taxonomy): domain Eukaryota; kingdom Viridiplantae; phylum Streptophyta; class Magnoliopsida; order Poales; family Poaceae; genus Avena; species Avena longiglumis. The sequence goes on from CP125979.1 coordinate 96,851,328, forward strand.
CCGGCCTCGCGGAAGCCGTGCAGGCCAGCAGTTTCGCACCTCGTAGTGCCCTGGCCGCCCTCACCTGCTGCCGAGTGCCGATGGCTATTTAAACTGTAGACTCGGCAGCATCACAATTCACACGCGAACAACTCATACTAGAGAGCAGGAGTAGAATCTAGCTAGCTGTTACAGCCCTCCTATTCTGCCTCGCGCTTCCGGCGCACGTCACTATGGCAGGTACAGCATTCAGAGGCACTCTAAAGTGCCTTCAAAAGTTAAATTAGTGCCACAAATGAGTTTTTAAGGCAATAAAAAAAACGCCAGGGGACGGTCGTGTAGGTAAAAGTCATTTGAGGCAGTTTTAAAAAGTGCCTCTAAATCAGTCATTTGAGGCACTATGACTAATGCCTCTAAATCTTAGCCATTTGAGGCACTATGACTAGTGCCTCTAAACTCCAACCATTTGAGACACTATGTCTAGTGCCTCTATAACCCAACCATTTGAGGCACTATGTCTAGTGCCACTAAACCCTAGCCGTTTGAGGCACTATGACTAGTGTCTCTAAAACCCAATCATTTGAGGCACTGACTAGTGCCTCTAAAAACCAACTTTTTGAGGCAATATGACTAGTGCCTCTAAATCATAGTCAAAAGCCAACCATAGAGGTTTAATATAGAACCAACTATGTACATTTTCAAAATGGCTCACATCAATGGAATTACATTAGGTAATAACTCAAATCAAATCAATACAAACCGCATTACAGTGACCATATATTACAGTGACATTACAATTCGTCCACAACAATTGTAGAGGTTCAAATTTAACTAAAAGTATTACAGTGACATATATTACATATGTTCCCAAGCGATCGCTCCCTGCTGCTCGTCGGAGCTGTGGCCAGAGCTCCTCCTTGCTGACCGCGGCCGCCGAAGCTGCTCCCTGGTTGGGATCAAGAGGCAAGTCGCCTGGCCACTGGAACTCCTTCCTCGCCCTCCTGCTCGTGCTCCACTCACCAGAGCCCCTCCATGTTTTCCGCTTGGCCACTGAATCTACTACCTCGCCCTCCTCCTACTGTTGTGCTCACCGGAGACCCTCCCTATATGTTTTCCTAATGTGAATACTGGATAAAAGCATAAAAAGGAGTGAAACCAACTAATGTGAATACTGGATGCAAGAAGATAATCACAGCCTTAAATAAGTCGATCAATGATGGAATAGAGCTAAGATAAAATTCAATCACCTACAATCGTTGCCAACATCTGGTCCAAGTCCAAATATCTCTACAGTGACTTGGCCAAATACATGAAAATTGTTTGTATTGAAACAACATGGGTCAAATATACTGAAATCAAATTGTGAGAGAGAGAGAGAGAGAGAGAGAGAGAGAGAGAGATGACTGCTTAATAGCACTTCAGAGCCTATAAACATTCTCCTGATGTGCAACAATACAGTTCGATCATACACACCAGGACCAGACATGACTGCTTCGAGCAGTCTGTAAGCCAAACTTATCAGGAATGTTAGGTCCTAGAAATTGTCTGCGAGGAAACATTCATTTGCTCGCTGTTTTAATTTTATCATCTGACTACTACATTCACTTTAACACAACAAGCACAATCGTATCACATTCCTACTCAATTAGATAAGTTGCTCCAATGACTGGACCAAATTCTCACCCAATTTTAACAAAAAATAGATAAAAGTCGCACCCAATCTAAGGGAAGAGGTAGTAAGGAAATACATAAAAAACGTCTTACTACAAAATAAGAATGTAGTGTGGATTCTCCAGTCCATATGTTGGCTAAAAACCGTCAGATTCACAATGTAACATCCAGTAATTGGTACTATCAACTCCATGACCAGACAATGATATTCAGATTAGGGAACTGTAGGCACAGCTAGCAAGGTCTGCAAATAAATAACTGCAGAACTATAGCCAATGTAGAGATGTAAAAGTTGGATCCCACTTATTCACTTGTCCCCCTTATACATCGCTGAACCAGTGTGTAACACAATCGACACTCCACAATTTCATTGACAGAATTGTTTGCAAATCCATTTATTACTTAATGTATATTGTACAAAAATAAATAACCATCATGATGTTTGCAAAGCCGTCGGATCCACCATTGTAATGACGTTGAGTGAGCTCACATGTGCAGCAAGAACGTACCTTACTATGCTGTACGTTCTGGAAGTCTGGAAACTAAAACCAACATTGGAGAGTAAATAGCATACTGTACGACTCTGGAAGTCTAGAAACAAAGACCAACATGGCAGACTTCATCGCATAAACTGGAACAAAAAACAAAGAACAGAAACATTGATGAAAGATAGATGATAGTCAGAAGCCAACTTCTTCAGATTAATAAATTTAGCTAGATGCAAACAAAAAACTGACTTCGTCATTCTTAAAAGATAATATGTAAAGGCAATGCACAATTAGAACTGAATTATGCCACATGTTCAGAGAATTCCTGTTACCCGCCTCAATATCAAAAACCTGCACATGAAAATCAAGATCAGAATAAGCCAAACCAATTAGAAGGCTATATTCATTAGTTGACAAAAGTTTCTTGTATGTAAGCTTGACCAATAAAACACAGAAAATGAGAAAAATTTTTGGACAAAATGCAAACTAAATATGAGGTCAAATAGACAAATACGAGCATAACATAAAAAAATATCCGGAGAAGAAGCAACAAGGTTACGTGTTAGATAAATCTCCGTCGGATTACTGATAATATTTCCATTCATGAAAAGGTCATGTTCAAAACAAGTGTCTACCAGATTGGTTGCAATGATAGAGGAGGCACGGTGCAACCAAGGATGGAGGCGGAGGAGTGCTACACGTGATGAAGCGAGACAGCGACCAACATGACGGCCTCGTACGTCTGAGCAGCGGCAGCCTACATGTTGCCTTCTCGCGTGGTTCTCCAGTAGGCCACTCTTCAGCAGGTGCATCCATGTCTGACTTCATGTAAGAAAACAAGCATCAATTCGCAAACCTATTTATTAATGTTAGAAGACAAAGTACAAAAAAGGAATTGAAAATCTATGGACCTGATCCATCCATGATTTAGGTTTTTTCAGTAATGTAGTCGACCTCGTATATTCAAAATAGACATATCAAGGCACATCACGTACACCATGTCAACATGGATACACATTATGGCTGAAAAAATCCTTTTGTTTTACCATCTAGCATGATGTGTGGTTGGTTTATTAATCCAAGAAACTGATAGGGGATTAACTTATCTATTGGTAATCCTCTAAATTAGTTCCTTAACTGAAAATACATCAGCTCATGTTCAACATATCATGTTCTATTCAAATCAATACAACTTACCCTGTGAGAAAGGTAAAAATAGAACTGTCAACCTAGAGCTACAGCAAAAGAAAAACGGAAAATACCTGCCTTGCATCAACATATGGAGACATAAACTTACCCGCTAAATAAACCTGTGGTTTGAGTACTTGAGCATTTCTCCTGAGTCGCACTTGTGCATCCGGGTGTGTGTACGATTGGAGGGACAAAGGATGCCAGAAGGCTTGATTTCTAGTACTTGTTTGAGTTTGGTGCGACTAGTACTCGATCGTGTCAGTTCCGCACCACGTAGTGCCCTTGCCAGCCTCACATGCATGCTGCCGCCGACGACTATTTAAACTGTAGACTCGGCAGCATCACAATTCACGCACGATTATGCGAACAACTCATACAATAGAGCAATAGTAGAACATAGTTTGGCTTTATTTATAAAGTAGGACGAAAGCCTATTTCGAAGAATAGAATGTAGCTACTAGTTGTTAGAGTCCTCCTACTCTGCCTCGCACTTTTGACTCACGTCGTCGTAGCCGCCAGGACCGTGCCTGCACCTACTGGCCACGCGGCAGATGCCTCAATTCCGGTGGCCACAGAGAAAGCTGTCGCCAGAGCAGGATCAACGAACGCCCAAAACCCGTTCTTGGGCATGGGAGGCATTGGGGACCTGTCGGGCATCCCGGCCATGGGCGGCGGTTATTGGGGACAACTCCGCAACATGGATGCCGGCTTCTTCACCCGTGTCGCCCCAGATCTCAGCAGCTTCGATGACCACGTTCGGAGTCCCAGGCAAGGAGGCCGTGTTGGCGTGCGGCGCCAGGGGCTGTGCCGCGCTATGTTCACCGGGCTAGGATGCGGGTACGGCGGCGTCGCACCTGCACCTTGTGCGTGTCAACGGTAGGAGAAGCTGACTAGTTGTGTCTTTTGTGTTTTCGAGCTTGTTTTCGTTGGACGCGAGAAGGAAATGGGTGGTTGTTGTTGAAGTGTATAAGTGGATTGCACTAGCCCTTTCCATCAGTTCGGACTTTTGGTTGCGTTGGCTAGTGCATGAAGCTTGACATGGTATCAGAGCCTAAGGTCTCGAGTTCGAGTCCTGGCTTTCGCAATTTATCTTAAAATTATTGTTGATCCCTCTGTGTCCACGTATAGACCTCTTGAGTGATACGTGCGTTTCGCTCGCCGTCACTCTCTTCCGGTTGCACGTGCTGACTTCTCCCTGTCACACGTGAGAAGGGGTGTTGAAGTGTATAAGTGGATTGCACTAGCCCTTTCCATTAGTTCGGACTTTTGATTGCGTTGGCTAGTGCATGAAGCTTGACAGTTGTACAGTATTTGTGTGCACTTTGTACTCGGTGCCTGAATTTGAAGTTTAATTCAGAGAAGGTACTAGCTATAGTACATTACAGACCACTAGATCATTTGCGAGTCACATTTCCGCACTTCAATTTATTGTGCCCGATCTACACAGTAACATGGACGGTATATGTGGTACTATGTAGTATGTGTTATGGTGTTCTTGCTCCTTCATTTCTAATTGCCCTCTCTTAACTCATTGCTGCTGGTAAGATATATCGACAGCGTGCCACGGGCACGTAATAGACACATCAATAGCGTGACAAGCGCCACGCCACCGGTGTGCACGGTTTCGCGCCTCACTGCTAATATTTTCACGAATAGCGGCATGCATGGTCCCTGTTGCTGCGCACAAGCCAGCTAGCAATTTTCGTGATACATCTTGATTAAAGAAATTAACTAGGCCATTTTCACTCAAATGTTACAAATTTAAATTTAAATCTAATCAAGAACTAAAAATAATCTAGGTCTAAAACGAGAGCAATCCAGCATTGTTGATACAATCACCACCGCCTGCCGGGCCGCATGCCTACCCTACGCGAGATGCTTGCCTCAACCAGGCGCTATAGCCGCCTCCTCCTTGCATTTTCTCGCAATCGCGACTAGGACCTCATCATCCCTGAGTTCGATGACGTCCGCCTACCCTCTCAGATATGGTCGCCTGGTCCTAGCGCCGAACCCAACTCCTTCTTGCGCTTTCGTGTTGCCTCCACTTAAAGCGTTCGGCGGGTGGTCTCCCATACAATCGTAATTCGAGCGTCTTTTGGAGCGGTTGTCGGTGAACGCATTGGTCTCTCCTTCCTTTGCCGCTATTTCGAAGGAGGCAAGCATGGTGGTTTACGCTGGATGTGCCAGACATGCCTCCTCCTGTTCTTCCTCTTTTTTCTCTTCATATTCATCCTCTTCCAAATCCATGTTCTCCTCATCTTTGTCAGCCGATGGTGGAGGTGTTGGATCAAGAATTGACAATGTAGGCGATCTTGGTCCATATAATGGCTAGCCCACGAGACATTCTGTCGATGGGGAGAGGGAAAGAGAGGTGGCATGGTGAAAATGCAGTGGAGAGATCAATGAATTAGTTCTTATAAATTAAGCTTTTCTCTAGGGTTGCTTCTATTTGAACGGCAGAGTATTTTTTTGAATGGTCACCGGGGGAGGGAAGACTCTCCACCTGAATTATATTCATTTATTTCCTATAAGACTTTGCATCCTATTACAAGATAGGGTTCAAGTGAACCGAAGCACATGGGAATACAAGAGAGAAGACACAACAAAAAAACACTCGCGCATGCCAATACCCGCCCAAAACGTACACAAACACACACGAAAACACATAGGGAAGTCCCTGATCAGGAGCCCTTGGTCTGCCGCTTCGCCGAGATAGCACAAGACTATCAAAAGGCAAGCATGGCACAGACGGAACAGAATGAACGGCAGAGTATAATATGTTTTGTCATATTTTTACCCCTAAATATTAGATTAATGGTGTTCATCCAGTGAAACTCTACTGGGGTACGTACTAGTAGTGGCATGTACGGGGTACGTCACTGAAGTATGTACTAGCTGTGACGTGTGGGCCTAGCGCCACTAGTATTTCTTATCAGTGGTGTTCTACTAGGCACATGCCATCATTATATAGGGTACCCTGTAACAGTGGCTGATATTTGTTGTGTGTGGTTTAAACCCTACTAGGCCTCATTTTCACATGCCACCAATGTCGTTTTTTCTACTAGTGTTTATGGTTAATGCTTGGTCGTCATCATTATTCATGAACAACTACTTTTGGTGCAAAGATACATCAAGTTCACATGGATGCAGCCCAATAATTACCACATACGCACATAGATTCAGGTCACATGGATGATGTACATTCATTACCTTGCTTCTTGGTAGTTTCCAGCCATGATTTGCTCGTTTAGTTCATACCAGTTTGGTCACCTATTACTTTGAGTTTATGTACCACTCATGAACATCCATCAACTTTAATCATGTCATATTTTTGTGTACCAGAGGCAGACATCAATGCATATGCACATCACACTTATAACAAGCATATTGTTGTTTTCTTTTAGGTAAATTATTGTGTACTCGTCTAACATGTATTAGTCACTTAACTTGGCCGAAACTTGAAACAACAAGTGTAGAGAGTACAATGTGGAGTGGGTGTAACTCCATATTAAGATATCAATATTGCTCTTGTAATTAAATCAACATCTATGTTACAACAAAAAAGTACACAGTATTGGAAATCATTGTACTTCCGCAGCGCACAAACAGACATGCACTTCAAATCTCCATCAATCAACCGTTAGATGATGTGCATTTGGGCAAAGCTGCTAGGCATCCGTGTGATAAGAGTGGAAACTCGTAAGCTTGAAACTAGCCATGATTCGCATCAAGTCCTCGATAAGGAATGTTTGGGCCAATTTACAAAACGTTTTGATTCTAGCTGCTAACAGAAAGTTGCATGATTCAACCTCTAATCCCTTTAAGTATGGAACTCTAAGATTAACGCCTATAACATTTTGTGTAATTTTTCCTTTTGTATTTTCCTTTTATCCTGTTAACCCTGTTGTAAAAGATAAACTGTGAAATATGTACGTGTAGTAGTCCTAACTCTATACGGTTCAGGTGTTGTATAAACCTACCGTATCTAACTCTAACACCTCCAGTACTTGTACTATACTCTACTATATATATACATGAGGCCACGGCTGTATCCGTGTGATCCTCTACCCCTACCAATACTTGTTTACTTTCATGGTATCAGAGCCAGCGGCCTAAACCCTAGATCGTTTTTCTCTCTCTCGGCTTCCGCTTTCTCGCCGCCATGTCGCTCAATTCCGCCTCCACGTCCGGTGCATTAAGCTCGGCTACCTCGCTCCTCTCCGGTGGAATCGGAGCAGTCACCGCTGAACCGGCCATGGTGTCGGCATCCCCTCCACGCTGATCAATCTCGTGAGTCAGATCACGATGAAACTGACCGGTGAGAACTACATGTTCTGGCGCACGGTGGTCCTGCCTGTTCTGCGAAGCAATCTGTTATTTGGCTTCGTCGACGGATCGCTGCCCTGTCCTGCGGCCACAATCCCCAATCCAGATGCGTCAAAGACCGGCGCCCCACCAACCATCCCCAATCCGCTCTATGCGTCTTGGATGCAGTAGGATCAGTTCATCATGTCTGCACTTGTTGGCTCCCTACATGAGTCGACAATCGGCATGGTCATGAATCTGACCACGTCGCGGTCTGTCTGGCAGACGCCGGAGGCGAGCTATGCCTCTCAATCTGTTGCTCGTGCGATGCAAATTCACGGAGCCCTTAGCAAGGAGAAGAAGCTGGATCAATCTGCGGACAAGTACTTCAACAAGATCAAGTTCATGGCCGATTTACTTGCCTCCATTGGACAACCTCTACGTCCAGAAGAATTCTCCTCGTACCTGATCGCCGGCCTTGACAGCGAATATGACGCCCTTGCTCAGCTTGTCTCTGCCCGCAATCTGTCTGACCCGATGCCTGTTCGGGATATCTACTCTCAGCTGCTCCACACTGAGCAGCGCGTCGAAGCCAGGAAGGCCGATCTCGGCGCAAATGTTCATGCTGCGCACTATGGCGCACGTTCTGGTGGTGGTCGTCCGTCAGGCCCATCGCCCAACTTTCAGCAATTCCGAGCTGATCCTCGTCAGCAGGGCAAGCCAGGAAGTCGTCCTCCTTCACCACCTCGCCGCAATGATCGTCCTCCTGCTGGTGGTGGTGGTCGTCCCATCTGTCAAATCTGTGAAAAGGTGGGGCATGTTGCCTCGTGCTGTTTCAAGCGTTTTCAGCTCAACTTCCTTGGTGCTGGGAACGATGGTCGTTATATGGACAAGAAACTTGCTGCCCTCTCCACTACGTCGAATCACGGATCCGGGGCTACATCATCCTACCCGATTGATCCATCCTGGTATGCTGACACCAGGGCGACAGACCACTTCACCAACGAGATCTCCAAACTCCACGTGAAGGAAAACTACACTGGCAAGGATCATGTCCATACAGCCGATGGATCAGGTATGCGCATTGTTCATATTGGTCAATCCTTTATTCCCACTCATAAACATCCCCTCAAACTCAAAGATATCCTTCATGTTCCTTCTGTCACTAGAAATCTTTTATCTGTAAAAAAATTCTATAGAGACAATAATGTCTTCTTTGAATTTCACTCTTGGTACTTTCTTGTCAAGGACCGAGCTACCAGGGAGGTTCTTCTTAGAGGGGAGTGTCGTGGGAATCTCTATGCACTTGATGTGTCGTCGTCTCCATTCAAGCATGTCTTCAGCGGCATCAAGGTGTCACGTGAGCAGTGGCATTCGCGTCTAGGTCATCCAGCTACCCAAATTGTCCAACATATTCTTCATCGTCATGAACTTCCATCAGTTTTAGTCAATAAAAATGTAATTTGTGATGCTTTCCAACAAGGCAAAAGTCATCAATTGCCATTTTTTCTTTCTACTCGTGTAATAAAGAATCCGTTAGAGATTATATACTCAGATGTATGGGGCCCTGATCAAGTTTCTGTTAGTGGTCATACATACTATGTCAGTTTTATTGATGCCTATAGTCGTTTCACTTGGCTTTATCTCTTGAAACGGAAATCAGATGTGTTTCAGTTTTTTCTTAAATTTCAGCAACATGTTGAGCGGTTGTTGAATACAAAAATTAAGCATGTTCAAACTGATTGGGGTGGTGAGTACCTTCACCTCAATAAATTCTTTAGTGATATTGGGATCTCACATCGAGTCTCATGTCCTCATACTCATCAACAAAATGGTTCCGCCGAGAGAAAACATCGTCACATTGTCGAAACCAGTTTAACTCTTTTAGCTCATGCTTCTATTCCATATAGATTTTGGAGTGATGCCTTCTCTACGACCTGTTTTTTGATAAATAGGCTTCCTAGTCGTGTCATCTCCATGCAAACTCCAATTGAACGTTTACTTGGGGAAGTTCCAGACTACACTTTTTTCAAAGTGTTTGGCTGTGCTTGTTGGCCCCATATTCGCGCATATAACAATAGAAAACTTGAATTCCGATCCAAATAGTGTGTTTTCCTCGGCTATAGTGCTCTTTATAAGGGTTACAAGTGTCTTCATGTTCCCACAAATCGAGTTTACATCTCTCGTGATGTGGTTTTTGACGAGAATGTTTTCCCCTTTGCTAATCTTCCTTCCACTATCATACCACCTTCCGATTCCACACTTCTTAGGTCTGACCAATTTGATGATGTCGCATATGCTCCTCCATTATTTGCTAACCATGGTGCAGGTGTCGGACGTGGTGCTCGCTTAGAAATCTTGGATGATGCTGATCACGAACCAGCGACTCACGTCGATCAAACTGAGCCGATCGACGTGCATGGTTCTAGCCATGCAGCGGAGGCCGGTCCATTCTCTCCTTTGCGTGATGGGCCGTCTACACCTCCGTCTCCCGCGCCTGCGTCGCCTGACTCGGTGTCTTCCACGACCGCCACGGCATTTGCTCCCCCGACTCCAGCTACTGGGCCAAACTCCTCCGGCCCGCTGCCTGCCCCGTCGCCTGTGCGTCATGTAACACGGCTCCAGTAGGGGATTCGAAAACCCAGGAAGCGGACAGATGGTACTGTCGCCTGGATCAGTACACGATCAGCTATTGATCTGTTTCAGACAGAGCCACGAAATCACACTGAAGCCATGAGTTGTGCCCACTGGCGTCAAGCAATGGAATCTGAATTTTCTTCTCTTCAAAATAATAAGACTTGGCGTTTGGTCCCTCCGATTTCTGGGGTCAATGTTATTGATTGCAAGTGGGTGTTTAAAATCAAGGAAAAATCAGATGGCTCTATTGAAAGATACAAAGCTCGTCTTGTTGCTAAAGGATTCAAACAGAGATATGGTTTGGACTATGAAGACACCTTTAGTCCAGTTGTGAAACCTTCTACCATTCGGTTATTGTTGTCCATGGCTCTTACACATGGTTGGCATCTTCGTCAGCTTGACATTCAGAATGCTTTCTTGCATGGAGTTCTTGAGGAGGAAGTATATATGAGACAGCCTCCAGGTTTTGAGGATGCTAGTCAACCTACACACTTATGTCGTCTTGACAAAGCTCTTTATGGATTGAAACAAGCCCCTCGTGCGTGGCATGCTCGATTGAGTTCTGTTTTGGTTGGGCTTGGCTTCACCCCTTCTACTGCTGATACTTCTCTGTTTATTCTGAGGAGGTCTGATATCACTTTGTATCTTCTGGTCTATGTCGATGATATCATTGTGGTGAGTTCGACTCCTACATCTACTGATCGACTCATTCATCAGTTACGCACCTCTTTTGCTCTTAAGGATCTTGGTACTCTCAGTTATTTCCTTGGCATTGAGGTTCAGTCTTCTCTTGGTGGCCTTCATCTCTGTCAGCGCAAGTATGCATGTGAGCTTTTACGGCGTGCTGGTCTATTGAAGTGCACCCCGGCTGCCACTCCCATGGTCTCTTCTGAGAAGCTTTCGGCTCATGATGGCACGCCTCTTTCTTCTGAAGAGTCTACTCGGTATCGCAGTGTCGTTGGTGGTCTTCAGTACCTTACTATGACACGGCAGGATCTGTCCTTTGCTGTTAACAAGGTGTGTCAATATCTACATGCTCCTACATCGACACATTGGTCAACTGTTAAAAGGATTCTTCGATATGTACAGGGTACTATTCATTATGGTCTTCAGCTGCAGCATCCTAGTTCATCTCCTACACTGTTATCTGCCTTTTCTGATGCCGATTGGGCGGGTTGTCCCGATGATCGGCGATCCAAGGGGGGACATGCTATCTTCTTTGGTGGAAACTTGGTGTCTTGGAGTGCTAGAAAGCAGACCACGTTCACGCTCAAAGATCTTGAGTCTGAATACAAGGCTCTGGCTAATGCTACTGCAGAAGTCATATGGTTATAGGCTCTTCTTGGTAAATTGGGAGTACCTCAGTCTTGTCCACCTATTCTTTGGTGTGACAATATTGGAGCAACTTTTCTGTCCTCTAATCCAGTGTTTCATGCTCGGACAAAACACATTGAGATGGATTATCATTTTGTTCGTGAAAGAGTTGTGCAGAAGTTGCTACAAATCAAGTTTATATCCTCCAAGGACCAGCTAGCAGATATCTTCACAAATCCATTACCTTTGCCATTATTTGAAGCTTGTAGGCGCAATCTCAATCTTCATGCTTCCGTTGAGATTGAGAGAGGATGATAAACTGTGAAATATGTACGTGTAGTAGTCCTAACTCTATACGGTTCAGGTGTTGTATAAACCTACCGTATCTAACTCTAACACCTCCTGTACTTGTACCATACCCTACTATATATATACATGAGGCCACGGCTGTATCCGTGTGATCCTCTACCCCTACCAATACTTGTTTACTTTCAGTAAATAAAACCTTTTAACTTTCCAATAAAAGGGTGTGGGGGCTTCCCCTGCAGTAGTTAAGCTCAAAAGAAACATTTTGTGTAATTTTTAGTAGTGCTATTCGTATAGATGAGTGATGGATGTTCAGAGTACACTAGTGCACACGTACCCCTCTAACACCGGTTTGGAGGACCCTCTAACAGCGGTTCCACAACCGCTGTTGAGGGTTCGGTGTTAGAGGGGGGCCCCTTTAACACCGGTTCCTATACGAACCGGTGTTAAAGGGTGGCGCACGTGGGGCTGCCGCCTCAGTTCTTTAACACCGGTTCGTATCTGGAACCGGTGTTAGTTTCTGCAGCGAGATTTAGCGTTTTCAGCCCGCGGCAGAACTGCGCGGCAGAAACGGCCTAAATCTCTGCCTCTGCCCGTTAAGGCGTATTTCTGGGAGGAGGCGAGGAAATCGATCGGGAGCCGTATACTTATAAATCGTCATCGGTACATACGAGTACATGAATAATTAAGCAACTATTATTATACACAAACATCGCCATCTAAGACATACATCGCCATCGGCACATACATCGGCACATACATCTACATCGCCGAGGTGGATATCTAAAGAGTTCTCCGCCAGCGTGACGACCTCATCAAGTATGAACCCGCCAATTCCTCTTGAATGGCTCGTATGCGTTCAAATGGTAGGAGTTGGTCCGCATCCGTTCGATCTGAATATATATGAAGAATGGGCCGTCAATATATATAAGAATAAAACTCAACACAAATGATGGTAATAAAATAATGTTGTGGACTTTGTTTACTTACTCTAAGTTGTTCTAGTGCGGCTTGGCAGACATATCGTGTTGCGAATGAATTCGCAAACATAGTACCCACATAAGTTATTGCCGTGTCCTTGATGCGCGCACTTTACGAGAATAGAGAGTTCAATCAAAATAATAATCAATAAAGCATGATATAATGGAATTGGAAGCTAGCTAGTATTACTTACATTTTGGTCTACAAATTTTAGTTCTTGACCATTCACCCACGCCCTGCCCGTGAACATTTTCAAACCCTGTCCGACAAAGAAAATGGATAAAGGAGTAATTAATTACTTATTGTCACGAAAGTTGCCGATCTAGTGCGATAATATGATTGAAATTACCTGGAGCATCTCTCTAAAGTTTGCCCATAGCTCTTTTTCTTTTTAACGAGTCCATGACAAGGACTTTTCTGAGTCGGGTTGAATGACTAGCGAATAAAGTGGAACCTGCACGCATAACTCATCATCGATTACACTTAACATCGAGTAAGCGAGAATGTGTACAAGAGAGAGGGTAAGTACTCACGAGAAGTTGTAAGGCAATAGTATTTCCCTTTTGGTTTGTTGTCTCGGTAAAGACTTTAGCAAGTAATCTTCTTTGCCCGGGTTTTTCTCTTACCACTTCTTCATGAACTCTATTTGGGTCAACGAACCCAATGTCAAAAGGGCCTCCTTTCCTGCATTCCATAACCTTTTTCCTGCATAATAGTATATACATATATGGTGAGCATATATATATATACATGCAATTAATGAAGTGAATGAGTTGAGATAAAAATTACAGAAATAGTACTTACACACAATAAAGGCTGATGGCAGCTTTGTCGAGTTCCTTCTGATTGAATAGAAAATGCAAGTCTTGAATGTTGAAGTCGATCGCGTCGTCTCCGCACAAGAAAATCTCATCTCTTATATGCGCCGTGATCCATTCTTCTTTTCTCGTCTTGCAGAAATGAAGGTACCACTTGTGCAATTTTCGCATCTTTGTTGGTAGATTTTTGAGCTCCTCTTTCTTGACTAGATTCTTCCCATACTTCCATGGCTGTATGGGGTTGACATCGCATTTGGGCAAGTTGTCTCCCATGACGCGTTCAAGTATGCAATGTAAGTCATCCCCATCTCATTGGCCTTTCTTTGTAGCTCGCCTCGTAATCATCTACGGAGGAGCGTCCCGTGTCAAACATTTGGGCGGGCGCATGATTGGTTTTCCTGCTCTCCGAGCATGGGAACTGTTTGTGGGTGCCTCACGGCTACTTTCAGTCTCCCACGGCGCCTTGCATCCGCCTTCAAAATCTGGCGCCCGTAGTCCGGCACAAGTGGGGTTTCAGGTTTCAAAAGATTTTTGTAAAACTTCTCCACCACCGCCGGATCTATTTTCTCCTTTGGCTCGGCCCGTCTAGGTGCAAAGAATTTCTTGACCTGTTCTCCCGAGATCCTATTGGTCTCCTCGTCGCTGCGATTCCACGGTAAAACCGCAATGGCTTGGCGGAAGGCTGCGGACGTAGTTTTTGAACTCTTTGGCGACGGTTTCTCGGATTTCTTTGTGGCGGTTACTTGATGCTCCTCGTGGCGTGCTCTTCCGCTTACGCTGAGGAGATGGCTGAAGCACGGAGATGGCTGACGGGCGGAGATGGCTGCCTTGAGAGATGGCCGACGGGCGGAGATGGCTGCCACAGAGATGGCCGACGGGCGGAGATGGCTGCCAGCAGAGATGGCTGAAGCGGCTCAGATCGCCGACAGCTGGAGACAATGAAGTGCAGTGACCTCCAATTTGGAAGCACAATGTGTTCCTTCTTCCAAAGAATGGTTGTTTTCACTGCAAATTTGAGTTGAGTTTCCCTTCACCGTAGCATGGTCAAGCTGTGCTTCCTCATATTCCTTCACAACCTCATCCACCCGACAATAGCATAGCCATCGGAATCGGTCGGCGTGGTAAGTTCCACCAGCTACAGGAGGTAAGGCATAGCCGATACCACCTTAATGGATAAGCCCATTAATCTCACATGCAGCTCAGCGTGTTCGCTCTCCGTGATCTCATCAACGGGTATCGAGGACCCGTCATTTCAAGCGTTGGCTGCGTTCTCCGTGGAAGCCTGCTGCTTTTCCGCAGAGTCGGGCGGGCAGCTTCAATGCAGCTCTTCATGCCGCTGAGATGGGCCGGTAGCTTGATGGCTCTGTTGTGCATTCACTTGCGCCTGCAGCGCCGCAAGTGCATGTTCTATCTGTGTCATCCGCTCTGTACGCTCTTTTTCTTTTCTGCCGCGCCATCTTTAAGAGTCGCTCCAGTCGGCAAACCCATCCTTCCACGTCATACCCCCAGTGCCTCGTGCATGTCCAGGGTGTTCTTTTTTACCGATGGCGCGTGTGAGCTGGTCATTCTCTCTGTCGGGATGGAAGGTCCTGGCGGATGTTTCCTCGTATGCCGTGATGAGTTCAGTGATGGGTTTGGCAAGGAGTGTTGGGAAGATACACAATCCTGTTTCGGGTCCAACCTTGCCCGATTCCGTAGAACCAAGTCTTTGCACGTAGGTCCCACCCATCATGCTGGGTGTGATCCCTCTCTCGCAGGCCTTCTCAGCTTCCTCCCACTTAGGCCTCTCGAGATATGTAGCCACGACCCGTCCTCTGGTGATATTCCTTCTTGGGGCATTAAGCGTATTGGTTTCGACCTCTTTTTAGCTATAGCACTTTTTTATATGTCTTAAATTCGGGCCGTGAGGTCTTATCTTCGCATAATATCGTCTTGAAATTTGAGTCTCGACTTTGACAAATTTGTTCAATTTTGTCTTCGATTCTTGGAAAGCATCAGCCATCTTCTTTAGAGTCCACTCTTTGACCTTGTTCTTTATAACCGGATTGTTTTCATCCTCCTCTGGCGGAAGGTGAAATTTACCAACAACGAATTCCAAAGCGTTTCTTTGGATCTGTCATCGACAAAGGTACCGTCGCCCTTCTTTGGCTTATTCCAATTTTCAATTATGATTGGGATTTGGTCCCTAACAAGAACTCCAGCCTGACGTATAAATTTGTCTGCGGCCTTCTTGGGCTCCATCGGCCTGCCATCAACACGGACTGCTTCGATCGTGAACTTTGCACGATCTTTCAACCGCCGCTCGCGCCTCGCTTGCTCTTTTCGTAGAAGATGGTTCTTGGCTGGTCGATCCGGAGGGCTAAAAAGAAAGAAGCGTTAATTAATACATGTAGAAGAAGATTGTTGGTGGAAGTCACCGAGGCTTAATAAATGCATATACCTCGCGGACTTTGTAACCATTAAATTGCGTTCACGGAGTCTTCATCTTCTCCATGACTAGTACTTGAGCTCGTCGTCATGTCCCTCCAAGTTCAAATATTGTGAGGTGTCCTCATCAATAATGTTCTCCATTATTTCTTCTTCTTCAAGGTTTCTACTAAGTGGATCCATAGTTTCTAAAACAATAATATTATCACACAAATATCAGTAATACATCTATTGAAATGCTCAAGCAAGGCGATGATATGACAGGTTAAAAGTATTGAAATGTAACCCTAATACATGCTTGGTCATTTCAAACCCTAATTCGGAGAAACCCGAACTCATATGAGAGGGTACATTTACTTCTTCTAATTAACTTGTCATCAAAGTTGATTAACATAGCATGGTTATTATAATGCTATATTGACAACGAGAGGTGGCGACGCTAGGGCGAGAGCGGGGCCGGGGTGCGTGGGGGTGTGCGTTCGAACCAGCACGACGTGATGGTCTACCTAAAATGGGCGACACACCCTCGACGCGTGTGTAGGCTCAGCGAGGACATAGGAGGTCAGGGTCGACGGCATAATGGTGGCGGTGGTCGTCGGCGTGGCACAAAATATACACATGCATATACAATACACATACAATACAAATCCTTTGAATCAAACATGCATAATTTCCTATAGGATTTAATCCTACAAATTTCCTATAGGATTTAATCCTACAAATTTCCTATACAAATCCTTTGAATCAAACATGCCCTTACTTATATCCCGCGGGATGGCGACGGCGAGGGCGACGACGAGGGTGGTGTGGGCGAGGCGGCAGGCGAACACGGATGCGGCGGTCTCGTCGGGCGGCGGTGCTAGCGGCGTTTAGGCGTGGCCTATGAGCTCCGAAGCGGCGGCGGCGAGACGCTCCTGCACGGGGAAGAGAGCGAGGTGGTCAGTTAGGGTTTAGGCGTGGCCTATTATAATATCTTTGCTATAAGCTATTTTATTTTTACTCCACATGCTTCTAATTCACATGTGCAAGGATTAAGGCCTAGATCGTCGTCGAGGCCGGGCGGTTCGAGGAGGAGGCGCCCGCGCCATGGCAGGCAGTGAGCTCCTGCCAAAGGCACGACCAAGGAAGACGGGCCTGGGAGGAGGCCGAGCAGGGGCAGCCACAGGCGGACGGTCGCGGACATGGCGGCGCCGCGGCAGGAAGGAGAGGCAGGTCGGTTGAGGCGGGTCCGCGCGTGTGGCGTTCGGAGGGCGTACTTGTTAAGCCGGTGGCGTTCTTGGTGGTCATCGGGTCCGGTTTCGCCGAGATCGGTCTTGTCTTCCATGTTGGTGCACCCAGGTTCTCGGCGGTCTTGTAGATGGACCACGGGTTTAGGGCCTCGGCGTCGGGGTTGTGGGCGAACTTGGGTGCTCCAAGTCGTCCCTAAGGTACACAAGCAGACTCACATGTCACAAACACACGAGCACACACGGACGCACATGGAGGCGGGACCCACAGATGACGTGGCGGCTTGGCGCGGCCGGGAGGAGGAAGACGGTCCGGTGGCGGCGAGCTTGGCGGGCCGCGAGGTAGGACAGCAGCGGTGGACGGCGTTGGTTGGCGGGCGGGGTTGCGTGACGGCGCCGTGACGGTTGTCTTTGTTGGCGGGCGGGTTCTTGGGGAAGGCAGCGGACGCCGGGCCGCATGAGGCTGAGCTGGCCGCCGACGGAGGGCCTGGAGGAGGCCAGCGGGAGGAGGCTGGCGGGAGCGAGTGGGCTTGGCGGAGCAAGGCGTCGCCGGGCGGGCGCAGTGGGGGGGCACTGGAGGAGGGAGCTGGCGGCGCGGTGGAGGAGGAGCTGGCCGGGCGGGCAGTGGAGGAGGAGCAGGTGTGGGCGGCGCGTGGAGGGAGGCGAGTCTTGGCGGTCGCTGCCGGCGGGGAGGCCGGGCCGTCGCCGGTGGTCTGATCTTTGCCGGGGAGGGCGGCCGGCGGCCGAGCAGGCGAACGGCGAGGAAGAAGGCGTCGGCGGCGAACCTCGGCGGCGGGCGGCGGGCGGCGGTGGAGCAGCGCGTCGGGGCGGCGGCGTCAAGGCGCTCGATCGATCTGGCTGCGTGGGAGGAATAAGGGAGGAGGTGAAATAATACCCCCTTTAACACCGGTTCGTGTGGAACCGGTGTTAAAGGCGTTCTGCGCATTTATTACCCCTTTAACACCGGTTCGACCACGAACCGGTGTTAAAGAGATCATGTGAGCCCCCCTTTAACACCGGTTCCAGTGTTTTCAGCATTTATTTCAGGGGCTTTTTAATTCAGGCTTTTTTTAATTCAGGGCTTTTTAATTCAAAATATGAATAATATATCATAATTTTCAGAAAAATAATATCTATCCATTCATGTAAATAATTTTATATTTACTTTACATGAAATTTTTAAAATAAATAAACACTTATTTCATGCATTAAAGGGCTTTTTAATTCAAAAATATGATATGAATTTAGAAAATTCATATCTTTTCATTTCAACTCAGAAAAATATGAATAATATATCATAATTTTCAGAAAAATAATATCTATCCATTCATGTAAATGATTTTTATATTTACTTTACATGAAATTTTTTAAAATAAATAAACACTTATTTCATGCATTAAAGGGGCTTTTTTAATTCAAAAAATATGATATGAATTTAGAAAATTCATATCTTTTTCATTTCAACTCAGAAAAATATGAATAATATATCATAATTTTCATAAAAATAATATCTATCCATTCATGTAAATGATTTTTATATTTACTTTACATGAAATTTTCTAAAATAAATAAACACTTATTTCATGCATTAAAGGTGCTTTTTTAAGATATATAAAAGAACTGAAAATTAAGATACATGGCCAGATTAAGTAACAATCGGCCGAACTGGAACTGAAAATTAAGATACATAAAAGAACTGAAAATCAAGATACATGGCCAGATTAAGTAACAATCGGCCGAACTTGTTTCGGAATGTTGGAGTGATTTAGTCATGCTCCTGCCTACACTGTAATACTGCCACTTTGTAGTCGTACATGCCGCCGTCATATTTGTAAATCGTCGGGGTCACCGTAATTGAACCTCTGGAAATGCTGGCGAAATTTGGACTTGAGGGTAGCGTGGGCTGGACTTGAGGGTAGCGCAGACGGGGTTAGAGTCGGCGGCGGTGTCATAGGCCATGGCCTACGGAGAGTCCGACCGCGCCACCATAGCCGGCCGGCCTCGTTGAAGTTAGGAGGAGGTGGGCCGTCCTCCTCGTGCTGGCGCCCTCTCATGCCGATCCACGAAGAAGGCTTCCCAAGTAGAGAAATAGTCGGGATGCCATCTGGATTCCTCCGCTGCTCGGCGTGAGCTCGAAGTAGTAGTGGTTCGTGATGGCCATCCGCCACACCTAGAGGGACAGGAGGAACCGGCACCTCCGGCCTCGACATCCGACGGGGACACGATGGCGGCGGGCGGGGGTAGTTCGGCGCAGCGCCTCCGCCTCCCTAGGGGTTAGTGCTACGGTGGAAGCCATGGGAAAGAGTGATGAGGTTGCAGATATGAGTCTAGAGATGTGCAATGACAATGGAGGCCAACCCTATATATATATATAGTGAACTAGCGGGAAGAACTGGAGGGAAGAACTGGCGGAAGGAACTGGCGGGAAGAAAAATGGCGGGAAGAAAAATGGCGGGAAGAAAAATGGAGGGAAGAAATAGAAGGAAGAACCTTTAGTACCGGTTGGAGACACCAACCGGGACTAAAGATGAACCTTTAGTCCCGGTTGGAGACACAAACCGGGACTAAAGATGAACCTAGTCGGTTGGAGACACCAACGGGACAAAACACGTCGGCACTAATAATAGAGGTGAGTGCATGTCGACATTATGTCGCGTGTACCTTGTCCCGGATGGTGTCACCAACCGGGACTAAAGATGAACCTTTAGTCGGTTGGAGACACCAACCGACTAATAATAGGGGTGAGTCGACATTATTTTGTAAGTGTCAACACTATGTCGAGCTGCTTGTACTATAAATAGGCATCCTTGTGAGTCCAGTCCTCCGGCCAGTTTGAGGCAGGGACACCACTACGGCCAGTCGAGGAGATGCCGTGGGCCCGATCCGGCATCTCAGAAACTGGTCATAGAGGCACTCTAATATGTGAAATTAGTTAGCTCCTGGTGTATTGATCTAGTTAGACAAGTTACAAAGCTGCAAGATGGTTTTCGAGAGCAGGGACACCACTACGGCCAGTTTAGGGAGATGCCGACGAGCCAGTCCTCCCATCTCCGAAACTGTCATAGAGTCACTCCCTAATATGTGACCGCGTTTGGAGATCAGATCTTAATGGTAAGTACGATTGGACAACTTCTTCTCATACTCGGTCCATCCACAAAACATGACTAACACTCAAGACATGTATTAAAAACATGAACTAGAGTTACATAATATGAGCATGAACTTCTTGGCATATGCCCTTCCTTATGATCGCTTACCGTAACCATGGAGCATCTTCTTTACTTAACGGAATGCTTGGGTCAGTTTTCCTTTGTGAAGGCGGAATTTCATCAAACTTATTATAATCTTACGACATGTCTGTCTTGTCCTCGATTCCCACGATGTTTCTTTTCCAGAAAGAACTATGTGACGCTTTGGCTCATCATATGATGTATTCGTTTGCATATTTTTTCTTTTTTGGTCCGGAGGACATGTCCTTCACATAGAAAACCTGAGCCACATCATTGGCTAGGACGAATGGTTCGTCTAAGTTCTTCATAAGATTGTTGAGATCCACCGTTGTCATTCCGCACTTCTTGTCTACCTCAACCCCTCCTCCTTAGCTTGACCCATTTGCATCGAAACAAGGGGACCTTAAAATTAGGTCCATAGTCAAGTTCCCATATCTCCTCTATGAACCCATAATACGTGGTCTTTTGCCCATTGTCTTCTGCTGCATCGAGCGGACACCACTTATTTTGGTTGGTGCTCTTTTATCTTGGCCTATCGTGTAAAATGTATTCCCATTTATCTCGTACCCTTGGAAAGTACATACAACGAAGACGGTGTGTCACAACCAACAAATCTGATCCCCAAAGTGGTGTTATTCGTGAGAAGTCTTTGCAGCCGCCAAAACTCGCCATGTGTTCACTTATAATCCATTCATCGACTTCGGGTGTTTGAGGCGTATTAAATTCTTGTGTTCATTGATATACGGGCAACCAAGATAGATCTTTGTAAAACCGTGTAGTGTGCTTGATTGAGAGAATGCCCGTCCTACATATCATTGCTTTACATCCTAGGGTGCCTTTTCCACGCAGTCTCCCTCATGTCGTGATTACGGAACACCAATCGCCTTAAGGTCAGAATAAAATCAACCAGAACTCAATGACCTCCTCATTACATAGCCCTTGGAGATGCTTCCTTCGGCCTAACGGTTATGAACATATTTCTTTAAGACTCCCATGTACCTCTCAAAGGGAACATATTGTGTAGAAATACAGGACCGAGAATGGCAATCTCTTCTACTAGGTGAACCAGAGATGCGTCATAATATTGAAGAAGGATGGTGGGAACACCAACTCAAAGTGACAAGACATTGGGCCACATCTGTTTGTAACCCTGGTAGGCTTTCGGATCGATTACCTTCGAGATATTGCATTGAGGAATGCACATAGCTTCACAATGGGTATTCGAACATTTTCGGTAGAAGCCCCTCAATGCAATCGGAAGCAATTGTGTCATAATCACGTGGCGTCATGAGACTTGTGTTTTGGAATTTTTCTCTGCCATATTTATTATTCCCTTTATATTCGACGAGAAGCGACGGGACCTTGATCTGCTCGGACATTCAAAAAGATTTCCTTCTACCTTTGGTAAGAGCGTAGCTGGCGGAGTTAAGTGGCATCGTTTACCCTTCTCGTTCTCGATGCATAGGCTCTTGAGGCCTTGAGGCGTTCTGGTCTTGTCGTGCTTCCGGTGTATCTTTTGTCTTCCCATACACTCCCAGAAAGCCTAGCAGGTTCACGCAAACATTCTTCGTCACGTGCATCACGTCGATTGAAGAGCGGACCTCTAAGACTTTCCAATAGGGTAGGTCCCAAAATATAGATTGCTTCTTCCACATGGGCGTGTCCGCATCGTCATTGAACAGATATGCCGGGACCTTTTCCAAAGATTACTTCTAGGTCCTTGACCATACCAAATACCTCCTCACCGATGCGGAGGACAGGCTTCCTCCGGGAGTTACCAGACGTTTGAAATGCTTGCCTTTCTTTCTTCTTTGGATGCGAGTTCGGAAGAAATCGGCGATACCCTAGGTACACAACCTTCTTACATTTATCCAAATATACACTTTCAGTATCATCTAAACAGTGTGTGCATGCATTGTATCCCTTGTTTGTGCCTACGAAATGTTACTAAGAAAGCCAATCATTGATGGTTACGAAAAGCAATGCTCGTAGGTCAAATGGCCCCCTTTGTGCTCATCCACATACATTACACCTGGTTTGGCCCAGCTGTAAAAGTTCTTCAACTAATGGCCTTAGGTACACATCAATGTCGTTGCGGGTTGCCTCGGGCCTTGGATGAGCACGGCATCATAATGAACTTCCTCTTCATACACAACCAAGGAGGAAGGTTATAGATACATAGGGTCACAGGCCAGTCTTTGTGACTGCAGCTCTGCTCACCAAAAGGATTCATGCCGTCGTACTTAGACCAAACCTTAAGTTCCTTGCGTCACGTGCAAAGTCCGGGTACTCTCGCTCGACTTTTCTCCACTGTGACCCATCGGTGGTGTCTCAACATCGCGTCTTTCTTACGGTCTTCCATGTGCCATCGCAACAACTTGGCATGCTCTTTATTTCGAAGAGCGTTTTAACCGTGGTATTATAGGAGCATACCACATAACCTTGGCGGAACCTTCTTCCTAGGGGCCTCGCCCTCAACATCGCCAGATCGTCTCGTCGATCTTATACCTTGATGCAGGTGCATACCGGGCATGCATCCAAATTCTCGTACTTCTCACATGGTAGAGGATGCAGTCATTAATGCAGCATGTATCTTACGCACGTCTAATCCTAGAGGCAGACAACCTTCTTTGCTTGGTATGTCTTGTCGGGCAACTCATTATTTCTTGGAAGAAGATTCTTCATTTTACCAACAACTTTGAAAATGCTTGTCGGTCACACCATTCTCTGCCTTCCATTGCAGCAAATCCATGTGGCACCTAGCTTTTTGTGGCCATCTTCGCAAGTTGGATACAACAATGTTTTGTGATCCTTTAACATCTGCTCCGACTTCTCCTTCTCTGTTCAGTTTCACATTCTTCCTTTGCATCGATAATGGCCCGACCAAGATCGTCATCGGGCCCATCTGCTCCCTCTTGATCTTCATTATCTACCCCGTTGCGGTATCATCATATTCAGGATACATATTATGATAGTTTTCATCATCCTCTTCTTCTTCGTTGTCTTCCATCACAACCCCTTTTTCTCCGTGCTTGGTCCAACAATTATAGCTGGGCATGAAACCAGATCGGCGGTGGGCGTGAATGGTTCTGGTATTTGAGTAGTCTTTCTTGTTACGACGGTGAACACGGACAACACATAAAACCATTGTGACCACGGTTTGCATTAGCCACAACGATGAAATTTTGGAGGCCGTAATGTACTCGGAAGTGCGGCGGTCACCGTACATCCATTGCCGATTCATCTGCATTAATATGTAGTATATATCAAAAATAATAGGAGATGACCATTTATATATATAGTACATCAATGACACATGAAACTATAGTTGCCGACCTCGACCGAGACGGAAAGAGCAACAAGAAAGCTTATTTTGAGCTCTCGGGCATTTCACGAACACCTCTAGTGCATATGAAAAAACACAAACTAGCACTCTTCACACCCTCTTGCTAGGCTCCAAAATGTGAAAAAATGGAAGAGTGGGGTGTGTGTGGGCTGGGGTGGTGTCTTATATAGCCCCTTTAACACGGTTCGTGCCACGAACCGGTGTTAAAATCTTGAGCCTTGGGTGGAGGGACCTTTAACACCGGTTCGTGGCACGAACCGGTGTTAAAGGGGGGCTCCTTTAATGCCGCAGAGGCCACGCTGGTACGGCCCCCCCTTTAACACCGGTTCGTAGAAGAACCGGTGTTAAAGCCCATTTTCGGGATCAACAAAAGCCCGCGTTTCCACTAGTGGTAGCACCAAATGAATTGCCTAATTTATACCTTGTGTTCCTTCTTATTCTTGCTGCACCATCAGCACCCACGCCTCACTAGGACTCACCTTCCATATATACACCCTCAGACCCTCCTCAGCATCCCCGGCCACTCCGTGTCGTGATCACTGGCCCGGGCTATTTAAACCCTGAACTTCATCGCAAAGCATCACATTGTAAGGGCATCAGCGGGGGCAACACAACACAACCAAACATAAAAAAAAAAAAGATAGCTAGTATAGTAGGATTGATCTACAATCATGCCCAAGAAGTGCTCTCACACTATCTCCTCCCTACTCCTCTGCGTCGCGCAGTCCACTTACGCCGTCCTCCTGGCCACCAGAACCGTGGAAGCAGCTAGCTGCAAGAACACATCTGTGGGCGTGGGAGGCATGAGGAACCTGCCGGGGCTTCCGGCCATGGCCTTTCCTGCTGAATCCGCAGTTCGAGTACTTAGCATTTTGCATGAGTCCCACTTGTGTGCGTGCCTACACAGTTGGACTAACAGTAGGAGTACCTAAGCATCTTGTGCATCCAGGAGATTTTTTTACAAATATACCTCTCTGTACATCTGCATTATCAAAAATACCCGCATCAAATATCTAATGTCAAAAGTACCCTGGCGGGACGTGGAAAAGCCACCACGTGGCTCATCCCGCCATCACACATGGCGGCGCAAAAATCCAGCCATCGGCACTGGCGGGAGGTCCTTCCCGCACCTGGCACTGGCGGGATGTTGTGGGGCCATGTAGTAGGGCTGGCGGGAGGAACGCTCATGGAGTTTCCTGCTGGCATGCATGCATAGTCTTGTTGCTGACACGTTCGGTAGGCATGCATGCATAGAGTACAAGCAGTTTTAGCTTTTCTTTCTCTCACTCACGCCGGGGTCAAGTAGGCATGCACGCATGGAGTACAAGCAGTTTTAAACAGGTAGGTACAACTTAATTAGCATGCACGCATCTTCAGCTAACACAGACCTCGCTCCCGCCATCCCCATTGGCGGAATGGCCTTCTGCCTGCAGAAACCAACGTCCCGCCATCTGATACTATAGGTCCCACCACCTTCCGCCAAGGCCAAGGGCGGGAAGAGTCTGCCGCCTCTCCCTATGGCGGGAAAAACCATCCGCCTCCTGTTCTGGCGGGAGGAGCCATGTGTCACTTTTTCCGCGTTCCGCCAGGGTATATTTGACATTAGATGTTTAATGGGGATATTTTTGACAATGCAAATGTACAGAGGGGTATATTTGTAAAAAAATCCATCCAGGAGTGCAGACGATTGGAGAGTGTCAAAGAAACCTGTGGTTGCAGACTTGGAGTACTGCTAAGTCAGTAGAATCTGGGGTTCCTTTCCAAAAAAAATAAGTAGAATCTGGGGTTCCTTTCCAAAAAAAATGTGCCCGCGGTAACAACCTTGGCCTCCGTTGTTACCGCAGCGGTAACAGGCAGGGCTCAGTCTGCTGCGCCGCGGCTCTGCTGCTGCCCGAGCTCCTGTCCCGCATCCCCTTGGCCTCGATGGCAGCCTCCTTGGCCTCGCCTCCCGCAGGTCGGACTCCGCAATCCAGGGGCGGAAGAAGGTGAGTCGCCCCAAGGCCGCGAGGGCGGCCGTCCTGGCCACGCCGCCCGCCGCTCCGGCTCCCTTTGTCAGCGCCTCCTCAAGTCTCCCTGCCTTGTCCTCGTCGCGACCTCAGCTGTCTCGAGACAGGACCGTGCCGATCTCTCGCATCGGGCCGGAGGCGGACGTGCTCGCTCCGGCTCCTGGCTTTGGCTCCATGATGCTCCCGCGACAAACAGCGTCGGCCCCTGCAGATCAACTGCACTGCTGCCCCTCGCCTCCCTCGTCGATGGAGGTCGTCCTCAGGTCCCCTGGGTTGGGGCTGCTGCATGCTGCGCACAACCACGCCTTCAATGCGTCGCCCGCTCTCTCCGAGCTGGCTTCGTCTAGGCCGGTTGTTGTGGCAGCCCCTCTGTTTGCTGTCCGGACCAGCTGTGTTGCGTCCGTCGAGGTCGATGGACAGGTTGGTTAGTGGCTCTCTGACGACGAGGCTAATGACGGGAGCGAGGCGTGCGCTGTTAAGGTTGTTGTTGTTGAAGATGCTGCCTGCACGACTAGCTTGTCCTCGCCGCCTACGCAAGCGCCCCTTCTTGGCATGCCTGCTTGAGTCTCCAGCTCTGGCACTGTTGTCGACGATGAGGATGGTGAGGAGTTAGCCACTCAGACGTCGCCACCTGTTTCGGCGTCGACTCCGCCAGCACCCCGTGTCACGGCGCGGTCCTCTTTGTGGACTTCTGCAGATGAGAATGACGAGGACAGGGATGATGAAAAGCTAGCCCCTCAAACACCGTCGGGTACCAAATTCTGCATGCTACTGTTGATGGCGAAGTAAAGGGCAAAGCTTCCGCTGATGATGATACGGAGGGCTGGGTCCAGGTGGGTTGGTCGCCTAGAGTAGTTTTCTGAATTTCGTTTTTGTTCAGTAGACAGACACACGAGCCTGTTGCATCAGGACTCAGTCTTAGCTTATCTGTAGCATCGTGATCGATCACGATCGATTTCGTAGGATGGCGCGAGATGTCCGGATCGTGGCGTAGGGGTAGGAGACTACCAGGTCATGTTTACTCTTTCTGTTATAAATAAAGAGAAGAACGAGAAAAGCCGGTACGTTTTACACGGCACCAAAAAATCCTTCAGTGTCATGCTCTCTGAACCTTGCCTTCGAGTGTTGGTTTTCAGGTTCAGCTCTAACAATCTGGTATCAGAGCGTTCGTGAGGGACCATGGCGACGGGAGGTGGATCGCTGCCGCCGGCTGCTGGGGACGGTCACTGCTCCGTGACCCCGGAGCGGTCAAGGCGTCGAAGCCGCGGGCGGAGTCGCGCCAGCGGGCAACAGATAAATCGTCCACGAGCGCCGCAGTGCGAGGCGGATCGTGACCGGCGGGAACACGGTGTGGCCGAAGCTCACGGCCACAAACTACGTCGAGTGGGCCTTGGTGATGCAAATCAACCTTGAGGCCAACTTGATGTGGGAGGCTGTCGAGGGGAATCCCTCCAGCGTGGCCGCGGACAAGGCCGCGCACGCCGCTCTGCTGCGATCTGTGCCGCCAGAGATGGTGGGCGCGCTCGCGATCAAGGGCACGGCGAAGGCGGCGTGGGACGCCGTGAAGGTGATGCGCGTGGGAGTGAATCGCGTCAAGGAGGCCACAGCACAGCGCCTCCGCAAAGAATTCGAGGACCTCTCCTTCAAGGACGGGGAAAGCCTCGACGCGTTCTCCCTGCGCATCATGAGCATCGTCAACAACATGCGCTCCCTCGATGACACCGTCGAGGATCTGCAGGTCGCGCAGAAAATTCTGCGAATCGTCCCTGACCGCTACGCTCAGATGGCGTGCTCGATCGAAACGTTACTCGATCTGAGCACCCTCTATGTGGAGGAACTGATCGGGAGATTGCGCTCTTCGGAGGGGCGCGGTGGCGGCGGGACGTCGACGCAAGGCGCTGGTGGCGCTCTGCTTCTCACAGAGGAGGAGTGGGAAGCGCGCCGACGACAACGTGAACAAGGGCAGGGCTCGGGAGGCGGCAACGGAAACTGCCGCAAGAAGGGCAAGCCCAAGCCAAAGAATGGCAATGGCGGCGGCCGCAACGGCAACGCCGGCAACGGAAACTCTGGCGAGAGAGACATGTCCGAGGTAAAGTGCTATAATTGCAATAAGATGGGACATTTTTCAAAGCAATGCACAGAGCCTCGGCGTGAGCGCAAGCAGCAAGCCAACCTTGCTCAAGGGCAGGAGGAAGAACTGGCGCTCCATCTCGCGAGCCTGTGCGCGATCACGCCGGCACCAACGCACAGTTCCTCGGTCGAGCACGTACTGCTCAACGAGGAGAAGTCTAGGGCAAAGGCGCTGCCCACCACTGGCGAATGCGACACCATGTGGTTCCTGGACACTGGGGCCAGTAACCATATGTGTGGCCGGCGGGAATTCTTCATCACGCTGGACACCGGCGTTCGCGGCAAGGTCAAGCTCGAATACAACACCACCGTGGAGATCGAGGGGCGCGACACCATCTTGTTCACGTGCCGCTCCGGGGCACACTTCACCTTGGAGGAGGTGTACTACATGCCGCGCCTGTGCAGCATCATCATCAGCTTAGGGCAGCTGGACGAGCTGGGCTACGACACCCACATCAGGCATGGCCTACTCCGTCTGCGCGACCCGGATGGGAGACTCCTCACACGCGTCCAGCGAAATCAAGTGCGCCTATATGTGCTCCACCTCGACCTTGCACGTCTGGTCTGCCTCACAGCCCATGGACGAGAGGACGCCTGGCGCTGGCATGCCCGGTACAGGCACATGCACTTCTAGGCTCTACGACAGCTCGCCCGTGGAGATATGGTGCACGGCCTCCCACAGCTGGAGGAGGCAGAGCGCCTATGCGACGCGTGCCTCGCGGGCAAGCACAAGCGAGCACCGTTCCCGCACGAGGCCATTAATCGCGCCGGTGTGCAACTCGGCCTGATTCACGCAGATCTCTGCGGCCCAATCGATCCTCCAACACCGGCAGGTAAACGGTACTTCTTACTGCTGGTTGATGATCATTGCAGGCACATGTGGGTGCACTTGCTCGTCTCAAAGGATCAAGCTGCTACAGCAATCAAGAAGTTCCAAGCCAAGGCTGAGCTGGAGTCTGGACGTAAGCTCATGACGTTGCGCACTAATCGTGGCGGGGAGTTCACCTCCAAGGCATTGGGGGAGTACTTCTCCGACATAGGCGTCAAAAGGCAGTTGACGGCGCCGTACACACCGCAACAAAACGGTGTGGTTGAACGGCGGAACCAAACCGTCGTCGGGATGGCACGCAGCCTACTCAAGGCGAAGGGCGTTCCGGCGAAATTTTGGGGAGAGGCTGTGGTCACGGCTATCTACCTCCTCAACCGCGACGTCACGAAGAGCGTCATCGGAAAGACGCCTTCTGAGGCATGGTCAGGCCGCAAACCCAGCGTGCGTCACCTGCGCACGTTCGGATGCGTGGCACACGTCAAGGACACGAGCCCGAACCTCAAAAAGTTGGAAGACAGGAGCTCGCCAATGGTCTTTTTTGGCTACGAGCCGGGTTCAGCGGCATACCGGGTCTATGATCCGGTGAAGAACCGGCTGCAGGTCTCCCGCGACGTTGTCTTCGACGAGGAAGCCAGCTGGAACTGGGAGAGCGTCCATCCCACTGATGGTGGGAGCGGTGGCCTTGAGAGCTTCGCCGTCGAGCACTTCTGCACCCAGCCCGACGCAGGCTGGAACGGGGCGCGCACGGAGCACGTGCCAAACATCGCCACGACGAAGGCAACGCCCACAGAGAATGTGCCGTTGTCACCTGTGAGTGCCAGTGTGTTTTTGTCCCCTCCAACACCAGCAGCACCTACGACACAACCGCCGCCCCAAGTCGAGTTTGCCTCACCACCAACAAACGCGTCGCTCCCCTCTCCCGGCGAGGAGGCGCCACGACGCTATCGCACCCTTCAGAATCTCTTCGACACTACTGTAAGTGTCGAGGCGGAGTACATCAATCTCTGTCTCCTCCTCACTGATGAGCCGGCGAGTTTTGCTGAGGCAGAGAAGGAGCATGGATGGCGTGACGCCATGAACGAGGAGATGGAGAGCATTGAGGCAAACAAAACCTGGCGGCTCACTGATTTACTGCCAGGGCAGCGAGCAATTGGGCTAAAGTGGATCTATAAGCTCAAGCGGGATGCAGCTGGAAAAGTGGTGAAGCGCAAGGCGCGCCTTGTTGCAAAAGGATACGTGCAGCGACATGGAGTGGATTATGAGGAGGTCTTCGCTCCTGTCGCGCGGATGGAGACGGTGAGGCTGCTGATCGCCCTCTCTGCGCACCACGGGTGGCCCATTCACCACATGGATGTCAAAACCGCTTTTCGGAATGGCGATCTGCTCGAGGAGGTGTATGTCGAGCAGCCCCAGGGCTTCGTCATAAATGGCAAAGAGCAAAAGGTTCTACGCTTGCAAAAAGCTCTCTACGGGCTAAAGCAGGCACCGAGAGCCTGGAACGCAAAGCTTGATGTCAGTCTTCGTACTCTCGGTTTGTGGCATCCCGCAAAACCACTACTAGAAAATCGCGTTGAATTTGTGCATTGCATCGTCATCATCATGCATTGTTTGCCAAAACTATTTTCGAAAACCCCGATTTGTTTTCCAAACGCCCCATTCTTATTCAAACGCCGAAAACCGGGTCCCCGGAATATTTTGTTTTGGCCGCTATTGGTTTGCACACGGCCCGTTTAGAATAAATAAAAATTTAAATTATTTTAATAGGGCGTCGAGCGGGCGATTGACCCGACCCGCCCGTAAATAAATCGGTCCATCCCACCTGCCCCATCTAATCCTAAACTCACCCCATTATCTACCCACACACCCAAGCCACCTCACCCTACCCAATAACATCCTGCCACCTCACCCTCTCCCTAACCCTCACCCAATCCCCACCTGCCACGTGGCCAATTCCTCCTCACACCTCTCACCTCCCGGCCACTCCCGGTACCACTCACGCACTACGCACTGCACGCACCACCACAGAACCGACCACTGCTGGCTGGCCCCATCCCTCCCCAGGTTCCACCTCCCCCTGGGACCCACGTCCGAACCACCCTCCCCCACTGTTCCTCTTCCCCCTCGAGCCCCCCTCCCGTTCTCCTCTCTCCTCCTTGCAGGCTCCCTCTCCCCCTCGCCACCAGCTCGCCGGAGCCCGACCCCGTAGCGCCGTCCGCCCCGCCGGCTCCCCCGCAGACGCCCGCCCGGAGAGCGCGCCCCCTCCGCCCTCTCGCTGGCCGCCCGCCCGCCATGGCGCCTCAACCGCCTCCTCGAGCGGCCCCGTCCGGCCCGAGCCCGCTGAGCCCGACCCGCAGCCAGCGTCGCTCCGGCCCCGCTCTGCGAGCTCCAAGCCCGCCTCGCGAGCCGCCCGCGTCGCCCGTCGTCTGCTCGCCTCCGCCTGACCCGCCCGGTCCCGCGCGGCGCTTGCTCCGTCCATGAGCCGCTCGACAAGTCCGCCCTGCGAACCACGAGTCCTCGCCAAGACCCTAGGAGCACCAAGATCGTCCCATGGGGCGTCCGGTTTGGAGGAACTCGGGGCCGCCAAGTTCTTCCGTGGACCCGATAACGAGACCGACCGGTGTCGAGCAAGTCGTCCCCGATGATCGGTGGCACCCCAAGCTCTTCACGGAAGCGACAAGTACTCCTCCCGGACCGAAGGCCACGCCAAGATCTACCGGACGCCGAGACCACGGCGACAAGTACTCCCTCTCGGATCGCTGCCCGAGAACCGGACGATAAGAACATCGATGGGGACGCCAAGTGCTTCTTTCCTCACCAAGACCGCCTCGATGGCGCAGACTCGACAAGAGCGTCGCGCGACAAGAACAACGACAACCAGACGGTACCGATGCTGACGCCAGGCCAAGTACTCCTTCATGGAACGCCGAGAACCCCGAACCCGGAGACGATCCCGTACCCGAAGGCCGCGGATGCGACAAGATCCACTACCCCGGAATCCGAGAACGCTTCCGTCGAACCTCGTCGATCCCATCAAACCCTGGACCCTGTCGAACCCTGAACCCCCCGGAACTCAAGATCGTCGAGCCCCTCTAATGTGTGACCCTTTTTCCTCGAACCCTATTTCATAACATAATAAAACCTGTCGCATATTGAATTGTCATTCATCCCGCATGCATCTCATTGGTTTGGGGGCCTTATGCCGATTCACCTAATAATTAAATATGGGGCCCATATGCGGCCAAATCTAGTCTCATATCGGCCTCATTTAAAACTTGTGTAGCGAACCCGGTATCTTATCTTACCTTGTTATAACAACATGTAAATTGCAGGGTAGCTAAACAACTTGAATCGTTTAATAATTGTCGGGACCCCGGTTCCGCTTAATATGACCTAAGTGCATCGCATCTTTACCATGCCATACATCATACATGCATCATGCCGATCTTCTGCCGTGTATTAAATATTGCATCCGGTGTTCCTTCTAGTGTTTTGCTTCTTCGCGGATAAGGCCGTTGAGTTGATGTGAGCTTTGCCCCGAACTTCGGTTGAAACCTTCGACAATGTTTTCAGGCGAGCATCTCCCCCTTTCTACCTATCTTACTGTTATAGTCTTTATTTCCCTCCTGTTGATCTATTGCTATCCGTGTTGCGATGCTTTAGTTTCGTACCCTTGATATACCGTGCAGCTATATTGCCTTGGACACACCCTATTACCTGTTGTTTGGTAGATAGTTGGACTTGCGTCGTAGTTGCTTGCTCAAGTGCTGATGTGTGTCGTCATATGCCACGATTCTTGATGTATTGCCGCATGTTGATGTTGGAGATGATCTTAGTTTTACTTATTGTTCACTTTACTTCTGTTTAACAACTAAAATTGAATAAGCGAGAGGCATCGGTGGGTGATAGATAATATTTGGTTTCGAGCCCACTTGTGTCCCGTAAGACCCAGTACTTGATACTGTTCCTTGATTTTTGCGCTATCCACATCCGGGAGGTATATGGGACCCCAGGCGAGCTTGATTCATTCTTATTTCTTGGGGCCACAAACTAGTTTGAGGTTTTATTTACGATCTGTACTTATGCCATGCTTTCTTGCTTTATTTACGATTGTGCGACGGATAGCACTTTATCTTGTTAGGATCGGGACACGATTCCGCGGTGTCGACAAGCCCGTTTGGGGTTCCCGATCGTTCCTGACCGTCTACCCAGCACCTTGAGGCCGTCTCGGGCTTGTCTACTCCGTTCGGATTCTACTTAAGGGTGGCCCCTGAAATATTTCTGAATCTGTGATTGTTCGATCGTGAAAGCCTCGTTGGGTTTTGATTTGGTTTTTCCGAGGTTGATCGAGCGTGTGTTGCTATTGGTGCACCCCGGCCGGGTTAAAACTTTCTGAAAGCCGTGTCCGCGGATATGGACGACTTGGAGCACAGTATCTCGATCATAGACAAGCATAACTAAAGTTTACTGCTATAAATTTGACTTATAATGACTAGTAATCAGCTCTACTATAACGGAATGGCTAATTAATACTGCCCACAATTGCTTGTTTGGTTGTCGCTTGCGACAATTGTATATGACTAGTAAGTATGGCAACTACAACGAATTGGCTGAATAAAAAGTACCAACAACTGCTGGGTTTGGGTTTATCTCATGCCATCATGCCTGATCGATGAAATTGCCACTATAACGGAATGGTTAACTACAAGTGCCCTTGTTTACTTTATCGGGGCGATTATCTATACTGACTAGTAAGTGCCGCAACTATAACTGAATAAGTAAAATTGCCAACCGTGTGAGTTCCTCGGTTGACTTCCTCGTTGGTCTCGAGGGAAAGCGCAGGATGGGTTTGTTTGATGATAGTATCGAGTTGGATCCGAAATAGGTCTCTCACCCCTCTCGATTGGCGCGGATGTATCGAGTCTCTATAGGTTGTTTAGTGCATCTTTGCCGCTTCGATCCACCATACCTATGTGGCGAGGACCGCGAATTCTAGCCTCGCCGTGTCTTGGCCTCGATCTTGGCGCTCCTTCTTTGTTTTACCTTTGCCCTTTGTCGGCACCCTTTTGTTAAGCAGGTCTTGAGATCGGCGCCGTTAGCGGGGTTACCCTTCCGGCTTGGCCTGGGCAGGTTATGGGCGCCATTGGTTATTCTCTGGGCTCTTAGCCCCATTTGCTTCTTGTCCGTAGCTGGACGCTCTATCGTTTCAAGGTGATTTGGATCTTTGTATATTATATCTATATTCTTGACTCTTTGAGTCGCTGTTATATATATCTGTTCTGTGGGTCCCATCGAGGACTGTTGTGTAATGTTATTACTTCGTTTTCCACCCGCACGAAAGTGCCTGGTGGGCACCTTTGAATCGTTTCTATGCGGGTTTGGCGAATTTTGCTAAAACTTGCATAGGTCCGGTCTGAGTGTTCTGAGTGGTATCAGAGCTCAGCAGTTGCGATACCCCACAAGTCCAGCCTGTAGGATAACCTAGCTAACGGCCGAAGTAGAGTGTCAAAACTATTTTGCAAAAATCGGTTGGATAGTTCTGGTTAGGTCTGATTTTATTCCTTACCCCTCTGCTATTCTCCTCTTACCTCTGCGCGTTTTGAATCCGCTCTCATCTCCTTCTTCGAGTCCAGGAATTCTCGGGGTTGGTTTTCCGTCGTACCTTCAGGGTTTCGCTTTCTCCCTTTTTGTAACGGAGGTGCTACGATCATCAATCTGCAACTTGTATGTTGTACCCTTCCTCCAATCTGATGTTCTTGAGCTCTTTGTCCATCTGTGTTCCTTGCTGGATATCAGTGTCGTTGAAAAACATATGAGAAGGACGAGCTTTGGTGAAGTTGGGGTTAACCTTGAGCATGTGTTGTTCATGCCAATGGAACCACCGCGAAACCTAATCAGTGTGTCTTTCATACGATTTCTGCTGGCAACACTCCCTTGTTTCCGAACCTCGCTTGTCGAGATCTTCAGTCTAATTCCGAGAGTTGGTTGCTTAATCCGCCTATTCGCGTGCAGAGTAATGGTTTGAGTGTGGGATGGAGTAGCTACCCTACCACTGCTCTTATCATTCGCTCTTGTACGTCGAATCAGTGGATTCCGCAGTTTTACTCCGTCCACGGAAGTTGGGGGTGGCCTTATTTGCGATACCTCTAACTTCGACCTTTTGTTCCCGGAGTGTTCTCTCGACAATCACGGACAACGACCTCTTGTTGGTGGTGTCGCCGTTTTCAAGATGAAGGAGGAACCATCGTTAGTGGTGTCGCGAAGATCTACACGAAGTGAGGAGACGCAGATCGCCGACCTCCCTTCCGGTACCATGAGGCGGATCTCGAGGGCGAGATCCATTGTTAGTGGTGTCGAATTGTGGCATCCCGCAAAACCACTACTAGAAAATCGCGTTGAATTTGTGCATTGCATCGTCATCATCATGCATTGTTTGCCAAAACTATTTTCGAAAACCCCGATTTGTTTTCCAAACGCCCCATTCTTATTCAAGCGCGGAACCGGGTCCCGGAATATTTTGTTTTGGCCGCTATTGGTTTGCACACGGCCCGTTTAGAATAAATAAAAATTTAAATTATTTTAATAGGGGCAGTCGAACGGGCCGATTGACCCGAACGACCGCCCCAGAAATAAAATCGGTCCATCCCACCTGCCCCATCTAATCCTAAACTCACCCAATTATCTACCCACACACCCAAGCCACCTCACCCTACCCAATAACATCCTGCCACCTCACCCTCTCCCTAACCCTCACCCAATCCCCACCTGCCACGTGGCCAATTCCCTCCCTCACACCTCTCAGCCCCACCCACTCCCAGCCAGCTGGCCCAGTACCACTCACGCACACTACACGCACTAACGCACGCACCACCCTGGAACCGACCCTGCGGCGCGGGCCCCGCCCTGTCCCCTGGGTCCCACCTCCCCCTGGGACCCACGTCCGAACCACCCTCCCCCACTGTTCCTCTTCCCCCTCGAGCCCCCTCCCGTTCTCCTCTCTCCTCCTTGCAGGCTCCCTCTCCCCCTCGCCACCAGCTCGCCGGAGCCCGACCCGTCGCCCGCCCGGCTCCCATGAGACGCCGCCCAGGGAGACGCGCCCGCCTCTCGCTGGCCTTGAGCCCGCCTCGGCCATGGCGCCTCAACCGCCTCCTCGAGCTGCCCCGAGCCGTCCGACGCTGAGGCCGCTGAGCCCGACCCGGCCCGTCGCTCCGGCCCCGCCAGCTCTGCGAGCTCCGCCAAGCCCCACCTCGCGAGCCGCCGCGTGCGCCCCACGTCGTCTGCTCGCCTCCGCCTTCTGCAGCAGCCCGCCGGTCCATGAAGCCTGCTCCCGTCCGCGAGCCCGATCGACAAGTCCGCCTGCGAACCACGAGTCCCCTCGCCAAGACCCTAGCACCAAGATCGTCCCATGGACGCGTCACGGTTTTGGAGGAACTCCGGGGCCGCCAAGTTCTTCCACGTGGACCCGATAACCGAGACCGACCCCGGTGTCGAGCCAAGTCGTCCCCGATGATCCAGGTGGCACCCCAAGCTCTTCACCGGAAACGACAAGTACTCCTCCCCGGACCCGAAGGCCACGCCAAGATCTACCCCGGACGCCGAGACCCTGACGACAAGTACTCCCTCTCGGATGCGCTGCCCGAGAACCCGGACGATAAGAACATCGATGCAGGACGCCAAGTGCTTCTTTCCTCACCAAGACCGCCTCGATGGCGCAGACTCGACAAGAGCGTCGCCGCGACAAGAACAACAGCAACCAGGACGGTACCGATGCCCCGACGCCAGGCCAAGTACTCCTTCATGGAACGCCGAGAACCCCGAACCCGGAGACGATCCCGTACCCGAAGGCCGCGGATGCGACAAGATCCACTACCCCGGAATCCGAGAACGCTTCCGTCGAACCTCGTCGATCCCATCAAACCCTGGACCCTGTCGAACCCTGAACCCCCCGGAACTCAAGATCGTCGAGCCCCTCTAATGTGTGACCCTTTTTCCTCGAACCCTATTTCATAACATAATAAAACCTGTCGCATATTGAATTGTCATTCATCCCGCATGCATCTCATTGGTTTGGGGGCCTTATGCCGATTCACCTAATAATTAAATATGGGGCCCATATGCGGCCAAATCTAGTCTCATATCGGCCTCATTTAAAACTTGTGTAGCGAACCGGTATCTTATCTTACCTTGTTATAACAACATGTAAATTGCAGGGTAGCTAAACAACTTGAATCGTTTAATAATTGTCGGGACCCCGGTTCCGCTTAATATGACCTAAGTGCATCGCATCTTTACCATGCCATACATCATACATGCATCATGCCGATCTTCTGCCGTGTATTAAATATTGCATCCGGTGTTCCTTCTAGTGTTTTGCTTCTTCGCGGATAAGGCCGTTGAGTTGATGTGAGCTTTGCCCCGAACTTCGGTTGAAACCTTCGACAATGTTTTCAGGCGAGCATCTCCCCCTTTCTACCTATCTTACTGTTATAGTCTTTATTTCCCTCCTGTTGATCTATTGCTATCCGTGTTGCGATGCTTTAGTTTCCGTACCCTTGATATACCGTGCAGCTCTATATTGCCTTGGACACACCCTATTACCTGTTGTTTGGTAGATAGTTGGACTTGCGCGTCGTAGTTGCTTGCTCAAGTGCTGATGTGTGTCGTCATATGCCACAGTTGCTGATGTATTGCCGCATGTTGATGTTGGAGATGATCTTAGTTTTACTTATTGTTCACTTTACTTACTGTTTAACAACTAAAATTGAATAAGCAGAGGCATCGGTGGGTGATAGATAATATTTGGTTTCCGAACGCCCACTTGTGTCCCGTAAGACCCCGAGTACTTGATACCTGTTCCTTGATTTTTGCGCGCTATCCACATCCGGGATGTATATGGGACCCCCCTGAGCCAGAGCTTGATTCATTCTTATTTCTTGGGGCCACAAACTAGTTTGAGGTTTTATTTACGATCCTGTACTTATGCCATGCTTTACTGCTTTATTTACGATTGTGCGACAGATAGCACACTTTGTCATTTAGGATCGGGACACGATTCAGCGGTGTCGACAAGCCCGTTTAGGGGTTCCCGATCGTTCCTGACCGTCTACCCAGCACCTTGAGGCCGTCTCGGAGCTTGTCTACTCCGTTGCGGATTCTACTTAAGGGTGGCCTGAAATATTTCGAATCTGTGATTGTTCAATCGTGAAAGCCTCGTTGGGTTTTGATTTGGTTTTCCGAGGTTGATCGGCGTGTGTTGCTATTGGTGCACCCCGGGTTAAAACTTTCTGAAAGCCGTGTCATGGATATGGACGACTTGGAGCACAGTATCTCGATCATAGACAAGCATAACTAAAGTTTACTGCTATAAATTTGACTTATAATGACTAGTAATCAGCTCTACTATAACGGAATGGCTAATTAATACTGCCCACAATTGCTTGTTTGGTTGTCGCTTGCGACAATTGTATATGACTAGTAAGTATGGCAACTACAACGAATTGGCTGAATAAAAAGTACCAACAACTGCTGGGTTTGGGTTTATCTCATGCCATCTGTACCTGATCAGTAAGTACTGCCACTATAACGGAATGGTTAACTAAAAGTGCCCACTGTTTACTTTATCAGGACGATTATCTATACCTGACTAGTAAGTGCCGCAACTATAACTGAATAAGTAAAATTGCCAACCGTGTGAGTTCCTCGGTTGACTTCCTCGTTGGTCTCGAGGGGGAAACGCCAGGATGGGTTTGTTTGATGATAGTATCAGGTTGGATCCGAATAGGTCTCTCTCACCCCTCTCTGATTGACGCCAGATGTATCGAGTCTCTATAGGTTGTTTAGTGCATGCTGCCGCTGCCGCTCAGTCCACCATACCTATGTAGGCGAGGACCGCCGAATTCTAGCCTCGCCGTGTACTGGCCTCAGTACTGACGCTCCTTCTTTGTTTTCTGCTTTGC
The DNA here is from genome assembly GCA_030063025.1 of Avena longiglumis. Taxonomy (NCBI): domain Eukaryota; kingdom Viridiplantae; phylum Streptophyta; class Magnoliopsida; order Poales; family Poaceae; genus Avena; species Avena longiglumis. The sequence continues at coordinate 96,890,165 of CP125979.1, forward strand.
CCTTTGTCGGCACCCCTTTTGTTAAGCAGGTCTTGAGATCGACGCCGTTAGCAGGGTTACCCTTCCGGCTTGGCCTGGGCAGGGTTATGGACGCCATTGGTTATTCTACAGGGCTCTTAGCCCCATTTGCATCTTGTCCGTAGCGGGACGCTCTATCGTTTCAAGGTGATTTGGATCTTTGTATATTCTATCTATATTCTTGACTCTTTGAGTCGCTGTTATATATATCTGTTTTGTGGGTCCCATCGAGGACTGTTGTGTAATGTTATTACTTCGTTTTCCACCCGCACGAAAGTGCCTGGTGGGCACCTTTGAATCGTTTCTATGCGGGTTTGGCGAATTTTGCTAAAACTTGCATAGGTCCGATTCTGAGGGTGTTACACGGTTTCACTCGCTGCGAGGCAGAACACGCAGTTTACCGTCGCGGGAGGAAGACTCACTGCTCCTCGTTGGAGTATATGTCGACGATCTGATTATCACCGGGTCCTCCTCTGCAGAGATTGACAGGTTCAAAAATGAGATGACGAAGCTGTTCAACATGAGTGACTTGGGTGAGCTCAGCTACTACCTGGGTATTGAAGTACAGCAGAAGCATGGCCAGATCAACTTGAGTCAGGCTACGTATGCAAGGAAGCTTCTGTGGAGAGCGGAAATGGAGGACATCAATTCCTGCTCAGTACCTATGGAGTCACGTCTCAAGCTGAGCAAGGAAAGTGACGAGAAGCCGGTGGATGCCACGTTTTACCGCAGCATCGTGGGTGGCCTCAGATACCTCACTCACACGAGGCCTGACATCACTTACGCAGTGGGGTACATCAGGCGCTTCATGGAAGCGCCAACTGCAGAACATCTGGCTGCAGTGAAACACCTGCTCCGGTACATTGCTGGAACACTAAATTTTGGCATCTGTTTCGAGAAGGGGCAAGGAAAACCAGGGGATGTCGACGATCGGAAGAGCACGACCGGCCTCTTCTTCTTCCTCGAAAAGAGTCCTGTCAGTTGGCAATCTCAAAAGCAACGCGTTGTGGCGCTCTCCTCCTGCGAATCAGAGTACATTGCAGCTACTACTGCAGCATGTCAGGCTACATGGCTCAGTCGGCTCCTTAGTGAGCTGTTGAGTGAGGAGCCGCGTGCGCCGATGATGTTGGTCGACAACAAATCGGCGATCTCCCTTTGCAAGAACCCTGTGTTCCATGATCGTAGCAAGCACATTGCCACTCGTTTCCACTTCATTCGTGAATGTGTTGAGAAGAAGGAGCTGGAGGTGGACTACATTAGCACAGAGGGACATCTTGCAGACATACTGACAAAGGCTCTCGGACGCATCCGTTTCCAGGAGCTGAGGAGCAAAATCGGCATGTCTGGAATAAATTGACTACAAGATTAGGGAGGTGATTTGTTATGTTTCTAATCTTGTCAGTCTGTCACTTAGAGTAGTTTTCTGAATTTCGTTTTTATTCAGTAGACAGACACACGAGCCTGTTGCATCAGGACTCAGTCTTTGCTTATCTGTAGCATCGTGATCGATCACGATCGATTTCGTGGGATGGCGCGAGATGTCCGGATCGTGGCGTAGGGGTAGGAGACTACCATGTCACGTTTACTCTTTCTGTTATAAATAAAGAGAAGAACGAGAAAAGCCGGTACGTTTTACACGGCACCAAAAAATCCTTCAGTGTCCTGCTCTCTGAACCTTGCCTTCGAGTGTTGGTTTTCAGGTTCAGCTCTAACATCGCCTTCAAGCGTTGGGCTCGTGGGAGATGCTTTCGGTGCCTCGCGCATGACCACCGGGTTAGCGCTTGTCGTGAGCCCTTCAGATGTATCCGTTGTCGTTGTCCCGGGCATCGGGAGCGCTTCTGTCGTGCTCATTTTTCTGTCGCTCTTGGAGACGAGGTGGTCACCCCTTCTCGTTCTCCGATCGCTCGTGCTTCCTACCAACGGGGCCGCGCTCCGTCTGCTCAGCCTTGTCGTCCCTCGTCGCCTCGGAGTTGGGCTGAGGTTGTGGGCAACTCGTCGACAATTGCAGTGGTGCCGTCAAGACCCTCTCCTAGGTGTTGTGGACAATTTAAGGTCGACGCCACTTTGGACTCTCTCTTTGAGTCCCAGGTCGCCTTGATGCGCATAGAGCTTGTTCAGCTGGTCGATGTCCGTATCGAGGAGGCGACTCGCTCCCTTCGCGAGGAGGTGGCAGCTCTCAGGCTGATGTTGGCGTGTGGTGATGTTTCTTTGGAGCCGACGGAGGCATGCCCTTCTGATGGTATGGAGCGCGCCAAACCTCACGATTTGGTTTTGTTTGACTCGTCTGAGCAGAAGTCGTCTGTGGTTGAGAAAGAGCAACTCTATGACTGTCCCTCTCCTCGTGACCCGACGTCGCAGCCTACGGAGATGGGCTTCGTTGAGGCCTTGGCGGTGGCCACGACGCCCTCGCCACCACCGTTGCTCACCTCTTTGGGCAGCAGGGTGTTGGTGCTTAACTCCGAGGCTCTTTTTGCAAGAGAGCTTTGCGGGTTGCTTGATAGTTTAGAGGCGTCGAGCCCAGGTTATGGCAAGGACATTGATTGCGTCTTGGCAGAAAAGGCTTCGGAGGACTTAATCAAAAAGGTGGAGAAGTCACTCAAAAAGGTTTTCGTGAGAGGCAGAAAAAGAAAGAGGGGTGTAGCAAGGAAAGCTTCAACCGATGATTGATCGTTCGAGCTTCTTTTGGGTCGTCCGTTAGGTGGGCCTTTTGTGGTTTCGTGCTCCACGTGTCGTTGGTTTGCGGTCGTAGGTTGTGTGCTCTTGTTGATTCTTGAGGTTGTGTTATTTAGATGTTGCTTTGTTGTGGGTTGGTGTTGGTTATAACGGCTTTCGTTCAGTTTTCCGTTAATTAACTGGGCAACTCTCTTCTTCTTAATTAATAGATTAGGGCAAATTTTTTGCCCCTGTTTGGAGTGATGGAAACAAGTTGCCTGTGCAATTTTCCTATAAGCCCCGGGAACAATACCTGCTGTCGTTGTCTGGATAAATGGCATAGATCTCGTCGCGACCACAAGCTATAATTGGAACGTGCACCCGCGAGTTGACTTGCTCAAAGAAAATCGAACAAAAATAAAAACCAGTTATGCGTCTCCGTCCTCCAACACAAGACTCTAACATATATATGCGCTAAATCGAATTTATTTTCTGCCGCATGCATGGATAGCAGACACCGTTAGGAATAATCATTTGCCACATGCGAAAAAAGTGGAGCATCGGGCAACTTTTGAGATGTCGATGCTTGATGGATTCCCGGCATCGACAAGGAATCGAGAGTAACGGCAAGGGAGATGATCCTAGCGCCCACGCCTAACGCCCATGCGTTGTATGTGCCGTAATATATGTCGCCTTCATCTATAAATACATGATATTCTAGTTTTGCATCTTTTAGTTTTAACCTTTGGTTTGACAGAAAATACATGAAACCAATATCATATCATTATACTATAATGAGACTTATTTGAATTAGAATTCAATGGTAAAATTGCTAGAGCATATAGCCCACCTGTTATTGACCAAAAATAAATGGATAAAGTTAAACCTCGCAAATCACAAGCGTAGCGTACTTGCTTCGGTGTCTCCCCTTAGGAGCAAAGTTTCATCGAAAAACTAGCTTTCGGGTGAATTTTAGGTGAGTACCGGTTAAGGTTCAGGCCTGTACTATCCCGTATGTTGTATATGTATATGATTTGGAGGCGGTTTATACAGGATGACCTCAGGAAAAAAAGATGTTGGTCCCACGTTCGTTAAACTTCTTGTTTCACGTCGTTATCGGTTCTGTTCGACATGATGAGCTGATATCCCGTACACGTTTCCGTATTATACTCCAGCCACGTATACGTGTGACCTCATGTGTATGGATCAAAACCGATTAGACCTGGTCCAGATCAAACCCGAAACCCACCCGAAAAACGGTTTTTTCCCTCAACGTTTCCCTTAGGGGATACCGAAGCAAAAGTGTGCTGATGAAGGAAGTACCATTTTATACATACTTGGTTAAACTTGGCAAAGTTTGATATTATCTAAAACTATTTTTCACAACATTTTAGGAAAGAGGGGCACACAAGATTTGAGATGTATGCACGTGTTGCGGTGTTTCCGTTACCCCATTATTTCAAATAGCTTTTGGTGTGAGCACTAGGACATCGAATGAGAGAAATGGAAGATCACTCGTGCTAGCATACTACAGCTAGTTGAGTTTGGTTCGATGCTCGAATAATCTGCAATTCAGCATATGAAACTATGTTGGTTTTGAACTCCATTGTGCCCTGCCCCGGCGCAGTACAAATTAATCATCGCTTCAACATAATCATGCCGGTCACTTCACAGTTTTGCGCCACCAGGTGGTGATTCAGGCGGAATTTTGTCTATCCGTGCTTAATTATGCTACGCTGCCCTAGATGCTTATGACCTCCAACCAACTATTAAGGTTAGTGTGCACTACGACTAGTAGAATCCATGGCATTAACCATTTAACCCATCCACGGTCGGCGGTGATAAGACACGGCATGCCGGCACTCATCGGGGCTGGGATCAAATCCTTACGTGTGTGGCCAAGGAGGAAACCTCAATCCAACCTCATTCATGGCGCCCCTTCAAGGCCATACAGAGTTCTGAACCGCCGCACTAAGTAACTAACATCACGTGACGCGGATTAGCTCTTGCACTAGTCCGACATGTCTCCATGTAAATTTGGATGTAAGTTTAATAACACCATGAAGTTCTCAAAATTTTATCCATGGTCAAACTCAGACGGATGATATTTTTCCTGGGCATCACGAATCCACTTGTTATTTACGGTAGCTCCTCTAGATGAGACGGTGAGCAAGTTTTGCGAGCACAAAACAAAGCTACCCTGCACATCTTTCCCAAACTTGAGAAGAAGCAGGCTGTAACCCGAAAACTTGCTAAGGAAAAAAAAACAGGATCTCAAAGAAAAAACAGGGTATCATGAGTCTGCTCTTAACCATGAAACAGGGCAACAAAATGGGTTTGGACACTCTAGTCGAGTTTTGAGCCGCTCTAGTCGAATTTAAAGGGCCGTTCTTCATGTGCTAAATCAACCACAGCATTTCGCTCGTCTCGCCAACTACATTTCACTGGAATTTACTCCTTATTTCTGACTTGGCTCATTTACATTCCTTTGTACCCCTCTGTCCACCAATTTAAACCTCAAACTGCACTACAACACAAGTAACAACAAACGGACAGATCAATTAGAGAATCTATGCGGCGCTAGAGCCTAGAGGCCAGGAAATAACATCTCCCCTCTCCACTCCTAGCGATTCAGTTGGCGCAAGACCAGAAGGGATCTTGGTGGGCATGGGACACATGTGATAAGACACGGCATGTGGAAACTCATCGGGAATGGGATCCCCCCCTCCCCCCCCCCCCCCCCCCACACACACACCACCACCACCACCACCACCACCACCACCCGAGCAGCGTTAGGTCATCCCGAGCACTTGATCCTTACGTGGGTCACCAAGGAGGGAACCTCCCACCATCCTTATTCATGGCACCCCGTCAAGGCCACATAGATTTCAGAACGGGCGCACTAAGTAACTAACATCACGTGACACGGATTAGCTCTTGCACTACTCCGACATGTCTCCATGTAAAGTTAGGTGTAAGTTTAATAATACCATGAAGTTCTGAAATTTTTATCCATGGTCAAGCTCAAACACATGATACTTTTCCTGGGCATCACGAATCCACTTGTTATTTAAACGGTAGATCCTCTAGATGAGACGGTTAGCAAGTTTTGCGAGCACAAAACGAGACTACCCTGCACATCTTTCCCAAACTTGTGAAGAAGCAGGTTATAACCAAAAAACTTGTTAAGAGTAACACAGATCAAGGCCACACGTTAAAAAGGAAAAAAAGGATCTCAAAGAAAAGACAGGGTATCATGAGGTTTCTCTTAACCATGAAACAGGGCACCAAAATGGTTTTGGGCACCTGCCCTTTCTCAAAGCAGAGTTTTGAGCCGCTCTAGTCGAAGTTAAAGGGCCGTTCTTCATGTGCTAACTCAACCACAACATTTCAACCGTCTCGCCAACTATATTTCACTGGAATTTACTCCTTATTTCTGACTTGGCTCATTTACATTCCTTTGTACCCCTCCGTCCACCAATTTAAACCTCAAACTGCGCTACAACACAAGTAACAACAAACGGACAGATCAATTAGAGAATCTCTGCAGCGCTAGAGCCTAGAGGGCAGGAAATAACATTTCCCCTCTCCACTCCTAGCGATTCAGTTGGCGCAAGAACAGAAGAGATCTTGGTGGGCATGGGACGCATGGGGAACCTGTCGGGTCGCCCTGCCATCGGCAGTGGTTACGACATGGGGTTCCGCAAAAACGGCTGTGGCATCTTCACCGGCATTGTGGGGACGCCTGGCAGTGTTGAGATATGTGCGGGCAGCAGCACCCGGATCTTCTTTGGTGTCAGTGGCGTTGGCGGGCTCTAGGACACTAGGACATCGAATGAGAGGAATGGAAGATCACTCATGCCATCAGACTGCAACTAGTTGAGTTTGGTTCAATCCTCGTCTGATCTGCAATTCAGCAGATGCATTTACGTTGGTTTTGAACTCCGTTGTGCCCTGCCCCGACGTAGTACAAATTAATCATCGCTTCATTGTAATCATGCCGGTCACTACGTTGCCCTAGCTGCCCCTCCAACCAACTATTAAGGTTAATGTGCACTACGGCTAGTAGAATCCATTGCATTAACCCATCCATGATTGGCGGTGATAAGACACGGCATGTGGAAACTCATCGGGGATGGGATCACCCCCCCCCACACACACACCACCACCACCCGAGCAGCGTTAGGTCATCCCGAGCACTTGATCCTTACGTGGGTCACCAAGGAGGGAACCTCCCACCATCCTTATTCATGGAGCCCCGTCAAGGCCATATAGATTTCAGAACCGGCGCACTAACATCACGTGACACGGAGTAGCTCTTGCACTACTCCGACATGTCTCCATGTAAATTTAGGTGTAAGTTTAATAGTACCACTAAGTTCTCAAATTTTTATCCATGATTGTCAAGCTCAAACACATGATATTTTTCCTGTGCATCACGAATCCACTTGTTATTTAAACGGTAGATCCTCTAGATGAGACGGTTATGAAGTTTTGCGAGCACAGAACGAGGCTACCTTGCACATCTTTCCCAAACTTGAGAAGAAGCAGGTTGTAACCAGAAAACCTGTTAAGATCAGTAACACAGATCAAGGCTACACGTTAAAAAGCAAAAAAAAAAAACAGGATCTCAAAGAAAAAGACAGGGTATCATGAGGTTTCTCTTAACCATGAAACAGGGCACCAAAATGGTTTTGGGCACCTGCCCTTTCTCAAAGGAGAGATTTGAGCCACTCTAGTCGAATTTATAGGGCCGTCCTTCATGTGCTAACTCAACCACAACTTTTCGCTCGTCTGGCCGACTACATTTCACCGGAATTTACTCCTTATTTCTGACTTGGCTCATTTACATTCCTTTGTACCCCTCCGTCCACCTATTTAAACCTCAAACTGCACTACAACACAAGTAACAACAAACGACAGATCAATTAGAGAATCTCTGTAGCGCTAGAGCCTAGAGGCCAGGAACATTTCCCCTCTCCACTCCTAGCGATTCAGTTGGCCCAAGACCAGAAGGGATCTTGGTGGGCATGGGACGCATGGGGAACCTGTCGGGTCGCCCTGCCATCGGCAGTGGTTATGACATGGGGTTCCGCAACAATGGATGTGGCATCTTCACCGGCCATGTGGGGACGCCTGGCAGTGTTGAGATATGCGCGGGCAGCAGCACCCGGATCTTCTGCGGTGTCAGTGGCGTTGGCGGGATCTAGGACACTAGGACATCGAATGAGAGGAATGGAAGATCACTCATGCCATCAGACTGCAACTAGTTGAGTTTGGTTCAATCCTCGTCTGATCTGCAATTCAGCAGATGCATTTACGTTGGTTTTGAACTCCGTTGTGCCCTGCCCCGGCGTAGTACAAATTAATCATCGCTTCATTGTAATCATGCCGGTCACTACGTTGCCCTAGCTGCCCCTCCAACCAACTATTAAGGTTAATGTGCACTACGGCTAGTAGAATCCATTGCATTAACCCATCCATGATTGGCGGTGATAAGACACGGCATGTGGAAACTCATCGGGGATGGGATCACCCCCCTCCCTCCCCCCCCCCCACACACACCACCACCACCCGAGCAGCGTTAGGTCATCCCGAGCACTTGATCCTTACGTGGGTCACCAAGGAGGGAACCTCCCACCATCCTTATTCATGGAGCCCCGTCAAGGCCATATAGATTTCAGAACCGGCGCACTAACATCACGTGACACGGAGTCTCTCTTGCACTACTCCGACATGTCTCCATGTAAATTTAGGTGTAAGTTTAATAGTACCACTAAGTTCTCAAATTTTTATCCATGATTGTCAAGCTCAAACACATGATATTTTTCCTGTGCATCACGAATCCACTTGTTATTTAAACGGTAGATCCTCTAGATGAGATGGTTATGAAGTTTTGCGAGCACAGAACGAGGCTACCTTGAACATCTTTCCCAAACTTGAGAAGAAGCAGGTTGTAACCAGAAAACCTGTTAAGATCAGTAACACAGATCAAGGCTACACGTTAAAAAGCAAAAAAAAAAACAGGATCTCAAAGAAAAAGACAGGGTATCATGAGGTTTCTCTTAACCATGAAACAGGGCACCAAAATGGTTTTGGGCACCTGCCCTTTCTCAAAGGAGAGCTTTGAGCCACTCTAGTCGAATTTATAGGGCCGTCCTTCATGTGCTAACTCAACCACAACTTTTCGCTCGTCTAGCCAACTACATTTCACCGGAATTTACTCCTTATTTCTGACTTGGCTCATTTACATTCCTTTGTACCCCTCCGTCCACCTATTTAAACCTCAAACTGCACTACAACACAAGTAACAACAAACGACAGATCAATTAGAGAATCTCTGTAGCGCTAGAGCCTAGAGGCCAGGAACATTTCCCCTCTCCACTCCTAGCGATTCAGTTGGCCCAAGACCAGAAGGGATCTTGGTGGGCATGGGACGCATGGGGAACCTGTCGGGTTGCCCTGCCATCGGCAGTGGTTATGACATGGGGTTCCGCAACAATGGATGTGGCATCTTCACCGGCCTTGTGGGGACGCCTGGCAGTGTTGAGATATGCGCGGGCAGCAGCACCCGGATCTTCTGCGGTGTCAGTGGCGTTGGCGGGATCTAGGACACTAGGACATCGAATGAGAGGAATGGAAGATCACTCATGCCATCAGACTGCAACTAGTTGAGTTTGGTTCAATCCTCGTCTGATCTGCAATTTAGCAGATGCAGTTACGTTGGTTTTGAACTCCGTTGTGCCCTGCCCCGGTGCAGTATAAATTAATCATCGCTTCAGCATAATCATGTCGGTCACTACGTTGCCCTAGCTGCCCCTCCAACCAACTATTAAGATTAGCGTGCACTACGGCTAGTAGAATCCACTGCATTAACCCATCCACGATCGGCGGTGATAAGACACGGCATGCTGGATCACCCCCCCTCCCCCCCTCTCTCCCTCCCTCCCCACACACCACCACCCGAGCAGCGTTAGGTCATCCCGAGCACTTGATCCTTACGTCGGTCGCCAAAGAGGGAACCTCCCACCATCCTCATTCATGGCGCCCCGTCAAGGCCATATAGATTTCAGAACCGGCGCACTAACATCACATGGTGACACTGAGTAGCTCTTGCACTACTCCGACATGTCTCCATGTAAATTTAGGTGTAAGTTTAATAGTACCACTAAGTTCTCAAATTTTTATCCATGATTGTCAAGCTCAAAAACACATGATATTTTTCCTGGGCATCACGAATCCACTAGTTATTTAAACGGTAGATCCTCTAGATGAGACGGTTATGAAGTTTTGCGAGCACAAAACAAGGCTACCTTGCACATATTTCCCAAACTTGAGAAGAAGCAGGTTGTAACCAGAAAACTTGTTAAGATCGGTAACACAGATCTAGGCTACACGTTTAAAAAGCAAAAAAGAAAACAGGATCTCAAAGAAAAGGACAGGGTATCATGAGGTTGCTCTTAACCATGAAACAGGGCACCAAAATGGGTTTGGGCACCCACCCTTTCTCAAAGCAGAGCTTTGAGCCGCTCTATAGTCGAATTTATAGGTCTGTTCTTCATGTGCTAACTCAACCACAACATTTCGCTCGTCTCGCCAACTACATTTCACTGAAATTTACTCCTTATTTCTGACTTGGCTCATTTACATTCCTTCACCCGTTTGGGTCTTGCCGAGTCGCCGTCGTACCCCTACGTCCACCTATTTAAACCTCACACTCTACTACAGCACAATTGTGCTAGTAGCATATTGTACTTGAGGATCTCACACGAACAAAGAACTGACAGATCAAGTAGAGAATATGTCTGCAGCTAGCTAGAGCCTAGAGACAGGGCATGAACATTGTTACAATTGCGACAAGAAGATAACGAAAAACGAAAACGAAAAATACAGCAAGGAGACACAGATTTAACGTGGAAAAACCTCTCCAACAAAGAGAGGAAAAATCCATGGGAGCCAGCCAGCGAAACTTCACTATATCGAGGAGTGTTTACAAACGCCGGGGAGTTCACAGATGCAACTCCACCCAACCGGCGTCTTACTATAAGGGATTTATATATCGGTGGAAACCTAGGTCTTCGACGATCCTACTGTATAGTTTGGATCAACATATAACAAACATTTCCCCTCTCCTCCACTCCTAGCAATTCAGCTGGCGCAAGATCAGAAGAACCTCTTCGTGGGCATGGGATGCATGGGGAACCTGCCGGGTGGACCTACCATCAGCAGTGGTTACGACATGGGCTTCAGAAACAACGATTATGGCATCTTCACCAGCGTCGTTGGGACGCATGGCAGTGTTGAGATATGTTTTCACTTATAATCCATTCATCAGACTGTCCCGGGTGTTTGAGGCGTATAAAATTCTTGTGTTCATTGATATATGGGGCAACCAAGATAGATCTTTGTAAAACCGTGTAGTGTGCTTGATTGAGAGAATGTCCTTCCCTACATATGATTGCTTTACATCCTATGGTGCCTTTTCCACGCAGTCTCCCCTTATGTCATGATTCTAAAACACCAATCGCCTTAAGTTCAGGAATAAAATCAACACAGAACTCAATGACCTCCTTTGTTACATAGCCTTTGGAGATGCTTCCTTCTGGCCTAGCACGGTTATGAACATATTTCTTTAAGACTCTCATGTATCTATCAAAGGGGAACATATTGTGTAGAAATACAGGACCAAGAATGGCAATCTCTTCTACTAGGTGAACCAGGAGATGCGTCATAATATTGAAGAAGGATGGTGGGAACACCAACTCAAAGCTGACAAGACATTGGGCCACATCTGTCTGTAACCCTGGTAGGCTTTCTGGATCGACTACCTTCTGAGATATTGCATTGAGAAATGCACATAGCTTCACAATGGGTACTTGAACATTTTCAGGTAGAAGCCCCCTCAATGCAATCGTAAGCAATTGCCCCTAGGTACACAACCTTCTTACATTTATCCAAATATACACTTTCAGTCTTATCTAAACAGTGTGTGCATGCATTGTATCCCTTGTTTGTCTGTCCTGAAATGTTACTAAGATCAGGCCAATCATTGATGGTTACGAAAAGCATCGCTCGTAGGTCAAATGGCTCCCCTTTGTGCTCATCTCACATACGTACACCTGGTTTGGCCCACAGCTATAAAAGTTCTTCAACTAATGGCATTAGGTACACATCAATGTTGTTGTCGGGTTGCCTCGGGCCTTGGATGAGCACTGGCATCATAATGAACTTTCTCTTCATGCACAACTAAGGAGGAAGGTTACAGATACATAGAGTCACAGGCCAGGTGCTGTGACTGCAGCTATGCTCACCAAAAGAATTCATGCCATCTGTACTTAGACCAAACCTTAAGTTATTTGCGTCAGGTGTGAAGTTCGGGTACTCTCGCTCGACTTTTCTACACTGTGACTCATCAGCGGGGTGTCTAAACATCGCGTCTTTCTTACGGTCTTCCATGTGCCATCGCAACAACTTGGCATGCTCTTTATTTCTGAAGCGACGTTTTAACCGTGGTATTATAGGAGCATACCACATAACCTTGGCAAGAACCTTCTTCCTAGGGGCCTCGCCCTCAACCAGGATCATCTCGTCTGATCTTATACCGCAGTGCAGTGCATACCGGGCATGCATCCAAATTCTCGTACTTCTCACCGCGGTAGAGGATGCAGTCATTAATCCAGGCATGTATCTTCTGCACGTCTAATCCTAGAGGGCAGACAACCTTCTTTGCTTGGTATATACTGTCAGACAACTCATTATTTCTTGGAAGCAGATTTTTTATTTTTACCAACAACTTTGAAAATGCGCTGTCAATCACACCGTTCTCTGCCTTTCATTGCAGCAAATCCAGTGTGGTACCTAGCTTTTTGTGGCCATCTTCGCAACTTGGGTACAACAATGTTTTGTAATCCTTTAACATCTGCTCCAGCTTCTCCTTCTCCTTTTCAGTTTCACATTCTTCCTTTGCATCAGTAATGGCCCGACCAAGATCGTCATCAGCGGGCCCATCTGCTGCCTCTTGATCTTCATTATCTACCCCCGTTGTAGTATCATCGTATTCAGGATACATATTATGATAGTTGTCATCATCCTCTTCTTCTTCGTTGTCTTCCATCACAACCCCTTTTTCTCCGTGCTTGGTCCAACAATTATAGCTGGGCATTAAACCGGATCGAAGCAGGTGGGCGTGAATGGTTCTGGTATTTAAGTAGTCTTTCTTGTTCTGACAGTGAACACACGGACAACACATAAAACCATTGTGACCACGGTTTGCATTAGCCACAACGATAAAATTTTGGAGGCCCATAATGTACTCGGAAGTGCGTCGGTCACCGTACAACCATTGTCGGTTCATCTACATTAATATATAGTATATCAAAAATTAATAGGGAGATGACCATTTATATAGTACATCAATGAAAGGATAAAGTTGCCGACCTCGACCGAGAAGGAAAGAGCAACGAGAAAACTTATTTTGAGCTCTCGGACATTTCACCGAACACCTCTTGTGTATAGGAAAAAAACACAAACTAGCACACCTCTCACCCTCTTGCTATGCTCCAAAATGAGAGAGTGAAAAAAGAAAGAGAGGGGTGTGGGCTGTGGTGTGTTATATAGGCGCACCCCCTTTAACACCGGTTCAAGCCACGAACCGGTGTTAAGGGGGGGGGCTGCGCGGTCTATTGGTGCAGGGCGTTTAACACCGATTCGTGGCTCGAACCGGTGTTAAAGGGGTGTGCTCCTTTTTGCTTTCTGGACGACGCTGGTACGGACGTCCCTTTTAACACCGGTTCGTAGGAGAACCGGTGTTAAAGCCCATTTCCGACCTCAATCAAAGGCCTCGTTTCCACTAGTGTGTCTTGTCCGGCTTACCCGCTAAGTAAACCTGTAGTTTGAGTACTTGAGCATTTCTCGTGAGTCACACTTGCGTACTCGTGTGCATCCGGGTGTGTGTACGATTGGAGGGACAAAGGATGCCACAAGGCTTGATTTCTAGTACTCCGTATTTGTTTGAGTTTGGTGCGGTTAGTAGTCGATCGTGTCAGTTCCGCACCACGTAGTGCCCTGGCCAGCCTCACATGCTTGCATGCTGCCGCCGACGGCTACTTAAACTGTAGACTCGGCAGCATCACAATTCACACGCGAACAACTCATACTAGCTGTTAATGTAGATACTAGCTGTTAGAGGTTCTCCTACTCTGCCTCGCGATTAATGCTGGCCACGCGGCAGATGCCTCACTTCCGGTGGCCGCATAGAAAGGTGCCGCCGGAGCAAGGAATGCCCAAAACCTGTTCTTGGGAGTGGGAGGCATTTGGGACATGCCACAGGCCTCCCGGCCATGGGCGGCGGCTTTGACAGACGACTCTGCAACATGGGCGTCGGCTTCTGCACCCGTGTCGCCCCAAATCTCAGCAGCTTCGATGGCCACGTACGTTCTTAGTCCCAGGCAGGCAAGGAAGCCGCGCTCTTCACTGGGCTAGGACCTCGTTCGTACGGCGGCGTCACACCTTGTAGTGCGTCATGAACTAGCTAGGAGAAGCTGACTAGTAGGTGACTTGTGTGCATCCGAGCTTGTTTTGGTTGGACGGGAAAAGGAAACGGTTGGTTGTATTTGTGTGCGCTTTGTACTCAGTGCTAGTAGATGTTACCTTGGCAATGTTCCCAATAATTCAGTGTGTTCGCTGCTGTCTAAAACTAGTGATAAACTTATACGGTGTGTACTTGTCAGCTTGTTGTGTGATTGTGTTGGCGTAATGCTGTACACACATGTATATGCACCACCTACTGACAAAGAACGTAACCGGAGTGGAGAAAGATTACCATTCGATAAATCAAAAGAAGAACCCACACACATGCTAACCTGACACACACAAGGTTCCTGTTTGTTTCGTAAAATTATTTCGAATTTGAAGTTGAATTCAGACAAGGTACTAGCTGGAGTACATTACCCACCACTAGAGCATTTGCGAGTCGCATTTCCCACACTTCAATTTGTTGTGCCCTACACAGTAATATGAACGGTATATGTGGTACTATGTATGTGTTATGGTGTTCTTCTTGCTCCTTCATTTCTAATTGGGTGTGAGCACTAACACATTGAAGCCAAGAGTTCTAAGACCATTCATGCATGAACTTTGTTGAGTTCGACCCTCGACTGGTCCAAAATTCGATTCCGCATATCTAGTTACATTGGTTCTGAACTCCTTTGTGTCAATCTGCTTCAACGTAACCTGTCATCTGACAAGCATCCTATCGTTAATAAGCACTAGACGCTGGAGTACCATGGATGATTACGAAAGGTATGAGGTCAAATAGAAATCAGTCACATGTCCCAACATTAATCACAGAAACGTTGTTTACAATTTTCAGGTTCGTCTATGATTTTTTTACACTCCTCCCCCACACACACACACACACACACACACACACACACCTCTCTCCCTCCCTCTATCCCTCTCTGCTCTCTCTCTCCCAATCTCCCTTTCACTAGTAGAGAAAAATCATGTACCAGCGGTTGCCAAATCGGCAATAGCAGGTCCATCAACCACGCTACTAACTCTGCTCATAAGATATACTGGCAGCGTGCCATGGCGTTAATAATCGATAGCGTGACAAGCGCCACGCGACCAGTAATCTCAACTACCACTCTGTAATCTCAACTACCACATGCCATCAAGCCGTGAACAAAATTTTCATGATAGATCTTGATTAACGTGCCACGAACCGGTGTTAAAGCCCTGCAACAGTGGCCTGCGCAGTCTCCCCTAACACCGGTTCATGCCACGAACCGGTGTTAAAGGGGGGGGGGCTATATAAGACACCACCGCAGCCCACACACCCCACTCTTCCATTTTTTTCACTATCTCATTTTGGAGCCTAGCAAGAGGGTGTGAAGAGTGCTAGTTTGTGTTTTTTCATATGCACAAGAGGTGTTCGGTGAAATGCCCGAGAGCTCAAAATAAATTTTCTCGTTGCTCTTTCCTTCTCGGTCGAGGTCGGCAACTATCCTTTCATGTGTCATTGATGTACTATATATATAAATGGTCATCTCCCTATTAATTTTTGATATATACTACATATTAATACAGATGAACCGGCAATGGATGTACGGTGACCGCCGCACTTCCGAGTACATTACGGGCCTCTAAAATTTCATCGTTGTGGCTAATGCAAACCGTGGTCACAATGGTTTTATGTGCTGTCCGTGTGTTCACTGTCAGAACAAGAAAGACTACTCAAATACCAGAACCATTCACTCCCACCTGCTTCGATCCGGTTTCATGCCCAGCTATAATTGTTGGACCAAGCACGGAGAAAAAGGGGTTGTGATGGAAGACAACAAAGAAGAAGAGGATGATGACAACTATCATAATATGTATCCTGAATATGATGATACTGCAACGGGGGTAGATAATGAAGATCAAGAGGGAGAAGATGGGCCCGCTGATGACGATCTTGGTCGGGCCATTACTGATGCAAAGGAAGAATGTGAAACTGAAAAGGAGAAGGAGAAGCTGGAGCAGATGTTAAAGGATCACAAAACATTGTTGTATCCAACTTGCGAAGATGGCCACAAAAAGCTAGGTACCACACTGGATTTGCTGCAATGGAAGGCAGAGAACGGTGTGACTGACAGCGTATTTTCAAAGTTGTTGGTAAAAATTAAGAATCTTCTTCCAAGAAATAATGAGTTGCCCGACAGTACATACCAAGCAAAGAAGGTTGTCTGCCCTCTAGGATTAGACGTGCAGAAGATACATGCCTGCATTAATGACTGCATCCTCTACCGCGGTGAGAAGTACGAGAATTTGGATGCATGCCCGGTATGCACTGCACTGCGGTATAAGATCAGACGAGATGATCCTGGCGATGTTGAGGGCGAGGCCCCTAGGAAGAAGGTTCCTGCCAAGGTTATGTGGTATGCTCCTATAATACCACGGTTAAAACGTCTCTTTAGAAATAAAGAGCATGCCAAGTTGTTGCGATGGCACATGGAAGACCGTAAGAAAGACGCGATGTTGAGACACCCTCGATGGGTCACGGTGGAGAAAAGTCGGCGAGAGTACCCGTGACGTGACGCAAGGAAATTAAGGTTTGGTCTAAGCACGGCATGAATCCTTTTGGTGAGCGAGTTGCGATCAAAGACCTGTCTGTGACTCTATGTATCTATAACCTTCCTCCTTGGTTATGTATGAAGAGGAAGTTCATTATGATGCGTGCTCATCCAAGGCCCGAGGCAACCCGGCAACGACATTGATGTGTACCTAAGGCCATTAGTTGAAGAACTTTTATAGCTGTGGGCCAAACCAGGTGTATGTGTGGATGAGCACAAAGGGAGACATTTGACCTACGAGCATTGCTTTTCGAACCATCAATGATTGGCTGCTCTTAGTAACATTTCGTGACGGACAAACAAGGGATACAATGCATGCACACACTGTTTAGATGAGACTGAAAGTGTATATTTGGATAAATGTAAGAAGGTTGTGTACCTAGGGTATCGCCGATTTCTTCCGAACCTGCATCCAGTAAGAAAGAAAGGCAAGCATTTCAAACGTCTGGCAGAACCCCGGAGGAAGCCTGTCCTCCGTACCAGTGAGGAGGTATTTGGTATGGTCAAGGACCTAGAAGTAATCTTTGGAAAAGGTCCTAGCAGTCTATCTGTTCCGAATGACGATGCCGGACACGCGCCCATGTGGAAGAAGCAATCTATATTTTGGGACCTACCCTATTGGAAAGTCTTAGAGGTCCGCTCTTCAATCGACGTGATTCACGTGACGAAGAATGTTTGCTTGAACCTGCTAGGTTTTCTAGGAGTGTATGGGAAGACAAAAGATACACCGGAAGCACGGCAGGACCAGCAACGTCTGAAAGCCCCTGAAGAGCCTATGCATCCTGAGAACAAGAAGGGTAAACGATGCCACTTAACTCCTGCCAGCTACGCTCTTACCAAAGCAGAGAAGGAAATCTTTTTTGAATGTCTGAGCAGTATAAAGGTCCCGTCTGACTTCTCGTCGAATATAAAGGGAATAATAAATATGGCAGAGAAAAAATTCCAAAACCTGAAGTCTCATGACTGCCACGTGATTATGACACAATTGCTTCCGATTGCATTGAGGGGGCTTCTACCTGAAAATGTTCGAGTACCCATTGTGAAGCTATGTGCATTCCTCAATGCAATATCTCTGAAGGTAATCGATCCAGAAAGCCTACCAGGGTTACAAACAGATGTGGCCCAATGTCTTGTCAGCTTTGAGTTGGTGTTCCCACCATCCTTCTTCAATATTATGACGCATCTCCTGGTTCACCTAGTAGAAGAGATTGCCATTCTTGGTCCTGTATTTCTACACAATATGTTCCCCTTTGAGAGGTACATGGGAGTCTTAAAGAAATATGTTTATAATCGTGCTAGGCCAAAAGGAAGCATCTCCAAGGGCTATGTAATAGAGGAGGTCATTGAGTTCTGTGTTGATTTTATTCCTAAACTTAAGGCGATTGGTGTTCCAGAATCACGACATGAGGGTAGACTGCGTGGAAAAGGCACCCTAGGATGTAAAGCAATGATATGTAGGGACGGACATTCTCTCAATCAAGCACACTACACGGTTTTACAAAGATCTATCTTGGTTCCCCCGTATATCAATGAACATAAGAATTTAATACGCCTCAAACACCTGGGCAGTCTGATGAATGGATTATAAGTGAACATATGGCGAGTTTTGGCGGCTGGCTGCAAAGACTTCTCACGAATAACACCACTGTCGGGGATCAGCTGTACTTGTTGGCCAGGACACCATCTTCGACTGTATTTACTTTCCAAGGGTACGAGATAAATGGAAATACATTTTACACGATAGGCCAAGATAAAAAGAGCACCAACCAAAATAGTGGTGTTCGCTTCGATGCAGCAGAAGACAATGGGCAGAAGACCACGTATTATGGGTTCATAGAGGAGTTATGGGAACTTGACTATGGACCTAATTTTAAGGTCCCCTTGTTTCGATATGGGAACTTGACGTATTATGGGTTCGCAGCATAGAAAACAAAAATTTTCCTACGATGTGAACTATGTACCAATATCTATCTATTAGATACAAACAACGGGCGGATGTATATCCGTAGAGAACATACCCTTGAAGACCGACAAAGCTTAACGAGTTCAACTCGTGGTTGATGTAGACGATCTCTTGCCGATCTCAAGATCGAGAGGAAGTCCTAGCACCGCAAATCAGCAGCGCATCCGTGCTCGCACACACGTTCGAGGCACCGAGCAACCTCCGCCTCCTCGCTCCAGCGATGCAGCGGAAGCACAACTATTTCTTGTCGAATAGCCACCGGGAACATGTATCTCGCTAGTCCGAGACCATGGGGGATAAATTCTAGAGGGGGAGAGAGATCCTTCACGAGGAGGTGTGAGAGACAAGTGAGGAGGGGGGCTCCTTTTATAGGAGGAGGGGGCACCCAAGGGGGTGGCCGCTGGCCATGGGGCTGCCCCCTCCCCTCCTTCATTCATGTGGGTGGACACTCCACTCACAAAATTTCCCTTCAATTTTCTCCACTCAAAAGTCCACTTAAATTGCCATTAAATTTCCACCAAATTTAATGCAAACTCTCATTAAATAAAACTCTTTTATTTTATTCAGAATTTTGTCAATTACTTTAATGACAAAAATTCACAAATAACCCCTTGCTAGAATTCCATTTCACATGCATAACCACTTTATGCAATTTCACCCAAAAACCTGTTTCGGTATCTAGTGAAATAAATTCCTACGCTTGTTCATTCTTTCGGCATGAAACTTTTGATCCAATTGGATGTCGGTGTCTCTTAAGTGTGTCACCCTACGGTTCGTGAATAATGCGGACATGATCGATACCCCTCTCGGATCAATAATCAGAAGCGGGATCTGGAGACCCATACTGACTCCCACACATTCAACGATGACTTTCTTGTGATCGTCGGAACCTTTTACGCTAGTATCTTAATCCCTTTGTTTCACGATATATTACATGTCCGAGATTCGATCATGTAATATCTCCATACCTAGCTTGATCTCGTTATCGACATGCACTCTTTTCTCGTTCCCGTGATATAACATTCTAGTGATCAAATCACTTGCTTGCAAGCTAATCAATGTGATATCATCGAGAGGGCCCAGAGTATATCTATCCGTCATCGGGATGAACAAATTACACTCTCGATCCATCAGCCTCAACATAACACTTTATTAGTTCTGAATCCATCTTTATAATCACCCTGTTACGGTGTGACGTTTGATGTTATCAAGAAACTCTTCCGGTGTTAGTGATTGACATGATCTCATGGTCTAAGGATTAGGATCACTTCGTAAGTTGTTATAGCAATATAAACTCAATGACTTTGATCGTAATGCTATACTTCGGATGAATGTTCATCACACCATTGCACTAATGTTGTGATCCCGTTATTAACAACATCCAATGTCCATGATCAGGAAACCTTGATCATCTTGTTAATCAACGAGCTAGTTTATGAGAGAGGCATAACTAGGAACTTTCTGTTTCTTTATTAAACACACATGTATTAATGTTTCCGTATTAATACAATTATAGCATGCAAAATAAACATCTATCATATACTTGGAATACACATAATAAACACTTTATTATTGCCTCTCAGGGCATATTCCCTTCAGTCCCCCACTTGCACTAGAGACAATAATCTAGTTACATAGTGATAAATCTAACACCCATTGAGTTCTGGTGTTGATCATGTTTTGCTCTAGGGAGAGTTTTAGTCAACGGATCTGCTACATTGAGATCCGTATGTACTTCTAAATCTTTATAACTCCATCCTTGACATGCTCGCGGATGGAGTGAAACCGGCGCTTAATATGCTTGGAATGCTTGTGAGACCTTGGTTCTTTGGCATTGGCAATGGCACCATTGTTGTCACAATAGATCACCATTGGGTCCAACGCGTTTGCAACCACTCCTAGTTCGGATATGAACTCCTTCATCCAAACTGCTTCCTGAGCCGCTTCTGAAGCAGCAACATATTCGGCCTCCGTTGTTGATCCCGCTACCATAGGTTGTTTGGAGCTCCTCCAACTAACCGCTCCGCCATTCATGATAAATACGTATCCGGATTGAGACTTAGAGTCATCCGGATCGGTGTCAAAGCTAGCGTCAACATAACACTTAGCAACGAGCTCTTCGTCACCTACGTATACAAGAAGCATATCCTTAGTTCTTCGTAAGTACTTAAGGATATTCTTGACCGCTATCCAGTGTTCCGAACCTGGATCCGATTGGTACCTACTAGTCAAACTAATAGCATGTGCCACATCCGGTCTTGTACATAGCATGGCGTACATTATAGAGCCTATGGCTGAAGCATAGGGGACTTTGTCCATTATCTCTCTTTCTTCCGCCGAAGCCGGACTTTGAGTCTTACTCAATGTCTTGCCTTGCAACATAGGTAAGAACCCCTTCTTACTTCCGTCCATTTTAAACTTCTTTAAAATCTTATCAAGGTATGTACTTTGTGATAGCCCTATTAGGCGCCTAGATCTATCTCTATAGATCTTTATGCCTAATATGTATGACGCTTCACCTAGGTCCTTCATTGAAAATTTGCTGTTTAGATAACTTTTAACACTGTTTAAAAGATCTATATCATTTCTGATCAATAATATGTCATCCACATATAATATCAGAAATGCCACATTGCTCCCACTCACTTTCTTGTAAATACAAGCTTCTCCATAAGTTTGGACAAATCCAAACTCTTTGATCACCTCATCAAAGTGGAGATTCCAACTTCGTGATGCTTGCTTCAATTCATAGATGGATCGCTGAAGCTTGCACACCTTGTTAGCATCCTTAGGATCGACAAAACCCTTTGGTTGTATCATATACAACTCTTCTTCAATATTACCATTGAGAAACTCGGTTTTGACATCCATCTGCCATATCTCATAATCGAAATATGCAGCAATTGCTAACATAATCCTAGCTGACTTTAGCATCGCTACGGGAGAGAATGTCTCATCGTAGTCAACTCCTTGAATTTGTTGAAATCCCTTTGCGACAAGTCGAGCTTTATAGACGGTCACATTACCATCAGCATCAGTTTTCCTTTTGAAAATCCATTTGTTCTCCATGGCCTTTCGGCCGTGAGGTAATTCCACCAAGTTCCAAACTTGATTTTCATACTTGGATTCCATCTCGGATTTCATGGCTTCTAACCATTTGTTGGAATCCGGGCTCATCATCGCTTCTTCATACGTCGCAGGGTCATCATTTTCATCAACCATGAAATTCATGACAGGATTTCCGACATGGAGCTGCACGCGTCCTGTTTGACCTGCGAGGTTTGGTAGTACTCTCTTTCGGAGTTTCATGATCATTATCATTAGTTCCCTCTTCAACAGGTGGAGCCAACTCCGGAACAACTTCCGGCGCTGCGCTACTCGCCATACTTTGAAGAGATGGTTCAATAACCTCTTCGAGTTCTACCTTCCGACTACACACACCTTTCGCGGGAAACTCTTTCTCTAGAAAGGATCAATTCTTGGCAACAAAAACCATGCCCTCGGATCTGTGATAGAAGGAATACCCAATAGTTTACTTAGGGTATCCTTTGAAGACGCATTTTTCTGCTTTGGATTCGAGTTTATCCGGTTGAAGTTTCTTCACATAAACATCGCATCCCCAAACTTTAAGAAAACACAGCTTAGGTTTGTTTCCAAACCACAATTCATACGGCGTCTTTTCAACGGATTTAGATGGTGCCCGATTTAAAGTGAATGCAACAGTTTCTAGTGCATAACCCCAAAATGACAACGGCAAGTCCGTCAGAGACATCATAGATCGAACCATATCTAATAAAGTACGATTACGACGTTCCGGCACACCATTTCGCTGTGGTGTTCCGGCAGGCGTGAGTTGTGAAACAATTCCACACTCTTTCATGTGAGTGCTAAACTCGTAACTTAGATACTCACCTCCACGGTTGGACCGTAGAAATTTGATCTTTCTATTACGATGATTTTCCACTTCGTTCTGAAATTCCTTGAATTTTTCAAAGGTTTCAGACTTGTGTTTCATCAAGTAGATATAACCGTATCTACTCAAATCATCCGTGAAAGTAACAAAATAACGATATCCACCTTGCGCCGACACACTCATTGGACCATATACATCAGAATGTATGATTTCCAATAAATCTGTCGCCCGTTCCATTGAACCGGAAAACAGCGTTCTAGTCATCTTGCCCATAAGGCATGGCTCACATGTATCAAATGATTCATAATCAAGTGATTCCAAAAGTCCATCCGAATGGAGCTTCTTCATGCGTTTAACGCCAATATGACCTAGATGGCAGTGCCACATATATGCGGATATATCATCATTAAGTTTAATCCTTTTAGCATCAACATTATGAATATGTGTAACATTATCATCGAGATCTAATAGAAATAAACCATTCATCATCGGTGCATGACCATAAAAGATTTGATTCATATAAATGAAACAACCATTGTTCTCAGATTTAAATGAATAACCACTTTGCATCAAACACGATCCAGATACAATGTTCATGCTCAGTGCAGGCACCAGATAACAATTATTCAAGTTTATAACTAATCCCGACGGCAAGTGGAGAGGCAGCGTTCCGACGGCGATCACATCAACGCTTGATCCATTGCTGACACGCATCTTGACCTCACCCCTTGCTAGCGGTCGCTTGTTCCGCAGCCCCTGATTCGAGTTACAAATATTAGCAACTGAACCGGTATCAAATACCCAGGTTCTACTGCGAGCACTAGTCAAGTACACATCAATAACATGTATATCATATATACCTTTGTTTGCCTTGCCGGCCTTCTTGTCTGCCAGATACTTGGGGCACTTGCGCTTCTAGTGGCCAGTCCCCTTACAATAGTAGCACTCGGTATCAGACTTAGGTCCAACTCGGGGTTTCTTTTCAGGCACGGCAACAGGCTTGCCGTCCTTACTACCCTTCCGTTTTCCCTTCTTGTCTTTCTTGAAACCAGTGTTCCTATTAATCATCAACACTTGATGTGAAGGGTTTCGCGGCATAGTAAATCAAAATTTTCAACGGAGCGAACAGAGGGAAAGCCAAGATCTAATCTAGGAGATGCAAACAACGAGAGAGATTGGATTAGATCTTCATACCCTTGAAGATTCGCACAGCGGAACATTCGTCGGAACGTGGGTGATGTAGTCGTACTCGCTTCTCCTCCTCGCGATCCGATCCGATCTAGCACCACAAGTGGCGGTGCCTCCGTGAGATGCACACGTGCAGCACCTCGACGTCTCCTCCTTCCCCGGACCAGCGAGTATGGTGGAGAGATAGATTGGATCTAAAACACGACGGCGTGGTGTATATGGTGGAGAATTTCTGCTGCAGGGCTTCGCCTACAAACAGTCGGGAGGGAGAGAGGAAGGTAGCAAGGCTGCTAGGGCTTGGAGGAAGGTGTGTGTGTGGGGAGGGGGCGCACCACCCCTCTATATATAGAGGGGGGGCGGCCAGCCCTTGCCCCTCCTCCAAGCCTATCTCTAGTTTAAACAATTTAAACTCTCCCTTATCTAGAAATCCTATCTCTAGTTTAAACGATTTAAACTCTCCCTTATCTAGAAATTCTATCCCGAGATTTAAACGAGTCAAAATCTCTCTAGAATCGGTTGGGCCCCATGGGGCCTTGTGCCCCTGGCCCAATGCGACCAGGACACTCCCTCATAGGCTCATGCCCCCTCCCGGAAGGTGGGGCCACGTTGGTCCCCTTCCGGAAGGTTCTAGAAGCTTCCGGTACAATACCGATTAACCCGGAACAATTCCGAACTCCAAAAACTGCACTGCCTTATATGAATCTTATTCTCCGGACCATTCCGGAACCTCTCGTGATATCCCGGATCCCATCCGAGACTCCGAACAAAAATTCATAAACCAATTATCCAATCTATCCTAGCGTCGAGACACGTTAAGTGTGTGACCTGGGTTCGAGAATATGCGACATGATCTTCTATCAATAATCAACGGGTCTGCAGGCACCCATATTGACTCCCACACATTCATCGATGATCATATCGGATGAACCACGATGCCGGATTCAATCAATCCCATATATATATTCCCTTCGTCTCGCGATATTTTACTTGCTCGAGATTCGATCGTCGGTATCGTCATACCTAGTTCAATCTCGTTCACGGCAAGTACTTTACTGCTCCATAATCCGATATCACTTTGTGATTAACTCCTTAACCACATGCTTGCAAGCGGTGTTGATATCGACACCGAGTGGGCCCAAGTATATCTCTCCGACTTGGGAGGGACAAATTCCATCTCGATACATACAACCCAATGATACTTTCCGATCACCTGAGAGACACCTTTATGATCACCCTCTCATAGGATGACGTTTGATGACCTCAAAGCTTTCTTCCGATACCAGGGAGTTGCATTATCTCATGGTCTAAGGAATACAATCTTTGACATAGGCAAAGGTTCGACACGGCGAACACGATGACACGATCTAATTGCTCTACTTTGTTTGGGTCTATCCACCATATCATTCTCCCAATGATATGATCTCATTATCAATTGACAACTCATGTCTATGGTTAGGAAACCTTAACCATCATTGATCAATGAGCTAGTCCATAGAGGCGTACTAGGGACACGGTGTTGTTCACAAACCACACAAGTATTAAAGTTTCCGCTTAATACAATTCTAGCATGGAATATAAACTTTATCATGAACAAGAATTATAATAATAACATCTTTATTATTGCCTCTAGGGCATAATTCCAACAGTCTCCCACTTGCACTAGAGTCAATAATCTAGTTTACATTTGGCAACAATCTCACACCCATGGCACTGAGGTGTTGATCATGTTTTACACGTGGAAGAGGTTTAGTCAATGGATCTGCGACATTCAGATCCGTATGTACTTTGATAATCTTCAGATCTCCATCTGCTATATAATCTCGGATTATATGAAACTTGCGGTTGATATGCTTAGTCTTTGGATGATATCTTGGTTCCTTAGCGAGTGCTATGGCGCCAGTGTTGTCACACAATATCTCTAGTGGGTCCAATGCACTTGGAACCACGCCAAGCTCAGTGATGAAGTTTCTGATCCAAACTCCTTCACTTGACGATTCTGCAGCAGCCATGTATTTCGCTTCTACTGTAGATCCCGCGATCACGCTTTGCTTGCATCTTCTCCAGCTCAAAGCTCCTCCATTCAAAATATAAACGTATCCTGTCTGAGATTTAGAATCATCCTTGTCGGTGACGAAACTAGCATCGACGTAACCTTTTACGACAAGCTGTTCATCACCCCCATAGACTAAGAACATTTCTTTAGTCCTATTTAGGTACTTTAGGATGTTCTTCACGGTTGTCCAGTGTTCCACTCCTAGATCACTTTGATATCTGCTCGTCAAACTAAGAGCATTGGACACATCCGGTCTAGTACACAGCATGGCATACATGATGGAACCTATGGCCGAGGCATAAGGCACTTTGCTCATAGCTTCCCTATCATTTACCGTAGCTGGACACTGAGCCTTGCTCAATATCTTACCTGACAACATAGGCACTGAACCTTTCTTTGCCTTATCCATTACGAACCTTTTCGAACTTTGTCTAGGTATGTACTCGGCTTAAAGCTATCAGGCGTCTTGTCTATCTCTATAGATCTTGATGCCCAATATATAAGCAGCTTCACCTAGGTCTTTCATTGAAAACACTTGTTCAAATAACTCTTCACATCGTTAAGCATGTTGATGTCATTTCCGATAATCAATATGTCATCCACATACGATCGTAAACATCACCGAGCTCCCACTCACTTTCTTGTAGATGCAAGCTTGAAGCAATTTGGAACAAATCCAAAGCTCTTGATCACTTGATCAAAACGAAGGTTCCAACTCCGAGATGCTTGCTTCAGTCCATAAATGGAACGCAAGTTTGCATACTTTACTAGCATCCTTAGGATCGACAAAACCTTCGTTGTATCATATACAACTCTTCATCAATGTTGCCATTGAGGAAAGCGGTCTTGACATCCATCCGCCATATTTCATAATCATGAAACGCAGCAATTGCTAATAAAATCCGAATGGACTTAAACATCGCTACGGAGAGAAAGTCTCATCGTAGTCAACACCTTGAACTTGTCGAAAACCTTTGCGACAAGCCGTGCTTTATAGCGGTAACATTACCATCCGCGTCCGCTTTCTTCTTGAATATCCATTTGCACTCAACGGCCTTTCGGCCGCTAGGAGGATCCACCAAAGTCCATACTTGGTTTTCGCTCATGGGTCCCAATGATTTCATGGCTTCCAGCCATTTCTCAGAGTCTGGGCTCATCATCGCTTCCTCATAGTTCGTAGGTTCACTGTCTTCTACCAACAAGACAGTCAAGACAGGGTTCCCGTACCACTCAGGAGGGGCACGCGACCTTGTCGACCTGCGACGTTCAGTAGCAGCACCGTCCGAAGCTTCATGATCCTTGTCATTAGCTTCCTCTATTGTTGGTGCAAAGCTTTGGAACAATTTCAGGTGCGCTACTCTCCAATTCAAGAGAAGGTTCAATAACCTCGTCTAGCTCTACTTTCCTCCCACTCACTTCTTTCGAGAGAAACTCCTTCTCAAGAAAGGAACCGTTCTTGACACAAACACTTTGCCTTCGGTTACGTGATAGAAGGTATACCCAATAGTTTCCTTAGGGTATCCTATGAAGACGCATTTCTCCGCTTTGGGTTCGATCTTGTCGGCATCAACTTCTTGACGAAGCTTCGCATCCCCAAACTTTAAGAAACGACAACTTAGGTTTAGCACCAAACCACAGTTCATACGGTGTCGTCTCAACGGATTTAGATGGAGCCCTATTTAAAGTGAATGCAGGTTTCTAATGCATAACCCCAAAGCGATAACGGCAAATCAAGAAGACATCATTGATCGGACCATATCTAATAGGGTTCGATTCCTGCTCGAACACACCATTGCATTTGTGGTGTTCCGGGTGGCGTGAGTTGTGAAACGATTCCACTTGCTTTAAGATGCGTGAGAAAATCATAACTCAAATATTCACCTCCACGATCGGATTGTAGAAACTTAATCTTTCTGTTACGATGGTTCTCCACTTCATTCTGAAATTCCTTGAACTTTTCAAATGTTTCAGATTTATGTTTCATTAAATAGATATACCCATATCTACTTAAGTCATCGGTAAAAGTGAGGAAATAGCGATATCCACCGCTCGTCGAAACACTCATCGGTCCGCATACATCGGTATGTATGATTTCCAACAAGTCCGTTGCTCGCTCCATCATACCAGAGAACGGGGTTTTGATCATCTTGCCCATGAGGCATGGTTCGCATGTGTCAAATGATTCAAAACCAAGAGACTCCAAAAGTCCATCAGAATGGAGTTTCTTCATGCGCTTTACACCAATATGACCTAGACGACAGTGCCACAAATAAGTAGTATTATCACTATCTACTTTGCATCTCTTAGCCTCAATGTTATGGATGTGTGTTTCATCCCTTTCGAGATTTAGAAGAAATAAACCATTCACAATAGGTGCATGACCATAAAAGATGTTACTCATATAAATAGAACAACCATTATTCTCCGATTTAAATGAATAACCGTCTTGCAATAAACATGATCCGGAAATAATGTTCATGCTCAACGCAGGCACATAATAACATTTATTAAGGTTTAAAACTAATCCCGAAGGTAAAACTAAGGAGAGCGTGCCGACGGCCATCACATCAAATCTTGATCCGTTGCCAACGCGCATCGTCACCTCATCCCTCGCAAACCGCCGTCTATTCCGTAGCTCCTGTTTCGAGTTACAAATATTAGCAACTGAACCGGTATCAAATACCCAGGCACTACAACGAGGGCTAGCAAGGAAAACATCAATAACATGTATATCAAATATACCTTTGATGGTGCCAGCCTTCTTGTCCGCTAAGTACTTCGGACAGTTGCGCTTCCAGTGACCCATGTCCTTGCAATAGAAGCACTCAGTGTCTGGCTTTGGACCAGACCTGAGCTTCTTCTCAGCAGGGGCAACGCGCTTGCCGCTGCCTTTCTTGAAGGGCTTCCTTGCACCCTTACCTTTCTTAAAGGTGGGGGGCTTGTTGACCATCAACATATGATTATTCTTTTTGATGTTCACCTCCGCTACTTTCATCTTAGCAAAGAGCTCAGTGATCATATCAGTGGAACCAATCTGATTGTGATCAACTACAAAACTTTTGTAGCTAGGAGTGTCAATCTTGAGCTCCTCTGGAATCTTGCAGTCCAGTTGCTCAAGGCGTTGAGTGTAGCCCGACATCTTAATGGCGTGCTCACTAACGAACCTCCCTTCCTCCATCTTGTAGTTAAAGAATTTCTTAGAGATCTCATATCTCTTAGAACGTGCTTGAGTCTGAAACATGTTTTTCAGCTCCTCGAGAATCTCAAAGGGCCCGGCGAACTCCTCAAAACGATTTTGAAGATCCGGTTCCATAGCAAACAACATGGTGCTCTTAATCACACCATAATCATCTTTCTTGCCGATAGACAGCTTTCTCATCGGTAGCGATTGCAGCAGGGGTTACCTAACGCTTTCTCAAGGACATAGTCCTTTTGTCGGCCAGACAGAATGATTCTTAGATTGCAGAACCAGTTGGTGAAGTTAGACCCATTGTTTCTAAGCTTTTCTTTCTCAGCAAAAACGTTGAAGTTGAAGTTGGACTTGGCCATTGGATCTACAGTATTTGCAAGTACAATTTAGACTATGTTCATGATAAATAGTTCAACTTAATCAAATTACTAGATGAACTCCCACTAAATTCAACATCCCTCAAGTTGTTTAGTGAACACGATCCAAATTCACCACACCTAATACGATCATCACGAGAAGAGATGTGGTTTCAATGGTGGACAACGAAGTGTCTATCATATCATTCATATGACTCATGCTTAACCTTTCGGTTCTTGTGTTCCGAGGCCATGTCTGTACATGCTAGGCTCGTCAAGTTAGACCCAAGTATTTCCGCGTGTGCAAAAACTAGCTTGCACCCGTTGTATGTGAGCGTAGAGTCTATAGCACCCGATCATCACGTGATGCTTGGACACGACGAACTTTCACAACGGTGCATACTTGGGGAGAACACAGTTTTTTATCTTGATCTTTAAGTGAGGAATCATCTTATAATGCTACCGTCGCTATCTAAGCATAATAAGATACATAAAAGGGATAAACATCACATGCATATAACTTTATGTGACATGGTATAGCCAATATTCGCGCAATGATCTCCATCTTGTGCGTTCCGGCATGATCTCCATCACTCCACCATGATTGCCTCCACCACGAATAGCAACTACAACTATTGCTAACTACTTAGCGATAAAGTAAAGCTATTACATGGCGTATAAGAAGTTGACTCGCAGGTCATACACAATTATAAAGACAACCATATGGCTCCTGCCGGTTGTGTACTCATAGACATGCAAGTCGTGAAACATTACAAAACATGATCATCGCATACAATATACACATCACATCTTGGGCCATACTGAAGGGTTCGCAACATAGAAAACAAAAATTTTCCTACGATGTGAACTATATACCAAGATCTATTTATACTAGATACAAACAACGGGCGGATATATATCCGTAGAGAACATACCCTTGAAGACCGACAAAGCTTAACGAGTTCAACTCGTGGTTGATGTAGACGATCTCTTGCCGATCTCAAGATCGAGAGGAAGTCCTAGCGCCGCAAATCAGCGGCATCCGTGCTTTCGCACACGTTCGAGGCACCGAGCAACCTCCGCCTCCTCGCTCCAGCGATGCAGCGGAAGCACAACTCTTTCTTGCCGAATAGCCACGGAACATGTATCTCGCTAGTCCGAGACCATGGGGATAAATTCTAGAGAGAGAGATCCTTCACGAGGAGGTGTCGAGACAAGTGAGGAGGAGGGCTCCTTTTATAGGAGGAGGGAACCCCAAGGGGTGGCAGGCGCATGGCTGCCCCTTGCCCTCCCCTCTTCATGTGGGTGGACACTCCACTCACAAAACTCCTCTAAATTCCCTCCACTCAAAAGTCCACTCAAAAATCCCATTAAATTTCCACCAAATTTAATGCAATCTCTCATTAAATAAAACTCTTTTATTTTATTCAGAATTTTGTCAATTACTTTAATGACAAACATTCACAAATAACCCCTTGCTAGAATTCTATTTCACATGCATAACCACTTTATGCAATTTCACCCAGCTTTGTTTCGGTATCTAGTGAAATAAATTCCTGCGCTTGTTCATTCTTTCGGCATGAAACATTTGCTCCAATTGGATGTCGGTGTCTCTTAAGTGTGTCACCCTACGGTTCGTGAATAATGCGGACATGATCGAGACCCCTCTCGGATCAATAATCGAGCGGGATCTGGAGACCCATCTTGACTCCCACATTCAACGATGACTTTCTTGTGATCGTCGGAACCTTTTACACTAGTATCTTAATCCCTTTGTTTCACGATATATTACATGTCCGAGATTCGATCATCGGTATCTCCATACCTAGTTTGATCTCGTTACCGACATGCACTCTTTTCTCGTTCCCGTGATATAACATTCTAGTGATCAAATCACTTGCTTGCAAGCTAATCAATGTGATATCACCGAGAGGGCCCAGAGTATATCTATCCGTCATCGGGATGAACAAATTCCACTCTCGATCCATCAGCCTCAACATAACACTTTATTAGTTCTGAATCCATCTTTATAATCACCACATTACGGTGTGACGTTTGATGTTATCAAGAAACTCTTCGGTGTTAGTGATTGACATGATCTCATGGTCTAATTAGGATCACTTCGTAAGTTGTTATAGCAATATAAAATCAATGACTTTGATCGTAATGCTATACTTGGATGAATGTTCATCACATCATTACACTAATGTTGTGATCCGTTATTAACAACATCCAATGTCCATGATCGAAACCTTGATCATCTTGTTAATCAACGAGCTAGTTTATGAGAGAGGCTTAACTAGGAACTTTCTGTTTGTTTATTAAACACACATGTATTAACGTTTCCGTATTAATACAATTATAGCATGCAAAATAAACATCTATCATATACTTGGAATACACATAATAAACACTTTATTATTGCCTCTCAGGGCATATTCCTTGATCTCCCACTTGCACTAGAGACAATAATCTAGTTACATAGTGATATATCTAACACCCATTGAGTTACGGTGTTGATCATGTTTTGCTCTAGGAGAGTTTTAGTCAACGGATGCTACATTGAGATCCGTATGTACTAAAATCTTTATATCTCCATCCTTGACATGCTCGCGGATGGAGTGAAACCGCGCTTAATATGCTTGGAATGCTTGTGAGACCTTGGCTCTTTGGCATTGGCAATGGCACCATTGTTGTCACAATAGATCACCATTGGGTCCAATGCGTTTGCCACAACTCCTAGTTCGGATATGAACTCCTTCATCAAAGCGCTTCTGAGCCGCTCAAAGCGACAACATATTCGGCCTCCGTTGTTGATCCCGCTACCACAGGTTGTTTGGAGCTCCTCCAACTAACGCTCCGCCATTCATGAGAAATACGTATCCGGATTGAGACTTAGAGTCATCCGGATCGGTGTCAACTAAGCGTCGACATAACACTTAGCGACGAGCTCTTCTTCACCTCCGTATACAAGAAACATATCCTTAGTTCTTCTTAAGTACTTAAGGATATTCTTGACCGCTATCGATGTTAGAACGGATCCGATTGGTACCTACTAGTCAAACTAATAGCGTGTGCCACATCCGGTCTTGTACATAGCATGGCGTACATTATAGAGCCTATGGCTGAAGCATAGGGACTTTGTCCATTATCTCTCTTTCTTCATGAGCGGACTTTGAGTCTTACTCAATGTCTTGCCTTGCAACATAGGTAAGAACCCTTCTTACTTCCGTCCATTTTAAATTTCTTTAAAATCTTATCAAGATATGTACTTTGCGATAGCCCTATTAGGCGCCTAGATCTATCTCTATAGATCTTTATGCCTAATATGTATGACCTTCACCTAGGTCCTTCATTGAAAATTTCTTTGTTTAGATAACTTTTAACCTTGTTTAAAAGTTCTATATCATTCGATCAATAATATGTCATCCACATATAATATCGAAATGCCACATTGCTCCCACTCACTTTCTTGTAAATACAAGCTTCTCCATAAGTTTGGACAAATCCAAACTCTTTGATCACCTCATCAAAGCGGAGATTCCAACCGTGATGCTTGCTTCAATCCATAGATGGATCGCTGAAGCTTGCACACCTTGTTAGCATCCTTAGGATCGACAAAACCCTTTGGTTGTATCATATACAACTCTTCTTCAATATTACCATTGAGAAGCGGTTTTGACATCCATCGCCATATTTCATAATCGAAATATGCAGCAATTGCTAACATAATCCTAATCGACTTTAGCATCGCTACGGAGAGAAAGTCTCATCGTAGTCAACTCCTTGAATTTTTCGAAACCCCTTTGCGACAAGTCGAGCTTTATAGATGGTCACATTACCATCGACATCAGTTTTCCTTTTGAAAATCCATTTGTTCTCCACGGCCTTTCGGTCGTGAGGTAATTCCACCAAGTTCCAAACTTGATTTTCATACATGGATTCCATCTCGGTTCATGGCTTCTAACCATTTGTTGGAATCCGGGCTCATCATCGCTTCTTCATACGTCGCAGGTCATTATTTTCATCAACCATGAAATTTATGCGATTTCCGTCTGACTCGGGGGCTGCCGCAGCGTCTGTTTGACTGCGAGGTTCGGTAGTACTCTCTTCGAGTTTCATGATCATTATCATTAGTTCCCTCTTCAGCAGTGGAGCCAACTCCGGAACAACTTCCTTGCGCTACTCGCCATACTTTGAAGAGAAGGTTCCACAACCTCTTGAGTTCTACCTTCCGACTACTCACACCTTTCGCGAGAAACTCTTTCTAGAAAGGATCCATTCTGGCAACAAAACCTTGCCCTCGGATCGTGATAGAAGGAATACCCAATAGTTTCTTTAGGGTATCCTATGAAGACGCATTTTTCCGCTTTGGGTTCGAGTTTATCCGGTTGAAGTTTCTTCACATAAACATCGCAACCCCAAACTTTAAGAAATGAGCTTAGGTTTGTTTCAAACCACAATTCATACGGTGTCTTTTCAACGGATTTAGATGGTGCCCGATTTAAAGTGAATGCAGCTTTCTAGTGCATAACCCCAAAATGACAATGGCAAGTCCGTGAGACATCATAGATCGAACCATATCTAATAGTACGACACGACGTTCCGACACACCATTTCGCTATGGTGTTCCGCAGTGTGAGTTGTGAAACAATTCCACACTCTTTCATGTGAGTGCTAAACTCGTAACTTAGATACTCACCTCCACGGTGATCAGAGAAATTTGATCTTTCTATTACGATGATTTTCCACTTCGCTCGAAATTCCTTGAACTTTTCAAAGGTTTCAGACTTGTGTTTCATCAAGTAGATATAACCATATCTACTCAAATCATCCGTGAAAGTAACAAAATAACGATATCCACCTCGCGCCGACACACTCATTGGACCACATACATCAGAATGTATGATTTCCAATAAATCTGTCGCCCGTTCCATTGAACCGGAAAACGGCGTTCTAGTCATCTTGCCCATAAGGCATGGCTCACATGTATCAAATGATTCATAATCAAGTGATTCCAAAAGTCCATCTGAATGGAGTTTCTTCATGCGTTTAATGCCAATATGACCTAGACGGCAGTGCCACATATATGCGGATATATCATCATTAAGTTTAATCCTTTTAGCATCAACATTATGAATATGTGTAACATTATCATTGAGATCTAACAGAAATAAACCATTCATCATCGGTGCATGACCATAAAAGATTTCATTCATATAAATGGAACAACCATTGTTCTCAGATTTAAATGAATAACCACTTTGCATCAAACATGATCCAGATACAATGTTCATGCTCAGTGCAGGCACCAGATAACATTTATTTAAGTTTATGACTAATCCCGACGGTAAGTGGAGAGGCAGCGTTCCGACGGCGATCACATCAACGTTTGATCCATTGCCGACACGCATCTTGACCTCACCCCTTGCTAGCGGTCGCTTGTTCCGCAGCCCCTGATTCGAGTTACAAATATTAGCAACTGAACCGGTATCAAATACCCAGGTGCTACTGCGAGCACTAGTCAAGTATACATCAATAACATGTATATCATATATACCTTTGTTTGCCTTGCCGGCCTTCTTGTCTGCCAGATACTTGGGGCAGTTGCGCTTCGATGTGATCCCTTACAATAGTAGCACTCGGTATCGACTTAGGTCCAACTCGGGTTTATTTTCGGCAACAAAGCTTGCCGCCTTACTTCCCTTCCGCTTTTCCTTCTTGTCTTTCTTGAAACCGTGTTCCTATTGATCATCAACACTTGATGTTCTTTTTGATCTCCACTGCAGTTTTAAGCATTGATGAAGCTCGGGAGAGACTTCTTCATGCCTTGCATATTATAGTTCATCAAGCTCTTATAGCTAGGTGGCGAGAGAGAACACGATGGATGTCTAAGTCAAGGGAATCGTTATTCCCAAGGACACAAGCTTATCGGCGTAACCCGACATCTTGAGTACATGCTCACTAACGAGTGTGCTCTTCCATCATGCAGACTAAAGAACTTTTCAAGCATTGTAGCTCTCTACAGCATGTGTGTCGAAAATTATTTTCAACTCACCCATTGTATCAAATGCATTGCCGTTTAAACGCTTTCAAGTTCCTCTAGCCCATACAATATGCCGAATGAACTAAGTTGTGGTCCTCCGACGAGTCGATAGACATTCTTCTCCTCGTCGGGGCATCATCAAAGGTGGGGCCTAACGCTTCTAGCACATATTGCTTTTGTGCAGAGAGGAGAATCCTCAAATTTATGGCCCATTCAAGAAAGTTGCTACCGTTCGTTGCTAGTTTCTCTTTCTCCATGAACGCATTGAAATTAAAAGCGGTGGTGCTATCTACAACAGAATTTGTAAAGTTTAGACTAAGTGTATGATAGATTGAGTTCAACTAATCTATATTACGAATGAACTCCCACTCAAAAGCGACATCCCTCGTGCCTTTTGGTGATTACATGAACCAAATCCACTACACCAAGTCCGATCATCACGTGAGTCGGTATAGCTTCAAAGGCGAGCATCAAATGGGCATCATATCAACTATATGACTCATGCTTAACCTTTGATTCTGTGTTCGAGGCCATGTCTGTACATGCTAGGCTCGC
The DNA here is from genome assembly GCA_030063025.1 of Avena longiglumis. Classification (NCBI taxonomy): domain Eukaryota; kingdom Viridiplantae; phylum Streptophyta; class Magnoliopsida; order Poales; family Poaceae; genus Avena; species Avena longiglumis. Next base: position 96,926,213 of record CP125979.1, read on the forward strand.
CAAGTTAGAACCTTAGTATTTGCGTGTAAGCTTTTACACCAAATATGGTCGTGGATCCAAGAACACCCGATCATCACGTGATGTCTTGGAGCGAAAACATAATCGGTGCATACTAAAGGAAGAACACATTCTTATCTTGATATTTAAATGAGGGATCATCTTATTATGCTTAACAAAGCGCTAAACAAGCAATATAAGATGTAATCAAACATCATATGTTTATTAGTGAAATTATATGGTTCCCGCAGATGATCTCTATCATGTGCATCGTGGTATGATCTCTATCATACCTATATGTGTAAATCCAAAGTCTATGGATTTTACACGCTATGTGTGTTGTAAGAGTATCATCTCATACTTCTACTTACAACACTACCATATCATAACACTAGCCCAAAGAACAATCTAAACTAGACGCCTCTAATTTATCCATTGCAAGTTTTACGTGGCTTAGGGCTTCGAGATAGAACCGTTCTTACCTACGAACATGAACCAACGAGGATAATCAAATTGTTGACAACTCGCTTGCAAAATAGATATTGACTATAGTAGGAGAGACAGACCCGCTAGCCACTTATGCAAACTAGTTGCATGTCAAGCGTGGAACAGTCTCATGTGCGAGGACATGTAAAGTTTGTCCGCCGCTTCATCCCACTATGCCACCAATATACAAAATCACAAGAAAGGAGCAACAACATGATCATCATCGCCCACATACTCATATGTGTACTACCCGTAAAGTATCTACGCATAGATCCGGCTCGATACTTTGAAGGGTTCGCAACATAGAAAACAAAAATTTTCCTACGATGTGAACTATATACCAAGATCTATTTATACTAGATACAAACAACGGGCGGATATATATCCGTAGAGAACATACCCTTGAAGACCGACAAAGCTTAACGAGTTCAACTCGTGGTTGATGTAGACGATCTCTTGCCGATCTCAAGATCGAGAGGAAGTCCTAGCGCCGCAAATCAGCAGCGCATCCGTGCTCGCACACACGTTCGAGGCACCGAGCAACCTCCGCCTCCTCGCCCAGCGATGCAGCGGAAGCACAACTCTTTCTTGCCGAATAGCCACCGGGAACATGTATCTCGCTAGTCCGAGACCATGGGGATAAATTCTAGAGGGGAGAGAGATCCTTCACGAGGAGGTGTCGAGACAAGTGAGGAGGGGCTCCTTTTATAGGAGGAGGGGAACCCCAAGGGGTGGCCGCATGGGGCTTCCCTTGCCCTCCCTTCATGTGGGTGGACACTCCACTCACAAAACTCCTCTAAATTCCCTCCACTCAAAAGTCCACTCAAAATCCCATTAAATTTCCACCAAATTTAATGCAATCTCTCATTAAATAAAACTCTTTATTTTATTCAGAATTTTGTCAATTACTTTAATGACAAACATTCACAAATAACCCTTGCTAGAATTCTATTTCACATGCATAACCACTTTATGCAATTTCCCGAAAACCTGCTTTGTATCTAGTGAAATAAATTCGCGCTTGTTTATTCTTTCGCATGAAACATTTGCTCCAATTGGATGTCGGTGTCTCTTAAGTGTGTCACCCTACGGTTCGTGAATAATGCGGACATGATCGAGACCCTCTCGATCAATAATCGAAGCGGATCCGGAGACCCATATCGACTCCCACACATTCAACGATGACTTTCTTGTGATCGCTTAACCTTTACGCTAGTATCTTAATCCCTTTGTTTCACGATATATTACATGTCCGAGATTCGATCATCGGTATCTCCATACCTAGTTTGATCTCGCATCGACATGCACTCTTTTCTCGTTCCTGTGATATAACATTCTAGTGATCAAATCACTTGCTTGCAAGCTAATCAATGTGATATCACCGAGAGGGCCCAGAGTATCTATCCGTCATCGGGATGAACAAATTCCACTCTCGATCCATGAGCCTCAACATAACACTTTATTAGTTCTGAATCCATCTTTATAATCACCCTGTTACGGTGTGACGTTTGATGTTATCAAGAAACTCTTCCGGTGTTAGTGATTGACATGATCTCATGGTCTAAGGATTAGGATCACTTCGTAAGTTGTTATAGCAATATAAACTCAATGACTTTGATCTTAATGCTATACTTCGAATGAATGTTCATCACATCATTACACTAATGTTGTGATCCCGTTATTAACAACATCCAATGTCCATGATCAGGAAACCTTGATCATCTTGTTAATCAACGAGCTAGTTTATGAGAGAGGCTTAACTAGGAACTTTCTGTTTGTTTATTAAACACACATGTATTAACGTTTCCGTATTAATACAATTATAGCATGCAAAATAAACATCTATCATATACTTGGAATACACATAATAAACACTTTATTATTGCCTCTCAGGGCATATTCCCATCACATACCACATCACAGAAAACACTCCCTGCAAAAACAAGTTAGACGCCTCTACTTTGTTGTTGCATGTTTTACGTGGCTTATGGGAGTAGATGATAAGAACGATTCTTACTACGGAAAGCCACAGCGGTGATATTATGGTTGCCAAACTCCGGTGTTAATCCCATGACAACTATAGTGAGAGAAACTGACATCCACCAGCCGCATGTGTGGAACAAGCCACACGTCAAGTGCGGAGCCGGTCTCGCGAACGACGTCGCGTAAGGTTGGCCTGGACCGCTTCAATCTCACTATCCCGCGTCATAAGAAGAACACAAACAAGAGGCTTGCAACAGAAAACATCAACGCCCGCAACAACCATGTTGTTTCTACTCGTGAAACACATCTACGCATAGATCTAGCTCGATACCATTTGAAGGGTTTCGCGGCATAGTAAATCAAAATTTTCTACGGAGTAACAGAGGAAAGCCAAGATCTAATCTAGGAGATGCAAACAACGAGAGATTGGATTAGATCTTCATACCCTTGAAGATTCGCAGCGTTGAACGCTCGGAACATGGGTGATGTAGTCGTTTCGCTTCTCCTCGCGATCCGATCCGATCTAGCACCACAAGTGGCGGTGCCTCCGTGAGATGCACACGCAGCACCTCGACGTCTCCTCCTTCCTCGGACCAGCGAGTATGGTGGAGAGATAGATTGGATCTACAACACGACGGCGTGGTATATGGTGGAGAATTTCACTGCAGGGCTTCGCCTACAAACAATGAGGGAGAGAGGAAGGTAGCAAGGCTGCTAGGGCTTGGAGGAAGGTGTGTGTGTGGGGAGGCGCACCACCCTCTATATATAGAGGGGCGCCCAGCCCTGCCCTCCTCCAAGCCTATCTCTAGTTTAAACAATTTAAACTCTCCCTTATCTAGAAATCCTATCTCTAGTTTAAACGATTTAAACTCTCCCTTATCTAGAAATTCTATCCCGAGATTTAAACGAGTCAAATCTCTCTAGAATCGGCTGGGCCCTATGGGGCCTTGTGCCCCTGGCCCAATGCGGCCAGGACACTCCCTCATAGGCCCATGCCCCCTCCCGGAAGGTGGGGCCACGTTGGTCCTCTTCCGGAAGGTTCTAGAAGCTTCCGGTACAATACCGATTAACCCGGAACAATTCCGAACTCCAAAAACTGCACTGCCTTATATGAATCTTATTCTCCGGACCATTCCGGAACCTCTCGTGATATCCCGGATCCCATCCGAGACTCCGAACAAAAATTCATAAACCAATTATCCAATCTATCCTAGCGTCGAGACACGTTAAGTGTGTGACCTGCGGTTCGAGAATATGCGGACATGATCTTCTATCAATAATCAACAGCGGTGCAGGCACCCATAGTGACTCCCACACATTCATCGATGATCATATCGGATGAACCACGATGCCAGGATTCAATCAATCCCATATATATATTCCCTTCGTCTCGCGATATTTTACTTGCTCGAGATTCGATCGTCGGTATCGTCATACTGTAGGGGTTCGTAGCATGGAAAACAAAAAATTTCTATCGCATACAAACAAACAAGCCAAGATCTATCTACTAGATTGTAGCAACGAGTCGATGTAATAACATACCCTCGAAGATTCCAAAGCGGTTAACGAGAGCAGATTCTCGTGGGTGATGTAGTCGTACTCTTTCCGATCTCAAGATCGTGTAGACGATCCTTCCGGCGCTGCGTTCCGGCAGCGCTCCCGCAGTCGGTCACACATTTGGTACTCGACAAAGACCTTCCTCTCCCTTGTTCCAGCAGGCAGCGGAGGTTGTAGCACTCTCCTCGCGATTCCGGCAAAGACAACGTGGTACCTAAGTAGAGGGAGATCCCGCAGGGCTTCGCCTTAAGCCGGAGCGAGTATGGTGGATTATGAGAGAGGGCTATTAGTGGTCTAGAGATTAGACACACCAATTAGAAGGCTCTAAACCGCAGGCTAAAGCAATTAGAAGCTCTAAACCAAACGGCTCTAAACCTGAGATTAGAGGTAGAAACTTGTGTGTCTCTAGGAGGAGCCCTGCCCCTCCTTATATAGGTGGAGGGGCCTTGGCGCCTAGGGGAGGGAGGGAGTCCCTCCCCAACTCGTCCTAGGGCTGGGCGCCGGCCAGGAGGAGTCCAACTCCTCCTCCAGGTTGGTTCCAACTCCTCTTGCTTGTTTCCCACAGTTTCCTGTTTTAGCCGTTTGACTTTCAAACTGGCAATTTGACTTTCATGTTTTTGGAACAGCAAGAACACTTAGTACATGATGCAATCATTCAATGACACACTCATGTACCCTCCCCCCCGGAGTGCTGGACAATCCGGAACCTTCTAGAACATTCCCGATGAAAACACCGGAATCATTCCCGAACTCCGAAACGGGACTTTCCTTATATGAATCTTATTCTCCGGACCATTCCGGATCACCTCGTGATATCCCGGATCCCATCCGAGACTCTGAACAACATTCGGTCTCTTTCTCATAATACCATAACTACTCAAAACAACGTCGAATCCTTAAGTGTGTCTCCCTACGGTTCGTGAATTATGCGGACATGATCGAGACACTTCTCCGAACAATAACCAATAGAGGAATCTGGAAATTCATATGGTTCCCACATATTTCTACGATTACTTTGCGATCGAATGAAACACTTACATACGATACCAATTTCCCTTTGTCTCACGATAGTTTACTTATCCGAGGTTATGATCGTCGGTAGCTCGGCATACCTAGTTCAACCTCGTTACCGATAAGTACTCTTTTCTCGTTCGTGATATGTGATCCCTTGTGAGCTACCACTTGCTTGCAAGCTAATTGGATGACATTCCACCGAGAGGGCCCAGAGTATATCTATCCGTCATATGGATGGACAAATCCCACTCTTGATCCATGTGTTTCAACCAATACTTTCCGAACACTTAATGCCACCTTTATAGCCACCCAGTTACGGTGTGGTGTTTGATGTCATCAAAGCATCCATCCGGTAAAGGTGATATGCATGATCTCATGGTCGAAGGAATTAGGTTACTATGTATCAGAAAGCATATAGCAATTGAACTATTGAAATGACTTGATCTTTATGCTACGCTTATCTATAGGAGTATGTCCATCACATCATTCTCCTAATGATATGATCTTGTTGTTAATAACATCTCTATGTTCATGATCAGGAAACCATGATCATATATTAACCAACAAGCTAGTTTAGCAAGAGGCTTTACTAGGGACTCTTATTTTAGTTTACAAATCACACAAGTATTAATGTTTCCGGTTAATACAATTATAGCATGGTATGTAAACATTTATCATAAGTGTGAAGATATGATAATAACCACTTTATTATTTCCTCTTGGGTATATCTCCAACAGTCTCCCACTTGCACTATAGTCAATAATCTAGTTTCAAACATTTGTGTATATAACACCTATGGCTTTCCGGGGTTGTATGTACACGATTGCTAGTGGTCAACTGATCTCCGGATCTGACACTTCCAGGTCCGTGTGTAATTGCATGTCTTTGCGTCTCTACGCATCACTCATTCTCTAATGAGATGGCTTTGTATAAATTTGGTCTTTCGGTGTGACCTTTAGTTCTTTGGGGTCGAAACATGTTGATCATATTGTCGCACAATATATCTTCATAGTATTATCCCTCTGTGAACTACACCTAGTTTGATAACAAACTACTTGACACAAATGCCCTCTTTTGCTGCTATAATAGCAGTCATATACTTAGCCTTTTGTTGTAGTATCTGTCACAATGTCTTAACTTTGGAAATCATCCAAATCCATTATGGAACTCACTTTCCATTATATTGTGCCACCCTTAGTTTAGATTGAGATAAACTTAATTTGTACTTTGTGACAAAGCTAGCATCAATGTAGTACTTTTACAATGAACTAACCATCTATTTGTCTCTTCTACAAATAATATACTCTTAGTTCTTCCAAAAGATCATAAGAATATCCTTACTATTGTCCAATGATCATCTTACAAATCATTCTGGTATATGCTCACAATATTTAGAGCATATGACATATCTGGATTTGTACATATCACAGTATGATTGATATAAATATTCTTTGTGATTTCATACATCAAGTATCAATCTATACTTGATTATTTGTTTCACTTTACCAAATGTCAATACACTTGAATATATCATCAATATTGAACTTCATTCAATCCTTTCTGTGCGACAAGAACCTTTCTTGTAGTTTCTATATTGAACTCATTCAATATCTCGTCTATGTACTTCTGGCACAACCATATTAGCATCTATTGATGCCAAATATTTGGGTTTTGCCTAAGTCTTTCATCGGGATGAAATTCTTTAATATGTGTTAATAAAAGATACATTATTTCCAATCAACAATATGTCTTCCACATAATGTATTAGAAATATGTCTTAGCGCTCCCACTTAATTTCTTGCAAATGCAAGCATCTCCATTGTCTCTGATGAACTTTTAAACTCCTTTAACAGTTTCATCACAGTGAAGATTCCAACTCCGCTATGCTCACTTTAACCATTGAAGTTTGCATATGCTTTTAGCATCCTTTTGAATTAACAAAACCCTATGGACCATGTTATGCACATGTCCTAGGTAACGTTTCTATTAGAAGAACTTGTTTTGTTTATTCAACTACCATATAACAAATTATATGTAGTGGTTGCTACATTAATCCGTCTAGACTAAATATCACTATGAAAGATCAGATCTTGTCATAGTCAACCTTTGAACATTGTTGTGAACTCTTTCCCATTATGTCGACTATTTCATAGATGTAAAACATTCATGTCTATTTCTTTATAGATCCAAACACAACTGTAAGGTCTTACACCTTTCTCGAGGGTCCTTCAAGTTCAAAACTTGATTTCTCTTGTATGGAACTATCACGGATTTTATGGCTTCAAGCCATTTGACGGAGTCAGGGCCCATCATCGCTTCTTTGCATGTAGTCAGTTCATTATTCTCAAATAATGATTCAACCCTCAAATCTTGGTATTTGATTGTTTACCCGATCTACTTGTTTCAATAGGAACTTAGATCTCCGTGACCACAACCTTTGAGGCACGTGAGCCATGAGCATTGTTGCTGCCTCTGAAACACTTTTCGGCGCTGCGCAACTCTGCACATATAGCTAAGGTTCTTTTAACCTTATCAAAGTTCTATTGTCCTCCCACTTAACTTTTCACGAAAAAATTCCTTCTCAAAGAAACTTGACGTTCTAAGCAACAAACACTTTTGTCTCCGGTGTTCATGGAGGAATACTTAACAGTTTATACAAAGACAGGTTCATCCGACTTTGGTTGCACACATCTTTCTTATGCATAGCATACCAATGTTTAAGAAAGGACAACTTGTGTTTTATCCCAAACCACAACCTTATATGGTGTCATTTCAACGGATTATGATGAAGCTCTTTTCAGTGGAAAAACGGTAATCTCTAAAGCTTTTAATCTTTAAAATATAATGGCAGTTTTATGAATTACACCTTCGACCTTACCATGTCAAACAAGGTTTAATTACATATCTCGAACACTCCATACTCTTATGGTGTTTCGGGAAAATGCAAATCCACGGAACGATTCCTTTAAATCTTAGGTATTATGCTAAACTTGTAACTCAAATATCTTCCTTTATGATCTTATCATAAACTATTTATATTCTTGTTACAATGATTTTGCACTTCATCTTGAAAGTCTTTGAACTTTTCAAATGTTTCACACTTCATCCTTATTAAGTAAATATTCATATATTCACTCAAATTTTCGGAGAAGGCACATGAAGTTGAAATCCATCGCTCTTGACTATACATAATGGACTTCATACAACAATATGTACAAGTTCCAATAAGCTAGTCTATCATTACCTTTTGGCCTATGAACGAAGTTTTAATTATCTCTAGGAAAGTTTCACAAGCGTCATTTGATCAAAATCAAATAGACTCCAAAATTCCATCCATATGGATTTTCTTCATGTGTTCTTTCCAATATAATTTAAACGGCGATGTCACTTCCTAAGTGATCTTTCAATCAATTTGTCTTTCGACATCTTTAGCACTAGTTTTATGGATATGATACCTCCAACGAGATTTGCAAATCATCTATATTTTATAGATTACAGCAATTATTTGAACAACCCTTTTGTTCTCATAATACCTGATAAAACAAATCTTGAAGGCAAGCTTTGATGTTTTAACGAGCAACACAATAACCCTTTATTTGTTCTCGATGAACATCATCACATATTCTTTTGCTAGTTACTTAGGCCATTGTAGTTCATGAATTGTGTTGTTTCGTATGACGATTCACACAAACAAATTCAGTATCAAATACTTGAGAACCACATTGTTTAATAAGCAAAGAATATAGCCATAACATGTATATCATCTATATACTTAAGCTGAACAATTCTAGTCTTTTCCTTTCTGCCATATGTTTATGAGATTCTCTTTCAGTATTTCCTTTTCTGTTTGAAAGAATCTATCAACATCAATAGTGGAGTCATACATATGACATATAGTCCAAAGCGTGTATAATTAAATACCAATGTCTTTGGACTTGCACTTTGAAGTAGATCACCATCATAAAATATTTGGTGTTCTTTCAAATTCCTTTCTTTAGTAATCTCTTGGTGTAGTAAACATTTTACCTACATCAAATATTCACCCTTATCATGGAATCGTCCATGATCAAACTACTGTTAGCTTATAACGATGAATTATGAGTATAATGTTGCTAACCAAAACCTTTTGGAGGATTAGGACAACAAGTGTCTCCAACCTTTTGCAAATCCTCATCAAAATATGAGAACATGAAATTTGCCATATTATACTCTATCATGTTGTAACCAAAACTTCGTTTCAGATATCACAATATCTTCCACACATCATGGTTTCTGAAACAACTCTTTCAGATCCTTAGATAACCTTGATATTAAGACAATCCTTTGAATATCAAGAATCATGGAAACAAACATGATACTAACACTTGGAATTGTTACTCTTGATTTAATACTAATTATTAAACTTCATGGAGTAACCGGAACTTACTGAAAGTTTGCAATAGGACTTTTAAACTTTAGATTAACACTTCAAAACAATACGATACCAGTTCGTAAAGTAACTAACCAGAATTCTATAGTTCTATTATCTCAATTATAACTAAGCGCAAGATGGTAGCGGATGCCAATGACTACAACAACTATGCAAATTCACTTTGATTTAGTTTATGATAAATTGAGTTCTAATTAATAATTAAATTAATCTAGGTGAACTCCCACTCAAAACAATATCCCTCACATTGTTTTAGTGATCACACGAACCAAATCCACCACATCAAAACCGATCATCACGAGAGTTGATATAGTTTCAATGGCGAACAATCGTCATGTTCATCATATCTACTATATGACTCATGCTCTACCTTTCGGTAATCCGTGTTCCTGAGGCCATGCGTACATGCTAGGCTCGTCAAGATCAAACCTTAGTTTCCGCATGAGCAAATCTGGCTTGCTCACGTTGTATACACTTGTAGAATCTAACACACCCGATCATCACGTGGTGCTTCGAAACAACAAGCTTTAGCAACGGTGCTAACTAAGGGTGAACACTTTATGACTTGAAATTCATGTGCATGAGGGATCATCTTATAATGCTACCGTCGTCTACTAAGCAATACAAGATGCATAAAGGATTAACATCACATGCAATTCATAATATGTGATATGATATGGCCTTTCTTCTTTGTGCTTCCGATCTCCATCTTCAAGCACGAACATGATCTCCATCATCACCGGCATTGCATCAAGGTCAATGACGCTTCACCTTGGTTGTCGTCCACCGGCTTCAACTATTACAACTACTTTGAATAGACACGCGGGTCTTAACATAAATTAAAGACAACCATATGGCTCCTGCAGGTTGCCAACTTACAATAAAGGACATTGCATACATCAAATATAATCACAATCATGGCCATATCACATCACTGCACACCCCTGCAAAACAAAGTTATACGCCTCTACTTTCTTTGCATATTTTACGTGGTTTGGGGCTTTCAATAAGTGTCGTTCTAACTTACGAACAAGAACCACAACATTGATACTAGTATTGTTGATTACCCGTTGTAAATTGGATCTTAACTATGCTAGGAGAAACAGCACCATAAAAGCCACTTATGCAATACAAGTTGCATGTCAAGCGTGGAGCAAGTCTCATGAACGATGTCATGTAAGGTTAGCCGGGCCTTCATCCCAACATACCGCAAGATGCAAAGTACACAAGAAGTAATCGACAATAAAAGCATCAACGCCCACAATGACCATTGTGTTCTACTCGCAACAGATCTACATATAGACACGGCTCGATACCCGTAGGGGTTCGTAGCATGGAAAACAAAAATTTCTATCGCATACAAACAAACAAGCCAAGATCTATCTACTAGATTGTAGCAACGAGTCGATGGAATAACATACCTCGAAGATTCCAAAGCGGTTAACGAGGCGATTCTCGTGGGTGATGTAGTCGTACTCTTTCCGATCTCAAGATCGTAGACGATCCTTCCGGCGCTGCGTTAAAGCGCTCCATGATCGGTCACACATTCGGTACGACAAAGACCTTCCTCTCCCTTGTTCCAAAGCGGAGGTTGTAGCACTCTCCTCGCGATTCCAAAGACAACTGGCGTGTACCGGAAGTAGAGGGAGATCCCATGAGCCTTAAGCCGGAGCGAGTATGGTGGATTATGAGAGAGGGCTATTAGTGGTCTAGAGATTAGACACACCAATTAGAAGGCTCTAAACCGCAGGCTAAAGCAATTAGAAGCTCTAAACCAAACGGCTCTAAACACGAGATTAGAGGTAGAAACTTGTGTGTCTCTAGGAGGAGCCTGCCCTCCTTATATAGGTGGAGGGCCTTGGCGCCTAGGGAGGAGTCCCTCCCAACTCGTCCTAGGGCTGGGCGCCGGCCTGGAGGAGTCCAACTCCTCCTCCAGGTTGGTTCCAACTCCTCTTGCTTGTTTCCCACAGTTTCCTGTTTTAGCCGTTTGACTTTCAAACTGGCAATTTGACTTTCATGTTTTTGGAACAGCAAGAACACTTAGTACATGATGCAATCATTCAATGACACACCCATGTACCCTCCCCGGTGCTGGACAATCCGGAACCTTCTAGAACATTCCCGATGAAAACAGGAATCATTCCCGAACTCAAACGGGACTTTCCTTATATGAATCTTATTCTCCGGACCATTCCGGATCACCTCGTGATATCCCGGATCCCATCCGAGACTCCGAACAACATTCGGTCTCTTTCTCATAATACCATAACTACTCAAAACAACGTCGAATCCTTAAGTGTGTCTCCCTACGGTTCGTGAATTATGCGGACATGATCGAGACACTTCTCCTAACAATAACCAATAGAGGAATCTAGAAATTCATATGGTTCCACATATTTCTCGATTACTTTGCGATCGAATGAACCACTTACATACGATACCAATTTCCCTTTGTCTCACGATAGTTTACTTATCCGAGGTTATGATCGTCGGTATCTCGCATACCTAGTTCAACCTCGTTACCGATAAGTACTCTTTTCTCGTTCCGTGATATGCGATCCCTTGTGAGCGGTCACATGCTTGCAAGCTAATTGGATGACATTCCACCGAGAGGGCCCAGAGTATATCTATCCGTCATATGGATGGACAAATCACTCTTGATCCATGTGTTTCAACCAATACTTTCGAACACTTAATGCCACCTTTATAGCCACCCTGTTACGGGTGTGGTGTTTGATGTCATCAAAGCATCCATCCGGTAAAGGTGATATGCATGATCTCATGGTCGAAGGAATTAGGTTACTATGTATCAGAAAGCATATAGCAATTGAACTATTGAAATGACTTGATCTTTATGCTACGCTTATCTATAGGAGTATGTCCATCACATCATTCTCCTAATGATATGATCTTGTTGTTAATAACATCTCTATGTTCATGATCAGGAAACCATGATCATATATTAACCAACAAGCTAGTTTAGCAAGAGGCTTTACTAGGGACTCTTATTTTAGTTTACAAATCACACAAGTATTAATGTTTCCGGTTAATACAATTATAGCATGGTATGTAAACATTTATCATAAGTGTGAAGATATGATAATAACCACTTTATTATTGCCTCTTGGGTATATCTCCAACAGTCTCCCACTTGCACTAGAGTCAATAATCTAGTTTCAAACCTTTGTGTATATAACACCTATGGCTTTCCGGTGTTGTATGTACACGATTGCTAGTGGTCAATGATCTCGGATCGACACTTCCAGTCCGTGTGTAATTGCATGTCTTTGCGTCTCTCGCATCACTCATTCTCTAATGAGATGGCTTTGTATAAATTTGGTCTTCGGTGTGACCTTTAGTTCTTTGGGGTCAAAACATGTTGATAATATTGTCGCACAATATATCTTCATAGTATTATCCCTCTGTGAACTACACCTAGTTTGATAACAAACTACTTGACACAAATGCCCTCTTTTGCTGCTATAATAGCAGTCATATACTTAGCCTTTTGTTGTAGTATCTGTCACAATGTCTTAACTTTGGAAATCATCCAAATCCATTATGGAACTCACTTTCCATTATATTGTGCCACCCTTAGTTTAGATTGAGATAAACTTAATTTGTACTTTGTGACAAAGCTAGCATCAATGTAGTACTTTTACAATGAACTAACCATCTATTTGTCTCTTCTACAAATAATATACTCTTAGTTCTTCCAAAAGATCATAAGAATATCCTTACTATTGTCCAATGATCATCTTACAAATCATTCTGGTATATGCTCACAATATTTAGAGCATAGGACATATCTGGATTTGTACATATCACAGTATGATTGATATAAATATTCTTTGTGATTTCATACATCAAGTATCAATCTATACTTGATTATTTGTTTCACTTTACCAAATGTCAATACACTTGAATATATCATCAATATTGAACTTCATTCAATCCTTTCTGTGCGACAAGAACCTTTCTTGTAGTTTCTATATTGAACTCATTCAATATCTCGTCTATGTACTTCTGACACAACCATATTAGCATCTATTGATGCCAAATATTTGGGTTTTGCCTAAGTCTTTCATCGGGATGAAATTCTTTAATATGTGTTAATAAAATATACATTATTTCCAATCAACAATATGTCTTCCACATAATGTATTAGAAATATGTCTTAGCGCTCCCACTTAATTTCTTGCAAATGCAAGCATCTCCATTGTCTCTGATGAACTTTTAAACTCCTTTAACAGTTTCATCACAGTGAAGATTCCAACTCCGCTATGCTCACTTTAACCATTGAAGTTTGCATATGCTTTTAGCATCCTTTTGAATTAACAAAACCCTATGGACCATGTTATGCACATGTCCTAGGTAACGTTTCTATTAGAAGAACTTGTTTTGTTTATTCAACTACCATATAACAAATTATATGTAGTGGTTGCTACATTAATCCGTCTAGACTAAATATCGCTATGAAAGATCAGATCTTGTCATAGTCAACCTTTGAACATTGTTGTGAACTCTTTCCCAACATGTCGACTATTTCATAGATGTAAAACATTCATGTCTATTTCTTTATAGATCCAAACACAACTGTAAGGTCTTACATCTTTCTCGAGGGTCCTTCAAGTTCAAAACTTTATTTCTCTTGTATGGAACTATCACGGATTTTATGGCTTCAAGACATTTGACGAAGTCAGGGCCCATCATCGCTTCTTTGCATGTCGTCGGTTCATTATTCTCAATTAATGATTCAACCCTCAAATCTTGGTATTTGATTGTTTACCCGATCTACTTGTTTCAATAGGAACTTAGATCTCCGTGACCACAACCTTTGAGGCACGTGAGCCATGAGCATTGTTGCTGCCTCTGAAACACTTTTCGGCGCTGCGCAACTCTGCACATATAGCTAAGGTTCTTTTAACCTTATCAAAGTTCTATTGTCCTCCCACTTAAATTTTCACGAAAAAATTCCTTCTCAAAGAAACTTGACGTTCTAAGCAACAAACACTTTTGTCTCCGGTGTTCATGGAGGAATACTTAACAGTTTATACAAAGACAGGTTCATCCGACTTTGGTTGCACACATCTTTCTTATGCATAGCATACCAATGTTTAAGAAAGGACAACTTGGGTTTTATCCCAAACCACAACCTTATATGGTGTCATTTCAACGGATTATGATGAAGCTCTTTTCAGTGGAAAAACGGTAATCTCTAAAGCTTTTAATCTTTAAAATATAATGGCAGTTTTATGAATTACACCTTCGATCTTACCATGTCAAACAAGGTTTAATTACATATCTCGAACACTCCATACTCTTATGGTGTTTGGAAAATGCAAATCCACTAACGATTCCTTTAAATCTTAGGTATTATGCTAAACTTGTAACTCAAATATCTTCCTTTATGATCTTATCATAAACTATTTATATTCTTGTTACAATGATTTTGCACTTCATCTTGAAAGTCTTTGAACTTTTCAAATGTTTCACACTTCATACTTATTAAGTAAATATTCATATATTCACTCAAATTTTCGGAGAAGGCACATGAAGTTGAAATCCATCGCTCTTGACTATACATAATAGACTTCATACAACAATATGTACAAGTTCCAATAAGCTAGTCTATCATTCCCTTTTGGCCTATGAACGAAGTTTTAATTATCTCTAGGAAAGTTTCACAAGCGTCATTTGATCAAAATCAAATAGACTCCAAAATTCCATCCATATGGATTTTCTTCATGTTTTCTTTCCAATATAATTTAAACGGCGATGTCACTTCCTAAGTGATCTTTCAATCAATTTGTCTTTCGACATCTTTAGCACTAGTTTTATGGATATGATACCTCCAACGAGATTTGCAACACTACCATATCATAACACTAGCCCATCAACAATCTAAACTAGACGCCTCTAATTTATCCATTACAAGTTTTACGTGGCTTAGGGCTTTCGAGATAGAACCGTTCTTACCTACGAACATGAACCACAACGAGGATAACCAAATTGTTGACAACTCGTTGCAAATTAGATATTGACTATAGTAGGAGAGACAGACACCCGCTAGCCACTTATGCAAACTAGTTGCATGTCAAGCGTGGAACAGGCCTCATGTGCGAGGACATGTAAAGTTTGTCCGGGCCGCTTCATACCACTATGCCACCAATATCCAAAATTACAACAAAGGAGCAAAAACATGATCATCATCGCCCACATACTCATATGTGTACTACCCGTGTAAAGTATCTACGCATAGATCCGGCTCTGATACCACTGTAGTGTTCGCAGCATAGAAAACAACCGCATTTTCCTACGATGAGAACTATGTACCAAGATATATCTATTAGATACAAACAACGGGCGGATGTATATCCGTAGAGAACATACCCTTGAAGACCGACAAAGCTTAACGAGTTCAACTCGTGGTTGATGTAGACGATCTCTTGCCGATCTCAAGATCGAGAGGAAGTCCTAGCGCCGCAAATCAGCAGCGCATCCGTGCTCGCACACACGTTCGAGGCACCGAGCAACCTCCGCCTCCTCGCTCCAGCGATGCAGCGGAAGCACAACTCTTTCTTGCCGAATAGCCACCGGGAACATGTATCTCGCTAGTCCGAGGCCATGGGGGATAAATTCTAGAGGGGGAGAGAGATCCTTCACGAGGAGGTGTGTGAGACAAGTGAGGAGGGCTCCTTTATAGGAGGAGGGGCACCCAAGGGGTGGCCTGGCCATGGGCTGCCCCTCCCTCCTTGATGGGGATATGCCTCTTGGGGTATCCTCGTGGACGTTCCGTGGCCCAAGGGCTGGCGAGTGGGCCAGAGCGGCGAGTGGATCAAAGCCCATCGGTACCAGGCGTTGGAGGTCGAAGGCCAGCGAGTAGATAGGCCAAGTCGGTCAGGTTAAGCGATTGACAAAGTTGTAACGAATCGGTTGAGATATGTAAACCATAGGGAGGTAAGCTTATATAAACCTCCCTAAGGGGTGAGAGATCGTTCCCTCATACACCCAAGCAACTCGCCGCCTAGTCGCCGAAGTTCGCCCGTTGTAAACACCTCCATAATACAATCTAGCGAGTAGGTCTTTACCCTCCGAACCTGGGTAAAACCACGTGTCTTTGCCCTCATCTCGCACCGAGATGGCTGGCCGCCCTTGCCCTTCGTTCTACTACTACTGCCGATTGCAGCATCTGCCGTGGTCATTCCCACGGCGTGGCGCCCACCGTGGGGCCTGGCGGTCTGGCGGTGTTGCGGCGAGATCCAATCTGCCCATCAACGAGGCGGTGCCACCGGCGCATGATAGCGATCGGCGAGATGCTCCAGATCTTGCCGAGCAGCTACGTCCCGGCGCGACCCGTCACACTGGCGTGATCTGCCGGTCGACACGATCGGCCTCTTCGTCGGCTTCACCGGCGTCGCCATCTCGGAGGACTCGGCTCGCATCCGCGATCGCCGCCACGCGATCGGCTCTCCGAGAGCAGATCCGACGATCCACCGCCTGCCTCCGAGTACAACTCGCCCACAACAACGTGGCGAGAACTCAGCGGCGCGGAAGACGCGACCCTCACCGGCGACGCCGACTCGGCGACCGGCGTCATTCGCGGATCCATCACCGCGGCCTCGTCCGCGGGCTCCATCGCTCAGGTCTCCAACGCGGGAGATTTCGAGGACCCCTCCATCCTCGGGATCTTCGACTTCGACTCCGGGTCGGAAAACTCCGCCGACCTCCACGACGGAACCAGTCGCCACGCGCGACCTACATGGCCACCGGCCGATCCGCCGGAGGACCCTTTCTCCACCCGATCCCTCCTAACGCCACGGCGGCGGAGGTCGAGAACTCCGCTGGCGGGCGGAGGCAGTACGGCGAGCGAGCGCGAAAAATTTCGCCTCGAGCAGGTGACAGCGCAGGAACTGTCACGCTACCACCAGCAGCGGATCAGGTCACGCCTGAACCCCACCGTTCAGGGGCGCGCCCTGAACTTCGACGACGAGAACGACCCGGCTCGCATAGCCGAGCGCGCGATCTGCGAGAACGCGCCACCAGGGGGAAGCGCTCGAACCCCGCCAGGATCAACGGCGATCGGTGCCCCACCACCCAACCAACGCACCCTCGGGGACCAGCCGCGGATAGTCGTCTCCTCACGGGAGCGAGATGCGAACGGCCTTCCACTGTTCTCCACCCCGATGGACAACCTCGTGGCAGGCCGAGCCGCGGCCGACAGCATCACGGCGACCGGCGACGGCGCCTTACAGATCCAGTACGTCAGGGCCCTACTCGCGAAGGCCGTGGAACAGCAAAAAGCAGGTGCCGACTCGCAAGGGCGAGTCTACTCGCGCTCCTCGGGAAGCAGGGCGGCCTCAAGCGGCCGTCCAGCGGTGGCAAACACCCTCAATTGCCCGCCGCCAGAGCCACTGCAGCTCCAACGACGACCCGCGAATGCGGCACTCTCCACCAACGATCCCAGGCGACCAACCTCGTCGCCGCTAATGGAGAGCCAATCGGCCTTCGCACTCACATCATCAACAACCAAAACTGGCGCGCCCGCCCGACGACTGCGGCACACCCTAACTACTCGCGCGATGGCGAGCCTATGGGATCGCTCGATCGACTAGGGCCCAAGTGCCCGGACCAATGATCCGAGGCGAAAAGTACCCACCCAACTTCAAGGCGCCAAAGGAGATCGAAAATATGACTCCTCGACGACCCATGCGGCTCGACACATACCTCATGGCAATGGGGATCGCGGGTCACTGACCTACTTCGCCCGTTACCTCCCACTAATGATGGAGGGGCGTGCAGGCAATGGATCAACACGCTCCCCGGGCGATATCGACTCACGAGGAAATGCGAGACGCCGTCGGGCACTTCGAGTGCTCCTACACGCGCCACCACCATCGAGGACACGAACGATCGTCCGGGGACCCAGAGTCGACCATAGCTGGGTCCAACGGTGGCAAGAGCTCTGGTACAGCGGTCGGCATCCACCGGACACCGCGATCCATTGCTTCAAGACCTCGTGCGCCACGAGCCTCTAGTCGCCAAGCTCAGCGACACGCCCGCACTCGACAACATCCCGACCTCCTCGAGATCGCCAAGCGATGCCGAGGAAGATCCCAACCAAGGCGTCGGCGAGTCCGGAGGCAGCGGCACGCAGGCGGCAGCGGCGACGCCGAACCGACCCTACGCTTCTGGCACTTTCGCCTCACGAGCAAGCGCCGCAACGATGGCGAGTCGACTTCGTCGCCAATCTGAACGCACGCGCGACCCAAGAGCTACCGCCCGACGGAGGCAGCAGCGGCGCGGCGAACTGAAGAACAAGCCAAGGTTCGATCCCGCGGCCCTCCTTAACCAACCATGTGCGTTTCACAGCAGGGAAGGAAAGCCCGCCACGCACACCACCGCCGACTACCACACCCTCAGGGAAATCGAGAAGGCACGGCACGCGCGGGAGGACACCGACAACGACCCGCAAAATGGCGGAAAATTCGGCAAAGTAGCCGGCTCGCTCCACACCTTCACCGGCTTCAACACGAGCGAGAAGCGGTCATCGCCGCTTGTCGCCGTCAACGCGGTGGCGAGACGAGCGTCCCCAGTTCTGGCTGGTCGGAACCCATCACACAGGCCGGCAAGACCACTCGCCACGCGCCAGTATCCGGACGAGTCGCCACGGTGGTCAAGCCCAAGGTCGGCGACTCGGCTCCCCAAGACTCGATGGGCGGCGGCGGCTCCATCAACATCCTCTACCTCGACACCTTGAGCGGCTGCGACTCCCGCGATCGATGATCGAACAACCCACACCACGTTCCACGCATCGTCCCGGTCGGAAGGCGTACCCGATCGGCAAGGTCACGCTACCCGTCACCTTGGCACTCCGGCAAACTTCCGCCGAAGCGGATCGTCTTGAGCTGGTGCCCTTGACAGCCCTTACCATTGCGTCACAGGCGCGGCGTTCGCCAAATTCATGGCGGCACCCATTACGCGATACAAGCGATGAAGCTCCGGGCGTGCGGCGTCATCACCATTAACGGCGACCCGACATGGCGCGAATGCGAGGCCAAAGGCGAACTTCGCCGACGCCGTCATCGCGGCGGAAGCTAATCACGCCGATGAGCTCGCCAAATCTGGCGGCGGGGTCAACAATGACGACCCACAATACTCAAGAAGCCCAACTCGGAGGCACAAACACCTCAACCTTTGAGGCCACGACGCACACCCGCGTCGAGCTGGTCCCGGCGACCCGGCCCGACGGTGACGATCGGGCGAGCATGAGCCCAGCATAGGAAGGCGCTCGCCGAGTTCCTCCGTGAGAACAGGGACATCTTCGCATGGAAACCCTCCGACATGCACGGTGTCCCTAGGGAGCTCGCTGAGCACAAATTAAACGCCGACCCCAAAGTACGACCAGTCAGCGATCGCTACGGCCATTCAACGAAGAACGCCGTCGGGCAATCGCCGAGAAGTGCAGCGTCTACTGCCGGCTTCATCCGGCCAATTAAATACTCAAGTGGCTGGCAAACCCAGTCTGTCGAGAAGAACGGGACACGGAGAATGTGTATCGACTACACAAACTGAACAGCGCTTTGCCCAAAGGCGGTTCGTCCTCCGCGAATCGATCGGATAATCGACTCCAGCGGGCTCGAGTCATGTTTCCTCGGCGCCTACTCGGGTATAACCAGATCAAAATGGCTGTCGAGGGCGAGGAGAAGACGGCGTTCATCACGCCATTCGGAGCCTACGCTACACCGCCATGACCTTCGGCCTCAAGAACGCCGAGCAACGTACCAGCGGTGCATGCAAGAATGCCTCGCGAGCCAAATTGGCGCAACATCACGTCTACATCGGCGGCGTGGTCGTAAAATCCGCCGCCAAGGCGACCTACTCGCCGACCTCGCGAGACCTTCGCCAACTGCGGAGGTACAAGATAAGCTCAACCCAGGCAAGTGCACCTTGGTGTACCCGCGGCAATTACTAAGTACGTCTCCAAGCGAGGATCGAGGCAAACCCAACGAAGATCGACACGATCGCCCGGCTCGGCAAACCCGAGTGCTGCGCGGCGTCCGAAGGCGGCGGGCGTGTAGGCTCTCGATCGCTTCATCCCCGCTGGCGAAAAGCGATGCCCTATACCGCTGATGCGAAGAATCCCACCTTCGATGGGACAAGGAGGCGGACGGCGCTCGCGACCTCAAAAAGGTGCTACTCGCACCACTACTCGCCGCACCCGTCGACAAGGAGCCCATGCTGGTTTACGTCGCGGCGTCCGAGCGTCGTCGGTATTTGTAATGGTCGTCGAGCGACGGAGGAAGGAAAAGCGCCCGATCCGGCGGTATACTACATCGGCGAGGTCCTAACGAGTCGCGCCAGCGATACCTGATACCAAAAGCTGGTATCGCGGTCTTGAGCTCGGCGCTGCCGCACTACTTCGAGAGCACCCCATCACGGTCGTCTCCTCGGCTCCACTACAAGACATCATCCGCAATCGCGAGGCGACGGGCGGGTCGCCAAGTGGCTGTCGAGATCGGCGTCCACAACATTAAATCTGAGCCACGAGGCGATTAAGTCGCAGCAGGGCCGACTTCCTCGCCCGGAGGAGGCCAGCAGCCGGAGAAGCCGCCGTAACTCCACTCTGGAGCCTGCACAGCCGGGTCCAAGAACGCGGACGGCGCGGGAGGCGGGGATAGTCTTGACCTCACCAAAGGCGACAAGCTCCGCTACATCCTCCGCCTCGAATTCACGCCTGCACCAACAACATGGCGAATCGAGGCCCTACTCCTGACATGCGAGCCGCAAAGGAGATGGCGTCAATCGCCTTGATGCTACGGAGACTCCGACCTCGTTCGGGTCAAGTCGCGGCACTGCGACGCCGTCTCCCCTACCATGGCGGCATACCGCCAAGAGGTGGACAAGGTGGCGGCCACTTCACGGCTACTCGCCGAGTGGATCGACAGGAGGAAGAACGAGGCCGACGCCCTCTCTCGCGGGTCGGCTCGACTCGCACCACTGCCGGCGTGTTCCTCGACACCATCTTCACGCCATCAGTCTCTCCCGAAGGAGATCGACATTGAGTCCCGCTCAACGGAGGCAACCTTGGTGCACTTTTCGTCACCGAGCGACGGCTTGGACCAAGCCCTACATCGCCTACGGAGACATGCAACCTGCCCTTGAGCGAGACAAGCGCTAGAATGATCGCTCGCCGATGCAAGTCCTACACCATCATCGACGGCGAGCTACACAAGCGCAGCGTCACCGGCGTGTTCCAACGCTGCGTCCAACCGGTGAAGGCGCCAAAATCTTCACGACATCCACTCGGTATTGCGGCCTGCGCTGCGCGCACTCCTGGTCGCCAAAGCCATGCGACACGGCTTCTCTTGGCCCGCGCGGCGCTGTCGATATCGTCCAGCGATGCGGGTGCGGCACGCCAACCAGACGCGTTCAAGTTGGCGCTCAAAACAATCCCCATCACCTGGCCATTCGCCGTGTGGGGCATGGACATGGTAGGCCCTTCAAGAAGGCCCCTGGCTACACCCACCTGCTGGTCGCGTCGACAAATTCACAAAGTGGGTAGAAGCCAAGCCAGTCGAAATGCCGGGAAGATCGCCACTAAGTTCTCGCGAGCTCATATACCGCCACGGTTTCCCCAACAGCATCATCACGGACAACGTCACAAACTTCGCCAAGGGAGCAATGGCGAGTTCTGCGAGGAGCACCACATCCGGCTCGACCTCGCGTCGATCGCACCGGAATCAACGGCGGTGAACGAGCCAACCAAAGCATCCTCCACGGCCTGAAGCGCGACTCCAAGTACCACTCGGCGCCGCTGGATGCTGGATCGAAGAGCTTCCCTCCGTCATCCGGGGAACCCGCACCTCGGTCAGCAGTCGGGGATTCACCCCTTCTTCATGGTCTCTGGCGCTGGCTGTCATGCCAACCGACCTCGAACACGACTTCGCGCGGATCGTCCACTATACGGAGGCCGCAAGCGAACTGCCGCCAAGATGGGCTCGACCAACTCGACGAAGCGACCTCGCCCGATCGCGCACGCTATCTATCGGCAAGGCTCCGTCGCTACCACAGCCCGGGTGAAAACCCGCACCTTCGGAAGGCGACTTGGTGTTACGCCTCATCCGGGACAAGAAGGGCATGCACAAGCTCTCCCCTCGTGGGAAGGCCGTTCGCTATCGTAGCGTGCTAAACAACGGCGCCTACTACCTCGTCGGCGTCCGCGGGCGGTGAACTCGGCGTCAGCGGCCGTGGAATGTAAATC
Source organism: Avena longiglumis (assembly GCA_030063025.1). NCBI lineage: Eukaryota > Viridiplantae > Streptophyta > Magnoliopsida > Poales > Poaceae > Avena > Avena longiglumis. The sequence continues at coordinate 96,948,943 of CP125979.1, forward strand.
TCCTCCGGAAGTTCTATACCTAGAACCCCACATATGCACTCTCCATTTGCTATGAATAAAAAGCAGTTCTTTACCAAAATTAATACGCTCTCCATGCCTTGTGCCACTACTTTTCGTAATTTGACGTCATGCTAAAATCTGAGTCAACCCTTGGTACATCGACCGCACGGCTAAGTAGTGCGATGTAAAACCTTGAGTCATTTCAGGTCTTGCATCGTCCACTAAAACGCCAATCCGGAGCCCCATCGGAGTCGCCTAGCTCGTTGGTTTCTGAACCAAGACATCATCCTCGCTTCCCAGCGACCACGGTCCTCCGCATCCTCGGCATAGCGACTCGAGCGGCTAAGTACCACGCTCGGGGACTGATACCAGATTCGTCTCGATCGGACGGAAAAGCGCCAAGTAAGAAGCGTGCCGGGACTGCGCCACGTGACCCACCGGGCGAGGCGAGTGACGCTCACACCAGCAGCGCTCGTCCTCAACCACCCTCGAGTCGCGCCTTGAACTACCAAGTACCACGCTCGGGGACTCGGCCACCGGCCCGTTCGCGTCGGAAAAGCGGTAAAGTCTGAGAGCACTCGAGGAGTCGCCTTGCGGCTCTCCGAGCTTCGGTAGTCGACTCAACCAACAACACACATGATAAACAACAAAACATCATATCTAAGGTGAACCCCGCAAAAGGCGGGCGCTCGGGGACTCACCCAAAATCAATCAAAACACGCAAACAAATAGCAAAATGAACACAACGTTCCATTTAATCGCATATCGCATTGTCTTACATTACAAAATATGCCTACTCGGCAGGTTACTAACACTATTCGCGGGCTTCGGCGATGATGCACCAGCGTCCGGCGCTTCGGATGAATGCGATTATGCGGGTTCGATGGATAAGTCGTCGGCTCGCCCGCCATCGCCGCGGAAGGGCTGCTCGACCTTGAAGTCGCGATCGCGGCGGCTCGTTCGGTAGCGACCGTTTCTGATGCGGAAGAAGGTCGCCCATCGCCCAAACACGCTCCGTACGCTGGCGGCACGTTCCTGCTTAAGAACTTCGGGATCCACCGCGCGGGCGATGAAGGATAACCACTCGTCACATCGTCGAGGTCGAAGTCTTCGGGAAGTGGGCGAGTCGTGCTCGAGCCGTCGGCGCTCCGTCGAAGCGCCGACCGCGTCATGAACTCCACGACGCGGGTGCCTTCTCCAAGTACTCCCACACCTCAACGAGGTCATTGGGAATAACCTCCGTGGGCGACATCTCTTGAAGGTAGGCGCGGATGCAAGTCGACAATGTCGCCGAGTCGGCGAGCATGCTCACGCACTCCCTCGCATCAAGAGAACTCGCTTCTTCATGGCTACCAATCACATGGCCTGCTGAAGCGGAAACAGTTGTGAGCACCACGGAAACCACAAACAATATAACTACAAGGCGGGAAGGCGCACTCACCGAGCACAGCGGGCGAGCCCGTGATGAAGCTTTGAAAGCGTTTTATCACGAAGCCCGATGAGGGCTTCCGACACCTTCGGTCTTCTTCCGCGGCAATGGCGGCCTTAGCTCGCCCGTTCGCGAGCTTCGCTTCTTCTTCGCCTCCGATTCGCTCGAGGTCGGCGATCCTTTGCTCAGCGATTAACGCAGATCTCGCGCCGGCTCGCCGGCGGGACAAGCTCTGGTGAGCCACCTACGCTTGCAGCAATTGCACAAGCTCCTGTTTACTTCTTGGAAGCGTAACTCCTTCTCAAGCCTGCCGCAGCCAATCGCTCTGACTCCGGTTGTAAACCACGCAAATTTTCAAAGTCGGTACGAAAACAACTCGGTGCCCACCGCTACAATTTAGCGGGTGCGCACTCGAGGCTGGCGGCTCGAAAATTACTCGGTGCCCACCACTACAATTTAGCGAGTGCGCACTTCGGGGCGGCTCGAAAATCACTCAGTGCCCACCGCTACAATTTAGCGATGCGCTTTTCGAGGCTGGACTCGAACGCACAAAACAAGTAACTATAAAGAATCAGGCGCTGCAAAGCACCGACTGATCCTCGGGGGAGGTACACGGATGGCGCGCCAAGCATGCGTCTGATTGCGCGCATCCACGGACGCAGCGCGGTGTGTGCCGCGGCGTTGGTCAATCTCAGCGTCGGCGGTCTGGGCGGGGTTGGTCGCAGCCTCACTCGCCGTGGCCGCCTTGGTCATGAAGCGGGGAAGGTAGCGATTGTCGCCCGCCCAAAGGAGCTCGCTTCTTCCGGTCTAAACAGCGAATGCCTCCTTCGTGGACGCGGTCGCTTCCACAATGGGCCAGCCGCGGCTGCGTGTCGTCGAGCGATGGCGATGTCATCGCCCTTGGCCTTCTTGCTGCCTTCCGTGGAAGCGGCCTCGTCCACCTTCCTCTTACGGGAAGGGTCCTCCTCGCTAGTGGCGGAGGGCACCTTGACCACCGTCGGGTGGCCCATCTTCTTCACTCCGGTCCTACGCATCGAGACAACTCAGGAAAAACATTCAAAATACTAAGAGAGAAAAGCGAAATCCGAGTACACTCACTTGGCGATGGAATGAAAGCAGCACCTGCGAAGGCGGCGGTTTCTCCAGCTCGGGGCCAAGCGGCTGAGCCCAGTTCAGGCGCCAGGGCCGGGATACTGGACGGTTTCTTTGATGTTGAGGTAGCGGTTGGCGCCTCGGGCCTTGGCGGAGGTTTCCTTGCAAGGAGCTGCCGCCGGAGCCTCCTTGCGGCGAGACCGCCACTCGGGACCCCTTTTGCGAAATCGCCTCGGCTGAGCCTTCCTAGCCGGAGACCGGCGCGAAGGGCGGGGGCATAGAGGCCAGCGGTGCCTCCATGGATGGTGCATCTAGCGCGGTTGTTGTCGGGGCCGCCCCGTCACCGGCCGAGCTGTGGGCATCGGAGCTGCTCGCTGAGCGCGGCGGTGAGGCCATCTTCGGCGGCTTCGTCCTCCTCCTCAGGGGGGCCCTCGCCTCTTTCTCCTTCTTCTTCTTCGCGGGAGTGGCCTGACGGAGCGAGGTGGTCTCCGGGAGTTCCTCGTCATCGTCATGACGCTCGATGCTCCTGCTCGCCTCGAGTTCGCTGCAGCGTTGCCCGGGTCTTCGGACGATGGGCGATCTCCTCTTGATTCGTCCTCATCGTCCTCATTACCCTTGGAGGAGGTGACTTCGCTTGTGTCTGGGCGGATGGCGAGCTCGTCATCGGCGGGTGGTAGCCACCCTTCCACTACTTGAAATAGCTGCGTTGAACATGGAACAAAGTTAGAATTACATGTTGCATATCTGCGGCTGCGAACAAGATCAAATTATTACCGTTGGGCCGGACTTCGCGGTGTATGGAGGAGCCCGGCCTGCGCATCCGTGTATGCCGCTGGGTGATCCTCTTGGCCGGAGGTAGTCCTCCGGCTTCCACTCGTGAGGCAGGCCTTCGTCGAGTCTTCTCGGCCGTGTCTTGGTACATATAGTGCTCGCGTTGGGCGAGTGGAACAAGCCGCCCAAGCCAACAGTTGTACAAGTTCACCGTCTGGAGCCTTCTTCTTCGGACCACGAATGGTGCGGAGCATCTCGTCAACAACCATCCTTTGGTCGTCGGGAGCTTGGCGACTGGAGATTCATGGCTCGGAGCGGTTGGCGAGTACGGCGGGATCGCCGCCTCGTCGCCGGTCGCCTCGGTCACATAAAACCAAGACTTTCGATCGCTCGCTGCTTTGGCGGCATCGGTCGAAGAAGGAGGCTTTGGATTTGAGTTGGAAGGTTAGGCCGCCCGCGGCTAGCATTGGGCCGCCCGCTTCTTCGCGGCTGATCCGTCCGTGGAGCAGATCTTGCCACAAGGGAAAATAGGGCCGGCAGCCCAAGTAACACTCATGAGCATACAAAGATGGCGAGCTGCTCGATACTATGGGGACCCAGATCCGAGGCTGGATCCGTAGTAAGCGCAGGAAGAAACAGTGGGAAACCCTAAGCCCGCTCGAGGTGACTAGTGAAGCAGATGAACTCTCTCTCGCGGGTTGGGGTCGTTTCTCGGCTGCGAGGATTCGCCCGGCCCTTGAGATTCCGGCCTCCTCGAAGGAGGCGATTCTGGTGCACTTGGATCTACCCAAGGTTCGGTGGAGAGGGCCATGGTGAGGATTTGCTTGGAGGTCGGAGGATTGCGGGTCGGTCGATCGCGAGATCAGCAGGCGAAAGATGTGCGTACTCGGAAGAAATGGTGGGCGGTTGGCTTTCCGATAGCCTACCATTCCTCTTATATAGCGAGCTGCCCGCCAAATTAGGGGCCGTTACGCGATGATTACGCCGAGATTACCGTTAAGTTACCTTAACGGCTAGTTTGACCACGCCCGACGGTCCGCCTCACGCCACCCGGCTGAGTTACTCACGAGGCCGCGACCCGTTGGTTCGATTCACCCAAGACGCAACTCGGTTCGGATTTTTTCCCTTCGATGCGAGCCGCCGACGATTCGATCGATGCCAATTTGAAGCCGTATACTCCATTGCCGGCGACCACCGCCTAATCAGCGGCCTCGGGGACTCTTGATGGGGATATGCCTCTGGGGTATCCTCGGCGGGACGTTCTGGCCCAAGGGCTGGCAGTGGGCTGCGAGCGGCGAGTGGATCAAAGCCCATCGGTACCAGGCTGGAGGTCGAAGGCCCAGGCGAGTAGATAGGCCCGTCGGTGCAGGTTAAGCGATTGACAAAGTTGTAACGAATCGGTTGAGATATGTAAACCCTAGGGAGGTAAGCTTATATAAACCTCCCTAAGGGTGAGTAGAATCGTTCCTCATACACCCAAGCAACTCGCCACCTAGTCGCCGAGTTAGCCGTTGTAAACACCTCCATAATACAATCTAGCAGAGTAGGTCTTTACCCTCAGGGGCAAACACAGGTAAAACCCTGTGTCTTTGCCCTCATCTCGCACCGCAGATGGCTGGCCGCCCTTGCCCTTCGTTCTACTACTCGCTGCCGATTGCAGCATCTGCCGTGGTCATTCCCACGACACTCCTTCATTCATGTGGGTGGACACTCCACTCACAAAATTGCCCTTCAATTTTCTCCACTCAAAAGTCCATTCAAATTGCCATTAAATTTCCACCAAATTTAATGCAAACTCTCATTAAATAAAACTCTTTATTTTATTCAGAATTTTGTCAATTACTTTAATGACAAACATTCACAAATAACCCCTTGCTAGAATTCCATTTGACATGCATAACCACTTTATGCAATTTCACCCGAAAACCTGTTTCGGTATCTAGTGAAATAAATTCCTGCGCTTGTTCATTCTTTCGGCATGAAACTTTTGCTCAAATTGGATGTCGGTGTCTCTTAAGTGTGTCACCCTACGATTCGTGAATAATGCGGACATGATAGAGACCCCTCTCGGATCAATAATCAGAAGCGGGATCTGGAGACCCATACTGACTCCCACACATTCAACGATGACTTTCTTGTGATCGTCGGAACCTTTTACGCTAGTATCTTAATCCCTTTGTTTCACGATATATTACATGTCCGAGGTTCGATCATCGGTATCTCCATACCTAGTTTGATCTCGTTACCGACATGCACTCTTTTCTCGTTCCCGTGATATAACATTATAGTGATCAAATCACTTGCTTGCAAGCTAATCAATGTGATATCACCGAGAGGGCCCAGAGTATATCTATCTGTCATCGGGATGAACAAATTCCACTCTCGATCCATGAGCCTCAACATAACAGTTTATTAGTTCTGAATCCATCTTTATAATCACCCTGTTACGGTGTGACGTTTGATGTTATCAAGAAACTCTTCCGGTGTTAGTGATTGACATGATCTCATGGTCTAAGGATTAGGATCACTTCGTAAGTTGTTATAGCAATGTAAACTCAATGACTTTGATCGTAATGCTATACTTCGTATGAATGTTCATCACACCATTACACTAATGTTGTGATCCCGTTATTAACAACATCCAATGTCCATGATCAGGAAATCTTGATCATCTTGTTAATCAACGAGCTAGTTTATGAGAGAGGCATAACTAGGAACTTTCTGTTTGTTTATTAAACACACATGTATTAATATTTCCGTATTAATACAATTATAGCATGCAAAATAAACATCTATCATATACTTGGAATACACATAATAAACACTTTATTATTGCCTCTCAGGGCATATTCCCTTCAAAAATATGCAAACGAATACATCATATGATGAGCCAAAGCGTCACATAGTTCTTTCAGGGAAAAGAAACATCGTGGGAATCGAGGACAAGACAGACATGTCAGAATATTATAATAAGTTTGATGAAATCCCGCCCTTCACAGTGAAAACTTACCCAAGCATTCCGTTAAGTAAAGAAGATGCTCCATGGTTACGTCTGAAGCGATCATAAGGAAGGACATATGCCAAGAAGTTCATGCTCATATTATGTAACTCTAGTTCATGTTTTTAATATTAATACATGTCTTGTGTGTTAGTCTTGTTTTGTGGATGGACCAGGACTATGAGAAGAAGTTGTCCCGATTCGTACTTACCATTAAGATCTGATCTCCAAACGCGCGCGGTCACATATTAGGGAGTGCCTCTATGACCAGTTTCTTGGAGATCTTGGAGGCCTGGGCTCCGTCGGCATCTCCCCGAAGCTGACCGTAGTGTCCTGCTCTCGAAAACCATCTTGCAGCTTTGTAACTTCTCTAACTATATCAATACAGGGAGCTAACTAATTTCACATATTAGGAGTGCCTCTATGACCGATTTCTCGGAGATGCTGGGAGGCTGGGCTCCATCGCATCTCCACTGGCCCGTAGTAGTGGTGTCCTGCTCTCAAAACCATCTTGGAGATGCCTTAAACTGGTGGAGGACTGGACTCACAAGGATGCCTATTTATAGTACAAGCAGCTCGACATAGTGTCGACACTTACGAAATAATGTCGACACTCACCCCTATTATTAGTCTTGACTCGTGTTTTGTCGGTTGGTGTCTCCAACGGGACTAAAGTTCATCTTTAGTCGGTTGGTGACACCATCGAGACAAGGTACCGCCATACGACATAATGTCGACACTCACCCCTATTATTAGTGCTGACTCGTGTTTTGTCCCGGTTGGTGTCTCCAACCGGAACTAAAGGTTCATCTTTAGTCCCGATTGGTGTCTCCAACCGGGACTAAAGGTTCATCTTTAGTCCCGGTTGGTGACACCATCCGGGACAAGGTACACGCCGCACGACATAATGTCGACACTCACCCCTATCATTAGTGCTGCCTGGCCCAGCCTGAAATCCCTCCAACCGTCCCATTTTTAGAACAATGTCCCGCCATTTTACTTCCCGCCATTTTTCCCGCCATTTTTCTTCCCGCCAGTTCTTCTCTCTAGTTCTTCCCGCTAGTTCACTATATATATATATATGTAGGGTTGGCCTCCATTGTCATTGCACATCTCTAGACTCATATCTGCAACCTCATCACTCTTTCCCATGGCTTCCACCGTAGCACTAACCCCTTGAGGCGGGCGCTGCGCTCGAACTACCCTCGCCAGACTCTTGTGTCCCCGTCGGCTGGATGCTGAGCGTCGGAGGCGTGACGGTTCCTCCTGTCCCTCTAGGTGTGGCGCGCCGGATGTCCATCACGAACCACTACTACTTCGAGCTCACGCCAGAGCAGCGGAGGAATCCCAGATGGCATCCCGACTATTTCCCTACTTGGGAATCCTTCTTCGTGGATCGGCGTGAGGCGCTCGCCCGAGCACGGAGGGCGTCCCACCTCCTCCTAACTTCAACGAGGCCGGCCGCCGGCTATGGTGGCCTTGGTCGGACTCTCTAAGCGTCATGGCCTATGACTTTGCGCCGACTCTAACCCTCGTGTCGCTACCCTCAAGTCCAGCCACGCGTACTCAGCCTTCAAGGTTCAATTCGGCGACCCGGCGGCAGCGGCGATGATGGCGGCGGTACGGCGATTCTGATGGCGAGTATTATAGGTGTAGGCAGGAGCATGACTGAATCACTCCAACATTCCGAAACAAGTTCGGCCGATTGTTACTTAATCTGGCCATGTATCTTAATTTTCAGTTCCAATTCGGCTTTATGTAACTTACTATTAGTTGCATTCTGTCTTTTAATTCCAGTTCTATCTCCTTCACAAAATGACCTATCTCATTCGAGGTTTCTTGGCTTTCGGGTCAAATGACCAATGTTATGGCTAGAATCAAGGCATAGTTTCTGATAATATGGCCATATTGTGCATACATGTGAATCATGGCATGGCAAACAATGTTGCAAGAGGAAGTTTTCCTTTTTATCCCACCAAAAAGGCATTTTCCATTTTCCGAGCATAAAAAACGGACGGTTTTGTGAAGCAACCACCAAATGGCTAATTCAAAAAACCACCAACACATTTTACAAAAATACTAGACCACCTTATATGGACAATGTACCAACAGGGGGATCTGAAACCTTTCCGTCCACCTCTGGTGAAAAAGACAAATTCCTGCCGAATCGGCAGGAAGTGGGTTATATATGAACTACAGGTACATGATATGATGCTCATGATTTTTTACAAAAATCATTTTTAGGTTCACAATATGCTATTTTATCAAAAAAACAATGCAAGTTGAGCGAGGCTTGGTCAGATTCAAGTGTATACAAAAGATGCGGCATTTAAATATCCAATCAATTCAAAAATGTTCATACAAAAGATGTGGCATTAAAATATGATTTGCTCTAATAAAATAGGGTTAGATTCCTTTTTAGATGCTTAATATTTCTTATGTTCAAAGTTTTAGGATTTGACAATTTATTTTTGTTTGAATTGAATAATCAAAATTTATATGTAAGTGTTTTAATCATTTTGATAATTTTCATGTAAAGTAAATATAAAATGTTTTTACATGAATGGATAGATATTATTTTTCTGAAAATTATGATATATTATTCATATTTTTCTGAGTTGAAATGAAAAAGATATGAATTTTCTAAATTCATATCCTATTTTTTGAATTAAAAATGCCCTTTAATGCATGAAATAAATGCCCCCTTTAACACGGTTCGAGACCACGAACCGGTGTTAAAGAAGGGCTATTATTCGTTTATGTACCCCTTTAACACCGGTTCGTTTGGAACCGGTGTTAAAGAAATCGATTAAATCTTGTGAACGAATCCCCACTTTAACACCGGTTCCCGAACCGGTGTTAAAGGGGGGTATTAAAAGTGCCTTCCCCCTCCTTTCTTCCCCCCAGAGCCAGATCGAACCGCCCGCCCGCGGGCGAGAGCAAAAGCAGAGCGAGAGCGAGCGGCTGGCGCCGCTTCCAGCCCTCGCCCGTCGAGGCGGCCCTCGCCCTCGCCGTCGAGCCGTCGCCCTCGCCAAGACCGCCACCCTTAAGCGCCACAGTAGCGCCACCAAAAGTCGGCGACGCGGCGCTACAAGAACCCACGGCGCCTCGTGCTCGTGGTGAGGAGCTCTGTTTCCTTCCTCTCTGTTTCCTCCTTTGGCGGCGGTGTGGAGCTCGCGCGCGCGGTGGCATCGCCGTCCGGCACTCAGTGGAGCTCGCGGTGGCGCCACTCCGTCCACGCCTCAGCGTCCGGTAGTCGTCGGCGGCACTCTCGAGAAGCGGTGACCGAGTTCGAGGAAGCGGCGGCGGCGTCGTCGGCGCCCGGTCTTGACTTTGGCCGCGCAGTGAATCTCTGTTTTTTGACAGGTCTTTCTTACTTATTTGTAGTGAAACTTTGTAGAAAGAAATGACATTAAAACAAGATGAATAGACTTTGAATCAATCCGATTAGAAATAGAGAAATAAACCGTGGGCATATATTTATCTCAAATACTACATTTGTACTCCATCCGTCCACAAATATTGACCATCATTTGGTGAACAATGTGGGGAATATGTGTGATGTATAAAAGATATAGTCGTGTATTCATATTTGAGTAAAGTTTCTGATGTTGTAACATCGATAATATTGTTTACTTAGTGTTGGTGGTGAACTTGATGGTCAAAACCGGGAAACTCGAAACTAAGATGGCATGTAATTATGGAGGGAGTAGTAGTATAGATAGGGTGTCAACATGAGTTCACGGGCAACATAGTTTCACCGACTAATATAAATTGTACTACATGCATAGATTAAAACTTCTATACAAATTGGACTGCGTGTAGGTGTAGCTGTCTGAGTAAATAATTATCCGCAAACCCGCCCCACTTGTATACAAACTTGCATCCTGCCAACGTTACCCTCTTGGGGGTGTCGTTGTGGAGCTCTTACTCATCCTGATTAGGGTTTGGACCCCTCGAAACTCGTTTAAAATGATCAAGCATCCTTAGGGTTTTAATTTCATTTGTGTATTTATTTGTGTATTTTGCATGAATAATATGTATATTTGTGTATGAATCCAAGTCCACTTGAATGTTTACACTCTTACTCTAGATAATATTATTGTTTTAGAAACTATGGATCCACTTAGTAGAAACCTTGAAGAAGAAGAAGAAATAATGGAGAACATTATTGATGAGGACACCTCACAATATCTGAACTTGGAGGGACATGATGACAGCTCAAGTAGTCATGGAGAAGATGAAGACTCCAGTGAACGCAATTTAGTGATTACAAATTCCGGCGAGGTATATGCATTGATTAAGCCTCTGCTGACTTCCACCAACAATCTTCTTATACATGTATTAATTAACGCTTCTTTCTTCTTTTATCCCTCTGGATCGACCAGCCAGCAACCATCTTCTTCTACGAAAAAGAGAAAGCGAGGCGCGAGCCATCGGTTGAAAGATCGTGCAAAGTTCACGATCGAAGCAGGCCGATGGAGCCCAAGAAGGCCACAAACAAATTTGTACGTTAGGCTGGTGTTCTTGTTAGGGACCAAATCCCAATCATAATTGAAAATTGGAATAAGCCAAAGAAGGGCGACGGTACCTTTGTCGATGAAAGATCCAAAGAAACGCTTTGGAATTCGTTGTTGTTAAATTTCACCCTTCCGCCAGAGGAGGATGAAAACAACCCGGTTATAAAGGAAAAGGTCAAAGAGTGGACTCTAAAGAAGATGGCTGACGTTTTCCGCAACTGGAAGACAAAATTGAACAAATTTGTCAAAGCTGGCGAGACTCCAAATTTCGAAGACGCATATTTTGCGAAGATAAGACCTCACTGGCACGAATTTGTGACATATAAAAAATGTGCTATTGCTAAAAAGAGGTCAGAAACCAATACGCTTAATGCCCAGAAGAAGTAATATCACCAGAGGACGGGGTCAGGTGGCTACATATCTCAGAGGCCTAAGTGGGAGGAAGTTGAGAAGGCCCTGCGCGCTAGAGGGATCACACCCCAGACAGATGGGTGGGACCTACGTGCAAAGACTTGGTTCTACGGAATCGGGGCAAGGTTGGACCCAGAAAAAAGATTGTGTATCTTCCCAACCCTCCTTGCCAAACCCGTCACTGAACTCATCACGACATACGAGGAAACATCCGCCAGGACCTTCCATCCCGACAGAGAGAATGACCAGCTCACACGCGCCATCGGTAAAAAAGAACACCCTGGACATGCACGAGGCATAGTGGGTATGACGTGGAAGGATGAGTTTGCCGAGTGGAGCGACTCTTACATATGGCGCGGCAGAAAAGAAAAAGAGCGTACAGAGCGGATGACACAGATAGAACATGCACTTGTGGCGCTGCAGGCGCAAGTGAATGCACAACAGAGTCATCAAGCTACCGGCCCATCTCAGCGGCACGAAGAGCCTGCATTGGAAGCTGCCGGCGGCCCAGACTCTGCGCGGAAAAGCAGCGTGGCTTCCACGAAGAACGTGCAGCCCACGCTTGAAATGGCGGGTCCTCGATACCCCGTGGATGAGATCACGGAGAGCGAACACGCTGAGCTGCATGTGAGATTAATGAGCTTATCCATTAAGGTGGTTGTTGGCTATGCCTTACCTCCAGTAGATGGTGGAACTTACCACTGCCGACCGATTCCAGATGGCTATGCTATTGTCGGGGTGGATGAGGTTTTGAAGGAATATGAGGAAGCACAGCTTGAGCATGCTACAGGTGAAGGGGAAACTCAACTCAAATTTGCAGTGAAAACAACCATTCTTTGGAAGAAGGAACACATTGTGCTTCCAAATTGGAGGCCACTAGCACCCCCGCCGTCTCCGCAGCGTCAGCAGTCTGAGCCGCTTCAGCTATCTCCTGCGCGGCAGCCATCTCCGACGCTTCAGCCATCTCATGCGCGGCAGCCATCTCCGGCGCGCCAGCCATCTCCGGGCCGTCAGCCATCTTCCGTGCTTCAGCCATCTCCTCAGCGTAAGCGGAAGAGCACTGCCACGAAGAGCATCAGTAGCACTGCCACAAAGAAATCCGCAGGAAACCGTATGCCAAAGAGTTCAAAAAACTACGTCCCGCAGCCTTCCGCCAAGCCATTGCCGGTTTTACCGTGGAATCGCAACGACGAGGAGACCAATAGGATCTCGGAAGAAGAGGTCAAGAAATTCTTTGCACCTATACGGGCCGAGCCAAAGGAGAAAATAAATCCAGCGGTGGTGGAGAAGTTTTACAAAAATCTTTTGAAACCTGAAACCCCACTTGTGCTTGGGACTCGGCCCAGATTTTGAAGGCGGATGCAAGGCGCCGTAGGGAGACTGAAAGTAGCAGTCGTGAGGCACCCTAGAAAATAGTTCCCATGCTCGGAGAGCAGGAAAACCAATCATGCGCCCCGCTCCAAATGTTCGACACACGGGACGCTCCTCCCGTAAATGATTACGAGGCAGAGCTACAAAGAAAGGCCAATGAGATGGGGATGACTTACATTGCATACTTGAACATCATGGGAGACAACTTGCCCAAATGCGATGCCAACCCCATACAGCCATGGAAGTATGGGAAGAATCTCGTCAAGAAAGAGGAGCTCAAGAATCTACCAACAAAGATGCGAAAATTGCACAAGTGGTACCTTGATTTCTGCAAGATGAGAAAAGAAGAATGGATCACGACGCATATAAGAGATGAGATTTTCTTGTGCGGAGACGACGGGATCGACTTCAACATTCAAGACTTGCATTTTCTATTCAATCAGAAGGAACTCGACAAAGCTGCCATCAGCCTTTATTGTGTGTAAATACTATTTCTGTAATTTATATCTCATCTCATTCACTTCATTAATTGCATGTATATATATATGCTCACCATATATGTATATACTATTATGCAGGAAAAAGGTTATGGAATGCAGGAAAGAAGGCCCTTTTGACATTGGGTTCGTTGACCCAAATAGAGTTCATGAAGAAGTGGTAAGAACCAAACCCGGGCAAACAGAAGATTACTTGTTAAGGTCTTTACTGAGACAACAAACCAAAAGGGAAATACTATTGCCTTGCAACTTCTCGTGAGTACTGTTACCCTCTCTCTTGTACACATTCTGTTTCGGCTTACTCGATGTTAAGTGTAACTAATGACGAGTTATGCGTGCGTAGGTTCCACTTTATTCTGCTAGTCATTCAACCCGACTCAGGAAAAGTCCTTGTCATGGACTCATTACGAAAAGAAAAAGAGATATGGGCAGACTTTAGAGAGATGCTCCAGAGGTAATTTCAATCATATTATCGCACTAGATCGACAACTTTCGTGACAACAAGTAATTAATTACTCCTTTATCCATTTTCTTTGCCGGACAGGGTTTGGAAAAGGTTCACGGGCAGGGCCGTGGGTGAATGGTCAGAAGAACTAAAATTTGTAGACCAAAATATAAGTAATACTAGCTAGCTAGGTCTGCGTATCTCTTTGATTCTGCTTCCAATTCCATTATATCATGCTTTATTGATTATTATTTTGAGTGAACTCTCTATTCTCGTAAAGTGCGCGTACCAGGGACCCGGCAATAACTTATGTGGGTACTAGGTTTGCGAGTTCATTCGCAACACGATATGTGCGACGGGCCAAGATGCACTAGAACAACTTAGAGTAAGTAAACAAAGTACACAACATTATTTTATTACCATCAATTGTGTTGAGTTTTATTCTTATATATATATTGACCCCATTCTTCATATATATTCAGATCGAACGGATGCGGGACCAACTCCTACCATTTGACCGCATACGAGCCATTCAAGAGGAACTGGTGGGGTTCATACTTGATGAGGTCGTCACGCCTGGCAGAGAACTCTTTAGATATCCACCAAAATGAACGATGACGATGTATGTGCCGATGCCGATGTTTGTGTATAATAATAGTTGCTTAATTATTCATGTACTCGTATGTACCGATGACGATGTATGTGTATACCGCTTCCGATCGATTCCCCCTCCCCCCTCCCGCAGAAATACGCCCAGAACAGGGCAGAGGCTGCCACGGTAGGAAAACGGCCTAAATCTCTGCCGCGGCAGAGCGGCAGAGAACCTTTAACACCGGTTCGTGTTACGAACCGGTGTTAAAGGGGGGCTGAGCCCTGCGGCAGCCCCACGTGCGTCCCCCTTTAACACCGGTTTGTATAAGAACCGGTGTTAAAGGGGGGCCCCCTCTAACACCGAAACCTCAACAGCAGTTGTAGAACCGCTGTTAGAGGGCCCTCCCAACCGGTGTTAGAGGGGGGGCTCTGCACTAGTGTAGGATTTTTTTCACTCAAATGTTAGAACGAAATTTAAATCTAATCAAGAACTAAAAATAATATAGGTCTAAAATGAGAGCAGTCCAGCATTGTTGACACACTCTCCACTGCCTGTCGGGCCGCACGACTACCCTACTCGCAAATCACAAGCATCATGTAGTTGCTGATGGAGGAAGTACCATTTTATACATACTTGGTTAAACTTTGCAAAGTGTGATATTATCTAAAACTAATATGCACAACATTTTAGCAAAGAGGGGCACACGAGATTTGAGATGTATGCACGTGTTGCGGTGTTGATGCTACCCCATAATTTCAAATAGCTTTGGTGTGAGCACTCCTCGAAACGGTCTCGTGCCCTGCTTTATAAATGAAGAAACATCTAGATACAACAAAGTTCCAACACACCACACAACCGAAGATTGACCGTAGCCAAAAAACTAAAAAGGTACGACGGTATGCCGGGGCCTCAGCACAAGATAGCCCAAAAGAAAGAAAAAAGAGTGGCACCAAGTGAACAAAGCTGGAAGCACGGAGAACACCTAGATCACGTGCGATCGGGGGGCGAGAAGGGGAGCCCCACCGCCCTCAAAGCCTGGAAGGTGTCAGATCTTTGCTGATTTAGTTTGTTAGTGAACTCAGATGGATACTCTGTCTATCTACATGCGAGGGAATGGATCAGTTAAGAGATCCACTTTTCATCCAAGGTATTTTATATTTTTCATCGTACAACTCATAAATAAGCCGAGACAACACAAGCTGAAAAGAACTGGACAAAGTTTTCTGTCGAGCTTCTTTCCACCGCCGTTTATTTGGACAACTGAAGCTAGAGCAGTTTCTGCATAAGCCGGAGCTAAAAAGAACTGGGCCTAAAGTAACTAACATCACGTGACACGGATTAGCTCTTGCACTACTCCGACATGTCTCCATGTAAATTTAGGTGTAAGTTTAATAGTACCACTAAGTTCTCAAATTTTTATCCATGATTGTCAAGCTCAAACACATGATATTTTTCCTGGGCATCACGCAATCCACTTGTTATTTAAACGGTAGATCCTCTAGATGAGACGGTTATGAAGTTTTGCGAGCACAGAACGAGGCTACCTTGCACATCTTTCCCAAACTTGAGAAGAAGCAGGTTGTAACCAGAAAACTTGTTAAGATCAGTAACACAGATCAAGGCCACACGTTAAAAAGGAAAAAAAAAACAGGATCTCAAAGAAAAGGACAGGGTATCATGAGGTTGCTCTTAACAATGAAACAGGGCACCAAAATGGTTTTGGGCACCTGCCTTTTCTCAAAGGAGAGCTTTGAGCCGCTCTAGTCGAATTTATAGGGCCGTTCTTCATGTGCTAACTCAACCACAATGTGCTTCGGTCCCCCATCCCTAAACTTAAACTACATGGCCTTGTTATTTTTTTGACCGGTCGAAACCCATATAGAGATCACGTATATCTCTGTATATGTGTACTCGGTCGAACTGTGTATAATCCACGTTTCGATCGGCCGATCTCACCTCCTATTATTGTGATCTATGTCTTTGTATGTTATATTTTTAATTTTTTTTGTTGTTGTTATATAACTTCTGATTTTCGCCTTCCGCAGACATATGAACATACGTATATGGTGAATATACGTCTAAGAGGACCATATGAAGTTCGGGTGGTTTTGTACGATCCTCTAAACAATCGGAATCGACAGTGGCGGAGCTAGGGCCCGGCATTGCCTGGGCAGCTGCCCGGGCTCCCTCCACGACTCTACACTAAAACTAGTGATGAACTAATCAAGATTTTCCTTAGAAAATGGCCGCTGGCCAGAGAGCTTACTACTTTGCCTGGGCTCTTTGTCCTGGCTGGCTCCGCCACTGGGAATCGAGTTTTTTTTTGTTAAAATTTGAAAGAGGGGGAGGGGGCGGGGTTGGGGTTGGGGGACCGAAGCAAAAGTGATATTTCACCGGAATTTACTTGTTATTTCTAGCTTGTCTCATTTACATTCCTTCACCCGTGTGGGTCTTGCCGAGCGAGTTGCCGTCGTACCCCTCCGCCCACCTATTTAAACCTCAGACTTTACTACAGCACAATTGTGCTAGTAACATATTGTACTAGAGCATCTCACACGAACAAAGAACTGACGGATCAAGTAGAGAATCTGTCTGCAGCTAGCTAGAGCCTATAGAGGCAGGGCATGAACATTTCCCCTCTCCTCCATTCCTAGCAATTCAGCTGGCGCAAGATCAGAAGAACCTCTTCGTGGGCATGGGATGCATGGGGAACCTGCCGGGTCGACCTACCATCAGCAGTGGTTACGACATGGGCTTCAGAAACAACGACTATGGCATCTTCACCAGCGTCGTGGGGACGCCTGGCAGTGTTGAGATATGTGCGGGCAGCAGCACCAGGATCTATGGTGGCAGTGGCACTGGCGGTATTCGGTTCACTAGCCTAACCAGCGGCAACACCCCGTTGGGTGGGCTCGGATGTGGAACCTATGGGTACAACCGCCGAGGAGGTGCCAGAAGCAACTCGCCTTGTTGTTGCTTCTGTACCACGGGTGGTGCATGTTGGGTCTTTTTTTTTTGAGAAACAAGTGCATGTTGGGTCGCACGGTCGTGCTAGCTCTGCGCGCATGGTGCTGCAATGGCTTGTTTTGGCCTAGGAACTAAGGTTTTTTTTTTATGAATGGTGTACGTGCGCATTTTGTATCTCGGCACCGGCGTTTGGTTTTTTTCTTGCTAGACAGTGGGCAATCCGCAAAAGATAAACTCCAAACTTCTCTAGTAACTATGCCAATATAACATCTTCCGGCCATAGGGATGTGGTGGAGCTTCACGATTCCGTCAATGTCCATCTGCATGAAGCAATGGCGCAGAATTTGCAGGTTCCACACCCCATGATGACCCGTCGAGAGATCAGAAACATGCCCGCACTCAGCACCTTCGTTGCCTTGTTGTTAGTTCGGAGAACCGCGGTCTCGGTAGCCATTGGTCACGCCAAATCGGGGAACTACCGTTCCCCTTCGCTGCTCCCGTGGGGCGACGGGGAACAGTAGCGCCACCAGCAGAGCTCCCTCCAGTCTCCTCTTCCTCCCTCGCCGATGCTATAGGGCTCGTCCAGGCTTTGCCTAGCCGGCGTCAGGAATAAGGATGGCAATTTTACCCATGGGTACGGGTATCCGCGGGTACTGTACCCGCATGGATAGGGTATGGGCATATTTTTATACCCATGGGTAATACCCATATCCCACCCGCTAATTCACGAGTACAGGCACGGGTATAGATTTGTATCCATGGGTATACCCATACCCTGCCTGTTTAAACTAATATGTCAAACTTATCAATAGAGTTTAAACCTATGCGGCCGAGAAGGTTAGGGACGAGTATGATATTGCGACTTCTAAACTTTAATTTGTTACTTTCATGTACTTGTCTACTATTAGTAAGTAGAGATTATTGTCTTTTTTTCAAATATGGTATTGATGAAAGTAAAATTTTGAATAACTTGTATACTATTGGATATATCCGCCGGGTATCCGTCGGGTATGGGTATGGGTAAAGTTTTATACCTGCGGGTACATGTATGGGTAAGATTTTGTACCCATTGTCTACACGGATATGGGTATGGTATTGCTCTACCCTGCCCATACCCTACCCATCGCCATCCTTAGTCAGGAATCCTCTCGCGTACTCTCCCATTGGGGTGTCTCGGGACGCCTCCTAGTCAGGCCATAACACGGATCGTCATCATGGCGAGGATTCTCCGGCGGCGGCGAGACGGTTGGCCTCTCGACAATGTGCACCGGACCCTATGAGTGGCAAGGCCGGTGGGAGGCACAGGCCACGTGGCCATCTCGGTTGTCATAGTATGTGTGGCGTCGAGGCTCCTAGGGTCAGTTTTCGGGTCTTCTCATGCCACGTGGTCGTCACGGTGCTCATAGTCTGAGTGGCGGCGAGGCTCCTAGGGCCCGTTTTCAGGTCTTCTCATGCCACGTTAATGTCGTGCATGCTCGCCTTTTTGGTGGCTGCATCACGCTCTAGGTAGTGGGATGCATGACTGCTGGTGAAAACCGAACTGACCTCGGTCATGTCGGAAGATGGCGGCGACTTGCACGCTGTTATCTTGTCGAAGGTTTCGTCTATGCAGACGCTGAAGGGAATATGCCCCGAGAGGCAATAATAAAATGTTTATTATGTGTATTCCAAGTATATGATAGATGTTTATTTTGCATGCTATAATTGTATTAATACGGAAACGTTAACACATGTTTAATAAACAAACAGAAAGTTCCTAGTTATGCCTCTCTCATAAACTAGTTCGTTGATTAACAAGATGATCACGGTTTCTTGATCATAGACATTGGATGCTGTTAATAACGAGATCACAATATTAGTGTAATGGTGTGATGAACATTTATCCGAAGTATAGCATTACGATCAAAGTCATTGAGTTTATATTGCTATAAACAAACTACGAAGTAGTCCTAATCCTTAGACCATGAGATCATGCAATCACTAACACCGGAAGAGTTTCTTGTTGACATCAAACGTCACTCCGTAACTGGGTGATTATAAAGATGGCTTCAAAGCTACTAAAGTGTTATGTTGAGAATCATGGATCAAGAGTGGAATTTGTTCATCCCGATGACGGATAGATATGCTCTGGGCCCTCTCGGTGATTTCACATTGGTTAGCTTGCAAGCAAGTGATTTGATCACTAGAATGTTATATTACTGGAACGAGAAAAGAGTGCATGTCGATGCTTGAGATCAAACTAGGTATGGAGATACCGATGATCGAATCTCGGACATGTAACATATCATGAAACAAAGGGATTAAGATACAAGCGTAAAAGGTTCCGACGATCACAAGAAAAGTCATCGTTGAATGTGTGGGAGTCAGTATGGATCTCCAGGTCCCGCTACTGATTATTGATCGGAGAAGGGTCTCGATCATGTCCGCATTATTCGCGAACCGTAGGGTGACACACTTAAGGGACACTGGCATCCAGTTGGAGCAAATGTTTCATGCCGAAAGAATAAACAAGCGCAGGAATTTATTTCACTAGATACCGAAACAGGTTTTCTGGTGAAATTGCATAAAGTGGTTATACATGTGAAATGGAATTCTAGCAAGGGGTTATTTGTGAATGTTTGTCATTAAAGTAATTGACAAAATTCTGAATAAAAATAAAAGAGTTTTATTTAATGAGAGTTTGCATTAAATTTGGTGGAAATTTAATGGGAATTTGAGTGGACTTTTGAGTGGAGGGAATTTAAAGGACATTTTGTGAGTGGAGTGTCCACCCACATGAATGAAGGAGGGGAGGGGGCAGCCCCCATGGCCGGCGGCCACCCCCTTGGGTTTCCCCCTCCTCCTATAAAAGGAGCCCCTCCTCTCACTTGTCTCTCACACCTCGTCGTGAAGGATCTCTCTCCCCCTCTAGAATTTATCCCCCATGGTCTCGGACTAGCGAGATACATGTTCCCGGTGGCTATTCGGCAAGAAAGGGTTGTGCTTTCGCTGCATCGCTGGAGTGAGGAGGCGGAGGTTGCCCGGTGTCTTGTACGTGTGTGCGAGCACGGATGCGCTGCTGCTTTGCGGCGCTAGGACTTCCTCTCGATCTTGAGATCGGCAAGAGATCGTCTACATCAACCACGAGTTGAACTCTGTGGCATCCCGCAAAAACCACTACTAGAAAATCGCGTTGATTTTGTGCATTGCATCATCATGACATCAGCATGCATCTAATTGATTAAAACTATTTTGCTAAAAGACCTACTTTGTTTTCTATATTAATAGCCTTCCCCTTTGTTCAAACCAAACCGTCGGTCCAGCCGGATCTTTTATTCATCTAAAACTATTTACAAAATTTATTCTAAATGAAAGAAAACCCTAGTCTAAAATATCTAATCCTAAAACCACCTAAATCTTTCCTACCCAGCCCCCTCCACCTCACCCCGGCCAACCCCGTCTCGCCACCTCACCAACCCTCACCCCTAACCCTATCACACGCTGCCACCTCACCTACCCCACTCCCTCACCCAAACCACACCACCCACACACAGCACCCACGCAGCACACGCCACAGCCCCTCCCGGCCAAACCCCCGGCCCCACCTCCTCTGCACGCACGCCACCCACCCAGCCACCCACTCCCACTTGCCACACGCTGCGGCCAGGCCCCACCCCGCGTGGCCCACGCCCAACCGACCCACTTCCCCGACCCGATCCCACCTTCCCCGCTCCTCTCGTCCTCCCGCACGCGACCCCCCTGTTTTCCCGTGGGACCCACCCACCTGCCCCGCGTTTGCGTGACCCCTCTCTTCCCCACCCGTCGCGTTTCTTCCTCCCCTTCTCGCTCAGTCGCCGCCGCCTGTGAGATCCCCTCCACCGCCACCAGTGCTCCTCCTCACCCCAGGTCGACCTTGCCTCCCCTGTGCCAGAGCCCGCCGCCCCGAGCGTTGTTGTCCCGTCCCCGGCCGCCTCTGCCTCACCCCCTCGGCGCTGCTCCCCCATGCGTCCCCTGCTTCGCCATGGGTCCTCCCTGTCGACCCGCGCAAGCCCCGTACGCGCGGCCGCGCCTCACATCTATGCGCCGAGCCGCTCAACCGCTTCCTCCCACAACCTCAGCGACGCCTCCCCTCCGGCGACGACCGCTGCCAGCTCGCCAGGAGCCCCACCTCGGCTCGCCGCGTCGCCGGCCCACAGCAGCCCCGGCTCCAGATCTCCGTCGCCGGCCCGGGCCTCCTTCTTGCCAACCTCGCCGCCGGCCACCTGCGCAGTCTTGCCCGGCCTCAGCGCGCTCCCGTCCGGCCTCCCTCTGCAGCCTACTGCTGCGTCCCCCTTCGCGTCGTCCGCCATCGCCGTCCCCGCTCGGCCCTGCCTCGCCTCTGCCCCGCCCTGCTTCCTCCTCCTGCGGCGCCCCCCACCGACCGCGGCCCCTCCTCCTTCTGCTGGCGCGCCGCAACCGTCCTCCTCGCCACCGTGGCCTCTCCTCCTAGCGCCACTTCCTTCCTCCTCTCAGCAGGCCACCGCCGTCGCTGTTGGGCTCCACCGCAGGCCGTGCCTCCTCGGTCACCGTCAACCACCACCCCCCCAGGCCGCTGCTTCGCCTCTGTCTTGGCGCCTTCCTTGCAGAAGCTCCGCGCCCGCATCGCCGCCCTCCTCCATGGCTACGGCTCGTCCCGAGTCTCTCTGTTCGATCCGACCCTGTAGCGCGCCGAGCCGTACCGTCCAGCACGTCCTCCGGCGGAAGGATGACCTTGAACATGTGTTGGTGAGACCGGCCCTGGAGAACATGAAGCCGAAGACCACCTCCTCAGAACGCAAAGTTCACCGAGACCCCGAAGCCCGATCCCGGTGATCCGAGGGCCACGCCAAGACCCGAATCCGAAGACCGCCAAGATCGTCACCGGAACGACAAGCACTTCATCATGGAACACCATGATCTTCCCGGAACACCGAGTGCACCGACATGGATCCGAAGGCCGAGCCCTCGACACGCCAAGGTCTTCTCCCCGGAACGCCGAGTTCTCCATCTTGGACGTCAAGCTCGTCGACATGAAACCGAAGGACGCCGAACGCCAAGCTCTTCATCTCGGACCCAGTAGCCCTGATCCGCACCTGATCCCCGCCAAACCCTGAGTCCGGTCCCGAACCCTCCGGAACCCCCAAGATCTTCCGAACCCCGATGTGTGACCCTGATCCGAGCCCCTATTTTATAAATGCCATCTATATAAATTGTTGCATATTAATTGTCATACTCGCATGCATATTTTCATGTGGTTTGGGGGCATTATGCCGATTCACCGCATAATTAAATATGGAGTCTATATGCGGGATATCTTTGTCTTATTCCGGACTCCATTTAAATTCGTGTAGCTATCCGGTGCTATCTTCTGCCATGTGAAGACAACATTTAAAATGCGGGGTATCTAAACAACTGGAACCATATATTTAATTGTCGGGACCCCCGGTTCCGCTTAATATTGCCTAATTGCATCGCAGCTTTGCCATGTCATACATCATACATGCATCATGCCCGATCTTTTGCCGTAGTATTAAATAGTGCATCCGGTGTTTCTTCTAGTGTTTTGCTTCTTCGCGGATAAGGCCGTTGAGTTGATGCGAGTGTCGACCCGATCTTGGATGAACCTTCGGCATCGTTTTCGGGCGAGCATCTCCCCCTTTCTACCTATCTTACTTTTCTAGTATTTATTCCCTCCTGTTGATCTATTGCTATCTATGTTGCGATGCTCTAGTTTTCGTACCCGTGATATCCCTTGCAGCCTTATATTGCCTTGGACACATCCTATTACCTGTTGTTTGGTAGATAGTTGGACTTGCGCGTCGTAGTTGCTTGCTCAAGTGCTGTTGCGTGTCGTCGAGTACCACAGTTGTTGGAGTATTGCCGTGTGTTTATTGTTGGAGATGATCAAGACTTTAATTACTGTTTAACAACTAAAATTGAAGTAGGTAAATGCAGAGGCACAGGTGGGCAATAGATGTTATTTGGTTGTTAACCGTCCACTTGTGTCCGTGGGACCCAGTACTTGATACTGTTCCTTGAATATTCGCGCTATCCACATCCGGGAGGATTATGGGACCCCCGAGCGAGCTTGATTCATTCTTATTTCTTGGGGCCACAAACTAGTTTGAGGTTTTATCTACTATCTGTACTTATGCCATGCTTTCTTGCTTTATTTACGATTGTATGCGAGTCTGCTTTATTTAGGAAGCGGAGTGTTTTCGCGGTATCGACAAGCCAGTTTGGGTTCCCAGTCGTTCTGACCTTTGGCGCAAACCTTGAGTCCGTCTCGTAGTCGGCTAACCGTTCTGGGTATACTTAATGGGGTGGCCCACAAATATTCTGAATCTGGTGATTGCTTTGTCGTGAAGGCCTCGTTGGGTTTTGATTTGGTTTTTCGAGGTTGATCGAGTGTGTGTTGCTATTTGTGCACCCTGCAGGTAGAACTTTCTAAAAGCCGTGTCATGATTTATGGACGACTTGGAGCCTGATATCTCGATCATAGACAACTATAACTAAAGTAGTGCTATAAATTTGACTTTATAATGACTAGTAATCAGCTTCACTATAATGGAATGGCTAAATAAAACTGCCAACAATTGCTTGTTTGGGGTGTCGCTTGCTACCGTTGTACCTGACTAGTAAGTATTGCAACTATAATGGAATGGCTAAATAAAAGTACCAACAACTGCTGGGTTTCGGGATATCTCATGCTACTTGTATTTGACTAGTAAGTGTCGCAACTACAACGGAATGGTTAACTAAAATTGCCCACTTCTTATTATATCAGGATGATTATCTATACTTGACTAGTAATTGCTACAACGATAACTGTATAAATAAAACTGCCAACTGTGTGAGTTCCTCGGTTGACTTCTTCGTTTGGTCTCGAGGGGGAAACACCAGGATGGGTTTGTATGATGGTAGCATCAGGTTGGTTCCGAATAGGTCTTTCTTATCCCTCTCTGATAGCTGACAGTTCTATCGAGTCTCTATAGGTTGTTTAGTGCATGCTGCGCTGCCGCTTCAGTCCACCATACCTATGTAGGCGAGGACCGCCGAATTCTAGCCTCGCCGTGTCTTGGCCTCGATCTTGACCGCTCTCTCTTTTTCCTTTGCCCTTTGTCGGCACCCCTTTTGTTTAAGAAGGTTCTGAGATCGACGTCGTTAGCAGGGTTACCCTTCCGGCTTGGCCTGGGCAGGGTTATGGACGCCATTGGTTATTATTCAGGGCTCTTAGCCCCATTTGCATCTTGTCCGTAGTTGGACGCTCTATCGTTTTCAAGGTGATTTGGATCTTTGATCTGTATATCTGTATTCTTGACTCATGGAGTCGTGTTGTATATATATCTGTTCTGTGGGTCCCATCGAGGACTGTTGTGCAATGTTATTACTTCGTTTCCACCCGCACGTAAGTGCCTGGTGGGCACCTTTGAATCTTTCTATGCGGGTTTGGCGGGAATCGCTAAAACTTGCATAGGACCGATTCTGAGGGTGTTACAAACTCGTTAAGCTTTGTCGGTTTTCAAGGGTATGTTCTCTACAGATATACATCCGCCCATTGTTTGTATCTAGTAGATAGATCTTGGTACATAGTTCCCATCGTAGGAAAATTTTTGTTTTCTATGCTGCGAACCCTACAGTGGTATCAGAGCCGGATCTATGCGTAGATGCTTTACACGGGTAGAACACATATGAGTATGTGGGCGATGATGATCATGTTGTTGCTCCTTTGTTGTAATTTTGGATATTGGTGGCATAGTGGGATGAAGCGGCCCGGACAAACTTTACATGTCCTCGCACATGAGACCTGTTCCACGCTTGACATGCAACTAGTTTGCATAAGTGGCTAGCGGGTGTCTGTCTCTCCTACTATAGTCAATATCTATTTTGCAAACGAGTTGTCAACAATTTGGTTATCCTCGTTGTGGTTCATGTTCGTAGGTAAGAACGGTTCTATCTCGAAAGCCCTAAGCCACGTAAAACTTGCAATGGATAAATTAGAGGCGTCTAGTTTAGATTGTTGCTGGGCTAGTGTTATGATATGATAGTGTTGTAAGTAGAAGTATGAGATGATACTCTTACAACACACATAGCGTGTAATCTCCATAGACCTTGGACTTACACATATAGGTATGATAGTAATCATACCACGGTGCACATGATAGAGATCATATGCGGGAACCATATCATTTCACTATGATGTTTGATAGCATCTTATATTGCTTGTTTAGTGCTTTGTTAGCATAATAAGATGATCCCTCATTTAAATACCAAGATAAGAATGTGTTCTTGCTTTAGTATGCACCGATTATGTTTTCGTCGCTCCAAGACATCACGTGATGATTGGGTGTTCTTGGATCCACGACCATATTTTGGGTGTAAAACAGTTACACACGCGAATACTAAGGTTCTAACTTGGCGAGCCTAGCATGTACAGACATGGCCTCGGAACACGGACTGAAAGGTTGAGCATGAGTCATATATTTGATATGATGCCCATTTGATGCTCGCCTTTGAAGCTACACCAACTCACGTGATGATCGGACTTGGTGTAGTGGATTTGGTTCATGTAATCACCAAAAAGGCATGAGGGATGTCGTTTTTGAGTGGGAGTTCATTCGTAATATGGATTAGTTGAACTCAATCTATCATACACTTAGTCTAAACTTTACAAATTCTGTTGTAGATGGCACCACCTGCTTTTAATTTCAATGTGTTCATGGAGAAAGAGAAACTTGCAACGAACGGTAGCAACTTTACCGAATGGGCCATGAATTTGAGGATTCTCCTCTCTGCTGCACAAAAGCAATATGTGCTAGAAGCGCCGTTAGGCCCCCCACCTTTAGATGATGCCCCTGACGAGGAGAAGAATGTCTATCAGACTCGTCAGGAGGACCACAACTTAGTTCATTGCGGCATATTGTATGGGCTAGAGCCGGAACTTCGAAAGCGTTTCGAAAATGGCAATGCTTTTGATACAATGGGTGAGTTGAAAATGATTTTCGACACACATGCTTTGTAGAGAAACTACAACGCTTGAAAAGTTCTTTAGCTGCATGATGGAAGAACCTGACTCCGTTAGTGAGCATGTACTCAAGATGGCGGGTTCTGCCGATAATCTTGTGTCCTTGGGAATATCGATTCTCATTGACTTAGGCATCCATCGTGTTCGCAGTCTACGCCACCTAGCTATAAGAGCTTCGTGATGAACTATAATATGCAAGGCATGAAGAAGTCTCTCCCGAGCTTACATCAATGCTTAAAAGCTGAAGTGGAGATCAAAAGGAACATCAAGTGTTGATGATCAATAGGAACACTGGTTTCAAGAAAGACAAGAAGGGAAAAGCGGAAGGAAGTAAGGCGGCAAGCACATTGCCGTGCCTGAAAAGAAACCCCGAGTTGGACCTAAGTCTGATACCGAGTGCTACTATTGTAAGGGGACTGGCCACTAGAAGCGCAACTGCCCCAAGTATTTGGCAGACAAGAAAGCCGGCAAGGCAAACAAAGGTATATATGATATACATGTTATTGATGTGTACTTGACTAGTGCTCGCATAGCACTGGTATTTGATACGGTTGCTAATATTTGTAACTCGAATCAGGGGCTACGGAACAAGCGACCGCTAGCAAGGGGTGAGGTCAAGATGCGTGTCGGCAATGGATCAAGCGTTGATGTGATCGCCGTCGGAACGCTGCCTCTCCACTTGCCGTCGGGATTAGTTATAAACTTGAATAATTGTTATCTGGTGCCTGCACTAAGCATGGACATTGTATCTGGATCGTGTTTGATGCGAAGTGGTTATTCATTTAAATCCGAGAACAATGGTTGTTCCATTTATATGAATGAAATTTTTTATGGTCATGCACCGATGATGAATGGTTTATTTCTTTTGGATCTCGATAATAATGTTACACATATTCATAATGTTGATGCTAAAAGGATTAAACTAAATAATGATATATCCGCATATATGTGGCACTGCCGTCTAGGTCATATTGGCGTTAAACGCATGAAGAAGATCCATTCGGATGGACTTTTGGAATCACTTGATTATGAATCATTTGATACATGTGAGCCATGTCTTATGGGCAAGATGACTAGAACGCCGTTTTCCGGTTCAATGGAATGGGCGACAGATTTATTGGAAATCATACATTCTGATGTATGTGGTCCAATGAGTGTGTCGGCGCGAGGTGGATATCGTTATTTTGTTACTTTCACGGATGATTTGAGTAGATACGGTTATATCTACTTGATGAAACACAAGTCTGAAACCTTTGAAAAGTTCAAGGAATTTCAGAATGAAGTGGAAAATCATCGTAATAGAAAGATCAAATTTCTACGGTCCGACTGTGGAGGTGAGTATCTAAGTTACGAGTTTAGCACTCACATGAAAAAGTGTGGAATTGTTTCACAACTCACACCTGCCGGAACACCATAGAGAAATGGTGTGTCGGAACGTCGTAATCGTACTTTGTTAGATATGGTTCGATCTATGATGTCTCTGACTGACTTGCCGTTGTCATTTTGGGGCTATGCACTAGAAACTGCTGCATTCACTTTAAATCGGGCACCATCTAAATCCGTTGAAAAGACACCATATGAATTGTGGTTTGGAAACAAACCTAAGCTGTCATTTCTTAAAGTTTGGGGATGCAATGTTTATGTGAAGAAACTTCAACCGGATAAACTCGAACCCAAAGCGGAAAAATGCGTCTTCATTGGATACCCTAAGGAAACTATTGGGTATTCTTTCTATCACGGATCCGAGGGCAAGGTTTTTGTTGCCAAGAATGGATCCTTTCTAGAGAAAGAGTTTCTCGCGAAAGGTGTGAGTAGTCGGAAGGTAGAACTCGAAGAGGTTATTGAACCTTCTCTTCAAAGTATGGCGAGTAGCGCAGTGCCGGAAGTTGTTCCGGAGTTGGCTCCACCTGTTGAAGAGGGAACTAATGATAATGATCATGAAACTCGAAGAGTACTACCGAACCTCGCAGGTCAAGCGGGGCGTGCAGCTCGAGCTGTATGGAAATCTGTCATGAATTTCATGGTTGATGAAAATGATGACCTGCGACGTATGAAGAAGCGATGATGAGCAGTTCCAACAAATGGTTAGAAGCCATGAAATCCGAGATGGAATCCATGTATGAAAATCAAGTTTGGAACTTGGTGGACTTACCTCACGACCGAAAGGCCGTGGAGAACAAATAGATTTTCAAAAGGAAAACTGATGCTGATGGTAATGTAACCATCTATAAAGCTCGACTTGTCGCAAAGGGGTTTCGACAAATTCAAGGAGTTTACTACGATGAGACATTCTCTCCCGTAGCGATGCTAAAGTCAGTTAGGATTATGTTAGCAATTTCTGCATATTTCGATTATGAGATATGGCAGATGAATGTCAAAACCGCGTTTCTCAATGGTAATATTGAAGAAGAGTTGTATATGATACAACCAAAGGGTTTTGTCGATCCTAAGGATGCTAACAAGGTGTGCAAGCTTCAGCGATCCATCTATGGATTGAAGCAAGCATCACGAAGTTGGAATCTCCGCTTTGATGAGGTGATCAAAGAGTTTGGATTTGTCCAAACTTATGGAGAAGCTTGTATTTACAAGAAAGTGAATGGGAGCAATGTGGCATTTCTGATATTATATGTGGATATCATATTATTGATAGGAAATGATATAGATCTTTTAAACAGTGTTAAAAGTTATCTAAACAGCAAATTTTCAATGAAGGACCTAGGTGAAGCGTCATACATATTAGGCATAAAGATCTATAGAGATAGATCTAGGCGCCTAATAGGGCTATCGCAAAGTACATACCTTGATAAGATTTTAAAGAAGTTTAAAATGGAAAATAGTTAGAAGGGGTTCTTACCTATGACACAAGGCACGACATTGAGTAAGACTCAAAGTCTGGCTTCGGCGGAAGAAAGAGAGATAATGGACAAGGTCCCCTATGCTTCAGCCATAGGCTCTATAATGTACGCCATGCTATGTACAAGACCGGATGTGGCACATGCTATTAGTTTGACTAGTAGGTACCAATTGGATCTAGGTTGAACTTTGGAAGCGGTCAAGAATATCCTTAAGTACTTGCGAAGAACTAAGGATATGTTTCTTGTATCTGAGGTGAAGAAGAGCTCGTCGCTAAGTGTTATGTCGACGCTAGCTTTGACACCGATCCGGATGACTCTAAGTCTCAATCCGGATACGTATTTCTCATGAATGGCGGAGGCGGTTAGTTGGAGGAGCTCCAAACAACCTTTGTGGTGGCGGGATCAACAACGGAGGCGAATATGTTCTTTGCTTGAGCGGCTCAGGAAGCAGTTTGGATGAAGGAGTTCATATCCGAACTAGGTGTGGTTGCAAACGCGTTGGACCCAATGGTGATCTATTGTGACAACAATGGTGCCATTGCCAATGCCAAAGAGCCAAGGTCTCACAAGCATTCCAAGCATATTAAGCGCCGGTTTCACTCCATTCGCGAGCATGTCAAGGATGGAGATATAAAGATTTGTAAAGTATATACGGATCTCAATGTAGCAGATCCGTTGACTAAAACTCTCCCTAGAGAAAAACATGATCTACACCAGAACTCCAAGGGTGTTAGATACATCACAATGTAACTAGATCATTGTCTCCAGTGCAAGTGGGAGACTGGAGGGAATATGCCCTGAGAGGCAATAATAAAATGTTTATTATGTGTATTCCAAGTATATGATAGATGTTTATTTTGCATGCTATAATTGTATTAATACGGAAACGTTAATACATGTGTGTTTAATAAACAAACAGAAAGTTCCTAGTTATGCCTCTCTCATAAACTAGTTCGTTGATTAACAAGATGATCACGATTTCCTGATCATAGACATTGGATGTTGTTAATAACGAGATCACAACATTAGTGTAATGGTGTGATGAACATTCATCCGAAGTATAGCATTACGATCAAAGTCATTGAGTTTATATTGCTATAAACAAACTACGAAGTAGTCCTAATCCTTAGACCATGAGATCATGCCAATCACTAACACCGGAAGAGTTTCTTGTTGACATCAAACGTCACTCCGTAACTGGGTGATTATAAAGATGGCTTCAAAGCTACTAAAGTGTTATGTTGAGAATCATGGATCAAGAGTGGAATTTGTTCATCCCGATGACGGATAGATATGCTCTGGGCCCTCTCGGTGATTTCACATTGGTTAGCTTGCAAGCAAGTGATTTGATCACTAGAATGTTATATTACGGGAACGAGAAAAGAGTGCATGTCAGTAACGAGATCAAACTAGGTATGGAGATACCGATGATCGAATCTCGGACATGTAACATATCATGAAACAAAGGGATTAAGATACAAGCGTAAAAGGTTCCGACGATCACAAGAAAAGTCATCGTTGAATGTGTGGGAGTCAGTATGGATCTCCAGGTCCCGCTACTGATTATTGATCGGAGAAGGGTCTCGATCATGTCCGCATTATTCGCGAGCCGTAGGGTGACACACTTAAGGGACACTGGCATCCAGTTGGAGCAAATGTTTCATGCCGAAAGAATAAACAAGCGTAGGAATTTATTTCACTAGATACCGAAACAGGTTTTCGGGTGAAATTGCATAAAGTGGTTATGCATGTGAAATGGAATTCTAGCAAGGGGTTATTTGTGAATGTTTGTCATTAAAGTAATTGAGAAAATTCTGAATAAAAATAAAAGAGTTTTATTTAATGAGAGTTTGCATTAAATTTGGTGGAAATTTAATGGGAATTTGAGTGGACTTTTGAGTGGAGGGAATTTAAAGGACATTTTGTGAGTGGAGTGTACACCCACATGAATGAAGGAGGGGAGGGGGCAGCCCCCATGGCCGGCGGCCACCCCCTTGGGTGCCCCCTCCTCCTATAAAAGGAGCCCCTCCTCTCACTTGTCTCTCACACCTCCTCGTGAAGGATCTCTCTCCCCCTCTAGAATTTATCCCCCATGGTCTCGGACTAGCGAGATACATGTTCCCGGTGGCTATTCGGCAAGAAAGGGTTGTGCTTCCGTTGCATCGCTGGAGCGAGGAGGCGGAGGTTGCCCGGTGTCTTGTACGTGTGTGCGAGCACGGATGCACTGCTGCTTTGCGGCGCTAGGACTTCCTCTCGATCTTGAGATCAGCAAGAGATCGTCTACATCAACCACGAGTTGAACTCGTTAAGCTTTGTCGGTCTTCAAGGGTATGTTCTCTACGGATATACATCCGCCCGTTGTTTGTATCTAGTAGATAGATCTTGGTACATAGTTCCCATCGTAGGAAATTTTTTGTTTTCTATGATGCGAACCCTACACTCGCAGCCTCGCTCAGGCTATTCTGGGGGAAACCCTAGATCCAGGCAACCTAGATCGGGCCATGACCATGCTCGACGACGTTCTCCCTCTTGGAGGCATTGTCTTGGAGCAGCCGCTCGTCGAAGGGGAAGGTGTCAAGTCGGGCCTAAAAGTCAGGTGCTACACTCATTCATGTCTGGCTTGGTAGGTTTTATGAACCACGGATCTTTCGGAGGCTTCAAGTTGTGGCATATGGTTGGACTCGGGGGCATGGTGTCGAGGGTTCTCCGTGATGACCGCGCATGCGTGTTGATGGACGCGTGTAGGGTGGTGCCACTCTATGCCATCGTGGTGGCATCGATGACAGGCCTAACAAGGTCATTACTTTGATACTCTTAAAGATGGATTGGTCGAAGACGGTGGCAACAACGTATTGAGTGCGCACATACAGGATCAGCCTGATCGGTTTGTATCGTTGGCTCACTGTTTGTCGGTTATGGGGGCTCCGATTTTTTGATAATGTGCATATGTGTGCGGTCAGAGTGGTGGCTCCGACATATAGCCACCTACTTCGTCAAGGTTGTAGGTTAGAGAGGTGGTTTCAGGTTGACCTTTATGCTTTATTTGTAAGCTTTCGTTGAATAATAAATAAAATGTTGTGTACATCATTTGATATAGAGGTCGGGGGGTGTCACCTCCATGTTGAAAAAAATCATTCGTAATTAACCACTTGATCAATATTCATTATATTTTATTGGCTGCAAGAATTGGCCCTTAACTAACTCACCAAGCACGAAAGCCCCAAATTATCCCAGCATCAGCCTCAAGAGTGACACGGGTGGCCATATATCCGTATCCCACTCGGCTTTCTCATTTGTCTGCCTAACCACCCGCAAAAAATACGTATCAAGCGCAAAATCACAAAAGTATCCTCCACGTTGTTATTCTCACGGGAGACATGGGCATTTACAAGATTTTTATGGCATGCTTAACAACAGTTGTTGGAATATCCATATCGGGATAGTTCACATGACCAGATGTCTCTATGTGCATATGCCATAAATGGGACGTCCGTGGAGACGGTATCAAAGAGCGAAGAATTGGTGGTGCTTCTCGAGCTCTTGTGTCGAAATCCCTAGGTCTGACCTTAGTTGTGTGTACCTGGAAATGTTAGTGTCCACACATCATTCCCTCATTGGAGGCTTGTATTTTGGTCAGATTGATCATCAGGATGAAAACCTCTGATATGGTCTTTAGTGGATGGATTCGCCAATGACAATGCGGCGGTGTCATTCGCTTTTTGGAGGCATTGCTATTAAAGATCCCTTGTCGCATTTCATGTGTTGCAAAGAGCGGTGGTTCATGTTTTTCACATTTTTATGTGGGTCCTTGCTTCGGCATGACTCTTTGTGGCCATGCTTTTTTTCTTTGCAATAAGTTGGTTGACCATAACCTTATTGTCTTGACTAGATATCGATATTGTGTTGGTGTATAAAACAAATATAACCAATATAGTCTTAAAAATCCATTTGCCGGAAAAAATCATCAAGAATAACGGGAGCTAAGAGCTCGAAGCTTTATGTCTCAAATGGTAAACACATGTGTGGCCAGGCCTGGCAAACAGTGTAAATGGTGTACTCTACCTCACATGATGCGAGAGATGATCATGTACAAGAGTGTGACCTCTTGATGATTTAAGACGGGTTGGCTGTCTATCCTATCCACTATAGAATCGACTAAAGTAAGGCTAAGAAGTCCGAGAGATTGAGGGTTAAACCCTTCTATGGCCAACCATTATTTATCCACCACGTACAATTGTAAATATGGACGTGCATATTTGTCCCATCAATGACCTCCATAGCTACTTTCAAATTAATTTGTGGGTGGTTGGTCATAATTATTATTGATGCACAACTAACTATGTTTGGTGCATTCCTTTCATTACCTTGCTTCTAGGTAGCTTAGATCCATGATTTCCTAATTCAATCCATATCGGTTTTGATCGCGTATTTCTTAGAGCATATGTACAAATTATAAGAATCACCTTATATGTTACATATTTTAGTGTACTAGACGCACATAATACTACATTAGTGCATATGCACATCACCTTTGCAATGCACGCCATATTACTAGAAGTATTGCAAGGTACATCATCCATATTGTTGTTCTTCCAGGCAAATTCCCATGCGTATAGTGAATTTTGGAGGCTCATATGATCTTTATGTCACCCTAGAGATCACATATCACTTAAATCAGAATTTGGGACCACCAACATCGAAGAGGCCTCAATACTTCTATGTGAAGTGGATGTTTCTCCATTGTAAGATCTCCAAATTTCTAAGTAAATCAACATTTATGTTACAACACAAATTCTACACAAAGAAATTTGAGAACCATTGTTCTTTTGGAGTACAGAAACAAGCATGCACTTCACATCTCTAGAAGGGAAAAAGAAACACACAATAGGGCAAATATGTTGGGCAAGCTAATGATAGGAGTTAATAATCATGAGTTGGCAACTTTCCTTAATTTGTTGGAATTTCATAGTGTGTAATGTTTTTGGTTTATTTCTCAAAGGATATTCATTCTTGTTGCCATAGTAATGTTGAATGGTTCAAACTCTGATATACCTACCTAGGTGCGGAGCACTCATCTTGACCCCGACAATATTTGTACAATGATCTTATATTGTTATGTGGAGTATATGAATAATACGGTTCAAAAAATATCGATTGAATTGCATATTTTGTAACTTGTGTTTTCTAAATTTTACCACTCAATCAAGCAATCTTGACAGTGACACCCATAATAATTATCCCTGAGCCCAAATATGAGCTTTGGGGCGCTTAGTAGTCATGTCCATAGCCTCCACTAAAAAGAGTACAACAAAACACCATGTGTGCTCCTCTGCTACCTATTTAAAGTTGTAGGATAGTAAACTCCATCACACCCCCACAAGTGCACTAGTACTAACGATCTAATGTCACACACGAGGGAGCGAGAAAAACCGATCCATATCTGGGTAGCTAGAGCGGCTCCATGGCTAGGACTACGGGCATAGTTGTGCATGCTGCAACTGGTGGAGGCCTCTCTTCCTTCCATTTTAGGATGCAATGGCGAAGGAGCCGAGGTGGAAAAGGACCTATTTGTGGGTGTGGAAGACATCGTGAACCTGTCGGGCCTCCTGGCTGTTGGTGGGCGTTATGTTGGGGGCTTCGGTACCAACATCACAGGTCTGTTGTTCAGTGGCAGTGGTTCTTATTGGTGCTTTTGGTGGTGATGTAGTGATTCACATAAGAGTACATCATTGGCGGTGTATTCAGAGCCAGCCACAACGTTCCATTCAACGGGCTCAGAGGAGGGTACATCGGCGGAGCCAGCGATACCAGCTACATCCGCGCTGAGGTCACAACTGAGGTCTACTTTGCGGATAATAGAGGTAATTCAATGTTTCCTTCTTAGTGGGGAACAGTCACACATCTAGAACTATTGTGGCAAAGTTGAGTTGCATGGAGCTGGATAGGTCTGCTAATGGACCTCTTGTTGAAGAAATAAAGGCGATGCTCGAAGGTTTTGAAAACCATTCGGTGCGGTTTGCGCAACTAACCTGTAATGTAGTAGCGCATTCTCTTGCTAAGCTAGGTTGAAGGAATAATTGGTGTAAAACATGGCTGGGCTACCCGCCAGATCATGTAGTGAACCTGTTGGATATTGATCGTGATGTCCAAGTAATAGAAGGCAGCCGGTTGATCTAAAAAAAAAGAACTACTGTAGATTACAATTTGATAGGTGAGTTTTTAACCTCTTCATTGATAATAATTTATTATTATTATTTATAATATTTTTCTCAAAATATATACATGCACCATCACTAGTGGAAACGCGGGCTTTTGTTGATCCCGAAAATGGGCTTTAACACCGGTTCTTCTACGAACCGGTGTTAAAGGGGGGGCCGTACCAGCGTGGCCTCTGCGGCATTAAAGGAGCCCCCCCTTTAACACCGGTTCGTGCCACGAACCGGTGTTAAAGGTCCCTCCACCCAGTGGCCCTTTAACACCGGTTCGTGGCACGAACGGTGTTAAAGGGAAAGGCTATATAGACACCACCCAGCCCACACACACCCCACTCTTCCATTTTTTCACATTTTGGAGCCTAGCAAGAGGGTGTGAAGAGTGCTAGTTGTGTTTTTTTCATATGCACTAGAGGTGTTCGGTGAAATGCCGAGAGCTCAAAATAAGCTTTCTTGTTGCTCTTTCCGTCTCGGTCGAGGTCGGCAACTATAGTTTCATGTGTCATTGATGTACTATATATATAAATGGTCATCTCCCTATTATTTTTTGATATATACTACATATTAATGCAGATGAATCGACAATGGATGTATGGTGACCGCCGCACTTCCGAGTACATTACGGGCCTCCAAAATTTCATCGTTGTGGCTAATGCATACCGTGGTCACAATGGTTTTATGTGTTGTCCGTGTGTTCACTGTCAGAACAAGAAAGACTACTCAAATACCAGAACCATTCACGCCCACCGCTTGATCTGGTTTCATGCCCAGCTATAATTGTTGGACCAAGCACGGAGAAAAGGGGTTGTGATGGAAGACAACGAAGAAGAAGAGGATGATGAAAACTATCATAATATGTATCCTGAATATGATGATACTACAACGGGGTAGATAATGAAGATCAAGAGGGGCGGATGGGCCCGATGGCGATCTTGGTCGGGCCATTCTTGATGCAAAGGAAGAATGTGAAACTGAACAGGAGAAGGAGAAGCTGGAGCAGATGTTAAAGGATCACAAAACATTGTTGTATCCAACTTGCGAAGATGGCCACAAAAGCTAGGTGCCACCTTTGGATTTGCTGCAATGGAAGGCGAGAGAGAATGGTGTGACGGTACATTTTCAAAGTTGTTGGTAAAATGAAGAATCTTCTTCCAAGAAATAATGAGTTGCTGACGGTACATACCAAGCAAAGAAGGTTGTCCGCCCTCTAGGATTAGGCGTGCGGAAGATACATGCCTGCATTAATGACTGCATCCTCTACCGCGGTGAGAAGTACGAGAATTTGGATGCATGCCGGTATGCCTTTGCTGCGGTATAAGATCGACGAGGCGATCTGGCGATGTTGAGGGCGAGGCCCCTAGGAAGAAGGTTCCGCCAAGGTTATGTGGTATGCTCCTATAATACCACGGTTAAAACGTCTCTTGAAATAAAGAGCATGCCAAGTTGTTGCGATGGCACATGGAAGACCGTAAGAAAGACGCGATGTTGAGACACCCGATGGGTCACGGTGGAGAAAAGTCGGCGAGTACCGGACTTTGCGTGGCGCAAGGAACTTAAGGTTTGGTCTAATACTGACGGCATGAATCCTTTTGGTGAGCGAGCTGCAGTCACAGCACCTGGCTGTGACCCTATGTATCTATAACCTTCCTCCTTGGTTGTGTATGAAGAGGAAGTTCATTATGATGCCGTGCTCATCCAAGGCCGAGGCAACCCGGCAACGACATTGATGTGTACCTAAGGCCATTAGTTGAAGAACTTTTACAGCTGTGGGCCAAACCAGGTGTACGTATGTGGGATGAGCACAAAGGGAGCCATTTGACCTACGAGCATTGCTTTTGTAACCATCAATGATTGGCCTGCTCTTAGTAACATTTCAGCAGACAAACAAGGGATACAATGCATGCACACCTTGTTTAGATGATCTGAAAGTGTATATTTGGATAAATGTAAGAAGGTTGTGTACCTAGGGTATCGCCGATTTCTTAGAACGCATCGATGAAAGAAAGGCAAGCATTTCAAACGTCTGGCAGAACCCCGGAGGAAGCTTGTCCTCCGTACCGGTGAGGAGGTATTTGGTATGGTCAAGGACCTAGAAGTAATCTTTGGAAAAGGTCATGGCAGTCTATCTGTTCGAATAGCGATGCGGACACGCGCCCATGTGGAAGAAGCAATCTATATTTTGGGACCTACCCTATTGGAAAGTCTTAGAGGTCCGCTCTTCAATCGACGTGATGCACGTGACGAAGAATGTTTGCGTGAACCTGCTAGGCTTTCTAGGAGTGTATGGGAAGACAAAAGATACAGGAAGCACGACAAGACCAGCAGCGTCTGAAGGCCTGAAGAGCCTATGCATCACGAGCGAGAAGGGTAAACGATGCCACTTAACTCCTGCCACCACGCTCTTACCAAAGCGAGAAGGAAATCTTTTTGAATGTAAAGCGGTATCAAGGTCCGTCGGCTTCTCGTCGAATATAAAGGGAATAATAAATATGGCGGAGAAAAAATTCCAAAACCTGAAGTCTCATGAGCGCCACGTGATTATGACACAATTGCTTCCGATTGCATTGAGGGGCTTCTACGAAAATGTTCGAGTACCCATTGTGAAGCTATGTGCATTCCTCAATGCAATATCTCGAGAAGGTAATCGATCCGAAAGCCTACCAGGTTACAAGCAGATGTGGCCCAATGTCTTGTCGACTTTGAGTTGGTGTTCCCACCATCCTTCTTCAATATTATGACGCATCTCTGGTTCACCTAGTAGAAGAGATTGCCATTCTCGGTCTGTATTTCTACACAATATGTTCCCCTTTGAGAGGTACATGGGAGTCTTAAAGAAATATGTTCATAACCGTGCTAGGCGGAAGGAAGCATCTCCAAGGGCTATGTAACGAGAGGAGGTCATTGAGTTACGTGTTGATTTTATTCGACCTTAAGGCGATTGGTGTTCGAATCGGGACATGAGGGGAGCTGCGTGGAAAAGGCACCCTAGGATGTAAAGCAATGATATGTAGGACGGGCATTCTCTCAATCAAGCACACTACGGTTTTACAAAGATCTATCTTGGTTGCCCGTATATCAATGAACACAAGAATTTAATCGCCTCAAACACCGAGGCGGTCGATGAATGGATTATAAGTGAACACATGGCGAGTTTTGGCGGTGGCTGCAAAGACTTCTCACGAATAACACCTTTGTTGGGGATCAATTTGTACTTGTTGGCGGGACACCGTCTTATTGTATGTACTTTCCAAGTGCGAGATAAATGGGAATACATTTTACACGATAGGCCAAGATAAAAGAGCACCAACCAAAAGCAGTGGTGTCCGCGATGCGCAGAAGACA
The DNA here is from genome assembly GCA_030063025.1 of Avena longiglumis. Lineage (NCBI taxonomy): Eukaryota > Viridiplantae > Streptophyta > Magnoliopsida > Poales > Poaceae > Avena > Avena longiglumis. The sequence goes on from CP125979.1 coordinate 96,987,467, forward strand.
ATAGGCAAAAGACCACGTATTATGGGTTCATAGAGGAGATATGGGAACTTGACTATGGACCTAATTTTAAGGTCCCCTTGTTTGATGCAAATGGGTCAAGCTAACGGGAGGAGGGTTGAGGTAGACAAGAAGTGCGGAATGACAACGGTGGATCTCAACAATCTTATGAAGAACTTAGGCGAACCATTCGTCCTAGCCAATGATGTGGCTCGGGTTTTCTATGTGAAGGACATGTCCTCCGGACCAAAAAAAAGAAAAAATATGCAAGCGAATACATCATATGATGAGCCAAAGCGTCACATAGTTCTTTCGGGAAAAGAAACATCGTGGGAATCGAGGACAAGACGGACATGTCGGAAGATTATAATAAGTTTGATGAAATTCCGCCCTTCACGGTGAAAACTGGCCCAAGCATTCCGTTAAGTAAAGAAGATGCTCCATGGTTACTGTTGAAGCGATCATAAGGAAGGGCATATGCCAAGAAGTTCATGCTCATATTATGTAACTCTAGTTCATGTTTTTAATACATGTCTTGAGTGTTAGTCATGTTTTGTGGATGGACGGGAGTATGAGAAGAAGTTGTCGAATCGTACTTACCATTAAGATCGATCTCCAAGCAGCGGTCACATATTAGGAGTGCCTCTATGACCAGTTTCTCGGAGATCTTGGGAGGGCTCAAATCGGCATCTCCCTGAAACTGGCCGTAGTGGTGTCCCTGCTCTCGAAAACCATCTTGCAGCTTTGTAACTTCTCTAACTAGATCAATACACCTGGGAGCTAACTAATTTCACATATTAGGGAGTGCCTCTATGACCAGTTCTCGGAGATCGGAGGAGGCCAGGCTCCGTCGGCATCTCCCTGAAACTGGCCGTAGTGGTGTCCCTGCCTCAAACTGGCTGGAGGACTGGACTCACAAGGATGCCTATTTATAGTACAAGCAGCTCGACATAGTGTTGACACTTACAAAATAATGTCGACACTCACCCCTATTAGTAGTCCCGGTTGGTGCCTCCAAACGGGACTAAAGGTTCATCTTTAGTCCCGGTTGGTGACACCATCCGGGACAAGGTACACGCCGCACGACATAATGTCGACATGCACTCACCTCTATTATTAGTGTTGACTCGTGTTTTGTCCCGGTTGGTGTCTCCAACCGGGACTAAAGGTTCATCTTTAGTCGGTTGGTGTCTCCAACCAGGACTAAAGGTTCATCCCGCCATTTTTCCGCCATTTTCTTCCCGCCATTTTTCTTCCCGCCATTTTTCTTCCTTGATTCTTCCCGCCATTTTTCTTCCGCCATTTTTTCTTCCTTGATTCTTCCCTCAGTTCTTCCCGCTAGTTCACTATATATATATATGTAGGTTGGCCTCCATTGTCATTGCACATCTCTAGACTCATATCTGCAACCTCATCACTCTTTCCCATGGCTTCCCGTAGCACTAACCCCGAGGGAGGCGGGCGCTTTGCCTCGAACTACCCCTTGACTCTGTGTCCCCGTCGGCTGGATCTTGGCGTCGGAGGTGTGCCGTTCCTCTGTCCCTCTAGGTGTGGCGCGGATGGCCATCACGAACCACTACTACTTGAGCTCACGCGGAGCGGAGGAATCCCGGATGGCATCCCGACTATTTCTCTACTTGGGAAGCCTTCTTCGTGGATCGGCATGAGGCGCTCGCCAGCACGAGGAGGACGGCCCTCCTCCTAACTTCAGAGGCGGCCGTCGGCTATGGTGGCGGTCGGACTCTCCAGAGCGTCATGGCATATGACCTGCCGCCGACTCTAACCCCCGTCTGCGCTACCCTCAAGTCCAGCCCACGCGCTACCCTCAAGTCCAGCCCATGCGTACTCTCCAGAGGTTCAATTACGGCGACCCCGACGGCGACAGCGATGGCGGCGAGTCTGACGACTACGATGGCGAGTATTACAGGTGTGGCAGGAGCATGACTAAATCACTCCAACATTCGAAACAAGTTCGCGATTGTTACTTAATCGCCATGTTTCTTGATTTTCGTTCTTTTATGTATCTTAATTTTCAGTTCGATTCGGTAGATTGTTACTTAATCGGCCATGTATCTTAATTTTTAGTTCTTTTATATATCTTAAAAAGCACCTTTAATGCATGAAATAAGTGTTTATTTATTTTAGAAAATTTCATGTAAAGTAAATATAAAAATCATTTAAATTAATGGATAGATATTATTTTTTTGAAAATTATGATATATTATTCATATTTTTATTAGATGAAATGAAAAAGATATGAATTTTCTAAATTCATATCATATTTTTGAATTAAAAAAGCCCCTTTAATGCATGAAATAAGTGTTTATTTATTTTAAAAAATTTCATGTAAAGTAAATATAAAATTATTTACATGAATGGATAGATATTATTTTTCTGAAAATTATGATATATTATTCATATTTTGAATTAAAAAGCCTGAATTAAAAAGCCCACAATTAAAAAGCCCTGAATTAAAAAGCCCTGAAATAAAAAAGCCCTGAAATAAATGCGCTGAAAACACCCCCTTTAACACGGTTCGTGGCTGGAACCGGTGTTAAAGACAAGCGCATTCTCTTTAACACCGGTTTGTGGCTGGAACCGGTGTTAAAGAGGTAATCATCTTGTGAAGCTTCTTTAACACCGGTTCCGCCACGAACGGTGTTAAAGGGGTATTTATTCACCTCCTCCTTATTCCTCCCACGCCTGACCAGATCGATCGGCGCTTCGACGCCCTTGCCGCCCCGCCCCAGCCGTCTCGCCCCGACGCCGTCTCGCCACGCTTCGCCCGTCTCGCCGCCCCGACCTGACGCGCCGTCTCGCCCGCCCAAGCCGTCTCGCCGCCCGCTCGAGGTTCGCCGCCCCGCTCTCTTCCCCTCGCCGTTCGCCTTTGCTCGTACGCCCGGCGCCCTCCCGCCGGCGAGCAGCACCGCGCACCACCGGCGGCAGCAATTCGCGCACCATCACATCACCGCCGCGCGGCGGCGGCGGCAGCACCACCGCGCACCACCGCGCACCGCGGCGAGCGGCAGTTACGAGGCGGCGCGCACCACCGGCGGCAGCGCGGGCTGGCCAGCGCTCATGCAGCCCGGGAGCTACCCGCGTCATCGTGCACGAGGGCGCTGAACCCGCCACGCCGCGAGTTGCCGCCCGCACCTCGCCGGGCCGCCATCGGCAGAGGCGGAACGACGGGTGTCGCGCAGAGGCCATGGCGGTGGTAGCGGTGCATCGCCCGGGCGAGGGGTGGCTGCAGAGGGTCGAAACGGCGACGGGTGCTCTGCGGAGAAGCGGGCGCGGAGGCCGGCTGCCCGAGGCAACGCAGTGCTGGGCAGGCGATGCGGGGAGGATGGTCGACATCCGACGGCGGGTCAAAGCCGGAGGCCTGGGCAGCGGTCGGCGGGTGCGGAGACGGCTCGGCTTGGGGAGGAGCTCTGGGAGGAGAAGCTGGCGCCAGGAAGCGGCCAGGGAGGTGGTCGAGGAAGGTGGATGGCCTTGGCGGGAGGCGGCCGCAGGAGGGATCCCGTGAGCGAGGCGGGAGGCGGCGAGGGCGAGGGAGGTCCTAGCGGCGGATCGGTTCGAGGCGTGGCGAGCTCGGTTGCAGCGGCGCGAGCCCTCCCTCCCTGCGTGTGAGCTTGCTCAGATGGATGGTCGAGGTTAGGGATGACGGGTGGTCCGGTTGGCGGAGAGAAAAGTGTAGAGATGACATCGACTCCGGCGATCTAGGCCTTAATCCTTGCACATGTGAATTAGAAGCATGTGGAGTAAAAATAAAATAGCTTATAGCAAAGATATTATAATAGGCCACGCCTAAACCCTAATGACCACCTCGCTCTCTTCCCGTGCAGGGCGTCTACGCCGCCGCTTGGAGCTCATAGGCCACGCCTACGCCCGCTAACCGCCGCGACGAGACCGCCGCATCCGTGTCCGCCTCGCCCGCCTCGCCCACACCACCCTGCCCGCCGTCGCCATCCCTTGGGATATAAGTAAGGGCATGTTTGATTCAAAGGATTTGTATAGGAAATTTGTAGGATTAAATCCTATAGGAAATTTGTAGGATTAAATCCTATAGGAAATCCTATAGGAAATTATGCATGTTTGATTCAAAGGATTTGTATTGTATGTGTATTGTATATGCATGTGTATATTTTGTGCCACGCGACCACCGCCACCATTATGTCGTCGACCTGACCTCCTATGTCCTCGTGAGCCTACACACGTCGAGGGTGTGTCGACCATTTTAGGTAGACCATCACGTCGTCTGGTTCGAACGCACACCCCACGCACCCGGCCCGCTCTCGCCCTAAGCGCCGCCACCTCTCGTTGTCAATATAGCATTATAATAACCATGCTATGTTAATCAACTTTGATGACAAGTTAATTAGAAGAAGTAAATGTACCCTCTCATATGAATCCGGGTTTCTCCGAATTAGGGTTTGAAATGACCAAGCATGTATTAGGGTTACATTTCAATACTTTTAACCTGTCATATCATCGTCCTTGCTTGAGCATTTCAATAGATGTATTACTGATATTTGTGTGATAATATTATTGTTTTAGAAACTATGGATCCACTTAGTAGAAACCTTGAAGAAGAAGAAATAATGGAGAACATTATTGATGAGGACACCTCACAATATCTGAACTTGGAGGGACATGACGACGACAGCTCAAGTACTAGTCATGGAGAAGATGAAGACTCCGGTGAACGCAATTTAATGGTTACAAAGTCCGGCGAGGTATATGCATTTATTAAGCCTCAGCTGACTTCCACCAACAATCTTCTTCTACAAGTGAATGCACAACAGAGCCATCAAGCTACCGGCCCATCTCAGCGGCATGAAGAGCCTGCATTGGAAGCTGCCCGCGGCCCAGACTCTGCGCGGAAAAGCAGTGTGGCTTCCACGGAGAACGTGCAGCCAACGCTTGAAATGACGGGTCCTCGATACCCGTTGATGAGATCACGGAGAGCGAACACGCTGAGCTGCATGTGAGATTAATGGGCTTATCCATTAAGGTGGCTGTCGGCTATGCCTTACCTCCTGTAGCTGGTGGAACTTACCACTGCCGACCGATTCCAGATGGCTATGCTATTGTCGGGGTGGATGAGGTTGTGAAGGAATATGAGGAAGCACAGCTTGACCATGCTACAGGTGAAGGGAAACTCAACTCAAATTTGCGGTGAAAACAACCATTCTTTGGAAGAAGGAACACATTGTGCTTCCAAATTGGAGGTCACTGCACCCGCCGTCTCCAGCGTCGGCCAGCCTCGAGCCGCTTCAGCCATCTCTGTGGCAGCCATCTCCAGCCCGTCAGCCATCTCCTGCGTGGCAGCCATCTCCGGCCCGTCAGCCATCTCCTGCGCGGCAGCCATCTCCGGCCCGTCAGCCATCTCCTGCGCGGCAGCCATCTCCGGCCCGTCAGCCATCTCCGGTGCTTCAGCCATCTCCTCAGCGTAAGCGGAAGAGCACTGCCACGAGGAGCATCAGTAGCACTGCCACAAAGAAATCCACAGGAAACCGTACGCCAAAGAGTTCAAAAAACGTCCGCAGCCTTCCGCCAAGCCATTGCGGTTTTACCGTGGAATCGCAGCGACGAGGAGACCAATAGGATCTCGGAGAACAGGTCAAGAAATTCTTTGCACCTAGACGGGCCGAGCCAAAGGAGAAAATAGATCCGGTGGTGGAGAAGTTTTACAAAATCTTTTGAAACCTGAAACCCCACTTGTGCCGGGACTCTGGCGCCAGATTTTGAAGGCGGATGCAAGGCGCCGTGGGAGACTGAAAGTAGCGAGTGAGGCACCCACAAAACAGTTCCCATGCTCGGAGCAGGAAAACCAATCATGCGCCCCGCTCCAAATGTTTGACAAACGGGACGCTCCTCCCGTAGATGATTACGAGGCAGAGCTACAAAGAAAGGCCAATGAGATGGGGATGACTTACATTGCATACTTGAGCGTCATGGGAGACAACTTGCCCAAATGCGATGTCAACCCCATACAGCCATGGAAGTATGGGAAGAATCTAGTCAAGAAAGAGGAGCTCAAAAATCTACCAACAAAGATGCGAAAATTGCACAAGTGGTACCTTCATTTCTGCAAGACGAGAAAAGAAGAATGGATCACGCGCATATAAGAGATGAGATTTTCTTGTGCGGAGACGACGCGATCGACTTCAACATTCAAGACTTGCATTTTCTATTCAATCAGAAGGAACTCGACAAAGCTGCCATCAGCCTTTATTGTGTGTAAGTACTATTTCTGTAATTTTTATCTCAACTCATTCACTTCATTAATTGCATGTATATATATATGCTCACCATATATGTATATACTATTATGCAGGAAAAAGGTTATGGAATGCAGGAAAGGAGGCCCTTTTGACATTGGGTTCGTTGACCCAAATAGAGTTCATGAAGAAGTGGTAAGAGAAAAACCCGGGCAAACAGAAGATTACTTGCTAAAGTCTTTACTGAGACAACAAACCAAAAGGGAAATACTATTGCCTTACAACTTCTCGTGAGTACTGTTACCCTCTCTCTTGTACACATTCTGTTTCGGCTTACTCGATGTTAAGTGTAATTGATGATGAGTTATGCGTCGTGAGTTCCACTTTATTCTGCTAGTCATTCAACCCGACTCAGAAAAGTCCTTGACATGGACTCGTTCGAAAAGAAAAAGAGCTATGGGCAAACTTTAGAGATGCTCCAGAGGTAATTTCAATCATATTATCGCACTAGATCGGCAACTTTCGTGACAATAAGTAATTAATTACTCCTTTATCCATTTTCTTTGTCGGACAGGGTTTGGAAAATGTTCACGGGCAGGGCCGTGGGTGAATGGTCAGAAGAACTAAAATTTGTAGACCAAAATGTAAGTAATACTAGCTAGCTTCCAATTCCATTATATCATGCTTTATTGATTATTATTTTGATTGAACTCTCTATTCTCGTAAAGTGAATTCGCAACACGATATGTGCGACAGGCCAAGCCGCACTAGAACAACTTAGAGTAAGTAAAAAAAGTCCACAACATTATTTTATTACCATCAATTGTGTTGAGTTTTATTCTTATATATATATTGACGGCCCATTCTTCATATATATTCAGATCGAAAGGATGCGGGACCAACTCCTACCATTTGAACGCATACGAGCCATTCAAGAGGAATTGGCGGGTTTCATACTTGATGAGGTCGTCACGCCTGGCGGAGAACTCTTTAGATATCCACCTCCGGCGATGTAGATGTATGTGCCGATGTATGTGCCGATGGCGATGTATGTGCCGATGGCGATGTTTGTGTATAATAATAGTTGCTTAATTATTCATGTACTCGTATGTACCGATGACGATTTATAAGTATACGGCTCCCGATCGATTTCCCCTCGCTCTCCCCCCCCCTCCGGCAGAAATACGCCCGAGCAGGCGCAGAAATGCCATGGCGAGATTTAGGCCGTTTTCTGCGTTACGCGGCAGGAAAACGGCCTAAATCTCTGCTGGCAGAAGAACCTTAACACGGTTCGGTCTGAACCGGTGTTAAAGAGAACTGAGGCCTGCGGCAGCCCCACCCTTTAACACCGGTTCGTATATTAACCGGTGTTAAAGGGCCCCCCCCCCTCTAACACCGAACCCTCAACAGCGGTTGTGGAACCGCTGTTAGAGGGTCCTCCAAACCGGTGTTAGAGGGGTACGTGTGCACTAGTGCATATATGGTTTTTACATAGAAGACTCCAAATTATAGACCCGGATTCATTTTGCCTTTCAAGAACCTGGGTTACGATGAAAGTCTCATTTAATCATAACATTGACATATTTATATATTAAGGAGTAAGGCATATACTTTTTATATTGAGGAACATGGACTATCTTGGTAAGAGAAGAAAGTCCCAATCAATGTTCCACCATATCTTTCAGCATTGATACTCGAACCTGACAATCTATTTTCACGAAGCATGGCCAGTTATTTTCCATTGCAAAGGTGGTGTGTGCATTATTTTGGTGCCAATCTGGACATGCACATGTCTCACTGAGATCACCAGATTGGCACCAAATTAAAAATCATGGCCAATCTGGACAGTGCTATAGCGGCGCTCGATTTCGAGCAGGGGGGAGTCGGAGCAGCGGCTCCGGACTTGGTGGCGTGTGTTTAGTGCAGCGGTGGTCTAGCGTTGCGTAGACACGAGGCTTCGCTGTTTGTGCTGTTCTTTTTTTACCTGAGATGGCTTTCTCTCTAAGCCAACCTTTTTTTATATGTATCTCGCTACTCCTATTGCAATGAAATACTGCAGCTCACCTGCTATGATTCAAAAAAAAACAGTGCTGGCGGTTTCACCGGGGTCATGGGCCCACTATGTGGTGTCAATTGGATCATAGACGTCGGTGGCGCTGGTGGTGTTTCGCTCCGAGGGTTCAGTGGTGGTTGCGTCTATCGCTCGGCGTTATGTTTTATTGTGCCGTAATGACAAACTGATCCACAGCGTGGCTGTATTGGTGGTTCCATAGTGTACTGACCGGCGAGGTTTTTCCAAATTGCTCAACATAAAGCCGATACTCCAATACGTATGCTAGCTTTGTTATTTACTCAAGAACCACATAAATATCTTAATCTTAAGCATGATTTTTAATTTTCGTAAATATTTACGGTGAAAATTTGTATCTAGATAAATCTAAGACAAATATACGGATGTATGAAGCACAAGTTTTGTTGGTAACATATATAGGAGGTTGTTTGCTCTCACTCCCTATCCTCCTTTTACCCCAACCAGCCTAGATGCCCGCCCCCGTTTCCATTGACTCATCAACGAAACCTGAAAGTGAGTTCAGGTCTTTTTTACAAAGGAAACTACTAAAAGGTGTTCGTCGATAGAACAAAAGCAACAGCGTAAACAAAATTTTAAAGGCAGAGAAACACGCCAAACTAATTAAGTACAAAGCCCTAAGGGTGCATCCACACTGGCTTGAGAGAACTAAAGAGGGGAAGGGGATGCTGATGGTAATAAGAACTTGTTAGCTAGAATAATCCGAGCTCAAAACTTGTCCTCATCAACAAATAAAAATATTATGTACTAGGCTTCCCCTACCTATAGGAGCCTTTCTCGAAGCAGGGTTTGAGCCTCTCAAGTCTAAAATTTATAAACCCTATCTTCATCGGCTCGCGATCAATGCACCGCGTGTACCCTGCTTCCTGGTTCGTGGTTCATCCTCTTTACGCTCTTCCACGTGCCTTGACCTCTCCGTCGCACTTAGCTCCCTATTTACAGTAGGAACTCCATCACACCACAGAGCATCTCATGCCTAGAACATAAGACACTAGTGAAGTCTTGCAGACCATGAATATTGTCCTCATCCTGCTCTACCTCACGCTAGCGAAGTCTTGTCTTCAAGACATATAGTAGTCACCTCAGAGCACAGAGCCGATGCATGTTCGGCAGACAAGAAGATCGTGTTCGTTGGCATGAGAGGCATGGGGAACCAACCGAGACGCCCCCGGTATGCCAGTACTTGTCACAGCCCAGGACTATTCATTATGAGGCAGTCAAATGTATCCTTTGGTATGTGAAGGGAACGGTGTCTACGGGGTTGCGCATTCAGAAGGCATCTTCAGTTGTTCTGAATATCTTCACTAATGCTGATTGGGCAGGGTGTTCTGATGATCGACGGTCCACAGGAGGCTTTGCTATTTTTCTTGGACCGAATCTTGTTTCCTGGAGTTCTCGCAAGCAGCCAATAGTGTCCAGATCGAGCACTGAAGCAGAGTATAAGGCTCTCGTGAATGGCACTGCTAAAGCAACTTGGATTCAGTCAGTGCTCACTGAACTCGGCGTTCATCAGCCCAGGTCGCCTGTTTTGTGCTGTGATAACCTCGGAGCGACCTATTTGTCAGCCAACCCCGTGTTCCATGCACGCACTAAGCATATTGAGGTCGACTTCCACTTTGTGCGTGAGAGAGTTGCCTCCCGAGCACTCGATGTTCGGTACATCGCTACAGGAGATCAGCTAGCCGATATATTCACCAAGCCAGCTACTCAACAGCTGCTTCACAGATTTCGCGCCAATCTCAACCTTGTCGACGACGGTTTAGATTGAGGGGAGGTATTAGAATTGGTTAGCTAATTCAAGGTGTATTAATATGTATTGACACCGATTGATCTGTGATCCCGTGTTAGTAGGGATCCGATCTCTCTCATGTAACCGCTCATGTGCATATATAATGGAATAGCCCCAATAGGGTATGAGACGGCAAATTACGTTCTTTAACTCATCACACCACAGAGCATCTCATGCCTAGGAGTACAACACAAGACACTAGTGAAGTCTTGCAGAGACCAAGAATATTGTCCTCATCCTGATCTGCCTTACGCTACCGAAGTCTTCTCTTCCAGACGTAGTCACCTCAGAGCACAGAGCCGATGCATGTTCGGCAGACAAGAAGATCGTGTTCGTTGGCATGAGAGGCATGGGGAACCAACCGAGACGCCCGACCGTGGGTGGCGGACACTGTAGGGGGATTGGCAACAACGGCTCCCTCGCCCTCACCAGCATCAGGGCATGTACAATAATGCTGACTAAGCTGTCTGCAAGAGGAGGTTATATGTGATTCTGATGATGTGGAGAGGAGAGAGAGTGAGGTTGTCTATAAAGTTGTAGACAGTCTATAGAAATCTTGCAGACAGCTTATAGACGATAATTTTGTTATTATATGAGTGGTGTCTGTAACTTGTACTTACATAAGTATTACTAAAAATAGCTAAGTTACAGACAAACTGTTGTATAAGTTATCTATAATATTGTCTATAAATTGTACTACAGACATCACCCGTCTAAACCAATGCTCATGCCCTCAAGGGACCGGTTAGCAGGGCTAGGGGCAGTGTGGGGAGTGTCCACATGATAGGCAGCGCTGGCGTTGCTGGTATAGGAGATGCATCCGGCACCCTTGAGCCGGTGTGGTTGTCTAGCTAGCTGGTGGTGCTGGTATACTAAGCGGGACTTAATCTTCAACTAAATCAGAACATGCATGCAGAAAAACGAGTTGAGCCCTATACATCGAATGGAGGGAGTAGCATTTTTCCACGTCACATGGACCAGGTGATCAACGTCACAAGAGAGAACTGAATTTTGCACCGATTTCTTTTGGTAATCTGGATGTAGTATGTGTCCACCAAGCCCGTTGAGGAAGATCCATGACCAGGGTTTGCCAAATTAAGAACATTACCTAGATAATTTTCACGATAGCACAGGCAATAAAGAGGTGGTGTCCATTTTCCTTAGCAAGATTGCAAAGAACATATTTTTAGTTCCGGGTCCGTTACGAAGCGGGACTAATGTCTCTGCATGTGACCGCGCAGGGGAGCGGGGGTGGAGGACCTTTAGTTCCGGTTCATAGTACGAGCTGGGACTAGCCGTTCTCTGCCACGGCAGGATTTTACAAATTCGGCTGCTGCGGCTGCTGATGCCGGTTTCTGCCATGGCACAATTTTGGAGGCGATTTCTGCCGCGATAGATTTTTCTTTTGCATTTCACGGCAGATTTTGGGGGGGGAGGGGGTGTGGAGGGTGGAGGGACTTCCGTAGTAGGAGGATCAGTTAAGGAGGGAGAGTTTTGGCATAAGTGACATGCAACAAAGGATCCTATTACTCAGAACATCGTCATGGTTATATAGATACAATTCGAGTACATAAGTTGATTTATTATATGCTATGATAATAAGAACTTGTTAGCTAGAGTACTCAGAGCTCAAATTTTGTCCTCATCAACAAATAAAAATATTATATACTAGGCTTCCCCAAACAGTAGAATGTGACACCAAAATGGTTTGGACAGCGAGCCTTTCTCCAAGCAGGGTTTGAGTCTCTCAAGTCTAAAATCTATAAACCCGGTCTTCATTGGCTCACGATAAATGCACCGCTCCTACCCTTCCTGTTTTCTGGTTCATCCTCTTTACTCTCTTCCACCTGCCTTGATCTCTCTGTCGCACTCAGCTGCCTATTTATAGTAGGAACTCCACCACGCCACAGAGCATCTCATGCCTACAACACAAGGCACTAGTGAAGTCTTGTCTTCAAGACATATAGTAGTCACCTCAGAGCATAGAGCCGATGCATGTTAGGCAGACAAGAAGATTGTGTTCGTGGGCATGAGAGGCATGGGGAACCAACCGAGATACCCGACCGTGGGTGGCGGATATTGTAGGGGGATGGGCAAAAACGGCTCCCTTGTCCTCACCAGCATCAAGGGACCGGTTAGCAGGGCTAGGGGCAGTGTGGGGAGTGTCCACATGATAGGCAGCGCTGGCGTTGCTGGTATAGGAGATGCCTCCGGCACCCTTGAGCCTGTGTGGTTGTCTAGCTAGCTGGTGGCACTACTAGAAAAACGGTCTTCGGTTCAATGTGAACAATGCCGGGGAAGGCGTATAAGCCGGCCGAGGTAGATCACCGATGTCGATGGTCGGAGTAGAGGCACAACAATGACAACGGCGGTAGGCGACTCAATCCGATATATGGTCGGTAAACCAAAAAAAAGGACCGGCCAAGCGACCGGTGGAGAGTGTAACACCCTCAGAATCGACCCTATGCAAGTTTTAGCAAAACCCGCCAAACCCGCATAGAAACGATTCAAAGGTGCCCACCAGGCACTTTCGTGCGGGTGGAAAACGAAGTAATAACATTACACAACAGTCCTCGATGGGACCCACAGAACAGATATATATACAGCAGCGACTCAAAGAGTCAAGAATACAGATATACGGTACAAAGATCCAAATCACCTTGCAAAGATACAGCGTCCGACTACGGACAAGATGCAAATGGGGCTAAGAGCCCTGAAGAATAACCAATGGCGTCCATAACCCTGCCCAGGCCAAGCCGGAAGGGTAACCCTGCTAACGACGTCGATCTCAAAACCTGCTTAAACAAAAGGGGTGCCGACAAAGGCAAAGGAAAAAGAGGAGCGTCAGTACTGAGGCCAGTACACGGCGAGGCTAGAATTCGGCGGTCCTCGCCTACATAGGTATGGTGGACTGAAGCGGCAGCGGCAACATGCACTAAACAACCTATAGAGACTCGATATAACTGGCGGCTATCAGAGAGGGGTAAGAAAGACCTATTCGGAACCAACCTGATTCTACCATCAAACAAACCCATCCTGGTGTTTCCCCCTCGAAACCAAACGAGGAAGTCAACCGAGGAACTCACACTGTTGGCAGTTTTATTTATTCAGTTATCGTTGCAGTAATTACTAGTCAGGTATAGATAATCATCCTGATAAAATAAGCAGTGGGCACTTTTAGTTAACCATTCCGTTGTAGTTGCGACACTTACTAGTCAAATACATTTAGCATGAGATATCCCAAAACCCAGAAGTTGTTGGTACTTTTATTCAGCCATTCCGTTGTAGTTGCAACACTTACTAGTCAGGTACAATTGTCGCAAGCGACAATCCAAACAAGCAATTATGGGCAGTATTATTTAGCCATTCCATTATAGTGAAGCTGATTACTAGTCATTATAAAGTCAAATTTATAGCACTACTTTAGTTATAGTTGTCTATGATCGAGATACTGTGCTCCAAGTCGTCCATAACCGCGGACACGGCTTTCAGAAAGTTTTACCCGGCTGGGGTGCACCAATAGCAACACACGCTCGATCAACCTCGGAAAAACCAAATCAAAACCCAACGAGGCCTTCACGACAAAGCAATCACAGGATTCAGAAATATTTCAGGGGGCCACCCCATTGAGTAGACCCGCAACGAAGTTAGCTGACTCCGAGACGGACTCAAGGTTTGCGTCAATGGCTGTAAACGACTGGGAACCCAAAACTGGGCTTGTCGATACCGCGAAAACATTCCGCTTACCTAAACAGTACAGTGTGCTCCTCGCACAATCGTAAATAAAGCAGTAGCATGGCATAAGTACAGGATCGTAAATAAAACATCAAACTAGTTTGTGGCCCCAAGGAATAAGAATAAATCATGCTCTGGCTCAGGGGGGTCCCATAATCCTCCCGGATGTGGATAGCGCGATAAATCAAGGAACAGGTATCAAGTACTCGGGGTCCTACGGGACACAAGTGGGCGTTCGGAAACCAAATATTATCTATCACCCACCGATGCCTCTGCTTACTTACTCCAATTTTAGTTGTTAAACAGAAATTAAAGTGAACGATAAGTAAAGCCATGATCATCTCCAACATCAACATGCGGCATTACTCCAACAAATGTGGCACTTGACGACACGCAACAACACTTGAGCAAGCGACTACGACGCGCAAATCCAACTATCTACCAAACAACAGGTAATAGGATGTGTCCAAGGCAATATAAGGCTGCAAGGGATATCACGGGTACGAAAACTAGAGCATCGCAACACAGATATCAATAGATCAACAGGAGGGAATACATACTATAAAAGTAAGATAGGTAGAAAGGGGGAGATGCTCGCCTAAAAACATTGTCGAAGGTTCATCCGAAGATCGGGTCGACACTCGCATCAACTCAACGGCCTTATCCGCGAAGAAGCAAAACACTAGAATAAACACCGGATGCACTATTTAATGCTACGGCAAAATATCGGGCATGCTTATGATATGATGCATGGCATGGCAAAGGTGCAATGCAATTAGGTCATATTAAGCGGAACCGGGGTCCCGACAGTTAATTAAACGGTTCAAGTGGTTTAGAAACCCCGGAAATTAAATGTTGTTTTAACAAGGCAAAACAATGACACCGGTTCGCTACACAAATTTAAATGAGGCCAATATAAGGCGAGGTTTGCCCGCATATGGCACCATATTTAATTATAAGGTGAATCGGCGTAAGGCCCCCAAACCACACAAATATGCATGCGAGTATGACAATTTAATATGCAACAGGTTTTATGTTTAGCATTTATAAAATAGGGGTTCGGATAAGGGTCACACATTAGGGTTCGACAGATCTTGGGGTTCCGGGGTTCGGGGTTCGGTCTCAGGGTTCGACGGGGGGAACGGCTCGACGAGATCGGGATCGGTACGGGAAGGAGGTCTTGTCTCAACCGGGAAGCAGGACTTGGTTGGCGTCGGGGCTGCATCGGTCTCGCCCTGGTCGGTGTCGATCTTGTCGCATCCGCGGTCGGTTACTTGAAGGAGCATTGGTGTTCCGCGGCGAAGTGCTTGTCGTACCGGTGGCGATCTTGGCAGTCATCGGGTCAGGGAGCGGTTCTCGGCGGACTGGTTGGTTCCACGTCGGCGTAATTGGTGTTGCGTGAAGAATATCTCCGGGTTCAGGGTCTCGGCCACCGGATCCGTGATCGGTCTTCGGGAGCGGCTGAACTTGGGATCCGTGGAGTAGATCTTGTCGCACGGGCGTCCTGGTAGGCGAACTTTTCGGTTCCGCGGTTTCGATTGTCGGGGTCGGACTCGGGTCTCGGCATTGGGAGATCTTGGTGTTCCGTGACGGAGAACTTGGTTTCCGGGGTAGGCGATCTTGTCGTCAAAGGCGAACTTATATCCGCACCGATGGTTCTCGGGTTGGGTCGATGGCGAACTTGGGGATTAACGCCGAGGTCGTCGAGTGGTGCCATGTATCGTCTTTGGAATCATTGGCTTCGAGCCGGACTTGTCGGCACGATTTGAGTTGGTGATTAGCTTTCAACGACACCAGATACTCGTGGCCATAGGGAAAAACGTCGCAGGCAACTCCTACCAGAGAACTGAAGCACACCACGACAACCGTCTGAGGGAACCACACAACAAACACAGGCAGATGCCGACGGGGTGCAGTCTCGCTCGCGGTGGCACTGGCGACACACGCGAGCAAGGGAAACAGTAGCGCCGCAGGAGGCGCTCGGCTACAGCAGGGAGGGGGCCTGGTGCGGGACGACGGAGGAGCTCGTCGGCGCCGGGGCGGCGGCTCGACGATGACGGGGAGGCGCCGGAGACGGGCGGTTGACGAGCGGGATCGGGCTCAGGGGCGAGCTCGCCGGCGGGGACGCGGGGGAGGAAGGCGCCGCGGGAGGAGGTGAGCGGTCGCCGCGGCGTGTTGTGAGGCGGGCGGTCGCCATGAGGCCCGGCGGCGCTGGAGGACCCGGCTCGGCGGGGCAGGAGGTTGGCGGCTCGGCGGAGGCGGGCAGCATGCAGCGGAGGTGCTCGGCGGCGAGTGCGGACCAGCGGGAGGAGGCGGCGGTTAGGGAGGGTGGCGGCGGGCGGGAGCGGTGGTGAGGCGGGCGGGCAGCGGGAGCGGTGAGGCGGCGAGGCGGCGAGGCGGTGGTGAGGCGGGCGGGCGGCGGGGCAGCGGGGAGCGGTGGTGAGGGCGAGGTGGGGCAAGGGGAGGCGGTGGTGAGGCGGGCGGGCAGGGGAGTGGTGAGGAGAAGAAGAGGTTGAGGAGGAGGCGGCGGAGGAGGAGACGGCGTCAGAGGTGGACCAGGGAGGATGGGCGCGTGGGATGGTTTGCTGTGGGGTGGGGGTTCGGTGTGTGGTGTGTGGTGTGTGGTGGGTTGAGAGGAGGTGAGGTGTCAGCAGCTGATTGGAGGGGGTGAGGGAGAGAGGTGAGGTGGCGAGAGAGGATAGGCTGGGGTGAGGTGGAGGTAGGGTGGGTAGACTAGGTCTGGGTGGAAAAAGGGTTTTAGGGTGGACCGATTTTTCTGGGGGTGGTCGTTCGGGTCGAATCGGCCCGCCCTCTACTGCCCCCACTAAAATAATTAAATATTTTGTTGGTTTAAAACAAAGCTTTTGCAACTCGATAGCAACAAAACAAAAATAATCCGGTGACCCGGGTTTTGCGTTTGAACAAAGTCGGGGCGTTTAGAAAATAAAGACAGGTCTTTCGGCAATTAGTTTTATGCAAGCAAATGCAAGGTGATGACGATGCTCAAATGCAATGCGGCATGATGACATGAGCATGCGGTCATGATGATAAAATGCACAAAAACAACGCGATTTTCTAGTAGTGGTTTTGCGGGATGCCACAGAGAGAAAAAACGATTTAGAGATCGAAAAAGACTCACTAGGACAGCCGATCATAGATCGGCGGGCGAACCCTGCCCCCGGCATAGATCATAGAGATCGATCCTCCCCGAGGGAGGCGCGATAGAAGCGTGCGGCTAGGGTTTGGACCGGTTAGGCTGATACCACCAAAGAATATGAGTTTGACAGAATATGATGGATGTATTCTTGAGTCTCATAGACGAGTATATATAGGCATGCAGATAATCATCTTGTAGTACACGTCAAGTTAAGATTATACGTAAACAGATCTAACTCTATGTAACCTACCATAACCACCGTATATGCCTAATACTCTAACACTTTGGACAGCGAGCCTTTGTCGAAGCAGGGTTTGAGCCTCTCAAGTCTAAAATTTATAAACCCTGTCTTCATTGGCTCGCGATATATGCACCGCGTGTACCCTTCTTCCTGGTTCGTGGTTCATCCTATTTACGCTCTTCCACCTACCTTGCCCTCTCCGTCACACTCAGCTGCCTATGTATAGTAGGAACTCCATCACACCACATAGCATCTCATACCTAGTACTCCCTCCGATCCTAAATAAGTGTCGCGGTTTTGAACTAGAGTTAGTTCAAAACCGCGACAGTTATTTAGGATCGGAGGGAGTACAACACAAGACACTAGCGAAGTCTTGCTGACCATGAATATTGTCCTCATGCTGCTCTGCCTCACGCTAGCGAAGTCTTCTCTTCAAGACATATAGTCACCTCAGAGCACAGAGCCGATGCATGTTCGGCAGACAAGAAGATCGTGTTCGTTGGCATGAGAGGCATGGGGAACCAACCGAGACGCGCGACCGCGGGTGGCGGATACTGTAGGGGGATTGGCAACAACGGCTCCCTCGTCCTCACCAGCATCAAGGGACCGGTCAGCAGGGCTAGGGGCAGTGTGGGGAGTGTCAAGATGGTGGGCTGCGCTGGTGTTGCTGCTATACGAGATGCATCTGATGGAGCTGCCACATGCAGCTCCTGATCTTCTTCAACCTCTCAACCCCTCTCTAATCTCTCATACAAGAACACACGCAAGAGAACAAGAACTCAAGAACACACACACACACCTCACCAAGGAGAAATCTTGCTTTGCATTTTCCCTCCCGGTGAGACCACTTTGGCTACATTGTTTTGCTCGGCCCTTACGGCCTCCCTTTTCCTTTCCATTTTCCAGCTTAAATACCCGTACAAGGATTGGATACATGCAGCCAGTAGTGCCGCTACTCACGCCACTCACACATGACCAGCTCCACGACCTGCATGCACCCACGTTTAGCTCCTGTGCGGCTCCTCTTCAACGGCCGCACGACCAGGCCAACTTGATCCATGCATTTAGCTTGCCACTAATCAACTTGACTAATTCTAACAACTCGTGCATGCACTACTCCACTAATGGCTTGCAATCTGGCCGCTGACTACACTCTATATCGTTTAGTGCTGTCCACTCTTGCCGATCTGCCTCTCTGCCATGTTTATGCATACAACTTGCTAGAACTTAGCCGACCACTAAAAACTACACATCATGCAATTCTAAACTTAATACTTGCTAACAAGATTTGTTCCAACAGCATCCGGCACCCTTGAGCCGGTGTGGTTGTCTAACTAGCTGGTGGTGCTGGTATACTAAGCGGGCATTAATTTTCAGCTAAACCGGAACATGCAGGAAAACGATTTGAGCCCTATACACCGAATGGAGGGAGTAGCATTCTTCCACATCACATGGACCAGGTGATCAGGAAAACGAATTGGGCATTTTTCCACATCACAAGAGAACTCAATTTTGCACCGATGTCTTTTGGTAATCTGGATGTAGTCTGTGTCCACCAAGCCCGTTGAGGAAGATCCATGACCAGGGTTTGCCGTAATGGTTATTGTTTCTTTGATGTTAGTATCAATTTCCCATTTTCCAGGGCTTGGGGCACGATCCTTCTTGCCTTCAAGGCAGGAGTGATAATGTTGAAAATATCCGGAGCAATATCTCTTCAATGTATTTAGTATTAATAAATTTATCATTCCAGAAGAAGCATCTCTCTCCATTGCCTAGATTTTAGCCGCGACATTGAAAATATGTTGTATTGTATCTTCTGTTGGGCAAGAGAGGGCACACCATGGTTTTTTTCTCTTCTGCACGCAAGTTCCATGAGGTTTTACCGCATGGACAGTCGCTTTAACTCCCGATCTCTCAAAAGCTCGGTCGAAAATAAAACGTTGTTAGAACTCAACAAATTCCGAGAAAAAAATATACAACTACTCATATGTTTAGTATATAAATGTTAATTCACTACAGGAATGGCGTCGTGTGCCGACGGCAGGGAGATACGCCGACGGCCAAAGGTCGGGGCCGTCGGCGTAGAACCGGGCCAGGCCAGCCCAGCTTCCGAACCCTCGGCGTACCGCAGCCGTCGGCGTAGCGGCACGTACGCCGAGGGTGGCCGTCGGCGTAAACTTAGCCCTCGGCGTACGGGGTGGCCGCGTGGCACTAGTCAGGCCAGGCCGGTACATGCCCTAACGGCGTCAGCATTACGCCGAGAGCCGCTGTCGGCATAGGCTACGCCGACGGTCACCCTCGGCGTACGTCCTGCCTACGCCGACGGTGACCCTCGGCGTACCTATGAACTTTTTTTTCCTTACCAAATTATTTGTATTTAATTAATTATTTAGGTTCTATTTTATCAATTGGATGGATTCGTAGCCTCCGAATAATAGTCTTCACGCCCACATAAAATGTCGAATCTTCTCACAAGTTGAGAAATTTGCATGTTTGTGTGTTATTATCACATGTGCATGAAATTTATATTTCACAAATTTTGTGAAGTTGTTCAAAGATTCAATCACATGTGCTGTCCCCTCGCATGCATGCGGAAGCGAGGTTCGGGCCCGTATGAGGTGGAATCTCCCGTCGAGGTGAAACCGGGTAGGATAGTGCCCCAACTTGTGAGCCAACATGGTTTGACATCACCCTATGACCTAAACAAACACAAAACAAGAGAGAGCTACGCCGGGCTAACCCTGTCAGAGGAACGTCTAGGGGGTAGACGATCCGAGTGTGCACAGATCTGGGTTTCGCCGGAGGAAGGCCACGAGAACATCGGAATGAGATGAAAACTTGGATGTGCCCCTAGCATATGTGTGTGTGGGTGTGGTTAGAGGTTGGTATATATAGGTGCTTGCATGTGTCCCCCTCGCATGCGCTCTAACCTAGAGGCGAAGGTTAGGGCCCGTATGAGGTGGAATCTCCCGTCGAGGTGAAACCGGGTAGGATAGTGCCCCAACTTGTGAGCCAACATGGTTTGACATCACCCTATGACCTAAACAAACACAAAACAAGAGAGAGCTACGCTGGGCTACCTGCCGAGGAACGTCTAGGGGGTAGACGATCCGAGTGCACAGAGATCGTGGTTTCACGGGAGGAAGACCACGAGAACATCGGAATGAGATGAAAACTTGCATGTGCCCCTAGCATATGTGTGTGTGTGGGTGTGGTTAGAGGTTGGTATATAGGTGCTTGCATGTGTCCCCTCGCATGCATGCGCCTAACCTAGAGGCGAAGGTTAGGGCCGTATGAGGGTGGAATCTCCCGTCGAGGTGAAACCGGGTAGGATAGTGCCCCAACTTGTGAGCCAACATGGTTTGACATCACCCTATGACCTAAACAAACACAAAACAAGAGAGAGCTACGGGCTACCCTGTCGAGGAACGTCTAGGGGTAGCGATCCGAGTGTGCACAGAGATCAGGGTTTCGCCGGAGGAAGACCACGAGAACATCGGAATGAGATGAAAACTTGCATGTGCCCCTAGCATATGTGTGTGTGTGGGTGTGGTTAGAGGTCGGTATATCTAGGTGCTTGAATGTGTCCCCCCTCGCATGCATGCGCTCTAACCTAGAGGCGAAGGTTCCGGGCCCGTATGAGGTGGAATCTCCCGTCGAGGTGAAACCGGTAGGATAGTGCCCCAACTTGTGAGCCAACATGGTTTGACATCACCCTATGACCTAAACAAACACAAAACAAGAGAGAGCTACGGGCTACCCCTGTCGGAGGAGCCTAGGGGGTGAGCGATCCGAGTGTGCAGAGATCGTGGTTTCACGGAGGAAGACCACGAGAACATCGGAATGAGATGAAAACTTGCATGTGCCCCTAGCATATGTGTGTGTGTGGTGTGGTTAGAGGTTGGTATATATAGGTGCTTGCATGTGTCCCCTCGCATGCATGCGCCTAACCTAGAGGCGAAGGTTCCGGCCCAGATGAGGGTGGAATCTCTGCCGAGGTGAAACCGCAGGATAGTGCCCCAACTTGTGAGCCAACATGGTTTGACATCACCCTATGACCTAAACAAACACAAAACAAGAGAGAGCTACTGGCTACCTCGCCGAGGAACGCCTAGGGGGTAGACGATCCGAGTGTGCACAGAGATCGTGGTTTCACGGAGGAAGACCACGAGAACATCGGAATGAGATGAAAACTTGCATGTGCCCCTAGCATATGTGTGTGTGTGTGTGGTTAGAGGTTGGTATATAGGTGCTTGCATGTCCCCTCGCATGCATGCGCCTAACCTAGAGGCGAAGGTTCCGCCCGTATGAGGGTGGAATCTCCCGTCGAGGTGAAACCGCAGGATAGTGCCCCAACTTGTGAGCCAACATGGTTTGACATCACCCTATGACCTAAACAAACACAAAACAAGAGAGAGCTACTGGCTACCCCTGGAGGAACGTCTAGGGGGTGACGATCCGAGTGCACAGAGATCGTGGTTTCACGAGGAAGACCACGAGAACATCGGAATGAGATGAAAACTTGCATGTGCCCCTAGCATATGTGTGTGTGTGGTGTGGTTAGAGGTTGGTATATATAGGTGCTTGCATGTGTCCCCTCGCATGCATGCGCCTAACCTAGAGGCGAAGGTTCCGGCCAGATGAGGGTGGAATCTCCCGTCGAGGTGAAACCGGTAGGATAGTGCCCCAACTTGTGAGCCAACATGGTTTGACATCACCCTATGACCTAAACAAACACAAAACAAGAGAGAGCTACGCCGGCTACCCTGCCGAGGAACGCCTAGGGGTAGACGATCCGAGTGCACAGAGATCGTGGTTTCACGAGGAAGACCACGAGAACATCGGAATGAGATGAAAACTTGCATGTGCCCCTAGCATATGTGTGTGTGTGGGTGTGGTTAGAGGTTGGTATATAGGTGCTTGCATGTGTCCCCCTCGCATGCATGCGCCTAACCTAGAGGCGAAGGTTCCGGCCCAGATGAGGGTGGAATCTCCCGTCGAGGTGAAACCGGTAGGATAGTGCCCCAACTTGAGCCAACATGGTTTGACATCACCCTATGACCTAAACAAACACAAAACAAGAGAGAGCTACTGGCTACCCTGTCCGAGGAACGCCTAGGGGGTAGACGATCCGAGTGTGCACAGAGATCGTGGTTTCACGAGGAAGACCACGAGAACATCGGAATGAGATGAAAACTTGCATGTGCCCCTAGCATATGTGTGTGTGTGGGTGTGGTTAGAGGTTGGTATATATAGGTGCTTGCATGTGTCCCCTCGCATGCATGCGCCTAACCTAGAGGCGAAGGTTCCGCCCGATGAGGGTGGAATCTCCCGTCGAGGTGAAACCGGTAGGATAGTGCCCCAACTTGTGAGCCAACATGGTTTGACATCACCCTATGACCTAAACAAACACAAAACAAGAGAGAGCTACGCTGGCTACTCGCCGAGGAACGCCTAGGGGGTAGACGATCCGAGTGTGCACAGAGATCGTGGTTTCACGAGGAAGACCACGAGAACATCGGAATGAGATGAAAACTTGCATGTGCCCCTAGCATATGTGTGTGTGTGGGTGTGGTTAGAGGTTGGTATATATAGGTGCTTGCATGTGTCCCCCTCGCATGCGCTCTAACCTAGAGGCGAAGGTTCCGCCCATGAGGGTGGAATCTCCCGCCGAGGTGAAACCGGTAGGATAGTGCCCCAACTTGTGAGCCAACATGGTTTGACATCACCCTATGACCTAAACAAACACAAAACAAGAGAGAGCTACGCTGGCTACCTCATGAGGAACGCCTAGGGGGTAGACGATCCGAGTGTGCACAGAGATCGTGGTTTCACGAGGAAGACCACGAGAACATCGGAATGAGATGAAAACTTGCATGTGCCCCTAGCATATGTGTGTGTGTGTGTGGTTAGAGGTTGGTATATATAGGTGCTTGCATGTGTCCCCTCGCATGCATGCGCCTAACCTAGAGGCGAAGGTTCCGCCCGTATGAGGGTGGAATCTCCCGTCGAGGTGAAACCGGTAGGATAGTGCCCCAACTTGTGAGCCAACATGGTTTGACATCACCCTATGACCTAAACAAACACAAAACAAGAGAGAGCTACGCCGGGCTACCTGAGGAACGTCTAGGGGGTAGACGATCCGAGTGTGCACAGAGATCGTGGTTTCACGAGGAAGACCACGAACATCGGAATGAGATGAAAACTTGCATGTGCCCCTAGCATATGTGTGTGTGTGTGTGGTTAGAGGTTGGTATATAGGTGCTTGCATGTGTCCCCCTCGCATGCATGCGCCTAACCTAGAGGCGAAGGTTCCGGCCCGTATGAGGGTGGAATCTCCCGCCGAGGTGAAACCGCAGGATAGTGCCCCAACTTGTGAGCCAACATGGTTTGACATCACCCTATGACCTAAACAAACACAAAACAAGAGAGAGCTACCGGGCTACCTCTCTGGGAGGAACGCCTAGGGGGTAGACGATCCGAGTGTGCACAGAGATCGTGGTTTCACGAGGAAGACCACGAGAACATCGGAATGAGATGAAAACTTGCATGTGCCCCTAGCATATGTGTGTGTGTGGGTGTGGTTAGAGGTTGGTATATATAGGTGCTTGCATGTGTCCCCTCGCATGCATGCGCCTAACCTAGAGGCGAAGGTTCCGGCCCAGTATGAGGGTGGAATCTCCCCGAGGTGAAACCGTAGGATAGTGCCCCAACTTGTGAGCCAACATGGTTTGACATCACCCTATGACCTAAACAAACACAAAACAAGAGAGAGCTACCTGGCTACCCCCGGAGGAACGCCTAGGGGGTAGACGATCCGAGTGTGCACAGAGATCGTGGTTTCACGAGGAAGACCACGAGAACATCGGAATGAGATGAAAACTTGCATGTGCCCCTAGCATATGTGTGTGTGTGGGTGTGGTTAGAGGTTGGTATATAGGTGCTTGCATGTGTCCCCCTCGCATGCATGCGCTCTAACCTAGAGGCGAAGGTTCCGCCCAGATGGGTGGAATCTCCCGTCGAGGTGAAACCGCAGGATAGTGCCCCAACTTGTGAGCCAACATGGTTTGACATCACCCTATGACCTAAACAAACACAAAACAAGAGAGAGCTACGCCGGCTACCCTGTCGAGGAACGTCTAGGGGGTAGACGATCCGAGTGTGCACAGAGATCGTGGTTTCACGAGGAAGACCACGAGAACATCGGAATGAGATGAAAACTTGCATGTGCCCCTAGCATATGTGTGTGTGGGTGTGGTTAGAGGTTGGTATATAGGTGCTTGCATGTGTCCCCCTCGCATGCATGCGCTCTAACCTAGAGGCGAAGGTTCCGCCCGTATGAGGGTGGAATCTCCCCGAGGTGAAACCGGTAGGATAGTGCCCCAACTTGTGAGCCAACATGGTTTGACATCACCCTATGACCTAAACAAACACAAAACAAGAGAGAGCCACTGGCTACCTCGGAGGAACGTCTAGGGGGTAGACGATCCGAGTGCACAGAGATCGTGGTTTCACGGAGGAAGACCACGAGAACATCGGAATGAGATGAAAACTTGCATGTGCCCCTAGCATATGTGTGTGTGTGGTGTGGTTAGAGGTTGGTATATATAGGTGCTTGCATGTGTCCCCTCGCATGCATGCGCTCTAACCTAGAGGCGAAGGTTCCGGCCCGTATGAGGGTGGAATCTCCCGTCGAGGTGAAACCGGTAGGATAGTGCCCCAACTTGTGAGCCAACATGGTTTGACATCACCCTATGACCTAAACAAACACAAAACAAGAGAGAGCTACATGGGCTACCTCGTCGGAGGAACGTCTAGGGGGTAGACGATCCGAGTGTGCAGAGATCGTGGTTTCACGAGGAAGACCACGAACATCGGAATGAGATGAAAACTTGCATGTGCCCCTAGCATATGTGTGTGTGTGGGTGTGGTTAGAGGTTGGTATATAGGTGCTTGCATGTGTCCCCTCGCATGCATGCGCCTAACCTAGAGGCGAAGGTTCCGCCCAGTATGAGGGTGGAATCTCCCGCCGAGGTGAAACCGCAGGATAGTGCCCCAACTTGTGAGCCAACATGGTTTGACATCACCCTATGACCTAAACAAACACAAAACAAGAGAGAGCTACGCCGGGCTACCCCTGTCAGAGGAACGTCTAGGGGGGTAGACGATCCGAGTGTGCACAGAGATCAGGGTTTCGCCGGAGGAAGACCACGAGAACATCGGAATGAGATGAAAACTTGCATGTGCCCCTAGCATGTGTGTGTGTGTGGGTGTGGTTAGAGGTTGGTATATATAGGTGCTTGCATGTGTCCCCCCTCGCATGCATGCGCTCTAACCTAGAGGCGAAGGTTCCGGGCCCGTATGAGGGTGGAATCTCCCCGTCGAGGTGAAACCGTGTAGGATAGTGACCCAACTTGTCAGCCAACATGGTTTGACATCACCCTATGACCTAAACAAACACAAAACAAGAGAGAGCTACGCCGGGCTACCTCGCCGAGAGGAACGCCTAGGGGGTAGACGATCCGAGTGTGCACAGAGATCGTGGTTTCACGAGGAAGACCACGAGAACATCGGAATGAGATGAAAACTTGCATGTGCCCCTAGCATATGTGTGTGTGTGGGTGTGGTTAGAGGTTGGTATATAGGTGCTTGCATGTGTCCCCTCGCATGCATGCGCTCTAACCTAGAGGCGAAGGTTCGGCCCAGTATGAGGGTGGAATCTCCCCGAGGTGAAACCGGCAGGATAGTGCCCCAACTTGTGAGCCAACATGGTTTGACATCACCCTATGACCTAAACAAACACAAAACAAGAGAGAGCTACTGGCTACCCCTCAGAGGAACGTCTAGGGGGGTAGACGATCCGAGTGTGCACAGAGATCAGGGTTTCGCCGGAGGAAGACCACGAGAACATCGGAATGAGATGAAAACTTGCATGTGCCCCTAGCATATGTGTGTGTGTGGGTGTGGTTAGAGGTTGGTATATATAGGTGCTTGAATGTGTCCCCCCTCGCATGCATGCGCTCTAACCTAAATGAGGGTTAGGGCCCGTATGAGGTGGAATCTCCCGTCGAGGTGAAACGGGTAGGATAGTGCCCCAACTTGTGAGCCAACATGGTTTGACATCACCCTATGACCTAAACAAACACAAAACAAGAGAGAGCTACGCGGGCTACCTGTCGGAGGAACGTCTAGGGGTAGGCGATCCGAGTGTGCAGAGATCGTGGTTTCACGGAGGAAGACCACGAGAACATCGGAATGAGATGAAAACTTGCATGTGCCCCTAGCATATGTGTGTGTGTGGGTGGTTAGAGGTTGGTATATAGGTGCTTGCATGTGTCCCCTCGCATGCATGCGCTCTAACCTAGAGGCGAAGGTTTCGTGCCCGTATGAGGGTGCAATCTCCCCGTCGAGGTGAAACCGGGTAGGATAGTGCCCCAACTTGTGAGCCAACATGGTTTGACATCACCCTATGACCTAAACAAACACAAAACAAGAGAGAGCTACTGGCTACCCTGTCGGAGGAACGTCTAGGGGGTAGACGATCCGAGTGTGCAGAGATCGTGGTTTCGAGGGAAGACCACGAGAACATCGGAATGAGATGAAAACTTGCATGTGCCCCTAGCATATGTGTGTGTGTGGGTGTGGTTAGAGGTTGGTATATATAGGTGCTTGCATGTGTCCCCTCGCATGCATGCGCTCTAACCTAGAGGCGAAGGTTAGGGCAGTATGAGGGTGGAATCTCCCGTCGAGGTGAAACCGGGTAGGATAGTGCCCCAACTTGTGAGCCAACATGGTTTGACATCACCCTATGACCTAAACAAACACAAAACAAGAGAGAGCTACGCGGGCTACCTATGGGAGGAGCGTCTAGGGGGTAGGCAGTGTGCAGAGATCGTGGTTTCACGGGAGGAAGACCACGAGAACATCGGAATGAGATGAAAACTTGCATGTGCCCCTAGCATATGTGTGTGTGTGGGTGTGGTTAGAGGTTGGTATATAGGTGCTTGCATGTGTCCCCCTCGCATGCATGCGCTCTAACCTAGGCGAAGGTTAGGGCCCGTATGAGGTGGAATCTCCCGTCGAGGTGAAACCGGGTAGGATAGTGCCCCAACTTGTGAGCCAACATGGTTTGACATCACCCTATGACCTAAACAAACACAAAACAAGAGAGAGCTACGCCGGGCTACCCCTGTCAGAGGAACGTCTAGGGGGGTAGACGATCCGAGTGTGCAGAGATCAGGGTTTCGCCGGAGGAAGACCACGAGAACATCGGAATGAGATGAAAACTTGCATGTGCCCCTAGCATATGTGTGTGTGTGGGTGTGGTTAGAGGTTGGTATATATAGGTGCTTGCATGTGTCCCCCCTCGCATGCATGCGCTCTAACCTAGAGGCGAAGGTTCCGGGCCCGTATGAGGGTGGAATCTCCCCGTCGAGGTGAAACCGGGTAGGATAGTGCCCCAACTTGTGAGCCAACATGGTTTGACATCACCCTATGACCTAAACAAACACAAAACAAGAGAGAGCTACGCCGGGCTACCCCTGTCGAGGAGCGTCTAGGGGTAGACGATCCAGTGTGCACAGAGATCGTGGTTTGTGGGAGGAAGACCACGAGAACATCGGAATGAGATGAAAACTTGCATGTGCCCCTAGCATATGTGTGTGTGTGTGGGTGTGGTTAGAGGTTGGTATATATAGGTGCTTGCATGTGTCCCCCCTCGCATGCATGCGCTCTAACCTAGAGGCGAAGGTTAGGGCCCGTATGAGGTGGAATCTCCCGTCGAGGTGAAACCGGTAGGATAGTGCCCCAACTTGTGAGCCAACATGGTTTGACATCACCCTATGACCTAAACAAACACAAAACAAGAGAGAGCTACGGGGCTACCCGGAGGCGTCTAGGGGTGGCAGTCCGAGTGCCAGAGATCGGGGTTTCGGGAGGAAGACCACGAGAACATCGGAATGAGATGAAAACTTGCATGTGCCCCTAGCATATGTGTGTGTGTGGGTGTGGTTAGAGGTTGGTATATATAGGTGCTTGCATGTGTCCCCTCGCATGCATGCGCTCTAACCTAGAGGCGAAGGTTAGGGCCCGTATGAGGGTGGAATCTCCCGTCGAGGTGAAACCGGGTAGGATAGTGCCCCAACTTGTGAGCCAACATGGTTTGACATCACCCTATGACCTAAACAAACACAAAACAAGAGAGAGCTACTGGCTACCCTGTCGGAGGAGCGTCTAGGGGGTAGACGATCCAGTGTGCAGAGATCGTGGTTTGTGGGAGGAAGACCACGAGAACATCGGAATGAGATGAAAACTTGCATGTGCCCCTAGCATATGTGTGTGTGTGTGGGTGTGGTTAGAGGTTGGTATAGGTGCTTGGATGTGTCCCCCCTCGCATGCATGCGCTCTAACCTAGATAAGGTTAGGGCCCGTGAGGTGGAATCTCCCGTCGAGGTGAAACCGGGTAGGATAGTGCCCCAACTTGTGAGCCAACATGGTTTGACATCACCCTATGACCTAAACAAACACAAAACAAGAGAGAGCTACGCGGGCTACCTGTCGGAACGTCTAGGGGTAGACGATCCGAGTGTGCCAGAGATCGTGGTTTCACGGAGGAAGACCACGAGAACATCGGTATGAGATGAAAACTTGCATGTGCCCCTAGCATATGTGTGTGTGTGGGTGTGGTTAGAGGTTGGTATATATAGGTGCTTGCATGTGTCCCCCCTCGCATGCATGCGCTCTAACCTAGAGGCGAAGGTTCGGGCCCGTATGAGGTGGAATCTCCCGTCGAGGTGAAACCGGGTAGGATAGTGCCCCAACTTGTGAGCCAACATGGTTTGACATCACCCTATGACCTAAACAAACACAAAACAAGAGAGAGCTACGCCGGGCTACCCCTGTCAGAGGAACGTCTAGGGGGTAGACGATCCGAGTGTGCACAGAGATCAGGGTTTCGCCGGAGGAAGACCACGAGAACATCGGAATGAGATGAAAACTTGCATGTGCCCCTAGCATATGTGTGTGTGTGGGTGTGGTTAGAGGTTGGTATATATAGGTGCTTGCATGTGTCCCCCCTCGCATGCATGCGCTCTAACCTAGAGGCGAAGGTTCCGGGCCCGTATGAGGGTGGAATCTCCCCGTCGAGGTGAAACCGGGTAGGATAGTGCCCCAACTTGTGAGCCAACATGGTTTGACATCACCCTATGACCTAAACAAACACAAAACAAGAGAGAGCTACGCCGGGCTACCCCTGTCAGAGGAACGTCTAGGGGGGTAGACGATCCGAGTGTGCACAGAGATCAGGGTTTCGCCGGAGGAAGACCACGAGAACATCGGAATGAGATGAAAACTTGCATGTGCCCCTAGCATATGTGTGTGTGTGTGGGTGTGGTTAGAGGTTGGTATATATAGGTGCTTGCATGTGTCCCCCCTCGCATGCATGCGCTCTAACCTAGAGGCGAAGATTCTGGGCCGGTATGAGGGTGGAATCTCACCGTCGAGGTGAAACCGGGTAGGATAGTGCCCCAACTTGTGAGCCAACATGGTTTGACATCACCCTATGACCTAAACAAACACAAAACAAGAGAGAGCTACGCCGGGCTACCCCTGTCAGAGGAACGTCTAGGGGGGTAGACGATCCGAGTGTGCACAGAGATCAGGGTTTCGCCGGAGGAAGACCACGAGAACATCGGAATGAGATGAAAACTTGCATGTGCCCCTAGCATATGTGTGTGTGGGTGTGGTTAGAGGTTGGTATATATAGGTGCTTGCATGTGTCCCCTCTCGCATGCATGCGCTCTAACCTAGAGGCGAAGGTTAGGGCCCGTATGAGGTGGAATCTCCCGTCGAGGTGAAACCGGGTAGGATAGTGCCCCAACTTGTGAGCCAACATGGTTTGACATCACCCTATGACCTAAACAAACACAAAACAAGAGAGCTACCGGGCTACCTGTCAGAGGAACGTCTAGGGGGGTAGACGATCCGAGTGTGCACAGAGATCAGGGTTTCGCCGGAGGAAGACCACGAGAACATCGGAATGAGATGAAAACTTGCATGTGCCCCTAGCATATGTGTGTGTGTGTGTGGGTGTGGTTAGAGGTAGGTATATATAGGTGCTTGCATGTGTCCCCCCTCGCATGCATGCGCTCTAACCTAGAGGCGAAGGTTCCGGGCCCGTATGAGGGTGGAATCTCCCCGTCTAGGTGAAACCGGGTAGGATAGTGCCCCAACTTGTGAGCCAACATGGTTTGACATCACCCTATGACCTAAACAAACACAAAACAAGAGAGAGCTACGCCGGGCTACCCCTGTCAGAGGAACGTCTAGGGGGGTAGACGATCCGAGTGTGCACAGAGATCAGGGTTTCGCCGGAGGAAGACCACGAGAACATCGGAATGAGATGAAAACTTGCATGTGCCCCTAGCATATGTGTGTGTGTGGGTGTGGTTAGAGGTTGGTATATATAGGTGCTTGCATGTGTCCCCCCTCGCATGCATGCGCTCTAACCTAGAGGCGAAGGTTTCGGGCCCGTATGAGGGTGGAATCTCCCCGTCTAGGTGAAACCGGGTAGGATAGTGCCCCAACTTGTGAGCCAACATGGTTTGACATCACCCTATGACCTAAACAAACACAAAACAAGAGAGCTACTGGGCTACCTGTCGGAGGAACGTCTAGGGGGTGAGCGATCCAGAGTGCACAGAGATCGGGGTTCATGGGAGGAAGACCACGAGAACATCGGAATGAGATGAAAACTTGCATGTGCCCCTAGCATATGTGTGTGTGTGGGTGTGGTTAGAGGTTGGTATATATCGGTGCTTGCCTGTGTCGCACCTCGCATGAATGCGCTCGAACCGCTTGGCGAAGGGTCGGGCCCGTATGAGGTGGAATCTCCCGTCTAGGTGAAACCGGGTAGGATAGTGCCCCAACTTGTGAGCCAACATGGTTTGACATCACCCTATGACCTAAACAAACACAAAACAAGAGAGCTACGCGGGCTACCTGTCGGAGGAGCGTCTAGGGGGTAGGCGATCCGAGTGCCAGAGATCGTGGTTTCACGGGAGGAAGACCACGAGAACATCGAATGAGATGAAAACTTGCATGTGCCCCTAGCATATGTGTGTGTGTGGGTGTGGTTAGAGGTTGGTATATATAGGTGCTTGCATGTGTCCCCCCTCGCATGCATGCGCTCTAACCTAGAGGCGAAGGTTCCAGGTCCGTATGAGGGTGGAATCTCCCCGTCTAGGTGAAACCGGTAGGATAGTGCCCCAACTTGTGAGCCAACATGGTTTGACATCACCCTATGACCTAAACAAACACAAAACAAGAGAGAGCTACGGGCTACCTGTCGGAGGAACGTCTAGGGGGTAGGCGATCCGAGTGTGCACAGAGATCGTGGTTTGTGGGAGGAAGACCACGAGAACATCGGAATGAGATGAAAACTTGCATGTGCCCCTAGCATATGTGTGTGTGTGGGTGTGGTTATAGGTTGGTATATATAGGTGCTTGCATGTGTCCCCTCGCATGCATGCGCTCTAACCTAGAGGCGAAGGTTAGGGCCCGTATGAGGGTGGAATCTCCCGTCGAGGTGAAACCGGTAGGATAGTGCCCCAACTTGTGAGCCAACATGGTTTGACATCACCCTATGACCTAAACAAACACAAAACAAGAGAGAGCTACGGGCTACCCTGTCGGAGGAACGTCTAGGGGGTAGGCGATCCGAGTGTGCCAGAGATCGGGGTTTCGGGAGGAAGACCACGAGAACATCGGAATGAGATGAAAACTTGCATGTGCCCCTAGCATATGTGTGTGTGTGGGTGTGGTTAGAGGTTGGTATATATAGGTGCTTGCATGTGTCCCCCGCATGCATGCGCTCTAACCTAGAGCGAAGGTTAGGGCCCGTATGAGGTGGAATCTCCCGTCGAGGTGAAACCGGGTAGGATAGTGCCCCAACTTGTGAGCCAACATGGTTTGACATCACCCTATGACCTAAACAAACACAAAACAAGAGAGAGCTGGCTACCTGGCTGGAGGAACGTCTAGGGGGTAGGCGATCCGAGTGTGCACAGAGATCGGGGTTTCACGAGGAAGACCACGAGAACATCGGAATGAGATGAAAACTTGCATGTGCCCCTAGCATATGTGTGTGTGTGGGTGTGGTTAGAGGTTGGTATATATAGGTGCTTGCATGTGTCCCCTCGCATGCATGCGCTCTAACCTAGAGGCGAAGGTTAGGGCCCGTATGAGGTGGAATCTCCCGTCGAGGTGAAACCGGTAGGATAGTGCCCCAACTTGTGAGCCAACATGGTTTGACATCACCCTATGACCTAAACAAACACAAAACAAGAGAGAGCTACGCGGGCTACCCTGTCGGAGGAACGTCTAGGGGGTAGGCGATCCGAGTGTGCACAGAGATCGAGGTTTCATGAGGAAGACCACGAGAACATCGGAATGAGATGAAAACTTGCATGTGCCCCTAGCATATGTGTGTGTGTGGGTGTGGTTAGAGGTTGGTATATATAGGTGCTTGCATGTGTCCCCCTCGCATGCATGCGCTCTAACCTAGAGGCGAAGGTTAGGGCCCGATGAGGGTGGAATCTCCCGTCGAGGTGAAACCGGTAGGATAGTGCCCCAACTTGTGAGCCAACATGGTTTGACATCACCCTATGACCTAAACAAACACAAAACAAGAGAGAGCTACGCGGGCTACCTGTCGAGGAACGTCTAGGGGGTAGACGATCCGAGTGTGCACAGAGATCGTGGTTTCACGGAGGAAGACCACGAGAACATCGGAATGAGATGAAAACTTGCATGTGCCCCTAGCATATGTGTGTGTGTGGGTGTGGTTAGAGGTTGGTATATATAGGTGCTTGCATGTGTCCCCTCGCATGCATGCGCTCTAACCTAGAGGCGAAGGTTCGGGCCCGTATGAGGGTGGAATCTCCGCCGAGGTGAAACCGGTAGGATAGTGCCCCAACTTGTGAGCCAACATGGTTTGACATCACCCTATGACCTAAACAAACACAAAACAAGAGAGAGCTACGCCGGCTACCTGTCGGAGGAACGTCTAGGGGGTGACGATCCGAGTGCACAGAGATCGGGGTTTCACGGAGGAAGACCACGAGAACATCGGAATGAGATGAAAACTTGCATGTGCCCCTAGCATGTGTGTGTGTGTGGGTGTGGTTAGAGGTTGGTATATAGGTGCTTGCATGTGTCCCCCTCGCATGCATGCGCTCTAACCTAGAGGCGAAGGTTAGGGCCCAGATGAGGGTGGAATCTCCCGTCGAGGTGAAACCGGGTAGGATAGTGCCCCAACTTGTGAGCCAACATGGTTTGACATCACCCTATGACCTAAACAAACACAAAACAAGAGAGATCTACTGGCTACCTCGGGAGGAACGTCTAGGGGGTAGACGATCCGAGTGTGCAGAGATCGGGGTTTCACGGAGGAAGACCACGAGAACATCGGAATGAGATGAAAACTTGCATGTGCCCCTAGCATATGTGTGTGTGTGGTGTGGTTAGAGGTTGGTATATAGGTGCTTGCATGTGTCCCCCTCGCATGCATGCGCTCTAACCTAGAGGCGAAGGTTAGGCCCGTATGAGGGTGGAATCTCCCCGTCGAGGTGAAACCGGGTAGGATAGTGCCCCAACTTGTGAGCCAACATGGTTTTACATCACCCTATGACCTAAACAAACACAAAACAAGAGAGAGCTGCGCCGGCTACCCCTGTCAGAGCAACGTCTAGGGGGGGTAGACGATCCGAGTGTGCACAGAGATCAGGGTTTCGCCGGAGGAAGACCACGAGAACATTGGAATGAGATGAAAACTTGCATGTGCCCCTAGCATATGTGTGTGGGTGTGGTGAGAGGTTGGTATAGGTGTTTGCATGTGTCCCCCCTCGCATGCATGCGCTCTAACCTAGAGGCGAAGGTTCCGGACCCGTATGAGGGTGGAATCTCCCCGTCGAGGTGAAACCGGGTAGGATAGTGCCCCAACTTGTGAGCCAACATGGTTTTACATCACCCTATGACCTAAACAAATACAAAACAAGAGAGAGCTACATGGGCTACCCTGTCGGAGGAACGTCTAGGGGGTAGACGATCCGAGTGTGCCAGAGATCGGGGTTTCACGAGGAAGACCACGAGAACATCGGAATGAGATGAAAACTTGCATGTGCCCCTAGCATATGTGTGTGTGTGGGTGTGGTTAGAGGTTGGTATATATAGGTGCTTGCATGTGTCCCCCCTCGCATGCATGCGCTCTAACCTAGAGGCGAAGGTTCCAGGTCCGTATGAGGGTGGAATCTCCCCGTCTAGGTGAAACCGGGTAGGATAGTGCCCCAACTTGTGAGCCAACATGGTTTGACATCACCCTATGACCTAAACAAACACAAAACAAGAGAGAGCTACGCCGGGCTACCCCTGTCAGAGGAACGTCTAGGGGGGTAGACGATCCGAGTGTGCACAGAGATCAGGGTTTCGCCGGAGGAAGACCACGAGAACATCGGAATGAGATGAAAACTTGCATGTGCCCCTAGCATATGTGTGTGTGTGGGTGTGGTTAGAGGTTGGTATAGGTGCTTGCATGTGTCCCCTCGCATGCATGCGCTCTAACCTAGAGGCGAAGGTTAGGGCCCGTATGAGGTGGAATCTCCCGTCTAGGTGAAACCGGTAGATAGTGCCCCAACTTGTGAGCCAACATGGTTTGACATCACCCTATGACCTAAACAAACACAAAACAAGAGAGAGCTACTGGCTACCCTGTCGGAGGAACGTCTAGGGGGTAGGCGATCCGAGTGTGCAGAGATCGTGGTTTCACGAGGAAGACCACGAGAACATCGGAATGAGATGAAAACTTGCATGTGCCCCTAGCATATGTGTGTGTGTGGGTGGTTAGAGGTTGGTATATATAGGTGCTTGCATGTGTCCCCTCGCATGCATGCGCTCTAACCTAGAGGCGAAGGTTAGGGCCCAGATGAGGGTGGAATCTCCCCGTCGAGGTGAAACCGGGTAGGATAGTGCCCCAACTTGTGAGCCAACATGGTTTGACATCACCCTATGACCTAAACAAACACAAAACAAGAGAGAGCTACGCCGGGCTACCCCTGTCAGAGGAACGTCTAGGGGGGTAGACGATCCGAGTGTCTACCCCTGTCGAAATTTTTGGCTAGATTTTACATGTATCTATAAATTAGGTCCTACACATGTGTATCTAAATGAATTTATTATTTTTTTGATATGTTTTAGTCTCTACATATATGTGCATTTAATAAAAAAAATTGCCCTAGCTACGCCGACGGCTGCCCTCGGCGTACGCCTGGCCGTCGGCGTAGCATCACCGTTTTTTTTTTACCCGCGGCCCACCCCGGGCCACTCGTTCCCATCACCAATCCCTCCCCATCCCGATCCCCACCTCCTGCCTCCCAACCCCCTCCCCAAGCCCCGACCCGCCACGCCTTGCCGGTCCCAGCTCGAGGCCGCCACCGACCCCTCTCTCCTCCCATGAGCCTCCCCACTTCCCCCCTGCCTCCCCCACTTCCCTACCCCCACCACCCCGCCGCCACCACCACCCCACCACCCTGGCGGTCCCGAGCTCTGGCATAGCCCCCTCGGCCCTCCCCACCTGGCCCTCCCCACTTCCCACCCCCACCACCCCACTTCCCCACCGCCACCACCCCAAGACATCGCCGCCACCCTCCCACTTCTACCTGCCGCCACCACCCCCAATACACCGCCGCCACCTCCCCACTTCCCTTGTCTCCACCACCCCAGTACTCCCCACCCTCCCACTTCCCAACCCCTGCCCTGCCACCACCCCAGCCCTCCCCACCCTCCTCCATTGGTTAGTTTTTTTAAATTTGTTCTTGTTTTATTTTAGTTTGTAGTAGTTTGTAGTTTTAGTTTTAGTTTTAGTTTGTACTAATTGTAGTTTGTGGTTTTAGTTTGTAATAGTAGTTTGAAGTAGTAGTTTGTAGTAGTAGTTTATAGTTTGTAGTATGTAGTTTTTCTTATGTACTAGTAGTTTGTAGTAGGTTGTAGTATCTAGATGAAATAGATGAAATTTGTAGTAGTAGGTTGTAGTATCTAGTAGTAGGTTGTAGTAGTAGTTTATAGTTTGTATGTAGTTTTTCTTATGTACAATAGTTCATGTTTAGTAAAATAGATGAAATTTGATAAATATATGTTGTATATTGTATGTTGTTTATAGTTCTGGGAGGGTGAGTGGGGAGTGTTTCGACGACTGGTCCCGGATCATCTTCTACGATTTGATCATGCTTCGAGGGTGAGAATCTGTTCGCCTCTCTTGTACCTAGGTTTTATTTTTGTGTCTAGATCACCAAGTCTGTCGCGTCACCTAGGCGTCATCCCGACCGTAAGCGTTACGCGACTTAATATGCATTAGTGGTCTCGCATATTTTGGACCGTAACGCTTATGGCTTTTATCGGCAGGCGGCGGATCATAGTTAGAGTTGGTTCTCCTGGCTCTACCTCGATTCGAGACAGATTTCGGTGGCGCCTCCTCGTTGTTCTCGGATGCACATCCTCTTGGCTTTTGTCGAGGCGTGTATCGGAGCAGCGGGGAGGTGCCGAAATTCTGCTTGGATCGGGGTAGAACCAGGGAGAACTTACCCAATCTACGGATCCGGCGGCTGGTTAGGACCCTCTTTTCCTATTGGACATGTAGGTTGATGAATGCGTAAAAATATGAAGCATTTAATCTCCTGTTTGATATAAAATGTTATATTTGTTGTTTGTCTCCCAACAAAGCAGAAGAGGATGGCTGATAATGGGTGGATGTACAGTGGCCGTATTAGTGCGACTAATAAAACAGACGATTGGGTACGGAACACTCATTTGTTAGTGAATGAGTTAGCGCGTGGTTCGAAGGCAATGGTTCGGGCACTTTGTCCCTGCGCTCATTGCACTAAGCGTCATCGTTAGGGAAAGGATGACATGTACAAACACCTTCTGCAATATGGGTACATGTCTAACTATGTCACTCAAGTCGACTTTGCTCTGCATTTAACGCGTGTGAGGTGAGGTGACGCGTCAGCGGCTCAATGGCAATGAACACGATAGGATTAGAAACATGCTAGATGATCTTATCGATGCCGACCAGCCGAATTCGCCACCTCCACGGGAGGAATCACCAGAACCGGAGGAACCGCTAGAACCGGAGGAACCGGAGCCAACCGCGAAGGCCTTCCTTGATATGATGGTCGCGGCTAAGAGGCCTCTATACGAGGGTGCAAAGATTTCTCAGCTCGATGCCATCTCTCAGTGTCTAGCCGACAAGTGCCAGTACTCCGCCACCCGTTCTCACTTTGAAGCTAATCTGAGAACATGTGGTAACATGTTGCCCGAAGGGCATTGTCTGCCTAAAACCTTTCACGAAACGAAGAAACTCATGAAGGAGCTCAACATGGATTATGAAAAGATAGATTGTTGTCCAAAAGGCTGCCTTTTGTTTTGGAAACAGTTTGAGGGTGACAAGTACTGCTCCATTTGTAAGGCCTCTAGATATGAAGAGACAAAGGGAAGGATGGTCGGTGAGGCGATCGAAGGTCGCTAAGAAGATACTTGGTATCTCCCATTCATAAAAAGAATCCAGTGGCTTTACTTGAGCGAGGAGACTGCCAAATGATGACGTGGCACAAGAAGGGAAAAGATACGAGGACGGCACGACGGAAGAAGATGGGACATCCATCGATGGTAAGGCATGGAAGAACTTCGATGACAAATACCCCGGTGGGCGAAGAGGCTCGGAATGTTAGAATTGCGATAGCAACAGATGATGGCTTCAACCCATATGGTATGTCGACGGCCTCGCATACTGGCGGGTGTATGTTATTCCGCTCAATCTCCCTCCCGGAGTATTAATGCAACGGAAGACCATGTTTTGTCATTGATAATTCCGGGACACGAGTATCCGGGGAAGAACTTGAGTGTCTACATGCAGCCGATTGTGGATGATTTGAACCACTCTTGGATACACGGGACGTTGACATACGACCGAGCATCAAAGAGAAACTTTTTGATGAAAGTTTGGTTACAATATACTATGCATGACATGCCGGCACGCCCTAACGCGGATGGTGTACGGCTGGTAAGTGGCCATGCCCGGTGCAGAGCACCGACTTGAGTTCCTTTGGCTAAAGTCGGTCGCAAATATGTTGCGTTTGACACGAATCGACAGTACCTCAAAAGAAATCATTCGTTCATAGAAGATAGAAAGAACTTCAAGAAGGGCAAAGTTGTGCATGAAGTAAAAGAGGTACCAAAGTTCGAGGGTGCAGTTGTTGATGCCGAGACGTGCTCTCGTGCCCGCGGCGCCGGAAACTGGCCATCAATTTGCGGGATATGGTGTAATGCATAATTGACTCACGTGGCCTTAACGAATCTCGTATTACAAGGACCTCGAACTTCCCCATAACATCGATGTGATGCACAGAAAAGAATGTGGGAGTCCCTTTTTCACACAGTCCTAAACATTCCTGGGAAGTCAAAGGATAATGTCAAGGCTAGAGTTGATGTTGAGAAGCTTTGTGATAGGAAGAGATTACACATGCAGCCTCCTACTGTCCGTCGAAAGAATTGGTTCAAGCCGCATGCCTACTACTGCCTTGATAATGTCCAAAAGAAGGAGTCATTTAGGTGGCTCAAATACGTCGTGATGTTCCCTGACGGTTATTGTTCGAATATAAGTAAGGGAGTCAATCTTTTGACGGGACAAGTCAACGGGCTCAAGAGTCACGACTATCATATATGGATTGAGCGGTGATGCGGTGATGGTTCGAGGTATCTCCCGAAAAAGTATGGCGAGTGCTTGGAGTTGAGCCATTTCTTCCGCACCTCTGTGCTAAGCAGATATGTCCTCCGGTGATTGAGAAGCTGCAAGTTCAGGCCGGAGTTGCTATGCAATTTGAGATGATCTTTCCGCCAGCTTCTTTACTCCGATGGCACATCTCATTGTGCACCTCATGAACGAGGCACTATTGGGGGCGGTGCAATTTCGTTGGCAATTTTGTATTGAGAGAGAGTTTAAGTATATTGAAAGATAATGGAAACAAAGCCAAGATTGAAGCATGCATAGCTGAAGCAACATGCCTTCGGAGATGGCGACGCCTTGACAACCCATCGCCCGATGATGTTCCCACTATGCATAACCCGGTCTCTCGTTACAATGTCGACCTGCCCAAGAATGACCCCAATCTCGAACTATTCCAATTTCCGGTGGCAAGGCGGTAAAGGACTAAAATATAGGTTGCGAAGGAAGAGAAGGATTGCATAATGCTCTATGTGCTTATGAACATGAAGGAAGTGGTCGATTTCATTAGGTAAAATGGTGAACACCCTATTTCTCTATGCAGCTAGTAACTCGGTCTCCGTCTAATGCTTATTTTCTCCTTCTTAGCGATTTCACGGATGAGCAAAGGGTCGGGACCGTGATCCTCTCCCATGGAGTTGGACACTCTCTTGAAAGAGGGTGCTCCGGAAATAAAAAAAACTTTGTGTCTGGTTTATGGAAAAGTAATTTCTAACCCGTCCCTCTTACCTTGCAATATGTGACTTGTCGCTCTTATTCCACGAATCTTGAACGCAACAAATTCCTCTTGTACCAGAGGGAGCTGATCCCAACGTTGAGATGTCGATGAGCTGAAATGTGTTTCCCAAGGTTGTATGATGTCGTCATGAAGTATGAGAAGTATGATGTGAATGGGTTTCGCTTCCATACGAGACGCACCGTAAAGGGGCACCGAATGCAAAACGGTAAATCTTGGGGTGTTCACCAAAGGAGCCGATTCCCTTGATTACTACGGAAGGTTAGAGAATGTATACGAGCTGACCTTCAATCGCATTTAATGTCGAACTCAATCTTGTTGTGTTCAAGTGCCACTGGTTTGACCCAAGGGTGGTGAGAAGTACCCTTCCATTGGGTTAGTTGAAGTTAGGCCTTCAACCACCTATAGCGGAGCCGACGTCTTTGTTGTTGCTCACCAAGCCAACCAAGTTTATTATTTGCCCTACCCATGCCGTAAAGCGAACTCCGGGCTGGGAAGTCGTGTTCCGGTATCGCCACATGGTAACCTACCGATTCCCTCCGAGGACGATTACAACAACATTAACCCTTTAACGCATTTAGGAATTTTCTATCAAGAGCAAGAGGACTTCGGACACTTTGATTTAGAACCGGTTGATCTTGAGGATCTTGGGAATGATGTAGAAACTCGGGGTGAGTCAGTGGTGAATCTACATGACATAAGTATGCTCGAGAAGCTCCATACCGAGAATGACAACGATGATGAGCCTACACCCTTCGATGAGAATCCAGATTTCTACTCAAAAGATAGTGATAGTGAGAATGAGAATGAGAATGTGAATGAGAATGAGAATGAAAATGATAGTGAGTATTTATTTTTTAATGCATTTTATTATGTCTTTGTGCTTAACTGTTTTCTTAATTGCATTATGCCTTTATTCTTTGTGTATACATTTTATTATGTCTTTGTGCTTAACTGTTTTCTCTTACTTAATGCAGGTGATTGAACAATATGAGCAGCGGCAAGGCAACCAGTTCGTCCTTGCTTAATGCGCTGAAGCAGCGCAAGAAAAGTGCTACACGGAGTGGGAGACAGCCAAATCCCAATCCGCGTTACCCCGATCTTGCTCCTGCTGGCGGAGGACGGGGTCGAGGCCGAGGTCGAGGACGAGGTGCCACGGGAGGAGGCGTGGACTTTGACCCACCACCCTCTGCTTCTGGCGACGTGGCTCCTGAGTTGTTCCTGACAGAGCAGCCTTTCAGGGCCGAGAGGGAGGCAGAGTCCGAGAGGGAGGCAGAGTCTCGAGAGGAGGCGAGGACCAGAGGGAGGCGGGACCGATCGGAGGCGGACACTAGCCGCGAGTTGGTGGGGCCAAGAAATTGCGGAATCGTGGGGAATCGGAGTCCACGACGAGAAGTTTGAGCCTAGGACTCGGAGCGAAAGCCCTTATTATTCCAGATGGCCTTGAGTAAGTTTACTAATTTGGCAATTTAAAACATTTTATTTCATGTTGGTCATAAATAATTATTGTGTACTAATGTTTATTTTGTGCAGCAATTGGACATTTCCTCCGGGGACCAAGGCTCGCCTTCCTAACAGCCTCGTTGGAGCTCGATTAGGAAGTTCGGCCGGCTATCACATTACCCCGAGGGTGACAGGAAGCTAGCTACTACTTGGGCGGACTACTGACTACCCGTGTCCCGGCTTTCCGACAGCCGATCTTTGTCATCACCAAGTTTTGGGTAAGGCATATTTCTCGAGTTATGTTCATACTTGATGACCCCACCGTGCTAACTCATGACTCTTATGCATGATTGAAGTGCTTTTACCGTGGCCGAGGAGGACCAGGAGAAGGCGCAGAGGACTTTGCTTGGGGCTTGTGTGAAGTTGACCCCTGTGTGGTACAACTGTGAAGGTCACGCCGCTAGCCACTTCAAGTGACAGGGCGTGAGGGTCGGGAAGGAAGACATTGTCGGTAGGAACCCTAATCCTGAGTAGTACTCGATGGCCTTGAAGAGTACATGTCGGTGAGTAAAATGTCAATGAGATTCTACATTGCTTCTAAGTTGCCATTGCATTTTCCGGAGTTGAGTATTGCATTTTCAGGTTATCCCGATTGGGCCGCATCGACTCGCATGGGAGGAGCTGGTTAGGACGAGGTGGCTCGAGAAGACGAGGAGTTTGCAGCCTTGTCGAGGCGAACGCGGATAACCGAGGCGATGGTGGAACGACCGCGCTGGAAACCGCAACTTTGACCGCTTCAAGGGAAGGTGGTACGATATACATGGAACGACCTGCGCATTTCTGCTTATGTTTGTACTTCATATGCATAATATTTTCTTTTCGTGATACAGGTGGCCGAGGCACAACCCGGGGAGGTGATTCATGACGTCGCCGTCTATGAGATGATGCGGCGAAAGAAGCCCAATTACTCGGAGCCTCAACCCTCGTTCGTGGTACTTCGCACTGCCCGTAACGACTTGGGGAACTACAAGACGATGGTGAAGGCTCGTCACCCCATGTGGATGACCCCATTCACGCGGAGATCGACGAGGAGTCGTTGGTCCTGTCGGGGCACGGATTGCAGCATGGACGCCTCAAGATTCTGAATAAGAAGGTCAAGCCTACCCTCAGCACGAGCTTCAGCCGTCTCAAGGCTACCTACCCGCCCGACGGCCCCTATCCCGCCTCGTGGCCAGCCTCGTCGCTCCGCCGAGGATGTAAGTTTTCTCGTTTTCATCATCTTTATGAGTTTTGTTCCTGCATGGCTAACCGCTGTGAGATTCCTTGTATTTGAAATTGTAGCTCGAGTTAGACGCGCCTCTGAAGCCGCTTATGAGGAATATCAGGTGGCCTTTCGGCAGCATCAGGAGGCGACTGCGATCTACATGCAATACGTAAATATAAGTCCGAACCTTTATTTTTTGCAAAAGATACAAGTCCCACTTCCCCCCGTTTGTTGTACTACGGCCTGACTTCTAAACTATCTTGCAGGCCATGATGATGAATATTCAATCTGGCCAGAATAGAGATTTAGGGCCCGTGCCTCCCATGCCAGGTCCGATGCCATTTTGGCAATCGAAGGAAAGCTTCGCTAGGACCTACTACGCATCGACACCGGTAAGTTCTTTGCGAACCCACTGGTTATCGCTTTACTTTGCCTCGCAAGTTGCTAACATGTAGGGAACGGGAGCTTCTGGGAACCGGCACTTTGGCCACGCCTCGCCGGATGGGCGTCAGATCACACCGCTTCATGACGATGGTCCATCTCCTGGCCATTCTGCAGGTGGTTCTCCCGAGCTTCACACTTCTCCTACTCCCTCGCCAGGTGGCTCTTCTGCTGCTTCTACTGGACGCAACCCTCGGCAGAGGTCGCCACTTTTCACCAGGGGAGATCTCGGGTACACCCCCTCTCCTCCAGAGTTGTAGGCATGTGTGATGATGTCGATGATCTTGTATGAATAATGTATGGATGATCTTGTATGACTGATGTTGATACACGTATGGCATATGTGATCTTGTTTCAATTGGTGTGGAATATATATTGCATGGATGCATGGATGATGTATGGATGATGTATGGATGTATGGATGTATGGATGATGATGTATGGCTGCTGTGAGTGCTGCTGCTGCTGTAATAAAATTCAAAAAAAAAACTGTGCATTTGATACGCCGACGGCCTTGCCCTCAGCGTAGGAGGTAAGCGTGACCAAATGGTCAAGGCTACGCCGACGGCAAGACCCTCGGCGTAGGGCCAGCCCGCTGCTACCAGGCCGCTGCGCTGCCTCCACGTGGCAGGCGTACGCCGAGGGGGAGGCCGTCGGCGTAGCATCTGCGCCAGGCCGCTGCGCTGCCTCCACGTGGCAGGCGTACGCCGAGGGGGAGGCCGTCGGCGTAGCATCTGCGCCAGGCCGCTGCGCTGCCTCCACGTGGCAGGCCTACGCCGAGGGGGAGGCCGTCGGGCGTGGCGCCGACGCCGTTAACTGGCCGTGTGACGGCGCGGTCGACGTTCGCCGACGGTCTATACGCCGACGGGCGCCGTCAGGCCGTCGGCGTTGGCCTACGCCGACGGCCGCGCCTGCTCCGCCGAGGGAGAGGTCCGCCGAGGACGATACGCCGAGGGCAGCCGTCGGCGTAGCGTACGCCGAGGGTTTTCCTGGCTACGCCGACGGCAATATGCCCTCGGCGTACCGAGCTTCTCCTGTAGTGATTGTTATTGTAGTATATTTGGAGTATGATTTTCACATACAGAAAAGCATGTGGAGAAAATAGTTCTTGTTTTCCATTTCTAGAGGCATGTATTTATTTAACTGTAATGGAAAAACTTATTAACTACTTAGTACAAGAATAGCTATCCTCGGATTAAAATTAGAAGTTTTAGAAACTTATGAATATCACCTTCAGAATTTTCGAATTCCAAGGTCCCTGCAGCTTGGAAAGAAAAATGCACACACTCTTACTGAT
This sequence comes from Avena longiglumis, assembly GCA_030063025.1. NCBI lineage: Eukaryota > Viridiplantae > Streptophyta > Magnoliopsida > Poales > Poaceae > Avena > Avena longiglumis. The sequence continues at coordinate 97,031,705 of CP125979.1, forward strand.
ACATATGGCAATTCAACAATGGACATATAATTCCGCAAATGTAGGTCAGTTGATGGCGTAAACATCATTAATGACTGTTTCTCAATCAGGATCCTCTAATTATTCGAAGTGTTTTGTTGACCAGAGCAAAGGTAGAAGGGGGTATCTGCCCCTCTATGGACATTAACGTAGAGCCTAGGGATTCATCCGCCTTTTTTAAAACAACACATAGTCATACTAGTTGTGTTCGGAGGAACAAGCAATAATGTTCATTGGTAACTAAACACACAACATAAATACAAAGCTGATATCTCCGGCCATGTTAATTAAATGACTTATTTTGGACCAATTGCATAAAATGTCATAACTAATGCATTACTCGAATCTCCAGGACTCATTATTGGCAGAAAGATACTTTCTTCATAACAGGTCCGTAGGATTGGTGGGACTAAAAAATAATTAATCAAGATGGATTAGTTATGTACTACAAAATATAATTGATATTCCCAACTATGACTAGTCTCATGGCCTGCTCACGCTACACTGAGACTAACGCAATCCACTATTTACTGGTATTCTTCTATTGACCGGCCATGGTGCGCTACCCGCCTTCTGATGCTCAATCTACCACCAACAAAGACAAGATGCCCTAATGTAACTTCCAACAGGTCCCCATGTACATTTAATATGTGAAAAACATCGTGAAGTTCTTATGATTTTTCCCAATTGCCGTCTCATCTCAGGCTTGGACGCCAACTAAACGCATGATCAATAACAAGTGTGTCATTTTGCACTCGATGTGTGGAATGCTATCAGCAAAAGTGTTAACACTGAGCAGAACCGCAAGGGGTTTATCAACCCAAAAGAATGGTTGTTTGAACTTCTGAAAAGATGCAGCGACGAAAAAGCGACAACCCTTTCTGTCACTAACAGAAATCCGTGAGATACGAGGAATAGGTTGCGTGAGAAGGGCAACACCTTTCATGTGTCAAATGTTCTTGTGCCCGAGCCTGCTGAATCCTTGGCGGTTAGCATGGCCCTCACCTTTGAGCAGGAGGAAGGGATGAACAACTTCTTTATTGCCACAGATTGTTTACCTATAGTACAACGGATCTGCTCCAGTTCGAGGGATTGATCGGCTTGTGCTGTAGTTATTGAAGAAATCAAGAATATGGTATATGTTGTTGGCTCATATTAGCCATGTTCAGAATGTTGTTGTGTTTAGCGTGTTCATGTCAGTCTTTGCCTAGTTTAGTTTAGTTTAGCGTGGTGTGCCTCCGGATTGCATCCCAATTTGTATTGTATCATTGTTTGGTTGACTAATAAAGCACACCTGTTTCTCTCTCAAAAAAAAGCTAGTTGGTGATCCAAAAAAAACATCATTCCAACCATGCATATTCAATAACAAGTGCGTGCCTTTGGTTGCCGACCAAATTAAACCTGAGATTGGATGAGATGGTCTCTCTTTTCCTTGTGTTTGGTTGTATATCAGGTGGATGATACGTACGGTCCACCATGTGGAAATATTCCCTTGATATCGCAGCCGCGTGGGTTTCACATGTTGCCAACTTTGACATGGTGCGACCTTTTCAACCGGCAACTTTTGAGAAAGAGTAAAATTCATCTATGGTACCTTAACTTTGACATTCAAAATCGATATGGTCACCCACCTTAAAAATATGCAATATACGGTAACTCAATACAACTTGGTGTTAATATAGGTCACTTCTCGCGGTACAGAGTCGTTCGCGCCGGCGTGGCTGTGGGAGCAAGGAGGGTGGCGCCACTTTACCGGGAGCGACCGCGTGCGTCGTCGAGGAGCTGCCAGGTGGGGCCAGAGGCACCTGCCAAACCCTTTTTAGTATAGGGTTCCTTTGCAAAAAAAACATCACTAAAAACTAGTCCATGTAGTGCCACGTAGGCAAAATACGACTCTGTATCATGAGGAGTCACTTTTTTTCGAAATGGGTCGTGATGAGGAGTCACCTAGATGAACACCAGGTCGTATTCAATTACCGCATGTCACTTATTGTTAAGGTGAGTGACAGTATCGATTTTAAGTGTCAGGTAAAGGTAGGATGGATTTTACTATTGTGAAACTAGCAACGTGGCCCTCGCAAATGCGAGGGCAATATCTTTCTTATGTTGAAGGTATTAGATAATAAAAATATATTTTATTTATAATGTTTAAATAGACATTTGTGATAGAAAACAATACAATTTGGTTGCGGTCACCAAGATTTTGAATGTTTTAATATCTATATATTCTGGTCCATTTAAAATTGAACAACCACCATATCGTTGGATACATTATTTGGACAAAGTCATCAGATCCGTCAATAACACCAATTAAATAGGGCTGGAAAATCAATATGATATTTATACATATGGTTATGGAAAGATTCAACAAAAAAGATCAAATCATGTTTATACATATATAAAGTTGGTTCTACCATGTTTGGGTAGTTTGCCTTATTTTGTAGTTTATCAGATTGATCCTTGTTTCCTAGACGTGGTGTCTTACATTGTGAGAACATAAATTCAAATGAAAATATTGTTGTAACAACACAAAAACTTCATTTTTTGGCTGAAGGTGCTAATAGAGTCAGTTGATTTTTTTAACGGGAGAACAATATGTATTTTTTTGGCAAAGAGGATACAACAAATGAATTCACTGCACTAACATGCATACAAATTAAATTATTACATATTTCTACTTTTTCCTCATATTCGCCCTTATATTTCTTTTTCAAAATGGGAGCATAGCCCCGACATATGCATTTATAGATGCACACAACCAATATTATTCACCCTTACATTGAGACACACGAACAATTTTAGACATGGATATATATAATCGCTTAGGTGTACTGTTGACTATTTAGGCCTAACTATAGAATTGTGAACCCTTTTTAATGTCGAATGTAACAATACTAATTTCTTATCAACATTCGTTTTGTACATTGACGTCCATAGTGAAAGATAGAGAGGTACTTTTAATCGTTTATAATTTACTATTCTGCTTCTATGCCACAACAACATTTTAAACATTGATATAGTCTCCAAGGTGTATTGTCCACTGACACTTCTTAGTGTTGTCATCATACTATATTAGTATCTTGTTAGAACCTATGGTCCCTATTCTTTTCCCAAAAGTTTTTGGTCACAAAAATATTTTCCTTTATGGGGAAGAGATTTTTTTTAACTTAGTACAAAGTGATCTATAAGAAAAAAATCAGGCTACTGAATCATCTTATGTTGTGGAACAGAGGAAGTTATTTCTAAGAAATAATAAACAAATTAATTTAAAAAATAAGAACGCAAGTCTCAATCATCGAAATTGAAGATAAAACCAATGTCGACTGTCTTTTTCTGAAACAATCCTCTTTGTTAGTCATGTAAGTTTCTGTGTTCAATTTTTCGTATTAGTACATGCTCTATCTTGAGCAAGCACTCTGAGGTGATGTAACTCTTGCCCCGCCAGATGTGCCCGAAGGCTATAGATGTAAGTCTCATGTTCTTCTTTACATCTGAGCGGATTGCCATGCAATGGAACTCCCTTCCAATTGCATACTATGTGAAGTCCTGCTAAATCCGATGGGTAGCTTTTGTGCTTTTCAGGATGCTTATTCTATTACTTGACTTTTTTCCTTCTAATAATTTATATATAGAATGTATTTGAGAAGATACCATAACCTAGTAACATATACATCTCTTATAATCCTCTCGATCTAAAGTTCTTTAGAATAAATTGTTCATCAAGTGGATACTTCATGAGATGAGATATAAATTTTCCCATTGGCGGGAATGACATATGACATCAACCGATTTAGAAAATATGTTCGATCAATAAGAAAATTCAGTGGTCCTAGCTAGTGTGCTTAGAAAATAATTCATGTAATAACCTACTTGGCATGTATTTATTTTGTCAGACAATAATAGATGGTTATCAGAATGAATACATCCTAGCAATGGAGCTAGAGACTTGATCGGTCATGTCATATTAGATAATAAATGTATAACTAAATTAATTAAACCATATGAACTTCCACATAACAAAATGGTAGACCTTACTTTCCAAGGTCAGAGTTTGTCATTACCGGTGACAAAATTAATAATCAGTTTGAATATCAGATGCATGGTGCCAAGAACTTATATAGTGGGCATACAGACAAACTAACCTTTGCTAGTCTCGGCGACTCGGCATGAATTATCCAACAACTATTGAGCATACACTTCTTGATAATCAACTCAACATAGACACGACTTCATGCAACTACATTGAGTATATGAGCATGCAGCGGCTTCTTCTATCCATATGGCATCGACTTTGCTAGTTAATTAGAGTCTCAACCTGACGCTGGATGACCACACACATTAGCACACATGACATATTAAATCTCAAATTAAAAGACGCAAGTTTAGATATACCTTTTGGCCGTGCGCCCGTGCGTATGCAGATTGCAGAGTACTCCCTGATCTTACACACAGTCGTTGTCTTACTATTTCCTGGGATAATGAACGCGATCTCTCTAGCCGGTATCCCTGACAGGGCAAGAGCTCTTTTTGAACCGAGGCATAATCACTTCTGAAAATCAAACGTGAACAACGGTAGAGTAAGGACGATCAGGTGAAGTTACTGTATGGAGGAAGGTGTGGAGATGGATGGCAACAACATCGGCGGCAGTCGCTCAGGAATCCTTGGCAGCGTGAGCGAAGATTGAGGAGGCAATTGATAAAAGGAGATCGTCGGGGGAAGAGGAGGATATGATCATACCCAGATGGATCTAATCTAGACACTTTTTCTTGAAGAAATATCTTCCTTTTCTATTTCGTTCGTCGAACCAATGCCAAGTTTTCTCTTCATCTATTTATCTTGACACGGACTCTACAAATTATACATCCAACTCTGTACGTAAAAGATAATGTGTAGTCTTAATCGCTGGCACAAACTTTATAAGTTACACGCACAATGACCTGCCACGTCCAACTTGTTACGTAATTAACGTGTTGTGTACCTAATTATGAGTCCTAGTCGCTTCTTATATCATAGCCGTAGATTTTTTATCTAATAGTCAAAATAATTTTGATGATGTGGATCAATGTGGTGTCTCGAAAAACAACCTTATATTGCTTTTAGTATATAATAGATAGATTCCAGGCTGTGCATCGTTATCTCTTCATAAAATAAATTAGTTTCATAATATATCATGAAGTTCTCTTTTTTGGCCTGGTACAACAGGAGGAGTACTTCGTTCGTCGCGGAATTTACTCCTCCTGTGCACGTGAACACCAAGGCCTATAATTCCGCGATGAACGAAGTACTCCTCTCTTTTTTTGGCCTGGCACGTGAACCACTACGTTCGTCGCGGAATTTACTCCTCCTGATCCTGCCTCGTCCCTCCACCTACCCGGCCTCGCCGTCATACTCTTCTGCCACCTATTTAAAAGGGGAACTCCACCATATATCACACAAGTGCACACAAGCACAACTAGAGCATCTCAGCCGAAAAACACAGCACACTAGAGAGCGAGCGGTGCAGTCACCGCTATCTATCTACACGATCGACGAGGAGCACCGTGCATGCATGTGGCAAAGTCCCCTATTCAAGCCGTAGATCGAGAACGGTGTTGATAATGCAGGAGGCGCGGGGGCATGGGAAGCATGGGGAACGTGACCGGCCTCGATCGTCGCCATCGGCGGGGCTTATGACGTGGGCGCCGGCGATACCAGCTCTAGCTAGCGTTTTTCTCTGGCTTCACATCCTTGCCCGGTGGCGTCGGGGGCAGTGCGGAGAGCAGCGACGGGGATCTTGGTGGTGTCGGGCAAGGTTTTGGTTCCCGGTAGAAAAAAAATCCTGAGGATGGTCGGGATTTTCGGTTACCGAGGTTACCGGGAAATCCCAACCGGTTACCGAATGAATTTAAATTCTAAAATTCAAATTCAAAGTCATTGATATGACTATTTACAACCGCTTTTTGTTAAAATTCATAAATTTTAAAAAAATCAAATAAATTCAGGATTTTTTGTCCGATAAACCAATTTCCTGAGGGTGGTCGGGATATCCGGTTACCGACCGGTAACCAGATTTCTCGACCAGTAACCAAAACGCTGGTGTCGGCGGTACCCCGTTCAGAGGGTTCACCGGTGTCCGCACCCGGTTCTGCGGAAAGGGAGAGAATATTGTCTCCCGCTGTTGCTCCTCTGTATCCGGGCGTGTGTACGAGGCAGAGCAGCGACAAGTTACATGGCGAACGAAAGGGAGAGAATATATATTGTCTCCGGGTCTGAACGCCTAATCCCTGCACACACGTCATGGACAATTATTTACATGGCGCCGAAGCCGAAGCAAATGGAGAGTGAGCAACCACCATTTTCCCTCTCGTACGTCATGTTCATGAAGCTGCAGATGAATCTTCTTGGACTTTCTAAGCTTGGTGCCGGTTTGAGGTGCATCACTGCTTCTTCATTCCTCACATATGCATCAAGCTCATTGCCCACGCCAAATCAACTTGTTTTACACATCTGTGGATAGCTAATCACCGATTTGAATCTTGGTGGACTGTCCTTGCATGTATTATTAGCGATAATAAAAGTCTAAGCCTTAGTAGTTAGGAATAATCTTTACTATTATTTCCAAAGCTGCGAGTGCCTGGTGTCACACTTCAAGAAATTACAACGAATATGCCACCGCAACCCCTCCTCCAAAAAAATCTATCGACGTGCTACAACAGTCCCAACAAACGTATCTTATCAACAAATTTTATAACAACCTTATCTTAATACTACTAAAACCGGGCGTTCAATTGTAGTCGCACCCACAAGCTAAACTGAACTCTCCAACAAACGACGCGTAACTCCCATCGTGCCACCTGGTGATTCCCCTCGCCATCGTAACCTCCCACACCCACAAATCTCCCTGCTGCCGGTTACCCCGAGCCTAGCCGCCAAGATCAGCTTCGTCCTGCTGCAGTCCCGGCCGTGGGACGGCGCCATCTGAGAGTCAGCATTGCGGTGTGGATGAGGACGAGGAGATGGACATGGGCGGAGGCGGTGCTGGCGAGGCCCTCGCTGGTTCCTTCGTCTCTCGCTCCACCGCGCCATGGCTGCCGGGCTCGTGGCCCTCCCCGACCTCCACTGCATGTTTGCCTCCTCATGCCGGCATCGACGCCGCCACGACGACCTCGTTGATCCAGCAAGTCGCCTCCGGTCGCTACCTCTCGCTCTCGTGTATCCGTCTCCGCTGCAGAAGGCCGCGTCGGAGGTCGAGGTGGCCTTGAGTTGGCGTTGGTGGCCAGAGCGGCCTGGAGGCACCGGAGGTCGAAGACGGGTAGCAGTGGAGCACACGCACAGGGCCAGCGACGGTGCCCTGGAAGTCGAAGGAGAGGAGGCAGCTCTGGGTGAGGGGCGATGGGGGAACGACGACACTTGGGAGGGCAAGGTGATCGAGCGGGAGGCGCGTGACGGGGTAAGCTCGCGGGGAAGAGGATCCCGTCGGGGGTTGAAGTGGGGAACCGGGGCAAGCTTCGTGTCCTGACTTCCAGGTTCTCTGCCACCATCCGTGTGGATCCAGATTTCAGTATTTTTCGCTGTTCAAAGCCTTCCCTTGGTTGCATGAAAGTGTACATCTGTACATGCCACAATATATTGCATACATATGAATTATGGTTATATCGTATCAGTGCTTTTCCATTTGTAAGCTTTCATGTATAAAATGAACGCCACTTATGTGTTCTAATTGAACTATTTACAGGAACGTGTAGAGGTAGAATCAACGATCTACCTTTGACACAAGTTGCAGAGGATAAGGAATCATCGAAAATTGGATCTTTCACTATGTTATCCTTCTCACTTGGTTAAATTCTGATGCAGCTGCATACATGTAGGGGAATTACTGAGGATTTTGTATTTTCTGATCACTTTCTTTGACCAAAAGGTCTTCTGTCCCAACACATGCATTGTCAAATAAAAGAGTTAAGCACACCTTTTAGTTTGACACAAGCGACCGCCCATAAAAGATAAAACAGCTTACACAACGTGGTGTTTTAAGTGAGTCAAAACAATCAACAGAGAACTCATCCACGTGTAATAAGAGCAATCCGCATGTTCTGGATCCGTCACCTAATATTCTTTTTATTGGGAATTTTGGCTGCACTTGGTTCAAGCAGTGGCTCTTAATTTTTGTTGCGGGTGTCTTGCGAGTTCATGAACAAAATTTATGGTTGTACTTGATATACATGGTTTCTGGTTCATTTACTTGGTATAAAAATACCTGATTGTATATTGGTCATAAGGATTGGAGGTACATAGTTTGAGATCGGTTTTCTTAGTACTAGCTTCAGTTCATGGAGGCATGTTGTTTTCAGGTGCTGCTTAACTGTATATTGTCACAGTTTACTGTACTACACCATGTACGATTCCGCTGATGGAGATTGGTCACTAGGTATTAGAACTTTTCCAGTTAATTGCGAAAATGTAGAACTCTGACAGTTTGCTTATATAGGATACACTGAAGTCACCACCGTCTGAGCACAGGACCATGAAGAAGGCATCAATGTATGGAATTGGAGCCACCATTGTATTCTATATCTCTGTTGGTTGGGCCGAATATGCTGCATTTGGTTCAGATGCTCCCGGCAACATCCCAACAGCCCCGGATTAGGGCCATTATGGCTTGTTGACATTGCTAACACGTGCCTCGTCCTCCACATTATTGGGGCATATCAGGTCAGCACATCTCAGTTAGAAATTCTGAATTTCATTTGGCATGCAATTAAGGAGTGGCATGTGGTCCGTGGAGCATGGCCTATGGGCAGGGAGTGAGTGGATCTGCAACGAGGGAGGGTGTTGAGCTAATGGTTGGTGGCTCTCGTGAGAGGGCATCGTGGATGCGGCATGATGGTGTGAGCAAAGTTGTCGGAAAGCGAGTGTTTTGTTGAGGGAAAGAAAGTGAAGGATGTTATAGCGACGGTCTCTTTTAATATACGGATTTTTCAGCGAAATCATATGTATGCGAGCAACAAGGACCGAACCAAAGAAGGATAAAAGGGGGTAAAATGATGATGTAGTATATCTAAGCTCCGTTGCGAAGCACGGGTATTTAACTAGTAACTTCTTAATTGTAGAGAGATTGGGCTTTTCCTTCTTAGTTTTCTGGCTTCAACTCAGTGGTTGGGCCTTACAACCACAGTTCGCATAGTATTATGCAGTTTCATACTTCCTCAATTCAAAAATAAGTGACGTATATTTGTCTTGTTTTGCATGTATCCAAACGCATTTTAATGTGTAGATACATGCGAATCTATACAAATCAAAGTCACTTATTTCTAGGACGAAGAGACTAATTTTTTTTCTTGCATATAATATAAAATTACATGTAAAAACTATTCAAAATTTACATATTATTGTGCATTTGCACACTAATATGCTATTACACGCACTGATGGCCAGTTCATTTTAATAATCAGACCATAATTCACATACCACTTGTGCAAATTGCATACTACTATGCAATTCCACATTCAATTGCATACTAATATGTAAACTAAATATGTAGAGTTCGGATGCAATTGCACACAAATATGCAATGGCTTACTATTTAATGCCCCTAAAAATAGATACACTGACAAAATCTTCTAAAAAGACAAAACTAGAAATGACACGACAAAATGCCTAACAACAAAACACACTCATGCCCAATAATAAGCCAAAAAAGGCAAAGAAGCAGGCCAATACATCAGAAAAACACCAACAAGAGCTAAGGTGAATCTGGGCTAACCGAGAACTATCTAAAAGATCCTCACCTCTTCAATCGCGGGAAGTGGCCACACATGTGAAGTAGCTCTCTGTAACAACACCTAAAGAGCGTATGAAATGTATTTTATCATCCACACTAAAATGATACATATATCATACACCTCCATATTATGTTTCAATTTATTTTTCCTAGTTTTAGGATAGTTTGTAGCCAATTTCCATGCAAACATGGGCACATTTGGAAAAGCAAGGAACCCCATACTGCCTTCTAGATTGCATGAGTTCCATATGGTGGCCTGTTTATAGCACCATTTGATTGGGCATGTAAGCAGACTCCGGTCAATGAAAGCTCTGTGCTTCTATAATCGGAGCATGCTTTGGCTAGCATGGAAAGAACTATATCGCCAATCCCTAGGTCTGAGCTTAGTTTTTTGTACATGTCAATGGCATTGTTTACACACCTTTACCTTCTTGAAAATACATCATCTGATCTTTAGTGGTTGTATTCGGCAACGGCGATGTGGCTATGTCGTTCATTTTTTTAGGGGCATTACTATGAAGAAGCTTTCGCAGTTCACATATTGCCAAAAGTCGTAGATTGTATTGTCGCATGTTGTTGCATGACATCGCTTTGGTGTGACTCTTTGGCTTCATGGTTTTAGACTTTTTAATAAGTTCATTGTGTGCAACCTGATTGCCTCGAATATATCGTGATTTTGTGTTGGTGCATAAAATGGGTGCAATCGGTATCTTCTAACAACATATTCATTTTACTGGAAAAACTTATCAAGCAAAAAAAAGCTAATATATCTAAGATTCCCTTCTCAAATGCTAAACACTTGTGTGTTAGCCTTGGCAAGCATGTAATTTTCCAGATGAACCCTAATCCCTTGGTGCTCCCTAGCCGATTGCCGTCTAAGAGGGGTCTCTAAATGATCCAATACTGATTGGCAATCCGTCCTGATTAACAAAAGGAACGAAATGATGAAGTCTAAAAATTGCAAGAGGTTGATTTTTAAATCTATTTGTGATCAACCTATACATATCCACCATGTACGGTTGTCAATTTGGACATACACATGTCTCATCAATGATATCGGTTCGTGAACAACTATGTTTGGCGCAATCTATTCATTACCTTACTTGTAGATAACTTGAAGCCATTATTTTCTCATTCAATCCATATCGGTTTTGATCGCTTGTTACAAACTTAGAGCTTATGTACAAATTCTTAGCATCATCTTTAGATGTTTTATACTTACGCCATCAATGACATATTACTAGAGGTGCACATTAGTGCATATCCACATCACCCTTACGCCATGCACGACATATTACTAGAAGTATCGATGCAATGGTTGTGTTATTCTACATCTCACATTTCATTTAAATCAAAAATTTGTGAACACCAAGTGCAAATATCCCTCCTATGTCTATGTGAAGTGGATGTTTCTCCATATTAAGATCTCTAAATTCCTTCCAAAATAAATCAACATCTATGTTACTACAAATTTTGTACACCAAGTTTGACAACCATTGTCGTTTCGGAGTAAACAAACAAGCATGAACTTCACATCTCCATCATGGAACTATTGGAAGAAGCACACTAGGGCAAGATGTTGGACAAGTTGATGATAGGAGTCAATAATCATGACATAGTAACTCACCATAATTTAACATAGTTTCTAGGTGGATGATGTTTTTGGTTTATTTCTCAAACGCTAATGATTCTAGTTGCCAAACGGAAGTTGAATGGTTCAAACTCTGGTCCAACTAGATAGGTTCGGAGCTCTCACCTTGACCCATACAAGAATTGTCTAGTAGTATTATACTTTTTTTACTACGAGAGAGAGCTTTATTTCGCAGCATAGTAATTGCAATCCTCTAGAAGCAGAGGTTCAGACAGTGCAGGAATAGAGCCAATCCAAAAGCCTATAAAGTTACAGGTTCTAGCTTGAGCATCCAAGCTATGAGAAACATCCGGTCACAGTCTCTCTTAACACTCGTTACAGAAATAACATTGCTGCTAGAGACTCTCTCTTTAGTGAAATTGATCAGAAAAAACATGTTGAAATGTTCTTTCCTGGTTTGTTGATGGCCTTCGCAGCTTCAACGCATTCAATCTTGTAGATAACCAGTTCATGGATCCACATCCATGCCAGAGCCAGGTTGTCATTGATCACCTGTAATTCCACCTCTTGTTTATAGAATTCCATCCAACAAGCATCTTGACAGCTGAGAAAATGATTTCTCACTTGTTATTATGTGCAATAATACCAATATAGCTTGACCATGTTCACATATGAAGGACACATCTACAATTAGCTTTATTGTATCAGTACTGGGTTTTTTCCACAAACAACTCTTCGTGGTAACTGCAACAGAAGTATCACGAGAGGAGGAAGGAGCACCTAGTGGTATCTGTTGGATAGGATTTTTACCTTTTTAAAAATATTTGAGCTGATCAGGTTCAGGTATCAGGCATAGTTTAGTAGAAAATCCACCGACTGCTGGATGCTAGCTTTTCCATCCTCATTTATAACATTACTAGATTTATTGGTGCGCCTTGGCGCACGATCCCGTTGATTCTGAGCCAATTTGGCGACTATAAAAGGCCTAAAATATTTACCAAATGGTTGTCCATGGCAGCAAGATAAGTGTGGTAATGGAAATTTCTGCAAGTGCATGATTTGACCTCAGTATAGTTTAATTGTCGGTTCCCTTTTTAATCCACATGTGTTACTGGTAGATGGTGTTGTCCAAGGTGTGAAATTTGCCCAGTAGGTTACATAATCATAGGTGCATCAGGATTTGGTTGTAGACAATGTTCTGATTGGGAGGAAGGTCCCCAATTCAATTATCAAAATACATGCAAATTTAGAAACAACTTGTCAGGGACCCCTGTCTCTAAACTATTTATTTTCTTTTCCAGGGTAGCAGAAAGAACTATGATAGCTGATACAAACTATGTGACCATAGACAAAGTGGAAGGTATATGTAATGATCAATTCTTTAAAACCAGCGGGCTTTGTGTAGTTTTGATTTTGCATCTTCAAAACTGCCTTTGAATACATTGTCCACAATAATACACAACCAGCTAAAATATATAAACATACAATGAAAATGAGAACACAAGTTCTGCTACATCAAGGGGTACTATTTAGGTTAGATAAACATACAATGACAATGAGAACACAAGTTCTGCTACATCAATAGGTACTATTTAGGTTAGATAAACGTACAATCACAATGAGAACACAAGTTCTGATACATCGAGGGGTACCATTTAGGTTCACATTAGAGCTGCTTGTTACTTATCACATACAGTGGATCTTAGCACAGCAAGCTAAAATGGGTAAACATATTACAACATTGACAAATACCGGGTCTGATATGTAGAGGGACACCATTCAGGATAGCACGACTGTCATACGTAGGAGACGGAAGATCCAGTTTAGCTTCTCTTCCAAAATGATGTTGATCCGAATTTCAATGGTCTGCATGATGCTACAGGAAAGGGAAGAAAGAAAAATTATCCCATTGGATCAAAGGAGATGAAAATATAATAAATAATAAAGACTGGCATTAACCACTCAATAGCAGGTCTTGTTATTGTAAGAATACAAGTAGAATAGCTTACCCAGAAACAAAATGAACACATTAGATGTCAAAAGCAATTGTTGTAGGTTAGCGCAGAAAGAAATGCCAGATCCATTCAGTTTTTCCTAACATTTTTTATCTGCTTTAAAGCAAGCATAGTTGCATGGATCCTAAGGATATGCTCTTGGTATGTCTAAGCTTGAGAGAGCCGACTAAATTACCTAGCTAAATATTAAAAATAGGGATTTATAATTTTTTATGGTGACAGGCTAGATGGCTTGTTCTTAGCCAGCCGACGCCTAACTAAACCAAGGTAAATGATGTACTAAATAGAACAATTTACCAAAGTTTTTTGCTTTTGGAATTTAGTAGCCGAGAGTATGGACTGATACTACAGATATAGATAACTCATCTTGTTCAATACAATGTTAAAAACACAGTTTTGAGACAGTTGCGTCAGCTAGGAATAAAGGGTTGGGAAGATCATAATCACCTTCATACTAAAATAACATGTGTGATCTGCTTAGCATTACTAATGTTTCTTCAGATCTTATTAACTAAGTTTTGTAAATTAGTCATGACCACGCCGCTATATTTCAGTGCAGTTGGGAAAATTCTGAACAAAATGTTTTCCGGTGTAGTAGATAGGTTTGCAACCCTGCATGCATGAGTTCTGGCACAATGTGTATTTGTCTCAATCGAGCAGCTGGAAATTACAATCTATGTATTGCTGGAACCTTCTCTATCGTATGAAGTATTCAAGACCAGGCTATACCTAGCCGATTGCAGCTATGAAAATGGGAATCCAAGACTTGGGAGTAACAGGAAGAGAGGAAACACTCGTATATATATGCTCTAGTTCTATCTACAATGACAAGTGCAGGAGTATTTGTGTAACAATTTGCTGGTTCAAAATTGTTATACCTGTGCAAGCTTTTGTCAAAGAATCCACTTCGCTCAAAAGCTTTTTCCGAAGAATCACTACTTGAGAAACCATTCATTTCCAAAAATCTTCAGAGGGTGTCATCCAAGAATCCACAATTGCTCCATGTTAGACCCTAGAAATCAGATATAGAAGGTATTGTCATTTGGTATCAGGAACGCAGAAACAAATTACAACAATTTAGGGAGACACAAGAAAATTACAGCCTAACAAGTTACAATATGGCTTAAATTGATTTTCGAGTGGATGCTAATCAGACATAATACTTTACTCAACATGCACGTTTATTGCGAAAATTCATAAAGGTTTTAAAAGAACTTGTTGGCATGGCTCTAGAAGTCTAACAAAGGAGAGCACAATCTACACCGCTCACACTTCTCATGAACCAAAATAGAGTAAATCAAAGGCACAATTTGATGAGACTTGGAATTGCGATCGATCTACAATCATCGCAAATTGTTTTAGTTCAGTTTAGCTAAAACTTGTACTCTAGTTTAGCTATGTGAGAAACGGGTTATAAACATATTGCTGGTCATTTGAACTGTACTATAAGAAAACCTCTTCAATAGTCACCTATGCAGCTCCGGCTGTTTTCCAATAGCCTCATAAGCAGTGCTACTAATGGGTGTTTACAGTGGGAATACAAAAACAATAACCCCAAATTAAAATACAACGGTTTGAGGAAACATATCAAGGTTAACTTAATACAACATATCAATGGTACTGGACCAAACAGCAGCTTGGCAATCTCATATACAATTTTTATGAGATGTTAGTATCTGGTTCTAGCTGAACATGTATTCACATAACTCAAAATTAAATATAATAATTCATATTTTGAAGCCACCAACCGAGGTCATCTTTATTGTCAGACACTGAATAAACCGCCTTCTCTACACAACACAATGGCACCACTTAACAATAGCTGAGAATAGGAACCTCGGTTATTCAAAAAATGGTAGTGATGATTAGGCATACATTAACTGAAGTCGTTCTGGGTTTGATTGTGGTGCTGCGTGAACTGAAAATACATAAATTCGCCATGCCCCTTCTCTTGTTCCTTTGCTCACCTTTTGTTGCGCATTGTTGGCTAACAATCGAATAATGGACAGTGTAAATTGCAAAATCACTGCTGGAATTTGACGATCCAATCATAGTCTAATCTCAAAAGGGGACACATTAGGAGAGAACACTGACAACGTGGAGGTCCAGGTGCAGCACAGTACATTAACACTATAACATACAAGTTTAAGGGAATGCAATCATATGGAGGTGTCCAGGCAACAACTTTCATTAAAGATACATGAACACACGTTGGATCGAATAATCATTAGGCACCACTAATAGTCTAACAAACAATTAATGAGATGTAAGAAAGGAGGCAAAATAAACTAAATATTTACTAACCTGGAGACTAATAGATCAAATGAAGAAGATATTCAGCTGGGATTGAGAACTTCTGTATATTGGCCTCACGACATCCTTCAGATATCATACATATGAAAATAGAAGTTAATATTTCAGAGTAGAGAAAAATAGTATGTACTACTCTGATCCACCATCTCCAATATTTATCATGTTGAATATCACATTCAGTAAAGCCCAGCCAGATGATAAATGATATTTTCACAAAAGGGGGAAATGTCTTGGGTCAAACAATTAAAAACTTCCTGATCGTATAATTACCAGGAAAATGTAACCAATACACTGGTGTTTCTCACTAAAGCACTAAACAATTACCGACTTCATGTTAAGTGTATATACATATAAGAAATGACGTGCATGCCCAAGCATCCAGAGTTACAGCAGACGACAGAATCTGGAGAAGCAAAGGAAAAGGATTTCTCAGGACTAAATCAGAGACAAAATGAGAAGGTAAATTAGTAGGAAGAGAAAAGGTTTGCAGTATACTCTGAAGCATGGCAATGTGAAAATAAAGAAGGTGGATCCTCCTATTATGATATGCATTAAAACCTAGAACTATGATATACACTTGCATTGTTGCATTATGTCTATATTAATAGAGGATTCTAAAAATATGGCATGAAAATGAAAAGATCCAGTATTAATAAATATAATTCATGCAGCCATACTAATTTGATGATTATCATGGCATAAATTATTATAACATAAATTTGGCTACTGCAATGACAATTCCTAAAATAGCAAAACTTTTTCCCAAATCATAATACAATGTTGAATACCTACGAAGCACCGATTAGTATATATAAATCATTAACAAAATACAATGTATTAAATACAAACATAGTTAAAAATACTGCTCTGTTTATTGCGTCCATGCCTCTTTTCAAGTCCTCGAGTGTTCACCAATTTCCTCAACTTGTGGTACTTACTAAAAACATCAACAGGTTAGCAGCAAAATCAATCAACTCAACGGCAAGCATGCATCACAATAAACATCAAGCAAAATCCATCACCTCACCAGCAATGAAGCAATCGAGCACAATGCAGCCAAGCATGCACGCGGTCCTACAGCAAGAAAGCAACACAGCAGGAAGCAACCATGAGGAGGGAGGGTTTAAGATTTGAGATGCTACCTGATGACGCACTCGATTAAGAGTAAACTCGCACTAGCCTGGCCAGAAACTCTCGTTCTCATTTACAGCCTGCACCACAACCAACTGATTAGACCATGTGGACAATTCATTAAACACTTGGCAAGCATAAACATTATGAATCTAGAGAAAGCACATCCAAAGAAAAATAGATCAGGCGTCTTAATACCTCTGTTTGCAGCCCAGGATCCTCCTTGTCCTTCTTCGCCTAACGACGATTCTGCGGTCCGGTGTCCTCCTGCCTAGCCAAGCAATGGAAAAAAGGCCAATAACGAGAAGACCGAGAACAAAAGGGGAGATGATGCTGCAGTCATGGGAGGTGCATCTCGTTTACCTCCTATTGAGTATTGTCGCGCTCCTCCCGGTGGTGATACGACATGCAGTGGTTCGAGTGATGGGCAGCACCGCCCCTGCCGGCCGCCAACCATTCCGCCCAGGTGTGCATCTTCTCCCTGGCCGCGGAATCCATGCCGAGAAGCTCGCAGATGACAACCACCATGGTCAAGAGAGGCGCGGAGGTGCTCCACCATGGCAACTCATCCTTGTCCACCTCACCACCTTCTCCAGCAGCGGCTACCCCATGGAGGGCTTCATCCTCCGTCTCCTCCCTTGCCGACTCGGCCTAGAATACTACGACGGAGCGCTTGGGACTAGGGCGGTGGCCAGGGAGGGAGCACGTGGGGGGTGGGATGGAACACAGCGGCGATTGGGAGACGAGCAGGAGATGACAGCGGAGGCGCGATATACAGCAAGGAGGGGAATCACGGGAGGAAATAAGGAGGCGGAGCGCGCCAGCCGCCGCACACTAGGAAGTGGAGAGGGAGATGCGCGTGAGACCTTGTGGGTCTTGGACCGGCGGCTAGGGTTGAGCTTTTTATATGAGGCGGTTAAAACGAGCGTACGGCTAAGATTCGTTTAAAGACTGATTTAACGGCCAGTAATTTCTGATTAACCTGGAGGCTCCTTGAGGGGGCACCAATTACATCTTTAGATTTCTCAAGTGCCAAACCCTCTAAATCAATGGTGTTTTTGCTTCGATTTTCAAGAATGACAAGGATCCAATCGTCCCTAGTATAACCTACTTTCAGTAGTAGGATAAGGCGTCTGGTTTTTTTTGCTTCGATTTGCAAGAATGCAATAATCTCTTTAGTTTGGGATGTTCTGGTGATTTCTAATCATCTCTCCAAGCATTGTTCCTTCTGTGTAGGTGACAATAGCATGAAACCTACTTTTAGTTCCAGTTCCTCAAGCGTTGCAGCTATCCACCAACTCTAGAGTACGCCTCCATTTGTTGTACTTCGTCGCAAAATATCTATAGCAAGTCTCCATCCAAAAATTCTCACTTTGACATGGTTATACCCTACGGGTACGTGACTTCAGCATATCTGGTTCATCCCAAGGAAGGCCCACAGCAGATATACGCTGGCCCATGAAGATTTTCGGGTGGCCAAGGCCCATGACGCCTTCGGATCCTTGGAGAACAAGACTAGCATAGATAGGAAATTCAAAGGGGTAAAACCCTAGAACCTGTAACCGACTAGGACTATGCCCGGGACCTGCCTAAGTCTATATAAAGGCCAGGAGGGCACGTCCTAGATCTCTCGACTCATACTTTCACACACACCTCCACGCCAGATCGAATCTGCGCACCCTGTAACCTTCGGTTCCGCCGTAATCAAGAGCAGACAAGCAGGAGTAGGGTTTTCCCTCCGGGGGCCTGAACCTGGGTAAATCTCGTGTCCCCTGGTTGCTTGTCTGTTAACCGTGCCACGATCTCCAGCATCCCCATCTTCTCCAAAACCCAAGTCCATAACAATGGGCATTGACGAGATTAAACCTCGTCAATTGGCGCCGACCGTTGGAATCGGGGCTGCTGATTGTGCGATCGTGACGGTCCCGACCCGATCGATCTACAACTCCACGGCGACGGAGAATCACCTCCTCTTTGGCACTTTCGACTTCACCGCCCACTCACCGGCCACCATGAAGGATTTCGAGCCCGTAGGCGATGGACTCGAAATTTTGTTCGGAAGCTTCTGCTTCCAGGTGGGACAAACTGGCACCCTCCGCCTTCTTGAGCGGGTGCCCGTGCCATCAATCAGGCCTGCCTCGTGGGCTCCACATCCCGTGCTACGCACATCACCATCGACAGATGAGTTCTACAACAGCAGCAGCTGCAACTCCGATCTGTGCGATCCGCCTTCGGATGAAGGGACCTACGGTTCCGGATCTAAAAGCTGCGGCAGCAGCGAACCGATCTACGAGCGCTACCAATGCGCCGCAGTCATCCAGGAGCAGCAAACGCCTAACCCGCCGCCCAGCACGAACCCAAACCCGCAGGATAGAAACGGCGGAAACGGCAGGAACAGAAGAAGCCAGTCCCCCCACCCGAAGGGGAAAACACTGGCCACGTCATCCAACTTAGCAAAGAAGGATGGGTCCAGGCACGCCGTGCCGTCGCAGGCGACATAGTCCTACCTGTGGACTCCCCACGTGACCTACTGATGGTGTACCACTACCTCCTCATCGAGGAGCACAAGAAGCAAGTCAAGATGCAGGAGACGCTCGACAAACGCAAGCAAGCAGCCTCTGATTCCAGCGCGCGACGAGCCACGCTCTCCGCCATGGCACCCGGATCTAGCACGAACGGAAACCAGGGAAACAAGCACCGCTCGCGGGTGGAGAACATGGATCCCAAGGAACGCCGTGATGTGACCCGAACTCTCCACACATCGTTCATGGATATGGATGCCGACGGCAACATCATCCCGAAGACACCGCAAGCTGCGATCATGGCAGCCACTGCGTATCTCGCGGCCCACCAACCTCCGGAAGGGGACCCGAAAAGAGCCATGCATAAGTCCGCACTCACCGGACTCGGACTCGTCGGAGCTGCGCTCCACGAAGATGCTCCTGCGGAGCCAAAGAAGAAAGCTCCGGTCGAGCGCGAGCCCTTCATCCGAAGAGGAGGAGGAGCACGACCTTCCTCGAAGGAAGAAGAGCTCGCATCGCCATAAACGCGACTACGACGCCAGAGACGCGCTTACACAGCGCAAAATCGACAAAGCACGAGCCAAACGCGCATGCTCGTCCGAGTCCGAGATGGATGAAGATGAAGGAGAACTCTGTGGAGCTCGATGCTTCAGCAGATCTGTTCGGCGAACACAGATGCCACGCAATTTCAAGCTTCCTTCGGATACTCCGAAGTTCAACGGCACGCAAGATCCAAAATCTTGGCTCAGCGATCATCTGTCATCCGTCAAGCTGCACGGCGGTAACAAAGAAACCGCCATGCAATGCCTCCAGCTGCAGCTGACAGGCGCGGCGCGGGTCTGGCTCAGCAGCCTATCATCAGGATCCATCCGAAGTTGGGAGGAGCTAGCTTACAGCTTCATCCGAAATTTCAAGGGCACCAGCAAGAGGCCCGCCTCAATCGAAGAGTTGCGAGCCTGCACTCAGAGAACGGGGGAATCTATTCGCTCGTACATATTACGCTGGTCTACCACCAAGAACTCCGCAGCACATATCTCCGAGGAGAGGGCCATCGACGCCTTCAGAGACGGCGTCAAACGCCAAGATTTCAAGGAGGAACTTGGGCGCGTCAAGCCCAAGACACTCGACCACCTCATGGAAATTGCCAACAGTTGGGCGGACGGCGAAGATTGCATTCAGCGAGCGCAATCAGATGAAGAGGACGACTACGGCCGAAGGCGAGAACGCCGCAGCAAGAGGAGATCGCGTGTCTACGAGGACCGCGACGGACCCGACATGGTCGCGGCTGGCTACGCCGACCGCCGCAACGACAACAGCCGCAACAGCGGAGGATACCGCGGAGGAAATTTCCGCGACAGCGGACGACCAGCACAGTCGTGGCAACGCCGCGACCGCGACAACGGACCCTCAGCATTCGACAAACTTTCGGGTCCATGTACCATCCACTTCTACATCGACAAACAAGATGGCAAAAAGAAAGCCAGTCACATGCTCAAGGACTGCCGCGAGTTCCAGAAACTCAGCGAAAGCATGGTGCAGATGAGGCAACATCACCGACAACGGATCGAACTTCATCTCCGAAGAATTCCAGGACTTCTACGCACCCTGTAACCTTCGGTTCCGCCGTAATCAAGAGCAGACAAGCAGGAGTAGGGTTTTCCCTCCGGGGGCCTGAACCTGGGTAAATCTCGTGTCCCCTGGTTGCTTGTCTGTTAACCGTGCCACGATCTCCAGCATCCCCATCTTCTCCAAAACCCAAGTCCATAACAATGGGCATTGATGAGATTAAACCTCGTCACACTTTGCCAGGGACTTGGACTAACCAGATGGAATTCCACAAGGATCGATTGTCATCTTTTGTGTTTCTATTTCCCTATGAGAACAGACAAACAATGAGCAAGGCTATATGTCAATCTATAAGCACTCCTAACAGAGAATATTACAGATTTTTCATAGTTCGAAGCTATGAAATTCTTGGTTCCATTGGGAGTTTTATGCTCATAATTTGTTATGCATCATGACAAAGGAAGGCTGCTTCACAAGATTCTCGTTCCATTTATGGTTAGGTCCAATCAGACTTTTGACCTTTATAATCCTTGAAGATTTTCTTTTGGGTGTAATTTTGACTCTAGTTTTCTATTGAAACCACTTATGGCGCCATATTCTTACAGATGATCCATCACATATGCGCCAAATTATCTCTTGTTTCAAGAGGCCTAAACCATGTTCAATGCCTCTCCAAACAGGGGACGCTCACCTTTAAAGCCTTGTTCAGATACTGTTATGTGGAGTAGAGGACCCGTATGTTTCAAAACAATGTCAATTGAATTGCATATTTCATACCTTGTGTTTTCTAAACTTCATCACTCTATCAAGAAATCTACATAGTGGCACCAAAAATAGTGTGCCCGAAGTTAACAAAACTGAGCTTTGAGGTGCTTAGCAAATCAATGGCTTCCACCAAAAAAAGTACAATGAAACACAAGAAAAACCACACAACATTTAAGGTTCATGCTCCTCCGCTGCCAATTTAAAATACTAGTATAGTAAAGTCCGCAATACCACAACCCCACAAGTCCACCAATACAGCAATGACCTCAAGTGCACAGCACAAGAGAGAGCGAGTAGAACTGATCCATAATTAGCTAGCTGGAGCGGATCCATGACCAGAATTATGGTCAGGAGCATGGAAGAGAAAAACATGTCCGTGGGTGTGGGAGGCATTGTGGACCTGTCGGGCTTCCTGGCCATTAGCGGCGGCTACGTTGGGGGCTTAGGCAACAATGAGGTTGAAGTCTTAATCAGACTCAATGGCAATATTGGTAGTGTTGGAGTCGCCGACGTGAGTCCTACCCAGATTCCCAGTCCTGGGTGTCGATGATGGTACCCCCTTGCATGACATGATTTTTCCTACTAGCTCGAACGTGTTGAACCCACTGATGCTCTCAATGTGCGATTGGGTTGTATCAATTGATCACACTTTGCCTTATGAAGTACATGCATTGACTTGGTTTGCCGGACCTAATATGAAGGCGGTGCCAATACATGCATATATAAGATGTAGAACTAGTGGACTAGATATGTGCATCAAGTATCCGGGTGGGCGTACATCGTACATGACAAGGAACAGAGTATCTGTAAAAGTTGAGGTTTAGTTGTGGTTGTGCCTGTGTGTGCTTCGTACTTCATCATGTATCAGACTAGCTAAAATGGTAGGCCGTATGATGTTCTCAACTTGTGTGTTTGTTGTCCCAAACTGACAAACTCGGATGACTTGTGCGTGTTGTGCCTGCATGGCACTTCACTGATGTAATGGTAACATGATATTTTATCGCCATACTTCATTCAAAATTTGAGAATTGACAATGAATACCATTTTAATTATTGAAACTTGATATATTTGAAATCATGTTTTTAGATTTATCACCAAAATATTTCTAGAATATTATACACATAGTCGATGGAGATTAGTGGTCAGGTTTGTATAATTTGTGATATGGAGGGAGAACTCTATACGTTCATTTAAAGCAGGAAAGTAATTTTTGATATGGAGGGAGTATACAGAAAACACAATTCAATGACCCTTACACATTTTTTTTCAAAATGACCACTTATCAAGGGTGATCCCGTTTCAACAGTAACAAAAGGCATGTTCTACATTATTATTTTCAGACTATTCATAAATATATATATCTACATACACAACCCATATCTAATGATTACTACTTTTGTGTGTGAACGTGTGTGATTATTTGGCCACTTCAAGATGTTAATATGGGGTTTCCAATAGTCGGCTTAGCTCCACATTTAGTCTTAATAATTAAAATAGTATTATTTGGCCACTTCAAGACGCTAATATGGGGTTTTGAATAGTCGTCTTAGGTCCACATTCAGTCTTAGTGATGAAAATGGCATTATTTGGCCACATAAGGACACTAATATGGGGTTTCAAATAGTCTTTTTAGGTCGTCAGCTCTAGGGAGCTCGGTTTTAATAGAATTAAGAAATCATTTTTACAACTCAAAAAAGTCTCACAGAAAATAATGTAAAATTCATAAGATAATTAGTGTAAAATCACAAGAAACCCCCAAAAAATATAACATAGCATACATACTAACTTTTATCAAAATTTCTTTTTGGTTGTAATCTACACAAACAAAAAACAAATGTGTGGAGCAAAGAAGAGTTTCTTGTTTCCTTTCTTGAGTCATATATTTGTTTTTCATAGAAAAAATGTTACATCTTATTGAATAGAAGTTTTGCACATATCTATCCATGGAAAAATTCAAAACCATTTACAACTTTGGAATATCCTTTTCGAGTTTTTCAAATTATGTGCTCATGCCGCCCGTAACCGAAACACCATACCAAAAATGGTGTATGAATATCAATAATCCAGATGATAGAGGTTCATCCTCCTTGTCTAAAAAGGTGCATAGAAGACAAACTAGAATAGTCATTTGGATCTAAAATACTTAACAAATGCATTATAAATAAAAATCTATCCAGATCCATGTTAATTGAATGGCTTATGTTTTAACTAATTCAATAACATAATTAGTTACTTGAACCTCAAGAGTCAATAATGGAAGAAGTATATTGTTTTACATAACAAATCAATATGATCCATTTGAGTAAAAAAATAAAGAAAGATGAATTATTTATGTACCAAAATGGTTATCGTTTCATCCGTCCATACATGCGCAAACGTGCTTGGTTAATTCTTGTCTTGCAAAGGCTTAGAATGTATGATATGCTTCTGTGTGTCGGCTAGCAAAATTTATTTTCTCAATTACTATGATAACATTGTGGTGTTTCTTATAGTGTAAGATTAAAAGTATTATTCTTGAAAGCATGACATGGTGACATTAGTTACCTAATGCATGCATTCCTTAAGCCAACCATATAGCGACAACAAGGATTTTTTATTACTACTGTTACCCAAAAATCTAGACCGGTTATCGGATGAATGAATTTAAAAATCTAAATATGAATTCAAATTCCTACTTATGAAAATTTACGGAGGAATCTTGTTAAATTACAAAAAAATCAAAATTAAATCAAAAATTCGGGATTTTTGTTGCCTCGTAAACTGGTTTTTTCACCCTCGGGATTTCCGGTTACCGGGCGGTAACCGAATTTGCCAACCGGTAACCAAAACGCCGGCTACAATACAACAACCATGTGGCATGCTTAAATCTAGTTCCAAATTCATTTATTTGATGGTTGGTAGCCATTCATATTCACGGACATCTATGTTGGTTGCAAACATACATTCAACATACACTACATGAATCCAGAGATTTGCCGTGGTCTCCATGCACATGGAAAAGAAGGTAAAACTCGCGGCAAATCGTTTGGCATAGACAAATCCGCGAAAAACCAACTCGGCAAGTTCCTCAAATCAGGCTTTCACCCAGCTATATAAATTTAGCAACCATCTCGGCAAGTTCCTCAAATCAGGCTTTCACCCAGCTATATAAATTTAGCAACCATCTCGGCAAGTTCTGACTATTAAGTCGGGCAATTTTCTGAGTGCATTCAGTCGCGCACATGGCAAAGCGTTTGATGTGAGTCTTATCTTTGATCTTGGTAAACTACCGCTGATTGATAGCCAGGTGGCATGTACGTCCATTAAGTCGGGTGGGTCAACACCATTTGATTTGTCGTGAGCATTCTCTAGCCCTCGGCAAAAACTGATTTGACATGAGCATTTCTTAAGGTTTGTCGTATGTTTTTTTTAAACAGTTAGCAAACATAATGAGTAGGACAAAAAACATAGAAACAATGTCCTGACTAGAACTGACCAGGTAGGATATGAAGCTATACACTGCTAAAGATCATAGAAACAATGCTCTCACTACCACTAACTGAATCATCACATATTAGATAGTACAATATAATCAACTAATGCAGAATTATATATGAATCAAGTATAGTGTTAATTTACCTTATTAAATACACAGAACTAGAAAATGAAAATTAACAAAGATATATATCTTTACGCTCAAGAACCAAGTACAAAACCTTAATTAAATGTTTAGATGCCACCAAGCACGATGATCGAATCACAAGGGAGAACACTGAGGACTTACCTCAAGAAGAGGGCACCACAACATCACACTATAGTGATGCAGTGGCAGAGTTGAAGAAGACGAAGGAGTAAGGCCGGGCCATCCACATTCTACCACCGCACCGATGTGTGGGAGGCCACCGCCAGCCTAGGCCAGCAGCAACAAGCGGCACTACCACCAATGACACCACACCACCTGAAAATAACCTAGGTGAATAAAGTGGACATAAATCAGTAAACATTCCTATTAATCACCAATCAATATAAACACAACGAACTTACAGGAGCAAAACAATACCAAACCCTAACATTTTTATTTAAACTAATGTATTTCAATGCTAACTTTATATTTGAGCAAGTGTAACATATATATTTATTATGCTAGAAAGGTTAATCATATCTCAATGTGGATTTGCTTGTCCATCATCTACATGTGGTTAAGAAGCGCATGTTAGTGTTAGATTAGTCTAGGGATTACATATCACTTAATTCGGTATGACCGCCAACCGTAATAAGTCATTAGATGTTTATGTGAACTGGATCATGCGTCATATTAGAATCTAAAAAATTATATTTTATATGTGAATCTATGTTACAACCAAAACAGTCGACATACATGGAAATCATTATCCTTTCAAGGCACACAAATATGCTTCAAGCAACTATTGAATAAACATGGCAAAGAGAGGAGATGTTAGCCACATTGAGATATGAGTGAAAAACCATAAGCTAGAGACTCGACGTAATTCTTTGGAATTTTCAAACAGGTGATCTTTTCTGGTTAATTTCTCAAAGGTTATTTATTCTAACTTTTGCCAAATGCTACATGTGTTTGATATTTATCTTCCTATTTCTATTGAAACCGAATGATTCAAGCTCGGATCCAACTAGCTAGGTGTGAAGCTTTCACTGGGTTGAAGGTGAACCTTGGCACTCATTTGGGGTCAGTGAGAACTGTCTAGCCCCTAGAATAAAATTGTCTGACTTGAGGAATTGTGTTATCTCAGAACGATGAATGACTAATGCTAGGAATAATACCAGCTGGATTGCCTTAGTTTACACACTAGGTTTATTCGTCCAAGCTCCGTCACCGGATCCAATCCAAGGCGAGCCATATTGCAGATATGAGTGAGTAAGGTTCAAAATATTATTCCAAACTGAATTGCCTAATTTGTACCTTTGCATTTTCTGTGATGTTCACTCCAACCGCTATCGGTGGATTCTCCACATGAAGAGTTCTACACGGTGGTACCGAAAAGATTTGGGCCAGCTTTAAAAAAACCGGGCTTTAATGCGCTAAATGGAGAATTTAGAAAATCACAGCCTCTACTATCTGTCATTTACACCGTCCACCCCTTCGCCCGGTCTTCCGGTGGTACTCCTCCATGGCATATTTAAACCCCAAACTCCACCAGAAGAAGAAGCAGTAGCATGCAGCGGAATCGCTCGCACAAGGAACAACAACACGGAAAACGTCCATTAGAACAAGGCCAAAATTAAGGCACGAGAGAGCGAGGACAAGATACTAGAAACCATAGAATCCTCGAGAGCTTGCTTGCTAGCTAGAGTGGCTCCAACCCCCAAAAAGTACTCCGGCCGGCACTCCCTCGCACTAGGAGTGGGGCACGGTGGAGGCCTTGCTTCCGGCCGTTGCCACCGTAGAGAATGCGCGGCGGACGCAGGGAACCTGTTCGTGGGCGTGGGAGGCATGGGGAACTTGCTGGGACTCCCGGCGGTGGGCGGCGGCTACGAGAAAGGATGATGTAGCAGGTAGCGAGCTGAGCGTCGGTCAGATCGGTGGCATCGGTGGCGCCGGTTGTACGAGGTCCGTGCTTCCTGGGAGTGCGGCGAAGGGTTCGCCGGCGGCGGCGCCCCGTTCAGTGTGCCTGGAGGCGAGTACGGCGGTGGAGGCGCCAGTGGCATCACGGCTGGACGTCGCCTATGTCGTAGCTATCGCAATCGAGAGATGAAGAGTTGGGTCATGGACGTACGCGTCGTGTGTACTACATGCGGTGCATGAACATAGCCCAGCATTTGCAGCTGCTTATACATACACGTATATGCGTGCCTTGGTTGGACGTACGTGTCCCGAGTCAGTGCGCCAGCTAGTGTGTTTTCTTAGTGCGGTTATAGATTAACTTTGACGTATGTAGTGATGCAGCAACACGGCACATGTCACAAATCAACCAAGTGAACTTGTGTAGTATAGGTGTGTTGGATCTACCATCGATCGGTCGGAATTTATGTTGTGCTGGCTCTGAGCTATACGTTCTCGTACGTACACGTGCTGATCTACCACCACGTTCAAAGTAGGCGATAGATACACATGCGGGAGCGGCATGGCAGTGGCCGATGTTGCAACCCGGTCGGCGGATCTTGTCAATTCGATCACACTCGATCTCATGCGTAGCAGAGATCGATGCATTAACCCACGGGCAAAGGCGCGGCATTCATTCATTGCTGGATAGGACGAGATCCCAGCAAGAATCCGGCCTCGAGATCAGAGTCACCTGTGAAGCTTCCTTCACCGAAAGATCTTCCCTTTTGTTTATCTCTCTTTCAAAATAGCCTTTCGTCCCGCTTTATAAATAAAGCAACATTCACAAACAAGGTCCGTATATCATCCAAGCAGGCCGAAGCCAAACAAGAAAGAAAAGGAAACGACGGACCGCTGGGGCCACAGCACAGACAAGCCTAAAAGCAAAACAAAAAGGTACGACGAGACGACTGGAGGGACACTCAAGCCGCCGAAGAGGTCGACGGGGCAGGGGCCGAGAGGGGGAGCGCCGCTGTCCTCAAGGTCCGAAGAGTGTCGTCGAAGGTCGACCGGTCACGCTGCCGCACCAGGGGAGACCACTGCTGAAGGAAGCCAAGAAAGGAGAAAACTGGGTCAGTCACGCGGGAGGGGAAGATCTTCTCAATCACCATCTTGTTACGCACATTCCACAAGGTCCAAGAGATGCCCGCAAACACGAGCCAGAAGAGGCGGCGCCCTCCTCCGGCCCTGTTTGCCTGGGTTTGCAGGAACTCCCCGAGCTCCTGCGCCTGCCAAGCAGGCCCCAGCGCCTCCTGGACAAAGGACCAAAGTGCTCGCGCCGCCGAGCAGGAGAACAAAATATGGGAACAGGTCTCCGGAGTCCCACATAGGGGACAAAAACCAGTGCCCGGGCCGTGACGCTTGGCCACCTCGACCCCCGAGGGAAGCCTGTCCCGAAGCAGCTGCCACACGAAGATCCTAATACTAAGAGAAAGGGGGGCCTTCCACAAGGGGGAGGTCCAGGTCAGCTCCGGGCCCTGGAACAGGGCCCGGTAGGACGAGCCCACTGAGAACTCCTCGGACGGCTGCAGCCGCCACGTGGCCAAATCCGGGGAAGTCGCTAAGGCTGCCGGGAGGGAGCCCCGAAGCTGCAACAGGTCCGCGGCTCGTCCACGCTGAGGTAGCGCCGAAACAGAATGTTCCAGCGACCCTCACCAAAGACCTCTGCCACCAGCGCCGCTGGGGAGGAAGAGATGGCGAAAAGCCGGGGGAACTGGACCCCCAACGGGATAGGGAGGAGCCACGGATCAAGCCAGAAACGCACCCCACAGCCACTCCCCACCCCAAAGACACGCCCAAGCCAATGAAGTGTTTGATCTCCTGGATGGCTCTCCAGAACTGAGAGCCCTCCCTCCTCTCACATGCCAAAAGTGGTCGACCCCGGAGGTACTTGGCCTTGATAAGCTGCAACCAGAGCCCTCCATCATCCCTAAGGATGCGCCACACCCACTTTAGCATCAGCGCCACATTAAAGCGCCGAGAGTCAAGGATCCCTAAGCCCCCAAGACATTTGGGGGCGCAAACATCTGCCCATTTGACCATATGATATTTCTGATGGCCATCCCTTGCGGCCCAAAAGAACCTAGACAACTCCTTGGCGAAGTCGGCATGGGTCCCCTCAGGCAGAAGGTACAGGCCCATCTGGTCCATGGGCAGACTCGAGAGACATGAGTTAATCAGTATGGATTTGCTCCCCTTGGTCGTAAGGCGTGCCCGCCATGGTTCCGCGCGCGAGCGTACCCTCGAGACCAAGGGAGCCAAATCCCTGATCAAAACTCTAGTCTCCCGGATGGGGATTCCCAGATAGGTAATAGGGAAGTCCGCTAGCTTACAATTCAGGTTATCAGCTATCCGCTGGCGATCCGCGTCGAAATAACCCAGAACCATCACCTCGCTCTTGTCGAAGTTTATCTTCAGCCCGGACAAAGACTCGAAACACAGCAGCAGGAACTTCAAGTTAATAATGTCAATGTCCGAGCCCTGAACCATGATCATGGTGTCATCAGCGTACTGGAGATGGGAAATTCCACCACCCGGGATCAGATGGCCCACCACCCCCGAGATGTGGCTAGCTACTCTGGCCCTATCCAAAATCTCAGCCAGGGCGTCCACCGCTGCGTTGAACAAGAGGGGGGAAATAGGGTCCCCCTGCCTAACCCCGCAGGAAGGGCGAAAGCATGGGCCAATCTCCCCATTGATGTTGATCGCCGTCTGCCCACCCATTACGAACTGCATGATCCAATGGATCACACGGTCATCGAAACCCCGCCTCTCCAGCACCAACCTCAAGAAGGCCCAGTCCAAGCGATCATAGGCCTTCTGGAAGTCCAACTTGAGAAAGACCCCTCGTTGACGTTGAGTCTTGACTTCATGAATAATTTCATGGAAGGCCAGGACGTCGTCATGAATGAGGCGTCCCTTCAAGAAGGCGAACTGAAGGGGGTGGGTAAGCCGCTCTAACACCGGAGCGAGACGGAGAGCACAGACCTTGGCGAACAGGCGTTGGATGACGTTAATCACAGTAATCGGGCAGAAGTGGCGGATGTCCGTGGCCCCCAATACTTTGGGGATCAGGGTAATAACGCCGAGGTTCAGGCGAGACATCACCAGGGTCCCAACATAGAATTCCTGGAACATCTGGAGAACAATCGGCTGAAGCTGAGGCCAGAAGGTCTGGAAGAAGCCCACGGGCAACCCATCAGGACCCGGGGCCGAGCCAGCCTTCATGGACTTGAGGGCCGCCGCCACCTCCTCCAAGAGAAAAGGACGGGTGAGGTCCTCATTCTCCGCCTGGGAGACCAGCGTGTCAGCCGACCAGAAGTCCGGGGCCAGCGAGAGACCCGAGGGCTGGGCCGCCGAGAAGAGGTCCCGGTAGAACGAATAAATATGGGCGGAGAGGGCCTGTGGGGATTCCAGCAGGTCCTCGCCCGCCCAGAGGCAGGGGATCGAACACTTCCGCCTCCTACCGTTCGCAACGGCATGGAAGTAGGCCGTGTTTGATTCCCCTTGGACCGTCC
The DNA here is from genome assembly GCA_030063025.1 of Avena longiglumis. Classification (NCBI taxonomy): domain Eukaryota; kingdom Viridiplantae; phylum Streptophyta; class Magnoliopsida; order Poales; family Poaceae; genus Avena; species Avena longiglumis. The sequence goes on from CP125979.1 coordinate 97,062,460, forward strand.
AGTTCTGGTGGCTCCGCTGCCGCCAGAACGCCTCTTATCCCTTGTAGATCTCCATAATGGAGGTCTCCAGGGAGTACATATGGGACCACTCCTCGGCCGAGGGGCCGTGGAGGTCAGCCTCCCGATCCAAAGACTGGATCGCCCCCAGAATCGACGCCTTCTGGGCACGAAGGTCCGCCCCCAAGTTAGCCCCCCAACCCCTCATGAATTGGCGAGCAATCTTGGCACAATGGTGCCAGATGTCAACAGCACAATAAACACGAGGGCTCGAGACGACCGCAGCTAACCACCTAGACCGCACCGCCTCCACAAAGCCCTGTTTCTATAACCAGAGGGACTCAAAGTGGAAGCGGTTCAATCTAGGGGCCGGTCTCCTCCGGACGAGAAGAGGAGCGGGGTATGATCGGACCCAATCCTAGTAACCGCCTTCAGCGCACACAGGGGGAAGGCAACCTCCCACTCAACAGAGACAAAGAAACGGTCGAGGACGCTGCGGATTGGCTGGAGCTGCTTGTTTGTCCACGTATATCTAGAGCCCACCCGCAGAATATCGCGGAGGGCATGATCAGCGATGCAGTCGTTAAACATACGCATCCTAGGGAGGTCCATGTTCGCCGAGCTCTTGTCTTGTACCGAGCGGATCAGATTGAAATCGCCGGCTATCACCACCGGGATATCAGTCCGTTCCACATTCGACTTGAGCTCGAGCAAAAACTCAGTGGACCTCCTATGGTCCGCGGGGCCATAGACAATAATCACCTCGAATCTGAAGCGAGTCTGCCTATGCGTGAGGGCCATGCTCACGAAGAATTCCCCATGGTCCATATCATCTATCACAAAGGTATCCTCCTTCGCCCCCAAGAGGATACCCCCGGAGTGGCCAGAAGTAGGAAGCCAGGACCAGGAAAACTTGCAGCGGTTGAGGGCTTCCAACTCGGAAATGGTGAAGTCTTGGCGAATTGTCTCCTGAAAGCCGACAATATCCGGCAACTCCTGGCGGATGTAATCCTTGATCTGGCGGCGCCAGCCCTCGTGTCCGAACCCCCGGATGTTCCAAATGAACATCCGGAAGGCTCTAAGGATGTCCATCAGGACCCTTAGGCAAGGGCGGTCCCCTTAGTGGGGACTGAACGGGCACGGGGGGGATGGGGCGAGACGCAGCTGCCTTGGGAGGCCTCCCACGTGGCCTACCCGAGGGGGTAGGCGCCTGGGCGATCTCCCGCACATCAGGGGCAGGAGGGGGATTCCCACTGAGGTCTTGCCCAATGGGCCTGTCCTCGGTAAGGATCCGGGAACGTTCCCGCTCCCGGGCATCACGCGCCCGGGCAGCAGCGATCGCCCCCGCATACCCCTCCCGCGCCTTAATGGCAGCAAGCTGCTCGAGACGCGGGCCCTTCTCGCCCCGGAACACAAGCCCACAGTCATCAGCTACCTCGCCAAGGTGAGCAAGCGAAACCTCGGAAAGCACACAGAACGGGGAACCAAGCGATCCCGAAGGGACCGGGACAGGGGAAGGAGCTAAAGGGTCGGAGGAGGTACCTGAGAAGTCGTCACGCGCCGCCACCCGGCGCGTGGCCCTCTCGTCCACCGTCGGCTCGGGCCCGGACAGGCCTGTCCGGGAGTCAGCGAGACGAACACTGTGGCGGGAGGGGTCGGGGAGGTGGCCTGGGGGCCCTGGATCGGCGCAGCTTGGAAGCCGCCGCAGGGGTGGTAGGGTCACTGACGGCCTGCGCGAGTCCCAGCGGGGCAAGGGTGTCCGGAGCAAGGGTGTAACACACCACACCAGGGGACCGCGGGGACAGGCTGGCACAAACGACCATCCCCTCACTCCCTGAGGACTCCAGCTCTAGGGGGATGAGGCAACCGGGGGGGCCGGACGGGGCGGAGAGTCCCGGGGGAGGTTGGAGCTGTACTGCGCGATGTCGAGGTCAAAAGAGATGGGAGGATCCGGGCGGCAGCAGCGAGGAAGGTCCACCGGGGCCAGCTTGGCCGGAGCGCTCAGAGACAGGGGTCGTCTTACGGGGAAGAAGGGACCCCCACCGGAGAGGCCAGCCGTCAGCGAGGCGGCCGGACCACCTCCGGCGGCTCCATGAGTAGGGAGAGGCGGGGGCGGCGACGCGTCGGTGGGGAGAGGGGACTCTGGGTCGGAACCCGAGTCACTATCGTCGGAGCGCTCCGTCCCGCGGCCCGCCCCCGGGTCGTCACCGGCCGGGGGAGGGAGGATGGATGGGGGGCTAGCCACCGGGGCAACCACCGCCTCGTCAAGCTCCACCAAGAGGCCCCGTCCCACGCGGTCGAAGAAGAAACGGGGAAGTGAGACGGGGAACACAGAGGCGGACGGACAGAGAATGTGCAGCCTGATCGCGCCATGTCCCGCCAGCAAACCCAAGTCCACCTCCGTCAGCTTGCCAACCGCCTGAGAGATAAGCGCCACCACCTCCGGGGACCGAGCCTCAAAAGGGACCCCGAGGAGGCGCACCCAGACCTCCGAGAGGGTGGCCACTGTCTCCTGAGCTGCCGAGGAAGGCTGGATGACAACCTTCAGCTGGTGGATGGGGAGCGTGAAGGAGGAGCCAAGGGCGCACATGCGCAGGACCGCCACCGAGGGGAAGGAGACCACGAACTCCGAGTCAAAGATGCGGCGGACCGTCCACTCGTGGCCTGGCAGCACCACGCTGAGCTCCTCCTGGAGAAGGGCCTCCGTCACCGCCACCGAGAGAGGGGGCACCTGGTCCGGGAGGATCGACACCCTCGCCAGAGTCTCCGGGACTGTCATCTGAACACCCCCCAGGTCGATGAAGTAGAAGCCCCCGTCGACACAGGGACCATAGTACTCCAGAGACTCCCTAGGCCGCGGGATGGAGGCCGCCAGCACGCTGCCACCACCACGTGTCGCCACAGGGGCGGGGACGGACGTGGGCACCGACGTCCCTGACGTGCCCGCGGCGGCCGAAGGCAGGCCCTTCTTCTTCTTCTTGCTCTTTTTCTTCTTCTTCTTAGGGGCCGCCGACGCGTCCACCCCAACCTCACGGCGAGCCGGCACCACGTTCGCGGGAGCGGACGGGCCTCGCGCCAGAGGCCCATCCGCGGCCAGCCCCTGCCGGCCTCGCGCCCGTCGCGGACAGCAAGGCAGCGAAACAGGCGTGCCTCGGTCCCCGCTACCGGCGGGCCAGGGCGGTGGCTGGGACATCGGCGGCGCTGGCGTGGGGCGGGGCGGGCGGCGGTCGGACGGGCCCTGGGGCGAAGCGGCGGGTGGCGGTATGCGCCGCGCTGGTCCCGCATAGGCGGCGGACGGCGGTCACGCGCAGGGGAGAGGGAGCGGCGCGACGAGGGAGAGAACCGCCTTGGGGGGCGGGCTCTGCGCACGGCGGCTGCGGCGGTGCGCCATCAGGGGCGGCAGACACGAACGGGGACGGGGCAAGGGAGGTGGCGGCGAGCGAGGCGGGAGACCGCGTTGGACGCAGGGGCAGGGCGACTTAGGGCACGCGGGGGCGACGCCACCTGGGCCGGGGTGGGCCGAAGTGGCCGAAGGCCCCTGGGAGATCGCGACGGGCCGACCACGGGTCCCTGGGCCGACTGGGCCAGTCCACCCGCATGCCTTAGCCCACGGGCAGTCCAGCCGTCCAGCCCAGGATCGACGCGGCGCAGCCCCCGCCCCAACCCTCCGACCCCGTGCTTAGGCGCCGCCAGGGCAGCCCTGGCCGGGGACCCTCCCCGCCGGCGAGGCCGCCGGGCGGCAGCCCTGGACAGGGGAAGGAAGTCCCCCAGGGAGGGAGGGAGGAGGGCGGACTGACAAGCCGGCCACGGGACGCCATGCTCGCCGTCCGACAGCTCGCCGTCGAGGCACACTCCGAGCACCGGCCCTGGCGCCACCTCCGAAGCAGGCACCGTCGTGGCGACCACCGGCGCGTCCTCTTCGACGTCCCCTCACGCGAGCCCGTGCAATTCGGCGAGGGCGGCCACCTGCTCCGGAGGGAGCTGATTGGGGGGCGGCGGCGGCGGCGGACGCCGACCGCGACACGGACCCGGCGCAGATGCGGCCACCACCCGCGCTCCGACCTTCACCGAGTGGGCAGGGAAACCGATGGAGCCCCCTGCCGCACAAACTCTCCCCGGCGGCGATCCCGGGCGTCGACGACGACGCCGGCGGCGTTGAGGAGGACCAGGCGTCCCTCGTCCGGCCGCAGGACGAGCGTCGCCGCCGACCAGCCCGGCCGGCAGCCGGCGAACACGGAAGTCGACGATGCCCGCCACCGCAGCGGAGGGAGGGGGCTAGGTCCGGCGGACACCATGGCGCGGGAGGGAGGCAGGACCGGCACGCCGGCCGGCCCAGGGGGAGCGCGACGTCGGCGGGAGTCAGTTGGGGAGCGCCATCCCGCCAGGGGGGTTCAAACTCGCCACCATACTCCTGCTATCCCTTTTGTTTATCTCTTGCTTGGTTTGATTATAAATTCATCAAATGAAGGAAAGTGTTGTTATCTTTTCTCTAAAGATTAGTCGTTAGCCTTAAGTAAGCGCATTTGTTCATGGGCGCCCTACCCAATGTGAATTGAGAAGTATTCAAGATCCGAACCATGAAACAAAAAGGCCGAAGAAAGTTCTCTTCCCATTCCAACTAAACTAAGTGAAAAAAGGGGCAAGAGCGGCTAAAGTAGTTACCTAATAAGATAGATGAATATTCCACGATACATGGTTATTAAAATCCTCGAATGCTCGGAATGAAAGAATGACTATTTCCTTGTTGTAACATAATGACTACTCTTCGCGAACAATATCCAGCTCTATATTCGATTGTTAGACACAAAGGGGACACAATTTCCACAGTGATGGAAGACTATCCTCCTAATGTGTCTTTCAGAAGAAGTCTCATCGGTCCTAGATTGGTATCTTGGAACAATCTATTATTACGTTTGTCCATGATACAATTGTCGGATGGTGTTGATGTGTTCAAATGGAAATTACTAGAAAGTGGTAAATTTTCTGTTGGATCACTATATAAAGCCTTGGTCCAACCTGATACCCCGGTCGATGATAATAGTAAAATTTAGAAAATGAAGATACCCCTTAAGACGAAGATATTGCATGGTATCTATGGAAAGGGGTAATTCTAACAAAAGATAATCTTGCAAAGAGGAATTGGCTTGGAAGTACACAATGTGTTTTTTGTCATCAAGATGAGACAATTCGCCATTTGTTCTTCCATTGCAAATTTGATCGCTCTATATGGTCATTCATCCAAATAGCTTCTGGTTTATCTCCGCCATGTTCTGTAACCAATGTTTTTGGTAATTGGTTGCATGAAATTGTTGATAAATACAGAACTTTGTTTAGGGTGGGAGCGCTTGCCATTATATGGTCGCTATGGCTTTGTAGAAATGACAAGATTTTAATAACATTGTGTCTTCCCCTATGCAGGTTATCTATCGAGCCACAGCTATCCTCCGATCATGGAATATTCTCCAACGCATGGAGTTTCGCGACTTATTTATGATGGGATGTACGCGATTAGAGGACACGGCGAGGGATATTTTCTCCCGACATGGATGGCCGCGTGATCTGAGGATTGATCTATCTTAGATTCTACACATTTATTTAGTTTGTGTCTTTTTGTAATGCTTGTGTACTTTTTCATTAGTTTTGTCATTCGTGTGGCTGTGTACATCTTGGTTATGCAGAGGCCGGGTGTAAGCTTTAAACAGAATTATTAATAAATGCGCCCATTTCCCAAAAAAAATGACAACCGCAGGAATTCGAAATAAAACATGCCTTTATATTAACTTTCCGATATCAAAAAGTTCGTAGTCGACTCTGTTCTAGGGTGCCAAAGTACTCTTTAGTTGAAGAACTCTCTTTGGGACAAACACAGGAGTTCTTGTAGAACATGTTCCAATCAAACCTCTTTCACTTCGTCTCCGGTTTTTAACACGAACAAGTGTCATCCTCTTCTCCATCGTTTGGATGGGAGGAGGACAAAAGAATAAGGAACAATAGGCTCGCTACCTTCTCTAGATTGTTTCCTTGATTTGAAATCAATCCAATATCCTTTCGAGAATCTAGAGTAATGAACCCTCATTCGAGAAGGTCTTAGTTGGGTGAGGCAAGTCATGATAAAAAATCATGGGTGATAAGACCAATCAAAGAAACCCATCTGCATGCATTAACCCACGGGCAAAGGCGCGGCATTTAAAAAGTAAGATGAGAATGGCGTGGATGGAAATGGATTTTTTGGTGCGGGTTGTGATGTGGCCTCAAACGGTTTGGGCTGTATGGTTTGCAACGACAAATCGGACTGGAACGGTGCGGGTTTACAGCAGAAACGGACAGGGGGCGATGCGGTCTGGTCTCAAAAAAATAAAACAAGAAACGGGTTCAGCCCGTGGGTTCAACCTGCGGAAGAAGTTCGTTGATGAAGAAGGTGCTGGCCTGGGGCGGAGCCGCTGGGGCAGTCACTTGTAATTTTATCAATAATTTTATCTCATGATTCCCAGACTCGACAGTTTAGCTAGCAGGAACAGCAAGTGTACAAGTGGTGTATTTTCAGTTTTATTGTATAGCTAGCAGGACTACAAGTATACATCTGCTGAAAGTTTTACTGCAGCGTTTAGGGGCCTCCTGGAATCCACGGGTCCCGAATTTTGCATGTGGAGAGGTGTGGTGCGGTTGCAAAAATTGTTTGGTGTGAGGCGGTTTGGATTCTCGTGAAGGAAAAAAGGTCTGGTCTGGACTGAGTAATTAGGTTAGTTGTACGTGGTGTGGACTGGCTTAGGGGTGGATTTTGCCCTGTTCTCACCTTAAGCGCGGCATTGATTCATTGGATAGGATGAGATCCCAGCGAATACGGCTCGAGATCGGCGTCACGTCACCTCGGGCAGCACTGTGCACTTGGGAGTGCAAATGTGCTCCTTCCTTTCACGGGCGGGACAGTCACTCGGCCGCATCCTCCGGCCGGCCAATCTCATTCATGGCGCCCGGTCAAGCCCAAACCAAGCTCTCAAGCGGCACACTGGCATCATGTGCCGAAGCTAGATGCCTCTCCACCGGCATCCAGGTACGGCACTTTGACAGGGTGCTATGAGGTAGTAGCTACATATATATCTCACCCCAAGAAGGCTGAACAATTAGTTCCATGCCATCTAAATGCAACCAAGCAGAACATTTATTCGGGAGGAAAACAATTATAAGCTAACCAAACATTATAAATTCAGACTTTTCAAGGTAAAAGAATTCAAGTCGAGTCCAAAGGAGAATTTATAAAATTTCAGTGAAATGACGAATGATTTTTCATAAACATAACTTCATAGTACAATAATTTTGATCGAATTTTGTGCTTGTGCAAAAACTGATGTGCTATATATTGAGGTGCAGGAATATATGGAGCATTGTTTACCAAAACATTTTAGGGATAGAGAAAAGTATCACAAGTCTCTAATCTTAACTATAGGACTGAACTCGTAACCCGGAACTCGCCATAGTTCGGCAGAATCGCAGGGTGGGTGATGTTTGGGTCGATTTCTCATATTTTATTGATTCCAGAATTTCTCAAATGCTACTTGTTAAAAAAATCGAATGCCCATGTTTTTACCACCAGTTATAAAATTTATTACCCTATTGTTGCAGAAACCAAAGTCAAATGGTTCAATCACTCTTAAAACAAGGTTGGTGTGGAGATTCCAGAACAGCCAAGGTGAGTTATAGGCGATACAATTTTGTGTAATTTTGGTAGTTGTGTTACTTCGGGTAGATCAATGATTAAGGTTCAACATATTCTATACAGAATATCATTTGCTGGTACCTTAGATCCCCCTGATCTTTACTCCAGACTTTGTCATGGGATCCAACAATTAACATTGTCCACAGTTAATGGTATTGCAAAGTTCATGTTGAAAGTTAGGAGGGGAAAGCCTTGCTCAACTTGTATCCATTCATTTCTTTTGTATATATCATCCTTAGGTGAACGGCATGTGTAAATGTATTTTTTAGGAAGGCAATTATCGCAAAAGTCTCCCAAGAACAGGAGTGGCCTATGACATACTAGGTCTAAATTACAAATCAGGAAAAAAGGTTGGGCCCCGAGCTTTTTTTAAATTGGGCTTTTGACTTACTCAAATCCCAATCTTAGAAGCTCGGTCTTCCAAATTACTAGTAAGGCAACCATCAATTTTCCATTTTGATCCCTACTTTGTCCCCTTGCCTACATCCACATCTCGATAATGTATTCTCCGAACTTCCAAACAACATTACTATGAGATCATCAACCCAGGCTTCAATCGACTACTTAGATGATCGGTGTTTCATGTCTCAGAAGAACGTTGAGTGTAGTTCCCAATACCTACTAATCTTGTGTGGCTCACCGGTTTCCGTGTTGGTGTGACCTCTTGGTGCATGCACAATACCAAGTGTCGATCAATCCTTATTCACTAGAACTAATGCTAAAAGCCTAGGAGCTTGATGGTTCATTTGCTTCAAGTGAAGTCTATATATATACCACTTATGGAGATGTTGCATTGCACATTCCTCACAATCATCTCCTTTACTAGTTCCATGTCCATTTGGAAGGATGGTTGGTCGTTATTGTTATTTGTGGACAGCTATGGTTACATCTAGCTCACATGGATGTGGTTCATTAATTGAATTTCTTACTAGTAGCTCTGAACCATGACATGGTTGTTTAATTCACATCCATTTCGATCCCTTGTTTTGAGTTTATGTACAGGATCAGAGAATCATCTTAATAATGAATAATGTAATAGTTTAGTGCACCGTAGTCTCTCATTACCACATATGCACATCACCGTTGTGCCAAGCACACAATATTTCTATAAATATTGCAAGATAGAACATGATGAATTATTGTTTTCTATTAGGGTGAATTTGCATGTACGTCATCTACCATGAAGTTAAAAATCTAATATCAATGTTGGATTACTCTAAAAATGAAAAATCACTTAACGTAGAAACTTTATACCAACAAGCCTAAAGAGCTTCCAGGTGTCTATATGGAGTGGATGCTGCTCCCTTTTAGGGTTTCTGAATTTATCTTCCGTACATGAATCTATGTTACAATAATAATTGCACACACCTGAAATCATTTTTTGTTTGGGTGCATTCAAATATGATTGCAGTTCGTATCTCTATCAAGCAAATGTTTAAAGAAGCGCAACGTAAAGGACATGTTAGCCATATTAATGACAAGAGAAACCGTAAGTTGGGAAATCGCCATAATTACTTTGTAATTTGTTTTTCTGTTTTTTGCTAAAACCGATGTTGAACTGCTGAAACTCTGATCCAGCGTGCAAGCTAGGTGCGTAGCATTTAGCCTTGGCCCCTAAAATAAAAACCATGTGAACTCAATAATCTATTATATACTAAAAGCAATATAAAAGTGTTTTTCGAGACACCAAATTGATCCACGTCATCTGAATTATTTAGACGGTTAGATGTATAATTTGTGGCTGTGATTTAATCAAAGTTGCAGATTACGTAACACAATAGACGTGTCAGACTGGGAGCCGGTCGTGTAATTTCTAAAGTTGTGACACGGTAACAAGAGGCCTCTAACTCACGGAGGCATCTCTAAAAAAAAAAACTCACGGAGGCATTGTTATCAACCAAAAAAATGCATGAAGAGAGGGTCGGGTGCAAATTGATCAGTCCATATTTTAGCTAGCTACCGCCTACGAGCAGAATCAGATTCATCTTTTCACAGTCGATCAGCTTGGTATACCGCCTATGAGTGCGTGGATCTGATGTCAAATCGGTCATAGACTCTTATGTTAGAGCCAAGACCATGAGCTCTGGTCCGAAAATGATTGATACACACGTGAAGCTGATGGAAGATGAAAAAGAAAACGGCAAAGCGATCTGATTAACCTACATGTGCATGCGTGTTACAATATATTAGAATTCTATTGATAGCGTGGCACGAAAAATAATATAAAAGCCTACAAAATTAGACTGATTCATAGTACATATATACCTATATATATCACCAAATACATTATTTTAAACATAATATTTAAAAGTTTAATTAACGTCACGGGTTTTGAAAATATGACTTCGGAGAATAGGATCTAATTCATCGGATGCACGGTGATTCCAAAGATACGGTTCTCTTAAAACAGACTGTCCAATCACTCTATCGTCAAAATTTAAAAATGCAAGCCATGACAGATTCCATAAATTGCTACAAAATAAAGTTTTTTTTTGAGATCTACAAAATAAAGTTGATATGTCTTAAAATGCCATCTGATTTAGCCTAGAGAAAATTCCTTTTTTGACACTAGTTCAAAATATGATTTCCTATTTGACACTGGAAAAGTTTTCCTTACTTATTTGACACTTGGTCTAAATTTTTTGCCTTATATGACACTCTAGTTCATTTTGAACACTAACGGTGTTAAAGAGAGACATGAAAAGACGCTTTTGCCCCTGCTACAAAGAAATACACTCACATTTTTTCTCTCATGGCGATGGCGCCCAGCAATCAGATGGAGTGGAGTCGCTCTAGATTCGACCTGACTGCGTTACCCAGACATGTAATCTCGTGGAGCACTATGTTGCACCAAACAATGAAGAAAGAAATAAAACGTATCATGCATAATAATGATACATGCGTCTATGATTGCAAAAAAAAAAATGATACATGCGTCTAGCAAGCCAAATCGATCCTTGTGTTTGCATGTTCATAACGCCTCCAGGCATCCAGCAAAAGCTTGGGACTAGTCGTGCACGTCTAGCCGGGGATTAGAGCTAGCTTTATATATACAGTATGTCTTAGCGGAATAGAATTTGGAACTCCTACCGTGGCACGACGCCATAATGAGTTTTTCTCTTATAACAAAAAAAAAGGACGACAAGTTCCAGGGGCGACCATACGCGTCACGTCACATGGAGGCGGTTGGTGCTTGTGCGGTTCACCGGTAAGATCTCGCTGGCTGAAATCTCTTCCTCAAGAACAGGTCTTGGGGGTATTTTGGCCCACCCGAAAAAGAACTAACGGAATCAGGTAAAAGAACAAACGGTAGTGTTATATAAGGCAAAAAAATTAGACTAATGGTCAAATAAGGAAGAAATTTATTTCCAGTGTCAAATAGGGAATAAAATTTTCAACTAGTGTCAAATAAGGAATTCTCTCTTTAGCCTATGCTTGCACACATATTATGGCATAGTAGTTCTATCGACAGACTCACAAGGAAATAATTAAGAGGCTACAAGATTAGACTGATTTTACCGTACATATATACCTAAATATCAATCAACATATAAATTTTAAAAACATAATTTTGAGGAGGTTAATTAACCTCTCATGTTTTAAAAATGTGATTAACTACAGAGAGTAGGACCTAAGTTATTGGGCGCCTGCTGATTCCAGAGACACGATTCTCCTAGGAAAAATTGTCCAACCACTTTATCACCAAATCGCCATTCTATGAGGAGATATTTTTTTTGAAAATATAACCATGAGCAGTTCGCAACCAATAAAGTTGATCCGTACGAAAGTACCTAGAATTAAACGAAGCCAATACACCTTTATTCTATATGACTCCATATCAACCATCAAGACTTTGTAAAAAAGACACACTAACAAAACATACATAAACTACAATATGGTGATTGATTGGTGCTTCCCTCACATCTGAAAGCCTTTTTATCAGTTGTTGAAAGTCAGCCAAAAATGGTGATATTGAAACAAACATTTTCAATGAAGAGGGAAAGCGTGCATACATGGTTCTAATTCCATAGTCAAAGAAAGGCTTCTTTCTGGTTATGCAGGACCGTGGTTACCTCATTTCGAAAAAATTCTACTTTATGGATGACCCATGTGGCTTTTTTTATTTCTAAAAGAGAAGGTACAAAACTTTCACAATTTTTGTTTTGAGTTTAACATTTTGAAAATTATTTATGTATAATGAGACCTTATGCTTACCTAGTGTGTGTGTGATTAAATAAACTATTTTTTGAATGAAAAGTTCGCAAGGAATTTTATGTGATTTCTTATCCTTAAATTTTATTATTATGTGTCATGTAATCATGTAGAATAAATGACGACCGACTAAAATACCATCACTATGTCATCCATGATAGTTTATTCATCATGTGACATGACAAGAAAATACCAATATGATAGATTGCATAATGAAATTATTGAATATTATGGCTAATAGGGATATTTAAAAGTAGTTAAACAAAATATTGCATACATTGGAAAGAAGATCTGCTATTTTTATTGGTATGCAAAATATATTACTAAAACATTACAAAATAAAGCAAGATCGCTAAATTTGAGATAAATGGTATATTTCTAATTTTTGTAATAACGTAAAAATGGTTCAAGATAGTATGTTCTAGATCAATCATTTCTAAAACGTCATTTATTTAAAAACAACATGAGAATGTTGTGTATTTATATGAAAATGAAGGGACAGGAGGTAAACATATCAAATAAAGTTAGAATTAGAATTATTAATCTTTACTTGACCTATATATTAATGAGGATAAACTCTTTTTGCTAGCTTTATTAACAAAACAATATTTTTTCCATCAAAATGGTCTCCTTATCATGAGAAAATTGCTCAAGTGAATCCTAATTATTAAACAATTGGAATGTTAGCCCTGCATACTGATAGATCTCATAGAAACTAACGTCTAGCTCATGGTTAAAACTCCAATTGCATATTGCAATTTAATCTCATGCACAAATTTCATACCCCCTCCATCCCAAGGATCACAGCCTATATTTTTCTAAAAGTCTAGCTACGAAAAGTTTGATCAAGTTTTTAGAAAAAACTATCAAGAACTATGATATTATATAAATACCATGTGAATATTTGTTTCACGATGTATCAAAAGATATGTATTTCATATTATAAATATTAATATATTTTTCTATAAACTTGGTCAAACATTACATAGTTTTACTTTTCAAAAATAATATAATCCTTAAGCCTTGTGACGGAGGTAGTATATGTTTGCTAACGTGGTATTTTCAAAAACTCCAAACGATATTTCACCCATAAATTTTAATACGATGAAACATCTCTTCTAGGCATATGACATCTATTTTGGACATTTATAAAAATGGTGGGTATATAATGTATTATTTACAATCACATAATATTAAGTCCATGAATTTATGGAGGCATTTTATATATCATCCAATTTGACACACTAGGACGATGCTCTTCTATAAAAAACAAATAAAGGTGGTGCCCTAGAATTTGCGAGGGCCATCATGCTAGTTGTGTTAATTTGGATAAATGATGGCAACTTAGACCCTAAAATAAATTTTATACCTTGTGTTTTCCTATTTTCACTCGGAACTTTGTCATTGGTTCCAAGGTGAGCCATGTCCCTACAATATTTGTGTAATTTCATTACTAGTACTCCCTCCGTCCTAAAATAGATGTTTCAGATTTTTCAAAATTTAGATGAATCTAGACACTATTTAGTATATAGATTCATCCAAATTTTAGAAAACTTGAGACATCTATTTTAGGACGGAGGGAGTACTTTTATTTGCTTGTTTGGAAAAAAAAGTTCCTTTCTATGGGGAGATTAGCTAGTAAGGTTATTAATATTCCCAATTGAATTGCCTAACTATACCTTGCATTTCCTCTAATATTTACTATAAACTCTGTCACTAGATTCATCGATCAAGATTGTTGCACCAAAAAGATTGGACCAGCCTTTTCCAGGGAGAACTGGGCTTTGAGGCGCTAAATCCAGAATTCAAAAACCAAGCATGAACCGGAGACACGATTCGCCCAACACAGTCGTCTGAAACATAATTCTCCTGGTTCCTGAAAAAACATTCACTACACAGCACCAGCACCCCACGCCTCATCCCTCCTCCACCTCCAACTGCCCCCGCTCACTCGGCCGTACTCTTCCACCGCATATTTAAACCGCCAACTCCACCACTCCACAAGCGCAGCAGTATCATCGTTCTCTCATGCGCACAACACACAAACAGCGAGTAGAAACCGTAGAATCCAGCTAGCTTCCTAGAGCGCCATGGCCAAGAAGTGCTCCGGCACTGTCGTCACACACCTCCTCCTGCTCTCCCTCGCTCTAGAGGCGCACGCCGTGGCGGCGGCCAGGACCGCGCCTGCCGGGGGTGCGGCGGAGGCCTCGCTTCCGGCCGCTGCCTCCGCAGAGAGCGGCGCCGGTGCAGGAAGAGCGGGCGCTGCAGACGCGAAGAACTTGTTCGTGGGCGTGGGAGGCATGGGGGACTTGCGGGGCCTCCCGGCCGTGGGCGGCGGCTACGGCGGGGGCTTTGGCAATAACGGCGCCCGCGGCGTCACGCCTTGACACTTGGGTCATTGTAGTAGGTGTAAAGACACAAGTAGAGTCATGATAGCTTCGAGTATGAATGATGGTTGGTCATCATAGTTATGTGTGGGCACTGGGCAGTTATATTTGGAGCAAACATACATCTGGCTCAATGGATGCAGTTCATCTGTTGATTTTCTTACATGTAGCTTCGAGCCATGTGACTTAAGTGTTCTATTCATAATCGTTTCGATCGCATATTACTTTGAGTTTAGATACAAGTTCATAGGTGTACTGCAGTCGCCCATCACTATATATGCACATCACTCTTGTGGCAAACACGAAATATTCCTAGGAATACTACAAGATACAACAACATATATATTATGATTTTCATTTAGGGTGGATTAATTGTGCATCGTCTAACATGAAGTCAAAAGTCTAACATCTATGTTGGATTAGTCTAGAACTAATAAATCACTTTATCCGGTAATAACTTAAGACCACCAAGTTCAAAGAGTTCCTAAGAATCTATGTCAAGTAGATGCTCACATTTAGAATTTCTGAACTTATCTTTTTTATCAGAATCTAAATTACAGCGAGAACTACATACACACTTGGAAAACATTTTCCTTTTTGGTGTACACATATTTTCATGCACTTAATATCTCCAACACGCGAACCCTTCGCGGAAAAACAAGAGAGGAGATGTTGGCCATATTGACATCATGAGTGAAATGTAGGTTGGGAAATCGCCATAATTAGCTGAATTAGCCGGTGCTGATTCTTTAGGTCGATTTCTAAAATTCTATTGGTTCTAGCTAGTACTACCTCCATTCCGGTTTATAAGGCAAATACGCACTTCGAGAAAATAGTTTGACCATAAGTTTGGTCAATAAAATACAAACTATATTTAACAATAAATATATCATTAGATTTATATTCAAAATACACTTCCAATGGTACAATTTGGTGACATATGATTCATATATTGTTGACCAAATTTATGGTTTAACTATTTTCTCGAATTACGTATTTTCCTTATAAATCAGAATGGAGGTAGTAAGATTTTTTCCTTGTTCAAATTGATGGTATGTTGAGTGTGTGAGAAAACAGGGAGCATTGTTTAGTTAAAACATTTTGGTGATAGAGCATATTAATATAAATTTGTAATGTTAATGTTATGAGTGAACCCATAATTTGGAACTCGCCATGGTTTCTAAGGGTGAGTGATGTTTGGTTTGATTTCTTAGATGTTATTTATTCTAAGATTTCTCAAATGCTACATGTTTTTACCTTTAGAAATGTCCATGTTTTTAGCTCAATCTTTAAAGTTTATTTCCTTGTCATTATTGAAACCAAGGTCGAATGGTTCAATCAAACTTCAAAATCTAGGTGTAGAGCTTTCATTAGGTCAGAGGTTAGTTTGTGGCCCATACATATCCGTGTAACTTCAGTAGTTGTGTTACTTTCGGTAGATGAATTATTAAGGTTCATATTGCCAAATTAATAGATTTATGGTGTACCTTCGATTCATCTGGTGCTCACTCCAAACTTTGTCACCAGATCCAGTTATCCACCTTATCCATAATTCCATAGTAGTACTAGGCGTGCTAGATTTCCTAATTTGTGCCTTTGGTTCCTTTGATTCTTACTCCAAACTATGTCACTCGATCAAACAATAAATATTATCCATGATACAATGGTAATACATAGCTTATGGATCAAGTCGAGTAGGGACAAAGCCTCGACTTCTTCCCATTTATTTTTCGTGTACATATCATCCTCTAGTGATCGACATGTGTCAATGTAATTTTGTTGGGGCATCCGCACAATATTTCTCTCAAATAATGAGTGGCTTAGGTTTCCTTGGTGTAACATCCCAGAATTAGAGATTAGAAATAAGCTGAACACAGATGTGTGCATCGCATTCATGCATAGAAAATCTGAATAATTTTCGCGCTTTTAAATAAAACTTGTCAAAGTGATTGAAGCTTCTCTTAACCTGATGGAATTGAAGTAGATCATCAAGTTGACTGCGATAAGTTTCAATATGATCTTTGCTAAAACTTTATTTTGGGTAAGGGAGATTAGATCTAAGGGTAGATCAAATGTAATAAAAGTTACTAATACATTACTTAATGATTTATATTTGATCCTTAGGTGATCATATCATAGTATTCATTATAATCACTCATGAGTACCAAGTTAAGGATATAACCCGAATAATAAGAATGTAACAACTATAGTTTATCTCATCTACTTATACCATGAGTATCATGGAAATACCTAACTTTAACTCTCTAGTGAGATTGAGTAGGAAAGAAACCAAAGTTAAGATCATTCACCATATATCTTTCTTTCCATATCAATCCTTATCATCTCTATCGAATCCTATCCTTATATTTGTTGTTCATCAATATTGAGAAATCAACTATTGATTCACCAATTCTTAACCTATTAATTCTTGACCTATCAACTCTTGTACATATCATAGCATTCACTTAAGACCTATAAAGAAATAAGTAAAAAGGGTAAATAGTAATGCTAGAATTGAATATCATCTATAGGATGGAAAAGTTTGGAGAGAATAAAATCATTATGATAATTGATGGAGTTAAGTCACTCTTAAATGGATAGAAGAGTTAAGCCAACCAGAAACCTAAGCCATAAATGATCAAAGGATTATAATGATCATGTTTAAGTCACCAAGATTGAATGCTCATATCATGTATAAGTGGCATTGGTGGATAGAACAAGATTGAACCCTAGTATAAAATAATGGAGTATTATTAAGGTGGATGACTAAGGAAAGGTATGAGTGGAGTTAGAAGTAACCACTTGTTGGATTGGGGATTATCAGCAATAGAGAAGTTGATATAGCCAAGTATAGGTATAAATGATTATAAAAAGCTTTAGTATTAAGCTCATTGGAATTTACAAGTGGATTTAGAAGGATAAAAGGTGGATAATAATATTTTGTGAAGTAAAGTTCATCATGTTAACACATGATGATGGATAGAAAGAAGTAGTATATCTAGGAAAGGAATTCCTTAATCAGAAGTCCAGAATTATGGAGTATGGAATATAGGAATCCTTGTTAAAGCCTAAACTTTAAATCTTACCCCAAACATAATATTCATCCCATATTATTGATCTATCATATTATCTCCATACAACTTTATAGGAATAGTTTCCTATAGCAAATCACATAAGCACATCTTTGTCATTCCTAACTATCATAAATATATGTAATTAGGAGTTATCTTTATCAATTATTTTCCATATGACCTTCTAGGAAATAACTTTCTTATATAAAAGATGAATTTATTCTTGAACACCAACATAAGAACAATATGTCTTAACCAATAAGCTTTATTCAGATAAATAAAAGGATAAACAAAAATATTAAAACCCCTAAAACCATGGTAAAAAAATTACAATTTAAAACCCTAACTTTTATTTCAATCAATATGCCTAGAAACTATAGATATCAATTCTCTCTCATAATTCATTTCAAATAATAACCATTTATTTTAAAGAGTGAGATTAATAAAGATCATAAACATAAAAATAATATGTTTAGCCATTAACCTTTATTCACATCAATCAAAGAAATATGAGAATATCAAATCTTCAAGAACTTATGGTAAGTATTTTCAATTCAAACTTTAACTTTTATGTTAGTAATAATAAAATATATACGTATGTATAAGAAAATAAAGAAGTAATAACTTTATATAATAAAAGTTCATAAATAGTTCAAAATAAATTATTATTGATGCTTGTATTCAGCAAAGAACTTTTATAAAGAAAGATTCCTAAAACAAATGAAAAATACAAAAGGTGAAAAACAAAACAGAAAATGAAAATGGAATAAAACCAGGAAAAAACAGAGGACACACCAAATCTGGCCCATGGCCCATCTCCTCTTCTCTCTATCTGTCGCCCGCAGGACACAGCCAGTTCTCTCCGCTCGCTCCATAGAAGCCCACTCCGGCCCAACAACAGCCGCGTACCCCTTCGCCTTTTTTTTCTTTTCTTCTTCCTCTCTCCAGCAAGCACGCCGGCGAAGCAGCTGCGTGGCGCCGCCGGAGCCGTCCGCCGTCGTCGCGATGCCCGCTGACGCCAAGATCCGCGCCGCCGTTGTTCGTTTCCTATAAGTAGACCCTCGACGCGCCGGAGATCCTTATCCTCATTCTTCCTCCCCAAATTCCCCTCTCACTGAAAACTGAGTTCGCCGGAGCTGCACATCACCGTCGATCCCGAGCCCCCTGGCCTCCCTGAGGGTGTCGTGGGACTCACCTCGTGTTCCTCGTTCTCCCCAGACAAGCCATGGAAGCCGAAGACCCCTCTATCGGATCAATTGATACCTCACTGCCACCGCCAATCACCGTCGTTCGCCGTCGATTTTGAGCTCACCTCCACTCACTGACACCTCTGGGAGCTTCATGGTGAGTCACTGATTCTTCCAGTACCCCCCACGTTGTTTCCTCTGCTTTGTATCGCCGTTCCCGCGCTCGCCGGCAAACACCGCCGCTGGCCGCCGTCGCACATGGTGCTACGGTGACCATTTGCTGGCGTCGCGACCGTATTTCGAAACGTCGTTGACTTCTGCATCTAACTACCCTAGAACCGCAAGCAAGCGCGCACCCAAACGCTGCACCACCTAGGGAGAACTCCATTGCTGATGTCAGCGTGACCTCACGCTGATGTCAGCAGGCAGCCAATGCGAGGTTAACCTGAGTCAAACAATCCACGTAAGCCTATGATGTGGCCTAGGGCCCAACAGTCAGAGACTGTGGTTGGGTGTGTTTGCGGTGTAAAAGCCAGTACATGTTTAGAAAATAAATAAAAACAATAAAGATAACATGGCAAAGGTTCCACCTGTCATTGGTTGTGGGTAGAAGTTGGGTCGGTAACAAATGCATTCACCAATCTGAGGGGTGATGTGGTCGATGGCCCACTAGTCAGTGACTTAGTCTAGGTTACCTTTGGTATAAAAAGTATTTATGTTTATAAAATAGATAAAAAATATTAATTCAAACATAAACATTCCACAAATTTTAATAAAGTAATTAAATCTTGTTTAATTAAGAACTTTTGTTTTATAATTCAGAAAATTATGTGTAATATATGAAAAATTTTAGAAAAATAAAATCTTCAACATAAAACTATTATCAAATATTATTATGATAATTATTTAAATAATTATTATTGAATAAAGAATTTACAAGTAGTAAAACTTTGAAAAATTATCTTTTAATACTGGTAAATTTTAAAAATATAAAAAAAAACCAAAAATCTTGGAAAAATATTAAAACTATAATCATGCATTATTATTTCACTTAAATAAGTATTTATTATTTATTAAGTATTTTTAAAGTAATAAACCTTATTAAAATCATATCTTATTATTTATAAATCACAAAAATAAATGTAATAAAGAAAAATGATCACAAAAATAATACCTACATGTTAAAAATGTGATATTACACTTTTGAGTTAAATAAAAAGTTAAACACTTTCATAACTTGAATTAAAACTATTTCCTTAATTAATAATTCATATATAGGTAAATAAAATTTATTAATATTTCTTAAATTAACCAATTAAATGTAATAAATAGTATTAATCTTAAATACTAACATTATGAAGTCAAAATGATCTAGCACACTTTAAATACAATTTATTAAATTATCTTTCAAACAAAAGTATAAATTATGTTATAAAAGAATTCTTATCCATTATAAAATCTCCAAGAATAATTTTTAAAGAGATAAAACTTATTCCTTTATTGTAACCACAAGTTTATACACAAATCAAAACATTATAAGTGAGTTCAAAAGTAATAAATAATATTGTTTACTTACTCACAAACATTAACCACACCCTTATAGGGAGATAAATCCCTTTATACAATTATAATGTAAAGAACCCACTACTCCAATAGAAGTAATGCCATTCTTAAGTAACTCTAAGGAAACAATATAAAGTAAACAAGATACAAGTATCACAAGTAATACACCCTAAGTCTATCTACATTCTTAAAGTTACTTATGGTTACCAAACTTTAAGTATAATGCTAAAGACTTTATTACATGTTTTATAGTTAACTTTGGTCTGTTATAATTAAATTGTAAAGCATCTCAAATACAAACTATACAAGCAAGCACAAACAACATCAATCACATCTGATTAACCACAAAGATTGTTTAAACCTTAATAAAGGAATCTTTTCTTCAAAAGTTATTTGTTTTGCCACTTCAATCAACATATGACAATTAATAATAAACACCTTACTTTATACTTTACTTGTATAATAAGATTGATGATACTTAAATTCGGTATAAGTGACATTACTTGTAAAGTAAAACTTGAAGATAAATAATTAAGATGTAAGCAACCTTGAGTAGCATTCCATACTGTGTATTTTTTTGTTGTATAAATACATGTTGTTTTCCACACACTCACAAGCCTTAATAAGAAGCACATGTATGAAACTTAATCTAAAAGGGCAACACATTCCAAGGAAACCCTTTCCAGTAACCAAACCCTAGAACAACGTTGTTCTCAGGATTCGTGTTTATTAACTTGCATTACATTACTTATGCATAAAAGCATCTTGCTTCTTTAAACATTAGTCCTTACCGGACCAATGATGCATATTTTCCCTATTGGATCTTATATTGTCTTGAAGACCATGAGTGCATAATCTTGCAATCACAAAGGGCAAGTTCACACTTGCTCATGTCCTTTGATTATTTTCTGTAAAGTATTTTACAAATCCAGTGTTATCATCACTTGCATTCGAAAAAGGTCAGAAAACACTATTATCATAATAATGTGATTATAGGTTATTTACCATGAGGTAATAACCTACTATAAGAGTTTCGGTGGTAACGAAACATATTACCTAGGACTTAACAACCAATGTCGCCAGTGATTCTTGCGCCGTATATTACGCGTTGACCATGAGATTTGGAATGGGACAGAGAAGTCAGCTGTATCTTTTCCCTCTCGCATGGAGCTGGATGTGCGGGTCGTGGCTGTTATCACTTGTAGCGTGCATATTATTTATGGTAATTCGTAGAGGATATGCAGCATATGGGTGGGAGCCCTCAACGTCCCACGATAGTTCCGGCATCTGAACGGTCTGTACTGCCATTGTCGTAATTCAATAAGTGGGCTGGCATACACCAAAGAGACATGCGGGGTCGCGGAGAAGGCAGTGATTGGCTTGGATCTTAGTCTGGGCCTCACACCAAAGAAGTGTTAACGAACCTGCAATTCGGATGCGAAACAAAGCTAAGATCTCTCATGGGTAAAGTGACGCACCTCTGCAGAGTGTAAGAACTATAACTTGTTACTCCCTGTCCCGGGAAGGAGCTGCGAACGCGGCGGGAAAGGAACCCCATGAAGGTTCTGGTAAACCCGTGAAGGCTGACGGACATAGTTTTTCAGAATAAAAGCAACCTTTGAAGAAATGTTTACGAAAACCTGCATTGCCTACGACCTATGGTCTGTGGCTCTAGATATAGTGCATCAAACACTCCTTTTCTAGTGAACTTGTTGAGTATGCTCGTATTCAAAGTATCTTCTTAACCCTTGCTAGGTTCTAAAGCCGGTACAGACGACGTCTACATCAAGTTATGCTCTAGGAATCATCATCAAAAGCTAAAGCTCTTCAATGAAGTCAAGAAAGTCAACATATACATTAACTCAAGTGAAGACGAAGTTGCTGATTATATAAGAATAGAATTTCTAACCATAGAACCTACTTCTGTAGAGTATTGCAATAGCATCAATGCAAGCCTAGTAGTTCAGTTATTAGTTTTATAAGTATGGTAGCTATGAGTTATTTATTCCCGATTCTTCTTTGAAAGAAGTTTCTCTCTCTCTTTAACCTAGAGTGTTCTCTGGATCTTGTGTAAAGAGTTGAGTTGTAACCTATAGTCATGTCTTGGACCTGCTACGTTTCTGTTGTACTACTTTGAGGGATGTAATACTAGTGAACGGTGTTTCATTGGTGTTATATCAACGACTATAGTGTACTACATCATGCAGTGGTATGCTGGATCACCGCACTTGGTCAGAAAAAAAAGGTTGGTCCCAAGCCATCTTTTAATTTTCTCAAAAGCCTGTTCTTTCGGATTACCGGCAAAGGAGCCACCGATTTTCCATCTGCCCCCCCCCCCCCCCACTTTGTGACTTTTCACCTCCAAGATATACTATGTTGACTTCTGAACATCATTAACTAAATGATCAGCAAGCCACGATGCAATCGACTACCTAGTTGGCCATGAATTCCTACGTGTGAAAAATGCTGACTGTAATTCTCGATACCTCCTAATCTTGCATGGCTCACTAGCCGGTTTCCATGTTAATGTGACCTCTAGGTGATCCAATACTGACTAGTGATCAATCCTTATTCACTAGACCTAATTCTACGAAGCCTAAGAACTGGATGGTTCATATGATTCAAGTGACCGGTCTATATATATAATGTCTACCACATATTGTTTACAATTTGATGTGCACATGCCTCATAAATCACCTCCTTAGCTAGTTCAAATTCATTTGGAAGGATGGTTGGTCATCATCGTTATTCGTGGGCAGCTTTATTTGGTGCAAACATACATCTTTGTCACATGAATGCAATTCATTTATTGCTTTCCTTCGCATAGCTTCGATTTATGGGTTAGTTGCTTAATTCATATCAATTGTGATTTCCTATTACGTTGAGTTCATATACAAGTTCAAAGCATCATCTTAATAATGTCACATTCTAGCATACTCCAAGCACACATTACTACATATGCACATCACTCTAATGACAAACACATAATATTGCTAGAAATATGTCAAGTTACAACCGCATATAATATGGTTTCCATTTAGGGTGAATTAGCTTATGCATCGTATAACATGAAGTCCAAAGGCCAACACAATGTTGGATTAGTCTTGAAATCATAAATCACTTAATTCGGTAGAAACTTTAGATCACCAAGTGTAAAGAGTTCCTAGGTGTCTATAAGAAGTTAACTCTCCTCACTTTTAGGATTTCTGAACTTATCTTATGTGCATGAATGTAGGTCACAACGAGAATTTGCACACATACTTGGAATTCCTTTTCCATTTCAGAGCACACAATGCAACCATCCGAAGAAGCGCAAGAGAGAGAGTGATGTTAGCCTTTATTGACCACTCAGAGTGAAAATGTAAGTCAGACAAATCACCATAATTAGCTGAATTTGCTGGTGGTGGATTTTTTAGGTCGATTTATCAAAGGATATTCATCCTTATTTTTTTCAAATATTGCATGTATTTAAGTTTTTTCTTCATGTTTTTGCTGAAACCGAACTAGAATGGTTGACACTCTGATCCAGCTAGCTAGTGCGGGGCGTTTAGCCTTGGCCCCTATAACAAAACTGTGTGAGTTTGGTAGTAGTCTTAATTTGGGACACATGGCACCTTAACCCTTAAAATAAATTGTGTGAATTAGGTTATAGTGTTATTTTGGGGTTGATCGGTGATTAATGATCAAAATATTCCCAACCAGATTGCCTAATTTATACTTTTTGTTTCTTCCGATTTTCACTCAAGAGTCAAGACTTTGTCATTGCTTCCATGGTGAGCCTTGGCCCCTATAATATTTTACTCCCTACCTCCCAAAATGTGACTAGGCATGTATCTAGACACTTGTCAAAATAGGGAGTAGTATTTTTTAGTTGGGGATCCGAGCGGATCCGTCCTTGATATCGGCGTCGCGTCACCTTGTGCAGCACTGTGCGCATAATTGGCATGGAAATATGCTCGACCTCGTTCATGGCGACAGGCGAGACAATGACGCAGAAGTACCACATTTGCGGCAATATTGACACATACGTACCAACTTTGTCGTTTTTGTCTAAAACCAACATTGGGGATGGTTTGTGACTGATAACACTGTTAGCTCGATTTAATAGTGGTACCTTGAAAAACACCCTTATGATACTTTTAGTATATAATAGATATTAGTTCATTTCTGAATTAATGAGGCTAAAGATACCCTGGTCGTGACTCACTTGCATCTCTAGACGTAGTGGTGTAGTCCCGCCGGTATGTGTCGGTGTACAAATCAACCAGGTGAACTAAGTAGCAAAATAAGTAAGAACAAACTGATATGCTCAATAAACCAAAAGAACACAATTAAATCGGCAGAGTTGGTATGTAAAAAAATGCTTTTCCTTGTTTGTCCTTATATAATTCGAGATGGGTGAATTCCACCTTTTACCCTCTACTTGTGCATTTGAGACACTAATTACCCCATTTAGTAGAAATTGTATCCGAATGTCCTATTTAAGAAAATTCTAAGCATGATATTGTCCCTTTTTAGCATTCAACACGTGTTCTTGGATAAGGCTGACATGTTGGGAGGATATAGCGCCATAAAATATGTCAAGATCGGAGGACGTCGTCATTGATCATATCTACCCTTCTCTACACCAAATGTTTTATTCTTTGTTGCCATCTTGATAATTTCAAAATTCAATCGTCACCTCATACCTTGCCCAATAGATATGCATCAGAAAATGAGGGTTTAAAGTTTTCAAACATGATAATTTAGATGATTTTTTACTACATAGGGTAATTAGTGTCATAAATGCATAAGTAGGGGGGGAAATGTTGGAATTTTGGCCCAAATAGTCTAGCCTATTTTCCATTTCAATAATTCCTGAAAATCCTAGAGGCCCATGTGGCCCATTCATGCAAGGCAAGAGCTGGGACAAATGTTTAGTCCCACATTGCTAGTTGAGTGAAAGTTGGACCAGCTTATAAGGTGAGCTCTCCTACCACTTGGTAAAAGGATGAGAAGGAGAAGGAGAGAGTTCCACACGCGCGCTCCTCCTCCTCCTCGCTCGCCACGCCTCGTCACGGCCAGCAGCATGGTTCTTGAGCGAAGCTCGCCGAGCCGAGCTTTATTTTGCCACGCATGAATGAGTGGTGGCTGCACCCCTCTATGTCTATATAAGAGAGAGGTCGCGCCTCCTCTTTGACACACTGCCACAAACCCTTAGCGCCTCCGGTTCCAGAGCACTTAGCTACTTAGATCTTCCCCATCCCGTCTTGTGGCGTGCACCGCTAGGGACGATGAGCCTCCGAGACCCCGCCCGAGTCACATGACGGAGAAGGGCGATAAGGTTTTGGGGGAGCGCTATCAGCGTGACTACTGGCTTCATCACGGACTCCCTCTCGGATACCGATTGCGCCGACGTCTTCCCCAACGAGGACTTCTTCCCCGACATCAGCACCCTCTTCCTCGACGACATGGCTAACGACGGTTCCTCTTCTGCTGCCGCTGCCGTGTATGTTTTCTTTATCAATCTTGTTCTGATCGCATCTCAAGACCTATGTCTTGCAGTCTGCTTGGTTATCTATATTAATCTGTTTTCACTATTTCACATGATTAGTATTTTGTCTTTTATTCTAATCATGTTTTATCTAGCATTTATTATGGGTAATTCGCTTGGTAATTGCTCTATTACTCAACAATCCAAAAACCTTATGTCAGACAATTTGCCCCAAGTGGCTTTGTTGCTTCTATGAAGCCACCTGTGTTTGAAGGTGTGAATTACAAACGATGGCGTGCGAGAGCAGTCTTCTGGTTTCAGACCATGAGCTGCTATAACGCCATCTATGGCGCACCTGAGGGAGAACTTAATCCCGCTCAGGAAGAGGCGTTCCAAAAACTTGATACCACTTTCAAGGCTGCCTTGATCAGCATCCTTGGCGAAAATATTGTCGATTCATATCTGTCATTTAGCAATGGCAAAGATATGTGGGATGCGCTCGAGAGAAAATTTGGAGTCTCCGATCTTTGGCGATGTTGTATGTCATGGAACAATTCTATGACTATAAGATGGTTGATGACCGCCCCATTGTGGATCAGGCTCATGAGATACAGTCACTTGCCAGGAAGCTTGAGCACTTCACTTGTGTGTTACCAGACAAGTTTGTTGCCGGAGGCATCATTGCCAAACTTCCCCAGTCATGGAGGAATTTTGCTACTTCTCTAAAGCACAAGAGACAAGAGTTCTCCGTGACGGATCTCATTGGGACTCTTGATGTGGAAGAGAAGGCGAGAGCAAAAGACACACGTGCTAGAGGTACAGAGGGAGGTTCTAATGCCAACCTGCTACAGAAAAGGAACTTCTAGCCTCGCAAGTTCAAGAACAAAGGAAAGTTTGATGACAAAGGAAAGTTCGATGGAAAGAACAAGGCCTCATAGTTCACCAGCTTCAAGAAGAAGACCGACAAGAGGAAAGGTGCTTGTCATGTGTGTGGTGATCCTAATCATTGGGCTCCTGCTTGTCCCAACCGCTTTGACAAGCGCCAGCATGGAAAGAGCAGCAAGACTACTAATGTTGTCATGAGCGACGTTGAGATGAAAGATGTTGGGTATGGTATATTACCTACTGTTCTTTCATTATGTCATTCTCCTGATTGGTGGATTGACATGGGCACTAATATACATGTATGTTCTGATATTTCCATGTTTTCTTCATATCAGGTCAGAGGGACTCAAACCGTGCTGATGGGGAACGGCTCGCATGCTTCTGTTCATGGTGTTGGTACGGTCGATCTGAAGTTCACTTCGGGAAAGACCGTGCGCCTGAAGAACGTGCATCATGTTCCCTCAATAAATAAAAATCTTGTTAGCGGATCTCTTCTGTGTCGAGATGGCTACAAGATTGTATCCGAGTCCAATAAATTTGTAATTTCGAAGTATGGAACCTTTGTTGGTAAAGGCTATGAATGCGGAGGCTTGTTCCGCTTATCTCTGTCAGACATTTGTAATAAAGTTGTTAATCATATTTACACGAATTTTGAATCAAATGTCTGGCACTCTAAATCTTTGTCATATTAATTTTGGTTGTATGTGGCTAGCCAAAATGAATTTAATCCTTGATTTCTCAACTATTAAGGGATCTAAGTGCCAAGTCTGCAAGCTAAACATCCTCGCAAGTCACATACGATGCAGTGAAATTTAACACCACTAGAGCTCATACATTCTGATCTTTGTGAGATGAATGGTGTGTTGACAAAAGGTGGAAAGAAATATTTCATGAATTTGATCGATGACTCTACGAGATATTGTCATGTGTATCTTCTGAAATCAAAAGATGAGGCTTTGAGTTTCTTCAAAATCTATAAAGCTGAGGCAGAAAATCAACTTGATCGAAAGATTAAGAGGCTTAGGTCTGATCGTGGTGGAGAGTATTTTTCCAACGAGTTTGATTCCTTTTGTGCGGAACATGGCATAATTCATGAGAGGACGCCTCCCTACTCACCTCAGTCAAATGGAGTAGCCGAAAGAAAGAACCGTACTCTAACAGATTTGGTTAACGCCATGTTAGACACATCGGGTCTTTCTAAGGAATGGTGGGGGGAGGCACTATTGACCGCGTGTCATGTCCTAAACCGAGTTCCCACAAAGAACAAAGAAATTACTCCATTCGAAGAATGGGAGAAGAAAAGATTAAAACTCTCTTACTTACATACTTGGGATTGTTTGGCAAAGGTTAATGTACCAATCCCCAAGAAGCGCAAGCTTGGACCAAAAACCATTGATTGTGTTTTTCTGGGCTATGCTTTTCATAGCATTGGTTATAGATTCTTGATAGTAAAATTTGAAGTGCCTGACATTCATGTCGGTACAATCATGGAGTCGACTGATGCGACTTTCTTTGAGGATATCTTTCCAATGAAGGATAAACCTAACTCATCAAATCTGGAGATACCTAGTTCATCTAATCAGGAATTTGCTATATTCTCTGAATCTACCATTCCAATTGAACACTCTGATAGTCCTAAGGAGGATGTTAATGAAATTCCTAAAAGGAGCAAGAGACAAAGGACTGCAAAGTCTTTTGGTGATGATTTCATTATGTACCTTGTCGATGACACTCCCACTTCCATTTCAGAAGCTTATGCATCTCCTGATGCTGACTACTGTAAGGAAGCTGTTCATAGTGAGATGAATTCCATCTTAGCTAATGAAACATGGGAGATCACTTATCGTCCTTATGGGTGCAAAACTGTAGGATGTAAATGGGTGTTTAAGAAGAAACTAAGGCCTGATGGTACTATTGAGAAGTACAAGGCAAGGCTTGTGGCCAAGGGTTATACCCAAAAGGAAGGTGAAGATTTCTTTGACACTTACTCATCTGTAGCAAGGTTGACCACCATTCGAGTACTACTTTCTCTGGCTGTATCACACGGTCTTCTCGTTCATCAAATGGACGTTAAGATGGCTTTCCTAAATGGAGAGTTGGATGAGGAAATTTATATGGATCAACCAGATGGTTTTGTAGTAAATGGTTAAGAAAGAAAAGTGTGCAAGCTACCGAAGTCTTTATATGGCCTTAAACAAGCACCTAAGCAGTGGCACGAAAAATTTGATAAAACCTTAACCGTTGCAGGGTTTGTTGTAAACGAAGCTGACAAGTGTGTATACTATCGCCATGGTGGGGGTGAGGGAGTCATCCTTTGTTTGTATGTTGATGACATCGATTTTGAACCAACCTTAATGCAATTAAGGAGGTCAAAGATTTCTTATCTCGTTCCTTTGAGATGAAGGATGCAGGAGTAGGCGATGTCATCACGAACATCAAGCTATTGACAGATGATGATGGTGGGATTACATCGCTTCCCCCACTATGTGGAAAAGATCTTGAGTCATTTCGGTATAGCGGCGTCAATTTTCTCCTACACCGTATGATCCTAGTGTGTTGCTTCGAAAGCATCAAGGAAATGCTACAGATCAACTAAGATACTCTCAAATCATTGGCTCGCTTATGTATTTAGCTAGTGCCACGAGGCCTGACATCGCCTTTGCTGTAAGCAAACTCAGTCGATTTGTTTCAAATCCAGGAGATGATCACTGGCATGCTCTTGAGAGAGTTATGAGATATCTAAAAGGCACTGCGAGCTATGGCATACACTATACCGGGTATCCGAGGGTACTAGAGGTTTATAGTGATTCAAATTGGATATCTAATGCTGACGAAATAAAGGCCACGAGTGGATATGTTTTCACACTTGGTGGTGGCGCTGTTTCTTGGAAGTCTTGCAAGCAGACCATCTTAACGAGGTCAACTATGGAAGCAGAACTCACAGCACTAGACACGGCCATTGTTGGAGCAGAGTGGCTTCGTGAACTCTTGATGGACTTACCTGTGGTTGAAAAACCTATACCCGCAATTCCAATGAACTGTGATAATCAAACTGTGATTATTAAGGTGAATAGTTCTAAGGATAATATGAAGTCCTCAAGACATGTGAAGAGGAGACTAAAATCTGTCAGGAAAATAAGAAACTCCGGAGTTATTGCATTGGATTATATCCAAACATCTAAGAACCTGGCAAATCCCTTCACAAAGGGACTATCACGCAATGTGATAGAAAATGCATCGAAGGAGATGGGTATTAGACCCACACTATGAGTTCTCCACAGTGGCAAACCAATCTATGTGATCGTAGATCCCGTGAATTAGAATTGGGAGACAAGCTTTTGGTAGACTGAGAGGAAAGTATTCCCACTTTAATGAACACCACTCCGTGAAGATTTCATTGATCGTCCTTATGGGTGCAAACCTGTAGGATGTAAATGGGTGTTTAAGAAGAAACTAAGGCCTGATGGTACTATTGAGAAGTACAAGGCAAGGCTTGTGGCCAAGGGTTATACCCAAAAGGAAGGTGAAGATTTCTTTGACACTTACTCATCTGTAGCAAGGTTGACCACCATTCGAGTACTACTTTCTCTGGCTGTCTCACACGGTCTTCTCGTTCATCAAATGGACGTTAAGATGGCTTTCCTAAATGGAGAGTTGGATGAGGAAATTTATATGGATCAACCAGATGGTTTTGTAGTAAATGGTTAAGAAAGAAAAGTGTGCAAGCTACTTAAGTCTTTATATGGTCTTAAACAAGCACCTAAGCAGTGGCACGAAAAATTTGATAAAACCTTAACCGTTGCAGGGTTTGTTGTAAACGAAGCTGACAAGTGTGTATACTATCGCCATGGTGGGGGTGAGGGAGTCGTCCTTTGTTTGTATGTTGATGACATACTGATTTTCGGAACCAACCTTAATGCAATTAAGGAGGTCAAAGATTTCTTATCTCGTTCCTTTGAGATGAAGGATCTGGGAGTAGCTGATGTCATCCTGAACATCAAGCTATTGACAGATCATGATGGTGGGATTACACTGCTTCAGTCCCACTATGTGGAAAAGATCTTGAGTCATTTCGGGTATAGCGACATCAATTTTTCTCCTACACCGTATGATCCTAGTGTGTTGCTTCGAAAGCATCAAGGAAATGCTACAGATCAACTAAGATACTCTCAAATCATTGGCTCGCTTATGTATTTAGCTAGTGCCACGAGGCCTGACATCGCCTTTGCTGTAAGCAAACTCAGTCGATTTGTTTCAAATCCAGGAGATGATCACTGGCATGCTCTTGAGAGAGTTATGAGATATCTAAAAGGCACTACGAGCTATGGCATACACTATACCGGGTATCCGAGGGTACTAGAGGGTTATAGTGATTCAAATTGGATATCTAATGCTGGCGAAATAAAGGCCACGAGTGGATATGTTTTCACACTTGGTGGTGGCATTTCTTGGAAGTCTTGCAAGCAGACCATCTTAACGAGGTCAACTATGAAAGCGTAACTCACGGACTAGACACGGCCCTTTGTTGGAGCAGAGTGGCTTCGTGAACTCTTGATGGACTTACGTGGTTGAAAAACCTATACCCGCAATTCCAATGAACTGTGATAATCAAACTGTGATTATTAAGGTGAATAGTTCTAAGGATAATATGAAGTCCTCAAGACATGTGAAGAGGAGACTAAAATCTGTCAGGAAAATAAGAAACTCCGGAGTTATTGCATTGGATTATATCCAAACATCTAAGAACCTGGCAAATCCCTTCACAAAGGGACTATCACGCAATGTGATAGAAAATGCATCGAAGGAGATGGGTATTAGACCCACACTATGAGTTCTCCACAGTGGCAAACCAATCTATGTGATCGTAGATCCCGTGAATTAGAATTGGGAGACAAGCTGTTGGTAGACTGAGAGGAAAGTATTCCCACTTTAATGAACACCACTCCGTGAAGATTTCATTGATCGTCCTTATGGGTGCAAACCTGTAGGATGTAAATGGGTGTTTAAGAAGAAACTAAGGCCTGATGGTACTATTGAGAAGTACAAGGCAAGACTTGTGGCCAAGGGTTATACCCAAAAGGAAGGTGAAGATTTCTTTGACACTTACTCATCTGTAGCAAGGTTGACCACCATTCGAGTACTACTTTCTCTGGCTGTCTCACACGGTCTTCTCGTTCATCAAATGGACGTTAAGATGGCTTTCCTAAATGGAGAGTTGGATGAGGAAATTTATATGGATCAACCAGATGGTTTTGTAGTAAATGGTTAAGAAAGAAAAGTGTGCAAGCTACTTAAGTCTTTATATGGTCTTAAACAAGCACCTAAGCAGTGGCACGAAAAATTTGATAAAACCTTAACCGTTGCAGGGTTTGTTGTAAACGAAGCTGACAAGTGTGTGTACTATCGCCATGGTGGGGGTGAGGGAGTCATCCTTTGTTTGTATGTTGATGACATACTGATTTTCGGAACCAACCTTAATGCAATTAAGGAGGTCAAAGATTTCTTATCTCGTTCCTTTGAGATGAAGGATCTGGGAGTAGCTGATGTCATCCTGAACATCAAGCTATTGACAGATGATGATGGTGGGATTACACTGCTTCAGTCCCACTATGTGGAAAAGATCTTGAGTCATTTCGGGTATAGCGACGTCAATTTTTCTCCTACACCGTATGATCCTAGTGTGTTGCTTCGAAAGCATCAAGGAAATGCTATAGATCAACTAAGATACTCTCAAATCATTGGCTCGCTTATGTATTTAGCTAGTGCCACGAGGCCTGACATCGCCTTTGCTGTAAGCAAACTCAGTCGATTTGTTTCAAATCCAGGAGATGATCACTGGCATGCTCTTGAGAGAGTTATGAGATATCTAAAAGGCACTGCGAGCTATGGCATACACTATACCGGGTATCCGAGGGTACTAGAGGGTTATAGTGATTCAAATTGGATATCTAATGCTGGCGAAATAAAGGCCACGAGTGGATATGTTTTCACACTTGGTGGTGGCGCTGTTTCTTGGAAGTCTTGCAAGCAGACCATCTTAACGAGGTCAACTATGAAAGCAGAACTCACAGCACTAGACACGGCCACTGTTGGAGCAGAGTGGCTTCGTGAACTCTTGATGGACTTACCTGTGGTTGAAAAACCTATACCCGCAATTCCAATGAACTGTGATAATCAAACTGTGATTATTAAGGTGAATAGTTCTAAGGATAATATGAAGTCCTCAAGACATGTGAAGAGGAGACTAAAATCTGTCAGGAAAATAAGAAACTCCGGAGTTATTGCATTGGATTATATCCAAACATCTAAGAACCTGGCAAATCCCTTCACAAAGGGACTATCACGCAATGTGATAGAAAATGCATCGAAGGAGATGGGTATGAGACCCACACTATGAGTTCTCCACAGTGGCAAACCAATCTATGTGATCGGAGATCCCGTGAATTAGAATTGGGAGACAAGCTGTTGGTAGACTGAGAGAAAAGTATTCCCACTTTAATGAACACCACTCCGTGAAGATGCAATACTTTCCTATTCTGCACGACAGGTTGATTTTATCTTAATGTGTTCTAAATGGCTTAATCTTAAGCAGAGATGTTGTCCTGCAGAACATCTATTGAAGAACACACCTATATGAGTCTGACTATCAAACGTCACAGTCTATGAGGGTTGGGTGCTCTCTAATAAACTCATGAAAGGCCATGGAGTATGACGCATAAGCTCCACCCGCGGGGAAGTCCCACGGTATCCTATTATCGGTCAAGGCTTCGTGTGAAGCTAGGTTGCAGCAAACTTGCAGTTCAAGGCATAGTCCATTATACAAGTCGCAACCTAGTGTAGCATAGAATTCTAGGTGGAAGTTTAACTTAACAGTCTCCACTACAGTACCGGTATATAAACAATGTTTTGGAATCAAAGGCAAATTACATGTGCCTCTGGGATCTGGTGGGGGATTGTTGGAATTTTGGCCCAAATAGTCTAGCCCATTTTCCATTTCAATAATTCCTGAAAATCTTAGAGGCCCATGTGGCCCATTCATGCAAGGCAAGAGCCGGGACAAATGTTTAGTCCCACATTGCTAGTTGAGTGGAAGTTGGACCAGCTTATAAGGTGAGCTCTCTACCACTTGGTAAAAGGATGAGAAGGAGAAGGAGAGAGTTCCACACGCGCGCTCCTCCTCCTCCTCGCTCGCCTCGCCGAGCCGAGCCGAGCCTAGCCGAGCCGAGCTTTATTTTGCCACGCATGAATGGAATATGACACACTGCCACAAACCCTTAGCGCCTCCGGTTCCAGAGCACTGCGCTATTTAGATCTTCCCCATCCCGTCTTGTGGCGTGCACCGCTAGCCGGGACAGTAGGCCTCCGAGATCCCGCTGCTTCGAGTCCTGTACGGGAGAAGGGCGATAAGGTTTTTGGGGGGCTTCATCACGGACTCCCTCTCGGATACCGATTGCGCCGACGTCTTCCTCAACGAGGACTTCTTTCTCGACGACATGGCTAACGACGGTGCCAACACGAACATCGGCGGTTCCTCTTCTGTTGCCGCTGTCGTGTATGTTTTCTTTATCAATCTTGTTCTGATCGCATCTCAAGACCTATGTCTTGCAGTCTGCTTGGTTATCTGTATTAATCTGTTTTCACTATTTCACAGGATTAGTATTTTCTCTTTTATTCTAATCATATTTTATCTAGCGTTTATTATGGGTAATTCGCTTGGTAAATTGCTCTATTACTCAACAGGAAAGTGGAATTCACTCATTCGAGATTTTTGCAACTCAAGAATTTTGCATTGTGTTTTTGGCTTTTTGCATGCTTGTAACGATACATCATTGCCTATGTCTAGATTTGTTTTTAGTTTTTCTTTTGAACTTGTAAATATGATTTAGAAAAGAAAAAAAATCACCGGAGCTCGAAGACACTTCCTTGAAATTTGAGACTGAGATCCTTGTAGAAAATTCCGCTATGTGCGTGTTAATTCTGTGTTTTCGATCGTGGAATATATGTTGGGGTGTCTGCCACTATCGGATGATAGTTTGACGCTACGCAAGGAAAGGAAAAAGGTTTCTGTGCGGACAATAAGCAGCCGTGCTACTCGAGGTCGATCGCTCTGCTCTGCCCTGCCCTGCTCTCTGTCGCGTTGCACGGGCAGGTAAACCGGAGCCATGGCGACGGCGATGAACACGAACCCGT
The DNA here is from genome assembly GCA_030063025.1 of Avena longiglumis. Taxonomy (NCBI): domain Eukaryota; kingdom Viridiplantae; phylum Streptophyta; class Magnoliopsida; order Poales; family Poaceae; genus Avena; species Avena longiglumis. The sequence continues at coordinate 97,097,139 of CP125979.1, forward strand.
CCGTACGGCGCTAGCCCACGGCATGCATTTTCGAGTAGATGCAGAAGCTGGGCAGAGATGCATTAACCCACCCACTGCCGGCGAGCGAGCACGGCATTGATTCGTCGGGATCCGATCGAATCCTGGCCTCGAGATCGGCGTGCCGTACGTCACGCCGGGCACTGCGCCGTGAGCTTGGCATGAAAATGTGCTCCTTTCACGGCTGGCAAGTCGGGCGACCTCGTTCATGGCGACAGGCCGAGCTCTGAAGCGGTGCACTCACGTCACGTGCCGTGGCTAGATTGCACAATTGCGTGCGATCTGTGTCTCTCAGGTACGGCACCTGACAGGGGGCGCAAGAGACGCCATTTATGGTCTTGACAGCTGAGCGAGCTGCCTGGGATAGGGATACGAGAGTCATCACTAGGAGCTGCTGGTCTTCAATTCGCGCGCGACAGAGAAACGAATGGGAGGGGTAAATGTGGCAGCAAATGCGTCTCCTCGCCGGCTAGGCCGCTACGACCGGGAGAACGGCAGCTGCGTGCTAGGCGGTGCGAGAGGATCTGCACGATCGGCAAAATTCAAGTTGAGTCCAAAGGAGAATTTATAACATCTCGGTGAAATTACAAATGATTTTTCATGAAACAAACTTCATAGTACCATAATTTTGTTCAGCTTCTGTGCTTGTGCAAACTGATGTGGTATTGAGTCTGCGGGAAAGCATCGTTTACCAAAACATTTTAGGGATAGAGAAAAATAGCTCAACTTTGTAATGTCAACGATAGGAGTGAACCCATAATACCGAACTCGCCATATATGGTTTGGTAGAATCGCAGGATGGGTCATGTTTGGGTCGATTTCTCATATGTTACTGTTTCCAGAATTTCGCAAATCTACTTGTTATAGTTTTTTCAAGTGTCCATGTTTTTACCTCCATTTGTAAAATTACTTCCCGTATTGTTGCCGAAACCATAGTGGAATGGTTCAAGCACACCTAAAACAAGCTCGGTGTGGAGATTCCATAAGTGCCAAGGTGAGTTATAGGCGATACAATTTTGGGTAACTTTGGTAGTTGTGTTACTTCTGATAGACCAATAATTAACGTTCAACATATCCTATAAAGAATATCTTTTGTTTGTACCTTAGATTCCTCTTCTCTTCACTCCAAACTTTGTCATGGGATCCAACAATTAACATTATCCACGATTAAATGGTCTTGCCAAGCTCATGTTGCAAGTCGGGAGAGGGCAAAGCCTTTCTCAATTTGTATCCATTCATTTCTTATGTATATATCATCCTCAAGTGAACGACATTGTTAATATAATTTTTTTAGGAAGATAATTATCGCAAAATTCTCCCAAGAATAGGAGTGAATTATTCCATACTAGGTCTAAGTTAAAAATCAGGAAAAAAGGTTGTGCCCCAAGCTTTTTTAAATTTGGGCTTTTGACTTACTCAAGCCCCAACCTTACAAGATCGATCTTCTGAATTACTACTAGTAAGGCAACTATTAGTTTTTCATATGGAACCCCACTTTGTCCCCTTGCCTACATCCACATCTCCATAATGTACTCTCCGAACTTCCAAACAACATTATTACATGATCATCAACCCACGCCGCAATGGACTACCTGGCTGATCTGGGTTTCCTGTCTCAAAAGGACGCTGAGTGTAGTTCCTAGTACCTCCTAATCTTGTGTAGATCAGTGACCGATTTCCATGTTGGTGTGACCTCTTGCTGCATGCCCAATGCCAACTGGTGATCAATCCTTATTCCTCGAAATAGGCTTTCTTGTTTTGTTGGGCATTGTTGTGCTGCTACCCCAGCGAACTATTTCGTATTTGATCAATCCCTATTCACTAGAACTAATTCTAAAAGCCTCGGAGCTTGATGGTCGTCACCTTCAAGTGAATAGTTTATATATATCTACCACATCCGATAGAAATGTTATATTGCACATGCCTCACAATCATCTCCTTTGCTAGTTCCATATTCATTTGGAAGGTTGGTTGGTCGTCATCGTTATTTGTGGACAGCTATGGTAACTGCAAACATACATCTAGCTCACATGGATGCAGTTCATTCATTGCATTGCTTACGCGCAACTCTGGCCCATAACTTGGTTGAATAATTCATATTCATTTAGTTTGAGTTGATGTACACCCTGGAGAATCATCTTAATAATGAATAATATAATCGTTTAGTGCATTGTAGGCTCCCAATACCACATATGCACATCACTATTGTGCCAAACACACAATATTTCTACAAATATTGCAAGATAGAACATGATGAGTATTATTGTTTTCTTTTAGGGCGAATTTGCATGCACGTCGTCTAACATGAAGCTAAAAATCTAATATCAGTGTTGGATTACTCTAGAGAAGAAAATTAACTTAACTTTAGAAATTTTAGACTAACAAGTGTAAAGATCTTCAAGGTGTGTATGTGAAGTGGATGTTGCTCCCTTTTAGGGTTTCTGAATTTATCTTCTATACATGAATCTATGTTACAATGATAATTGCACACACTTGGAAATCATTTCCCTTTTGGGAGCACTCAAATATGATTGCACTTAGTATCTCCATCAAGCAAATGTTTAAAGAAGTGCAAAAGAGAGGAGATGTTATCCATATTAACGATAATAGAAACCACAAGTTGGGAAATTGCAATAATTAGTTGAATTTATCGGTGGGTGATGTTTCATGTCAATTTCTCAAATGCTATTTGTTCTAATTTTTCAAATGTTGTATGTATTTAAATTTTTTATGTTTTTTGTTGAAACTGATGTTGAAGGCCCGGAAAACATGGCCATGGCCCCTAAAAACAAAACCATGTGAACTCAGTAATAGTGTTAATTTGGCTCAACGAGCGGCCCCTAAAATAAAATTTATACCTTATGTTTCTTTTGATTTTCACTCGGAACTTTGTCGTTGGTTCCAAGTTTAGCCATGTCCCTAATATTTGTGTATTTTCATTGGTACTTTTATTTGCTCGTTCAAAAAAAGTTCTTTTCTATGGGGAGATTAACGAGTCAGGTTCATAATATTCCCAACTGAATTTCCTAACTATACCTTGCATTTCCTCTAATACTTACTCCAAACTTTTTCACTAGATTCAACCATCAAGATAGTGGCACGAAACATATTAGACCGGCCTTTTTTAGGCAGAAATGGGCTTTGAGGCTATAAATCCAGAATTGAAAAACCAAACATGCGCCGGAGACACGATTCGCCATCTTGGTATGTCATCTTGCCGTCTGAACTAATTTACTCCTCCTGGGCCTCCTTTTATTCATAGGATTGTCCCAGAAAATCTATAGGATTTAGTTCCTATGGATTTTTTCCTTTGGATAGTGTTTCATTTCATAGGATTGTATCCTACAGGAATTTTTCCCATATAAATTGGGTAGTGTATTTTCATAGGAAAATTAACATGAGGTTAGATCTCATGAAAAAATCCTACCAAAATTTCATATGCATGTAGAATTCTATTGGACATGACAACTCAATAATATACAGTTCATATCCCTTTGTGTTTCCTACCCCGATAATCAACGGAGGTCATGGTTTCTAAAAAATAATTTACAGCCCTACTCCAACTGACCCCGGTCACTCGGCGGTACTCCTCCACCGCCTTTTTTTTGGAAATGGACGCTTTATTACTTAAATTAATGTTTACACTCAGCCTCTGCATAACTAGGATGCATACAGCCAAACAAGTACACACCTTGTGACCAAAACAAAAGTACGAGAATTAAAAAAATATGTTGATGGCATAACGACCACTAGCTATGATAGATCTATCTACAGATCACGTTGTCATCCATGTCGGGAGAAAATATCCCTCGTTGTGTCCTCCAATCGCGTACATCCCTCCACAAACAAGTCGTGTAACTCCATACGTTGAAGAGTAGTCCATGATCGGAGGATATTCGTAGCTCGGTAAATAACCTGCAGAGGAGAAGACACCATGTTATTAAAAATCTTGTCATTCCTACATAGCCAAACGACCAAATAATGGCAAGCACTCCCACCCTAAACATAGACTCATATTTATCCTCAATCCCATGCAACCAGTTGCCAAAAACATTGGCTACCGAGCAAGGAGGAGATAAACCATAGGCTACTTGGATGATTGACCATATAGCACGAGAAAATTTACACTGGAATAATAAATGCCAGATTGTCTCATTGTGATGACAAAAACACATTGTGTAATTCCCTTCCAATTCCTAAATTTTCTCTATAACCAAAACATTTAGCTAAACAATATCCTCTATATTCCCATACATTTAATATGCCATCAGTTTGTATATAAGGGCAATATCTAAAAAATGGGGATTATGAAATTGTAGGCACCCATTACTATGTATGCACATTGCACTTGTGCCAAATACATAATGTGAATGATGCTTGGTCATCATAGTTATGTATGTGCAGTTATATTTGGAGAAAACATACTACTAACATAGCTCAATGGATGCAGTTCATTGGTTGATGTTCTTACATGTAGCTTCGAGCCATAACTTAATTGATACATTAATAACCGTTTTGATCTCATATTAATTTGAGTTCAGATACAGTTTCAAAGGCGGTGTACTGCTCATTACTACATATGCTCATCACTCTTGTGCCAAGCATGCAATATTTTTAGGAATACTCCAAGATACAACAACATATATTAAGGTTTTCATTTAGGGTGGATTAGTTGTGTATCATCTAACATGAAGTCAAAAGTCTAACATCAATGTTGGATTAGTCTAGAACTAATAAATCAATTTATCCGGTAACTTAAGACCACCAAGTGCAAAGAGTTCCTAAGAGTCTATGTCAAGTATATGCTCACATTTAGAATTTCTGACCTTATCCTTTTTATCACAATATAAATTACAACAAGAACTACATACACACTTGGAAAACATTTTACTTTTTGGTGCACACATATTTTCATGCACTTAATATCTGCAGCAAGCAAACCCTTCGCGGAAATAGAATAGAGAGGACATGTTGGCCATATTGACATCATGAGTCAAACGTAGGTTGGGAAATCACCATAATTAGCTGAATTAACCGGTGGTGATTTTTAGGTCGATTTCTAAAAGTCTATTGTTCTAGTTAGTAAGATTTTATCCTTGTAAAAATTGATTAAAAAAATGAAACAGTGCTAGGAGGAACTAGACATTTTTTTGATATAGTAGAAGCGGGTCGGCATGTGAATTCCAAAAATTCTTCCCTGACATGGATCGAACTCCGGTAGCTAGGAAGTACAAATTGATGGTGTGTTGAGTGTATGAGAAAACGGGGGCATTGTTTAGTTAAAACATTTTGGTGATAGAGCAGATTAATTTAAGTTTGTAATGTTAACGTTATGAGTGAAGCCATAATTTAGAACTCGCCATGGTTTCTAAGGGTGAGTGATGTTTGGTTCGATTTTAGAGATGTTATTGATTCTAAGATTTCTCAAATGCTACATGTTTTTACCTTTTTGAAATGTCCATGTTTTTAGCTCAATCTTTAAAGTTTATTTCCTTATCGTTGTTGAAACCAAGGTCGAATGGTTCAGTCAAACTTCAAAAGCTAAGTGTAGAGCTTTCATTAGGTCAGAGGTTAGTTTGTGGCCCATAGAATATCTGTGTAACTTCAGTAGTTGTGTTACTTTCGGTAGATGAATTATTAAGGTTTATATTCCCACATTAATAGATTTGTGGTGTACCTTCGATTCCTCTGGTGTTCACTCCAAACTTTGTCACCAGATCCAGTTATCCACCTTATCCACAATTCCATAGTAGTACTAGGTGTGCTAGATTTCCTAACTTGTGCTTTTGGTTTCTTTGATTCTTACTCCAAACTATGCCACTCGACCAAACAATAAATATTATCCATGATACAATGGTAATACATAGTTTATGGATCAAGTTGAGCAGGGACAAATCCTCGGCTTCTCCCCATTTATTTTTGTGTGTGTGTCATCCTTCGGTGATCGACATGTGTCATTGTAATTTTGTTGAGATTTTTCACAATATTTCTCTCAAATAATGAGTGGATTATATTGCCTTGGTCCTAACTGGAACGAAAAAGGTTGGTCCCAAGCCTTCTTTCACTAAATGATCAGGAAGCCATGATGCAATCGACTACCTATTTGGCCATGACTTCCTGTGTGTGAAAAATAATGACTGTAATTCCCGATGCCTCCTAATTTTGCATGGCTTCCCTCAAAAAAAAACTTGCATGACTCACTAGCCAGTTTCCATGTTAATGTGACCTCTAGGTGATCCAATACCGACTAGTGAGCAATCCTTATTCGCTGGACCTAATGCTACGAAGCCTAAGAACTAGATGGTTCATATGATTCAAGTGGCCGGTCCGTGATATCTACCACATATTGTTTACAATTTGAGGTGCACATGTCTCATAAATCACCTCCTTAGCTAGTTCAAATTCATTTGAAGGATGGTTGGTCATGACCGTTATTTGTGGTCAGCTATATTTGGTGCAAACATACATCTAGCTCACATGGATGCAGTTCATTTATTGATGTGCTTTGTAAAGTTTTGAGTCATGAATTATTTGCTTAATTCATATCAATCCTGATTGCCTATTACGTTGAGTTTATATATAATTTCAAAGCTTAATCTTAATAATGTAACATTCTAATGTACTGCAAGCACACATTACTATATATGCACAAAACTCTTGTGAAAGCACATAATATTGCTAGAAATATGTCAAGTTACAACAGCAGATATTATGGTTTTCATTTAGGGTGGATTAGCTTATGCCTCGTATAACATGAAGTCTAAAGGATAACGTCAATGTTGGATTAGTTTTGAAATCATAAATCACTTAATTCAGTGGAAACTTTAGATCACCAAATGTAAAAATTTCCTAGGTGTCAATGTGAAGTAAACTCTCTTCGCTGTTAGGATTTCTGAACTTATCTTATGTGCATGAATGTAGGTTACAACGAGAATTGCACACACACTTGGAAATCATTTTCCATTTTGAGAGCACATGAATCAACCATACGAAGAAGCGCAAGAGATAGATGTTAGCAATATTGACCACAGAGTGAAACCATAAGTTAGAAAACCACCATAGTTAGCTGAATTTTCCCGTGGCGGATTTTTCAGGTCGATTTAACAAAGACTATCGGTCCTTATTTTATCAAATGTTGCATGTATTTGAATTGTGTCTTCATGTTTTTTTTTCTGAAACCAATGTAGAATGGTTGACACTGATTCAGCTAGCTAGTGCGGAGCGTTTAGCCTTGGCCCCTACGTCAAAACTGTGTGAGTCCGGTAGTAGTGCTAATTTGGTACACTGAGGCACCTTATCCCCTAAAATAAAATGAATTAGGTTGTGGTGTTACTTTAGAGTTGATAAGTGATTAATGACCGAAATATTCCCAAGCCGATTGCCTAAGAGTTTCTTCCCATTTTCACAGAACTTTATCATTGCTTCCATGGTGAGCGTTGCCCTTACAATATTTTACTCCCTCCGTCCCAAAATGTGACAGCTTTGTCTAAATACTAAAACGTTTCTAGATATCTATATAAAATTGTGTCACTTATTTTGAAATGGAGAGAGTAGTATTGTTGGTACTTCTATTTATTTGGGGTGCACTACGGGACGCGCACGCTACGCCGAGGGCAAAAGGCCGTCGGCGTAGGCCAAAATGCCCTCGGCGTATGGTACGCCGAGGGCCTCCTCGGCAAAGATCTCCCTCGGCGGAGCACAGTCAAGCCGTTGGCGTATCAAAATACCATCGGCGTATGCTACGCCGAGGGCTTTGCCGTCGGCGTAGCGGCCGTCGGCATAGCCTGTCGACCGGTTGCAAAAATATATTTTTTTAATTTCTTTTTTATTTTTGAAAAATAATAATTATTTTTTTTCTCATTTTTTTATTCTTTGAATTGTTTCACTTGTTAATCTCCTACTTTAAACATTTTTAACACTAATTATACTTACTATTTGATTAAATTTCAGTCTTAGTCAAACTTCCCAGCAGGTCACCCATCCTAATACTACTCCAGCTTCAGCACGCTTAACTTCCTCATTCCTTCAGAATCCGTTTTCACAAAGTAATTCATACATTGGTGTCAATACTATGATATCAATCTTATTAACTCTTATATCATCATGTCACATGTTTGTATTTTTTGAAATTACAAACAATTATTTAAGTAAATATTAATGAATAAGTAAAAATATTATTGAATTCAAATAAAAATATAATAATTTTATTTTTTTTGTATTTTTCTATTTAATAGAGAATAATTAATATCTTTAAATCGAAATTCAACAAATAATATGTTTAAATTGATCAGAAAAATGAGAGGAATCCAAATATGATATCCATATCAACTAATCACAAACTCTCCGTTTTTGAATTAGCTATTTGGTGGTTGCTTTAGAAAATCCCTTTTTGCGCTCGGATAATGAAAAATGCCTTTTTGGTGCGATGAAAAGAAAAACTTGCATTGGATCTTCGATAAAATAGCATATTGTGAACCTAAAAATGATTTTTGTAAAAAAACATGAGCATCGGATCATGTACATGTAGTTCATATCTGACCCACTTCCCTCGATTCGCAGAATTTGTCTTTTTCACCAAAGGTGGACGGAAAGGTTTCGGATACCCCTGTTGGGACATTGTCCATATAAGTTGGTATAGTATTTTTGTAAAATGTGGTGGTAGTATTTTGAATTAGCCATTTGGTGGTTGCTTCACAAAACCGTCCGTTTTTTATGCTCGAAAAATAGAAAATGGCTTTTTGGTGCGACGAAAAGGAAAACTTCCTCCTGCAACATTGTTCGCCATCCCATGATGCATGTGTATGCATAATATGGGCACATTATCACAAACTATGCCTTGATTCTAGCCATAACATTGGTCATTTGACCCGAAAGCCAAGAAACCTCAAATGAGATAGGTCATTTTGTGAAGGGTTTTTTGAGACATAATCAATATATCAAGTTTGCTATTTTTCCTTATAAATATGTCACATAATATGACACCACGCGAAGGTTTCGCATTGTTTCGATCGTTTTTGATTTTTTTATGCCCGTTTTAAACTATCGTCAAACTTTGTCGAACGGCGGACATAAAGATTCTTAGCTCGGGGCAGAGCCTCGCTAAACTTTCATTAGATCTTTGATAAAATAGCATATTGTGAACCTAAAAATGATTTTTGTAAAAAAACATGAGCATCGGATCATGTACCTGTAGTTCATATCTGACCCACTTCCTACCGATTCGGCAGGAATTTGTCTTTTTCACCAAAGGTGGACGGAAAGGTTTCGGATCCCCCTGTTGGTACATTGTCCATATAAGGTGGTATAGTATTTTTGTAAAATGTGGTGGTAGTATTTTGAATTAGCCATTTGGTGGTTGCTTCATAAAACCGGCCGTTTTTTATGCTCGGAAAATGGGAAATGGCTTTTTGGTGCGACGAAAAGGAAAACTTCCTCCTGCAACATTGTTCGTCATCCCATGATGCATGTGTATACATAATATGGACACATTATCACAAACTATGCCTTAATTCTAGCCATAACATTGGATATTTGACCTGAAAGCCAAGAAACCTCAAATGAGATAGGTCATTTTGTGAAGGGTTTTTTGAGACATAATCAATATATCAACTTTGCTATTTTTCCTTATAAATATGTCATATAATATGACACCACGCGAAGGTTTCGCATTGTTTTGATCGTTTTTGATTTTTTTATGCCCGTTTTAAACTATCGTCAAACTTTGTCGAACGGCGGACATAAAAATTCTTAGCTCGGGGCAGAGCCTCGCTAAACTTTCATTAGATCTTTGATAAATTAGCATATTGTGAACCTAAAAATGATTTTTGTAAAAAAACATGAGCATCAGATCATGTACCTGTAGTTCATATCTGACCCACTTCCTACCGATTCGGCAGGAATTTGTCTTTTTCACCAAAGGTGGACGGAAAGGTTTCGGGTTCCCCTGTTGGTACATTGTCCGTATAAGGTGGTATAGTATTTTTGTAAAATGTGGTGGTAGTATTTTGAATTAGCCATTTGGTGGTTGCTTCACAAAACCGGCCATTTTTTATGCTCGGAAAATGGGAAATGGCTTTTTGGTGCGAAGAAAATAAAAACTTCCTCCTGCAACATTGTTCGCCATCCCATGATGCATGTGTATGCACAATATGGGCACATTATCACAAACTATGCCTTGATTCTAGTCATAACATTGGTCATTTGACCCGAAAGTCAAGAAACCTCGAATGAGATAGGTCATTTTGTGAAGGTTTCTTTGAGACATAATCAATATACCAAGTTTGATATTTTTCCTTCTAACTATGTCATATAATATAACACCACGCGAAGGTTTCGCATTGTTTCGATCGTTTTTGAATTTTTTTATGCCCGTTTTAAACTATATATTATGTTTTATGTTTTACTTAATTTTTATTTATAAATGTGTAATATTTGAGTGTAGATAGATAGAACTTATTTTTATGCAAATTTTGATATATTATTTGATTTTTTCCGAATTAGAATGATTTAGTTATGATTTTTCAAAGTTTAATGAGATAAAATAAAAAATATCTACGCCGAGGGCAGCCGTCGGCGTAGCATAGAATATGCCGAGGGCAATTTGACGCCGACGGCTGCTTGGCGGGGCTGGCCTGGACGATGGCTACGTCGACGGCCCCGACGTTTGGCCGTCGGCGTAGCGACCGGCCGTCGGCGTAGCTTTCTATTCCTGTAGTGGTGATGAGTGAGTAAGGTTCATACTATTCCCAGTTGAACTGACTAGTTTATACCTTGCATTTCCTCTAATTTTTTACTCCAAACTCTATGGAACTAAAAATATTGGAGCAGTATTTTCAAGAAATGGGCTTTGAGACGCTAAATCCAGGATTAAGAAACCAAGGCTAGCTCCACTCGTCTGAAATTTACACGCAGCACCAGCACCAGCACCAGCACCAGCACCAGCACCGGCACCAGCACAGCACGGCCGCATTTGCAGTTTTGCACTCGCCTCATTTATAGTCACTGGGCCGTACTCCTCCGCCGCCTTCCCTATTTAATCCGCCAACTCCGCCACTCCACTCTCACGCGCACAACACAGTGAGAGAGCGAGTAGAAACAATAGAACCCAGCTTAGCGAGCTAGAGCCTAGAGCGCCATGGCCAAGAAGTGCTCTGGCACTGTCGCCTTCCTCCTCCTGCTCTCCCTCGCTCTAGCGGCGCACGCCGTGGCTGCGGCCAGGACTGCGCCAGCCGGTACCGGGGGTGCGGCGGAGGCGTCGCTTCCGGCTGCTTCCGCCGCAGAGAGCGGCGCCGGTGCAGGAGGCGCGGGCGCTGCGGACGCGAAGAACCTGTTCGTGGGCGTGGGAGGCATGGGGGACCTGCCGGGCCTCCCGGCCGTGGGCGGCGGCTACGGCGGGGGCTTCGGCAACAACGGCGCGGGCGTCTTCACCGGCGTCACGGGCCCGCTCGGCGGAGTCGGGGGCGGCGTGGGGAGCGCCGGTCCGGTCGGAGGCGTCGGTGGCGCAGGCGGTATCCCGTTCGGAGGGTTCGCTGGCGGTGGCATTCCGTTCGGCGGGGTCGGAGGCGGGTTCGGCGGCGGAGGCGCCGGCGGCGTCACGCCGTGAGTACGTTCCCGTCGTAGCCTTCTCTTGCAGAGCCGTGTCGTGGACGTGCGCGTGCGGTGCATGGACACGGCGCGCTGATCACACTCGCGTACGTACGTGGGCATATATGTGTGCCTTTGTCAGTGTTCGTACCAGTTAGCCTGTTCTCTTGCAGTAGCAGTAGTTATGTGTATCCATGTGTGTGTACGTGGCAGGCGAGTGTGTCTGTACTGTGCAAGTCAGTGTCTGTGAGGATTGTGTTTGGTCACTGTAGTCTCATGTATCAGATCAGACAAGTTATGTGGTGCCGTTATGTCAAGTGATTTTCGTCATGTGTCTCAACCCTCAAGTCCGTGTGATTCATGTTCCAAACGTAATCGAGTTACCTGAAGTGCGACGCGCGCGTGTGCGTTTTCCTAATGTGGCTGGATTAACGTCATGGAATTTCGACAAAGTTATCGTCTCTCACACGAAAGTGTTGATGATAGTTAGAGATGCAAGTGGATCATTAGGGTATTCTATGCCTTCTTTTAATCCATTTCCAAAAAAAATGCCTCCTTTTAATGACATCATTTTTTGGAAAATTAAAATCAATTCTTGTTTGCATGGAGATCTCCAACTCCCAGGCTCTAGTGATCCTGTAATTTTTTTTAGAAAAAATACGCTCTTTTTAGAAAGATTAAAAAAAACCTAGATCAAACATTTCTAGTCGCCGCTAGCCGACGAGACCCAGATACAACCAATGATGTATCCAACAAACGTGCAAAATATCAATTCCAAGTATGTTTTGTTCTAAGCTATACAAAAATAACAATAGTGTATATATGAGTATGCATTTTCAAAAGTTTAAATTTTAGCACATTTTGCCTTTTTTTTGTAGCCCACAATACAAAGAATTTCACACCGCGTTTTTGCATGCTTGTATAATACATCGTTGACTATGTCTAGATTTATTTTTAGTTTTTCTTTGAACTTGTAAATATGATTTTGTTTTTTAAAGATCGCCGGAACTTGGGAGCCAAAGACACTTCCTTTTCTTGTTTATCCTCTAATAATTCAAAGTCTGAGACTGAGGTCATCAAAGAAAAATGCTGCATATCTTTTTGATCGTGCACTAACCACGGGGTTCATGTAAAATGAATGGATATGGGTTAGGGTGCTGCCTCCTCTCTCCTCTTGGATACTACATCCGTTTCAAAGCTTAAGTCTTATATATTTTCTTAAGAAGTCAAGCTACAAAAAAATTGACCTAGCTTTTAGAAAAAACTATCAAAAACTATGAAGTTATATTTTTTGGGGGCAACCGGTAGGAGTTCTATATTTTTATTAAGCAATGGGGAAAAACCCAGATCATAAGAGTACAAAACGGGCATGTTTTGATTAAGGTGTAAACATGCTGAAAAAACAACCAAAGAAAAAATACAACACCGCCTAATCAGGCTCCGCAGGGATAGCCGGCCCAAAGACCTCGAAAGCATGTGCACGCTGGCGGATGTCCTCCCAAGTGATTTCCACAACTTTGACATAAGTGAGGCGGTTGTGGGTGAAGATCCTTTTGTTTCATTCTTTTCAAACATTCCATATGACGTAGAGTAGGCGGCAATTGAGTTTGCGTTTCTTAATGGGCGTACGGGTGTCAATCAAATTGTCCCACCAATTGGATACTGAGGGAAAATCAGTGCATGGGTTTCCGTCATAGTCGTTTGCCCAGTTCTGGTTGAGGTTCCAAATCGCCACGGTGTAAGGGCACTCTTTGCAAAGGTGATCTGGTGTCTCAGCGGCAGGACGACAAAGGGTGCAGATTGGGTCGTGGTTCCATCACCTGGTGGCCAAGTGTCTGCCGTCAGCAGCTTGCCGTGCATGACCAGCCATGCAAAGAGATTACATTTTGGCTCGGTGTACGCAGCCCAAATTTTCCAAAGCTTGAAACTTAGGATGGTTGCCATAGAATTATGCAAGATAGGCCGAGCTCGCGTAGTAGGTTCTATCCGCAGTCAAAGTCCATCTTATGGTAACCGTATGTCTAGGAGTCAGCTGCATGTCGTTTACGAAATCCCAGACTTCTAGATACTGGGCGAGATGCGCAGGCGTGTTGAGACGAGCAATGGATCGAATCCATTTTCCCATGTGAAAATATATTTTATGATGTATCAAAGGGTATAGATTTTGTATTGTAAATATTTATATTTTTTTCTAAAAACTTGGTCTAACTTTATGTAGTTTGTCTTTTGAAAAAAACCTTAAGTTAGTGTGCTGGGATAGTAACAAGCCGTGCTACTCGGGCAGAGGATTTGAAACAGCCGACAATAACACACGTCCTTAAAAGACACACACAAACACGTCGCACGCGTGGCAGATAAACCGTAGCCTGCAGGCGCGCGACACGGCGACGGCGATGAACACGAACCCGTCCGTATGGCCCTAGTCCACGGCATGTACTTTCGAGTAGGATGCAGAAGCTAGGCAGAGATGCCATTAACCCGCCCACGGCCGGCGAGCGAGCACGGCACTGATTCGTCAGGGATCCGATCGAATCCGGCCTCGAGATCGGCGTCGCGTCACCATGGGCAGCACTGTGCGCTTGGCATGAAATGTGCTCCTTCCACGGGCTCAATGGGTCGTGGTTCCATCCCCTGGTGGCCAAGTTGTCTGCCGTCAGCAGCTTGCCGTGCATGACCAGCCATGCAAAGAGCTTACATTTTGACTCGGTGTACGACAGCCCAATTTTCCAAAGCTTGAAACTTAGGATGGCTGCCATGGAATTGTGCAAGATAGGCCGGTCAAAGTCCATCTTATGATGTCCGCATGTCTAGGAGTCAGCTGCATATCGTTTACGAAATCCCAGACTTCCAGATACCGGGCGAGATGCGCAGGCGTGTTGAAACGAGCAATGGATCGAATCCATTTTCCCATGTAAAAATAAATTTCATGATGTATCAAAGTGTATAGATTTTGTATTGTAAATATTTATACTCCCTCCGTCCCAAAATAGATGTCTCAAATTGTTAAAATTTGGATGAATGTAAACACTATTTAGTATATAGATTTATCTAAAATTTGAAAAATCTAAGACATCTATTTTTGGACGGAGGGAGTATTTTTTTTCTAAAAACTTGGTCTAACATTATGTAGTTTGTCTTTTGAAAAAAAAAATCCTTAAGTTAGTGTGCTGGGATAGTAACAAGCCGTGCTACTCGGGCAGAGGATTTGAAACAGCCGACAATAACACACGTCCTTAAAAGGCACACACAAACATGTCGCACCCGCGGCAGATAAACCGTAGCCTGCAGGCGCGCGACACGGCGACGGCGATGAAAACGAACCCAATCCATATGGCCCTAGTCCACGGCATGTACTTTCGAGTACTATCTTTGTTTAAGATTATTAGTTTTAAGGGTCAAGTTAATAATATCAAGACATTTCATAACTTTCTCTTATGCACCAATAGTTTACATGCATGAAAGAAATGGGAGAAAAGAAAAACATGCATTGGACGAGACAGGGGGAGTAAGAAACATGAAAGAAGTGAGAGAAAAAGAGAAACATAATTGTGTCCTTTAAACCGAGACGGAGAAAGTAAGAAACAATAAATTATACTAGTTGTTTTTTAAGTTTTAATTGTTTATAGAAAATATGTTAAGATACGGTCCATTGTGAAACGCCTAAAAAACCTTATCTAAGATACACCCGTTGTGATGATTGTTTTTTAAATTTTAATATCTCTTATAAAAACGTGCTAAGATACGTCCCACTGAAAAGGCCTCGGCATTGATTCGTCGGAGATCCGATCGAATCCGGCCTCGAGATCGGCGTCGCGTCACCATGGGCAGCACCGTGCGCTTGGCATGGAAATGTGCTCCCTTCACGGGTGCGCAGTCATTCATGGCGACCGGTCAAGGCCAGACCGAGCTCTGGAGCCGCGTCTAGCTAGCTTGCACGGTTGCGTCTCTCAGGTACGGCACAAGACCTGACAGGGCGCAACAGGCGCCATTTATGAGCTCCGCAGCAGAGCGAGCTGGGATAGGGATGATAGGAGAGCCATCACTATGAGCTGCTGGTCTGGGACGGGGAGACGTCTTCAATTCGCGCGCGACACAGAAACGAACGGGCGGTGTAAATGCGGTAGCAAATGCGGCTCACAGTTCTTCACGGTTTGCAGAGCATTTTATAAAAATCTTACGGATCTAGACGTAAACGTATTGACTAAAAATTAGGCCTATTAGAACATCTCCAGCAGCGGCGCTAAAAATCTTACGGATCTAGACGTGAACGTATTGACTGAAAATTAGGCCTATTAGAGCATCTCCAGCAGCGGCGCTAAACTTTGGCGCTGTAAACAGCTTTGCCGCGCGCTGTATCATGTTTGCCGCGCGCAACTTGGTTCGCCAAAAGACAGGCGCTGTAAAAACACGTTTTAGCGCGCGCAAAAAAAATAAGCGCAAAGACAGGCGCTGTAAAATGCACAACGCGCGCCCAGCAAACAACAAAATGCAATGCAAATAATCAAACAAAGATCAAACACACACAATAAATCAAGAATAAATAGTTCAAATATTCATACAACATCAACACAAATGAATAGTTCAAAGTACCGATGCACCATCACCACATACAACAAGCATACAACAAATGTATCTCAAAGAACATACAACAAACAATGGAGAACATCACTTTCCTCCATTCCAAACCCACCACTCCGCCATGACATCCTTTTGGAGAGTATCATGCACCTCATTTGTTCGAATGGCATGGTAGGAGGCAAGGAACCGGGCTAGCCTATCTTCCCTCCTTCGAATTCGGACGGGTTGTCCCACATGCTCATAGTTGTAGTTGAGGTCTTCCTCACCATGCTCATCCTCTATGATCATGTTATGCATGATCACACAAGCCATCATGATGCACCAAAGTATCTCTTGATCCCAAAACCGAGCCGGTCCACGCACAATAGCAAATTGAGCTTGCAATATCCCGAATGCTCTCTCCACATCTTTCATTGCCGCTGCTTGTGCATTATGGAAATCCACTTCACACTTGCCTTCGGGATCCTTGACCGGCTTCACAAATGTCCTCCACCTTGGGTAGATGCCATCGGCAAGGAAGTAGCACTACAAGAAATGTGTCAAACTATGACGTTTTGGTAGTGACCCTGAATGAAATCGTCATAAATTTATGACGATTCTACACTAGATGGTCGTAAGCTATTTGGGAGGGCCAAATCCTTATTAAACTATGACGATTTCGTGAAAAACGTCGTAATTTCTATGGACAAAATCGTCATAATTTCTAGACAGGTTGAGATATTAGAGAAGGTCAATATCAGCCGTAGGATGTAAACATAATGAACGGATGGATGGTGAAGTATGGAAACTTGTTGTGTGGATCGATGACCTGGCATCCAGCGCACGCATAATCATCTAGGTCAGGCCGCATCCAACCCCACCTACCCCCCATCGCGCAGAACCCTTCCTCAGTTCCTCCTCTCCTCAGATCCACCATGGCGCCTCCATCCCGATACCATCTCCTCCTTCCGGCACCACGTCGCCACCCCAAACCACCGGCACCCCTCCGCACCTGCCCCTCACCCTCGACCCCATATACGCTCACGGGATTTCTCCTATACGCCTGACCTGATCCAGATCGAGGGAGCACCTGCGCTGTCCTGCCTCTCCTCGCTGGTGGCCAGACATCGACATGGAAAGTGTAGGGAAGGGCGCCGGATGGGTGCCTGTTCTTGCCGGTGGCGCATGAATCGCCGGAGCCCCCATCCTTTCACTCTCCCCCCATAGCCGGAACCTCGCCGATGCAAGACACGATTCAGGACCACTCGGACTCCGTCGACATCGCCATGACCATGGAGGTGTGCATCAAGGACGTCGTCACCCCCCTCTAGATGCTCAGATACCGTTAGTCTCTCTCTCCCATACTCTCATCGGCCTGTCCTTGCTGATCCATGTTTTGCGTGGGGATGGGATTTGATTTTGGCCATAGGTCCCTTCTCCCAGAGGGTGCTACTCATGGTGGAGGAGAAGAATGGCCCTGCGAGAAGAAGCTCATCGACGTCATCAACAATCCCCATTGGTTTGTTCCTACATCCCTATCTGATCCTCCCCTCCTCCTAAAATAGTCCACTCACGAAAGTACAAAACCACTTGACGAGTAAGTGCTAGATAGATTACTAGTCAGCCATGTTGGTCATGCCTTCGGTGAAGTCATGTTGGTGCTTCCTTTGGTGAAGTCTGAATTGCGAGGTAGGTCAATTTTAGCAGCCCGATCATTCTGTTGGTGCTTACTTAGATGATTCGGGATTAAAGCAGATGATTAAATACTGTCCTTGAATTTCTTCTAGTTGCAGATACATGCCATGATCAAAGTAATAATAGATAATCGACATCTCCTTGTGTGGAAGAACAAATACCAACTCTGTTTCATTTGTTGAATACTATATGATTGATATATTTCTTTGTCCGTAATCTCTACTATTTAAAAAGAACGAACACATTCCGTTTTACGCCTCGCATCACTACGTACCCTTTTCGTGCTCCTCTTCGCGTGTCCATTGTGCCCAAATGGGCCAAGCCTAACTAATAGTATCGCTGCCTCCCTATTCTTCCTGGTGTGAGTAACTCCGTAACCACATCCATCGAGACGAACCCAGAACCCTAGATCGCCGCCACGACTCTCCCATCCCTCCCTGCATGCCAGTCGAGCTCCGCCTCTGTCCGCTGCCCTGCACCCGCCATCGGCCGCCATGCGTCGACATGAACAATTCATGATGCGTGTGCAGGTGCTGATCAACTGAATCCATGTATATAATGGCGTTTGCATCCCTTTCCTATTACCAAAACAGACAGAATACGATCACGAATATGAATCCACCAAATATGTTCTCATATGTATATCCAGTTTATTTTTGTCAATTATTTTACTGCGGTTACTGATTTTCTCTCTGTTTCAGGTTGAGAAATGTTGTAGTTTAAATCCATGGATTTTGAATATGGATGAATATCTATATGGCAGATATTTTGAGGGATCACAATCCTTTGATGGTACTCACTGTTTGCTTCCCTCTTGTATTTTTTTCTTAGGTACTGATTGTTGCTGCTCTCTTGTATTTTTTTCGTAGGTGTTATCAAGTATATGGATGAATAAGTGATGCAAGCACGCAGGGATCCAGGTACTGATTGTTGCTGCTCTCTTGTATTTTTTCTTAGGTGCTATAAAGTATATTCAGTTCAGAAGTTAGCAAAGGAGTTATCCAGTATATCCCTTCAATGATAACTCTATTTCCAAGGACATGTGCTCATAAAATTAAGTTTGCGTTGCCCTTCACTTATCAGGATTTCATACCGTGCTTCTTTAAATCTCTAAGAAATTATTCTCTATGGCGGGCAGTGTCAGTCCCATGAACAATAATCCAGAATTCAGTATTATATACTACCTTGGGGTTGCTGGCACTGCAGCACATGGGAACTACTACTCAGGTCAAATACTCAAATCTCATGTAATTTAACATCTTAGTTTGTTGGGTACCTTTTCCTCATTCCATTTTCATGGTGTTTATTGTGTGTTCCTTCAGTTGAGTATGTGGATGCCAAAGGATCAACAAAATTTGTTGTTTATCTGTAATAAATGACACCTACAATATTATAGTCCAGTACACGTGGAAGGATGGGATGTTGTTTAGATCGTCATCTTCATTCAAATAAGATTTATTGGTTGTCATTATTGATCTGCTAGAAGTAAGATATTTGTTTTTTTGCTTAGATTTACTGATAGAGAAGTGCATAACTTTCAGAGAACTACTACCATGTATCCAAACATCCATCCATCCTACTTATGTCGACACAACGAATATCTTGTTCCAGATATGTACAGGAGCAAAGAGTGAACAATAGTCCAAGCTTGCAGTAAGAAAGGTATGACATGGCTAGCTTCCATTTCGTCTACGCTGGCTCAGAGTTTTCGTAAGTCTAACACAAAAATGTTGTTCCCAGTATGCTCGTATTATTCAGAAACTTGTCTTTTCTGGTTAAATTCAAGTTAACTATTTTAGGTTTGTACAATTTTCATGAGCACTTGCACTCTGAACAAATTCATTTGTGGGGCATTACTGACTTCTGTGCTATATCAGGACTTAGATTCAGAACATCGTTGCCTCTTGTGATGTCAAATTTCCAATTGGACTTGTGGGCCTTGCATATTCTCATGGTGTTTCTCATGTGTAAGTTGAATGATTCTATGTTTCTGTGAGAATCTGTGTGTGCATTTTTCTGTTATTCTTGAGCCTAAGTTGAATGATGTGTACCTTTTGTTTTACAATATGAACCAGAACTTTTCCTGGCTTGATCTGTCGAATGAAACAACCAAAGATTGTTCTTCTGATTTTTTTCAGGCAAGATTGTCTTTATCAGACAAAGGTAGCGTCTTTTATTGTATATACTTCATTGGCTATTCTTTTTGTACAATGAAAGACTGAAACTATTTTCTTTACGGTGAGAGAAGATACATCTGGGCTTTGAAAACATATATCATGTGCTCATAGAGTTTAGAAAAGTTCACAATGGTATGCACTATACTTTTCTTTCTTTCGATTATGTAAGTCTGCGATTGTGCTAGAAATTTCGTCTAAATAGGGAATTTTTGGACAATTGATAAAGTGTGAGCGTATGGTCAATAGTTAGACCTGATATCTGCATGTGCTTATAGCGAGGAACTTGTTCTTTTAGTATACAACAATTTTAAATTTGCACTTCTTGAATACTATTACTGGTTAGTCATTTAATGTGTCGACTTTAATGTCAAGCACACGCTCATGCTTTTATGAGGACTCATGTTTTCGGGAATTGAGGTTCCGAGTAGTAGTTCATCTTGGTGAAAGTCGACTTTCATGTAAATTTGAATCTTGTCGCTTGGTTGATTTATGGCTACCTTTTTTCCCACCTTCTGAGTTCTGGCTACATTATCCTTTAAGATTTTAAATTAGCTACTTAGAAGAATAAAACTAATTATATGTTACCAACCTAGTAATAGCTTCATTGCACAATACTATTGTTCCTTTTGCTCATTTTCGTTAGCAGAAGCTGGGCAATCTTGTTTCACCAAGTCTAATTCTGCATGTTCTTCCGTTTTACGATAGTCATCAGTATACATTGTTTTCAGAATGTTTATAAAGTTTTGGAAGGAGGTTTGGTTTAGTTTATCTGTTCCTAATTTTAGTATGAAAAGTGAGTTTTTTCTTCAAATTACAGTGTGTTTATCTAAATATCTCATCGATGCCTCATTGCCTTTTTGTTGGACTACAGGTACACGCCAAATAAGTTAGAGAAATAGGAAGCATGAAGTTCCGAAATATCAAAAAATTGCTATCTTGTATACTTTCTGAATGTTTTATTGTATTTTGGTACTCCACCTGATGTAAACTGTGTGTGATTGTAATGTGCTGATGTTATCCGAAATATTATTTGTGAATGTCACCTGTTTGAATCAAAGTAATTCGTTTATTCTGTTGGTCTTGATTAAATTATTAGTTGTTTAATTATTGTGAAAATGTGAGAAAATGGACACTAACAAGTGGAACCATATAAATTGTATGAACTGACAACTGGGACCCCTGTTACTAGTGGGACCAGCCCAAAATAAGAAGACTGAAAGTAAGATCTGTCCATATAAAAGGCCAAAACAAATAAAATAAAAATTCCAGGATGCTGGGCTTGGCCCATGTAGCTGACCAGATTTAATATGAAAAACAATCCAGAATAGTTGGGCCGAGCCCATGTGGAACCTAGAAATGGACTGGGCTGATTTCGATTTAAGACGATTTAATTTCGTCACAATTTTGCCACGTAGGATCAGCCACGTAGGATCTGACATGGCATGGCTAGATGGTCCGTGACGATATTGAATCGTCATAGACGTTATGACGATCCAATATCGTCATAGACGGTTATGACGATTTTACCAAAAACGTCGTTATAGTTCATTTGACGCCGACTTTCGACGATCTTAAAATCGTCATAGAATCGTCATAAACAGACTACTATGACGATTTTGTGACGAAAATGGAGGGTCATATATTGCCAGATTCCTTGTAGTGTAGCCATAGTGGTATGTTCTGTTGTTTGCCACAAACTGCACTCGTGGAGTTTCACCTTTAGCTATCCTTGTCATGAGTGGTGACCGCTGGAGAACATTGATATCATTGTAAGATCCGGGCATCCCAAAAAAAGCATGTCAAATCCATGTCTCATAATCGGCCACGGCTTCAAGGATGATGGTGGAATCCTTCTTGTGGCCTTTGAATTGTCCATGCCAAGCCGCATGACAATTCTTCCAACTCCAATGCATACAATCAATAGAGCCAAGCATCCCGGTGAACCCACGGCGCTTGTTTTGCTCCAATAGCCTTGCCGTGTCTTGAGCATTGGGGGATCTCAAGTACTCCTCCCCGAACACTCTCACAATAGCCACGGCAAAGCGGCGAACACAAAGAATAGCGGTGCTCTCCCCCATTGCCAAGTGGTCATCGACCAAGTCCGCCGGAATACCATATGCCATCATACGCAAGGCGGCGGTCACCTTTTGGTATGTGCTATGCCCAAGCTCTCCGGCGGCATTCCTCCTTTGCTCAAAGAACCGATCAAACTCCATGACACTCTCGGCGATGCCCTTGAACAATCTTGTGCTCATCCTAAATCGGCGCCGGAAGTAGCGCTCGGGGAAGATGGGCTTCGCGATGAAATAGCTTCTCATCAATTTGGCATGCCCTTTCAACCTCTCCCTCCACAATCTCTCTCACCCAATCACGGAACCACCATGCTTCGGCCGCTTCATCCTCGCCCGCACATCCAAAATGATAGCAAGGTCTTCCTCTTCTTCCGCATCCCATTCTTCGTCAGACTCTTCCCTCGACCGGCGGCGCACCATCTACATATGACGGCTACATCTAAAAATGGTATCCTAGAACAAGAAGGCATGGCAATGGAGGTGAGCACATACCTTGGTGGGGACTAGCGCCGACGGTGGCGCGGGAGCGACGGCGGAGGCGGTGGGCAGCGCGCGGATCTGGCCGGGCTCGAATCGGCGAAGTTTTGGCGCCGGTGGTCGCTGAAGCGGCAAGCGCGGCGGCCGTCGATTGCGCGATGGCGGCGACTTCGCGAGGCGCCATGGCGACAACGGCAGCGTGGCGTAACATCGCGCGGCGGTATCCTGGCGGCGGTCACTAGCGGCGCGGCTGTCGGCGCCGGCGGGATTTGGGAATGGGGAGCGGAAGCGCGGGCGCGGGGGTGAAATTTCAGCTCAGCGTGCGTAGCTCGTGTTTCCAGCGCGCGTCAACAGAGGCTCTAGATCTAGCGCTCGCGATAGTGCAAATAAGGCACGCTGAAAATTTATTTTGGTAGCGCCGCTGCTGGAGCGCCGAAAACAAGGCGGTGCGCGCTAAAAAAATAATTTTTTGGCCACGCGCCATATTTAGCGCCGCTGCTGGAGATGCTCTTAGTAAACGGTTAAGGCGCATGCAGTGGTGAGAGACTGTTGCATGTATAGAAAGTTGGAAAAAAAGCTGCCACATTAATCAACAATTAGTGCTTATGCATCTAGGAACGTTGTAGTTTTGGAAAAATCCAAATTTAATTAGGCGCCCTGCAAACCGTGAATGAGGGAGTAGGTCGCTACGACCGTGGGAACGGCAGCTGCGTGCACGATCAGCAAATTCAAGTTGAGTCCAAAGGAGAATTTATAACATTTCGGTGAAATGACGAATGAAACTTTTCGTGAAAAATAACTTCATGGTATACAGTAATTTTGATCAAATTTTGTGCTTGTGCAAACTAATGTGGTATTGAGTCTGCGGGAAAGCATTGTTTACCAAAACATTTTAGGGATACAGAAAAATAGCTCAAGTTTGTAATGTTAACGGTAGGAGTGAACCCATAATCCTGAAATCGCCATAGTTCGGTGGAATCGCAGGGTGAGTGATGTTTTGATCGATTTCTCATATGTTAGATTCTAGAATTTGTCAAATGCTACTTGTTGAACTTTTGTTTTCAAATGTCCATGTTTTTACCTCCATTTGTAAAATTTATTACCCTATTGTTGCCAAAACCAAAGTCGAATGGTTCAAGCACTCTTAAAACAAGCTTGGTGTGGAGATTCCATAAGGGACAAGGTGAGTTTTAGGTGATACAATTTTGTGCAACTTCAGTAGTTGTGTTACTTCAGGTGGATCAATGATAGGTTCAACATATTTTATACAGAATATCTTTTGTTTGTACCTTAGATTTCTCCGCTCTTCATTCCAAACTTTGTCATGGGATCCAACAATTAACATTGTCCACAATTAAATGGTATTGCAAAGCTCACGTTGTATCCATTCATTTTATGTGTATATATCATCCTTAGGTGAACGACATGTGTAAATGTAATTTTTAGGAAGGGAATTATAGCAATATTCTCTCAAGAACAAGAGTGTCTAATGTCATACTAGGTCTAACTTGCAAATCATGAAAAAGGGTTTGGCCCCATGCTTTTTTTAATTTGGGATTTTGACTTACTCAAGTCCCAACCTTAGAAGCTCGCTCTTCTGAATTACTAGTAAGGCAACCATAAATTTCCAATATGGAGCCCCACTTTGTCCCCTTGCCTACATCCACATCTTGATAATGTAATCTCCGAACTTCCAAACAACATTACTATGACATCATCAACCCACGTCGCAATTGACTACTGGGCTCATATGTGTTTCCTGTCTCGAAAGGACGCTGAGTGTAGTTCCCGATGCCTCCTAATCTTATATGGCTCACTGACCGGTTTCCATGTTGGTGTGACCTCTTGGTGCATGCACAATACCAACTCGTGATCAATCCCTATTCACTAGAACTAATGCTAAAAGCCTCGGAGCTTGATGCTTCATCTGCTTCAAGCGAAGTCTATATATATATATCTACAACTTATGCAATGTTACATTGCACATGCCTCGTAATCATCTCCTTTGCCAGTTCCATATTCATTTGGAAGGATGGTTGGTCGTCATCGTTATTAGTGGACGGCTATGGTTACATCTAGCTAACATGGATGTGGTTCATTCATTGCCTTGCTTACGAGTAGCTCTGATCCATGACTTGATTGTTTAATTCATATCTATTTTGATCGCCTATTTTGAGTTTATGTATAGGCTCAGAGAATCATCTTAATAATGAATAATGTAATCATTTAGTGCATTGTAGGATCCAATTAGCACATATGCACATCACTATTGTGCCAAGAACACAATATTTCTAGAAATATTGCAAGATATAACATGATGAATTACTGATTTCTTTTAGGGTGACTTCGTATGTGCATCATCTAGCATGAAGTTAAAAATCTAATATCAATTTTGGATTACTCTAGAAATGAAAAATCACTTAACACTAACAAGTGTAAAGCTTCCAGGTGTCTATGTGAAGTGGATGCTGCTCCCTTTTAGGGTTTCCGAATTTATCTTCTGTACACGAATCTATGCTACAATGATAATTGCACACACATGGAAATTATTTTCCTTTTGGAGCACACAAATATGATTGCACTTCGTGTCTCCACCAAGCAAATGTTTAAAGAAGCACAAAAGAGAGATGTTAGCCATATTAACGACAATCGAAACTGCAAGTTGGGAAATGGCCATAATTAGCTGAATTTGCGTGTGGGTGATGTTTCATGTTGATTTCTCAAATGCTATTGGTTCTAATTTTTGTCAAATGTTGCATGTATTTGAAATTTGTTTTTATGTTTATGCTAAAATCGATGTTGAATGGTTGAAACTCTGATCCAGCGTGCAAGACAGGTGCGTAGCTTTTAGCCTTGGCCCCTAAAATAAAACTGTGCGAAATCAGTAATTGTGTTAATTTGGTTCAATTACAACACCTTAACCCCTAAAATAAAATTTGTACCTTGTGTTTCTTTTGATTTACACTCGGAACTTTGTCGTTGGTTCCAAGATGAGCCATGTCCCTATAATATTTGTATATTTCATTAGTACTTTTATTTACTCATTTGGAAAAAAATCTTTTCTATGGGGAGATTAACGAGTAAGGTTCATAATATTCCGAATGAATTGCCTAACTATAGCTTGCATTTCCTCTAATTCAAAAACCAAACATGGACAGCAGACACGATTCGCCATCTTGGTCCGCCCACCAAAGTCGTCTGAAATAATTTACTCCTCCTGGTTCCTGAAAAAACATTCACCAAACAGCACCAGCTAGCACCCCACGCCTCATTTACAGCCCTCCTCCACCTGCCCCCGGTCACTGGGCCGTACTCCTCCGCCGCCTATTTAAACCGCCAACTCCGCCACTCCACAAGCGCAGCAGTAGCACCGATCACAAGCACAACACAGAGAGAACGAGTAGACAACGTAGAATCGAGATAGCTAGCTCGAGCGCCATGGCCAAGAAGTGCTCTGGCACTGTCGCACCACTCCTCCTGCTCTACCTCGCTCTAGCGGCGCACGCCGTGGCGGCCGCCAGGACCGCGCCTGCCGGTGCCGGTGGTGCGGCGGAGACCTCGCTTCCGGCCGCTTCCGCCGGTGCAGGAGGAGCGGGCGCCGCGGACGCGAAGAACCTGTTCGTCGGCGTGGGAGGCATGGGGGACCTGCCGGGCCTCCCGGCCGTGGGCGGCGGCTACAGCGGTGGCTTCGGCAACAACGGCGCGGGCGTCTTCACCGGTGTCACGGGCCCGCTCGGCGGAGTCGGGGGCGGCGTGGGGAGCGTCGGGCCGGTGGGAGGCGTCGGGGGCGCAGGCGGTATCCCGTTCGGAGGGTTCGCCGGCGGTGGCGTTCCGTTCGGCGGGGTCGGAGGCGGAGGCGCCGGCGGCGTCACGCCGTGAGTACTTGTCGGTGGTAGCCTCTTCCTGCGGTGCCGTGTGATGTACGTGCGTGCGTTGCGTGGACACGTGTGTACCTTTGTCTACTGTGTTTAGTGTTCGTGAGCAGTTGCCATGTTCGTGCAGTAGCAGTAGTTATGTGTATCCGTGTGTGTCTGTGTGTGGCAGGGCAGCAAGATGTTGGAGTGTGTCTGTACTGTGTGATGGTCAGGGTTTATGAGGATTGTACGTGTACTCGTGTACGTGGTTGTGTTAATTCGGGCAGTGTAGTCTCTCTCATGTATCAGACAAGTTATTAGTGGTTTTATGTGATTTTCGTCCTGTGTCTCAACTCTCAAGTCCAAATTGACAAACGTACTCCTGTTCACCGACGTGCGACACGAATGTGTTGACGACAAGATGCAGGTGGGTCAATATTAGGGTATCATGTACCTTTTAGTTTTAAAAATGAACTACTTCCTCCGGTTCAAATTAATTGACTTGAGTTTATCTAGATTTCATGTACCTTTTAGTTTTCAAAATGAACTATTTCCTCCGGTTCAAATTAATTGACTTGAGTTTATCTAGATTTCATGTACCTTTTAGTTTTCAAAATGAACTACTTCCTCCGGTTCAAATTAAATTGACTTGAGTTTATCTAGATTTGGATATATCTAGACTTGTTTTAATACTAGATATATTTAAATCTAGATAAATACAAGTCAATTAATTTGAATCACATGAGTAACTTTTCTAATAACATCATTATTTAAAAAAAGTTAGTTCATTTTTGAACTAATGAGGGCAAATACACTCTAGTCTAGTAGTGACCCACTTGCATATCTAGACGTAATGGTGTAGTCCCGCCAGCATGTGGCGGTGTACACCAGCTACCGCCAAATCAACCAGGTGAACTAAGTAGCAAAATAATTACTCCCTCTGTTTCATAATATAACTTGTTTTAGATTTGTGAAAGGAGTGTATTTACTTTTTTTTATTTTTAGCATGTAGATTCATTCTGAACCTATACACTAAAAAAATCTAGACGCATTCTTTTCACGAAGCTAGAACATCTTATATTATGAAACGGATGGTGTAAGACACAGGAGAGAGTAAGAAACAACTGATATATGCTCAATAAACAAAAAGACACAATTAGATAAGTGGAGTTGGTAGATAAAAATGATTTCTCTTGTTTGTCCTAAAATAATTCGAAGGTTGGAAGTGAGTTTGTGCAATCAATGTTGATGTTTTTTGATTGTGCGTGCACCACATGGCCGTTTGAATTGGTGTATCTGCTGGGCTGGTGCCCAGGCCACTTTCTAACAGTCTTGAGTTAGCAAGCCGTGCTATCCTAAAGACATCTAAGCTCTCTGGTTTTGCAGGGCTGTCCTTGTTTTGACCTCTTTGTGCTATGTGGGGTCAGGATTTGTGAGTCGTGGTTGTGTGCCTCTTTTTTATCGGAGACGTGCACCGTTGTTCCTTTTGGCCGTGCGTATCCAACTTAGTTGTGGGTCTGTTGGTGTGGGGCATCGTGTTGTGCGTGTCACTGCGGTGAGGCGTCAGGGTAAAGACAATAGTTTGTTGTATTTACTTCGTCCAGAAATAAATGATTTAGATTTGTCTAAATTCGCATGTATCTAGATGCGTTTTAGTGTAAATACTTGCGAATCTAGATAAGTATCGCTTATTTGCGGTATGACGGAGTACTATTTTGATACAGTAGTGTACTGGGAAGTCTATGCTGTGTTTTATGTCATATGTAAAATCATGGCAAGAATAAATGGCAGAAAGATCCACTGTGTATCACATCTCGCGTTGATGTAGCGTACAGGTGATGTAGACCGGACCGTAGATCCGAAAAAAATGTACCGCCAAACAATCGTGTACCCAATGTGCCAGCAAAATGAATCAACATGCATGATCTTTAGACCCAGTTTTTTTGACGGCTTCTTCAAGAAGCTACCTTATCCCAGCTCCCTGGGAAAGCCGGTTTAAAAAATTTACGAGGCTTCTAAGTTTCTTTAGATTTAACTATTTTGGAAGCCTCGCAAATCTTTTAGACCGGCTTATTCAGAAAGCTAGGGGAGGACGGCTTCTCGAAAAAGTCCTCAAAAAAATGGGTCTTAGAGCAACAAAACATGAAAAAAAAACGGCCACTCTAAACATACCTACTATCTACCGCGTGTCGAAGCTGTCCATTGGACAGTCGATAGATATTTTAGCTTCGTTACTTCCCTTTTAACATGCCATTAAAAATACAAAACCCACTAACAATTTTAATATTACCCTTACTACACAGCATATCATTGTTGGAGATATGCCCAAGAGGCAATAATAAAGTGATTATTATCATATCTTCACACTTATGATAAATGTTTACATATCATGCTATAATTGTATTAACCGGAAACATTAATACTTGTGTGATTTGTAAACTAAAATAAGAGTCCCTAGTAAAGCCTCTTGTTAAACTAGCTTGTTGGTTAATATATGATCATGGTTTCCTGATCATGAACATAGAGATGTTATTAACAACAGGATCATATCATTAGGAGAATGATGTGATGGACATACTCCTATAGATAAGCGTAGCATAAAGATCAAGTCATTTCAATAGTTCAATTGCTATATGCTTTCTGATACATAGTAACCTAATTCCTTCGACCATGAGATCATGCATATCACCTTTTCCGGATGGATGCTTTGATGTCATCAAACACCACACCGTAACAGGGTGGCTATAAAGGTGGCATTGAGTGTTCAGAAAGTATTGGTTGAAACACATGGATCAAGAGTGGGATTTGTCCATCCATATGACGGATAGATATACTCTGGGCCCTCTCGGTGAAATGTCATCCAATTAGCTTGCAAGCATGTGACTGGCTCACGAGGGATCACATATCACAGGAACGAGAAAAGAGTACTTATCAGTAAACGAGGTTGAACTAGGTATGCAGAGATACCGACGATCATAACCTCGGATAAGTAAACTATCGTGAGACAAAGGGAAATCGGTATCATATGTAAGTGGTTCATTCGATCGCAAAGTAATCGTAGAAATATGTGGGAGCCATATGAATTTCCAGATTCCTCTATTGGTTATTGATCGGAGAAGTGTCTCGCTCATGTCCGCATAATTCACGAACCGTAGGGAGACACACTTAAGGATTCGACGTTGTTTTGAGTAGTTATGGTATTATGAGAAAGAGACCAAATGTTGTTCGGAGTCTCGGATGGGATCCGGGATATCACGAGGTGATCCAGAATGGTCCGGAGAATAAGATTCATATAAGGAAAGTCCCGTTTCGGAGTTCGGGAATGATTCCGGTGTTTTCATCGGGAATGTTCTAAAAGGTTCCGGAATGTCCGACACTCCGGAGGGGAAGGGGTACATGAGTGTGTCATTGCTTATTGGAATGATTGCATCATGTAATAAGTGTTCTCGATGTTCCAAATATAGGATTATATTGAATCCTAAACTGAAAAGTCAAACGGCCAGTTTGAAAGTCAAACGGCTAAAACAGGAAACTGTGGGAAACAAGCAAGAGGAGGTTGAAACCGACTTGGGGGAGGAGTCCCTCCTCTCCAAGCCGGCGCACCACCTAGGCCGAGTTGGGAGGACTCCTCCTCCCCTTGCCCTCCTCCACCTATAAGAGGAGGGGCAGGGCCTCCTCCTCTAGACACACAAGTTCCTATCCTCTAATCTAAATCCTAGCCCTAAACTCCGGTTTAGAGCCGCTTTGGTTTAGAACTTCTAATTGCACTAGCCTTCGGATTAGAGCCTTCTAATTGGTGTGTCTAATCCCTAGACCACTAATAGTTCTCTCTCATACTCCACCATACTCGCTCCAGCTTAAGGCGAAGCCTGGGATCTCCCTCTACTTAGGTACCACGCCGTTGTCTGCGGAATCGCGAGAGTGCTACAACCTCCGCCTTTTTGGAACAAGGGAGAGGAAGGTCTTCGTCAGTACCGAGCGTGTGACATTGCTGGGGCGCTGTAACGCTTGCATGGGAAGGATCGTCTACGCGATCTTGAGATCGGAAGTGTACGACTACATCACCCACGAGAATCTGCTCTCGTTAACCGCTTTGGAATCTTCGAGGGTAAGTTATTCCATCGACTCGTTGCTACAATCTAGTAGATATATCTTGGCTTGTTTGTTTGTATGCGATAGAAAAATTTTGTTTTCCATGCTACGAACCCCTACAGTGGTATCAGAGCCGTGTCTATATGTAGATCTGTTGCACGAGTAGAACACAATGGTCATTGTGGGCATTGATGTTTTTATTGTCGATTGCTTCTTGTGTACTTTGCATCTTGCGGTATGTTGGGATGAAGCGGCCCGGGCTAACCTTACATGACATCGTTCATGAGAATTGCTCCACGCTTGACATGCAACTTGTATTGCATAAGTGGCTTTGCGGGTGCATGTTTCTCCTAGCATAGTTAAGATCCAATTTACAACGGGTGATTAACAATACTAGTATCAATGTTGTGGTTCTTGTTCGTAAGTTAGAACGACCCTTATTGAAAGCCCCAAACCACGTAAAACATGCAAAGAAAATTAGAGGCGTCTAACTTTTGCAGGGGTGTGCTGTGATGTGATATGTCCATGATTGTGATTATATATGATATATGCAATGTTCCTTATTGTAAGTCGGCAACCGGCAGGAGCCATATGGTTGTCTTTAAATTCAGTTAAGACCCGCGTGTCTATTCAAAGTAGTTGTAATAGTTGAAGCTGGTGGACGACAACCATGGAGCAGCGTCATTGACCTTGATGCAATGTCGGTGATGATGAAGATCATGTTCGTGCTAGAAGATAGAGATCGAAAGCACAAAGAAGAAAGGCCATATCATATCACATATTATGAATTGCATGTGATGTTAATCCTTTATGCATCTTGTATTGCTTAGTAGACGACGGTAGCATTATAAGATGATCCCTCATGCACATGAATTTCAAGTCATAAAGTGTTCACCCTTAGTTAGCACCGTTGCTAAAGCTTGTTGTTTCGAAGCACCACGTGATGATCGGGTGTGTTAGATTCTACAAGTGTATACAATGTGAGCAAGCCAGATTTGCTCATGCGGAAACTAAGGTTTGATCTTGTGAGCCTAGCATGTACGGACATGGCCTCGGGAACACGGATTACCGAAAGGTAGAGCATGAGTCATATAGTAGATATGATGAACATGTTGATTGTTCGCCATTGAAGCTATATCAACTCTCGTGATGATCGGTTTTGATGTGGTGGATTTGGTTCGTGTGATCACTAAAACAATGTGAGGGATATTGTTTTGAGTGGGAGTTCACCTAGATTAATTTAATTATTAATTAGAACTCAATTTATCATAAACTAAATCAAAGTGAATTTGCATAGTTGTTGTAGTCATTGGCATCCGTTTACCACCTTGCGCTTAGTTATAATTGAGATGATAGAACTATAGAATTCTGGTTAGTTACTTTCTGATGGTATCGTATTGTTTTGAAGTGTTAATCTAAAGTTTAAAGTCCTATTGCAAACTTTCAAGAAGTTAGGTTACTCCATGAAGTTTAATAATCAGTATTAAATCAAGAGTAACAATTCCAAGTGTTAGTATATAAGTATCATGTTTGTCTCCATGATTCTTGATATTCAAAGGATTCTCTTAATATCAAGGTTATCTAGGATCTGAAAGAGTTGTTTCAGAAACCATGATGTGTGGAAGATATTGTGATATCTGAAACGAAGTATTGGTTACAACATGATAGAGTATAATATGGCAAAAGTCATGTTCTCATATTTGATGAGAATTTGCAAAAGGTTGGAGACACTTGTTTTCCTAATCCTCCAAAAGGTTTTGGATAGCAACATTATACTCATAATTCATCGTTATAAGCTAAAAGTAGCTTGATCATGGACGGTTCCATGATAAGGGTGAATATTTGATGTACGTAAAATGTTTACTACACCAAGAGATTACTAAAGAAAGGAATTTGAAAGAACACCAAACATTCGATGATGGTGATCTACTTCAAAGTGCAAGTCCAAAGACATTGGTATTTAACTATACACGCTTTGGACTATAT
This sequence comes from Avena longiglumis, assembly GCA_030063025.1. NCBI lineage: Eukaryota > Viridiplantae > Streptophyta > Magnoliopsida > Poales > Poaceae > Avena > Avena longiglumis. Next base: position 97,129,650 of record CP125979.1, read on the forward strand.
GTCATATGTATGACTCCACTATTGATGTTGATAGATTCTTTCAAGTAAAAGGAAATATTGAAAGAAAATCTCATAAATATATGGCGAAAGGAAAAGACTAGAATTGTTCAGTTTAAGTATATAGATGATATACATGTTATGGCTATATTCTTTGCTTATTAAACAATGTGGTTCTTAAGTATTTAATACTGAATTTGTTGGTATGAATCGTCATACGAAACAACAGAATTCATGAACTACAGTGGCCTAAGTAATTAGCAAAAGAATATGTGATGATGTTCATCGAAAACAAATAAAGGGTTATTGTGTTGCTCGTTAAACATCAAAGCTTGCCTTCAAGATTTGTTTTATCAGGTATTATGAGAACAAAAGGGTTGTTCAAATAATTGCCATAATCCATAAAAGATGGATGATTCACAAATCTCGTTGGAAAAATCACATCCATAAAACTAGTGCTAAAAATGTCGTAAGACAAATTCATTGAAAGATCACTTAGGAAGTGACATCGCCGTTTAAATTATATTGGAAAGAAAACATGAAGAAACTCCATGTGGATGGAATTTTGGAGTCTTTTGATTTTTGATCACATGACGCTTGTGAAACTTTCCTAGAGATAATTGAAACTTCGTTCATAGGCCAAAAGGGAACGAATGACTAGCTTATTGGAACTTGTACATATTGTTGTACGGAATCCATTATGTGTAGTCAAGAGCGATGGATTTCAACTTCATATGCTTTCTCCAAAAATTTGAGTGAATATATGAGTATTTACTTAATAAGGATGAAGTGTGAAGTATTTGAAAAGTTCAAAGATTTTCAAGATGAAGTGCAAAATCATTGTAACAAGAATATAAAAAGTTTATGATAAGATCATAAAGGAAGATATTTGAGTTACAAGTTTAGTATAATACCTAAGATTTAAGGAATCGTTCCGTGGATTTGCATTTTCCCGAAACACCATAAGAGTATGGAGCGTTCGAGATATGTAATTAAACCTTGTTTGACATGGTAAGATCAAAGGTATAATTCATAAAACTGCCATTATATTTTAAAGATTAAAAGCTTTAGAGATTACCGTTTTTCCACTGAAAAGAGCTCCATCATAATCCGTTGAAATGATACCATATAAATTTATGGTTTGGGATAAAACCCAAGTTGTCCTTTCTTAAACATTGGTATGCTATGCATAAGAAAGATGTTTGCAACCAAAGTCGGATAAACCTGTCTTTGTATGTTATTTTGAATAACTGTTAAGTAATCCTCCATAACATCGGAGACAAAAGTGTTTGTCACTTAAAACGTCAAGTTTCTTTCAGAAGGAATTTTCGTGAAAAGTTAAGTGGGAGGACAATAGAACTTTGATAAGGTTAAAAGAACCTTAGGCGTATGTGCGAGAGTTGCGCCGAAAAGTGTTAGGAGACACAACAAAGCTCATGGCTCACGTACCTCAAAGGTTGTGGTCACGGAGATCAAAGTTCCTATTGAAACAAGTAGGTCGGATGAACAATCAAATACCAAGATTTGAGGGTTGAATCATTATTTGAGAATAATGAACCGACTACATGCAAAGAAGCGATGATGGGCCCTGACTCCGTCAAATGGCTTGCGGCCATAAAATCCGTGATAGTTCCATTCATGAGAAATCAAGTTTTGAACTTGAAGGACCCTCGAGAAAGGTGTAAGACCTTACAGTTGTGTCTGGATCTATAAAGAAATAGACATGGATGTTTCACATCTATAATCGACATATTGGGAAAGAGTTCACAACAATGTTCAAAGGTTGACTATGACAAGATTTGATCTTTCATAGTGATATTTAGTCTAGACGGATTAATGTAGCAACCACTACATATAATTTTGTTATATGATAGTTGAATAAACAAAACAAGTTCTTCTAATAGAATCGTTACCTAGGACATGTGCATAACACGGTCCATAGGGTTTTGTTAATTCATAGGATGCTAAAAGCATATGCAAACTTCAATGGTTGAAGTGAGCATCATGAGTTGGAATCTTCACTATGATGAAACTGTTAAAGGAGTTTAAAAGTTCATTAGAGACAATGAAGATGCTTGCATTTGCAAGAAATTAAGTGGGAGCGCTAAGACATGTTTCTAATACATTATGTGGAAGACATATTGTTGATTGGAAATAATGTATATTTTATTAACACATATTAAGAATTTCATCCCGATGAAAGACTTAGGCAAAACCAAATATTTGGCATCAATAGACGCTAATATGGTTGTGCGGAAGTACATAGACGAGATATTGAATGATTTCAATATAGAAACTACAAGAAAAGGTTCTTGTCGCGAGAAAGGATTGAAAGAGTTCAATGTTGATGATATATTCAAGTGTATTGACATTTGGTAAAGTGAAACAAATAATCAAGTATAGATTGATACTTGATGTATGAAATCACAAAGAGTATTTATATCAATCATATTGTGATATGTACAAATCCAGATATGTCCTATGCTCTAAATGTTGTGAGCATATACCAGAATGATTCGTAAGATGATCATTGGACAATAGTAAGGATATTCTTATGATCTTTTGGAAGAACTAAGAGTATATTATTTGTAGAAGTGACAAATAGATGATTAGTTCATTGTAAAAGTACTACATTGATACTAGCTTTGTCACAAAGTACAAATTAAGTTTATCTCAATCTAAACTAAGGGTGGCACAATATAATGGAAAGTGAGTTCCATAATGGATTTGGATGAGTTCCAAAGTTAAGACATTGTGACAGATACTACAACAAAAGGCTATGTATATGACTGCTATTATAGCAGCAAAAGAGGGCATTTGTGTCAAGTAGTTTGTTATCAAACTAGATGTAGTTCACAGAGGGATAATACTATGAAGATATATTGTGCGACAATATTATCAACATGTTTTAACCCCAAAGAACTAAAGGTCACACCGAAAGACCAAATTTATACAAAGCCATCTCATTAGAGAATGAGTGATGCGTAGAGACGCAAAGACATGCAATTACACACGGACCTGGAAGTGTCAGATCCGGAGATTAGTTGACCACTAGCAATCGTGTACATACAACACCGGAAAGCCATAGGTGTTGAAAACACAAAAGATTTGAAACTAGATTATTGACTCTAGTGCAAGTGGGAGACTGTTGGAGATATGCCCAAGAGGCAATAATAAAGTGGTTATTATCATATCTTCACACTTATGATAAATGTTTACATACCATGCTATAATTGTATTAACCGGAAACATTAATACTTGTGTGATTTGTAAACTAAAATAAGAGTCCCTAGTAAAGCCTCTTGTTAAACTAGCTTGTTGGTTAATATATGATCATGGTTTCCTGATCATGAACATAGAGATGTTATTAACAACAGGATCATATCATTAGGAGAATGATGTGATGGACATACTCCTATAGATAAGCGTAGCATAAAGATCAAGTCATTTCAATAGTTCAATTGCTATATGCTTTCTGATACATAGTAACCTAATTCCTTCGACCATGAGATCATGCATATCACCTTTTCCGGATGGATGCTTTGATGTCATCAAACACCACACCGTAACAGGGTGGCTATAAAGGTGGCATTGAGTGTTCAGAAAGTATTGGTTGAAACACATGGATCAAGAGTGGGATTTGTCCATCCATATGACGGATATATATACTCTGGGCCCTCTCGGTGAAATGTCATCCAATTAGCTTGCAAGCATGTGACTGGCTCACGAGGGATCACATATCACAGGAACGAAAAAAGAGTACTTATCAGTAAACGAGGTTGAACTAGGTATGCAGAGATACCGACGATCATAACCTCGGATAAGTAAACTATCGTGGGAGCCATATGAATTTCCAGATTCCTCTATTGGTTATTGATCGGAGAAGTGTCTCGATCATGTCCGCATAATTCACGAACCGTAGGGAGACACACTTAAGGATTCGACGTTGTTTTGAGTAGTTATGGTATTATGAGAAAGAGACCGAATGTTGTTCGGAGTCTCGGATGGGATCCGGGATATCACGAGGGGATCCGGAATGGTCCGGAGAATAAGATTCATATAAGGAAAGTCCCGTTTCGGATTTCGAGAATGATTCGGTGTTTTCATCGGGAATGTTCTAGAAGGTTCCGGAATGTCCGGCACTCCGGAGGGGAAGGGATACATGAGTGTGTCATTGCTTATTGGAATGATTGCATCATGTACTAAGTGTTCTCGCTGTTCCAAATATAGGATTATATTGAATCCTAAACTGAAAAGTCAAACGGCCAGTTTGAAAGTCAAACGGCTAAAACAGGAAACTGTGGGAAACAAGCAAGAGGAGGTTGAAACCGACTTGGGGGAGGAGTCCCTCCTCTCCAAGCCGGCGCACCACCTAGGCCGAGTGCCACCGGCCCTCCTCCACCTATAAGAGGAGGGGCAGGGCCTCCTCCTCTAGACACACAAGTTCCTATCCTCTAATCTAAATCCTAGCCCTAAACTCCGGTTTAGAGCCGCTTTGGTTTAGAACTTCTAATTGCACTAGCCTTCGGATTAGAGCCTTATAATTGGTGTGTCTAATCCCTAGACCACTAATAGCTCTCTCTCATACTCCACCATACTCGCTCCGGCTTAAGGCGAAGCCCTGCGGGATCTCCCCTCTACTTCCGGTACCACGCCGTTGTGCTGCCAGAATCGCGAGGAGAGTGCTACAACCTCCGCTGCCTGCTGGAACAAGGGAGAGGAAGGTCTTCATCGAGTACCGAACGTGTGACCGACTGCGGGAGCGCTGCCGGAACGCAGCGCCGGAAGGATCGTCTACGCGATCTTGAGATCGTAAGTGTACGACTACATCACCCACGAGAATCTGCTCTCGTTAACCGCTTTAGAATCTTCGAGGGTAAGTTATTCCATCGACTCGTTGCTACAATCTAGTAGATAGATCTTGGCTTGTTTGTTTGTATGCGATAGAAAAATTTTGTTTTCCATGCTACGAACCCCTACAATCATTATCATGGTCAAGTTAGTTAGAACAGCTAACTATTTTCTTCTCAAGATAGTTAGAACAATTAACTCATTGCAATAAACTGATCATAAAAATACGAACGCAACTCACCGAGAAAAAAATAAAAACAACTCCTACCACATGACAATCGACTGCTTAAAAAAACACAAACAAGCTGTTTCTCCAAGGCTGACACGACCCACGAACGTGTGACCAAGCACCATCCACTACAGTATTACAAGGCACAAACCAGCCAGAACAAAAATGAAAATGATCAAGAAAAAGAAATAACTAGGTGTTCTCCCGAAAACAACTTCGTCCTTGCATCCCGCCCTGCGGACTGGTCCTTGCATCCCGCCCTGCGGACTGGGAGACCTCACAAGGCCGCACCCTTCTCCACACCACCCCGTCGGCGCATGCCGCCGAGCGCTGCCAGTGCGGTGCCGGCAACGGCGTACGAACATCCTCATGCGCGTGGAAGCAAAGGCGAGGCTAGCAACAGCTCGCGACGGCGCATTTCGGACTAACGGCAGTCTGACTTAGTGGCATCAGATCCAACGTCCGGACAATTGACGAAGAAGCGACATGGTCGTCCGCTGCTAGGAGCTGTCGTAGCGTTGCCGGAGTGTAGCCGGTGGCGCCTTACCCACCCATATCTGAGCGCACAAGGACCCCCCCCCCCCCCTCTTATGGACTAGGCGAGACATCTCTGGCGCAATACCGCCTCCACCGGCGGACGAGAAACAGAGAAAACCACTTTGGTTGGCATAGTTGGCAATGCCCTGCTACAGTACGGCGGCGAGACTTCACGGGCCCACTCGGGATCGGCCGAGCCAGTGAAGGACTGGTTTGTCCTGCTACAACATTCGCTCGGCTACTACCCCCTGCGATGGAGGCAATTCCCATCCAAGTATCGTTGTATCGCTGACCCCCGCCGTCGTTTTTGCTTCTTAGTATTAATAGCCTCCGCATCGTAAGCCATGGTGAGACAACGGTGGTAATTGCAAGACCATGATGGTGGGCGTTCTGGGTGGCAAACCTAGTGAAGCTATCCGGAGTAGCAGGAGGCTTTTTTTGGAGGTCGAGAAAAATCTCCGCCATCTCGGCACCGCCACAGTGACACCTATGGGTGTCACCTTCCTTCCATAAGGGCGTCGAGTGTGTACCTCTTCCCCACTCCCTACAGTGAACCGAACAAAATACCTAAGATGCATACCGAAGGTAACCCTAAGAATAGTCCTGGCAACATCGTCATCACTGTAACTTCCCTTCCTGGAGGTGTTGCTTGGTTCACGACGCTTCAAAGAACAAGGGCCATAGTGGAAATTCTCTGGACTTTGCAACAGTCGAAATTCATTGCCGCTTTTATCGAATTGACGATGTCTGATTGTTCTCTTCTTTTTTCTTTGTTCTTGATTTGTGCTATTTCTTCCAGGAATGCTATCCCAGTTGCACCGACTGTTCCCTATATTAATATAAAGGGGTGAACACCTTTTTATAAATAGAATGGAAAAGAAACTACTACCATCGACATAAAAACTAAACGCAAATTTTGGAAGATGGCGCAGCGAAGCGCGCAGGGCCTATCTAGTATACTTGAGCGAGCAGAGGATTCAAGCAAGTGAGCAACTGAGGTCGAGCTCGATATGCTTGATCTACCATGGGCCTGCAGTTACGCGTGGTTGGGAAGAAGATTATTCATTCCTGCCTGCATGGAGATTTCTGGCTGCCGCGCGAGCCCGAGCTCTATTGATCATGTAATCCTTTTTAAAAAAAAAATCATAATTACGAGTTTAAAAAATTCCAGATGTAGCCAACAATGCACCCAGCAAACGCGCAAAAAAAAGCAATTTCAAATACCTTTTGTTCTAAGCTATACAAAAATAACGAAAGTGTAGATATGAGTATGCATATTTTCGAATGTTAAATTTTATTACATTTTGTGTAGCCGGCGAAATAAACTTGTAAATACGCACCACGGGCACATCGTTGACTATGTCTAGATTTATTTTTAGTTTTCCATAAACTTGTAAATATGATTTAGAAGAAGAAAAAAAAACAGCAGAGCTTGGGAGCCGAAGACGGACTGAGATGCTGGAAGACAAATCCGGTATGTGCGTGTTATTTCTGCGTATTTGATGGTGGTGCATATGCACCAGGGGCAGCACGGGGTGATGTGAAATGAACTGCTGGTATATCTGTTCATGTATGCCGACAGGTCATTAGAGACACCCCACGTCGCACGGGCGGCAGGTAAACCGGAGCCAGCAGGCGCGCGGCACGGCGACGGCGACGGCGACGGCGACGAACATGAACCCGTCCGTCCGTACGGCCCTAGTCCACGGCGGCGAGAGTAGATGCAGAAGCTAGGCAGAGATTCGTCGGGGATAGTACGATCGAATCCGACATCGAGATCTGCGCGCGTCGCGTCACCATGGGCAGCACCGTGCGCTTGGCATGGAAATGTGCTCCTTTCACGGGTGGGCAGGCATTAATTCATGGCGACCGGTCAAAGGGCGTCACGTGCCGCGGCTAGCTAGCTTACACGTACTACGATTGCGATCTCTGAGGCACGGCACCTGACAGGGCGCAAGAGGCGCCATTTATGATCTTGGCAGCAGAGCGAGCGAGCTGGTAAATGCGGCTCCTCACCGGCAAGGGGAGCAGCAGCGTGCTGGGTGGTGCGAGAAGACTGGCACGATCGAGCAAGCTAGCAGTACTGGCTACTGGCACACGGTATGTACGTAGCTGTTGGACGAACACGCCGACCGCGCGCCATCATTCCGTCTTGCTGCGAATCCTACACTCCTACTACTAGGCTACTGCTCCGTGCAAATGCAGTCCTGGACGATGCGGTGCAGCAGCGGAGTGATCAATGATCAAGCAAGCCTCTGTGCTCCTCCGATCGATCATCTGGCTATCTATAACCGCAAGCCTGCGGGAGCGCTGAGGTACGTACGTACTACTACTCAAGTGCAGGCCAATGAACGCTTCGATTCAATCCTCTGGGCTTCGCTCTCTCGCTGTCCCATGCATGAACAGGACTCACTGAGTAGCTAGCAATGGTCCATTAATAACCGCTGCGGTGTCCTCCTGCGAGCTACGTACCAAACCAAGGGAATTCAAATGTTCTCTCACTCCAAAACTAATTTCTTTGCCACATAATAATTATACAATACTAATCCCTCCTCTGTTTGGGATTATAAGGCCATTTAGCCAATTTGATAAGACCAAGAAAGTTAATTACTCAACCTCATTACTACTACTGCATGCACCAATAGTTTTACATGCACGAGAAGAAGAGAGAGAACATCCATTGGTGGAGAGGAGATAATCAAACGGAAAACGCGCCGCTGACAGAGCCCGCTCTCGCCTCATGAACACCCCTCTCGCTCTCCTCTGCGCGCCTTGGCGTGGGCCGGAGTCTCCAGCGGTCTTGGCGGCGGCTGGCTTTCCCGTCTCTTGCTGAGGAGGCGGGGTCCCGGCAAGCGGCTTCACGCGGCGGTCCGGCCCGGCGGCGTGGAACCCGTGGGTGGATTGAGGCGCGTTGGCGGCGGGGCTGGTCGGGTGCATCCATGGCGGCTGGTTGGTGCCTTCCTAGGCCTAGATATGGACCCAATCGGGCCCCATCTAGGTTGGGATGGGCCAGCCTCCTGTGCTCGCCCTTTAGGCTCTCTGGAGGTGGAGGAGGGGCGACGGTGGTTCGGGGGTGGAGGTGGCGTTGCGGCTGCCCTTGCTGCATCGTGGCGATGGGGGCTTTGCGGGCCCATATGGGCCCGAGACCTTGTGTGCCCCTGTTGCTGCGACCGGTCGGCTACTGCCACGGCGGTGGAGGTAGTTCCCTCCCGGGCGGCTACGATGCTACTATCCCCTTGTGCCCATTGCCTCCTTTGCTTGTGCCTCGAGACCTTGCGCCGAGATCTTCAGTGAGATGATGAAGTTGGCTCCTTTCCATGGTGGCGTGTGCTGGTTGGCGGTGGAAGCGGTGGAGCGCTTCGGACTGTCCGGGGTGTTAGTTGTTTGGGGTGGGCGAAATCCCTGTCGGCCCCGTCCGGCACCGACGCGGTGACGCCTGCGGGTGTCATCATCCCTTCATGAAGGGCGTCGGGTTCCCCCTCCATCCCCTTCCGTGTATCGGGGAAAACTCTAGGAATGGTTCGGGCAGCAGTGGCGTCATCGTCACATCCCTTGTTGAAGGTGTTGCTTGGTACACGGCGGTTTGAAATGCCAGAGGAGTGGTGGAACTTTTCCGAAGGGCGCAGTGGTTGAGGGCCATCCTTGTTTCGTCGAGCTACCAATGTTAGCTTTGTTTCTCTCTTTTGTTCTTTATATCTTCTTTTGGGCTTGGCTTGTGCTGTTCGGCCCCAGCAGTGTTCGGAACTTCCTTTGGGTGTTGTGCTGTCTGGCCCAGCAGCAGTCTCACATATGAGCTTTATTTATAAAGCATGGACAAAAGCCTGATTCGAGAGAGAGGAGATAATAAATAAGATAGAACTTATAATCTTAAACAATTTGGAAAAGCTCTCTGGCCTTCAATCCCGAACGGAGGGAGTAGTACATACGATATGAGGTATCTAGACAATTAATTCCGCGCAAGTTAATTTACAAGGTCCGCACAGCAGCTGTGCGGTGCATAGATAGAACAGCGACTCAACGCGTTTTCCCCATCTGTTTGACCCACTAGTGCACACGTACCCCTCTAACACCGGTTTGGAGGACCCTCTAACAGCGGTTCCACAACCGCTGTTGAGGGTTCGGTGTTAGAGGGGGGGCCCCTTTAACACCGGTTCCTATACGAACCGGTGTTAAAATGGCGCGACGGGGCTGCCTCGAGCCCTTCTTTAACACCGGTTCGATCTGGAACCGGTGTTAAAATTCTTTACTGGCGAAGATTTAAACGTTTCTGCCGCGGCGAACTCTGCGGAAAGAAACGGCCTAAATCTGCCGCCAACATCGCCTCTGCCCGTTAAGGCGTATTTACTGCCGGAGGCGAGAAATCGATCGGGAGCCGTATACTTATAAATCGTCATCGGTACATACGAGTACATGAATAATTAAGCAACTATTATTATACACAAACATCGCCATCGGCACATACATCGCCATCGGCACATACATCGGCACATACATCTACATCGCGGAGGTGGATATCTAAAGAATTCTCCGCCAGCGTGACCTCATCAAGTATGAACCCGCCAATTCCTCTTGAATGGCTCGTATGCGTTCAAATGGTAGGAGTTGGTCCGCATCCGTTCGATCTGAATATATATGAAGAATGGGCGTCAATATATATAAGAATAAAACTCAACACAATTGATGGTAATAAAATAATGTTGTGGACTTTGTTTACTTACTCTAAGTTGTTCTAGTGCGGCTTGTCGCACATATCGTGTTGCGAATGAATTCGCAAACATAGTACCCACATAAGTTATTGCCGTGTCCTTGATGCGCGACTTTACGAGAATAGAGTTCAATCAAAATAATAATCAATAAAGCATGATCTAATGGAATTGGAAGCTAGCTAGTATTACTTACATTTTGTACTACAAATTTTAGTTCTTCTGACCATTCACCCACGGCCCTGCCCGTGAACATTTTCCAAACCCTGTCCGACAAAGAAAATGGATAAAGGAGTAATTAATTACTTATTGTCACGAAAGTTGCCGATCTAGTGCGATAATATGATTGAAATTACCTCTGGAGCATCTCTCTAAAGTTTGCCCATAGCTCTTTTTCTTTTCGTAACGAGTCCATGACAAGGACTTTTCCTGAGTCGGGTTGAATGACTAGCAGAATAAAGTGGAACCTGCGCACGCATAACTCATCATCAGTTACACTTAACATCGAGTAAGCCGAAACAGAATGTGTACAAGAGAGAGGGTAACAAATACCTCCTCACCGGTACGTGTCCGGCATCGTCATTCGGAACAGATAGACTGCCAGGACCTTTTCCAAAGATTACTTCTAGGTCCTTGACCATACCAAATACCTCCTCACCGGTACGGAGGACAGGCTTCCTCCGGGGTTCTGCCAGACGTTTGAAATGCTTGCCTTTCTTTCTTCTTTGGATGCAGTTCGGAAGAAATCGGCGATACCCTAGGTACACAACCTTCTTACATTTATCCAAATATACACTTTCAGATCATCTAAACAGTGTGTGCATGCATTGTATCCCTTGTTTGTGCCTACGAAATGTTACTAAGAGCAGGCCAATCATTGATGGTTACGAAAAGCAATGCTCGTAGGTCAAATGGCTCCCCTTTGTGCTCATCCCACATACGTACACTGGTTTGGCCCAATTTGTAAAAGTTCTTCAACTAATGGCCTTAGGTACACATCAATGTCGTTCGGGTTGCCTCGGGCCTTGGATGAGCACTTGGCATCATAATGAACTTCCTCTTCATACACAACCAAGGAGGAAGGTTATAGATACATAGGGTCAGGCCAGGTCTGTGTGCAGCTCACTCACCAAAAGGATTCATGCCGTGCATACTTAGACCAAACCTTAAGTTCCTTGCGTCACGTGCAAAGTCCGGGTACTCTCGCCGACTTTTCTCCTTTGTGACCCATCGGGTGTCTCAACATCGCGTCTTTCTTGGTCTTCCATGTGCCATCGCAACAACTTGGCATGCTCTTTATTTACGAAGAGCGTTTTAACCGTGGTATTATAGGAGCATACCACATAACCTTGGCGGAACCTTCTTCCTAGGGGCCTCGCCCTCAACATCGCCGAGATCGTCTCGTCGATCTTATATCATGCGGTGCACCGGGCATGCATCCAAATTCTCGTACTTCTCACCGCGGTAGAGGATGCGATCATTAATGCAGGCATGTATCTTACGCACGTCTAATCCTAGAGGCGGACAACCTTCTTTGCTTGGTATGTCTTGTCAGGCAACTCATTATTTCTTGGAAGAAGATTCTTCATTTTACCAACAACTTTGAAAATCTTGTCGGTCACACCATTCTACGCCTTCCATTGCAGCAAATCGATTGTGGCACCTAGCTTTTTGTGGCCATCTTCGCAAGTTGGATACAACAATGTTTTGTGATCCTTTAACATCTGCTCCGACTTCTCCTTCTCCATTCGGTTTCACATTCTTCCTTTGCATCGATAATGGCCCGACCAAGATCGTCATCGCGGGCCCATCTGCTCCCTCTTGATCTTCATTATCTACCCCGTTGCGGTATCATCATATTCGGGATACATATTATGATAGTTTTCATCATCCTCTTCTTCTTCGTTGTCTTCCATCACAACCCCTTTTTCTCCGTGCTTGGTCCAACAATTATAGTGGGCATGAAACCGGATCGAAGCGGTGGGCGTGAATGGTTACGGTATTTGAGTAGTCTTTCTTGTTCGACAAAGTGAACACACGGACAACACATAAAACCATTGTGACCACGGTTTGCATTAGCCACAACGATGAAATTTTGGAGGCCGTAATGTACTTCGGAAGTCGGCGGTCACCGTACATCCATTGCCGATTCATCGCATTAATATGTAGTATATATCAAAAATAATAGGGAGATGACCATTTATATATATAGTACATCAATGACACATGAAACTATAGTTGCCGACCTCGTAGAGACGGAAAGAGCAACAAGAAAGCTTATTTTGAGCTCTCGGGCATTTCACGAACACCTCTAGTGCATATGAAAAAACACAAACTAGCACTCTTCACCCTCTTGCTAGGCTCCAAAATGTGAAAAAATGGAAGAGTGGGTGTGTGTGGGCTGAGGTGGTGTCTTATATAGCCCCTTAACACGGTTCGTGCCACGAACCGTGTTAAAGGGGTCGTGAGCACTGGTGGAGGGACCTTTAACACGGTTCGTGGCGAAACCGGTGTTAAAGAAACTCCTTTAATGCCGCAGAGGCCACGCTGGTACGGCCCCCCCTTTAACACCGGTTCGTAGAAGAACCGGTGTTAAAGCCCATTTTCGGGATCAACAAAAGCCCGCGTTTCCACTAGTGACCATACGAGGGCCTGTTTGATTTGTTTTCATACGACCATGAGAACAAACAGGATAAAAAAAATACAGTAATAAAAGAAGTGCAAGATTAGAATGTCCTATCCTCATGAATCCTACAGGATTTGGAGCCTACGAGGATTTTTCTTGAAGGTGTGTTTGAATTGCAGGAAAGACAAAGAAACTGTAACATAAGGTTCGGGTGGATGGAAAAAAAATTCTCCCAAACATAGTGCAATGCAATCCTATGGGAAAAAGAAATTCCTAATGTTCTAATCCTATAAATCAAACGATGCACAAAGGAAAAAAAACTCTAAATTTTCTATGAAATTTCTTTGAATCAAACAAGCCCCTGAAATTTTGGGGGGCTGAAACGGTGCCACCACGTGTACCGCTTCCTCCAACAGTTCTGTCCCTCTGTTTTCACAAGACCACGAACATTTTTTTGGCGAGCTTCAACTTTGCATACAGCAACCAAGCCCAAAATGTCGCCAGCTGACTTGTAGCAAAGCAAACAATTGGTCCACGTATATGGAGGCTTAGCTTCGATTCGTAAACCCAAACAGCCTGCTTTTCAACAACAGTGCTATGCAAAATGAACAAAATTTTGACAACTTCAACGATGAAAACGAATCACACTACACCAGATGACAGCAACTCGTGAAAGCCAAGCTTGCGGTCACGATGCACAAGCCAATAGTATAGCTCCCACCGAGAGGACCAAGCACATAAACGCACAACACTCTGACGCCAATTAAGTAAATCTACTCATCATATAACAATAGACCAAAGGTGTCAAGATCCAAGCTATACATACATAGCGTCCACCAAAAATACACGACCCGCTGACCCAGCCACCACCACCACCACCATCCAGCAGCATTCATTAAGCAAACACCCAAACACAAGACAACGTAAACACCACCCTCAAAGGCACCACGAACCAGGCCAGAGCACACTAGTAGAGAAGAAAGAACAAAACACCACATGGTTTTTGCTCGAAGAAGCAGCAGAGTAATATAGTGACAGTTGAATGTGTGTTCTCGGACGACCTCGCCGTCTTCAGTTGCTGCACTTGAATCCATGGCACACAGACAGGATGATGATCAGAATGAGCGCGATGATTATGCCCAGCACAATCAGCTTGATCTTCATGTTCTGTAGCCACATCTTTCTCCTTACCTGTGTTCCTTGCTGCCTGAAATCTTGAGCCTGGAATTATGCACACGCCCATTAGAAATCTTGGGTAACAATTTGTTGTTGCAGAACTATTCTGGTTGAAGCATAATAAGGAACATATTTGTGTGTTATTCTTTTTCAATGCCCGAAACTCAACATTAAGCAATACTTTAATCTTTGCCAGCAGCAGGCCTGGGTGTTGAGATAGCCAGGAGGACATCGACTTCAAAATCAAACATGAGTGTACACTATACAGAACACTACTTCCAAAATCTGATGCCTAAACTTAAGAATAACGTTCTAGTTTTTGCCTTGTCACAACAAGACAATACCATGGCGATACTATAACTTAACTGGGCACTAGCATTAGAGCAGTAGTATACTAAGACTTGAAACTTCTCTAGATGGAAAATCACAGTTACTTTATCACAAATCCTATCGATTCCAGGTAGTAACCTGTACAGAACATTAGTTGTTGCAAATGGAAGCATCATAACCATTACAGGAAGAAGGCATATTCAGTCACCGTAAGTGCTTGACAGCTAGAGGGTAACCTAGGGAGGTTTGTAGTCATCCGTAAGAACTAGTATAAGTATTAGCCACTTAGGTACAAACAGACAAAATGGTTTCAGAAAATACAGCCATCACTCCTATCATGATTCATGCCCAAGTAATCGCCTAATCTAACAACCATTATGTGTGCCAGTAGTCGACTTAACCACTTGACCTACCAGCCTTACATACTATAAAGCTGGATCCCGCCATAACTGTTTTCAATCATGATCTTATTATACTCTTGCTAAAATATAATAACAGCTTGAAACCAAACCTAATGTTCTTGCTAATACTCCATCTGTTTCATATTACCCTGCGTCTTTGACCCGGCACGGAAAACAACGAGCCTTATTGCTGTCTTATTTTTTATCAAAAAAATTCTGGGATTTTTGGAATGAGTAAAATCAACATGCAGCTACACATCCAAAAAACAAAGGAGTAAAAAAGTAAAAAACGAGCAAGTTCTACCTCGCCTCGTTTTGTGTGTCCAGTCAAACGTGCACGGTAATGTGAAACAGAGGGAGTATACAATAACAGCTTGAAACCAAGATGTTATGCTCTTGCTAATATAAAATAACAGCTTGAAAGCAAACATAATTTAAGTACACTGCCCGGTACAGGGCAGGATAAAAAAGTGTCAACTGTCAAAACCTGGGAGCGGAGATTCTCTGTCTTGTCAACAAGCAGCTCAATCTTCTCTCCACGATCAAGAACCTGCAGTTCAAAGTAGAATAAGGATCTGAGGCATTCTCCAAAAAATACCTTCGATTTCAAATTGTCTACTTCATAAAGGTGATCTGCAAAGAAGAAAGATGTACCTTCTCAATATTTTCCATCATAACGTTTTTGACTTCTGAAACTTGTGCTTGCACTTTAGCGAGCTTGTTTATCTCTTCGGGGTGGTCTACACAGTACTGCATGTGTTCTTTAAGTTTAGATCTGCAAACAATAAATATTCACATACAGTTAGCAAAAAATAGAAGAAAGTACATTTAAAAAAACACTGGCAGCAACACATACCCAAACTCTCTGTTGAGGCTGCTTGCTGCAGCAGTAGCAGCTTTCCCACCAGCATATCTTTTGCTGAAGTCGTCCTTTATCCGAACCAAGAAAGCAATGGGCATCTGTTGTCCTACTGATTCAACAGCAACTACACAGTATGCTGCAGAAGAAAGCATGAAGTCAGCATCATAGCTTTCTGAATTAGAAATTAGAAATGCCAAAATTGTAATGTACTAGCCTACCAAACATCTTATATTTAGGAACAGAGGTAATAGTATTCTGGAGTAATATTCAGCCAAGGAGAGAGACAAGCACTATCTTTGGTTTTAGACAAGTGTCATGTGTGCAATAAATCAGTTGCTCGAATATATTTCAACATTATTTGCTGATCAATTTTATCAAGCACTATAGTTACTGCTATAGGGTATTTGTGGTTAAAAAGGGTGAGTTTGAAGGAATGGTGTGGTAAGTGTCCATACAGTAACACTAGAATAAGAACACACATAAATATATTAAAATTAACCAGCAATGTTAAATTGCTCTACATCGTCACATATGTCTTCTACTACCTCCATTCACAATAATTGTCACATTTGACTTGAACTCATGAACATTTGACCAATAATAAATTCAAAAACGATAAATAATACTCCCTCCGATTCATATTACTTGTCACTAAAATAGATGTATCTAGACATGTTTTAGTGCTAGATACATCCATTTCAACGACAAGTAATATGGATCGGAGGGAGTATGACATATGAATAGAATTGCAGATTGATAACAAGTCGTGTTCTACTGACATTCTACAATCTGAACTAATATTTCCACAGTATGTTACAGCTAAACATCGATGAGTGCAAGTTAAAAGTGACAACGAAATATGAATTGTATCATTGATCCAAAACACGTGCAGTACAAGTGCAATCAGGTATATGCAACAACAGAAGACCAGTGTTGCTGCAAAGTGCCCAAGGCTACAACTGACTTCACCAGTTCACCAACACATTCGGCCTACAGTCCAATCAAAGAGAAGCACCTATATGATTCGATTTTGCATAAGTACCGTGCATGGAATAATCATCAGTTCTTAGAGTGCTTGCAGATCAATGCTCTAATTCTTTTACAACTATAGAAACATTATTCATGAAATTCGTATACCACCTTAGATGCATCATCATAATGTGATCACTTGTTATAAAAGGCTGAAACTTGTATCATACAAATCAATTAATTGACTAATTTAATTTACACTGGTGAAAAGATCTTAACCGATTCCCTATCTACTTACTCTGTACTCGTCAAATAGATTAAGGGTGTGCAAACACATATTAAATGGCAATCACAACCATGAGAAAACACAGAAACGTTGTACACCTGTGTCACTCGGTAAAAGATAAAGGGGCGTTGCATTTTTGGAAACATCAACTTATAACATGCATACTTAAGTGCTGCCATTTCATACACATGTCTAGCAAGCCAGCAATAAATCCTCTACCCTTTATACTATAAATAGATATAGCAGTATGAAAGCAACAAATTAACTGGAAAGCAGGATCACGAGAAAGCACAAGAGCGTCGATACGTCTATGTCACTTTTTAAATAGCGCAAGGGGACATTACTTTCCGGAAACACCACACTGTGACATGCATAAACATGTGGTGGCATTCGATGCAGATGCCTAGCAAGCCAGTGACTGATCCTCTATCCTTCTACTATAAATAGCACGAATATCTAGAAGCGACACTAGGTAGTGGTATGCTTTTATTGCTAGTGCCGGCTATTGCAACTCTTACACCTTGTGTGCCCCGTAAGATAAGAGGGACAACCACTGAGCGCATACCACAACATTGATTACCTCCCGAAGTATTACCAAACTCGAATTGATCAAAGTGAGCAACAACCAAGTCTAGAACACGGCTATAAGAGCAGCCAGTCGATCGGCGGCACTAGTCAAAGGTTTGAAACGACCTAACCGCATATCCGGGGAATCCGCGAGATCTACGCCGGGGCAGCACAAATCGAGCACGCACCGTACCAGATCCACACGCATCAGATCGAATCGAACGGGCGAAAGCAAGGATCGGAGGGAAGGGGGCGGGCGGGAGGAGGAGATGAACTCACTGAAGCCATCCTCGACGAGGTAGTTGAAGGTGTGTCCGTCGCAGTTGTAGGTGAACTTGTTGTTGCTGGCGGGGAGCTTGACGAGGCACTGGGAGGCGATGGTGGTGAAGTTCCCCGTGAACTCGGTGTACTCGGCCAGGACGACCGTGCCGCGGGCGACGAAGGCGTAGATCAGCGACTGCTGCCCCATGGCTGCTTCCTTCCTCGCTCCCTCGTCGTCGGCCCTGCCCCGTGTAGTCCTCGCTCGCCGCCTGCGATACGGTCCTCTCCGGCGGTGCACGGGGCGGAACCCTAGGGGCGGGTTAGATCTCGGCGGGGCGAGGCTTGGGTGGGGGGAGGTGGGAAGGGAGCGCGAGGGGAGGGGAGGGGGAAAGGTCTGTTTCGCTTTGGTGGAGTGAAAGGAGGGGCAATGGTGGGTGGGGATGGTAAAAGAAAAGGAAAAATCAAATTTTGGTTGGTGAGGTTTTGCGAAAAGGTCCTCGGAATGGTCTCTTGCAGCGCGTGGAGGCCCCTGTGGTGGCCCGTTCTGTTCAGCTTTTATTGGGGTTTCTTCAGGGTTAAGCGATTAGCTGTGCCTCGTTGGACTGGACTAGGTCTCGAGTCTTTGTCTTTCTACGGGCTAATCTATCTATCTCCCTTTCCCATTTTTCCGTAGGTCAGCTACCCCATATCGATAAGACTTGTGCAATTGGCTGTATCAAGTTGGGTCAACACATCTAGAATAGACGGCACATATGTCACGTGTGACCAGCTTTTTATTTTTAGATATCACATGTGACGACCTTATAATTATGGAAAAGGAATAAGACTACGATGGTGTGGACCGTATAAGTCGAGAAGACATATGGCTAGCTGTAAATTTTGATAGCGAAAGGCTGGCGAAAATAGCCCAACATTTTGACCTCCTATGTGATGTTAGTGTGATTGCATTTTCAATGAAATAACAAGGTGTTGTGACTTTGAAGTCGTGTAGTCACCATCCTGTGTTCTAGACGAATGAGATCTTTCGACTAACCACTATCGTCCTCTTACCGAATCTTAAACACTAAATCATAAACCCTAAATCCTCTGAATGATCACTACTAACACGTAGAGGCCCTTGTTGGTCACATGTTCTATTTGACTTTCTCGAGCTTTCTTCGGGGTTAAACGATTAGCTGCCTGCCTTGTTGGATTAGAATCTGTTTCAAGTCCTTTGTCTTCATGCGGTCTAATAACTAATCTACCCCTATCTATCCCACTTTGCCATTTCTCGAAAGATCGGCTCCTCCGGCGATAAGCACGTGCAAATTGCAATCTAAGACAATTAATTTGAGAATAGACTACACAAAAGTCACATGTGACGAGCCATTTTTTTATGTCACATGCAGCGACCTTAATTGAAAAAAAGAAGGTTAAGACGCGATTGACTGTAATAGTAGAGAAGATGTGGCAGTTGTACATTCTGACGGTTGAAAGGCAAAAATAGCCTAACTTTCAAGTTAAACCTTGTCAAACTTTGACTTCCTTTGAACTAATCCCTCCATCTAAATGGAGGTGGCATATAAATTCACCATCGCAGAAAACGCCTTGCTGTATTCTGGGCCAAAATCCGAGCTATGTTTTTTTGCATTGGGCCAAAATCGATGGTTGTGGACTCGGTCATGCCGAGGTAATCGTCCTGTGTGTCTTCAGGAATTTCATATACATGCATATGTAGAGCAACCGTGCATTTTTTGATTATGGAGAAACCAAGCGTGTCGACTGCGTCTCTTTTTAGTTTGAACTAGTCGTCGAGCTCTCTTAATTGCTCTACGATCTTCAGGAAGAGCTTCCAACTCATTTTGAAACGACGCCTAAATATGACATCATCGTGCAATGGGTCATCCGCGAAGTAGTCGGCATAGAGCATGCAGTAGCCTTCCATACTCTGCCTCGGCTTGCTCTTGTGTCGCCCAGGCTTCAAACCCCAGCAGAAGGTTTCTCCTCGGCGTCGGCCATCATGCCCAGGAGAGCAGCGACGATCATGAGATGATCGTTGTCGCCGACGGTGTCTCAGGCGCTAGCAGGAATGGCGACTTAGTCGTCCATTAGAGCGGCCATCATCTCTTCCTTATTTGAATCCATGTCTATGGCAAACCGACAAACACCTAGTCGGCAGGGCGGATGTGTCACGGGCTTGGAGCTACTAGGAGGGGAACGACGGAGATGACGCGGGCAAGAAGGAGGACTGGGAGGGCGTGTGGACTTTTTCCGGTGGCTTGGAGGGCGGATCTAGCAAATTGAATGGCAGACGACAGCGAGGGGTGGAGTGGTGGTTGTCGGGGGGAATACATAATGTGGGCGGATCTGTGGGCGCGTGTCGCCTATAGTGCTGGCCTATGTCGTTTTAAACTCCATCCAGCGCCCCCGCTTTCCCCCCTTGGTATGGGTCGACCTAGGGGCGCCGGATGACAAAACGGCCCGCGTCAGCGTGAAAAAAGAATGGGAGGGCCGGCTCGGTGCAATTTTAAGGTTCACATATAAGAGGTTTGTTCCGATAGGCTCTTTCGGCGGGGAAAACGTGAAATGTCCACCTTTATACGCGTTTTAAGGTCCGGACTTTTAAGGGGTCTTCTAGATATGCTCTTAGAGTATACAACGATCAGGTGTCAGAATAGATCATGGATTGTTATATTTGTTAGTTTAGGATTCTATCTCTATTAGAGCAACTCTAGTAGACATCGTATCCGTCGAACCATAAAAAGATGTTTAAGGGTCGTGTTTTTTGCTCGGTTTTACTCGGTTTGCTCGTGGCCAGAATAGAAACCACAAATCCGAACCATAAAAACTTGAATTTTGAACATTCACAGGAGATTTCAGATGTTCATACGTACATAGTCGTGATCGTAGGTACAAAAGGCAAAAAAAATACTAAATTAAAGGGGATCTGCTGTCGTCGCCGCTAAACCCTAACCCGCACGCAAAATCGGGCTCACCGGAGCCTCATGGAGCGGCGGAAACACTTTCGTCGGCAGATTCAGAGCTCGTCGTCAGAGAGGCCGGAGGTGGTGTCGGAGCCAAGGTCGACGTACTTGTTGTCGTGTGCCGCTTGCAGGAGGTCGCCCTGGAGCTTCTTCGCACGGTCTTCACGGTCACGGGCGAGCCCCTGCTCGACCAAGATGTTGTCAATTTCCTCGTCGCGGCGAGCTCGAGCGGCGTCGACCTTGGCATCGGTGACGCTCCGCTGCCGGATGACCTCCATCAAACGCTCGAAGGAGGCCTCGTCTGTGGTGTAGTCGGTTGATGACCCACAAGTATAGGGGTGTATCGTAGTACTTTTGATAAATAGGAGTGTCGATCCCAACGAGGAGCAGAAGGTGTTGACTAGTGGTTTGGAGCAGGAAATCTCTGTAAATACTTAGCAAACGGATTTTTAGGTTTTTTTTTATAAAGCAAAGAAATAAAGTGCAAGTAAATAAAGACAGCAAATAATTGTAGCAAGTGGTCCAATCCTTTATTAGCAAAGTATAAGCCGGTTGTAATACTTATGAGGACCAAACGTGCTCGAGGACACATGGGAAAACTGTCAAGTGCTTTCGTTTCATATAGTTGATTAATCTTATTTGGTTTGATAAGTGTTGTGTGGATGAACCTGTGCTAATGTACCGACCTTACTTGGACGGATACATACTTGTGATTAAACCCCTTGCAAGCATCCGCAACTACAAGAAAGTAATTAAGATAAAAGCCTAACCACAGCCTTAAACTCTAAGATCCTACACTCCCTTGTGCAAAGGTTTCCTAACGGGGGTTCAGGTTCTGTCACTCCGGCAACCCCACAATTAGTAGCCAAATACACAATGTATTCCCCTAGGCCCATAAATGGTGAAGTATCATATAGTCCATGTTCACATGACACCACTAGAAGAATAGCACCACAACTTAAATACTAAACCATTGAATAATACCTCAACACAATTTCACTACTAACAACAAGACTTCTCCCATGTCCTCAAAAACTAAACGAACTACTCACGAGACATCATATGGATCAAGATCAGAGATGATATAATGATGAATAACAATCTGAACATAAACAATAATTCAATGGTTCCACTCACAAGCATCAACTACAAAAGTAATCAACACCAGGAAAGTTTACCCTAAGAACTATGCAAGATTCAACACAATTGTTACAGCGGGATGGAGTGGTGATGATGGTGCTGGTGGAGATGGTGGTGTGGATGATGATGATGATCCCGATGAAGTCTAGCTTGATGACGGTGTTGATGGCGACGATCTCCCCTCCCCGGGAAGGAATTTCCCCGGCAGAAATCTGTCGGTCGGAGAGCTTTTTCTCTCTCTGTAGTTTCTGCCTCGCAAAGGCGGTAGAATCTTTCTTCGGTCAATCCCTATGTATTAGGGTTTCGAGGAGAAGATATAGGCAAAAGGGCGGATCAGGAGGTGGGCTAGGGCGGCCACGCCCCCTGGTGGTGCGGCCTAGGGTGGCACGCGCATGGGGGTGTGTGGGCCCCCTGTGTCCCATATCAGCCTCCCCTTTTGGCTTCCTTCGTCTTCTGGAAAAATATGATTTTCCATATATTTTCTGGTATTTTTCTGATCTTCGTGAAAATTGCATCTAGACACCGCTTTTTCCATCAGAATCTTGACTCCAGCAGTTCATCCTCCGAGAATCATCCAACATGCAAAAATAGATGAAATGACATAAGTATCACCTCTTAACATGAAATATATCAATGAATAACAACAAATTATGATATAGAATAGTGATGCAAAATGGACGTATCAACCCCCCCAATCTTAGACCTCGCTTGTCCCCAAGCGAAAACTAAGCTCAGTAAACATGCCCACAGGTTTATGGAGTGAAGTGTCGATAAAAAGAATACGGACAAGAATCATCACACTTACCAATACACAACTCAAAATAGAAAGCAACTCACCATTATATAACTTAACTTGCAACGAGTATGGGAGTCACAATAAAGATGCATAAAAATAAATCATAATTGGTAATGGCAAACTTTGTTCTTGGCCAGAGACCAGTTGATAAATCATACTTTTTCAAGCAAAGATTTTGTAAAGAAGTTTATAACAGGAGTCCCTTTGCTCAAACATAAAAGGCTTTTCACAAATATGGCTTTCAAATTAATACTCATTCAGATGAGAACCATGTGCAAAACAAGGAAGATAAGAAACATGATTGAATAAATCACCATATTAATGATTGAAACACAACAACTCAAATGCTTGCTAGAGATAGAAAGGAATAGGTTTACTGACTCAACTAAGAAGTAAAAGAAAGGCCCTTCGCAGAAGGAAGCAGGGATTTCAAGTTTCATAAAGAGCTTCCAAAAAATTATGGTACTTACTAGCTTTGAGCTCTCATTGCCCCTATCATAAGCATATTGAGATGATTAAGGTGAAAGTTAACAAAGATGGAGTATATGCTTGACAAAATATAAGTTGGCAATCTCATGTCCCTTGAGTATGAGGGCCGCTCCTCATGCTACTCAACTTTAGTTACCGGTAAGTTCTTATCATAGTAAGTATATGTGTATCATAGAGAACCGCCAACGGGGTACCCCTTGCCCCATGATACAGGAGCTATCCCATATCAAAATGACAAGGCAAGTAGACAGTGAGCATCTCAGCGATATTTTTATTTGCTATTTGCACATATTTTTATTGAGGTTGCTTCACAGATTACTCACTATGGTTATGCTACAAGTTTACACCATGATTAGGCATGGCTTAGGCTAGCGGCCCAGGCTTTTCTCTAACACACGGACATAACTCCATGGACTTACAAGCTCCCCTTTTATTTCACACCGACGACATCCATAAACAAAAGAGCATGATATCAACTGGATAGATATTTATAAGTGTTGAAAGCGTTCCCCGTGACAGCATGGTTCTGCTAATTCCCAACTTGTAGGTGCAAGCATATACAACATAGATGACACAATGGTTCAAGATTATTAAGGGCAAGAAAATAAGGTGTGCCATCAAGTTCGTGAGAGCTTTACTAACCAGTTTTCACATAACAAAAGAATTTTTAATTTGAAAGACAGATGAATCTTGATAATTTACTTGGAATAGCAATAGTTCTAATAGGTAGATATGGTGGACATAGATGGCATAAGTTTTGGTTTAAAGGATTGGATGCACTTGAAGTATTCTCTCTCAGTATAGGTTTTTGGCTAGCAAGGCTGGGTAGCAAGCAAGAGAGTTGAAGGAAACAAGCAAACATACAAGTGATAAAGTCAAACATGCAATCTTCCTTGAAAAACACAAAAGATCTTAAATAAAGAATACTAAGCTTATGAGCCAATCAAGAAAGAAAGAAAATGATATAAAATACCTGTAAGTGCTTTTCTATTTTCCTTTCAAACCTCAAAAAGTGTTGCTACTGACGAGAGCTCGGTTTGCCAAAACCAATTTAGATTTACTTGATGCTCCCAAAGTGATACCAATACTAATCAACAAGATCAATCATATAATAGAGATTGCAAACTAAAATAAGAAGTGCAAAACGTAAAAGATGAAACTTCTCATTAATATTCCATAAAGGCACTCACACCAAGGGATACATATATAACCAACTAAAGGAGAGATACTTTCACAATGCAAACCATCATATATAATAACTTCTATATTCAAGATATGGATCTACTAAAAAGGTAAATAGATGAAAGATAATGAAGTGATACCGCGGCACTCCCCCAAGCTTGGAAAAAACCAAGGGGATGCCAAAACCTGATGACGAATCAGTCCTTCGGTGGTGGTGGTGTTCCCTTGTTCAGGGTGAGGAAACCCTCCATCATGTTACAAAGCCTGTTATTCTCCTCTTGAAGCATATCCACCTTCCTCCTTAGAGCTTGGTACTTATCACAAAACTCATCAGTGGTTCGTAGGGCTTCCACTGCCTCAGGGCAGGAATTGAAGTCTGGAACGAAAGTCATATCCCCTTCATATTGTGAGAAAAAGCACGTCCAGTGTTAATGGCCCCTACAAAAGTAGGTTTCCTTGCCCTTGATCCAGTGGCAGTTTTGTAGGTGTTCGTAGCATGGAAAACAAAAAAATTCTACCGCATGAACACAAAGAATCCAAGATCTATCTACTAAATTGTATCAGTGAGTCGATTAGAGTACTCACCCTTGAAGATTCCAAAGCGGTTAACGAGAGCATATTCTCGTGGGTGATGTAGTCGTACGCTTGCCGATCTCAAGATCGCGTAGACGATCCTTTCGGCGCTGCGTTCCAGCAGCGCTTCCGCGGTCGATCACATGTTCGGTACGCGATGAAGACCTTCCTCTACCTTGTTCTAGCAGGCAGCAGAGGTTGTAGTTCTCCCCTCGTGATTCCGGCAGCACGACGACATGGTGTTGGAAGTAGAGGGAAGATACTGCAGGGCTTCGCCTAAGCCGGAGCAGGTTATGGTGGAGAATTAGGGTTTTCGGTGATCTAGGGTTTAGAGTGCCAGAGAGGAGGAGATGGAGTCGGTGGCGGCTAGAGCAGCGACGATGAACCAGTGGCGGTGCTAGGGGGCCGCAGCGGCGCGACGGCGGTGTGGGGAGGGGCTGGTGTTATGTCTCTTGGGGCACCCCCTACCCTCTATTTATGAGAGGGGGGAAGGTTGGGAGAGGGTAGTTTGAATCCTTCCCCAACTCCCTCTCCGAGTTGGCTTGTGGTGGAGCGAAAGAAGGATTCTTTCCTTCCTCCACGAGGATACATTGTCCCAGTTTGACTTTTCAAACTTACCTTGTGACTTTCAATTTCGAGCTTAATTTCTTTCTTACAAATGCCCAGCCAAGTGACCTAGGATATGATGCAATCATTCCACTTATTCATGACACATTCATGTACCCTTCCCCTTTCGGTCCGGTGAACCTTCTAGACCCTTCTATATCATTCCGGTGAAAACACCGGAATCGTTCCCGAACTCCATAATTGGACTTTCCTTATATGAATCTTATTCTCCGGACCATTTCGGATCTCCTCGGGATATCCCGGATCCCATCCGAGACTCCGAAAAACATTCGGTATCCCTACTTACATTCCATATCTACTAAACAACATCGAATCCTTAAGTGTGTATCCCTACGGTTTGTGAATTATGAAGACATGACCGAGACTCTTCTCTGATCAATAACCAATAGAGGAATCTGGAAATTCATATGGTTCCCACATATTTCTACGATTACTTTGCGATCGAAAGAACCACTTACATACGATACCAATTTCCCTTTGTCTCACGATAGTTTACTTATTCGAGGTTTGATCGTCGGTATCTCCGCATACCTAGTTCAACCTCGTTACCAATAAGTAATCTTTTCTCGTTCCTGTGATATGTGATCCCTTGTGATCCAGTCACATGCTTGCAAGCTAATTGGATGACATTCCACCGAGAGGGCCCAGAATATATCTATCCGTCATATGGATGGACAAATCCCACTCTTGATCCATGTGCCTCAACCCATACTTTCTGAATACTCAGTGCCACCTTTATAGCCACCCAGTTATGGTGTGGTGTTTGATGTCATCAAAGCATCCTTCCGGTGATGGTGATTAGCATGATCTTATGGTCAAAGGAATTAGGTTACTATGTATCAGAAAGCTTATAGCAAACGAACTATTGAAATGGCTTGATCTTTATGCTACGCTTATCTATATGAGTATATCCAGCATACCATTCTCCTAATGATATGATCTTGTTGTTAATAACATCTCAATGTTCATGATCGGGAAACCACGATTATCAATCAACCAACAAGCTAGTATTATAAAGAGGCTTTACTATGGACTCTAATTTAGTTTACAAATCACACAATTATTAATGTTTCCGGTTAATACTATTATATTTTTTTGACATGGTTAATACTATTATAGCATGAATATAAACATTTATCATAAACACAAAGATATAATAATAACCACTTTTATTATTGCCTCTAGGGCATATCTCCAACAGTCTTCCACTTGCACTAGGGTCAACGATTCTAGATTACATGGTAATATATTGAACACCCATGGCGGTTTGGTGTTGGTCATGTTTTGCCATCGGGAGAGGTTTAGTCAACGGATCCGCCACATTCAGATCTATGTGTACTTTGCAAATCTTTATGTCACCATCTTGGACATGCTCTCGAATAGCGTGAAAACGCAGGTTGATATGCTTCAGCTTCTTGTGTGACCTTGGTTCTTGCGCATTGGTTATGGCGCCCATGATATCATAGTAGATAGACATTGGGTCCAGCGCACTAGGAACCACACCGAGCTCTGTAATGAACTCCTTCATCCATATCGCCTCATGTGAAGCCTCCGAAGCAGCTATGTATTCCGATTCAGTTGAAGATCTCGCCATAACGCTTTTCTTTGCACTCCTCCGGCTTACTGTTGCACCATTCAAAGTAAATATGTATCCAGATTGAGATTTATAATCATCCGGATCGGTGTTCCAACTAGCATCGGTGTAACCATTAACAACGAGTTATTCATCACCTCCATAAGAAAGAACCATATCCTTATTTCTTCTCAAGTACTTAAGGATGTTTTTGACCGTTGTCCAATGATCCACTCCTGGATCGCTTTGATATCTGCTAGTTAAACTAACATCATATGCAATGTTGGGTCTAGTACATAGCATGGCATACATGATAGATCCTATGGCTGAGGCATATGGAGTCTTACTCATCCTTTCTCTATCTTCTGTCGTAGCAGGACTTTGAGTTTTACTCAAGGTCGTATTGGGCAACATGGGCAAGAACCCTTTCTTGCTATCTTCCATTCCAAACCTCTTTAGAACTTTGTCCAAATATGTACTCTGTGACAATGATATTAGGCGTCTCGATCTATCTCTATAAATCTTTATGCCTAATATGTAAGCTGCTTCGCCAAGATCTTTCATTAAAAAACTATTATTCAAATAATCCTTGACGCTATTAAGAAGGTCTACGATAGAGCTACCACTCACTTTCTTATAAATACAAGCTTCTCCATAAGTTTGTATAAAACCAAAACTTTTGATTACCTTATCAAAACGTTGATTCCAACTTCGGGATGCTTGCTTCAATCTATAAATGGACAGTTGAAGTTTGCATACCTTGTTAGCATCTTTAGGATTGACAAAACCTTGGGGTTGTACCATATACATCTCTTCATCAATGTCTCCATTAAGGAACGTCATTTGACATCCATCTGCCATATCTCATAATCATAATATGCAGCGATTGCTAACAAAATCCTTGCGGTGACCCAGCATATCGCTGCATGTGTAGTATACTATAGTCGTGGACATGACATCCACGGAACACTGTTATGTAAATATCACATCCCTCAGAGTGGTACAACAGAAACATGGCGGGTCTATATTACAAACATTGACACATTATTATTATTACAATACCAGAAGTTTAAGACTTCAAAAGGATTCAACATACAAACCAAAATATAAAGTGTTTTCAGCGGAATTTAAAAGTAGCAACTCCCATTAGGAGTTGAGCTCAACAACTTATTCTATAGAGTTCATGATGCTCGGCTCCGTCGGTTACTACTAACTAGGATACTTAGTTGGACTCGTCATCGACACCATATCGTATTTCGTAATCCACTCCTTTAACACCTCCTGACAGGTTAGGCTCCTCGTAGAACACATCTTCTTGACATTCGGCTGCATACATTGGCACGTCTTCGGGATCCTCAGAGTCTAAGCAAGGGATCAAAGGAAAGGATGAGTAGCAGCGTTACCCAACAAGTTCATTATATGCAAGGTGGGAAGTTTGATGCTCTAACTACCACCTCGGATTATAAATCCTTGGAACTATGCAGTTTTTGTAAATCTTTCTTCAAAGATTAATGTTATTATAAAAATCTATGACCATCAGCCTTCACAGGTTGACCAGAACTTTCATGGAGTTCCTTTCCTGCTGCGTTCGTAGCTCCTTCCCAGAACAGAGAGTAACAAGTTACAATTCTTACACTCTATAGAGGTGTGTTACTTTACCCATGAGAGATGAACTCCTTGTTGCACAATCGGGCGTACTTTCCTGTCCACAAGTCCATGATGTGGGGACCAATAGTTGTTCCAAGTCAATCACTGCCCCCTTTGCAACCTCGCATGCCTCTTTGGTGTACACCATGCCCACATATTGAATTACGGCAATGGTTTATACAAACCGGTAGATGCCAGAACTATCGTGGGACGATGAGGGTTCCCACCTGAAAGTACCGACTTGATACGACTAGAGGGGGGGTGAATAGGCATCTACCCAATTTTAATGTCTTTCTCTCTTTTAGGCTCAACGAGAAGGAAAGTTATCTAGAGATGCAACTAAGTGAACAACCTAAATGCAAGAAAACAAACACCAACCATAAAAACGGTAAATAGCAAGAAGTAAAGGAAGGGAACGAAGTAACCGGAGCGGGGACACGGAGATAAAATTCCCGTAGTTCACTCCCGAGGAGCTACATCTATGTTGGAGAGGTGTCGGGGCCACACAAGGTCACCCGAGCGCCACAAAGGCCTCACCTTCTTCTCCGGTGAGCTCCCCCATAAAGGAGGCCTCACAATCCACAAACCGGTGACCTTGAAGGCGCCAACCGAAACCTTTAGACCAAGGTTGAGGGGGAGGCTCCACAACTCAATTGGAGACCCTCAACGACACCTCGAAGCTTTACAACACAAGCCTTAGCTCCGAGGATGCCCTACATCGTCTAGGGTTTCAAGAAACCCAACAGCAACAAGATCCACAAATGATGGGTGGGGGAAATCAAATCTTCTTTGGTGGAAGTGTAGATCTAGGTCACCTCCCTCACCTCTCAAAAGATCAAGTCATTTGAGTGGCTAGAGAGAGAGATCTAGTGAGGTGAAGCTCAAGCATTAATGGAGGAGAGAGAAAAATTCGAGAGAGGGTGGGAGGAAGAAGAGGGGTGCCTTAAATAGGCCTCACACGAATCACATATTTCAGCGACCTCACCGAAGTTTCGGTGAGAGGCGGAAGTTTCGCTACTGCTCCAACGGTCATCGACCGCTGACGCCCGCTCAAGCGCAACCGAAGTTCGGTAAAACAGACTAGAAGTTCCGGTGAACTGACGCAAGTTCACCAAGTTCCGCAAATAGAACACTTCAAAATGTAGGTTACCGAGCCACCACCGAACTTGGAGCGAACTAGGCGGAATTTCGGTCGCGAATCAATGGCGGAAGTTCCGCCAGACCTTTGGCAGACAAGTTCGATGCAAGTTCCGCAAATATAACGCTTTCTGAAGGTTACCGATTCACTACGGAAAAACTTCCTAAGCGGAAGTTCCGGTGAGACACAGAAGGCTCCAACAGAATAGGAACACGCTCTCTCACGGAATAGTGGGATGGCTGTGGCGGTGCATATAGGTTTGTGCAAGAACAAGTGATTTCCCACAGTCTTCCAAGATGGACCCCCTCTTAATAGTACGGTGACCTAAAAACAACAACCGGAGAGAAACTAGGAGAAAACTAAAAGGCCACCGTCTTCAAGAGATCCCAAGAGATCATCCACTACAATAGAAGGAGACATCAACAACGTTTCCCCTGAAACTCAAGCGCACAATTAAAAACACAATTGGGATTATCATTAACACCAAAAATATCATGGGAAGATATAGTCCTTTCAATCTCCCCCTTTTTGGGGTTAGATGACAATCCCAAAGATTTGCGTAGAATCAAAGCAATCTTTGCAATGGACGGGACAAGGTCCCCCTATATGTGTGCAAGGTAGAATAAAACTCTAAGGACAAGACTGGCACACATACAAGGAGGCTCCCCCTACCAATTGCAAAGATAGCACAAGTGCAAAGTACAAGAAAGGATAGAGATCATACTAGAACCAACCAAATGTGGTGGAGACAAAAGGAGTAATAATAACAATAAGATCTATGAGGCTCCACCACCGTATGCATGTGCTCATAAGATGACAACAAGATACCACACGCACGACATTGCATAAGATACCACAAAGATACCACATAGTCTCAAACATAACATGGTCCACAAGCACACATAAGTTCCGGACATATAAAACCACAAGCACACAAATAAACTAGAGAGTTCGCGAGCAAGAAAAGATCAAAGGCAAGAACAAGCTCGCGACTCAACCCATGCAAATCCCATAGACAACCTAATAGACATCTTTCTCCCTCTTTGGCATCGAGACACCAAAACGGAAGAAAAGATCAATCTAATCGTCCCAGTGACATGGTTATACCCTACGGGTACGTAACTTCAGCATACCTAGTCCAGCCCAAGGAAGGCCCATGGCGCATATACGCGCCCATGAAGATTTTCGGGTGGCCAAGGCCCATGACGTCTTCGGATCCTTGGAGAGCAAGACTAGAGGAGATAGGAAATTCAAAGGGGTAAAACCCTAGAACTTGTAACCGACTAGGACTACGCCCGGGACCTGCCTAAGTCTATATAAAGGCCAGGAGGGCACATCCTAGGGCAACTCGACTCATACTTTCGCACACGCATCCACGCCAGATCGAATCACAGACCAGAACCTCTTCCCGCCAGTAATCAAAGAGCGCAAGCAGTGAGTAGGGTTTTCCTCCGGGGCTCGAACTCAGGTAAATCTCGTGTCCCCGTTGCTTGTCCGTTAACCGTGCCACGATCTCCAAAGATCCCCATCTTCTCCAAAACCCAAGTCCATAACAATGGGCATTGACGAGATTAAACCTCGCCAATTGGCGCCGTCTGGGAACTGGGCTGCTGATCAGGCGGCCGTGACGACCGATCGATCTACAACTCATGGCGACGGAGAATCACCTCCTCTTGGCTTTCGACTTCACCGCCCACTCGCCGGATACCATGAAGGATTTCGAGCCCGTAGGCGGACTCAAATCTTGTTCGGGAGCTTCGCCTGTGGGACAAACTAGCACCTCCTCCTCCCGAGCGGGTGTCCGTGGCCAATCGTGCCCGCTTCATGGGCTCCACACCGTGCTACGACGTCACCATCAAAAGATGAGTTCTACACAAAGAACAAATGCAACTCCGATCAGGCGATCCACCTTCGGATGAAGGGACCTACGGTTCCGGATCCGAAGTCGGCAAGATAACCAGGTCAGCGCTATCTGGCGCGCAGTCATCCAAACCGATGAGGAACGCCTAACCCGCCGCCCAACCCCAACCCGCAGGATGTAAACGAAAACGGTGGAAACGGCGAACGGGAAAACAGTGGCCATCTCATCCAACTTAGCAAAGAAGGATGGGTCACACGCCGCTACCGTCGCAGCGAAATAGTCCTACTGGACTCCCCACGTGATCTGCCGAGGGCATACCACTACCTCCTCATCGAGGAGCACAAGAAGCAAGTCAAGATGCGGAGACGCCGACAAACGCAAGCAAGCGACCTCGAGTCCAAGGCGCGAGCTGCGCTTCCACCATGGGACCGCTCTAGCACAAACGGAAATCAGGAAACAAGCACCACTCTCGGGTGAAAACATGGACCCCAAGGAGCGGCGTGACGTGACTCGAACTCTCCATACATCGTTCATGGATATGGACGCTGACGGCAACATCATCCCGAAGACGCCACAAGCTGCGATCATGGCAGCCATCACAGATCTCGCGGCTCACCCACCTCCGGAGGGGACCCGAAAAGGGCCATGCATAGGTCCGCACTCACCGGACTAGGACTAATTGGAGCTGCGCCACGAAGACGCCTCGCGAAGAAGAAGAAAGCTCCGCCAGCGCGACCGAGTCCCACCCCTCATTCAAGAGGAAGAGGAGCACGATCTTCCTCGAAGGAAGAAGAGCTCGACCGCCATAAAAGCGACCACGACGCCAGAGACAAGCTTACATCGCGAAGATCGATAAAGCACGCGCTAAACGCGCATGCTCGTCTGAATCGAGATGGATGAAGACGAAGGAGAACTCGCGGCTCGATGCTTCAGCAGATCCGTCCGGCGAACACAGATGCCACGCAACTTCAAGCTTCCTTCGGATACTCAAGTTCAACGGACGCAAGATCCAAAGTCCCGCTCTGACCATCCGTCATCCGCTCAAGCTTCACGAGGCAACAAAGAAACCGCCATGCAATGCCTTCACCGCAGCTAACAAAGCGCTGGTCCGCTTAGCAGCCTATCATCGATCCATCCGGCGGGAGGAGCTCGCTTACAGCTTCATCCGAAACTTCAAAGGCACCAGCAAAAAGGCCCGCCTCAATTGAAGAATTGCGAGCGCACTCGAGAACGAGTGAATCTATTCGCCAGACATACTACGCGGTCTACAACCAAGAACTCCGCAGACACATCTCCGAAGAGCGGGCCATCGACGCTTCAGGGACCGCACAAACGCCTAGACTTCAAGGAGAAACTTGACGTAAAGCCCAAGACACTCGACCAGCTCATGGAAATCGCCAACGCGAGGGCGGCGAAGATTACATCCAATGGGCGCAATCAGATGAAGAGGACGACTACGGCCAAGACGCGAACGCCGCAAAGAAGAGGAGATCGCGCGTCACGAGGACCGCGACGACCTAACATGGTTAAAGCGGCCACGCCGTAATGACAACAACAGCCGCAAATGGAGGATACCGCAGCGGAAACTTCCACGACAACGGACGACCAACGCAGTCGTGGCAACGCCGCGACCGCGAGAACGGACCCTCAGCATTCGACAAACTTTCGGGTCCATGCACCATCCACTTCTACATCGACAAACAAGATGGCAAAAAAAAAGCTAGCCACATGCTCAAGGACTGCCGCGAGTTCCAGAAACTCAGCGAAGGCATGATGCAGATGAGACAACAAGCTCCAATCCCTGCGTTTGGAAATACACCTGCGCCAGGTGAAATAGCACACGGAGCTCCTCCACCGCCGCCTATTGGAGGCCCAAATCAACCAGTCGCAACAGCGCAAAACAACGCCGGGGTCGCATACCCCCCACCAAAAGGAGCACTCAATATGATACAGAAGGGACGCCCCACAAATAGGGTGCAGAAGAAAATCACCCGACAAATCAACTTGGCCGTGGCAACTCCGCCTGCAATCCCTGAGTACCTCAGCGGATCGGAGTCCTGCATCACATTCACTCGCGGATCACCCTTGCCAGATCCTCGCCCAGTCATGCCGCCTGCTGGAGGCGCAGATCGGAGGCTTCGAGATGAGTCGCGTCTTCATGGACGGCGGCAGCGGCATCAACCTAATGTTCGCAAGCACTCTAGCAGCTATGCGGATCCCGCAATGCATCCTGGAACAATCAGACACAACGTTCCACGGCATTGTCCCAGGGAAGGGCATCTTCCCCCTGGGCAAAATAGGGCTCGACGTCATCTTCGAGAAGCCGGACAACTTTCGGCAGGAGCGCCTAGAATTCGAAGTGGTGGACTGGCCGTCGCAATACCATGCCATCCTGAGACATGTAGCATTCGCAAGGTTCCTGGCCGTCCCACACTACGCATACCTACTACTCAAGATGCCAGGACCAAGGGGCGTCATCACAGTCCATGGGAGCTTCACCCGATTAGACCAATGCGACAGGGATTTCAACAAAATCTCCCAGTCCTTCGGCATGCAAGACGAGCTCGTAAGGCTCCGCGAGGTGACGGACAATGGGCTACCCTCAAATACAAGGCGTAACACGCCCGACATGTCCTTCGACTCCACCGTCAACACCAAGAAAGTGCAGGTCCATCCGACAGACGCCTCCAAGACGCGCCGATCGCCAACGACCTCAAGATCAAGATAGAAGGCGCGTCGAATTCCTCCGTGAGCGCTGGAAATATTCGCTGGTGTCCCGCGACATGCCAGAGTTCCTGTGGAATTCGCCGAGCACGCACTCAATGTCTTCCTGCACACTAAGCCATCAAGGTCTATCCAAGACGCCGAGCCACGAGCCGAAGCTATCGGCAAGGAGATCAACAGATTACTCGCAGCAGACTTCATCCGGGAAATCAAGGAAAGCGAGTGGTTGGCAAATACGGTGATGGTCCCGAAGAAGGACACGGACATCCTGCGGATGTGCGTGGACTTCACGTCACTAAATAAACACTGCCCAAAGGACCACTTCCCTCTACCTCGGATCGACCAGATCATCGATTCGACTGCAGGGTGTGAGAAGCTCTCCTTCCTCGACGCCTACTCAGGCTACAACCAGATTCTACTCAAGGTCGAAGATCAAGAGAAAACGGCGTTCATCACACCGTTCGGAGTATTCTGCTACAACACAATGCCCTTCGGGCTAAAGAACGCGGGTGCCACGTACCAGCGATGCATGCCGGCCTGCCTCAAGGACCAGATCGGTTGCAACATCCAAGTCTATGTCGACGACATAGTCATAAAAACCAAGGAGGCAAGAACACTTATCGACGATCTCCGCGAGACGTTCGACAACCTTGATCGCTACAGGATCAAGCTTAATCGAGAAAAGTGCGCAAGGCCCCTCGGTCACCGCCGGGTACTTCATCTCTCAACGAGGGATCGCGAACCAAGAAAATCAAAGCTATCATGACAATGGAGAAGCCGAAAACCTCAAGGGCGTTCACCACTGTAGGGCGAGTAATGGCACTAAGGTGTTCATCACCGCATGGGCGAGAAGGCCCTACCATTTTACCGCTGCACAAGAAGGCGCATAAGTTCGAGTGGACACCAAGCCAACGACGATTCAAAGCCTCAGCGGCTCCTCTCCACCTCGCCCGCTTTGGTGACGCCAAAGAGCGCGAGCCCCTGTTGTCATATAGCAGCCACACACCGTGTGGTCAAGATAAGACTGTGGTCGAACGACCCAAAGAAGGCAAGACCCACGGGTACAACGCCCAATTTACTACCTCTCGAAGGTTCTCACTCCAACAAAACAGCGTACCCGCACTACCGTGTCGACCCACGACGTGTTCATGACGGCTCGACGATCGAGCCACTACTTCCGGAGCATCGTGATGGTTGTCAACGAGGCACCCCTAAACAAAGATCCCGAATAACCCAGAGGCCACAGGACGCGTGGCTCTGGGGCATTGAACTATCACCCCGGACATCATCTACGAAGCGACACGCAATCGAATCTCAAGTCCTTCCGGACTTCGGTGCATCGGATGGAGCTGCAACGCTCGACACCCCGCACATGTTGCGCCTGGACAATGCATTTTGACGGCTCCAAACGCTGTCGAGCAGGGGCAGGGGTCATACTGACCTCCCCGCAAGGTGATAAGATGAAGTACGTTCTTCGTATGAAATTCAGAGCCTCCAACAATGAGGCCAAATACGAAGCCCTCATCCATGGCATGAAGATGGCAAAAATATGTGGCGCAACGCGCCTGGTCATCTACGGTGACTCCAACCTTGTCGTACAGCAGGCGATGAATGAGTGTGACGCACACGCCAAAAACATGATCTCGTACCGCGCGCTATACAACGCACTCGAAGGAGAATTCGACGGCTGCGAACTTTGGCACGTTGGAAGAGAGAGCAACGAGGAGGCCGATAGACTCGCCAACATCGGCTCCACTTGTGCAAAGCTACCACTAGGTGTGTTCCTCGAACAGATCTGCGTGCCATCCATCAAGCGGAAATTCCCAAGGATCACCCGAAGAAGGTAACACTCGGGGCTACGCTACGAAGGTCATGAAGGACCAAAAGTTGAAACCGGTTGCCATGGTCAACCCGATGCAGGTCATGGCGTCGAAGAAACTTGACACGCCCATACCTCCAGTTCTCGATAAACGGAGAATTGCCGACACCGACAGATGCCCTACAGATCTCGTCAAAAGCCTTCACCATCATCAACGGCGAAATGCATAAACGCAGCATTACGGCGTATTACAACGGTGCGTCCACCATCAACAACGGCAAGGCAATACTCCAAGATATCCACGAGGGCATCCGCGCCACCACGCAGTAGCCGCTCGCCGCCAAAGCTCGCGAGCAGGATTCTATCGCCAATGGCCATGAGCGACGCGAAGACATCGTCCAAGATGCAACGGTGCCAACGGTTCGCCGACAAACCGCACACACACCGGGTCCGAACTCACCCATACCCATAGCTCGCCTTTTGCCCAATGGGGCCTTGACATGATCGCAAACCGCCAAAATCCTCGAAGGAGGACACGTCTTCCTCCTAGTCGCAATGACAAATTCACCAAGTGGATCGCCATGCCACCACCAACCGAAGGGCAAAACCGTCAAGTTCTTCAATCCATTGTCTATGTGTTTGGCATCGCAAAGATCATCACCGACAACGGATCGAACTTCATCTCCGAAGAATTCCAGGACTTCTGCGAAGGCCTCGGGATCAATATCACGTATGCCTCAGTGGAACACCCGCAAACAAACGGGCAAGTGGAAAAGGCCAACGGCCTAATCGGCGCCGGCATCAAGAAGCGCCTCATGAGCTCACTCGAGCACAAAGCTGGAAACTGGACGAAAGCGCTACCGTCTGTCCTGTGGAGCTTACGGACTACGCCAAACAGCTCCACCGGCAACACACCGTTCTTCATGGTGCACGGAGCTGAGGTCGTGCTACCAGCCGAAGTACGCCACTAGGCTCCACGAGTCGCCATAAATAAGCCGAGTCCACGGCCACTCAAGACGCCCGACACACTCGATGAAGCGGATATAGCAGCGCCGATCGGCGATGTACCCAGAAGTTTACGCAACTATCACAGCCCGCCGCGCCCAAAGGTCCTTCGTCAAAGGATACCTCCTTGCTACTCAAGCAAAAGCGACCAACAAACTCGATTCGCCATGGAAGGGACCTCACGCCATCACCGAGGTCATCCTGTGGCGCCTATCGCCTCAAGCACGTGGAGTCCGGAGTCGCATACTCCAAGTGGAACGCCTCGCACTTTGCGATTCTACCCGTAACCTACCCCTTTTACTTTCAATAAGGCTTTCAGCCAAGGCTACTCGGCCGAACCATGTACCTCCTCCATTACGATATAAATAAAGCTAAGTACCTCGCTCCCAACCTTCGGTTGACCATTTTCTGCAATTTTACTACATGCTACATACGCACTGGTCTCCCACCTCACGATTTCATCGACCGAGGACAAAGCGTGTACACTGACAGCTGACCACGTGCAAACGAGGCAGGGCACGATTAAATCAAAATCAATCGTGCTCGCAAACAAGCAAACCTTTACAACAAAGGGCACATGCACGCCCAGCCGCAATATACAAATTTTACATCTATCTGCTTATATTTTCGTGTCCTACCTATTCAAGAATAATAGCACGCTGCTCAAACAAATCTACAATCTGCTCGCATAATCGACTTATACCGTAATGCGGACGCATATTCCACTCGCCACCATTTGGTCGAGGAGGTGGCCCGGCCACAGCCAAATATACGCTGTGGTGCACCTCACAAGAGACAAGGCAGCCTTCACCCTGCGATGAGCTGCTGCCGCACAGCTCCTTGACATTGCGGCACTCAAAACTTCGAAGACACGCAAGGGTCGTTGCACGGCATCCAACGGAAACATGACGTGAGACCGAAGCGATGTGCACTGGCGTGAGCACCCGCGAAACCTGGTAGACACGATCCTGCACCGTCGCCGGAACTATGGCGCGATCACGATCCATCCGTAAGAAGCCGCCTCCATGTCCTATTGAGTCAAGCAATTGACTCGAGCAACACGCCCTTTTCTTCCCTGAGCAAGATTGGCACCTACGACAACCGCACAAAACAAGATTAAGGCCAGCTCACCAAGAACCGAGCTACAACCCAAAAAGGATCAACTTACATTGCACCGCCGGACAGCCGACCTAGCTCCGCCATCAAATACTCCTCTCCGTCGCACCACGTCCGCTTTGGATTTCCAAACGCCACGACCACAGAACCCAAGCAAATCTCTCCAAGCTGCACGCGATCTCAAGAAAAGCGATGCGAGGAATCATCCAATGATGCTCGCAAGGGCCTTCGGATGAAGTGTCAACTCGGGTCAAGACCGAAGGAACCTATAGCAGAAAAAAAGGCACACAGACATTCAGCCAAGGATAGAGCACAACTCGAGGAATTCATTAAAATATATAAGGTACCACGTGGCATAAGGATGGTACTACAGCAGATATTTACAACAAAATAGACTACAAACTACCCCACGCCTACTATGCCTAAGGCGGAGGGCACCGAGTCGCCTCGTAACCGCATCGCTTAGCTTTGGCTCGCCTTTGCCGCAATGCGTACTCGACAGCAAGTCAATGAGCTTGGGCCCATATCGCCCGCATGAGCGGTAGGCGGCGAAGGCTACCTCGGATCCATCTGCAGCCGTCGGCATCCGAGAAATCTGGGCAGGTCCTCTGCGCCCGCCACCGCCATGGCCATCGCGAGCGACGGACGCCGCCGATGCCCTTCGCTAACGCTTGTACGCAGCGCGGCCGACAGAGCCTCGCCAGGGCATCCACATCTTCAAGGTGCGCCTTCGGGAAAAGCTCTGGTAGAAGCGACCAAGGACCTCTTCGCTTGGCAAGAGAGTTGACGACGGTCTTGCAGCCGCCACGCCAGTGGCATCATCTAGAGCACTCCTGCTCCAGAGCATCATGTCTAACTCGATGCTGCATCGAGACAAAAAGAAGAAGAATATGAGGAAAGTCAGCATAGAAGAAGATCCGTAGAAAAAGAAGCAAGTACAAAAGCTTGTACTCACCCGAAATAGCCTTGGCAGCAGCCATGAGCTTATCAGCCACCCCTTTTTCACGAGCAGCCGCAACGGTGGCCAGTTGCTCCTCACGATCTGCGGCCTCCTGCTGCAGACGCTCTTTCGCTTCAGCTACCAAGGCGCTCGCACAATGCACCGGCCTTCGCCGATTGGCACAAGGCTCTTCTTGAGCATCAGCCTCACGCAGAGAGTCGTTCTGCTCCTCTGCAATTACAACAAGCAAGTGTCAAAGAACTGGACCAGGATAAGCAAGAGAAGTACTACGAGGCAGACGAATACCTTGAAGCTGCCAGCCTCCAAAGATCGGGCGTTCCTCCACCGCTTGGCCTCTTGGACAAAAGGTCAGCAAAGAACAGCAATAGTAGTAAGAGCAGGACTTGGGGCTACGCCCAACACAAAGAAGCATAAACAACATCAAGACATACGAAGACACTCGGGGCTTCCCCGTAACATCAAGCGAAAAACTTACATGCTCCGGCGAACATGGCCCCGCCTGCGAAATTCGAGGCGCAACCACCAGCTCTCCTCGCACAGGAGGAACTGGCAAGATCACCGTAAGTCGCCACCGTCTGAGGAGGAGGTGACGCAATGTTCGACTCCCCCATCATCTCGGGCGCACCATCACTAGAGCCGTCGGAGGATTGCCTGCATACGAACCAATCAACACAGGTGCAAAAATAACAAGGGAACAAAGGACAACAGTGGCAACAAGAAAACTTACGAGCCCAACGCGCTCAGGTCGAAGATAGGAGAAGCCCTTCGGGCCCTCTTCTCCTCCTTCTTTTCTTCCTTCTTCTCCTCCTTCTTTTATTCCTTCTTCTCCTCCTTCTTTTCTTCCTTCTTCCGCTTTGCTGGCGGGTGCGGAGCAACAGCCCGCACAGGAATGGAAGTAAGGGAAGAGGAAGAACCCCCATGAACATCATCATGACGCTCAAGGCCCAGAGGATTTCTGGGAGTCGGAGGAGTCGAGGCGTCTGACGACTCGCTAGAGCTCCGTGCTCGCTTGCGCGAATGGTCCTCACTCGATTCGTCGGCATCCTCCGCTGGGGATCGCGCTGACGGTAGCTCGGACACGGAATCCACCACTTCATTATCCGGGGCATTCGGATACCTTTCGAGCAACGGTGGTGCCATGCCCGACACTTTGAAGCTCTGCAAAAGGAAAAGGAACTTTGTTAGCAAACAAAGGAAAAAGTCCACAGCTGACAAAAACAAAAGGGGAGCACTACGTGCGCAAATCTACACCTTCGGTACGACCAACGTCGAAGAAAAGGGAGAAGTCAGCGACTTCCCCGGGATTTCTTCGTCGGCCTTGAACTTCAACAAGGCGAAGAGCCTTGTCAAGTTCCACCGGAGATTTTCTCACTCGAAACCCTCGTCGGATCACGGCGCAGAGTAAAGAAACATCGGATGCGCCTCGCTTGAGAGGCTGCACCCGACGCTCAAGAAACGTC
This sequence comes from Avena longiglumis, assembly GCA_030063025.1. NCBI lineage: Eukaryota > Viridiplantae > Streptophyta > Magnoliopsida > Poales > Poaceae > Avena > Avena longiglumis. The sequence continues at coordinate 97,170,519 of CP125979.1, forward strand.
CGATGATGTCAACACTGCTCACCTCCTTCTCAGAATCGGTTGGAGATCCTCCACCCGACGATGTGGCCTCTATCTCCGCCACCTCACCGCCTAAGATTTGGTTTTTCCAGGATCTTTTCTTCTCAATCAATTGGGAGGGTCAAAAGGAACGAGACCAAAATCTTGCCCAGGAAGTACGGAGTCACGGATGTAAAACCATTTCCTCCAAGATCTTGGACAAATTCGACATGGAAAAGGAAAAGAATTGCACATTGGGACGAGGGAGATGATGAAACCCCAATGGGATACACACCAACGAACAGATCGCCTCTTCACGGAATAAAGCTTCCGGAAGAGGCCAAAGTGCGACTCAATGCCAAGCCAACACTGCAAAGCGTGATAAAACACGCAATGTGGAGAAGGGAGTTGGGAGATGATGATGGAGTTGAACCCCATAGAAAAAGCAGTCCACGAAGGAAGTCATGGACCGGAAAAGAAAACCCGCGAATCATGAAGGCAACAAACATAACCCGATACCCGATGGGGGACGGGATTACCTCATTACCGGGAGTCTCACGGCCGTGTTTTGCGGATCGAGCTCGCCATAGCTTATGCGGAGATCGCTCTCCGCGTTCGACCGCCGCCACCACCGTCGGTGACGCTGCAGTGGCGGTGCCTTCTTGCCTCGGCCTGGTCCCAACTGCAGATGAGGACTTCTTTGTTTTCCCATGGCGCTATGGCGGTGGTGTTGCCAACGAAGAAAGACAAAGGAAATGTGGAGGAAACTCTCGGTAGCAAGAATAGCTCAAGAACGAGGGCGTGAATAGATGAACCGCTGGTGAAAACAAACCACGATTTCACCAGGATTATAAATGGAAGACGACGCATGCGGCCGTCCATCGAGGAGACCTAACGCCAACGATAGATCCGCCGCACGTGTCGACCAAAATGAACCGTCGATACCACGCCGTCCACTACGCGGAAATCGAGGAGACGCCAGAATCATCTCACGCCACGCTGACCGGTCAATTCAAAGTCGCAAGTGGGACCCATGCTTCGGCCAACAAGTCATCTCTGGCGTAGCGACATTGAGGTCATCGATCGAAGCACCGATGTCATCAAAAGCTATACTAGCACCACTGCTCCATACCAGTACTCACTCGAATCTACGATTCAATAAATACTTGGGCTACCTATCGGGAGCGCCGCACCTCGACAAATGAGGACAAAATTATTTCTCCGAGTCCCACGTCGAGTTTACGACTCCACTACGGACTCGGGGCTACTCCCATAGGGAGGATGGATTTATGCATCCAAAATTTTCGAGTCTGCCGGACCTAATGATTGAAACAATGTTGAATCGAAAGTCTCCGAGTCACGACTCGAGCAGACACTTGGGGCTACTCCCATAGGAGGCTGGTCGCGCACCCTATGAAATCTTCGATCGCGATCTTCCGGATCCGCATGCAAAACTTTTGGCAACTCGCCCCAACAAAACGCTGAGTGAGCGACAATCTCCTTGGCCACCAAGCACCTCCAAGGTGATAAATGTTGATCTTTGCGTCTGCGACGCAAAGATAAGACCTACTGAGATCATCCGATGGCCTCGCAACGCACCGACTACGCCTCGCTAGTATGAACTGCATCAGGGTATGATGAAAAATCCCGACGGACGCGTTGGGTACACCAATTAAAATCACTGGAATTCCACTCCTATAAGTCCTCCGCGGCCTGAGTTGAATTACGCCAGCATATGTTCCAGGCCCGGGTTAAGGGAGCCCAACCTGAAGAAGATCGTGTTGTTTCGTCCTAAGGCAGTTAACTGACCCTGATCCGTCGGGTGAGTCAGGCACACGCATCAACAATCCCTACACACATATACTATTAACATATAGCTGCTCCCGAAGGATGGAAGAGTCCTCAGCCGAATCTACGATTCAACTGATCACTCGGGGGCTACTGACATGGTTATACCCTACGGCACGTAACTCAAAGATACCTAGTCTAGCCCAAGGAAGGCCCACGCAGACATATACCTGGCCCATGAAGATTTTCGGGTGGCCAAGGCCCATGACGTCTTCGGATCCTTGGAGAGCAAGACTAGAGGAGATAGGAAATTCAAAGGGGTAAAACCCTAGAACTTGTAACCGACTAGGACTACGCCCGGGACCTGCCTAAGTCTATATAAAGGCCAGGAGGGCACGTCCTAGGGCAACTCGACTCATACTTTCAGACACGCATCCACGCCAGATCAAATCAGACTCAGAACCTTCCGGTTCCAGTAATCAAAGAGCGTACAAGGTGAGTAGGGTTTTCCCCGGGGCCGAACACAGGTAAATCTCGTGTCCCCTGGTTGCTTGTCTGTTAACCGTGCCACGATCTCCAGCATCCCCATCTTCTCCAAAACCCAAGTCCATAACAATGGGCATTGACGAGATTAAACCTCGTCACCCAGCCATGAGAGGAGGGGGAGGAGTAGACTCAGGGACCCAAGGACCCCACTCAGGCGGCGGACCAGTGACCTCCTCCTCAGACTCATCCTCGGACCAGTGGCAGTTGTCGCGAATCCAATCATCCTTTGGAGCATGGATGAGCTAGTGACCGGAGAGCTAGGAATGTTGAGAGCGGTCATGATGGCCTTAAGGCCGAACATTGTGACGCTGATCTACATAGGCATGATACTCGCGGTCCTGGAGAAAGCAGAAAGTTTTCTTCACCTTCCCAAGCAGCTTCTTTGCCCAAGACGGCTGCCTCTGGAGAGACGGACCACCAGCACTAGAGCCCCCAGGAGCAGAGGAGGGACCACCAGCTTCCAAGAACAAGTGATTTCCCACAGTCTTCCAAGATGGACCCCCTCTTAATAGTACGGTGACCTAAAAACAACAACCGGAGAGAAAATAGGAGAAAACTAAAAGGCCACCGTCTTCAAGAGATCCCAAGAGATCATCCACTACAATAGAAGGAGACATCAACAACGTTTCCCCTGAAACTCAAGCGCACAATTAAAAACACAATTGGGATTATCATTAACACCAAAAATATCATGGGAAGATATAGTCCTTTCAATCTCCCCCTTTTTGGGGTTAGATGACAATCCCAAAGATTTGCGTAGAATCAAAGCAATCTTTGCAATGGACGGGACAAGGTCCCCCTGTATGTGTGCAAGGTAGAGTAAAACTCTAAGGACAAGACTGGCACACATACAAGGAGGCTCCCCCTACCAATTGCAAAGATAGCACAAGTGCAAAGTACAAGAAAGGATAGAGATCATACTAGAACCAACCAAATGTGGTGGAGACAAAAGGAGTAATAATAACAATAAGAGCTATGAGGCTCCACCACCGTATGCATGTGCTCATAAGATGACAACAAGATACCACACGCACGACATTGCATAAGATACCACAAAGATACCACATAGTCTCAAACATAACATGGTCCACAAGCACACATAAGTTCACAGACATAAAACCACAAGCACACAAATAAACTAGAGAGTTCGCGAGCAAGAAAAGATCAAAGGCAAGAACAAGCTCGCGACTCAACCCATGCAAATCCCATAGACAACCTAATAGACATCTTTCTCCCTCTTTGGCATCGAGACACCAAAACGGAAGAAAAGATCAATCTAATCGTCCCAGTGACATGGTTATACCCTACGGGTACGTAACTTCAGCATACCTAGTCCAGCCCAAGGAAGGCCCATGGCAGACATACGCTGGCCCATGAAGATTTTCGGGTGGCCAAGGCCCATGACGTCTTCGGATCCTTGGAGAGCAAGACTAGAGGAGATAGGAAATTCAAAGGGGTAAAACCCTAGAACTTGTAACCGACTAGGACTACGCCCGGACCCTAAGTCTATATAAAGGCCGGAGGGCACGTCCCTAGGGCAACTCGACTCATACTTTCAAGACACGCATCCACGCCAGATCGACCACAAGACCAGAACCTTCGGTTCACCGTAATCAAAGAGACAAGCAGAGTAGGGTTTTCCGGGGCCTGAACTCGGGTAAATCTCATGTCCCCCGGTTGCTTGTCCGTTAACTGCCATGATCTCCAAAGATCCCCATCTTCTCCAAAACCCAAGTCCATAACAATGGGCATTGACGAGATTAAACCTCGTCACCCAGCCATGAGAGGAGGGGGAGGAGTAGACTCAGGGACCCAAGGACCCCACTCAGGCGGCGGACCAGTGACCTCCTCCTCAGACTCATCCTCGGACCAGTGGCAGTTGTCGCGAATCCAATCATCCTTTGGAACAGTGACAGAGCTAGTGACCGGAGAGCTAGGAATGTTGAGAGCAGTCATGATGGCCTTCTGGCGCTGAACATTGTGACGCTGATCTACATAGGCATGATACTCGCGGTCCTGGAGAAAGCAGAAAGTTTTCTTCACCTTCCCAAGCAGCTTCTTTGCCCAAGACGGCTGCCTCTGGAGAGACGGACCACCAGCACTAGAGCCCCCAGGAGCAGAGGAGGGACCACCAGCTTCATCTCGGGCCTTCTTGAGTTCAACTTCCTTTTCTTCTTGAGAATGAAGCTTTTGGTGCTTACTCACACGCAGCTTCTTCTCCTCATGAATGGTGATGTTGTCTTCAGGAAAGCGAGTGCCAGTCGTCTCAAGCCACTTGTGATTGATGAGAGTCTGAATGAAGGGAGCATAGATGCAGGAGCGCTTTTCAATAATATCTTGCCACAACTCTGAGTAGATGAAGTGCATAACATCCATGGGACTATCAGAGTCACGGTGGAGATAAGTCTGATGCATGAGGTCAACCTGATAGCCATGGAGCTGATCAAAGTTACCAGCCTTGGGAGAGATGGTGTTCACGTACACCCTGAGCATGATGTCGAAAACTGGCAGCAGATGATTCACAAACCCAACAGTTCCCCACCCTTCAATGTAAAGAGGCTCCAGGACCTCAGGATCAGCAGCTTCGGGACCATGAACACGCCAACCATTTGCCCCGCGGCCAGGCTGAAGGGGATAGCCAAGAAGCTCAAAGAACTGCACCAAGTGGCGGTAAGAAACACGCCCCTAGTCATCCACTTCAACACACCTTCAGTAGAGGACTGCATGTGAATAAACAGAGTTGAGTAAAACTGAGCAATAGCATTCATATCAAAGTTCTGACGGTGCTCCATGAGAGGAATCAGCCCAAACTTCTGGCAAATATCAAGAGCCTCGCCAAAGTATGCATGCTTCTCTTCCATGTGAGTCACATTGATGTACTTTTGAGGAGCAACCACGAACTTCTTCTTTGTTGCATAGATTTCAGCAAATATCTGTTCTTGACGGCAGTTGTGGAAGTGAGGGTCCAAGTAAAGACGGTCACGAGCCACGAGGTAGGGATCCGTACGCCTGAATGCAGAGTAAGCTTTCTGAGACCATTTGGAAATCTTGGCTTTGGTCATGTCGGGCCCAAAGAAGAAGGGCATTCTCGAAAGAGCAGCCTCTTCCTTCAAGAAGAAGACGGCAAGCAGCAGCAGCCTTCTGACGACTAGTCTAAGTGGTTGGACGCATAACCTCAACATCTTCTTCATCAATCTCAGGAGGAATGACAGAGGATGGTCGACGGGTACGCTTGCCTTGGCGAGTAGCTCCCTGCCCTGAGAAGAAAGCACAAGAATAGGGAGGGAAGGTGGGGTAAGTGCACAAGTTCGGAAGAGGAAACAAAAGAAATAGATTGGAAAAATACAATCAGGAAAAAGTTGCATTGTTGCCGGAACTTCCGGTGAAAATGGTCCACCGGAAGTTCCGGTCGTGGCTCACCGGAAGTTCCGGTGAGGCCACGAACTGACGGTTCCAAACAACAGTTCACTAGATCTAGATCTAAAAGCCACAGGTGCAAAGATTTTCAAGAGTGTATTAGACCAATCTACTCTAGCATGATACCCTAGGCCTACCAAGATCTCCCAACAAGTTCTAGCCAAAGAACTAGCCTAGACATCGTGTTCCCTAACTCAAGCCATGGTGAGAGAGCAAGATCTCCATTAATGGAGGGAGTTGAGGGCAAATACCAGAGTCCATGGCGGGAGATCGAGGTGGGGAAGGTTCCCACGGAGAAGATCTGCGGAGGAGTGGCTGGAGACGAAGGGGCCGGAGCACCTTCGCGGAGAGGTCTTCGCCGGCGGCTGCTCCAAATAGAGGATGGGTCTTGGGGGAAAAAGGAAGAAGATCCCGTTTTCCCACAGGGCCCACCTTATATAGGACAGGGAGCACCACCGGAAGTTCCGGTCAGGGACTGGAAGTTCCGATGGACCGGAAGTTCAGTGTCGTGAACACGTTCGCCTGTGTCGCCAAGTGGTTCGACGAACAACCACCGATCGAAGTTTGACATCGACCGAAGTTCCGACGCCAGGAAGACCTTCTCAGGTTCGGAAGATAACAAGGAAGAACTTGTGCAGGGAATAGAGAGGGCTTGAGGAAAGGAGATGCTTAGGATAGAGAGCTCAAACTGTGAAGAACCAAAGCCAACAAAAGCCTAGAAAAACACAAAAAGGTCAAAGACACAAATAAAAACGGGTCGGTGGCCGAGGCCACCTTATATAAGAGTAAATGGCTTGACACCGCGAAGATATATCTTGGGTTCATTACCAACACTCATCATGAAGCTCAAATGGTCTCCTTTAGAGACTATAGAGTATGAAAATTTTAATGTGCGCATAATAGGGATAGCGTTTGTTCATAAGAGGAACTACACTCCCCCTAAATCCATGCCTACATCCAAACAAGATACATATTGAGACACGGGTAGGTGTGCAAGATTTCAAGCTGGGACGATTAGATTGATCTTTTCTTCCTTTTTGGTGTCTCGATGCCAAAGGGGGAGAAAGATGTCTATTAGGTTGTCTACGGGATTTGCATGGGTTGAGTCGCGAGCTTGTTCTTGCCTTTGATCTTGACGAGCTTGACCTTGGGGAGAGCCGTGACCTTGAGGAGGAGCCCCATCTTAGGGAGGTTGATGAGGTTGATGAAGAGCTTGTCCGTGGGAGGTGCCTTGAGGAGAAGCCCCATCGTGGGGAGGTTGATGTTGTTGATGAAGAGCTTGATGTTTGGAGCTTGGAGAGTCATGAGCATGGGAAGCTTCGGAAGAGCTTGAGGGAGCTTGTGCCAAAAAAGTAGGTCCTTGAGGGGCAAGATGATCTTGTGAAAGTGAGGGCTCCACTTGAGTAGAGCTTGGTCCTTCTCCTTTGTCCATAAGGGGATCCTCAATGGGGAGGTGGAAACCCACACCCATTCTTCTTATGGCCTTAGGAGGAATTTCATCACTTGGATCACAAACACCATCTTGCCTAACAAGAGATTCATGATTTTCATCAAACTTCACGTTGCTCGTTTCTTAAACTCTTCCATTGGATTTGTTGTAGACTCTATAAGCATGGGACTGATTTGAGTAGCCAACGAAAATTCCTTCTTGAGCCTTGGATTCAAACTTGGACAAACGAACTCCTTTCTTGAGAATGTAGCACTTGCAACCAAACACCCAAAAGTAGCTAACATTAGGCTTTTTCCGGGTGAGAAGTTCATAGGGGGTCTTGTTCTTTTTCTTGCGGAGATAAAGCCGATTGGTTGCATGGCAAGCAGTGGAGATGGCCTCGGCCCAAAAGTTGTATGGAGACTTGAACTCGGCTAGCATAGACCGAGCCGCATCCATCAAAGTGCGATTCTTCCTTTCGGCAACCCCGTTTTGTTGAGGGGTATAGGAAGTGGAGTATTGATTCTTGATTCCTTCATCACTAAGAAACTCATCCAAGGTATAGTTTTTGAACTCGGTGCCATTGTCACTTCGAATTGAGAGAATAGTTGCATTGTGCTTCCGTTGAACCTCATTAGCAAAATCGATGACTGTTTGTTGAGTCTCACTCTTGTACTTGAAAAAGAACACCCAAGTGTACCTTGAGAAATCATCCACAATAACCAAGCAATACTTCTTGCCTCCAAGGCTATCATGAGAGGGTGGACCAAAGAGATACATATGCAAGAGCTCCAAACACCTCTCGGTAGTGATTTGATTGAGTGCTTTTGTTCTTCAAACGGAAGGAGAGCTTGGATGAACTTCCTCTTCATAAACTTGTCATCAACATAGTGGGCCCCAAGGTCCCTCATAGTGGAACAAAGGACCTTAAGGCACCTATACATGTCTTCAGGGGTCTCATCATCTTGCATTGCGAAACCATCGCACTCGTTGTTGATTTCATCAAACTTGGAGCTTTGGATGCTTGCATTCCCAACAAAGAGCTCGGTGAGTTGATCCCAAGCTCCCTTGGCGGTGTCGAATTGGCGAATGTGAGCAAAATCCTTTGGAGTCAAGGCCTTTTGAATCATTCCCAAAGCTATGGCATTGAGTTACTTGTCCACCACTTCACCTCGTGTCAACTTATTTGGGTCATATGGAGATAATCCATCCTCCACAATCCTCATTAACTCAACAGAAGAGCTGGAAATATGTGAGCGCATTAGATATTGCCAATTGGCGAAATTAGAAGTATCTAGCATGGGTGGTGCTCCTTGAGGTATAATGTGTGGCATGGGAATGGGTGGATCCGGAGTGTACTTCGGCGGTGGGGGTACCGCCGAGTAGCCTTTCCTCCATTTTCCTCTTTGGAAGTTGGGTTCTCGGGCTCCTCGATGTTCTCACTTGGAACCTTGGTAGAGGTTTGAGCAACAAAACCAAGTCCCAAGTGAGTGGTAGCAGCCGCGGGAGTTACCGGGCGACATCAGAATGTGGAGGAACCTCGGTGGGTTGGGGTGTGTCAAGAGCAACCATGGGGTTTGGCTTGAGAGACTGCAAGATAGTCATCATTTCCTCGAACTTGGACATCATGGACGACTCCAATTGCTTGAGGTCATCCATAGTGGCCAAGTTCTTGGATTTTTCGGTTTCACTACCCCCTTCGTCGGCCATAGTATCTTAGGCGGTAAAGCCCGAAATAAGAGCCTTGGCTCTGATACCAATTGAAAGTACCGACTTGATACGACTAGAGGGGGGTGAATAGGCGTCTACCCAATTTTAATTTGTTTCTAACTTGTAAGCTCAACGAGAAGGAATGTTATCTAGAGATGCAACTAAGTGCACAACCTAAATGCAAGAAAAAAAACACCAACCACAAAAACGGTAAATAGCAAGAAGTAAAGGAAGGGAACAAATTAACCGGAGCGGGGACACGGAGATTGTCGTGGGAATGGTCACGGCAGATGCTGCAATCGGCAGCGAGTAGTAGAACGAGGGGCAAGGGCGGCCAGCCATCTGCGGTGCGAGATGAGGGCAGAGACACAGGGTTTTACCCAGGTTCGGCCCCCCAGAGGGTAAATACCTACTCCTGTTAGATTGTATTATGGAGGTGGTACAATGGGCGAGCTCGGCGGCTAGGCGGCGAGTCGCTTGGGTGTATGATGGAACGTATCTCTACACGCCCTGCAGGGAGGTTTATATAGGCTCACCTCCCCTAGGGTTACATATCTCAACCGAGTCAGTTAAGGCTTCGGCACTCGTTTAACCTAATCCGCCTGGGCCTATCTACTCGCCTGGGCCTTCAACTTCCAGTCGCTTGGATCCACGCTGGGCTTTGATCCAGTCGCCGTCTTGCAGGCCCACTCGTCGGTTCTTGGGCCAGTCGGAAACGTCCTGCTGGGTATACCCCGGTAGGCACATCCCCATCAGTAGTCCCCGAGGCCGTCGTCGATTAGGCATAAGTGGCTGCTGGCAGTCGGAGTATACGGCTTCAAAGTAGACATCCATTCGAATCATCGGCGGTCTCCTGTATAAAGTAGAAAACTAGTCATCCAGGTCGCAGCTTTGGCGAGTCGAGTCGGCGAAACACCGCCGTAGTGATCGGGTCGGCGAGCCGAGTGGCTGAAGTTGGACCGTTAACGTGGTCAAACTAGCCGTTGGGGTAATCCAACGGTAACTTTTGGCGTAATCATCGCGCGATAACGGTTCCCTGATTTGGCGGGTAACAACCGCTATATAAGGGGAATGGCAGGCGATCAGAGAACCGTCTTCTCGCCATTCCCTCTGATTGCACGCACTTTCGCCTCCCTTCGCATCGCGATCCAGCCGACCAGAAACCCTCCGACCCTCCACAAATTCTTCTGCCATGGCCCTCTCCACCGAACCTTGGGGTAGATCCAAGTGTACGAGGGCGCAACTGGCTTCCTTTGAGGAGGCCGGGATCCTGCGAGCCGGCTGCTGGCGCATCCCCGCGGCCGGAGAGGTGACCCCGAGCCCGCGAGAGAGAGAATTCATCTGCTTCACCAGTCATATAGAACGGGGGCTAGGATTCCCCACGTCCCTGTTCTTCTGGCGCTTCTGTGCCTACTACGGGATCCAACCATCGAATCTGGGTCCTCACAGCATCGAGCAGCTCGCCATCTTCGTGGCGTTCTGCGAATGCTACTTGGTCTGCCGGCCCTACTTCCCTCTATGGCAAGATCTGTTCCACGGACGGATCAACCGCGAGGAAGCGGGCGGCCCAATGCTTGTCGCGGGCGGCTTGACCTTCCAGTTGAAGTCGAAGGCTTCGTTCTTCGACTTGATGCTGCCCGCCAAAGCGGCGAGCGACTGGAAAAAATCTTGGTTCTATGTTGCCGAGGCGAGCCCGGAGGGCGAGACGGCGATCCCACGGTACTCCGCCGACCGGTCCGAACCGCGCCATATTCAAGCCGGCAAGCTCCCCAGCGACCAGCGGATGGTTGTGGACGAGATGCTCCATACCATCCGCGGTCTGAAGAAGAAGGGCCTCCAGACGATAAACTTGTACAACTGCTGGCTCGGGCGGCGGCTCGTTCCGCTGGCTCGGCGCGAGCACTACATGTACCAGTACGCCGGCCGGGAGGACTCGACGAAGTCCTGCCTCGCTGAATGGAAGCTCGAGGACTACACCGCAGCATTGAAGAAGATCACCCAGGCGGTGTACCTGGACGCCTGTGGGGTCGCTTCACACCGCAGCGCCCAGCCCCAATGGTAATCACCACTGCTCGTTCGCGATCGTGATTTTACCGCGGTCATTCTAATTTCATCTTGCATTCATTGCAGCTATTCCAAGTGGTGGAAGGATGGCTCCCGCCTTCGGAAGACAAGAATTCGAGCTCGTCCGTCCAGGACATGGGCGAGTCGCCTCCCGCCAAGGGCGACACCAGGAGCGATGAGAGTGACAGCGACGACGAGTCCGAGGAGGAGGTCGCCCCACTGGTCCGCAAGACCATGGGCGTCACGTGAGCTTGAGGCGAGCAAAGCCTCGGCGTCATGATGACGACGAAGAACTTCCAGAACCCACCTCGCCAAAGCTACTCCATCAAGAAGAAGACGAAGAAGGAGAAGGCGAAGGCCCTCCAAGAGGAAGACGGCCGATGAAGCCGACTCGCCACTTTTCGTGAGCAGCTCGGCGCCCCAGCCCGGCGAAGGACGAGGCGCCACCGACGGCAACCTCCCTGGACATAGCCACTGTTGAGGTGCCACTGGCTTCGATGCCTCCGCCATTCTCCCCAGCTTCTGGGCTGGGGGATGCTCCGGCTGCGGCGGCTTCGCCTCGCAAGGAAGCTCCTGCCGAAGATGTTCCAGAGGCTCCCGTTGCAGCTTCGACGACGAAGAAGCCATCCGTGTCATGGGCACGCGACGTCCTGGAGATGGGGCTCAGCCGACCGGCCCGAATCTGGAGAAGCCGGCGGCCTCAAGACAGGCTATGCTTCATTCCATGCCAAGTGAGTTTGCTCACCTACCTTTGTCTTTCATAGCAGCTTGAATTATCTTGCTTACGTGATTGATTCTGGACCGGAGTGAAGAGGATGGGCCACCCGACCGTGGCTAAGGTGCCACCCATCGTCGTGAGGAGGATCCTTCCCGTAAGGAAGGCGACGAGGTCGTCCCTACGGATGGCGGCAAGAAGGCCAAGGCGATGATGTCGCCACGATCTCGAAGATACGGTCGCGCCGTCGAACCCGCAATGAGGCGGCGCATCCACGGCGAGGGCGCTCCCTCGAGCGGCCGAGCCGACCTCCTTTGGTGCGGGTGCTTCCATCGCGACATTCCCGCGCTTCATGACCAAAGCGGCCGCAGCGAATGGAACTTCGCCCTCGAGTCGTGCACCTGGGGTCGCCGATGCGGAAGTCGAGCAACATCGTGGGCACACGCCAGTTCTCCTCGCGTCCGTGGATGCGATACAACTTCATGGCATGCTTGGCGCAGCCATCCAGGTATGTCCAGTCCCCGAGGATCAGGTCGGTGTATTTGCAGCGGTCTGATTCTTTTGGTGTATAATTGTTATTTTCCGCGTCTAGTCCCCGAGTGCGCACTCGCTGAATTTCAGCGGGTGGGCACTTAGGAATTTTTTGATTGTTACCCTCGAAGTGCGCATCGCTGAATTTCAGCGGTGGGCACTTAGGAATTTTTGATTGTTACCCTCGAGTGCGCATCGCTGAATTTCAGCGGGTGGGCACTTAGGAATTTTTGATTGCCGGTCCGAAAAGCGCTTCGCTGAATTTCAGCGGGTGGGCGCTGAGGATGTTGCTTTGATTAACTGTTTGAACAATGTGCAGGGTCTGCAACGTGAATCAGCTGACCGATTGGAAGCGAAGAACCACGCGGAGAAGGAACTGGCAGCCATCCAAGAGGCGAATAGGGGGCTTCAGGCGGTTGCCGCGAAGCCGTCCAAGTGGCTAGAATGGCGGGGGCCGGGCGCTTCCTCCTGGTGGCGCATTCTCGCAAATCGTGCGCTTGGCCACGCGGGCCGGGTCGTTTTTGTCGTCGAAGTTCAGGGCGCGCCCCTGAACGGTGGGGTTCAGGCGCGACCTGATCCGTTGCTGATGGTAGCGCGATAGTTCTGCCGCACACCGCCGAGGCGAAATTTTTCGCGCTCGGCTTGCTCCTTGCGCATCGCCTCCGCAAGTTTCAGGCGGAGTTCCTTGACCTCCGTTGCCGTGGCATTAGGAGGGATTGGGGTGGAAAGGGGTCCTCCGGCGGCTCGGTGCCGGTCGCCATGTAGGTCGCGGCGTGGCGACCAGTTCCGTCGCGGAGGTCGGCGGAGTTTTCCGACCCGGAGTCGAATTCGAAGATCCCGAGGATGGAGGGGTCCTCGAAGTCTCCCACGTTGGAGACCTGGATGATGGAGCCCGCAGGAGAAGCCGCGGTAATGGACCCAGCGAGTGACGCCGGGGTCGCCGAGTCGGCGTCGTCGTTGAGGGCCGCGTCTTCTGCGGCACCGAAGTTTTCGCGGCGTGGGCCGAGTTGTACTCGGAGGCGAGGCGATGGATCGTGCGGATCTAGCTCTCGGAGAGCCAATCGCGTGGCGGCGACTCGCGGATGCGAGCCGAGTCCTCCGAGACGATGACGTCGGTGAGGCCGACGAAGAGGTTGATCGTGCCGACCGGCAGGATCACGCTGTGCGTGACGGGTCGCGCCGCCGGGACGTAGCTGCTCGGCAAGATTTGGAGCATCTCGCTGATCGCTATCATGCGGCCGGTGGCAACCATATCGTTGATGGGCAGATTGGATCTCGCCGTAGAACACCGGCCAGGCCCCACGGTGGGCGCCACTGTCGTGGGAATGGTCACGGCAGATGCTGCAATTGGCAGCGAGTAGTAGAACGAGGGGCAAGGGCGGCCAGCCATCTGCGGTGCAAGATGAGGGCGGAGACACAGGGTTTTACCCAGGTTCAGCCCCCCGGAGGGTAAAGACCTACTCCTGCTAGATTGTATTATGGAGGTGGTACAATGGGCGAGCTCGGCGGCTAGGCGGCGAGTCGCTTGGGTGTATGATGGAACGTATCTCTACACGCCCTGCAGGGAGGTTTATATAAGCTCACCTCCCCTAGGGTTACATATCTCAACCGAGTCAGTTAAGGCTTCGGCACTCGTTTAACCTAATCCGCCTGGGCCTATCTACCCGCCTGGGCCTTCAACTTCCAGTCGCTTGGATCCTCGCTGGGCTTTGATCCAGTCGCCGTCTTGCAGGCCCACTCGCCGGTTCTTGGGCCAGTCGGAAACATCCTGCTGGGTATACCCCGGTAGGCACATCCCCATCAGAGATGAAATTCCCGTAGTTCACTCTCAAGGAGCTACGTATATGTTGGAGAGGTGTCGGGGCCACATAAGGTCACCCGAGCGCCACAAAGGCCTCACCTTCTTCTCCGGTGAGCTCCCCCACAAAGGAGGCCTCACAATCAACTAACCGGTGACCTTGAAGGCGCCAACCGAAACCTTTACACCAAGGTTGAGGGGGAGGCTCCACAACTCAACTGGAGGCCCTCAACGACACCTCGAAGCTTTACAACACAAGCCTTAGCTCCGAGGATGCCCTACACCGTCTAGGGTTTCAAGAAACCCAAGAGCAACAAGATCCACAAAGGATGGGTGGGGGAAATCAAATCTTCTTTGGTGGAAGTGTAGATCTAGGTCACCTCCCTCACCTCTCAAAAGATCAAGTCATTTGATTGGCTAGAGAGAGATCTAGTGAGGTGAAGCTCAAGCATTAATGGAGGAGAGAGAAAAAATTGAGAGAGGATGGGAGGAAGAAGAGGGGTGCCTTAAATAGGCCCCCTCGCGCTGAAGCGTTACAGCCCCCGCGACCTCACCGGAAGTTCCGGTGAGAGGCCTTAAGTTCCACCTAGCCTGGCTCCAACGGTCATCAGACCGTTGACGCCCGCTCCAGAAGCGCAACCGAAAGTTCCGGTCAAAACAGATCGAAAGTTACGGTGAACTTCCGACGCAAGTTCCGACCAAGTTCCGGCAAATAGAACACTTCAAAACAGAAGGTTACTGAGCCACCACCGGAACTTCGAGCGGAACTAGGGCGGAATTTCTAGGTCACGAACCGAATCTGTCCGGAAGTTCCGGCGTCTGGGCGGAAGTTCCGCTCAGGACCTTTTGGCAGGACAAGTTCCGATGCAAGTTCCAGCCCAAGTTCCGGAAAATAGAACGCTTCATACAGAAGGTTACTGATTCACCACCGGAACTTGGGGCGGAACTAGCGTCGGAACAAAGCTTAGAACAGCCCGCAGAAAAAGCCTGAGCGGAACTTCCGGCGCCAGGTCGGAAGTTCCGGTGAGACATAGAAGGCTCCAACAGAACAGGAACACGCTCTCTCATGGAATAGTGGGATGGCTATGGCGGTGCATATAGGTTTGTGCAAGAACAAGTGATTTCCCATAGCCTTCCAAGATGGACCCCCTCTTAATAGTACGGTGACCTAAAAACAACAACCAGGGAGAAACTAGGAGAAAACTAAAAGGCCACCGTATTCAAGAGATCCCAAGAGAGCATCCACCACAATAGAAGGAGACATCAACAACGTTTCCCCTGAAACTCAAGCGCACAATTAAAAACACAATTGGGATTATCATTAACACCAAAAACATCATGGGAAGATATAGTCCTTTCACCACCCATATGTTGCATATCCTCTACGAATTACCAATTAATATGCACGCTACGAGGATAACAGCCACGACCTGCACATCCGGCTACATGCGAGAGGAAAAAGATACAGTTGACTTCTCTGTCCCATTCCAAATCTCATGGCTAATGTGTAATATACGGCGCTAGAATCACAGATGTCAGGGGTTATTAAGTCCCTAATTAATCATCCTTGTTGCAAATAGAACCCTAAGTTCTATTGCTCCATTATATCATCACTTAGGATGATATCTATGATTTCTTTATTTGTGAAAATAATATTTTCTTTCTTTGGAGTATATATGATAACACACAATTTGCAAATACTTTGATAATGACTCTTCAAAGGATATGATCAAGTGATGAACTTGCCTTGTGATTGCAAGGTAGTGAAGTATGATGCTTGCACTGGACCTTGAGCTTCTATGTCTACAAAAACATCATTATTGCCCGGTAAGGACAATATTTAAAGAAGCAAAATGATTATGCAAAGTAATGTAATGCATTATTTAATTTTATGTGTATTCTCCCCCATTATTTAAAATTTAAGAATTCTTTTTAATAATAAAGAATTTATAAATATTAATTTTTAATATTTATTGAATATTGTCTTTTTTATTTAAAATCCTTTTATTTGAATTTTATTAATTTTAATAATTCCTTTAAGAATTATCATTTATATATCAAAAATTATTATTAAATATTTGTTTAGTATTTTTCTTAAATACTAAAATATTAATCTATAATGAAAGCGATTTTTATTTATTTTTATCAGCTTTCAATAATTTTGTAAAATTCAGTAAGGAATATTTATACTACAAAATTCTTAATAAAATTTATGTCTAAAATTTTATTTATTAATTTATTTGGATAGTTTTGGATTATTGTGAATCCAAAAATATTTTATTTGTAATTTTTGGATTTTTATTTTATTTTCTAGAATTTATTTAAGTTTAGGGGCATTTTGGTCTTTTCCTATTTATTAAAATTAGCCTTTAGGTAAATGGGCTGCATGTTTGGTTTATTGGGCCCTTGTGGCCCAATAGGATAGAACCAAAACCACACCCCGAATGGGTTTTGGCCTAGTCGAGCCCACTCCCTCTGTCACTTGCTCGATTTCACCTCTATCCTCTTCTCCTCGATCCCGTGGTCGATGGCGTCGCCGTCGTGCTTGGCTCGCCGCCGTGGTCCTCCCAGGCCGCTGCTGTGATGCAGGGCGAGGTTGTCGACCACGCGCTACCCTCCTGACCAATTCAATTTGGCTATGCATCTTTCCTGTGGCCAAACTAGCCTCATCCCGAACCCTAGGGTTTGGGGTGATGCGGTTGCTGTCGCCGCCGTTGCTGCCATGTGCTGTGGTGGTGCTCCTCACCTCCAGGCTTGGCTATGGTTGCTGCCATGGCATGGTGTGGGTTGCAGCTCCCCCCTTGGGGGTGCTCCCCATGCCGCCGTGTTCGTCGACGAACCTCTGCTTCCTCTTCTAATCTACAACGAGGACCACAGGTGAGTTGATCCTTTGGTTTTTCCCCGTGCCTCTACCTCCTCTGAGTTCATGTGTATGTAACTAGTGGCCATCCCTCATTAGGGTTCATCTCTGTTCTAGAGTTCTTCCCTGGTTCTAGGATTCATCCCTATTTGTGCTTGTAAGATGATGGTTTGATTTGGTAGTGATGACTGGTGAAGATTGAGCTCACTGCATTTCAGTGCTTTCTGTCATGATTTGATTATCTAATGATATTCTTGATCTGTTGCTGGTGATTTAGTGGTTTTTCTTATAACTGGTGACAAAGCTTGGTTAAGCTGATGATTTAACTGTGAAACCTGGTTAATTAAGTTGAGGCTTAGTGAATTTCTCTACTGTTAGTACTCCAGTACTGATAGTAGCACTGTCAGTGGAGATGTGCAGATGGAAGTTACTTAGTTTCTTACAGTAACATTTTGCACACATGTAAACCTGATCCTGATTCCTGATTATTCCTTCCAGGAAGATGATAGTTATTAATTTATTGGTTTATTTATGAAAGGTTAATGATTGTTGGCTTGTTTTAGAATAGTTCCTTGTGACACCATCCTAGGATGGCACACAAGTAGTGATTCTATAGCTGGGCTTTTACTTAGCAGTTCTTAAGATTGGATGTCTGTTAAAATAAATTGTAAGCTTCCTTCTTTAAAAGATAAATGCCTATGATGTTGGTCTGAGGCTTAGGAATTAAATTCCTATCCTACTGTCCCTTATAGATATGCTTAAGTATCAAGGTTGTTCACTGAACCTTGGATCCTAGTGGGATAAAATGATTAGTTTGCCTGCAGCTTATTCTTGGTGCATATAGTTTATAAAATCTGAGGTGCTACTCCATCATGAGATGTGCCCAAATTTTATATGCTATTTGAGAACATTTTGGAATATATGAGTTGTTTATTATTACCAGGACCTATGATGCTGGTCTGAGGTCCTGGTGGATTTGGTAGGGCTTATTACTGGCCTTTATATTTCAAACTTCCACTATGATAGGTTCACCCCACTTGGGTGATCACTGAGAGGTTTAACTTGTAAAACACCACATGCTTTTCTGTTGGACTAGGATGAACAAAATATATGGGTGTTTTATGATACTCACCACACTTGGGTGTTGTTGGGGTTGCAAGTGGTGAATCTTGTGGCTAGCTTGATCTGGTGCTCCTCATGGTATTTCCAGTTCTTGAACCTGTCCCTATTCTAGCTCTCCACCTCCTGGTCCTGGTGGCTTGATCTTGTCCTTGCTATCAACCTGATCTACCCCCTCCTTATGTCACCATTTTTGGTGATGTGATCCAAGTTTTTTATTGGTGTGATCTTGCTTGGCTTTGATTTGGTTTAGCTGGGCTGTTGTTCTTGGTGTGTATGAACAAGGAAATGGTGTGGGGATGCCTCCCACGACTGTGTTGATAGTTTTGTGTGCGTGGAGCTGTTGCTGTGGTGCTGACAGCACACACCATGCAGTTTGGTGTGTGTGTGTTGCGTGTGTGCCTGCTGCACACCTTGTGGATATGCTCTGATTATGAAGTTACTTTTATCTAGTTACATTTTACTTGGCTGGTGAAACTTGCCCCTCCTTGCTCTTTATTTGACTTGTGGTTTGAAATTATTCTTTCATATTGGTGAAACTTTCCCATTAAATAATTTACTCAATGATGAACCTTGAACAGTGCAACTCACTGTCAAATCTGAGAGTAAAATAATTTTAATCCTTAACTTTCTTTCTTTTTAGTTTATGTTTATTTTGCAGGTACCAGACTTGAAGATCAAGACTTTAGTTTAGATTTTCTTTTCTTTATAAAATATTCACTTGTAATATTTCTTTCATTCTTTTGTAATTTTATTTTTATTCTTTTGTAATAAAGATTGTACTATTATTCAATAAATAAAGATTCTTCTTTTGTCTCATGTACTATTGTAAAGACTCCAATAAGTTACATTTTGTAACTCATTTATTGAATAAGTTAATATTCATTTTATTGATTATTTTCTTTCATTTAAAGTTTGAGTTATTATTTGTTAACTCTTGATTAAATAAAATTACTCAAACCTAATTCTAAATCCTTCTATATTATAAATCCAACATTCAAATTTCATTTCCCAAAACATACTAATCCACAAAGATCATATCAAAGTCTATCACAATCATTCTCCAAGACTATTCCTAATCTTAAAGAGTGAAAGAAACTTTGATCACTTTAGTTTTTTTTATTTGGCGAAAAATTTACCCACATTTTTTACAGATGAATGCATGCTATTTCATAGATTCCTAAATCTACCCTTCGTTGGTTCCTAAATGCTGGGATGTCACAATCCTCATAGACTTTAGCTTCGCTGCCGGTGAGAAAGTCTCATCATAGTCAACTCCTTGAATTTGTCGAAACCCTTTTGTGACAAGTCGAGCTTTATAAACAGTGACATTACCATCAGCATTTGTTTTCTTCTTGAAAAACCATTTGTTCTCAACATGGATCCAAAGTCCATACTTGGTTTTCATACATGGATCCAATCTCGGATTTCATGGATTCTTGCCATTTATTGGAATCTGGGCTCATCATCGCTTCCTCATATTTCACAGGGTCGTCGGTGTTGTCCACCAATACGACACTCATAACGAGATCATACCAATCGGGAGTGGTATGAGTTCTCGTTGACCTGCGAGGTTCCATAGTAACTTCAACCATAGTTTCATGATCAACATCATTAGCTTCCTCTCTTATTGGTATAGGCGCCACATGAACTTGTTCCGGTGTTGCACTACTCTCAAATCCGAGACAAGGTTCAACAACCTTGTCAAGTTCTACTTTCCTTCCAGTCACTTCTTTCGAGAGATATTCCTTCTCTAGAAAGGATCCATTCTTGGCAACAAATATTTTGCCCTCGGATCTATGATATAAGGTATACCCAATAGTTTCCTTCGGGTATCCTATGAAGACGCATTTTTCCGCTTTGGGTTCAAGCTTGTCGGGCTGTAACTTCTTTACATAAGCTTCGCAACCCCAAACTTTAAGGAACGATAATTTAGGTTTCTTCCCAAACCATAATTCATACTGTGTTATTTCAACGGATTTAGATGGTGCACTGTTTAAAGTGAATGCGGTTGTTTCTAATGCATAACCCCAAAATTATAGCGGTAAATCTGTAAGTGACACCTTAGAACGAACCATATCTAAGAGACTTCAATTACGACGTTCGGACACACCATTATGTTGTGGTGTTCCCGGCAGTGTCAATTGTGAAAGTATTTTGCATTTCTTCAAATGCTCGACAAACTCGTAACTTAGATATTCACCTCCACGATCAGATCATAGAAACTTAATATTCTTGTTACGTTGATTCTCTACTTCACTTTGAAATTCCTTAAATTTCTCGAAAGTTTTGGACTTATGTTTCATGAAATAGATATACCCATATCTAGTCAAGTCATCCGTGAAAGTAAGAACATAACGATAACCACCGCGCGATACTACACCAATTAGGGGCCACACATCGGTATGTATGATTTCTAATAAGTCCGTAGCTCGCTCCATCATACCAGAAAATGGAGTCTTAGTCATTTTACCCATCAGACATACTTCGCATCTTTCAAGTGATTCGAAATCAAGTGATTCAAGAAGTCCATTAGAATGGAGTTTCTTCATACGCTTCACTCCAATGTGACCAAGACGACAGTGCCACATATAGGTCAAGTTATCGCTCAATTTCAAACGTTTAGCTTCAATGTTATTAATATGTGTATTACTACAATCGAGATTCAACAAGAATAGACCATCTATTAAAGGTGCATGCGCATAAAACATATTAATCATATAAATTGAACAACCATTATTCTTGGACTTAAACAAGTAACTGTCTCGCAATAAACATGATCCAGATATGATGTTCATGATCAACGCAGACACCAAATAACAATTATTTAAGTATAAAACTAATCCCGGTGGTAGATGAAGAGGTAGTGTGCCGACCGCGATCACATCAACCTTTGATCCATTTCCAACGCGCATCATCACCTCATTCTTCGCTAGTTTCTGTCTATTCTACAGCACCTGTTTCGAGTTACAAATATGAGCAACCGAACCAGTATCAAATACCCAAGCACTACTACGACTACTAGTGAGATACACATCAATAACATGTACATCGGATATACCTTTCTTCTTGATGTTGCCGTTCTTCAAATCCGCCAAGTACTTAGGGCAATTCTGCTTCCAATGACCTTCTCCCTCGTAGTAAAATCACTCAGTATCAGGCTTAGGCCCAGCCTTGGTCTTCTTCACCAGGGCGGTAACTTTCTTACCGCCCTTCTTGAAGTTTCCCTTTTTCTTAGACTTGCCTTGCTTCTTGAATTTGGTGGTCTTATTGACCATCAACACTTGGTGCTCTTTCTTGATCTCCACTTCCGCAGACTTTAACATGAAGAAGAGTTCAGGCAACGACTTGTCCATGTTTTTCATATTGTAGTTCATCACAAAGTTCTAGTAACTTGGTGGTAGTGATTGGAGGACACGGTGAATCCCCGAAGCATTAGGAATCACTATACCCAAACTTTGGAGCTTACTTGCGTACCCAGACATCTTAAGCACGTGCTCACTGACGGAGCTGCCCTCTTCCATCTTGCAGTTAAAGAACTTTTCAGAAGCCTCATAACTCTCAACTGTCGCGTGAGCCTCAAATATTATTTTGAGTTCACAGACAATATCATGTGGGTCAAAGTTCTCAAACCTTTTCTGAAGCTCCGATTCCAAACAATACAATATAGCACACTGAACTGTGGAGTACTGATTCTTCCGGGCGAGGAAAACATTCTTCACCTCATCGGTAGCATCAGCTGCAGGTGGGTCACCCAACGGTGCATCTAGCACATAGGTCAAATTACCAGCATTGAGGACAATCCTCAAGTTGCGGAACCAATCCGCGAAGTTGCTTCCATTGTTTTTCAACTTTTCTTTCTCTAGGAACGCATTAAAATTGATGGTAGGGGCCGCCATTGATCTACAACATATTTGCAATAGTTTAGACTAAGTTTATGACAAATTGTTGGGCCATAAAACAGAACTTTTCCCTCTAACGTGGTGATCCCAAGATCTAGCTGAGGTAGAAGGCCACGAGCTTTACCAATAGACGCGCAGTTGCGGATTACTGATGAAGCGCGTCAGTTGATGTAGTGCAGTCCTCACGATCCAATCTTCCTGGTGCTGATCGTACAACACCTCTGCTGGTATCCACACCTACAAGGAAGAGCACTAGCGGCGAACTGCTAGGTTCGTAACGACGGCAGGACTGCTGTGGAGCTAGGGTTTCCACCACATGGAATGACCTAACCGATCAACGATTAACCTTTCTGGGTTACTGTGCTCCACTATATATAGGGAGTGAACGTGGGCTCCACTTTCGCGGCCCATTCACTAAAGCCCATATAACACTAGTCACCATGAGTCCGACTCACTGACTCAGTCCTAATCCGGATTGGGTCCAACCCAACCAGAATTCCGGTTCAGATCCAATCCAAACTTGCTCCCACTCTTAAGTGTGTGACCCAGCAGGCTCATGGCTACTTGGACACGATTAGAGTCCGACTCTCAATCGATCAGTCGGTAGCGACTCCTAGCAGAACGTGCCGACTCCCAAGTACCAAAGAGTCATGACGACTTGCCTTTCCAATGCGACTTACGTCTGAGTCCCTTTTGCCTCACGATATGCCTTGTCAGACTACTAGGCGAATAATTGTCATCCCTTAAATAGTCTGACTCTCTTCTCGATCCGAGATAAGTGATTCACCCGACTAACTCTTAGTCGATCGCCTCGGTTAACACTTAACCAAGTCGTGCATGTCCATGCTTTTCGAATCATATCATCCGAGAGGGCCCAGCCCAGAGAATATCTCTCCGAGTGGAGGGGCAAAATCCCATCTTAGTTATTCACATCACGCAGCTTGATTCTCAGTCGACCCGAACTCCGCCTTTATAACTTCCCAATTACGGATCAGTGTTTGACAGAATCTAAGTCGGTGATCCTCAACTCGGACTATGCAATAACCTCTGGATTAAGGATTACAATGATTGAGATATACAAATGACAACTTGTTTGTTGTACCTCAATATGGGTCAATCCGACTCGCTAAACTCTTTAGCCGAATCTGTGTAAGTCGGAATAGCATCTCCATACTCATGACAAGTGGAACCGAGTCATCAAGCCGACTTTCACATTGGTCTAAGTTGTGTGTCCAACACAACCTCGATGACCAAGGATATTTAATACAAACAACATGAATGTATAGTTCCACAACCGAATCACATATTCAATGATATACATCAGATGTTTATACAAGGACAACTTAATATCTTTATGAATACAATGGGAAATCTCATCATACATGATTGCCTCTAGGGCATATTCCCAACAGTCTCCCACTTGCACTAGAGTAAATCTTCGGACATCACATGTCTAAGCATCTAATGCCCATGGCTCTCAGGTGCGCCTCATGCTTTGGCTGTGGTAACGACTTTGTCAACGGATCCGCATATTTGCATCCGTGTGTACCTTGCATAACTTGATATCACCCTGATCCACGAACTGGCGAATCAGATGGTACTACATGAGTATGTGCTTGTCCTTCTGGTGTTGTCTAGGTTCCTTGGCTTGTGCAATAGCACCATTGTTGTCACAATACACATCTAACGGATTGGACGAGCCCTGAACCACACCAAGATACATAAGGAAATTCCTCATCCAAACAGCTTCCTTTGCTGCCTCCGAGGCGACAATATACTCAGCCTCTGTTGTAGATGCAGAGACAGTCTCTTGCTTGGAACTCTTCCAGCTCACAGCACCTCCGTTTATAATAAACAAGTATCCGGATTGTGAACGAGAATCATCAGAGTCGGTAAGATAACTCGCATCCGTGTAACCCTTTACACTGAGTTCATCTTCACCACCATAAACCAAGAACATATCCTTAGTCCTTCTCAAGTACTTAAGGATATTTTTAGCCGTTGTCTAGTGGATTTCTCCAGGATCAGCCTGGTATCTGCTCACAACACTTAGAGCATATGAAACATCCGGCCTAGTACAAATCATAGCGTACATGATGGATCCGACTACAGAAGCATACGGAATCGCACTCATCCGACTTCGCTCATCAGTTGTCGAAGGACACTTAGTCTTGCTAAGTTTTACACCATGGGACATAGGTAAGAACCCCTTCTTAGACGATTACATGTTGAACTTCTTCAACACTTTGTCCAAATAATTACTCTGACTCAATCCAATGAGCCGTCTTGATCTATCTCTATAGATCCGGATTCTGAGAATATATGTTGCCTCACCCAAGTCTTTCATTGAGAAACTCCTTTCCAATGATTCCTTGGTTTCTTGCAATATCTGGACATCATTTCCAATCAATAATATGTCATCCACATATAAGATTAGAAAGTTTACTTTGTTCCCGCTAAACTTCTTGTACAAACAAGAATCATGATCGCTCTTGATGAAGCCAAATGATTTGACTACCTCATCAAAGCAAATATTCCAACTCCGAGATGCTTGCTTCAACCCATAAATGGATTTCTGAAGTTTACATACCTTGTAAGCATTAGCCGGATTGACAAAACCCTCGGGCTGTATCATATACACATCCTCGGTTAAATTTCCGTTAAGGAAAGCCGTTTTGACATCCATCTGCCATATCTCATAGTCGAAATAGGCCGCTATAGCTAACATGATCCGAACTAATTTAAGCATCGCTACGGGCGAGAAAGTCTCGTTGTAATCAACTCATTGAACTTGTCAGAACCCCTGCACGACAAGACGTGCTTTATAGACAGAAACATTTCCATCCATATCAGTCTTCTTCTTAAAGACCCATTTGCACTCGACGGGTCTTGCACCGTCTGGCAGATTAACCAAGTTCCAAACTTGATTTTCATCCATGGACTTTAACTCCTCGAAATCAGATCCCATCATCGCTTCCGAATAATTTGACGGCTCATCACTATCTAACAGTAACACATCACGAACACTTTGTAATCTCGCCGATCTTAAGTAAATCTGGTCTTCGCCAGCTCGGCTACCACGACTGGCTCAACCTCCAAGGTTTTTTCCGACTCGCTACTAGCCGGTTCCTCTCGAATTTCTTCGAGCTGCACCGTGCTCCCACTTACTCCCCGACTGAGAAACTCTTTCTCAAAGAAGACACCGTTCCGAGCAACAAACACTTT
Source organism: Avena longiglumis (assembly GCA_030063025.1). Lineage (NCBI taxonomy): Eukaryota > Viridiplantae > Streptophyta > Magnoliopsida > Poales > Poaceae > Avena > Avena longiglumis. The sequence goes on from CP125979.1 coordinate 97,195,620, forward strand.
GCCCTCTTCTCGGTTGTATAAGTAGTAACCCAAGGTTTCCCTCGAATACCCCACAAAAATACATTTATCCGACTTGGCCATAAGCTTGTCCGATTAAAGTCGCTTGATAAATGCTTCACAGCCCTAAATCTTAAGAAAAGACAAACTCGGCTTTTTGCCTGTCCACATCTCATGCGGTGTCTTCTCTACCGATTTTGATGGTACTATGTTTAGTGTGAAAGATGCTATTTCTAGACAATAACCCCAAAATGATAAAGGCACATATGTTTGACTCATCATTGATCGTACCATGTCCAACAAGGTCCGATTCCGCCTTTCTGAAACACCATTCATTTGCGGCGTTCCTGGCGGAGTAAGTTGAGGAACTTTTCCACAACTTTTCAGATGGTCATCAAACTCATGGCTCATGTACTCGCCTCCTTGGTCTGATCTAAGAAACTTTATTTTCTTGCCGAGTTGATTCTGTGCTTCATTCTGGAATTCTTTGAACTTTTCAAAGGCTTCCGACTGATGTTTCAACAAGTAGATATATCCACACCTACTCAAATCATCAGTGAAGATAATGAAGTACTCATAACCACCCCTGGCTATCGTGCTCATTAGTCCACATACATCACCATGTACTAGCCCCAACAAGTCGGACGCCGTTTCGCAACTCTTTGCAAAAGGTTCCTTGGTCATTTTGCCGAGTAGGCAAGATTCGCACGTCTCGAACAACTCCAAGTCGAATGAAGTTAGGAGTCCATCATCATGGAGCTTCTTCATACATTTCCAACTTATATGACCAAGCCGACAGTGCCAAAAGTAAGTCATATTTAGATCATTTGGTTTCAACCTTTTAACATTTATGTTATAAACCGACTCACCATCAAGATTCAAAATAAATAACCCGTCCTGGACGGGTGCAAAGCCGTGAAACATATCATTAAAATACAAAGAACAACCATTATTCTTGATATTTGACTCATAGCCTTGCCTCATCAAACATGAAGCAGAAATAATGTTTCGACTGAGCACTGGAACATAATAACAATTATCCAGTTCCATAATGAATCCAGAAGGTAAATGAAGTTGCATCGTGCCGACTTCCAACGCAGAAACTCTTGCTTTGTTGCCGACTCGAATATCAACCTCACCTCTTTCTACGCTCCTAGTTCTTACCAGTCCCTGCAACGAGTTGCAGACGTGAATAACTGATCCGGTATCATATACCCAAGAACTATTAGGTGCATCAGCAAGATATATGTCTATAACATTACAAACAAGTGTACCTGAGTCGGAAGTCATACCTCCACTCTTGGCCTTGTCGGCCAAATACTTGTTGCAGTTCCTCTTCCAGTGGCCATCCGCCTTGCAGTAGAAGCAAGTGGATCCGGATGAAGGAGATGGCTTAGTCCCTGAGGAAGCGCTTGGGACCAGGTCCTGAGCCTGCTTTCCTCCTGACTTAGCCTTCTTCTTAGTCCAAGAACTCTTCTTGAACTTAGCCTTATTCTGCACCATCAACACTTGACTGGTGCCCTTCTTGAGACCCGCCTCTGCCTGCTTGAGCATCCCATGCAATTCAGTGAGCTTCTTATCCATACCATGCATGTGGTAGTTCGAAATGAACTGCCCATATGCACTAAGAAGAGAGTTCAGAATTATATTCGTAGCGAACTCTTCGCTAATGGGGTAGCCAAGCCTCTCTAGAGACTGCATGTAACCAACCATTTTGATCACATGCGGACTCAGTGGATCACCATCCTTAATCTTGCAACTCAGCAAAGCCTGAGAGACTTGATACCTCTCAGTCTTCGCATGAGCTTGGAACATACTTTTGAGGCTTTCGATCATATCGTAGGCCTCAACATGCTCGAACTGATTTTGCAAGTCCGGTTCCATGTGAGCAAGCATAATACAGCTAATATCCGTGGACTCATCCTTAGCCCAACGGTAGGCATTGGTGGCAGCGACAGTCACATTCTCATTCGGCTCATCTGGAAGTGGGTTGTCTAGGACATGGTCCTTCTTTTCTTGTTTGAGAACAATTCTTAGATTTCGATACCAATTGGTAAAATTAGTGTCGTTCAGTTTATTTTTCTCAAGAATGGTTCTCAATGCAAAACCGAATATCTGAGAGTGACTATTACTTGGTGCCATGATCTACAACAGAAAATATGCAAAACACTTAAGACATGTATTCATAAAAGAGCAAGCATATTAAACACTTTAATATTGTATGCTCCCACTAGAACCAACACCCCTCCGATGGTTACTTAGTGATTCTGTATCCTAAATAAGCAAGTCGGCTAGTGAGCTTTAGCATCACCACTAGCCGCCAAGTGATCTAGGTAGACAACTCTTTGTCAATCGTATCTCATACGACTCCTGTTGGACGGGTGGCATCACATGCCCTGGCTCCCATCCTACTTTTCCCCAAGCCCCACAACTGTTGTGATAGACCGGTTTAGCTTACCGAGTGTTTCCGCAGTAAGAGTCCGACTCGAACCCACCTAGTCGGAAAGTATTGGCAGCACCTCAATTTTATGAGCCCACTACCAAAAATGTCCAACTTGTGATGGTGCAAACACTGGCGGGAAAACCGACTAGACCTTCTTTGAGGGATTAAATTTTACCGACTATCTAATAGAGGTAAAACGGAGACATATTAATAACACAAAATAAAGCAATTATAATGTGAAATGGTATGGCTCTCTTCATGGCGATCTCCATCTCCACAAAGCCTATAATCCGACTCGTGCCAACTCTTGTCGCTTGCCATCTTACTCCATGTCGCCGACATGTACATCGCCTTGCAAGCTATCCGGGTTCTCTATACAGCTACACTAGCTTAGTAAAGTAAATTACATGGAGAATCCGACACGCAGGTCGTTATACAATAAAATGACAACACCTAGGCTCCATCCGGCTGACAAAAACCGTGATTCGCAGATCACGTATGGATTACACACATACATCACATGCACATGAACCATACCATTCACAACTTCCTGCAAAAACAAGTTATGCATAGATACAATATCTACCGGCGTTGTGAAACTCGCAACGACATCTAAGGCGCTACGACATCTAAGGCGCTACGACATCTAAGGCGCTTCTGACGAGGCGGATAGCGCAGGATCGAAGGGCAGCGCCCTCATGGCGGCAATACCGACAATTTTAGGAAAACGTATATCTCATCTACGATCCGAACATGGATTCCGACCATCGTTCCGATTCGATCAAACTCTTTGATCTTCGATCACCGCTTCTGGATTTACGTGTCACAGTCTACCCCGATGGCGGAAGTCGACCGGTAGGGGTATGTCGTTCCACGACCTCAGCAGTATGATCACGGAAATCAGATCTACCATTTCCCGAATACAGTTGATCCAATCAACCTCGTACAAAACCGATCTATCTCATAGATCGTGTAACACCCTCAGAATCGGCCCTATGCAAGTTTCAGCGCTTCCCGCCAAACCCGCATAGAAACGATTCAAAGGTGCCCACCAGGCACTTGCGTGCGGGTGGAAAACGAAGTAATATCATTACACAATAGTCCTCGATGGAACCCACAAAACATATATATACAACAGCGACTCAAAGAGTCAAGAATACAGATATACAATACAAAGATCCAAATCACCGGAAAGCGATACGTCCGAGTACGGACAAGATGCAAATTGAGCTAAGAGCCTCAAGAATAACCAATGGCGTCCATAACCCCGCCTGAGCCAAGCTGGAAGGGTAACCACCTAACGACGTCGATCTCAAAACGCTTACACAAAAGGGGTGCCGACAAAGGGCAAAGGAAAAGAGAGCGGTCGATCTTGAGGCCAAGCACGGCGAGACTAGAATTGGCGGTCCTCGCCTACATAGGTATGGTGGATCGGCGGCATGCACTAAACAACCTATAGAGACTCAATACAACTGGCGGCTATCAGATAGGGATAAGAAATACCTATGCGGAACCAACCTGATACTACCACCAAACATACCCATCCTGGTGTTTCCCCCTCGAGACCAAACGAGGAAGTCAACCGAGGAACTCACACAGTTGGCAGTTTTATTTATTCAGTTATCGTTGCAATTACTAGTCGGTATAGATAGTTATCCCGATAGAATAAGCGATGGGCACTTTTAGTTAACCATTCCGTTGTAGTTGCAACACTTACTAGTCGATACAATTAGCATGAGATATCCCAAACCCAGTAGCTTGTTGGTACTTTTATTTAGCCATTCCGTTGTAGTGAAGGCGATTACTAGTAATATCGGATACAAATCAAATTATAACAAGAAACTTTAGTTATAGTTGTCTATGATCGAAGCTGTGCTCCAAAGTCGTCCATAACATGGACACGGCTTTTCTAAAGATTAAACCTGCAGGGTGCACCAAAGTATCCACGCACTTGACCCTTTTGCGGATCAGTTAACATACACCCATCGGTATGTCGGCGGGGCCTAATTCATGACGTTTCCCAGACCCAAAGCAAATACATGGGGGCCACCCCACTAAGCTACCCGCAACGAAGTTGGCCGGCTCCGGAACGGACCCAGGGTTTGCGTCAGTGGCTGTAAACGACTGGGAACCCGAAAGTGTGACTGGGCTTGTCAATACCGCGAAAACACTCCGCTTACCTAAACAGTACAGGTGCATTCCTCGCACAATCTTAAACAAAGCACTAAAGCATTGCATAAGTAGAGGATAGTAATAAAGCCCCAAACTACTTGTGGCCCCCGGTACAGTACTTTGAAATCAGGTACTAATCGATGGGGGTGCCCATACACCCCACATGTGGTTAGCGCGCTCGATCTCGGAACAGGTGTTAAGAACTCGGGGTCCTACGGGACACCAGTGAGCGGTTAAAATCCAAATATTTTCTATTACCCACCGGTGCCTCTGCATTTACCTACTTTCAATTTTAGTTATTAAACAATAATTAAAGCCATGATCATCTACAACATAAAGCATATGGCAATTGTTCAACAATTGTGGTACTTGACGACACGCAACAGCACTTGAGCAAGCGGCTACGACGCGCAGGTCCAACTATCTACCAAACAACATGTAATAGGATGTGTCCAAGGCAATATAAGGCTGCAAGGGATATCACGGGTACGAAAACTAGAGCATCGCAACACAGATAGCAATAGATCAACAGGGGGAATAAATACTATAAAAGTAAGATAGGTAGAAAGGGGGAGGTGCTCGCCTAAAAACATTGCCGAAGGTTCATCCGAAGGTCGGGTCGACACTCGCATCAACTCATCGGCCTAGTCCGTGAAGAAGCAAAACACTAGCAGAAACACCGGATGGACTATTTAATACTACGGTAGAAAATCGGGCATGATGAACGTATGATGTATGACATGGCAAAGGTGCGATGCATTTAGGCCATATTAAGTGGGACCGGGGTCCCGACAATTTATTACATGGTTCATGTTGTTTAGATACCCCACATTTTAAATGTTGTCTTAGCATGGCAAATCATGGTATCGGTTTGCTACACAAATTTAAATGGAGTCCGAAATAAGACAAAGGTATTCCGCATATCGACTCCATATTTAATTATGAGGCGAATCGGCATAGTGCCCCAACCCACATGATATGCATGCGAAATGAACAATTAATATGCAACAAGATGATAATGTAATATTATAAAAATAGGGTCTCGGATAAAGGGTCACACATAGGGGACTCGGCGATCTTGGTTCAGGGTTCTCGGGGTTCGGCAGGGATCGGTCTCGCCGGGATCGGTCTTCGATTCCATGTGGTAGAACTTGTCGGTTCCATGTCGAAGGCCTTGGCGTTCTGAGGGTTTTGAGCTTGTAATCTGGTGGCGATGAAGATCTTGTCGGAAGTGTGGTTGGTCTTGGTGAATCCTCGTTCAATTCCTGCATGCTCCAACTTGTGGAGCCAGACAAAAGTTTGCACCTTCGACTCCATCTCCACGTCACTCTATCAGGCCACCGTCGGAACATCCATAGGGCAACACCAAAGGCAACAACAAATCTCACCGCGAACCACATACATGAGGGAAACAAACTACAGGAACTAGGTAGGCCAAAACTGTGTGGAACAGATACAGCTGGACAGAGGATACCCTCCGATGCACAAACGCCCTATGCAGGAGGCAGGAACTCCAGACGAGGTCTACACAGGACCACAGCCTCACGGGACGGACGTGCCGGGCTCAGGAAAACTCAAGGCGAGGAGGAGGACGTCCGCAGCGGCGTGGCAGGTCGGTGAACTCGGTGGCGCAGGGTGCTCCAGAGGAAGGACGCGACAGCACTTCTCGCGGGCGGATGCAGCGAGGGAGGCCAAGGAGACGGCGGGCCAGAACAGGGGCGAGGCGCCCGGATCGAGGACGGACCAGGGGAGATGGCGGGGAGGAGGCAGAGGCGGCGGCGGTCGCGAGGAAGAGGAGGGATGGTGGCGGTCGGTGAGGAGAGGGCGTCGATGGCGCTCGCGGGCATGGGGCCGAGGTGGACGAGCGGCCGGAGATGGGAGGAGGCCGACGGAGGTAGGTGGATCTGCTCAGGGGAGGAGGCGCAGCGAGCGGGGAGGCGCTGCGGATGGGAGGCTCGGTGGAGGGCGCCAGGAAGGCGAAGGCGGTGGCGTCTACGGGCTGAGGTGGCCTCGAGGCGGCGAGGTCGGGGCCCTTCTCGGGAGCGGCGGCACTCGGTAGGGGATAGAGGGAGACGACGGGCGAGGAGAGACACGAGGTGGGGAGGAGGGAATCGCGAGGGGAGATGGGGATCGGGTCGGGGTTGCGGGAGTGGTGGGTGAGGCGGCAGGTGGGAGTTGCGGGTGGGGTCCACACGGGCCACACGGGAGGGTTTGGGGGCAGGTGTCATTGGGGTGGCAGGTGGGGCTGGGGTCGGGTGCGGTGCGTTGTGTGTGTTGCGGCAGGTGGGGAGAGGGAGGGAGTTGGGGGTGAGGTGGCGGGCTGGGATTGGATGGGGGGAAGGGAGTGGTGAGGTGGCGGGTGGTGATTGGCCGGGGTGAGGTGGAGGGCTGGATAGGACTAGAGTGGGTAGAGTATTTGGTAGCAAAGGGGTTTGGGGATAGACAGGGTAGGGTTTTAATTTGGAGGTGGCCGGCTAGGCTTTCGGGCCTGGCTGTCTGCCTCCCAAAAATAATTTAAAATATTTTATTATTCAAAACGGGGCTTTTGAAAACCGTTAGCAGACAAAACAAAATATTCCGGAGACCTGGATTTTGGATTTTGAAATAAAGGCGGGGTATTTAGAAAACCAAATATGTTTTTCGGAAATAGTTTCAGACAAACAAATGCATGATGATGACGATGCTCAAATGCAATGTGGCATGATGACATGACCATGCGGTTATCATGATGCAATGCACAAAAACAACGCGATTTTCTAGTAGTGGTTTTTGCGGGGCGCCACAGATCGACCACCAAAACAGCACATAGATCTCATTTATAGCCAACCGCATATCACATATGCGAGATCTCGAGCCTAAAACCAGAAGCTATCGCTCTGATACCACTGTTGGGCCTAAACCAGAAGCTATCGCTCTCATCTACAGTTGCGGATTACTGATGAAGCGCGTTGGTTGATGTAGTGCAGTCCTCACGATCCAATCGCCCTCGTGCTGATCATACAACACCTCTGCTGGTATCCACACCTACGCTGGTATCCACACCTACAAGGAGGAGCACCAGCGACGAACTCCTAGGTTCGTAACGACGACATGACTGCTATGGAGCTAGGGTTTTCAACACATGGAATGACCTAACCGATCAACGATTAACCTCTCTGGGTTACTGCGCTCCACTATATATAGGGAGTGAACGTGGGCTCCACTCTCGCGGCCCATTCACTAAAGCCCATATAACACTAGTCACCATGAGTCCGACTCAATGACTCAGCCCTAATCTGGCTTGGGTCCAACCCAACCAGATTTCCGGTTCATATCCAATCCAAACTTGCTCCCGCTCTTAAGTGTGTGACCCCGCAGGCTCATGGCTACTTGGACACGATTAGAGTCCAGATCTCAATCGATCAGTCGGTAGCGGCTCCTAGCAGAACGTGCCGACTCCCAAATACCAAAGAGTCATGACGACTTGCCTTTCCAATGCGACTTACGTCTGAGTCCCTTTTGCCTCATGATATGCCTTGTCAGACTATAGGCGAATAATTGCCATCTTTTAAATAGTCCGACTCTCTTCTCGATCCGAGATAAGTGATTCACCCGACTAACTCTTAGTCGATCTCCTCGGTTAATATTTAACCAAGTCGTGCATGGCCATGCTTTCCGAATCATATTATCTGAGAAGGCCCAGAGAATATCTCTCCGAGTGGAGGGGCAAAAACCCATCTTGGTTATTCACATCACGCCGCTTGATTCTTAGTCGACCCGAACTCTGCCTTTATAACTTCCCAGTTACGGATCAGCGTTTGACAGAACCTAAGTCGGTGATCCTCAACTCGGACTATGCAATAACCTCAGGTCTAAGGATTACATTGATTGAGATATACAAATGACAACTTGTTCGTTGTCCTTCAATATGGGTCAATCTGACTCACTAAACTCTTTAGCCGAATATGTGTAAGTCGGAATAGCATCTCCATACTCATGACAAGTGAACCGAGTCATCAAGCAGACTTTCACATTGGTCTAAGTTATGTGTCCAGCACAACCTCGATGACCAAGGATATTTAGTACAAACAACATGAATGTATAGTTCCACAACTGAATCACATATTCAATGATATATATCAGATGTTTATACAAGGACAACTTAATATCTTTATGAATATAATGGGAAATCTCATCATACATGATTGCCTCTAGGGCATATTCCCAACACAAATTGAGCTCTAATTAATAGTTAAATTAATCTAGGTGAACTCCCACTCAAAACAATATCCCTCACATTGTTTTAGTGATCACACGAACCAAATCCACCACATCAAAACCGATCATCATGAGAGATGATGTAGCTTCAATGGCGAACAATCAACATGTTCATCATATCTACCATATGACTCATGCTTTACCTTTCGGTGATCCGTGTTCCGAGACCATATCTGTACATGCTAGTCTCATCAAGATCAAACCTTAACTTCCGCATGATAAAATCTGGCTTGGTCCCGTTGTATACACTCGCAGAGTCTAACACACCCGATCATCACGTGGTGCTTCAAAACAACGAGCTTTGGCAACGGTGTCTACTAGGGAAGAACACTTTATAACTTGATATTTTGTGAGAGGGATTAACTTATAATGCTATCGTCGTGAACTAAGCAATACAATATGCATAGAAGTATTAACATCACATGCAATTCAAAATATGTGATATGATATGGTCTTTCTTCTTGTGCTTTCGGTCTCCATCTTCAAGCACGAACATGATATCCATCATCACCGGCATGGCGTCAAGGTCAATGGCACCGCTCCATGGTTGTCGTACACCAGAATCAACTATTACAACTACTTTGAATAATAGACACGCAGGTCTTAACAAAATTAAAAGACAACCATAAGGCTCCTGCCGGTTGCCGACTTACAATAAGGAACATTGCATACATCATATATAATCACAATCATGGCCATATCACATCACAAAGACGCTCAAAACAAAGTTAGACGCCTCTAATTTTCTTTGCATGTTTTACGTGGTTTGGGGCTTTCAATAAGTGTCATTCTAACTTACGAACAAGAACCACAACGTTGATACTAGTATTTTCAATCACCCGTTGTAAATTGAATCTTCACTATGTTGGGAGAAACACGCACCCGCAAAGCCAGTTATGCAATACAAGTTGCATGTCAAGCGTGGAGCAAGTCTCATGAACGATGTCATGTAAGGTTAGACCGAGCCGCTTCATCCCACCATCCCGCAAGATGCAAATTACACAAGAAGCAATCGACAACAAAAGCATCAATGCCCATAATGACCATTGTGTTCTACTCGTGCAACAGATCTACATTTAGACACGACTTTGATACCACTGTAGGGGTTCGGAGCATGGAAAACAAAAAAATTATACCGCATGAACACAAACAAACCAAGATCTATCTACTAGATTGTAGCAACTATTCGATTAGAGTACCCACCCTTGAAGATTCCAAAGCGGTTAACGAGAGCAGATTCTCGTGGGTGATGTAGTCGTACACTTGCCGATCTCAAGATCGAGTAGACGATCTGCGGTGACCCAGCATACCACTGCATGGTGTAGTATACTATAGTCATTGACATAACACCAATGAAACATCGTTTACTAGTATTACATCCCTTAGAATGGCACAACAGAAACACATCGGGTCCAAGACATGACTATAGGTTACAACTCAACTCTTTACACAAGATCCAGAGAACAATCTAGGTTAGAGAGAGAGAAACTTCTTACAAAGAAGAATTAGAAATAAACAACTCAAAATTATCATACTATTATGACTAGTATTTTAACTAATGGTCTGACATTGCTACTATTGCAATACGCTACAGAAATAGGTTCTATGGCTAGAGATTATATTCTTATCTAATCAGTAACTTCGTCTTCACTTGAGTTGATGTATATGTTGTCTTTCTTGACTTTATTGAAAAGCTTTAGCTTCTGGTGATGATTTCGGGAGCATAACTTGATGTAGACGTCGTCTTAATGGCTTCAGAATCTAGCAAGGGTTAATAAGATACGTTGAGTACGAGCATACTCAGCAAGTTCACTAGAAAAGGAGTGTTTGATGCACTATATCTATAGCCACAGACCGTAGGTCGTAGGCAATGCAAGTTTTCATAAACATTTCTTCAAAGGTGGCTTTTATTCTGAAAAGCTATATCCGTCAGCCTTCACGGGTTAACCAGAACTTTCATGGAGATCCTTTCCCGCCGCGTTCGCAGGTCCTTCCCGGAACAGGGAGTAACAAGTTACAGTTCTTACACTCTGCAGAGGTGCGTTACTTTACCCATGAGAGACCTTAGCCTTGTTGCACAACCAAGTCATGACCTTTTCCATACTTCCTTGGTATGGGGCCTAGTCTAAGATCCAAGCCAATCACTGCCCCCTTAGCGACCCCGCATGCCTCCTTGGTGTACACCATGCCCACATATTGAATTACGGCAATGGTTTGTACAGACCGTTAGATGCCAGAACTATCGTGGGACGTTGAGGGTTCCCACCCATATGCTGCATATCCTCTACGAATTACCAATTAATATGCATGCTACGAGTGATAACAACCACGACCTGCACATCCGGCTACATGCGAGAGGAAGAAGATACAGCTGACTTCTCTGTCCCATTCCAAATCTCATGGTTAACGCGTGATATACGACGCAAGAATCACTGGAGACATTGGTTGTTAAGTCCTAGATAATATGTTCCTTTACCACCGGAACTTTCATAGTAGGTTATTACCTCATGGTAAATAACCTATAATCACATTATTATGAAAATAGTGTTTTCGTACCTTTTTCAAATGCAGGTGATGACAACACTGGATTTGTAAAATACTTTATAAAAATAAACAAAGGACATGAGCAAGTGTGAACTTGCCTTTTGTGATTATAAGATTATGCACTCACGGTCTTCGAGACAATTATAAGATCCAATATCTGAAATCGGCATCATTAGTCCGGTAAGGACTAATGTTTAAAGAAGCAAGATGTTGTTATGCATAAGTAATGATATGCATTTTGTAAAACTCCCAAAGTGAATCCCCAATGCTTTGAGTGAAGTGAGTTTAGGTGATTCTTTTAAGAGTTGGCTTATCTTCAAATTTTACTTTATAAGTAATGACATTTATAAGGAACTTAAGTGATAATAATTCTAAATATACATGTAAAGTATAAAGCAATGTGATTATGTTTAATTGTCATTTGATGACTAAGATAAGAGTCCTTGGTTTTAGTTGTTAAGAGTTGAAGAATTTATTATGAGATTATTCTTTGAAGTGGCAAAAAGAATAACATTTGAAGAAAATATTTCCTTCCTATGGTTTAAACAACTCTGATAGCTTTTAGAATATGATTGATAGAATGTGATTGATGTTGTTATGCTTGCTTGAATAGTCTGAACTTGAGATGCTTTATATCCTAATTGCAATAGACTAAAGTTAACTATAAATACATAAGTGGTGTATTACACCTGTTGTTTATAAGCTTTGAGACTAAAGTTAACTTTAAAAGGGTAAGTAAACTTAAGATGTAATATGTTTTAATCATTCCCATGTTTTAGATTTATGATAGGTAAAACTAAGGTGTGGAATTATTCACTTTATATTTTAGAGCTTATAAAGTTGTTTTGGAGGTTATGGTTTTAAATATTTATTTAAGGTTTCAAAATATATTATAAAGTTAATAATTTACACTTAAGTTTTATTATAAACCTTAGTTCTGGTTTAGAACTTTAGTAATTCGATTTTTAGGGTATTAATATTTCTGAAGAAATATAATTATTTCTTACTTAAAGAATGTTCTTAAAGAATTTTCAACAATATATAATTGTTAAGGATTTATTATTTTAAAATATTAAAATCTTTTCTACTAATATATTTAGTATTTTTCTAGTGTAATATATTTATTCAAGACTTTAAACATGATTTTTATTTTATTTTTAAGTATTATTTTTATATTTAAAAATTATATAAAGGATCAATTGTCTTTGAATATTAATTTAAAATTTATTTATAGAAAAAAATAAGTTATTATTTTTATAAAATAGTAGATTTATTTTTATACATGAATTTTTTTATTCATTTTTAGGATTTTTTTATTATTTTATGAAATTTCTCTTAGGATGTAATGGTGTTAATATTTATCTACCTTTTATTCATATTAACAAGTAAGATTATAATTTTTCTATGTATATATTATTCTTGTGGTCATTTTGACATATCATATGTATTTTTGAGATTTTTCTATATTTTTCTAGGGTATAAATTATGTTCAGGGGTAGTTTGGTCATTTAGTGATTTGATAAATATCTTATTTTTTATTTTTCCATTGGAATTGGGCTAGGCTCACCAACGGGCCCATTTGGACCCAACTTGGCCCAACTGGTCTTGGGGTCAAACCCCTTCCAGTTGCCACAGGACCGACCCATCGGCCCAGTACCCCCTTCTCTCTCTCGAGCTTGTTCATCTTCACCCACTCATTCCCCTCTCTGGCGACTGGAAGTTCCTCGCCGTTGCCGCTCGATTCCGACCATCTCTAGACCCTCAGGTCGCCGTCGTGTTGCACGTTGACGTAGTCGCTGATGCTGCATCGGATAGCCCAGCTCAATTCGATCCCCGGGCCCTCTTATAGCCAAGCCGTATCCTCTTTGGTGCCTAGGGTTTCGGACGTCGCGTCTTCGCCGTGCTCCGGTGACCTTACGGTTGTTGGATTGGTGGTGTGGTGTTGATGTTCATTGATTGATGTTGATTTCCCTTGGGTGCTAATGGTAAGGCAGGGCGCGGGTTGAGCGCCACCGGTGCTCCTCGTGCCGCCATGCCAATGTTCACTGCCGGTCTGCTTCCTCTTCAAACTCTAAGCAAGGACCACGGGTAAGTAATGATTCTCCTCCCCCTTGTCCTCTGTCTTCCCTTAGATTCCTTATTGCTACTCCGACTGATTCTAATTGGGGCTAATACCATGTTCTAGGGTTCATTTGCTTGAAGAAATTACTTGTGACCTGTGGTTCGATTGAGTTAGGATTAGTGAATTCTTGGTATTATACTTTATACATGGTCTCTGATCTTGATCAATGTGGTTCAGTAAGATTACTAGCTTATGAATTATTTGTTTACTGGCTGTGGTTCAGTCTAGTGGCCTGGTTTATTGAGGAATGGCTTGCAGATGTGATTAATTGAATGATTCCTAGCTGGGGTGACTTAGGAAGATGATTTGAATAACTTGGTGTAATTTCTGATGCTTGTACTTCTGATTTGAGAAATGGTTAAAAAAATGAAACTGCTATAGAGGTGCTACCATTCCATGGAATGTGCCCTATAGTAGTTCATTAAAGAATCTGCTGTCACCTAGTTCTAAATTAGTGAACAGTAGTTTAGGTCAGTGGTGTATGATCTGAGACCTTGTCCACAGATGGAAAAATGCTGTTAGACCCTCCTTAAGTTATCCATGTTGATAAACATTTCATTTGAGTGTGTCTCTGAGGATATATTCTATCCAACAGATCTTACTCTCCTGGTGGATGTAAATCCATAGGCAACTTGTAAAAATGATCCCTAAAATGTTAGGGAGATGATTTGATCCAATTTTTGGGTGGTAGATTATGAATGATGTACTTGGCTCATTGTTGAGTTTATATATGAAAGGTGCATGCTGAACTGAACCTATGGTTCAGTAATGATATTAATCACATATCCAAAAATGATTCCTAGATTAATGAACTGGGAAAATGATAGAATTTGTTAGGTTTGGATAACTTGTGATCTTAGCTAATGTGTTGGGATTATTCTCGTGGCTTCTACTGTGGTTCTTTCAACCTTGGAGGGTGTACAATAGTAGGTCATAAATATGCTGCTGGATGCCCTATTCTAGTGGCATCTCTTGTTTGTAAGACTAAACAAAATTGTATAACCTGATTGCTTGTGATGCTGGTCTGAAGCATAGGTTAAGACAAAAATATCCCTTCATTACTTGGCTTTGCCTAAGATGCAAAGACTGAGGCTTGGATGATGTTTGTATACAAAAGTTGTTGCTTACTTAAGAAATTATCCAATGATGATCTAGTACTCCATTTGAGTACAGAGCTGAGGATTTTCTAATGTCCCATCTATTTTCTTTAAGATGCAAAAATAAGAATAGATGCAATAACATGATCTTGGAGGGATGACCTGTTGTGTTGGAGTTGTGGTTGCTTTTGTGCCTATTATGGATCACTGTTGTGCCAACACTTTCCTCACCTCCTTACTTGATCTCTTGGATTTTCTACTGCTTCATTACTTGTAAGCCTGCTCCTCCTAGCTCTTGGCCTTCTTCTGGTGCTCCTGGATGGCTTTCCCAAGCAACCAGGGTGCTAGTGGGAGCTTTAGTGTTGAACCATGTGTTCTGGGGTTATGGATGTGTACTGGTTGTATGTTGGATGGTATGGTTTGCTAGCTGCGGTTGTGCTCTTTGTTTTATACTTCCTGTGAGGCTCCTGGTGTTGACAGCACAGCTGCTGCATGCAGTGTGTGAGCTGCTTACTTGTGGCCCTTCTCTGGTTCAAGTTACAAGAACTGTAACTTATAAATTGTGGATCAGATCAGGTAAAAACCTGATGTTTACCACCTGCACTTTTATTCGACTTTGGTGAAAATTGCCCCTGGCCAATGATGGTGTTTTGAGGCTTAATCTGATAAGAACAGATTCTATCTTATTTGGTGAAATTTGCCCCTTTTAGGATTAGCTCAATGATGAAATGATTACAGTGGATTACACTGTTCATTCTGAGAGTAATCCTCTCTTTCACACTTACTATTTTATTTTTGTTTGTTTGCAGATAAAAGATCAGGAGTATGAAGAGATGATTTAGAAGATAAAGAAAATGAAGATGAATTTTAGTTTTAAGTTTTTTCTTTATTCTTTTGTAATCTACTTTTTCTTTTGTGAAATGTAAAGCATTGTAATTAAGGAATTATTTTTATTTATTCATTCTTATTTTGTAAAGAATATTGTATTGTTTATTTTATTCAATAAAATATACTAGTTTTCTTTTTTATTTTATAATATATTTGCAAAGCCAATGTAATATTTGTATCTGCGTGTAATAAGAATCTTTTTAGTTCTTGTTTATGTATTTCATTTTTATTTATTTATTTGTTTTATAATAGTGTACCTTTATTCTTTTATTCATTATTTGTTTGGAACATAATAAAAATAGTGAAATGTTTGTATTATTGTAATAAAATGATTCCTCTCCATTTCATTATCTCATTATCCCTTTGGTTCATAATTGTAAAGATAATATAATAATGTGTAATGTAAATAAGATTATTCTTTATCCATTCTTATTTATTATGTCATTATTGTAATATCATATTACATTACTCATTTACTCATTTCATTTAAATTTCCACTATCTCTTTTTTTTGAATAAAAGATTATACCTTGTTTATAAATGAGAGTTCACCTCTTATTTTATATTACAATTTAGTTTCCAATTATTATTCCACTTCAAATTCTTTTAGAATTCAAATTCTCCAATTGGATAATCAAATTTGAATTTGCTTCCCCTCAAATACAAAAGTACAATAGAGGTCATGTCAAAATACATCGCACCTGTCCTAGTGTTTCCATCAGAACAAGAGATATCTCAATCCCTCTATAGCTCTTTTTAGTTTTGCGTGAAAATTCCCCGGATTTCTTATGCATGAATGCAATACACAACCCTGTGTCCTCTTTATTTCTAGGTGCTAATCCTGGGATGTTATAGATCCTTCTGGCACTGCGTTCCGGCAGGGATTCCGCAGTCGGTCACACATTCGGTACTCGATAAAGACCTTCATCTCCCTTGTTCCAGCAGGTAGCGGAGGTTCTAGTTCTCCCCTCGCGATTCCGGCAGCACGACGGCATGGTGGTCGGAAGTAGAGGAACGATCCTGCAGGGCTTCGCTTAAGCCGGAGCAGGTTATGGTGGAGAATTAGGGTTTCCGATGATCTAGGGTTTATAGGGATAGAGAGGAGGAGATGGAGTCAGCGACGGCTAGGGCGGCGAAGATGAACCGGTGGTGGCGGCGTGACGACGGTATGGGGAGGGGCTGGTGTTATGTGTCTTGGGGCACCCCTCCCCTCTATTTATGAGAGGGAGGGCAGCTTGGGAGAGGGGAGTTTGAATCCTTCCCGAACTCCCTCTCCTAGTTGGCTTGTGGTGGGGGGAACGAAGGATTGTTTCCTTTCTCCACTAGGATACATTGTCCCAGATTGACTTTTCAAACTTGCCTTTTGACTTTCAATTTGGAGCTTAATTTCTTCCTTACAAGTGCCTAACCAAGTGACCTAGGACATGATGTAATCATTCCACTTATTCATGACACATTCATGTACCTTCCCCTTCCGGTCTGGTGAACCTTCTAGACCCTTCTAGATCATTCGGGTGAAAACACCGGAATCATTCCCGAACTCCGGAATTGGACTTTCCTTATATGAATCTTATTCTCCGGAACATTACAGATCTCCTCGTGATATCCCGGATCCCATCCGAGACTCCAAACAACATTCGGTCTCCCTACTTACATTCCATATCTACTAAACAACATTGAATCCTTAAGTGTGTCTCCCTACGGTTCGTGAATTATGCAGACATGACCTAGACTCTTCTCCGAGGAATAACCAATAGAGGAATCTTTAAATTCATATGGTTCCCACATATTTCTACAATTACTTTGCGATCGAATGAACCACTTACATATGATACCAATTTACCTTTGTCTCGCGATAGTTTACTTATCCGAGGTTTGATCGTCAGTATCTCTGCGTACCTAGTTCAACCTCGTTACCGATAAGTACTATTTTCTCGTTCCCGTGATATATGATCCCTTGTGAGCCAGTCACATGCTTGCAAGCTAATTGTATGACATTCCACCGAGAGGGCCCATAATATATATCCGTCATATGGATGTACAAAACCCACTCTTGATCCATGTGCCTCAACCCATACTTTCCGAACACTCAATGCCACCTTTATAGCCACCCAGATACGGTGTGGTGTTTGATGTCATCAAAGCATCCTTCCGGTGATGGTGATTAACATGATATCATGGTCGAAGGAATTAGGTTACTATGTATCAGAAAGCTTATAATAAACGAACTATTGAAATGACTTGATCTTTATGCTACCCTTATCTATAGGAGTATGTCCATCATACCATTCTCCTAATGATATGATCTTGTTGTTCATAACATCTCAATTTTCATGATCAGGAAACCACAATCATCTATCAACCAACAAGCTAGTATTATAAAGAGGCTTTACTAGGGACTCTAATTTAGTTTACAAATCACACAAGTATTAATGTTTTCGGTTAATACTATTATAGCATGAATATAAACATTTATCATAAACATAAAGATATAATAATAACCATTTTTATTATTGCCTCTAGGGCATATCTCCAACAAGTTTGTCCCTTCATGCCTGCTGACATGTTCTTTACTTCCTCCTCGAGCTTCTTGCCCTTGTCGTTGGCGGAGACCATGATGCCTCTAAACTTGAGAATATTTCCTTCTGTTTTCAGCACTTTTAACTATTCGGGAATAGAATCTGCAGATTCCTTCTCTCCAACACTTGAAAGTTCCTTTCATTCAAAGCCTCACACAAACTTCATTAGCAACATTAGTGTATGCAAAAGTAATGAACCTTTGGGTTCACATTTCAACTGAAATCCATCAAAACAAAATCTACTATAGCAACTCCTTTCAAAATCCCAAAAATAATTCAAAAGGGAGTTGATTTAAGAGGCAAATGCAAATGATGGCAGAAATCTGTCAAAACAAACAAGCAGGAAAATATTAATTTTTTCGAAAATCTTCTATTGCTCAAATCAAAAAGTATAAAACTAACGAAAGTTGGATAACAACTTCGGGCACAAGCACATAAAATTACAACTCGAACCAATGTACTGAGATTTTTCACGAATTTTTTCAATGCAACACATACATCTGTCCCATGACAACAACTTCTCACAACTCACCTACTTCTCAAAAGAGGTTGATCCTGACACAAAAACCAAACAAAAAGGAAAAGGAGTGGTCGTTACAGGGGTAATAACTTCCAAGACTCAAAGAAACAAAAACCAAAAGCAAACAAAAATGGGTTGTCTCCCAAAAGCTCTTTCTTTATAGCCATTAAGATGGGCATGATAATTTCAAAGATGCTCACATTGGAGATATGGTTTTGAAATAAAAGAGAGCACCAAGAAGAAAATATCCAACACATTTGAGTCTAACCCACTTCCTATGCAAGTGAATCTCATGAGAAAACAAATTATTAAAACAAAAGGCTACTAGCATAGGAAGACAAAACAAGTGCAACTTCAAAGCTTTCAGCATAAAGCGAGGAAACTTAATATTATTGAGATGCATAAAACCATGTTTCCCTCTCTCATAATAAATTTCAGTAGCACTTTGAATAAAGTTAACAATATAATTGTCACAAGAAACAACTTTATCATCAGAATGAGCATACTTACAATCATCAAAAAGAGGTCTAAGGTCATACACTAGATCAATTGAAGCAAGGTGTTCAACTCTAAAATCCTCATTAGGCAAACCATTTTCATAAGGATCTTTAGCAAATTTGGAAAAGTTAAACTCATCAGATTCTCCATCAAACTTAGTTAAAAATTTCTCCTTCTTACAATCTATAATAGATCCACAAGTGTTCAAGAAAGGTCTACCAAAAATGACAGGGCAAGTTTTACTAGTTGCTGAACCAAGTACTAGAAAATCAGCAGGATATTTAATCTTACCACAAAGAACTTTCACATCTCTTACAATGCCAATTGGATAGACACTCTCTCTATTAGCAAGGTGAATAACCACATCAATGTCCTCCAGTTCACACGGACCAATTTCATGCATAATTTCCTTGTAAAGATCATAAGGAATAGCACTAGAACTTACACCAATATCACATAAACAATAATAGCAATGATCACCAATTCTAACAAAAAGCACAGGGACACTAGCTTTTCTAGCTTTACTAGGATGAGAGACAATATTAGAGTCATCTTCACAAAATATAATGTGCCCATCTTCTACATTTTTTAGTGACAAGATCTTTCACAATGGCTACTACAGGCTCAATATTTATTTGTTCATCAGGTTCAACAGCTTTCTTTGTACTTTTTGCTAACCACATTAGCTATAATAGAACGTTCCTTTACCTTAGCAGGAAAAGATATTTTCTCGATGTAAGGTTCAGGAAGAATAGGATCAATAGTACAAACTTTAGTGTTTCTAACAGGAACATGATTAACAATATCTTTATAATGAGCATGGTAGTTGTCCCACTTATTTTTTGGGAATTTCAATATAAGAGGCAAAGGCCTTAAAACAATTAGCAATACTTTGAGAATCAAGACCATACTCAGTACTAATATCCTAAAAGTCACCAGTTCCCAAATATTTAATGCATTCATAATCATAATTTATACCTTACTTTCTTCCTTTGTCATTCTCCCATGCTTCAGCATTCTCTTGAATACGGTCTAGAAGATCCCATTTAGCTTCTTCCTTCATACGTGTGAATGATCTAGCACAAGAAGCATCTAATAAATCTTTATCATGAAGAGAAAGCCTTGCATAAAAGTTCTTAATAATATTATTATTAGGAAGTTCATGAATTGGACATTTAAGCATTAATAACTTCAATCTCCCCCAAGCTTGGGTTGTACTCTCTCCATCACGAGGCAAAAAGTTATAAATTTGATTCCTATCCTTATGAATCTCACTTGAAGGATAACATTTAGAATAAAAGAGAGGTACTATTTCCTCCCATTCCATAGATTGTCCATTCTTCAGCAGCTTATACCATTCTTCAGCTCTTACTTTCAATGATATAGAGAGTAACTTCTTCTTAACCTGTTCCATTGTGATACCTGCACACTTAAACAACCTACATAATTCATGGATAAAAAGCAAGTGATCACCAGGATGGACAGTTCCATCTCCAAAATAATAATTATCCATAACACGGTCAACAATTCTTGTAGGTATCTTAAAAGGATCTATCTTAACAAGTGGTGGTTCATCTACTACCCTAGCAGTGGTAGTAGCTTTCCCAAATAGGAAACCAAGTGGGTTATCCATATTGGAAACAAAGTAACAAATAGAAATAAAAAGCAATACTCACAGTAGAAGTTTCCTTTACCAGTTCCACTCTTCAATAGCGCTTCACTCCCCGGCAACGGCGCCATAAAATAGTCTTGATAACCCACAAGTATAGGGGGTGTATCGTAGTACTTTCGATAATTAGGAGTGTCAATCCTAACGAGGAGCAAAAGGTGTTGACTAGTGGTTTGGAGCAGGAAATCTCTGTAAATACTTAGCAAATGGATTTTAGTTTTTTTGATAAAGCAAAGAAATAAAGTTCAAGTAAATAAATACAACAAATAATTGCAGCAAGTGCCCCAATCCTTTCTAGCAAAGGACAAGCCGGTTGTAATACTTATGAGGACAGAACATTCTCGAGGACACGTGAGAATATTATCAAGTGCTTTCGTTTTATATAGTTGATTAATCTTCTTTGGTTTGATAAGTGTTGTGTGGGTGAACCTGTGCTAATGTACCGACCTTACTTGGACTAATACATACTTGTGATTAAACCCCTAGCAAGCATCCGCAACTACAAGAAAGTAATTATGATAAAAACATAACCACAGCCTTAAACTCCGAGATTCTACACTCCCTTGTGCAAAGGTTTCCTAACGGGGCTTCAGGTTTCTGTCACTCCGGCAACCTCACAATTAGTAGCCAAATACACAATGCATTCCCCTAGGCCCATAAATGGTGAAGTATCATATAATCGACGTTCACATGACACCACTAGAAGAATAGCACCACAACTTAAATACTAAACCATTAAATAATACATCAACACAATTCTAGTACTAACAACAAGAGTTTCCCATGTCCTCAAGAACTAAACGAACTACTCTAGAGACATCATAAGGATCAAGATCAGAGACGATATGACGATGAATAACAATCTGAACATAAACAATAATTCAATGGTTCCACTCACAAGCATCAACTACAAAAGTAATCAACACCGGGAAAGTTTCCCCTAAGAACGATGCAAGATTCAACACAATTATTACAGCGGGATGGAGTGGTGATGATGGTGCTGGTGGAGATGGTGGTGTGGATGATGATGATGATCCCGATGAAGTCTAGCTTGATGACGGTGTTGATGGCGACGATCTCCCCTCTTCGGGAAGGAATTTCCCTGGCAGAAATCTGTCTGTCGGAGAGCTCTTTCTCTCTCTGTAGTTTCTGCCCCACAAAGACGGCGAAATCTTTCTGTGGTCGCTCCCCATGTATTAGGGTTTCGAGGAGAAGATATAGGCGAAAGGGCGGAGCAGGAGGTGGGCCAGGCCACACCACAGTGGCGCCTAGGGTGGCTCACAAGAGTGTGGGCCCCTTGTGGCCCATCTCAGCCTCCCCTTCTGGCTTCCTTCGTCTTTTGGAAAAAATATAATTTTTCATATATTTTCTGGTATTTTTCTGATCTTCCCGAAAATTGCATCTAGACACCGCCTTTTCCATCAGAATCCCGACTCCAGCGGTTCATCCTTCAAGAATCATCCAACATGCAAAAATAGATGAAATGACATAAATATCACCTCTTAACATGAAATATATCAATGAATAACAACAAAATATGATATAGAATAGTGATGCAAAATGGACGTATCATCGACGTTGGTGACGGCGCGGCCCTCCGGGTGCTCCTCTTCCTCCTTCTTCACCTACGGAAGAGGAGTTCGCGGTGGGCGCGAGGAGATCCCCTCCCCCCACATGTGGTGGCCGAACTCCTCCGTCTCGCGGCAGAGAAGCGCACCGGCACCAGGGCGTGGTGCTTCTTGTAGTGGAGGGCGGCGCGCTTGCGCTCCCTGTCCGCGTGGACGCATCAACGGTGCTCCTCCTCCTGGGCAGGGGTGAGGCCACAATAGCGTGAGGAGGAAGGCAGTGTACGATCGTGGCGAAGTCCACAACAGTCCATCAACGACTACTGTTGGCGGATCTAGTGCGGGGGGGCGAGGAATTTCTCGCCGGAGCTCGGCGATTTTAGCGGCGGTGTGAGCAAATGCGTGGAAGAGGCTTGGAGGGGGCGGTGGCAGAAAGAGGGGTCGAGATCCACAAAACGCCCTCGGAACTAGAATTATATAGTTCGAGGGGGTGGATTTGTGGGGGCCCGTAAAAAAATTCTAGGTCAAATTCCGTTTGTGGTGTCTGCTCGGGCGAAAACCACGGCTTGGCCCGTAAACCCGCCGAAATTATATGGGTCCGACGGTTTTCTGGTTTCTACTAGAGATACTCTTAGTCTGCTTAATCGTCAAATCTTTTAGTACTCCCTCCGTTCTGAAATAAGTGACTTCGATTTGTCTAAATTCTCATCTATCTAATATTAAAACGTGTTTTTCATACGTGTGAATCTATACAAATTTAAATCACTTATTTCTAGACAGAGGAAAGACTATATAGAAAGCCCAAGAGCTCACAATTTAATCATGCAACACAATGAACTATTGTTGGCTCCAATTTGCAAAAATCTTAGCAAAATGTGTTACTCCCTCTATCTAGAAATAATTAATTTGAGTTTGTCTAGATTTAAATGTATCTAAACGTATTTTAATATATGAATATATTTAAATTTAGACAAATCCAAGTTAGTTATTTCTAAATGAATAAAGTACTCCCTTCGTTTTAAAATATAAGATGTTTTAGGTTTGTAAAAAAATGTATCTAGACTTGTTTTAGTGTGTAGATTCACACCAAACTTAAGTGAACCTACATACTAAAATAAGTCTAGATACATTTGCTTCACAAAGTTAAAACATCTTATATTTTAAAACGGAGGGAGTAGATTTTTGTCACGTAGATCGTCTATATATAAACTACTCCATAGTTAAATTTGGACTGTAAAGCGCGGTCGGTGGTTTTATGCTATAGTCAGAATCGGACGGCAGATAGCAGAGGATCGGACGGCGAAAGGATATTTTTTTCAGTTTACCTAGTCCAATCCCCACCCCACCCCACCGAGGCCGCCGGCACTCCTACTCCCACTCCACTCAACACTGCACTCCCAAGTCCCAACACTGACCAGAACCGGAACCGGAACCAGTCCGATCTGGTCTGCAAATCGATTTCCGTCCCCGATTCCAACCTGATATCCACCCCGACTCCTTTTTCCTCCATAAATTGATCGAAACCCGGCGGTATCGAGTCAACAAAGAAGCAATAGGGGAGTACTAGCATCAATCTCAAAGGGAAGATGAATCTGGGGCAGTATTTCTGGCCGGATATGCCTATCGGCGAGGAGGAGCCTTTGGCGGATGAAGATGAGCATATGCAGACAGAGGATGAAGAGGAGGAGGAGGAGGAGGATATCCGATATGAGAATGAAGATGTCCTGTTGCCCGCCTCCCTGTGTCTGCCTGCTCATGGACACGGCGACGGCGATCCATGGGTCGGCTCCGTGCTCCTTGACTACGCGGCTTACTTCTCCGACCGCTGCAACGCCACCACCGCAACCTGCGAGATGGGAGATGGCAAGGGGTTCATCCATGTCACCTTCTGCACCGCCGCGCCGCCGCTCGTATCCTATTTCTGCATCCACTACACGTCTACACCGGCAGCTTAAAGGTCTCACATTTCGCTGTGGAGCCCGAGATTGTCGCATCCGAAGGCGGACTCGCCCTCCTCCGTGTCCCCCTTGGCGATAAAAGCAACAGCTTGGACCCCAACATCAGCGAATATTTCATCTATCACGCCAGCATCTGAAGGGTTTTGCAGCATAGTAAATCAAAATTTTCTACGGATGCGAACGGGGAACGCCAAGATCTAATCTAGGAGATGCAAACAACGAGGGGAAATAGATGAGATCTTCATACCCTTGAAGATTCGCACAGCGGAACATTCGACGGAACGTGGGTGATGTAGTCGTACTCGCTTCTCCTCCTTGCGATCCGATCCGATCTAACACCGCAAGTGGCGATGCCTCCGAGAGATGCACACGTGCGGCACCTCGACGTATCCTCCTTCCTCGGTCCAGCAAGTGGGGTGGAGAGATGGGTTGGATCTACAACGCGACGGTGTGGTGCAAATGGTGAATAGTTTCTGCGACAGGGCTTCGCCTACGCGCAGTCGGGAGGGAGAGAGGAGGGGCAACAGGGTGGCTAGGGTTTTGGAGGAGGTGTGGGAGGGGTGCGCCCCCAGCCCTCTTTATATAGAGGGGTGGGCGGCTAGCCCTTGCCCCTCCCCCAAGCCCTAGGCCGGCGGCCAAGGAGGGAGGAGTGGGGGGGGCAAGTCCCCCCCTTCTAGAAGCTCCCCTACGGTTTCCCTAGGTGCTTGGCCGGCTGGGCCCTATGGGGCCTTGTGCCCCTGGCCTAATGCGGCCAGGGCACTCCTTCATAGGCCCATGCCCCCTCCCGGCAAGTGGGGAAACGTTGGTCCCTCTCCAGAAGGTTCTAGAAGCTTCCGGTACAATATCGATTAACCAGAAACAATTCCGAACTCCAAAATCTGTTTTGCCTTATATGAATATTATTCTCCGGACCATTCCGGAACCTCTCGTGATGTCCTGGATCTCATCCGAGACTCCGAACAAAAACTCATAAACCAATTATCCAATCTATCCTAGCGTCGAGACACGTTAAGTGTGTGACCCTTCGGGTTCGAGAATATGCAGACATGATCTTCTATCAATAATCAACAATGGTGCGAAACCCATATTGACTCACACATTCATCGATGATCATATCGGATGAACCACGATGCCAGATTCAATCAATCCCATATATTCCCTTCGTCTCGTGATATTTTACTTGCCCGAGATTCGATCGTTGCATGGCCATACCTAGTTCAATCTCGTTCACAGCAAGTACTTTACTCGTTCCGTAATCTGATATCACTTTGTGATTCACTCCTTAACCACGTGCTTGCAAGCTTTGTTGATATCCATTACTAAGTGGGCCCGAAGTATATCTCTCCGACTTAGGAGGGACGAATCCCATCTCGATACATACAACCCAACAGGTACTTTTCGATCACCTGAGAGACACCTTTATGATCACCCTCTCATAGGATGACGTTTGATGACCTCAAAGCTTTCTTCCGATACCAGGGAGTTGTATTATCTCATGGTCTAAGGAATACAATATTTGACATAAGAAAAACTTTGCAAAGATGAACACGATGACACGATCTAATTGCTCTGATTAGTTTGGGTCTGTCCATCATATGATCTCATTATTAATCGACAACTCATGTCTATGGTTAGGAAACCTTAACCATCATTAATCAATGAGCTAGTCCATAGAGGCGTACTAGGGACACGGTGTTGTTCACAAACCACACAAGTATTAAAGTTTCCGTTTAATATAATTCTAGCATGGAACATAAACTTTATCATGAATAAGAATTATAATAATAACATCTTTATTATTGCCTCTAGGGCATAATTCCAATAGTCTCCCACTTGCACTAGAGTCAATAATCTAGTTTACATCTGGCAACAATCTAACACCCATGGCACTAAGGTGCTAATCATGTTTTGCACGTGGAAGAGGTTTAGTCAATGGATCTGCGACATTCAGATCTGTATGTACTTTGCTAATCTTCAGATCTCCATCTTCTATATAATCTCGGATTATATTAAACTTGCGGTTGATATGCTTGGTCTTTGGATGATATCTTGGTTCCCTAGCCAGTGCTATGGCGCCAGTGTTGTCACACAATATCTCTAGTGGGTCCAAGGCACTTGGAACCACACCAAGCTCAGTGATGAAGTTCCTGATCCAAACTCCTTCACTTGACACTTCTGCAGCAGCCATGTATTCCGCTTCTATTGTAGATCCCGCGATCACGCTTTGCTTGCAGCTTCTCCAGCTCATAGCTCCTCCATTCAAAATATAAACGTATCATGTCCGAGATTTAGAATCATCCTTGTCGGTGTCGAAACTAGCATCGACGTAACCTTTTACGACGAGTTATTCATCACCTCCATAGACTAAGAACATTTCTTTAGTCCTATTCAAATACTTTAGGATGTTATTCACGGCCGTCCAGTGTTCCACTCCTGGATCACTTTGGTATCTTCTCATCAAACTAAGAGCATTGGACACATCCGGTCTAGTACACAACATGGCATACATGATAGAACCTATGGCCGAGGCATACGGCACTTTGCTCATAGCTTCTCTATCATTTACCGTAGCTGGACACTGAGCCCTGCTCAATATCTTACCTGACAACATAGGCACTGAACCTTTCTTTGCCTTATCCATTCTGAACCTTTTCAGAACTTTGTCTAGGTATGTACTTTGGCTTAAAGCTATCAGGCGTCTTTGTCTATCTCTATAGATTTTGATGCCCAATATATAAGCATCTTCCTCTAGGTCTTTTATTGAAAAACATTTGTTCAAATAACTCTTCACATCGTTAAGCATGTCAATGTCATTTCCAATAATCAATATGTCATCCACATATAGTACCAGAAATGTCACTGAGCTCCCACTCACTTTCTTGTAGATACAAGCTTCGTAGCAATTTGGAACAAATCCAAAGCTCTTGATCACTTGATCAAAACGAAGGTTCCAACTCCGAGATGCTTGCTTCAGTCCATAAATGGAACGCTGAAGTTTGCACACTTTATCAGCATCCTTAGGATCGACAAAACCTTCGGGTTGCATCATATACAACTCTTCATCAATGTTGCCATTGAGGAACGCAGTCTTGACATCCATCTGCCATATTTCATAATCATGAAACACAGCAATTGCTAATAAAATCCGAATGGACTTAAATATCGCTACGGGAGAGAAAGTCTCATCGTAGTCAACACCTTGAACTTGTCTAAAACCTTTCGTGACAAGTCGTGCTTTATAGACAGTAGCATTACCACCCGCGTCCATTTTCTTCTTGAATATCCATTTGCACTCAACGGCCTTTCGGTCGCTAGGAGGGTCCACCAAAGTCCATACTTGGTTTTCGCTCATGGATCCCAATTCGGATTTCATGGCCTCTAGCCATTTCTCAGAGTCTGGGCTCATCATCGCTTCCTCATAGTTCGCAGGTTCACTGTCATCTACTAACAAGACAGTTAAGACAGGGTTGTCGTACCACTCAGGAGGGGCACGCGACCTTGTCGACCTGCGACGTTCAGTAGTAGCATCGTCCGAAGCTTCATGATCCTTGTCATTAGCTTCCTCTATTGTTGGTGCGGTGATCGGAACAATTTCAGGTGTTGCGCTACTCTCCAACTCAAGAGAAGGTTCAACAACCTCGTCTAGCTCTACTTTCCTCCCACTCACTTCTTTCGAGAGAAACTCCTTCTCAAGAAATGATCCGTTCTTTGCGACAAACACTTTGCCTTCGGTTCTGTGATAGAAGGTATACCCAATAGTTTCCTTAGGGTATCCTATGAAGACACACTTCTCCGCTTTCAGTTTGAGCTTGTTTGGCATCAACTTCTTGACGTAAGCTTCGCATCCCCAAACTTTAAGAAATGACAACTTAGGTTTAGCACCAAACCACAGTTCATACGGTGTCGTCTCAACGGATTTAGATGGTGCCCTATTTAAAGTGAATGCAGCGGTTTCTAATGCATAACCCCAAAATGATAAGGGCAAATCAGCAAGAGACATCATTGATCGGACCATATCTAATAGAGTTCGATTTCGGCGTTCAGACACACCATTGCGCCGTGGTGTTCCGGGTGGCGTGAGTCGCGAAACAATTCCGCTTGCTTTAAGACGCGTGAGAAAATCATAACTCAAATATTCACCTCCACGATCGGATCATAGAAATTTAATTTTTCTGTTACGATGATTTTCCACTTCATTCTGAAATTCCTTGAACTTTTCAAATGTTTCAGATTTATGTTTCATCAAATAGATATACCCATATCTACTTAAGTCATCGGTAAAAGTGAGAAAATAGCGATATCCACTGCGCGTCGAAACACTCATCGGTCCGCATACATCGGTATGTATGATTTCCAACAAGTCCGTTGCTCGCTCCATCATTCCGGAGAACGGGGTTTTGATCATCTTGCCCATGAGGCATGGTTCGCATGTGTCAAATGATTCAAAATCAAGAGACTCCAAAAGTGCATCAGAATGGAGTTTCTTCATGCGTTTTACACCAATATGGCCTAGACGACAGTGCCACAATAAGTAGTATTATCACTATCTACCTTGCATCTCTTAGCCTCAATGTTATGGATGTGTGTTTCATCCCTTTCGAGATTCAGTAGAAATAAACCATTCACAGTAGGTGCATGACCATAAAAGATGTTACTCATATAAATAGAACAACCATTATTCTCAGATTTAAATGAATAACCGTCTTGCAATAAACACGATCCAGATATGATGTTCATGATCAACGCAGGCACATAATAAAATTTATCGAGGTTTAAAACTAATCCTGAAGGTAAAACTAAGGAGAGCGTGCCGACGGCCATCACATCAACTCTTGATCCGTTGCCAACGCGCATCGTCACCTCATCCCTCGCAAGCCGCTATCTATTCCGTAGCTCCTATTTCGAGTTACAAATATTAGCAACTGAACCAGTATCAAATACCCAGGCACTACAACGAGGGCTAGTAAGGAAAACATCAATAACATGTATATCAAATATACCTTTGATGGTGCCAGCCTTCTTGTCCGCTAAGTACTTCAGACAGTTGCGCTTCCAGTGACTTTTGTCCTTGCAATAGAAGCACTCAGTATGCGGCTTAGGTCCAGACTTGAGCTTCTTCTCAGCAGGAGCAACGTGCTTGTCGCTGCCTTTCTTGAAGGGCTTCTTTGCACCCTTACCTTTCTTAAAGCTGGGGGGCTTGTTGACCATCAACACATGATTATCCTTTTTGATGTCCACCTCCGCAGCTTTCAGCTTAGCGAAGAGCTCGGTGATCATATCAGTGGAACCAATCTAATTATGAGTCACTACAAAACTTTTGTACCTAGGAGGGAGTGATTGCAGAACCCTGTCAATCTTGAGCTCCTCTGGAATCTTGCAGTCCAGTTGCTCAAGGCGTTGAGTGTAGCCCGACATCTTTATGGCGTGCTCACTAACGGAACTCCCTTCCTCCATCTTGCAGTTAAAGAATTTCTTAGAGATCTCATATCTCTCAGAACGGGCCTGAGTCTGAAACATAGTTTTCAGTTCCTCAAGAATCTCAAAGGGCCCGGGGTAATCTTCAAAACGATTTTGAAGGTCTGATTCCATAGCAAACAACATGATGCTCTTAATCACACCATAATCATCTTTGCGCGACTGATAAACAGCTTTCTCATCAGCCGGCGCATCTATAGCAGGGGCGTCACCTAACGCATTCTCAAGGACATAGTCCTTTTGTCCGCCAGCGAGAATGATTCTTAGATTGCGGAACCAGTTGGTGAAGTTAGACCCATTGTTCTTAAGCTTTTCTTTCTCAGCAAAAACGTCGAAGTTGAAGTTGGACTTAGCCATTTGATCTACAAAATTTGCAAGTACAATTTAGACTATGTTCATGATAACTAGTTCAACTTAATCAAATTACTATATGAACTCCCACTAAATTCAACATCCCTCAAGTTGTTTAGTGAACATGATCCAAATTGACCACACCTAATCCGATCTTCACGAGAAGAGATGTGGTTTCAATGGTGGACAACAAAATGTCGATCATATCATTCATATGACTCATGCTTAACCTTTCGGATCATGTGTTCCGAGGCCATGTCTGTTCATGCTAGGCTCGTCAAGTCAAACCCAAGTATTTCCGCGTGTGCAAAACTGGCTTGCATCCGTTGTATGTGAACATAGAGTTTATAGCACCCAATCATCACGTGATGCTTGAACACGACGAACTTTCGCAACGCTGCATACATGGGGAGAACACAGTTTTATCTTGATCTTTAAGTGAGGAATCATCTTATAATGCTACCGTCGCGATCTAAGCATATTAAGATACATAAAAGGATAAACATCACATGCATATAACTTTATGTGACATGGTATAGCCAATCTTCGCGCAATGATCTCCATCTTGTGCGTGCCGGCATGATCTCCATCACTCCACCATGATTGCCTCCACCACTAATAGCAAATACAACTATTGCTAACTACTTAGCGATAAAGTAAAGCTATTACATGGCGTATAAGAAGTTGACACATAGGTCATACACAATTATAAAGACAACCATATGGCTCCTGCCGGTTGTGTACTCATCGACATGCAAGTCGTGAAACATTACAAAACATGATCATTGCATACAACATACATATCACATCTTGGGCCATACCATATCACAGAAAACACTCCCTGCAAAAACAAGTTAGACGCCTCTACTTTGTTGTTGCATGTTTTACGTGGATCATGGGAGTAGCAAGCTAAGAACGATTCTTACCTACGGAAAGCCACAACGGTGATATTATGGTTGCCAAACTCCTGTGTAAATCCCATGACAACTATAGTGAGAGAATCTGGCATCCACCAGCCGCATGTGTGGAACAAGCCACACGTCAAGTGTGGAGCCGGTCTCGCGAACGATGTCGCGTAAGGTTGGCCTGGACCGCTTCGATCTCACTATCCCGCGTCATAAGAAGTACACAAACAAGAGGCTTGCAATAGAAAACATCAACGCCCGCAACAACCATGTTGCGTTCTACTTGTGAAACACATCTACACATAGATCTAGCTCTGATACCACTGAAGGGTTTCACAGCATAGTAAATCAAAATTTTCTACCGATGCGAACGGGGAAAGCCAAGATCTAATCTAGGATATGCAAACAACGAGGGGGAATAGATGAGATCTTCATACCCTTGAAGATTCGCAAAGCGGAACGTTCGACGGAATGTGGGTGATGTAGTCGTACTCGCTTCTCCTCCTCGCGATCCGATCCGATCTAACACCACAAGTGGCGATGCCTCCGAGAGATGCACACGTGCGGCACCTTGACATCTCCTCCTTCCTCGGTCCAGCAATTGGGGTGGAGAGATGGATTGGATCTACAACGCGATGACGCGGTGCAAGCGGTGGAGAGTTTCTGCGGCAGGGCTTCGCCTACACGCAGTCGGGAGGGAGAGAGAGAGAGAGGAGGGGCAGCAGGGCGGCTAGGGTTTTGGAGGAGGTGTGGGAGGGGTGCGCCCCCATCCCTCTTTATATAGAGGGGTGGGCGGCTGGCCCTTGCCCCTCCCCCAAGCCCTAGGCCGGCGGCCAAGGAGGGAGGAGTGGGGGGCAAGTCCCCCCTTCTAGAAGCTCCCCTACGGTTTCCCTAGGTGCTTGGCCGGCTGGGCCCTATGGGGCCTTGTTCCCCTGGCCCAATACGGACATGGAACTCCCTCATAGGCCCATGCCCCCTCCCGGCAAGTGGGTCCACGTTGGTCCTACTCTGGAAGGTTCTAAAAGCTTCCGGTACAATACTGATTAACCCGAAACAATTCCGAACTCCAAAATCTGCTTTGCCTTATATGAATCTTATTCTCCGAACCATTCCGAAACCTCTCGTGATGTCCTGGATCTCATCCGAGACTCCGAACAAAAACTCATAAACCAATTAGCCAATCTATCCTAGCGTCAAGACACGTTAAGTGTGTGACCCTTCAGGTTCGAGAATATGCAGACATGATCTTCTATCAATAATCAACAGCGGGGTATGGAAACCCATATTGACTTCCACACATTCATCGATGATCATATCAGATGAACCACGATGCCAGGATTCAATCAATCTCATATATATATTCCCTTTGTCTCGCGATATTTTACTTGCCCGAGATTCGATCGTCGGTACCGTCATACCTAGTTCAATCTCGTTCACAACAAGTACTTTACTCGTTCCGTAATCCGATATCACTTTGTGATTAACTCCTTAACCACGTTCTTGCAAGCTTTGTTGATATCGATTACCGAGTGGGCCCAAAGTATATCTCTCCGACTTGGGAGGGACGAATCCCATCTCGATACATACAACCCAACAGGTACTTTCCGATCACCTGAGAGACACCTTTATGATCACCCTCTCATAGGATGACGTTTGATGATCTCAAAGCTTTCTTTCGATACCAGGGAGTTGTATTATCTCATGGTCTAAGGAATACAATATTTGACATAAGAAAAATTTCGCAAAGATGAACACGATGACACAATCTAATTGCTCTGCTTAGTTTGGGTCTATCCATCATATCATTCTCCCAATGATATGATCTCATTATTAATCGACAACTCATGTCTATGGTTAGGAAATCTTAACCATCATTAATCAATGAGCTAGTCCATAGAGGCGTACTAGGGACACGGTGTTGTTCACAAACCACACAAGTATTAAAGTTTCTGCTTAATACAATTCTAGCATGAAATATAAACTTTATCATGAATAAGAATTATAATAATAACATCTTTATTATTGCCTCTAGGGCATAATTCCAACAGCATCATGGGGCAGAGCCCAACCCCCACGCAGCTCCCGCACACCAGACCCTACCGCCTCCTCGACCACCACATCGCCATCGTGCGCCACTGCCCAAACCTTCACCGCGACCCTGGCCTCACGCTAGGCCATCATGGCGCCAGCGACTACCACGACTGCAGCGAGTGCGGCTACACCATCGCCTCGCTCTGCCCCGCCCACACGCAACACTCCTACCAATACAACCTCATTCTGTTTCGCTTGGACACCATGGACTGGAGCTGCGAGACCATCCTGACACACAAAGAGACGGCAGACTCTCACAATTTCACTACCAAAACCATCAACATCGGAGGAAAGTATGGCACAGTGGGCTGGGTCGATCTCTGGCGGGGCATACTCTTCTGCGATGTGCTCGCCGCCAGCGGGCGGCGCACGCTTCGCTACGTCCCGCTACCACCGCGTCTCGTGGAGAAGGATGGTGGTGCTTCGAGTTTTTGTCGGGATATTGCTGGCGTCGATGGCTTCATCAAGTGCATCAACCTGCAGGTCCGGGTCGTGCCTGGGTCGTCCACCTTTGAAGGCGGATTCACTTCGGATGGATGGTCAGCTGCAGTATGGAGCATGAAGATTACTGCCGCATTGTCCCGTAAATGGAAGTTGGATCACGAGCTTGATTCCACTGAGCTGTGTCATTCTCTACCTAAACTGAAGGTTGACGCTGGTACTGCCCAGCCAACGTTGCAGAGGCTTCACATAGGTCAGCCCATCCTGAGCCTAGAAGATGGGGACACTATCTACTTTCTCGCCAAGATCGACCATCGGGACGACAAGCGCCATGGATGGGTGTTTGCTGTAGACATGGCGAAGAAGATTATACGGGGTGTGGCTGAGTTCGTTTGTGAAAGAACACTTGGGTTAGGACTAGCCTTTGCTGCAAGTGAGATTGCTGAATATCTCAAAGTTACTCAAGGTAATTACATTTTTATCACTTTGCTGTTATTGCATTCTAGAACTAGATTTCGTTTCTACGGTCTTCATGCCATCACAGAGCTAGAAATTTACTAGCAGTGTATTTTGTATGGGAAGGACCATTGGTCCAACCACATTGGTGTTAGGATACAGTTGTTTTACTAGTTAGTTAATTTGGTTGGCACAGGTACCAAGGGAATTCAAAAACGACTAGGGATTCCGTTGCCAGGATCACCTGCCAAGAAGTAGCATGGAATTCCCGCCGACATGGCTGATGATGTGAAGCTTGTACCTGTTGAGAAATAGAGCAATTTACCAAGCGAATTATCCATAATAAACGCTAGATAAAACATGACTAGTATAATAGGCAATATACTAATCATGTTAAATAGCGAATACATATTGAGGCATATAGTCAAACAAACTGCAAGCTTTAGATATGATCAGAACAAGAGTGAGATAGAAGATGTACATGGCAGTAGCAGAAGTGGAACCGCTGGCGTTGGAACCATCGTTGACCATGTCGTCGAGGAAGAGGGTGCTGATTGAAACGAATGGACGGAAGGTGAAGCGAACAGGCGCATTTAACTCGTATTAAAAGTCCATTCAAAGCAAACGTTTCACCTTCGTATATCTGTTCATATACCATTCATGCGTGGCAAAATAAAGCTCGGCTCGGCGAGATTCCCGCAACCCGCAACCCGCGACGCGACGAGGCGAGCGAGGAGGAGGAGCGCGCGTGTGGAACTCTCTCCTTCTCCTTCTCATCCTTTTATCAAGTGGTAGGAGAGCTCACCTTATAAGCTGGTCCAACTTCCACTCAACTAGCAATGTGGGACTAAACATTTGTCCCACCTCTTGTCTTGCATGAATGGGCCACATGGGCCTCTAGGATTTTCAGGAATTATTGAAATAGAAAATGGGCTAGACTATTTGGGCCAAAATTCCAACAATCCCCCACCAGATCCCAGAGGCACATGTAATCTGCCTTTGGTTCCAAAACACTGTTTATATACCGGTACTATAGTGGAGACTGTTAAGTTGAACTTCCACCTAGAATTCTATGCTACACTAGGTTGCGACTTGTACAGTGGACTATGCCTTAAACTGCAAGTTTGCTGCAATCTAGCTTCACACGAAGTCTTGACCGATACTGGGCTACCGTGGGACTTCCCCGCGGGTGGAGCTTATACGTCATACTCCATGACCTTTCATGAGTTTATTAGAGAGCACCCTACTCTCATAGACTGACGCTTTTAACAGTCAGACTCATATAGGTGTGTTCTTCAAAAGATGTTCTGCAGGACAACATCTTTGCTTAGGATAAGCCACTTAGAACACATTAAGATAATAAATCAACCTGCCATGTAGAATAGGAAAGTATTGCATCTTTATGGAGTGGTGTTTATTAAAGTAGGGATACTTTCCTCTCAGCTAACAACAGCTTGTTTCCCAATTCTAATTCACGGGATCTCCGATCACATAGAGTGGTTTACCACTATGGAAAGCTCAAATTGTGGGTCTCATACCCATCTCCTTTGATGCATTTTCTATCACGCTATGATAGACCCTTTGAAGGATCGCCAAGTTTTTAGATGTTTGGATATAATCCAATGCAATAACTCCGGAGTTTCTCATTTTCCTGACAGATTTCAGTCTCCTCTTCACATGTCTTGAGGACTTCAAATTATCCTTAGAACTGTTCACCTTAATAATCACAGTTTGATTATCACAGTTCATTGGAATTGCGGGTATAGGTTTTTCAACCACAGGTAAGTCCATCAAGAGTTCATGAAGCCACTCGCTCAACAAAGGTCCGTGTCTAGTGCTGTGAGTTCTGCTTCCATAGTTGACCACGTTAAGATGGTCTGCTTGCAAGACTTCCAAGAAACAGCGCCACCACCAAGTGTGAAAACATATCCACTCGTGGCCTTTATCTCATCAGCATCAGATATCCAATTTGAATCACTATAACCCTCTATTACCCTCGGATACCCGGTATAGTGCATGCCATAGCTCGCAGTACCTTTTAGATATCGCATAACTCTTTCAAGAGCATGCCAGTGATCATCTCCTGGATTTGAGACAAATCGACTGAGTTTGCTTACAGCAAAGGCGATGTCAGGTCTCGTGGCACTAGCTAAATACATAAGCGAGCCAATGATTTGAGAGTATCTTAGTTGGTCTCTATCATTTCCTCGATTCTTTCGAAGCAACACACTAGGATCATACAGTGTAGGAGAAAAATTGACGTCGCTATACCCGAAACGACTCAAGATCTTTTCCACATAGTGGGTCTGAAGCAATGTAATCCCACCATCATCATCTCTCAATAGCTTGATGTTCAGGATGACATCAGCTACTCCCAGATCCTTCATCTCAAAGGAACGAGATAAGAAATCTTTGACCTCCTTAATTGCATTAAGGTTGGTTCCGAAAATCAGTATGTCATCAACATACAAACAAAGGATGACTCCCTCACCCCACCATGGCGATAGTATACGCACTTGTCGCCTTACAACAAAGCCTGCAGCCGTTAAGGTTTTATCAAATTTTTCGCCAACGCTTAGGTGCTTGTTTAAGACCATACAAAGACTTCAGTAGCTTGCACACTTTTCTTTCTTGACCATTTACTACAAAACCATCTGGTTGATCCATATAGATTTCCTCATCCAACTCTCCATTTAGGAAAGCCGTCTTAACGTCCATTTGATGAACGAGAAGACCGTGTGAGGCAGCCAGAGAAAGTAGTACTCGAATGGTGGTCAACCTTGCTACAGGTGACTAAGTGTCAAAGAAGTCTTCACCTTCCTTTTGGGTATAACCCTTGGCCACAAGCCTTGCCTTATACTTCTCAATAGTACCATCAGGCCTTAGTTTCTTCTTGAACACCCATTTACATCCTACAGGTTTGCACCCATAAGGACGATCAGTGATCTCCCATGTTTCATTAGCTAAGATGGAATTCATCTCACTATGAACAGCTTCCTTCCAGTAGTCAGCATCAGGAGATGCATAAGCTTCTGAAATGGAAGTGGGAGTGTCATCCACAAGGTACACAATGAAATCATCACCAAAAGACTTTGCAGTCCTTTGTCTCTTGCTCCTTTTAGGAATTTCATTATCCTCCTCCTTAGGACTTTCAGAGTGTTCAATCGGGGTGGTAGGTTCAGAGAATATAGCAAATTCCTGATTAGATGAACTAGGTATCTCCGGATTTGATGAGTTAGGTTTATCCTTCATTGGAAAGATATCCTCAAAGAACGTCGCATCAGTTGACTCCATGATTGTACCGACATGAATGTCAGGTACTTTAGATTTTACTATCAAGAATCTATAACCAATGCTATGAAAAGCATAGCCCAGAAAAACACAATCAATGGTTTTTGGTCCAAGCTTGCGCTTCTTGGGGATTGGTACATTAACCTTTGCCAAACAACCCCAAGTACGTAAGTAAGAGAGTTTTAGTCTTTTCTTCTCCCATTCTTCGAATGGAGTAATTTCTTTGTTCTTTGTGGGAACTCGGTTTAGGACATGACACGCGGTCAATAATGCCTCCCCCCACCATTCCTTAGAAAGACCCGATGTGTCTAACATGGCGTTAACCAAATCTGTTAGAGTACGGTTCTTTCTTTCGGCTACTCCATTTGACTGGGGTGAGTAGGGAGGCGTCCTCTCATGAATTATACCATGTTCGCACAAAGAATCAAACTCGTTGGAAAAATACTCTCCACCACGATCAGACCTAAGCCTCTTAATCTTTCGATCAAGTTGATTTTCTGCTTCAGCTTTATAGATTTTGAAGAAACTCAAAGCCTCATCTTTTGATTTTAGAAGATACACATGACAATATCTCGTAGAGTCATCAATCAAAGTCATGAAGTATTTCTTTCCACCTTTTGTTAACACACCATTCATCTCACAAAGATCAGAATGTATGAGCTCTAGTGGTGTTAAATTTCTCACTTCTGCAGTCGTATGTGACTTGCGAGGTTGTTTAGCTTGCACGCAGACTTGACACTTAGATCCCTTAACAGTTGAGAAATCAGGGATTAAATTCATTTTGGCTAGCCGCGTCATACAACCAAAATTAATATGACAAAGACGAGAGTGCCAGACATTTGATTCAAAATTTGTGTAAATATGATTAACAACTTTATTACAAATGTCTGACGGAGATAAGCGGAACAAGCCTCCGCATTCATAGCCTTTACCAATAAAAGTTCCATACTTCGAAATTACAAATTTATTGGACTCGAATACAATCTTGTAGCCATCTCGACACAGAAGAGATCCGCTAACAAGATTTTTATTTATTGAGGGAACATGATGCACGTTCTTCAGGCGCACAGTCTTTTCCGAAGTGAACTTCAGATCGACCGTACCAACACCATGAACAGAAGCATGCGAGCCGTTCCCCATCAGCACGGTTTGAGTCCCTCTGACCCAACATCTTTCATCTCAACGTCGCCCATGACAACATTAGCAGTCTTGCTGCTCTTCCCATGTTGGCGCTTGTCAAAGCGGTTGGGACAAGCAGGAGCCCAATGATTAGGATCACCGCACACATGACAAGCACCTTTCCTCTTATCAGTCTTCTTCTTGAAGCTGGTGGACTGTGAGGCCTTGTTCTTTCCATCGAACTTTCCTTTGTCATCAAACTTGCCTTTGTTCTTGAACTTGTGAGGTGGAAGTTCCTTTCTACATCAGTTGGCATTAGAACCTCCCTCGGTACCTCGAGCACGTGTGTCTTTTGCTCTCACCTTT
The DNA here is from genome assembly GCA_030063025.1 of Avena longiglumis. NCBI lineage: Eukaryota > Viridiplantae > Streptophyta > Magnoliopsida > Poales > Poaceae > Avena > Avena longiglumis. The sequence continues at coordinate 97,234,423 of CP125979.1, forward strand.
TCTTCCACATCAAGAGTCCCAATGAGATCCGTCACGGAGAACTCTTGTCTCTTGTGCTTGAGAAGTATCAAAATTCCTCCATGAGGGAAGTTTGGCAATGATGCCTCCGCAACAAACTTGTCCGGTAACACACAAGTGAAGTGCTCAAGCTCCCGGCAAGTGATCAGATCTCATGAGCTGCTCCACAATGGAGCGGTCATCAATCATCTTATAGTCATAGAATTGTTCCATGACATACGCTTCACGCCAAGATCGAGACTCCAAATTTTCTCTCGGCGCATCCCACATATCTTTGCCATTGCTAAATGAGATATGAATCGACAATATTGTCGCCAGGATGCCGATCAAGGCAGCCTTGAAAGTAGTATCAAGTTTTTGAACGCCTTCCGAAAGGGATTAAGTTCCTCAAAGCGCCATAGATGGCGTTATAGCAACTTATGGTGCGAAACGAGACTTGCTCTGACGCCACCGTTTGTAATTCACACCTTCAAACACAGGTGGCTTCATAGAAGCAACAAAGCCACTTGGGGCAAATTGCCTGAAATAAGGTTTTTGGATTGTTGAGAAATAGAGCAATTTACCAAGCGAATTATCCATAATAAACGCTAGATAAAACATGACTAGAATAATAGGCAATATACTAATCATGTTAAATAGCGAATACATATTGAGGCATATAGTCAAACAAACTGCAAGGCATAAAACTTTAGATATGATCAGAACAAGAGTGAGACAAAAGATGTACATGGCAGTAGCAGAAGTGGAACCGCTGACGTTGGAACCATCATTGGCCATGTCGTCGAGGAAGAGGGTGCTAATGTCGGGTAAGAAGTCCTCGTCGGGGAAGACGTCGCTATCTGTGAGGGAGTCCGTGACGAAGCCAGTAGTCGCGGTGATAGCGCTCCCCAAAAACCTTATCGCCCTTCTCCCGTACAGGACTCGAAGCAGTGGGGTCTCGGAGGCCTACTGTCCCGGCTCGCGGTGCACGCCGCAAGACGGGATGGGGAAGATGGAAGTAGTGCAGTGCTCTGGAACTGAAGACGCAGGTATGTGTTGTTGTCTAACTGAGAGGAGGCGCGACCTCTCTCTCTTATAGGCGCAGAGGAGAAGGCAGACAGTGTAGAAGATGAAACGAATGGACGGAAGGTGAAGCGAACAGGCGCATTTAACTCGTATTAAAAGTTCATTCAAAGCAAACGTTTCACCTTCGTATTAAAAGTCCATTCAAAGCAAACGTTTCACCTTCGTATATCTGTTCATATACCATTCATGCGTGGCAAAATAAAGCTCGGCTCGGCGCGCGTCGTGACGAGGCGAGGCGTGGCGAGGCGAGCGAGGAGGAGGAGCGCGCGTGTGGAACTCTCTCCTTCTCCTTCTCATCCTTTTACCAAGTGGTAGGAGAGCTCACCTTATAAGCTAGTCCAACTTCCACTCAACTAGCAATGTGGGACTAAACATTTGTCCCACCTCTTGTCTTGCATGAATGGGCCACATGGGCCTCTAGGATTTTCAGGAATTATTGAAATAGAAAATGGGCTAGACTATTTGGGCCAAAATTCCAACAGTACCATCTTGGATGCATCAGAGCAAAAAGGATCCAGAAATTGATTATATGACCTTGTAAAGTCGAGGCTCCTAAATGTATCATGGTTCAGTTATGCTATTTGGTAGCTAGCTTTTCTGTTAGAAGAGTAAGGATTACTCATGGACCGGCTGTGCCCTTGTCTTAGAGGACTAACAGCACCCGTAAAATACAAACCTGTAAATCTGTTTAGAGGCTGTGATAAACCTGTTTTAAGGGTCAGCAAACACACGGCGAAAATCAGAGCCCGTAAATACAACCTGTAAACAATTTAAGGGTTCATTTGCGGGCTCTGATCGACATCGTTTGAGGATGCTGGCCCGTAAAACAGGGTTTTACCTACTTTTCACATGTAAATGAAAATATAAACATCAACAAACATATAAAACATCAAACGATATGCAATAATAGTTTCCAGCAACACACACTTTATCATCCTAGCTAGTTATTACAACAATAGTTTGAATCAAATTATAACAATTGTTTCAATCAAATAAATAAACAAATGTTCCCAAATAGTTTATCTCACACATACATGTCGAAGAAAAAAGGTAGATCATGAGAGAGAGGCAGCGCAGCGGCCATACATTTGCCAGTTGTGTTGGGTCAATCATTGACGAGCTGGCTATGAGTTGCCTTGTCCTCAATCTGCCAATATCCCTCAAGAAAAGCTTCAAGGCGATTGGGATTTCTTTCAGTCGCACTCGGGTGCCAACGTTGTCATAGAAGTATGGCAAGTTTAAACCTCTCTCATCCTCGATGATCATGTTGTGTAGAATCACACAACATGTCATGATGTTAACAAGATTTTTCTTGTCCCAAAATCTAGCTGGGTCTCGAACAATTGCAAACCTTGCTTGCAAAACATCAAAAGCTCTCTCAATGTCCTTGCGGGCTGCCTCTTGTGCCTTAAAAATATAGCTTCTATTTGATCTTGGGGATCTTTAATGGACTTCATAAAAGTTGCCCATTCGGGTTATATGCCATCGGCTAGATAATATCCCATTGTGTACTCATGATCCATGACTTTGTACTCATCGGTGTAGTCTGCGGGGACGATATATGCAATCACTCGCATGGCAGCTGAGATTTTCTGATATGCGCTAAATCCTAGGTTGCCGACAGAGTTGCGTCGTTGCTTGAAATATGTTGAGTTCGCCTCGATAGCCTCGACGATTCTCGCGAACAAGGAATGACGCATTCGGTACCTCCTACAAAAAAGATTTGGTGGATATGTAGGTACCTCAGTGAAGTAATCCTCCATCAAGGTTGCGTTGCCGAGGAAGCGGTTGCGCTGGATGTAGGTGTAGCCCATCACTGAGCCGTGCCTTCGATCCAACAACTTGGCCCGGTCCTCGTGTTCCTTGACGGTGAGGAGGAGAATGGCCGTCTCGTAGTCGTCATCGTCGTGGAGCAAATCCTCGATGTCAGACTAATTCGACGACGACCAATCGAGTAGATCTTGGTACTCGACCGAGCTCATCCTCGAATGGACATGCGACGGCGTCCACACGTGGATTCGGGCCGTGAAAGGAGAGAGGACGGCTGGGAAGGAGGCCAGACCTTCGGGGTCATCTGCACGTGGGCGGGGAGGCTGAATCGGGCGGCCGGTGGTGGAAATGGCGGCGGCGGCGCACACGGAAGGGTCGCCCTAGGGTTCTTCCAAGTGCGGGGCGGCGTTCGGGTCGGCCTCCCAACCCGCGAATGTACAGGCTGACTGGCCGTTTTTGGGCTGGCCCTTATTTTTTTTACGGATCCTCCGTTTTAGGGTGCTGATCCCCGCCGTTTTCTCACCAAAATCCGTATAATGAAATGATTATACGGGTTTGCCCCGTTTACGGGTGCTATTGGTCATGCTCTTATCACTATGTAATGCCAGTCGTGTAATGGTTTTAGACTATAATAACTTCAGTTATGTGTTAGTGGTGTGTGAAAACACTGGATGTGACCGAGACAAATTTCATCTAGCTGTACATAATACATATGAAAACTCACGTGTACAGAAAGAGATACCCATATAATATACTAGTACCACAAATAATAAGATTCTACTTAGATGAAATATATAATTATATGTTGTGTGTGTATAATCATCTCTTATTGACTAATGTTTCCACCTCACTCGTATCATGGAGATGGATTGAATTAATAGTAACATATACATTGCCAGTGACGGATCCAGGATTAGGGCAAACCCCGGGCCAAAAACTAAGAGCAAAAAACAACTAAAAAACTCTTATAATGTGAAAAAAGGTCTGACAGCAAGATGAACATATATTTTCAAATGCGTTCTTAATGGCTAAGAAGGCACAAATTACTAAAAGCTACAAATAGTAGTACGGGGATAAACAAATCACTTCATCTTTTTTCATGCAACATTAAATCAATTACAAATAATTGTCAAATCAACAACTCCGTCAGATTACTAGAATCATCTAATTGAAGTTATGATGAAATAATGAAATTACTTAGCTGAGTTCAATCAAGTCGTCTGTCCACGTGAGTTTGTGAGGAGCAGCCGAGTAGAGAAGGCAGAGCCGCAGGCCCGCAACAATCGGACGGCGCCGGCCCATGGTCACGCGACGGAGAACTGGAGGAGGGCCGGGTCAGCCAAGGGCTGGCGGCGCCCCGTGGAAGATTGGCGATGGTGCACAGGCAGGGGAACAACCGCTCAAGACGAGATAACCTCTAGTCCGGGGAGCATAGGAGGCCGGGGGAGGAGGGACATGCGCAAGCGACTGGCGTGGGCATGGCGGCGGGATTTTGGCTGCGACCAACGAGAGAGGCCGTGGACGCGAGCGAACTGCCCTGGTCAGGGTCGAGCTAACAAGCTAGCGGAGGCTAGGTGGGCTAGACTTGGGCTACGCCCTAGGCCGAATCGTTTTTTTTTTGATAGATGGTAAGCACAAAATTTCGCTGCGCCCCGGGCCAGGGCCCTGGTTGCCCTGGGCCTGGATCCGCCCCTGTACATCGCCCTACCCTGTGTAGGCTAATGGCCTTTCTAGGAATGGTAAAAACCAATGCAAGGTACCATAACAAGAAGTAGCTTCTTCATTTCTTGTTTGTCCAACTCAACCATGTCTGTTGTTGATTCATTGGGTCTCTCTCTCTCTCTCTGACATAAAGTAGTTTAAAGATGAATTCTATATCAATGTCTCGATAACTAAATACATATGGTTTGTTATAGAATGTACGATTTTTAACCATGCTTTGAAACTCGCGTGGATGAATTTAAGCAATGTCCAAAATGTTGTAGTTTTCGACCATGTTGCATCAGACTATGAGGTGTTGCTCCCTCTTCATCCCACTTTAGCAGCAACTATGCTCCCCTCTAGCTCCATTTTTTGTTTCTAAAGAGGCTCCCTTGAAAGATAAGAAGCAAACCGGTCACAAATAGAACTACAGAGTATAAAAATAGCATTAAAATAGAGAAAATGCTTAGTTTTATAAAAAAGAGTGAATAACGAATATCTTAACAATGCTCGGATACTAAGAAGTTCATGATAAGTATAGTTGCCTTACTCAGCCTTATTGCACCCTTTTAAAATGATAATTACACACTTATAGAAATATAATAGAAAGAAAAGCAACTATGCCATGGTGATGGAAGTAGGATGGAATATGTTCCACAACATCTTCTCGTGTCATGTAGTTGAGATCATTTGATAGAAAGTTAATTACTACCGGACAACCTTTTGGAAAAAAAGTATTGGAAAAGAATAACATAATCTATTTCTCTATTAATAGGTTACCATTTGACTTCATGGCCGTGAGACATTAGCATTTGGCATCAGAGATATGTAATGAATGACATATTATGATAAGAATCTTATATAGAGTATGGACTATGAATACACAAACCTAACTCATTACCCTGATCAAGTTTCTCCTTGATCATGTAAGTATTTGTTATATGGGTCTGAATAGATTAGAACATCGAATGATAAAGAGTACCAAATGCTTTAACTTGACCGGTTGCATGCCGACGTGTGACAAGCACCAAAATAGAGTTGGAGATTATACTGTGATATATAGCACATCTTTCCGTTGCGTCCTCCTGGCCGCCTGGGAGCGCCACAATGCATGGTCGAATGACAATACCATCACGACGATGTCGTCAGCGGTGCACACCGCCACACCTGCATGCATGAATATCCATAAGGAACAGTCGTTGGGCACATAGCCGCTGAAGGCTGCGAGTGGACGGACCTGGCTATTGAAGAGTATCACGCGAAGAGGCGGTAATGCACCATGCCATTTGCACCTCTACCTCCTCATCGAGCCCGTGGTCACCATGCAGAGCTCCATGCCGGTGAGGAAGACATAGAAGATACTAACAGGCCTACAGGACAGGAGATCACGATGCGTACCACGAGATGAGAGATCCCGGTTGATAACTTGAGATGGGAACGAGAGGGAAAGTCTATAGTGAGAGGAAGTGGTCGAGGATGCCCGGAAACCATATGCCGGCACGATAGGAACACTGCTCCCGAGAAACTCTATCCAGCTATATATATGCTAGTCGATAGATGTGAATAACAAACTCCGCATGCCTAAATAACAACAACAAACTCTCCATACATGACATGCGTGGATAACAAACTCTCCATGCGCTGAATAACAAACAGGTTTTTACCTTGGTGAATAACAAACTTTGCATGCAAGAGGAGATATTATAGCAATCGGTGGGTATAGATGTCAGTGTGGTGGGATTTGTTGTGTAAATAGAGTGAAGTGTGACACCATGTGACACAACCTCTTTGCTTTTAAAAGTAAAAATTGGTATGGTATTTATACAAGTGAAATGTGTGCCAACACTCTAATAACGAACACTCGAGAGAGAACTTCAATATACTAGTACCATGGACTTGGTACTCCGGCCTAAAAGGGTCTATCTATCTATCTATTACTAGATTTAGGGGTGCGTCTTGGTGCACCACCCCGTGATCTCCTTGTTAATTTACGTCGTGTGTTGCGGTGGTAAATACATAACAAGGAAAAACATTTGTTGTACAACTGCTAGGGAAAAAACTATGAAGAGAAACATTGTAATGAAATGTGATCACAAATTTGTCGAGAACAATGTTAAAACCTAAACATTAAGTCATGACAAAGGTGCACCAGGGGTGCGCGGGCATACGACCCCGTGATCTTTGATCATGACGGTTAGATGTGAGGTACCTCGGGTGGAATCAAGTGGAGTTATGATGGGGCCGTCCCTGTTCCAATATGAAACCATGGAGGATCGTGGCCGGTTAGTGAGGAGGATTAGAAGAACCAAAAGAGGGCATAATACATAGTGTATGGCGATCACGCGTCCTGGTCTCTGTAATTTTTGATATTTTAGATTGCCTAAATCATACTTTCCAATAGTTTAGATTACCCAAATCATACTGTTGAGCCATTCAGCAACTATAAGTTAGCAAAAACATGGACCAAATGGTTGGACATATTGTGAAGGCTCAAATTTGATGACGATTTTAAATGAATAGAGTTATGAACAAATTCAAAAGATGTGTTCATAGCAATGAGGTTTAAGGATGATCTAACAAAAGAAACACAATATATATCAATGGGTTGTAGCAACATCAAAAGGTGGCATGGTACTTAGAAACAACCGCCCTCAATCTTCTTCAACTCCAACCTCGGGAGCAGAAAAGCAAAGATGAAGAACCCTACATAGCCCAAGACCCGGTCGATTGGATCTCGAGCTCCGTTTCTAGGCTAACGACATAGTGTTGGAGATATGCCCTATAGGCAATAATAAATGTAGTTATTATTATATCTTTGTGTTTATGATAAATGTTTACATTCATGCTATAATAGTATTAACAAGGAAACATTAATACTTGTGTGATTTGTAAACTTAAATTGAAGTCCCTAGTATAAGCCTCTATACATCACTAGCTTGTTGGTTGATAAGTGATTGTGGTTTCCCTATCATGGACATTGAGATGTTATCAATAACAAGATCATATCGTTAGGAGAATGATATGGTGGACATACTCCTATAGATAAAGCATAGCATAAAGATCAAGTCATTTTAATAGTTCAATTGCTATATGCTTTCTGATACATAGTAATCTAATTCCTTCAACCATGAGATCATGCATATCACCTTTACCGGATGGATGCTTTGATGACATCAAACACCACACCGTAACTGGGTGGCTATAAAGGTGGCATTGAGTGTTCGGAAAGTATTGGTTGAAACACATGGATCAAGAGTGGGATTTGTCCATCCATATGACGGATAGATATACTCTGGGCCCTCTCGGTGAAATGTCATCCAATTAGCTTGCAAGCATGTGACTGGCTCACAAGGGATCACATATCACGGGAACGAGAAAAGAGTACTTATCTGTAACGAGGTTGAACTAGGTATGTAGAGATACCGACGATCATAACCTCGGATAAGTAAACTATCGTGAGACAAAGGGAAATTGATATCGTATGTAAGTGGTTCATTTGATCGCAAAGTAATCGTAGAAATATGTGGGAGCCATATGAATTTCCAGATTCCTCTATTGGTTATTGTTCGGAGAAGTGTCTCGATCATGTCCGCATAATTCACGAACCGTAGGGAGACACACTTAAGGATTCAACGTTGTTTGAGTAGTTATGGAGTGATGAGAAAGAGACCGAATGTTGTTCGGAGTCTCGAATGGGATTCGGGATATCACGAGGAGATCCGGAATGGTCCGGAGAATAAGATTCATATAAGGAAAGTCCTGTTTCAAGATGGAGAATGGTTCGTGTTTTCATGGGAATGTTCTAGAAGGTTCCGGAATGTCCCAAGACCGGGGAAGGGTACATGAATGTGTTATATCAAGTTGATATGATTGCATCATGTACTCGGTGTCATCATTGTTCAAAATAGTGGGTTTATTCAAATCCTAGTTTGAAAAGTCAAACGGCTAGTTTGAAAGTCAAACGACAAGTTTTGGAAAGAGGAGGAGGAGGAAACCGAGTTGGGAGGGTTTCCTCCTCCAACCGCCAAGACCACCCAAGCCGAGTTGGGAGGGACTACCCTCCCTTGGCCCGGCCCTGCACCTATATAAGGAGGGGCTCCTAGAGACATACAAGTCCCTTGCCCAAAACCCTAACCCTAGCCGCCGCCGCCGCCTAGGGATCTCATTGACACCGACTTGAGCACCTCCAAGCCCTAGCCGCCGGCTCTAGCACCTCTTCCTCGACGTGTCTAAACCCTAGATCGTCGAGGGATTTCTCATAGCCCACCATCCTCGCTCCGGCTTGAGGCGAAGCCCTGCGAGATCTCCCCTCTACTTCCGGTACCACACCGTTGTGCTGCCGGAATCGCGAGGAGAGTGCTACAACCTCCATTTTCTTTGGAACAAGGGAGAGGAAGGTCTTCGCGAAAACCGAACGTATGACCGACTACGGAGCGCCATTTAACGCAGCACGGAAGAATCGTCTACGCGATCTTGAGATCGGGAAGAGTACGACTACATCACCCACGAGAATCCGCTCTCGTTAAACACTTTGGAATCTTCTGAGTTATTCTATCGACTCGTTGCTACAATCTAGTAGATAGATCTTGAATTGTTTGTTTGTATGCGGTAGAAAATTTTGTTTTCCATGCTACGAATCCCTACACATAGCGCCAAACTCCGGCAAGAAGCCATACCATTAACTACTATGATGTACAACTGACTATGCCATCCCTCTCTCCTCTAGGCGGTGAACCCGCTGGATTTGAGTCGGAGGCAAGCACGACAATACCCTCAACGAAACTATAGTGAAGAGAGAGAGAGGAAGGAAAAAAATCGCTCCATTCTTCCAAAGTCATCTATATGGGGTGATTTATCTCGTATTAAACATTTGACAGAGTGCATTCCTATCTTTTCTCTCTCTTCTTTACGTTACCCTTAGAGTCCTCTTTCTTCTCCTGAGTTTGCGTCCGACTCGAATCCTATGCCGCCACTGCTTGGAGGAGAGAAGGATGGCCTGCTCGACCTGCACATAATAGTACTAGTAGGTGCTTTGGCTACATGCCATTGTCCGGCTTCATGCCATGTTGGGAGCAGAGCTCTAGATCCAATTGATCGTCTCTAGAGCTACTTAGGGTTCTTACTCTTTTGTTTGCTCCATAGTTCAAAGACCTGCTATATCCTTCAATAAGGCCGTGTCTCGCAACCATCCTCTCGGATGGAGATGATGCATGGAGAAGCTTCTTCTGTGTGATTTGCCAAGGTGGCAGTGAAGGTTTGTGCTGCAAGTTGGAGAGCCACATAGCAACCTTCTTCGTCGTCATGATCCGTGACCGACATGGCAACCTCTCGAGACTTTAGTGCGGCGTTAGTTCAATCTCCTCTGTGGAGGCCCTTTCGATCAACAATTCTCATCGCAGTTCATTGCTTTCTCGCCACCAAGTGGTTTGTCCCCAGTGGCCTGAAGGTCGCTGATGATGGAGGCTGACCTCTAGTGGAAAGGACCAAGGGCTTGATCGCGTGACTTGTTTTTGGTCTAGGGTCCTTTATGAATTTTTTTAGGACAATATTGTAAATTTGCTAGTATTTCAGCCAAAGTCTTTCTTATAATATGTACCCACCGATGGAAGTTTCATGTAGCATCGAGATCCTTCTAGGCCCGTTAAAAGAACATTTGAGGTGCTATAAATCAGACCAAATTTTACTTTAGGATGTCGTTGCTTTGTGGGATACATTGAGAATTATACTCGCTCTCTCCCAGTTAATTTGGAACGGGGCAAGAAACCACCTACCCACACGGCCACACTACTCGACCGTGTCGCGGTGTCCATCTCCCGGGTGGAGTCGACACCAACACTCCCAGATTCGATCTCCCGTTGAGGAAAGAAAGCGGTGCAGAGTAGGAGTAGATCCAGCCCCACGCCCGCCAATCACCGCGTGGCCAAATCCCGAGTTATTTTTTATTTCTTTCTCCACGGCTCCCTTCCAGTCTCCTCTGACCCCCCCCCCCCCCCCCCTCTCTCTCTCTCCCCTGCGCAAGTGTACAGTAGGTCAGTGCCACTGCGAGCTCCCGAGCCTCGGCCTCCCCACCCGATCTGGTCGCCTCTCCCGTGCTCGTGAAACCCTAGAGCTCCGCCACGCGCCTGGCCTCCGCAATGGACCGCGCCCCGGCGCTCGCCGCCGAGCCCTGGCGCCCGCCGCACCCCGCCGCCGGCGGTGGCAACCGCGCCGTGGAGCCGTCCTCCGCCGTCACGGGCCAGAGCAGCGGCTCCCGCGGAGGCGGCGGTGGACGGAGGAGGCAGCGGGAGGCCCCCGCGTCCGAGGACGACTCGTCCAGGCTCGTCTCCACCTCCGGCGGCGCCGGCGGCCAGGATTTGGTAGGTTTTCCTAGGCACTGGCCGTGATCCGTGTGACGTCGAAGGAGTTAGTGGTAATGAGGGGTTTTCCTGGGCACTGGATGGAAATTACTAGATGCTTAAGGAAAATGGCCGCTTCAGACACTAGTTAGTTTGGTGGTGTGACCTGTTCATCTGTACGATTGGGCGTAGCGTGGTAGTACTTCATTTGACCCAAATCAGTAGAGGATTTGTGGGCATGATCAGTTTGGTTAGCTTGGACTGGTTAGTACTTCAGCAAGTGTTAAGCGGACTGAGCCCTGCTCTCTGCAGCTGGTGACAATGCCTATGTAGCTAGACTTGGATGCTCGTGCCTAATTTAGTTTAGATAGAGCCACACACAAAATCCACAACATTCCCAGTACAGCTGAGCTACCGATTTCTCTAATTACCAAATGCCTATGAGTCAACACCGCTAGATGCAGCCATGGTGGGAACATAGAATGAGTCCATGTTCAACCTTACGAATTTATCAGTGGATGCTTTGAACCTCTGATTGAAATCCTTGCATGTGGTATGTTAATATTTGAATTCGCGAGGTAGCAAAATTATGTAGAAACAGTCCTGGAGGTGAAAAAAAAAACTTAGCCAAACATCCACTATAATAGGTTCCACACTACCGGCAGAAGTCAAGGGTCTGATTAACCGTGTGGAATTCATTCCATGATCTTTCGGTCATGCTTTAGAGGTCTCATGATTCAGTCATATGCAGTGCTTGAGTTTGAGAATTAATAACACCCACTTTCAGATGTACGAAAGGAACCATTAGTCTGCAGCTACATTTCATCATTGTTACAGTACACACACCTGTTGATTGCAGTGGCAGTTTTCCTATTTTTTTAGCACGCCGCAGTTCATTACATCCACATCGTTGGCCTGGATGCTGCTTTTGACAAGGACATCTTGTTGTGGCTTGCACAACTGTGTTGCACTTACAACTTCTGTCAGCGGAAAGGATGTATATAATATGTAGGTGTCGTAACTCTGTACTGAGCGGTGCTGTGTGTATGTGTCTAGATTGGTTCATAATGGTGCTGAAGCGCTAATGGCTGTCAGGCTGGCTTACTGAAATGTTGACAGCATATGATCGCTCTGCTAAGTATTCAAAATAACAAGACCAATTTATCTTCCCACAATCCGTGTCAATCTTTACAATATCTGTTTGTAAGGGAACAGGACTTCTGTATGCTCTTTATATAGCCACAGGCTGCAGTCAGCACCGCACTACTGCTGGAATCTTGCTGGCACTATAATATAATCATATTATCCTCCCAATCACCTCTTGCTGTATTAATAGCTTAGAAAATAGAATAAAAAAATGTGATTTTATGTTGATCTAGCCAGTAGGTATGGTCAATATATATACCATCACCAAGTGGTCTCACAGTCTCACTATTTGTGTTGAGTGCTGTGTCTCTGGTACCTCGATGAAATACTTTTTGGTCTGTACTTGCTGGTTAAAGGTGGTTCCTAGACAAACAATTAAATCCAATCAACTATCTCCAACACTAACTACTGAGCCAACAACCTATTGGTCCATGGAGTGTACTGCATTTGCTTCTTGAATTTATATGCCCACTGTGATTTTTCAGCAGCCATTATATTGGTGCTAGCCTGCAGGCCATCATCATTATTATATGTGATTTTTTATTTTACTGGTCTATTATATGTTTTCCCCCTTATATTCACTGGTTATATGCTGGTTGGCAGTTTAAATAGTTGCTTTAACTTTGATGCTGATTAACAGTGTCGGTATGTATGTTCAATATTACTTCTCCCTGATCCAAATTAATTGTCGCAGATTTAGGACAAATGTAGCCTAAATCTCTCTAGGTTCAGTGAACCCGCGACACCTAATTTGGATCAGAGGTAGTATCAAGTTTTTTGGGTGACAGCTGGTTTGACTATTTGTGTTGAGTGCTATGTCTTTTGTACCACTGGCTTTCAATGCCTTTTAGCCTGCACTTGCTGGTTAAAGGTGTCTGCTAGACAAATGATTAAATCCGATCAGTTATCTCCAGCACTAACTACAGAGCCAGCAACCTTTTGGTCCATAGAGTGTTCTGCATTTTCCGCTTGCATTTAGTGACCTACTGAGATTTTTTAGCAGACACTATATTGGTGCTAGTCAGCAAGCCATCATTATTTTCATATGTGATATTTGATTTTACTTGTGCCATTATATGATTTTGTCCTCACTCATATTCATTGGTTATGCTGACTGTCAGTTTAAGTAATTATTTTGACTCGTGACGCCAGAAGACGGTTTACAATATTTTTGTTACATTTAGAGAAAAATGCCAATATGCTGGTATGCACAGCTTATGTGGAGAGCAAGAGATTAGTTAATTCTTTCTCTTGTCTGTCCTGATCTTTTAATCGGCTGCAATCTTACACGCAGACTGATGCAGAAGCGAAGCGCTTCAAGGCGAATATACCCAGAGATGATAATGGAAGGTTCAAAAAGGATGCTGAAGCCGATTTAAGAAATGCTAGTAAGTCTGTTGATCAAAATCCTTCACTGCCAGAGCCACCGAAGCAAGATTTCATCCATGTGAGGGCAAGAAGGGGCCAAGCAACTGACAGTCATAGCCTTGCAGAAAGGGTTAGATTCAATTCATTGATTCATTTTTTACTATTCTGAATGTATTGTTTTCAGTTTTGACTAGTCTTATAAACCTCTACTGATTCACGCTGACACTGTCCATTAAAGGAGTTACAAATCTGGTTACAAGTTGGAAGTGCCAAAACATATTCTTTTATATACAGCAACCACCAGTAAATAAGACGGTTTGATCACTAAAGTCTACTTGTTTTGGCAGGCACGGCGTGAGAAAATAACTGAGCGGATGAAAATTCTCCAAGATCTTGTCCCTGGATGCAACAAGGTGCATTTTAATCTCAACAAACATTTAGTATTGTTTCTGTGTATGTTTTATCCCATTAACGTGCTACGTGTGTCTTGGTGTCATCTGCATGATATAAGGCTTCCCTAGTTATTTTTCATGTAAATGATTTTCTTTGGAAAGCTCTTGCCTCCTTGGTCAGGTTATTGGGAAAGCATCAGTCCTTGATGAGATAATCAATTATGTCCAATCTCTGGAACGCCAAATCGAGGTATGCTATTTCATGATTGCTGCTTCTGTGGAATTGTGTCATCATCTGCAGTTCAGTCAATAACTCCAAAAAAATTGCTGTCATCTGCAGTTCCTGTCCATGAAGCTTGAGGCGGTTAATGCCCATGTAAGCAATGGAGCTGAAACATTTCCACCTAAAGATGTAAGTCAAGTTGTACATGCATTGGCTAAGTAGCAGAACTATTGGTACAACAAATATATCTTAGCTCCAGAAAGTTTACCGTCATGGCCTTCTTTATGCTGCAGTTTGGTGCTCCGACATACAACACAGCACCTGGGCTGACGTTTGACCCGCAAACACCAAGAGAATACGCCCAGGGCTCGCCGGCGTCGGAATGGCTTCACATGCAGATTGGTGGCAACTACGAAAGAGTGACATGAACATCACAGAAATTCAGGGTGGCGCCCAATGAAGCGTGCCGCGAATCCACGACCAATCTTCTCTAGATTAATTATTTTTTTTGCGCAACCCTCTTGTTCGGAATTGTGGGTATTATTCATATAGTAGTTTTTTGGAGCTGTAATTGCCGGTAGAGACATCAGACATGTATGTAGGGAGATCCCTCGAGGGCGATGTTTTTCAGTCTTACTTCTGGATCCAGGACTGTTTCTCATGCACTCCTACTTATGTTCCTGACTTCATGTATTCCACTGGATTTATGTAGCTGACTGTCATTGGTGAGATGAACGGGAGCAAGTTTTTTTCAGGTCTCTTGTCAAAGCTGAAACTTCATATTTCTTGAGTTTTTCTACTACTAGTATTGTTTTTGAATCAGAGATTAAACTTCGTTGATATCTCTCTCTCTCTCTCTGAATTTTTTTGATGCCAATGTTCCAAGGCCCAGGAGTAGCCACAGAAATTGTTCATCTGAATCTGAAAAGATAAACGAACCTGACGATTGGGTTGACCGGTCCAACCCAAACCCTTCCCGAAAACCCTTGCCCCGCAATCGCGGCAGCGTTCTGTTCTGCTCCCCTTCTGCCCGGCTCGCTCGCGGTTCCGTTACCTTTGCCCAACGCGAAATCTCTTTTCTGCCCTCGCTCGTTCCCTCCCCCCGTGACCCCTTCCTCTCCCAGTCCCCCCCCCCCCGAGCCACCCCTGCTCCTCGCCGCCGATCCGACCCTCCGCCGCGTAGCTCGCCGGAGATGTCCGCCGCATCGCCTCCCGAGGATCAAGCACCGCCCGCGGAGGCGGCGCCTACGCCGAGGAGGACGCGGCCGCCGCGCGCGTGCAACAGCCGCCCCAAGGTGCTGCCCGCCGCGCCCGCGCCCCCGCCCCCGGGGCGGCGGCCGGGGAGGCCGAGGAAGAGGGATAAGGAAGAGGAAGGGGAGGCGGAGGTGGAGGAGGCGGCGCCGCAATGCCGCGTGGTGACGCCGCTCGTCGCGGAGCCCACGGCTCCCGCCGACCTGCCGCGGTGGAGGCTGCGGGGCATGTGGGAGCTCGCCTCCGTCCTCAACTTCCTCCACGTGAGTGATCCGTATCCCCAGCCTGCCCTGTGCTCCCCTGCCCCTTTTGGCCTCCCAGGGTTTAGGGTTTAGAATCTGCCTCGTTTGAATTTGGCGCGATTGCCCTGCTTCCGAGCTGCAGGTGTTCCGGCCGTTGCTCAACATCGCGGTGGAGTTCACGGCGGAGGAGCTGGAGGACGCCATCATAGCGCCCAACCACACATTGGAAGAACTGCATATCCCGCTGTTAAGGGTGAGCATTTCTTCTGTTTCGGAAATTATTTTATGCCGCTGTGTCTTTAGTTGCCTGTGCAACTCAATCATAATGCCCAAGTGCCACGTTTTAAATTCTATTCATGGGATGCTTGGAATGGATATAAGACTAGTATGGTAACCGGTATTTAATTGGAAGTTGAGATAAATAAGAGTGTGGCCACACTGATTTTACACCCATTCCAAGAAGACTTAGCGGTATAGAATAGGTCCTTTTGCTCTCCACTACTTCCTCTGATCCAAATTAGTTGCCTAAATCTGCGACACTTAATTTGGATCGGACGAAGTATTATTTAGTAGATGCGAATGGACATTCCCTTGTTATTTTCTATAAATGCCCGGATGCAGTCAACGCTGGGTGAGTATTATCAGTACGTATCGTCCATTAGAAATGCAAAATTAGAACTGAAGTATGATGTTGGGAACACTATCACAACATCACACATTTCTCTTGCAGTCTTATTTAGGACCAGTGCTAGAGTAATGCTTGATAAGCTTGCCAAATACTGTATCTGACTTCTGAATGTTTCTTATTTGCATTTTGTAGTCAATTCCTCCTATAGCTCGAATGGGCATGGGGAATGGAAGATGGGTAACAGTGTTATGTAGGAAACTGAAGGACTGGTGGCATCTGGTATGTGATTTGTTCATTGCGAATAACAATTTTATAATAGGTCTAGTGCTGCATTTGGTTGCTGAGCTAACAAACGGCCTCATCTCCAGGTTGCAGAAGGCAATCTACCAATCGTTGTCTCACAGGGGTGAGTTCTGTACCCAAGCAATTCCTCAGCTGAATCCCTTGCTAAAATTGAATACTGTGTGACTTATTGTTTTTTCCTTTCTCAGTGTGGAAATTGAAGCGTACAAGGAACTTGAGCCAGCAACTCGATTAGTGATCTTGAAAGCAATATGTGACATACGCTGTGAGGTGTGTGAGCCCTGATTATTCCTGTGTATCATTTGCAGCGAGACAGTGTATTGTTATCATGTGGAATACAACCCACATTGTTGCTTAATGTTAAAATATTAATTTTGGTGCTTCATTTACATTGAACTTTAAATTTTAATTTGAGAAAGGTTACTTGTTGTGGCCTCTTGTTAAACTATCAGTAACCAAGTGTTGTCAAGTTCCCAAGGAATGCCCGTTTCTGAAATCTGCTCAATATACTTGCAGAGTTCCAGATCTGATAATGCATAACGTTGCAGCTTAGCTGTAGGTCTGGGAATGCAGCTTACAGTTATCTGAAACATATGATAAATGATTTGAGCAGTGCTCTACAATGTACATACAGTGCTCTACAATGTACGTATGTTATGTTACAGCCACATGTCACGTGTGCGCCCATCGTAGTATTTGTTACTCACTTGCATATTATAAGCCAGCTAATTTGCGTAAGCAATTAATGATTGGCTGAGTGTTCCTCAACCTATGTTTAGAACGATGGCATAGGTTGCCTGTTATTTTACACATATCTTTCTGGAAAAATTTCATTTCCACATGTTGTTTTACACATATCTTTCGTTTAGAGATATGCGGAGTAGTTGTGCATTTTAAAATAAGATGGATATATAGGAAGTCTTAGGGAAGTGTTTTGTTGGATCTCCCATTTATAAAGAACTTTTCCTGAACTGGTAAATGCTCTCAATATCCTCAGGTTGGTAATTATTAATAGATGTGTACAAGTAGCTGCAAATGTGGTTGTTAAGTTTTCTGGTGATGAGTGCCTTTTGCACTGCTTTAAGAGTGATAGCTTAACTGATCGGCTGCAGTTATTTTACAGCAAGAGGATGTTCGGAACTTCGTAGATAGTTGCTTAAAGAAGGGTTATCAGCCCACTGCTTTCTGCAAAAAAAGAATCGGAGGAGATTCCCATGGAGTCTCATACTGGTGGGCAAAAGACAACTTTGAACATAAATTACGAAGGGATTTTAAGCACCTTGTTGTGACCAAGGGCATTTCTAATCAACTAATGCACTACAGGTATGAAGAAGATCCAGCTCTTGGGCATCGATTGTATCGCGAAATTAGACAAGTGGAGTATGTGAAGGAGCAAACAAGAAAATCTAAAGGAAGAGGAGTCTTAGGTGTTCCAGTTATATCCTACCAGTGGGAGACTGTAGCAACCAACTTTGTTGAATTTGAAGCAGCAGCTGTAAGTTTTAACTTTTGATTTCATCATATGCATCTTTAGGTCTTCTGTTACTGAACGGAGTCCTGAAATTATTCCCCTTTTGTCCATGCACACGCACACGGTAAAACCTACAAGGCAAATGAGCTTACTATGAGGATCAAGTAACATCTTCACTGTTGTCAAAACATGATACTGGCATTATCTTCTCTGCAGAACATGTTGAGCATGAACGGAAACAGAGTCAATTAATCAGTCGACCTCCATACTTTACGCTTGGGCTTGCTCTTAGATGTCACTAGTTTTGTTTTTTGTACATATGTTTGGACAAAGATAAAATTTATGCCAAATGTGAGCAAGGACCTTTTAGAATAAGCTTAGATTGCGCTAACATTAACATGTACTTAACTATTTGTCGGTGCATGGTGTGCAACTAATATATATAGAGGGAGGACAAGAGTACGTGCAAGTGTGGTTTAGAAGTTAGAAATGTCAGATGGCCAGCTTACAATGCACCATGTATTATTTGGAAATCCGCAACCATGTAATGCCAGACAGATGCTCAAAAGTGTTCAAAGATTTGTCACTTAAGTGTATCCGTAGAAATTTATATTAATCATACAAACTTTAGTCAGAGGTGCACTAGAAGAGCTTATCCAAATAAAAGTGCAAACTTTTGGCATCGAATTGCATAGCTGTTTTAGAACATTAATTTTAGATCTCTTACTCTTAGGAAACTCTTGGAAGTTTAATGATATTAGTTATTTTCTGTCTATCTTATGCAGGAAAAGCTCTTTTCGAGTAGCAACAGGACAGAGGTCTCAGTTGGAAAGAAGTTGAAGATCGATTATCTTCCAGAGATAGAAAAGATTCACAAGGTATCCAGCTACACCTTTCAAGGAGTTAAATTGTCTGCTATAGAGTACAATAGCTGGCTATTCTGATCTTGTGATAAATCCTCATGCAGAGCAAAGAGAGGGTGCTAAAAAAGCAACAAAGGCAAGCCCTCCTCCTTAACAGCTACTTGACATTTGATGGATTCACCTCAGGGCGCTCCCAGCGTGAAAGAAAGCGTGTCACTTATACTTTTGGTATTGTCCTCACCATATACTGGCATTTCCCTCATTACGTGTTGACCAGCTGTTACAGTTTCTTGTTCATTTAGCCATTCCTTCACATTGGATGTTTCACTGGCATTTCGTGCTTTAGTATCACTGTAATGATCGAGACATGGCAGAGCTGCACTGCACACCCTTTTTGGGAATGAGAATGACCTTTAACATATTCTTGCTTAGCTTCAGATAGCATGTGGCAGCCCTTTAGATGGATGGAATAGCCTTAACAAACAGAAACTAATTTTAATCATATCCCTAACAAATAGAAACTAATTTCTAAATTCCTAGTAATAAGATCCTTATCTTTATTTTGTTGGCCGCTGTCTGAATTGGGGCTAGCTTCTATAAGGGCTTTTTTCCGAGGAAATTACAAAAAACCACCACAATTGGGGTCACTATAACAGAAAACCACCACAATTCAGATTCGTGACAAAAAACCACCACGTGCCCCAATTGTGGTGGTTTTTTGTCACGAATCTGAATTGTGGTGGTTTTCTGTTATAGTGACCCCAATTGTGGTGGTTTTTTGTAATTTCCTCCTTTTTTCCGCATGGTCCTTTACCTTCTTATATGCAGTACTGTGCAATAACAAGCGACATGTCAATAATGTCTCAACTTGGTAAGCTTAGTTTAACAGTTGTAAATCTGTTGCCTCACTTTTCTCTCATGCGCAGAAGAACACTTAAAGTTCGGATTCTCTTTGTGTAGCTGTAGCTCTTCTTACTGGTATGCTGTAAGAAAGCTTTCTGTAATTTCGTTAGTGCAGCACTTGATGAATAGTAAATGCTAGGAAGCTATATTCCCAGTGACTTGTATAAACCTTTCTACTGAATTAACGACATCTGTGCAATTGTTCATAAAGATCTTCTAGACTAAATGACATGTGCATGTCATGTTTGTTGATGGGGAGATGATAGTCTGAAGTCTTACTTCCCATCTTTCCATTTGCTGCATTGGACAGTTCCCATTGGAAGAAGATCAGGGTATAGAGATTACTGTTCTCCTAATGAGAAACTATTTCCTTATCATGCAGATGATTATGACCGTTCAATAAATGAGGCCATAAAAGCAATAAAGTAGGTGGATCATCTATGCCTCATAGTTTCATTAAGGGAGTTATTAGAAACAACAAAAATCATGACACTGAGTTTCTGTATTCTTATACTGACAGAGAAAGTGAGAATTCCGTTCAGAATGTCACCACTATCAACAGAAGAGTGTTGGACCGAGCACGAGGTGCATCAAATAATGGCACATTATCTGGTCCCTCGTCTGTATGTAATGGATTCAGTAAAGAATCTCCACCGAAGTCATATAGCTACCAGGCGAATGATGGAGAGGAAAAGGCTGAAACTCCTGATCGTAGGTAACTCCTTGAACTCTTGATGTTGAGCTGATTCTTTGCCAAAACCTATCTGTAGCAGCATATAAACTTTGCATTGCTCCATTGTAGGCGCCGTCAGAGAAAAAGATCTCAAAGGTACACACAGGACTTTGTTGAGGATGTCTCGGACATTGACCCGACCTTCGACAGTGATGCTGATATCATGGGCGAAGTTGTGTATGACGAGGAGTATCTTAGAAGTCGAAAACAACCCAAGGCAAGTACTTCAGAAGACGATGGAGAGTTCCGATTGGAACAGGAGTATTCTTTGAGCAGCGAAGATGAGGGGACTCGACGGCCCAAAAGATTGCCGACTCGCAGT
The DNA here is from genome assembly GCA_030063025.1 of Avena longiglumis. Classification (NCBI taxonomy): domain Eukaryota; kingdom Viridiplantae; phylum Streptophyta; class Magnoliopsida; order Poales; family Poaceae; genus Avena; species Avena longiglumis. The sequence goes on from CP125979.1 coordinate 97,255,157, forward strand.
CCTCAAGCGATCAGGCTGATAGCTCTGGATGAAATCCAAACGGGCATCAAACGCAATAAGCGTTCCACCCGGCCCCACATGAGTCATCAGCGGCATGATCTCTCTGGTACAGATACGGAACTGGGAAAGCCGGTTAAACCGAATGCATCCGATCCAGATGCTGGCTCTGGCGCAGTGAAGGATGAATTAGGAAAGCCATGTGAACCGAATGCATCGGATCCAGATGCCGTCGCTGACACAGTAAACGACGTGGAGGCCTCAGCAAGAAATCAAGACCAAGAGCAGCGCCTGCTGCATATAGTGAAGATGCACACCCCTGGCAGGGAGAGCAACCGGGTTGGGGGGAAATTCCTCCATCTTAACGAGCTTGCGCCTGTTGTCGGTGGCTTTGATGGTGCGCCAGCAGTCCAGTTTTGACGGCGGAAGCTGACCTGGGCGCATTGAATAAGACTATAGTTAATAAGCATGTTCTGCAGCACATTCAGGTGCCCAGAGCTTCTCTGTTCTCACCAGGGTACCGGCACCCTGGTGGAATTGCTTGCTGAAGCAGTAGAGATCGACGGGCAATTGTTAGCTTGTGACACGTCCCTCATTCACATCGTCAAGCTGGTTGCTGGTCTTTGGTGGAACCAATGAGGAGATGCTTCCTGTTGATGGTGTGTGTTGCTGGCCTGTTCGTTTTTTTTGGTCTGGCAGCCAGTTTGTGTGGCTCCCCTCCATGTAATCATGTAATCTAGTCTTTAGGAGCGACAAAAATGTTGATGTTGCCTAAGGTGGGGAGGACTTTGCCTGCTGCCATGGTGCGTGCGGCAATTATTAACTGTTGGCATTGGTTGAAATCCTGAAATTTCTTCATGCCCGCAGACAAATTGTAGAGAATTTTCATTCTGTGCGTACTTTCTGAATTGTAAGATTTGTGCTGGCGCGGATGTGCCTGTCCTTTGATATCAAGTTTCAGTTGACTGTTAAATACTCCCTCGTTATATAGGGTGTATGGTTTTTTGAGAAAAATTCTAAAATATAAGGTGTATATTGCATTGAAACACTCGTGATTTGATTACGGAATTGGTAATGCACTCCGAATTTGAGTTCGTTCTGTATCTTTTTTTTTTTAAACAAGTTCGTTATGTATCTTAAACCCGATAACATATGAATTGCTCCGAAGCTGCTCATTGATTTTTTTTCCGCGATTTCAGCAAGAATTGAACAGGTCCTGCGAAATTCTTACAAAATCAAAGAGAGGCCGGAGAGGTTCAATCATCGGGAGAGCCCTGCCGCCACCCACATACGCCTAGTTGAATTTTGAAGCCCTAGAGTAGAGCCCTTCCTCCGTCTCCACTCCACCGCAATGTCCGCTGCAGCCGTGCCCATGATCCCCGCGGGGCCGCAGAAGAAGCGGAAGCGGCCCTCCCTCGCCCCGCCGGAGCCGGAACAGAGGGGCGACGAGGAGCAGGTGCAGGAGGGGGGCGGCAAGGACGAGACGGGGAAGGGGAAGGAGATGAAGGAGGGGTCGGGGATCCTCACGAGCAGGCTCTTCTCGGAGCTCCCCATCTCCGACCTCACCGCCAGGGCCATCACGGAGATGGACTACACCCGCCTCACCCATGTGCGTTCCCCTGCCCCCGTTCGAAATTCACCACTAAACCTTACTTTACCGTTTGCGTGAATTACTTCCTGTTTTCTCGCGCAATTCGATGACTGCACTAGTTCCTGTCTCTGTTACGTTGGTTCATTGGTTGGTAGTACTCCATTCGCTGACATAGTTGCACAAACACGGATATAGTATACAATGGTGGCCACATGTGAATTCTTGTTCAGTTTAGTACTATGGTTTACAATAAGACGTGTTCAGTTCAATGGAATTGCTGTTCAGTCTAGCATGAATGTGTCCACATGATGCGTGGAACTGTCTATGTGCTTCGCAGATTCAGGCTCGATCCATACCGCCTCTGTTGGAAGGAAGGGATGTCATGGGCGCTGCCAAGACAGGCTCGGGGAAGACCCTCGCGTTCCTCATACCAGCCATCGAACTGCTCTACAACCTGCGTTTCTCACCGCGCAACGGGACCGGGGTCGTCGTGGTTTGCCCCACAAGGGAGCTTGCCATCCAGGTATGACTCACTACCTGGAGAAAATCATGCTGCTAGAATATTTACCATTATTCAGTTATGCTTTTCAGTGGTTTTATCTTGGGTATATGATAAGTTATACTTTTATCATTCTATTCAGAAAAAATTGTCAAGTCAAATGGTTTTATCTTGGAAACTTAGTTAGCATGTCGTAGTTGAGAAACATAATCAGCTGTTGAAAGCTTAGTACTTCTGTATTTTTCTTGTTACTAACCATGCATTCTTGATTTATTTGCTCCAGACACACAATGTTGCCAAGAAATTAATGAAGTACCACTCACAAACTCTTGAATATGTAATTGGTGGTAACAGCCGGAGAGGCGAAGCTGATCAGCTTGTCAAGGGCGTCAACTTGTTAGTTGCTACACCAGGAAGACTTTTGGATCATCTGCAGAACACCAAGGGTTTCATGTATAAGAATCTAAAGGTAAGGAGCTCGTGTTTGCTACCTTACTGTCGAAGGATGAAGGAGGTTTTTTATTTATTTGCGGAAACAATGTGCATACATTAAAGAACTAACGATAAACTGCAAATTTCATATATAGTGTACATGTGGAGCCATACTCGAGTCTTGGTATAGCACTAGGGTTCAGATAAATGTATAGCTTGGATGGATCATGCAATTTATTTTAATACTTATCAGTTTTATCTTCCAAAATCATTTTATATCCTTGATTGTCATTTTTATCTCATCAATATTTATGTATTTTATCATGATCCCCACCTCCTTAATTTTTTTTTGCGGAACTTACCTCATATTTTTTCTTTGTAGTGCCTTATAATTGATGAAGCTGATCGCATACTCGAGCAAAACTTTGAGGAAGATATGAGACAGATATTTAGGCACCTTCCTCGGGTATATGATCATCTGTCCATCTTGAATTCTTATTTCAGACGCATACATCAGTTTGTAAATTTTTATTGGCATTAACATTTTATATCTTTTTGAAATCATCCTGCATGATAACAGACTAGGCAGACTGTTCTTTTTTCTGCTACACAAACTTCAGAGGTTGGTGCATTTGTTATTCGGCCTATCTCCACTTTTAAGTCCATCTGTTTTTTTTATCTCTTGAGTAAATACGCTATTTTTGGTGCATTCCACAGGTTGTAGATTTTGCCAAGTTGTCATTTGAGAAAAACGAAGCACAAAAAGGAACCCCTGTTTATGTCTCAGTTCATGATGTTAAATCAAAAGTAAGGAACTGTTTAGCCAAGCTGTTCTACCCTCCCTTTATCAAAATTTTATGTAAGAAAAATAACGATGATGCCCCTACAGGCTACTGTTGCAGGCTTACAGCAAGGCTATTGTGTTATTCCTAGCAGCGACAAGTTTCCGATTCTATATTCTTTCTTAAAAAAGAAGCGGTCCAAGAAGATCATGGTGTTCTTTTCATCATGTAGCTCAGTCAAGTTCCATGCAGAGCTTCTAAATTTTCTCCAGATAGAGTGTTCTGATATTCATGGGAAACTAAAGCAGCAGAAGCGAACTACAACATTCTTTAACTTTTGCGAGGCAAAAGGTGGTAGTATCTTATTATGCACCAATGTTGCTGCACGCGGTCTTGATATTCCTGATGTGGTGAGATTTTGACTAATTATTTTTCTTAATTCAGCCCAAATTTTCCTTGCTAACATAAGGTGTTTTTGCACTTGTCTAGGATTATATTGTGCAATATGACCCTCCGGATGAACCAAAGGTGGTTGATCTGGACTTGTCTCAGTTAATTTTCTATTTTTCCCAGGGTTCTTTTACAGCACTGAGCAATTCGGATTTGACTTTCAGGAATACATTCACAGAGTTGGCCGAACTGCACGTGGCGAAAAGGGCAAAGGAAGTGCATTATTGTTCTTACTGCCGCAAGAGTTAAAGTTTCTTATTTACCTGAAGGTAATAATTCTACGCACACATAATAGTGTATTTTCTGATGTAAAGAGATTATACGTATGTAATGGTGTCTGCAGGAAGCCAAAATTTCTCCCACAGAATACGTCCTAAATAGAAAGCACGTGCCGAATTTGCAGCCATACCTTGTAAGCTTGTCTTTCAGAATTAATATATTTGTTTTAGTCCTGCGAGAATTTCCTAACTCAATTAGTTGAGCAGGAGAAAATCGTTGGCGAGAACAACATCCTCAAGCAGTCAGCTAAAGAAGCCTACAGATCCTACATTTTGGCATACAACTCGCACTCCATGAAAGACATCTTTAATGTTCATGGACTTGATTTAAAGGTAAAGCGCTCTCGGAAGGCTCTCTATGTGTTTGGTTCCTGTGAACTGCTCATTCTTATCCACTCCATAAACTGCTTCTGCTTGGCACCACATTCACATTCCACAGTGAATTTACTGTCTGGGGCATATCTGTCTACTCTGCACTGTGGTGTGTTACATATATCTTCTCACAGTTTTGCACCGAAATATCAAAAATGCCCTTACATATAATTCCCTATCATCTGACAGGACGTAGCAGCATCGTTCTGTCTCGGTGACCCTCCGAAGCTGAACCTGAACCTTTCGAGCAGCGCTTCTAAACACAGGAAGAAGATGAGGAAAATGGATCTAGGGAGGAGGCAGTGATGATAAAAGGTGGTGGGTCACATACATTGCAGATAGAGAACCTTCCATGGTTTTAAGTGTTTTCTCCGCGACAGCAGCAATGTTAGATACCAGAGCTTTTGAAGTCACCTTGCTCCACAAAATTTTGATAGATTAGTTGCCACGGATCAAATGTGTATTCCTTTTTCTAGCTGGATGTAGTACTGCTTACACTTGGAAAGCTTGATTATTGAGGTGTGAATCGAACTGTGTTTTTTTTGCCTGTTTCAGGAAACACCTTTTTGCTAATTCTGAGTTGCCTGGAATTTTCCTAAATCTAAATCACCGAGGACTGCACATCAGTTAGAAAAAAAAAACCCTGCAGTCTAGATTGTAAGTGGAGATAAATATGGTCGGATGCTGATCCAGAAGACTTATTATCTTTTGTTGTTGAAAGAGATAGTTTGAGAAACCCTTGGTCCCTGGTGCTCGGATGTTGAAATCACCTAACCATGGTACCGCTGAATACAGACCGGCTACTCTCCCAGTCGGTGCACCTCATTCGACATTTGGTACACATGGCATGATCCAAAATGCTTAGTGAAGTGACTCTGATTTTCCTATAAATTTCTGCCAACTTAGAATAGGAATTCTCGGTAAGAAAATCTTAATACTACTAGTATAGCATCAAAATGGGCAGATCCAGACAAATGTGTCGTCAGCACAGTTACGCTGGCGTCCAACATTCATCATAGGTGACATGAACACATTTTCGGTTCTGAACATCGAGCAACAGCACTGGTTTCCAGCCAAACTGATCTCGATCGAGAAAGCTTATTATTATACTGCTCATCATCACTCGCTAGAAATCAATCGAGGAAACGTGACAAATCATGGATGGCATCAACGGACCCTGAGCAAAAGGAAAACGCGACAAATCATATGGATTCGCGAATCTCAATCACCTAAAGATTGCACATCAGTTGGGAAATTGCAACATTTAAGACACTATGTAATTTCAGCCAAAAGGAACCTACAGCCTGTAGGTTATAGGTGGAATGCGGTGGAGATAGATATGGTCGCATGTGTGCTGATCTAGTAAAAGACTTTGTTTTTTTCTGTTGAAAGATATGGTTTGAAACCCTTTGCTCCGTGCTGGTTCGGATGTTGCAATCACCTAACCGTGACAACGCTGAATACAGACCCGACTCAGCTGGAAACGGAGCATCACACTATATTCGTCTGTTGTCTGATTCACGCCTGGAGATCCTTTGTCAAAATTCCCCAACAGTCACCACCAGTTGCACATCTCATTACTTCATTATTAGACACTTTTGGTACACATGGAATGATCCAGTCTGATTTGAATAAGCCTGTGGCAACTTAGAATAGGAGTTCTCAGCAGCCCTAGCAGCTTTCGAACATTTGCAGGACGTCGTCCCCCTCCGCACCTCCAAAGTAGTAGCAGAATTTCTCGACAAATCGGTGCCGTATTTTCCTTTGGCTGGCGGATCGTGGCAGGCTTTTCACTAATGAACGTCGGTTCCAGAGAGGTATTGCAAACTCGGATAACTATGGGGACGGTTTCCGAGTGCAGATGTTACCGAGTGCTATTCGGTCAGAGATCTATGGGGACGGTTTCCCCCTATGCAGAATCAGATCCACATTCATCATCTCTGTTCTTTGGAACATCTGGAAGAGGCGGAACGCATAATTTTTCAGAAATGGGGTCGAGCCCATCGAGCTTGTCTTGCGCAGATGTGCGGATGATCTTTCTCTTTGGGCCCATAGGTGGCGCACAAATCTCTTATACAGGACTGGGCAAATCATGTTCACTCACTTAGCAATAATAGTAGTAGTACTAGTATCAGAATGAGCAGATCTAGACGACGACGTGTGTCGTCAATAGCCTCCTTCATCACAGCTGACATGAACATGTTCGGTCCTCAACATTTTAGCTCCATCCAGAAATTCTACCACCCATCATCACTTGCTAGAAACCGAGAAACCGTGCTGGTCGGATGTTGCAATCACCTAACAGTGCAGTGGTAGCTCTGAATACATGCCCGACTGAGCTGGAAACAGAGCATCACTCTGTATTCGTTTGTTGTCTGATTCAGATGCAAAGTGAGCTAATATACTACTCCCTCCGATCTCAAAATAGATGTCACGTGTTTGTTAAAATTTAGATGAATCTATACTGAACTAGATTCATCCAAATTTTGGTAAGTCTGTGACATCTATTTTGAGACGGAGAGAGTATTATAACTAGAAACTAAACACACTTAGAATCTCTTGTCAAAACTCCCAAGCCAGTCTACCCAGTTGGTGCACCTTGCAAGACATTTGGGAAGTACACATGGCATGATCCAAAAGACTTAGTAAAATGATCCTGATTTGATACTTATATTTCTGGCAGCTTTAGAATAGGAATTCTCGAAAGAGTATTATGAGCAGATTTAATGCTTAATAGTATGTAGTATCAGATGAGCAGATTATGAGCAGATCTGTTCTGAACATCAAGCGCTAGCACTAATTTCCTCCTGCACAAACTGAATCCCATCGAGAAAACCTGCTTATTCTACCACTCATCATCACTCGATAGAAATCGAGAGAACGTGACAGATCATGGATGGCGTCAATGGATGCTGAGCTAGCCTGTCTCTCAGTCCTGGGCAACCACCACCGCTCCTCCGTCTTCTCCCTCCGGCTGCTGCTGGTCGTTGCCTCGTCCGTTGGCCTTGTCCTCCTTGGCCTTTTGAAGCGCCGCCACCAGCTCTCGGAGGCACGAGTCGGCGTCGTCGTCGGCGCTCTTGGGCGTGAGGTTCTCTGCGACGTCGGCGGGCGTCATGTCCACCTCCTGCAGCAGCGCGCCCACGGTGTCGAACAGCTCGTGCTTTTCGACGCCGAGGTAGGTCCTTGCGAGGAACTGGAAGGCGGGGGCGCGGCAGTAGGACATCTCGATGTGCTTGTCCATCCGGCCCCTCCGGATGAGCGCCGGGTCCAGCTTCGCGAGGTGGTTGGTGGTGAAGACGATGATCCGCTCGCCGCCGCACGCCGACCACAGCCCGTCGATGAAGTTGAGCAGGCCGGACAGCGTGACCTTGCTGCTGGTGTCGGCTTTCCTGCCGTCGCCGTCGGGTTTGGTGGGTTTGTCGTCGACGACAGCGTCGGTTTTCTTGGTGCGTGCGCCGGTGAGGTCGAGGGAGCAGTCGATGTCCTCGATGACGATTATGGACTTGCTGGTGGTCTCGATGAAGAGCTTGCGGAGCTCGGTGTTGGAGTGCACGGATGTGAGCTCGATGTCGTATACGTCGTAGTCGAGGTGGTTGGCCATGGCCGCGATCATGGCGGACTTTCCCGTGCCGGGCGGGCCGTGGAGAAGGTACCCGCGCTTCCAGGCCTTGCCGATCTGCGCGTAGTAGTCTTTGCCGTTCTTGAAGGTGTCGAGGTCGTCGACGATCTCCTTCTTCTTTGCCGGGTCCATGGCGAGCGTGGCGAAGGTCTTGGGGTGCTCGAAGGGCACGTGCGTCCAGGAGGAGCGCATGAAGCCGCCGTCGCTGAACTGGGTGTTGGAGATGTTGGTGGAGAGCTTCCGTCGGCGGTTTTTGACCATGACGGCACGGCCCTGGCGGCGCACGCGCGGGAGGTAGGCGTTGAGGACGGCGTCGCGGTGGCGGTCGAGGAAGAAGAGGCGGTAGAAGCGGTGGTTTTCCTGGTCGCCGCCGCCGCCCCCGAAACCGCCCCAGCGCCGGTCCTGCTGCTGGCCGGGCGGCGGCCTGGAGTATGCCCACCAGAATACGGTGCCTCCGTTTCCGGCGCCGCCGGCCTCCTCGGGTAGGAGGGCGTCGGCGACCTCCTCGCCGTCGACCATGCTGAGCACGAGGCGGTCTGCGTCCTTGGCGCCCTCGGCGCGTAGGTGGCGCGCGTCGCGGGTGGTGGCCTCGGCGAGGTATGCCTTGACCTCCTCGTATGCTTCGGCGCGGCGCATCCGTCCCCCGCCGTCGTACTCGGCGACGGTGACGGAGAGGTAGGGGTCGAGGAGCGCGGCGAAGCGGCGCGCGTGGCGGCCGACGTGGCGCTTGAAGAAGTGGTGCAGCTGCAGGTGCTGCAGGTTCTGCCACGCCACCGTCCACAGCACCGCGATCAGGCTCAGCACCACGCCCGAGTTCAGCCCGCCCCACATCATCCACGACGCCGACGCCTCCATCGTTGCTGGTCGCATCTGTCTCGAGCTCTTCGTCTTCTCCGTGGTGGAAATTAAATGAAATCTCCCGTACCTTGGAATGAAATGAAATCTCTAGCTGAGGCCTCGGGTACTTATAGAGTGGGTGATGTGTTTCTTGGAGGCGAAGGTTGATCGGACAGGACAGGCGGCCGACGTGTAAAAAGTTGGTCGTTTTGCTCGCGCGCGCCGTGAGGACCAAAGGCACGCACGACGCACGCACGCACGCACGCACGCAACCGAGGCCGAGCTTCATCGGCGACGTACGGGCGCGATGGCGTCATGAGCGATTTTGTTTCCGAGACGCGTACGTCGCGGTCGATCACGGCAGGAGACGCGTACGTCGCGATCGATCCATTGGCTGAGACGAAGTGGAAGACTGGGAAAAGATTCCGGCCGGTGATTCAAGGAACGTTTTTGGAGCGAGCGAGCGTGGCTCGATCGGGTCGGGTCGGGTCGGCGATGGCCGTGGCGATGTCTCCTGTACATGGATGTGATGCGGCTGGACAGTGTTAGACTCTGTATAGTTTTCCTAACAGTAACCTGATTGTACTTGTATATGTACCGGCCTCTGGCCTTCTATAAATATACGAGACAGCCACCCCTAGAGGGTTGAGCTAGTTCCCCAAAACCCTAAGTCTTACATGGTATCAGCCAAACCGATCCACCCCACCAGCCGCCGCCTCTAACCCTAGGGGCGCCGTCACCCCACCCTCGGCCGCCGCCGCCGCCGTCCTTCTTGGCCGCCGCGCCGCCGCCGCCATGACCGCTTCATTCGATGCGGCCAGCCACGTCCTTCCGCGTCGCTCGCCTCCTCTCCGCGCCCACGTTCACTAGCTCCTCCGTGCCGCGGTTCTTGGCACCACCACCTCCGTGGGCTCGATGCTCGGCCCCGATCCCGCTTCGAGTACGCCGGGCACCTCCGCCATCGTCGCCACCACGGTGCCACGCGCGCCGACCGCGCCACGACGCCTCGATGGGCTCCCGTGCCCCGGCCACGACTCCTCCAACGCCGCCATGACGGCCTCGAAACTGGCCGCCGACTTGCCGCCGCCACTCCCGCTGTGCCCTACAGGCGATGGCGCCACGCCGTGCCTCCGGCCGCGCCCATAACGCCGTGTCCTACGGGGCTGCGGCCACCGCCTTCGCCGCGCCACCTGCCGTCGTCGCCGCGCCTTCGGGCCCGTTCCACTTCGGCAACCTCATCACCATCCGTCTGACACCGGAAAATTATCTGTTTTGGCGTGCCAAGGTGCTGCCGCTGCTCCGCAGCCATTACCTTCTTGGATACATTGACGGTTCTCTTCCGTGTCCCCCTCAGGTGATCGAGACGGTGCACGGTCCGGCGATCAACCCCGAGCATCGCGCGTGGATACAGCAGGATCAAGCGATTCTCTCCGCCTTCCAGTCTTCTCTGGGCGAGGGCGTTGCTGGTCTCGTGCTCTTCGCTTCCACCTCCAAGGAGGTCTGGGACATCCTGGAGCGCGCGTTCGCCTCGGTCTCTACGTCTCGCTCCATGGCCATACGCCGTGAACTTGGCGAGGTCAAGAAGCTGGACTCCTCTGCCACGACCTTCTACAACAAGATCAAGGTGCTCGCGGATACCCTTCAGTCTATGGGGAAACCGCTGAGCGACGAGGAGTTCGCCGGCTTCATCCTGCAGGGGCTCGACCACGAGTACGACATGCTGGCAGAGGCTGTTCATGGTGCTAAACCGCCAATGACCCCCCACGAGTTGTACTCTCGCCTCCTCAACTCCGAGCAGCGCGTCGAGGCACGCAGCCCGAGCCATCGCCGCCGACCTCTGCCGCTCTTTGGGCTGCTCGCGGCGCGGCGCCTCGGCGCCTCCTGGCGCCCAGCCCACGGCTCCACCGCCACCGGCGGTTGCCCGACCCCACCTCTGCACCGACCTCGGGTGGGGGCGCCACGACTTCAACCGTGTTGCCAGCTGCGGTATGGTAACCGGGCCATCTCGCGTCCAAGTGCCTGGCGCTTCGAGACCAGCTTCAATGGCATCGGCAACAATGGTAAGAACGAGCGCCAAGCTCGGATGGCCTCTTACGGCCCGCCGCGCTGCACCGGTCTATATGTCGCCAAGGGCAAGGAGCAAGGGGCGACGCCATCTTACCCCGTTGATCCCGCCTGGTACATGGACACTGGCGCCACGGATCACCTGACGAGTGAGCTCAGCAAGCTCACCACCCACCAGCCCTATCATGGGCACGACCAGGTTCACACCGCCAATGGCGCAGGTATGCCCATCTCTCACATTGGCCAGGCATCTCTCATCACTAGTCATCCTCATAGGCAGCTTCACCTTCATAATGTCCTACGGGTTCCAGCAGTGACTCGTAATCTTTTGTCTGTTACTAAGCTTACCCTTGATAATAATGTCTTATGTGAATTTCACCCTTTTGATCTTTTTATCAAGGATCGAGCTACTCGGGACATTCTGCTTAGTGGTCGCCTGAGCCAAGGCTTGTACCGTCTGGAGGATCCTTCGGTCTCTCGAGTCTTCAGCGGTGTTCGTGTCCTCAGTGGCACTCTCGCCTTGGTCACCCTGCCACTCCTATCGACGTCATGTACTCCATCGTCATGAGCTGCCATTAGAGTCTAGCAATAAAGAGATAGCTGTGTGATGCTGTCGACAAGGCAAGAGTCATCAGCTCCGTTGTTTCATCTACTAGAGAAGTTAAGAGTCCTCTTGAGTTAGTGTTTTCAGATGTTTGGGGTCCTGCACAAACCTCATTAGTGGTCACAACTACTATGTCGGTTTTATTGATGCTTATAGTCGATTTACTTGGCTTTATCTTATTAAGTGTAAGTCTGATGTGTTTGATATCTTTGTTCAGTTTCAAAAGCATGTTGAGCGTCTTCTCAAGCATAAAATTATTCATGTCGATGCGATTGGGGGGCGAGTATCGCAACCTCCACACGTTCTTTAATAAGCTTGGGATCTCTCATCGTTTGGCATGTCCACATACACACCAGCAGAATGGCGCCGTTGAGCGCAAGCATCGTCACATAGTTGAGACCGGTCTTACACTTCTTGCTCATGCTTCTCTACCTTTTCGGTTTTGGAGTGATGCTTTTGCCACCGCATGTTTTCTTATTAATAGGCTCCCTACGCGTGTCATTAATATGAAAACTCCTATTGAGCTTCTCTTGCATGAGACTCCTGATTATACCTTCTTTAAGGTTTTTGGGTGTGCGTGTTGGCCTCATCTTCGCCCATATAATAGTCGAAAACTTGAGTTTCGGTCTAAAAAATGTGTGTTCCTTGGGTATAGTTCTCTCCATAAAGGCTACAAGTGCCTTCATGTGCCAACTAATCGTGTTTACATATCTCGTGATGTTATCTTTGATGAGAACAATTTCCCTTTTTCAGCTATGCCACAAACACCCACCACCCATCCATCCATGCATTCATCTCCTACTTTGCCTGGCCAATTTGAAGATGTTGCATACTCGCCTGCTTTGTTGCCTAATCATGGTGCAGGAACTGGTCGCGGAGCTCGTCTGGAACTCCTCACGGATGCACTGGAGCCTACTAGCGCCTCGTTGCTCCCGGGTGCATGTGCATGCCGGGTCCTGCGCCCGCCTCCCACGGCACCTGGTGCGCCGCCTCGCCACCAAGCACGGCATCCGCCCGAGGCGCCCGGCGCCCGGCTTCCGCCGCCGCAGCGGCGTGTTACGACGCCGCCGCCGCTTATGCGGCGCCCTCGCCGCCGCCATGCGGCGCCAGTCGCCGTCGCCCATCCGCTTTGCCGCTACGCCTCCAGGCAGCCCATCTGCCTCGCCGCCCAGGCCGTCGCCTGGGCCTCCGTCGCCTGACCGGTCCCCTACGCCTGGGCTGGTCTCGCCGTCACCGTCGCCTCCACCATCGCCGTCACCGTCGCCTGCAGCGCCTTCGCCGCCGGTATCTCCTGCACCTCCTGTTCTACGTGCGCGCACACGTAGTCAGAGTGGTATCTTCCGCCCCAAGGGGCGCACCGACGGTACTGTTGCCTGGCTGGCAGCTTGCATGGCTCATGCCGTGGAGGATCCGACGTCTGAACCACGCAGTTATCAGGCCGCTATGAGCATCCCGCACTGGAGGGCTGCTATGGAACAGGAGTATCAGGCTCTGTTGCAGAACGAGACCTGGACACTTGTTCCTCCTCCACCTCGTGTTAACATCATTGATTCAAAGTGGGTGTTCAAGGTGAAGAAACATGCTGATGGTTCTATTGAGCGCTATAAAGCGCGTCTTGTGGCTAAAGGCTTCAAACAGCGTCATGGACTGGACTATGAGGACACGTTCAGCCCTGTTGTCAAGCCTACCACTATTCGGCTCCTACTGACTTTGGCAGTGTCTAGAGGTTGGTCTCTCCGTCAGCTTGATGTGCAGAATGCTTTTCTTCATGGTCTCCTTGAGGAAGAGGTCTATATGCGGCAGCCACCTGGATTTGTTGATCACGCTCAGCCCCATCATCTTTGTCGTCTGACGAAGGCTCTTTATGGACTGAAGCAAGCGCCTCGTGCCTGGCACGCTCGCTTGGCTTCTGCTCTTCATGCTCATGGCTTCGTTCCCTCGACGGCAGATACTTCGCTGTTTTTATTCCAGCGGCCGAGTGTGACCATGTACCTGCTTGTGTACGTGGACGACATCATCCTGGTCAGTTCTTCATCGACGGCTGCTGATGCTCTTATTTCTGCTCTTGGTGCTGATTTTGCTGTCAAGGACTTGGGCCAGCTACACTTCTTCCTGGGTATTGAGGTCACTCACCGGTCTTCTGGTTTGGCTCTCACACAGAAGAAGTACTCTCTTGATCTCTTGCGCCGTGCTGGTATGCTCAAGTGCAAGACGTCGCCCACGCCTATGTCCTCCACTGACAAGCTCTCGGCTGCTGATGGTGCTCCTTTGTCCCCTGAGGATGCGACTGAGTACCGCAGTATTGTTGGTGGTTTGCAGTATCTGACGATCACGCGTCCGGATTTGTCCTTTGCAGTCAACAGGGTATGCCAGTATCTTCATGCTCCTACTGACGTGCACTGGTCTGCTGTCAAACGCATCTTGCGTTATGTGAGCCTCACTGCGTCTTTCGGCCTTCACCTGCGTCCCAGTTCATCAGGAGTCCTTTCTGCTTTCTCTGATGCTGACTGGGCTGGTTGCCCAGACGACAGGCGCTCCACGGGGGGATATGCTGTGTTCCTGGGTCCTAATTTGATCGCCTGGAGTGCACGTAAGCAAGCCACTGTCTCCCGCAGCAGTACAGAAGCCGAGTATAAAGCCGTTGCCAATGCAACCGCCGAGCTTATATGGGTTGAGTCTCTCCTTCAGGAGTTGGGTATCTCTCAACCACATCCACCGGTCCTATGGTGCGACAACATTGGGGCTACGTTTCTATCGTCGAACCCAGTGTTCCATGCACGGACCAAGCACATCGAGATTGACTATCATTTTGTGAGGGAACGTGTTGCACAGAAACTACTACAGATCAAGTTCATCTCTTCTAAAGATCAGCTTGCGGACATCTTCACCAAGCCACTACCTTTGCCTATGTTTGAGGTCTGTAGGCGCAATCTCAACCTTCTTGATGCATCAGGAGTAAGTTGAGATTGAGGGAGGGTGTTAGACTCTGTATAGTTTTCCTAACAGTAACCTGATTGTACTTGTATATGTACCGGCCTCTGGCCTTCTATAAATATACGAGACAGCCACCCCTAGAGGGTTGAGCTAGTTCCCCAAAACCCTAAGTCTTACAGACAGCGGACTAGCGCGGCCTCATTCATTTTCCTTGTACCAAAAGTTCACCACAAAATATAATAGTCTTCCTTATCTTGAGATTGATTTCAGAGCGGATTCCATTTTTTAGCCGATAGCGACACACACATGACGATGTTACCCATTGCAATGGGAAGAACTTCTACGGAATATCTTATCTAGGAGACTTTGGACGATGGTTTTACACTACTTTAGCAATTGCTTATTGTTACTATTAGACTAGACGAACAGGCGGGCTTCGCCCCGCCGCCTGCATGACGTCTTGCCACAAACTGACCGGCAAGGTAGACCTAGGAAAACCCGGCCTTGGGTCACCTACAATCCTCTCCATGATACTATCACCGATTTTCGTAATGATCAAGCCCTGATGTAAAACATCAAAACAACAATGTTTTTACCATACCATGTATACTGGATGATCTAGTTTCATATTGGAACAATTATACTTCAACCCATACATCCTTTTATTACATATTTACATAAAATCCATACAATGTTGTATTGCATATGTACATAAAGCATATTTCATCTACTGGAACAGAAAAGAAGAGGGTATCATTTAACTAAGATGGATTTTTTTCCCCAATCCATCCCAGTTCACTTTATTGGTTTTAATCCCTGAAGCTCTAGAGAAAAATTACTCCTCTTTTGCCATGTGATCTAAAAGAAAATAACACACAATACTGAAAGATATAATGTTCTTGTTGACACATGTATATCAATATACCTACATAAATCCAATAATAGAAAAAAGAACTTTGTATATGATCAAAGCATTAGATACTCAATAAGTACCTTTTTATCAATAGAAACGGGAGAACTGAAACATAAAGTACTTATCTTAGACAACAAAATCCATACTTATTTACTTACTGGGATGAACAATTAGGAGGATTCATGGTCACGGCTCATATTATAAAACCTTAATAAGCAAGTAACATCATAGTTATTTTCATTTGACTGCACTCTGGAGTTGGTGCTAATTTCCTAGTGAAATTTTGTATGGAAGATTGCAAATAGTTGGTCATTTAAAAATAACCCAGATGGTGGGTTGGTATAAGAAATCAAAATGTAAACTGTAATTTATGTGCCCCCTTTTCATCACTAAATCAACCGTATAAATAGGAATTTAACAGAATATTAACCGCAAAGATGCAGCATATATAGCTGGTATGGAAAATCAAGCAAGATGAGACAGATAAGATTGACAAGTATTGATTTGTGTAGCAAAATAAATTAGTCCTTTAGCAGAACTATAAAAGAACAATGGGATAATGAGATACTTATTTAGAGTTGGTAAAAGGAGGGACTTGGAGGAGTGTGGATAGTCCATAAAATATCCTTAATGGATGTGTGAGGATAGACCCGTTCCACCAATGCATTCCACACTAAAAAATGAACGATTGTTGGTAAAAATTGATGAGATGATTGATATGCAGCTGACACCACACCAATCAAACCCTATGAGAAAATGCATAGTAGGTCCTAGCAAGGATACTTACGGCAATCATATGAACGAATCCCTCAACCCCAAGATCATCAGCAATAAGCTGCTCAGTCGCCTGGAGAAACAAATATGAGATATTTTAGTTCTGAGGTCACTAAGGTTAGGCATCTAGGGTTGGTAAATATGATTACATAGGTAGGGATGCCTTGTAAAGGTCAAATTGTGTAATTGTAACATGCTCAGCCAACGGATCCCCTCAACAATTCTTTTACCTAGGAATTGAACACATCTACGAAATTGAATTTCACAACACCAACAAAGGTATATTGGGAGGCAGAGCATGTGGTAGTGCTATAGGCAGTGGAGTGGCCTCTGACGGTGAGATGCAAAGGTTGCAAAGTATTTTTTTAGGAGTTGGTGGTTGATTTGTTGAACACATAGATAGATGATTAAGGAGACGTTGTGGGCGCTGAGGATGAAACCGACAATGCTTGAGGAGACAGTAGCTGGCGCATACTCATCGAGAAAAGGTAAAAGTATAGGACCCACAAAAGGATCCCCATGAAACCAGGAAACAACAGAGATATGAGGGAAAACAAAAATGAAAGCACGAACTAACACAAACAACGAATATAGCACATGGACACCAGACAAACCTATGATTAGTCTCGAAGACTCCCTTGGCAAAAATGTCAATACAGCTGAACATAAGACAATCCAGAGGAAATACCACCAAAAGATAGTACCGGTCACTTTGGTTATCGCTTTGATCAACAATTTGTTGCAAGAACTCATCTCTAGACCCCAGTTTTTTTGACTACCTCTTTGCTACCACAACCAGCTAGCCCTTATTTCCTCTAACTTTAGAATATATTTCCCATTCTGAGACTATTAAACAGGGTGAGACCGGAAAATTCTAACATAATGACTAAACTTAAGAAGTACCAATACAATGGAGCAGAGAAAAACCTAACCTTTTAAAATTTACACGGTCGCTATCAGAGTACTTCATGCCGAGTTCATTCATATCCCTCATATGTACCGCCACTACTGTTTTAACTGTTTTAATAGTTTTTGCATAAAATCCACAATTTAATTCCGAGTATATGTTGCTACATTTCTCAGTTAGAAACGATGTTACTTTGAAAGCTCACAATTGGAGTGAAAACACAAATATTTTTAAGCAGACCTACTACTAACCTCTTCAATGTATCTGATATGTCAGCTATTAGATAACTATTTCTGCTAATCCTTTAGCTGGATTTAGCCCCTGATAATGTTTGCACTCACAAGTAAAGCAACCCAAAACTATTGCTCATTTCATATGTCAAGGGGAAAGTGATTGTAACCAGTTAGAAGAGTAACACAAATGACTGAATGTGTCCCACATGTGGACTTCAGAGCAAATTTAAATCTGTGAACAACATATAACATATGCATCGCTCAATTTATTTAACGAAGAAATGAAGTTCAAACTGTAGCAACGGTTGGATTATTTACCCTGTGAAGTCACAACCTAAAGGAAATGATAACAAATAACAAGTTTGTATGAGTTCAATTAAACCAAAAAGATGCACATTTCAACAAACCCACTGCTTAGATGAATAACAGTTAAAGTGAATAATACTCGTAGGTATTATACTCCTCGAAAAAAAGTAGGTCATAATATCCTGGAATTAGAATTAATGTTTCCTCCGCAAATCACCAGCTCAATTGTGACTGGTCAAAATTAACTAACACTGTAGGAAAATAAATAGAACACATGCACTGATTAATACTCCATGCACCAAATCTGTAGCATACTCAGATATATCCTAAGGAAGAGAAGCAGGCATGACCTTGATGACAACAGACCGTCCACCACGACGTCCTGTATCTGATGGAGCGGCCTTCGTCCTCAACCAAGCAGCAACGTTGTGGTTCTTTTAGTGTAGATCAGCTCCTATTTATGTTTCTTGATACTTAAATGTGGTAATAGAACGTGATTTAAGTATCCAAAATATGAAACCCTACATAGCATATTTGATGTCAGGAGACCTAAGAAGGTTTACAGATGAAAACAATATCTTATTCAGGATACAAAAATGTGGATGAGGACGCTCCAACTGTAACAAAACAATCAAACCCCATATGCCATTTATATTTGTGGTGCAATCCTTCATATTTTTGACTCACACCTAACACCATCTATCTGCGATTAAGGTTACTACTAAAACCTTTGCAGACTTAATGATTGGAATCAAGCTGAGGTTGTAACCGAATCAAGCTTTCTTTTTAGTTGACTTATAAATTGTGCGGCAAGATCTGAAAGTGATGAAGAACATCAGGAGCGCTGCTGCAAATTTTCTTGCATGCTCATGTGGGACTGAAATACAAAACTTGCAAGAAACCAAAGCAAAAATAGCTCCATGGTCAGAGGCTGATACCACTTAACAGAACCTAGAAAGGAACATAAAAACTGGGAGAAAGGATACCAGATCGAGTGGGTAGAATTTATACCTGACCGGACTTGTGCTCGCCGTGGCCGCTGTCCAGAAGCCACCGCAGAGCTCGTTTTACTGAGCTGCCATGGAGGCACCTGCGCGAGGATCCCGTAAGAGCTGAAATCTTAGTGTGGATGCCACGCCGACTATGGTCGTGTTGGTGTCGCAGGCACACTCCAGCCTATCATCTGCTACCTCTTGGGTGAAGTAGAGGCGGACATTGGGCGGATTCATAGGTAGAGGCGCGAGCGGTGTTGACGGCGACCGGTGATGGGAGATTTCGGCAAAGAGGAGCACCGTAGCTGGCTCATCTCGAGGAGAAGAAACTGTTGGTCGATGGCTCTTCCCCAGATCAAATTCGTCCGCAAGAACAAGGAGGTCAAAGAGGATAGGGCAGATCCGTTCGCCCTGGCGGTGGAGGGATGCGGAAAACTGGAAGAGGGGCACACGAGACTTCTAGAGGCGACGCGAAAAGAGGGGACAACTAGGCGCGAGACTGTGAGGTGACCCCAGGCCCACAAGCAGCGGCAGCGTGCGCGGAAGATGGCCTGAGAGGCCTCACTTTTGCTCACGATTAAGCTTTAGAGTAATAGGAGCGTCAATATGGTGCGAGAAAACACCACCTCACAACCTTGCCCAGCGGACGCACAACGGAAAATGAGGGTCCAAAGCTTCTAAAAGGCGACGAATTTCTATCCGCTGGTTAATTACTTACTACGTTTCACAATATAAGATTTTTTAGCGAGCTGTTTTTGTTTGCTAAAAAGTCTTACATTGTAAAATTAAACAGAGGTACTAGTACTTATCAAAATGCACAACTAGAGGGTAAAAAACAGAATTCATTCTTGATTTCGAAAATGTCATGTTTTTATGTACTCCTATATGGAATGTCTACTTGGCCAACGTAAGTCATGGTCATGATGACTCGAAACACGAATCAATGCATGCATTAGTAGAAAACAGGGCTTCCGTCGATGCCACCTTGAATGATTAGTCTCGGTTACTTCACGAACAGGGACTATGGCTCATATTAGTCCCGGGTCGTAAGGCCAGGACGACGATCTGTCCCGGTTCATGTGGGCAGGAACCGAGACTAAAATTGTCTAGCCACACGTAGCCGCTGGCGCAGGACTAAAGATCTATGATGTATATATAGCACCCCAGCTCCACATGCTTGTGTGAGCTGGTTTGTTTCTCTCCTCTCATGCACAAGTGGTGTATGTTGCTTAGTTTTTTCCCTCTATGGATAAGAGGTGCTTGATGAAATGCACAAGTGCATGAGCCACACTTAATCTTTCTCCTCTTTCTTTCCTCCTCGATCAAGGTTAGCATGCAACTTAATCCTTTTATCTGTCATTGATACAATGCATGTGCCAATATACAGTGGTCATTTCTCTAGATGTTCTGTAATAGTTTTTTATAAACTTAATAATATAATGCAGATGAGTCGACAATGGATTTACGGTGACTGATGCACTGGCGAGTTTATTGCGGGCCTTCATAATTTTATCAGTGTGGTTGAGACAAACAAACATAATGGTTTTATGTGTTGTTCATGTGTTAAATATCGGAATAAGATGGATTACTCTTCCTAGAGAACCCTTCACACCCACCTGCTTGAGCACGGTGTCATGCCCAGCTACAATTGTTGGACCAAGCAAGGAGAACGAGGGATTACAATGGAAGACAATAAAAAAGAAGAAGAGGATGATGACAAATATAGTCATATGTTTCCTGAATACGGTTATACATAGAGAGAATACAGTGATACAACTGGTGAAGCTGAAGATGAAGAGGTGCCAGATGATGAGCTCGTTGATGATCTTCACCGGGCCATTGTTGATGCACAGATAGAATGCGAAAGTGAAAATTCGAAGTTGAAGTTGAAGCGTATGTTAGAGGATCACTAATGGCTGCAAGTGCACAGATTATTTGCAGATAGTTTTGAAGTTAAGATGTATATCCCACAGGGAGCCCAAAGGCAAGTGTTTATAGGTTAAGTCTCTGTCACACTCGAAGTTGTCACAGGTCTTCGAGTGAATTGACTGCAAGTGTTAAAATATGAATATATTTTGTATTAAACGAAAGTATTCAAATAAAACTAAAATATAAACTTTAGAAATAAAAAGCATAAAAAGTAAAGAACAAATTATTTTTTGTTTTCTGCAAATGACAAAGTAGGCGCGGGGAAATTTAGTTCATGGTGATAGTGAATGTGCCGGGTGGATGAGTGATACGTGTAACAATTATAATCTTATAAGTATGTGTGTAGGCGAGCAACCCATAATTGGCCGGAATTCCTATTGGTAGATTTCATCCCAACTTCAATAATCCTACTAGCCTTCTTACCACAACCATGGTGCGGTGACCCAGCATACCACTACATGATGTAGTACACTATAGTCGTTGACATAACACCAATAAAACACCGTTCACTAGTATTACATCCCTCAGAGTGGTACAACAGAAACACAACAGGTCCAATACATGACTATAGGTTATAACTCAACTCTTTACACAAGATCCAGAGAACACTTTAGGTTAAAGAGAGAGAAAGAAACTTCTTACATAGAAGAATCATAAATAAGCAACTCAAAAACTATCTTACTATCAAGACTAGTATTTAAACTAATGGTCTGGCATTGCTGCTACTACAATCCACTAAAAATAGGTTCTATGGTTAGAGATTATATTCCTATCTAATCAATAACTTCGTCTTCACTTGAGTTGATGTATATATTGACTTCCTTGGCTTTATTGAAGAGCTCGAGCTTTTGATGATGATCCCTAGATCATAATTTGATGTAGACATCGTCTGTACTGGCTTTAGAACCTAGCAAGGGTTAAGAAGATACTTTGAGTACGAGCGTACTCAGCAAGTTCACTAGAAAAGGAGTGTTTGATGCACTATATCTACAGCCACAAACCATAGGTCGTAGGCAATGCAGGTTTTTGTAAACATTTCTTCAAAGGTTGCTTTTATTCTGAAAAAACTATGTCCGTCAGCCTTCATGGGTTTACCAGAACTTTCATGGAGTTCCTTTTCCGCCGCGTTCGTAGCTCCTTCCCGGAACAGGGAGTAACAAGTTACAGTTCTTACACTCTGCAGAGGTGCGTCACTTTACCCATGAGAGATCTTAAGCTTTGTTGCATGGCCGGGAGTATGTTCTCGTTCAAACTTCCATGGTTTGAGGCCCAACCTAAGATCCAAGCCGATCACTGCCCTCTCCGCGACCTCCTATGTCTGCACGATCCTTCAGAGCTGGCTCACCTTCGTTAAGCCCCCTTTCGGGCAGGCTAAAACCCTGATGAGTTCCCGAAGACTCTATGACCTGGTGTTGCCCTGGCAAGTGCCATATTAAATGGTCCATCCACTAAACACCATCCATAGATAATCTAGACACCAAAAGTGTGGGGCGTAAGGGTGCCCACCCATATGTTGGAATCATAACGTCACGTTAAGGTCGTCTTGTCTCCATACGAGAGGAAAAGGATATAGCTTACTTCTCCGTCCCATTCCAAATCTCATGGTCAACACGTATTATACGGCGCAAGAATCACTGGCGACATTGGTTGTTAAGTCCTAGAGGATATATTCCTGAGGAGTGGTATTCCAACTGCCAGATTTAATAGATTAGTTGATCACCCTGGATCAGTAACCAATAGTTCACACTATTATCAAAATAGTGTTTTCTGACCTTTTTGGAATGCAGGTGATGACAACACTTGATTTGCAAAATACTTTACAGAAAATAATCAAAGGACATGAGCAAGTGTGAACTTGCCTTTTGTGATTGCAAGATTATGCACTCACGGTATTTGAGACAATATAAGATCCAATATCTGAAATCATCATCATTGGTCCGGTAAGGACTAATGTTTAAAGAAGTACTATGCAATTATGCATAAGTAATGCTATGCATTTTATAAAATTCCCAAAGTCATCCCCAATACTTTGAGTGAATTGAATTTAGGTGGTTCTTTTAAGATTTGGTTTATCTTCAAATTTTACTTTATAAGTAATGACCTTAAGTGTTAACAATCCAAAATTATACAAGTAAAGTATAAAGTAATGTGATTATGGTTAACTGTCATTTGGTGACTATGATAAAAGTTTTTGGGATTGAGTTGTTAAAAGTTGGAGAACTTATTATGAGATTATTGTTTGAAGTGGCAAAAAGAATAACATTTGAAGAAAAGATTTTCTTTCTATGGTACAAACAATATTTATTGTTAATAGAACATGATCAATGCCTTTTGATGTTTGATTGATTAGTTTGGTCTTGATATACTTTATGTCATAAGTTAAATAGACCAAAGTTAACTATAAAAACCTAAGTAGTTTATTAGACATGATATTTATAAGCTTTGAGACTAAAGTTAACTTTAAAATAAATAAACTTAAGGTGTAATTTGTTTTGATTAGTCTCAAGTTTTGGATTTATGATAAGTATGACTAAGGTGTGGAATTATTCATTTTACATTTAAGTGAATGCTTAGATTAAACTTGTTTTGCTATTATGAAAATAACATGCAACTATTTAATGAAAGCATAATTTGGATGATGTTGTTAATGTGTTAGATTTAAAGTCATATTAACTATTATCTATATGTTAAGATCCTCCCTTCTTAATATTAGTGAATGATGTATAAACTTATTTTAAAGATTGTGGTTTTTAATTTTTATTTAGGGTTTAAAAGAGTATTATAAAGTTAATGATTTATGCTTAAGTTTTATTATAAATTCTAGTTATGGTTAGAACTTTAGTAATTAGATTTTTTTAAGGTTTTAATATTTCTAGAGAAATATAATTATTTCTTATTTAAGAAATGTTTTTAAAGAATTTTCAAAAAAGTATTAGATAAGGATTTATTATTTAAAATATTAAAGACTTTTCTAATAATATATTTAATATTTTTCTAGTATAATATATTTATTCAAGACCTTAAAATTGATTTTTATTTATTTTTAAGTATTATATTTATGTTTATAAAATTCCATAAAGGATTAAATGTCTTTGAACACTTTCTTTAAATTTATAGTAATATGTTTAAAAGAAGAACGTGGTTGATTAAGTCTAGCTTAGTAACTCATGTGTCACTAGCTAGATATTATGGCAAGCTATGTGGTACTTCCATGGAAGATGCACATATACCATCTTGTCTAGCTAGCTTGTGTGCTACAAATGACTAGCTAGATTAATTGCTATGATTCTTTTTAAGATCAAATGATGATACACACTCACCAATTAAATTGACTTGATATATGAGTAATTACTATGTGTGTGTATAAACATCTATAGGACAGATCCATGTTGATATGGACCAGTTATGATTAGTAAAATGGTTTGACATATGTGTGCTGCCCACATGGCAGTAAGCTTTACTTGGAATAACTTCTAGTGGTTTTACCCTAGAAAAATGGTTTATTTTACTTAGTACATGATGAGATTGATTCCCTGAGTTATTTCTATGATGGTTGCCATGGTGGTGCCTCCATTTGGAGTATGCACAATGGTAGATCTTGCTTGCATGATCTGCTACTATGGGTGTTACTGATGGTTAGATTTGTCCCTGGTCAGTGATGTAAAGATTGAGGCTGTGAACACATGTTAGCTTATGTATGTGCTTCCTGTATTGCAGGACAATAACAGTAATGATCTTGTGGCAAATGATTTGGACAATTGGATTAACTATATAGCCTCTAAATGAATAATTTGTTGCTGTATAGTTCTCTCCTTTTGTTCTAGTGCTATTCATCAAATCTTGATTATTTGCACTAAGAAAAATATGATGCCAAGACCCCTCTTGCCAATGATGCACACATGATGAGGCCCTGATGTAAAGTAGAACATATGCTATTATTAGGCGTTTTATTACTCTATGATGAACATACATAGCATCCCTATGTAGATCTGAGAGAACCTCTTCCTCCAATCCTCCTAGATGATCATATAGTTTAAGGATAGAGGAGTGGATTTGATGTGGATTATTCCCTTGTTTTACCAAGATGCTTATGCCAGAAGATAATACAGATGCTTAAATGATGGTAGAGTTTTACCTGCTACAAAGATGTGGTTGTTGACTTAGTTTTGCTACTGATGGAGGCTTATATGAATCCAGTCTTAGAAATCCTTCTCCTCCTTGCTCCTTGCTGGATCTACTTTTATTTCTGTCTTGATGCTTGATATGTTGGCTGATCCTCCTCACTAGTTCTTGGCTGGCTCTAGGGAGAAACCAGAGCTAAGGGTGTGATGGAATCTGGCTAGTGGTTTGGTTGGTGGTGTAAGGATATGCTAATATGAATCTAATGAGAACTAATGGTAAGATGGTGATGGTTTCTTGCTGTTCTGAATGTTGTAGCAAGTGTTCAACAAAGTGTCCTCTTTTTGCTTTGGCTGATACTTATATCCCGTCCTGGTTTCCTCCTGTGTTGACAGCACCACATACTTGCATGTATGTGAGCTTTAATTTGCTCGGATCAGTGCAAGGCAAAATATCTTGATTTTTACCCTTCTGCTTCTACTTCTATGGTGAAACTTGCCTCATAATTTTAATGCCAATGAGGTGGAACTGAGGCACTGATCTGATTAAGAACAGATACTATGATTTGGTGAAACTTGCCCCTAATTACTGCTCTATGATGAAAATAAACAGTGCATCTCACTGTTATCCTCTGAGAGCACTAACCAAACTAACCTTCTTTGTTTCCTTTTAACTTTTGTTTTGTGTTATTTTGATTTTTTATAGGTATACAAGATCAGGAAGAAACCATCAAAAGATGAAGATTTAGTTTAGGCCTTTTTTTATTCTTGTAAATCTCTTTATCTTGAATAATGTAATATTGTATAATAAAGTTTAATTTTCTTTTCTACTTGTAATCTGTATCTCATAATATTATATCTTGTTTATTTTATTGTTGTAATTCATTTCCTCTTTTGAAACACTGTAGTAGTATTCACTTGTTGTAATGTGTATTTATTATTTGTAACTTATAAAATATTCAATGTAATAAACTATTCCTTTTTCCTCACTTATTCAGACTTATAAATTGTAATATAAATAAGATTATTCTTTATCAATTCTTGTTTATTTCATATTGTAATATCATACTACATTACTCATTTACTCATTTCATTTTATTTAAATTTCCACTATCTTTTCTACTTGAATAAAATATTATACCTTGTTTTAATATAAGAGTTCACCTCTTATTTTATATTACAATTTAGTTTCCAATTTGTTATTCCATTTTTTCAAATTCTTTTAGAATTCAAATTCACCAATTGATTATTAAAATTTGAATTTCCTTCCCCTCAAACACAAAAGTACAATAGAGGCCATGTCGAAATCCATCGCACCTGCCCTGATGTTTTCATCAGAGCAAGAGAGATCTCGATCCCCCTATAGCTTCTTTAGCTTTTGCGCGAAAATTATCCGGATTTTCTATGCATGAATGCAGTGCACACACCTGGGTTCAGCTTATTTCTAAGCTCTAATGCTGGGATGTTACAGACTCTCCTCCTTAAAATAAACTTCGTCCCTGAAGTTCGTAATCTCTCATGTTTCGGAGTAAGGAATTGACTTGTATTGGTTACTGCATTTATCCACTTCATGGTAACCTCAAATGGGAGTAATGGTAGTATTGCATATCCAGATCTTTTTCTTGAATTCTCATCACACTCAACAATCTTTAACTTGTTGTCTCCAATACTCCCAAGTTCCTTTTACTTTAGTTCCTTAGGAAGTTGTCCTTATTACAAAATTCTTTAATTGGGGTCTCTTATTTAGTTCATTTCCCTGATTAGGATCCTAATCCAACTCCTTCACTTGATCATCGAATTTCTTTACTATATTATATAAGGTCTAGTAAGTCTCACAAAGACAGGGTTTTAATTTAGTCAATAGTTGAGGCCAAAAGAATAAATTTTTGTATTGTTATTTTATGATTTATACTGGTGGTTCTTACGAAGGTTGGATTTGAACTCATTTAGTCCAAACCCATTGGAATTTCTTGTTCCTCTATACTTGTCCGATTGGATGTGCTTCGTTCCCTCTTAATGATAGCTTAAGAGTTGTTTCTTTTAGAATAAGTCTGTTAGGACTATTCCATTTTATTACTTCAAGCTTTTATCTTATCAGGATTTAGAAACTCCGTTGTTATTTCCTTAAGTACTTCTTCAACTTCCATTTATTAACTATCTAAAGGTCTAAGCACTACTATCTTGAATTTAAGCTTCGGTCTTATCTCCAGACATACTTCTGAAAGTACTTTTATGATAATGTCTACTTTTTAACCTTATGAAAATAAGGCTTAATGTTGTCATAACTTAGTACTTCTTCTCCCAACCTTTACTTGGAAAGTTGGATAATGATACTTTCATTTCTAATGTTTACTCTCCCCCTTAGGGTTTACTAATAGTATTCAAACTATCTATATAGTATTTATTGGCTTTATAATTAGAATATTGGTCTCTATCCAGCTTATACTCTACCTAGTTAGGGTCTTATGAAAGATTATACGGTGTATCCACATAATTGTGGATCTCCGAACTGAATCTTTCAGCATTATTTGTCTTACTTACTATTTGGACATTTTCGCTTTGATAGGTCAATTTTTGCGAAGAGTCTCGAAAGATGATCGCATAAAATTTTATACTCCTTTAGGTCTTACTTAGCTTATGCCAAGTTTTATGCTCTTTATGCAACTTTTAAGATGATCTGGTTAACTATGTCAACCATCACCGTCTGCGGACAAGATACCAACTGTGGATCAAATACTAGCTGCGGATCATCTTAGGTTGTAGGTATTACCCTACGGCTTCCAACATCCTTATGGCATTCTCTCTGAATTGTCAGAGCTTGAATACCACTTTGGTTCCAAAACTTCTTCTTTGTACTTATTCATGATACTACCATGAACTAGTACAATTACTCCATTAACTTCTTAGCAACATTACCTACTTTGAATGAACTTTAAGTTTATTACTTCTTGTGGCTCCATATATTTTCTACAATAATCTACCTTCTTATTGCTATTTAGCAATTATCTAAACTTGATCCATCCTTCAAATTGGATTGATACTCCTCATACTTGGCTTTACCCTTCATGTAGGTCTTCATCTTGGTCTTTGGAACTCGTCACTCCCTTACACGAATTCCCATTCCTATCTAGGTCTACAACATCAAGTAGTAACTGGATGTTGCAACATGCATTTGCGCATCAAGTCAAACTTCATGTACAGATCTAGTCAAACAAGAAGATCCAAGAAAAAACAATAAATCCAAGTGTGGTACATATAACACACAATATTCTAAGCCCGGAATCTAGTAGTTGAGTATAATATCTCTAGAATTCAGACTTAATTGTGTAGTATATGACACCTCCTCGTATAGGTTTACATTGTGATACTTAGCACATAGGGTCAAACTATTCTTTATCTTAATATTTACCCAAATTGCTCAAGTGCAACTGGATAATCTTAAAAAAAGTGGTCTCAATTTGGTTTTGACTAACCCTTTGTTTCACCTTTGGAATGACTGACTATACCCAACCATTCTTTGTTTAATAATCTAACCTTTCATAATCTCTCCAAATGACTAACCAGATTCTTAAACCAGAGATTATTGGAATTTTCTAGCACCTATGACTTCTATCATAGTTCTACCAGGTGATTTTCTTACTTTTACTTCAACATAGCTTACTAAGTATTTGCCATATTTACACTTATATCATGGTTTAGAAGCTAATCTCACCATGATCTTATTATGTTTTACCTCTTTATCATGATTCAAGAGCTAATCTAACCATGATGACTTTGTTTCTCATTACACTATCATTAAGTCTTAACATAATTTCACTTCATCACGTAGAATTCTCAAGTGAATCCCACATGATTTACTACCCATTATAACTATACATGCTCTAATGGTCTTCATTATGTTGTCTATTGTTATCAATTAACAATAAGATTTTTACTATCTACCTTCAATTTTATGGTTAGACTACACCATTTAAATTACTTCAATTATCATACTAAACTTGATCTAACTCTACTGCAACCAATTGACTTTCCTAAAGTATCTTGGTGAGTTATGTATCCTTAGGAATACACTAAATAACACTTTACTGTGAGAAGATAGATAACTACTCCTAAGAAATATGACTTAAGCATTTTGTGACAAGGTTTATCCTCAAGTGGATACTTATCACAAGTCATAAGGATATTTGGTTTAGATAAGATGGCTCCTATAGTCACTATCCAACCTACAGATCTTCCTAAAAGGGTTTTAATCCTAGGGTCAAAGCATATGCTCTGATACCAGCTGCGGTGACCCAGCATACCACTACATGATGTAGTATTACATCCCTCAGAGTGGTACAACAGAAACACAGCAGGTCCAAGACATGACTATAGGTTATAACTCAACTATTTACACAAGATCCATAGAACACTCTAGGTTAAAGAGAGAGAAAGAAACTTCTTACATAGAAAAATCATAAATAAGCAACTCAATAACTATCTTACTATCAAGACTAGTATTTAAACTAATGGTTTGGCATTGCTGCTATTGCAATCCACTGTAGAAATAGGTTCTATGGCTAGAGATTATATTCCTATCTAATTAATAACTTCGTCTTCACTTGAGTTGATGTATATATTGACTTCCTTGGCTTCATTGAAGAGCTCGAGCTTTTGATGATGATCCATGGAGCATAATTTGATGTAGACATCGTCTGTACTGGCTTTAGAATCTAACAAGGGTTAAGAAGATATTTTGAGTACGAGCGTACTCAGCAAGTTCACTAGAAAAGGAGTGTTTGATGCACTATATCTACAGCCACAGACCATAGGTCGTAGGCAATGTAGGTTTTTGTAAACATTTCTTAAAAGGTTGCTTTTATTCTGAAAAACTATGTCCGTCAGCCTTCATGGGTTTACCAGAACTTTCATGGAGTTCCTTTCCGCTGCTCGCGACTCCTTCCCGGAACAGGGAGTAACAAGTTACAGTTCTTACACTCTGCATAGGTGCGTCACTTTACCCATGAGAGATCTTAAGCTTTGTTGCACGGCCGGGAGTATGTTCCCGTTCAAACATACATGGTTTGAGGCCCAACCTAAGATCCAAACCGATCACTGCCCTCTCCGTGACCTCATATGTCTACACGATCCTTCAGAGCTGGCTCACCTTCGTTAAGCCCCCTTTCAGGCAGGCTAAAACTCTGATGAGTTCCCGAAGACTCTATGACCTGGTGTTGCCCTGGAAAGTGCCATATTAAATGGTCCATCCACTAAACACCATCCATATATAATCTAGACACCAAAAGTGTGGGGCATAAGGGTGCCCACCCATATGTTGGATCCGCACAAGGAATCACAACGTCACGTTAAGGTTGTCTTGCCTCCATACGAGAGCAAAAGGATATAGCTGACTTCTCCGTCTCATTCCAAATCTCATGGTCAATGCGTATTATACGGCACAAGAATCACTGGCGACATTGGTTGTTAAGTCCTAGAGGATATATTCCTGAGCAGTGGTATTCCAACTGCCAGATTTAACAGATTAGCTGATCACCCTGGATCAGTAACCAATAGTTCACATTATTATCAAAAATAGTGTTTTATGACCTTTTTGGAATGCAGCTGATGACAACACTTGATTTGCAAAATACTTTACAGAAAATAATCAAAGGACATGAGCAAGTGTGAACTTTCCTTTTGTGATTGCAAGATTATGCACTCACGGTATTTGAGACAATATAAGATCCAATATCTAAAATCAGCATCATTGGTCCAGTAAGGACTAATGTTTAAAGAAGTAATATGCAATTATGCATAAGTAATGCTATACATTTTATAAAATCCCCAAAGTCATCCCCAATACTTTGAGTGAATTGAATTGAATTGAATTTAGGTGTAATTTGAGTTGGAGAACTTATTATGAGATTATTGTTTGAAGTGGCAAAAAGAATAACATTTGAAGAAAAGATTTTCTTTCTAAGGTTTAAACAATCTTTATTGTTAATATAGCATGATCAATGCCTTTTGATGTTTGATTGATTAGTCTGGTCTGGAGATGCTTTATGTCTTAATTAAATAGACCAAAGTTAACTATAAAAACCTAAGTAGTTTATTAGACATGATATTTATAAGCTTTGAGACTAAAGTTAACTTTAAAATAAATAAACTTAAGGTGTAATTTGTTTTGATTAGTCTCAAGTTTTGGATTTACGATAAGTATGACTAAGGTGTGGAATTATTCATTTTACATTTAAGTGAATGCTTAGATTAAACTTGTTTTGCTATTATGAAAATAACATGCAACTATTTAATGAAAGCATAATTTGGATGATGCTGTTAATGTGTTAGATTTAAAATCATATTAACTATTATTTAGATGTTAAGATCATCCCTTCTTAATATTTGTGAATGATGTATAAACTTATTTTAAAGATTGTGGTTTTTAATTTTTATTTAGGGTTTAAAAGAGTATTATAAAGTTAATGATTTATGCTTAAGTTTTATTATAAATTTTAGTTATGGTTTAGAACTTTAGTTATTAGATTTTTTTAAGGTTTTAATATTTCTAGAGAAATATAATTATTTCTTATTTAAGAAATGTTTTTAAAGAATTTTCAAAATAAGTACTCCCTCCGTTCCAAAATATAAGATGTTTTAGCTTTATGAAGCAAATGTATCTAGACTTGTTTTAGTATATAGGTTCACTCAACTTAGGGGTGAATCTACACACTGAAAGAAGTCTAGATTCATTTTCTTCACAAACCTAAAACATCTTATATTTTAAAATGGAGGGAGTATTAGATAAGGATTTATTATTTAAAATATTAAAGACTTTTCTAATAATATAATTAATATTTTTCTAGTATAATATATTTATTCAAGACCTTAAAATTGATTTTTATTTTTTTAAGTATTATTTTTATGTTTATAAAATTACATAAAGGATTAAATGTCTTTGAACAGTTTCTTTAAATTTTATTTATAAAAAATTAAGTTAGTGTTTTTATAGAATAGTAGTTTTCCTTATTTTATGAAATTTCACTTAAGATTTAATGGTGTTTATATTTACTGGTATTTTATTTAACTTAAATAAGTAGTTTTATATTTTTCTTAGATAGAGATTATGTTTGTGATCCTTTAGATGTATTTTTAAGTATTTTTATGAACTTTATAGGAATATATGTATACTTCTATATTTTTTTTATATTTTTAGAAAGACTTGGTTGTATTTCCCTAAATGTAAGTATTTCCATTCAATTTATTTTATAACTGGGCCTGGTCTGTGGTTAGCCTAGTCTAACTCAAAGGCCCATGAGACCAGATTATACAGCCCACTATGCTCGGGGTCAACACCGACCCCGACCCACTCCTATCTCTCGCACACACACACACACACGCGCACATATTATCCTCACCCCTCTGGTTCCCCTCTTGGTCGTGGTGATGCCGCCATCGCCACTAGTTCCACTCCGGCCGGTTGCCGGCCAACTTCGTACCGCTGCCGGCTGATGGGACCCTAGATCGATCTTCTCCATCGATCCCCGCTGCCTCATCGCCGCTCTGCTCCCTAATGTGAGCCTCGCGAAACCCTAGCCGAGCGGTTCGGTGAGGCCACCGACGCGGCTCTTCTAGCCCATATGGCCCCGGCTTCCTCCACTTGACGCCAACGGGACAACGATACTAAACTGCAACCCAGCTGTAGCATCCCAGTTGTCTAACCCCTGTAATGCTACTGGTTATAATAATAAAAAGGGCCACTTCCAACATATAATTGTTGCATCATCATCATATCATGCTCATACCATCATACCACCTTGCATTTAAGCATCATATAAAACCTTTTCTTGTTTGGTTCTTATCTCATGTGCATGATTAATTGTAGTTGCCTCTTGATGTTGTATTTGGTTCTTGATATATTGTTAAATGCCCAAGTTGAGTTGAGGGCATCTCTCTTATTGACTCCACCACCTTTTTCTTTCACCACCTTGTAATTCCACCATCCAACTAATATGAGCTTGGCATTTTTTTAGTTTTGAGTATCTCTAGCTCATGTTGTTGGTTGGATCCACCCATCATCTATGCTTGGCCTTGCCCCACCTTTTGGGAATGCATATGAGTAATGCCATGTTAATCTTATTGTTTTCACAAGGATAATTTTGGCATTAATTATCTTGCATGGGCCATGCAAGTGCCACCTCTTCTAGTATTTGGTTTTTACTTGAAGACTAAGTGGACCTTTTCCTTTGCTTAAATCTTGTTTTGGGCTTGTAGTTGCTCCATCAAATCATCTCCTCTTCCCTTTAGCTTAACCCCTACCCCATGCCCCATGCACATACATGTGCTCATGAGGCATGCACCAACCCATCCACCCCTGCTCTTGGATCTTGCTTGGCCATTATTTGGATCATGCATGAACTAAAGAAGAACCCCAACATCACATGACCTCTCTCTCTCCCTCTCCCAAGTTTTTCTTGCTCGATCTTGCTTAGGGCTTGTTGGAGTTTGCTGGATCAACCTAGTACCACCTCCATCTATCTACCTCTCTCTCACCTAAAACCCTAAGCCACCCCTCTAAAACCTACCTAGCTTGGCCACATGACCACCATGCCTTAACCATCTTAGCTAAACCCTAATATCTACCCCATGCCCCATAACCTTCCTAACTAGAACCTCTACCCCTCACCCCTTCTAATCTCAACCCAGGTGCCCCTCTTTCTCTCCTCTTAGTCAAGCCCCCTCTTTCCAAACCTCCTGTTGACAAAGTTCAAACGAATTTGAAATCAGTAACTGGTTTGGATTTGAGATGGAATTCAAACAAGCAAAACAGATAAAGAAAATAAAAGAGAGAAAGGAGAAGCCCAACCAGCCGCAGCAGCCCAAGAGCAAACAGCAGGCCGTCATACCCAGCTTCCCCCCGGCCCAACTCGCCTCCCCGGCCCAGTACCGCTTCGCCGCCGTCGCTCCTGTTCTTCTTCCTTCCTGACGCCGTCGGTCGCTCGCTCGGCAATGACGATGGCAGGAAAGGTGTGGCCCCTCTGCCACCAAGGCCACCCTTTCCTCCTCTTCTTAGCTCCAGATCGAGGCCTAACCCTAGCTTTCTCTCCCAGCCATGGCTTATCCTCCTCCTCCTTTCCTCGTCGCCGCCTTTGCTCGCCATGGTCCCGCTCGAGCAGTCCCTGTTCAAGCCGACGCCACCGCGGGAGTGCCTCCACCTCCGGTGAGTTCAAATCGTTTAGAGCCTCGCCGTGCCTCAGCCCTCTCTCCTGCGTCTTGTTCCCGATCACCACCGCAGTACCTCCTCTGGCCGACTTTTGTCGACGATCCGTGTCAGTAAAGACAGGACCGCTAGGAGCGACGACGACGTCTTCTTCCCGGCGGACCCCAAGCCTCTGCCCCGTCCCTCTAACCGGAGCCGCGCAGCCGCCGATTCCCTCGCCTACCACCTCCCGCTTTCGGTGGAATCGACCGAGGTAAGTTCCTTCCCAAGCCCCTCACTGCGCCGCTTCGTTTGTGACTTCACGACGAGTCCCCGCCGACGCACAAGCCCAAACCGGCGATTCCCCCCTGTTCCCCGACGTGTCCTTTCCCGCACTTCGCGCCGCCGACGAACCCTCCTTGTGAGATCTGTAGCCGGAGCCACCCTCTGCATTTTTCGTTTTGTGGTCCAGGGCCACCTCGCCGTGGACGCGACGCCTTCCTCGCCGGCAAATCTCGCCGTCGCCAGGGGACAGCGGGCTTCAGAGAGCTGCGTCCGTCAGACAGAGCCCGCGTGAAGTTTGCAGAAAACCCCCTCAAGTTTTCGGTCGAGCACGCTCAGATCCCCTAGCAACCAGTGCCCCACCTGTCAGCCGCCCGGTGTTTTGGCAGAAAACCCCCCAGCAGCCAGGCCTCACCCCGCACTCCTTCCCCTCTGCGCGCCGCGGCCCACCCCTGGCCTCGCTGTCACGTGGGACCGGATGCACCTACGGGCCCGCACGACAGCGACTGGGCTGGCTAAGCCTGGGTAGCCGAAGTTTGCCCGCGCGTCTGTGGCCTGTTTCCCTCTGCCCCACCTGTCATCGTCGAAGGGTAGGAAGCCCCTGAGTGAGAAAAGACGGCCAGGTTTTTCTGGAACCAAATAAAATTCAGGAAATGGTTAAATCTAATTAAAATTCATATCTTTTGAAATAATTCGAATTTGATAAAACTTTAAAAATGAAAAGTGAATGTTTTCCAAATATGAATTCAACCATGTTTCTGAATTTGACCAAGTTTGACTCTATCTAGTCAAACCTTTGACTTTGACCCATTTTGACTAATTTTGACTAAAAATAAAATTAAATTCATAATTCCAAATAATACAACTAATATATGTTTTTGGATCAGAAAAATGTGAGGAATTCAAATATGCCACTCAAAATATTGTCTGAGTATTTTAAAATTCCAAGTTGAGTTAATTACACAAATGCCACTGGAACTAAATAAATTCACAACTTATGATTTATAATTCCAAATTTAGCAAATGATATGTCTAAAATGATCAGCTCGACGAGACCTTTCTGTTTATGATATCCATGACTTGAATTGAAGCATGCATCATGTAAATATATAATATACAGCAATGTTATGACAACATAATGTGAACCAAAACTCCCCAAAAATGTTGCCACTTGTTCTCCACACCTCACCATGCCATGCTACCTTACTTGCCATGTAACTTGTGCATCATTCATCATGGCATGATTGTTTGCTTGACGCATCTTATTCATATGCTTGTGCTCTATATTCATGTTGGCCTTGTTTGTTTGGTTTTTCTCGGATAGACATCGGTGGGTTGTATCAAGAGAACCAGAGCACTACCCATCCGTCCTCGCTTCAACTGAGATACCAGCAAGCACTTCCACATGCTTGCATACATAGCACCTATTGCCTCTATCTTATTCTTGCATCATTTGAGTCGATTGCATTAAATTGAATCCCAAGTATGCATAGCCTTTACTTTTAAACCCCACCAAGCTTGTTCCTCCATCCCATGAGCCACTACTATAGGAGTTGTTTGAGCCATGCAGTCGAGAACAACATGTGTAGGGTATGTGAGAGTCGGTTGAATAATGAGGTACCTAAACAACTTAACTTCGAGTAGTTCTGGGATAACTAAAGAAAGTGGCACCGTGAGCAACATCTGCTATTTGGTTTTTCCTGCTCACTTGTGTCCCGTAAGACCCCGAGTACTTGATTCCTGTTCCTTGTTTTATCGCGCTATCCACATCCGGAGGTATATGGGACCCCCCAGGCCGAGCTTGATTCCGTCTTTATTTCTTGGGGCCACAAACTAGTTTGAGGTTTTATTTACTATCCTGCACCTATGCCATGCTATGTTCTCAGTATTTAAATTGCGAGGAGCACATCTGCATTGTTTAGGAAAGCGGAGTGATTACGCTGCATCGACAAGCCCAGCCACACTTTCGGGTTCCCATTCGCCATGTACCATTGACGCAAACCTTGAGTCCGTCTCGAGTCAGCTATCTCCGCTATGGGATCTACTTAAGGGTGGCCTCAAATATTTCGAATCCTGTGATTGTTCACCGTGAAAGCCTCGTTGGGTTTTGATTT
Source organism: Avena longiglumis (assembly GCA_030063025.1). Taxonomy (NCBI): domain Eukaryota; kingdom Viridiplantae; phylum Streptophyta; class Magnoliopsida; order Poales; family Poaceae; genus Avena; species Avena longiglumis. The sequence continues at coordinate 97,291,359 of CP125979.1, forward strand.
GGTTTTTCCGAGGTTGATCGAGTGTGTTGCTATTGGTGCACCCCGCCGGTAAAACTTTCAAAGCCGTGTCCGCGGATATGGACGACTTGGAGCAGTTTCGATCATAGACAAGCATAACTAAAGTACCGCCTTAATCGACTAAGTAACTTGTCTAGTAAATAGTGCAACACTCATGGAATGGTTAATAAAATTGCCAACGGATGGGGGTTGTTCGTCCGCTTCCTTGTTGGTAGCGAGGAGGAGGATGGATGAGATTACCATTATAATCGTTGTCCTTAATTCACGACATCCGCTATCAATGGTTAGGCGGATGGTTAGCGTTTATCTCAGAGAACTGCTAGGGTTTATCTTTCACTGCAATTGCGTCACCCTGTGTTGTGTCCCTTTAGAGGCATTAAGACTTCTTTGAGTACCCTTTAGGGTCTCACACGATAAATTCTTGATTCAGATGAATGTACCTTCTCGTGATCACTGGGTGGAAGAAGTCAAGATGTGGGCCACGACTGCTCGGTGTAGAGATTCCGGAACGGGATCCATGAGACCTGTAGTTGGGATGTGCTTATTTCTATGGCATCTTATGCCGATTTGCTTCTTATCCGTACTCGGATTTTGTTTGCCGCTTCCGCATGATACTCTGATGTGTGTTGTATGAGGAAGTATCCTAAAATATAGATCTATTTAGGTCATTTGAATCTTGCCGTATGCTATATATTTCCTTTCTTTCTAGATGGTATGGCTCGATGTACTCTTGTATGGTGGCTTATGCGTACATACCCACTTGTGTACGTAGTTGATCCTTCGCCGCCGACCACGCCTGACAGTCCTGTTGAGAGGGTAGTGGTTGGGACGTCTGAAAGGACTACCAGTGAGTGGCTTTTGGGGCCCCACCGTACTATTTCAACCACTACCACTCATCCAGGCTTGTATCTAGGAGCGTAGTTCACCGAGGTAGTTACAATTGGTATCAGAGCCATCCCGACCTTCAGGGTTTCAGCCAAACGGTCGTTGTCAGTCTAGCAAATATTTTGAGTAGTTATGTATATTAGGGAAAAACAAAACGCGAGAGTAGGACTGCTTCCACTTTTCTTCTTACCCTCCCACCCACCCTTTTCTGGTAAGGAAGTGCAACGTTTTCAATTCTCTTCTCAAAGTTCAAACTAGGATTCACGTGTTCGGTTTCAGAGTACCATAGGTTGTGTGTATGTGTGTGTGTGTGATCCCTTGTCTATCTGTTGCATCCAAGTTGTTATCTTATCGCCTTTGGTTTTCAACTGTTGGTACATTCCATACCGATGTGCTTTTGCAAACCGACGCAATCTATCTTCCTCTTGTATCCGACGCTATCTTGTTTGGGGTGTTCGCTTCGTAGTTACCAATCTTAGGTTTCGTCGTGAGAAGAAGGGGTTAGGATATGTGTTCCACTTGTTCATGTGCGGAGTAATGATTTGAGTGCGGATGGAGTCGACCATACCACTACTTTTATCATTCGCTTTTGTATATTGAATCGGTAGAGTCACTAATCTTGATTCGTTAAGTAATTTTATGCATCTATTGGTATTTTAATGCGAAATTTGTGGAAAATTTTTCTTTGATATATTTATGTACCACACTCCTTTTCGATCGTGCGATATGCTTAATATCTTTTAGGTGCTATGAACTTTGTTGATATTTTAATATCATCTCAAGAAATTGTATCCTTTAATCTTGGTTAATTCCATCTTGGTATTATTTTGGATTATTATCATTCTCCATTATAGTCTTGACTTGAGTTTTATATCAATGACAGGATGGCTCCCCACGGATGAAGAGGACATCCTCCGAATCGGGCTCGTGTCAAGCATAGCTAATGCTTTGGCGGCAATGCAAGAGAACCAAAGCGCTTTGAGGAGAGCGTCGGAAGGAACGAGTTTCTCCACTTCCTCCACCGCCAAGCGTGGTGACATCAAGAGCTTCCTCAAGTTCAACCCTCGTCGGTTTGATGTTTCGACCGACCTGGGCTGGATGATTGGCTGCGCGAGATCTCAAGGTTGCTCGAGACTGCTGATGTTCCAGAACAGGAGTGGGTAAAGTGTGCTACTCACCTTCTCAAGGGAGATGCAGCTCTTTGGTGGGAGAACTACTTGAAGGCAAGTTGCACTGGGTTCCAGCCTACTTGGGAGAGGTTCACTGCAGCTTTCAAAGAACAGTTTCTCTCAGAGATTGTGATGGAAAGGATGAAGGAGGCTTTCCTCAACCTGAAGCAGGGAAATGATAACGTCAACACCTACATCAGGAACTTCATGAACCTGTCTCGCTATGGTGGTGATGAGGTATCTGATGACAAGAAGAAGCAGAAAAGGTTCAGGCAAGGGCTCAATGCGTCGATCAAATATGCAATCACGCATGCAAGACCGGCAACCTTCCTGGAACTACAAAGACACAAAGACTGCAAGAGGAGGCAAGCGTGCAAATGTTCGAGGAGTCCAAGAAACATAACGGATGCATCAAGCTCTGCGGTCATGGCAGATCCTTCTAAGCGGCGTGTCGGGTTCCTAACACCCCACCGTCGCTCCGGCTCCACCAAGACACAAGTTACGCGCCAAGGCCATCAAACTTCACCACTGCGGCTCCGGGGCTACAACCCTTACCACAGGCGCTGGCGGAGTCCCAGCTACTCGCCCACGTCCACACGGTGCTTGTTACACATGTGGAGATCATGGACATCCCAGCTGGAACTGCCCATTGAAGAACAAAGCTCTCCCTCAACCCCCGCCAAGATCTGCAACAAGCTCTCCTTCGGTTCGTGCCCACCGCCTCGGGCTCTCAACATCAACACCAAGCCCGGGTCTGCGGTTGTTCGCGCCAACTGCGTCAACGCCTCTCAAGCTGAGCTCGCACCTGGAGTTGTCATGGGTATGCTTTCAGTTAACTCAGTTCCTGCACGAGTTCTCTTTGATTCTGGTGCATCGCATTCATTTGTGTCTCACAAGTTTGCAAATGAGAATGAGTTAGTCATGGATCCTCTTCCAAAGAAGTTAATGGTTCTGTCTCCTGGAGCAACAATGGCAGCTTCTAAAATCAGTCATGGCAATAAAGTTGAGATTGGTGATTCTTCATTCACGGCTTCTTTAATCGTTCTGGGCGACTCTGATATTGATATCATTTTGGGCATGGATTGGTTGACAGCAAATGCAGCTGTGATTGATTGTGCGGAACGCTCAGTGTCTTTGAAGATTCCTGAAGGCCACATAGTCTTTTCTCCAAGTCTGACTCCTGCTGTCCAGCTCTATTCCTTGGCTGCTCTGAATGACGATGCTATGGAAGCTATTCAGAGGGTACCAGTGGTCTGTGAGTTCCCGGATGTCTTTCCTGAAGAGTTGCCAGGTATGCCTCCGGATCGCGAGGTTGAATTCGTGATTGAGCTTGAACCTGGAACGGCTCCTATCTCCAAGAGGCCATACAAAATGGGTCCTTCTGAGTTGGCTGAACTCAAACGACAACTTGATGAACAAGAGAAATTGGGTTTCATTCAACACAGCACTTCTTCTTGGGGTAGCCCAACAATCTTTGTGAAGAAGCGTGACAGAACCGATAGGCTATGTGTTGACTACCGGGCTCTAAATTCTAAAACCATCAAGAACAAATATCCTCTCCCTCGGATAAATGATCTATTTGATCAGCTGGCAGGAGCTGTGGTGTTCTCTAAGCTGGACTTGAGAAGTGGTTATCACCAAATAAAAATTCGCAAAGAGGATGTGCCCAAAACAGCTTTCACCACTCGCTATGGCCTGTATGAGTACACGGTCATGTCTTTCGGTCTCACCAACGCACCTGCTACCTTCTCGAGGCTGATGAACTCCGTTTTCATGGAGTACCTGGACAAGTTTGTTGTGGTATATCTGGATGACATTCTGGTCTATTCCAAGTCTAAGGAGGAGCATGAAGAGCACCTGCGGTGTGTCTGAACGAATAAGCTTCATGAGAACCGCTTGTATGCAAAGTTCTCTAAGTGTGAGTTTTGGCTGCAAGTAACATACTTGGGTCATGTTATCTCGCCAAGGGCATTGCAGTCAATCCGAAACCGTGAAGACAATAGTTGAATGGCTTCCTCACCTAATGTCAAGGAAGTGCGGAGTTTTCTCGGCTAGCTATTGCCGTCGCTTTGTGCAGAACTTCTCGAAGATAGCAAAGCCTCTTACCGATCTCCTCAAGAAAGGCAAGAAGTACCTGTGGACTCCTGCTTGTCAAGAAAGTTTTGAGACACTCAAAGAGAAGCTCACTTCCACGCCAGTCTTGGTTCCTCCGGATACATCTAAGCCTTTCCAGATATTCTGCGACGCCTCTTTGCAAGGATTGGGTGCGGTCCTTATGCAAGAGAGACAGGTGGTTGCTTATGCCTCTCGTCAGTTGAAGACGCATGAGATCAACTATCCCACACATGACCTTGAGCTAGCAGCAGTTGTCTTTGCCTTGAAGCTTTGGAGGCACTACTTGCTTGGTAACCGTTGTGAGATCTTCTCGGACCACAAGAGTTTGAAGTATATCTTCACTCAACCGGATCTCAACCTTCGGCAAAGGAGATGGATTGAAGCAATAAATGACTTTGATGTGACCATCAACTACACTCCAGGCAAAGCAAATGTCATGGCAGATGCGCTTAGCCGTAAAGCTTATGTCAACAACCTCATGATAGAAGAGCAGCAGCCTCTCTTGTGCGAGGAATTCCGTCAGCTCAACCTGGAAATTGTGGAAAAAGGGCATCTCCTGAACCTTCTGGCTACTCCTCTCTTGGAAGAACAGATTCGCTCTCGTCAGCTTGGTGATCCGCACACCAAAAAGCTCATCTCTAAGCTTGACCTTCCGAAGTACGAGTCCTTCCATGTTGATGATCAAGGCACGCTCTTCTTTGAACACCGGATGTTTGTTCCAAACTACCCGTCGAGAGACCAAGTTCTCAAGGAGGCACATGATTCGGTTCTTTCTATCCATCTTGGCAGCACAAAGATGTACATGGACTTGAAAACACAATCTTGGTGGCCTGGTTGAAACGGTATTGTGCCAAGTATGTCTCGAGAATGTGATGTTCGCTGCAGAGTCAAGGCTGTCCATCGAAACCATTTGGTCTTCTACAGCCATTGAAACCTCCGGAATGGAAATGGGAGAAAGTAGAGATGGACTTCATCACTGGCTTTCCAAGGTCGCAGAAGGGCAACAATGCAATTTTTGTTGTCATCGACAGGCTTTCTAAAGTGGCTCATTTCTTCCCAGTCAAAGAAACAATTTCTGGAATTCAGTTGGCTGAGCTCTATATCAACAGAATTGTCTCTCTGTATGGGGTTCCGCTTGAAATCAGTTCAGACCGTGGGAGCATCTTCACCTCCAAGTTCTGGGAGAGTTTCCAAAAAGCTTTGGGAACAAAGCTGAACTTCAGCACTGCTTACCACCCTCAGTCTCAAGGACAAGTGGAGAGGATCAATCAGATTCTGGAGGACATGCTTAGAGATTGCGTCATCTCTTTTGGCATGAAGTGGGAGGAATGCCTTCCATATGCTGAATTCTCCTACAACAACAGCTTCCAGAAAAGTTTGAAGATGGCACCATTCGAGGCTCTCTATGGTCGCAAATGCAGAACTCCGATTGGTTGGTCAGGTGCAGGAGAAAGAATCTGGTTTGGCCCTGACATTGTTACCCAAGCGGAGGAGAAGGTGCATATCATTCTGGAGAACCTGAAGATTGCTCAGAGTCGTCAGAAGAGCAACTATGACAGGAAGCACACGGATATGGTATATGCCCCTGGTGATCTAGTCTACCTTCGTGTCACTCCCATGAGAGGAACACACCGTTTCGGTATCAAAGGAAAGTTGGCTCCTAGATACATCGGTCCTTTCAAGATACGTGGTAGAAGAGGAGAAGTTGCTTATGCACTGGAGCTTCCGGAAAAACTCAAAGTCCATGATGTTTTCCATATCTCTCAGCTCAAGAAGTGCTTCAAAGACCCCGGCAAGACCGTGGACCATGAGCTAATCGACCTCCAAGAAGATCTCTCTTATCAAGAGCACCCCACCAAAATCCTAGAGACCGCAGAACGAAGGACGCGCAACAAGTCCATCAAGTTTTGCAAGGTGCAGTGGTCACACCATTCTGTTGATGAAGCAACATGGGAGCGTGAAGATGAACTCCGTGCCAACCATCCTTCTCTCTTTGTATCTTCTTCTTCTTCCTAGAATCTCGGTAGATTCTGTTTAGTGGGGGGGAGTTGTAGCATCCCAGTTGTCTAACCCCTGTAATGCTACTGGTTATAATAATAAAAAGGGCCACTTCCAACATATAATTGTTGCATCATCATCATATCATGCTCATACCATCATACCACCTTGCATTTAAGCATCATATAAAACCTTTTCTTGTTTGGTTCTTATCTCATGTGCATGATTAATTGTAGTTGCCTCTTGATGTTGTATTTGGTTCTTGATATATTGTTAAATGCCCAAGTTGAGTTGAGGGCATCTCTCTTATTGACTCCACCACCTTTTTCTTTCACCACCTTGTAATTCCACCATCCAACTAATATGAGCTTGGCATTTTTTTAGTTTTGAGTATCTCTAGCTCATGTTGTTGGTTGGATCCACCCATCATCTATGCTTGGCCTTGCCCCACCTTTTGGGAATGCATATGAGTAATGCCATGTTAATCTTATTGTTTTCACAAGGATAATTTTGGCATTAATTATCTTGCATGGGCCATGCAAGTGCCACCTCTTCTAGTATTTGGTTTTTACTTGAAGACTAAGTGGATCTTTTCCTTTGCTTAAATCTTGTTTTGGGCTTGTAGTTGCTCCATCAAATCATCTCCCTCTCTTTCCCCTTTAGCTTAACCCCTACCCCATGCCCCATGCACATACATGTGCTCATGAGGCATGCACCAACCCATCCACCCCTGCTCTTGGATCTTGCTTGGCCATTATTTGGATCATGCATGAACTAAAGAAGAACCCCAACATCACATGACCTCTCTCTCTCCCTCTCCCAAGTTTTTCTTGCTCGATCTTGCTTAGGGCTTGTTGGAGTTTGCTGGATCAACCTAGTACCACCTCCATCTATCTACCTCTCTCTCACCTAAAACCCTAAGCCACCCCTCTAAAACCTACCTAGATTGGCCACATGACCACCATGCCTTAACCATCTTAGCTAAACCCTAATATCTACCCCATGCCCCATAACCTTCCTAACTAGAACCTCTACCCCTCACCCCTTCTAATCTCAACCCAGGTGCCCCTCTTTCTCTCCTCTTAGTCAAGCCCCCTCTTTCCAAACCTCCTGTTGACAAAGTTCAAACGAATTTGAAATCAGTAACTGGTTTGGATTTGAGATGGAATTCAAACAAGCAAAACATATAAAGAAAATAAAAGAGAAAGGAAATAAAAGAGAGAAAGGAGCAGCCCAACCATGACATTTCAAGAGCAAACAATGAGCGTCATACCCAGCTTCCCCTACCGCAACTCCCGGCCCAAGACCGCTTTGCCGTCGCTCCTGTTCTTCTTCCTTCCTGACGCCGTCGGTCGCTCGCTTCAGCGGACGGAAGCGATGGCAGTGGCGGTGGCCGTTACCCCCGTCCACCGTCACCCTTTCCTCCTCTTCTTATCCCCAGATCGAGGCCGAACCCTAGCTTTCTCTCCCCAGGCGCCGCGGCTTATCCTGTCCCTCCTCCTTTTCCTGTGCGCCGCCTCTGCTCCGCCATGGTCCCGCCGCTCTGAGCAGTCCCCGTTCAAGCCGACGCCACCGGCGGGAGTGCCTCCACCTCCGGGTGAGTTCAAATCGTTTTAGAGCCTCGCCGCGTTCCCCTGGCCCTCTCTCCTGCGTGCGCGCCGCTCGTCTGATCGTCACCGCCGCAGGTACCTCCCCGTCAGCGACTTTGTCGACGATCCCGTGTCAGCAGTAAAGACAGGACCGCTAGGAGCGAGGACGACGTCTTCTTCCCGGCGGACCCCAAAGCCTCTGCCCCGTCCCTCTAACCGGAGCCGCGCAGCCGCCGATTCCCCTCGCCCCGGCCACCTCCTGCCTCGTTTCCGGTGGGAATCGACCGAGGTAAGTTCCTTCCCCAAGCCCCTACCGTTTTTCTTCCCCCTCTGTCGCCTTGCGCCGCCCGTTTGTGACCCTCACGACGAGTCGGCCGACGCACAAGCCCAGACCGGCGATTCCCCCCTGTTCCCCGACGTGTCCTTTCCCGCACTTCGCGCCGCCGACGAACCCTCCTTGTGAGATCTGTAGCCGGAGCCACCCTCTGCGTTTTTCGTTTTGTGGGCCAGGGCCACCTCGCCGTGGACGCGATGCCTTCCTCGCCGGCAAATCTCGCCGTCGCCAGGGGACAGCGGGCTTCAGAGAGCTGCGTCCGTCAGACAGAGCCCGCGTGAAGTTTGCAGAAAACCCCCTCAAGTTTTCGGTCGAGCACGCTCAGATCCCCTAGCAACCAGTGCCCCACCTGTCAGCCGCCCGGTGTTTTGGCAGAAACCCCCAAAGAGCTGTGCCTCACCCGCACTCCTTCCCCTCTGCACAGCCACTGGCCTCGCTGTCACGTGGGACCGGATGCACCTACGGGCCCGCACGACAGCGACTGGGCTGGCTAAGCCTGGGTAGCCGAAGTTTGCCCGCGCGTCTGTGGCCTGTTTCCCTCTGCCCCACCTGTCATCGTCGAAGGGTAGCAAGCCCCTGAGTGAGAAAAGACGGCCAGGTTTTTCTGGAACCAAATAAAATTCAGGAAATGGTTAAATCTAATTAAAATTCATATCTTTTGAAATAATTCGAATTTGATAAAACTTTCAAAATGAAAAGTGAATGTTTTCCAAATATGAATTCAACCATGTTTCTGAATTTGACCAAGTTTGACTCTATCTAGTCAAACCTTTGACTTTGACCCATTTTGACTAATTTTGACTAAAAATAAAATTAAATTCATAATTCCAAATAATACAACTAATATATGTTTTTGGATCAGAAAAATGTGAGGAATTCAAATATGCCACTCAAAATATTGTCTGAGTATTTTAAAATTCCAAGTTGAGTTAATTACACAAATGCCACTAGAACTAAATAAATTCACAACTTATGATTTATAATTCCAAATTTAGCAAATGATATGTCTAAAATGATCAGCTCGACGAGACCTTTCTGTTTATGATATCCATGACTTGAATTGAAGCATGCATCATGTAAATATATAATATACAGCAATGTTATGACAACATAATGTGAACCAAAACTCCCCAAAAATGTTGCCACTTGTTCTCCACACCTCACCATGCCATGCTACCTTACTTGCCATGTAACTTGTGCATCATTCATCATGGCATGATTGTTTGCTTGACGCATCTTATTCATATGCTTGTGCTCTATATTCATGTTGGCCTTGTTTGTTTGGTTTTTCTCGGATGAACCTTTGCGGGGGTTGTATCAAGAGAACCAGGAGCACTACCCAGATCCGTCCCTCGCTTCAACTGAGATACCAGGCAAGCACTTCCACATGCTTGCATACATACAGTACCTATTGCCTCTATCTTATTCTTGCATCATTTGAGTCGCGATTGCATTAAATTGAATCCCAAGTATGCATAGCCTTTACTTTTAAACCCCACCAAGCTTGTTCCTCCATCCCATGAGCCACTACTATAGGAGTTGTTTGAGCCATGCGAGTCATAGAACAGCATGTGTAGGGTATGTGAGAGTCGGTTGAATAATGAGGTACCTAAACAACTTAACCTGAGTAGTTCTGGGATAACTAAAGAAAGTGGCACCGGTGAGCAACATCTGCTATTTGGTTTTTCCTGCTCACTTGTGTCCCGTAAGACCCCGAGTACTTGATTCCTGTTCCTTGTTTTATCGCGCTATCCACATCCGGGAGGTATATGGGACCCCCCTGGGCCAGAGCTTGATTCCGTCTTATTTCTTGGGGCCACAAACTAGTTTGAGGTTTTATTTACTATCCTGTACCTATGCCATGCTATGTTCTGTATTTAAATTGTGCGAGGAGCACACTGTACTGTTTAGGAAAGCGGAGTGATTACGCGGTATCGACAAGCCCAGCCACACTTTCGGGTTCCCGACCGCTTCTGACCATTGACGCAAACCTTGAGTCCGTCTCGGAGTCAGCTATCTCCGTTGCGGGATCTACTTAAGGGGTGGCCCCCTGAAATATTTCTGAATCCTGTGATTGTTCAGTCGTGAAAGCCTCGTTGGGTTTTGATTTGGTTTTTCCGAGGTTGATCGAGTGTGTGTTGCTATTGGTGCACCCCGGCCGGGTAAAACTTTCTGAAAGCCGTGTCGCGGATATGGACGACTTGGAACATTTCTCGATCATAGACAAGCATAACTAAAGTACCGCCTTAATCTGACTAAGTAACTTGTCTAGTAAATAGTGCAACACTCATGGAATGGTTAATAAAATTGCCAACGGATGGGGGGTTGTTCGTCCGCTTCCTTGTTGGTAAGCAGGGAGGAGGATGGATCGGATGAGATTACCATTATAACTGTTGTCCTTAATTCACGGACATCCGTCTATCAATGGTTAGGCGGATGGTTAGCGTTTATCTGTAGAACTGCTAGGGTTTATCTTTCGCTGCAATTGCGTCACCCCAGGTTGTGTCCCCTTTAGAGGCATTAAGACTTGCTGAGTACCCTTAGGGTCTCACACGATAAATTCTTGATTCAGATGAACAGGTACCTTCTCAGGACGGATACTGGGTGGAAGAAGCCGAAGATGTGGGCCACGACCGTTCGGTGTAGAGATTCCGGGAACGGGGATCCATGAGACCTGTAGTTGGGATGTGCTTATTTCTATGGCATCTTATGCCGATTTGCTTCTTATCCGTACTCGGATTTTGTTTGCCGCTTCCGCATGATACTCTGATGTGTGTTGTATGAGGAAGTATCCTAAAATATAGATCTATTTAGGTCATTTGAATCTTGCCGTATGGCGTTGCTATATTTCCTTTCTTTCTAGATGGTATGGCTCTGATGTACTCTTGTATGGTGGCTTGCGTACATACCCACTTGTTTACGTAGTTGATCCCTTCGCCTGCCGACTACGCCGCCCGTACAGGTCCCGTTGAGAGGGTAGTGGTTGGGACGTCTGAAAGGACTACCAGTGAGTGGCTTTTGGGGCCCCACCGTACTATTTCAACCACTACCACTCATCCAGGCTTGTATCTAGGAGCGTAGTTCACCGAGGTAGTTACACCAGCGTCCACAACCTGCTGCCCCAGGTTCTGTTATGATGTGAGTGTTGGGTGGTGTCGATGATGCCAATGGGGCTGTGATGTGGAGATGATACTGCCGTGTCGCCAACCTCTACTTCGATGTCGGTGGGACGGTGCTGTTGGCGCAACCCTGGCACTCCTCGATGGTGGTGTTGGGGTGGTAGTTGGAACAATCCTCAGCCTCGTCACGCCTATGCTATAGGTGCACGGCACCCTCGGTGAGCTATAATGTCTCTGTCGTGGTGGTGGCACGACAGATGCCATGGGTAGGCTAAAGTATGGGGCCAATGGATGCCAGAGGGATCCGGGGAGGGAAGATGTAGTGATTTCTACACTCAAATGACTAACATGTAGATCTTTATTTCTCCTCTTAAGGACTACAAGTGATCCTTGAGCTGTTTGCAGGAAGAAGAGAGCTACTACACGAGCCTTACGGCGTAGAATGAATCGATCCCCTTCTCAGGAGCCAGCGTCCCCCATTATAAAGAGGTATATTGATTCCTTCTAGGGCTGACGTGGCAAGCATATTCTTGGAATATGCTTGTCCCAATATGGTAACTCGGCGGCCTCCTTTTCGTGTCCCCCTCCTATCGTCGGCAATGTTCCAGAGAGCTTCACATGTGCGCCTCGGGCTCCCTGACTATCACCTCCGTGACCTTCTTATGCCCTTCTGCTGCTCTGCTCCTTGTCCTTTGTGCTTGGCCCTGTTCAGATTCCTCCTAGCCAGTGACTAGGGTTTGACTATAGGCACCTTCTTCTCCTGCAAGCTTCGTGTTACTCGGCCTTGTCTCGCGTAACTCGGATCGGCCTTCACCTGCATTCAAGTTAGTCAGACTCGCTCGGCCGACTTAACTCATATGTCAGCCGGATAAGGTGCTACTCCCTCTGTAGCTGTCATGGCCTTGCTTATCTCGGCCGACTCTTACATGACTCAGCCGATACAAACAGTAACTCGGCTCATGACAAGGGAGACTCCTTTCGTCTTTCCCCTGTCTTGACCCTATCCGGGGTCACCCCGCCAACATTAGTCCCCGAAGCTGGTGTGGTCCTGCCTGTAACCTCGGCCGGGCCACATCAGTTTACCAACATACGTCTCTCCTTATTTCCGAGTTACTTCTTCCTGTTCGAGGTATCCGTGCAGCTTCCTGAGAACGCCTCGTCCTACGTGTACCACTCATCATTATTCTTCTAGTTTTTTGTTCCTCTACAGTGCCCACTGACAAGCTACAGTGATTACTACGCCCGTCGCGTCGGCGCAATGACGCCTCGAGTACCGCATCGGTCAGGAGTCCCGATCCCCTCCTGCGCTGTGTGGTCTTAGGTGTGGCTCCACTTAGTAGCATACGTTCCGCCGCACGCATGATCTACACGGTTTTCGTGCACACCCACGATCCCACTACCGCCAGGACCGCGCGGTTATAAGGAGGGGTGCGGGGCTAGAGGATTTACTTTCCCCCTTCGCTCACCCTTCTTATTCTTCCTCACACCACAGTTGCTGATGTATTGCCGCATGTTGAGGTTGGAGATGATTCTAGTTTTACTTATCGTCACTTTAATTTCTGTTTAACAACTAAAATTGAAATAAGCAGAGGCATCGGTGGATGATAGAAAATATTTGGTTTCCGAACGCCCACTTGTGTCCCGTAAGACCCCGAGTACTTGATACCTGTTCCTTGATTTATCGCGCTATCCACATCCGGGAGGTATATGGGACCCCCCTGAGCCAGAGCTTGATTCAGTCTTATTTCTTAGGGCCACAAACTAGTTTGAGGTTTTATTTACGATCCTGTACTTATGCCATGCTACTTTCTGTATTTAAATTGTGCGAGGAGCACCTTTGTCTTGTTAGGATCATGGCACGATTCATGTGTCGACAAGCCCAGCCTCACTTTCGGGTTCCCAGTCGTTCACAGCCGTCCCCATAACCTTGAGGCCGTCTCGGAGCTTGCTTACTCCGTTGCGGAATCTACTTAAGGGGTGGCCCCCTGAAATATTTCTGAATCCTGTGATTGTTCAGTCGTGAAAGCCTCGTTGGGTTTTGTTTTGATTTTTCCGAGGTTGATCGAGTGTGTGTTGCTATTGGTGCACCGGCGGGTAAAACTTTACGAAAGCCGTGTCGCGGATATGGACGACTTGGAGCGATATCTCGATCATAGACAAGCATAACTAAAGTTCTTCGCTATAAATTTGACTTATAATGACTAGTAATCAGCTTCACTATAATGGAATGGCTAATTAATACTGCCCACAATTGCTTGTTTGGTTGTCGCTTGCGACAATTGTACCTGACTAGTAAGTATTGCAACTACAACGAAATGGCTGAATAAAAGTACCAACAACTGCTGGGTTATGGGTCTATCTCATGCTATCTGTATCTGATTAGTAATTGTTGCAACTATAACGGAATGGTTAACTAAAATTGCCCACTGCTTACTTTATCAGGATGATTATCTGAACCTGACTAGTAAAGTGCCGCAACTATAACTGAATAAATAAAACTGCCAACTGTGTGAGTTCCTCGGTTGACTTCCTCGTTTGGTCTCGAGGGGGAAACACCAGGATGGGTTTGTTTGGTGATAGCTTCAGGTTGGATCCGGTTAGGTCATTCTTACCCCTCTCTGATAACCGCCAGTGTATCGAGTCTCTATAGGTTGTTTGGTGCATGCTGCCGCTGCCGCTTCAGTCCACCATACCTATGTAGGCGAGGACCGCCGAATTCTAGCCTTGCTGTCTTGGCCTCAAGATCGACGCTCCTCTTTTTCCTTTGCCCTTTGTCGGCACCCCTTTGTTAAGCAGGTTTTGGGATCGACGTCGTTAGTAGGGTTACCCTTCCGGCTTGGCCTGGGCAGGGTTATGGACGCCATTGGTTATTCTTCAGGGCTCTTAGCCCCATTCGCTTCTTGTCCGTAGTCGGACGCTCTATCGTTTTCAAGGTGATTTGGATCTTGTATATTATATCCGTCTTCTTGACTCTTTGAGTCGCTGTTATATATATATCTGTTCTGTGGGTCCCATCGAGGACTGTTGTGTAATGTTATTACTTCGTTTTCCACCATACGAAAGTGCTGGTGGGCACCTTTGAATCGTTTCTATGCGGGTTTGGCGAATTTTGCTCAAACTTGCATAGGTCCGATCTGAGGGTGTTACTGAGTGGTATCGAGCTCGATGGTTGCGATACCCCACAAGTCCAAATCAGAGGATAACCTAGCTAACGGCCGCAGTAGAGTGTCAAAACTATTTTCTAAAATCGGTTGGATAGTTCTGAATAGGTCTGATTTTACTCCTTACCCCTCTGCTGATCCCCTCTTATCTCGACGTGTTTTGAATCTGCTCTCTTATCTTTTCTTCGAGTCCGTGATTTTCGTGGTTGGGTTTCTCGTACCTTCGTGGTTTCGCTTCCTCTTGATAACGGTGTTCGCCATCGGTGTTCCAGCTGCCCGATGAATCCGTCTCACGGTGTTACCATTCTTTGTTCTTTGTTTGTGCCTTCGGTGTTTTCCGCCGACGCCATCATCCACGCCAGATCCGTTGCAGTTCGCATCACTCCTTTGTTCCGAACCTCGCTTGTCGAGATCTTGATCTAATTCGAGAGTTGGTTGCATAATCCGCCTATTTGTGTGCAGAGTAATGGTTCGAGTGCGGGATGGAGTAGCTACCATACCACTACTCTTATCATTCGCTCTTGTACATCGAAACAGTGGATCCAGCAGTTTTACTCCGTCCACGGAAGATAGGGGTGGCTTTATTTGTTGATACCTCTACCTTCGACCTTTTGTTTCCGGAGTGTTCTCCCGACGATCACGGACAACGACCTCTTGTTAGTGGTGTCGCGAGGATCTACACGAAGCGCGAAGGATCAGACGCCGACCCTCCTTCCGGTACCATGAGGCGGATCTCGAGGGCGAGATCCATTGTTAGTGGTGTCGAATTGTGGCATCCCGCAAAACCACTACTAGAAAATCGCGTTGTTTTTGTGCATTGCATCGTCATGACCGCATGTTCATGTCATCATGCCCCATTGTATTTGAGCAATTGTCATGTCATCATGCATTTTTGCATCTAAAAATATTTTACTAAACCCTATTTTTGTTCCCTACAATATTCCTTGTCTAATCAAATTAAAACTCCAGACCTATCTTGATATTTTGTTTACCTAAAAACCACTTACCGGTGTTTTAAAATAAAAATAAAATGTTTATTTAGTGGGGGAGGCAGCCCGGCCCATAGGCCAGACCACCTACTACCCCGGCTGGCCCAGCCCGTTTGACAAACCCTGGCTTCACCAAAAAAACCTAACCCTAATCATCTAAGCCACCTACCCCCACCTGCTCCCTCTACGCCGCCGCCACTCCCTCAGCAAACCCGTCCGCACGCCTGGGCCGTCCCTGCCCCCGCCAGGACCCTGCCCGGTCCCACCACCGAGTCACACCCCACCCTGCTGCCAGTTTCACAAACCCACAAGCAGCACACCCGTCACGCACGCCCCCCCCGCTAGCTAGGGCCCACCTCCTCACGCCTCGCTCCCGACCCGCACCCTCCAACCCCCGACTCTTCTTTCCCAACCAGCCGCCACAAGAGACGCCTCTGTCCGCCACTGGAGCCTGTGGCTCCTCTGCCACCCTCCTTCCCTCAGAGCCGGGCCTCCTCGTGAAGGTCCCCACCGCCAGAGTGAGGCCTCCGCCGCTTCACCTCCCCGGTCGCCTGGCCGCCAGGTCCCCACCGCTCTTCTCCTTGTGTGCCGCCGAGGAGTTCCGCCTGCCTCCGTCCGCCTCCGTCCGCCTCGCCTCCTTCCCTCCTCGGCGCCGCCCGCCATTGCCGAGCTCACAGCCCCGAGCCCGCCCCCGCCTCCATCGCGCTGGCCGCCACCCCGCTTCTCCATCTCCGCCACCGGTCCTCCTCGCCGCCTGCGTCGGTTCCTTCCTCGCCGCCGCCCGACCTTCCCCGCTGGCCCCGCCGTGCCTCCCTTCCCCGGCCTTGGCCCGCCTCCAAGCGCTGCCCCTCCGCGTGCCCAAGCCCCGTCCCGTGCAGCGCCGGCCGAGCTCGCCCCGCGCGGAAGCCCGGCCGCGTCCTCCACCACGTTCCCCCCCTCCGGCCGTTCCCTCAGCCGCCGGCCACCTCGTAGCTCTGCCCACCAGCAGCCTTCGCAAGCGCCGTTCCTACAGCAAGTTTTTCCCTGGCAGCGCATCTTGAGCGGCATGTGTTCTCTGGAATGTCTGAGAGGGACATGGCCTTGCGAACTTGAGGCATTCTTGCTTCTTGGGCCCTGCTGTCGTGCGGATGTTGACACTGCTGCCTAGGTGCTCTGCTTGATCCCATCAAGGCGGTAGTGCAAAGCATTCCCGGATGAAGATGTTGCAGTCGAGGAGGTAAAGCTCGATCGTGGTGCCTGTGCTTGTGTTTCCGGAGAGTATGGCGGGCTGCAGCTCGTGAACCACCCGCCACCAAGAGCATCTGGTGAGCCTCGCCACTACAAGCGCATGAGGTCGCCCATGTGGTCCAATGCAAGATCGACACCAAAGACGAAACCCAAGCATATACTTCTCGGTGTCACCTATTCAAGTACTCCATCGACATCAAGACCGTCCCTGGAGCGGAACGTCGAACCCGAGTCTCGAACTCAAGGTCAACTCATGGACGTCAATTTCGCCGAGAACCTAGGTGCCAAGCTCTTCTCATCGACAGGATCGACCCGACCCGGAACGCCAAGTACTACCCTCGGACGCCCACACCCGAACCGGAAGAACGCCAAGATCGCCACAAGGACGACAAGTTCTACTTCCGAACGACAAGACCGGCCGACCCGTGGACCCGACAAGATCTGCGCGACGGCAAGATCGACCGCTTGGACCCAAGTTCTCCATCTTGAACCGAACCCTGCCGTTTCCGTCGAACCCTGAACCCCGAGGCCGAACCCCGAACCCTGGAACCCCAAGATCGTCGAGCCCCCTGATGTGTGAACCCCTCCCCGAAACCCTATTTTATCATATATAACAACATGTTGCATATTAAATGCCATACTTGCATGCATAATCATGTGGTTTGAGGCCTTATGCCGATTCACCTCTAATTAAATATGGGGCCCATATGCGGGCAAATCTAGCCTTATATTGGCCTCATTTAAATTGATGTAGCGAACCCGGTACTATCGTCTGCCATGTTAAACGACATTTAAATTGCGGGGTAGATAAACAACTAGAACCATCTAACTAATTGTCGGGACCCCGGTTCCGCTTAATCTTGACCTAATTGCATCGCACCTTTGCCATGCCATGCATCATACTTGCATCATGCCGATCTTCTGCCGTGTATTAAATATTGCATCCGGTGTTTCTTCTAGTGTTTTGCTTCTTCGCGGATAAGGCCGTTGAGTTGGTGTGAGCTTCGCCCCGACCTTCGGGTTGAACCCTTCGACAATGTTTTTCAGGCGAGCATCTTCCCCCTTTCTACCTATCTTACTTTTATAGTCTTTATTCCCTCCTGTTGATCTATTGCTATCTGTGTTGCGATGCTCTAGTTTTCGTACCCGTGATATCCCCTGCAGCCTTATATCGCCTTGGACACATCCTATTACCTGTTGTTTGGTAGATAGTTTGGACTTCTGGCCGTAGTTGCTTGCTCAAGTGATGTGTCGTCATATGCCACAGCTTGTCGATGTATTGCCGCATGTTGAGGTTGGAGATGATTCTAGTTTTACTTATCGTCACTTTAATTTCTGTTTAACAACTAAAATTGAAATAAGCAGAGGCATCGTGGGTGATAGAAAATATTTGGTTTCGAACGCCCACTTGTGTCCCGTAAGACCCCGAGTACTTGATAATTGCCTTTGATTTATCGCGCTATCCACATCCGGAGGTATATGGGACCCCTGAGCCGAGCTTGATTCATCTTATTTCTTGGGGCCACAAACTAGTTTGAGGTTTTATTTACGATCCTGACTTATGCCATGCTACTTTACGTATTTAAATTGTGCGAGGAGCACACTGCATCGTTTAGGATCATGGCACGATTCATGGTGTCGACAAGCCCAGCCACACTTTCGGGTTCCCATGCTCACAGCCGTCCCCATAACCTTGAGGCCGTCTGAGCTTGCTTACTGCTATGGAATCTACTTAAGGTGGCCCTAAATATTTCTGAATCCTGTGATTGTTCAGTGAAAGCCTCGTTGGGTTTTGTTTTGGTTTTTCCGAGGTTGATCGAGCGTGTTGCTATTGGTGCACCCCGCCGGGTAAAACTTTCGAAAGCCGTGTCCGCGGATATGGACGACTTGGAGCACAAGATCTCGATCATAGACAAGCATAACTAAAGTTTATTGCTATAAATTTGACTTATAATGACTAGTAATCAGCTTCACTATAATGGAATGGCTAATTAATACGCCCACAATTGCTTGTTTGGTTGTCGCGACATAATTGTACCGACTAGTAAGTATTGCAACTACAACGAAATGGCTGAATAAAAGTACCAACAAGCTGCTGGGTTATGGGTCTATCTCATGCTATCTCAGATCCGATTAGTAATTGTTGCAACTATAACGGAATGGTTAACTAAATTGCCCACGCTTACTTTATCGGGATGATTATCTCAACTGACTAGTAAAGTGCCGCAACTATAATGAATAAATAAACTGCCAACGTGTGAGTTCCTCGGTTGACTTCCTCGCTTGGTCTCGAGGGGAAACACTGTGATGGGTTTGTTTGGTGATAGCTTCAGGTTGGATCCGGTTAGGTCATTCTTACCCTCTCTCGATAACCGCCAGTATCGAGTCTCTATAGGTTGTTTGGTGCATGCTGCCGCCGCTCACCACCATACCTATGTAGGCGAGGACCGCCAATTCTAGCCTCGCTGCATCGGCCTCAAGATCGACGCTCCTTCTTTGTTTTCTGCTTTGCCCTTTGTCGGCACCCCTTTGTTAAGCAGGTTTTGAGATCGACGCCGTTAGCAGGGTTACCCTTCCGGTTTGGCCTGGGCAGGGTTATGGACGCCATTGGTTATTCTTCAGGGCTCTTAGCCCCATTCGCTTCTTGTCCGTAGTCGGACGCTCTATCGTTTTCAAGGTGATTTGGATCTTGTATATTATATCCGTCTTCTTGACTCTTTGAGTCGCTGTTATATATATCTGTTCTGTGGGTCCCATCGAGGACTGTTGTGTAATGTTATTACTTCGTTTTCCACCCGCACGAAAGTGCCTGGTGGGCACCTTTGAATCGTTTCTATGCGGGTTTGGCGAATTTTTCTCAAACTTGCATAGGTCCGATTCTGAGGGTGTTACACGCGCCTGGCCCACCGCCTTCCCTCCCCGTCTCCTTCCTCTCTTCCCCGACTCGTCTCCCACCTCGCCTCCGCTCGCGCGCCGGCCGCCTCCGCCCACCGCCTCCTCTGCTCTCGCCCCTCCCCACCTTGCTCTCCTTCCTCTCTTCCTCGTGACGCTGACCCTCCTCCGCCAGCGTCAGCCGCCTCCACCCCGCCTGCCCTCCTCTCTCGAGCTGCAAGGCCGCGCGCCTAACGCCTCAAGGCCTGCCGAGGCTCCCCTGGCCCGACTCGCCTCCCACCCCTGACGCCTCCTTCCTCCTGGCCTCCTCAAGGCCCCTCTCCCCATCGCCCTCCTCTGCCGCCTCGACTTCCTCGCCAAGCTCCACCGCCGCCACGGGCCCCACCGCCGGCCGCTCCTCCTTCCTGCGAGCGCGCGGCTCCGCCTCCTCTGGCCGCCGACGCGACGGCGCCCCCTCCTTCCTCACCTCTGCAAGCTTCCGCCGCCTCAAGGCCCTCCTCGGGCTGGCTCTGCCCGCTGCACCACTGTTGTCGAACCTCCGACCGCCAGTGTTACGCCCCTGAAGCGCGCTGATCGCCGTCGGTCGCGCGTCACCTCTCCATCACCCTGCGAGCCCCCTGTTTCCCTCGGGCCAAACCCTGCCTTGGCGAGTCGCTCGCGACCTGCCTCATCCTCGGCCTCATGCGACCCTGCTGCTCCGGCACCCTCACCGTGCCCCGTTCTGGTGCTCCCACGAATACATCTCTGAGACCCACGTGATGGACATGTTTGATGGGATTCACGGCAAGACCTTCTCGTCAACAAGGCCGCATCGATGCGGATCCAACTCTGACATGCTAGCATCCAAGATCTCCCTCACGGATCATCAAGCACTTCTACCTGGACCCGAAGACCACATGTGCGACAGGCACTTCCTCGAGGATGCGAAGTCGAGAACCCGACGCCAAGATCGCCCATGCGAATAAGCCAAGTTCGCCTTCCCGGACATCGTGCGACAAGATCTTCCTGGACCCGAGGACCATCAAGACTTCCGCTCGGCAACGCCAAGTACTCCTTCCTGGCTTCGAAGCCCGGCCCCGTGGGACCCGACAAGATCTCGCAACGACAAGATCGACACCGACCACGGCGAGTCCGATGCACCCCCGACGCCACACCAAGTCATGCTTCCCGGTTGCGACAAGACCTCCTTCCCGTACCGATCCCGATCCTGCCGAGACCGATCCCGTCGAACCCTGAACCCTGATACCGAACCCCGAACCCTGAACCCCTCGGAGCCCAAGATCGTCGAACCCTAATGTGTGAACCTTTTCCCGAGCCCCTATTTTATAAATGCTAAATATAAAACCCGTTGCATATTAATCATTCATCTCGCATGCATATTTGTGTGGTTTGGGGGGCCTTTTGCCGATTCACCTAAATTAAATATGGGGCCCATATGCGGGCAAATCTAGTCTTATATTGGCCTCATTTAAATTGGTGTAGCGAACCGGTGCTATCTTTTTCCATGTTATTACAACATTTAATTTGCGGGGTAGATAAATAATTTGAACCGTTTAATTAATTGTCGGGACCCCGGTTCCACTTAAAATTGCCCAATTGCATCGCAGCTTTGCCATGTCATACATCATACATGCATCATGCCCGATCTTTTGCCGTAGTATTAAATATTGCATCCGGTGTTTATTCTAGTGTTTTGCTTCTTCGCGGATAAGGCCGTTGAGTTGATGCGTAATTCGATCTTCGGATGAACCTTCGACAATGTTTTTAGGCGAGCATCTCCCCCTTTCTACCTATCTTACTTTTATAGTATTTATTCCCTCCTGTTGATCTATTGCTATCTGTGTTGCGATGCTCTAGTTTTCGTACCCGTGATATCCCTTGCAGCCTTATATTGCCGTGGACACATCCTATTACCTGTTGTTTGGTAGATAGTTGGACCTGCGCGTCGTAGTCGCTTGCTCAAGTGCTGTTGGGTGTCGTCAAGTACCACAGTTGTTGGAGTATTGCCATGTGTTTATTGTTGGAGTTGATCATAACTTTAATTACTGTTTAACAACTAAAATTGAAGTAAGTAAGCAGAGGCACATGTGGGCAATAGATGTTATTTGGTTGTTAACCGTCCACTTGTGTCCCGTAGGACCCCGAGTTCTTGACACCTGTTCCGAGATCGAGCGCGCTAACCACAGGTGGGGAGATATGGGCCCCCCATCGATTAGTACCTGATTTCAAAGTATTGTACTGGGGGCCACAAACTAGTTTGAGGTTTTATTTACTATCCTGTACTTATGCCATGCTTTACTGCTTTATTCAAATTGTGCGATGGATAGCACCTATACTGTTTAGGATCGGGACACGTTTTCGCGGTGTCGACAAGCCCAGTTTTGGGTTCCCAGTCGTTCACAGCCGTCTACCCAAACCCTGAGTCCGTCTCGGAGTCCGGCCGACTTGCTATGGTGTACTTAGTGGGGTGGCCCCCGCTTGCTTTGGGTCCGAAACGTCATGACTTAGGCCCCGACATACCGATGGGTGTATGTTAACCGATCCGCAAAAGGGTCAAGTGCTTGTGGATACTTTGGTGCACCCCTGCAGGGTTTAATCTTTTCGAAAAGCCGTGTCCGCGGTTATGGACGACTTGGAGCACAGGTCTCGATCATAGACAACTATAACTAAAGTTTACTGTTATAAATTGACTTGTACCCGTTATGACTAGTAATCAGCTTCACTACAACGGATTGGCTAAATAAAAGTACCAACAACTGCTGGGTTTTGGGGATATCTCATGCTAATTGTATTTGACTAGTAAGTGTCGCAACTACAACGGAATGGTTAACTAAAACGGCCCACTGCTTATTATATCAGGATGACTATCTATACCTGACTAGTAATTGCTGCAACGATAACTGAATAACTAAAACTGCCAACTGTGTGAGTTCCTCGGTTGACTTCCTCGTTTGGTCTCGAGGGGGAAATACCAGGATGGGTTTGTTTGATGGTAGCATCAGGTTGGTTCCGAATAGTTCTTCTTTTCCCTCTCTGATAGCCGACAGTTATGTCGAGTCTCTATAGGTTGTTTAGTGCATGCTGCGCTGCCGCTTCAGTCCACCATACCTATGTAGGCGAGGACCGCCGAATTCTAGCCTCGCCGTGTCTCGGCCTCGATCGACCGCTCTTTTTTTCCTTTGCCCTTTGTCGGCACCCTTTTGTTTAAGCAGGTTTTGAGATCGACGGCGTTAGCGGGTTACCCTTCCGGCTTGGCACAGGTTATGGACGCCTTGATGGTTATTCTTCGTGGCTCTTAGCCCCATTTGCATCTTGTCCGTAGCTGGACGCTCTATCGCTTTTAAGGTGATTTGGATCTTTGTCTCAGATATATCGTATTCTTGACTCCTTGAGTCTGTTGTATATATATCTGCTACGTGGGTCCCATCGAGGACTGTTGTGTAATGTTATTACTTCGTTTTCCACCCGCACGAAAGTGCCTGGTGGGCACCTTTGAATCGTTTCTATGCGGGTTTGGCGGGAATCGCTGAAACTTGCATAGGGTCGATTCTGAGGGTGTTACACGAGGTAAGCTGTCGCTTTCCCGGCAATGAGTCCTCTCCCGTGCTCAACGAGGTAGAATACGTAGTTTTTATGTCCCATTTTGCTCGCGGGTTCGGCCTCCCCCTTAGCGATTTTGCTAGGGAGTTCCTCGATTACTTCGGCCTCCAGCCGCATCACTTGCCTGCCAATGCTATTGCCTCCTTGTCAGCTTACATCTCGGCCTCGGAGGGTACTTCGGCCTCTGGCCCTCCGTACCTGTTCGGTCTAAATTCTTCCAGATCGATCTAATGTTGTACCAGACAAATCTCTTCACCCTTCCGAGAAGTCCCTTACCCAGTGCGGGGCCGCGTCCATTACTCCTCGGAGAAACTCCGAGTTCCCTCGTGTCGCCGGTCTCGAGTCTTGCAAGAAATGGCATAGATCATTTTTCTATGTCAAAAACACTGGAAAAGAAGATAAGATTCGGCTCCCCGCCTTTTCTATTGGCACCCCTTCCAAGAAGAATTGGAACTACAATCCTAGGAAGAGCCATGCTTTGGCCGAGGCATTCTAGATTCGTCTCAATGAGTTGATCCGCGCCGGGCTCCGTGGTGAGGATCTGATGACCACATTCATCAGCAGCCGAATCTTCCCTTTCCAACTTTGCTCTCACAAGCTTTGTTACATGAGTGGTCCTCTCGATACCAACCGAGTTTCGATGGTTGAGCTCGAAGACTATCTTATTTATAAGCGTGTCCGAGCTATCTTCAAGACCGACATGCCGGAGGATTGAGCATGGGGACTGAAGCCGTTCACCCGCGGGAATCCTTCTCCTCATGTAAATTTACACGTTGGTGTTTGTTTTCGAGTCGCGTTTGTGACTGCTATTTTGCTAACTCTACTTTGTTTCTTCTCTCGCAGAGGTATACAGAGCAAAAGATCGAGGATGCCGAGGTTCTGGCTCTTCCGTGGACTACAAATCGGGATACCCTGGAAAGTGGGGAACCCGACTCGGAAGAGTTTGTCCATAAGTCAGATGTTGCTCCGGCTCGCGCCCGTGGCAAGACCTCGGCCCACGGGGATGAAGGTGACTCGGACGACGTCCAAATTCTTGAGATAGTTGCCACGATGCCTATCGCTTACGCATTTCCGGCTCCTACTTTCCCAGCTAATCTAGCCGGTCAGGTGCACGACGCCGAGCCTCTTGCTTCTCGAGCTCCTGCTGCCTCGAAGAAGCGCACCGCTCCGGTAGGTCCCTCCGATGCTGCCCCCAAGAAGCGAATGAATAAGTCTTCTTAGCATATTCCGAGGCATAAGACCATGCCTGGGGTTACTGGGTGATTTTATTTTTATTTGTATTTCTTGTTTCTCTCTTTATGTCTTTTGATTCGACTTTTTGTCCTTTGCAGAGCTCCTCTCTCTGTCAAGCCGAGCGGTCTGAGTATGAAAATCCATACAACTCGGCAGCCTTCTCCTCCACCCCCGGAGGATATTCGGGCTCCCAGTCCCTCTCGGGTTGACTCTCCTCCTGCACCGACTCATACATCGCCTCAGCGAAATGTATCCGCAGCTCCCACCGTCAATGCCGACATAACTCCGCCAGTAGATCATCCTGTTGAACCTGTTGCCCCTCCTCAGACCGTCGAGGTTTCCCCAAACGATCCTTTGATCGCCATGATCCCAGCTGCTAATCCCGCTCCAGCCGAAGGTATCACCATCTCGCCCCCCTTGGAAACCATAGTTCCCCCTTCTCCTCAGGATGTGATTACTAATGCCGAGGTTGCCGCCCCTGCCAAAGCCTCTCCTAAGACTAGGAAGGTTGCTGTTACCAAACCTTCAGCATCTCAGAAGGGGCCGGCTAGCTCTTCTCAACCCAACATAGCTGATGCACTCCACAAGGGGGCTTCCTCTGCTAAGCCTGTCGTCACCCCGGCCGCCGACACTCAGCTTACTCTTCACAAGTCCTGCTACTGCGGTAGTTACCCAATGGGTCTGAGGTAAAGTACTGACCCGTACTGAGAGTGGGAACAACCTCGGCTCTTTGGTGGAATACTCTAACAACTGGAACGCCGCCGATCAGCCTGAGGGCAATCCGAGTAGCCAGCCATTTCAGCTTTCTGACATCAGCAGTCGTTTGCATATGGCTGCTAAGCTTGTTCTTGATAGTGATAAGATGAACGAGGTAAGCGCTTCTGTTGATACTTTGTCTGTTATTCAAATGATAGTATATATACACTAGTCCCCGAAGCTTGCAACCGAATAATTTATTGTTCGTTTGGAAGCTTTGTTAGGCTTCAAATGCATTATTTGCTAAGTCAATTTCCTGCATGACTTGGATTGACCATGGTCAATTCATATTACGAATTAAGTTTTACTTGTTTCGGCTCTGTTTTAGATTTGAATATCCAGCCACCTAGATTCGAGTTAAGTTTTACTTGATTCGGATCTGTTTTAGCTTTGAATATCCATCCACTTAGATCCGAGTTAAGTTTTATTTGATTCGGATCTGTTTTAGCCTTGAATATCTAGTCACCTAGATCCGAGTTAAGGTTTTCTTGATTCGGATCTTCTTTAGCTTTGAATATCCAGCCACCTAGATCCGTGTTAAGTTTCGCTTGATTCGGATCTATTTTAGCTTTGAATATCTAGCCACCTAGATCCGTGTTAAGTTTCGCTTGATTCAGATCTGTTTTAGCTTTGAATATCCAGCCACCAAGATCCGAGTTAAGTTTTGCTTGATTCGGATCTGCTTTAGCTTTGAATATCCAATTGTCTAATTCACTTTGGTACTTAGGTTGCCCATGATCGGCGGACAGCCGAATTCCAAAGATTGCTCTTTGCACACACGAAATTGCAAGATAAATATGAGAAGGTTGTCCCCGTAGTGAAGAAAACTGGTAATTCAATAAATCTTTGTATTTTTCCTTAAGTTCTTAACATTTTTGGCTTGACGTGCTAATTCACTCTTTGGTAGTATGCAGCTAGTATTAGTAATCTTAATACCCGCCTTGCCAAGAAAGTTGACGCTCTGTAAGGTTAGTTATCCTTTTCGTCTTGTGATTTGTTGACTTTCGTTCGAGATAAATCCTGGGTTTCTTATAACCTTCCGGCTTTGGTATAGCCGAGTTACAAACACTTGCAGCATCGCATCAAGAATGCATATCCATGCCTGGTATGATGCTGCATTTTTTAGAACAAGCCGCCACTCATTCGGCGCAAGTTAAATAAAAGGATGATGAGATAACCCGGTTACGTGCCGAGGTTGAGTCTCTCAAGCTTTCGCAGAAATCCGAACTGGAAAAAGTTGATCAGGAATTTTCTGAAGAAAAGAATCGACTGATCCTGCAGTTGCAGAAATATAAGGAACTCCTCGATGATGTCGAGCTGAAGAACCAGACGATGAGCGAGGAAATCACTCTCTTTGAGAAGAATAAGGCCGACTGGACCCAGGATCTCCAGAAAATTTTGAGTTACATTCATCGTAAGTCTTCGACCGTGGCCGAGTTATTTTCTTCTCTTTCTTATTTTTAACTGATATGCTTTCCTTTCATGTAGATCATTTTCCGGAGGCGAGACCAGTGAGCTCTAAGGCAGTGATTTCTGCTCGTCAGCGCCGAGGTGTCCCCGTATATTCGAGTCCAGAATATTCAATGGAAGACTTCCTGATTGCCGTCGGTGCTGCTATTGGACCAATGAAGATTATGGAAAGAGATCTGGTGCAAGCAGACATTCGGGGCTACCATGTTCTTTGGCCGAATACCTCTGGAACTCCTGATATTGACGAAGTCAAAATATTTGTGGAGAAATTAATGGCATCTCAGACCCAGTTAAATCTTTGGAGGGAATCTGCTGGGAGGGCTGGTGCTGATATGGCACTTACAGCCGTTTTGTCTTGGTACGAGGACATCTCCCTGGACACTCTGATGAACTTGCGCACTGGCTCTCGTTGGGTTGAGGATCCAGAGTTCATCGCTCGCCGCCAAGCTCGTGCCTTCCAGCTTATTGAGTATGCTGACGTGCATAACTAGATTGAAGGGACGAGTTTTCTTTCCAATTCGGCGGATGATGTCAAAGTTGAAGATGCATCTGATGATGATTCGGCCGATTAGGATGAAGTAGAAGGTGACTCGGCCAATTCCGTGACTCAAATGCAAGCTCGGATGAGGATGGCGACACGCGATCGTCTTCTAAAGGGACTGAGAATTCTCAAGCTCAAGCTAATGTTTCTCATCAGCCGAGGCTTGCCCCCGGGGTTATTATTGCTTCTGTTGAAGGCGAAGTAACTTCAGCTGAGGCGCGGGTTACCTCGGAGCACCCAGTTCCTGAAAATACCTCTGCGCAGGAGACCGAGGTCGCCCCGCCATCATCCGATATACCCATTCCTGATGCTCCTGGTCATGCTGCTGCCCCTTAAGGGCGCTCTGGCCCTTTTCGCCATTTAGGTTCAAAAAACTAAGTTATTTTCAGTCCCCGGTATGCCGGGCGTATGATGTATGTGGAACAATTTTCCGGCTTTTGGTGCGGTGTGAACCTTTTTGTCTTTCACCGCTGAGGCATGGGTGATGGTAATTATTATTACTCTATCTAAACAAGTCTCATTGCTTTATATCTTTGCTTTGGCAAACTTTGATTTCGTAAGTTCGGATTGTATTTTTCCATGTGGCTGACCTTAGTTCGGCATTTATCTTGCTTGCCCTTCCTAAACTCGACAGCGTAGCTGTTGCGTTTTCAACTTCTATCTGAAATACAAAGCCCGAAGCCCATATCTGGTAAAGTGATACAATAAGTTGCATCCCTTATCATACTTCGATTTGCTGGGGTTGTTATTCTTTTTTGCATTATCCTTAGAGATCTTTGTTTGTTTTCGCTTTGCTATTCCACTGATTACTGAGACAAGTTTATATCATATCTCGCAAGTTATGATCAACAATTTTGGGGAGTCCCCGAGTCTGTAGCTGAGCTATGGAGCTTTTATGTGTCTGGCAAAAAACAGTGGGTAATACAAATCAGTCCCCGAGTGATCACTCGGGTTATCGAGTTCTTGCTGTGCTCAAAGAATATTTAGGATCTTGTAGCAGTCCCCAAGTTACAAACTGGGTCGCCGAAATATAATTCATGGTTCAATGCAGAGAACACTACGGGGTAGTCCCCGAGTCATCGCTCAAGGTGCCGAAGTTTAATACATATTTTTAGAACAAGAAACAATCGTGGGGCAGTCCCCGAGTCAATGCTCGAGGTGTCAAAGTTTAATGCATAATCCGAAATAAGGGATAATACGGTGCAGTCCCCGAGTCGCTGCTCGAGGTGCTGAAATTTAACACATAATTCGAAAATGATAAATAACACGGTGCAGTCCCCGAGTCACAGCTCGAGGTGCCGAGGTTTAACACATAATACAAAATAAGAAATAACATGGTGCAGTCCCCGATTCACTGCTCGAGGTGCCAAAGTTTACTACACAGTCTTAAAAAATAGAAACAAAATTGTGCAGTCCTCGAGTCGCAGCTCGAGGTGCCGAGGTTCAATACACGCTTGATACTCCAACTTGATGCGTCACATTACGAAGTACAACATATGGCTCCTAAGTGTAAAATGGGCGAAGTAAAGCTATGTTCCACGGTATTTTTGATTCGTCGCCGGCTTTGTTTGCCTTGTTCTTTTCTGGTGACTGAGCATCGATTAGGTAATATGCATCATTGTGCAATGCTTTACTCACGATGAATGGTCCTTCCCATGGGGGTGATATTTTGTGCATGCCGGCTATGCGCTGCACTAGCCGAAGAACCAAGTCCCCTTCTTTAAAAACTCTTGGATTGACTTTCTTGCTATGATATTGTCGGAGGTCTTGCTGATAAATAGCTGATCTTGATAATGCCAATTCCTTGGCCTCTTCTAGCAAATCGACATCGTCTTGCCGAGCTACCTCATTTATCTCAGCAGTTGTGTACTGGGTCACTCTTGGCGAATCATGCATTATGTCGGCTGGAAGCACGACTTCTGCCCCATATACCAGAAAAAATGGGGTATACCCTGTTGACCTGTTTGGTGTAGTTCTGAGGCTCCACAGTACTGCTGGTAGTTCCTCGATCCAGCATTCTGCCGACCTTTGCAGAGGTTCGACAAGCCGGGGTTTTATTCCGGACAATACCAGCCCATTCGATCTCTCTACCTGCCCGTTTGATGCTGGGTGAGCCACCAAGGCAACATCTAGTCTTATGTGTTTCTCTTGGCAGAATCTAGCAAAGGCTCCTTTAGCAAAATTGGTGCCATTGTCTATAATAACACTGTGTGGATAACCATATCTCAAGATAATATCTTTAAGGAATTTTGCTGTTGTTGGTCCATCGCATTTTCTTATTGGTTTTACCTCGATCCACTTTGTGAATTTATGCACCATGACTAGAATGTGAGTCATACCGCCCCGAGCTGGCTTGAACGGACCTACCATATCTAAGCACCATACAGAAAATGGCCAAGTAATTGGTATGGTCTTTAATTCGGACGAGGGCATATGTATCTTGCTGGCGTATCTTTGGCAACCGTTACATTTTTCTACCAGTTCTTTTGCCTCCTTCAACGCCGTCGGCCAATAAAATCTATGCCTGAATGCTTTAGCTACTAAAGCTCTGGACGAGGCGTGATGCCCGCATTCTCCCTGATGTATATCCAGGAGTATTTCCTAGCCTTCTGCCGAGTCAACACATCTTTGAAGCATGCTTGTGACGCTTCTCTTATACAGTTCATTGTTTATGATCGTATAAGCTTTTGCTCTTCTTATTGTCTGTCTAGCCAGTACCTCATTACTCGGCAAGATTGCGTCCTATAGAAAGGAGAATATGGGTTGTGCCCATGCCGGCGTGACTTTCTCTGAGGTAATTTCACTATCGATTTCCATATTTTCTGCCGACATAACAGCTTCGGATTTTTTTGTATTCACTCGTGCGATGGCCGGGTTCACTTTCAGAAAGTCCGGGTTGCATTCTTTGTCGATTTCCATTGGCACACTTCCTTCTTTCAATTCTGCCAAGATATGAATTGACTCGGACTCTGGTGATGGCGTAATCGATGGTTTTCTCAGGTGCTCTAGGGCGATACCTGGGGGAATTGTCTGCCTAGTTGATCCAAGTTTTGACAGTGTGTCTGCAGCGTCATTTTCCGCCCGAGGTATATGATGAAACTCGCATCCATCAAAGTATCCACTGATTTTTTGCACATGGAATCTATATAGGGCCATATTTGCATCCAATGCGTCCCAATTGCCTGATACTTGTTGTACTACTAGATCTGAATCCCCGTAGCATAGGATCCGACGTATACCGATCTCTTTTGCCACCCTTAACCCATGGAGGAGTGCTTCATACTCGGCTACATTGTTTGATGCGACGAAATGTATTTGTAGCACATATTTTGGCTGATCTTTTTTCAGTGAAGTTAACACTATCCCTGCCCCCAAGCTATTTCTCAGCTTGGATCCGTCAAAATGCATTGTCCAATAACTTGGATCTGGTAATGGCGGCTCATATTGTACCTCGGCCCAATCCACAAAGAAGTCGGCCACTGCCTGAGATTTGATCGCATCTCGCCTATCGAATTGCGGAGCATAAGGTGATAACCCGATTGCCCATTTTGCTATTCGGCCACTTGCATCTTTGTTGCTTAATATATCGGCTATGGGCGCTTCACAAATTACTTTTATCGGATGTTCTTCGAAGTAATGTCTAAGTTTTTTCATCGACATGTATACTCCATAAGCCATCTTTTGGTAGTGCGGGTAGTTCTGTTTTATGGCGGACAGTACCTCACTTAGGTAATATACCGGCCTTTGTATTGAATTATCACCTTCATTCTGTTCCACGACAACCACCGCACTTACTACTCTATTAGTGGCAGCTACATAAAGTAACATAGGTTCTTTTGATAGTGGAGAGGCCAAGATTGGTGCTATGACCAACATCTTTTTTAACTCATGAAACGCATTATCTGTTTGCGGTGTCCAAATGAACTTATCAGATTTTTTCATCAGTTGATATAGAGGTAATGCCTTTTCCCCCAGCCAACATACAAATCGACTCAGCGAGGCCAGGCAGCCAGTGAATTTTTGTACATCATTTAGACACCTCGACAATTCCATTTTTTCAACTGCTCGGATTTTAGTTGGATTTGCCTCTATACCTCGGCTGGATACGAGAAAACCGAGTAATTTTCCAGCCGGCACACCGAAGGTACATTTTTCCGGGTTAAGCTTCATTTGGAACCTTATAAATTTTGCGAACATCTGCCGAATATCATCCAGGAGCGTTTTGCTCTCTTTGTTTTTTATAACCACATTGTCTACATATACTTGTACATTTTTTCCCATATGGTCATGTAGACACTTTTGCATGCATCTCTGGTATGTTTCTCCTGCATTACGCAGGCCGAATGGCATGGTGCGATAGCAATAAGCCCCGTACGGGGTAATAAACGCAGTCTTTATTTGATCGGCCGGATTTAACGGTATCTGGCGGAAACCAGAATACGCGTCTACAAATGACAATAGCTCACAACCAGCAGTCGAATCAATGACTTGGTCTATCCTAGGTAAAGGAAAAGGATCTTTGGGACACACCTTATTTAGGTTCGTGTAATCGATACACATTCGCCATACGACGGCTACATTTGGGTCATCCCTTTTCTTTTCCACTAACACCGAATTTGATAACCAATCCGGATGAAGCACTTCCATGATGAACTCGGCCGCAAGGAGACGAGCTATCTCATCCCCTATTATTTTTCTCCTGTCTTCGGCGAAGCGGCGGAGAGGTTGCTTCACCGG
Source organism: Avena longiglumis (assembly GCA_030063025.1). Lineage (NCBI taxonomy): Eukaryota > Viridiplantae > Streptophyta > Magnoliopsida > Poales > Poaceae > Avena > Avena longiglumis. The sequence continues at coordinate 97,323,192 of CP125979.1, forward strand.
CCTTGCTCCTGGCCTTACATGCAAAGAGTGCTCAGCCAACTCCCTCGGTACACCTTGCAGGTCTTGAGTTGACCATGCAAAGATATCCCGATTCTCACAGAGGAAGTTGGTGAGCTCGCCTTCCTATTTGGCATCTAGGCCGACACAAATCGTGATGGTGCGCTCTGGGAACTGCTCATCTATCTGGATCTTTTTTGTCTCTTTAGTCGGCTGGAAAGAAACACTTCCATGTGGGTTGGCTAATGCCGGCATATTCAGCTGTGCCGACTGAGCGAGAGCCGCTACCTCCTGAATCCTTCTTTTTTCTCTTGCAATCACCAATGACTCAGCCAAGTTTGATCTGGCCGAAGCACACTCCATCGATTTCCTGTAATCTTCGGCTACTGTTATCACCCCTTGTGGTCCGGGTAATTTCATTTTCAAATAAGTAATGTGGCAACTACTCATGAATTTTGCCAATGCTGGCCGTCCGAGTAAACCATGATAGCAGCTTTCTAAGTCCACCACTACAAATTCCAAATTTTCCGCTCTGCAGTTTTCCCTTGTGCCGAATAATACATCTATTCGGACTTTCCCAATGGGTTCACACGAAAGTCCCGGGACTATTCCATGGAACGTGGTTCTCGTGGATTGCAGCATATTCTGTGCTATTCCGAGTTTGTGCATTGTATCTTTGTACATGATGTTGATACTACTGCCATTATCAATGAGTACTTTTGAGAATTTTACATTAATGCTGGGCCCAACAAATGTCGGATCTAATACGTGTGTGTATGACCCTGGATTCGGCATTATCTTCGGGTGATCCTTTATGCTCCAGGTTATTTCATGATCGGACCAAGGCACGTATCTTGGTACCGCCGACATAACAACATTTACTTCCATATGCCGGCGTTGTACACTTTGCCTATCTTGCTTTTCTATTGTGAACACACAATATGATTGATGATGCTCCCTGTAATCATTACGTCCGTTGTTTCCGGGGTTTGTCCTTCCATCCTGACCTTGATTTATCACTTGATGCACTGCATCCCTCCGGTCCGTGTTGTCATACCTCAGCAGAGGTGGCGGCAACATTAACTGCTTCGCATTTGCTCCAGTTAGCTGTGGCTGCTGATGCGCTTGATGAGAGGGCGCTTGCATGCCCGCCGGGTTCCCCATTGCGTTTTTCATCCAAGCACATTGACGAGTTGTATGATTAGCCAGCTTTGACGGGTTTGGAGTGTGAAACTAACACGGTTGATCCAACATGGACTCAAACATGTATTTCGGCCTTTCCTGCCAATGCTTCTTCTATTCTGGTGTCCACTGTTTCTTTCCTTCATTCCTCGGTGTCCACTGCTGAGGACTATTTTTCTGTCGCTGACTATTTCCGTGACTCGGCTGATCCTGTACTACTGCTGCCACCTGATTGGAAGCATATCTGTAATCTGGTCTTTCCTCCCTTCTTCTACCTCGGAATTCATTGTTCCTTGATGACCCGGCTACATCTCTTGTATATTGATCCTGGTGCTCCCGATGCTCTGCCGACATTAATTCCGGTTGCGTCGGATCCCCTAAAGCATACGAATCTTCTATCCTGATAGTCTCTGCCAATGTAGTCGACATATCTCTTTGCAGCCTTTGCCATAACACACTTCCATATAGGCAACCTTGAGCAAACCAAGCTATTGCTTGAGACTCTATAACTCCTTCGCATGAGTTTCTGAGGTTACACCACCGAGTCAAGAATTCTCTATCTGTTTCATTCGGCCTCTGCTTGCACATAGCAAGCTGCTGTGGCCTGTTTGGCCTTTTATAGGTACTGGTGAAGTTGCTGACAAACATCTCTTCAAAATCTAGCCAACAGTTGATACTGCCTACTGGCAGATTGTTCAGCCATACTCTGGCTGGTCCTTCCAGCATCTGTGGGACGTATCTCACCGCCCATCGCAAGTTTCCACTAGCTATTTTCACTGCAGTGGCATAGTTAATCAACCAATCCTGTGGTTTTGTGCTCCCATTGTATGTTTCCATGCCCCTTGCCAGTTGAAAGTTTGGCACCGGTGGTTCGCCCATGATTCAAGGTCCGAAACATGCCGGGCCAGGCAGACCCTGTTCCTCCAATAACTCGGACTGATATAACCTGTCAAGTTTTGACCTTGCATCACTTGATGGCAAGTTTCTGTAAATGATTCTCTCCTGTATTCCATAATGGTTATTCCCACCATGTCCTGCATACTCCATATCTTTGTAACCATCATTGTACCTCTCGTTTGCCTGATTATGGTGAGCTAGTCTCATTTCTCGCTCTTGTCGAGGATCATACCTCGGCTGAGGTTTGGGCGGTGGGTCTCTCCTTCCCTCTGCCGGGTTATTTTTCTCATGATTTCCTCTTCCGAGGTCTCCATTACCTCGGCTTCCGTTACCTTTGTTAGCACGCCCGGGGTTTCTATCGCCACTGTTACCTCGACTCCCATTGCCTCTGTTTTCATTGACCTTTCCGGCTACTGCCGGATCATACGGAACAATTTGCTTATTTCTTTTTCCTGAAGTTACTGCTCTATCTTTTCGCGCGTTGATTTCGGGTGAGGATGTTGCTGCCACTTATAGTGCGGGCGCTGCTCCAGCCGAATGAACCATACGCGAGGCTCCCGGTCTTGCCGGGTCAGCCCTAAGCATATCTTCATTATGATGGTTCGCGATGCGTACCAGCTCATTCACTCTTTCTTGCTGTTTCTGCCGGGCTTCGCCGGTTAATCCTTCTAACTTCAATGCAGCGGCATTTGCCGCCCTTAGGTTCTTTGCCGGGGTGCTATACCTCGGCAAGCCTAGATCAACTGAATCAGCCTTATGAGTCTCGTGTTCTTTGTTTATATCATTCATGAGGGTTTTTCCTCTCAATATTAACTCATCTACCCGCTCAGGGGCAACATCTAGTTTGTTTGCCTTAGCATATTCTCGCAGGGTCCTGTTCAAGGACTCCCGCAAGGCCGATACCTTTTTTGCCTCTACCAGCACTTTTTTCCTAGTCTCTTCTAACTCTGCCTGAGCGTTAGCCGGATCAAGTATCGGCGCCACAGGCGTGGTTAGATTATCTATAGTTGCCTGGAGAATATTCTACGGTCTTTCCAGAGGTGACGATCTTACCCTTGCTGCCTTTGGGGTTGTCTCCTACACCTCGGCTGACTTGGCTGCCGACGGATCTACCTCAGTGGGCTGTGGATCTTCTTGCTTCGTGGTCACCTGTCCTCCTGCCGCCGGGTCCTTGCTTGATCCGGCGCCTGCTCCTGCTGCCTGTATCGTGGCCGACCATCACCTCGACACCGCCGACGGGGCGCGCTCTACGCGGGCCGTTAGCGGCACTGATGGGAGGTTCTCCTGCGTCAACAACCCGGTGAGGATAAACGCAGGAGGTGTCGACGCCGACGTAGACCTTGTGTGTGCCCAAGTTGATGAAGATACTGTTGCGCGGAGGTTCCTTCCTCCTGAATCTACCTGCGTTATCGCTGACATAGTCCCAGAGATCAAATCTCTGGACTAAGCCAGAGACAACGCGCTCGCCGGTGTGGATGAAGTTTCCCGTCCGGATCTTGACTCCAGTGTAAGATCCCTCCTGTGTAAAGGTAAGGATCCCTGTGATTGCAATGCTAGTCCCTGGATCAATGCTAGCATCCATAGTTTAAGATGAAGTACACAGAAACAAAGGTCATTATTACATATCATTCCAGAGATAAACATAGTCTTTACAACTCCATGGCCACAAGCCTAATACAAGAGTTCAAGTATATAATAAGATAAATAAGTCTTCATCTTCATGTGCCACATGCAAGCATGTTGAGTGTAGACTCATGACTCCTAATCATCATCAGAATATCCTGCAACATCACAAGTTACAGCCACAGTGGGTCAATACATTGGAATAGTATTGGCAAGTGATACCTTAGTAGAATTTTGGTGGTCTAAACACTATATGCATTTTGGCTAAGTGTAGCTTAGGCTTGCTTTGCTCAAAATAGGTTTTTCCTATTATTTAAAATCACTAAGTTTTCTTTGATAAAAATCTTTCCCAAGGAACCACCAATAGACATTGGGGTCCTTCATCCTTGTTCAACCACAAGTTTTTACATAGAAATTGGGATGAGGAGATTCTTGATAGCTTCCATGTCTTGATGCTCAAGTTGTCCAATACCAGGGACATGGCTAAGTACTTAGATTCTTCCATCTGCAGAGGTTATGCACTTTCCCCACAAGACTTGATTTTCACCAAGACAGGACCTTTCAGAAGCCTTCCCTTAGACCAAATGGACGCGCTCCAACCTATCATCCCACTACCACCAACTGTCCAAATGGCTAAGTTATTGCAACCTATATGATCCAGGCAGAGCCCATATTGCCAAGTGGCTGCACTAGAAGCTTCTTAACATATGGCATCTCAAATCCCTTTGTTCATGGGTGGCTTTCCACAAGTGAGATACACAAGGTAAACCATAGAAATGGGCCTTGTGTAACCACACAACATAACCCATTCTTTCCATTCCACCCAGGTGTTTCATTCACTTAGTTCTTTTATTAAGCAAAAACATAGTCCAAAGACTTAGAAATATTTATTCATAGCATGAATATATAACCACCCTTGGTTGCTACTAGCTAGGCTAAGCATGGCATTGATAAGACTTAGAAATATTTCTAGCAATTCTACAACTACTAGGATTTCCCAAGCATAGCATATAGCTCAAAAATAACCATGCAAGACTAGTAAAATATTTCTAATGCATAGTTTAAAAACATAGGAATAAATCATGAAGCACCACTTGCCTTGGTAGTTTGGAGAGTATCTACAATCCTCACAATCACAATCACTATTTGCACCAAAATCTACACATAAAATGATAGCACCAAATCACATACAAAATAAATACAAGCAAAAATATATGGATGCATGCAATATGATATGTGATGATTTTCTATACTCAACAAGACAAGTGCACAGTACTGATTCATAAACAATTTCAAAACTTGCCAAACAACCTTTATTTGAACATTAAAACATTTCGCAAATATTTGTTATACATAAAATAGGCCTACACATGTTTCTGTAAAAATAACCATTTTAACAGAAACAAAACATTAAACACATTGCATATATGGAAATGGATTTCTCTCCTGATTCCATTGATATAAAATTTGTTAAATTTGGACGTGGGAATCAAAAGTTATGATTTAAACAAATTCAAACATCTAATAGATCTAATTCCAAATTTTAAAACCAAACTCGCGCCATGCGGCGCCTTCTAACTGGCTGGTACCGCTTCGCGCTGGATCGCGTCTGTGAGCCATTGGATCTAACTAAAATGCGCGGCTCTGATTAAAACATACCGCTTCGCTTATGATCTATCGTGTCCACTAGATCTAAATCGAACGGCCCTTAGCAAAAGACCAACAAGTGGCGGCGGTAGCGGCCGCGACAGGCGGCGGCGCGCTCAGTCAGTGGCGGAGCCGGCAAACTAGGTCGCTGGGGAGGTGGAAGGATGCTCATCAGAATCGCCGTGACGAGGAGAAGCTCGACGTATGCTCAGTTGGCGAAGGGGCGCTCGGAGTTGTCGCGGATTGCTCGTCGGAGTAGTCCCTGGCGATGGTGGCTTCTGTTCGTCGACGTTGGCGATGCTCTGGGCCGCTCTAAGACGAGCGAAAGGTGCCGTTAGATGCACAGGACACTGGGGATCTCACGCGTATCAAACATAGGGAGAGGGGAGGCTGGGACTTACGGGAAAAGGTCGCCGGAGTTCGAGCAGAGGGCAGCGGAGCTCAGTCTCTGACGTTGCCGAGGCTACAGACCATGTGCGAGCAAACGAAAAGCATCAGTAGGTGCGCACGGATATGTAGAACAAGCCAGCATGAACTATAGGCATAGGGGAGTGCGGTGCTCACCAGAATTCATCGGCGAACTCGTCGGAGCAGCGAGGTTGCGGCGAGGAATTCTTGCAGCCTGGGGGCGCTCTGTGCTTGGGGTTTGGGGGAAAATGGAGAGGGGGAAGAGGGGGTTTAAGTAGCAAGGGCGCGTGCGAGATTTACTCAGGCATTGAACGGGAATTGACGCCGCGAATTTAAACAGGAAACGCCCGGCGTAATTTGGGGATGAACTGGTCGCTGGGTGGAGACGACGACAGTTGTGTGGGCCATGGTTGTCAGCGAGAGTAAAGGAGTGGGGATGGGTCCAGGCGGTCGTGACTCGGTGGTGCGTAGTAAAGAAAAATGATTCATGGAGAGGTCTGCTGGCTTGGCTAAATTGAGTTGGGCCAGATTGGCTTGCTGCTTATTTTTTTCCTCTTTATTCCTTTTCTTTTTCTGATTGGTTTTCTAGAATTGGTTTTCAAACTCCATTTCAATTCAGTTTGAATTGAAACCTTCTCTAGATTTTTGTATAGTGTACATTGCACTCAAATATGTGTCAAACACTTCTGTTTACAAAAACATACTTGGGTCATTTGGAAAATAAAATAAAACCAAGACTTTATGAGATATAATAATAGGCATAAACTTTGTTTTATTTCATACATTGTTTTGAAACTTTGTTCAAGCTTTTGAAATCACTTAAGTTTGAACTCAAAACATTACTGAATGAATATTAGTACCTTTCTCATTAGCAAGTAGCACAAAGGCTAGAGTATTCTTACATAAAATAATGAGCAATATATGCTCCTGTTTTTGAAATGATTTTGAAATGAAACCCTAAATGATCATGGATGCAAGGATGATATGCATGAGTTTTGAAACATGATTTTAGGGATGTTAAAAATCTAACCCCCTTAAGGTGAATCTCGCCCTCGAGATTCGGTTTGGCTAGCAAATAGGTGAGGGTGGTCTTTCCGAAGATCATCTTCTCTTTCCCATGTTGCTTCTTCTTCGGAATGATGGTTCCACTCAACTTTGCAGAATTTGATAGTCTTAGTCCGAGTAACTCTTTCTGCAGTCTCAAGAATCTTGATAGGTTTCTCTTCATAAGTGAGGTCACTCTCCAATTGAACCTCTTCCAAAGGTATAGTATCCTTCAAAGAAGTTTCTTCCATTTCTGGATGACATTTCTTAAGCCGACTTACATGAAACACATTATGAACAGCTAACAAAGATTCTGGCAATTCAATCTCATAAGCTACTTCTCCTTTATGACTCAGAATCTTGAATGGTCCAACATATCTTGGGGCCAATTTACCTTTGACACCAAACCTCTTCACTCCACGAAGTGGTGACACTCTAAGATAAGCTCTATCACCCACTTCATAGGTGACTTCTCTATGTTTAGGATCTGCGTAGCTCTTTTGTCGGGATTGTGCTATCTTCAATATGTCCTTAACCAGCTTGACTTTCTCTTCAGCCTCTTTGATTAGTTCTGGTCCGAACAAATTTCTTTCTCCCACACCATTCCATAGTAATGGGGTGGTACACTTTCTACCATAGAGAAACTCAAATGGTGACATCTCAATACTGGCTTGATAGCTGTTATTATAAGAGAATTCTGCGTAAGGCAGACTTTCATCCCAACTGGCTCCATAGTCTAGGGCACATGCCCTCAACATATCTTCAAGAATCTTATTAGTCCTTTCTGTCTGTCCATCAGTTTGAGGATGAAAAGCAGTGCTGAATTCCAACCTCATTCCCAATGACTCATGTAATTGCCTCCAAAAATGAGAAGTGAACTGAATTCCCCTATCAGACACAATACTCTTGGGTACTCCATGTATACATACAATTCTGCTCATATAGATCTTGGCTAACTTACCACTTGTATAAGTTGTCTTCACGGGTATGAAATGAGCCACTTTAGTTAGGCGATCCACTACTACCCAAATAGAATCATATCCTGACCGGGTCCTTGGCAATCCGGTAATGAAATCCATACCAATCTTGTCCCACTTCCAATCAGGAATAGGTAGTGGTTGAAGCAATCCTGCTGGTTTCTGGTGTTCCGCTTTCACTCTACTACATACATCACACAAAGCAATATGTTCGGCGATGTCTTTCTTGAGATTATTCCACCAAAATCTTTCCTTCATATCCATGTACATTTTGGTGTTACCCGGATGAATAAAATATGGTGAGTTGTGTGATTCTTGTAAAATCAGTTTCCGAAGCTCCGGATCTTGCGGAACACAGATACGTTTTCCATGCAATAAAGTACCCTGTTCGTCTTCATGGAATCCTTTGGCTTTTACCTTGCCAATCTTTTCCTTAATCTTTTCAATTTCCTTTTCTGCCTTTTGGGCTTCCTTGATCTTGTCCAACAAAGTGGGTTGAACATCCAAAGACATGAGATGTCCCTCAGGCACAATCTCCAATCTGAGATCTCTAAATTGGGCACACAGATCATCTGGAAATTCTCCCTTAGTAAGGCCATTCACAAAAACCTTACGGCTTAGAGCATCTGCTACAACATTTGCTTTACCGGGGTGGTATTGCAAACTCAAGTCATAGTCCTTGATGAGTTCTAGCCATCTTCTTTGTCTCATGTTAATTTCCTTCTGGGTGAAGATATACTTCAAACTCTTGTGATCTGTGAACACTTCACAACGCTTTCCCAAAAGATAATGTCTCCATGTTTTGAGTGCATGGACAACAGAGGCTAATTCTAAATCATGAGTAGGGTAGTTTACTTCATGAGTTTTGAGTTGTCTCGAGGCATAAGCCACAACTTTCCCTTCTTGCATAAGTACCGCACCTAATACATGATGAGATGCATCATAATATACTTGGAAATCTTTCTCCAAATCCGGTAAACATAAGACTGGTGCTGTCACTAGTCTCTTCTTTAATTACTGAAAGCTGAGTTCACAACCTTCAGACCAAGCAAATTTCTTGTCTTTCTTTAGCAATTCTGTCATGGGTTTTGCTACCTTGGAGAAATTCTCAATAAATCTTCTATAGTATCCTGCCAAGCCAAGGAAACTACGAACCTCTTTCACTGACTCGGGAGATTCCCATTCAGTTACAGCTGAAACTTTAGCAGGATCAACTGCTACACCATCTCCTGACACCATGTGTCCAAGAAAACCAACTTCATTTAGCCAAAATTCACACTTGCTGAATTTGGCATACAGCTTATGCTCTCTAAGATTCTCAAGTATCAAACGCAAATGTCCTTCATGCTCTTCTTTGCTCTTGGAGTAGATCAGAATGTCATCGATGAAAATGACAACAAACTTATCAAGGAATTCCATGAACACCTTGTTCATCATATTCATGAAGTACGCTGGTGCATTGGTCAAACCAAATGGCATCACGGTATACTCATACAATCCATACCTTGTGGTGAAAGCTATCTTAGGTATGTCTTGTTCCCTTATCTTGAGCTGAAAATAACCTGACCGGAGATCAATCTTTGAGAACACACAAGCTCCTTCTAACTGATCAAACAAGCCATTGATTCTTGGCAAAGGGTATTTGTTCTTGATAGTCACCTCATTGAGTGAACGGTAATCTATGCATAACCTTTGAATTCTATCTTTCTTTTCCACAAACAAAACTGGTGCTCCCCAAGATGAGGAACTTGGTTGGATAAAACCTTTCTGCAACTGTTCTCCAAGCTGCTTCTTGAGTTCTTTCAACTCATCAACTGACATCTTTTACGGTCTTTTTGCTATTGGTCCAGATCCTGGTAGCAAATCAATAAGAAAATCCACATCTCTATCTGGTGGCATTCCCAGCAATTCTTCCGGAAACACATCTGGATAGTCACTCACAATAGGCACACTGTCTATGCTAACCCCCTTAAGAGAATTTAGCTTACTCCCTTTTGATTCAAAGTTAGACTTGAATCTAATCCGTTTCTTTTCCGGGGTTGTGAGTGCAACAGTACGATTAGCACAATCTAATACTCCTTCATACTTGGTCATCCAATCCATTCCCAAAATTACATCCAGTCCTTGGGAATCTAGGATTATCAGACTCACTGGAAACTTATGCTTTCCAAATTCTATCACTAGATCCCGGCATCCAAGACTTACTATCATATCTCCACCTGGAGAACTTACTTTTATTGGACACCCAATGTTTTCAGTTGGAAACCCATATCTATCAACAAATGCTTTTGATATGAATGAATGTGATTCTCCAGTATCAAAAAGAACAAGTGCTGGAATAGAATTGAGTTTGAACTTACCAGCAACATCATCTGGCTCTTCATAGATTTCCTCCACATTGATGTGGTTCACGTGTCCCTTCTGAAAAGGGTTGGGCTTGTTGGGTCCCTCAACATTCTTTTCTGGGCATTCATTTGCATAATGCCCCATCTTCTTGCACTTGAAACACTCAACCTGACTAAGATCCTTCTTGACAGGCTGGCTTCCACTGCCACTTCCACTGTGGTGGCTCTTATATCCACCCTTGTGATTCTTGTACTTGTCATTTTCATGACTACGGTGACTCTTGTTGTCATGATGACGGTTGTGGTTGTGGTGCTTGTTGAATTTACCATGCTTGTGGGATCCAGAACTCCCACTGTCATCATAATGGGAACGCTTGTGAGACGATCCCGAGCTGTGCTTGTCAGAGTGCTTTCTCTTCCTGCTTTCAACTTGTTTCATTTTGCTCTCCAAAATAGCAGCCTTGTCACAAAGAGACTGGTATGTGGGAACATAAGCCATAGCTAACTGCAGGTTCAGTTCATCATTCAACCCTTCAAGGAACTTTTCCTTCCTCTTTGCATCAGTGTCAACTTCATCCGGTGCATATCGCGCCAGATTGTTGAACTCCTCAATATATTCAGCCACGCTGCGGTGGTGCTGCTTCAGGTTATGGAACTCTTTCTTCTTCAAACTCATCACTCTAGATGAGATGTGAGCAGTACGGAAACCATCTTCAAAGATAGCCCATGTCACATCTGCAATAGGAGTGGTGATCTGGAAGTTATCCCACCAAGTGGCTGCTGGTCCTTCCAATAAGTGGGCTGCAAATCTGACTTTCTCTTCATCAATACAGCCAACGTTTACCAAGTCCTTGTTCACAGAGCATAGCCAATCATTGTCCACCATAGGATCAGTAGTTCCTGAGAACTTTGCTGGCCTCAGTCTCAAGAATCTGGTAAGCACATCAAAACCCGGTGGGTTGTTCTGATTGTTGTTGTTGTTGTTGTTGTTGTTGTTGTTGTTGTTGTTGTTGTTGTTGTTGTTGTTGTTGTTGTTGTTGTTGTTGTTGTTGTTGTTGTTGTTGTTGTTGTTGTTGTTGTTGTTGTTGTTGTTGTTGTTGTTGTTGTTGTTGTTGTTGTTGTTGTTGTTGTTGTTGTTGTTGTTGTTGTTGTTGTTGTTGTTGTTGTTGTTGTTGTTGTTGTTGTTGTTGTTGTTGTTGTTGTTGTTGTTGTTATTGTTCTGATTCTGGATGAACGTAGTCATCATTTGCATCAGCTGAGTTTGAGCTGTCATCATTTGCTGCATCTCAGGGGTGATGTTGTTGTTGTTGGGGTTGGGATTGGCACGTCGGGGAGGCATTTGTGGTTTGTTCAATAGAGATAAGAATGAGATACCCATAGATGCTAACATGCACAATACATCACATAAACAATCACCAAACAAGCATCATAATAATAAAAGTTCAACAACATAGACAACAAGTTTGCAAAGTAAACACACCAATAGCAAGCCATCCACATGTTGGATGGTCATTGCGACTCAATAATCAAAGACATGATAAATAAAGGTAAATGAGTAGTCATCACTACTCCTCGGCATAAACCTCCTCCTCATCAAATGTAAGACCTGCATTCTCCATAGTGGTCTTGTATTCCTCGACATTGGTGGTCAAGGTCTCTACTTTGGCTTTGAGAGCCCTCTTCTGTGAACGAAGCCTCTCAATCACAGTCTGCTGATGCTCGAGCTCGAAGTCCTTGGCCTCCAGTTCTACAGTCATGTCTCGAATCCTCTTGTTTCTACCTTGGACTCGCTTCTCTTGACTCTTGAACTTTCTGTCCTGACTCTCAAACTTGGCCTCCATCTCCTTGACTATCTCATCTTGCTCCGCGAAGAGCTTGTCCTTCTCACGAAGCTGCACCTGGTGTTCGTCATTGCTGAGCATGACGTTGGTCCTATCAGTGTCTACGTGCCTAAGAAGAACCTCTAAGTCCTGGAGGTATAGACGAATCGGCTCTGTTGTCTCCCTCGAAGTATCCTCGAAGTCAATGGCCTCACCATCCTCATCACGTCTACCGAAGGTGTGGAAGTGAGTACCTCTAACCTGTCGAGAGTGTCTCCCTAACAGACGTCCAATCAAGTCCTGCATGACTACCTCTAGGCCTCTCTCCTTGTCATCATGCGTGAGCTTGAAGATGATTGCCTCCGTGGTAGGCTCAGTCTGGCGTCCGGGCTGATTAACCTTGAAGCCCCAAAGGTCTTTCCTCTCAAACTTGGTGAGGAGAAGCACCATGATGGTAGGAAGAGGGAGATTGAGAAAACTAGTGAGCTCAATAATACGAGGGCCAAAACGAGTTCCCTTGAACTCTTCAGCCGTGCTGATAGTAACATTAGGCATCTATTTATAAGATAGAAAAAGTTAGAGTCAACACGATGAATAATTTACAAGACAAAGCATCACAGGCATAACATTGACAATCATACAAGTCATAGCATACATAAAATCCATTACAATAATCCAAGGTTCAACTTATTTAGACAGCATTGTTGGAAAAATAAAATGATAAGTGTGGTGGTCCAACTAACGAAGTACGCTTACAATCCCATCTCACTTGCCAAGTTGGCTAACAAGGCATCCCTAGAGGCAAACTGTTTGTCTAGATCACAAGACTCCATAGCTAAGTCTATGATGTCCTTCCTTAAGCTTTGGTTGGTAGCCTCTAACTCTTGGGTATGTTTCTTTTCTTCCTTAAGATTATTCTGAGTGTTAAGCATTCTGCACTTGATTCTATCACCAAGTTCTTTGATGGCTTTCCAAGCTGCATCCCTTGCTGAATCAAAGAATGTGGTGTGCATCACTGAGTTGGTGACCATGCAGAATCCTGAGTCCTTGTGGTTGTCTTCCTTGTTTTTATACAAGTGAAGTTGCACCCACCAGTACTCAACTCCTTCATCCATCACAGGAAAACCTTTGTACACAGCTGCACCATGTATTCCCATGGAAACCATGAGGTCCTTGAGAGCCTTGGGGAACTCTGTCTCACATTCCAAAGTCATAGTCATGAGTGGTCCCTTCTTCACGGCTTCGTTGATGGAGTTCATCTACAAATAGAGATGAGAATGAAGATTAGAAAGTTTACGAGAAGAAAAGACAAGTGTAGAAGTTGTTGATTTTTTTCCTTAGTGGTTTCCAATCCTAGGGTCATAATCCTACAGGCAACACAGTGCTCTGATACCATCTGTAAGATCCCTCCTTTGTAAAGGTAAGGATCCCTGTGATTGCAATGCTAGTCCCTGGATCAATGCTAGCATCCACAGTTTAAGATGAAGTACACAGAAACAAAGGTCATTATTACATATCATTCCAGAGATAAACATAGTCTTTACAACTCCATGGCCACAGGCCTAATACAAGAGTTCAAGTATATAATAAGATAAATAAGTCTTCATCTTCATGTGCCACAGGCAAGCATGTTGAGTGTAGACTCATGACTCCTAATCATCATCAGAATATCCTGCAACATCACAAGTTACAGCCACAGTGGGTCAATACATTGGAATAGTATTGGTAAGTGATACCTTAGTAGAATTTTGGTGGTCTAAACACTATATGCATTTTGGCTAAGTGTAGCTTAGGCTTGCTTTGCTCAAAATAGGTTTTTCCTATTAGTTAAAATAACTAAGTTTTCTTTGATAAAAATCTTTCCCAAGGAACCACCAATAGATATTGGGGTCCTTCACCCTTGTTCAACCACAAGTTTTTACTTAGAAATTGGGATGAGGAGATTCTTGATAGCTTCCATGTCTTGATGCTCAAGTTGTCCAATACCAGGGACATGTGTGGCATCCCGCAAAACCACTACTAGAAAATTGCGTTGAATTTGTGCATTGCATCGTCATCATCATGCATTGTTTGCTTAAAACTATTTCGCAAAGCCTGTTTTGTTTTCTAAAACGCCCCATCTTTATTCAAACGCCACACCCCGGGTGCTGCCAGATATTTTATTTGTCTAAAAACCACTTGCAAAAGTTATCGCAAATTAAATAAAATCTTTAATTATTTTAGTGGGGCAGTCGAACGGGCCGAATGGCCCGAACGACCACCCCAGGATTTTTGAAACGGTCCACCTAACCGCCCTTCTAAATCCTATAGCTACCAATCTACCTACCCAGCCCAGCCTCCACCTCACCCCACCCAATCCCCTAGTGACACCTCACCTCTCTCCCTCTTTCCCCCAATCCCAGCTTGCCACGTGGCCTTCCTCCTCTCTCCCTCTCCCTTCTCTCTCACCACCCGCCACACACAGAGCAACACAACCCACGCACGCACCCAATCCCGCAGCCCCTGTCCCACCCACGGGCCCCACCCTCCTTCTTCCCCCTCGCGCGCAGCCTCTCCCCCCCGAGCCGCACCGCACCCGCCTGGCACCTGCCTCCCTTCCCCAACCTCCCACCGACGAGCTCCTCCCCGCCGCTCGTCCACCGCCGCCGCCTGCTCCCCTCTCGCTGCCGGCATGACCTCACCTCGCCGCCTTTTCCAGACCTCACTGCTCCTCCACCATGACCCGTCTCCCGGCTCCTCCTCCCTCCTAGCCTTCCCCGCCAGGTCCCCGCCCGCCGCTGTTCGAGCGCCTCGGCCCCGAGCTCCCTCGTCGCCAGCTCCGGCCAGAACCGCTCCGCCGCCTCACCTACAGCAAGGCCTCCTGCGCCAGCCTCGCCACCACGACCCCACCTCTGCCAAGCGGCGCCTGCTCGCGTCACTGGAAGGCGGCCCAGCGGTGCTCGGCTCCTTCGGTGTCGCCTCGCAGCCCCTCGCGGTTCGCCCGCCTGGGCCGACGCCCCGCCGCCGCTGCTGCGGATCCTCCCCGGCCCGGCCAGCGCTTGAGCCACCTCCGCCCGCCTCCTTTGACCGCTTCCCACGCGCCTCCACCCCGCAGGAGCACGCCATCGTCGTCCTCCTATCGCGAGCCGCCCCGGTTTTCCTCTCCAGCACCGACGTCCTGCAGTCCCTCTCCCATCCGCCTGACGCAGCCCGCTCTCGGCCTCGTCCCGGCGAGTTCGCCGTCGTGCCTCCGTTCCTGCTTGCTCGCGCCTGCGGTGATGTGCTTGCACATGGATGCTTGAGTGAAGATGCCGGGATGAGGTGACCATGTGAAAATAAGCCCGGGGTCCGGCAACTGACGAAGCAACCGGACATCCCCTTCTTGTGCGCTAAGCCCTTATTCGGAACCCGAAGATAACGAGACCCGACGACGAACCAAGTCCGTCAACGACGAACAAGTAGAACCCCAAGGTCTTCCCCGACACCGAGGACGCCTACACGGAACGACAAGATCGCCACCCGACCCCGAACCCGAG
The DNA here is from genome assembly GCA_030063025.1 of Avena longiglumis. Classification (NCBI taxonomy): domain Eukaryota; kingdom Viridiplantae; phylum Streptophyta; class Magnoliopsida; order Poales; family Poaceae; genus Avena; species Avena longiglumis. Next base: position 97,338,647 of record CP125979.1, read on the forward strand.
TTCTTCGACGCGACGACAAGATCCCCTACATGGGAGCCCGGAGAACCCGTACCCGAAGGCCACAGATGCGACATGATCTTCTTCTAGGACGCCAAGGTTCGTCGAGAGTCCGGAACGCCAAGTACTTCCCTGGACGACAAGTTCTCCATCCCAGAACGGCAGGATCGACCGCATAGAACACCAAGATCTTCCAGTACCGAGACCCGAGTCCGACACCGACAATCGAAACCGCTGAACCGACAAGACCGGCACCGACCCGGAAGAATCCGATGCGCCCCGACACCGACCCAAACCCTGCTTCCCGGATGCGACAAGATCGACCTCAGTTATCCGAGAACGTTTCCGCCTAGACCGACCCGTCGAACCCCGAACCCCGAGGCCGAACCCCGGACCCCCAGAACCTCAAGATCGTCGAGACCCTCAATGTGTGAACCCCTTCCCGGAACCCTATTTTATAACATAATAACAACTTGTTGCATATTGAATTGTCATACTCGCATGCATATCTGTGGTTTGGGGGCCTTATGCCGATTCACCTCATAATTAAATATGGGGCTCATATGCGGACAAATCCAGTCTCATATCGGCCTCATTTAAATTGGTGTAGTGAACCCGGTACTATCTTCTGCCATGTTATGACAACATTTAATTTGTGGGGTAGCTAAACAACATGAACCATTTAATTACTATCGGGACCCCGGTTCCACTTAATATTTGTAGCATCCCAGTTGTCTAACCCCTGTAATGCTACATGTCATAATAATAAAATGGGCCACTTCCAACATATAATTGCTGCATCATCATCACATCATGCTCATGTCATCATGTTCCCTTGCATCAGAGCATCATATAAAACCTTTTCTTGTTTGGTTCTTATCTCATGTGCATGATTAATTGTAGTTGCCTCTTGATATTGCATTTGGTTCTTAATAAATTGTTAAATGCCCAAGTTGAGTTGGGGGCATCTCTCTTTTGACTCCACCACCTTATCTTTCACCACCTTATAATTCCACCATCCAATAATATGGGCTTGGCATTTTATTGAGTTATCCCTAGCCCATGTTGTTAGTTGGATCCACCCTTGATCTTTGCTTGGCCTTGTCCACATTTTGGAATGGAGATGAATAGTGCCATATTAATATCCTTGTTCTCACAAGGATAACTATGGCATTAATTATTCTGCATGGGCCATGCAGTATCCCCCTTTTTCCTAGCTTTTGGTTTTTGCTTGTTTTCTAAATGGAACCCTCCTTCCTTGCTTGACCTTGTTTGGAGGTGTTAAACCCTCTCTCTTTTTCCCTTTAGCTAAACCAACCCCATGCTCCATGCACACACTTGTGCTAATGTGGCATGCACCCTCTAAACCCCTCTTTCTTTGTTCTTGCTTGACCTTTGTTTGGATCATGCATGGACCAAAGTAGCAACCCCATCACATGACCATCTCTCTCTTCCTCTCCCTCTTTTCTTGCTTGATCTTGCCTAGGGCTTGCTTGTAGTTTGCTTGATCAATCTAAAGTACCACTTTCTCTCCACCCTTACCTCTCTAACAAAACCCTAATCCCTACCTTCCTAAGCTAAACCCTAAGCTAAACCCAAACCCCATGCTAGCTAAACTAATCCCTCACCTAATCTAGCTTCTCCATCTCTCTCTCTCTCACCTAGCTAAGCCACCCTTACCCCTAATCTACCTCTCCCCTTTAGCAAAAACCCTAAGTACCCCCTCCTCCCTTTCTAGCTTGATCACACCCCAACCTAGCTCGCCCTTGCCCTCTTCCATGCAGGCCCCATCCCAGCACCCTCCTAGCTGGTCCCAGCTCGCCACTCCCCCTCTCTCTACCTGCCCCACACGCTCAAGCACCCTCCTAGCTAGCCCTAGCCCGACCATCCCCCTCTCCCCTCTTTTCCTCACCTGCCCACGCCCCTACCCCACCTACCTGCCTCCCTAGACGCCCCAGGGCCACCTGCCAGCCCCCTCTCACCTCCCCAGCTCGACCCCGTCACCCCTGGCCATGCCAAGCACGTGAGGGAGGCCGAAAAGGTGATCAACCCGATCAGCCTCTCCCCCACGCAACCAGCCCCCCTGGCGATCTTATCTACCCCTTCCCCTCTCTGGCCTCTCCCCAGATCCGCCAAGGTCCCTGCCTCGCTGCCCTCCTCTACCCTTCTTCCACACCACCCCATCGCCCTCTCGCCGCCCACGCTAGCTACCCCACCTGCCCCAGTCGTTCTGGCCGGAGGAGCGTTGCCGCGCGGTGTCGAGGAAGCCCGTGGAGCTGCGGACGCCTGGACAGCGCCCGGAGGAGACGCACCAGAACGCCAGACCCGCGACGCCGCAAAACCCTAGCCGTGAGCTTGCCCGCCGCTGATCTACCCCTCCTCTGCTCGACCCGACCACGCCAGCACGCTCGCGGTAAGCCACCGACCTCCTAGACACGCTCTGCACCTGCCTCGCTTCCTGCCGCCGGCGTTCGTTTCGTCGAGCGCTCTCCGTCTGGCGGCGTGTCCCTGCTAACTCCCGGACGCGGCCAGCCTATCTAGCGCGCCCTCTCCAAAGACCTCCCAGCCTAGCCCGGCAGTGGCACACATGAGCCCCAGATCCTGAGTTCGAGCCCGACTGCGCGCGCGGCCGTGCGCGTCGAATGCTAGCGTGAGAAGAAGCACAGTCCGCTGGCCGTTTTCGCAAAACCCACGGCGTTTCTTTTGCTCCAACCCGCGATCCTCGAGGCCCCACCGCCAGTCTAGGGAATCTTGCAAAAGGCTCCCGAAAACGTTACCAACCCGCGGTCCTCCCTGCCACACTGCCGCCTCGTTCGCGGTAGCGTCGCGTGTTCCTTTCGCAATTAAACCCCTGCCCTTTTTGGTTCACCAACCCGCGGTCCTCAGGGCCCGTTGTCAGCGTCTGTGTTTGTTTTGCAAAAAGGTTCCTGATGTTTTGTTTTATAAACCCGCGGTCCAGATTTGTTCCAGGCTCTGGCGTGTGGCGGAAGAAACCCTTGGCCCACTGTCTGCGGCTCAGGCTGAGCTGGGTGTATAAAGCGTTTGAGCTTTTGAATTCAAATTTTGTTAAATAAATTCAAAATTCAATTCTATTCAGATTTTTAATAACTTTTACATACTAATTCCAAATTTGACAAACTATATATGTATGAATATCAGAAAAATGAGAGGAATTCAAATAGGCCATCTATTTTGACTTTTGCACAACTAAAATTCCAAGTTTAATTAATTACAACTTTTGCCACTAGAATTTAATAATTAAATAACTTTTGTTTTAAAACTCCAAATTTAGCAAATGATATGTCTAAGTTGATCAGCTCGACGAGACCTTTCTGTTTATGCTATCCATTACTTCACTTGCAGCATGCATCATATAAATATATATTGAACAACAATTGTTATGGCATCAAAATGTGACTAAAAAACCAATTCAAATGTTATTTTCTGTCCTCCACACCTCACCCATGCCATGCTACTTTACTTGCCATGTAAATTGTGCATCATTCATCATGGCATGATTGTTTGCTTGACGCATCTTATTCATATGCTTGTGCTCTATATTCATGTTGGCCTTGTTTGTTTGGTTTTTCTCGGATAGACACTGAGCAGGGGTCATATCAAGAGAACCAGGAGCACTACCCAGTACCGTCCCTTGCTTCAACAGAGATACCAGGCAAGCACTATCACATGCTTGCATACATACAGTACCTATTGCCTCTATCTTATTCTTGCATCATTGAGTCGCGATTGCATTAAATTGAATCCCAAGTATGCATAGCCTTTAATTTTAAACTCCACCAAGCTTGTTCCTCCATCCCATGAGCCATTACTATAGGAGTTGTTTGAGCCATGCGAGTCGAGAACAACATGTGTAGGGTTTGTGAGTGTCTCATTGTATAATGAGGTACCTAAACAACTTAACACGAGTAGTTCGGGATAACTAAAGAAAGTGGCACGGTGAGCAACATCTGCTATTTGGTTTTTCCTGCTCACTTGTGTCCCGTAAGACCCAGTACTTGATTCCTGTTCCTTGATTTATCGCGCTATCCACATCCGGAGGTATATGGGACCCACAGGCCGAGCTTGATTAGTCTTATTTCTTGGGGCCACAAACTAGTTTGAGGTTTTATTTACGATCTGCACCTATGCCATGCTATTTATGTATTTAAATTGTGAGGTACTGCACACTTTGCTTAGGATCGTGGCACGATTCATGTGTCGACAAGCCAGTTTTGGGTTCCCGATCGTTCACCGTCCCCACAACCTTGAGTCCGTCTCGAGCTTGCTTGCCGTTGCTTGGTACTTCAAGGGTGGCCCCTGAAATAATTCAATTCTGTGATTGTTCGATCGTGAAAGCCTCGTTGGGTTTGATTTGGTTTTTCCGAGGTTGATCGGCGTGTGTTGCTATTGGTGCACCCGCCGGTAAAACTTTCTGAAAGCCGTGTCCGCGGATATGGACGACTTGGAGCACAGTTTCTCGATCATAGACAAGCATAACTAAAGTACCGCCTTAATTTGACTAAGTAACTTGACTAGTAATTAGTGCAATACTCACGGAATGGTTAATAAAATTGCCAACGGATGGGGGGTTGTTCGTCCGCTTCCTTGTTGGTAAGCAGGGAGGAGGATGGATCGGATGAGATTACCATTATAACTGTTGCACTTAATTCACGGACATCCGTCTATCATTGGTTAGGCGGATGGTTAGCGCTTATCTGTAGAATTGCTAGGGTTTATCTTTTGCTGCAATTGCGTCACCCCAGGTTGTGTCCCCTTTAGAGGCATTAAGTCTTGCTGAGTACCCTTAGGGTCTCACACGATAAATTCTTGATTCAGCTGAACAGGTACCTTCTCAGGACGGATACTGGGTGGAAGAAGCCGATGATGTGGGCAACGATCGTCCGGTGTAGAGATTCCGGGATCGGGGATCCATGAGACCTGTAGTTGGGATGTGCTTATTTCTATGGCATCTTATGTCGATTTGCTTCTTATCCGTACTCGGATTCTGTTTGCCGCTTCCGCATGATACTCTGATGTGTGTTGTATGAGGAGTTATCCTAAAATATAGATTTATCTAGGTCATTTGAATCTTGCCGTATGGCGTTGGTATATTTCCTTTCTTTATAGATGGCTTGGCGCTGATGTACTCTTGTATGGTGGCTTGCGTACATACCCACTTGTGTCGTAGTTGATCCCTTCGCCGACTCACGCCCGACAGTCCCGTTGAGAGGGTAGTGGTTGGGACGTCTGAAAGGACTACGGTGAGTGGCTTTTGGGGCCCCCGTACTATTTCAACCACTATCACTCATCCAGGCTTGTATCTAGGGCGTAGTTCACCGAGGTAGTTACAATTGGTATCGAGCCATCCCGACCTTGAGGTTTCAAAAGCAGTCGTTGTCGATCTAGCAAATATTTTGAGTAGTTATGTATATTAGGGAAAAATAAAAGCGAGTAGGACTGCTTCCATTTTCTTCTTACCCTCCCACCCACCCTTTTTCTGGTAAGGAAGTGCAACGTTTTCAATCCTCTTCTCAAAGTTCAAACTAGGATTCACGTGTTCTGGGTTTCCGTAGTACCATAGGTTGTGTGTGTGTGTGTGTGTGTGTGTGTGTGTGTGTAGTCCTTTGTCTATCTGTTGCATCCAAGTTGTTATCTTATCTGCCTTTGGTTATCAACTGTTGGTACATTCCATAAGCGGGCTTTTGTAAACCGCAATCTATCTTCCTCTTGGTATCCGGCTATCTTGTTTGGGGTGTTCGTTCCGTAGTTACCAATCTTAGGTTTAAATCGTGAGAAGAAGGGGTTAGGATATGTGTTCCACTTGTTCATATGCGGAGTAATGATTTGAGTGCGGGATGGAGTCGCGACCATACCACTACTTGTATCATTCGCTTTTGTATATTGGATCGGTAGAGTCACTAATCTTGATTCGTTAAGTAATTTTGCGCATCTATTGGTATTTTAATGCCGAAATTTGTGGAAAAATTTTCTTTGATATGTTTGTGTACCACACTCCTTTTCAGTCGTGTGCGATATGCTTAATATCTCTAGGTGCTATGAACTTTGTTGATATTTTAATATCATCTTAGTAAATTGTATCCTTTAATCTTGGTTAATTCCATCTTGGTACTATTCTGGATTATTATCATCTTCCATTATAGTACTGACTTGAGTTTTACATCAATGACAGGATGGCTCCCCACCGGGGAGGAGGACATTCCTCGGAGCTGGGCTCGTATTGTCAAGCATAGCTAATGCTTTGGCGGCAATGCAAGAGAACCAGCAGCTAACCGAGAGCGTCAGAAGGAATGAGTTCGCTCCACTTCCTCCACCTCCCAAGCGTGGTGACATCAAGAGCTTCCTCAAGTTCAACCCTCGCCAGTTCGACGTGTCTGACCGACCTCTTGACGCGGATGATTGGCTGCGCGAGATCTCAAGGTTGCTCGAGGCCGATGTTCGAGCAGGAGTGGGTCAAGTGCGCTACCCACCTTCTCAAGGGAGATGCGGCTCTATGGTGGGAAAACTACTTGAAGGCAAGCTGCACTGGGTTCCAGCCAACTTGGGAGAGGTTCACTGCAGCTTTCAAAGAACAGTTTCTCTCAGAGATTGTGATGGAAAGGATGAAGGATGCTTTCCTCAACCTGAAGCAGGGAAATGATAACGTCAACACCTATATCAGGAACTTTATGAACCTGTCTCGCTATGGGGGTGATGAGGTATCTGATGACAAGAAAAAGCAGAAAAGATTCAGGCAAGGGCTCAATGCGTCGATCAAGTATGCGCTCACGCATGCAAGACCGGCAACCTTCCTGGAACTGCAGCATTTGGCACTACAAGAGGAGGCTAGTAGGCAGATGTTCGAGGAGTCCAAGAAACATAACGAGGATGCATCAAGCTCTGCGATTATGGCAGCTCCTTCTAAGCGGCGTGTGCGGGTTCCTAACACCCCACCCGCTCCGGCTCCACCAAGACCTGCGAGCTTCACGTCAAGGCCACCAAACTTCACCTGCGGCTCCGGGGCTACAACAACCCTTACTCGAGCGCTGGCGAGTCCTGGATACTCGCCCACGTCCACCGGTGCACGCTTCGTGTGGAGATCCGGGACATCAAAACTGGAACTGCCCAATGAAGAACAAAGCTCTCCCTCAACCCCCGCCAAGATCTGCAACAAGCTCTCCCTCGGTTCGTGCACCACCGCCTCGGGCTCTCAACATCAACACTAAGCCCGGTGCGGTTGTTCGAGCTAATCGTCAACGCCTCTCAAGCTGAGCTCGCACTTGGAGTTGTCATGGGTATGCTTTGATTAACTCGGTTCCTGCACGAGTTCTCTTGATTACGTGCATCGCATTCATTTGTGTCTCACAAGTTTGCATACGAGAATGTGTTAACTCTGGATCCTCTCCGTACGAAGCTAATGGTCCTATCTCCGGGGTCCAACATGAGGGCTCAGTATATCAGTCGTGGCAATAAAGTTGAGATTGGTGGTTCTTCATTCGTGGCTTCTTTGATTGTTCTGGGCAACTCTGACATCGATGTCATATTGGGCATGGATTGGTTGACAGCAAATGCAGCTGTGATTGATTGTCTTTGAACGCTCGGTCTTTGAAGATTCTGAAGGCCACATAGTCTTTTCTCCAAGTCGACTCCTGCTGTCCACTCTATTCCTTGGCTGCTCACGAATAATGATGCTATGGAAGCTATTCAGGTACCGTGGTCTGTGAGTTCGGATGTCTTTCTGAAGAGTTGCGGTATGCCTCTGATCGCGAGGTTGAATTCGTGATCGAGCTTGAACTGGAATGGCTCCTATCTCCAAGAGGCCATATAAAATGGGTCCTTCGAGTTGGTGAACTCAAGCGACAACTTGATGAACAAGAAAAATTGGGTTTCATTCAACACGACACTTCTTCTTGGGGTAGCCCAACAATCTTTGTGAAGAAGCGTGATGAACCGATAGGCTATGTGTTGACTACCGGGCTCTAAATGCTAAAACCATCAAGAACAAATATCCTCTCCCTCGGATAAATGATCATTTGATCGGCTAGCGGAGCTGTGGTGTTCTCTAAATTTGGACACGAGAAGTGGTTATCACCAAATCAGAATTCGCAAAGAGGATGTGCCCAAGAGCTTTCACCACCCGCTATGGCCTGTATGAGTACACGGTCATGTCTTTCGGCCTCACCAACGCACCTGCTACCTTCTCGAGGCTGATGAACTCCGTTTTCATGGAGTACCTGGACAAGTTTGTGGTGGTATATCTGGATGACATTCTGGTTTATTCCAAGTCCAAGGAGGAGCATGAAGAGCACCTGCGGTGTGTCCTGAACAAGCTTCGTGAGAACCGCTTGTATGCAAAGTTCTCCAAGTGTGAGTTCTGGTTGCCTGAAGTAACATATCTGGGTCATGTTATCTCTGCCAAGGGCATTGCAGTCAACCCGGAAACTGTGAAGACAATAGTTGAATGGCTTCCTCCTGCTAATGTCAAGGAAGTGCGGAGTTTTCTCGGCTTGGCTAGCTATTGCCGTCGTTTTGTTCAGAACTTCTCAAAGATAGCAAAGCCTCTTACCGACCTCCTCAAGAAAGGCAAGAAGTACCTGTGGACTCCTGCTTGTCAAGAAAGTTTTGAAACACTCAAAGAGAAGCTCACTTCCACGCCAGTCTTGGTTCCTCCGGATACATCTAAGCCTTTCCAGATCTTCTGCGATGCCTCTTTGCAAGGATTGGGTGCGGTCCTTATGCAAGAGAGACAGGTGGTTGCTTATGCCTCTCGATTGAAGACGCATGAGATCAACTATCCCACACATGACCTTGAGCTAGCGGCGATTGTCTTTGCTTTGAAGCTATGGAGGCACTACTTGCTTGGTAACCGTTGTGAGATCTTCTCGGACCACAAGAGTTTGAAGTATATCTTCACTCAACGGATCTCAACCTTCGCAAAGGAGATGGATTGAAGCAATCAATGACTTGATGTGACCATCAACTACACTCCAGGCAAAGCAAATGTCATGGCAGATGCGCTTAGTCGTAAAGCTTATGTCAACAACCTCATGGTGGAAGAGCAGCAGCCTCTCTTGTGCGAGGAATTCCGTCAGCTCAACCTTGAAGTTGTGGAACAAGGGCATCTCCTGAACCTTCTGGCTACTCCTCTCTTGGAAGAACAGATTCGTTCTCGTCAGCTTGGTGATCCGCACACTAGAAAGCTCATCTCTAAGCTTGGCACTCCGAAGTATGAGTCCTTTCATGTCGATGATCAAGGCACGCTCTTCTTTGAACACCGGATGTTTGTTCCAAACTACCCGGGTCTGAGAGACCAAGTTCTCAAGGAGGCACATGATTCGGTCCTTTCTATCCATCCTGGCAGCACAAAGATGTACATGGACTTGAAAACACAATACTGGTGGCCTGGGTTGAAAAGGTATTGTGCCAAGTATGTCTCAGAATGTGATGTACGCATGAGTCAAGGCTGTCCATCGAAACCATTTGGTCTTCTACAGCCATTGAAACCTCCGAATGGAAATGGGAGAAAGTAGAGATGGACTTCATCACTGGCTTTCCAAGGTCGCAAAGCAACAATGCAATCTTTGTTGTCATCGGCAGGCTTTCTAAAGTGGCACACTTCTTCGATCAAAGAAACAATTTACGGACTTGATGGTGAGCTCTATATCAACAGGATTGTCTCTTTGTATGGGTTCCACTTGAAATCAGTTCGGACTGGGAGCATCTTCACCTCGAAGTTACGGGAGAGTTTCCAAAAGCTTTGGGAACAAAGTTGAACTTGACCTTTGCTTACCACCCTCGATCGCAAGGACAAGTGGAGGATCAATGATTCTCGAGGACATGCTTAGAGCTGCGTCATCTCGTTTGGCATGAAGTGGGAGGAATGCCTTCCATATGCTGAATTCTCCTACAACAATGACTTCGGAAGAGTCTCAAGATGGCACCATTCGAGGCTCTCTATGGTCGCAAGTGCAGAACTCCGATTGGTTGGTCGGTGCGGGAGAAAGAATCTGGTTTGGCCTACGACATTGTGACTCAGAGAGGAGAAGGTGCATATCATTACGGAGAACACGAAGATTGCTCAAAGTCGTCGAAGAGCAACTATGACAGAAGCACACGAATCTGTATATGCCCCTGGTGATCTCGTCTACCTTCGTGTCACTCCCATGAGAGGAACACACCGCCGGTATCAAAGGAAAGTTGGCTCCTAGATACATCGGTCCTTTCAAGATAAGTGGTAGAAGAGGAGAAGTTGCTTATGCCTTTGAAGATTGGAAAAACTCAAAGTCCATGATGTTTTCCACATCTCTCAGCTCAAGAAGTGCTTCAAAGACCCGGCAAGACCGTGGATCATGAGCTAATCGACCTCCAAGAAGATCTCTTATCAGAACACCCCACCAAAATCCTTGAGACCATGAGCGAAGGACTCGCAACAAGTCCATCAAGTTCTGCAAGGTGCAGTGGTCACACCATTCTGTTGATGAAGCCACATGGGAGCGTGAAGATGAACTCCGTGCCAACCATCCTTCTCTCTTTGTGTCTTCTTCTTCTTCTTCCTAGAATCTCGGGGCGAGATTCCTGTTTAGTGGGGGAGAGTTGTAGCATCCCAGTTGTCTAACCCCTGTAATGCTACATGTCATAATAATAAAATGGGCCACTTCCAACATATAATTGCTGCATCATCATCACATCATGCTCATGTCATCATGTTCCCTTGCATCAGAGCATCATATAAAACCTTTTCTTGTTTGGTTCTTATCTCATGTGCATGATTAATTGTAGTTGCCTCTTGATATTGCATTTGGTTCTTAATAAATTGTTAAATGCCCAAGTTGAGTTGGGGGCATCTCTCTTTTGACTCCACCACCTTATCTTTCACCACCTTATAATTCCACCATCCAATAATATGGGCTTGGCATTTTATTGAGTTATCCCTAGCCCATGTTGTTAGTTGGATCCACCCTTGATCTTTGCTTGGCCTTGTCCACATTTTGGAATGGAGATGAATAGTGCCATATTAATATCCTTGTTCTCACAAGGATAACTATGGCATTAATTATTCTGCATGGGCCATGCAGTAGCCCCCTTTTTCCTAGCTTTTGGTTTTTGCTTGTTTTCTAAATGGAACCCTCCTTCCTTGCTTGACCTTGTTTGGAGGTGTTAAACCCTCTCTCTTTTTCCCTTTAGCTAAACCAACCCCATGCTCCATGCACACACTTGTGCTAATGTGGCATGCACCCTCTAAACCCCTCTTTCTTTGTTCTTGCTTGACCTTTGTTTGGATCATGCATGGACCAAAGTAGCAACCCCATCACATGACCATCTCTCTCTTCCTCCCTCTTTTCTTGCTTGATCTTGCCTAGGGCTTGCTTGTAGTTTGCTTGATCAATCTAAAGTACCACTTTCTCCACCCTTACCTCTCTAACAAAACCCTAATCCCTACCTTCCTAAGCTAAACCCTAAGCTAAACCCAAACCCCATGCTAGCTAAACTAATCCCTCACCTAATCTAGCTTCTCCATCTCTCTCTCTCTCACCTAGCTAAGCCACCCTTACCCTAATCTACCTCTCCTTTAGCAAAACCCTAAGTACCCCTCCTCCCTTTCTAGCTTGATCACACCCCAACCCAGCTCGCCTTGCCCTCTTCCATGCAGCCCCATCCCAGCACCTCCTAGCTGGTCCCATTCACTCCCCTCTCTCTACTCCCCACACGCTCAAGCACCCTCCTAGCTAGCCCTAGCCCGACCATCCCCTCCCTCTTTTCCTCACCCCACGCCCTACCCCCACCTACCTCCCTAGGCGCCAGGGCCACCTGACCCCTCTCACCTCCCGGCTCGACCCGTCACCCTGGCCATGCCAGCACGTGAGGGAGGCCGAAAAGGTGATCAACCCGATCGCCTCTCCCCACGCAACCAGCCTGGCGATCTTATCTACCCTTCCCTCCTGCCTCTCCCCAGATCCGCCAAGGTCCCTGCCTCGCTGCCCTCCTCTACCCTTCTTCCACACCACCCCATCGCCTCTCGCCCCACGCTACCCCACTGCCCGGTCGTTACGGGAGGAGCGTTGCCGCATGTGTCGAGGAAGCCCGGAGCTGCGGACGCCTGGACCGCGCCAGCGAGGAGGAGACGCACCAGGAACGCCAGGACCCGCGCACGCCGACGCAAAACCCTAGCCGGCAGAGCTTCAGCCCCGCCGCTGATCTACCCCTCCTCTGCTCGACCCGACCACGCCAGCACGCTCGCGGTAAGCCACCGACCCTCCTAGACACGCTCTGAACCTGCCTCGCTTCCTGCCGCCGGCGTTCGTTTCGTTAAGGCTCTCCGTCGGGCGGCGTGTCCCTGCTAACTCCGGACGCGGCCCCTATCTAGCGCGGCCCCTCTCCAAGACCTCCCCCCTAGCCGGTGGCGTGCACATGTAGCCCCAGCAGATCGAGTTCGAGCCCCACTGCGCCCGCGCCGCGCGCGTCAGATCTGTAGCGTGAGAAGAAGCACGCTGGCCGCTGGCGTTTTCGCAAACCCACGGCGTTCTTTTGCTCCAACCCGCAGTCCTCGAGGCCCCACCCGCCAGCGTCCGTGGGAATCTTGCAAAAAGGCTCCCAGGGAAAACGTTACCCAACCCGCGGTCCCTCCCTGCTGCCACCTGTCGCCGCCTCGTTCGCCAGCGCGTCCGCGTGTTCCTTTCGCAATTAAACCCCTGCCCTTTTTGGTTCACCAACCCGCGGTCCTCAGGGCCCGTGTACGTCTGTTTGTTTTGCAAAAAGGTTCCTGATGTTTTGTTTTATAAACCCGCGGTCCAGATTTGTTCCAGGCTCTGGCGTGTGGGCCAGAGAAACCCCTTGGCCCACCTGTCTGCGGCTCAGGCTGGGCTGAGCTGTGTATAAAACGTTTCAGAGCAGTTTTGAATTCAAATTTTGTTAAATAAATTCAAAATTCAATTCTATTCAGATTTTTAATAACTTTTACATACTAATTCCAAATTTGACAAACTATATATGTATGAATATCAGAAAAATGAGAGGAATTCAAATAGGCCATCTATTTTGACTTTTGCACAACTAAAATTCCAAGTTTAATTAATTACAACTTTTGCCACTAGAATTTAATAATTAAATAACTTTTGTTTTAAAACTCCAAATTTAGCAAATGATATGTCTAAGTTGATCAGCTCGTGAGACCTTTCTGTTTATGCTATCCATTACTTCACTTGCAGCATGCATCATATAAATATATATTGAACAACAATTGTTATGGCATCAAATGTGACTAAAAACCAATTCAAATGTTATTTTCTCCACCTCACCCATGCCATGCTACTTTACTTGCCATGTAAATTGTGCATCATTCATCATGGCATGATTGTTTGCTTGACGCATCTTATTCATATGCTTGTGCTCTATATTCATGTTGGCCTTGTTTGTTTGGTTTTTCTCGGATAGACACTGAGCAGGGGTCATATCAAGAGAACCAGGAGCACTACCCAGTACCGTCCCTTGCTTCAACAGAGATACCAGGCAAGCACTATCACATGCTTGCATACATACAGTACCTATTGCCTCTATCTTATTCTTGCATCATTGAGTCGCGATTGCATTAAATTGAATCCCAAGTATGCATAGCCTTTAATTTTAAACTCCACCAAGCTTGTTCCTCCATCCCATGAGCCATTACTATAGGAGTTGTTTGAGCCATGCGAGTCGTAGAACAGCATGTGTAGGGTTTGTGAGTGTCTGTTGTATAATGAGGTACCTAAACAACTTAACCTGAGTAGTTCTGGGATAACTAAAGAAAGTGGCACCGGTGAGCAACATCGCTATTTGGTTTTTCCTGCTCACTTGTGTCCCGTAAGACCCCAGTACTTGATTCCTGTTCCTTGATTTATCGCGCTATCCACATCCGGGAGGTATATGGGACCCCCCTGGGCCAGAGCTTGATTCCGTCTTATTTCTTGGGGCCACAAACTAGTTTGAGGTTTTATTTACGATCCTGCACCTATGCCATGCTATTTATGTATTTAAATTGCGAGGTTGCACCTTTGTATTTAGGATCGTGGCACGATTCATGTGTCGACAAGCCAGTTTTGGGTTCCCGATCGTTCACCGTCCCACAACCTTGAGTCCGTCTCGAGCTTGCTTGCCGTTGCGGTGTACTTCAAGGTGGCCCCGAAATAATTCTGAATTCTGTGATTGTTCATCGTGAAAGCCTCGTTGGGTTTGATTTGTTTTTCCGAGGTTGATCGGCGTGTGTTGCTATTGATGCACCGCCGGTAAAACTTTCTGAAAGCCGTGTCCGCGGATATGGACGACTTGGAGCACAGTTTCTCGATCATAGACAAGCATAACTAAAGTACCGCCTTAATTTGACTAAGTAACTTGACTAGTAATTAGTGCAATACTCACGGAATGGTTAATAAAATTGCCAACGGATGGGGGGTTGTTCGTCCGCTTCCTTGTTGGTAAGCAGGGAGGAGGATGGATCGGATGAGATTACCATTATAACTGTTGTACTTAAATTCACGGACATCCGTCTATCATTGGTTAGGCGGATGGTTAGCGCTTATCTGTAGAATTGCTAGGGTTTATCTTTTGCTGCAATTGCGTCACCCTCGGGTTGTGTCCCCTTTAGAGGCATTAAGTCTTGCTGAGTACCCTTAGGGTCTCACACGATAAATTCTTGATTCAGATGAACAGGTACCTTCTCAGGACGGATACTGGGTGGAAGAAGCCGATGATGTGGGCAACGATCGTTCGGTGTAGAGATTCCGGGATCGGGGATCCATGAGACCTATAGTTGGGATGTGCTTATTTCTATGGCATCTTATGCCGATTTGCTTCTTATCCGTACTGGATTACATTTGCCGCTCCGCATGATACTCGATGTGTGTTGTATGAGGAGTTATCCTAAAATATAGATTTATCTAGGTCATTTGAATCTTGTATGTATGCGTTGGTATATTCCTTTCTTTATAGATGGTTTGGCTCTGATGTACTCTTGTATGGTGGCTTGCGTACATACCCACTTGTGCACGTAGTTGATCCCTTCGCTGCCGACCACACGCCCGTCTGAGGTCCGTTGAGAGGGTAGTGGTTGGGACGTCTGAAAGGACTACCAGTGAGTGGCTTTTGGGGCCCCACCGTACTATTTCAACCACTATCACTCATCCAGGCTTGTATCTAGGAGCGTAGTTCACCGAGGTAGTTACAATATTGCCTTATTGCATCGCACCTTTGCCATGTCATACATCATACCTGCATCATGCCGATCTTCTGCCGTTGTATTAAATATTGCATCCGGTGTTTCTTCTAGTGTTTTGCTTCTTCGCGGATAAGACCGTTGAGTTGATGTGAGCTTCGCCCCGATCTTCGGATGAACCTTTCGGCAATGTTTTCAGGCGAGCATCTCCCCCCTTTCTACCTATCTTACTTTTATAGTATTTACTTCCCTCCTGTTGATCTACTGCTATCTGTGTGCGTTACTCTAGTTTCCGTACCCGTGATATTCCCTGCAGCCGTATATTGCCTTGGACACATCCTATTACCTGTTGTTTGGTAGATAGTTGGACTTGCGCGTCGTAGTCGCTTGCTTTAGTGCTGTTGCGTTTCGTCCAGTGCCACAGTTGTTGATGTATTGCCGCATGTTGCTGTTGGAGATGATCCTAGTTTTACTTATCGTTCACTTTAATTCATGTTTAACAACTAAAATTGAAGTAAGCAGAGGCATCGGTGGGTGATAGAAAATATTTGGTTTCGAGCCCACTTGTCCCGTAGGACCCAGTACTTGATACATTCCTTGTTTTATCGCTATCCACATCCGGAGGTATATGGGACCCCCGAGCGAGCTTGATTCGGTCTTATTTCTTGGGGCCACAAACTAGTTTGAGGTTTTATTTACGATCTGTACTTATGCCATGCTACTTATGTATTTACGTTTGCGAGGAGCACCTTGTCTTTTAGGTAAGCGTAATGTTTTCGCGGTATCGACAAGCCCAGCCACACTTCGGGTTCCCGATCGTTTCACCATTGTCGCAAACCTTGAGTCCGTCTCGAAGCTTGCTTACTTCGTTGGTCTACTCAATGGGTGGCCCCTGAAATATTTCGAATCTGTGATTGTTCGATCGTGAAAGCCTCGTTGGGTTTTGATTTGGTTTTTCCGAGGTTGATCGGCGTGTGTTGCTATTGGTGCACCGCCGGGTAAAACTTTCAAAGCCGTGTCCATGGATATGGACGACTTGGAGCACGATTCGATCATAGACAAGCATAACTAAAGTTTATTGCTGTAAATTTGACTTTATAATGACTAGTAATCAGCTTCACTATAATGGAATGGCTAATTAATACTGCCCACAACTGCTTGTTTGGAGTGTCGCTTGCGACCATTGTACCTGACTAGTAAGTATTGCAACTACAACGGAATGGCTGAATAAAAGTACCAACAACTGCTGGGTTTTGGGTTATCTCATGATAATGCACCTGACTAGTAAGTGTTGCCACTATCACGGAATGGTTAACTAAAAGTGCCCACTGCTTATTTTATCAGGATGATTATCTATACTTGACTAGTAATTGTTGCCACGATAACTGAATAAATAAAACTGCCAACTGTGTGAGTTCCTCGGTTGACTTGCTCGTTTGGTCTCGAGGGGGAAACGCCAGGATGGGTTTGTTTGATGGTAGTATCAGGTTGGTTCCGCATAGGTCCTTCTTACCCCTCTCTGATTGCCACCAGTTGTATCGAGTCTCTATAGGTTGTTTAGTGCACTTTGCCGCTTGATCCACCATACCTATGTAGGCGAGGACCAATTCTAGCCTCATGCAATGCCTCGATCGACGCTCCTCTTTTTCCTTTGCCCTTTGTCGGCACCTTTTGTTTAAGCAGGTTTTGAGATCGGCCGTTAGCGGGGTTACCCTTCCGGCTTGGCACAGGCAGGGTTATGGGCGCCATTGGTTATTCTTCAGGGCTCTTAGCCCCATTTGCATCTTGTCCGTAGTCGGACGCTCTGTCGTTTTCAAGGTGATTTGGATCTTTGTACCTTATATCTGTATTCTTGACTCATGGAGTCGCTTGTATATATATATCTGTTCTGTGGGCCCCATCGAGGACTGTTGTGTAATGTTATTGCCGTTTCCACCCGCACGAAAGTGCTGGTGAGCACCTTTGAATCGTTTCTATGCGGTTTGGCGAGTTTCGCTAAAACTTGCATAGGTCCGATCAGGGTGTTCTGATGGTATCGAGGCTTCGGATTGCGATACCTCACAAGTCCAGCCTGTAGGATAACCTAGCTAACGGCCGCAGTAGAGTGTCAAAACTATTTTTGCAAAATCGGTTGGATAGTTCTGGTTAGGTCTGATTTTT
Source organism: Avena longiglumis (assembly GCA_030063025.1). Taxonomy (NCBI): domain Eukaryota; kingdom Viridiplantae; phylum Streptophyta; class Magnoliopsida; order Poales; family Poaceae; genus Avena; species Avena longiglumis. The sequence goes on from CP125979.1 coordinate 97,355,985, forward strand.
ATTTCTTACCCCTCTGCTATTCTCCTCTTCCCTCTACGTGTTTTGAATCCGCTCTCTTCTCTCTCTTCGAGTCCAGGATTTCTCGTGGTTGGGTTCCGTCGTACCTTCAGGGTTTCGCTTCCTCTTCTGATAACGGTGTCCTACCACCCGGTGTTCGAGCTGCCTGAGGAATCCGTCTACGGTGCTACCATTCTTTGTTCCTTGTTTGTGCCTTCCGGTGTTTTCCGACGCGATGGTATCCTCTACGCCAGATCCGATGCAGAGTCTGCAGCCCTCCTTTGTTTCCGAGCCTCGCTTGTCGAGATCTTCAGTCTAATTCCGAGAATGGTTGCACTCTTTTCTACTGATTGTGCGGAGTAATAGTTTGGGTGCGTGATGGATTGGCCCCCATGCCGACTACCCCTTCTATTCGCTTTTTTACATGGAAGTGGATGAGAATGCATCGGTTCCCCTTTCCATCGAAGCTAGAGGTGGCTTTATTTGTTGATACCTCTACCTTCGACCTTTTGTTCCGGAGTATTCTCTTGACGTTCACGGACAACGACCTCTTGTTAGTGGTGTCGCGAAGATCTACACGATGCGCGAAGGACCAGATCGCCGACCTTCTTTCCGGTACCATGAGGCGGATCTCGAGGGCGAGATCCCTTGTTAGTGGTGTCGAATTGTGGCATCCCGCAAAACCACTACTAGAAAATCGCGTTGAATTTGTGCATTGCATCGTCATCATCATGCATTGTTTGCTTAAAACTATTTCGCAAAGCCTGTTTTGTTTTCTAAAACGCCCCATCTTTATTCAAACGCCAAACCCCGGGTGCTGCCGGATATTTTATTTGTCTAAAAACCACTTGCAAAAGTTATCGCAAATTAAATAAAATCTTTAATTATTTTAGTGGGGCAGTCGAATGGGCCGAATGGCCCGAACGACCACCCCAGGATTTTTGAAACGGTCCACCTAACCGTCCTTCTAAATCCTATAGCTACCAATCTACCTACCCAGCCCAGCCTCCACCTCACCCCACCCAATCCCCTAGTGACACCTCACCTCTCTCCCTCTTTCCCCCAATCCCAGCTTGCCACGTGGCCTTCCTCCTCTCTCCCTCTCCCTTCTCTCTCACCACCGGCCACACACAGAGCAACACAACCCACGCATGCACCCAATCCCGCAGCCCCTGTCCCACCCACGGGCCCTACCCTCCTTCTTCCCCCTCGCGCGCAGCCTCTCCCCCCCCCCCCCGAGCCCGCACCGCACCCGCCTGGCACCTGCCTCCCTTCCCCAACCTTCCACCGACGAGCTCCTCCCCACGCTCGTCACCGCCTTGCTCCCTGCCCTTCCCGCCTCCGGCGACCCTCACCTCGCCGCCGCCTTTTCCCAGACCACTGCTCCTCCACATGACCCGTCTCCCAGCTCCTCCTCCTAGCCTTCCCCGCGCCAGTCCCCGCTCCCCGCCGCCAAGTTCGAGCGCCGCCTCGGCCCCGAGCTCCCTCGTCGCCAGCTCCGCCAGCTCCGCCGCCTCCTCTCACGCAGCAGCGCTGCTGCCAGCCTCCCTGCCACCACGCCACCTGCCGTTTCTCTGCCGCTTCTGCGTCGCGCCAAGGCTGCGGCCCGTGGTGCCTCGGCTCCTCGGCGTCGCCTCTGCTGCCCCTCCCCCGTGTCGCCGCCACTGGCCGACGCCCGCGCCGCCTGCGGGATCCTCCTGCCCGCCAGCGCCTGAGCCACCTCCGCCCGCCTCCTTTGACCGCTTCCCACGCGCCTCCACCCCGCAGGAGCACGCCATCGTCGTCCTCCTGTCGCGAGCCGCCCCGGTTTTCCTCTCCAGCGCCGACGTCCTGCAGTCCCTCTCCCATCCGCCTGACGCAGCCCGCTCTCGGCCTCGTCCCGGCGAGTTCGCCGTCGTGCCTCCGTTCCTGCTTGCTCGCGCCTGCGGTGATGTGCTTGCACATGGATGCTTGAGTGAAGATGCCGGGATGAGGTGACCATGTGAAAATAAGCCCGGGGTCCGGCAACTGACGAAGCAACCGGACATCCCCTTCTTGTGCGCTAAGCCCTTATTCGGAACCCGAAGATAACGAGACCCGACGACGAACCAAGTCCGTCAACGACGAACAAGTAGAACCCCAAGGTCTTCCCCGACATCGAGGACGCCTACACGGAACGACAAGATCGCCACCCGACCCCGAACCCGAGTTCTTCGACGCGACGACAAGATCCCCTACATGGGAGCCCGGAAAACCCGTACCCGAAGGCCACGGATGCGACATGATCTTCTTCTAGGACGCCAAGGTTCGTCGAGAGTCCGGAACGCCAAGTACTTCCCTGGACGACAAGTTCTCCATCCCAGAACGGCAGGATCGACCGCAGAGAACACCAAGATCTTCCAGTACCGAGACCCGAGTCCGACACCGACAATCGAAACCGCTGAACCGACAAGACTGGCACCGACCCGGAAGAATCCGATGCGCCCCGACACCGACCCAAACCCTGCTTCCCGGATGCGACAAGATCGACCTCAGTTATCCGAGAACGTTTCCGCCTAGACCGTCGAACCCGAACCGAGGCGAACCGGACCCCAGAACCTCAAGATCGCCGAGACCCTCAATGTGTGAACCCTTCCGGAACCCTATTTTATAACATAATAACAACTTGTTGCATATTGAATTGTCATACTCGCATGCATATCTGTGGTTTGGGGGCCTTATGCCGATTCACCTCATAATTAAATATGGGGCTCATATGCGGGAAAATCCAGTCTCATATCGGCCTCATTTAAATTGGTGTAGTGAACCCGGTACTATCTTCTGCCATGTTATGACAACATTTAATTTGTGGGGTAGCTAAACAACATGAACCATTTAATTACTATCGGGACCCCGGTTCCACTTAATATTGCCTTATTGCATCGCACCTTTGCCATGTCATACATCATACCTGCATCATGCCGATCTTCTGCCGTTTTATTAAATATTGCATCCGGTGTTTCTTCTAGTGTTTTGCTTCTTCGCGGATAAGACCGTTGAGTTGATGTGAGCTTCGCCCCGATCTTCGGATGAACCTTTCGGCAATGTTTTCAGGCGAGCATCTCCCCCCTTTCTACCTATCTTACTTTTATAGTATTTACTTCCCTCCTGTTGATCTACTGCTATCTGTGTGCGTTACTCTAGTTTCCGTACCCGTGATATTCCCCGGCAGTATATTGCCTTGGACACATCCTATTACATGTTGTTTGGTAGATAGTTGGACTTATGCGTCGTAGTCGCTTGCTTTAGTCTTGCTATGTCGTCAAAGGCTACAGCTTGTTGATGTATTGCCGCATGTTCTTTGTTGGAGATGATCCTAGTTTTACTTATCGTTCACTTTAATTCATGTTTAACAACTAAAATTGAAGTAAGCAGAGGCATCGGTGGGTGATAGAAAATATTTGGTTTCGAACGCCCACTTGTGTCTGTAGGACCCAGTACTTGATACTGTTCCTTGCTTTATCGCGCTATCCACATCCGGGAGGTATATGGGACCCCCCCTGAGCCAGAGCTTGATTCAGTCGTATTTCTTGGGGCCACAAACTAGTTTGAGGTTTTATTTACGATCCTGTACTTATGCCATGCTACTTATGTATTTACGTTTGTGCGAGGAGCACACTGTACTGTTTAGGTAAGCGTAATGTTTTCATGGTATCGACAAGCCCAGCCACACTTTCGGGTTCCCGTCGTTTAGCCATTGTCGCAAACCTTGAGTCCGTCTCAAGCTTGCTTACCGTTGGTCTACTCAATGGGGTGGCCCTGAAATATTTCTGAATCTCGTGATTGTTCGATGTGAAAGCCTCGTGGGTTTTGATTTGGTTTTTCCGAGGTTGATCGGCGTGTTGCTATTGGTGCACCCGGGTAAAACTTTCTGAAAGCCGTGTCCGCGGATATGGACGACTTGGAGCACAGTATCTCGATCATAGACAAGCATAACTAAAGTTTATTGCTGTAAATTTGACTTTATAATGACTAGTAATCAGCTTCACTATAATGGAATGGCTAATTAATACTGCCCACAACTGCTTGTTTGGAGTGTCGCTTGCGACCATTGTACCTGACTAGTAAGTATTGCAACTACAACGGAATGGCTGAATAAAAGTACCAACAACTGCTGGGTTTTGGGTTATCTCATGATAATGCACCTGACTAGTAAGTGTTGCCACTATCACGGAATGGTTAACTAAAAGTGCCCACTGCTTATTTTATCAGGATGATTATCTATACTTGACTAGTAATTGTTGCACGATAACTGAATAAATAAAACTGCCAACTGTGTGAGTTCCTCGGTTGACTTCCTCGTTTGGTCTCGAGGGGGAAACACCAGGATGGGTTTGTTTGATGGTAGTATCAGGTTGGTTCCGCATAGGTCCTTCTTACCCCTCTCTGATTGCCGCCAGTTGTATCGAGTCTCTATAGGTTGTTTAGTGCCTGCTGCCGCTGCCGCTTCAGTCCACCATACCTATGTAGGCGAGGACCGCCGAATTCTAGCCTCGCCGTGTACTGGCCTCGATCGACGCTCCTCTTTTTCCTTTGCCCTTTGTCGGCACCCCTTTTGTTTAAGCAGGTTTTGAGATCGACGCCGTTAGCAGGGTTACCCTTCCGGCTTGGCCTGGGAAGGGTTATGGACGCCATTGGTTATTCTTCAGGGCTCTTAGCCCCATTTGCATCTTGTCCGTAGTCGGACGCTCTGTCGTTTTCAAGGTGATTTGGATCTTTGTACCTTATATCTGTATTCTTGACTCATGGAGTCGCTTGTATATATATCTGTTCAGTGGGCCCCATCGAGGACTGTTGTGTAATGTTATTACTTCGTTTTCCACCCGCACGAAAGTGCCTGGTGGGCACCTTTGAATCGTTTCTATGCGGGTTTGGCGAGTTTCGCTAAAACTTGCATAGGTCCGATTCTGAGGGTGTTACAACATGGCTAAGTACTTAGATTCTTCCATCTGCAGAGGTTGTGCACTTTCCCCACAAGACTTGATTTTCACCAAGACAAGACCTTTCAGAAGCCTTCCCTTAGACCAAATGGACGCGCTCCAACCTATCATCCCACTACCACCAACTGTCCAAATGGCTAAGTTATTGAAACCTATATGATCCAGGCAGAGCCCATATTGCCAAGTGGCTGCACTAGAAGCTTATTAACATATGGCATCTCAAATCCCTTTGTTCATGGGTGGCTTTCCACAAGTGAGATACACAAGGTAAACCATAGAAAATGGGCCTTGTGTAACCACTCAACATAACCCATTCTTTCCATTCCACCCAGGTGTTTCATTCACTTAGTTCTTTTATTAAGAAAAAACATAGTCCAAAGACTTAGAAATATTTATTCATAGCATGAATATATAACCACCCTTGGTTGCTACTATCTAGGCTAAGCATGGCATTGATAAGACTTAGAAATATTTCTAGCAATTCTACAACTACTAGGATTTCCCAAGCATAGCATATAGCTCAAAAATAACCATGCAAGACTAGTAAAATATTTCTAATGCATAGTTTAAAAACATAGGAATAAATCATGAAGCACCACTTGCCTTGGTAGTTTGGAGAGGAGCTACAATCCTCACAATCACAATCACTATTCGCACCAAAATCTACACATAAAATGATAGCACCAAATCGCATACAAAATAAATACAAGCAAAAATATATGGATGCATGCAATATGATATGTGATGATTTTCTATACTCAACAAGACAAGTGCATAGTACTGATTCATAAAAAAGTTCAAAACTTGCCAAACAACCTTTATTTGAACATTAAAACATTTCCCAAATATTTGTTATACATAAAATAGGACTACACATGTTTCTGTAAAAATAACCATTTTAACAAAAACAAAACATTAAACACATTGCATATATGGAAAGGGCTTTCTCTCCTGATTCCATTGATATAAAATTTGTCAAATTTGGACGTGGGAACCAAAAGTTATGATTTAAACAAATTCAAACATCTAATAGATCTAATTCCAAATTTTAAAACCAAACTCGCGCCACGCGGCGCCTTCTAACTGGCTGGTACCGCTACGCGCTGGATCGCGTCTGCGAGCCGTTGGATCTAACTAAACCGCGCGACTCTGATTAAAACATACCGCTTCGCTTATGATCTATCGTGTCCACTAGATCTAAATGGAACGACCCTAAGCAAAAGACCAACAAGTGGCGGTGGCGCTAGTGGCGGCGCAAGGCCTTCGACAGGGGGCGCGAACTAGGTCGCCCGGGGAGGTGGGAGGATGCTCACCAGAATCGCCGTGACGAGGAGAAGCTCGACGTATGCTCGGTTGGCGAAGGGGCGCTCGGAGTTATCGCGGATTGCTCGTCGGAGTAGTCCCTGGCGACAGTGGCTTCTGTTCGTCGACGTTGGCGATGCTCTAGGCCGCGCTAAGACGAGAGAAAGGTGCCGTTAGATGCACAGGACACTAGGGATCTCACGCGTATCAAACAGAGGGAGAGGGGAGGTTGGGACTTACGGGAAAAGGTCGCCGGAGTTCGAGCAGAGGGCGGCAGAGCTCAGTCGTTTACGTTGCCGAGGCTACAGACCATGCGCGAGCAAACGAAAAGCATGAGTAGGTGCGCACGGAGATGTAGAACAAGCCAGCATGAACCATAGGCAGAGGGGAGTGCGGTGCTCACGGTCGTCGGCGAACTTCGTGAGCAGCGAGGTTATGACGAGGAATTCTCGCACTGAGGGCCTGTGCTGCTTGGGATTTGGGGGAAAATGGAGAGGGGGCAGAGGGGGTTTAAGTAGCAAGGGCGTGTGCGAGATTTACTCAGGCATTGAACGGGAATTGACGCCGCGAATTTAAACAGGAAACGCCCGACGTAATTTGGGGATGAACTGGTCGCTGGGTGGAGACGACAGTTGTGTGGGCCGTGGTTGTCAGCGAGAGTAAAGGGGTGGGGATGGGTCCAGGCGGTCAGTGACTCAGTGGGTGCGGGTGCGAGTAAAGAAAAACGATTCGCGGGAGAGGCTGCTGGCTAGCTGGGTCGAGTTGGGCTGGGTTGGGCCAGATTGGCTTGCTGCTTATTTTTTTCCTCTTTATTCCTTTTCTTTTTATGATTGGTTTTCTATAATTGGTTTTCAAACTCCATTTCAATTCAGTTTGAATTCAAACCTTCTCTAGATTTTTGTACAGTGTACATTGCACTCAAATATGTGTCAAAAACTTCTGTTTACAAAAACATACTTGGGTCATTTGGAAAATAAAATAAAACCAAGACTTTATGAGATATAATAATAGGCATAAACTTTGTTTTATTTCATACTTTGTTTTGAAACTTTGTTCAAGCTTTTGAAATCACTTAAGTTTGAACTCAAAACATTACTGAATGAATATTAGTACCTTTCTCATTAGCATGTAGCACAAAGTCTAGAGTATTCTTACATAAAATAATGAGCAATATATGCTCCTATTTTTTAAATGATTTTGAAATGAAACCCTAAATGATCATGGATGCAAGGATGATATGCATTAGTTTTGAAACATGATTTTAGGGATGTTACATCCAGCTAGCACCGCTGCTGGCCCCATGGTGGGCGCCAACTGTCGTGGTGGTGGCACGGAAGATGCCATGGGTAGGCTAAAGTATGGGGCCAATGGATGCCAGAGGGATCCGGGGAGGGAAGATGTAGCATCCCAATTGTCTAACAATTGCAATGCTACTAGCCTAGTCTATATAAATGCTACTTCCTATATATAATTGTTGCATCATAATTATATCATGCTCATGTCATCATGCCACCTTGCATTTGAGCATCATATAAAACCCTTTTCATTTTGGATCTCCTCTCATATGCATCATTAATTGTATTTGCCTCTTGATATTGTATTTGGTTATTGGTATATTGTTTAAATGCCCAAGTTGAGTTGGGCGCATATCTTTTATTCCACTCCACTACCCTTTCTTTCACCACCTTACAATTCCACCATCCCATTATTCATGAGCTTGTAATTATTTTTCTTTTGGTATTTAATCTAGCTCATGGGAGATAGGGTGGGTCCAATTCTACAAATCCTTTTGCTTGGCCTTATTCCACTTTTGGAAATGCATAAGAATAATGCCATGTTAATAATATTGTTTTCACAAGAATTTAATCATGACAATTATCATTTTTGCATGGGCCATGCAAGAGTATTCCTCACCTTTAACCATTTGTTTTTCTTGGGTTTAGTGATCCATTCTTTGTGGGATCATCTGCATATCTCTCCACCATCTCCATAATCTCATCTACACCAATTGTTCCTTTCCTTTCCTTATGCAAATGAGGCCTCTTCCCTTAATTCTTTTCCTTCTCTTTTCCTTGATTACTTTTTCACCTCATCTTAACCTAGATCCAAGCCCTCCCCTCACTCCATAGCTATCTCTGTTCTATATCAAAATTTTGCAAAAAGCTTCCAAAAAGAGGTATTTCTTAGGTTTGTTTAAACCTGCAACAAAACAAAACAAATCAAAACAGTTTTTGTTAAAATAAAAAGAGTTAAAGAGAGGAAAAACCTTACCTGCAGCCCAGTAGCAGTACCAGAGCAGCAGCCCACCGACGTAGCCTTCCCCTGTCGTGGCCCATCTCCGGGCCCACTTCCCACCCGCCTTTTTCCAGCCCGCTTCAGCCTCGCCGCTGTTCCTCTTCCCTCCGTCCGACGCTTTCGCCTCCTCTCTCTCTCGCCTGACGGAGGAGCAGGTTGCCTCTCCATTATCATCCGCGTCGGCACGCCGAGCACGTGATCCGCCGATTTATCCTCGCCAGGCTGCGAACCCTAGCCGTCCTCGTTCTCCTTCCTTCTCCACCGAGCCGCGCACAGACCGAAGGCGCTGACGACGTTGCCGCCCGCCGGAGACCGAGCACTCGCCGGGGTGCTTCGCCGTGGACCGTGGAGTTGATCCTGCCGCTGGGAGACGCCAAGCAGGCCCGGAGCCTCTCCCTCGACAGAGAGCCGCCAACACCACCGCTACGACCTCACCGTCCCCGTCGCTCCGACCACCTCCTGCCTCGATTCCGGTGGAAGTCGATCGAGGTGAGCTCCCCCCCGACCCTCTTCCGTTTTACCCCTTCTGCGTGTCTAGCGCCGCCCGTTTGTGACCCCGCCGGTGAGCCACCCCGCCGATGCGCAGACCCAGCCTAGCGCTCCCCCTCTGTTCCCCGGCGTGCCCCGTCCAGCACAGCCGCCGCCGCCTACCTTCCTAAACGAGATCGGTAGCCGTAATCTTCCTCTGTGTTTTTCCGTTTTGTCAGCCAGAGCTATCCCGCCGCGAAGGCGACGCCATCCTCGCCGGAAGATCTCGCCGATGCGTCATCGAGATTCGAGAAACGGCGCGATTTGATCGAGCTTCATGAGCGTTTGCAAAAGAACGCGCTTTGGTCGATAACGCCAGTCCCTAGCAGTGCCTTTGTCACCGCCTGACTTTTGGCGAAAAACCCCCAAGATCGAGGCCCTCACCGCACTCCTTCCCAAGGCCTTGGTTCACCGTGCCTCGCTGTCACGTGGGACTGCTTCACCATCGGCCCGCATGTCGGCACTGGTCAAGCAGAGTGAAGTTCAGATTGCGTGGCCCCGATCATGATGGCCACCGTCGATGACCGTGGCTAGTTTTGCTGAGTAACAAAAGTTTCTCCTGTTGCATTTTAATTAAACCTTTTTCAAATTAATTTAAATTCAAATTCAAATCTGTTTTTAATTAACTTTTGAAATATAATTCCAAATTAAACATATGATATATGTTTTGAAATCAGAAAAATGTGAGGAATTCAAATATGGCCTTCAAAATATATTTTGGACACTTTAATTTTCAAGTTGATTAAAATTACAACAAATGCCCTTTTCCTTAATAAATTAATAACTTTTGTTATATAACTCCAAATTTGACAAATGATATGTCTAAATCGATCAGCTCGACGAGACCTTTCTGTTTATGCTTTCCATGTTCTGAATTGCAGCATGCATCATATAAATATAAAGTATACATCAACTTATTCGAGAATAAAATATGACCAAAACTCAATAAAATGTTTATTTCTTGTATTCTACACCTCACCCATGCCATGCTACTCTATTGCCATGCAAATTGTGCATCATTCATCATGGCATGATTGTTTGCTTGTCGCATTTTATTCTGATGCTTGTGCACTTTATTTATGTTGGCCCTTGCTTGTTTGGTTCTTCTTCGAATAGACGCTGAGCAGGGGATATATCAAGAAAACCAGGAGCACTACCCAGATCCTTCTCTCGCTTCAACTGAGCTGCCAGGCAAGCACTACCACATGCTTGCATACATACAGTACCTATTGCCTCTATCTTATTCTTGCATCATCGAGTCGCGATTGCATTAAACTGAATCCCAAGTAATGCATAGCCTTTACTTTTAAACCCCACCGAAGCTTATTCCTCCATCCCATGAGCCATTACTACATGAGTTGTTTGAGCCATGCGAGTCGTGGAACAGCATGTGTAGGGTATGTGAGTGTCTGATGGATAACGAGGTACCTATACAACTTAACCTGAGTAGTAATGGGATAACTAATGAAAGTGGCACCGGTGAGCAATATCTGCTATTTGGTTTTTCATGCTCACTTGTGTCCCGTAGGACCCCGAGTACTTGATTCCTGTTCCTCGAATATTCGCGCTATCCACATCCGGGAGGCTTATGGGACCCCCTGAGCCAGAGCTTGATTCATTCTTATTTCTTGGGGCCACAAACTAGTTTGAGGTTTTATTTACTATCCTGTACTTATGCCATGCTTTACTGCTTTATTTAAAATTGTGCAGTCTGCACTGTCTGCTTAGGATCGGGACACGATTTCACGGTATCGACAAGCCCAGTCACACTTTCGGGTTCCCGGTCGTTCTGACCGTCCACCCAAACCTTGAGTCCGTCTCGAGCCGGCCAGCCGTTGGGTATACTTAATGGGTGGCCCCGAAATATTTCTGAATCTTGTGATTGCTTTGTCGTGAAAGCCTCGTTGGGTTTTGATTTGGTTTTTCCGAGGTTTATCGAGTGTGTGTTGCTATTTGTGCACCCTCAGGTAAAACTTTCTGAAAGCCGTGTCCACGGTTATGGACGACTTGGAGCACAGTTTCTCGATCATAGACAAGTATAACTAAAGTACCGCCTTTAATTTGACTAAGTAACTGACTAGTAAATAGTGCAACACTCATGGAATGGATAATAAAACTGCCAACGGATGGGGGTTGTTCGTCCGCTTCCTCGTTGGTAAGCGAGGAGGAGGATGGATCTGTTAATATTACCGTTATAACTGTTGTCATTAATTCACGGACATCCGTCTATCTTTGGTTAGGCGGATGGTTAGCGAGTATCTATAGAACTGTTAGGTATTATCTTTTGCTGCAATTGCGTCACCCCAGGTTGTGTCCCCTTTAGAGGCATAAAGACTTGCTGAGTACCCCTAGGGTCTCACACGATAAATTATTTGATTCAGATGAACAGGTACACTCACGAGATGGATACTGGGTGGAGGAGACGGACGATGTGGGCAACGATCATTCGGTGTAGAGATTCCGGGAACGGGGATCCGTGAGATCTGTGGGCGGGATGTGTTTATTATGGGGCATCTTATGACGATTTGCTTCTTATCCGTACTCGGATCTTGTTTGCCGCTTCCGCCTGATACTCTGATGTTTGATCTATGAGGAGATATCCTAAACTATTATATCTATCTAGGACATTTGGATCTTGCCGTATGGCGTTGCAATATTTCTATTTCTTTTAGATGGAATGGCTCTGAGGACTGTTGTATGGTGGCTTGCATACATACTCATTTGTGTATGTAGTTGATCCCTTCGCCTGCCGATTACGCCGCCCGTTCTTATCTCGATGTTTGGAAATGGTTAGGACGGCCGAAAGGTCTACCTGTGAGTGGAATTTGGGCCCCACCGTACTATTTTAACCATTTCCGCTCATCCAGGCTTGTAACTAGGAGCGTAATTCACCGAGGTAGTTACAATTGGTATCACAGCCATCCCGCCCTTCAGGGTCTCAGCCAAATGGTCATTGTCAGTCTAGTAAATATTTTTGGTAGCTATGTATACTAGGGAAAAACAAAACTTGAGAGTAGGACTGCTTCCACTTTTCTTCTTACCCAACCACCACCCTTTTCTTGTAAGGAAGTGTAACGTTTTCAATCATCTCCTTAAAATTCAAACTAGGATTCACGTGTTCTGGGTTTCCGTAGTACCATAGGTTGTGTGTGTGTGTAATTCCTTGTCTATCTGTTGCATCCAAGTTGTTATCACAATCGGCCTTTTGGTTATCAACTGTTGGTACATTCCATACCGACAGGCTTTTGCAAACCGACGCGATCTATCTGATTCGTTGTATACCGCCGCGATCTGCCTTACTCTTTGTTATCCGACGTTATCTTGTTTGGGGTGTTCGTTTCCGTAGTTACTAATCTTTAGGTTCATCGTGAGAAGAAGGTATTGGGATATGTTTTCTACTTAATCATGTACGGAGTAATGATTTGAGTGCGGGATGGAGTCGCGACCATACCACTACTTTTATCATTCGCTCTTGTATATTGATTTGGTAGAGTCACTATATATTGATTTGGTAGAGTCACTAATCTTGACTCGTTAAGTGATTTTGCGCATCTATTGGTATTTTAATGCCGAAATTTGCGAAAAAAATTTCTTTGATAGTTGTGTACCACACTCCTTTTCAGTCGTGTGCGATATGCTTAATATCTTCTAGGTTCTTTGAACTTTGCTGATATTTTAATATCATCTTAGTAAATTGTATCCTTTAATATTGGTTAATTCCATCTTGGTACTATTTTGGATTATTATTATTCTCCATTATAGTACTGACTTGTGTTTTATATCAATCACAGGATGGCACCACCACGCCGTTCTGATGAGGACATAAAACCTGAACTGGGGGCCGCGTTGTCGAGCATCGCTAATGCCTTGGCAGCAATGCAGCAGAACCAACAGCGTTTTGAAGAAAGTGTCGGGAGGAATGAGTTTGCTCCGCTACCTCCACCTCCCAAGCGAGGAGACATCAAAAGCTTTCTGAAGTTCAACCCACACCAATTTGATGTATCCGATCAACCACTTGATGCTGATGATTGGTTGCGTGAGATGTCAAGGTTACTGGCAACTGCTGATGTTCCTGAGCAAGAATGGGTAAAATGTGCTACTCACCTTCTGAAGGGAGATGCAACTCTCTGGTGGGAGAATTACCTTAAGGCAAACTGCACTGGTTTTCAGCCTACTTGGGAACAGTTCACTGGAGCCTTAAAAGAGCAGTACCTGTCAGAAATTGTCATGGAGAGGATGAAGGAAGTGTTTCTCAACCTCAAGCAGGGCAATGATAATGTCAATACCTACATCAGGAACTTCATGAACCTTTCTCGTTATGGTGGCGATGAGATCTCTGATGACAAGAAGAAGCAAAAGAGGTTCCGGCAAGGGCTCAATGCATCGATTAAATATGCAATCACACATGCAAGGCCGGCGTCTTTTCTGGAACTTCAGCATACAGCTCTGCAGGAAGAAGCAAGTAGGCAAGTGTTTGAGGAGTCAAAGAAACACAACCGTGATGCAGCAAGCTCTTCAGCTATGTCAACTCCTTCTAAGCGTCGTGTCTGGGTTCCTAACACCCCACCGTCGCTCCCGGCTCCACCAAGACCTTCAAGCTATGCGGCAAGGCCACCAAACTTCCTCACTGCTGCTCCCAGGGGGTACAACCACCACTAACCTGGAGCGCCTGGCGGAGTCCCTGGCTACGTTGCTCCACGTCCACCTGGTGCTTGTTACATTTGTGGAGACACTGGGCATCAAAACTGGAACTGTCCGATGAAAAACAAAGCTCTTCCTCCACCACCTCCAAGATCTGCGGCAAGCTCTCCTATGGTTCGTGCACCACCACCTCGGGCTCTCAACATCAACACCAAGCCCGGGTCTACTGTTGCTCGTGCCAACAGTGTCAACGCCGCTCAAGCTGAGCATGCACCTCGAGTTGTGATGGGTATGCTTTCTGTTAACTCAGTCCCTGCACGAGTTTTGTTTGATTCTGGTGCATCGCATTCGTTTGTTTCTCACAAGTTTGCAAATTAAAATGAGTTAGCTATGGTTCCTCTCCTTAAGCGGTTGATGGTCCTATCTCCTGGTTCAAACATGAGGGCTGCTCATATCAGCCATGGCAATCAAATTGAGATTGGTGGCTCTTCGTTCTCGGCGTCCTTAATTGTTCTGGGCAATTCTGACATTGATGTCATCTTGGGCATGGATTGGTTGATAGCAAATGCAGCTGTGATTGATTGTGCTGAACGCTCGGTTTCTCTGAAGATTCCTGAAGGTCATATAGTCTATTCTCCAAGTCTGACTCCTGCTATCCAGCTTTTCTCTTTGGCAGCTCTGAATGATGATGCTATGGAAGCTATTTAGAGTGTTCCGGTGGTCTGTGAGTTCCCCAAATGTCTTCCCTGAAGAGTTGCCGGGTATGCCTCCGGATCGTGAGGTTGAGCTTGTAATTGAGCTTGAACCTGGAACGGCTCCTATCTCCAAGCGGCCTTATAAAATGGGTCCTGCTGAGTTGGCTGAACTCAAATGTCAGCTTGATGAACAAGATAAGTTGGGTTTCATTCAACACAGTACTTCTTCTTGGGGTAGCCCAACAATCTTTGTGAAGAAGCGGGACAGGACTGATAGACTTTGTGTTGACTATCGGGCTCTCAATGCTAAAACCATCAAGAATAAATATCCCCTTCCGCGGATTAATGATATCTTCGATCAGCTAGCTGGAGCTGTGGTATTCTCTAAGCTTGACTTGAGAAGTGGTTATCATCAAATCAAGATTCGCAAGGAAGATGTTCCTAAAACAGCTTTCACCACCCGTTATGGCCTGTATGAGTACACGGTCATGTCTTTCGGTCTCACCAACGCACCTGCCACCTTCTCGAGGCTCATGAACTCGGTTTTCATGGAGTATCTTGATAAGTTCGTTGTGGTCTATCTGGATGACATCCTAGTCTATTCTAAGTCAAAGGAAGAACATGAAGAACACCTTGATTGTGTCCTAAACAAGCTTCGTGGAGAACCGCTTGTATGCAAAGTTCTCCAAGTGTGAGTTTTGGCTGCCTCAAGTAACCTATCTTGGTCACGTCATCTCTCGCCAAGGGCATTGCAACCCGAAACTGTGAAGACAATTGTTGAATGGCTTCCTCCTAAATGTCAAAGAAGTGCGGAGCTTCCTTGGTTTGGCTAGTTATTGCCGCTGCTCGTTGAACTTTTCGAAGATAGCGAAGCCTCTTACCGATCTCCTCAAGAAAGGCAAGAAATACCTTTGGACTCCTGCATGTCAAACAAGCTTTGAGACACTCAAAGAGAAGCTCACTTCCACACCAGTCTTGGTTCCTCCGGATACATCTAAGCCTTTCCAGATTTTCTGTGACGCCTCTTTGCAAGGATTGGGTGCGGTCCTTATGCAAGAAAAACAAGTTGTTGCTTATGCCTCTCGATAGTTGAAGATGCATGAGATCAACTATCCTACACATGACCTCGAACTCGCAGCAGTTGTGTTTGCTTTGAAATTATGGAGGCATTACTTGCTGGCCAACTGTTGTGAAATCTTTTCTGATCACAAGAGTCTGAAGTATATCTTCACTCAGCCTGATCTCAACCTTCGATAGAGGAGGTGGATTGAAGCAATCAATGACTTCGATTTGACCATCAACTACACTCCGGGCAAAGCTAATGTCATGGCCGATGCTCTCAGCCACAAAGCTTATGTCAGCAACCTCATGATGGAAGAACAACAGCCTCTCTTGTGCGAGGAATTCCGTCAGCTCAACCTTGAAATTGTGGATCAAGGGTATCTTCTGAACCTTCTGGCAACCCCTCTCTTGGAAGAAAAGGTTCGCTCCTTTCAGCTTGGTGATCCGCACCAGAAAGATCATCTCCAAACTTCAGCTTTCGAAGTATGAGTCCTTCCACGTCGATGATCAAGGCACGCTTTTCTTTGAACACCGGATGTTTGTTCCGAACTACCCGGGTTTGAGAGAGCAAGTTCTCAAGGAGGCGCACGATTCTGTTCTTTCTATCCACCCTGGCAGCACGAAGATGTACATGGACTTGAAAACACAATATTGGTGGCCGGGTTTGAAACGATATTGTGCCAAGTATGTCTCGGAGTGTGATGTCTGCCGCAGAGTTAAATCTGTCCATCAGAAACCTTCCGGTCTTCTACAGCCATTGAAACCCCCGGAATGGAAATGGGAGAAGGTAGAGATGGACTTCATCACTGGTTTTCCAAGGTCGCAAAAGGGAAACAATGCAATCTTTGTTGTCATTGACAGGCTTTCTAAAGTGGCGCACTTCTTTCCCGTCAAGGAAACAATTTCTGCAATTCAGTTGGCTGAGCTCTATATCAACAGAATTGTCTCTCTGTATGGGGTTCCGCTTGAGATCGATTGCACCGGGAGCACCTTCACTTCCAAGTTCGGGAAAGTTTCCAAAATGCTTTGGGAACAAAGTTGAACTTCAAAGACTTACCACCCTCACCGCAAGGACAAGTTGAAAGGATCAATCGATCGGAGGATATGCTCCGTGCTTGCGTCATCTCTTTTGGCATGAAGTGGGAAGAATGTCTTCCTTATGCTGAATTCTCTTACAACAATAGCTTCCAGAAAAGTCTAAAGATGGCACCATTTGAGGCTCTCTATGGTCGCAAGTGCAGAACTCCGATTGGTTGGTCGTGCGGAGAAAGAATATTGTTTGGCCCGACATTGTAACTCAAGCGGAGGAGAAGGTGCACATCATTCTTGAAAATCTGAAGATTGCTCAAAGTCGCTGTAAGAGCAATTATGACAGAAGCACACGGACATGGAGTATGTCCTGGTGATCTCGTTTACCTTCGTGTCACTCCCATGACAGCACGCACTGCTTTGGTATCAAAGGAAAGCTGGATCCTAGATACATCGGTCCTTTCAAAATTCGTGGAAGAAGAGGAGAAGTTGCTTATGCTCTTGAGCTCCCGGAAAAACTCAAGGTCCATGATGTTTTCCACATCTCTCAACTCAAGAAGTGCTTCAAGGATCCCGGCAGGACCGTGGACCATGAGCTTATCAATCTCCAAGAAGACCTGTCTTATCAAGAACACCCCACAAAAATCCTTGAAGTCGCAGAAAGAAGGACTCGCAACAAGTCCATCAAGTTCTGCAAGGTGCAGTGGTCGCACCATTCTGTTGATGAAGCCACTTGGGAACGTGAAGATGAGCTCCGTGCCAACTATCCTACCCTCCTTGAGTCTTCTTCTTCATCCTAGAATCTCAGGGCGAGATTCCTGTTTAGTGGGGGAGAGTTGTAGCATCCCAATTGTCTAACAATTGCAATGCTACTAGCCTAGTCTATATAAATGCTACTTCCTATATATAATTGTTGCATCATAATTATATCATGCTCATGTCATCATGCCACCTTGCATTTGAGCATCATATAAAACCCTTTTCATTTTGGATCTCCTCTCATATGCATCATTAATTGTATTTGCCTCTTGATATTGTATTTGGTTATTGATATATTGTTTAAATGCCCAAGTTGAGTTGGGGGCATATCTTTTATTCCACTCCACTACCCTTTCTTTCACCACCTTACAATTCCACCATCCCATTATCCATGAGCTTGTAATTATTTTTCTTTTGGTATTTAATCTAGCTCATGGGAGATAGGGTGGGTCCAATTCTACAAATCCTTTTGCTTGGCCTTATTCCACTTTTGGAAATGCATAAGAATAATGCCATGTTAATAATATTGTTTTCACAAGAATTTAATCATGACAATTATCATTTTTGCATGGGCCATGCAAGAGTATTCCTCACCTTTAACCATTTGTTTTTCTTGGGTTTAGTGATCCATTCTTTGTGGGATCATATGCATATCTCTCCACCATCTCCATAATCTCATCTACACCAATTGTTCCTTTCCTTTCCTTATGCAAATGAGGCCTCTTCCCTTAATTCTTTTCCTTCTCTTTTCCTTGATTACTTTTTCACCTCATCTTAACCTAGATCCAAGCCCTCCCCTCACTCCATAGCTATCTCTGTTCTATATCAAAATTTTGCAAAAAGCTTCCAAAAAGAGGTATTTCTTAGGTTTGTTTAAACCTGCAACAAAACAAAACAAATCAAAACAGTTTTTGTTAAAATAAAAGAGTTAAAGAGAGCAAAACCCTTCACTGCAGCCCAGTAGCAGTACCAGAGCAGCAGCCCACCGACGTAGCCTTCCCTGCGGCCCATCTCGGCCCACTTCCCGCCCGGCCTTTTCCAGCCTGCTCAGCCCCGTCGCCTCGCTCTGTTCCTCTTCCCCTCCGTCTGACGCCGTTTCGCCCTCCTCTCTCCTCTGCTCTGACGGAGAGGAGCAGGTGGCCGTCTCCCCCGCCGTCATCCGCGTCAGCAGGCACGCCGAGCACGTGATCCGCCCCGCTTTATCCCCTCGCGTTGTGCTGCGAACCCTAGCTGCCATCCTCGTTCTCCCTTCCCCTTCTCCACCGAGCCGCGCCGCCGCCAGACCGAGCGCCGCGACGACGTTGCCGCCCGCCGGAGACCGAGCACTCGCCGGGGTGCTTCGCCGTGGACCGTGGAGTCGATCTCGCCATTGAGACGCCAAGCACGCCCGAGCCTCCCTCGACAGAGCCAACACCACCGCTACGACCTCACCGTCCCGCCGACCACCTCCTGCCTCGATTCCGGTGGAAATCGATCGAGGTGAGCTCCCCCCCGACCCTCTTCCGTTTTACCCCTTCTGCGTGTCTAGCGCCGCCCGTTTGTGACCCGCGTGAAGCCGCCTCACGCCAGACTCCAGCCTAGCTCCCCGGCGTGCCCGTTCGGCCCAAAGATAGCCCGCCATGACCTTCCTAATCGAGATCGGTAGCCGTAATCTTCCTCTGTGTTTTTCCGTTTTGTCAGCCAGAGCTATCCCGCCGCGAAGGCGACGCCACCCTCGCCAGAAGATGTCGCCGCCACTGCCATCGATTCAGAACAGCGGCCATGATCGAGCTTCAGAGCTTGGCGTTTTGCAAAAAGAAGCCCACGCTTTGGTCGATCACGCCCAGGTCCCTAGCAGCCCAGTGCCCCCACCTGTCAGCCGCCCGACTTTTGGCAGAAAAACCCCCAGCATCCCAGGCCCTCACCCCGCACTCCTTCCCCGCTACGCGTCGTGGTTCACCCGTGCCCCCTCGCTGTCACGTGGGACCTGCTTCACCATCGGGCCCGCATGTCGTGCTGGCTAAGCTAAGCGTGTCAGATTGCCACATGTGGCCCGATCATGATGGCCACCCGTCAGTGATCGTGGCTAGTTTTGCCTGAGTAACAAAAGTTTCTCCTGTTGTCTGTTTTAATTAAACCTTTTTCAAATTAATTTAAATTCAAATTCAAATCTGTTTTTAATTAACTTTTGAAATATAATTCCAAATTAAACATATGATATATGTTTTGAAATCAGAAAAATGTGAGGAATTCAAATATGGCCTTCAAAATATATTTTGGACACTTTAATTTTCAGGTTGATTAAAATTACAACAAATGCCCTTTTTCCTTAATAAATTAATAACTTTTGTTATATAACTCCAAATTTGACAAATGATATGTCTAAATCGATCAGCTCGACGAGACCTTTCTGTTTATGCTTTCCATGTTCTGAATTGCAGCATGCATCATATAAATATAAAGTATACATCAACTTATTCGAGAATAAAATATGACCAAAACTCAATAAAATGTTTATTTCTTGTATTCTACACCTCACCCATGCCATGCTACTCTATTGCCATGCAAATTGTGCATCATTCATCATGGCATGATTGTTTGCTTGTCGCATTTTATTCTTATGCTTGTGCACTTTATTTATGTTGGCCCTTGCTTGTTTGGTTCTTCTTCGAATAGACGCTGAGCAGGGGATATATCAAGAAAACCAGGAGCACTACCCAGATCCTTCTCTCGCTTCAACTGAGCTGCCATGCAAGCACTACCACATGCTTGCATACATACAGTACCTATTGCCTCTATCTTATTCTTGCATCATCGAGTCGCGATTGCATTAAACTGAATCCCAAGTAATGCATAGCCTTTACTTTTAAACCCCACCGAAGCTTATTCCTCCATCCCATGAGCCATTACTACATGAGTTGTTTGAGCCATGCGAGTCGTAGAACAGCATGTGTAGGGTATGTGAGTGTCTGATGGATAACGAGGTACCTATACAACTTAACCTGAGTAGTAATGGGATAACTAATGAAAGTGGCACCGGTGAGCAATATCTGCTATTTGGTTTTTCATGCTCACTTGTGTCCTGTGGACCCCGAGTACTTGATTCCTGTTCCTCGAATATTCGCTATCCACATCCGGAGGCTTATGGGACCCCGAGCGAGCTTGATTCATTCTTATTTCTTGGGGCCACAAACTAGTTTGAGGTTTTATTTACTATCCTGTACTTATGTCATGCTTTATCGCTTTATTTAAAATTGTGCGAGTCTCGCACTGTCTTTAGGATCGGGACACGATTTCACTGATCGACAAGCCCATCCACTTCGGGTTCCCGATCGTTTGACCGTCACCCAAACCTTGAGTCCGTCTCGAGCCGCCACTTGCTATGGTATACTTAATGGGTGGCCCCAAATATTTCTGAATCTTGTGATTGCTTTGTCGTGAAAGCCTCGTTGGGTTTTGATTTGGTTTTTCCGAGGTTGGTCGAGTGTGTGTTGCTATTTGTGCACCCCTGCAGGGTAAAACTTTCTGAAAGCCGTGTCCACGGTTATGGACGACTTGGAGCACAGTTTCTCGATCATAGACAAGCATAACTAAAGTACCGATTTTAATTTGACTAAGTAATCGACTAGTAAATAGTGCAACACTCATGGAATGGATAATAAACCGCCAACGGATGGGGGTTGTTCGTCCGCTTCCTCGTTGGTAGGAGGAGGATGGATCATTAATATTACCGTTATAACTGTTGTCACTAATTCACGGACATCCGCTCATCTTTGGTTAGGCG
This sequence comes from Avena longiglumis, assembly GCA_030063025.1. Lineage (NCBI taxonomy): Eukaryota > Viridiplantae > Streptophyta > Magnoliopsida > Poales > Poaceae > Avena > Avena longiglumis. The sequence continues at coordinate 97,377,014 of CP125979.1, forward strand.
GATGGTTAGCAGTATCTATAGAACTGTTAGGTATTATCTTTTGCTGCAACTGCGTCACCCTGGTTGTGTCCCCTTTAGAGGCATAAAGACTTGCCGAGTACCCTAGGGTCTCCACGATAAATTATTTGATTCAGATGAACAGTACACTCACGAGATGGATCTTTGGGTGGAGGAGACGATGTGGGCAACGATCATTCGGTAGAGATTCCGGAACGGGATCCGTGAGATCCGTATGGATGTGTTTATTATGGGGCATCTTATGCCGATTTGCTTCTTATCCGTACTCGGATCTAGTTTGCCGCTCACCTTGATACTCTGATGTTTGATGTATGAGGAGATATCCTAAACTATTATATCTATCTAGGACATTTGGATCTTGCCGTATGGCGTTGCAATATTTCTATTTCTTTTAGATGGAATGACTCTGAGGACTGTTGTATGGTGGCTTGCATACATACTCATTTGTGTATGTAGTTGATCCCTTCGCTGCCGACACCGCCCGTTCTTGTCCCGATGTTTGGAAATGGTTAGGACGGCCGAAAGGTCTACCTGTGAGTGGCATTTGGGCCCCACCGTACTATTTTAACCATTTCCGCTCATCCAGGCTTGTAACGAGGAGCGTAATTCACCGAGGTAGTTACAGAAGATGTAGTGATTTCTACACTCAAATGACTAACATGTAGATCTTTATTTCTCCTCTTAAGGACTACAAGTGCTCCTTGAGCTGTTTGCAGGAAGAAGAGAACTACTACACGAGCCTTACGGTGTAGAATGAATCGATCCCCTTCTCAGGAGCCAGCGTCCCCCTTATAAAGAGGTGCATTGGTTCCTTCTAGGGCTGACGTGGAATATGCTTGTCCCAATATGGTAACTCGGTGGCCTCCTTTCCGTGTCCCCCTCCTATCGGCGGCAATGTTCCAGAGAGCTTCACATGTGCGCCTCGGGCTCCCTGACTGTCACCTCCATGACCTTCTGCTGCTCTGCTCCTTGTCCTTTGTGCTTGGCCCTGTTCAGATTCCTCCTAGCCAGTGACTAGGGTTTGACTATAGGCACCTCCTTCTCCTGCAAGCTTCGTGTTACTCGGTCTTGTCTCGCGTAACTCGGCTCGGCCTTCACCTGCATTCAAGTTAGTCAGACTCGCTCGACCGACTTAACTCATATGTCGGCCGGATAAGGTGCTACTCCCTCTGTAGTTGTCATGGCCTTGCTTATCTCGGCCGACTCTTACATGACTCGGTTGATACAAACAGTAACTCGGCCCATGACAAGGGAGACTCCTTTCGTCTTTCCCCTGTCTTGACCCTATCCGGGGTCACCCCCCAACAGTCTCTTTACACTACCCCTGGATTAATGTAATTCTGATGTATACCAATATTGGTTGAATCACGAGTTGGTGCTAACAGTGATATGTGATACTAGATTGATCTTGTGCTAGTAATTCTTGTGACCTCTATAAACATTTGCTGCTATATTCCTAAACTGGTTGTTATTTGATTTTGTTATACTGCAAGTAATGTGGATACAAATTCAGTTCTCTGAATTTTGGATATTGACTTCCTGTGGTACTAGCAATGTAAGATTGCTAGAGGATTCTTTATACTGAAGCTAATTGTGAAAGTAATTTATGTTATCTTGATACGGTGTTGCCACTAAATGGTACTGTCCATTTGACAGTTCATTAATCTTACTAAATGATCCCTAGGTACTTTTCCTTAGGAAAATGATTTGATGGAGTGATTTTTAGATAAGTAGGGTTGCAAGAAGTACAATAACTTTTGGATTCAAATGAATTCATATGACATTTATGAGTGCAAATGATTTATCTGAACCTTTGGTTCAATGAGAATCTTGTGCAAATTTACCTATTTTTGCATACATAATGAACAAGTGAGTTAAGGGTATAAATTTTGTACTGTGTACTGATGGTTTAAAAGAACATGGTTGATTAAATCTAGCTTAGTAACTCATGTGTCACTAGCTAGATATTATGGCAAGCTATGTGGTACTTCCATGGAAGATGCACATATACCATCTTGTCTAGCTAGCTTGTGTGCTACAGATGACTAGCTAGATTAATTGCTATGATTCTTTTTAAGATCAAATGATGATACACACTCACCAATTAACTTGACTTGATATATGAGTAATTACTATGTGTGTATAAACATATATAGGACAGATCCATGTTGATATGGACCAGTTATGCTTAGTAAAATGGTTTGACATATGTGTGCTGCCCACATGGCAGTAAGCTTTACTTGGAATAACTTCTAGTGGTTTTACCCTAGAAAAATGGTTTATTTTACTTAGTACATGATGAGATTGATTCTCTGAGCTGTTTCTATGATGGTTGCCATGGTGGTGCCTACATTGGGAGTATGCACAATGGTAGATCTTGCTTGCATGATCTGCTACTATGGGTGTTACTGATGGTTAGATCTGTCCCTGGCCAGTGATGTAAAGATTGAGGTTGTGAACACATGTTAGCCTATGTATGTGCTTCCTGTATTGTAGGACAATAACAGTAATGATCTTGTGGCAAATGATTTGGACAATTCGATTAACTATATAGCCTCTAAATGAATAATTTGTTGCTGTATAGTTCTCTCCTTTTGTTCTAGTGCTATTCATCAAATCTTGATTATTTGCACTAAGAAAAATATGATGCCAAGAACCCTCTTGCCAATGATGCACACATGCTGAGACCCTAATGTAAAGTAGAACAGATGCTATTATTAGGCTTTTTATTACTCTATGATGAACATACACAGCATCCCTATGTAGATCTGAGAGAACTCTTCCTCCAATCCTCCTAGATGATCATCTAGTTGAAGGGTAGAGGAGTGGATTTGATGTGTATTATTCCCTTGTTTTACCAAGATGCTTATGCCAGAAGATAATACAAATGCTTAAATGATGGTAGAGTTTTACCTTCTACAAAGATGTGGTTGTTGACTTAGTTTTGCTACTGATGGAGGCTTATATGAATCCAGTCTTAGAAATCCTTCTCCTCCTTGCTCCTTGCTGGATCTACTTTTATTTCTGTCTTGATGCTTGATATGTTGGCTGATTGTAACACCCTCAGAATCGGCCCTATGCAAGTTTTAGCAAAACCCGCCAAACCCGCATAGAAACGATTCAAAGGTGCCCACCAGGCACTTTCGTGTGGGTGGAAAACGAAGTAATAACATTACACAACAGTCCTCGATGGGACCCACAGAACAGATATATATATATATATATATATATATATATATATATATATATATATATATAACAGCGACTCAAAAAGTCAAGAATACAGATATAATATACAAAGATCCAAATCACCTTGAAAACGATAGAGCGTCCAGCTACGAACAAGATGCAAATGGGGCTAAGAGCCCTGAAGAATAACCAATGGCGTCCATAACCCCGCCTGTGCCAAGCCGGAAGGGTAACCCCGCTAACGACGCCGATCTCAAACCTGCTTAAACAAAAGGGTGCCGACAAAGGGCAAAGGAAAAGAGGAGTCGATCGAGGCCAAGACACGGCGAGGCTATAATTCGGTCCTCGCCTACATAGGTATGGTGCGGCGGCAAAGATGCACTAAACAACCTATAGAGACTCGATAACCGCGGCTATCCGAGAGGGGTGAGAAAGACCTATTCGAACCAACGATGCTACCATCAAACAAACCCATCCCGGTGTTGCCCTCGAGACCAAACGAGGAAGTCAACCGAGGAACTCACACATTGGCGCTTTTATTTATTCGATTATCGCAAAGAATTACTAGTCAGGTATAGATAATCATCCTGATAAAATAAGCAGTGGGGAATTTTAGTTAACCATTCCGTTGTAGTTGCAACACTTACTAATCAGATACAATTAGCATGAGATAACCCAAAACCCAGCAGTTGTTGGTACTTTTATTTAGCCATTCCGTTATAGTTGCAATACTTACTAGTCAGGTACAATGGTCGCAAGCGACACTCCAAACAAGCAATTGTGGGCAGTATTAGTTAGCCATTCCATTGTAGTGAAGCTGATTACTAGTCATTATAAAGTCAAATTTATAGCACTACTTTAGTTATAGTTGTCTATGATCGAGATACTGTGCTCCAAGTCGTCCATAACCGCGGACACGGCTTTCAGAAAGTTTTAACCCCGGGTGCACAAATAGCAACACACACTCGATCAGCCTCGAAAAACCAAATCAAAACCCAACGAGGCTTTCACGACAAAGCAATCACAGGATTCAGAATATTTCAGGGGCCACCCTTGAGTACACCCAAGAACGGTTAGCGAGACGGACCCGAGGTTTGTGGGGTCAGAAGCGATCGGGAACCCAAAACTGGGCTTGTCGATACCGTAAACGGGTCACAATTCCTAACAAGAGCAGTGCTCCTCGCACAATCGTAAATAAAGCAGTAGCATGGCATAAGTACATGATAGTAAATAAATCCTCAAACTAGTTTGTGGCCCCAAGAAATAAGACTGAATCAAGCTCTGGCTCAGGGGGGTCCCATAATCCTCCCGGATGTGGATAGCGCGATAAATCAAGGAATAGCTATCAAGTACTCGGGGTCCTACGGGACACAAGTGGGCAGTCGGAAACCAAATATTATCTATCACCCACCGATGCCTCTGCTTACTTACTTCGATTTTAGTTGTTAAACAGGAATTAAAGTGAACGATAAGTAAAGCCATGATCCTCTCCAACATCAAACAGGCGGCAATACACCAACAACTGTGGCACTTGACGACACGCAATAGCACTTGAGCAAGCGACTACGGCGCGCAGGTCCAACTGACTACCACACAACAGGTATTAGGAGGTGTCCAAGGCAATATAAGGCTGCAAGGGATATCACGGGTACGAAAGCTAGAGCATCGCAACACAGATAGCAATAGATCAATAGGAGGGAATAAATACTATAAAAGTAAGATAGGTAGAAAGGGGGAGATGCTCGCCTGAAAACATTGCCGAAGGTTCAACCGAAGATCGGCTCGACACTCGCATCAACTCAACGGCCTTATCCGCGAAGAACCAAAACACTAGAATAAACACCGGATGCAATATTTAATACAATGGCAGAAGATCGGCATGATGCATGTATGATGCATGACATGGCAAGGTTGCGATGCGATTAGGTCATATTAAGTGGAACCGGGGTCCCGGCATTTAATTAAACGGTTCAAGTTATTTATCTACCCCGCAAATTAAATATTGTCGTAACATAGCAGAAGATAGTACCGGGTTCGCTACACCAATTTAAATGAGGCCAATATAAGACTAGATTTGCCCGCATATGGGCCCCATATTTAATTATAAGGTGAATCGGCATAAGGCCCCCAAACCACACAAATATGTATGCGAGATGAATGATTATTATGCAACAGGTTCTATATTTAGCATTTATAAGATAGGGGCTCGGGAAAAGGGGCACACATTAGGGTTCGGCGATCTTGGTGTTTTCCGGGGTTCGGGGTTCGGTCTCAGGGTCCAGGGTTCGACGGGATCGTTCTCGGACTCCGGGGTTTAGGGTCTTCGGATCGGAGAAGTAGACCTTGTCGTATCCGGGCAGCAGGACTTGGGTTGGTGTCGGGGCGCATCGGACTTTCCCCTGGTTGGTGTCGATCTTGTCGTCGCGAAGACCTTGTCGGGTCCGCGCCATCGAGTCGGGATTGGCATTCAGGATGAAGTACTTGTCGTTCTCGTGGCGATCTTGGCGGTCATCGGGTCCGGACTTTGCCTCCGGGAACGGGTCTTCAGGGTCTCGACGAACTGGGTGTTTCCGGCATCTCCGAGTCGTGGATCTTGGCATCCGGGTCCTCGGTCATCGGATTCGGGATCTTGGTGTCCTCAGCAGATCTTGTCGATGGTTCTTCCGGCTATCTTGGGTTTGCCGGTGCGATCTTGTATTGGGCTCGGCCGTTTTGGAACATCGCACAACACACAAAACACACGTGGCTGGAGGTGAGGACGCTGGTCTGCCGTCGGTGACGCGGGTCCAATGACTCCTTTCGGCGCTGTCGGGACGCGAAGCGCCGGAGGTGCTCGGGACGGAGGGCGGCTGGGGCCGGAACGCGGGGACGGAGGCGGCAGGCGTGCGGTGGTCGTTGGCGGAGTCCAAGCTCGGCGGGTGGGCGGGCCGCTGGCGGCTCGCCGGAGGAGAAGAGAAGGTCGGCAAGGTCGCCCAGCGGCGGGACGTGGCTCTGGCGGGGTGCTCTGGCGACGCCGGGCGGCGAGCTTCGTGATGGGCGACGGCGGCGCGGCGGCGAGGCCGGAGAGCGGGCAATGAGCGGCGGCGGAGTGGGAGCGGTCGGGAGAGGCCAGAGAGGAGGGGTCGGAGGAGGTGCAGGTACGGCGGCGATAAGCGGTGAGGCCGAGGCGGCGTGACGGCCGGAGAAGGGAGGCGGGCGCGGCTGGGCGCGTGAGGAAACCTGCGCGGGGCCCGCTAGGGATGGCGGGGTGGCAGATGGTGGAGGCGCGGAGGAGCGGAGGCAGGGTGACACGAGGCGGCTGGGGAGAGCGAGAGCAGCCAGGTGGAGAGGGTGGTGTGGAGAGGCGAGCAGAGGCGGTGGAGGCGGAGGCAGGCGGAGGTGGTGGGAGCTTGGAGCAGGGAGAGGAGAGGAGGCGGAGGAGGAAGAAGGAGGAGGGAGCGCTGCAAGGGATGGTGGGCGCCATGGTGGGGCGATTCAGTGGGGGAAGGTGGGACCCAGGGGGAAGTGGGTCAGAGAGAGAGAGAGGGAGGGGCAGGTGGGGGTGGGTCCGGAGTGTCAGTGAGAGGGGGTATTTGGGACTGGGTGTGAGAGGGAGTTGGTGGGTGAGGTGGCAGCGGGTAGGGGTGGTGCCAGCCTGTAAGGGAGAGGGGTAGGAGGGGACTGGGTGAAAAAGAGAGAGAGAGGTGGTGGATCGGTGAGGTGGCAGGTGGGTAGGATTTGGGGGAGAGGGTGAGGTGGCGAGCCGTGAGAGGTGGGTAGGATAGATTTGGGTGGGAATAGGATTTAGAGGGGGCTGGTTTAGAATGTGTGTTTGTTTTGTTTTGTTTATTTTTAAGACAAGACTACTTAGCAATAATTTATAGGTAAATAAAATATCCGACATGATCGGGGTTTTGGCATTTGAAATAAATAGGGGTGTTTGTACAAAGCAAACTAGGCTTTTCGAAATAGTTCAGACAAACAATGCATGATGATGACGATGCAATGCACAAAAACAACGCGATTTTCTAGTAGTGGTTTTGCGGGATGCCACAATTCGACACCACTAACAATGGATCTCGCCCTCGAGATCCGCCTCATGGTACCGGAAAGAAAGGTCGGTGATCTGCATCTTCTCGCATCTTGTAGATCCTCGCGACACCACTAACAAGAGGTCATTGTCCGTGATCGTCGAGGGAACACTCCGGGAACAAAAGGTCGAAGGTAGAGGTATCAACAAATAAAGCCACCTCTAACTTCGATAGAAAGAGGGAACCGATGCATTCTCATCCACTTCAATGTACAAAAGCGAATAGAAGGGGTAGTCGGCATGGGGGCCAATCCATCACGCACCCAAACTATTACTCTGCACAATCAGTGGAAAGCGTGCAACCACTCTCGGAATCAGACTGAAGATCTCGACAACAAGGTTCAGGAACAAAAGGAGTGATGCAGACTCTGCATCGGATCTGGCGTAGATGATGTCATCGCGTCGGAAAAACACCGGAAGGCATAGACAAGGAACAAAGGATGGTACCACAGATAAAGGATTCCTCGGGCAGCGTGAACACCGGACGTAGCATCACCGTTACCAAAGGAGGAAGCGAAACCCTGAAGGTACGACGGAAACACAACCACGAGAATTCCTGGACTCGAAGAAAGAGACGAGAGCGGATTCAAAACACGTAGAGGTAAGAGGAGAACAACAGAGGGGTAAGGAGTAAAATCAGACCTAATCAAAACTATCCAACCGATTTTGCAAAAATAGTTTTGACACTCTACTTCGGCCGTTAGCTAGGTTATCCTATAGGCTGGACTTGTGGGGTATCGCAACTGCTGAGCTCTGATACCACTCTATAACACCCTCATAATCGGCCCTATGCAAGTTTTAGCGAAACCCGCCAAACCCACATAGAAACGATTCAAAGGTGCCCACCAGGCACTTTCGTGCGGATGGAAAACGAAGTAATAACATTACACAACAGTCCTCGATGGGACCCACAGAACAGATATATATAACAGCGACTCAAAAAGTCAAGAATACAGATATAATATACAAAGATCCAAATCACCTTGAAAACGATAGAGCGTCCAGCTACGGACAAGATGCAAATGGGGCTAAGAGCCCTGAAGAATAACCAATGGCGTCCATAACCCTGCCCAGGCCAAGCCGGAAGGGTAACCCTGCTAACGACGTCGATCTCGAAACCTGCTTAAACAAAAGGGTGCCGACAAAGGGCAAAGGGAAAAGAGGAGCGTCAAGATCGAGGCCGATGCAGCGAGGCTAGAATTCGGCGGTCCTCGCCTACATAGGTATGGTGGGCTGAAGCGGCAGCGGTAGCATGCACTAAACAACCTATAGAGACTCGATACAACTGGCGGCTATCCGAGAGGGGTGAGAAAGACCTATTCGGAACCAACCTGATGCTACCATCAAACAAACCCATCCTGGTGTTGCCCCCTCGAGACCAAACGAGGAAGTCAACCGAGGAACTCACACAGTTGGCAGTTTTATTTATTCAGTTATCGTTGCAGCAATTACTAGTCAGGTATAGATAATCATCCTGATAAAATAAGCAGTGGGGCATTTTAGTTAAGCATTCCGTTGTAGTTGCAACACTTACTAATCAGATACAATTAGCATGAGATAACCCAAAACCCAGCAGTTGTTGGTACTTTTATTTAGCCATTCCGTTATAGTTGCAATACTTACTAGTCAGGTACAATGGTCGCAAGCGACACTCCAAACAATCAATTGTGGGCAGTATTAGTTAGCCATTCCATTGTAGTGAAGCTGATTACTAGTCATTATAAAGTCAAATTTATAGCACTACTTTAGTTATAGTTGTCTATGATCGAGATACTATGCTCCAAGTCGTCCATAACCGCGGACACGGCTTTCAGAAAGTTTTAACCGGCGGTGCACAAATAGCAACACACTCGATCAGCCTCGGAAAAACCAAATCAAAACCCAACGAGGCTTTCACGACAAAGCAATCACGATTCAGAAATATTTGAGGCCACCCTTGAGTACACCATAACAAAGTTAGCTGACTTTAGACGGACCCGAGGTTTGTGGGGCCGTTGTTAATCGGGAACCCAAAACTGGGCTTGTCGATACCGCGAAAACGGGTCACAATTCCTAAACAGTACAGGTGCTCCTCGCACAATCGTAAATAAAGCTGTAGCATGGCATAAGTACAGGATAGTAAATAAATCCTCAAACTAGTTTGTGGCCCCAAGAAATAAGATGAATCAAGCTCGGCTCGTGGGGTCCCATAATCTTCCGGATGTGGATAGCGCGATAAATCAAGGAACAGTATCAAGTACTCGGGGTCCTACGGGACACAAGTGGTGGTCGAAACCAAATATTATCTATCACCCACCGATGCCTCTGCTTACTTACTTCGATTTTAGTTGTTAAACAGGAATTAAAGTGAACGATAAGTAAAGCCATGATCCTCTCCAACATCAAACAGGCGGCAATACACCAACAACTGTGGCACTTGACGACACACAATAGCACTTGAGCAAGCGACTACGGCGCGCAGGTCCAACTGACTACCACACAACAGGTATTAGGAGGTGTCCAAGGCAATATAAGGCTGCAAGGGATATCACGGGTACGAAAGCTAGAGGATCGCAACACAGATAGCAATAGATCAACAGGAGGGAATAAATACTATAAAAGTAAGATAGGTAGAAATGGGGAGATGCTCGCCTGAAAACATTGCCGAAGGTTCAACCGAAGATCGGCTCGACACTCGCATCAACTCAACGGCCTTATCCGCGAAGAACCAAAACACTAGAATAAACACCGGATGCAATATTTAATACAACGGCAGAAGATCGGCATGATGCATGTATGATGCATGACATGGCAAGGTTGCGATGCGATTAGGTCATATTAAGTGGAACCGGGGTCCCGACATTTAATTAAACGGTTCAAGTTATTTATCTACACCGCAAATTAAATGTTGTTGTAACATAGCAGAAGATAGTACCGGGTTCGCTACACCAATTTAAATGAGGCCAATATAAGACTAGATTTGCCCGCATATGGGCCCCATATTTAATTATAAGGTGAATCGGCATAAGGCCCCCAAACCACACAAATATGTATGCGAGATGAATGATTATTATGCAACAGGTTCTATATTTAGCATTTATAAGATAGGGGCTCGGGAAAAGGGGCACACATTAGGGTTCGGCGATCTTGGTGTTTTCCGGGGTTCGGGGTTCGGTCTCAGGGTCCAGGGTTCGACGGGATCGTTCTCGGACTCCGGGGTTTAGGGTATTCGGATCGGAGAAGTAGACCTTGTCGTATCCGGGCAGCAGGACTTGGGTTGGTGTCGGGGCGCATCGGACTTTCCCCTGGTTGGTGTCGATCTTGTCGTCGCGAAGACCTTGTCGGGTCCGTGCCATCGAGTCGGGCTTGGCATTCAGGATGAAGTACTTGTCGTTCTCGTGGCGATCTTGGCGGTCATCGGGTCCGGACTTTGCCTCCGGGAACGGGTCTTCAGGGTCTCGACGAACTGGGTGTTTCCGGCATCTCCGAGTCGTGGATCTTGGCATCCGGGTCCTCGGTCATCGGATTCGGGGGATCTTGGTGTCCCTGTAGCAGATCTTGTCGATGGTTCTTCTGGCTATCTTCGGGTTTGCCGGTGCCGATCTTGTATTGGGCTCGGCCGTTTTGGAGAACATCGCACAACACACAAAACACACGTGGCGGAGGTGAGGGCCTTGGGTCTGGGTCGGTGTGTGAGGTCAATGACTCGCTGGCCGGGGACGCCTTGAGGCGGAGGTGCTTTGACGGCGGCCGGCTCGGGCAGCGAGGCTGAGGCAGGCACGTGGTCGCTGGCGGCGGGTCAAGCTCGGGTGGAGGCGCTCGGGCGGCCGGAGGAGGAGAAGGGCGGGTCGGCGAGGTCGCCCAGCGGCGGGACGCGTGGCTCCTGGCGGGTGCTCCCGAGACGTCGGGCTGAGCTTCTTGATGGAGGCGACGGCGGCGCTGGCGGGCCGAGGCGGAGGCGGGCTTGAGCGGGCCGAGCGGAGCGGTCGGGAGAGCCGACAGAGAGGAGGTCGAGTAGGAGGAGGTGGGGCCGCGCGGCAAGCGGTGGGCTGGGAGGCCGAGGCGTGGGCCGGAGAAGGGGAGGCGGGCATGGCTCGGGGCGGCCGTGGGAGGAGGCTCTGGCGCGGGGCCGGCTAGGGATGGCGGTGGAAGTGATGGTGGAGGCGCAAGGGAGGTGGGCCGGGCGAGGCGGTGAAGCGAGAGGCAAGCCAGGGAAGCGGGGTGGTGGAGAGGACAGGGAGGCGCGGGAGGAGAGGGAGGCCGGCGAGCGGTGGAGGGCGAGCAGGGCAAGGAGGGAAGCCGAGGGAGGAAGGAGGAAGAAGGGAGCAGGCGCAAGGGATGGTGGGCGCCAGGTGGTGGGGCGGTGGGGAAGGTGGGACCCAGGGGGAAGTGGGTCAGAGAGAGAGAGAGGGAGGGGCAGGTGGGGGTGGGTCCGGAGTGTCAGTGAGAGGGGGTATTTGGGACTGGGTGTGAGAGGGAGTTGGTGGGTGAGGTGGCGTGGTGGGGGCCACCAGGGGAGAGGGGTAGGAGGGGACTGGGTGAAAAAGAGAGAGAGAGGTGGTGGATCGGTGAGGTGGCAGGTGGGTAGGATTTGGGGGAGAGGGTGAGGTGGCGAGCCGTGAGAGGTGGGTAGGATAGATTTGGGTGGGAATAGGATTTAGAGGGGGCTGGTTTAGAATGTGTGTTTGTTTTGTTTTGTTTATTTTTAAGACAAGACTACTTAGCAATAATTTATAGGTAAATAAAATATCCGACACGATCGGGGTTTTGGCATTTGAAATAAAGAGGGGTGTTTGTACAAAGCAAACTAGGCTTTTCGAAATAGTTCAGACAAACAAGGCATGATGATGACGATGCAATGCACAAAAACAACGCGATTTTCTAGTAGTGGTTTTGCGGGATGCCACACTGATCCTCCTCACTAGTTCTTGGCTGGCTCTAGGGAGCAACCAGAGATAAGGGTATGATGGAATCTAGCTAGTGGTTTGGTTAGTGGTGTAAGGATATGCTAATATGAATCTGATGAGAACTAATGGTAAGATGGTGATGGTTTCTTGCTGTTCTGAGTGTTGTAGCAAGTGTTCAGGAAAGTGTCCTCTTTTTGCTTTGGCTGATACTTATCTCCTGTCCTGGTTTCCTCCTGTGTTGACAACACCACACACTTGCATGTATGTGTGAGATGATTGCACTGTTCTGTATCAGTGCAAGGCAAAATATCTTGATTTTTACCCTTCTGCTTCTACTTCTATGGTGAAACTTGCCCCATAATTTTAATGCCAATGAGGTGGTACTGAGGCACTGATCTGATTAAGAACAGATACTATGATTTGGTGAAACTTGCCCCTAATTACTGCTCTGTGATGAAAATAAACAGTGCATCTCACTATTATCTTCTGAGAGCACTAACCAAACTAACCTTCTTTGTTTCCTTTTAACTTTTGTTTTGTGTTATTTTGATTTTTTTATAGGTATACAAGATCAGGAAGAAACCATCAGAAGAAGAAGATTTAGTTTAGGCCTTTTTTTATTCTTGTAAATCTCTTTATCTTGAATAATGTAATATTGTATAATAAAGTTTAATTTTCTTTTCTACTTGTAATCTGTATCTCATAATATTATATCTTGTTTATTTTATTGTTGTAGTTCATTTCCTCTTTTGAAACACTGTAGTAGTATTCACTTGTTGTAATGTGTATTTATTATTTGTAACTTATAAATACTCAATGTAATAAAGTATTCCTTTTTCCTCACTTATTCAGACTTATAAATTGTAATATAAATAAGATTATTCTTTATCAATTCTTGTTTATTTCATTATTGTAATATCATACTACATTACTCATTTACTCATTTCATTTTATTTAAATTTCCACTATCTTTTCTATTTGAATAAAAGATTATACCTTGTTTTAAAATAAGAGTTCACCTCTTATTTTCTATTACAATTTAGTTTCCAATTTGTTATTCCATTTTTTGAAATTCTTTTAGAATTCAAATTCACCAATTGATTATTCAAATTTGAATTTCCTTCCCCTCAAACACAAATTACAATAGAGTTCATGTCGAAATCCATCGCACCTGCCCTGATGTTTTCATCAGAGCAAGAGAGATCTCGATCCCTCTATAGCTTCTTTAGCTTTTGCGCGAAAATTATCCGGATTTTCTATGCATGAATGCAGTGCACACACCTGGGTTCAGCTTATTTGTAAGCTCTAATGCTAGGACATTACACATGGTCAGTCACTAGACGATTAAGATCCTTCAGATTGCTTCGCAATTAAGCTCCTTGGATCATACTAATACTATAAGCTCGGTGGTTCCTCATTATCCTCGAGTCAAACTAGTTTCCTATTGATAACCCCGTGTCACTCGGGGGTCTCCGGTCTACTAGCGAAAAATATTATATCTATGTAGAACAAAGCATCATGTTGTCTGGGCCCTTAATTGGACAACATGCATTAAGCATCCCACGGATAGTCAAGCATACATAATATAGTAATTAAAATCAACCATAAACTTGAAGGAAATTATATAGGCACATCACATCTCACCAATCCCCTATATCTCCCACGCCCAAAGGAACTTACTCACACATGAGAGAAGAAAGCATCATCGATATAATTAAATAAAGGGAGTTCTTCTTGATATTACTATGTAGATCCATAATAAGAAATAGAAATAAATCCAACACAATTCAAGATGGGAAGAACAATCTCAAACCCTAATATTGCAAGGTGGATCTCTCTCTATCTCTCTCTCTCAAGTACAAGTAATGGCTATGGAGGTGTGGTAGCTGGGAGATCGAAGATCATGGAGTGAGATGAAGAACGTCTTCCCCTTCTTCTCCGGATCTCTTCTTTCTGTCTTCTGGATAGGATGGCGGCTCGTGTGTTCTGTTTTCGTCCTCGGCCTCTTCACGAAAGTTGTCCCCTTTTATAAGACAAAGGGGATGGCAGCTATAAGGCGGGAACTATACAACCAGAGAAATATTCCCGCCGTATAGTTGCTCGTTAAAGCTTCAGTAAAATCCCCTGGATTGCTTAAAAAACGATACTTGCTTTTTTTCTTCTGAATATTGTGTTTTTTGCTATTAAATCTCTCTATTGATGTTCAGAACCTGAAACACACATTAAAAACAAAGTTTTCTTTGCTACCGAAGTATTAGCATTAGGTAAAGCTATAAATCCATCAAATCCAAACAAAAACCATTGATAGAAACCATAAAAATGCGTTGAAACTCACAGCTATCAACTTCCCAAGCTTAGATGTTGCTCGTCCTCGAGTGACAAGGAAATAAGAAAGGATAATGGAGATTCGAGACTTAAATAAAAGAAGTTACAAGCTCAATTTGGTGTCAAATTCTTTTCTTCACAATTCCTGCAACCTTAAACATGATCATACAAATATCCACAAGATTGCACCGAGTTCACTTCCTAACCATGTATATCTTACTAGCAAATAAATCATATGCCCAAGCTAGTGTCAAGAGTTTAGTTAGGAAAGTGAGACAATTTTTTTGGTTTCCCTCTTATCGAGAGATGAAAACTTTTTGCTCTTGTTCATTTAATCGATTAAGAGTACTCAAGTTGGCACCAAGAACATTTAATTTAAGAACAACTCATCTACTCCCATATCAAAATTTTAAGACTCTCAAAGCACATTTTTCCTTTCCTTGTTTTTCAAAAACTTAAGTTCTTTCATAGAGGAATCATGCCACTATTTTTAACATATTAAGTGGGGTTGTGTTGTGCACTTGTGACCATGCCAATAGATAGTTGTTGATTAATACTGGGTCATAGGAGTACTACAACTTCACTTGGAACGTGAAACCACAAGGAGACTAAATTTTTATCCGTTATATCATTGCTGCTACAGACGTTTACATAACTCAATAGCCGAAATCTAGCGGTTTCCCACATTTAGATTATTTGTTGGCCAGCGGAGTTAATAGTTCCTCATGGAGTATGACAGTGTTGTAGTCACACGCGTAAAGCAATCTCCTACTGTAATTATCAGAAAAAGCAGTGGCATAATCTCTACTACTTCGAAACATCAATTTTATCAGATAATTTTATTCAAGGGGCTATTGAGTCTATTTATATTAAGCTCAATGGTATTGAGTAGTTTCTAAAATCAAATCCTTTGGGCTAAACATGGAAAGTGATATCTTGGATGCTTTTTCTTGATGTAAAAATGTTGGAAATATTTCAACCAATTTCATTGCTCATTGTTTCAAAGCTAAAAGTGGACAATGGCAAGGGAATATAATTTATAGGATAACAAGCTAGGTGGGGAGTGATTTAAGTGCAAGCGAGTAAATAATTGTGGGATCAATTTAAAGTTGCAAAAGGGATGATAAAAGGAATGTGATACCTCCTTTTGCTTGCTTCGTTCTCGTACTTGAGTCAAATCCTCTCCATATTTCCCTATTGCCAAGTCACCTAAAATTGAGCAATCTTCGAGAAAAACAAAGAAACAAATTGCAAGTAAAAGTAAAATTTGCTCCTCCTCCTCCTGCTGCTGTTGTCCCTTCCAAGCAGGGTTGTACTCCTACTGCTGCTCCTTCTCATTCTGCTGCCCTCCTTCCTCTTCCTTGGAGTCAGGATAGAGTGCCTCCATGACCTCAATCACTTGATCCTTGGTTAGGATCCAGTTGTTCCTTCCTTGAACCTCGAAGGCTTGCGGGCAAGGCAATGGCACTTGATCATCCTGCACAACATCAAGATAACCAAATTGATAGGCTCGAAGCTTCCTGTTAGCTCGGTAAACACCGAGGTAGCCAGAAGCAGTTATATACTTGACATCCATAAGTATGGAGCCATCAACAGGTTGCATAATAGGAATTGCAATTTCGAGAGCTTGGATTAGGTGGGTTACCAATCCACCGATGCGAATATCACCTTTCTGTTTGTTGCTCTGGTGGCGGAGGTGCTGGAGGAATAGAGCTTCATGAGTGGGAATCTGCGGTGCATTAGGGAAGAGCGCCTTGGTGATCATGGCCATATCTGCATTGTCCATTGAGCCAGTATCTCCTCTTCCTAACAAAGTGTTATCAAGAAACATAGCAAAGTAATAGATGGTTGGGTTCTGAATGGTGGACATCTTATTCTGATAGAAGTCCCTGCCACCATTAACAGAAACAACCTCCCAAGTATCTGAACTCGAGACGCTATACAAGTTTGTAACAGTTGATTCCCCTTCTGGAGGGAATCCATAAGCTTCACAAAATTGTTGATAGGTAATTTGATATGGCCGTTAGTTAACGGTGAAATTTATCATGCATGCATTACCTTTCTCCATGTAGTCATCGTAGAAGGAGGCGATGAACTCATGGGTGAGCCCTTCGTAGGTGTAGTGGCTTGCATTGGCGAGGCCGGAGAGCCCTGCATTTGCACACAGGTAGTCGAAGTCCTCTCTCAACCCTGCTGAGGTGAGGAAGCCATCATCGGCCCATCATGTGGGCAGCACCTTCCTCGCCAAAACCACGGCGTAATTGTTGCTGAGCTCACCCCGGATCCCCGAGCCTTCACCATGTTGGCACTTTCTCTTGCGAAAAATACTACCGAGCTTTTTCATCTTGATGCACTGAGAAATTTTAACATAAAACCTTAGGCAAATAGTTTCTACATGATATATGAATGATTCTACCTGGAGGAATTCAATCCTAACGTGAAAAATTAAAAGAGAAAATTAATCAAGCTTGAGTTCATCCACTAATTCAACGAGAAGATTTCAACCATGGAATTCTAAAAATAAAGCATGGATAGGGAGAGAAACATACCGATCTGTTGATTCCCCAATCAAACGAACGAAATCCGTAAAGAAATCGATAGTTCTAGAGAGGTTTTGTGAGTTTTGGAGAGAGAGTTTGGGAGAAATAATGAGGGGAGGAGGAACCCTAGCCTGCCCCGAGCCGATTAAGTGGTCGGACCAAACTATACGACCGGGTGAAGTAGCTCCTGCAGTATTGTTGTGGCGGCGGCGGCTAGGAATAGGGTTTCCCAATGTCAGATTACAACTATACGGCCGGATCAAATGGTCCCGCCGTATTATAGTTGTCCGTCAATACTTCAGTATCCGAACCCCAAATTTTGAGTTTTTTTTCGATAACTATACGATCACAACTATACAGCCAGAATATTTATTCACGCCATATAGTTGATCGTTAATACTTCAGTATCCGAACCCCAAATTTTGAGATTTTTGTTGATAACTATATGGTCACAACTATACGGCTGGAATATTTATTCTCGCCGTATAGTTGGTCGTTACAACTCCTAAAACATGCTTTTTCACCCAAATTTTCAGAGATGCATTGTTTTATCTGAATAATATTAATAAGCTAGTTTCTACGTATAAAACTCAAACTTTATTTTCTATACTAAATCTATATTCATTCAGTCGATATTTCTACTACCTTTTGATAGCTGCATTTTTACGGGCGCGCTTCCGCAAGAATGTCTGTGAAAAAGTTGTAGGAATGCGATGAACTTTTTATTATTAGCTCTACTTTATTGATATGATGGGTTGACTCCCATTAAGAATTATATTAAGAATGGCTGAATATTTCAACCCCTTCTTTATCCTCGAATTCTTACCTTTGGTTGCCCTTTATCAAAGGCACTTACCACATGAACTCGTTTTTCCGGTGAAACATACCTTTCTCATGCTTCTAGTTTTTTGGAAAATGCGGGATTATTTTAGCATCATAAATATTGAAGATTATTTTCCCTTCAGCACGGTCAACTAACACTCCTGCAGTACTAAGGAAAGGTCTTCCAAGAATAATTGATAATTTTTCATCCTCCGGCATTTCAAGAATAATAAAGTCAGTGGGGATAACATGCTCATCTATTCTAAGTAGAACATCCTCAATCATACCAACATGTTGTTTAGTGGATTTGTCAGCCATCTATAAGGTGATAGAAGTGGGGGAGTATTCCCCTAATCCTAACTTTTTATAGAGGGAGTATGCCATTACACTAACTCCTCGCCTAAATCACATAAGGCATTATGAATGTCAGTTTTTCCTATATAACATTAAATAGTTGGTATCCCAGGATCTCCTGATTTAGACAATAGCCTCCCATTAACAAGGTAACTAGTTATCATAGCAACGGTTTCAGTTATCTCTTTCTTTCTATTAAGAATATCATAGAGAAATTTAGAATAGGCAGGCACTTTAATTGCATCCGCAAATGGAATTTCTAGATGACGATCGCCTAATGCCTTTTTAAAAGAATCATAAATCACATCATCCGATGCTTTATTTTTGCGGTCTAGATATGGGAGTTTCTTACTCTTATCTTTTACCTTTTGTGGAGGATCAGGATCTTTAGTTGCCTTCTTTTGTTGTTGCTTATCATTTTTCTTCTTTTCTATTACAACAACCTCATCTTCTTTGTTTGTGCCTTCTTCCTCTCTTGGCTCAACAGTCTCTACATCGGAGTTATAACTATCATCCTGTGCATCTTTCTGCTCCTCCAAGGTTTGATCTTGTGTGTCTTGAGCAGTCTCATCTTGAGGATCCACCAATGTATCATATTCTTGGCTTGCTTTGAGCAAGGATTTTTCTCTTCGATCTTTTTCAGCTTCATACTCAGGTGGTCCTAATGGTCCTTTAACAACTGCACCTCTTCTTTTAATAACATTAGTAGAAACAGGGATATTTATATCATCTTGAATAAAAATTTGATAACCGGATGATATTTGTTCACATTGAGTTTCAATCGTACTAAGGTACTTGTGAAATAATATCATTTCTTGGCCAATTTCCTCATAATTTTTTGTGAGTTCGGCCAAAATATTTTTGTGTCTTTGAAATTGCTTATGCAAGCTATTGTAATATTTGGCCTGTCGATATTTCAATTATTGAAAAACTTTTCTGGTTTCATCTTCTTCAGTAAAAACTTGTAACAAATCTACTTTGTTTTCCTTAACAAGTTTAGAAGGCATACCTTTTTCTTTCATGGTTTTTCGTACTTCAGGCATAAGATCGGGATTAATACGAAGTATTCCCTTTTCCGGCTTAGTGCCAAAATTAGAATTATATAAAGAAGGGAGTTGTAAGAGCTAGAGGGGTTCTTCAACTTATTCACACTGATATATGTGGACCCTTGTATGTTAAGTCTATAGATGGTTTTGATTCGTTCATCACATTTACAGACGATTAATCCCGGTATGGGTATATTTACCCCATACGCGATCGATCAGAAGCTTTGGAAAAATTAAAAGTGTTCAAAGCTGAAGTTGAGAACCAACTGAATGAAAAAATTAAAGTTGTATGATCGGATCGTGGGAAGAGTATTATGGAAGGCATGGTCCTTATGGGCAAATTTCAGGACCATTTGCTAAGTTTGTAGCAGAAAGTAGAATTTTTGCCCACTACTCAATGCATGGCGAACCTCGGCAAATGGTGTAGCTGAGCATAGAAATCGCACACTCATGGATATGGTGCGAAGCATGCTTAGCCATGCAGATTTGCCAGTAAGCCTATGGATGGAGGCTTTGAAGACAGATGCACATATACTAAATCTTGCTCCTATTAAAGCATCATTGTGCACACCTTACGAGATGTGGACGGGAAGGAAGCCAAGTTTGAACTACCTACTTGTGTGGGGTTGTCCTGCTGAAGCTAGAGTTTTCAATCCACAACTAAAGAAGCTAGATCCAAAACAGTTAGATGTTTATTCATTGGATATCCTCATAGAGGAAAGGAATATCGTTTCTATTGTCCGGGTCACCCCACTAATTATGTGGAGACCTGACAAGCGGTATTTTTTTGAAGATAATGACGCGATGAAAATAAGAAAGATCGATCTTGAGGAGAAGAGGGTATGTGTCCCATGCCCGACTACCCAAGAAATCGTTCTACCAATACCAAGGAGAGTAACTTCTCATATTTCTGAATCTGATAATCTAGGACCTCCACCTAATGGTAATGCTGAAACTTATGAAAATGACAATGAAGAGCCTCACCAGTCAGATGAACAAAATGATCCACAAAATAATGATGCTCCTCCACCACCTCATGTGAGAAGATCACTGCAAGAAAAGAAGAAATCCATCCTAGATGATTATGTCACTTACATAAGTGAGGATGTAAATGATATAGAAAAGGTGGATGATCCAACCTCATACAAAGAAGCCATTAAAGATACAAGTTCATCTAAGTGGAAGGATGCCATGGAAGACGAGTTGAATTCCATGTCCTCAAATGATGTTTGGGACTTAATAGAAGTTCCCAATGGATCTAAAAGATTAGACTACAAATGGGTCTACAAAACCAAGTATGACTCCAAAGGAAATGTCGAAAGGTTCAAGGCAAGACTTGTGGAAAAAGGGTTCACACTAAGAGAAGAAATCGATTACAATGAGACATTTTCTCCTCTGTCATCTGAAGATTCTTTTAGGATCGTCATGGCTCTAGTAGCTCATTTCGACCTAGTTACCAACTGAAAGAAGATGTTTACATGACTCAGCCAGAAGGTTTTGTCATGGAAGGAAGTGAACATTTGGCATGTTGCCTAATGAAATCCATCTATGGCTTGAAACAAGCCTCGAGACAGTGGTACCTTAAATTCGACCAGATTATTAGAACTTTTGGTTTTATGAAAAATGTTGTGTACAACTGCATTTATGTCAAGTTTCAGGGCAGTAGGTTCATAATATTAGTCTTGTATGTGGATGACATATTGTTGGCTTGTAGTGATAAGGATATGCTGCACGAGACCAAGAATTTCATGTCTTCAAATTTCAATATGAAAGATCTCGGTGAAGCCTCGTATGTCCTTGGCATAGAGATTCATCGGGATAGGTCTAAAGGTGTGTTGGGACTATCACAAAAGGCATACTTTGAGCGAGTACTAAGGAAATACAATATGCATAAGTACTCGGCCTCACCTGCTCCAATAGTCAAGGGCGATAAGTTTGGGACATTTCAATGTCCGAGGAACCAAATTGAAACTGATCAGATGAAGTCGGTTCCTTATACTTCAGCTTTCGGAAGCATCATGTATGCACAAGTTTGTACGCGCACTGACTTGGCTTTTATAACGGAAATGGTTGGAAGATTCCAATCGAATCCAGGAATAGACCATTAGAAGGCCCCCAAAAGTATTGCGTTATATGCAATACACTAAAGACATATGCTTACATATATAAGGTATGATAACCTAGAAGTCATTGGCTATTCAGATCCTGATTATGTCGGTTGTGTGGATAGTAAAAAATTCACGTCAGGTTATGTGTTCACACTTGCCGGAGGATCCATGTCATGGAAAAGCTTCAAGCAAACAATAACTGCCTCATCTACGATGCAAGCAGAATTTATAGCATGTTATGAGGCCACTAGGAAGGCTGTATGGTTAAAGAATTTCATTCCCCGGCTTAAAAAGTGGTTGACAACATTTCTAAACCACGTGGGTTATACTGCGATAATGAACCCGCAGTTTTCCATACGAGTAACAACAAGTCAACTGTTGCTGCCAAGCACATTGACATAAAGTATCATGTTCTAAAAGATAGAATCCAGGATCATACTATTGATGTTAAGCATATTAGTACTACTCGTATGCTTGCGGATTTGCTAACGAAAGGCTTACCACCGGTACTTTATGTTGCCTGCATAGGACTACTGGAAGCCTTATGATTCTGAAATAAAGGGACCATTACAAAGAACCACTCCCATTAAGTAAATGTATCCAATTCGAAATAGACTGGTATGTCATAAGTGTTGAATTTCAACAAAACTTCATTAGCTGTTGCAACATCTCACTTTGGTGTATTATTCCTATGAAGAATGGGCAAATAAAGTTAAACCTAACGATCAAGAGAGAGAATGTTGGTATTGACCTGTCACATTTAACATGCAAAGTCAGAGTCAAATAAAGGAATAAAGATAAAACTAACGTTAAGTCAAAGAGGGACCCACCAAACCAACGAGATGGGCATCTCGTACGCTATCTTATGCGCCCTGATAGGGGGCACCAAAACCAACTCGATGGTTTGGTCCCCCGTCGCCCGCGTCGTATAAAGAAGGGGGGGGTGTCTGGCAGCGATCTGGTACGCTAGTCCACAAAACAGGTTTTCCTACTCCCCCTACATCCCCAAAACCCTACCGATCTAGGGAGGCGCAGCGACGACGGGAAAGCTAGCCTACACCCCGCCGGTGCCAGGGCAGTGCCGCTGGAGGCCGGAGGGTATCCGTACCTTTTCCTGCACTGTCTTCCTCGACTACAGCACAAGCCTGCATCAACCGGACAACAATGGCGTCTTCCACGACTCTAGCCTCGTAAAGCTCTAATCTACTACTCCCTCCGTTTCAAAATATAAGATGTTTTAAGTTTGTAAAAGAAATGTATCCAGATTTTTTTAGTGTGTAAATTCACTCTAAACCCGAGTGAACCTAATATTAAAAAAAGTCTAGATACATTTGCTTCACAAAGTTAAAACATCTTATATTTTAAAACAAAAGGAGTACTCTTTACTATGATGATTAGGTGTTCTAGCTCCTCCTTGTATCGATCTTGTGGTAGGCCTAAGGTTTTTTGAGCTAACAATGAGGAGTCCCACCGTTTGGACGCTAGCATTACCACTGCTTCATTTTTGTTGGAAAAGCACTCGTATTCATCGTCTAGAAAATTATGAAAAGTATCTCAAAAAAAAATTACTATGAAAAGAACATGTGGTTCAATGAATCTTATGTGTTTCACCGGAAGATGCGTCAAATCCGGAAAAGCAGGCAAAGAATACACGATGGAGACAGCGAGGCCCAGACAGAGAGTAAAGCAAAACGCAGCGGTGAAGAAAAACAATGCCGTCGTCGTGTTTCCACTCCGATGGTAGCTACTCCTTTTATTTTAAAATATAAAACGTTTTAGATTTTTATAAAAAAAATGAATCTAAATTTTTTTTAGTGATATTTACTCTAAAGCTAAGTGAACCTACCTACTAAAACAAGTCTAGATACATTTGTTTCACAGAACTAAAACATCTTATATTTTAAAACGAAGAGAGTCCGTGCGAAATTTTTAATTGTTCAGCTCGCGGACCACGAGGAAAAATCAGGCCAGCCGTCTTGCTAGCAGTATATAACATGCATATATGCATGACATGACGACACGTTGCGGCGTGCTTCATCTACAAGATTGTGCATAGACCGTCCAAGATCCAGCATCACGCACCGCCTTTTGTTCCTTCGCGGCGACCCAAGCTAGGCACGCTCCAAAACAGCGAGACCAGCGGTCCAAGAACGTCGCTGTATCTGTCGTCGAAATACATTTCCCCCGGTAGCCGCCGTGATCTGTCCCGTCCGTCCTCTCTTGCTTGGTTGGGAGCCAGTCGAGTCGACCCACCGCCTCCCGGCGCCCGGACGTGCCACGCCGGACGACCGCGACGTGGACGTGGTGGGGAAAAGAAATGGAAATAGGGAGGAGCGGTTGCCCTCGTGTGTGCTTGCGGTTGGTCCTCATCCACGGGGAGGCACTCCAGACAAAATGCCCAATTTACATGTCGGTCGCCTGCTGTCCGATCGACGATCACCCTTCGCCTCCAAGAAACACGATCAATCACTCTCTACAAGCGGAGAGGCCTGGCTGCCTGGCTGGCTCCATCACCACCAGCGTACTGTACCGGACATTTTCGTTTCGTCTCATTCCAACCACGGAGAGGAAGGACTCAACTGGCTTGCTAGACAGATTTCAGCACATTCAACTGCCCAGTACTACTTACAAGTTTAAGCCATGCTAGGCCCAGCTCACAACTCGACGAGTCGACATTTTTTAGAATAATAACTGCTTGCACTAGTATGAGTATTGTCCATCTAAAAAAATTAAGGTAAGAGCATCCCTACTCGTTTTCCACTCGCGTTCCCAGACCGAGTTCTCATATTCGACTAAATTCCGTTAAACACGGCGAAATTTGGGCGAATATAGGCGGATTTTAGTAATTAACACGCATATATTACATCGAATTTAAACTAGGAAAACGTTAAATTTAAACTAGGAAAACGTTAAATTTAAACTAGGAAAACGCCGCCGCCGTGGCCGACGCTGATGCCGATGCCGATGCCGGACGCCGCTTCTACATGCTGAGGCGGGGGTGATTGCCGGTCTGGATGTGCTCCAACACGGCAGCGAGCGTTCGCCCGGAAGCGCTCCACTAGCGGCGGCGCAACGCTGCATTGTTACGCGTCGGCGGCAAGCCCTGCGGTCACTCGTGTCGGACGAGCTCCTGGATCCGCCTGTCGGTGAATAACTGCTCCCAGAAGACCAGGTTGCCAAGATCCTCGGCGAGATCCGGGTCTTCCATGGCGGCCATAGCTGCCTGGATCTCGCCGGCGATGTCTTCGTCGGTTGTCACCGACGGAATCGGGATCCCGCCGGCGCTGAGATTCCAGCCGAGGGGAAGACGAAAGTCTGGCGGCGCCGTATAGCCCGTGTCGTGGAGCAGCCGGGTCTCCAACGGCTGCAGCATGTTGCAACCGTTCGTCGCCGCGTTGCCGCCAGGGAATCTCTCGGCTATGGCTTTTTGACGGAGTTGTGGAGGTGGAAAGGTGCGAGCGTTTGGAGTTTGTCGGAGTTGGGAGCGCTGTGAGAGAGTGTAAAGGGAGACGGCGAGATGTACGGATTTTGTAGGCCGAGGCCGGCGGCGAGGGCGGGAGGGGTGTAGCGACGAGGCGAGAAAAGGAGAAACGACGGAAAGGATGATGAAAACTCGACTTCTGTCGCTGATAGGGCCGGTCCATCGATGAATTCGCTTCGTCCGACGTTCTTAGGACGTTTCGGGAATCCTGAAAATGGCCTAAAAAATCTGGACTAAAGTTGGTTTAAATCCAAACAGAACAGGTTTCAAAAAACGTGACTGAACCGAAATTCGGCGTCCGCTGTAATTATCGGTCAGCTCGAGCCTCCTTACGCCGTTATCGTCCCGATCCTCATTAGTACACATCTACCCATGGATACGGATCGAAACCCTCGTCTGAAAATGGGATACCCCATCCTACACGCGGACCAGGGGAAGCCACCGGAGGTTTGGGGCAGCACACACAGGGAGCAGAGGAGGCACATGACATGCCCCACGTGTCGCAAAACACGCATGAACCAGCAGCAGTTTCGGTTAGATCGGTTCTGTGGTTGTTTTTAGTGCGAAAGTGTATGTCCACGGTCCACCCCTTACTAATGCATTGAATCAGGAGCGGTCACCGTATCAGTCCTTACCATACTTCACTTCACCTTATTTTTGTTGGAAAAGCACGTACGTGTTCACCATCTAAAAGAAACTGAAAAGAGAACGTACGTGTGGTTCAATGAACCTTAATTATCCGAGCTAGGAAGCGGGCGTCCTAAGTTCGTTTTTCACCGAAAAACCGTCAAATTCGGAGAAAGACAAGATCGACCGAGCCCAAACAGAGGGTAAATATAGCAATCACGATTGGTACCGCTGATATGTAACCACTCTACTCCTGCCTCGAAACAGGTATATGTCTAGCTATATAAATATATCAACCACGATTGATACCAGTGTTGGGTTAGACAGCACAACGACCAAAAGACAAAACAAAAAGAAAACGAAAAAGAAACAGAACAGAAAACAAAGCCAACGACAAAGGCTCGACGAAAACAAGGGTGACCCGCAACCGTTGCACCCACCGAAGAATATCCACCCCTCTCCTAGCCTCTCTGTAGCGTCACACATCAAGAAGCACCTCCAAGAAGGAAGCCATGACAACGACGCTGCTGCGCGGGGGGAGTCCTAGGGTTTCCCCTGATACGCTATGGGAGGTGGGGAAGAGATACACCCGACGCCCTTCAAGAAGAAAAGCGACACCGCAGGCGTCACCACGTCGGTGTCAAGGATTTCTCCCGACCCCTCAAAAAACCACGCCCCCGAACGCTTCGAAGCTCCACAAGCTCGTCGCCCACCAACACACGCCACCACGGTCTTGAAGTCACCACCGTCGCCTCACCATCACCCATAGAGCGAGGCTGGAACGACCGAGACAAAGAAACGTCGGGGGTCGACCGTACAATGACACGTGGGAGGGAACTACCTCCACCGCCGGAAGACGATAGCCGACCGGATGTAACAGCGGGGCAAACCAGGCCCTCACTGGTCCGTCCGAGCCCAAGGACTCATGAAGCCCCACCGCCACACTGCAGCAAGGGTGTCACCGTCGGAGTCGACCCTAGCACTAATCTCTTCCTCTCCGCCCGCCAGTAGATCCACTGCCACCGTAGATCCCCGCCGCCAAGCAGCAGCCCTCTTGCCACCATGTTCATCCGGGATTACTGGTCCACCGCTGGTCTGAGGATCACCACCTAGGCCCGCAAGGGCGAGGAGGGACGAGCATGGCGAACACAGCGCCTCCGTGCCGCCCTCGGGCCACCCGGGAACGAATTGTCGAGCGACCACTTGACCAAGGCCCGCCCGGCCCATATCTTGTGTCTTGGACGCGCCACAACCAGCCGAGGCTGTCTGCCACCCGCCGCCGTGCAGGAGGCCACGGTCCCCGGATGGGGCCCGCACGACCTAGATCAGACTCAATCTGGCCCAGACCGGGCCCTGCAGAACACGCCGCCGAGAGAACCTGTGGCCATGTCCGCCGCCTGCCTGCGGGCTTCCAGGGAAGGTCGCTGCCACCCACCACCTTGCTGGTGACCGAGGTCCTCGGACGGGGCCCGCACGGCCTAGATCGGGCCCTGCGGAGTGATGCGTGCGTCCGGTGTTGACGTGGGAGCACTTCGTTGGAAACTCCAAGAGCAAGGTGTAATGGAGCACAACAACCAGATCCCTCAGTAGAGACCGAGGTTATCAAACCAGAAGGAGGAAGGAAACGTCTCAAAGGTTTTGCAAGCAACGTGGAGACCTGCACAACACAAACTCAAGTCTTTGTCCCAACGAATCAGTGAGATTGTCAAGCTCACCGATTTGCTGTAATAAAGAATTAAACGTACGGTGTGGAAGGTAATGGTTTGCAGCAAGTAAACAAGTAACAGTGGAAGATGTATCAATGGTAAAGACTGGACCAGGGTCCATAGTTCACTAGAGGTGCTCTCCTTAGATAAACAACATGGCATGAAGGGTAAACAAATTTGAAGGGTTTCGCAGCATAGTAAATCAAAAAATTCTACGGATGCGAACGGGAAAGCCAAGATCTAATCTAGGAGATGCAAACAACGAGGGAGAATAGATGAGATCTTCATACCCTTGAAGATTCGCACAGCGGAACGTTCATCGGAACGTGGGTGATGTAGTCGCACTCGCTTCTCCTCCTCGCGATCCGATCCGATCTAACACCGCAAGTGGCGATGCCTCCGAGAGATGCACACGTGCGGCACCTTGACGTCTCCTCCTTCCTCGGTCCAGAAAGTATGGTGGAGAGACGGATTGGATCTACAACGCGACGGCGCGGTGCAAGTGGTGGAGAGTTTCTGCAGCAGGGCTTCGCCTACATGCAGTCAGGAGGGAGAGAAAGAGGAGGGCAACAGGGCGGCTAGGGCTTGAGGAGGAGGTGTAGGAGGGGGTGGGTCCCCAGCCCTCTTTATATAGAGGGGTGGGCGGCCAGCCCTTGCCCCTCACCCAAGCCCTAGGGCCGGCGGCCAAGGAGGGAGGAGTGGGGGGCAAGTCCCCCCCCTTCTAGAAGCTCCCCTAGGGTTTTGCCCTAGGTTGGCCGGCTGGGCCCTATGGGGCCTTGTGCCCCTAGCCCAATGAGGCCAGGGCACTCAATCATAGGCCCATGCACCCTCCCGGCAGGTGGGGCCACGTTGGTCCCCCTCCGGAAGGTTCTAGAAGCTTCCGGTACAATACCGATTAACCCGAAACAATTCCGAACTCCAAAAACTGCATTGCCGTATATGAATCTTATTCTCCGGACCATTCCGAAACCTCTCGTGATGTTCTGGATCTCATCCGAGACTCCGAACAAAATCTCATAAACCACTTATCCAATCTATCCTAGCGTCGAGACACGTTAAGTGTGTGACCCTTCGGGTTCGAGAATATGCAGACATGATCTTCTATCAATAATCAACGGGTGCGAAACCCATATTGACTCCACACATTCATCGATGATCATATCGGATGAACCACGATGCCGGATTCAATCAATCATATATATATTCCCTTCGTCTCGCGATATTTTACTTGCCCGAGATTTGATCGCTTGCACGTCATACCTAGTTCAATCTCGTTCACATCAAGTACTTTACTCGTTCCGTAATCCGATATCACTTTGTGATTAACTCCTTAAACACATGCTTGCAAGCGGTGTTGATATCGATTACCGAATGGGCCCGAAGTATATCTCTCCGACTTGGGAGGGACAAATCCCATATCGATACATACAACCCAACAGGTACTTTCTGATTACCTGAGAGACACCTTTATGATCACCCTCTCATAGGATGACGTTTGATGACCTCAAAGCTTTCTTCCGATACCAGGGAGTTGTATTATCTCATGGTCTAAGGAATACAATATTTGACATAAGAAAATCTTCGCAAAGATGAACACGATGACACGATCTAATTGCTCCACTTAGTTTGGGTTTGTCCATCATATCATTCTCCCAATGATATGATCTCATTATTAATCGACAACTCATGTCTATGGTTAGGAAACCTTAACCATCATAAATCAATGAGCTAGTCCATAGAGGCATACTAGGGACACGGTGTTGTTCACAAACCACACAAGTATTAAAGTTTCCGCTTAATACAATTCTAGCATGGAATATAAACTTTACCATGAACAAGAATTATAATAATAACATCTTTATTATTGCCTCTAGGGCATAATTCCAACACTCTCCCACTTGCACTAGAGTCAATAATCTAGTTTACATCTGGCAACAATCTAACACCCATGGCACTAAGGTGCTGATCATGTTTTGCACGTGGAAGAGGTTTAGTCAATGGATCTGCGGCATTCAGATCTGTATGTACTTTGCTAATCTTTAGATCTCCATCTGCTATATAATCCCGGATTATATGATATGCTTGGTCTTTGGATGATAGCTTGGTTCCTTAGCGAGTGCTATGGCGCCAGTGTTGTCACACAATATCTCCAGTGGGTCCAAGGCACTTGGAACCACGCCAAGCTCAGTGATGAAGTTCCTGATCCAAACTCCTTCACTTGACGCTTCTGCAGCAGCCATGTATTCCGCTTCTATTGTAGATCCCGCGATCACGCTTTGCTTGCAGCTTCTCCAGCTCACAGCTCCTCCATTCAAAATATAAACGTATCCTGTCTGAGATTTAGAATCATCCTTGTCGGTGTCGAAGCTAGCGTCGACGTAACCTTTTACGACGAGCTGTTCATCACCTCCATAGACTAAGAACATTTCTTTAGTCCTATTTAGGTACTTTAGGATGTTCTTCACAGCTGTCCAGTGTTCCACTCCTGGATCACTTTGGTACCTGCTCGTCAAACTAAGAGCATTGGACACATCCGGTCTAGTACATAGCATGGCATACATGATAAAACCTATGGCCGAGGCATAAGGCACTTTGCTCATAACTTCTCTATCATTTACCGTAGCTGGACACTGAGCCTTGCTCAATATCTTACCTGACAACATAGGCACTGAACCTTTCTTTGCCTTATCCATTCTGAACCTTTTCAGAACTTTGTCTAGGTATGTACTCTGGCTTAAAGCTATCAGGCGTCGTTGTCTATCTCTATAGATTTTGATGCCCAATATATAAGCAGCTTCACCTAGGTCTTTCATTGAAAAACACTTGTTCAAATAACTCTTCACATCGTTAAGCACGTTAATGTCATTTCCAATAATTAATATGTCATCCACATATAGTACCAGAAATGTCACTGAGCTCCCACTCACTTTCTTGTAGATACAAGCTTCATAGAAATTTGGAACAAATCCAAAGCTCTTGATCACTTGATCAAAACGAAGGTTCCAACTCCGAGATGCTTGCTTCAGTCCATAAATGGAACACTGAAGTTTGCACACTTTATCAGCATCCTTAGGATCGACAAAACCTTCGGGTTGCATCATATACAACTCTTTATCAATGTTGCCATTGAGGAACGCAATCTTGACATCCATCTGCCATATTTCATAATCATGAAACGCAACAATTGCTAATAAAATCCGAATGGACTTAAA
Organism: Avena longiglumis; assembly: GCA_030063025.1. NCBI lineage: Eukaryota > Viridiplantae > Streptophyta > Magnoliopsida > Poales > Poaceae > Avena > Avena longiglumis. The sequence continues at coordinate 97,407,397 of CP125979.1, forward strand.
CATCGCTACGGGAGAGAAAGTCTCATCGTAGTCAACACCTTGAACTTGTCGAAAACCCTTCGCGACAAGTCGTGCTTTATAGACGGTAACATTACCATCCACATCCGTTTTCTTCTTGAAAATCCATTTGCACTCAACGGCCTTTCGGTTGCTAGGAGGGTCCACCAAAGTCCATACTTGGTTTTCGCTCATGGATCCCAATTCGGATTTCATGGCCTCTAGCCATTTCTCAGAGTCTAGGATCATCATCGCTTCCTCATAGTTCGTAGGTTCACTGTCTTCTACCAACAAGACAGTCAAGACACGGTTGCCGTACCACTCAGGAGGGGCACGCGACCTTGTCGACCTGCGACGTTCAGTAGAAGCATCGTCCGAAGCTTCATGATCCTTGTCATTAGCTTCCTCTATTGTTGGTGCAGGCGGCACTGGAACAATTTCAGGTGCTGCGCTACTCTCCAACTCAAGAGAAGGTTCAACAACCTCGTCTAGCTCTACTTTCCTCCCACTCACTTCTTTCGAGAGAAACTCCTTCTCAAGAAAGGAACCGTTCTTTGCGACAAACACTTTGCCTTTGGTTTTGTGATAGAAGGTATACCCAATAGTTTCCTTAGGGTATCCTATGAAGACGCATTTCTCCGCTTTGGGTTCGAGCTTGTCCGGAATCAACTTCTTGACGTAAGCTTCGCATCCCCAAACTTTAAGAAACGACAACTTAGGTTTAGCACCAAACCACAGTTCATACGGTGTCGTCTCAACGGATTTAGATGGTGCCCTATTTAAAGTGAATGCAGCGGTTTCTAATGCATAACCCCAAAATGATAACGGCAAATTAGTAAGAGACATCATCGATCGGACCATATCTAATAGGGTCCGATTTCGGCATTCAGACACACCATTGCGCTGTGGTGTTCCGGGTGGCGTGAGTTGCGAAACGATTCCGCTTTCTTTAAGATGCGTAAGAAAATCATAACTCAAATATTCACCTCCACGATCGGATCGTAGAAACTTAATTTTTCTGTTACGATGGTTCTCCACTTCATTCTGAAATTCCTTGAACTTTTCAAATGTTTCAGATTTATGTTTCATCAAATATATATACCCATATCTACTTAAGTCATCGGTAAAAGTGAGAAAATAGCGATATCCACCGCGCGTCGAAACACTCATCGGTCCGCATACATCGGTATGTATGATTTCCAACAAGTCCGTTGCTCGCTCCATCATTCCGGAGAACGGGGTTTTGATCATCTTGCCCATGAGGCATGGTTCGCATGTGTCAAATGATTCAAAATCAAGAGACTCCAAAATTCCATCAGAATGGAGTTTCTTCATGCGCTTTACACCAATATGACCTAGACGACAGTGCCACAAATAAGTAGTATTATCACTATCTACTTTGGATATCTTAGCCTCAATATTATGGATGTGTGTTTCATCCCTTTCGAGATTCAGAAGAAATAAACCATTCATAGCAGGTGCATGACCATAAAAGATGTTACTCATATAAATAGAACAACCATTATTCTCAGATTTAAATGAATAACCGTCTTGCAATAAACACGATCCAGAAATGATGTTCATGCTCAACGCAGGCACATAATAACATTTATTGAGGTTTAAAACTAACCCCGAAGGTAAAACTAAGGAGAGCGTGCCGACGTACATCACATCAAATCTTTATCCGTTGCCAACGCGCATCGTCACCTCATCCCTCGCAAGCCGCCGTATATTCCATAGCTCCTGTTTCGAGTTACAAATATTAGCAACTGAACCAGTATCAAATATGCAGGCACTACAACGAGGGCTAGTAAGGAAAACATCAATAACATGTATATAAAATATACCTTTGACGGTGCTAGCCTTCTTGTCCGCTAAGTACTTCAGACAGTTGCGCTTCCAGTGACCCTTGTCCTTGCAATAGAAGCACTCAGTGTCCGGCTTGGGTCCAGACTTGAGCTTCTTCTCAGTAGGGCAACGCGCTTGCCGCCGCCTTTCTTGAAGGGCTTCTTTGCACCCTTACCTTTCTTAAAGGTGGGGGGCTTGTTGACCATCAACACATGATTATCCTTTTTGATGTCCACCACCGCAGCTTTCAGCTTAGCGAAGAGCTCGATGATCGTATCAGTGGAACCAATCTGATTATGAGTCACTACAAAACTTTTGTAGCTGGGAGGGAGTGATTGCAGAACCCTTTCAATCTTGAGCTCCTCTGGAATCTTGCAGTCCAGTTGCTCAAGGCGTTGAGTGTAGCCCGACATGTTTATGGCGTGCTCACTAACGGAACTCCCTTCCTCCATCTTGCAGTTAAAGAATTTCTTAGAGATCTCATATCTCTCAGAACGGTCCTGAGTCTGAAACATAGTTTTCAGCTCCTCAAGAATATCAAAGGGCCCAGGATAATCTTCAAAACGATTTTGAAAGTCCGATTCCATAGCAAACAACATGGTGCCCTTAATCACACCATAATCATCTTTGTGCGACTGATAGACAGCTTTCTCATCAGCCGACGCATCTACAGCAGGGGCGTCACCTAGCGCATCTTCAAGGACATAGTCCTTTTGTCCGCTAGCGATAATGATTCTCAGATTGCGGAACCAGTTGGTGAAGTTAGACCCATTGTTTCTAAGCTTTTCTTTCTCAGCAAAAACGTTGAAGTTGAAGTTGGACTTAGCCATTTGATCTACAATATTTGCAAGTACAAATTAGACTATGTTCATGATAACTAGTTCAACTTAATCAAATTACTAGATGAACTCTCACTAAATTCAACATCCCTCAAGTTGTTTAGTGAACATGATCCAAATTCACCACACCTAATCCGATCTTCACGAGAAGAGATGTGGTTTCAATGGTGGACAACGAACTGTCGATCAATATCATTCATATGACTCATGCTTAACCTTTCGGTTCATGTGTTCCGAGTCCATGTCTGTACATGCTAGGCTCGTCAAGTCAAACCCAAGTATTTCCGCGTGTGCAAAAACTGGCTTGCACCCGTTGTATGTGAACGTAGAGTCTATAACACCCGATCATCACGTGATGCTTGGACACGATGAACTTTCGCAACGGTGCATACATGGGGAGAACACAGTTTTATCTTGATCTTTAAGTGAGGAATCATCTTATAATGCTACCGTCGTGATCTAAGCATAATAAGATATATAAAAGGCTAAACATCACATGCATATAACTTTATGTGACATGGTATAGCCAATCTTCGCGCAATGATCTCCATCTTGTGCGTGCCGGCATGATCTCCATCACTACACCATGATTGCCTCCACCACGAATAGCAACTACAACTATTGCTAACTACTTAGCGATAAAGTAAAGCTATTACATGGCGTATAAGAAGTTGACACACAGGTCATACACAATTATAAAGACAACCATATGGCTCCTGCCGGTTGTGTACTCATCGACATGCAAGTCGTGAAACATTACAAAACATGATCATCGCATACAACATACACATCACATCTTGGGCCATACCATATCACAGAAAACACTCCCTGCAAAAACAAGTTAGACGCCTCTACTTTGTTGTTGCATGTTTTACGTGGCTTATGGGAGTAGCAAGCTAAGAACAATTCTTACCTACGGAAAGCCACAACGGTGATATTATGCTTGCCAAACTCCGGTGTAAATCCCATGAAAACTATAGTGAGAGAAATAGACATCCACCAGCCGCATGTGTGGAACAAGCCACACGTCAAGTGCGGAGCCGGTGTCGCGAACGACGTCGCGTAAAGTTGGCCTGGACCGCTTCGATCTCACTATCCCGTGTCATAAGAAGTACACAAACAAGAGGCTTGCAACAGAAAACATCAACGCCCGCAACAACCATCTTGCGTTCTACTCGTGAAACACATCTACGCATAGATCTAGCTCTAATACCACTGAAGGGTTTCGCAGCATAGTAAATCAAAAAAATTCTACGGATGCGAACGGGAAAGCCAAGATCTAATCTAGGACATGCAAACAACGAGGGGGAATAAATGAGATCTTCATACCCTTGAAGATTCGCACAGCGGAACGTTCGTCGGAACGTGGGTGATGTAGTCGCACTCGCTTCTCCTCCTCGTGATCCGATCCGATCTACCACCGCAAGTGGCGATGCCTCCGAGAGATGCACACATGCGGCACCTCGACGTCTCCTCCTTCCTCGGTCCAGCAAGTATGGTGGAGAGACGGATTGGATCTACAATGCGACGGCACGGTGCAAGTGGTGGAGAGTTTCTGCAGCAGGGCTTCGCCTACACGCAGTCGGGAGGGAGAGAGAGAGGAGGGCAGCAGGGCGTCTAGGGCTTGAGGAGGAGGTGTAGGAGGGGGTGCGCCCCCAGCCCTCTTTATATATAGGGGTGGGCGGCCAGCCCTTGCCCCTCCCCCAAGCCCTAGGGCCGGCGGCCAAGGAGGAAGGAGTGGGGGGCAAGTCCCCCCCCCTTCTAGAAGCTTCCCTTGGGTTTTGCCCTAGGTTGGCCGGCTGGGCCCTATGGGGCCTTGTGCCCCTGGCCCAATGCGTCCAGGGCACTCCCTCATAAGCCCATGCCCCCTCCCGGTAGGTGGGTCCACGTTGGTCCTCCTCCGAAAGGTTCTAGAAGCTTTCGGTACAATACCGATTAACCCGAAACAATTCTGAACTCCAAAAACTGCATTGCCTTATATGAATCTTATTATCCGGACCATTCTGGAACCTCTCGTGACGTTCTGGATCTCATCCGAGACTTCGAACAAAAACTCATAAACCAATTATCCAATCTATCCTAGCGTCGAGACACGTTAAGTGTGTGACCCTTCGGGTTCGAGAATATGCAGACATGATCTTCTATCAATAATCAACAGTGGGTCCGAAACCCATATTGACTCCCACACATTCATCGATGATCATATCGGATGAACCACGATGCCAAGATTCAATCAATCCCATATATATATATTCCCTTCGTCTCGCGATATTTTACTTGCGAGATTTGATCGCTTGCATCATACCTAGTTCAATCTCGTTCACAACAAGTACTTTACTCGCTCAGTAATCCGATATCACTTTGTGATTAACTCCTTAACCACATGCTTGCAAGCGGTGTTGATATCGACACGAGTGGGCCAAGTATATCTCTCCGACTTGGGAGGGACAAATCCCATATCGATACATACAACCCAATGGTACTTTCCGATCACCGAGAGACACCTTTATGATCACCCTCTCATAGGATGACGTTTGATGACCTCAAAGCTTTCTTCCGATACCAGGGAGTTGTATTATCTCATGGTCTAAGGAATACAATATTTGACATAAGAAAAGCTTCGCAAAGATGAACACGATGACACGATCTAATTGCTCCAGTTAGTTTGGGTCTGTCCATCATATCATTCTCCCAATGATATGATCTCATTATTAATCGACAACTCATGTCTATGGTTAGGAAACCTTAACCATCATTAATCAATGAGCCAGTCCATAGAGGCATACTAGGGACACGGTGTTGTTCACAAACCACACAAGTATTGAAGTTTCCGCTTAATACAATTCTAGCATGGAATATAAACTTTATCATGAACAAGAATTATAATAATAACATCTTTATTATTGCCTCTAGGGCATAATTCTAACAAAATTATAGCAGGAAAATTGACAGGAACTGATCAAGGCATAACAATGCAATTACTAGTCAGAAAGATCCTATGAGGTTGATTGGGCAATACAACAAGATACATAGACCGTCATCCAACTGCATCTATGACTAGAAGTCCACCTTCAGGTTATCATCTGAACCCCCTCCAGTATTAAGTTGCAAGCAACAGACAACTGCTTTGCGCAAAGTGTGTAAGGTAAACAGTCCACATGTTCCATGAACAAGAGACCGTTGTTTTGTTCCTAGTAGCAATAGCACATCTACAACCGAAAAGATTATTGTCACTTTCCTTGGAAACTAGAGGCATGAACCCACTATCGAGCATAAATACTCCCTCTTGGAGTCACTAGCAACTACTTGGCCAAGATAACCACTAGCAACGGAGAGCATGCAAGATCACAAACAACACAGACATGATGGAATTATAAAGACAAAACCATTAATCAAACCAACATAATAATCTCAATATCCATCGGATCCCCGCAAACACAACATGCATGATTACAAATAGATTAGATCTTGATCATGAAAGGAGATCACAAGATCTATACATGAAAGCACAAAGGAGGAGATACAACCACCTAGCTACTACATGCACCTATAGTCCAAGGTGGAACTATTCACAAATCATACCGGAGAGAAGGCATTCAGGATGATCTCCCCTCCGGCAGGGTGCCGGTAAGAGCTTCAGATCCCCCCGATCTAGGGACGGTGGTGGCGGTGGCTACAGACGGTTTCGTGGAATATTGATCGGGTACTGAGAGTTTCTGCATCGGGGGCTTCTTATAGGCGAAGAGGGAGACCGAGGCGTCCGCCAGGGCGACCAAACCCTAGCCAGGCGCAGGCTAGGGCTCACCCATGCCTGGGGGGGGGGGGGGGGCTGGCCCCTCTGGCCGGCCCCTCGGGCTCTCCTCTGGACTTCTTGTTCCCCACGGAAGGTTATTGACTTTGTCCTTCGTCCCGTCCAATTCCGAGAATATTTCTTTACTAACTTTTCTGAAACAAAAAACAGCAAAAAACATGCATCTGACACTGTTGCAACTTGTTAATATGTTACTACCAGAAAACATGTAAAAAGCACCTCAAAGTGTAGATAAGTAAATCAAAGTAGATACTAAACAAGCATGGAGCATAAAAAATTATAGATACGTTTCCAACGTATCACAGAGCACCACGCCGGCGCCCCTATGACCCAGTCCGCCACCCTGCCTGCCGGGCAGCCCGCCGCAACGCTGCTCGGATTAGCCAGGTCTACTCCTGCTACTAAGGGTGTGTTTGTTAGATCGGTCCAACCCAGAAAATCTCGTCTCAGCCAAGTTTTAGGTGTTTGTTAGCCCGGGTTTCTTTCCGCCTACCTCGCAGACGGAACGCCTTAGCCTCGCCTGCCATGGTTGAAAACGATCTTCGCATGTGGGCAGGGCTGAGCTCGCCCCGAAAATCCTCCTCCGCGCCCCGCGCCTGGACCGAATCCAGCAGGGGTCAATCGCCCGACCCCCATTCCCCCCGACCGCTCTCTATCCCAACCGCCCGCCCTCGTGCTTACTCGCTTCCTCCACGGCGGCTGCCCTGGCTCTCCTCTCCTCGCGTCGGCCTAGAAGGAGCAAGGGACGCCGGGACCCACCACCGCCGAAGCTCCTCCTCCCTCGCCGGCCCTCCCATCTCTCCTCTCCCGCACCACCGAAGCAGTAGTAGGTCGCGCCGCCGTGAAGCTCCTCCTCCCGCGCTGGCCCTCCCATCTCTCCTCTCCCGCACTGTCCAAGAAACAGAAGGCCACGCCGCCGCCCACAGCTCCCAGCACACGATTTGACGAGCGCGACCGCCACCCATCCCGACGAGCGCCGCCGCCTCCACCTCGACGAGCACCGCCGCTGCCTCCTCGATGCAGGCCGCTGTCGTCACCCTTCCTCCATGACGAGCGTGGCCAGTAATGCGTGCACGGCCATACATGACCAATGCCTCCACAGGGACCCGATTGCTTTTCATTTTTATATTTAGGGGTCATTGTGCAAATTTAGACCTCCTCAACATCTCTCACCACATACAACCTACCAAACAACATACACACTCAGCTTGTCTCAACAAACACGGGGTACCAAACATGTGAGAAAATCAGAGGTCAGCTTAGCTAGGGTCAGCTTGTATGAGGACAGTTAGCTATTCTTCACTAGACCGGGCTACCAAACACACCCTAATTATCCTTATTATAGTACAATACTCGATCCCCCCCCCCCCCCTACTCCTGCCTTGCTCTTGTATAATATGATGTAAAAAGAGGATTACAATGCGAAGAGTGACTCTATGATATTTGTTGAGATAAACCACCGTCCCTCATACTCCTACTACTCCCTCCGTCCAAGAATAGATGTCTTGGATTTTTCAAATTTTGGATGAATCTATATACTACTAGATTCATCTAATTTTTGACAAATTTGAGACATCTATTTTGTAATAGAGGGAGTACTTGGTTTCACCTCATTTTTGTTGGAAAAGCTGGTAGGTGTTCACCATCTAAAAGAAACTGAAAAGAGAAGGTACATGTGGTTGAATGAACCTTAATTATCCGAGCTAGGAAGCGGGCGTTTTAAGTTCGCTTCACCGGAAAAACCGTCAAATAATCCGGAAAAAGACACGATCGATCGACGCAGCGAGGCCCAAACAGAGAGTAAAGCAAAACACAGCGGTCAGCAGTAAACAAAAACAATTGCGTTGTCGTGTTTCCACGGCAGTAAGTCCGATGCTAGCTAGCTAGCTAGCTAGCCTTGTTGGGATTCTTTAGTTCATCTTGCGGACCACATGAGAAATTAAAAGCGCCAGGCCGCCATTGTATCGTATCATCCATTGTCCGACCCCAGCCATCACACATCGGATCCATCTACTACTACAGGACATGGACATCACGCACGGCTTTCGCTGTTTCAATTCCTTGGTGGCGGCCCAAGCTAGCTAGCCACCCTCCAAAAAATACCAACGCTCCAAGCACGTACGTAGCCGCGCCCTGATCTCTCCCGTCCTCTCTTACTAGTGTACTTGGCAGCCAATCGACTCACCGCCTCCCGCCCGCCCGTACGTGCCACGCTGATGATGGCGACGTCGCGCCAAAAAGAAGTAGGCGCGCGCGGTTGGCGTTAGCAAAATGACGAATTTGCATGTACGTCGATCGCCTGTCCAATCCATCACCTTCGCCTCAAAAAACACACACCTTCGCATCTCTTTAATAGTTTCAGTTGTCTGGTTCAAGTGCAATTTAATCCTATGTTGGAAGAGGAGACGAGACAAACATTCTCGACTAGCGACTAGAATGAGAGAAAGCAATGCCACCTCAATACTCTTGCTTTCTCAATGAGTGAAGTGCTTCCAATAGCGGGAAGGACCAGGTAATGCCATCTCCTCGAGGCAACACGAATAATGAGCGCCTTTTCGGAAATTGTCGACTAGTACACATCGACCCTATGGATACTGATCGGAACCCTCATTGGCAACAGGGATACCCTACGAGCGTGGAAAGACTAAGTCAACTAACGAGTGTGCTTAGGGTCTTTGAGGATCTATACTTATTCGGGCGAGGGAGAGTACTCAAAGGGGATAAGGATGGACATCCTAAATTAGGGGTCATTCGTAACGTACAAGGGGATATTATGTGTCTTTGGTTGGAAATATATCCCACATCATTCCTAAGATTATTAGAGAGTTGGATTGGACACCCTTCTTTTTTTCTAGGATACGTACGTCCTAGAAAAGACGCACCAAACACATAGAAGAAGAGGCCGACGGCCGATACAACGCCATTGAAAGCTATAACACCACTCACCCAACACGATACATAGCTAAGCGGCTCACAACGCGACTCCAACCAACGACCCGATGGCAACAACTTGCCTTGCCCAACATCCTTCCGAGGGCGGAGAGGAGATGACGCAAAGAGCTACAAGACCACGTCACGGTCCGAGCAAACACCACCAAAGCGCGACAACGACTCCGAGGCAAACTAGACACCCTTCTTTAAGATCAAGCCATTCTAGAACACTAGCCATTCTCAAGACCTAGTCTTGTAGATCCAATTTTGTTTTTGTACTTCGAACCTTCATCTACATATACACACGAATAAGTCGAAGTAGGGTTTATTTTACCTATCTAGGGAGATGAAGTAGGGTAAACCAATAGTTCAATGTCGTCTTCGATAAGGTCGGCTATAATACCCTCCATCTCTGGTCAATCTGCACAGTCCATCACGATTGTAAGATGAAGTAGCAGGGTTTATTTTACCTACCTAGGGAGAAAAAGCGTCAAATCCAACAAAAAAAAATAGGGAGCGAGCCAGCCAGGTACGAACACGTAACGCAAAACACAATGAAAAATAATATGCCATTGTCGTGTTTCCACTGTCCATGCTGGCAATCCCTGTCACACCACCATCATCGCTCGCAGCTTCCATTCGCACCAAACCAAACGTATAGTAGCTATATCACAAGAATCTTTTCCCTATCGTCGTCGTCTCGTTCACTGTACCATGCCACGCCAGCCTCACGGCGGCCGACGGCGACGCCGCATGACGCCATAGCCCTCGTCGGTTCGTCGCTAATATAGTATGTACGGTTGCGTGCGTGTCAATTTTACGTGTCGGCCGCCTGTCCGATCACCTTTTCACCTGCAAGAAATACACGAGATCACCACTCTATAAGTACCACCGGCCTGAGATTACATTCCATTCCATTCCATTCCAGCACGGATCGGAGGTAGAAGACGAAGCTAGCTAGCACGTACGGACACGATGGACGCGGGAGCGGTGTGGGGGCGGGCTGAACCTGAACTCCGGCGTGGTGCTGAGCCTGATGGCGGTGCTGTGGGCGCTGGTGTGGCAGAACCTGCAGCAGCTCCAGCTGCAGCACTTCCTCAAGCGCCACGTCGGCCGCCACGCGCGCCGCTTCGCCGCCATCGTCGACCCTTACCTCTCCGTCACCATCGGCGAGTACGACGGCGGGGGACGGATGCGCAGCGCCGAGGCCTACAAGGAGGTCAAGGCCTACCTCGCCGACACCACCGCCCGCGACGCGCGCCACCTCCGCGCCGAGGGCGCCAAGGACGCCGACCGCCTCGAGCTCAGCATGGTCGACGGCGAGGAGGTGGCCGACGTCCTCCTCCCCGAGGAAGGCGGCGGCACCGTCTTCTGGTGGGCCTACTCCAAGGCGCCGCAGCAGCAGGACTGGCGCTGGGGCGGCGGCGGCGAGCAGGAGAACCGCCACTACTACCGCCTCTTCTTCCTCGAGGCCCACCGCGACGCCGTCCTCAACGCCTACCTCCCGCGCGTCCGCCGCGAGGGCCGGGACGTCATGGTCAAGAACCGGCGCCGCAAGCTCTCCACCAACATCTCCGTCCACCAGTCCTGGACCCACGTCCCGTTCGAGCACCCCAAGACCTTCGCCACGCTCGCCATGGACCCGGCCAAGAAGAAGGAGATCGTCGACGACCTCGACGCGTTCAGGAACGGAAAAGACTACTACGCGCAGATCGGCAAGGCCTGGAAGCGCGGGTACCTTCTCCACGGCCCGCCCGGGACAGGCAAGTCCGCCATGGTCGCCGCCATGGCCAACCACCTCGACTACGACGTCTTCGACATCGAGCTCACCTCCGTGCACTCCAACACCGACCTCCGCAAGCTCTTCATCGAGACCACCAGCAAGTCCATCATCGTCATCGAGGACATCGACTGCTCCCTCGACCTCACCGGCTCCCGCACCAAGAAGAAGGATGCAGAGGACGACAACAACAAGGCCGCCAAGGATGGCAAGAAGGACACCAGGAGCAAGGTCACGCTCTCAGGCCTGCTCAACTTCATCGACGGGCTGTGGTCGGCGTGCGGCGGCGAGCGGATCATCGTGTTCACCACAAACCACCTCGAGAAGCTGGACCCGGCGCTCATCAGGAGGGGCCGGATGGACAAGCACATCGAGATGGGCTACTGCTGCGCCCCCGCCTTCGAGTTCCTCGCCAGGACATACCTCGGCGTGGAGCAGCACGAGCTGTTCGCCACCGTCGGCGCGCTGCTGCAGGAGGTGAACATGACGCCCGCCGACGTCGCCGAGAACCTCACGCCCAAAAGCGCCCACGACGACGCCGACTCGTGCCTTAGAGGGTTGGTGGCGGCGCTGGAGAAGACCAAGGAGGACAAGGCAAACGGACGTGGCATGGGTCAGCAGCATCCGGAGGAACAAGACAGGGTGAGTGAGTGAGTGAGTGACAGTATCTGAGGATCCACTGATGTTATCCATGGTTCCATGATATCACGTTTTCTCGATTGTAGCAGGTAAAATGATGGGTGTTGGAGTAGAATAATCAGGTTTTCTCGGTGGGGCTGAGTACTAGTCTTTCATGTTCAGAATCGAAAATGTCATCTGTGACGGCTATGGACTTCATTTGATACTATTTAAGCTTTTCTCACGGGAGATTGTTTATCCTAATTTTATTTCGATCAGCATATACTTATCGAAAAGGCTCATTTTCTGTGTTGCTGAATTTTTTTTTGGCAGTCTGAAAGAGATGGTTCTGAACCCAGGATGTTCATTGGTAAAAGAACATCACCCAACTGTTGTAACTCTGAATGCACACCGAACAGTTCATCCGTGTTGCGTGGAATCACATTCCTATTTTTTTTTTTTTGAACATTAAAGGCCTCGAAAGGCCTGGAAGCTGTATTAATAACTCGGCGGGTACAAATTTACATTGAGACTCCTCAGCACAAGGAAAATAAAGGATAAGGCCTCAAAGTTTGCAAGACAGACCCTAAGACAAAACAGAGAAAAGAAATCAGGTCCTGCTCGCTGGCCAAGAATGATCGACCTCCGTCGCCGGGCATCAGCACCTCCACAGGGGAAGAAGCCACTTGGTTTAGAGCTGACGATGAATCCCAGCTTCAGGTCGTGGAAAATCCTCCGAATTGGCTCAAGCCTGGAGGAAAAGGATGCACAGGTGCTCTCACCTAAGCTCGGAGTGGCCTCTACGGCCGAGGATAGCGACGGCCAGAAACTGCCCTCGCTTGGAATCTCCGACGAAGAACACAACTTCCGTGTGCTTGACCTCGCACGCCTGTCCCCCGCCTGCCAAATTCCAGAACGAAGGATTCCTTGCCCTCTCCCCACTTCCTGTCTATCACCATGACCACAAGGAAAGGGAAGAGGGGCAAAACAAGTCCTCTCCTCAGGAATCAACACGCAGGACGACGACCACCATCCAATCAAAGCCGAGGAAGGTGCAGTGCGTCGATCTTCCTCCTCGCCGCCACGGCCGGCCAGGAAGAACTCCACGCCACCCCATGCGATGCATCTCCACTTCCTCGCCCACGGGCCGTAGGGGAGACGCGACGGCACCTCCGCTTCCACCGAAGGTCACGCACCTTTATTTATGGAGACCTTGGCCTCACCGACGAGCTCCCACCATAGAAGCATCAACAGCTCAAGAAGGAGCACAACGCCCAGGATCCCACCGCAAGAATCCTGAACCCTGCTCCAAAACTCCACTAGGGGACAACTCCTACCACTAACTAACCTACAACTACGACCAGCACCTCCCCTCCACCAACCCTCACCGGCAAAGCCGGCGAGAGTGGCTTCGGTTCGGGCCGGAGCGACGAGGGAGCTCCTCAGGAACTGTAGCAGGGGATAAGGGAGAGGAGAAGAAAAAAGTCGAATCACATTCCTATTCCTTCATCTCACAAAGATTGAAGGATCTACTACCTGTCACTGGATATATGTAAGAGGACCTGTTGTGTGATTCAGGGGATTTATTTCAGGAGTAGATGAAAAGCCGTGATGGTGCCAAGGAAAAAGGATTGTATATAATGCGGCCGGATAATCGATTTTGGAGCTTCTTGTTTGGTAAGTACTGTACGTTGGATTTTTCATGCTGTGCTCCACGACATGAACTGTCGGGCTGTCGTGAAAGCACGACAATGACCATTGCTTTCCCTTCGCTGTTGTTGTTTGCTCTGCTTTTGGGCCTCGCTCGTGTACTACTTCCTCCGTTTTAAAATAGATTTTTAATAAATTTAAAATTTTGATAAATCTATATACTAAATAATACTATATTTATCTAAATTCTGATAAATTTGAGACATCTATTTTAAGACGAAGAGAGTATATTCTTTTCATGATTCGATGCATTTTCCTTACATAAGATTCATTGAACCGTACGTGGTCATTGTTTCATTTTTTTTCTCAAACTTATTTTTTAGCGGATTCTTCTTCTTCGACATGAGCGCGTGCTTTTCTAACACAACGAAAATGAACTTTTGGTTTTGCAGTGAAGTGAAATGAAATAGTGCTAGCCCAGAAAGGGTTGCTTATTAATGCACCCAGTGTGGAGTAAACATATCCAGCTTTTTCCATACATATGAAGTTGACATGCGTAGGATTTGGGTCCAGCTTCGCATAAGGCCAACACAGCGGTTTCTCTCCCTTGTTTTTTTTTTCTCAAATAGAAATCTGACACTAAAAGAAATATAGAACAATACAAAGCAGTTCAACAAAAATTTAAAAAAAATCGAAATCCTTGGAAAAAAAACCTTCATCTTCAACCTGCAATCTTCCGTGTGCACATGAGCACTAGTGTTTTTTATTTTTTTAAAGAAAATTCTAAAATCATATTTCTAAGTATCAAAAAAAAAATCTTGATGTAGCCAAGGATATCAAACAGGTGTAAAATATCAATTTCAAATATTATGTATTATGAGCTACACAAAAATGACAAAAATATGGATCTGAGTACGCATAGTTTCAAATCTCAACGTTTTTCCAAATTTTGTCAATCTTGTATAGCCTATAAAATAAAGAATTTTGGGTTGCAATTTTGCATGCCTGTAGAATACAACATTGATTATGCCCATAATTTATTTTCCCATTTTTCTAAAACTTGTAAATATAACTTTTGAATTTTTTAAATACTTTCTGGACTAGCACACACTGTATATATCACATAGTATAACAAAACACATGATCCTAAGGCTGTGTTTGGTTGAGATTTTTGGGCCATATTCACTATCGGTAAGCTATAATCTAAACCAAAGGGTAGAATAGCCTTGACAACTTCCGTGACGCCACAGATTTTGGCAGTGTAAAACAGAATCGGCTGTACCCTGATGTTCATGCTATTTTTTGTTCTAAATCTCTTCCCACTTGTCCAGAGTCACCAACATACTGTTTGTCCTTCCCACTCCCGCTATTCCTCCCTAGCATGTGCAATCATCATGTTGGGGTAGCGAAGGAGATTGTCTATGAATAGAGTGTAAAGAATTTGTTAGAAATGTTTCCATAGAGTTCAGGGAACGGATAGTCTATGTAGAAGACAATCTTTAGAATACAGATCAAATAAATTTTATATGAGATTCATTTAAATCAAACAAGAATGTAGCACTAATTATCTTAGGACCATCATATGCCCTTAGTCATGTGGTAAGGAGGTCTATATAATTGTTTTTCGAACTGATGTTTAATTATGTTTTTTCTCTATAGGAGGTGCCTTTTGAGGTTTTTGGTAGCAAGTGGGATGCAATCCCAAAGACAGGGCAAGATATGTACTGTTTATCCAAGGACTAGAGGGGGCTTGCATGAGAGCAAGTTGCAACTACATAAAACAACAGTAAGTACAAGAGTAAGATATTTTGAGGTCTTTTTAACTTCACAAGGGGTTAGCAACATTTGCTTGTCATTGTAGTTATTTTGGTCTAATATTGAACACATCTTAGCAAACCTCCCACCTATGGGATCTTGATGTATACTAAATACATGTACATAGCACTCGAGGGAGACAATGTGCCTCTAAAGGCCCGACGAAGCTCTATTTTTTTTTGAAAAGACCTTAAGTTTTTGCATATGTGTTTCACTGATGACCCATATGTGTACTCCAACATACAAGAAAATGACTAGGAAATGCAAAGGCATATGAAACATGTGAACCTTGCACTAGGCTCGGCAAAAATCTAGTCGGGAGAGGGCATCCGTTAGAAATAACGAGTTTTGACATGTGGGTAGGTACCAATGAAACATGAGGACAATTGAAACACTACATGGCAGTGGTCAATGGGAGAACAATGTTGGAACTACACATCCATGATGATTACATTTACCATTCTACATGTTTGGTGTGAGACTTTCCCAAAGGAATTTGATGTTTTTTCATCAATAATTGGTCCTATATTATGAAGATTATAGCTTCTTATGCTCGTGAATGCACTGTTAATTAAGCTAAAAATTGAAAGGCTTTCTCAAAATGTGGTGCTTTATACAGTCTACATGCTTCCTTCATTGATATGATCAAAATGTATGAGGGAGCTATTTTTTTATCGAGGGAGGATATGCTCGCAATAGTACAAGGGTGTACATGTGACCATTATGGTACCATTAAACCACATGAAAGCATCCATTGCATGGTTGTTACAACATATGGTATCAACCTTTAAGGTAACAATATTCTTATTTAAGCATAAGAAGAGAGATAGAAAATGATCATCATTCACAAGAGAAACCATCATGCAGGATCAAGGCTAAGCAAAAAATAGTCGAGCACGGTAGTTGCTAGGTTCGTGCTAGCATATATTGCATACATGATTTATACAAGTCTTGCAATTAGTTGGAATTTATTTTGCAGTTCATTTGAAATCACAAAGTTATCCTAGGAATTGGAAGCCTCGGGATATGCGATTTTCTACATGAAGTACCAACACCTTGATTGTAATGGTACATCCATACATCAGCTCCTCTTCGGGGTTCCCATGAAAATTGCGTGAACATGAACCCTTTTTCAACCCTTTAGGGTGATGACTTTATCTCACCATCGGTTTGTACGCACTGATGCAAAGATAGTACAAACGAATAATGTACGTGCAAATGGGAACGATGCTCTATCTGCAATGTTGCATTGCTTCGTTTTCATCTAAGACAGATAATTTATCCGAGCACATCTTTTTGTACACTCTTATGTATGTTTTTTGATGGAAAACTCTTATATATGTTCATTACATTCATCGGCATATTTTTCTCATGCGAGTCACCTCCAAAGTTTAATTTATTGCGCATGTATTCATCTATTTGTACTATTAATGCTCGCAAGTGTCAAAGCTATCCCAAAGTACACATGCCTAATTATCGTAAATATCACACCCCTTTGGCAATGTTGTCATTCCCGGTAGCATACACTCACGACCTTCCCTCTTTGAACCCCGACGCGTCCTCACCTGAAGCACTATCACATTTTGTCACACATGTACGACCCTTGCCTCTAGCCTCTCCGAGGTCATGTAATTATCACCAAGGATTCACCGTTCCCGCTAACTCGACAGCCGTGGGAAAATGATGATCATGCACGAGCACAATCGTAGATTTGCAAGCTGATGGTCCATGGGGATACTGTTAGTGGAGCAACACATCCTTGCATTGCGTATCAAATGAATCCACATGGTTCATCTAAAAAGCTCATGTTCATCTAAAAACAGAAGAAAAAAGAACACGTCGAAACAACATGCCACTCCCATCGCATCAATTAACCTGGGGATATTGCATTGTGCATTGCTCTACAGGACGGTCCTTGTCACACTATCGCTCGCCCTTCCATTCGCGCCACGAGCCATGCCCGCCATGATCGTTGTATCACCAGAAACATTTCCCCGTAGTTTTTGCCTCGTTCAGAGTTAATAGCATAGAACTACCAGTTTCTGGGAAAAATTCCAGAGAAGTCCCTGGCACTATTAATTTCTTATAATTAATAAAATATTTTTTATATTTTAATTATATAAAATAATAAATAAAGTTTGTAAAGAAAGATTCAAACAAATTCTAAGCACTTTTCGTATTTAAACTTTTTCCATTTGAATTCGTATTCAAAAGTTATGAAGGTTTTAATAGTGTCAGGGACTTTTGCGCAATTTTATATCAAAACTTGAGGACCTACATGCAAAACGGCAGACGGCACACAGTCTCGTGCTGCCACGTCAGCCTGACGGGTGGGCCAGCCTTGTCAGTTTCCGTGTCAATTCGCGATCAGGACGAGTTTAGTGTGATTTGAGAAAACGGACGCCAAATATGGTAGATTTTTGCTGCGAAAACATAAACTGGTAGATTTTCAAAAATTTTCCTAAAAACTGGTAGTTCTATGCTATTAACTCCCTCGTTCACTCTACCTTGGCAAAAGCCAATGGATCTATGTGCTTGTTTGGCTGCACAGAATTAACGCTGAATTCTGAGAAAATACGTTTTTGGTAGATTTTTCTAAAAAATCCTGTTTTGCTAATGATTCCCTTAAGGATGGGTATAAGCAAAAATATGTTTAATTAAAAACAGCTTTGCATGCACTATGTGTGGTCTATCGAGACCACCGGATGAGGAGATATTAGTTGAGGCCACCCGTGGAGTTTGTTGAGGACTGTAGCGAATATTATGATTGAGTTTTGTTTAACCGGGTTTTTAGAAAAATGAGTAATACTCGTTTTTGTCAATGTCCACTTTTCGGGCATTATGGAAATCTGGTTTTGTGTTTTCCTGTTTTTGTTGTGCAGACGGTCGTGAGATTTTAGGGGTCCGGGACAAAACTACAGTCCAGGGCCTTTAGTATACTTGTTTTTAGTAAATATCCATATTAAATATCATGAAGAAAAATTTAAGATCTATCCCCTAAAGCAATAATCTGTAGGGGGTGAATTAAACATGTGCTCGTGACCACTCATATCGTAATCGATGTCAATGTTAACTTTTGTAGAGTCCTCGTATTTTCAATTAACATTAGCACGCTTCCTCCACAACAAGTATCGCCACTTCATTTGGAATTTTTTAAGTGCTTACATTACACTGAAAATAAATCTATCAACCAATCCATTCTATGTTTGCATCAACTCTTTTATTTGTTTTTTCTATTCCTTTTCGCAATGGGGGATGCGCACACTTTATAAATGAAATATGTATTGAAACATTTTTTGTGTGAATAAACTATTGAAACAGTTAGTAACAAGAAACAAGCCCAAGATACAAAGCTAGTAGATTAACTCGGATTTTTTTACCAATTATCATGTTGAACTAACAAATCACAAGCCCTGATTTTATCTTTACTATTAATTTCAAAAGCGTGGTGAATGTCTGGTGTCACACATCTAAAAATTACTAGAAAAATGCCACTCCTCAACAAACTCCGCGCCTAAATAAAAAAACGGCTAACAAACTTCAGCTAACAAACATTATCTTATCTTTATTATCTTTATCTCTATCTCTGCTACTTAGAAAATCCTGCATGCAGACGTGTTTTGCTCCTTACTTCGTACAACCTCGAGTTGCATCGCTCGTACAGTTTTCTTTGCATTTACTAGCACCGAGAATCCTGCATGCCATTCCCTTTCCCGTCTCTCGCTTTCCCCTAGCCACGCCGCACAAGTGAAACCAGTCATTCTCGTCCTTGACGACGACATGTACTGCTCTTGGGCGGCGGCAGTGGCAGTGGTGGCGCGAAGGATTTCTCAATGGACTACTCTGTGTGGTTCGTTGGTTGAATTGCGACGCTCGGCGAGATAGACTACTGGAGTATACATGCAGTTGGATGGTGGCCTTGCAACGATCCAATCTGTTGATTCTGCCCGGGATTTGTGCATTTCGGAGTTGGGATTTGCATGCCATCCGTGATGTTCACCGAAGGGCTGGATCAAGATGCGCGAACGGTGCAGGAGGTGAGTGAACTCCACGCCGCCACACTTCTTTCTGAACTTAACCCTAGCGATATCGACCGCGTCCTCCCCATCTATATCTAACGCTTTGGTTGGTTTTCGCGAACGCGGAGGGACCGGACGTCGGGTGCTGCACAGCCACGACGGATGGACGGGCTCCGACCATGCGGAGAAGTTCAGAGCCGCACCGCCCACGCATCCGCAGCCGCCAGTACCGCACCGCCTCATCGATGTCAGAAGTGGACGAGTCCTCGGACGCCAAGGAGAAGGTCGAGATTTGCAGCGGCAGGTAATCCATCGACAACTCGCCCCGCCGCGACGAGCCGCACCACCGTGCCCCTCTACCGCTACATCGACATGCCCGGCTAGCGGGTAGCAGTAGTACTACTCCAGCAATGGCTACTTGGATCTGTGCTGCCAAAGATCAAGCCGCAGTAGGCGCGGCGGCAACAGCAGACGAACGTTGCTGTACATGGAGGAACAGGAGGAGTACTGACTCTGGCTCGCGTGGCAGCTAATAAGCCTTCAAACTCGAGGAATTACCAGCAGGATCAGAGCACTACTCTTCCCATGCATGCGCTCGAGACAATGTCAAACTTCTCCTAAAATGGTTCGTTCTATGTACTAAATTGATAACCGTTCTCATTTTATTTAGCCCCTGCCTTCTCTGCCATATCAAGTTAGATAGGACCGTTTTCACTCTGTTCTAATCTTTGGTTGCATAAGAAATCTCTTATATTTTCTCAGAGATAAGCAAGCAATTATGATTACATGGACTACAAAGATCAATATGTTCATGATAAATACTCTCCGATGTGCATTAGGCATTAAAATTGTTCAACATAGAGATATATAATACCATAAATATTTTGCTCAATTAACAAACTTAGTTCTTGATATCTTCTCAACATGTATTTCTGCTCTTAATTCACTTGGATAGTGATCTGGCCTATTATTATTTTTCTTCCCAAATATTAGGAGAATCACCTTTCTCTGAAAAACGCAAGAAAAATTCAGTTCCTCAACTGCATCATAATCGTATTGTTAGTGGTTTTAATCAATTATGTAACCTTAGGACCCATAGTTGCTGGCCAAAATTGTTCTTTGTGGCTCATTTGGCCAAACAAGTTGCAAGGGTCGTCTGTGGCCTCGCTTTTACAAATAGTTGTGAACTTATGATATCGTTCTTACATAATGGAGTGTGTAAATTTTATCGATGCAAAATCAGATGGGTCATGTGCAGGATGGTTGTGTATGATGTCGCCATTGCACCATATATACATGATTATAGTCGAAACTTCACCAGCTCCGACTGTGGGACCGTAACTTGTGCAACTACAAGTGTATCGGAAGGTTCAGCTGCAACTAAGACAAGTGATTTTTATGAGAGAGATTCAACCAACTTGGTTTATTTGCTTCGTCTCATACATAAAAGAAGTTGGGTAGCTAATCTATCTATATAGAAAAGTAAGGACATCTAGAAGGATAAAACAAAGGCATTAAAAGCTTCCGATTCCATTCGAAAAGCTAAATGTTGTGTGATATCTACGACACGATCTTCAGCTTTCAGAGCAACATACACATCCCATCAAGTACTACAGTAAGCCATGGCATATATTTTCCAGGGTACATCACATCAGCCCCCTAAAATCCCCTAATATTACTTGGTTTGTTGAGGCATGTGTGGTTATTATTGAATTATCGATAGGAAGTTTACCTATCCATTTTCGTAATGACACCATTTTTCTCACATATGAAAAGAACCTTGAAACCAAAAGAAATTTCAAATTAAGAAAAAAATATCAATCATGGACAACTAGACAAGAGATATAGGCTATATAGGTAGCTGCTTATAAAAAAGTGCAAGTATGGAACCACCGATTCATGCTTTTATTAGTTTTTATTGATGCTTCGTAGAGAATGTATTTTCAGACGTCACTCACTTCATGACAAGGTTTAATAGGGGAAAATGTATTATCTCTACTACCTAAAAAAGAAGTCATGTTCCATAGTCGTCAATATGTTAAAGGCATTTCCCGAGTCCCACGGTTTTGCCATTTCTAGAAATCCTGCCCCAGCTAATCATATCCCACTAATCCCGTTTGTATTAACTTTGTGTTATGTTTCCTGCCACAACCGCATTTCACCCCTTTCTTTGCAACTGATTCATGGCTCGGTCCCACTTGAAAAAAGAGGCTTGACCATTTCTTGATTTACGGTGACACACATTTACTAGGTGGTGCGCCACACCCCACGAGTTAATAAATATGATATCTGGCGCGGTCGCATCTAAAGCCAACATTGTTGCTTAATATGGTGTGTATGGGGATCCTAAGACTATATGTCAAGAATGATTAGTGTTAAATCACTAGAATATGTATGCTCCCGTTGCAACGCACGGGTATTCAACTAGTAATACTTCATCAATCAACAACCATAGTAAATTAAGGCATGAAATAGACTACATATCAAGTCAAGAATTAGGGAAAATATTGGTGCATTGTCGCGTCTTCGTGGTCGTGGTGGCCGATTTTCTACAGGTGACGTCGTTTCATGGAAGGTCCTCCGATTCATGATCATCATAGCAGCGAGGAGCTAGACTGCGAGAGCGATCTAGTGAGGGCTTGCCGCCTCTGAAAGGGATTTCTCGAGACATCGGGAGTAATACGGAAGCCAAATAATAAGTAAGGGAAAGATCTATTCCATAGAAAGAAAAGGAAAGGTCAATCCATAAGGCGTGCAACTCGGAAATGCACTACGCACTCAGGGTGCAGGTGGGACTACCCGCGGGAGTCCCGCTTATGCCCGCACAGTCCCACACATTCTAAGTGGGCGTCCCGCGAGAGCCCGCGAAAATTATGTGGTGTCCTTTTTCTCATGTATACCCACATATGCCCGCAAATGCATTACTACAATTGTTGCTCGTATAATGTTGATACAAATATTTTAGTAAACATAATATGATCACATTGCAATATTCATGTACCATGTAAAGCTAACAGAGCTCAGTCATATTTAAGATTGTTGAATACAGTGCATTGGACTTTCAGGAATGACTCCTCGATCAGTGTAGTGACTACTGTGCAAATCAGTGTGTCCTTAACAGTGCTTTGGTAAATTTAAGGGTAAAAACAGGACATCGACAGCTCTTTGTCCAAATGCCGTACTGGAATCGAGATATCCACGTGTGCTGAGCCCGGGTACTGATCATGCTGAGGAAGCAATGTCATGGAAAAGGAGGAAGAAATTCTTGTCAGCAGCAGCAAATCATCCCACGCATACTATAATATTTCATGTGATAGCGTATGCATTGAAACGGTGCTCTGATCCGTAAGAAACGGACCCACCAACCGTCATGCTGATGGGACCCTTGTCAATGACAATACCTGGTCTGAAAAGTTGTTAGACAGGACGCCACTATCTAAAATCTGGCTTATCTTTTAAAACAAGCAAGGAAAGGACTGAAGTCAAAAATAATATATGTGACTCAGATGACTCAGAATACTACATTGTTGAAAGAAGTTTTCAGGAACCCTTCAAGATTCTCAAGACGAAGAAACCATCAAGCTAGACAATTTATCCGACTTTATATCTTGGAGGCTTCTAGGGGCTACTGTTGGGGATATACTTTCCGGGTATACCCACATGACTCACTGATCAGGGTGGCCCACCAATGGGTTAGAGTTTTGCTTCACGGGCGGCCCAGTCAGAGAAAGAGGAGGAGCTAGTTCCGGCTACGACAAGGCCTAGAAGAGTAACCGACTTAAGCCTGTAGTATTACTTGTAGTCCAAGCTGTATCTAGTTATCGACTCTGTAACGTAGCCGGATAGGTCTCTTTTGTAACCCTAGGCCCCGGTGACTATATAAACCGGCCCTATGGGAGCCTTTAGGACACCAGATCATAGATTAATCTACTCACACAAACGAACCTCTCTTGTAATCCGTTGTAGCATCCGGCTTACGCCGATATATTACTGGGTTACTAGCAGGAGTAGGATCCGATCGCCGCAGTCGGATCTGAACCTGGGTAAACTTGTGCTCACCGCTCCCGGAATCTCCGACGTCTCACATCCCATCTTCTTAACGTTGTTAGGACCCCCTATGGCGTACTTGTCGACAATCCGATGACAGGTTGCCGTCTCGCGCCACCAACTCTGGCCTCCCAAGGCCTAGTTGAGGATGCTGGAAGCTCCAAATAGCCTTCCCTGTTGTTCCTACGGATCCATGCTTGTTGGGGTGCAACGAATTTCTAGAATCAAGCTGTCGTCCCCAACTCTAGTCACCGCCGATCCCCGTCACTTCTGACCACTTCAAGCCTTGTTGTTGCTTCCTTCTGCACCGTAGTGAGCTACTGATGCTCATGCATCCGTCCAATCGTTCGATTGCTTCATGTATCGCTGTCGAGATGCTCACCTACAAGCGTCGCGCTTGAGATCACCGTCGGCCATGCTGCATTGACCATAGGGTAGAGACGCCGCTAGGTTTATCCAAAGATAAACACCATCACAGATCGAGGATCAGTACTTGACCAACTGTAATCAAGTCAAGTACAAGTTCTCCTAAGATCTGCTTATTGGTTATCAATGTAGGGTTTGTTGCATGGAAAACAAAAAATTTCTGTCGTAAGGACACATAAAACCAAGATCCAATCTATGGCAAAGCCAAGATCTAATCCAAAAGATCGGTGCAACAATATTGAAGTGAACTAACCCTCGTAGATCCAAAGCGTTTAACGAGATCAGATTCTCGTGGTTGATGTAGTCGATCTCAAGATCATGTAGACGATCCTTCCGACGCCGTGTTCCGGGATCACTTTCGCAGTCGGTCACACGTACCGTAGTCGATGAAGACCTTCCTCTCCCTTGTTCCAACAGGCAACGGAGGTAGTATATCCCCTCATAATCACAACATCATGACGGTGTGGTGGTGGAGGAGAAATCCCTGCAGGGCTTCGCCTAAGCCGGAGCAGGGCGATGGAGGAGGGACGTGACTAGGGTTTAGGTGGTGCCTAGGGTTTAGAGGGGCAAGGGACTTGGGGCGCCTTGGACAAGGGTGTGTGTGGGGGGAGGGGGATGTGCCCCACCCCTCATTATATAGGTGGGGACGGTCGGCCAAGGGTTCCTAGCCCAGGCCGTGTCCCCCCCAACTTGTCCACCAAGGGAAGAGCTTGAAACCTATTCCACCAAGTCTTCCTTCTTACCAAAAACTAAAGTTTGACTTTTCAAACTATGATTTGACTATTCAAACTAGGGTTTGATCCTTTTACTAGTCTTGGCTGAATTGTCCCTTTAGGGTTTAGTGCGGCTGGCCCCTAGGGAATGCCATTGTCCAAGTGACCCCCTCCCGGTGTGTTGGAACCACTGGTGATCCCTCTAGAACATTCGAGAAGTATCTGGTCAAACCACCAAAACTTTTCTGAACCCCGAAAAACCACTTTCCTTATATGAATTTTATTCTTCGGACCATTCCGGATCTCCTCGTGAGGTCTTGGATCCAATCTGAGACTCCGGACAACATTAGGTATCCAACTCATATTCCATATCTAATTAAACAACATTGATTCCTTAAGCGTGTCTCCCTACGGTTCATGAACTAGGCGGAAATGATTGAGACACCTCTCTGATCAATAACCAATAGAGGGATCTGGAAATCCATATGGCTCCCAGATATTTATATGATGAATTCATGATCAAATAAACCATTTACATATGATATCGATTCCCTTTGTCGCGCGATACTTTACTTATTTGAGGTTAGATCGTCGGTATCTCTATACCTAGTTCAACCTCGTTACCAATAAGTACTCTTTACTCGTTCTGTGATATGAAGTCCCTTCTAACCTAGTCACATGCTTGCAAGCCAATTGGATGACACTCCACCGAGAGGGCCCAGAATATATCTATCCGTCATATGGATGGACAAATCTCACTCTTGATTCATGCGCTTCAACACATACTTTTAGAATACCTAATGCCATCTTTATAACCACCCAGTTACGGAAGTGGCATTTGATGTCATCAAAGTACTCATCTGGTGATGGTGATTAACATGATCTCATGGTCGAATGATTAGGTTACTATGTATCTAAAAGCTTGTAGCAAACGGACTTAATGACTTGATTTTATGCTATGCTTACTTTGGGGGTGTGTGTGTACATCACATCATTTTACTAATGATATAACATTGTTATTAATAACATCCAATGTCCATGATCAATAAACCATGATCATCTATTAATCAACAAGCTAGTTTAACAAGAGGCATACTAGGTACTCTTTTATTGTTTACAAAACACATACGTATTAATGTTTCCAGTTAATACAATTATAGCATGAGATGTAAACATTTATCATAAACACAAAGATATAATAATAACCACTTTATTATTGCCTCTTGGGCATATCTCCAACAGTCTCTCACTTGCACTAGATTCAATAATCTAGTTTGGAAAAACTTTGTACATTCAACACATATGGCTTTCTGGTGTTGTATATACATGATTGCTAGTCGTTAACTAATCTTCGGATCCGACACTTTCAGGTTCGTGTGCAATTGCATGTCTTTGCGTCTCTACGCATCACTCATTCTCCAATGAGATGGCATTGTATAAATTTGGTTCTTTGGTTAGACCTTTAGTTCCTTGGGGTTAAATGATGTTGACACAATTTTCGTATAATATATTTTCATAGTACTAGCCTGCTATGAACCAAACCTAGTTTGATAACAAACTACTTGATGGAAATGCCCTCTTTTGCTGCTACAATAGCAGTCATATATTTAGCCTTTTGTTGTAGTATCTGTCATAATGTCTTAACTTTTGGAACTCATCCAAATCCGTTATGGAACTTCCTTTCCATTACATTGTGTCACCCATAGTTTAAACTGAGATAAACTTAATTTGTATCTTGTGACAAAACTAGTATCGATGTAACACTTTACAATGAACTATCTATCTATTTGTCACCTCTACATAAATAACATATTTTTAGTTCTTCCAAAGATCATAAGAATATCCTTACTATCATCCAATGATTATCTTATGAATCATTCTGCTATATGCTCATAACATTTAGAGCATAGGACATTACTGGATGTGTACATATCACAGTATGATTGATCAAAATATTCTTGTGATTTCACTCACCAAGTGTCAAAACACTTGAATCTTGATTCAATTTTTCCTGTGTGACAAGTACCTTTTCTCGTCGTTTCCATATTGAATTCATTCAATATCTTATCTATGTACATTTGGCACAACCATATTAGAGTCTCAATCTATCCATATAGACATTGATACCTAATATTAGGGTTTTGCCTAAGTCTTTCATCAAAATGATATTTTTAACCTATGTCAATAAAATATACATCATTTAGAATCAACAATATGTCTTTCACATAATGTATTACAAATATGTCTTAGCGCTCCTAGTTAATTTCTTGCAAATGCAAGCATCTTCATCGTCTCTGATGAAATTAAACTCTTTTAACAGTTTCATCATGGTGAAGATTCCAACTCTACGATGCTTACTTCAACCATTGAAGTTTGCATGCGCTTTTAGCATCCTTTAAATTAACAAAACCCTTTGGATCATGCCATGTACACGTCCTAGGTTACCATTCTATTAGAAGAACTTTGTTTTGTTTATTCAACTACCATATACCAAAATTATATGTAGTGGTTGCTACATCAATCCGTCTAGACTAAATATCGCTATGAAATATTAAATCTTGTCATAACCAACTCCTTGAACATTGTCGTAATATATTTCTCGACATGTCGACTATTTCATAGATGTGAAACATCCATGTCTATTTCTTTATAGATCCAAATACGACGGTAAGGTCTTACACCTTTCCAGAGGGTCTTCAAAGTTCAAAGCTTGATTTCTCGTGTATGGAACTATCATGGATTTTATGGCTTCAAGCCATTTGACGGAGTTAGGGCCCATCATCGCTTTTTTGCATACAGTCGGTTCATCATTGCCAAATAACAATGATTTACTCTCAAATCCTAGTATTTCATTTGAGTGACCATAAGAACTTAGACCTCCGTGACCATAACCTTTGAGGCACGTGAGCCATGAGCATTGTTGCCGCCTCCGGGACACTTTCCGGCGCTGCACACTCAGCACACACAGCTAAGGTTCAATAACCTTATCAAAGTTCTATTGTCCTCCCACTTAACTATTAACGAAAAATTTCTTCTCAAGAAACTTGACGTTCTAAGCGACAAACACTTTTGTATTTGGTGTTATGGAGGAACACCCAACGGTTATTCAAAATAACATACAAATACATGCTCATCCTACATTGGTTGTAAACATTTTACTTATGCCTAGCATACCAAAAAAAATTAAAAAAGGACAACTTGGGTTTTATCCCAAACCATAACTTATATGGTGTCATTCAACGGATCATGATGGTGCTATTTTCAGTATAAAAGCGGTAGTCACTAAAGCTTTAATCTTCAAAATATAATGATAGTTTTATAACTGACACCTTTGATCTCGCCATGTCAAACAAGGTTTTATTACATATCTCGAACACTCCATACTCTTATGATGTTTCAGGAAATGCAAATCCATGGAACGATTCCTCAAATCTTAGGTGTTATGCTGAACCTATAACTCAAATCTCTTCCTTTATGATCCAATCCTAAACTCTTTATTTTCTTGTTACAATGATTTTCCATCTTGAAAGTCTTTGAACATTTTCAAATATTTCACAATTCTTATTCAGTAAGTAAAAATGCACATATATTCACTCAAATTTCCAGAGAAAGCATATGAAGTTGAAATCCATCGCTCATGACCAGACATAATGGTTTACACACATCAATATGTACAAATTCCAATAAGTTAGTCGATTCGATCTTATTTGGCCTCTGAACGAAGTTTCAATTATCTCCAGGAAAGTCTCACAAGTGTCATTTGATCAAAATCAAAAGACTCCAAAATTCCATCACATGAATTTTCTTCATGTTTTCTTTCCAATATAATTTAAGTGGCGATGTCACTTCATATGTGATCTTTCAATCATTGGTCTTATGATATTTTTAGCATTTAGTTTTATGGATGTGATTTCTCCAACCAGATTTGTGAATCATCCATCTTACATGGAATACGGTAATTATTTGAACAACCTTTTGTTCTCATAATACCTGATCATAATAACAATTATTGAAACAAATCTTGAATGCAAGCTTTGATGTCAACGAGAGACACAACAACACTTTGTTTGTTTTTGAAGAACATCACCACATATTCTCTTGCTGGTTACTTAGGCCATGGAAGTTCATGAATTGTGTTGCCATGTATGATATTTCACACCAACCAATTCGGTATCCAATACCGAAGAACCACATTGTTTAACAAGCAAATAATACAACCATAACATGTATATCATTTATATGCCTAAGCTAGAAAAATCCAGTCTTTCCTTTTTCTGCCAAATATTTTTGAGATTCTCTTTCAGCATTCCCTTTCCTTTTTAAATGAATCTATCAACATCAACAGTGGTGCCATTCACATGTCACACGGTCCAAAGCGTGTATAGTCAAATACTAATACTTTTGTACTTGCACTTTGAAGTAGATCACCATCATAAAATATTTGGCGTTCTTTCAAATTTTTTTGTTTAGTAATATTTTAGTGTAGTAAATATTTTACTACATTTTCTATTCATCCTTATCATGACAACTTCCATGATTTAGCTACTATAGCTTATAAAGGTGAATCACGAGTATAAAGTTGCTTTCCAAAACCTTTTTGGAGGATTAGGATGTATAGCATCTCCAACCTTCGCAAATTCTCATCAAATATGAGAAAATATATTTTGCCAAATTATACTCTATCATGTTGCAACCAAAACATTGTTTCAGATATCGCAATATCTTCCACACATGATGGTTTCTGAAACAATTCTTTCAGCTCCTAGATAACGTTGATATTAAAACAATCTTTTTGAATATCAAGAATCATGGAGGCAAACATGATACTTTAGATACTGATGGCTGTGAAATATAGCCATCCACGTCCGTATTTAAACTAGATATTATTCATGTTTTTGATGAAATATCTCTCTAAATCCTGCCACTAATGCCTAATGATCAAAGGGGTATGCAATACTATCTTTCTATTTTTCCTTGCGCAGATAATGATGTTTGATGATGGTAATCACAACATTATTGTCAAAGATGCGAAGATTTCCAACAACTCAAAGAAACCAGGAGCCGTGAAGTGGAGACAAAAACTTTAGTGACCAACTATACGGCGGGAATAAAATTCCGGACGTATAGTTGCCGCCAACACCGCTAGGTCAAACAAAACAACTTTCGTAAAGGGACCCATATATAAAGAGGCCTCGGGCGACGAGTAACAGACCCTCGACCTCGTCTCTATCCACTCTTTCTTCTGCCTCCCTGGCAATAGAAACCACAACACCGGAGGGATAGATCTAGACACTACTAGAAAAATGGCCTTTAGTGGCGCACCATGAAACATCATCTGTGGCGCACTAGCAGTGCGCCATGTGCCTTGCGCTACAGAAGTTTAAACTTCTGTGGCGCACGCGTGCGCCACGTAAGTTTAGAGACATGGCGCACATGCCGCGTAAGTTTGGGCAGGTGTGCCACGTATGAACGATAACCGTGGCGCACTAGGTGTCAGGCGCCACGGATGTAAATTTCAAAATTCAAAAAAAGCAGCAGATCTGGATCTCGCTGCAAGTGGCTGTCGTGCAGTCGCCATCGCCCGTCGGGCCAAGGCCGGTCGCTGCCGAATCTGCAAGGAGGAGGAAGAGGAGAATAGGAGGAAGAGGAGGAGAAGAAGAAGATGAGGCAGGAGGAGAAGAAGAGGAGGAGGAGGAGGAGAAGAGGAGGAAGAGGAGAAGAAGAAGAGGAGGAGAAGAAGAAGAAGAGGAGGAAGAGGAGGAGAAGAACAGGAGGCGAGGGAGGAAGAGGAGGAGAAGGAGGCCGCTGTTGCACCGCTGCCGCGAGGAGGAGGAGAAGGAGGTCGCGTTGCACCGCTGCCTCCGTTGTCACCGCGAGGAGGAGGAGAAGGAGGTCGGCCGTGCCATCACTGCAAGAAGAGGAGAAGGGGAAGGAGGAGAAGGGAGAAGGGAGAAGGGAGAAGGAAGAAGGAAGAAGGAAGAAGGAAGAAGGAGAAGGGAGAGGAAGAGGGAAAAGGGGAAGGGAAAGGTGGGGAGGGAAAGGGAGAGGAAGAGGGAAAAGGGGAAAGGGAGGAGGGGGGCGGGCTGGGGATTCAAATTTGAATCTCAAAGCTTATCCGTGGCGCACTAGGTGTAGGTGCGCCACGGATAAGTCATCGTATTTTTTTCTGCAGGAAAAACGGTTTTTGACCGTAACTTTTACTCTTTTCGAATTTTGAAAATCTAAAAATCGCTAAACTACCGTGAGGTCGCTATGTAGCAGATGAAATCTGCTCGTCATTTTGGTATATTATACGATTTTTTCGATATCGTATGCAAAAGGTACGACCTTTTTACCGTGGCATAACTTTTTTGCAAATAAAGTCGAAACTCATTTTTGTTAATTTTACTAGAAGCTATACCACATTACCTACCTAAATATGAAAGGATTTAATTTTTGAAGTGTTTATCATTTTCTTTTATTTTTGCAAACCCTAAAAAGGCGATCCACGCGGGTGGAGTTGGTGCATGCCATTACATGGCGCACATGCCATAGTGCGCCACGAAGTTGTAAACTTCCGTGGCGCACTATGCCATGTGCGCCAGATGCTTGTGGATGGTTCACAGAGGGCGCGCTTAGGCGTAGCGCACCCCATGTGCGCCACAGATGACAA
The DNA here is from genome assembly GCA_030063025.1 of Avena longiglumis. Lineage (NCBI taxonomy): Eukaryota > Viridiplantae > Streptophyta > Magnoliopsida > Poales > Poaceae > Avena > Avena longiglumis. Next base: position 97,438,543 of record CP125979.1, read on the forward strand.
GCAACTGTGCGCACATGACTATAGTGCGCCTGATGTTTGGCGTCCGGCCAATGTGGCCTCGGCCCACATCCGTGGCGCACTATAGTCATGTGCGCCACGGTTGTTCTAGTTACTAGTAGGGCACTGCCCACAGGTGAGCCACGCCTATTTTAGCCGTGGGGCACTTCAACCATGTGAGCCACGGATGTGCTGATTACCTATAGCTGTTTTCCTAGTAGTGAGATCTAGATCTAATCTCCAAACCCTTCTCCACCACCATAGCCATATTCCTCCACTTGTAATAGTAGATATCATCTCCGATTGGCGACATTGTACGACTATTATTATCAATCTCATGATTTCTATTACAATGTTTATGATTGTTGATTTCATCTCTATATGTGAGTAATTCTCCTTGGGCTAAGGGCTTCAGCCTAGCCATGTAGCTTTGTGGATGTTATTTATCATAGATGGGATCATGTATTAGTTTGTATGAAATGATAATTATTGTACCCTCTCTTGCCTCAATCTAAGGGCTTGTCAAGTACCCAAGACCCCAAGGATTGATCCAGGTATAGAGAGTGTGACTAATGACTAATCTGCAGGATGGGAACCCAAGTGACAGAAGGGGTAGTACGGCTGTATGTGAGGGATTTACTTAGGATTAACGGTGACATCACTATGCATATCATTAGTTCTCTTTCTTCTATGGATGTGACTAGTAGTTTATTGCTATAAGCGGTTGCGGAGGCAATAAAAATTATGGATGCACTGCCCACATATAATTTTGTTGCTCTAACAATTACATGCATACTTTATTATTATCTTTTATTCCCACTAGATGTTTTGCATAGCTACAGGTGAAACCGAAAGCCCCAGGCCCTCTCTCTCCATCATCATCAACAACAAAAGATCGTAAACTATTGGTCCGATAAAACACAAAAAGAATTCTAAAACTCCCGAAGGTCTGTTTAAGTAACCTTACTACGCTTTGTGCTTCCCGAGGATACGATAACCTTGGTCTACTAGGGAAAAAGAGCTATACTACATCTGTAATCTAGATCGAAGGTATCAACCCTTTTTATGGCGTCGTTGCCGGGGAAGCAATAGCTACCCTGGTGAGGTTAATAGGAACCTTGCTAGTTTTAATTCTTGTTTTTAATTTTGTTAGTTTTGTTTTAGTCTTTATTTGAAAACCCCAAAAAAATAGTTAGTATTTTAATTCTTGTTTTTACTATTATAAGTTTTTATTTAAGAAAACCCAAAGCATAGGAAATATGGCTAAAAACAAACTTGGGGAGTTTGCAACTCCCAACGATGATTATTTGCGTACTCCTATTACCTAGCCAGCAATTACTGCTGAAGACTATGAAATTAAGCCCCATTATTTAAGTTTGGTTCAACAGAATCAATTTGGAGGCTCTACTGTTGAGGACGCGGGTATGCACTTGAGTACTTTCACTGAAATATGTGATATGATGCGCATTAAAGATGTTGACCCCAATGCGGTCAAGTTACGCTTATTTCCTTTCTATCTTGGAGGAAGAGCAAAAGAATGGTTGATATCTTTGCCTAGAAATACTATTGCATTATAGGTGGAGTGTACTTCTTTATTTATGACTAAATTCTTTCCACCTGCAAAGACTATGTAACTAAGATCTAATATTACTGGTTTTAGACAGGAAGAGCGTGAGCCACTAGCACTTGCATGGGAGAGAATAAAAGAATGCATGAGAAACTGTCCCAGCCATGGGATGGAAGATTGGTTAATTCTCCATTTAATTTATCATGCTCTTAACCTTGTATCTAAGTCTATGCTTGATACTGTAGTTGGAGGAACATTTATGGGCAAACAAATTACCGAAGCAAAGCAGCTGCTAGACAATATGCAAGACAGCCATGCCCAATGGCATGTGGAAAGATCAATACAAAGAAGGTGAACTCCGTCACACCTCAAGAAAATAAAGAACTCAATGCTAAGATGGATGAGATCATATTAGTCGTCAAAGGTAAGTAAACCCAGGTAAGAGCTATCTCAGAATCAAATATTGAAGAAATATACTTCATATCTCGTAATGATTATAACCCTTCTTGGAAGAATAACTATAATCCTAATTTCCAGAAACACTATTCTAGTCCTGCAGGTAACTCTAATAATAATATGGGATCAAGTAATGGTAGTCTCCAAGAAACTCTTAAGTCTTTTATGGATTCACAGAATGAGCAAAATAATATCCTTGTCAAGATAACAGAGAACCATGATAATATGCTTGGAAAACTGTCTAAACAAGTTGTAAGTTTGAGGAATTATTTGCAGGCCCTCCAAGAAAGAACAAGGATTGTTGAGGCACAACTAGGTAAGATAGCCGAGAGTCAAACTCTCATTCTAGCTAAATTTGTAGGTAAAGCTAAGCCCAATCCAGTTTAAGACCTCAAGATGATAAGAATCCAAAGGGAGGATCCTGGAGAACTTGACTATAGCAATGCCCCTTCACCAAATTACACAGCTGAAGATCTTGTAAAAATGATCAATATCAAGATTCCAGTAAGTGAAGGAAACGAGGAAGCCATGTATCAACACTTTATTAATCAGGTAGCAATAAAGGTACGTGAGCTTGAGGAAGAATATAAGAAAATTGCTAAAAAAAACTACCTGTTAAGTTTGATGATATATTTGATTCTAATATTAAGAGTAAAATTGGGACTAATGAGATAGCAGCCCTTTGTGATTTTGGTGCAAGTGTTTCAACAATTCCAAAAAGTCTTTTTAATAAGTTAAATCTTGGCTCTTTTGAAATCACCAAGTTAAAATTACATCTAGCAGATTCTACCTACAAACAAGCAGTAGGGATTAAAGAAAATAATTTAGTTTACATTAAAGGATGTCCTCCTCTTATTGATTTTGTTATTGTTGACATGTCTGAAGATTCTACTGCTCCTATTATATTAGGCCGTCCATTTTTAAGAACTATTAAAGCTTTGATAAATCTCCATGAAGGGAACATGAAGCTTCAATTGCCTTCACGGGATCCTTTTGTTATTCATTTTCCTAGGAAGAAGAAAGCCAAGCATGATGAGAAGGGGGTCATCACTTTGAAGGCCAACTATTTTGGAGTGGGTGTTCCACTCATCTGTCCTAAGTGAGCAACATCAAGATCAAGTTATTAACCATAAAAGAGCGCTTCATGGGAGGCAACCCATGTGAAATAAAGCTTTGAGAAAAGTTTTTAAGTTTTATGTTGAATATAGAGTTCTAGAAAACTCCATTTGAGGACTATAGGTACGGTGGTACTAAAATTCCTCCTTTATACATGCTAATATTGGTCGACAATTTAGTCTGTCATTTTTTTGTCAAAACATGGTGTTTCGCTAAGTTTTAGGTTAAGAAAGAATTCTTGAAGAAACATAAATTTTTTGACGACTACAGTACCTTTAACGACCAACTACAAAGCGGGAATAAAAATTTCAGCTGTATAGTTTCGGTCGTATAGATATTTATGCCATCATAAAAAAAATTCAATACACAAAAGGTTTAACGACCAACTATACGGCGGGGATAAAAATCCTGGCCATATAGTTCCGGCCATATAGATATCTCTGCCGTGAAGAAACCCTATATTTTTTCCGTCAGACCAACTATACGGCGGGAACAAAATGTTTCGGGCGTATAGTTGCGACCGTATAGTTTCGTCCGACCACATAAACACACGGGAAGGTACCCCTAACACCAAAACTTCAATCCGTTTTCTCTCTTCTACCTCCAAGCTCTCTCAAAACCTCAAGAGATCTTCATCTCTACTCAACTTCGTTCGATTTCCTCGCACACAAGTGATCTACAGTATGTTTCTCTTTCGATCCTCCAATTACTTTTTGCAAATTCATGGCTAATCTATTATCATTATCAATCTATGGTGAGACCTACTATAAACTAATTGCCATGTTTCTCTTGCCTAGATTATTATTTCGAGGAGATTCTTTAGTGTGCTATGATGAGGAATATGTTATGCTTATTACTATTGGATAAAAAAGTTTTATTTTTTGTCTTTCTTATTATTTTAGAAGATGAACACAAGGAGCCAAAATTGTGCTCGTGCCGCTGCGAGTTCTTCTCAGGCTACTGCTGTAGCTCAGGACCGCATGGGGATACGGTTTAGGAATGACCTCCAACGGGATCGCTTCAACAAGATCAAGAACCAAGAAGTGAAGGCAACCAAGTGGGCTTGTCCCATTATATTGAACCAACTCTGTATTTCTAATGACTTTAATTTCCTTGCAATAGGGTTGGACTACAAAACTTTGTATTCCATGATGTGCCAACTTATCGCCGGTTAACTCTTGAATTTTTAAGTTCTTTGCAAAGCACCGTTAAAACATGGCACAGAGAGGACATTATTTCTTTTCGACTTATGAATAACAATTATACATTAACACTTGATGAATAGTGAAATTGTCTTAGTTTACCAAACAATGATATTAATGCCTTGCGCGCATATTATGCCGACATGAACCCTTCCCTAGATCACTATTACAATAGAATGAGTTTCACTTCTAGAGTCAACAAGGGGAAGAATATTCAGCATCCTGCTATTCGCTATTTGTTCTATGTTATTGCTAACACCTTGCAGGCATGAAATGAGTTTACAAGACTCAACGAGGACGACATCTTGGTCCTCGCAAAAGCTGCTTTCAACAACAACTTGTCACTCAACTTGGGCGCAATTCTTGTGCGCTACTTGGAGCACCAATCCTCCCAAAGCCAAGGATCAATCACAGGTGGAGGCGTTAATCACCGTGCTTGCCATTGTCTTAGGCATCGACCTAGGTGAGTTGCAACCATTGCTAGATGAGCGACGTGTTGGTTTCTATATTTTAAAATCTTGTGGAATGATCACTAGGAGGGGTGGTGTTTATTACTTGCATATTGCAGGATCTAGGCGTCTCTACCCCGCTCATGTGCCTAATGGTCTCTTCTCTATCGAGGAGGGACGTTTGCTATATGATGTGTAGTTTGAACAACATCAACCTGAGGATGAGATTACAGATGAGGATGAAGACCAAGAAGAGGAGCAAGAAGTTCCTTATCAAGAGGAGCAGCCATAGAACCGGTTCACCACAAATCAAGACTTCCAAGAACTTGGAGGGACTATGGAGGGGATGCATAATCTTGCCCTGAACCTCCAAGAAACCACTAGTAACTTATCAACTCAATTTGTAAACTGGAGTTACAACTTTTTCCCGCCACCTCAAAGATTTGAAGGGCTTGCAAAAGCCTAAGCTTGGGGAAGTTTCCTCATTATCTTTATTTGGAGTTTTATTTGTCTTATTTTATTTTATTTTATTTCGAGGTTATGCTTTTAATTTGAGTTTATAAGCACTCGTTGGTTTCCCCAACACTTTATATTTAGTTATTTTATTTTGTTTTCAAGATTTTCAAGCCGAGCTTTGCCGCCAATTTTCTATTCTTTAATTCCCTCTCTCAAAAACAACAAAAAGATTTTTCCATTTATCTTTATTTTCCCTTTTTATTTTCTCCTCGAGGTTCTCACGTATTTGAAGGAGAGTGATCGACTTCGAGTTTCCAAGAAAAAATCAAAAGGGAAGAGAGAAGTGGAACCAAACATGAGAGGTATGCCTTATGACTCCCCACGTTTGAAGTTTGAGAAACACATGCTAGTTAGTAGTAGATGTATTATATTATATTGGTGGAGTGAGTCTTTATATTGGAGTAAAATTTGATTTGCATGGGTATTTAGTTGAGTATATTTTGTTCCATCTCTTATAGTTAACCAAGTCTTGCCTAAAAATTTGCGAAATAATTGAAATAAGAAAAAGTCTCACAACTGAAGGCTTGGGTGTTGTAGTGTTTAGTCTTGAAAGCTTATTCCTAGAGACACTCAACACCACAGAAAATAATGATTGGCTTGATAGCTCTTTTTCAAAGGATTTGTTCAATTGAAGTTTAGTAGTTTTTGTGAGCATGCCAAAGTTTGACTTGTGAATCATAAGAATGATATAGCTTTATGCATGTCAAACTTCATGGGATGCCAACAACTTCGCTAGCCTACGAATGATCTTCATGGAGGAAACTCCTAGATTTCGGCTATGAGTTGATTAAACATATGTAGCAGCAATGCTATAATGGGTAAGATTCTTGGCACTCTTGTGTAGCTGTGTTCATGATGGAATCACTCATCTGGCTGATATGAGTAATCATTATGCAAAAGGAACAAAAACCTTAGTGAAGCCACGAGTGTCCATCATAGCCCGATAAACTAATGAAAAATCTTTGGCATGCTCTCAATTACTTAAGAACTTAAATTCTTGAAGGACAATGAATAGAAAAGTAGTGCTTGAAAAGGCTTGATTTATTGGTGTGGGACAATTGAGATACTTTAGTATATGCTTTTCATGACAAACTCTCACACTCTCAATTTTACATGATTACACTTTATTGTTCAAAGGAAAGCTTGTGATTTGATTACATGACATGGAATAAAGTTTACTCATTTGAATCATACATGCTAACAATAATCTTGTTGCGCTATAAGGATTCATGAAATCCATATGATATGCTTGCCATTACTCTATCTATGCTGAAGTTTTTCAGATTAATAAAGTGGAGGAAACATGAGACTACCAATCGTGAGTAATATCATCATCTCATTATTTCAGTTTAAATGTTGACTTATTTTTTGGTTTTGGTTTTATTATTCGAGGACGATCAAGTGTAAGCTTGGGGAGGTTGATGGATGTGAAATATAGCCATCCACGTCCGCATTTAAACTAGATATTATTCATGTTTTTGATGAAATATCTCTCTAAATCCTGCCACTAATGCCTAATGATCAAAGGGGTATGCAATCCTATCTTTCCATTTTTCCCTGCGCAGATAATGACGTTTGATGATGGGAATCACAACACTAAATTCAAAGATACGGGATTTCCAACAACTCAAAGAAACCAAGAGCCATGAACCGGAGGCAGAAGCTTTAATGACCAACTATACGGCGGGAATAAAATTCCGGCTGTATAGTTCTGGTCGTATAGTTGCCGCCAACACTACTAGGTCAAACATAATAACTTTCGTGAAGGGACCCCTATATAAAGTGGCGTCATGGGATGAGAAACAGGCCCTCGTCCTCGCCTCTCTCGACTCATTCTTCCGCCTCCCTGCCACTAGAAACCACAACACCGGAGGGATAGATCTAGATCTAATCTCTAAACCCTTCTCCACCACCATCGCCATATTCCTCCACTTGTAATAGTAGATCTCATCTCCGATTGGCGACATAGTAAGACTATTATTATTATCAATCTCATGATTTCCATTACAATGTTTATGATTGTTGATTTCATATCTATGTGTGAGTAATTCTCCTTGGGCTAAGGGCTTCGGCCTAGCCATGTAGCTTTGTGCATGTTATTTATCATAGATGGGATCATGTATTAGTTTGTTTGACATGATGATTATTGTACCCTCTATTGCCTCAATCTAAGGACTTGTCAGGTACCCAAGACCCCAAGGATTGATTCAGGTATAGGGAGTGTGAGTAATGACTAATCTAAAGGATGGGAACCCTAGTGACAGAAGGGGTAGTACGGTTGTATGTGAGGGATTTACTTGGGATTAACGGTGACATCACTATGCATATCATTAGTTCTATTTCTTCTATGGATGAGACTAGTAGGTTATTGCTATAAGCGGTTGCGGAGGCAATAGCAATTATGGATGCACCGCCCATATAAAATTATCTTGCTCTAACGATTACATGCATACTTTTTTATTATATTTTATTCCCGTCAGATGTTTTGCACAGCTACAGGTGAAACCGAAAGACCCGGGCCCTCTCTCTCCATCATCAATGACAATAAAATATCGCAAACTCTTGGTCCGATAAAACACAAAAATAATTCTAAAACTCCCGAAGGTCCGTTTAAGTAACCTTACTACGCTTTGTGCTTCCCGAGGATTCGATAACCTAGGTCTACTAGGGAAAGAGAGATATACTACATCCGTAATCCGGATGGAAGGTATCAGATACTAACACTACAATTGTTAGTCTTGATTTAATATTAATTATTAAACTTCATGGAGTAAACGGAGTTTGCTGAAAGTTTGCGATAGGAATTTTAAACTTTAGATTGACACTCAAAGCAATACTATACTAGTTTGTAAAGTAACCATCCAAAATTTTGTAGTTCTATTATCTCAATTATAACTAAGCATAAGGTGGTGAACGGTTGCCAATGACTAAAACACTTATGCAAATTCACTTTGATTAAATTTATGATAATGTGTGTTCAACTTTAATCACATTACTTGTGAACTGCCACTCAAAACAACATCCCTTGAGTCGTTTTGGTGATTACCGAACCAAATACACTACACCAAGTCCGATCATCACGAGAGATGATGTAGCTTCAAAGGTGAACAGTCAACATGTTCATCAGATCATCCATATGGCTCATGCTTTACCTTTCGGTATTCCGTGTTCCGAGGCCATGTCTGTACATGCTAGGTTCGTCAAGGTTAACCTTAGTTTCTGCATGTGCAAATCTGGCTTGGACCCGTTGTATGCACACGTATAATCTATCACACCCGATCATCACGTGATGCTTCAAAACGACGAGTCTTAGCAACGGTGCCTACTAAGGACGAACACTTTATTACTTGATATTTAGTAAGAGGGATCATCTTATAGTGCTACCGTCATGATCTAAGCAATACAAGATGCATAAAAAGGATTAACATCACATGTAGTTCATAATATGTGATATGATATGCTTTATTCTTGTACCTTTGATCATCATCTCCAAAGCACGGACATGATCTCCATCATCACCAGCATTGCGTAAAGGTCTGTGGCGGATTTTCATGGTTGTTCATCACCAACAACAACTATTACAACTACTTGGAATAAAGCTATTACATGATGAATAGATACACATGTCTTAATGAATTTAAAGACAACCATAAGGCTGCTGCCAGTTGCCAACTTACAATAAGGATCATTGCATACATCAAATATAATCACAATCACATCATGGCCATATCACATCACATCACATGCCCTGCAAAAAAAGTTAGACGCCTCTAATTTTCTTTGCATATTTTACGTGGATTGGGGCTTTCGAATAAGAACCATTATTACCTACGAACATGAACCACAACGCTGATACAAGTATTGTCAAGTGTCTGTTGTAAATTGAATCTTAACTATGGTGGGAGAGACAGACACCCGCAAAGCCACTTTGTGCAATGCAAGTTGCATGTTGAGCATGGAGTAAGTCTTATGTATGATGACATTTAAGGTTAGACCGGTCCGCTTCATCCCACCATCCCACAAGATGCAAAGTACACGAAAAGCAAGCGACAAAAAAAGCATCAACGCCCACAAAACCATTGTGTTCTACTCGTGCAACAGATCTATGCATAGAGTCGGCTCTGATACCACTGTAGGATTCTTTGCATGGAAAACAAAAAAATCTATCGCAAGAACACATAAAACCAAGATCCAATCTATGGAAAAGCCAAGATATAATCCACGAGATCGGTGCAACGAGATTGAAGAGAACTACTCCCTCGTATATCCAAAGCGTTTAACGAGATCGGATTCTCGTGGTTGATGTAATCGATCACTTGCCGATCTCAAGATCGTGTAGAAGGTCCTTTCGGCACCGTGTTTTGGCAGCGCTTCCACAGTCGGTCACACGTACGGTAGTCGATGAAGACCTTCCTCTCCCTTGTTCCAGCAGGCAGCGGAGGCAGTAGATCCCCTCGGAATCCCAATACCAGGATGGTGTGGTGGTGGTGGAAGAAAAATCCCTGCAGGGCTTCGCCTAAGCCAGAGCAGGGTGATGGAGGAGGTAGGAGGAATGCGCCTAGGGTTTAGGTGGCGCCTAAGGTTTAGAGGGGAAAGGGACTTGGGGCTCCTTGGACAAGGGTGTGGGGGGGGTGCGCCCCCACCCCTCATTATATAGGTAGTGGGCGGCCGGCCAAGGGTTCCCAGCCTAGGTCGTGTCCCTGTTGGCATGTTATTGACGCCTCGTTGGGAGACCCCAAGAGCAAGGTGTGATGAGCACAGCATCAAGTTTTACCCCAGTAAGAAATCGAGGTTATCGAACCAGTAGGAGGAAGGAAATGACTCAAAGGTGTTGCTAGCAACTTGGAGACCTGCACAACACAAACTCAAGACTTTGCTCCAACGAACAGTGAGGTTGCCAATCTCAACGGTTGTTGTAACAAAGGATTAACTGTATGGTGTGGAAGGTAATAGTGGTTTGCAGAAAGTAAACACTAACAATGAAGATGTATCAATGGTAAAGATTGGACCAGGGTCCATAGTTCACTAGAGGTGTTCTCCTTAAGATAAACAAACATGGCATGCTGGGTAAGCAAATTACAGCAGGTCAATTGATAGGACTTAGCAAGTCATAACAATGCAATACTAGACATTCATGATCCTATGAGATTCGACTAGGCCATACAACAAGATACATAGATCGCCATCCAACTGCATCTATGACTAGAAATCCACCTTCGGGTTATCATTCGAACCCCCTCTAGTATTAAGTTGCAAGCAACAGATAACTGCTTTAAGAAAAGTGTGTAAGGTAAACAATCCACTTGTTCCATGAACAAGAGACCGTTGTTTTCTCCCTAGTGGCAACAACACATCTACAACCTTAGAGATTTCTGTCACTTCCCTTAGATTAAATAGAGGCATGAACCCACTATATAGCATAAATACCCCCTCTTGGAGTCACTAGCATCTACTTATCCAAGATAGCTTCTAGAAATGAAGAACATGCAAGATCACAAACAACACAGACATGATAGAATCAATAAGACAAAACCATTAATCAATCTGACATAGTAATCTCAATATCCATCGGATCCCTGCAAACACAACATGCATGATTACAAATAGATGATCTTGATCATGAACGGAGTTCACAAGATCTAAACATGGTAGCACAAAGGAGGAGATACAACCATCTAGCTACTACATGGACCTGTAGTCCAAGGTGGAACTACTCACACTTTATACCGGAGGCTGGCATGATGAAGAAGAGGGCTTCCGGGATGATCTACCCTCCGGCAGGGTGCCGAGAAGAGCTTCAGACCACCCCGATCTAGGGACGATGGTGGCGGCGGCTACAGACGATTTTGTGGAATATTGATCGGGTACTTAGGGTTTATGCATTGAGGGGTCTTTATAGGTGAAGAGGCAAGGCAGGGGCGGCCAGGGTGGTCACACCCCCTAGGCACAGCTAACCCTAGCCCACGCTGCCAGGGGGTGTGGCCCCTGGTGCCTCGCCTCTTCTCGTACTCTGGCTCCGTGTTCCCCACGGTAAAATATTGACTTTGGCTTTTGTCCCGTCCAATTCCGAGAATATTGATTTTCTGCCTTTCTGGAACCAAAAACAGAATAAAACAGGCAATTGGCACTGTGGCATCTTATTAATAGGTTAGTACCAGAAAACATATAAAACACCTCAAAGTGTAGACAAAGCAAAGTAAAGTAGATACTAAACAAGCATGGAACATCAAAAATTATAGATACGTTTCTAACGTATCAGCCCCCCCCCCCCAACTCGGCCACCAAGGGAAGAGCTTGAAACCTTTTCCACCAAGTCTTCCTTCTTACCAAAAACTAGAGTTTGACTTTTCAAACTAGGATTTGACTATTCAAACTAGGGTTTGACCCTTTTACTAGTCTTGGCCGAATTGGCCCTTTAGGGTTTGGTGCGGCTGGCCCCTAGTGCATGCTATTGTCCAAGTGACCCCCTCCCGGGGTGGTGGAACCACTGGTGGTCCCTCTAGAACATTCTAGAAGTATCCGGTCAAAACACCAAAACTTTTCTGAACCCCGGAAAACCACTTTACTTATATGAATCTTATTCTCGAGACCATTCCGGGTCTCCTGTGATGCCCTGGATCCAATCCGAAACTCCGAACAACATTCGGTCTCCAACTCATATTCCATATCTATTTAAAAAACATCGATTCCTTAAGCGTATCTCCCTACGGTTCGTGAACTATGCAGAGATGACCGAGACACCCCTACGATCAATAATCAATAGAGGGATCTGGAAATCCATATGTCCCCCACATATTTCTATGATTGCTTCGTGACCGAATGAACCATTTACATACGATATCGATTCCCTTTGTCACGCGATACTTTACTTATCCGATGTTTGATCATCGGTATCTCTATACCTAGTTCAACCTCGTTATCGATAAGTACTCTTTACTCGTTCTGTGATATGATATATCTTGTGACCTAGTCACATGCTTGCAAGCCAATTGGATGACACTCCACCGAGAGGTCCCAGAGTATATCTATCCGTCATATGGATGGACAAATCCCACTCTTGATCCATGCGCTTCAACACATACTTTTAGAATACCCAATGCCACCTTTATAACCACCCAGTTACGGAAGTGGCGTTTGATGTCATCAAATTACTCATCCGATGATGGTGATTAACATGATCTCATGGTCGAAGGATTAGGTTACTATGTATCTGAAAGCTTATAGCAAACGAACTTAATGACTTGATATTATGATATTCTTACTTTGGGTGTGTGTCCATCACATCATTCTCCTAATGATATGAACTTGTTATTAATAACATGCAATGTCCATGATCAGGAAACCATGATCATCTATTAATCAACAAGCTAGTTTAACAAGAGGCATACTAGGGACTCTTTTATTGTTTACAAAACACACAAGTATTAATGTTTCCGGTTAATATAATTATAGCATGGGATGTAAACATTTATCATAAACACAAAGGTATAATAATAACCACTTTATTATTTCCTCTTGGGAATATCTCCAACAATCAACAGGCAAAGACAATCATATCGCCACCATGATATAGTCCTATGTTCTCAAAGTAATTCAATTCTTGCCATGATGCATAAAATTCCACTATGGTATTTTATCGATAGATAGAGAATCCTTTCGGCTCCATGATTCCCTTTGAAGCTTATATTACCCGATTCGCTGCTCCTATCATAACTAGGTTTGGCTTGTGTGCACTGCTAGAGCTTTTTATCTGATTCTACTTAGCCATGCTTAGCTGTTGGTGCTGGTTCATCCTAATGATGTATCAGATGCAAGGAATGTGGTAGGACAAGAGAATGTGATATGTTGAGATCAGAGCTGAAGAGTAAACATGCTAAAGGCTTTTATGAGAGGCTATATTGGGATCTGGTTTTTGTAGTCCCATGCTCGCCCCCACCAGGACCCGAGTACTTTCCTTTAGAATCGAGACGAGCGTACAACCACACAGGGCCTGTAAAAATCCTCGACTCACTAATCCATGAGTCTGTAGTTTAAGTTTTGGCATCTGCATATCTGTATTGGATGAATATGGTGCATCATATGTTCAAATATAGGGTGGGATTTAGGCCCATCTAACAATTTTAGGAAAATACCTAAGGGCCCATTCATGGCAAGAGTGGTGGGAGTTTAGTCCCACATGGCTAGTTGGGGGAGATTTCCACCAAGATATAAGGTGAGCTCTCCTCCCACTAGTATGACTTGGTGTGAAGTGAGGAGAGGCGTTCTACACGCGCGCTCCTCCTCCGCCACCCGCATCGTCACAACGCACGCGCGCCGTGGGTTGCGGGAATCTCGCCGAGTCGATGTGTTCTTTTTGTCGCTCAGAAACAGGATACGAACGGTTGCAACTGAAATGTTAATGAGAATGAATATGAGCTAAAACATTTTGTCTTAAGTGTTATTAAGTACGGGCGTTTCTAGTCATTCATTACAGTCGTTTCTTTCTGTTGAACTCTCTTGTATCCGCCCGTGTCTATATATTGGAGAGTTCTCTCCTGTCCAGCGACAGAATAGAATCACTGCCTCCATGTGCGATTGCTACTGATGTTTCCTCTACTGTTGTTGTTACGATTGATCCCATTATGTCCACCGCGTAGATAGCTGGCGGAAGAGCAAGCCTTCAAAACCCCGCTTCTCCAGATCCTGTACGGGAGAGGGGCGATTAGGTTTTTGGGAAGCGTCTTCTACGCGACTGCTTGCTTTCAATCAACCGCCACTTCCACGTCTTTGTCATCACCATGGCCACCAAAGCCGAACAGGCTGCCACTGCTTCCAAGAGGGCGGCCGATGAGGCTACCGCCTCCGCTGTTGCTACGACCAATTGGCCTACCGAAGGGTACAATATGCTAATCCCTCTCTTACTTATTTCTGTGTGCATAGTACTAGCAATTTTCGTACATAATTCTTTTATTAGTCTAGTAATACATGGTTTCATTACCAAATATCAGTATGTGCATGTCTGGCTCATGATTTATTTCTGGATTAATATAATTGAAATATTGCCTAAAATCTCAATAATCGAAAATCTATGTAGAAAATTTTCAATTCAAGGCTTTGCTTCTACACTGAAACCGTCCCCGTTTACGGGAACATGCTTTAAGCATTGGCAGACCAAAAACCACCTTATGGCTCACGGCGATGAACGTGTTATGGGTCACCGGTGTTACTCCCAATGGAACGATTCCTGAATAGGAGAGGGCATTTAGGGAGTCTACTGTCGTCTTTGTTGGAGCCGTTTTGAGCATGATCGGAGATAAGTTGGTTGATGCATATTTACATATGCGGGTTGCCAAGGACTTATGGGACGTGCTCGAATCTAAATTCGGCGCAATTGATGCTGGAAGCAAGATGTATACTATTGAGTAGTTCCACGATTACAAAATGGTAGAAAACCGTTCTGTATTGGAACAGGCTCATGAGATACAATGCATCGCTAAGGAGCTTGAGCTTCTTAAGTGTGATTTACCAAGAGAATTTTTCGCGAGATGCATAATCGCTAAGCTCCCTAATTCCTAGAGGAACTTTGCTACCACTCTGAAATACCAGAGGCATGAATTCTCAGTAGAGGATGTCATCGGCCATCTGAGTGTCGAGCGGAATTCAAGAGCAAAGAACTCACGCGGAATAGGGGCCGAAGGGACTTCTGTTGCCAATGTGGTACGTAATAAGACCTGCAAGGAAGATAATAAGAAAGGTAGCTGTTTCACTTGTGGTTCAGAGGAACATTGGGCCAACAAGTGCCCGAACATGTTCAAGAAAGCAGGACAGGAGTCAAAGACGGTCAACTTTATTGTGAGCAACAATGAGAATGGGTCATCTGGGTATGGTGATTTGTTTATTGTATTTTCAGTTTGTCACACTACCGATTGGTGGATTGATGCAGGTGAAAATATTCATGTATATGCTGACATATCACTATTTTCTTCTTATCAGGCCATAAGGAACGGGTCCGTATTGATGGGGAACAATGCGAGTGCTTATATTCGTGGTGTTGGAACGGTCGATCTGAAGTTTACTTCAGGAAGGATCGTGCAGCTCAAGAACGTGCATCATGTCCCCGCCATCAAGAAGAATCTCATTAGTGGCTCCCTTCTCTGTCGAGAAGGGTTCAAGTTGGTTTTCGAGTCTAATAAAGTAGTTTTTACGAAATATGGACTATTTGTTGGAAAAGGTTCCTTTCCCTCGCGGATTTTTGTAATAAAGTCATGAACACTATTCATTCGAGTGTTAATGAAACAGAAGTTTGACATTCACTTATTTGTCACATTGATTTTGGTTGTATGACGTGGCTAGAAAATTTGAATTTAATCCCGAGTTTCACTTTACACAAAGGTTCTAAGTGCCATTCATGTGTGCAAGCAAAGAAATCTCGCAATCCCCATAAAGCTGCAGAGGAGAGACACTTGGCACCCCTAGAATTCATACATTATGATATCTGTGAGATGAATGGTGTGTTGAATAAAGGTGGAAAAAGATACTTCATGACTCTGATAGATGATTACACTAGATATTGCTATATATATGTGTGTGTTAAAAAAACTAAATATGAGGCTCTACACTACTTTAAGATCTATAAAGTAGGAGTTGAGAATCAACTTGAAAAGAAAATTAAATGAATTTGTTCAGATCATGGTGGAGAGTATTTATCTAATGAGTTTGATTTCTTTTGTACGGAACATGGTATTATTCATGATAGGATTCCTCCCTATTCACCTCAGTCAAATTGGGGTTACCGAATAGAAAAACCGTACTCTAGCGGATTTGGTTAACGCCATGTTACATAGGGTTTATCCAAGGCATGGTGAGGGGAGGCTATATTGACATCATGTCATGTCCTGAATAAATTTCCGACAAAAGACAATGAGATTACTTCCTATGAGCAATGGGAGAAGAGAAAAACGACACTCTCATACTTACATACATGGGGTTATTTGGCAAAAGTCAATGTGTCGATCCCCAAAAAGCGTAAGCTTGGACCAAAGACCGTGGATTGCGTTAATTTGGGCTACACTAAGAACAACGCCGGCTATAGATTTCTAGTAGTGAAATGGGAGGTACCTGACATGAATGTCGGTACAATTCTGGATTCTAAAGATGCTACATTCTTTGAGGATATTTTTTCTATGAGAGATATGCAAAGCACTTCTAGACAGGAATCCGAGGAGACTCCTGAGCCTGCCATTCCTATGGAGTATTATGAATAAACACATTATGAGAATCCTAAGGAGGATGACGAGGAAACCCTTGGTAGGGGAAAGAGGCAAAGGACTGCAAAGTCCTTTGGCGATGATTTCCTTGTGTACCTCGTGGATGACACTCCTACTTCTATTTCAGAAGCTTATGCATCCCCGGATGCTGATTACTGGAAAGAAGCGGTCCGTAGCAACATGGATTCCATCATAGCTAACGGGACATGGGAAGTCACTGAACGTCCCTATGGCTGTAAGCCATTGGTATGTAAGTGTGTGTTTAAAAAAAGCTTAGTCCCGATGGTACAATTGAAAAGTACAAGGCTAGGCTTGTGCGCAAAGGTTATTCCTAGAAACAAGAGGAAGCTTTCTTTGAAACTTATTCACCTATGGCCAGATTGACCACTATTCGGGTATTACTCTCGTTGGTATCCCCACATGGTCTTCTCGTCCACCAGATGGATGTTAAGATGGATTTTCTAAATGGAGAGCTAGATGAGGAAATCTACATGCAACAACCAGATGGCATTGTGATAGATGCCTAGGAAGGAAAAGTGTGTAAGTTACTGAAATCATTATATGGCCTGAAACAAGCACCTAAGCAATGGCATGCGAAGTTCAATACAACTTTAACATCTATTGGCTTTTTCGTTAATGAAGCTAACCAGTGTGTATACTATTGCCATGGTGGGGGCGAAGGAGTCATATTGTGCTTGTATGTTGCCGGCATACTGATATTCGGGACCAACCCCAAAGTCATTGAGGAGGTTAAGTCATTTCTATCTCAGAATTTTGAGATGAAGGACCATGGAGTGGCTGATGTTATCTTGAACATCGAACTATTGAGTGATAATGAGGGTGGGATTACACTTCTACAATCCCATTATGTTGAGAAGATTTTGAGTCGATTTGGATATTCGGACTGCAAAATTTTTCCAACACCATATGATCCTAGTGTGCAGATTCGAAAGTTCGAAGGCACAGCTAAGGATCAGTTAAGATACTCTCAAGTCATTGGTTCACTCATGTACCTAGCAAGCGCTACGAGGCCTGACATCATGTTTGCCGTGTGCAAACTAATCCCGGTTTGTTTCCAATCCGGGTGATGTGCATTGGGGTGATGTTGCAAGAATTATGCGCTATCTGAAAGGTATTGTGAACTATGGACTTCACTATACCGGGTACTCGTCGGCACTTGAAGGGTATAGTGATGCAAATTGGATCTCTGATGCTGATGAGATGAAAGCCACAACGGGGTATGTGTTTACTCTTGGAGGTGGTGTTGTTTCCTGGAAGTATTGCAAGCAAACGATCCTAACAAGATCGATAGTGGAAGAAGAATTAACAGCATTAACACATCTAGTGTTGAAGCAGGATGGCTTCAAGATCTTTTGATGGACTTGCCAGTGATTGAAAAGCCAGTACCGGCTATCCTTATGAACTGTGAAAATCAGACTGTAATTGTCAAGGTAAAGAGTTCAAAGGGCAACATGTAGTCCAACAAACACATAAGAATGAGATTAAAAGTTGTCAGACATTTAAGAAACTCCGGAGTGATAGCGTTGGATTATATCCAGTTGGCTAAGAATCTGGAAGATCCCTTTACTAAAGGGCTATCCCGTTTTGTGATAGAAAATGCATCGAGGGAGATGGGTATGAGACCCACATGATTTTCCATCATAGTAACCCAACCTATGTGATCGGAGATCCCGTGAAGTATGACCTAGGAAAACAAGATAGTGGTTAACAAAGGAGAGTAGTTTACTAACCCACTCCACAAGAGATGCAATACTCTCGGAAACTGTATGGTAGGTTGACTTTTGTCTTAATGTGTTCCAAAGCTTTTATAAGCAAGATGCTATCCTACAGAGCAATATTTGGAGGAACACACCTACATGAGCCTGACTGCTGGTCACAGTCTATAAGATTGGGGTGATCTCTAATAAGTTCATGAAAATGCCAGGAGTGTGACTAATATGCTCCACCCGAAGGGTCATCTTTCGACAGCCTAGTACTAGTAAGACATTTGGTGAAACCTCTTTACGCCAAACTGACAATTCAACGCATAGTCCATTGTTCAGTTGTAAAGGAGTGTAGCCATCTGTTCTAGGTGGATGTTCAACCTTGATAGTTCTCCACTAAAAATACCAGCATATAAAAATAGAGTTGGAAACACCATGGGCCTTTGGGATCTAGTGGGGGATTATTGAAATATAGGGGTGGGATTTAGACCCATCTAACAATTTCAGGAAAATCCCTAAGAGCCCATTCATGGCAAGAAGAGTGGTGGGAGTTTAGTCCCACATAGCTAGTTGGGAGAGATTTCCACCAACATATAAGGTAAGCTCTCCTCCCACTAGTATGACTTGGTGTGAAGTGGGGAGAGGCGTTCTACACGCGCGCTCCTCCTCCTTCGCCCCGACTCGCCTCGCCGAGCCAATGTGTTCTTTTTGTCGCTCAGAAACGAGATACGAATGGTTGCAACTGAAATGTTAATGAGAATGAATACGAGCCGAAACATTTTTTCTTAAGTGCTATTAAGTACAGGCATTTCTAGTCATTCATTACTACCGTTTCTTTCTGCTGAACTCTTTCGTATCTGCTTGTGCCTATATATTGGAGAGTTCTCTCCTCTCCAGCGACATAATAGAATTACTGCCTCCATGTGTGATTGCTACTGTTGTTTCCTCTACTGTCGCTACTACGAGTGATCCCATTCCGTCCACCGCGTACACGACTGACGGAAGAGCAAACCTTCGAAACCCTGCCTCTCTAGATCCAATACGGGAGATGGGTGATTAGGTTTTTGGGGAGCGTATTCTACGTGACTGCTCGCTGATCAACCGCTACTTCCACGTCTTCGTCATCACCATGGCCACCAAAGCCGAACAGGTTGCCGCTGCTTCCAAGAGGGCGACCGATGAGGCTGCTGCTACAGCCAATTGGCCTACCGGAGGGTACAATATGCTAATCCCTCTCTTACTTATTTCTGTATGCATAGTACTAGAAATTTCCATACATAATTCTACGATTAGTCTAGTAATATATGGTTTCATTAACAAATATCAGTATGTGCATGTCTGGCTCATGATTTATTTCTAGATTAATATAATTGAAATATTTCCTTGAATCTCAACATCATATAGGGCATGTCCAAGGAGGAGGCTCCGAGGATTTAAACTCACGATCCATGGGCATAAAGATTGGATCAAACTGAGACTACAACCCTCTATAGCAAACAGACTACCCGTTTCTCGGCGACTCATGGATTAGGAAAAAGCAAGGTAAAGGTCGTGTCTAACCATCCTCCGTCGGCATCTTCCAAGAAAGAGGGATAATCTTAAGTGGCATTAAGAGTCGGTTGGTACATGTAGGTAAAGTTGTACACCACAGCGTTAGATCTTTTCGAAAAGTCATGTTCACGGTAATAAATGACTTGGTGACCGGATTCTAAGATCATAGAGAACATTAACCTAATCGCAAAACTTGGCAGATCAATGTGTACTTAAGGATGCTTTCTCAGGATACGAGGGGTGTGATCCTAGTTGAGGTTCCGATGATGATTATTTTGGTGGATATCAAAAGATGATGATCAATAAGTTAGAGATGTTGCTCTGTTATCCTCTTTTAAAATGTTTTGTTAGATGAGCTTCTACTCCCTCTTGTTTTACAAACAAACATAGCTTTATGCAAATTAACTCCACCCGCCACGAGTACATCATGTAATCACCCTTTCTTCCTAGATACTTTGGTAACAGAGTAAGTGCTCCATGAAGATGAGTTCTTACAACATCAACACCAACGAGCTTGGGGTTCCCGACCGACAGCCTAGAATCTATGGGCTAGGACGACATCGTTATGCTTCAGGCATCTTAGGTCATTTATTAAGTTTTCTATATTCAATAGCATAATTTACCTTCCGTTGTTTGGTGTTTTGCGTTTGGTGGTTAGTGACCTCTTGTTATAATATTTTGGTTCTCTGCTCGGTTATAAGCTTGCTGTAATAATTTTTATGTCGTAGGGTCAATGTTGTGCTACCGATTCTCTCACTGTATACTCTCGAGATCTAGGTTTGGCTTATGTCAGACTAAGGTCTGTGATTTGTCTAACCCTGGTCCGGAGGTGCTACATGACCCATATGTTTTCTCCAACATACAAGAAAAAGGAACAAGAAACGTGACGGCATAGGAATCGTGTGAACATAGGAGAGAGAAAGACGATGTACGAGATGCAAGGTCCTTGCAGTAGGCTTGACAAAATCTAGCCAGGAGAGGACATCCTCTAGAATAACGAGTTTTGACATGTAACGTAGGTAGGTAGGTAGCGATGAAACATGAGGACAATTAAAACACTACATGGTAGACAGTGTTGGAGCTACACATACATGATGATTACATTTACCATTCTACATGTTTGGTTGGAGAAATTCCCAAAGGAATTTGATGATTTTTCATCAATAAATAGTCCTATATTTTGAAGATTATGGATTCTTAGGCCCATTTATTCTCGTGAATGCAACATTACTTAAGATGAAAATTTAAATGGCTTTCTCAAAATGTGGTGCTCTATACAAGCTAAACGGTGAACTTTATTGCTATGATCAAAATGTATGATGGAACTATTTTTATCTAGGTAGGAGATGCTCACAATAGTACAAGGGTGTACATATGACCATTATGGTATCATTGAACTACATGAAAGCATCCATTGCATGGTTGTTACAACATATTGTATCAACCATTAATGTAATTACATTCTTATTTAAGAATGAGAAGAGAGATAGAAAACTATCATTCACAAAATAAACCTTCATGCATTATCGAGACCGAGCAAAAAATAATCGACCCTAGTAGTTGCTAGGTTCACTAGCATATATTGCATACACGATTTATACAAATCTTGCAATTAGTTGGATTTGATTTTGCGGTTCTTTTGCAATCACAAAAACTATCCTAGGAATTGGAAGCCTCGGGATATGCGGTTTTACACATAAAGTACCAACATCTTGATTGTAATGTTACATCCATACATCTAATCCTCATCGTGGTATCTATGAAAATTTCTTGAACATACCTTCTTCAAGCCTTCAGGGTGATGAGTTTGTCTCATCATCAGTTTGTATGCACTGATGCGAGGATACTACACACAAATAATGTACATGCAATGGGAGCGATGTTCCGTCTGCAACGTTCTGGTGCTTCATTCGATGCTCCGTATGTAACGTTCGGGGTGCTTCATTTGCATCTAAGCTAGCTACTTTATCTGAGAACATATTCTTGTACACACTATTATGTATTTGTTTTGATGGAAAACTCTTATATATGTTCGCTACATTCATAAGCAAATTTTCTCATGATTCTCCTCCAAAGTTTAAATTTTTGCACATGTATCTAGGTATTTGTACTATTAACCAGGAGTAATCACTGTCTCGGTGTTAGCAGTACTAGTACTTCAGTTTATCTAGGTTCATTTCACCGGAAAAAGCATCAAATCCAACAAATAAAAATAGGGAAAATTGGTTATTTATTTAAAAGTTCATTAGCCTTGGATTATGTACCCAAAGTTGATGGTCCATTGGTAAAATACCCATAGAAAGGATTAAATATTTTTATGATTTACCCAAAAGGGGTTTTCTATAAATCAGTCAAGTTTAACTCCTTAATTGCTTGAGAAAGAACTAGTCCATTTTAATCTCTGCCTGGAATTCATCATTTTTTAACTAGGTAGCGTGGAGTTGATCATCTGTTTCTTCTTCCTGGGTCGAGTGATTCAACTTGAATCGCTCCTTACATTAGCTCTATGATCTCTCTTTTCATCTCTTATGAGTATACTTTTTCACGATGAATGCAAAAAATGGTTACATCATAGATTGTTTTTTTGGGAGAACAACATTGCAACTCGCGAGAACATCAACAACCATTGCCACTGTCACTAGGACGGAAGTTGATTAGCCTGACATTAAGTAATCCCCGGCTCAAAACAATATTCATCAAATCTCAGTAGAAGAGTGGCAGAGACGGAGACAACTGCATCGTTCACGAGCAGACTGCTTTAATGACAGACGGAGACACGGCGGAGACAGCATCGGCGTGCGGGCGTCGTGGTTGATCTGCAGCCACCAGCCATCATGGTGAGAGACGCGCATGTATTCCAAGCTGACCCAACGATGATTTGTGATCTAGTTGATCAAAACTGACCCACCCAACCATTCGTGAATGACTCTTTTTCATTAATAGAGGGCAGACTTATGATTTCTTTTTCTACTACAAATGGAGGGACCGAGTGTTACTTTCTTTTGCACCAAAGCCCCTTGTGGGTATTTTACCAATGAACAATGAATTTTGGGTATATGATCCAAGGCCAATCAACTTTTGGATAAAAAACCAATCTTCTATTATTATATACTAAAAGCAATATAAGACTGTTTTTCGAGACACCGGGTTGATCTACATAGGCTTAAAAAATCTACTAAGTTGATCAATATTTTAACGGTTGAGATTAAAAGCTAAAAGGTGTGTTACATAAGACGTTAAACATGTACACATGAGTATATGACATGTATATATAAGACTGTTTTTCGAGACACCAAATTGATCCACATAGGCTTAAAAAATCTACTAAGTTGATCAATATTTTAGCGATTGTGATTAAAAGCTAAAAGGTGTTATGTAAGACGTTAAACATGTACACATGAGTATATGACAGGTATAAGTTTAAAAGGATACTAAATTCTAGATATTTATGGAAAAAAGTAAAAGTGTCGTACGTTGTGCTCCGGTCGGCCGGCCGACCCTACTGGGTCCATAATCGTCCACTTAAGGGCAAGAGAGTCCCATTTCATACAAATAGAATATTTTTCAATATTATATCCATGTAATTTATAAGTAAATAAAGTCGTATTCTTATACGAGTAGAAATTTGTACACTGGGCCTCGTGTATAAATTGCTCAGTTAATTAGTACATGATAGATCGTGCACGTACAAGAAGAAAATGCTAACCCTTTTTACTACACGTAAACAAGTACACATGTTCAATCTACACTTTGGTTACATGCATACAACACAAAACGTGACCCTTCTTATTTTTCTTTACCTGGTGGTGATACACTTGATTTTTATATGATCAATCAATCACATATGCAAATTATGTGCCTAACCATTTACAATACATACATACATACATACATAATTATATATGCCCGTTTTAAATATTAAAAAAAGTTATGCTGATTAAACTTGAGACAAGTTACATTTGGCCACACATTCTCTATAACTTCTAATGTTTCTCTTGAGCACCCAACCTGCAGAAAAATTAAATCAACTGTCATAGAAAAAAGGTTCATGTCAAATATGTGAACATTACCTAGAAAATCAAACCCCGCCACTAAGAACATTCGATCGGTACACATAATAATTCATTTCAATATCCAAATAATATGAGTTCAAATAACTAAAGAATATTATAAAATTTCAACCAAGTTTTATTAGGCTACATCTTCTTGATTGTAAGTATATACATCAATCATCTTAAATAGGAACTTTAAACAACATCAAAAAAAAGAAGAAAATGTCTTAACACCAAAATATTGTAATATGATACCTAATGTATTTAATTCAAAGTATTTGTATATTTAACCAAAAAATAAGAATGACATGCAAGAAAATCATACGAAAGAAATAGCCAATAATTTGATTAACCTACTTTCAATCAAGCTAAAACAATAGCTTTATAGATATATCCACAATTTAAGGGACCCTTATTCTACATGCAATATTTTTATATAAATTTTCCAACTCCACTATGAGTCCGCTATTTCCTTTTTGCTAAATGAATCAGCTACATAATTGATACTTGGACAATCAAGTTCAATGTTTTAGCATGTCAGGAAAAAATTCTATTGACAACTATTAGCATTGATATTAGATAACAAGGCCCAATTATTTCAAATATATCAATTCATTAATTTTTAAAATTCTTTATTTTCGAATTTATTAGTTCTACATTAAAAAGTATGGTCTACTCTTCTACTGTGGATAAATTTGTGAAAAAAATTAAGCTAAACGAGAGGACAATGTTGTACATATGTAAGATCTTAAAGTGGGAGTTTAAATTTCACACAACTTGATACATCAAACATCTTCTTGGACAATGAAATTCCAGGAAATAAGAACTAATATATGAGAACTATTATATATAAGAAAGAACTATGATTAGTAGAAGATATAAGTTAGAGAGAAAACAATTGTGCATATTTAAGAACTTTAAAGTGCACAAATATCATGCACGTATATTATATTTCTATATAGTGTTACCTTCGATAGTACATTAAATTGGAAATAGTGTTCATTTATGCAGATAATCCATATAAGCAATTGAACCTATGCCAATGTTCGAGCTCCCAATGTCCTACTTGCCAAAATAGAACAGGTACTAGCAAAAAGATTCAACGCAAGGAAGATGATTCCACTTGACACAACCCACAACATCGTCAACATCGGCGTTGCTGGAAGCCTTTAAGCATTCACGAGATGGAAGCCCACTTGCTTGAGTAAATATATAATCTATAGGTTTTAATTTTCTTAGCTGACACAAAATAAAAATCACTCTAGAGCGAATCATTTTAGCAAAATAATGGACGGTAGACAAAATACCTTGGTTATAGCCAATTGAAATTTTAGCAAATCCAATAGTGAGGAGTTTACTCTCTATTCTCAACTCAAGTACGGTGTGATTGTTCTCATATAACCATGGCTAGAATTTAGAAGATTAAATGCAATAAGAGTATAATTGGAAAACTAAATCCCTAGAAATAAAAAAATTACTAAGAGGTATATTATACATACACCAAACTATGATGAATAGAAGACTTATGAGGTGGATCTTTATGATAAAATCTTGGTATAAGTATGTTACTCTGAGACACTAAAAAATGAAGTCTTATATGCAATTCAAGGGGTCAGACCATACATAAAACCATTTCATTAAGAACCCAAACTATGCTTGGGTCACCAATAGTAACGATTTTGACAATTCCCACATGATACAAAAGCATACCTTAGACCATGTTATCTTTAGATTTTGAAGAAATTAAATATAAATTATAGGTAGAATATATGCACATATCAAAAACTTAATGTGGTTGATAATAGAATAAGAGTATTAAGAAGACTCTTGATGAATAATGCATAACACGATTAAACCATCATGCATATAGGGTATATTTAAGCAAGTTATTGCGGCATGTTTGACAGGAAAATACATTAGCATATATGTAGCCAAGTTGACAAACAAACATAGCTTTCGGAAAATGTTAGAAATAGTAATATGGTTGGCGTCTTACATTTTCCTTGTAATGGTAGCTTACGACGGAGTGGAAATACAAATTGAAGGCTACTCCCTCCTCGGTTTCATCCTAAATGCTCTATGAGTAAAAGACCATCCTAGTTCCTATCATAATTTTGTCCTTATATGCTCCAGGTGGTATTATATTTTAAATTAATAGGGATATGCATAGGTACAAATTTATCATGGTATGTGGTGTCTTATAATATTTAATAGAGAAAACAGAGTGTGTTGATAAGAATACAGATAGTAACAAAGTGTTGTTCAGGCACGCCTACTATTTACTCTAACAAAAGATCAAAATAAAATTGATCTTCTTAGAATATCTAACATCTCGACAATGATTGTTAGTTTTCTAATATGTTAAAATTGGTCATGCAAATTAGGAATTTAAGGATCAATAGATCTACAAGATCATTAACAAGCATTCAAGCGAAGATACCTCACTATGAAAAAAATATAAGATTTATTATTATTTATTAAATTACTAAATTGTGGTTTTATAAATCAAAGGGCACATCATGAATGAACAAAGACTTAAATGCAATTCATAAGTTACTTTGTTTTAGTACTACATTTGTTCAAATTTATATGTTTAAAGCACCTAAGCAAACAAACTTATTTCATTACAATGTAGATGTAGATATTAAAACTTGAACATAAAATGATAGAAACAATGATTAAAATGTTGCACATATTCTAAATCTATTTTATAATTTTGTTGTTATGACTTAGAAACACGATAATATAAAAAATAGGTCAAAATAACACATTATTTAGGGATGTATCTATCTCAAAATGGTTTGTATTAGAGAATCAATACGTTAAATACGAGGGGAAATGCTTATATAAGAAAACATAAATACTTTAAGACGCTCAAGATGATGCCCTCGCCACCATGCTAGTTTTCCCATAAAAATAGGGAGCGAGCCAGCCAGGTACGAACACGTAATGCAGAACACAATGAAAAATAATGCCATTGTCATGTTTCCACTGTCCACGGCGGTCCCCGACACACCACCATCATCACTCGCGGCTTCCATTCGCACCAAACCAAACGTCGTAGTCGTCATCTCAAAAAAAAAACGTCATCGTCGTCGTCTCGTTCACTCTACCATGCCACGCCAGCCTCACGGCGGCCGACGGCGACGCCGCATGACGCCATGCATGACCCTCGTCGGCTCGTCTATTACGTGTCGGCCGCCTGTCCGATCACCTTTTCACCCTGCAAGAAATACACGATCACCACTCTATAAGTACCACCACCTCAGATTACATTTCATTCCATTCCATTCCATTCCAGCACGAAGCTAGCACGGAGATCGACGATGGACGCAGGAGCTGCAGGGTGGGGCGGGCTGAACCTGAACTCCGGCGTGGTGCTGAGCCTGATGGCGGTGCTGTGGGCGGTGGTTTGGCAGAACCTGCAGCAGCTCCAGCTGCAGCACTTCCTCAAGCGCCACGTCGGCCGCCACGCGCGCCGCTTCGCCGCCATCGTCGACCCCTACCTCTCCGTCACCATCGGCGAGTACGACGGCGGAGGACGCATGCGCAGCGCCGAGGCCTACAAGGAGGTCAAGGCCTACCTCGCCGACACCACCGCCCGCGACGCGCGCCACCTCCGCGCCGAGGGCGCCAAGGACGCCGACCGCCTCGAGCTCAGCATGGTCGACGGCGAGGAGGTGGCCGACGTGCTCCTCCCCGAGGAGGGTGGCGGCACGGTGTTCTGGTGGGCCTACTCCAAGGCGCCGCCCCAGCAGGACTGGCGCTGGGGCGGCGAGCAGGAGAACCGCCGCTTCTACCGGCTCTTCTTCCTCGACGCCCACCGCGACGCCGTCCTCAACGCCTACCTCCCGCGCGTCCGCCGCGAGGGCCGGGACGTCATGGTCAAGAACCGCCGCCGGAAGCTCTCCACCAACATCTCCGACCACCAGTCCTGGACGCACGTCCCGTTCGAGCACCCCAAGACCTTCGCCACGCTCGCCATGGACCCGGCCAAGAAGAAGGAGATCGTCGACGACCTCGACGCGTTCAGGAACGGCAAAGACTACTACGCGCAGATCGGCAAGGCCTGGAAGCGCGGGTACCTCCTCCACGGCCCGCCCGGGACAGGCAAGTCCGCCATGGTCGCCGCCATGGCCAACCACCTCGACTACGACGTCTTCGACATCGAGCTCACCTCCGTGCACTCCAACACCGACCTCCGCAAGCTCTTCATCGAGACCACTAGCAAGTCCATCATCGTAATCGAGGACATCGACTGCTCCCTCGACCTCACCGGCTCCCGCACCAAGAAGAAGGATGCAGAGGACGACAACGACAAGGCCGCCAAGGATGGCAAGAAGGACACCAGGAGCAAGGTCACGCTCTCCGGCCTGCTCAACTTCATCGACGGGCTCTGGTCGGCGTGCGGAGGCGAGCGGATCATCGTGTTCACCACAAACCACCTCGAGAAGCTGGACCCGGCGCTCATCAGGAGGGGCCGGATGGACAAGCACATCGAGATGGGCTACTGCTGCGCCCCCGCCTTCGAGTTCCTCGCCAGGACCTACCTCGGGGTGGAGGAGCATGAGCTGTTCGCCACCGTCGGCTCGCTGCTGCAGGAGGTGGACATGACGCCCGCCGACGTCGCCGAGAACCTCACGCCCAAGAGCGCCGACGACGACGCAGACTCGTGCCTCCGAGGGTTGGTGGCGGCGCTGGAGAAGACCAAGGAGGACAAGGCAAACGGACGTGGCATGGGCCAGCATCCGGAGGAAGACGACGGGGGAGCGGTTGCCGGCCAGGAGTGAGTGAGTGGCACTGGCAGTAGCTTAGGATCCGTCGACATCATCCATGAATCCATGATTTGTCACGTTTTCTCGATTTCTAGCAAGTGATGATGGGTGTTGGACTAGAATAAACAGGTTTTCTCGATGGGGTTGAATTTGGTACGAACTTAATGCTATCGATGTTTCATGTTCAGAATCGAAAATGTTCATGTCATCTGTGACGGCTATCGACCGCATTTAATAAGCTTTTCTCACGGGAGATTGTTCATGTCATCTGTGACGGCTAGAGAGAGATGGTATTGGACCTGGAGTTTCATTGGTAGAAGACCATCATCGTCACCCAACTGTCGTAACGCTGAATACACACCCGACTGAGCTGGAAAGGGAAGATATTCCAAGGGCAAGATAAATTGTCACTATTAACACTTCTTCCGTGTCGAAAACAATTATATTCGTCTATCTCTCAAAGGCTGAAGCACCTGTTTGTGACTAAAAGACACTCTGACGCACATAAGATAAGAGAATCTGAATTGCTAGGAAACAGTCAGTTGCGTGATTCAGGATTACGGGAGTAGTTTACTCATAAATTAGTTTTTTTGGATAAAGAGAAAGCATTAATATCACAAAGATATCAATTACACCAAGCATCTACATCAGCAAGATGAACAAAATTATCTAGAATACACACAACCGAAAAGGAGAAGATAAAAAGGCATCGCCATGGTAACCAAACACTCGAGCAACAGCACTCTAACCACCGCCAAAGACAACATCCGGATTACAAAAAGAAGTTTTTCATAAACAATGCCTTCGAAAATAATGCACACTCATTGTTGTCGCCCGATCGAAGATCTTAGATTTTTACCTCGAAGAGAGTCTAAGTTTCCAAAACAATAAGATCATTGTCATGTACAACCAGTAAAGGCTAAACCTTCGGTTGTCACCCTGAAAATCACAACTTGGTATCGAGGAGCACCACCAAAGATGAAGATCCACGGTACCGTCGCCCCACTTGCCAAGGCCGCTTCTATAAAAACATACACCAGGTTTGGACAGGAAAAGTTCCGTAGCCAAGCCTGCACAGTAGCCTCTGAAGCAAATTCTTCATTGCATCCATGATCTAGTCTCCACCGTTACCTTCTAGTCTTCTAATCATAGTCGTCTTGACATTTCCCGCATCGCCCAACATTATGAAAATCACAATTTCGACATGTCCGATGGTCAACGGAAAGCGGAGCTTCGTAAAACATGCCCTTTGAAGCCACCTAGGCAGTTTGTGTACATGCCCGGTCGGATCCCTTCCAATCAATAGGTGATACGTTGGAAACATATCTATAATTTTTTATGCTCCATGATTGTTTAGTATCTACTTTGCTTTACTTGTCTACACTTTGAGGTGATTTTTACATGTTTTCTAGTACTAACCTACTAACAAGTTGCAACAATGACAGATGCCTATTTTCTGCTGTTTTTGGTTTCAGAAAAGTTAGTAAAGAAATATTCTCGGAATTGGACGGGACGAATGTCAAAGTCAATTACTTTCCGTGGGAAACAAGAAGTCCGGAAGGGGTTCGGAGGGGCCGGCCAGGGCAACCAACCCCCCCCCCCCCAGGCGTGGGTGGGCCCTACCCCGCGCCTGGGTAGGGTTTGGCCCTCCTGGCCGCCGCCTCGGCCTCCCCCTTCGCCTATAAGAAGCCCCCGATGCAGAAATCCTAAGCACCCGATCAAATCTCCACAAAACCGTTTGTAGCCGCCGCCACCATCGTCCCTAGATTGGGGATCAAGTTTTTCCGGCACCTGCCGGAGATCATCCCGAGGCCTTCTCCCAGATGATGCGTGAGTAGTTCCACCTTGGACTATGGGTCCATGTAGTATCTAGATGGTTGTATCTCCTCCTTTGTGCTTTCATGTATAGATCTTGTGAGCTCCGTTCATGATCAAGATCTAATCTATTTGTAATCATGCATGTTGTGTTTGCGGGGATTCGATGGATATTGAGATTATTATATTGGTTTGATTAATGGTTTTGTCTTTATGATTCTATCATGTCTGTGTTGTTTGTGATCTTGCATGCTCTCCGTTGTTAGTAGATATCTTGGCCAAGTAGCATCTAGTGACTCCAAGAGGGGGTATTTATGCTCGATAGTGGGTTTATGCCTCTAGTTTCCAAGGGAAGTGACAATAATCTCTTCGGTTGTAGATGTGTTGTTGCTACTAGGGAGAAAACAACGGTCTCTTGTTCATGGAACATGTGGACTGTTTACCTTACACACTTTGTTTAAAGCAGTTGTCTGTTGCTTGGAACTTAATACTGGAGGGGGTTCGGATGATAACCTGAAGGTGGACTTCTAGTCATAGATGCAGTTGGATGGCGGTCTATGTATCTTGTTGTATTGCCCAAACGAATCTCCTAGGATCTTTTTGACTAGTAATTGCATTGTTATGCCTTGCTCAGTTCCTGTCAATTGCCCTGCTGTAATTTGTTTACCCTTCATGCCATGTTGTTTATCTAAGGAGAGCACCTCTAGTGAACTATGGACCCTGGTCCAATCTTTACCATTGATACATCTTCCACTATTACTTGTTTACTTGCTGCAAACCACCATTACCTTCCACACCATACGTTTAATCCTTTGTTACAGCAAACCGGTGAGTTTGACAACCTCACTGATTCGTTGGGGCAAAGTCTTGAGTTTGTGTTGTGCAGGTCTCCGCATTGCTTGCAACACCTGTGTGATGTTTTCTTCCTCCTACTGGTTCAATAACCTCGGTTTCTTACTGAGGGAAAATGTAGCATCCCAGTTGTCTAACCCCTGTAATGCTACATGTTATAATAATAAAATGGGCCACTTCCAACATATAATTGTTGCTTCATCATCATATCATGCTCATGTCATCATGTCCCCTTGCATTTGAGCATCATATAAAACCCTTTCTTGTTTGGTTCTTATCTCATGTGCATGATTAATTGTATTTGCCTCTGGATATTGTATTTGGCTCTTGATACATTGTTATATGCCCAAGCTGAGTTGAGGGCATCTCTCTTTTTGACTCCACCACCTTATCTCTCACCACCTCTTAATTCCACCATCCAATCAATATGAGCTTGGCATTTTAATTTGGGTTATCTCTAGCTCATGTTGGTTGGTTGGATTCCACCATAATCTTTGCTTGGCCTTGCCCACCTTTTGGGAATGCATATGAATAATGCCAAGTTAATATTATTGTTTTCACAAGGATAAAGTTGGCATTAATTATTATGCATGGGCCATGCAAGTGCCACCTTTTCTAGTATTTGGGTTTATTTGAATTCTAGTTGGATCATCTTCCTTTGTTTAAATCATGTGTTGGCTTGTAGTTTTGCTTCTCCATATCATCTCCCTCCCTTCTCCCCTTTAGCTAAACCCTACCCCCCATGCCCCATGCACATACATGTGCTAATGTGGCATGCACAACACAAACCACCCTCTCTTTTGGATATTGCTTGTTCTTTGTTTGGATCATGCATGGGCCAAAGGAGAACCCCATCAACACTTGGCCATCTCTCTCTTCCACTCCCTCTTTTGCTTGCTTTGATATTGTTGAGGCTTGTATGAAGCTTGCATGACCAAGTTAAGTACCACCTCTTTTTCTTATCCCTCTTAGCAACTCTAAACCACCCCATGCTATCTCCCCTTTCTACCCTAAACCAAAACCCTAATCTCTACCTTCCCTAAGCTAAACCCTAAGCTAAACCCAACCCCCCCCCTAGTTGAAGCAAAACACAAAGTGCTCCCTCTTTTCCCTACTTCCTAGCATGATCACCCCTCCTAAACAAACCCTAAAACTACCCCATGCCATAACCATCCTAGCTAAACCTAAACACTAAACCACCTTCCCCCTAATCTACATCCCCCTTAGCAAAAACCCTAGCTACCCCTTCTACTTAGCATGTTTCCCCCATGCCTGCCCCAGCTCGCCAACCCTCTCCCCTCTCCCTGCATGAGGACCCCACCTCCATGCCCTAGCTACCCCCACACGCCCAAGGCACCCCACACCTAGCCCTAGCCCGAGCTTCCCCTCTCCCCTCTTTTCCTCACCTGCCCACGCCCCCAGGTCCACCTGCCTGCCCCTAGCCTCGCCTACCCCACCTGCCAGCCCCCCCTGGTGCCCACGCCGCCCTGCCGTGCCTGCCTGGCCGTGCCGAGCACGTGAGGAGGCAAAAGGTGGCACCGAGGCCACCTTCCCCTCCCCCACGCAACCAGCCTGCCCCCTCTCTGTTCTTATCCTCCCTCACCCTCTCCGCCTCCCAGGATCCGTCCCCAGAGCCTGCACCGCCCCCTCCTCTACCCTTCGCTACACCACCGCCTCGCCACACCCCCGCCTGTCTACCTCGTACACGTTTCTAGCCGAGGCGTCTTCTGCAAGGTGTCTGAAAGCCCCTGAGCAGCCGCGACGACCTGGACCCAGACGCGAGGAGGAGACGGCCCCTGCACGCCGCCGCCCGCCGAAACCCTAGCTTCTCCGTTCATGAGCCGCCCATCGATCGCTGCGCCCGAGCCTCGCCGTGCCTCCAACAGCCCGCGGTGAGCCCGACCCCGCTAGACATGCCTGCCCTACCTCGCTTCCGGCTGACGAACGTTTCGCGAGCACTCAAGGCACCGCGGCGGCGCTGCACCGCTGCTGGAGCATCTTCTAGCATGCGAACTCCCCCTTAGCATCAACCCAAGGCCCAGCCCAGTGGTAGCCGCCATTGGCGTCATGGTCGCGAGATCGAGCCTGGCGCGCCTGCTTTCTCCTCGCAGGCGTGTTCAGTCACAGAGAAGATCCACAGTACCAACGGGTCGTTTTGCGAATACCCCCTTCCCCTTTTTGGTTCCCAACCCGCGGTCCAGCCTGGCCCCTTGTCAGCGTCAGTTGAAGTTTGCAAAAAGGCTCCGGACTTTTTCTTTATTCCACCCGCGGTCCCGTTTGTTCCCAGGCACTGGCGTGTGGGTCAGAGAACTCCCTGGCCCCACCTGTCTGCGACCCAGACTAGTTTTGGATAGGTATAAAACGTCCCAGATGCTGTTTTCAAATTCAAATTCTGTTTAAATAATTTAAAAATTCAAATTCAATTCAGATTTAAATAACTTTTCCATACTAAATCCAATTTGGGCAAATAATATATGTTTGGATATCAGCAAGATGAGAGGATTCCAAATATGCCATCCATTTTGTCTTTTGCACAAGTAAAATTCCAAGTTTATTTAAATTACAACTAATGCCACTAGAATTTAAATAATTAATAACTTGTGTTTTATAATTCCAAATTAAGCAAATGATATGTCTAAAATGATCAGCTCGACGAGACCTTTCTGTTTATGCTATCCATGACTTCAATTGCAGCATGCATCATATAAAAATATAGGGTACAGCAAGTGTTATGACAACAAATGTGATTCCAAAACCCCGTTAAAATGTTGCTACTTGTTCTCCACACCTCACCATGCCATGCTACCTTTCTTGCCATGTAAATTGTGCATCATTCATCATGGCATGATTGTTTGTTTGACGCATCTTATTTATATGCTTGTGCTCTATATTCATGTTGGCCTTGTTTGTTTGGCTTTTCTCGGATAGACACTGAGCAGGGGTTGTATCAAGAGAACCAAGAGCACTACCCAGATCCGTCCCTTGCTTCAACTGAGATACCAGGCAAGCACTTCCACATGCTTGCATACATACAGTACCTATTGCCTCTATCTTATTCTTGCATCATTGAGTCGCGATTGCATTAAATTGAATCCCAAGTATGCATAGCCTTTACTTTTATACCCCACCAAGCTTGTTCCTCCACCCCATGAGCCATTACTATAGGAGTTGTTTGAGCCATGCGAGTCGTAGAACAGCATGTGTAGGGTATGTGAGAGTCTGTTGAACAATGAGGTACCTAAACAACTTAACCTGAGTAGTTCTGGGATAACTAAAGAAAGTGGCACCGGTGAGCAACATCTGCTATTTGGTTTTTCCTGCTCACTTGTGTCCCGTAAGACCCCGAGTACTTGATTCTTGTTCCTTGATTTATCGCGCTATCCACATCCGGGAGGTATATGGGACCCCCCTGGGCCAGAGCTTGATTCCGTCTTATTTCTTGGGGCCACAAACTAGTTTGAGGTTTTATTTACTATCCTGTACCTATGCCATGCTACT
The DNA here is from genome assembly GCA_030063025.1 of Avena longiglumis. Lineage (NCBI taxonomy): Eukaryota > Viridiplantae > Streptophyta > Magnoliopsida > Poales > Poaceae > Avena > Avena longiglumis. The sequence continues at coordinate 97,473,359 of CP125979.1, forward strand.
TTCTGTATTTAAATTGTGCGAGGAGCACACTGTACTGTTTAGGATCGTGGCACGATTCATGCTGTGTCGACAAGCCCAGTTTTGGGTTCCCGATCGTTCACGGCCGTCCCCACAACCTTGAGTCCGTCTCGAGCTTGCTTACGCCGTTGGTGTACTTCAAGGGTGGCCTCAAATAATTCTGAATTCGTGTGATTGTTCACCGTGAAAGCCTCGTTGGGTTTTGATTTGGTTTTTCCGAGGTTGATCGAGCGTGTGTTGCTATTGGTGCACCCGTCGGGTAAAACTTTCAAAGCCGTGTCATGGATATGGACGACTTGGAGCACAGTTTCTTGATCATAGACAAGCATAACTAAAGTACCGCCTTAATCTGACTAAATAATATGACTAGTAAATAGCGCAACGCTCATGGAATGGTTAATAAAATTGCCAACGGATGGGGGGTTGTTCGTCCGCTTCCTTGTTGGTAAGCAGGGAGGAGGATGGATCGGATGAGATTACCATTATAACTGTTGTACTTAATTTCACGGACATCCGTCTATCATTGGTTAGGCGGATGGTTAGCGTTTATCTGAGAATTGCTAGGGTTTATCTTTTCACGCAATTGCGTCACCCTGTGTTGTGTCCCTTTAGAGGCATTAAGACTTCTTGAGTACCCTTAGGGTCTCACACGATAAATTCTTGATTCGATGAGCAGGTACCTTCACGGATTGACATCTGGGTGGAAGAAGTCAAGATGTGGGCAACGATCGTTCGGTGTAGAGATTCCGAACGGGATCCATGAGACCTGTAGTTGGGATGTGCTTATTTCTCCGGCATCTTATGCCGATTTGCTTCTTATACGGACTCGGATCTTGTTTGCCGCTTGCATGATACTCGATGTGTGTTGTATGAGGAGTTATCCTAAAATATAGATTTATCTAGGTCATTTGAATCTTGCCGGTATGGCGTTGGTATATTTCCTTTCTTTCTAGATGGTGTGGCTCGATGTACTCTTGTATGGTGGCTTGCGTACATACCCACTTGTGTACGTAGTTGATCCCTTCGCCGACCACGCCGCCTGTGACAGTCCCGTTGAGAGGGTAGTGGTTGGGACGTCTGAAAGGACTACCAAGGAGTGGCTTTGGGGCCCCACCATACTATTTCAACCACTATCACTCATCCAGGCTTGTATCTAGGAGCGTAGTTCACCGAGGTAGTTACAATTGGTATCGAGCCATCCCGACCTTCGTGGTTTCACCAAGCAGTCGTTGTCAGCCTAGCAAATATTTTGGTAGTTATGTATATTAGGGAAAAACAAAACGCGAGAGTAGGACTGCTTCCACTTTTCTTCTTACCCTCCCACCCACCCTTTTCTGGTAAGGAAGTGCAACGTTTTCAATCCTCTTCTCAAAGTTCAAACTAGGATTCACGTGTTCGGGGTTTCCGTAGTACCATAGGTTGTGTGTGTATGTGTGTGTGTGTGTAATCCCTTGGCTATCTGTTGCATCCTAGTTGTTATCTTATCTGCCTTTGGTTATCAACTGTTGGTACATTCCATACCGACAGGCTTATGCAAACCGACGCAATCTATCTTCCTCTTGGTATCCGACGCTATCTTGTTTGGGGTGTTCGTTCCCGTAGTTACCAATTTTTAGGTTTCGTCGTGAGAAGAAAGGGTTAGGATATGTGTTCCACTTGTTCATGTGCGGAGTAATGATTTGAGTGCGGGATGGAGTCGCGACCATACCACTACTTTTATCATTCGCTTTTGTATATTGAATCGGTAGAGTCACTAATCTTGATTCGTTAAGTAATTTTGCGCATCTATTGGTATTTTAATGCCGAAATTTGTGGAAAATTTTTCTTTGATATATTGTGTACCACACTCCTTTTCAGTCGTGTGCGATATGCTTAATATCTTTTAGGTGCTATGAACTTTGTTGATATTTTAATATCATCTCAGTAAATTGTATCCTTTAATCTTGGTTAATTCCATCTTGGTACTATTTTGGATTATTATCATTCTCCATTATAGTACTAACTTGAGTTTTACATCAATGACAGGATGGCTCCCCCACGCCGGACTGAAGAGGACATCCCTCCGAATCGGCTCGGTAGCTCTCAAGCATAGCTAATGCTTTGGCGGCAATGCAAGAGAACCAGCAGCGCTTTGAGGAGAGCGTCAGAAGGAACGAGTTTGCTCCACTTCCTCCACCTCCCAAGCGTGGCGACATCAAGAGCTTCCTCAAGTTCAACCCTCGTCAGTTTGATGTTTCTGATCGACCTCTGGACGCGGATGATTGGCTGCGTGAGATCTCAAGGTTGCTCGAGACTGCTGATGTTCCAGAACAGGAGTGGGTAAAGTGTGCTACTCACCTTCTCAAGGGAGATGCAGCTCTTTGGTGGGAGAACTACTTGAAGGCAAGCTGCACTGGGTTCCAGCCTACTTGGGAGAGGTTCACTGCAGCTTTCAAAGAACAGTTTCTCTCAGAGATTGTGATGGAAAGGATGAAGGAGGCTTTCCTCAACCTGAAACAGGGAAATGATAACGTCAACACCTACATCAGGAACTTCATGAACCTGTCTCGCTATGGTGGTGATGAGGTATCTGATGACAAGAAGAAGGTAAAAGGTTCGTGCAAGGGCTCAATGCGTCGATCAAGTATGCAATCACTCATGCAAGACCGCAACCTTCCTGAACTACAAAGACACAAAGACTGCAAGAGGAGGCAAGGTGCAAGTGTTCGAGGAGTCCAAGAAACACAACAGGATGCATCAAGCTCTGCGGTTATGGCAGCTCCTTCTAAGCGGCGTGTCCGGGTTCCTAACACCCCACCGCCGCTCCGGCTCCACCAAGACCCGCAAGTTTCACGTCAAGGCCACCAAACTTCACCACTGCGGCTCCTGGGGCTACAACAACCCTTACCTCGAGCTGGCGGAGTCCTGGCTACTCGCCTCCACGTCCTCACGGTGCTTGTTACACATGTGGAGATCATGGTCATCCCAGTGAACGCCCAATGAAGAACAAAGCTCTTCCTCCACCCCGCCAAGATCTGCAACAAGCTCTCCTTCGGTTCGTGCACCACCGCCGGGCTCTCAACATCAACACTAAGCCCGGGTCTGCGTTGTTCGGGCCAATCGGCTAACGCCTCTCAAGCTCGCACTTTGGAGTTGTCATGGGTATGCTTTCGATTAACTCAGTTCCTGCACGAGTTCTCTTTGATTCTGGTGCATCGCATTCATTTGTGTCTCACAAGTTTGCAAATGAGAATGAGTTAGTCATGGTCCCTCTCCAAAAGCGGTTGATGGTTCTTTCTCCTGGAGCAAACATGAGGGCTGAGCTAATCGGTCATGGGAATCAAGTTGAGATTGGTGGTTCTTCATTCTTGGCTTCTTTGATTGTTCAGGCAACTCGACATTGATGTCATTTTGGGCATGGATTGGTTGACAAGAAATGCAGCTGTGATTGATTGTCTTTGAACGCTCAGATATCTCGAAGATTCCTCAAGGCCACATAGTCTTTTCTCCAAGTCGACTCCTGTCAGCTCTATTCCTTGGCTGCTCTTAATGATGATGCTATGGAAGCTATTCGGAGGGTACCGGTGGTCCGTGAGTTCCGGATGTCTTTCACGAAGAGTTGCGGGTATGCCTCCGGATCGCGAGGTTGAATTCGTGATTGAGCTTGAACTCGAACGGCTCCTATCTCCAAGAGGCCATATAAAATGGGTCCTTCGAGTTGGTGAACTCAAACGACAACTTGATGAACAAGAGAAGTTGGGTTTCATTCAACACTGACTTCTTCTTGGGGTAGCCCAACAATCTTTGTGAAGAAGCGTGTGAGAACCGATAGGCTATGTGTTGACTACGGGCTCTAAATGCTAAAACCATCAAGAACAAATATCCTCTTCCTCGGATAAATGATCTTTTGATCGGTGGCGGGAGTTGTGGTGTTCTCTAAGCTGGACTTGAGAAGTGGTTATCACCAAATCAAAATTCGCAAAGAAGATGTGCCCAAGACAGCTTTCACCACCCGCTATGGCTGTGTATGAGTACACGGTCATGTCTTTCGGTCTCACCAACGCACTGCTACCTTCTCGAGGCTGATGAACTCCGTTTTCATGGAATACTGGACAAGTTTGTGGTGGTATATCCGGATGACATTACGGTTTATTCCAAGTCTAAGGAGGATGAAGAACACACTGGTGTGTCTGAACAAGCTTCGTGAGAACCGCTTGTATGCAAAGTTCTCTAAGTGTGAGTTTTGGCTGCAAGTAACATACTTGGGTCATGTTATCTCGCCAAGGGCATTGCAGTCAACCGGAAACCGTGAAGACAATAGTTGAATGGCTTCCTCCCGCTAATGTCAAGGAAGTGCGGAGTTTTCTCGGCTTGCTAGCTATTGCCGCCAGTGCTTTCGAGAACTTCTCGAAGATAGCAAAGCCTCTTACCGACCTCCTCAAGAAAGGCAAGAAGTACTGTGGACTCACCTTGTCAAGAAAGTTTTGAGAAACTCAAAGCGAAGCTCACTTCCACGCCAGTCTTGGTTCCTACGGATACATCTAAGCCTTTCCAGATATTCTGTGACGCCTCTTTGCAAGGATTGGGTGCGGTCCTTATGCAAGAGAGACAGGTGGTTGCTTATGCCTCTCGTCGGTTGAAGACGCATGAGATCAACTATCCCACACATGACCTCGAGCTAGCAGCAGTTGTCTTTGCCTTGAAGCTATGGAGGCACTACTTGCTTGGTAACCGTTGTGAGATCTTCTCGGACCACAAGAGTTTGAAGTATATCTTCACTCAACCGGATCTCAACCTTCGGCAGAGGAGGTGGATCGAAGCAATCAATGACTTTGATGTGACCATCAACTACACCCCGGGCAAAGCAAACGTTATGGCAGATGCGCTTAGCCGTAAAGCTTATGTCAACAACCTCATGGTAGAAGAGCAGCAACCTCTCTTGTGCGAGGAATTCCGTCAGCTGAACCTGGAAATTGTGGAACAAGGGCATCTCCTGAACCTCCTGGCTACTCCTCTCTTGGAAGAACAGATTCGTTCTCGTCAGCTTGGTGATCCGCACACCAAAAAGCTCATCGCTAAGCTTGACCTCCCGAAGTATGAGTCCTTCCACGTCGATGATCAAGGAAAGCTCTTCTTTGAACACCAGATGTTTGTTCCCAACTATCCGGGTCTGAGAGACCAAGTTCTCAAGGAGGCACATGATTCGGTTCTTTCTATCCATCCTGGCAGCACAAAGATGTACATGGATTTGAAAACACAATACTGGTGGCCTGGGTTGAAAAGGTATTGTGCCAAGTATGTCTCAGAATGTGATGTCTGCCGCAGAGTGAAGGCTGTCCATCAGAAACCATTTGGTCTTCTACAGCCATTGAAACCTCCGGAATGGAAATGGGAGAAAGTTGAGATGGACTTCATCACTGGCTTCCCAAGATCGCAGAAGGGCAACAATGCAATTTTTGTTGTCATCGACAGGCTTTCTAAAGTGGCTCATTTCTTCCCAGTCAAAGAAACAATTTCTGGAATTCAGTTGGCTGAGCTCTATATCAACAGGATTGTCTCCTTGTATGGGGTTCCACTGGAAATCAGTTCAGACCGTGGGAGCATCTTCACCTCGAAGTTCTGGGAGAGTTTCCAAAAAGCTTTGGGAACAAAGTTGAACTTCAGCACTGCGTACCACCCTCAGTCTCAAGGACAAGTGGAAAGAATCAATCAGATTCTGGAGGATATGCTTAGAGCCTGCGTCATCTCTTTTGGCATGAAGTGGGAGGAGTGTCTTCCATATGCTGAATTCTCCTACAACAACAGCTTCCAGAAAAGTCTGAAGATGGCACCATTCGAGGCTCTCTATGGTCGCAAGTGCAGAACTCCCATTGGTTGGTCAGGTGCAGGAGAAAGAATCTGGTTTGGCCCTGACATTGTGACTCAGGCAGAGGAGAAGGTGCATATTATTCTGGAAAACCTGAAGATTGCTCAAAGTCGTCAGAAGAGCAACTATGACAGGAAGCACACAGATATGGTATATGCCCCTGGTGATCTCGTCTACCTTCGTGTCACTCCCATGAGAGGAACACACCGCTTCGGTATCAAAGGAAAGTTGGCTCCTAGATACATCGGTCCTTTCAAGATACGTGGTAGAAGAGGAGAAGTTGCTTATGCACTAGAGCTTCCGGAAAAACTCAAAGTCCATGATGTTTTCCACATCTCTCAAGAAGTGCTTCAAAGATCCCGCAAGACCGTGGATCATGAGCTAATCGACCTCCAAGAAGATCTGTCTTATCAAGAACACCCCACCAAAATCCTTGAGACCGAGCAGAAGGACGCCGCAACAAGTCCATCAAGTTTTGCAAGGTGCGTGGTCACACCATTCTGCTGATGAAGCAACATGGGAGCGGAAGATGAACTCCGTGTCAACCATCCTTCTCTCTTTGTATCTTCTTCTTCCTAGAATCTCAAGAGATTCCTGTTTAGTGGGGAGAGTTGTAGCATCCCAGTTGTTCAACCTGTAATGCTACATGTTATAATAATAAAATGGGCCACTTCCAACATATAATTGTTGCTTCATCATCATATCATGCTCATGTCATCATGTCCCCTTGCATTTGAGCATCATATAAAACCCTTTCTTGTTTGGTTCTTATCTCATGTGCATGATTAATTGTATTTGCCTCTGGATATTGTATTTGGCTCTTGATACATTGTTATATGCCCAAGCTGAGTTGAGGGCATCTCTCTTTTTGACTCCACCACCTTATCTCTCACCACCTCTTAATTCCACCATCCAATCAATATGAGCTTGGCATTTTAATTTGGGTTATCTCTAGCTCATGTTGGTTGGTTGGATTCCACCATAATCTTTGCTTGGCCTTGCCCACCTTTTGGGAATGCATATGAATAATGCCAAGTTAATATTATTGTTTTCACAAGGATAAAGTTGGCATTAATTATTATGCATGGGCCATGCAAGTGCCACCTTTTCTAGTATTTGGGTTTATTTGAATTCTAGTTGGATCATCTTCCTTTGTTTAAATCATGTGTTGGCTTGTAGTTTTGCTTCTCCATATCATCTCCCTCCCTTCTCCCCTTTAGCTAAACCCTACCCCCCATGCCCCATGCACATACATGTGCTAATGTGGCATGCACAACACAAACCACCCTCTCTTTTGGATATTGCTTGTTCTTTGTTTGGATCATGCATGGGCCAAAGGAGAACCCCATCAACACTTGGCCATCTCTCTCTTCCACTCCCTCTTTTGCTTGCTTTGATCTTGTTGAGGCTTGTATGAAGCTTGCATGACCAAGTTAAGTACCACCTCTTTTTCTTATCCCTCTTAGCAACTCTAAACCACCCCATGCTATCTCCCCTTTCTACCCTAAACCAAAACCCTAATCTCTACCTTCCCTAAGCTAAACCCTAATCTAAACCCAAACCCCCCCTAGTTGAAGCAAAACACAAAGTGCTCCCTCTTTTCCCTACTTCCTAGCATGATCACCCCTCCTAAACAAACCCTAAAACTACCCCATGCCATAACCATCCTAGCTAAACCTAAACACTAAACCACCTTCCCCCTAATCTACATCCCCCTTAGCAAAAACCCTAGCTACCCCTTCTACTTAGCATGTTTTCCCCCATGCCTGCCCCAGCTCGCCAACCCTCTCCCCTCTCCCTGCATGAGGACCCCACCTCCATGCCCTAGCTACCCCCACACGCCCAAGGCACCCCACACCTAGCCCCAGCTTCCCTCTCCCCTCTTTTCCTCACCTGCCCACGCCCCCAGGTCCACCAGCCTGCCCCTAGCCTCGCCTACCCCACCTGCCAGCCCCCCTGGTGCCCACGCCGCCCTGCCGTGCCTGCCTGGCCGTGCCGAGCACGTGAGGAGGCAAAAGGTGGCACCGAGGCCACCTTCCCCTCCCCCACGCAACCAGCCTGCCCCCTCTCTGTTCTTATCCTCCCTCACCCTCTCTGGCCTCCCCAGATCCGTCCCAGCAGCCCTGCACCGCTCCCCTCCTCTACCCTTCTGCTACACCACCTGCCAGCTCCCCCTCGCCACACCCCGCCCGTCTACCTCGTGCCACAGTCGTTCTAGCCGGAGGCGTGCTGCTGCAAGGTGTCGGGAAAGCCCCCTGGAGCCGCTGCGACGACCCTGGACCCAGACGCGAGGAGGAGACGGCCCCAGCAGCCTGCACGTCGCCGCCCCGTCGAAACCCTAGCTTCTCCGTTCGCGGGCCGCTCCATCGATCGCCTGCGCCCCGAGCCTCGCCGTCGTCTCCAACAGCCCCGCGGTGAGCCCCTGACCCCGCTAGACATGCCCTGGCCCTACCTCGCTTCCTGCCGGCGACGAACGTTTCGAAAGCACTCAAGGCACCGCGGCGGCGCCGCTGACCGCTTCTGGCTGGAGCATCTTCTAGCACGCGAGCTCCCCCTTAGCATCAACCCAAGGCCCAGCCCAGTGGTAGCCGCCCATTGGCGTCATCCGGGTCGCGAGATCGAGCCTGGCGCGCCTGCTTTTCTCTCGCCAGCGTGCGTGTTCAGTTCGTCATCAGAGAAGATCCACAGTACCAACGGGTCGTTTTGCGAATACCCCCTTCCCCTTTTTGGTTCCCAACCCGCGGTCCAGCCTGGCCCCTTGTCAGCGTCAGTTGAAGTTTTGCAAAAAGGCTCCGGACTTTTTCTTTATTCCACCCGCGGTCCCGTTTGTTCCCAGGCACTGGCGTGTGGGTCAGAGAACTCCCTGGCACCTGCGACCAGACTACTAGTTTTGGATAGGTATAAAACGTCCCAGATGTTGTTTTCAAATTCAAATTCTGTTTAAATAATTTAAAAATTCAAATTCAATTCAGATTTAAATAACTTTTCCATACTAAATACAAATTGGGCAAATAATATATGTTTGGATATCAGCAAGATGAGAGGATTCCAAATATGCCATCCATTTTGTCTTTTGCACAAGTAAAATTCCAAGTTTATTTAAATTACAACTAATGCCACTAGAATTTAAATAATTAATAACTTGTGTTTTATAATTCCAAATTAAGCAAATGATATGTCTAAAATGATCAGCTCGACGAGACCTTTCTGTTTATGCTATCCATGACTTCAATTGCAGCATGCATCATATAAAAATATAGGGTACAGCAAGTGTTATGACAACAAATGTGATTCCAAAACCCCGTTAAAATGTTGCTACTTGTTCTCCACACCTCACCATGCCATGCTACCTTTCTTGCCATGTAAATTGTGCATCATTCATAATGGCATGATTGTTTGTTTGACGCATCTTATTTATATGCTTGTGCTCTATATTCATGTTGGCCTTGTTTGTTTGGCTTTTCTCGGATAGACACTGAGCAGGGGTTGTATCAAGAGAACCAAGAGCACTACCCAGATCCGTCCCTTGCTTCAACTGAGATACCAGGCAAGCACTTCCACATGCTTGCATACATACAGTACCTATTGCCTCTATCTTATTCTTGCATCATTGAGTCGCGATTGCATTAAATTGAATCCCAAGTATGCATAGCCTTTACTTTTATACCCCACCAAGCTTGTTCCTCCACCCCATGAGCCATTACTATAGGAGTTGTTTGAGCCATGCGAGTCGAGAACAAACATGTGTAGGGTATGTGAGAGTCTGTGAACAATGAGGTACCTAAACAACTTAACTCGAGTAGTTGGGGATAACTAAAGAAAGTGGCACCGGTGAGCAACATCTGCTATTTGGTTTTTCCTGCTCACTTGTGTCCCGTAAGACCCCGAGTACTTGATTCCTGTTCCTTGATTTATCGCGCTATCCACATCCGGAGGTATATGGGACCCCCGGCCGCGAGCTTGATTCCGTCTTATTTCTTGGGGCCACAAACTAGTTTGAGGTTTTATTTACTATCCTGTACCTATGCCATGCTACTTTCGTATTTAAATTGTGCGAGGAGCACATTGTCTTTAGGATCGTGGCACGATTCCGCTGTGTCGACAAGCCCAGTTTGGGTTCCCCGTTCACGCCGTCCCCACAACCTTGAGTCCGTCTCGAGCTTGCTTACTTGCTATGGTGTACTTCAAGGGGTGGCCCCCTGAAATAATTCTGAATTCTGTGATTGTTCAGTCGTGAAAGCCTCGTTGGGTTTTGATTTGGTTTTTCCGAGGTTGATCGAGCGTGTGTTGCTATTGGTGCACCCCGGCCGGGTAAAACTTTCTGAAAGCCGTGTCCGCGGATATGGACGACTTGGAGCACAGTTTCTTGATCATAGACAAGCATAACTAAAGTACCGCCTTAATCTGACTAAATAATATGACTAGTAAATAGCGCAACGCTCATGGAATGGTTAATAAAATTGCCAACGGATGGGGGGTTGTTCGTCCGCTTCCTTGTTGGTAAGCAGGGAGGAGGATGGATCGGATGAGATTACCATTATAACTGTTGTACTTAATTTCACGGACATCCGTCTATCATTGGTTAGGCGGATGGTTAGCGTTTATCTGTAGAATTGCTAGGGTTTATCTTTCGCTGCAATTGCGTCACCCCAGGTTGTGTCCCCTTTAGAGGCATTAAGACTTGCTGAGTACCCTTAGGGTCTCACACGATAAATTCTTGATTCAGATGAGCAGTACCTTCACGGACGGATCTGGGTGGAAGAAGTCAAGATGTGGGCAACGATCGCTCGGTGTAGAGATTCGGAACGGGATCCATGAGACCTGTAGTTGGGATGTGCTTATTTCTCCGGCATCTTATGCCGATTTGCTTCTTATCCGTACTCGGATCTTGTTTGCCGCCCGCATGATACTCGATGTGTGTTGTATGAGGAGTTATCCTAAAATATAGATTTATCTAGGTCATTTGAATCTTGCCGTATGGCGTTGGTATATTTCCTTTCTTTCTAGATGGTGTGGCTCTGATGTACTCTTGTATGGTGGCTTGCGTACATACCCACTTGTGTACGTAGTTGATCCCTTCGCCTGCCGACTACGCCGCCCGTACAGGTACCGTTGAGAGGGTAGTGGTTGGGACGTCTGAAAGGACTACCAGTGAGTGGCTTTTGGGGCCCCACCGTACTATTTCAACCACTATCACTCATCCAGGCTTGTATCTAGGAGCGTAGTTCACCGAGGTAGTTACAGAAAACTTGCTGCTGTGTTGCTTCACACCTTGCTCTTGGGGTTCCCAACGAAGCGCTCCTACATCAACTCAGCGCTGCATCTAGCTTTTCTGGCGCTGTTGCCGGGGAGGCTAAGGACGTCTTCACAAGGGGAGTCCTTCACTTCCTTTCTCTTTACTTTGTTTTTAGTTTGGTTTGTTTCTTTTGCTTGGTTTTGTTTGCCTCTTTTCAAAAAAAAACCAAAAAATTAGTCTAGTTTGGTTTGCTTGCTTTATTCAAAAACATAAAAAAATAGTTCCTGCTCTAGCTACTGCTGCTGTTTTTGGCTTGCCCACCTTTGCCAAAATGAACTCTGCTGAGAACACCAAGTTGCGTGACTTCAATAGCACCAACAACAATTATTTCCTAAGAACTCCTATTTATCCACCTGCTCCTGATGCTACCTTTTATGAAATTAAGCCTGCTTTGTTGAATCTTGTAGCGAGGGAGCAATTTTCTGGTGTTGGTTCTGATGATCCTGCTGCCCATCTCAATAGCTTTGTTGAACTTTGCAAGATGCAAAAGTATAAGGATGTAGATGGAGATATTATTAAGCTCAAGCTTTTTGTTTTCTCCTTGAGGGGAAAAGCTAAAGAATGGTTATTTTTGCCTAAAATTAGTATTGATTCTTGGACTAAGTGCAAAGATGCTTTTATTGGAAAGTACTATCCTCCTGCTAAGATTATATCTATGAGAAGTGACATTATGAAATTTAAACAACTTGATAGTGAACATGTTGCTCCAGCTTGGGAAAGAATGAAATCTTTGGTTAAAAATTTCCCTACTCATGGACTCACTGCTTGGATGATTATCCAGACTTATTATGCATGTTTGAACTTCTCCTCAAGAAATCTGTTGGATTCAGCTGCTGGAGGTACTTTTATGGGCCTCTCTTTGGGTGCTGCAACAAGGCTCCTTGATAATATGATGGTTAACTACTCTGAATGGCATGTTGAGAGAGCTCCACATGGTAAGAAGGTAAATTCTATTGAGGAAACTTCCTCTTTGAGTGAAAAGATTGATGTTATTATATCTATGCTTTTTAATGGGAAAGCTCCTCTAGATCCTAATAGTGTTCCCTTAGCCTCTTTGGTTGCTCAAGAAGAGCAAGTTGATGTGAACTTCATTAGAAACAACAATTTCAACAACAATGCCTATAGGAATAGTTTTGGTAGCAACAATAATTATAGGCCTTATCCTCCTAATAATGGCAATTCCTATGGAAGCTCTTACAATAATGCTAGAAGTGCCCCCTCTGAACTTGAAGTCATGCTCAAGGACTTTATTAGTAAACAAACCACTTTCAATAAGACTATAGAGGAAAAACTTTTAAATATTGAGAAAAATATATCCTCTTTGTCTGAAACTCAAACTTCCTTGGTTAATAAAATGGCTGCTAAACCTAAAACTACGGAAAACACCTTTGCTGCTGCTCATGCCATACAAGTTACTATTGATGAAAATATTAGGCTATTAGCTCAACTTCATGCTAAGTGGGAAAGGGAAGCTGAAATTGATAGAAACAATAGTGTGTGCACCATCACCACTAAACCACAAGTAATCCCTTTTTGTCCTCCTACTATGCCTAAGCCTATTGAGCCTACTACTAGTGATGCTAAGTTTGACTTTGATGTTGATGGTTGCAATATTTCTGAAGTGATTATATTCTTGCAAAAGCTTGCTAAAAGTCCTGATGCTGGTGATATGCATGTTGCTTTCACCAAACACATTACAGATGCTCTTGTTAAGATTAAGGAAGAGAAGCTAAAACACAAAGCTTCTATTCCTTGGAAAGTAGAAGATAGTTAGGAACCCATTATTAATATACAATTGAATGACTTTGATCTCAAAGCTTCATGTGATCTTGGTTCTAGTGTTTCTATTATGCCTAGGAAGATTTATGAAATGCTTGATTTGCCCCCATTAGAAGATTGTTATTTAGATGTCCCACTCAATGATAATGCTAAGAAGAAACTCATGGGGAGTATTAATGATGTTCTCATTATGGTTAATAATGCTTATGTCCTTGTGGATTTCTATGTTTTGGATGTTGAATACAATGCTTCTTGTCCTATTACTTTGGGAAGACCTTTTCTTAGAACAGTTGGTGCTATCATTGATATGAAAGAAGGCACCATTAAATATCATTTTCCATCCAAGAAAGGTATTGAACACTTCCCTATGAGGAGAGAGAAGTTGATTTTTGCTCCTCCTTTGAAAGCAAGATTTGATGTTAATGCTTCTTCATTTGAAAATACTTGATTCTTCTTGCTTCTTGTGCCTAACTTAAAGGCGTTAAAGAAAAGTACTTGCTGGGAGATAACCTAAGAGTTTCCTTATGTCTTGGAAGTTAGTACTTCAGTAATGACCTCTCCTTATCCTTTTTATTTGCTTTTTGTGCCAAGAATGACCTCTAATGAGAGGGAAGTAAGATTTGGGGAGTTGCTGTCCCGAAACAGATTTCTGTCCTCCACCAAAAAAAATCGTGAAGAATCTATGTAACTCGGATTGAGCTTAAAATTTACGCATAAATCCCTAGTATGTTAGCTAACTTTCGTTAGTTCAACACTTTTTGATTTGAGCAACAAAAGATGTTCGAAAAAATCGGTTTCTACCTGCTGGTCTATTTTGACAGATTTCTGCCATTAAGAAGCCCCCGATGCAGAAACCCTAAGCACCCGATCAAATCTCCATGAAACCGTATGTAGACGTCGCCACCATCGTCCCTAGATCGAGGAGGGTCTGAAGTTCTTCCCGGCACCCTGCCAGAGGGGAGATCATCCCAGAGGCCTTCTCTCCGGTATGATGCGTGAGTAGTTCCACCTTGGACTATGGGTCCATGTAGTAGCTAGATGGTTGTATCTCCTACTTTGTGCTTTCATGTATAGATCTTGTGAGGTCCGTTCATGATCAAGATCTAATCTATTTGTAATCATGCCTGTTGTGTTTGCGAGGATCCGATGGATATTGAGATTATTATGTTGGTTTGATTAATGGTTTTGTCTTTATGATTCTATCATGTCTGTGTTGTTTGTGATCTTGCATGCTCTCCGTTGTTAGTAGCTATCTTGGCCAAGTAGTTGCTAGTGACTCCAAGAGGGGGTATTTATGCTTGATAGTGGGTTCATGCCTCTAGTTTCCACGGGAAGTGACAATAATCTCTTCGGTTGTAGATGTGTTGTTGCTACTAGGGAGAAAACAACGGTCTCTTATTCATGGAACATGTGGACTGTTTACCTTACACACTTTGCTTAAAGCAGTTGTCTGTTGCTTGCAACTTAATACTGGAGGGGATTCAGATGATAACCTGAAGGTGTACTTCTAGTCATATATGCAGTTGGATGGCGGTCTATGTATCTTGTTGTATTGCCCAAACGAATCTCCTAGAATCTTTATGACTAGTAATTGCACTGTTATGCCTTGCTCAGTTCCTGTCAATTGCCCTACTGTAATTTGTTTACCCTTCATGCCATGTTGTTTATCTAAGGAGAGCACCTCTAGTGAACTATGGACCCCGGTCCAATCTTTACCATTGATACATATTCCACTGTTACTTGTTTACTTGTTGCAAACCACCATTACCTTCCACACCATACGTTTAATTCTTTGTGATAGCAAACTGGTGAGCTTGACAACCTCACTGATTCGTTGGGGCAAAGTCTTGAGTTTGTGTTGTGCAGGTCTCCGCGTTGCTTGAAACACCTGTGTGACGTTTCCTTCCTCCTACTGGTTCGATAACCTCGGTTTCTTACTGAGGGAAAACTTGCTGTTGTGCTCCTTCACACCTTGCTCTTGGGGTTCCCAACTCAGCGCTCCTACATCAACTCAGCGCTGCATCAATAGTTTCGGGAGCACTATGGCAATCTGTGATGACCGTCGTTGGAGAACCCCGAAACTCGTTGACGGCAAGATCGGGGGTGACCATCAATAACAAATCCGTGAGCTGGACGAAAGAGGAGCACTAGGACCAAACCACCATTATTAGGCCAAGCTACCAGCCCCACACCGCCAGCCGGCCACCCTGTAGGACCAGCAGTGTAACATCCCAGCATCAGCCCATACCGGTTCGTCGTCGTCTTCCTCGACGTCACAAGCAGCTCCCTTGAAGCCTCGCCGTCGCTCGATGCCAATCAACCTCGTTAGCAAAATTGAACCGCCGTGATGCTCGCCGCCGCCCTGGACCTTGATGATAAGATCGACCACGCTCTCCTCTATCCATCCATACCCATATCACTCGCCCTTGTTCTCTCCATGTCTCTTCCGCATGAACACAGAAACCCTAGCTCGCTGGAGGTGCTTGTAGTCGCCTCTAGAAACCACCCCTCTGCCATCTGAGCTCGCCTCTGAGTTAGCCATGTTCGACTCATTCATCTCCCCGAACGAATTGAGCTCTCTCGTCCGCAATCGAACCTGACGACTTCAATCTTCCACCGGTCACCGTCGACCATGGCGACGCCATTCGACCTCACCTCGCCTTACCACCACCCTCTTCGCGTTCCTGGTAAGTTTCAAGACCAAGTGGCCCATTCCGATTTGTCCTTCGAACACCACAACGATGTGCCGACGCTCACCTCTGTCCTGCGCCGCAGATGCTCGTCGGAGCGAGTGCTCCAGTGACCATTTCGAGGCGGCGCAACCATAGTTCAACTCACCATCGTATGCTGAATCTAACACAACCGTGCCCTGCCCCGCGCGCGCACTAGATCACTGGATCGATTAGCAACCTGAGAAGATCAAACACGAATGACATCACTATGACATCATGCTCACGTCAGCCTTGACGAATTCAACGTATGGACCAGTCTTTGCTGAGGTGGAGCATGATGTGGCGTTGGTCCCATAGGTCATTGACTGGGAGTAAAGTTAGAGTCGGTAACAAATGCACTTAATCACTTGAGAGTGTGAGGTGGCTACTGGTCCACTGTTCAGTGACCGTGGGTATGTTTAGCTTACGTACAAAATGTCTTTTCTGTTTAGGAATTAGATAAAACAATATTAATTCCAATATAAATTAAATGACTAAATCTTGTTTCCTTAATAACTTTTGTTTTGTAATTCAGAAAAATATGTTTAATATATGAAAAAATTTAGAAAAATAAAATCTACAACTTAAAACTATTATCAAAAATTATTATGATATTTATTTAATAATAATTATTTAATAAAGGTTTTATAAGTAATAAAACTTTGATAATTCATATTCTAATAATGGTAAATGTTAAAAATATAAATAAAATACCAAAAATCTTAGAAAAATAAGAATTATAATTTAAAACTATAATCATGCATTATTACTCCACTTATTTAAATATTTGTTATTTATTAAGTCTTTATAAAGTAATAAATATTATAACAATCATATCTTATTATCTTTAAATCACAAAAATAAGTGTAATATACCAAAATGATCACAAAAATAATACCTATATTTTTTTAAAAAAAATCCACTTTTAAGTTAAATAAAAAGTTAAACACTTTAATAACTTGAATTTAAACTTATTTCCTTAATTGATAATTCATATAAAGGTAAATAAAAATTAGCTAATTGAGTCTAATAAATAATATTAGTCTTAAATAAAGATAATATGAAGTCAAAATGGTTCAATACATTTCAAATACAATTTTATTGAATTATCATTCAACCATAAGTGTAGATTATTTTATAAAAGGATCATTATCCAATATAAAATCTCCAAGGATAATTTGTAGTGAAATAAAACCTATTCCTTTATATTAACCACAAGTTTAAACAAATCAAAACACTATAAGTGAGTTCATAAGTAGTAAATAATATTGTTTACTTATTCACAAACCTTAACCACACCCTTATAGGAAAGTAAATCCCGTTATACATTTATAATGTAAAGAAACTATTACCAACTAAAAATACCATTCTTAAGTAACTTTAAAGAAACATTATGGAGTAAAGAAGGTATAAGTATAATAAGCATTACACCTAAAGTCCATCTATATTTTAAAGTTAACTTTAGTCTACCAGAATTTAAGTATAATGCTAAAAAACACTTTATTATATACTTTATAGTTAACTTTGGTCTGTTATAATTAAATTGTAAAGCATCTCAAATCCAAACTATTCAAGCAAACACAAAAAACATCGACCACGTATGATTAACCACAAAGATTGTTTAAACCTTAATAAAGGAATCTTTTCTTCAAAAGTTATTCGTTTTTCCACTTCAAACGACATATGACAATTAATAGTAAACACCTTACTTTATACTTTACTTATATATTTAGGATTAATAACACTTAAAGTTCTTTATAAGTGACACTACTTGTAAAGTGAATTTGAAGATAAACAATTATTATATAAGTAGTTTTTGAGTAGCATTCCACAATTGTGTATCTCATTGTTTTATGATATTATAATTACATGTTGTTTCACACACACTCACAAGCCTTAATAAGAAGCACATGTGTGAAACTTAATCTAAAAGGGCAATACATTCCAAGAAAAACCTTTCCAGTATCCAAACCCTAGAACAACGTTATTCTCGGGATTCGCGTTTATCAACTTGCATTACATTACTTATGAATAAAAGCATCTTGCTTCTTTAAACGTTAGACCTTACCGGACCAATGATGCTGATTTCAGATATTGGATCTTATATTGTCTTGAAGACCGTGAGTGCATAATCTTGCAATCACAAAAGGCAAGTTCACACTTGCTCATGTCCTTTGATTATTTTTTAAAAGTATTTTGCAAATCCAGTGTTGTCATCACCTACATTTGAAAAAGGACAGATAACACTATTTTCATAATAATGTGATTATAGGTTATTTACCATGAGGTAATAACCTACTATAAGAGTTCCGGTGGTAAAGGAACATATTATCTAGGACTTAACAACCAATGTCGCCAGTGATTCTTGCGCCGTATATTACGCGTTGACCATGAGATTTGGAATGGGATGGAGAAGTCAGCTGTATCTTTTCCCTCTCGCATGGAGCCGGATGTGCGGGTCATGGCTGTTATCACTCGTAGCGTGCATATTATATGGTAATTCGTAGAGGATATGCAGCATATGGGTGGGAGCCCTCAACGTTCCACGATAGTTCCGGCATCTGAACGGTCTGTACTGCCAATTGCCGTAATTCAATAGGTGGGCCGACGTACACCAAGGAGACATGCAGGGTCACGAAGAAGGCAGTTATTGGCTTGGATCTTAGTCTGGGCCTCACACCAAGGAAGTGTGAACGAACCTGCAATTCGGATGTGCAAAAAAGCTAAGATCTCTCATGGGTAAAGTAACGCACCTCTGCAGAGTGTAAGAACTGTAACTTGTTACTCCTTGTTCCGGGAAAGAGCTGCGAACGAGGCGGGAAAGGAACTTTATGAAAGTTCTAGTAAACCCATGAAGACTTACGGACATAGTTTTTCAGAATAAAAGCAACCTTTGAAGAAATGTTTACGAAAACTTGCATTGCCTATGATTTATGGTCTATGGCTGTAGATATAGTGCATCAAACACTCCTTTTCTAGTGAACTTGCTGAGTACGCTCGTACTCAACGTATCTTCTTAACTCTTGCTAGATTTTGAAGCCATTAATACGATGTATACATCAAGTTATGCTCCAGGAATCATCATCAAAAGCTAAAGCTCTTCAATAAAGTCAAGAAAGACAACATATACACCAACTCAAGTGAAAACGAAGTTACTGATTAGATAGGAATATAATCTCTAGCCATAGAACCTATTTCTGTAGCGTATTGCAATAGCAGCAATGCCAGACCATTAGTTAAAATACTAGTCTTAATAGTATGATAGTTTTTGAGTTGTTTATTTCTGATTCTTCTTTGTAAGAAGTTTCTTTCTCTCTCTTTAACCTAGAGTGTTCTCTGGATCTTGTGTAAAGAGTTGAGTTGTAACCTATAGTCATGTCTTGGACCTTCTGTGTTTCTGTTGTACCACTTTGAGGGATGTAATGCTAGTGAACGGTGTTTCATTGGAGTTATGTCAGCGACTATAGTATACTAAATCATGCAGTGGTATGCTGGGTCGCCGCAAGCAGCGCGTGATCTAGGAAAACAACGAAGAAGGCAGCGGCGGAGCAGGGCGTGGTAGAAAAAGGCAACAGAAAGGGCATGAGTGTCATCAAAGTCACACCGATCTAGGGCCTTAAAGTACTCATCAATTAGCTAGAAACATAAAATAACTGAACCATCTTTTCAAATGAATATCTAGATTTACTTGGACCTCGGAGTACACATTTTGGAACCCGAGCTCGACTGAATTCGGTGTTTTCACAAAATCAAAAAATGTATTCAAGAATTATAAAAATTCTGGAATTTTTTATACAAATGTGCAAAACCTGTTTCTTAACAAAATACATATATAACCTATAAAATCTTGTTAAAAATAAATTGAATTTTGATTGCAAAAAACCACAAGAATGTTTTCCTAGATAAATATTAAAAAGACTCGGGTTTGGTATTTACATTTGTCTTTTTTGTGTATCTCACATATGAAAATATGATCGATAAAAAAATTACATACTAAAAAAGTGAAAAAAAAAACACAATAAACTGAACTTGTATATGTTCCTAAAAAATGCTACACTTCTCTACTTTGCTTCCTAACAAATTTTATATAAACAAAAACATGAGACAATAAACTAAATTTTTTCCTTAAAAATGCCACGCAAATCTACTTTGCTTCCTAGTATTCAGCTCTTGCAACCAACGAAATGAAATCTCCGGGCCATCGAGCCGTGGGAATCTCGAGCAGCACGATACAAATGGTCCTACCACGTCTAAAGCGGTCCATGTGGACACGTGGCTCACGCACACGCTTCAACGGCGTGACCCAAACAGATTGACGCGTCTGAAAAGATCGTATGGGCACCTAGAGGGGTGGTGAATAGGTGCTACTTCAAATTTTCTTCTTTTTCAATTTAAGGTTTGACAGTAAGGTAAATTCTCTAGATAATGCAACTAAGGTGAATTTACCTATATGACGATTATGCACGAGCTACCACAACACTAAGTAATAACTAGTAAGTAAAGTGCGGTAAAGGATAGAAGTAACCAAAGGTGTGGACGCGGAGACACAAGGATTTGTTTCCCGTAGTTCCTTCCTTTTGAGGGGAAGTACGTCTACGCTTGAAGAGGGGGTGGTTTCAAACCACCAACGCCACGAGAGGCCTCCCTTGTTCTCCGATGAATCTCACCCCAACGGGATCGATTCACCTTCCACTATATCGGCAACCTTCAAGGTGGAAGCCGACACCTTTACAAGTTTGGGGCACACATCCACAACTTAATCGGAGGCTCCCAAATATAATCAAGCTGTCAAAACAATCAAAGACAAGCTTGTAATAACCAAAACATGAACTAGGGTTTCTAAGAAAACACTAGAGCAAAGGGGCCTCAATTGAATGAGGGGGAAATGAAGATCTCTTTTGGTGAAGTAGTAGATCAAGGCCTCCTCCTTCGATTCCCCAAAGATCAAGGACTTTGGGTGGTGGATTGAAGAGATCTTGCGGATTGGGTGGCTCCAATGGTGGTCTTGACTTTAATGCAAATGAGCACCTTGTCTCAAGGTAGGTGAGCTGATATTTATAGTCCAAGCACCAATCTGACCGTTGCTGCATTTAATGATGCAGTAGTATCGTACTTTCCAAGCGGTAGTACCGGAAACAGCCGGTACTACCGGACCGGTACCGGAGATGCAATGCGGGGTTGCCTAGCACACAGTTTCCGCCGGTATCAATGTGTGGGGCTACCGCATGGCGGTAGTACCGGACTTTAAGAGCGGTACTACCGGACACATGCGGTAGTGCCGCATATTGATTAAGGGGGGGGCAAACATGTGAGACACGAGGCCAATCTCCTCAGAAGTGAACGGTACTAAAATGCGGTACTGCCGCATTTTGTATCGGTCAGTTCTGAGAAGGTTGGCAAGCTTGCCAATCGCTTCAGACTTGACCGGTATCAAAATGCGGTACTACCGCTTTTTAATACCGCTCAGTTCTAAGGAGTTTGGCGATCTTGCCAAGTGCTTCAGTCATGAGTGGTACCAAAATGCGGTACTACCGCTTTTTGATACCGCTCAGTACTGAGGCCATTGGCCAGTGTACCCATCACACTGCCAGGTCTGAGCGGTAGTACTGGATGAAATATCCGGTACTATCGGACATCACTCAGGCAGAAAATGGATCAGCAGGCAAGTCCTTTATGTGTGCCATTGGACAGGGAATTCTATGTATGCAACCTGTAGAATACTTGGCAGATAATTAGTCCGTTATGTGTGTTGTAATAAACACCAAAATCTAGGGATAAGAAATGTTCTTTCAGCGTCCGACACGACCCTCGATCCACCAAATTTGGGGCACCAATGCGTCGGGTCGGACACGTTGCGGACCGGGCATCGGCCGAAGGGCCCGTTTATAAGACACACACATTGGTCAATGGAAACTGACGCTTACGATGCCATCGCTGATCTCGTCATTGATCTTCCTGCAACGCCGCTTCGCTGCCTACGTCAATAGACGTTGAGCCAGTTTCGGCGTGTTCCACCGCTTTCCCACCCTTTCCCCTATATCGCATTGGTTATATCGGATACTTTTGGCTAGTACTTCTACCTGAAGAGGTTCGTACAGGAAAACAAAAAAATCCAAATTTCATCTACCTAAATAGGATGTCCTGCTCACAATTCCTATCATTATTAGATCATTTTACATATGAATGTGCTTAATCTTATTTCTATCCCATTTGTATGCATAACTGTAGGTGAATCTTCAACTTTGGCCTATCTTCATCATTGAAAACAACCAAAAGATATAAAATAAACTGAAAATATCCGGTAACGAAACACAAAATTAACCGACAAGTCTTGTACTCCCTCCGAGCTATATTAGTTGACTTGGATTTGTCTAGATTCGAATGTATCTAGACATGTTTTAGTGCTAGATACATCCGAATCTAGACAAATATATGTCAACTAATATGGGTCGGAAGGAGTAGAAGTTCCTCGATTTCTTTTAGCAAAAGTTTTCCAAGGTTCATAAACCTAGGTCTTTTCTAGGGAAAAAGCTACTATATAGTGCATCAGTAATCCGAATCGAAGGTATAAGTAACAACTACTACTTCGTCACCAGTTCATCGTTGGTATATGGACTCTTCTTATGTGTATCCATGATAATAAATTAAAGAATGAATTTCAAGTAAATAGGGTGACAAGTTTGGGTAACCGTCTCTCATGTACTTATGCACAAATGTGAGAATGGTGCACATAAATAAAATATGTGCACTTATGTATTTATGCACAAATGTGAGGATAGTGCACAAAAATAATGTAAACGCACATGGACACTATGCTCCCTAGCCAATGTAGTGGTGCTTCCTTTGCAGCAACTGTTTCTCATACATATCAACTCCTGAATACTTTTGCATGTATCTAACTATTCATACTACTCCTTTCGTCTCTGATTAGATGTATCGGATTTGTGTAGATTCACATATATCTAGACGTATTTTAGGTATAGATGTATGCAAATCTAGATAATCTCCGACATCTAATTTGAGATTGAGGAAGTATTAAATATTGAAAGTGTGCAAACTCATCTCTAGTCCACAAGACTAACATCCTCTCCTATCACGCCCTCTGCCACACTGCCATTTCTCGTATAATATGCACTCATTTTTCTAAAAAAAATTGCTTTCAATGAATCCCAAGTATAGGAGATCTATTGTAGTACCTTTCAAATAGAAAAGGTTGTCAAACCCATGAAGAGCTGGAGGTATTGGTTAGTAAGTTTAAAAAGTAAAACAATAAAAGGTGTAGCAGCTTTTTATTTTTGGGTTTATAATTTGTGAAAAGTAAATTTCTCTAAAGTAAATTGCAAAAAAGTAAATTCCCTTTTTGGAGAAATCCCAATCCTTTAAATGGCAAAAGGACAAATTCGAGCATGTACTTATATGTGAGAAATGATTCCTAAGGACGACATGGATATACTTGGCATAAAGATTTAAAACAACATGATAAGCATATTTCTGTGTTTTATTCTCACTGGACAGAGGTAACATAAGTGCATACATATACATGTGCAAGTACATCCCTGATAATTGGTCCTAAGGCCATTTTCATGTGCAAAAATGATTTATTAAGACATCCAACCTTTGCTTAAAATTCTAAGGTCCCCGATCAATTACCCCCATAATGTAACTCAAAGTCTCAGGACATGGTTTCTATCATTCTATCCCTCCCTAATCTCTTCATCACACTAAGGTGCATCCCTATGAGCCCATAAAGGTGGAGTTACATGCAATTGATGTTCACATATTACCATCATAGAACCACATAAAAGATTAAAACTTGACCAAATACTCATTCCATATTATTTAAAAATCATGGACAATAAATTTATCTTATGCCCTCAGAAACATGGGGAACTACTCACAACGGTGAAAATGGAACGGATTGATGGCATATGGATTACAACATAATCTGAAGGTATAACTTCTCCACAAAATAACGACAAGTTATCAAGCATAAACATGCACACAACACTTGAACAATATTCTAGGGCCTGATATACCACAAACTGTGAGGGGGATGATGTCGATCTCGAGATGGAGATGGTACTGATGATGGTGTTGGTGGAGATGGTGTTGTAGACACTCCCCTCTATGCCAAGGAGGAGTTGGTGATGACAATGTCAGCGATTTCCGCTCGGCGACGTCCGCGAGATAGCAGGATTTTCCCTCTCCCGAGGTGGAAGAAGACTTCCGCCTCCATCGCCACCTCTGAAAAATCTGGCATAGGTTTTATGCCAAGACGAAGACGTACATAAAAAGGAGCGTCCAAGAAGATGCTCGAGGAGAAAGAACCTTAGCTATGTGTGCAAAGTTGCGCAGCGCCGAAAAGTGTTCCAGAGGCAGCAATAATGCTCATGGCTCACGTGCCTCAATGGTTGTGGTTACAGAGGTCAAAGTTTCTATTGAACCAAGTAGGTCGGGTAAACAATAAAATACCAAGATTTGAGGGATGAATCATTATTTGAGAATAATAAACGGACTACATTCAAAGAAGCGATGATGGGCCCTGACTCCATAAAATGGCTTGAAGCCATAAAATCTGTGATAGTTCCATACACGAGAAATCAAGTTTTGAACTTGAAGGACCCTCGAGAAAGGTGTAATACCTTACAGTTGTGTTTGGATCTATAAAGAAATAGACATGGATGTTTCACATCTATGCAATAGTCGACATGTTGGGAAAGAGTTCACAACAATGTTCAAAGGTTGACTATGACAAGATTTGATCTTTCATAGCGATATTTAGTCTATACGGATTAATGTAGCAACCACTACATATAATTTTGTTATGTGGTAGTTGAATAAACAAAAAAAGTTCTTCTAATAGAATTGTTACCTAGGACATGTCATAACACGGTCCATAGGGTTTTGTTAATTCAAAGGATGCTAAAAGCATATGCAAACTTCAATGGTTGAAGTAAGCATTGCGGAGTTGGAATCTTCACTATGATGAAACTATTAAAGGAGTTTAAATTCATCGGAGACGATGAAGATGCTTGCATTTGCAAGAAATTAAGTGGGAGCGCTAAGACATGTTTCTAATACATTATGTGGAAGACATATTGTTGATTGGAAATGATGTATCTTTTATTAACACATATTAAGAATTTCATCCCTATGAAAGACTTAGGCAAAACCCAAATATTTGGCATCTATAGACGCTAATATGGTTGTGCCGAAAGTACATAGATGATGTATTGAATGAATTCAATATAAAAACTACAAGAAAGGTTCTTGTCGCACAGAAAGGATTGAATGAGTTCAATATTGATGATATATTCAAGTGTATTGACACTTGGTAAGTGAAACAAATATTCAAGTATAGATTGATACTTGATGTATGAAATCACAAAGAGTATTTATATCAATCATACTGTGATATGTACAAATCCAGATATGTCCTATACTCTAAATGTTATGAAAATATACCAGAATGATTCATAAGATGATCATTGGACGATAGTAAGGATGTTCTTATGATCTTTTGGAAGAACTAAGAGTATATTATTTTTTAGAAGTGACAAATAGATGGTTAGTTTGTTGTAAAAGTGCTACATTGATACTAGTTTTGTCAGAAAGTACAAATTAAGTTTATCTCAATCTGAACTAAGGGTGGCACAATATGATGGAAAGTGAGTTCCATAATGAATTTGGATGAGTTCCAAAGTTAAGACATTGTGACAGATACTACAACAAAAGGCTAAGTATATGACTGCTATAATAGCAGCAAAAGAGGGCATTTGTGTCAAGTAGTTTGTTATCAAACTAGGTGTGGTTCACAACGGGATGGTACTATGAAGATATATTGTACGATAATATTATCAACATGTTTTAACCCCAAAGAACTAAAGGTCTCACCAAAGGACCAAATTTATACAAAGCCATCTCATTAGAGAATGAGTGATGCGTAGAGACGCAAAGACATGCAATTACACACAGACCTGGAAGTGTCAGATCCGGAGATCAGTTGACCACTAGCAATCGTGTACATACAACACCAGAAAGCCATAAGTGTTGAATACACAAAGGTTTGAAACTAGATTGTTGACTCTAGTGCAAGTGGGAGACTGTTGGAGATATGCCCAAGAGGCAATAATAAGGTGGTTATTATCATATCTTCATACTTATGATAAATGTTTACATACCATGTTATAATTGTATTAACCGGAAACATTAATACTTGTGTGATTTGTAAACATAAAAGAGTTCCTAGTAAATCCTCTTGTTAAACTAGCTTGTTGGTTAATATATGATCATGGTTTCCTGATCATGAACATAGAAGATGTTATTAACAACAGGGTCATATCATTAGGAGAATGATGTGATGGAGATACTCCTATAGTTAAGCGTAGCATAAAGATCAAGTCATTTAATATAGTTCATTTGCTATATGATTTCTGATACATAGTAACCTAATTCCTTCGACCATGAGATCATGCTAATCATCATCACCGTAAGGATGCTTTGATGACATCAAACACCACACTGTAACTGGGTGGCTATAAAGGTGGCATTGAGTGTTCGGAAAGTATGTGTTGAGGCACATGGATCAAGAGTGGGATTTGTCCATCCATATGACGGATAGATATACTCTGGGCCCTCTCAGTGGAATGTCATCCAATTATCTTGCAAGCATGTGACTGGCTCACAAGGGATCACATATCACGGGAACGAGAAAACAGTACTTATCAGTAACGAGGTTGAACTAGGTATGCAGAGATACCGACGATCAAAACCTCGGATAAGTAAACTATCGTGAGACAAAGGGAAATTGGTATCGTATGTAAGTGGTTCATTCGATCGCAAAGTAATCATAGAAATATGTGGGAGCCATATGAATTTCCAGATTCCTCTATTGGTTATTGATCGGAGAAGTGTCTCGGTCATGTCCGCATAATTCACGAATCGTAGGGAGACACACTTAAGGATTCAATGTTATTGAGTAGTTATGGAATGATGAGTAAGAGACCGAATGTTGTTCGGAGTCTCGGATGGGATCTATGATATCACGAGGAGATCCGGAATGGTCCGGAGAATAAGATTCATATAAGGAAAGTCCTGTTTCGGAGTTTGGAAATGATTCCGGTGTTTTCACCAGGAATGTTCTAGAAGGGTCTGGAAGGTCCGGCACTCCGGAGGGGAAGGGTACATGGATGTGTCATGACAATGTGGAATGGTTGCATCATGTACTAGGTCACTTGGCTGGGCAATATGATGAGAGAAATCAAATCCAAGTTTGAAAGTCAAACGCCAATTTGAAAAGTCAAATCTGAAGTTTGGTTGGTGGAGGGAGAGTAGGAAACCTACTTGGGGAGGAAGTCCCACTCCCTCCACCCGCCGGCCATGAGGAGGAGTTGGAGGAGGACTCCCTCCTCCCAAACCGCCTCCCTCCCACCTATATAAGGAGGGGTAGGGCGCCCCCTCCCCACACACCTAAACCCTAGCCCCAAGTCGCCGGCACCACCACCTCCAAGTGCTGCCGCCGCCTAGGGCTCCTCCCAAGTCGCCGACTAGGGTTTCCCCAAACCCTAGCCGCCGGCCAAGCCACCCCCTTGGTGCCTCTAAACCCTAGATCGCCAAGGCCCTCTCTCATACTCCACCATACTCGCTCCGGCTTAAGGCAAAGCCCTGCGAGATCTCCCCTCTACTTCCGACACCACGCCGTTGTGCTGCCGGAATCGCGAGGAGAGTGCTACAACCTCCGCTGCATGCTGGAACAAGGGAGAGGAAGGTCTTCATCGAGTACCGAACGTGTGACCGACTGCGGAAGCGCTGCCGGAACGCAGCGCCGGAAGGATCGTCTACGCGATCTTGAGATCGGAAGTGTACGACTGCATCATCCACGAGAATCTTCTCTCGTTAACCGCTTTGGATCTTCGAGGGTTAGTACTCTATCGACTCGTTGCTACAATCTAGTAGATAGATCTTGGCTTGTGTGTGTTCATGCGATAGAAATTTTTTATTTTCCATGCTACGAACCCCTACACCAGGTCCCTAGGGTCTTCGTTCTTATGAAAAACTTATGTGATATTATTCCCTGGATTAATTGATGTCCTGAAGGTCCTCAAAATGTCAAATACGAAAAAGAAGGTTTTTCTGCCTCCCATATATTAACAAATACCAATAATGGACTTTGGAAAGTCCCATCAATCATCTAAAAAGCACAAATAATAAAAATATCAATGCAAACAACAATATAAACTAGTCCTATATGTTGCTATTATGATGATACAAAATGCATGTATCACCCCCAATCCACGGGACCAACTTGTTTCCTCACAAAGTAACCTTTTTGTCTCACATGCATGGCCCTCTCGTGATGCCATGCCATTCGTCCATGCACCGTTCCTGCCAACTCAATAGGTGTTGGGTAGGTGGTGATCTCCATGGGCACAATTGACACATTTCAAGTAGATGGTCCATGAGGACACTGCTAGTGGAACAACACATCCATAGCGACTAGAGTAACTGCTACTTTTATTTCAAACTAACATAATCTAAAATCTTTTACCAAAATCATGATTCCATTAATTTAATAAAAATGATTATAAATTTAGAAGATTATTGTCGCTTACATCCATTTCTACTTTTATGTAGCAAGTTGAGATGGTGCATACAGTTGCTTTCTCAAAATGTGGCGATCTAAAGAAACTACAATCTGAACTGCAATGGATATGATCAATACATCTATTTGGGAGCTACTTCATTGATGGAGGGGATGCTAACATTAGTACAAAATACCAATGTGCTCTTTATTGTGGCACATAACTACATTTAAACATCCATCGCATGGTTGTTGCACCACAAGGTATCAAATATGTTCCTATTTAAGCATGATAAAAGATATCGATCATGATCACAATTCACCAAAAAAAAACTATCATGCATACCTGAGGTAGAGCAAGGAGTAGAGCCTAGCAGTTGGTTGGTTCATATTAGCATATGTCACGTACCTGCGTACACAAGTTACATGTAGTTGGTTGGAATTTGATTTTGCAATGCCATTGGTACCACATATCTTATGAGTTGGAAGCATCGGGATTTCCTATTGTGTCTGCTTGCGTTTCCGCATAAAATGACAACATCATGGTGCTCGATCGGGTTCGAAGGTTTGTCCATCATTGGAGGTATTCATGACAAACATGTAGAGTATAACTCTTCATGATACGGCTATACCACCACGACCTATCCGGTTGAAATTTGCTTCCCACTAATATCTACAACAAGAACTAGTTCGGCTCAAGTAGAAAGACGAGCTAGTTGCTATAACCAATACTTGTACTACGGCTTACCATTCTCTTGGATGAAGAAAGAACATGCATGACGGCGGCAAATCAAGGATTTGACGTTATGGTAGGACACCTATACGTAACTTCTTCCAGCATCATAAATATAGAAGGCATATTTACAAGTATAAAATTTACAAAATCACAATAAAAATAAATTGATAGGTCTCAAAAGAAGCATAAACTCCATTATTACGTCTAAAATCTGCATACTGGAATATTAAATATTACGTACTTGCAGTAAGTCGAAGAATGTTACATACATGTTTGTACTCTACGATGGGAAAAGAACTTTAAAAATTTAGAAGACAGAATCAGAAGTATAAAGAAATAAAGAGCAAGGAGCTAGCACCTAGAAAGACTAAGCAGTGATGAAAGAATTTTGTTGTGCTTCTGGCTGCCCTTTGTATAAAATGCTTACGATGGCCATTCTAGTCTATACTGGAAAAATTAAATAAAGGCACGTGTCATAAATTGTTTTTTCATAGCATGGATTAATATATGGCAACTTAACCCATGGATCTAACTTTACATGCATGGAGACACATATAAATCTTATCGTGGTTGGCTTTGTTGAGACGAGATCTTAAAAACTAAATCTCATGTTTATATGTTTCAATAACATTTGTTATCGACCTCAGTTACCAGATTATATTCACTTGATCAATAGGTAGAGTGAAGCCATTGTTTTGATATCAAATGGTTATGAGATTTTCTAAACTTTACTCCTCACCAATGTAAGCATTGCACGATGGTAATGGCATCTTCTATGTGTTTAGAGTAGACCAAATACTCAATTTTTGAATGTGTAGTATGATACAAAAACATGTGAAAATCATCTTGTGACCATGTGTTATTCGGGTGGTAACTACTAACTAGTAAGTAGTAACCTAGTAGCTATGGTATAATAACATGACCTAGTAGATATAGTATAATAACCTGATAATTTATGATGAAATGTTTTTGTCAGAATATATTAAGATGGAATCTTGTTTTGGAGTCCTCGTTGAGACGAACCTAGCTGTGAAGATGGATCGCCAAAGAGATACTCTGTTTTAAATTTTTGGATTGTGCAAAGATTTTCTATGCATATGTATTGGTACCTCTGACCATATAGACCCTGATATTAACTCCCAAGATGTTGGGCGGAGAGAGATGAAAGGGCACAATCGCTTATTAGAATTATCGGAAAGTAAAAAACTAGGGTTGGTCGTTTCAGCCCAACCGCACATGCCCGGCTAGCCATGAGCTATGATGTGATACTCCACCAGGCCTCATTCGAGGCAGGACTCAACGGGCCAATGTTTCCCACAAACACACACCCCCCTCCTTTTTTGTCCATCACTCCAGTTTATGGAACTTCCCCCTCTGATCGCTACCTCCCGGGGACATCGAGACCACCAGCAAGTCCATCATCGTCATCGAGGACACATATTGCTCCCTCAACCTCATTGGTGACCACACAAAGAAGAAGGATTCCGAGAAGGACAACAAGCCGATTCATAAGGTGAAAGGCGATGGAAAGAAGGACACGAGACGCAAGATCCGTCCTTCTCAACTCCATCAACAGGCTGTATTCGGCGTGAGGTGGCGAACGAATCCTCGTGTTCACCACCAGCCACCTCGAGAAGCTGGACCCGACGCTCATCCGGAGGGGCTGAATAAATTGCAAAAGGCAGGCTAGGGTTTAAAAAAACAGCACTACACGATTTTCTTTTCGAAAAGTACCACTATTTGGTAACAATGTAACAAGTAACACTGACGGTGCGCAAAGTGGTTTTCTGATAGGTAGACCCAATTTTTTCTGTAAAGATGCATAATTCAAATATATAAATATGATTTCTATGAACTTTAAAAGTTTGTTAAAAGTCCATCGAATTATGGGTTTCGAATAGACATTAAAAAAGCACGATTGTAGCCTTCACATTTGTCTTTTTTGTTTTAGTCACAGATAGAAATATGATTCGATGAAAATAATTACTCCTCCTCCGATCCAAATTAATAGACTTAGATTTGTATATATTCGAATATATCTGCTATTTGAATACCATAAGATGTTCCTTAAAAATGCTACGCAACTCTACTTTGCTTCTTGCCCTACAGGACTTGCAATCGACGAATGAGATCTCCGGTACGGTGGCGATGGAGCCAGCAGCCAGCTGAGCCGAGGCCTCTCGCCCTTGTGGAGTGTATCTGTTTATTATTGGAGTTTATGAGCGACGAGTGCAATGCCGTCATGTGTGCGCGTAGCAGCGCGCGTCAGCGGCCGGGCAACTTTCTGCTGCGACGTCGCGGTCAGCCGCCGTGAGGCCGGCGTGGCACGTCCGGGCGGTAGGCGGCGCGCGGTCGATCCATCGGCTGGCTGCCACTGCGAAGAGTGGACGGCCGGGGAAGAGATTCCTGTTAATACAGCGACATTTTTGGAATGTTGGTCGTCTTCGTCTTCGTCTCGTCTGGATGTTTTCGAGCGAGCGAGCATGGCTTTCGGCCGGTGGGGAGCGAACGATGATGTGAAGTTTGCCAGGATAAAGGATTGGATATGATGCGGTCATACAGTGGATTTGTTGTCGCTTCGTCCTGATTTTTCCTTGTACATCTTCGGGGCTCGCGGCGGTCAAGTTAGAGCAGAGTGTGAATTGACGTGACTCCCCTGCTTCTTCGGATAAGATTCATCTAACCACGTTTTTCTTCTCTTTGGGATTTCTATTCTTGAGTTGATTGAGATGAGCACGTGATTTTCTAACAGAAGAAGAAGGGAAATGGACTTTCTTTTACGGTGAAGTGAAATGAAGTCAAAGAGAAATGCATCTACCGCCGTTAACTTGTCGAAGAAGTGCGTTCTAGTAGTTCTCAGACTAAAACACTCACCGAAATAGAATTGAATCTGAAGTGGAAAGGAACGATTGAGTAGAGCACGACAGCCCACATCAGGTGAGCATGCTCGCCTGCGCAGAGCAGAGGAAGAGAGCGGGATTGGATGAGCACAAATGACAAGCCAATAAGCTATGACGAACTAAGATCACATATGTATGAACCTTTATTGAACCTGTCGTAGTATAAGTATAACTGGTCCAATCTTTCAAAGCAAGTATAGAGGAAAATTACATGGTACAAGAAGACAAGCGGGACATAGACAGGGACCGATCAATAGATCAGCTGAGGATCGTGTCCCAAATCCCAAAGCCTGTTTTCGCCTTGATGTACATCATCTGGTCGAACGCTGAATCCTTGCTGTGCCGTCTGTAGGGATCATGAACACAATATGGTCTGGTTCAGATTCTGGCTTCCTGGACGTGAATCTGGGAGGAAAACCCCAACCAAAACCTCCATGTCTTTCACGCCCCTCTAGCACATTGTCATTCCCTGTAGTGTGCAACCATTTTCTTGCTTTTCCACTTCGATCCCTAGACGATACACGTCTTCATATAAAGCATTGACAAATTTTGTCACGCATGCATGGCCCTTTCCTTTTGGCCTCTCCTGAGGCTATGCCATTTTATATGTCGACATACCTTTCCCCGTCACAAATCGGTGCATTAGGGCATGTATAATGCTAGGCGTTTATCTAGCCGCTTAAGCGATGCAAAAATAAATAAAAAACTAAGAATTATCCGGTAACGTCTTGGCCTACAACGCGCGGCGCTTATTTGGGTCGCTAATTTAGCTTTCATGCGTGAGTCATGCAGCCATAAATCTGCCACCTGCAGGGAATAAAAGAGCCTTAGCGTCGGCGACAAACTAAGAGTCGACGTGAGCCTAGAACCTGAGATTGATCGGGAATTACCAGGAATTAGATCCTAGCGTCTCCTATTAGCGTCTGCATAGTACATGCTCTTACATGCCAATGGTCGATGGAGATATTATTAGTGTAGGCACACATTCTTACCTAATACGACTGCTGGTCCTTTTATGTTCAATCAGACATAACTAGACAAAGCTTTTGCCAAATTATGATTATACTGTGTATAGATTATAGTTGCTTAGGCCCAT
Source organism: Avena longiglumis (assembly GCA_030063025.1). Lineage (NCBI taxonomy): Eukaryota > Viridiplantae > Streptophyta > Magnoliopsida > Poales > Poaceae > Avena > Avena longiglumis. The sequence goes on from CP125979.1 coordinate 97,506,320, forward strand.
CTCTACATGTTATGTAGCAATTTGAGACAGGGGAATGCAAAGGCTTCTCAAAATGTGGATATCTAAAGAAACTAGAATGTGAAACTTCAATTGACATGATCAAAACGTCCATCGGGAACTACTTCATTGATGGAGGGGATGCTAACCGTGCCCATGTGCTCCTTATCGCAGCACATAACTGCATGTAAGAATCTATCACACGGTTGTTACACCATAAGGTATCTAGTATGTTCCTATATAAGCAGGAGAAGAGTTATCGGTCATGATCACAATTCACACAAAAATTATCATGTATACCCGAGGTGGAGAAAGGAGTAGAGCCCAACCGCTTTTGGGTTCATATTAGCATCCACCACATACCAGTATAACAATTTACCAGCACTTGCTTGGAACTGATTTTGCGATGCCGTTGAAACATATACACCATAGGAGTTGGAGGCTTCGGGATTTCATGTCGTGTTGATACGTGTTTCCTGACAAAATAGCAACACAAAGATGGTTGGTTGTATATGACCCATTGTTCATCATTTAGGATATTCACCACGCTCCGCTTGGATTGCACTCCTTGATACGACTATGTCAACACGGGTCCTTCCTGTTTATGTTTAGGAAGATGACCTATCTATTATTATATACTAAAAGCAATATGAAGGTGTTTTTTTGAGGTACTACGTTGATCCACATGATCTAAATTAGCGTGATGGTTCGATCTGAAACTAGGGGTTAGGATTTAATAGAAAATCATTAGTTACGTAACCTGTTTGACACAATATATGTTGACAATGTATAACATATCTGTATCGGTCACATCAATAAAAGATAACCTCCACGCAAGCGATACCGTTCGTGTTGCTCTAGCGAGTGGGCGGCGGCGGCGGAGAAAAAGTCCTCCTGATCTCATCCGGCCAGGGCGTTGGCCTTGGTCCCTCCTCCCTCCGCTTGCCACTCTGACAGCGGCAGGAGGGAGGGGGAGGGCTCGTTCCTCCGTTCTCGTCTAGTAGTTAGGGTTAGTTTTGTCTTCTTTGGTGCGCCGTTGGGGTGGTGGGAGCGACGTCCATGGGAATAAATTTGCCTCAACTCTACTCCCACACCGGCGACGACCTTCGGGGCAGCGTCTCGGAGTTGATGGCAAGGTGAGCTGATCGGTCCTTCAAATCGATAGCTTGGTTTTCTCGCCATTCTTCAGATCTGGCGAGAACAGTTTCAAGGTGTGTCGCCGACGTTCGTTGTTATCCGCGACGGCGCTGGCGGCCAGGACGAAGTGGTTCTTCTGGAACGAGAATGTTGGTCCGGATGTGGTGGATTTGCCGTTCTTCTCCGACTTCATCGATGGGAGGCGGCGGATCTTGGTCCAAGACAGCACGGAGACGTCCCCCGGTCGACGTGCCACGGCGACATGTGCCTCGCTGCGTGCAGCAAGCCTGTTCATCGACTCACAAAGCCTCGTTGGCGATGGTGCGATTTTGGATCCTGCAATGGTGGAGGTTTGACGTCTCTCCCGACATTCGCCTTGGCAGCGCTGGTGTTGGGCGGCGGCCGCTGGCTATGATGGTTGCGGGAAATTCTAGAGATCGTTTTGTATTTCTCGATTTCTTCGAATTTTATCTACAGTTTCAGGATAATCAGTTTATCCCAATATGTCTTTTTGTTTCCATGTATGTTGCTTCATGTAACTTAATTTTCTATTAATGAAATACGTGTGTTGCTCTAAAAAAAAAAGATAAAGTCCGTTTCAAGGTTGAAATTTAAAGGAAAAAAACTAGGTTGACCGTTATATAGTCATATGACGTTATGTACTTCTATTCAGGTAGTCACATAAATAAAAGATAACCCCCACGCAAGGTTAACATGCTTTTGCTTATAAGCCTATTGATGATGAGCGTACCCCATCCAGAGAGTCTGTTTCAATGTTAGGAAAAATCCAGGTTGACCATTATATAGTCATATGCACGTTGTGTACTCCTATTCAGGTACGGGACTAGCCTGTCGACCAACACGTGTTGCAGGCAAAAACAAGACGTCCACAATCTTTGGACACATTACTACAATACTAATGCATGTACATGTACACTCACAGAAAAAACAATTGTTCAATTATGCCCATGTGGAGATATTAATAAAGGTCCAAACTACCATCAGAGTTCTATGAGGTTTAGAGTAGCTGATTTTTTATAACGATTAACAAGCATAAAAACTATATTTTTTTGATAGTTTAAGACATATTGTCGGAGAAAAATTTACACTAGGACAACAAAAAAGTAGATGATGAGCTAAAAATTACCAATTTTGTAAATTCTCCGCGGTCCAAGAAATACAAAAAACCATTGACATGACACTATGATCCAAGTAAGATTCATTTTTTCGCTAGCAAATTACTACAACTATCTCAAAAAAGCAAATTACTGCAACAAATTATTTATTTAGATTTGTACAAACAAAATTATAAAATCAACCTCAGTCGACGTAGATAACCGTTGATATGACTATGGCATCCATGTAAATTCATTTTCATTCTAGAACAATTATTATATGTTTTCCCTTATATTAGCAAATTATTACAACATTTTTTTCAGATTTGTATGATCATACTTGTAAAACTGACTAATCATAAGTTAATTTTGAGTCAAAGGAGAAAAGTTTCTCCTCTAGATGAATACATTAATTAATACATCAAAGTAGACTGACACAACCATTAAGACATGTTAAAAACATTATTTTCTAATCCGCAATGCATTATTCTTGGGAACAACATAATGTTCTTATTAATTCATCAAATTATGTACTCCCTCCGACCCATATTAGTTGACTTGAATATATCAAAATTTAGATAAACCTATATACTAAATAGTGTTTAAATTTATTTAAATCTAGACAAATTTGAGTCAACTAATATGGGTCGGAGGGAATACTAGAATAGATCAAGACATGGGAGAAAAGCTGAAAATTTAACTTTTAGAACAACAACTACATAATAGAATAATAGAGTCGTAGTCCGTAACTATATAGACAATATATTTGCCAATGGTCACATATCATATATAATAAAAAAATCGTCTCATCTGGATGTTTTGGAGCGAGGATGGCTTTCGGCCGGTGGATACGAATACGAACGATGATGTGAAGTTTGCCAAGATAAAGGATTGGATATGATGCGTGGTCATACAATGGATTTTTTTTGTCGTTTCGTCCTGATTTTTCCTTCTATGCATGCACCATCGAACTGCCGTATGTGGAAGCAAGCACCACATCGTCGATCGATCGACATTGCTTTTGTTCATTGTACATCGAGCAGAGCGTGAATTGACGTGGCTACCCTGCTTCTTCGAATAAGATTCATCTAACCACGTTTTTTTTCTTCTTTTTCTTTGGGATTTATTTTTGAGTGGATTGAGATGAGCACGTGTTTTTCGAACAGAAGAAGGGAAATGGACTTTCTTTTACAGTGAAGTGAAATGAAGTCAAAGAGAAACTCGTAGAAGTGTGTTCTAGCTCTCAGACTAAAACACTACTCCCTTCGATCCATATTAATTGATTTAGATTGTCAAAATTTAGATGAATCGAAACACTATTTAGTATATAGATTCATCCAAAAATTGACAAATCAAAATCAATTAATATAATCCGGAGGGAGTACTGAATTTGGTCCTCAAACTTGCTGAAGGCACCAACGCCAGTTTCTCTCTCTTTTGCTTCTGAACGTTTCTCCCTCCATTCCGTGGTTATTTGTTTTTTTCGCAAGTACTCCCCGTTTTAAAATATAAGATGCTTTTAGAAATAGAAAATGATATCATATGATTACCTGCTCTAGCTAATTATGCAATAGTATCATGAACACAATATGAACACAATATGGTTTGGTTCAGATTCTGGCTTCCAGGGCGTGAATCTGGGAGGAAAACCCCAACCAAACACGCCCTAACCTCCATGTCTTTCACGCCCCTCTAGCACATTGTCATTCCCTGTAGTGTGCACACATTTCCTTGCTTTTCCACTCCGATCCCTAGACGATACACGTCTTCATCTTAAGCATTGAATTTTTTTGTCATGCATGCATGGCCCTTTCCTTTTGGCCTCTCCCGAGGCTATGCCATTTTATATGTCGACACACCTTTCCCGTTATAAACCTGTGGATTACATGCCTATGGTCGATGGATATATTATTAGTGTAGGCACACATCCTTACCTAATACGGTTGCTGCTCTTTTTATGTTCAAACTTATATAACTAGACACATCTTTTGCCAAATTATGATTCTACTAATTTTGTTCAAAAAAATGAATATACTATGCATAGATTATAGTTGCTTAGGCCCATATCTACCTGTTATGTACTCCCTCCGTTTCAAAATATAAGATGTTTTAGGTTTATGAAAAAAATGAATCTAGTTGTTTTAGTATATAGGTTCACTCAATTTTGGAATGAATCTACACACTAAAAAAAGTCTAGATTCATTTTCTTCACAAACCTAAAACATCTTATATTTTGAAATAGAGGGAGTAGCAATTTGCGACAGGGGAATGCAAAGGCTTCTCAGAATGTGGTTATCTAAAGAAACTAGAATATGGAACTTCAGTTGGCATGATCAAAATGTCTATCGGGAACTACTTCATTGATGGAGGGGGTGCTAACAGTACCCATGTGCTCCTTATCGTAGCACATAACTGTATGTAAGAATCTATCACACGGTTGTTGCACCACAAGGTATCTACTATGTTCCTATTTAAGCAGGAGAAGAGTTATCGGTCATGATCACAATTCACACAAAAATTATCATGCATACCCGAGGTGGAGAAAGGAGTAGAGCCCAACCACTTCTGGGTTCATATTAGCATCCACCACATTCCAGTATAGAAATTTACCCGCACTTGGTTGGAACTGATTTTGCGATGCCATTGAAACATATACATCATAGGAGTTGGAAGCTTCGGGATTTCAATTCGTGTTGATACGCGTTTCCGGACAAAATAGCAACACAAATATGGTTGGCTGTATATGAACCGTTGTTCATCATTTAGGATATTCACCACGCCCCACTCGGATTGCACTCTTTGATACGACTTTGTCAACACGGATCAGTCTGGTTTAGGAAGACGACCTAGTTGCTAGTAAAACCAGCAGTTGTACTAGGGTTTTAGCGATTCTTATCTTAGGGTAAGTGCATGTGTTAACAATTCCATGTTACCTTCTTTAGTTATACATGTTACTACTCACACCCATTTCCAAAAAAAATGTTACTACTCACACACACAAAAAACTTGTTACTACTACTCCCTTCGATCCATATTAACTAGTTAAATTAAGCATGAAAGAATTAATTTCCTTTATCAGTTTTGTCACAGGCCTGCTGGGTCGTTCTGGCCCATGCTCTACTAGGCTTCAGATGGAGCAGGCCCAAACGGGCCGATATTTCCCACACACGCGCCTTCCTCTCTTCTTCGTCCCCCACTCCGGCCGAGCAGCTCCCCCCTCCGACCGAGCTACCTCCCCGCGACGACCGAGGAGATCCTGGCGCTCCGCCCGCGCGCGCACACGCATAGGACGGCCCGACCGGATGGCAGCGGCACAGCTGCTGGGCGAGGACGGGCGCGGCTACGAGCTGGCGCGGCGGCTGGAGGCGTGCGGCGCGTGGCGCGCGTGGCTCGGCGACGGCGCGCACGCCTCCCTCGTCCAGCATCTCACGTCCCCCTCCACCTGGGACGCCTTCCTTTGCCCCTCCCCATCCTCCTCCTCGCCCCCGCGCCAGCTCCTCCTGCTCCAGCTCCGCGTCCGCGCGCTCCTCTTCGACAAGGCCTCCGCGGCGCTCCTCCCCAGCGCCCGCGCCTCCCCCGCCGGCCCCCACTCCCTCAACGCCAGCTGTGAGTGACGCCTCCTCCTCTCCCTTCTCCTCCTGCTCCCGCCGCTCGCTTGCTGAGATTTGGGGGTCCGTTGCTGGGATGAGTCTCTGGTGGTACGAAGAATCTGAGCTAGAATTGGTAGGCGGGATGTTATGTTGTCTTTGTGTTATAGATTTCATGGCCACCGGGGATTGTTAACATGTACATTTCAGTGGTGTCTGGATTGGAATGTGCTGCGGTATCCATCATCGATCACTATGTTTTTGTTAGGCTGCACAACCTGGTGCTGCCTGCTTTTCGAACTTAGTATTAACTGATTATTGAAATGTTGGCGCTGAGCAGCCAATCTTCCACGCTGGGAGATTTTGATAGTGTTGTTGTAGTCCCTGAGGGCTGCTGTGATCATTTTGAGTGGATTTGATAGTGTTGTTGTAATATCTGAGGGCTGTTGAGGTCATTTGATTTGAAATAGTATCGTGCTGTGAAATCTAGCACATCTTAAATGTTTTTGTTTCTTATAAGGGGTGTTCTTACTTGCAACTGTAACTGCAGAATTGAGTGAAGATTATGTCTTCTCTTGTTGTTAAGTTTTGTCGGGTATCCTAGATGTCTGTGCCAGTGTCAGCTGCAGAAAGAAGTTGGAAAACCCGCTAGTCCAAGATTTGGATAATAACTAGGGGTTGATAAGAGATGATCGAGCACCTAAGTTTGTACTTGGAGAGAATGTTGGGATGTCATTCTAGCTGACTAGCTGTCAGGGCTAAATATCTGCGATGATTAATTTCAAATTTCTTTTCTTTTTTGTTGATCCCAGATCTTCAGCTTCATGGAGATGATATTTATTTCTCATTGGAAGATGAGCAGGAAGATGGAACTCATCATCAAGTATAGTTATACTCCCCAGTTAATGCTTGTTTTGGTCGTATTCGCTGGCACATGTGAATCTTTCTAGAAAATCCTCTTTCTTACCTGATTTGTTGACTAATATGCTCTGTGTATGCAACAGGGCAACTTCTCTAAGTGTGATAAATAATTTTCTTGTATTTTTCATTTTTTTTATATCAAACATCTTACAGTAATTGTCCTAGTTAAGCACCTTTGTCACAGTTTGTTCATGGCATGTGTAATTCTTTATCAGTTATCTTTCTTATAGAGAGACTGTTGTTATTGCTGCTTATTTAGATCCTAGACTTGTTTGTTTCCTGAAAACCTCATAAGCCATAGTTGTAGGAATGGACAGACATGATTTTGTTCACAAAGTTTGAAGTTACGTTCTTGATGGGACATGTATAAAATATCCACCTTGCTATCACCCTACTTGTTATAATCTTCTTATTTAATTATCATATGTTACCCGGTGCTCTTAAATTATTCATGGTGCCTTACATCCTTGACTGTTGAATATGTTCCTTAATTGGTGGAAATCACATGCATATTTCTTTTCAGTTTGCTCTGTTAACTCTGTGTAGCATCTCTGTTTGGAACTTGCTAGCTAAAGATGGTAGGCATTTCATTCATATGTTATATTCTGATGGTTATAACTGCTCTTGTGCTGCAGATGCAATCTGGAACTGCATTTAGTCCAAGCAGGGAGAGTTCAATGTTATCTCAAAGGCATAAGCGACACGATGAGTTACCTGGCTCATGGTACAAGCAATATGCTGAAAAGTTCAGGACATGGCATGGCAAGTTTCGCTCAGATGACAAGGAAATGCCAAAGAGAACATCAGAGGGAATGTCTAACTATCTTAAGGTGTGCAGCGTACATAAAAGGAAGAGGGCTGTGTTTATGGATGATCAGGGTCCCAGCATGAAGTTAGAAAATGGCCCTTCCCAACAATCAAAGACTTCTGGGGAATTCAGTAATTTAACAGATGACGCTTTCATCCCAGAAATTCGATTTGCGGCCGACTGTGTTCCAGAAAGTGCAATTCCTAGAGAGAGTGGGATATCTAGGAGCGACAACATAGAAGTTCATAGTGTTCTCGATAATTTACCGGCACCTGTTAGTCGCAACACTGCAATGCTCGAAAGGTTTGGCATGGTGCCTGAGTACTACAAGACTGGAAACAAATATAGAGGGAAAGATGGATCCAGAGTAGAAGGAAAATCTTTAAGTCAAGAGCAAGCATTGCTTATCACACGGAAGTTGGTTGCTCGATACTTAGCAAATGCAAGCTTTGAAAGTGGAACTGCAGTGTCTGTTGATGTTTTTTCAGAAATAATAATTAAACACATCTCCAAACTAGGACGTAGTTTGAAGCTTCTAACTGACAGCTACAGGAAACAATTTTCGTCTATCGAGCTCCTTAAGATGTTCCTACAGACTATTGGCTACAGGTATGGTGACCCTTTTTGGTATACATGTATCTTTCCTGCTCTGTTTGTATACCTTGTGTTCTTGCCAGTATTTCTGTAGACAAAAAGGACTATATGCCATTTGACTTTCTTAAATATCCATGTTATTTTTTCTACCTGAAGTTATATTACTGCTGTGAGTCTGTGAAATTGACAAACATGCTGATAGATGTATTAGTCCAATGTGAATAACTGATGATTTTAAAAGAACAGTCCATGTTTGCCTCTTGCACTTGTGGGAAGAAATTTGCTCTAGTTAATGCATGGCATGCATATAAGGCATGCTAGTATTGAATGGGAAAAATCGACTGCACTTCCTTTCATGTGGATGTTGTCATTGATCTTGCCTCTTCCCTGCAATCCTGCCATGGGCGTTATACCCTTACTATCCACCCACACTTGGCGAGGAAGAAGGCAAAAGGAAAGGGACACAAAATATACACAAGGATGGTAGGAGAAAAGAGAAGTTGTCTTTTGATCGGTAGGGTTCCAGTACATAGTGGCGGAGCTTTGCTAAACAAAATCAGGCCATGGCCCGCCCAGCTTTTTTTTATCTACACTAACTAGAGGCTTAAGTATTTGTTGAATAGCATATAAAAAATATTCACTACAACTAATGGCCCGCCCTAGAATTATGTTGAAACTCCGCCATTCCCGGTACATGTTTTGCATGTTCCCGCACACATGGAATTAAATTGGCCCACATGGCCAAACATCTCAGTAGGGCATATGTGATTCCATACTTTATGCTGTTGTATCTTATATTGATAACTAATCCATGGCATGACCTCATAAATACCTTATTCCTCTAATAATTCTTGAGTGATGCTAGATTGTACCAACTCCACGAGTTGATACGTGTTTTTAGGACACGGTCAATATAGAACAATATAGATGTTTCTCTAACAACATTTAGCAAGGAACCACTATCACTGCGCCTTGTCACTGATTAAACTACTCCCTCCGTCCCAAAATAGATGTCTTATAGATTCATCCAAATTTTGACAAATCTAAGACATCTATTTTGGGACGGAGGGAGTACTAATCTTTGTGTGAACTAACATAAATTTAGCTTGGGAGAATATTCAGTTCTGTCCAATATGGAAGGTACTAGGTAAGCATTTAACAAAAGAAGTAGGGAAGACGTGCCAAGTGATTATAATGACATTATTCTTACAAAAATACGCTGTACATCTTAACAAATTGATGTACTCTAGTACTAGAATTGATTTATTATGATAGTTGAGCTATATATTCAATGCATATGTCGTTTAGCAAATAAACTGGAGATCATGATTCCCTCTTTTTTTATGTGATGTTTAGTAACATTGGACCCTTGACGGAGATTACAAAGACGGGTAATAGAGTGGTTAGCCACCCAACTCATCAAGATGCACAAGTACAAAATCAAAATAGTCTTCTTCAAGCTCAACAGGTTGGCAACTACTGCTGATTAACCATACTTTATGTTCTGTATTAACATTGTTTACTTTTTTAAAACTATTTCTGTAGTCTACTGCACATGTTTTTCCTTCCTGAAAGGGATCAGTTTGTTATGTTAGATTAGAACTGCGTGTACCCTACATCCAATGAATGGTGGGCTTCAGCCAACTAAACAAGCTCTTTGGCTAAACTGTGCCAGTGAATTCACTTGATTAGAGTGGATATTTGTTTCTGGCTGGCCATTGTGACAACTGTGCAATCCTGCTATTTGAAGAAAATGGTTGCTATTTTTTATTGTCGATGTGCACACATGAAACTGTTAGCATTTGCCAGCATGTCTTCTGTCCGAGACCATAACAATATAACATCATTTTCTCATTTTGCATCCTAATACTAACACTTAGTCACAATGCATAATTGACAGCTCACAAGGCAGTTCCCTCCCCAAATGACAATTCACAACCAGAATCTGACACCACAGCAGCACCAGATACTGCAGCAACAACAGTGGCTGAGGCGCAACCAAATGAGCCAAATGACCAGCCCCCGTGGCGCTCTTACAATGGCGGACAAAACCCAGGCCATGGTAAACGTGAAGCTTGAGAATACCATGGATTCACAGGTTGATAGCTCGTATGGATCTCTTGCTCGACAACAGCAGATGCAGCAGCAGCTAAGGCAGCAGCAGCTATTGCAGCAGCAGCAACAGCAACAACTTCAGCAGCTTCAGCATCACCATCAGCAGCAGCAACAGCAACAACTCCAGCAGCAGCATCTGCAACAGCAACAACATGTTCAGCAGCAGCAGCAACAACAACTCCAGCAGCAGCAGATGCAACAGCAACAACAGGTTCAGCAGAAGCACCAGCAGCAGCAACAACAACTCCAGCAGCAGCAGCAACAACAGCAGCAGCAGCTTCAGCAGCAGCTGGCCATGTCAGGAAACCAGAATGCCCAACTAACACAGATGACGATGCCAGGAAACCAGAACGCCCAACTAGGGCAGATGACGATGCCAGGAAACCAGAATGCCCAACTAGGGCAGATGCCGATGCCAGGAAACCAGAACACCCAACTAGGGCAGATGCCGATGCCAGGAAACCAGAACGCCCAACTAGGGCAGATGCCGATGCCAGGAAACCAGAACGCCCAACTAGCTGCGCAGATGACAATGCCCGGAAACCAGAACGCACAGTTAGGGCAGCAGTTCATACAAGCGTCTCAAGCAATGTAAGTGTCTCCAGATCTTTGTCGCTTTCCATCTGCTGCTTCGTCCCTTGACCCCGCGGCGCTGCATGCAGGGGCTCATACGGCATGCGAGTGCCACCCGTGAAAGTGGAAGCGTTCCACGAACTGGTGAGTGGAGACTCGTCCAGCGACACCAGCAAACTCACCTCTCCCAAGTAGATCAGCATTTGTACCGAGGGAAGACGTAGCTGCTGTAGCTGTAATGTACAAAAAGGAACATACGCCCGCGCCGTTTTTGTACTCCCAAGTCTTGCCGTGACACCTGTTTTCGTCCGCCTGTGTATTGTAGATGTAAGAGATTTTTCTAATTGAAGTGGTACAAGTAACCATGTAATTTATCATTAGCTCAGAAGATGCTTTTCGTGGTACTTTTGCCTGATGAAATGGAAGAAGGCCTCCATACCCATCGATCCCATCACCTTAGGGTGGAAGTTACTGCTGGCTATTTTTCATCAGTTTGAACTTGAGGTTCTTTAGCAGTTAACGAAAATGTGTTTCCTTTTTACTGATGTTATTTGCCAACTAAAGAATATCTGTTAGACCGTCTGCATGTCTGAGGCCTGAGGGCCTATCCGTCTGAAATGAGTTCCAGAGAAATTTATAGAAATTGCATATATCTACGTACTTCTCAGCACCAAATCTATACCGTCCATGAATTGTTACTTGCTAACTTGTAGGAATTCGGATATTTTCAACACACACGTATCTTGTGTAAACATGAATTGTTTAGTGTCGACATGATGGTTACAGTACTTGCTAACTTGCAGAGATTCAGGCATAACCAGTGATCTTACTGAAAAGAGAACCAGCAAATCCCATCGAACAGCTGAAAATCTTTATTCTGTAGATACACGCAACATATCACAATTTTAGCAGTTGGGCAGGAACTGGCATCCCTTGCGCATAAGAAAAACGAATGCTAGAGATAGGTAGCTGTGCAAATGTTGATCGGGGGCAGGCATTGCAGAAAATTCAGTTGGTGCTATCGACAGTCGGGCACCACCAGACCAACCTCTCCCTGCAGTGGAGCTGGTAGCCGGCTTCGAGCCTGACGTCCTGGTCCTTGCAGATTGTGTTCACCTGTCTGATGCACTTGCTGAAGGCGCTACGCAGCCAGGCGCGATCAGAACCAGGATTTTTCCCAGTAACTATCAGCAGGGGCAGAACCGTCATCCCCCGAGAACCACGCCTCCAGCCAGCGCCTCATGTCGCCGACAAGCTGTGCCAGCAGTATTTTCCTATGAACACTGGAAATATTTTTGTTAATATATCTTGTACCCAGTAGTATGCTTCACTGATTTTGTCAGCACCAGTCTCTTTCCAATTCTTGGAGTAGCTTTATTGTTCTTACATTCCATTTGCTCCAACCTGCAGTAAATGCATATTAGGTAGCCATGTCATGGATTGTGTAGATGGTAGTTGATAAGTTACCTGTCAGAACACTTGCTCGTTTTTTTCTCTCTTGACCTAACTGACGCTGCTCGTCGTTCCGTCTGAATTTGAGCTGGTTTGTGCCATAAGTTTCTTGTGTGAAATATCTTTCGTCGGTTGTGCCTGCGCAGGAAGATGAACTCAGCCACAGACGTAGATACCATTGCTCATGAATATTGTGCTACTACCAACGCATAAACTGGATAGGATGGTTAAAGATGTGACAGAAAGCTGCATAGATAGAGAGCAAAAAAAGGGCAACGAAATACAGTGAGTAAACTAAAAATTTCAGCTCTAGGTGGTTGATATGGTTCTAGAATCAAGATCTTGGAAGTTCCCTTTCAGCAAGAGCTTCCCTAGCATTCAACATCCTTTGTTGCCAAGATCTGTCTTGCCTTTCAAGATCTTTTATGCCATCAAATGTTGTTTCGATCGTGTACTCTGGTACCGCAAAAAGCGTCAAAGATCGCCAGCAGAAAAAACTGCACTCAGGAGCTGAGTTGGGCAACGAAAAAGAAGGGTACAAAGGGTACACACCAGCCGCCCTACCTTATATGTAATTCCTTGACAATTGTCAGTCTTCTGATTTATTTGGTTGGTTATCTTCTTGGTACTTGAAGTAGTCATTGTCTTTTTAATGGAACCATAAATCGAGTTATGAGATCTCTGCACAAATAGGGAAGAACAAGAAGATTTGTACTCCGTTACAAATCAAACCTTCGCTACCTCAACCAGCCAGACAAAGTTAAATTGTTAAATTGCACAAATAGGGAACCATCCAACTCCATATTAGCCATATGTTTAATTTTTCTAGTTCCACATAGATCCAACATATAGGCAAACGACATGATGAAACAAAAGTGTTACTCCAGGTCTTGCATTACAGACACGCAGACTACAATCTACCTAAAGATCCCATCCCATATATGTGTAAATAGTGTTGCTTGCAGCGACATTACATCCTCTACTGCTTTACTTATTGTCCTTCTGACTGGATGCAACCTTGGCAACGATCTCCTTCAAAACAGAGGGATAGGTCGTAACTATACGCTCCCAGCCATCAGTCGCCATTACTTTTTCCAAACACAGGAGAGACTGGACTTGGATAAACTTCAAGCATGCCTCCTTCAACCGGTGGCAGTAGTGCTGCTCAGCTAGAGCAAGAGTGGATGCCACGGAGCTCACACATAAATAATCAGCCAATTGCTTTTCACATAAGAGCTTGAGCCGCTGGAGATCATATCTGTCCGCCGCTACAAACAAGTCATGCAGCCACATGTCTTCTTTCTCATCTTGTCCTCCTTCCTCCTCCATGTTGTTGTCCATTTCCATCCCAGGGAATGAATCTGTGTAGATGAAGCTAAGCAAAGCCGCAAACACTTTTGCTTCCATGTCTTTGATCTGTATGACACTGGACGTATTGTTCTCCATCATGGGGCCAAAGAGTTGTGCCATGAAGACTTTTGATCGGGCGGCAAACACACAACGGTGTGCAGCAAACATCTCGCCGTTGACCTCAAATGTCACATCAGCACCCACTTTATTTTGAAGGAGATGGTCAAAATGCTGGTGTACGTCAGACAGGGCGTCAACGGCATCACCAGTGTTCGGGTCCTTGCAAACCATAATGTCACACCAGATGGTAAAACAATCATCCTTAAGATTAGCCGACCGTTCAAGGGCATCTCTTTTCATAAATTGAAAGCAGCCATAGAGATGACCTTTGCTGGAGAAGTTGTAAGTTTTTGCTGTACGAATGTACATCGGCTTTTGATACTCAACCTGGTCGATGAATCTAAACCCAAACTTGGCCTCCGCGGCATCTTCCACTTCATCATTGTCAACACAAAGGTAAATATAGAAGGAGATGAAGTCGGCAGAACTCGGGTCGTAACTGTTAGGACTGTAGTAAATGCACCATTGATGTCCTCCTACCATGAATGCATAGGAGCCGATCATATCGTCGTTGGGTATCTCTTGTACGGTACGCGAGTAGTCTTTGACCACAAGCAGATGGTACCCGCTGTCCGTGTCGGCGTTGATGGCCAACGTGGTGTAGTGCTTGCCTTCAGTGACGACAGATACGCCGGTGAACAACGACATGACAAACCCGCAATTCGGTCCAAAATCAAGTAGCCATTCACATTCACTAATTCAGAGATGAGATGAGCTGAGGGGCAGACCTGGTCAGTCCTGCTTGCTAACCCACGCTTGAACTGGCAGGCACCCCCCCGGAAACGAAGTGTGCGGCAGTAGCTTGTTGGTCACCAGCAATAACTATTGCAGTCTGTGATACTGTCCAGCGAGACCACTGCATCACCTTAGCAAAGATGCATAAGCTTTGCTGAGAAAGAAGTTTCAGGTTGCAGATTTGCATTTGTTTCAGTTAACAAAAAGATTACCCTAATATTCATGAAGCTATAGTTCGCTTGCACACTGTTAATCTAGTTACGTAATTTACCAAACTACTATGTTCCAAAATATGAGATGTTTTAACTTTTATAATGTATCTACACGCCTTTTGGTGTATAGGTTCAGAGTAAATCTACACATACAAAGCATCTAGATACATTTATTTCACAAAAGCTAAAATGTCTTATATTTTTAAAATGGAGGGTAGGTTATTAAACGAGTAGACACAATGGCAAATTCAGTCGTAAGTTTTTTTTGTACAAACAGGGATAGGTGTCACATCCCAAATTTTTGATTTGGTTCTGCATATCATTCATATCATTGCATCATACTTTTCATGCAAAACCGTCGAGTGAAAAGAATCGGCGAAACGCTATTTTCAAAATCCTTTTCTATTCTACTGGGAGGCATTAGTAGGACTAGCGTAGTCCACCCTTGTAGCCTAGTGGTTTCACTCAACCATTGACCCTAGGTTGTTTCTCTCGATTTTACAAAAACGTACGAGCAAGAATCGCTCGATTCGAAGCTCGTACGGAAAATTTATGGCCGGTTTATTAAAAGATAGAAAATCGGCCCGACTTCGCCGTATTCGCCTCCAACCGCGCGCCGTATCCAACTAGGACCCCACGAGGGGGCCCCACTTAAGAGGCCGCCTCGGTTCCCGTGCCCGACCCCGCCTCCTGGACCCCGCGCGCCGCCTCGTCTCCCGTGCCCGCCGCCGCCTCGGGATCCACCGCGCCGCGCCTCCCACGCGCCGCCGCCGCCGCGGTGAGCCGCCCGCGCCCGCTGCCGCGCCGCCTCGCCGTCAGCCGCCCTCGCCCATAAGCCGCTTCGCCGCGCCGCTCCGCCCGCCCGGTAGCCGCCTCGCCTTTCGCCCGCGCCCGCTCGCCCTCCGCCCCTTGACCGCGCCGCCCGCGCCACACCCGCCCGCCCGGACGCGCACGCCCGGGGCTGATACGTTTCATGTTGCAGGATATTCCGATTCTGAGTAATCGATATAGGCCACGGTACTCCACTCGGCACTTGTTCACTTGTGGGCAATTTGAAGAATGGAGGATTTACTTTATTTATGTTGCTACCTGAATAATTTGAGTTAGCCTTGAGCTAAGCTTTTATTGTAATAATGGTACTCTGGATCATTGTTATTTATGATACACGGATATTTTGCTATGTTATTCATCTCGTTCTATTGTGGGCCAATGAACCGATCCAGGGATTGGCATGTCACATAAAAGCCTCGGTCTTTTCAGAACCGTGGTGTTACAAGATGGTATCAGAGCCCGTGTGTCGACTGTAGGATCGTGACCTAGGATTGGATTAGGAAGCCTTAGATTTATTAAAGCCTATATTAACTCTGTCTTTCATCTTATGCCTTTCACCCTCGTAAATTCTTACCATATGCTATTCTCCAACTTTCCTCTTTTACTTGATAGATGGGAGAAGTCAGGACTGAGTATGCAACCATGGAGTCACCAAGGCCCTTTGCAAGGCAGTTAGCACAGCTCTCGCAGTCATTGGGATTGCCACTGCCCATGTTCAAGGGAAGAAGGCTGTACACCTATGGATATGGAGAGGATGCATGGGAGATCACTACCTTCATATTTAGGGATGCCGCCTTGCCAAATCCAGTGCATCTGATCTACACCAAGACATACTGCAACTGGGGACTTGGAATCAACTTGGCCATACATGAAGCCCTGTCTTGCCAGTGCCATAATGTTCGACACCTACTGCCAGCAGATTCACCCTACCGTGACTATGGGAGGCGTGATGAAGATGGGCACATTGTGGTTACCTCGGGCGACAGGAACAACATGCCGCCCCGTCAGAGGCACATAGAGGACATGGAAAGGGAGAATGGAGCTCTAGCTGAGAAAGTGATGATGATAAAGGAGATTGCAGATTTTGCTAGCAATGGTATGGTGGTCCAAGGACAGGAGATTGACACCCTGGATGAAGCTATGAGAGTTCTGGAGAATGCCCTCATAGCCAGATATGCAACCATAGCTCATCTTCATGGTACTGTGCAGGAGAACACTCAGAACATACAACAGTTGCAAAGGACCGTCCAGGAAAGGTATCAGACTATTGAAGCTATGACAGCCCAGATTGCCGCTCTCCAAGCGCAGCTGAATCCACCCTCTGATGATGACAATGGAGATGATGGCAACAATGGGGATGATGATGACAGTGGGAACGATGATGATGATGAGGACGAGGATGATGATGATGGAGACGATGATGGTGGAGGAGATGAAGGCTGCGATTGCGGTGAGAGTGAAGAAGAGGAGGATCCAGAAGAGGTGGAGTTTGAGATCTCAAGTGATGATTCAGGAGAAGTGTACACTCCGCCGCCATGGTTGTATCGCGAACCGAAGCGCCAACGCATGAGTGCAAGGACCTACCGCAACCTCTTCAAGAAGTAGATAGAAGTCCACCAATTAGTCCACGTTAGGCAAATTCATTAGGATTAGTCTCGATCGATGTGAAACTTAGTTGCTGTTATTTTAAGAGTGTTTAGTTGCTTATTTGTGTACTCCAATATCCCAGGAATTATTTGTGCGAATTTTATGAAAGAGTTATGGCAATTTTGGTTAACATCTGTGTTATTTTCGCTGCAGTTTTACGTCTGACAGATCTTGTATGATTTTCATATTTTTCTGGTAACTGGAAAAAATCTGAAAAAACTGGGCTGATGAGAAACTCTACATCTTGTATGTGCAAAAATCAGATAAATTTTCGACAAGTCTAAGTCGGTAGGAAAAATTCGTGAACGCTGGATTATTACGGCGATTGCTGTTTTCTTGTTTAGTTGATTAACTGTTTAGTTAACCATTGTCAACTCTTGTAAAACTATTTCAGTAGGTATATACTGCTAGGATAACCCCTGTGATGTTGCTGGATCACTTGTTTGTTGATGTGTTGCTTGCTTGTGATTGTCTGCTATTGTTTGTTGTTGTTTGATCATATGCATGGATAGAATCCTATTGTCGTAGTTGATTCTTTCTAAGCTTACCTGTGCTGAACCGCAGATGCCTCCCCGCCGTCAACCCACTGAGTTGGAGCAACTCATGGCAGCTCAGGCACAGCTGACCCAAGTGATGACTCAGTTCATGGCAGCTCAGAACAACAACAATGGAAACAATCAGCCTCAGGGAGATGCTCTCACCAGATTTCTGAGGCTAAGGCCAGCTAAGTTCTCTACTGCGGCGGAACCAATGGTTGCTCTTGACTGGTTGCGTTCAGTCAACAAGGATCTGGTAACTGTAGGATGCACTGATGCCGATAAGGTGAGGTTTGCCGCTCACCTACTGGAGGGACCAGCCGCTTCTTGGTGGGACACTTTTCAGATCACCCACCCGCTGGATACTGTGACTTGGGCAATGTTTGAGGAAGGTTTCAGGACCAACCACGTGTCTTCAGGAGTTCTGAGCCTGAAGAGGAAGGAGTTCCGCAACTTGTGCCAAACCAATTGCACCGTGGCTGAGTACATTGAGGAGTTCAACAACCTGTCTCGTTATGCACCTGAGGATGTTGACACTGATGCAAAAAGGAGGGAGAGATTCCTGGATGGCCTCAGTGATGAGCTTTCAGTGCAGCTACTGGTGGTTTATTTCCCCACTTTCCAGGAGCTTATGGACAAGGCCAGGATCTTGGAAGGGAAGCACAAGCAGGTGGAGAACCGCAAGAGGAAGAGCAACAATCACCACTCTGGTTCACACCACAAGTCTCGCACTTCATATGATGGATACTCCAAGCATGGAGGCGATGGACATCGTCATGACAACCACCACAGCCACAAGGGAGGACACTCTCACCACTCCGGAGGACACGGTGGACATGACCGCAACCGTGATCGCAGCTTTGTGAAGAAGGATCTGAGAGAGGTGACATGTTTCAAGTGTAAACAGAAGGGACACTATGTCTTGACAAGCTATGCGGAGAGGAAGGGAAGCCAAGCCAACCAACGAGAAGGCCACAGTGAACCACATGAATGTGGAGGAGATTCCAGATGAGCCTGACCTTGTGATTGGTAAGTTCCCAATCAACACTCACCCAGCTTTCATACTTTTCGATACTGGTGCATCTCATTCATTCATATCAAGGACATTTGTGGATAAGTATAAGTTACCTACTGAGTCTATGAAAAGGTCTATTAGAGTGAGTTCACCTGGAGGAGACATGATAGCTAGCGCGGGATGCCGCGACTTAACTGTGAGGATTGGAACACACAACTTTATTGCGCATCTAGTAGTGTTGGAACCACAGGGGTTAGACGTTATTCTGGGTATGGATTGGATGTCTATGCATGAGGGACACATAGATTGTGCACAGCGAGCTGTTTCACTCAAAACCCCGGATGGTAAGAGGATTAGATTCAAGTCGGCTGTACGACCAGGAAGGTGTAAGTTGAATTATCTTAAGGGGGTTAGCATGGATACTGTGCCAGTGATTAGGGATTACCCCGACGTGTTTTCGGAAGAGCTGGCAGGAATGCCACCTGATAGGGAAGTAGAGTTTCTTATCGACCTGATGCCGGGAACAGGACCTATTGCAAATAAACCATATAAGATGGATGTGGATGAGCTGAAGGAATTAAAGAAGCAGTTGAAAGAGCAGCTGGAAAAGGGATTCATTTAGCCTAGTTCGTCGTCATGGGGAGCACCTGTTCTGTTTGTGGAGAAGAAAGACAGCAGCAAGAGATTAGTGGTGGACTATCGTTCGCTGAATGAAGTAACCATCAAGAACAAGTACCCTCTGCCGAACATAAATGATTTGTTTGATCAACTGGAAGGAGCAAAGGTGTTCAGCAAGATTGATCTGCGATCTGGCTACTTCCAATTGAAGATCCGGGAGGAGGACGTACCAAAAACCGCCTTCACCACTAGGTATGGTTTATATGAGTATACAGTTATGTCATTTGGACTAACGAATGCCCCGGCATATTTCATGACCATGATGAACAAGGTATTTATGGAGTACTTGGACAAGTTCGTGGTGGTGTTCATTGATGACATACTGATATATTCCAAGGATGATGCCGAGCATGAGAAACATCTGCGACGATTATGGAGAAGCCGAGGAACACAAGTTGTATGCCAAATTCAGCAAGTGTGAATTCGCTTAACTGCGTTGGATTTCTTGGACACGTAGTGTCGGGAGAAGGAGTCATTGTTGATCCAAGCAAAGTGATTGCGATGGCGAGTGGGAAGCACCCAAGAATGCGGGAGAGATTCGCAGCTTTCTGGGACTTGCTGGATATTACAGGAGGTTCATTGAAAACTTCTCCAAGATTGCTAAGCCGATGACCGAACTTCTGAAGAAGGAGAGAAAGTTTGAATGGTCAGACGTATGTGAAGCCAGCTTTTAGGAACTGAAGCGTCGACTAGTGACCGCGCCTGTTCTGTGTTTACCAGATCTTCAGAAGGATTTCCAAGTGTACTGTGATGCTTCTCGACAGGGACTTGGGAGTGTGCTGATGCAAGATGGGAGAGTAGTGTCATATGCCTCGCGGCAACTCAAGAACCATGAGCGGAACTACCCCACACACGACTTGGAGTTAGCGTCAGTGGTTCATGCGCTCAAGGTATGGAGACATTACTTAATGGGAAAACACTGTGATGTGTACACCGACCACAAGAGCCTGAAGTACATATTTACACAGAAGGAACTGAACATGAGGCAAAGGAGATGGTTGGAGCTTATTAAGGACTATGATATGAATCTACAATACCACCCAGGAAAGGCCAATGTAGTAGTAGATGCTCTGAGCCGGAAGGTCTATGCCAATGGATTGACAATTGGTGAATTTCCTGAGGATTTGTGCAAGCAATTCAAGGACCTTAGACTGGAGGTAGTATCTGAAGGATACTTGGCAACAATGGAAGTCCAACCAACGCTACTGGACAGAATCAGGAAGGCTCAAGTAGGAGACAAAGAGATAGATGAAGTAAAGGAAAAGATGAAGGAGGGTCGCGCAAAGGAATTCCGCGAGGATGAGCAAGGAACCTTGTGGTATGGAGATCATTTGTGCGTCCCCAACGATCCGGAGTTGAGGAAGTTGATTCTGCAGGAAGCCCATGACTCGCCGTATTCCATACATCCGGGCAATACGAAGATGTATATGGACCTAAAGGACAGATTCTGGTGGAACAACATGAAGGGAGACATCGCAGAGCATATTGCCCTATGTGATGTATGTAGCCGAGTGAAAGCGGAACACCAGAAGCCAGCAGGATTGCTACAGCCATTGCCCGTGCCGGATTGGAAGTGGGATAGAGTGGGAATGGTTTTTATCACAGGATTGCCCAGGACCAGGTCAGGATATGACTCTATTTGGGTAGTGGTCGACCATTTGACCAAAGTAGCCCACTTTATACCGGTAAAGACAACCTATACGAGTGCAAAGTTGGCCAAGATTTATATGGACAGAATTGTGTGCCTGCATGGAGTTCCCAAGAGTATTGTATCTGATAGAGACACCCAATTTACCTCACACTTCTGGCGCCAGCTGCACGAGTCACTTGGTACCAGATTGGAGTTTAGCACAGCGTTTCACCCACAGACCGATGGACAGACCGAGAGGGTGAATCAGATTTTGGAGGACATGCTGAGATCTTGCGCCTTGGCTCATGGTTCTAATTGGGATGAGAATTTGCCATACGCAGAGTTTTCATACAACAACAGCTATCAAACCAGCATCAAGACGTCACCGTTCGATGTGCTATATGGGAAACGGTGCCGGACACCATTGCTATGGGATGGAGTAGGAGAACGCCAGTTGTTTGGACCTGATTTGATCAAGGATGCTGAGGAGAAGGTCGCCTTGATTAGGGACAGGCTAAAGGTAGCACAATCAAGGCAGAAGAGCTACGCTGATGCCAAGCGCAAGGAAGTGGTGTATGAGATAGGTGATAGAGCATACCTCAGAGTGTCGCCACTTCGTGGAATCAAGAGATTTGGAATTAAGGGTAAGCTGGCACCTCGATTTATTGGACCGTATCGGGTCTTAGCACGCAAAGGAGAAGTTGCTTATCAGTTGGAGTTGCCAGAAGCTCTGTCCGCTGTTCACAATGTGTTCCACGTATCCCAGCTGAAGAAGTGTCATCCGGAGATGGCGGATACACCATTGAGATACACTGTACCGCTAGAGGAGGTTCAGCTTGAGAACGACTTGACCTATGAGGAGAGACCGGTCAAGATTCTGGAGACAGCAGAGAGGACTACCCGTACCAAGACAATCAGGTTTTGCAAGGTGCAGTGGAGCCACCACACCGAAGAGGAAGCCACTTGGGAGCGTGAGGATGACATTCGAGAGGACTACCCACACCTATTTGCTAGCCACGCCGAATCTCGGGGACGAGATTCATCTTAAGGGGGTTAGTCTTGTCACATCCCAAATTTTTGATTTGGTTCTGCATATCATTCATATCATGGCATCATACTTTTCCATGCAAAACCGTCGATTGAAAAGAATCGGCGAAACGCTATTTTCAAAATCCTTTTCTATTCTACTACGAGGCTCCTGCGGAAGGCATTAGTAGGACTAGCGTAGTCCACCCTTGTAGCCTAGTGGTTTCAATCAACCATTGACCCTAGGTTGTTCCCCTCGATTTTACAAAAACGTAGGAGCAAGAATCGCTCGATTCGGAGCTCGTATGGAAAAGTTACGGCCGTTTTATTAAAAAATAGAAAATCGGCCCGACTTCGCCGTGTTCGCCTCCAACCGCACGCCGTATCCAACTAGGACCCCACGAGGGGGCCCCACTTAAGAGGCCACCTCGGTTCCCGTGCCCGACCCTGCCTCCTGGACCCCGCGCACCGCCTCGTCTCCCGTGCCCGCCGCCGCCTCGGGATCCACCCGCCGCCTCACCGCACGCCGCCGGTGCGCCGCCACCCCGCACTGCCGCCGCCCGCCGCAGCCGCCTCGCCCGCCAGCTCGCCATAACGCTCCCCCGCCGCCTTGCCCGCGCGCCTCGCTGCTGCTCGCCGCCCATTGCCGCTGCGCCGCGCGCGGCCGCCACAAGGCCGCCCGCCGCCGCGCCCGCGCGCCGCCGCGTCCCGCACCCGCGCCGCCGTCGTGCGCCGTGCCGCCACCGTCGCCGCGTTGACCGTCTCCCTCTCGCGCAGGTAACCGCCGTCGCCGGAACCGATCGCCGCACCGTCCGGAGCTCGCCGCCGTTCGTCTCCGGTGAGTCCGCAGCCGCCATCTGTTGGGACCGTCGGATCTCAGATCAGCGGTCCAGATCAGCCGTTGACCGGTCAGCCCCAGGCGTTGACTAGTCAGACGCCCAGTCAGCAGCCGCGTTGACCAGTCAACAGACACAGTTGACTGGGTTTATTCTTTAATCGTTTTAGTTGGCAGATTTCGGTAGAAACTTGTAAATTGCGTAGAAATTAAACCGCTGGGCCAAAAATTGCAAATAAAATATGTGTAGATTCAGTAAGTCGTGTAGAATCTTGTTGTACCTTAGTTTCACACTTTTGCAGAAAGATTTAGTACAGTTTAATCAAATGAGTTAATGGCCTTTTTGTAGTAATTAATTCGTATAAAAAGATCTATAACTCCAAAAATTGTGTATAATATGTCCCTGGATTCAGTGGAACGAGGGTAATCTCATCGTGAATTAAAAGGATAGGCTTACGGTGAAAACTTCTGCAGAAACTGTCTAGTGGCTTTCTGCAGTGTTTTAATTACTCGGGGAGTTTTATAATTCCTTTTTGAGTAATTCCAGTTGGTACTGTTTCGAATTATCAATGTCTATACTGTAGAATTTTCCCAAGATTTTACAAATAGTATAATACCGGTATCGAATTATTTGAGTTCTAGCTCTAGTTTTGAGCATTACCTTTTGCATAATAGTTTTCCTAGCGCTAAAACTATTTTCCATTCATGCAATCAGTAGTATTATTGAATAGGATTATGTGGTGCAGTTGTAGCACCAATTCACTTGCCCTGCATACCTTGATGCATCATCTTTGTTGCATATGCTTGTGAATTGTTTGTTTATGATTGCAATTGTATCGTGTAGATTGTGACGAGTGCAACGCTTGCTCGTGTGTGGATTGTTCTTCCGACCGCTACAACCAAGGCAAGTAGATGCTACTTTGTTCATGATATCGTCCTACTATTTTCTATGCATTGTCGTGTATTTTGTAGACGCATGTGTAGGATGATACTATCGCTATGCTATGTCCTATTATGTGGTAGGGCCTTCCTTGTAGATGAACCACCGTTGGTAGATGTGCTTAGCCATGCTATGATGTACGAGGGCTAGGTTACATCATTGAGACTTGTTTCTAAAAGTATTGGTTTGTGAAAACTAAAACAACTTAATCAATGAATCTCCTGGGTGTGATGGTATTGATAATTTTTGGTGGTTTCATTGCGGAAAGGCACCCAGGTATCGAGAGAAATTGATTCCATGACATGTTTCTCGCTCATTCTAATTTCATAATTGTTTTAATATTGTTGGGTTAACTTAATTGGGATCTTTTCAAAGAAAATCAAAAACTGTTTATGAAAGTAGGACAAAGGTATTTGCAAATGCAAGCCAGACACAGCTCCACTTGCCAAATATGCATGTAGATGTTAGCACTATTGTCTCCTTTACTAGCTCTACTTGCCATACATTCCATGTATTGACCCTTCGGGGCTGATACGTTTCATGTTGCAGGATATTCCGATTCTGAGTAATCGATATAGGCCACGGTACTCCACTCGACACTTGTTCACTTGTGGGCAATTTGAAGAATGGAGGATTTACTTTATTTATGTTGCTACCTGAATAATTTGAGTTAGCCTTGAGCTCAGCTTTTATTGTAATAATGGTACTCTGGATCATTGTTATTTATGATACACAGATATTTTGCTATGTTATTCATCTCATTCTATTGTGGGTCAATGAACCGATCCAGGGATTGGCATGTCACATAGAAGCCTCGGTCTTTTCAGAACCATGGTGTTACAATAGGGATCCCTGATTCCATTGATATAAACACGAAGCAACATCCACCTAAACGAAAGAGAAACTTAGAGAGAAAAAGGCAGGCACAGCCCTCGGGTGCTCCACTATCGGCCTCAGAAAGCTTCAGCAGGAGAGGCAAGCAGGGACCCATAGTCCAAGGGTGAACTACTCACGTATCACTTCGGAGGCTGGCATGGTAATGAAGAAGGCCTGTGGGATGATCTCTCCCCTCCGGCAGGGTGCCGGGAAGAGCTTCGGATCCCCCCGATCTAGGGACGATGGTGGCGGCGGCTACAGAATGTTTCGTGGATTTTCTGATCGGGTGCTTAGGGTTTCTGCATCTGAGTGCTTTTATAGTCGAAGGGGAAAGGTCGGTTGAGTGGGCTGGCGCGCCCTAGGGTGGGCCCGCGCCACCCTATGGTGTGGACACCCTGTGGCGCCTCTTCGTCCCCCTTCGGTCTCCGTGTTCGCTTCGGTAAAATATTGTCTTTGGCTTTTGTTCCGTCCAATTCCGAGAATATTTCCTTACTAGATTTTCTGAAACCAAAAACAACAGAAAACAGCCAACTGGCACTGCGGCATATTGTTAATATGTTAGTTCCAGAAAATGTATAAAAATGCCTGAAAGTGTAGACAAAACATAAGAAAGTTGATACAAAACAAGCATGGAGCATCAAAAATTATAGATACGTTTACGACGTATCAAGCATCCCCAAGCTTAACTCCTACTCGTCCTCGAGTAGGTAAGTGATAAAAAGAATAATTTTTTAGATGATATGCACCATCACAATCTTGATCAGACTATTTGTAAGATAGCTGGGATCGTAGTACTCTAAACATGAACATGAAATATGTAATTCTAACAATAAGACATAGCAACTAAGTTGTAATATGAAAAGGTACAAACAAATTATTATGAATAACAATGCATTGAAAGACACTTGTTTGTTTCACATATAGAAAACATAGCAAGAGTGGTATTCAGCTTGTCCTTCATGGAATAGCAAAACATAAATGCAAAAGATGCCTTCAAAGTTCATAAGGGTGACTAGATACAAAAATTTTAAGAACAAGCAATACCAACATAATGGATCAATCAATAAGTTTTGGGACAATACACATAAAACCAATAATAATAACTATGCTCTCTTAATTGGTGCATATAGAAGATGGAGACTCAACAAAAAAGTAAAAAGAAAGATCCTTCATAGAGGGAAGCAGGGATTTCAAGTTTCATAAAGAGATTCCAAAAATTATGGTACTTATTAGCTTTCGGCTCTCATTGCCCCTATCATTGGCATCCTGAAGTGATTAAGGTTAAAGTGACACAAATATGAGTATATGCTTGACAAGTTATAAGTTAAAAATCACATGCCCCTTGCGTACGAGTACCGAACCTCATGCTACTCAACTTTGGTCACAAGCAAGTTCTTATCATTGTAAGTATATGTGTATCATAGAGAACCGCCAACGGGGTACCTCTTGCCCCATGACACAGGAGCTATCCCATATCAAAATGACAAGGCAACATACAATGAGCATCTCAGCAATCTTTTTATTTGCTATTTGCATAGGGTTTTATTGAGGATGCTTCACAGAATGCTCATTATGATTACGCTGTAAGTTTCCACCATGATTAGGCATGGCTTAGGCTAGCCGCCTAGGCACTTCTCTAACACATATACAAACTCCATGAGCCTACAAGCTCCCCTTTTATTTCACACAGCCGGGATCCATAAACAAAAGAACATGATATCAACTGAATAAAATAAGTGCAATGTTGAAAGCGTTTCCCATGACAACATGGTTCTGCTAACTCTCAACTTATAATTTGCAAGCATATAAGAAACATAGATGGGCACAATGGTTCAAGTTTATTAAGTGCAGGAAATAAAGTGTGCCATCAAGTTTGTGAGAGCTTTAATCACTAATTTTCACATAACAAAAGTTTAATTTGGAAGATAGATAAAACCATGAATATACTTGGAATGGTGTAACACACCATGCATAGGAATTTATAGTGGACTTTTTGGAATAACTTAGTTTCTTGGGAGTTGGATGCACGAGTAGAGCTCATACTCGGTACAAGTGGAGGCCAGCAAAAGACTAGGAGCGACCAACTAAGAGAGCAATAATGGCCATACTCATGAAAAGCGACAAAACATTATTAATCAAAGTATATAGTGATATCACAAGTCAAAAACTAAATGATCATAGAGTCTAAGGTGACTGGTTCATAGTCATAACATGGTGTAAGCATATGCCAAGTCAACCCAAATAAAGCATCAAAGGAGAATACCATACTATTATGCTTTTGTATGCTAAAACAACGCATGATTCTTTTAAGGCACATTAATAAATCTCAATTGTTTGGAACAAGTCATGCTACATCAATAATCAGTAAGCATAAGGTCAAAGCAACATCTAACATGACATGATAAAGTCTAAGCCACAGTCAAAACAAGCTTCTTTTTGTACCACTAATAGCATGAAACTTTCTACTCTTTTCCAACACCAATCAACTTATTTGAAACAAAATAAAAATGCGGGGGTAAAAATAATTTATTGCAGCATACCAAACAAAAGAAAACTAAAAATAAAAACAAAGAAGCTCCAAGAACAACACAACAGTGCATGAATCAATAAAAATAAAGTGTCTAGAAAGAAGAACTGAGATTTTTATTGATGAAGAAGGGGATGCCTTGGGCATCCCCAAGCTTTAACGCTTGTACCTCTTGAATATTTCTTGGGGTGACACGGGTGGCATCCCCAAGCTTGGGCTTTTGTCCATTCTTCATCTCGTCATATCATTCTTCCCCTACACTTGAAAATTTCCTTCATACAAAACTTCACACAATCTTCATTAGCAACATTAGTGTATTCAAGATAATAAGCCTTTGGATTTAGTTTCAACACAAGTAAAACTTTCATTAAAACACAATCTAATATAGAAATTCCTTTTAAAAAGCTCAAGTAATCAAAGAGAACTCAAAAGAAACCGATTAAGAGGCAAATGCAAATAATGGCAGAAATCTGTCAAAACAGACCAGCATGTAAACACCGATTTTTTTTGAAGAACTTATTTTTCTCAAATCGAAAAGTGTTAAACTAACGAAAGTTGTATAATATCCTGTGTCATAATCTCAGAAAATTACAGCTCAATCCAATGTATTGAGATTTTTCACGATTTTTTACAGTGAAGCACAAATATCTGTTTCAGGACAACAACTTCTCCAAATCTTACTTCTCACTCATTAGAGGTTATTCTTGGCACAAAAACCACATAAAAAGGACAAGTATAGGTTATTACAGAGGCAATAACTTCCAAGACTCAACAAAAAAACTTACTGAAATAAAAAATTGGGTTATCTCCCAAGAGTTCTTTCTTTATAGCCATTAAGATAGGCATGATAATTTTGATGATGCTCATATAAGAAATATGAATTGAAGTAAAAGAGAGCATCAAGGAGAAAATATGAAACATATTTAAGTCTAACCCACTTCCTATATATAGGAATCTTGTAAGAAAATAAATCAAAGAAGCACATAGTAATAAGAATGGGTAGATAAAATAAGAGCAACTCCGAAACTTTCAAATATAAAGAGATGTGTTTTAGTAACATGAGAATTCCAACAACCATTTTTTCCTCTCTCATAATGATTTTCAGTAGCATCATGAACAAACTCAACAATATAAATATCACACTCATCCTCCTTTGGTAAGCATGGAGGGCGATCAAATAAGGTATTAGTTAAAGAGTTACTCTTATTGGGAGGTAGACATGGGTAGCTGCTCCATTCTTCCTCCTCTTGATCATCACTCTCCTCCTCTTTTTCATCTAATGAGCTTCCAGTTTCAGCAATTTCTTCTTCCATAGGCTCCTGCAAGGCATTAGTCTCTTCCGTTGGTGGAGAGCATCTATTAATATATTTAAGAATATAGCCATTTTCTTCCTTGTAATTATCAAAGCAAAATTTAAGTATATCATAAACCTCATATTTATAAGGTGCATCATCAGTATTTTCAAGCAAATAAGCAAGTTCGAATGCATCCGTCCAAGCAATAAATTCTTAAATTTGTTCTATATCATAAAAGTCATAATTTCCCTTATCATAAGAAGATATGGTAACATTATCATTATACTCATATTGAAAAGGGAGGTGTTTATACCTCCTATAGCAACAAGATTTATCAAAGCAATAAGTAACATTATAAGTAGAGCACACGTTTCTAGTAATGGTATACAATTTATTAATTTGTTCTCATAAGCGTTTTCCTTTTTGTGACAAGCGGTGTTCCTCATAATATTTTTGTTCTTCCGTGAACCCATCTTGCCAATAAGATCTAGTTTTAAAGAAACCAACCATTGATAGAAATCATGATAAAGCAAGACAATAACAGACCAACAAAAATAACAACTATAGTAGGAACTATTTTTTTATATTTTTGATAAAAATAAACAAACCAAACAAAGCAAAAGAAACTAAGCAAAACAAAAACAAAGTAAAAAGATTGGTTGTTAGAGACTCCCCTTGCGAGAATATTCTTTCTCACTAAAAAGTGATTGACGAGGAGGAAGAGATTGATGTTGTCCTTATCTCCCCGGCAACGACGCTAGAAAAGTGCTTGATGGCTCAGATATGTAGATATCGTTGGGAACCCCAAGAGGAATGTATGATGAGCACAGCAGCAA
Source organism: Avena longiglumis (assembly GCA_030063025.1). NCBI lineage: Eukaryota > Viridiplantae > Streptophyta > Magnoliopsida > Poales > Poaceae > Avena > Avena longiglumis. Next base: position 97,535,708 of record CP125979.1, read on the forward strand.
GTTTCCCTTAGTTATGAAACCAAGGTTATCGAACCAGTAGGAGTAAGGAAACAACTCTAAGGTGTTGCTAACAACTTGGAACCTGCACAACACAACCCACAATACTTTGCCCCAACTTACAGTGAGGTTGTCAATCTCACCGGTTTGCTGAAAACAAAGGATTAAATATATAGTGTGGAATATAATAATTGCGTGCAGTAAGTAAACGGTAACGGTAAACAGTGGATGGTATATCAATCATAAAGAATGGATCGGGGTCCATAGTTCACTAGCATAAGATAGATAGCATGTTGGATGAACAAATTACGGTGGGGCATTGATAGATTGAGAAATCATAACAATGCATATACTAGACATCTTGACTCTTACGAGATTTGATTGGACATTATAACATAATACATAGACCGTAATCCAACTGCATTTATGACTAATAATCCACCTTCAGGTTTTCATCCGAACCCCTTCTAGTATTAAGTTGCAAGCAACAGATAATTGCATTAAGCAAAATGTGTAAAGTAAATAATACAATTGCCCCATGGACAAAGGATTGTTGTTTTCTCCCTAGTAGCAACAACACATCTACAACCTTAGAAGTTTCTGTCACTCTCCCAGATTACTAGAGTCATGAACCCACTATCGAGCATAAATACTCCATCTTGGAGTTACAAGCATCTACTTGGCCAAAGTATCTAATAGCAACAGAGAGCATGCAAGATCACAAATAACATAGACATGATAGAATCAATAATTAATCTGACATAGTATCTCAATATCCATCGGATCCCCAAAAACACAACATGTATGATTACAAATAGATGATCTTGATCATGAACGGGGCTCACAAGATCTAAACATGATAGCACAAAGGAGGAGAAACAACCATCTAGCTACTGTATGGGTCCATAATTCAAGGGTGAACTACTCACGCATCACTCCGGAGGCTGGCATGGTAATGAAGAAGGTCTCCGGGATGATCTCTCCCCTCTGGCAGGGTGCATGGAAGAGCTTCAGAGCCCCCGTTCTAGGGATAATGGTGGCGGCGGATACAAACTGTTTCGTGGATTTCTGATCGGGTGCTTAGGATTTCTGCATCGGGGTGCTATTATAGGCGAAGGGGCAAGGTCGATTGAGGGCCAGGGGTCCCACACCATGGGCTGGCGCACCCTAGGGTGGGACCGCGCCACCCTATGGTGTGGCCGCCCTGTGGCGCCTCTTCGTCCCCCCCTTCGGTCTCCGTGTTAGCTCCGGTAAAATATTGACTTTGGATTTTATTCCGTCTAATTCCGAGAATATTTCCTTACTAGCTTTTCTGAAACAAAAAACAGCAGAAAACAGGCAACTGGCACCGCGACATCTTGTTAATAGGTTAGTTCCAGAAAATGTATAAAAATGCCTCAAAGTATAGACAAAATATAAGAAACTTGATACAAAACAAGCATGGAGCATTAAAAATTATAGATACATTTACGACGTATCAGGGAGCTCCAAGGCCCGAGCTCCTGCACCGCCTTCGAGCAAGGAGAAGGTGTGCCAGTGCCGCTCCGAGCAGGCGCGCGTGGCACCCTCGTGCGATCCCACGTTATCACACTGGCGTGGGCCGGGTTCGGTTCACGCCTGCCACACGCTTTTCGGAGCTGAGTAGCTCCCGGGCTGCCGCGAACGCGGGCCCGCGCCGCCTCCCGCTCACGCGCCCGCTCTCGCTCGGTGGGGCCACATCTTTGACAAGGAGAACGACGAGAAGTAGGCGGACTCTGGCTTGGAGAGGACGATGCGGTCCGCGAGGCAAAGTTCAATTCGCAAACTTCGCCTCGCGACCCTCGTCTCCGATGTGTGGGAGCGTGCGAAGCGCCGCCGTGACGAGCGCGACATTGAGCTGCGCGAGCTCCGCCGCGTCTGCCGCCACTCCGCCCGCGAGCACTAGGCCTGGCCCGGGTTCTTCGCCGTTGACTACTCCGACAACAGCTCCGACCCCGACAAGGAGTAGGCGACCAGTGACAACGCCATATAGACGTTCCGGTGAGTAGGTACCGCCGGCAGCTGCTAGGGTAGGTTGGATGTAGTGCGCGGCATCCAATTTTTTATTATTGGATCAAAACCTCCCCGTATGTATGATCTTCAATGATCAAAACCTCCCCGTATATATGATCTGGCGCCAAAGTTGTGATTTTTAAATATGCAGCTTAGTGTGTATCTATTCCATCGTGTAAAATTTTATACGGTATGTGCGTTTACAGTATCTGCTAGAGATGCTGTTGTTGACAGATATGTAGTAAAAAATCACAAATTTGTTCCGATTAAGCGTATCACATGCATGTAGCTCGTAAGGTTGAGGCGTACTAGAGTTGGACAGGAGAAATCAAATGCATTTGCGTGCCACTGGCATGTTCATGTTGATTTTGTCACGTCACGAGAGTCCCCAGGAAAACGAAAGAAAAAACCCTCGAGAAACCGAGCTCTCGCCGCGATGGGCTCATCCCCATATTTGGCCGTCTCCCTCCCCCTCCACCCTTCCCTTCGTCGCCACCGTCGGCAAGGGTCGTCGGGCGAAGCCCGGGCGACGCTGGCGGCGGCTTGTCCTTCTCCGCGTCATGGTGAGAGGGTCGAGGATCTGCCTCCCCTAGCGGCGGTACATCTCGGGAGGCACTGGTCCGGCGTGGCCGGGTGACTGCTGGTGGCGGCGTCGGCATGGCAGGGTGCCATGTCTACAAAGCTCCTCCGGAGGCAGTCCCGGCCCAGATCTGGCCACTTCGAGCCCCAGATGGGTATAGGCGGGCCTAGATGGGCTTGGGCGGACCGGTTACAGTGGCGGTTGTGCTCGCTGGAGGTGGAGGCGACGACGGTGCTAGAATGGGGACGACAGCGTCGTGCCTCGCTTGTTGCTGCAGGGCGGCCAGGGCTTTATGAGCTATCTGGGCCTGGTTGGGCCCCGCCAAGGCCTGGTGTGCCCTCGATGCTCTGTCTGGTCGACGACCGCCTCTCGGAGGTGGAAATGGGCTACTCCCACGCGGCTGCGAGGCTGCTATCCCTCGGTCCAGCGATGTCATGTGTATCTGTCCTACAGGTCGTGCGCCAGTGTTCACGAAGCGACGGTGTTGGTGACTTCCAGATCATGGTGGCGATTGTTGGTGGGTGGCGAAGTTTGATGGTGTTGCACCCTTGTGCCAGGGTTTTTTTGTGGGAAGGGGCGGGAGAAATCTCTTCGGGTCGTCCGACCGTGGCGCAGTGCCACCTACGAGTGGCACCATTCCTTCCTAGAGGGCGTCAAGCCTCTGTCCACTTTACTCTGAGGGTCAGGGGAACCCTAGGATCAGCTGGTGCAGGCAGCAGCTCCGTGTCGATGGTGCTCCCCTTCTTAAAGGTGATGCTTGATACTCGGCTTTACGGGATGCTTGGGAGCGTGGTGGGCATAAGTTGGAGGGTGCAGCGGTTGCAAGTCATCACTTTCTGTCGATTCACCGTTGTCTTTTTTTTTTTTGACATGTTTATGTTGTTGCTCCAGCTTTTCTTTGTTCGAACTCTTGTATTGGTGTGTTTACTATATTAATATAGTTCCCCTGCAATCCTCCCATGGGCGTGTACCCTTATGATCCAATCCACCCACACTTGTCGAGGAAGAAGGCAAAAGGAATGGGAGTGAAATTATACACAAGTATGGCAGGGAAAAAGAGACGATCGGTAGTGTTCCGATACATGTTTTGTATGCTCCCACTCACATGGAATTAAATAGGCCCACGTGGCCAAGCATCTAGGTAGGGCATATGCAACGGAAAATTCATTTTGATCCTCATTATTCTGAAAAGATATATTTTAAAACATCAAATGATTCTGAAATGGAATCTGACTACAGACGGCCAGTACACTGCCAGATCGGCATATCAAGCACAGTTCCATGAACGCATCCTGCAACCACAACTCGAACAAGTTTGGAAAATAATTGCAGAAGGAAAAGTTAAATTCTTTTTCTGGCTTCTGTTGAGAAACAGAAACTGGACAGCGGAGAGACTACGCGCACGCGGTCTACCTCATGATGACCGTTGCTGTCTATGCGATCAACAATTTGAGACCGCTGCCCACCTTGCCCTGAATTGCCCTTTCGCCATGGAGGTCTGGGAACTGTTTCAGCACTCACACCCAAGAGCAGTTAGTGTTGCTCAATCTTCTACCACTGTAAACGGTTGGTGGACGAAAATACGCAGAGGCAAGTGGACTGATCAGAAGAAGGTTGATATCACGGTCTCCATCTACATCATCTGGCACTTGTGGAAGGAAAGAGGACGACGCATTTTTGAGGACAAAAATCTTCCCGCCCCTGCAGTGGCACAGTTGATCAGGGCAGACGTCGAGCTGCTTAAGCTAGCCCGAAGACAGAGTGCGACCTAGCTGGGTCTGGCATTGTTTTTTTGGTTTTTTTTTCCACAAGTTTGCTATTGTGGGTTATACCCCTCTATTCTTTTCGCTTTTCACACTCCTGTAACTTTATGGGGTGCTTTTCCCCTTCTATAATGCAAAAGCAGAACGCCTGCTGTTCCCCGTCAAAAAAAAATGATTCTGAAAAAAAAACCTCGGATGTAGATCTATATATATGCGATGCACGCATATAAAGTTTCATGAAAAGAATATTTTTGCAACCTACATAAGAAAGACAGTTTCAGTGCTGCAAAATGACTTTTCACGAGACGATCTTCTATTTTTTTGCTCACGAGACATTCTTCTATTTTTTCTGCCTAGGATACCATATACGTTTTTCGTTCATAAAATGTTTGAGGACATGTAAAACATTCTCAAGAGAAAGGATATGCTTTTGAATTTCGTAAAGAATTTTAAAATTTGTTTTCCGTTTGGGTTAACCGAGTCAAGCGCCTGTCCAAAACCTTCAAGGTTAGTTCAGCCCATGCAGATTGGTCTTTGGTGTGTCTTTTAGAGGAACGATGAGAGGATGCAAAAGGTAGTAGATGCAGAGGGCATCTTTAAATGCAGTTTACTTTCATATTAGTATGTGAATATAAATAAATTCAAGTAACTTATTTTCCGACCAAGGGAGTATCTATGTAACTTGTAGTTTTTCTTACGTAAAAAAAATCACGTGGTTCTTCACCAAGTGGTCCATGTCGACTCACTATGTGGTGTAAGTGTAACCATACACATTATCAACCCATCCAACTTTCTGTTGTGCAGTAATGTTTGATCGGCTCTCAACCGACTAACAACTGCTCCCACCACATCGATCGGCCCTCCCTATCGGAATCCCATTTTGTCCATAGACCCCACGGGCGACGGTGACGGCGATGTGCCGTCGCTGACTCGCTGTCACACCATTAGAGCAGGCAGTCAGCAGCAGCTCGTTCTTCCTTTTCCTAGAATGTTAACGCACTCGCCCGCCCTTTCTAGAGAGCGCGTGTGAAACGCATATATACACAATTTTGTCAGTGTTGTTGCTCGAATCGCCTGCTTTATGCTATCTGGATGGATAAATCTTGCTTTAGCATTAATTCTTCTGGCAAGTGTTTGTTGCCTTTCACTGTCGTTCACGGCCCTGTTCAGAGCTCTACCTTTACTTATGCCCACCCAATCAGAGAATAATAACAGTCGCGATACATTGCTGAGCATAATTATATATAATCCTGGATTACAAAAGCAATCTGAATCGAATGCACTGGCGAAACGGTTGAACGACGAGCACACTTGCAACACTGACAAGGCATGCACATATATACAAAGGGGAGAAGAAATTAAAAGGGAGACGCGCGCACGGGTAAAGAGAAAGATAAGATGATCAAGCACTCGTGTTACTAATTGGAGACGAGACACACATATAATTAGGCACCAGACACCGTTGGATAACAAGTTAACAACATATAAGCGAATATATCTAGATCGTGGCGTGGCAAGAACTTGCGTGGTAATTAATCCTTGGCGCCATTTTGTTGTCCTGTACAGTTCACTCTCACTCATCTGGCGCCCACGATGCAGTCCGGGGTCGATCCCTCGGTTGGGTTTATCCGACGAAGATGATGGAGGGGTCGCAGCAGCACTCGTCGATCAGGCAGCAGCAGCACAGCGCAGCCAAACTGTACATCACAAAGCGAAATCACAGATTGGGTGAGTACGTTGGCTTATGATCAAAAAAGTAGCGGGGGAGAAGAAATTCTAGCACGCACCAGCCTTCGAGGAAGCTGGGCTGCGCCCGGGGAGGCGGCGCGGCGTACTGCGGCGGCGCCATCACCGGAGGCCCCTGGTACGGGCCACCCTGGTACGGCCCTCCCTGGTAGTACCCTGCACAACCAGAACACACAGAGACCATCAAGAAAGGGAATCCCCATCACCATATCAGCACATATACACGATGCAGTTCGATCCTCCTTCAGAACTCGAGGCAAGCTACAATCGCCATACCTTGCGCGGGGTAGGGGTAGGCGTACTTGGGATCGCTCATCTTGATCGCTCTGCAGCGGCGGTGACGATGACGCGCAGGGGAAAGAGAGGAAGAAAGCAGCGGGCAGTTGATGGTGATGATGGGGTAATGGAGCAGGTAACTGGCTGGCTAATGGCGTTTCTGGGCGGCGGGCGCGTGTACTTATAGCCGGCCGGCGCGAGGAGAGACGTGGCGTGTGAAGAGAAAGGTGGTGGTGGTGGTGGTGGTGGTGGTAGGACATGCGTGTCGGCTGGCCGGGCATGCGAATTGGGACTTTGATTGGCCGGTTGGGTCCTGGGTGGATGGACCCTGACGGAGGCGAAGCATCTCGAAAGCGCGCAAAAGGGCCCGCCGAATCGAACCTCACCGCCTCACCGGGAAGACGCTGGTGTGTGCTGGATCGATAGAAGAGAATGCTTTGCAACGAGGTTTTGGTGTTGGCATCCGATTCGGTCGGTGGCTTCCTCCATGCTCCCATCCTGCCGTGCTGTGTTCACATTGCGCTTTCGTTGTTTCACGATTTGCTCCCATCCTCTCACGTCTAGCCGATCCCTAAAATTTAGAGGTGTATATATGGCCTCTCTTATCTTTTAACTACTCAAATTTGCTCCTTCAAAAATTAGCTATTTCTAGCCGACTTCTTAAAGTTAACTCCTTGAAAAATATTCGAATACAGATTCATGCAAATTTGATTCAAACTAGTCAATCAAACTCGATTCGAACTACTGGCATAAGCTATATTTACATAACTTTAAATGAAATCTAAACTAAAATTCGTCGTCGATAGGGAAATACTTGTTTAGCATATTCTCCAGTGACTAGTCCGAGTGACTCGGCGCCGTCGGAGCTTAGATCGATGATCGACGCGCCAGATGGCCTGGCTTTATTGGTCTTCCCAAGCTTGTAGAGTTCATACATACGACGCTCCTCTTCGACACACTCTGGATACCGACGGTGAAGGTATGCCATGTAATCCGTGTTGCAGCGCTTCGCATCAAGGCGCTCGCGGACCTCTCTGTCCTCTCGCGGCTCGCGTGCGGAGGTCACTCAGTGGTCAACAGGGGGCCAAATCCGGCATGGGCTGCAAGGGGAAGTTTAGCTAAGCCGACGCGCCATAGAGGCGCACCAACTAAGATTTTCAATTGGTCTTCAGTTTTCTTGATATCGAATCCACATACATCACATGTTTCATCTCCTTCCTCACCAGCTCCACACTCTCTTCCACTAGATTCAACCATAGATAGCTTTCCTTTTCATTATAGTCCTCGCGCTAGAGTTTATTCGATACCCATACCTATATTCCTTTCTCTTTTGCTCCTCCAATCAACTATTGATGAAGTACGCTCTTCGTGATCGTTCTTCTAAAAAATATAAAAGGATTTATGTGCAAGAAAACTTATGAACCTAGGGCACGTTTGGTTGCCTAGACCAAATTTGGAGCTCCTTGTGGGCAGCCCCTGGGGGCATGGCCACGCATAAACATGTGAAAACCATATTCTTGAGTTTGTTTGGTTCCCTGTAAACATAAGTGGTTGGCCATCATTAGAGAGGGTGTGCGGGTGTTTGCTTGCGTGCATTGCTTACCAGCGTGCAAGGCTTGGTCTGCTTGGTTGTCCACCGATAGACATTGTGGTAAACCCTTCTCTAGTGTTGTGAGGTTACCCGACACAAAAGAGTATATGAACATACATGAACATAAAGAAGAACCTAATGAGAGGAATGTTACAAACAACACAACCAGAACATTACGAATAGCACAATCAAAACATGAACACCACTAGACACATAGATAGAGTTAACAGGAGTACGCCATGTAGTATTAAATACACATAGTTTAACAACAACACATAGTACCATCATAACATGAGGTTCTTGAAATTCTACATCTTAAGCACCAACCAGTCACTCCTCATCCACTTCGATGACCTTCGCCATGTCATCATGGTGCTTAGGGCACTGCTTGACCACCTCACATCAAGAGTGGTCGCAGACTACCAGCGTGATGGTGAAATATCCCTCCCGCCAAATACTAAGGCGTCTACAGACCCCTCCCCCCCTCGGTTCGGCAGCGGAACCTAGGCATATACGCGTGTGGGTGTGAATTATCGATCCGTCGAATAGAATCAGACCGGGCCAGTTGTACGGAGTTTATTCGGGTCATTTTTTTTAATATAGGTCTCACACCCCCAACTTCAAACGTCACAAGTACAGGTTTATCACACATCAAATCCTGAGACTTTACCACCATCCTCATAGGGAGCAACATCTAAAATACCTTTAAAGTTACAGGACCAAGAACCAAAGCAGCTAGCACCAAAAGAAAAGATATAACAACTCCACATCACACCTCAAGTCGTTTAACACTTAGCGGACAGCCTTTACTTCCATGAAAGATTTCATTTGCCACTCTCAGTAGTCTACTTGCTCCTTCTTGTTGATCATTTTGAAACTCTGTCCTCTGTAAACAAGCCTAGGCGATGATATCATGTGAGATGCGCGAAATAGCTACAACTGAGTCCATATGAATTAAATTTCTAAAACAAGCCCCATTTCTAATTTTCCAAATATTACAAAGCACAACAGTCGTCCCCATATGCATTAAAGCTTGGTTCTATTTTTTCTAAAAGAAAGTACTCCCTTCATTTTTTATTACTTCGAGTTCTAGGATTTTTTAGAGTCAAACTTTGTCAAGTTTGACCAATAATATAGAAAAAAATATCAACATTCATTATTCTAAATGCATATATTATAAAAAATATTACTTACAAAGATTCTAACATTATAGGTTTTACATGGTAGATACTTTTATTTTTTGCTAAATATTTGATCAAACTTCAAAAAGGTTGACTTTGACTAAACCCAGAATGCAATCTAATTGTGAACGGAGGGAGTATCCATCTACACACATCGTCTATATTACCTAGAATATTCTATAAATTAAAAGCACAAATAATCACATACTCAAAGAAAAGATGGTCTATAGTCTTTTGCAATGAAAAAGTCTACACTGATCATTTCCTAGCCATCCTTTCTTACCCAAGTTCTCTTTAGTAAGCATACTTCTTCTATAACATAGCCATCTAAAAACTTTGACTCTAAGCGGGACCCTAGCAAACCAAAATTTCTTATAAGGAACATTAATCTGATGAGTATTTAAGGAAGTATACATAGATTTAACAGAAAAACACCATTGTTTCCAATAACTATCTTTTTCATCATTAAGAGAACCAGAGCCACACATATTTTTTAGATCCACCCACATAGTTGGAGTTTCTCCATACATGTTTTTTGTGAAATCTAATACACCCAACCTTCAGCACAAACTTTGACCACAGTAAAATTAACACTAAAGTAAGAAGATACGGTCTAAGGAAAACTTCTCTAATAGGCTTATCTCTTAATCAGACATCTTCCAAAAAAGGTTCTTTTCACCATTACCCACAACTTTTTTACAGAACGAAGCCTTGCCAAAAATGAGCTTAGCTAGATTTTCTAGAACATTGAGAGAGGGAACACTTTCTTAAGTAGTTTTTCCTAACCATCCTACTAAACTCCTTCTGGATTTTCTAGTTTCCACACCTTTTACTCAATAAGCATTTGTTCATAATTTCTAAATCTACTACCACTAATTACCCATATCTTGTGGTTGACCAATATCTTCCTAGTTCATAAGATGATACTTTTTCACACCTTATTTTTCTTGCCAAAAAGTCTTTTCATGAAGAACTCCATCCTATTATTTGGACCATTTGGTAATTCATAAAAGGAAAGCCAATATAAAGGAACATTACCAAGACAATCTCTTAACAAATCTAATCTTCCACCATAAGACAGAAAGTTTCCTTACCAAGTATGAAGTTTATTTTACATCTTATCCCCAGCAAGTCTCCAATCACTATTTCTCAGTTTTTTGTGATGAACAGGAACCCCTAAATACCTAAAAGGCGAGTGTCCTTCTATACAAGAAAAATAGTAGTATAAGCTTCATTTCTCTCCAAATCCCTTCCTAAACAAATTAATTCACTCATATGAAAGTTAACTTTTAAACCATAAAAATGTTCAAATAGGCACATAATAAGTTGTAGGTTCCTTGCACTTTCTAAACAAGCGTCAAAAAATATGGCATCATCTGCATATTGGAGCATAGATACACTACACTATCAGGAACTAAATGACTGATCACACCTTTAATTAAACCTTGCTATTGAGCTTTATGAATAAGAATGGATAACACATCAACAACAGTATTAAGAATAGGAGAAATAGGGTCACCCTGTCTCGGTCCTCTTTAAGTACTAAAATAAAGTCTTGTTTGGTCATTGACCATCACAGCTAGCTTACTGTGGCATCCCGCAAAACCACTACTAGAAAATCGCGTTGATTTGTGCATTGCATCGTCATCATCATATGTTGTTTGTCTAAAAACTATGTTCGCAAAACCCAAATTGTTTTCTAAAAACGCCCCATCTTTAATCAAATATCAAACCCCGGGTCCCCGGATTATTTTTGTGTGTCTGATATCGGTTTGCAAACGGTGTTTGTAAAACAAATAAAAATATTTATTATTTTAGTGGGGCAGTCGAACGGGCCGGATGACCTGAACGACCACCCCAGAATTTATAATCGGTCCACCCCAACAATTCCTAAAACTACCAACCTATCTACCCACCCCTTGCCTCCACATCACCCTGGCCAATCACCATGTGCCACCTCACCCTCTCATTTTTTCCCCCCACTCCCTAGCTGACACATCAGCCATCCCCACATCCTCTCTCACCCCCAACCTCTCCAGCCACTCCCTCACCCTCTCTCACTCCCCCTGGGTCCCACCCTCGCTTGGCCCACCAGCAGCCCTCTCCACCACACGCGCCATCCCAGCTCCACCCACACACCAACCCCCGGCCCCACCAGGCCCACCCCCCAGCTTTCCCCACGCGCCCACGCCTTCCACCCTGTCTCCTTCCTCCGCCTTACGCCAGACGCTTCCTCCCTACTTTGCTCCTCCCGCCTCGGCCCGCGCCCGCCGTGCCTCCTCGTCGCTGGCCAAGCCCGCCATCCCTCCTCGCCGCCCATCCCACCGCTTCGCGCTCCTCTCTCCACCCTCCGTCCGGCCATCTCTTCCCGGCCGGCAGCCTCTCCTGAGACCTCGGCCGCGCCCGGCTCGCCTCCTCGCCGCTCCTCCTCTTCTTCCCTCGCTCCCAGCCGCGTCGACCAGCGCCGCCGCCTCTGCCGCTCCTTCCGCTCGTCCCCAGCTTCGCCCGCGAGCTACCTCCCAGCAGCGCGCCGCCTACCTCCGCCCAGCTCGGCCTCCCGCTTCCCACATCACCGGGCCGCATCCCTCCCGCGACCTCCTCCACCTCTGCCGTCCCGCTGTGGCGCCGCCTCCAGCCGCCGCTTGCCGGACCCCTACCTCCGCCTCCGCCTTGCTCGCCTCCCTCCTTGGCCGGCGATGCGGAGCCAAGCGAAATCCTTCCCGCCTCGCTCCGCTCCTCGCGTCGGCTGCTCCGCCGGCAGCCCCTCTCACGCGCGCGCCTGCCTCCTGCCCGCTGCGCCTCTCCCCGCCGCCGTTCTGGCACCGTCCTCCCAAGCCGGCCCTTCTGCCCTTCTCTCGGTGTACGTGCGTGTGTCTCTGTGTGCTCGTGTAAGGGAGCCATGGGGACCTGCTTGTGATCTCTGTGGGCCGTCCTGAGGCACCCCAATCTCGCCAACGATCATAGGCGCCGACCCGATGACCGCCAAGTTCTGTCGTCGGCAAGCCCGGCCCCACACCCCCGACGTCGCCGCTTGTGCCTGTCTCGCCGAAGCCGGAAGTTATGCGCCGTCGCCGTGCGTGACCGCGAGACCCCCTCCGCCGCGCGTTCAAGACCACCCCTCAACGAGAACGGCCACGTGTACCAGTGACCGCCGAGGTCGACACCGACCCGAATGGGCCCGATGAACCACCGGCGCCCTGAAATACAAGACTGGTCCATCGGTACGCCAAGCTCGCCGAGTTCAGGAACCTCAAGATCTCCGTCACGGACACGACATGTACTTCCCTGGGACGCCATGACTGGGACCCCGGACCCAAAGGCCACATGGGATGACAAGTACTCCGACATGGACCCGATTGAAGCAAACCCGAAGACGGTAGATGCGACAAGTACTTCTCCGATCCGAAGACCCTAACCCCGGAGTCCGAGAACGACCTCGCCGAACCCTGAACCCCGAGACCGACCCCGAACCCCGTCGAACCCTAACCAAGATCGTCGAGCCCTAATGTGTGACCCTTTTTCCTCGATACCCTATTTTTATAAATGATATCAACTTGTCGCATAATAATTGTCTTGCATGCATACATTCATGTGGTTTGGGGGCCTTACGCCGATTCACCTCATAATTAAATATGGGGCCCATATGCGGGCAAATCTAGTCTCATGTTGGCCTCATTTAAATTTGTGTAGCGAACCGGTAACTCATCTTGCCTTATTAATACAACATCTAAATTGCGGGGGTTCTAAATAACTTGAACCATTTAATTAATTGTCGGGACCCCGGTTCCACTTAATATGACCTAATCGCATCGCATCTTTGCCATGCCATACATCATACATGCATCATGCCGATCTTCTGCCGTTGTATTAAATACTACATCCGGTGTTTCTTCTAGTGTTTTGGTTCTTCGCGGATAAGGCCGTTGAGTTGATGTGAGATTCGCCCCGATCTTCGGTTGAACCCTTCGACAATGTTTTCAGGCGAGCATCTCCCCCTTTCTACCTATCTTGCTTTTATAGTATTTATTCCCTCCTGTTGATCTATTGCTATCTGTGTTGCGATGCTTTAGTTTCCGTACCTGTGATATCCCTTGCAGCCTTATATTGCCTTGGACACATCCTATTACCTGTTGTTTGGTAGATAGTTGGACTTGCGCGTCGTAGTCGCTTGCTCAAGTGTTGTTGCGTGTCGTCCAGTGCCACAGTTGTTGATGTATTGCCGCATGTTGTTGTTGGAGATGATCATAGTTTTACTTATCGTTCACTTTAATTCCTATTTAACAACTAAAATTGAAGTAAGCAGAGGCATCGGTGGGTGATAGATAATATTTGGTTTCCGAACGCCCACTTGTGTCCCGTAGGACCCCGAGTACTTGATACCTGTTCCTTGATTTATCGCGCTATCCACATCCGGGAGGTATATGGGACCCCCGAGCGAGCTTGATTCAGTCTTATTTCTTGGGGCCACAAACTAGTTTGAGGTTTTATTTACGATCCTGTACTTATGCCATGCTACTTATGTATTTACGATTGTGCGAGGAGCACACTGTACTGTTTAGGATCGGGACACGATTCCGCGGTGTCGACAAGCCCAGCCACACTTTCGGGTTCCCAGTCGTTCTCACAGCCGTCTACCCAAACCTTGAGTCCGTCTCGGAGTCAGCTGACTTCGTTGCGGGATCTACTTAAGGGGTGGCCCCCTGAAATATTTCTGAATCCTGTGATTGTTCAGTCGTGAAAGCCTCGTTGGGTTTTGTTTTGGTTTTTTCGAGGTTGATCGAGCGTGTGTTGCTATTGGTGCACCCCGGCCGGGTAAAACTTTCTGAAAGCCGTGTCCGTGGATATGGACGACTTGGAGCACAATATCTCGACCATAGACAAGCATAACTAAAGTTTATTCCTATAAATTTGACGTTATAATGACTAGTAATCAGCTTCACTATAATGGAATGACTAATTAATACTGCCCACAACTGCTTGTTTGGAGTGTCGCTTGCGACCATTGTACCTGACTAGTAAGTATTGCAACTACAACGGAATGGCTGAATCAAAGTACCAACAACTGTTGGGTTTAAGGGTTAACTCATGCTAATTGTATCTGACTAGTAAGTGTTGCCACTATCACGGAATGGTTAACTAAAAGTGCCCACTGCTTATTTTATCAGGATGATTATCTATACTTGACTAGTAATTGCTGCAACGATAACCGAATAAGTAAAACTGCCAACCGTGTGAGTTCCTCGGTTGACTTCCTCGTTTGGTCTCGAGGAAATACGGGATGGGTTTGTTTGATGGTAGTATCAGGTTGGTTCGAATAGGTCTGTCTTACCCCTCTCGATTGCCGCCAGCTTGTATCGAGTCTCTATAGGTTGTTTAGTGCATGCCGCCGCCGCTTGATCCACCATACCTATGTAGGCGAGGACCGCAATTCTAGCCTCATTGTGTCGGCCTCGATCGACGCTCCTTCTTCTTCCTTTGCCCTTTGTCGGCACCCTTTTGTTTAAGCGGTTTTGAGATCGGCGTCGTTAGCGGGGTTACCCTTCCGCTTGGCTCGGGGTTATGGACGCCATTGGTTATTCTTCAGGGCTCTTAGCCCCATTTGCATCTTGTCCGTAGACGGACGCTATATCGTTTTCAAGGTGATTTGGATCTCTGTATATTATATCTGTATTCTTGACTCATGGAGTCGCCATATATATCTGTTCTGTGGGTCCCATCGAGGACTGTTGTGTAATGTTATTACTTCGTTTTCCACCCGCACGAAAGTGCCTGGTGGGCACCTTTGAATCGTTTCTATGCGGGTTTGGCGGATTTCGCAAAAACTTGCATAGGTCCGATTCTGAGGGTGTTACACTTACCATCTGTGGCATCCCGCAAAACCACTACTAGAAAATCGCGTCGTTTTTGTGCATTGCATCGTCATCATCATGCATTGTTTGTCTGAAAACTATTTTCGAAACGCCTGGTTTTATTTTCTAAATAACCCCCGTCTTTATTTCAAATTATAACATCGGTCTGTTCAGAACTTTTATTTGTCTAAAAACTATTTACAAAAGTTTATTGCAAATTAAATAAAATTTAAATTATTTTAGGGGGCAGCCAAACCGGGCCGATCTGACCCAGTCGGCCACCCCCAGTACAAAACCGGTCTAACCCTAAACCCTTTCCTATCCAAACCTAGACTACCCACCAATCCCCTCCCTCCACCTCACCTTCCCTCCACCTCATCACACCCACCGCCACCTCACCAATCCACAGCCCCACCTACACCCCTCTCTCTCTCACCTAGCCCCCACCTACCACCTCTCCCTTACAGCCTGGACCCACCCTCTCAGGCCCACCACTCCCTCACCCCCCGCCTGGACCCCACACCGGTCCCACCCCACAGCCCCACTCCCTCCACCCACCGAGCCAGCCCCACTCCCCCTGGCCCCACCCCCTGCTCACCCCTGGCCCACCCCGACCCGCCTGTCCCCATCTTCCCTCTCCCCCGATGCTCCTCTTCCCTGCTTTCCTCCTCTGCTGCAGCCATGGCCTCGCTCACTTGGCCACCTCGCCGGCTTGACCCCACCCTTCTTTCTCTCCTCGGCCTGGCCCCGCCCCTCTCTCCTCGGCTCCGGACTCCCAACCTCGCCCGCCTCCGGAGCCCGCCACCCTCAGCGTCTCGCTCACGCCCAAGACCGTCCTGGCCCCGCCTCGCCGGCCCGGCGGACGCCGCCAGAGGTCCTCCCAGCCACACACTGCCGCCCGCGCCCTCCCGGCCTTCCTCCTCCCTCTCCTGCCGCGTGACAGGCGTGGAGCTCATTGGCCCGCCAGAGGCCCGCCGCCGCCCAGCCTCCACCTCGATCCCCGCACCTCCTGCCTCTCACCTCGCCTCCGCCTCTAACGCAAGCCGCCAGCCTCCTGAGCGGGCGCCTCGCCTGGGCCCGGCACCGCCTCTGCGCCCGCCGCTCGCCCCTGCGGCCCCTCCTCGTTGTTCGCCCCCGCCGTCACCTCTTACTCGCGGGCTCCCTCTCCACCCCGTGGTGCCCCAGGCTTGCCAGCGCGCGACCTCCTCGGCACGCCCGCTGCTCTGCCGATCGGCCCCTCCTCTTCCCTGCGAGTTTGCCGCCCCCATGCTCTTCTGCCTCGGCGGCCACAGGGACGACGTCGGCCCGCCGGAGTTTCTTCCGACCGCCCTGTCTTCATCCGCCGCCAGCAACCATGGAAGCCACCTCCGTCCTGCATGCCCGGATGGTGTTCGACCGTAAGACCGACAGGGAGATACCCCTTGCTGCGCATCGGCATGTCTCCACCTGCAGGTCTAGGTGCTCCACCTGTGGTGTTTGGCGGACCGAGTCTCGACGCTCCCCGTCCCCATGTGGCCATGACACCAACAAGTGCACAAACACCGAAGCCGTTCAATTTCGCCACTCGATCACTCATTGAAGCGTCCAATCGAGGACCAAGTCCGTAACGCCAAGATCTTCCGAGAAGCCATGTACCATGTGCCGACGTCTAACCAAGCTCGAGACGCAAGTCATTAGGACTCGCAACCCCCGGTACATCAAGATCTACCTCCCGGAGAGGCGAGCCCCGGACCCAAAGAATCCCCGGATGACGAGCTCTTCTACCTGAACCAGAAGGCCCCAGAGGCGACAAGTGCTTCTTCCCGGAACTGATGCCCGAGAACCCGGACGCCAAGATCGCCGATGCGAATGCGCCAAGTTCGTCTACCCCGAACACCGTGCGACAAGATCTACTTCCCCGATCTGAAGACCCTAAAATCCGAGACCGATCCCGTCGAACCCTGAACCCTGAGACCGAACCGAACCATAGCACGCCAAGACCGTCGAGACCCCTCAATGTGTGAACCTTTTCTCGAACCCTATTTTATAAACTGTCAACTATATAAATTGTTGCATTAAATCATTCATTCCGCATACTTATTGTCATGTGGTTTGGGGGCCTTATGCCGATTCACCATATAAATAAATATGGGGCCCATATGCGGGCAAATCTAGTCTTATATTGGCCTCATTTAAATTTGTGTAGCGAAGCGGTGCTATCTTTTGCTATGTTAAGACAACATTTAAATTGCGGGGTAGTTAAACAACTTGAACCATTTAATTAATTGTCGAGACCCCGGTTCCACTTAATATTGCCTAAATGCATCGCATCCTTGCCATGCCATGCATCATACATGCATCATGCCCGATCTTTTGCCGTAGTATTAAATAGTGCATCCGGTGTTTCTTCTAGTGCTTTGCTTCTTCACGGATTAGGCCGACAAGTTGATGCGAGTGTTGACCCGATCTTCGGATGAACCTTTGGCAATGTTTTCAGGCGAGCATCTCCCCCTTTCTGCCTATCTTACTTTTATAGTATTTATTCCCTCTTGTTGATCTATTGCTATCTGTGTTGCGATGCTCTAGTTTTCGTATCCGTGATATCCCTTGCAGCCTTATATTGCCTTGGACACATCCTATTACCTGTTGTTCGGTAGATAGTTGGACTTACGCGTCGTAGTCGCTTGCTCAAGTGTTGTTGCGTGTCGCCAAGTACCACAGTTGTTGGAGTATTTGCCGCATGTTTATTGTTGGAGATGATCATAACTTTAATTACTGTTTAACAACTAAAATTGAAGTAAGTAAGCAAAGGCACAGGTGGGCAATAGATGTTATTTGGTTGTTAACCGTCCACTTGTGTCCCGTAGGACCCCGAGTACTTGATACATGTTCCTTGAATATTCGCGCTATCCACATCCGGGAGGATTATGGGACCCCCCTGAGCTAGAGCTTGATTCATTCTTATTTCTTGGGGCCACAAACTAGTTTGAGGTTTTATTTACTATCATGTACTTATGCCATGCTTTACTGCTTTATTTACGATTGTGCGAGGAACACCTGTACTGTTTAGGATCGTGACCCGTTTACGCGGTATCGACAAGCCCAGTTTTGGGTTCCCGATCGCCATTGGCCCCACAAACCTTGAGTCCGTCTCGAGTCCTAACCGTTCGCTGGTGTACTCAACGGGGTGGCCCCCGGAAATATTTCAGAATCCTGTGATTGCTTTGTCGTGAAAGCCTCGTTGGGTTTTAATTTGGTTTTTCCGAGGTTGATCGAGTGTGTGTTGCTATTTTTGCACCCCTGCAGGGTAAAAGTTTCTGAAAGCCGTGTCCGCGGTTATGGACGACTTGGAGCACAGTATCTCGATCATAGACAACTATAACTAAAGTAGTGCTATAAATTTGACTTTATAATGACTAGTAATCAACTTCACTATAATGGAATGGCTAAATAAAACTGCCAACAATTGCTTGTTTGGGTTGTCGCTTGCGACCATTGTACCTGACTAGTAAGTATTGCAACTATAACGGAATGGCTAAATAAAAGTACCAACAACTGCTGGGTTTGGGATATCTCATGCTTATTGAATTTGACTAGTAAGCGTCGCAACTACAACGGAATGGTTAACTAAAAGTGCCCACTGCTTATTTAATCAGGATAACCATCTATACCTGACTAGTAATTGCTGCAACGATAACTGAATAAATAAAACTGCCAACTGTGTGAGTTCCTCGGTTGACTTCCTCGTTTGGTCTCAAGGGGGAAACACCAGGATGGGTTTGTCTAATGGTAGAATCAGGTTGGTTCCGAATAGGTCTTTCTTATCCCTCTCTGATAGCCGCCAGTTGTATCGAGTCTCTATAGGTTGTTTAGTGCATGTTGCCGCTGCCGCTTCAGTCCACCATACCTATGTAGGCGAGGACCGCCGAATTCTAGTCTCGCTGTAATCGGCCTCGATCTTGACCGCTCTCTCTTTTTCCTTTGCCCTTTGTCGGCACCCCTTTTGTTTAAGCAGGTTTTGAGATCGACGTCGTTAGCAGGGTTACCCTTCCGTCTTGGCCTGGGCAGGGTTATGGACGCCATTGGTTATTCTTCAGGACTCTTAGCCCCATTTGCATCTTGTCCGTAGCTAGACGCTCTATCGTTTTCAAGGTGATTTGGATCTTTGTATATTATATCTGTATTCTTGACTCATTGAGTCGTTGTTGTATATATATATCTGTTCTGTGGGTCCCATCGAGGACTGTTGTTTAATGTTATTACTTCGTTTTCCACCCGCACGAAAGTGCCTGGTGGGCACCTTTGAATCGTTTCTATGCGGGTTTTGGCGGGAATCGCTGAAATTTGCATAGGGTCGATTCTGAGGGTGTTAAAGAGTGGTATCAGAGCTCAGCAATTGCGATACCCCACAAGTCCAGCCTGTAGGATAACCTAGCTAACGGCCGAAGTAGAGTGTCAAAACTATTTTTGCAAAATCGGTTGGATAGTTCTGATTAGGTCTGATTTTACTCCTTACCCCTCTGCTGCTCTCCTCTCACCTCTGCGTGTTTTGAATCCGCTCTCTTCTCTATCTTCGAGTCCAGGATTTCTCGTGGTTGGGTTCCATCGTACCTTCAGGGTTTCGCTTCCTCCTTTGGTAACGGTGTTGCTACATCTGGTCTTCATGCTATCCGAGGAATCCTTCGTCTGGTGGACTTCTCTTTGTTCCTTCTCGTGCCTTCCGGTGTTTCCGACGCGACGACATCATCTACGCTAGATCCGATGCAGAGTCTGCATCACTCCTTTGTCCCTGACACTCGATTGTCGAGATCTTCAGTCTGTTTCCGAGAATGGTTGCACTCTCTTCTACTGATTGTGCAGAGTAATAGTTTGGGTGCGTGATGGATTGGCCCCCATGCCGACTACTCACTCTATTCGCTTGTGTACATTGAAGTGGATGAGGATGCATCGGTTCTCTCTTTCTATCAGAGTTAGAGGTGGCTTTATTTGTTGATACCTCTACCTTCGACCTTTTGTTCCCGGAGTGTGCTCTCGACGATCACGGATAACGACCTCTTGTTAGTGGTGTCGCGAAGATCTACACGATGCGAGGAGATTCAGATCGCCGCCCTTCTTCCCGGTACCATGAGGCGGATCTCGAGGGCGAGATCCATTGTTAGTGGTGTCGAATTGTGGCATCCCGCAAAACCACTACTAGAAAATCGCGTCGATTTTGTGCATTGCATCGTCATCATCATGCATTGTTTGTCTGAAAACTATTTTCGAAACGCCTGGTTTTATTTTCTAAATAACCCCCATCTTTATTTCAAATTATAACATCGGTTTGTTCAGATCTTTTATTTGTCTAAAAACTATTTACAAAAGTTTATTGCAAATTAAATAAAATTTAAATTATTTTAGGGGGCAGCCAAACCGGGCCGATCTGACCCAGTCGGCCATCCCCAGTACAAAACCGGTCTAACCCTAAACCCTTTCCTACCCAAACCTAGACTACCCACCAATCCCCTCCCTCCACCTCACCTTCCCTCCACCTCATCACACCCACCGCCACCTCACCAATCCACAGCCCCACCTACACCCCTCTCTCTCTCACCTAGACCCCACCTACCCCCTCCCTACATGACTGACCCACCCTCAGCCCACCACCACTCCTGGACCCCACTGGTCCCACCCCAGGTCCCACTCCTCCACCCACCGAGCCAGCCCCACTCCCCCTCTCCCTGGCCCCACCCCCTGCTCACCCCTGGCCCACCCCGACCCCGCCTGTCCCCATCCTCCCTCTCCCCCGATGCTCCTCTTCCCCCGTTTTCCCTCCTCTCTGCTCGCAGCCACCGGCGGCCTCGCTCCCGCCGCCGGCAGCCTCCACCTCGTCGCCGTCGGACACCACCCCTTCTTCCTCTCCTCGGCCTGGCCCCGCCCCTCTCTCCTCCTCGCGGCTCCGGCCTCCCCAACCTCGCCCCGCCTCTCCGGAGCCCGCCACCGCCTTGGCGTTCCCTCGCCACGCCCAAGACCGCCTGGTCTCGCTCGCCCGGCCAGACGCGCCGCCAGAGGTCCTCCAGCGTGTCACCGCTGGCCCGCCCCTCCCCGGCCTTCCTCCTCCTCTCCTGCGCGACCGGCGTGGAGCTCGCTGGCCCGCCAGAGCGCCGTCCGCCGCCAGGCCGCCTCCACCTCGCATCCCCGCACTCCCGCCTCACCTCGCCTCCGCCAAGCTGAAGCCGCCAGCCCGCTGAGCCACGTCCTCGCCTCCGCGCTCGCCGGCGCCCGCCGCTCGCCCCTGCGGCCCCTCCTCGTCGTTCGCCCCCGCCGTCACCTCTTCCTCGCGGGCTCCCTCTCCACCCCGTGGTGCCCGAGCTTGCCATAGCGACCTCGGCACGCCCATTCCGCCGATCGGCCCTCCTCTTCCTCGCGAGTTTGCCGCCCCATGCTCTTACGCTCGGCCATGGGGACGACGCTGCCGCCGGAGTTTCTTCCGACCGCCCTGTCTTCATCCGCCGCCAGCAACCATGGAAGCCACCTCCGTCCTGCATGCCCGGATGGTGTTCGACCGTAAGACCGACAGGGAGATACCCCTTGCTGCGCATCGGCATGTCTCCACCTGCAGGTCTAGGTGCTCCACCTGTGGTGTTTGGCGGACCGAGTCTCGACGCTCCACGTCCCCATGTGGCCATGACACCAACAAGTGCACAAACACCGAAGCCGTTCAAGTTCGCCACTCGATCACTCGTTGAAGCGTCCAATCGAGGACCAAGTCCGTAACGCCAAGATCTTCCGAGAAGCCATGTACCATGTGCCGACGTCTAACCAAGCTCGTCCGCGAGACTGTTGTCGTCAAGGACTCGCAACCCCCGGTACATCAAGATCTACCTCCCGGAGCGGCGAGCCCCGGACCCAAAGAATCCCCGGATGACGAGCTCTTCTACCTGAACTAGAAGGCCCCAGAGGCGACAAGTTCTTCTTCCCGGAACTGATGCCCGAGAACCCGGACGCCAAGATCGCCGATGCGAATGCGCCAAGTTCGTCTTCCCCGAACACCGTGCGACAAGATCTACTTCCCCGATCCGAAGACCCTAAATCCCGGAGACCGATCCCGTCGAACCCTGAACCCTGAGACCGAACCAAACCATAGCACGCCAAGACCGTCGAGACCCCTCAATGTGTGAACCTTTTCTCGAACCCTATTTTATAAATTGTCAACTATATAAATTGTTGCATTAAATCATTCATTTCGCATACTTATTGTCATGTGGTTTGGGGGCCTTATGCCGATTCACCATATAAATAAATATGGGGCCCATATGCGGGCAAATCTAGTCTTATATTGGCCTCATTTAAATTTGTGTAGCGAACCGGTGCTATCTTTTGCTATGTTAAGACAACATTTAAATTGCGGGGTAGTTAAACAACTTGAACCATTTAATTAATTATCGGGACCCCGGTTCCACTTAATATTGCCTAAATGCATCGCATCCTTGCCATGCCATGCATCATACATGCATCATGCCCGATCTTTTGCCGTAGTATTAAATAGTGCATCCGGTGTTTCTTCTAGTGCTTTGCTTCTTCACGGATTAGGACGACGAGTTGATGCGAGTGTCGACCCGATCTTCGGATGAACCTTCGGCAATGTTTTCAGGCGAGCATCTCCCCCTTTCTACCTATCTTACTTTTATAGTATTTATTCCCTCCTGTTGATCTATTGCTATCTGTGTTGCGATGCTCTAGTTTTCGTACCCGTGATATCCCTTGCAGCCTTATATTGCCTTGGACACATCCTATTACCTGTTGTTTGGTAGATAGTTGGACTTGCGCGTCGTAGTCGCTTGCTCAAGTGCTGTTGCGTGTCGCCAAGTACCACAGTTGTTGGAGTATTTGCCGCATGTTTATTGTTGGAGATGATCATAACTTTAATTACTGTTTAACAACTAAAATTGAAGTAAGTAAGCAGAGGCACAGGTGGGCAATAGATGTTATTTGGTTGTTAACCGTCCACTTGTGTCCCGTAGGACCCCGAGTACTTGATACATGTTCCTTGAATATTCGCGCTATCCACATCCGGGAGGATTATGGGACCCCCCTGAGCCAGAGCTTGATTCATTCTTATTTCTTGGGGCCACAAACTAGTTTGAGGTTTTATTTACTATCCTGTACTTATGCCATGCTTTACTGCTTTATTTATGATTGTGCGAGGAGCACCTGTACTGTTTAGGATCGTGACCCGTTTACGCGGTATCGACAAGCCCAGTTTTGGGTTCCCAGTCGCTTATAGCCGGCCCCACAAACCTTGAGTCCGTCTCGGAGTCAGATAACTTCGTTGCGGGTGTACTCAACGGGGTGGCCCCCGGAAATATTTCTGAATCCTGTGATTGCTTTGTCGTGAAAGCCTCATTGGGTTTTGATTTGGTTTTTCCGAGGTTGATCGAGTGTGTGTTGCTATTTGTGCACCCTAGGTAAAACTTTCAAAGTCGTGTCCGGTTATGGACGACTTGGAGCACAGTATCTCGATCATAGACAACTATAACTAAAGTAGTGCTATAAATTTGACTTTATAATGACTAGTAATCAGCTTCACTATAATGGAATGGCTAAATAAAACTGCCAACAATTGCTTGTTTGGGTTGTCGCTTGCGACCATTGTACTGACTAGTAGTAAGTATTGCAACTATAACGGAATGGCTAAATAAAAGTACCAACAAGCTGCTGGGTTTGGGATATCTCATGCTTATTGAATTTGACTAGTAAGCCGCAACTACAACGGAATGGTTAACTAAAAGTGTCCATCGCTTATTTAATCGGGATAACCATCTATACCGACTAGTAATTGCCGCAACGATAATCGAATAAATAAAGCGCCAACTGTGAGTTCCTCGGTTGACTTCCTCGTTTGGTCTCGAGGGAAACACCAGGATGGGTTTGTCGATGGTAGAATCGGTTGGTTCGAATAGGTCTTTCTTATCCCTCTCGATAGCCGCTAGTTGTATCGAGTCTCTATAGGTTGTTTAGTGCATGCCGCCACGCCGCTCATCCACCATACCTATGTAGGCGAGGACCAAATTCTAGTCTCGCTGTCTTGGCCTCAAGATCGACCGCTCTCTTTTTCCTTTGCCCTTTGTCGGCATCCCTTTGTTTAAGCAGGTTTTGAGATCGACGTCGTTAGTGGTTACCCTTCCGCTTGGCTCGGGGTTATGGACGCCATTGGTTATTCTTCAGGACTCTTGGCCCCATTTACATCTTGTCCGTAGCTGGACGCTCTATCATTTTCAAGGTGATTTGGATCTTTGTATATTATATATGCATTCTTGACTCATTGAGTCGCTGTTGTATATATATATCTGTTCTGTGGGTCCCATCGAGGACTGTTGTGTAATGTTATTACTTCGTTTTCCACCCGCACGAAAGTGCCTGGTGGGCACCTTTGAATCGTTTCTATGCGGGTTTTGGCGGGAATCGCTGAAACTTGCATAGGGTCGATTCTGAGGGTGTTACACCATCATTCACTATAGACATAACCCAAATGACAATTAAAGGAGGAAACCCCTTAAAGATAAGAATTTGTTCTAGTAAAGACTTACCAATCTTATCATAGGCTTTCTCAAAATCTACTTTAAATACAATAGCTATAATTTTCCTCATTTTTAACTCATGGAAAGTTTCATGTAGAAGAACCACACCATCCATAATAAATCTACTCTTTATGTAGGCAGTTTGAATAGGGGAAACAACTTTATCTGCCACTACAGTAAACCTATCATTGACCACTGATGCATGCATTTTTTAAGCATATTTATCTTATGTTTTTGTATGAGTAGTGGTTGATTTTTAGTATTTTACGGCGCTCGCACGCACCTTTTATGCACGTTTCCACAGGATCCCAAAATATTTAGGTATTGATGAATATGTCACTTTGACCTGTCATATTGGACAAAATATGATATATCTGAAGTAATAGAAGTCATTGTTATGTATATCATGCACCTGGGAGAAAAACCACCGTGAAGGCGAGCTCCACAAGGTTTAAGGAGCATCGACACTAGTAAGCCCCGCCCGTACCATGTGGCGCCCGCTTCGCCTCATCGAATACTTTCACCATGCAAAGACGGATCTAGGATCCAACATTCAGAGACAGAAGAACACGCAGAAACCTCACATCCGGAAGGAATCTGGAGGGAGAACTTGCAGAGGGCATCATCCTTGCTAATGCAAGGATCATCGAAGGCCAGGGCATCATCACCACCATCATCATCCGCTGCATCTTCATCACCGTCACTATTCCCATCTTATTTACCATATCTTGTTGTGATGTCAATTACTTTTATGGATTTGCACTTGTTATCATCCATCTATTCGTATCCATTTTATATATCAATTATGACATTGTTGATTACCTCCATGAGTGAGTAGTTTGCCTTGTTCTTAGGGAGATGAAGAAACCCTAGCAATATTATGATATGAAATAAAGATGATCTATAACTTTGGTTCATGATTATGTGTTGGTTTTCTCTTTAGATATTATGTAAAGTCGACCATGTAATATTTGCCTTCGGGACTGAAGAGGGAATTACCGTTCGATGTATGGTAGTATGTATGGTGCTAAGTGCCATAACGTGTCGGTGTTCTATTCATATGGTCAAGGGGGTAAGGACATATTCACTAAGATCATATCAATATCCATGAGGAAACTTTTAATTGTGAGAGATCGGAGTGGCTTGCTTACGATCATCACAGTGGTTATTAGGGATGAAATAACAGATGGCTTTCTGTGATCATTCATTTATGGAGCTCTCCCCACACATGTCATGAAGAAAGATAGATTTATTGTAATCATGATTAATACCAATGCTAAAGGCCGATCCTACAATCCCTGAGAACACTTCACCTTACTATAGTTTCATTACCTTTTACGACATGTTTGTCTCCTTGATACATTACTCTTTAGTATTTACTTTATACACAAAACAACCTTCTTTAAACATTCTTACTTAAGATCAAGGACAGCTTACAAGTAATCATTGATAGATAGTGACGAGGGGCATAAAGACCTCTACCAAGTATCTATTTGTGGTTTGATGCTCTTACTTTGAAAACTAGCTACATTATGCATGTTCTCTTGCAGTCAGCAAAGCTTTTTCTAGAGCCGTTATCAGAGAGCTAAGAGCTTTTGGTCTTTGTTCTTAGTTGTTAATTTATTATTTGTTTTACTAAAGTTGTTTACTAGTTTCGGATAAATGCCATGACTGTGATCGGGCATATGAACAAGCTCAACGCAACTGAATACCTCAAGAGGTTTAATAGATCCTATGTGAAATAATTCTCGAGTGAAAGCACTGAAGAGTACGAGGTCAACCCTCGTTTAATTGTCATTCTACTTAAAAAAGATTCAACTAGAGCGAGATGTGCAATTACAAACTTGAATAATCGCCCAGGTGAAGGTTTGGTAAGATCCTATAAAAGGTATAGAAGTATGATTAGTCCCCATTCTACTCTATGGAGGACTTAATCAAGATAATAAAAATGAAATATATCTAGCTTCGGGTGGAGATTTTATGGAATTCACTGTAACACGAGATTGGGCACTTCTAGAAAGAATTCTCCATAATAGAGAAACTTGGGGTTTTGATTGAAGGCGAAGGAGGAATAGAAGTAGAATATGATTGTCTCAATGCTTATAAAAATTGGTACAATATAAGAAACTGCTCATAAGTTTAATATTGATGAAGATATTATTCTACAAATCCTTCATTCTTCTAAAGAACACATTAAAGCACCCAAAAATGATTGGCTTCAATATAATTTTCCACTTAAACTAGTTGAAGTGCAAGCAATAGCT
This sequence comes from Avena longiglumis, assembly GCA_030063025.1. NCBI lineage: Eukaryota > Viridiplantae > Streptophyta > Magnoliopsida > Poales > Poaceae > Avena > Avena longiglumis. The sequence continues at coordinate 97,562,525 of CP125979.1, forward strand.
AGAGTGGTAATCGACCCACCAAGGAATAGACCTCCTTATGTGGATCCACTTCCTTTTTCAAGTACGGAGAAGCATACAATAGCTCAACACCTTGCAGAACAATTGGAGGAGGAATAAAGAGTTCTAAATGGATCCTTGTTGCTATAATGCTTGAGAATACTTCGCCTTACTATAGTTTCATTACTTTCTACAACATGTTTGTCTCCTTGTTGCGTTACTCTATAATCTTTACTTTACTCACAAAACAACCTTCTTTAAATATTCTTACTTGAGATCAAGGGTAGCTTACAAGTAATCCTTGATAGATAGTGACGAGCAGTATAAAGACCTAAAGACCTCTACCAAATAGCTCGATGTGGTTTAATACTCTTACTTCGAAAACTAGCTACATTGTGGCTATGCTCTTGCAGTCATCAACCACTTCAGTAAAAAAAATTAAAGACCAAATTTAATAGGGAAACGGGCCTATAAGCCTACAGCTTATTAGCGCCCTAACACTTTGGAATCAAAGTAATAAGAACTCGAAAGTTAAACCTAGAAATTCCCAATCTCCCATCATAGAATTATCTAAATAAAAGCGAAAGATCTGGATTAACAAGCGTCCAGATTTTTTGATAAAATTCAGCTGGCAACCCATCAGGACCAGAACCTTTATTATGTTTCATTTGAAAAACAGCGAACTTGATTTCTTCTAAAGTAAAAGGGGTAGTTAGAGAAACACAATCGTCATCATCTAAAACACAAGGTATAGGGAAATCCAACCTTACTATATTAATTTTATCACCACTACCAAATAGGATTTTGTTGAAAGAAATAGCATATAAAAGCAAATTCTAGTCCCCTTGAATTAACCTCTCTTCCTGTCTAAGAGATATAATTCTATTTCTTATTTTTCTGCCACTGGATTTAGCCATAAAATAAGTAGTTAAAGGATCTCCTTTCAGGAGTTCCTTTTCTTTAGATCTCTGAAACCACTTCACTTCCTTTTCCTTTAAAATACTATTAAGTTGATTCTCTAAAAAAAATCATTGTAATCATTAACAGACAAACCAAACATCTCACCATTCTTATCTATAGTATCTATTTTCTCTAAAAGAGATTTATTCTTCCTTTTATAGCCCCTTCCCAGTTATAATTCCAACCTTTCAAATTACTTCTCAACTTTTCTAATCTGTGTTGCCAAATATCAACCAAATTTCTATCTCTATACTGTGACAACCGGACTTTCTTAACCACCTCTGTTAGGTCAGGTCTAAGAAGCCATCAAAGTTCAAATCTAAATAGCCTAGTTATTTTTGGCTTATTAAGCCCAAAATCAACCACCAAAGGAACATGATCTGATTTGTACCTAGGAAGAGTCCTGACAGAAGACAAAGGATAATTCTGCTCCCATTCTGTACTGACCAGAAATGTATCTAATTTTTCAAAGATAGGATCCTTCTGGTCATTTCACCAAGTAAAACATCTACCAGAAATCTCTAACTCTCTTAGCTCCCAATGTTCTATAATAGAATTGAATAAAAAGGACCATTTAGATACTTTATTTCTTTTATCAATTCCACTAGCTTTCCTTATAATATCAAAGTCACCTCCTACTAAGAAAGGTAAAGTACTACAATTAAAAACCTGCACCAGTTCAATCGTGAAGGCTTCTTTATCCCTACTGTGAGGAGGACCATAAACAAAAACTAAATTCCAGCAGAAATTTATCTCTAAGTAGCATTCTAATAAAATATAACCCCTCACTAAACTCTAAGATTTCAAACTTGTCATCATCTACCCCCAAAGCCATACCCCCAGTCAACCCTCTTGAACCAACAACATGCCAAGTAAAAGTTCTCCTGCGAGACATAAGATTAAGCCAATGCAAAGGAACACTGCTCTTTTATGTTCACATAGGCCAATAAAAGAAACATCATAATCATTAGCAGAATCTCTAACATTTCTTCCAATATCAAAGTCCCCCACACCTCTTAAGATCCAGATAAAGCCAGCCATAAAAATCAATCAACATTATTACTACCTAAATTACAAAAAACAGGAAACTGAACTCTACGTCTACCTCTACCTCTATCTTTACCAGTAGAAACAGCCATTCTATGTCTATTCAATCTTCCAAGAGAAGCCGGACCTCTAATGCAAGAATCAAACTTAGCATCAAAATCACTATCACTACTATCAGGACTATTTTCACTGTCAGCATCCTCTGCCGGAGCATGAATAGCCTTAGGGTCAAAAATATCCAAATCGGGTCATTTTTTCGATGGGGAACCAAAAAACGGCTGTTATTTCTCAGTTTCCGCGAGTTTACAGTGTCTGCTAGAGATGCTCTTGCTTCCACAGTTGAACATCAATCGTTTTTTCCGTCAGTTTCCTCTCGGTTAAGTTTCTGCCCTCGAGTTTGCAACTGCGTCGCTCCTATGTTTGGAAGGTCAACGGTTTCCTCAGTATTGCAAAACTGATGCCGTGCACTTGGTTCAGTGGAATATGTTTGTCCGATCCAAGATATAACACGCTTTGAAACAAACAGGAAAGTGACACAACCTCCATTCTCGCAGTTCATATCGCTAGATTAAAGCTTTCTGTGTCCTACTAGTTCCGTGTCAAACGCGTTGAGCTAATACAAAATGCAGACTTGTCCCTAAACACACCGGGTAAATCAGCTACTACCTCGCTCCATGACCATGACACACCGACGGCTACAGCAGCATCGCACGTTACTGCCGCGCGCACCCCATCGACGAACCAGCACCAGCCACCACTGCCTGGCTTCTGAAGCCCCCGTGGTAACTGAAGTAACCTTCAGACTGAATAAACAGAGAAAACTATCTGCTCTCCCGTCTCTCGCCTGTCTTCTTCCTCCCGTGGTAACACGATCCGCCTCAGGCAACTGCATGGCCTCCACAAAAGCTTCCATGGTCCATGGCGCATAGCACTACTCCGCAGCCTCTGCTAAGTGCTAACTCAACAGAGCAGCCAAGGTACACACATTCCATGTTTCATTTCAAGCCCTTCTCCATCTGACGATGATCCAGAAACTAGCCACACACTCTGAGCAACAATGCACTCGAGAAAACAGATAGACGTGGAGTCAGTGTTCAGAACAAAATGCAGCTCTTACCAGAACATTAGAGTTGGAAAGCAGCCACAAGAAAATGTGAATGCTAAGGGTTGTGAAAGCGGGAAATCCCTGGAAAAGTTAACATGAGCAGAAAACAAGTCACTATTTGCGATCTGATAAGGACCCAATGGGATGTCCATCAGCTCCTAGACAAAACAGCTTACCAGCCTTTAGTTTGGCAAGAACAACAGAGTCAAGACTCCTGCTCCGTGATGACAAGCTGCTGCCAAACACAAGGTGGAAGAGCTTTCTTTTTAAAACCTAAGGCAGAAAAACATGGCTCATACTACTACTTCATCAGCTCACTATTCATACTGCTGACAAATGCAAGGATGATACCAAACCTTCTTCAGCTAGGAGACTTTGTGCTAGCTCAATTCTGATCCGAGCGGTCCAAGTCAAGAACCCTTGTGGCTGGAAAATTCAGGAGGAAACATCCCTGGATCATCCTCAGCTCGGCCAGCACCTCCCGAGCGTCGGGCCGGTCATCCTTGTCCAGAGCGACGCACCTGAACGCCAGCTCTGCGACTGCCTCGATGGTTGGCATCGCGCCAGGGCACTCGTCAAACACCGGCGACTCGACGACCTTCACAAAGCAGGGTTATCAAAGGGTGGGAATCCCTGGAAAATTAACATGTGCAGATAATACTGAGTATTTTCTTCGGGAAGTCAACTGTCGGATAGGAAAATCACCATCTTCAGAAGAAAAAGCTGTCACTACTTTTTTAATTGTACCTTCCTTCCCAGATCAGGTCTTACAAGGTGACCCCGAGCACGTAGCTCCTGCAGCTTCCTGTTCAACATTGTGGTAATACGATCCACTTCAGGCACGAAAGCTTCCATGGCGCATAGAAGAGAACAACACTCCCTAGCCTGCTCTATGCACATTTCATTTGATTTCAATTCATTGTCCTTCCGACGATGATCCAGAAACTAGCCACATGCTCAAGCTTATAATCAGGAGACAAAAGGCTCCACACACTCTGAGCAACAACAATGCGCTCCACAACACAGGTTGGTGTAGAAACAGGTTCAGAACAAGAAACACGCGGCGCTTACCAGAATACTTCTGTTGGGAAGCAACCACGAGACTATGTGAATAAGAGGAGCCAGCGAGGCACATACAAGCTCCACAAAGCAACAGGGGTATGGAAGGGGGAAATCCTTGGAAAATTAACAAGAGCATAGAAACAAATGTACTATTAAGTATTTCCTGAGGCCGTCAACTGTCAGATAGGACAGTCACCATCACCAGGAAAAAAGGTTACTACTACTTGCGATCTGACAAGGACCCAAAGGGATGTTTTTTACCATCAATTCCTTGGATAAACAACTTACATGCCTTCATTTCGACAAGAACAGAGTTAAGACTCCTGCTCAATGACCACAGCTACCGCCAGACACAAGGCAGAAGAGCTTGCTCATACTACTTCATCAGCTCACAGAACAAATGCAGTATCCTTGTACTCCCTCCCCTTCAAAATATAAGATTTTTTAGCTTTATGAAAGGAAATGTATCTAAACTATTTTTAGTGTGTAGGTTCATAGAGATTCACTCCGAACCTACTCCCTCCGTTTCAAAATATAAGATGTTTTAGATTTATGAAGAAAATGAATCTAGATTTCTTTTAGTGTTTAGATTCACCCCAAAGTTGAATGAACCTATATACTAAAACAAGTTTAGATACATTTGCTTCACAAAGCTAAAACATCTTATATTTTGAAACGGAGGGAGTACACACTAAAAGTAGTCTAGATACATTTCCTTCACAAAGCTAAAACATCTTATATTATGAAACGGAGGGAGTACAATTGAGCTCGGTGTATCTCTAACCTCTCCACGCACCTTGGATTGTGACGCATGTGTTCTTCCTGTAGATGCATGTAATGTGATATTTTGTCATCCGCCATGACGCACTTGTCTTCAACAAATGCAAGGATGATGCCAAACCTTATTCAGCTAGGAGGTCGGCATTGGAATTTGGAACCACAAACATCAATGTCAAGAGACTTTGTGCTAGCTCAATTCTGATCCGAGCGGTCCAAGTCAAGAACCCTTGTGGCTGGACAATTCAGGAGGAAACATCCCTGGATCATCCTCAGCTCGGCCAGCACCTCCCGAGCATCAGGCCAGTCATCCTTGTCCAGAGCGACACACCGGAATGCCAGCTCTGCGACTGCCTCGATGGTTGGCATCGCGCCAGGGCACTCGTCAAGCACCGGCGGCTCGCCGACCTTCACAAAGCATTGGGTCATCAAAGGGGGAAATCCCTGGAAAATTAGCATGTGCAGAGAATACTGAGTATTTTCTTCAGGAAGTCAACTGTCCGATTCGGGCAGTCACCATCTTCAGAAGAAAAGTGTCACTACTTGCGATCTGACAAGGACCCAATGGGATTTTTATACCATCAATTCCTTGACAAAACAGCATACTGGTCTTCATTTTGGCAAGAACAGAGTCAAGACTCCTGTTCCCTGACCACAAGCTACTGCCAAACAAATGGCAGAAGAGCTTGCTCATACTACTTCTATCAGCTCACTGAACCGACAGGTTATCCTTTTACAATTGAGCTCGATAAATCTATAACCTCTCCACGCACCATGAAGCACTTGTCTTCGACAAATGCAAGGATCAATGCCACCAATCCTTTATCCAGGATGTTGGCATTGGAACCACAACTATCAAACAACGCCAGAGATTGTGCAGTGCTTGCACAATTCTCATCTGCTCGATATGAGTCAAGAACCCTTATGGCTGGACAATTCAGGAGGAAGCATCCCTTGGATCCTCCTCAGCTCGGCCAGCACCTCCCGTGCGTCGGGCCGGTCATCCTTGTCCAGGGCGACGCACCGGAATGCCAGCTCTGCGACAGCCTCGACGGTCGGCATCATGGCAGGGCTCTCGTCGAGCACTGGCGGGTCGACGACCTCCCTGAGCTCGCCGATCTGGATCTTGGACACCACCCAGTCTGCGAGCGTCACGTCCCGGCGCTCCCTGCGCACGTCCACCGGGCGCAGCCCCGTGACGAGCTCCAGGACCACGACGCCGAAGCTGTAGACGTCGCTCTTCTCGGTGAGCTGGAAGGAGCGGTGGTAGTCCGGGTCGAGGTACCCTGGCGTGCCCTGCGGCGCGGTGCAGCACACAACGACCTCCCGTCCGGTGGCCGTGGAGCAGGCGTCGGGCTGCGCGAGGAGGCGCGAGAGGCCGAAGTCGCCGAGGCGCGCGCGCATGTCGGCCTCGACGAAGATGTTGGAGGAGGTGACGTCGCGGTGCACGACGTGGGGCTTGACGGCGAAGTGGAGGTACTCGAGCGCGGACGCGATCTGGGCCGCCATGGCGAGGCGGGTCCGCCAGGGGAGCGGCGGCGGCTGTGGCGCGGTGCCCCGGCGGTGGAGGTGGTGGGATAGGGTGCCGTTGGGGACGAAGTCGTAGACGAGGAGGAGCGCGCGCGGGTCGGCGCAGAAGCCGTGGAGGCGGACGAGGTGCGGGTGGCGGAGCGCGGAGAGGATGAGCACCTCGTTGCAGAAGGACTTGGTGATGGCGGTGGCCGCGGAGGGGAAGGACGGGCCCGGGGAGGGCGGGACGTGGAGGCGCTTGACGGCGGCGGGGCGGCCGGAGGGCGGGAGGTACCCGAGGTAGACCGTCCCGAACCCCCCGTCCCCGAGCTTGCGGCCGGCGTCGAACCCGGCGGTGGCGGCGCGGAGCTGCTCGTAGGTGAACGCCGGGCGGTTGTGGTTCAGGCCGTGGCGGCGGAGGAACGCGGCGGCGCGGGAGGACTGGGTCTGCGACGGACCCTCCTCCTGGCCGCCGGGGCGCGGGGCGCGGTAGCGGCGGACGGCGATGGCGACGCAGAGGTAGAGCAGGAGCACGACGAGGAGCGAGGCGGCGGAGACGAGCGCGGTGGTGAGCACGTTGTTGTTGCTCCCAGTCCCGCCACCACCGCCGCCGGTCCTGGTCCGAAGCGGGTGTGGGTGCGGGTGCGGGGGAGGAGGGGCCGCGTGGTCGCCGAGCTGGGACGCGGCCGGCGGCGGGAGGGCGGCGAGCAGGAGGAGGAGCAGGAGATGGAGACGCGGGGGCATCTGGGCTCCGGCGCCTCGCGATGCAGGCTGGTTGGTTCGATCGAGTCGAGGATCGAGCGAGGGAGGTGGGGGGAATGGGAACAGAGCGGTGACCGGGGGATGGTTGCTTCTGCACTCTGCAGCTGTGCGCTGTGGCCAGTGCCAGCAGAGTGTGGCACGAGTCGTTATCACGTCAGCACATGGGCAGTGGGGCCAGTGGGAATGCGATTCGGGGCTGTCCTCGTGGCCTCGTGGCGTTTTGTTTTCGTATATTGAGACGGAACATATCAGGAAATTTCAACGACTCGTATACCCAACGCGTACGCGCTGTGTGCACCAAACGTTAAAGAAGGATAAACAGATGCACAAATGTAGGGTTTTCTTCTTTCCTAGAAAGGCCAAACTTTCAAAAGAGCAACCATCTTGGGAAAAAAAGCTAATCAAGCCTTTCTTTTAGCAAAAATACTTAATCAAGCCCAACAAGACCATCTCGAAAGAAATAGAATATAAGACACGAGCCCATGGAGAAATCGACGTCGTCTTCCTCCTGCACCCGACTCTCGATGTTCCATCTGGACCTTTGAAAGATGTTGGAGCTCGGTGAACAGTTACTGACATGGTTGCTCGGAAGTACTTGGTTGAAGCCCGAAAGAATTGGCGATAGTGATTTGACAAACATATCATTGTCTCGGAGAAGAAAGCGCCCAGGGGGTTGGACGACTAAACCCAGATCCAGACATAAGTTCACGAGCTCCATGAAGAAGTCGAACCTCATCGTTGGGAGAAGAAGCCGACATGCCAAGACACGGACAACACCTATAAACAACAATGCAACTTAGAAAAATAGCGACCAAACGATCCCTCGCCCTCCTTTGTGGCTTTCACGAGACCTTCGCTGACAAGATAGACCAAGAGGTGGGGAAACATTAGTTTTACTCCGCGCGACACCTCAACTAGCACCATAGAACCACCATCACAGAACCAACAATAAACCATATTAGACCTACCCATATGTCTGTAACACAGATTCGGGATCCTAACTGATGGAATTCGCATCATAAAAAACAAAAACATTTACTACGAGAAGTGAATAAAACTAATATCTACTCTACGAGATGTTATCAACGAGAAGGATTAGATCTACATACCTTTGGAGAACACGAGAGATCGTGATCTAGAGATCGTGGATGATGTTTGTACTTCTTCACTCCGATCTGATCTTCAGCACCGCACGAACGACATCTCTGAGTTCCTCACATGTACGACTTGATGGTTTATCCTCCATTTTGATCTATCAAGACGAGGTGGTGAGATAGATAACATCGACTCCGGTAGCACGACGGTATGGTAGTAGAATTTATGGTATAAATCCCGTAGGGCTTCGCTAAGCTCCATGAGGGACGATGATTCAGAGCATCTAGAGAGGAGGCAGAGGCTAGGGTTTCGTGTTCTGCTGCCCCCACACACCTATCTTTGTATAGGGGCGAGGAGGTGCCGACTCAAGGCCCCTCCTCCAAGCCCTAGGGCCGATGGCCAAGGGGGATTTGGCCCTCCAAGTTGCCCCTATTTTCCAGGGATTTATCCTTGTCCCTTTGGTCTAGCCGCATGGGCCTTGGGGGTGGTGCACCTGTCCATGTGGGCATGTGGGACATCCCTCGGTCCATGTGGGTTTTTTGGGACAAGGCACTTGGGGACCCTCCAAAACCTTCTAGAACCTCCGGTACAATACCGAATAATCATGAAGTTTTCTGGTAACCCTGAAAATACTTTCCCATATATGAATCTTAATATTCGGACCATTCCAAAGCTCCTTGTGATGTATTGAATCCAATCCGAGATTCCGAATAAAAAATTGATATCACCATCTTAATATCTCATTTCTACCCTAGCGAAATTGAGTGTTAATTGTGTAACCCTATGGGTTCAAGAACATGTGGACATGACTAAGACAACCTCTCCGATAAATAACCAATAGCAGGACCACGAATGCTCAAAATAGTTTTCGTATATTCTACGAAGGTCTACAATCAATTGAACCAAGATGTCGTGGATTCAAACAAGCCCGTATACAATTCCCTTTGTCTCGATATATGTAACTTGCTCGAGATCTGATCGTCGGTATCACCATACCTAGTTCAATCTCCTTACTGACAAGCTCTCTTTACTTGTTCCCTAATATAACATACATGTGATTAAACCCATTAGTCACATTCTTGCATGCTACTTAGGATGTTGTGTTACCAAGAGGGTTTGGAGTTATCTCTTCGTCACATGGAGTGATAAATCCCAGTTCTTATCCATGCAACCCAACAAGCACCTTCTGAGATATCTGAAGAACATCTTTATGATCACCAAATTACAAAGTTATTGTTGATGCCTACAAAGTATTCTTCTGGTACTAGGGAGGAAGATGAGCTCATGGTCTAAAAAAATGATACTTGATATTTAGAAAGCTACAATAAATAAACTTAGTGATACGATCAAACAATATGCTTAATTTGGGGTATGTCCATCACATTATTATTCTAACGATATGACCTCATTATCAAATGACATTACATGTCCATGGTCAGTAAACCTTAGCCATTATTTAAGCAACGAGCTAGTCTAGTAGAGACTTACTAGGACATGGTGTTGCCACACATATTTAGTTTCCGATCAATACAATTATAGCATGAATAATAACAACTTATCATGAAAACTAAATATGATAATAACAACTTTATTATTGTTTGGGGGCATATTAATTTCCAACACTAACCCTCTCTCGCTGCTAAAGCATCATGTATGTAGAGGAGGAAGGGACTTGTGCAGTAGCGAGGAGGGAGCGGTAGAAAGAGTTGCCTTTATTTTCTAGAGAGAGGGAAAACATAAGGTTTGTCCACAACCATGATATTTTATTTTTATTTTTTGCGGGGGCCACAACCATGATATTGACATAGTGCCATGGCATGTCGCTATAAGGGTGCATACAATGCGGACACTAAGAACGGACGCTAGGCTGCGGATGCTAAGAACGAATGCTAGGTTCAGATTCCTGACCGTTGTGCCAGATTTCCAGCCGATCCCACGAAATTAGCTAGCGTCGTCGCAAAACGAAACATCTGGCGCTCCATCTCTTTTTTTTCCTTCGGCCAACCATTTTGATCAGCAGCGAACCTCACGAAAGGCTAGCAATCAGGGGCGGAGCCAAGGGCTATAGGGTCGACCCCCTAATGATCGCCTCCCTAACAATCTGCAGCGTACTATTTAGCATTACTCACAATTATTAGTTGCCTATTAGACTCAAGTATAGCCTACAGGTCTAATCGTTCAATCCTGAAATCCACAACGCACAAGGGTATAGCGCATTAGCCCATGATTTTTATATTACAATCTACTTCATATTAATTTGTACTTATGGTTCTATTATGAATAAGTTTGGTTGATTATGAACTAATGGTTGGTATTTGTACTACATATGTATACTTTCGTGAAATTTTAACAAAAAAATTTGATTTTGACGATCTTCGTCTTCTTCGCCCCCCCCCCTATGTCTGAATCCTGGATCCGCCCCTGCTAGCAATCAAACCATATTTAACGCATGTGTTAACGGCTGGCGTTGAGGGACGGGGCGCTTGGTGCCCTTTTCTTTTTCATACGTAGTAAGGGAGCATACAACAAGGCACGTAATATGGCATTGGATGAAGGTTGTAGGGCGAGCATTGAGGTGTGGCCAGTCGGTGTGGAAGGGTGAGTTGGAGGCTAGAAAGGAGATGGCTGAGATGGGGATAATGCGAGCAATAGTATTGGGTTGTATAAACGAACGTAGTCATTAGATAATACCCTACACATGGTCCATATCAAAACCTATCTTTTCTGGAAATGTGATCCTATGTACTTTTTTTCAAAATTCGCATCAAAGAGCATGGGAAGAAAAAGTGATCTACATAGCCAAATTCAGATTCTCACACAACACTAATTTTTGAAATAGTTGGTCGGTCGAAAACCAAATATGTATAACTTTTTGTTAAGATTGAGACACGAATTGGAATAAAAGACGTCGATATCTTATCTAATCAAAAGAACTTTACCGTTCTATCTTGTTCACAATTTGGATAAAGAAACACGGCACCTCACCTCACAACATTCAAGTGTTATATGGATAACCAACTTGTCTTTCTTGTAGTCATAATGTATTTGGTTGAGACCACCGCCAGGGCTGCGTGACCACCGAAGTCGATGAAACGGTCACCCGAACCGCCTCTAGCCGGGCGTCCGTCGAGCAAACGTCGAATCTGCCATCGGAATCGCTCGACGAAAAAAAGTTGTGGCTCTTGGTTCCATCCACGCCCAAGTCCGCGACGGAGTAGCTATGACCTCCCCATGCTCCGACGGTCGTGACTTCAAAGGAACCAAGCTCGTCGATGCCGTAAACAGCCTTGAATCTACTGCGGAATCGGAGAAGATGTGACGGCTCTACAACCCGATTCCAGCGACGGCAGCCGCTGGCGAGGGAGGCGGAGGGTAGAGAATGTCTTGGACGGTCAGTGGGGGCAAGAGGTGGTCGCTGCCTGAGGTGTGAGCACCGGCGGGGATGGTGGTGCAGCGGGGCGGCTATGCATGTGGCTAGGAGGGGGTTCATGTTTTGCTCACCGAGCTTGTGGCCGGCTATCTTTGCGAGTCGGCGAGGACGGTTCCTAAATATTTTTATCGGTGTAACGCCGATGCGTGTTCGGTTAGGTGCGAGTTACACTGTCATTTTAAAATCGTTTGATCGTCTAAATGAATGAATTTGAGGGTTCGGTTGGAGTTGCTCTTTTGACGCTAAACGCAGGTAGCGAGATAGCTAGAGAATAAAATTCTGCTTGCTACAAGAAACTCTGTGTCAGCTAAAGAAAGCTGGCCGTGGGCCTGAAACACAAACACCCCATGTCCCATCGCGCTTTGTCGAAAGCAGGTCCCGTTGCTACGATCGACAGTGACACGGACGCGCAACGGAAAAGGAAAAGCCAAAGCGCCAAAGTCAGCTCGATGCGCTCGACCACGGCAACGACGACGAACCAGACGGGCCTGCCTGTGCCGTGGTCGAGCGCCGCTGAAGCGAAACCAGACGGGCGCGTGCGTGTTCGTCGTTGCCTGTGCCGAGGTCGCGCTCCCTCCCCGCCCACTCGCCGTCGCTGCCGCTCTGGTTGGTTAACGCGCTCATGCTCGCTGATGCCGACGTAAACCCGCTCATCACAGGCCACGGTCTCGAATCCGGGTTTAATTTAGCGACGACCTTTGCGGCGGTGAAAGCGACGACGAGGTGTCCGAATTAGAATGCGTCCGATTGAATTTGTGAGCTCCACGTGAAGACGGGTTAGGGGGTAGTACAAGGACGGATCATTAGGTTCTCTGTGCGGGGTGATTAGGAATAATGATGGCCGTCGCAACAAGCCAACGAGTGGAGTCTTCGTAGGAGCACAATGCTTGCCTAGCAGTCATGGACTTCGTAATAAAAAAAAATTGAAAAAGCCGTCCGTGTGTTGATGGTCGTCGGTCACGGCTCACCGGACAACGACGCCAATCAATGGCCGGCCGGTGCAGTCATCAGTGCCAAATTTAAATGGCAACGTGGCCGGTGGCCCGGCCGGGGTCCGTCCGGCGCCAAGCGCCAGGATGCTCTGGCGTCGATTGTCTTCCAAAGTTGCAGCAGCAGCACCACGTGTTAAATCCAATCTCGACGTGCTTTTCATTTTTGTTTGAACTGCGCCAGGTGAACATTCTTTCGAGGTTTGACGACACGAGGAAAAAAAGAGAAAGTGAGAAAGGGGGCAAAGAGAAGGAAGGAACCGGCGCGCGCTTTAGGACCCATCACGCGGAATTCAGTTATCCTTAGCAGTCATCACAGAGCAAATGCACGATGCGTGTGTCACGTAGGAGTAGTACCGGTGTGCACTTGAACATCATGATGCTTCGGTTGGATCGCGCCAAACTACATCTAGAATCGGCGCGAAACAATAACTACTACTACTACTACTACTATGTGCCTCGGATCCCGATTGGTCTCTTCTCAGGGTGCAACACACTGCCGAAAGCTACCTCTATGGATTTGTCCAAGCTACATCTATCCACGGCTACAAGGCGGCGATCAGGGTATTCAAGAGGTGGAGTACCGCGCCCCCTCCTTCCTTCTCTTTTCTCCTGACCGCCGCCTTGTAGCCCTCGGTGCCTCAGACGTGTTCCATATTGTCCAAGTGTACTCACTACAATGTGGTGTGCTCTTCCAGGGGCGTTGTGATGCACCATGGCATCAAATAGGTGAACTTCGTGCCGCCCCAAGTGTGTGCGTGTTCTTGTGGATTCTGCGCTTGGTCTTGGGCAGGACAAGGACACACTCTCACTTGTTCCGTTTGGGGTGTGCATCCCCTCTCCTCACTGCATGTTCTGCCCTAGTGTTTCAGAAGACCTAGAACACGTGCTTGTTTGTGTGGTTCCCTCGCCTTGCTACACCGTGGGAGCGGCTCGCCGATGGTCTACGCCTGCCCCTTGACGCAGACGTCTCCGATGCTCGACTTAAACCAACAATCATAGACAATCGAGAAAATGAGTTTTGCTAGAGTATTTCTCAAGTCCCTCACAAATTCGTGCTTTTTTTCTACAACAGTTTGAATTAACAAAGACGTTTTGGAATACCAGGGTGCCACGGAGGTCCTCAATGTTGGGTTCCACGCAAGCACCCCAACAAAAGACGAAATAAACGGATCTTGATCAGAGGGCTAAATCGAATGAGTTATGCTCACTCTCATGCTTCAACTGTGCGAATATCTGTTGTCGGCAACGATTATACTATCAGTCATCGCTAAAAATGCTGATCCATGCACAGAGCCCGCAACAAGATGCTCACGAGTACGATCCAAACAACCCTGACGTATATCAGCAACCTCTTGGTCTATACAGTATACGTATCTGCTACCGTGAACTGACATACTCCCTCGGGTCCATATTATTTGTCGTTGAAATGGATATATCTATCTAACACTAAAACATGTCTAGATGAGTGTAATTCGCTTCAGACCAAGTCACCCTAACCCAAAAGTCAAGTCAGACGTCCCCAAAACACGCCAAGTCAGACGTCTATACTACTACAGAATACACATACAGGCGGACTGCAACTGAGGAAATGAGACTACCGAGTCTTCCAGGCTATTATATTCATGGACAGCAATATCTCCAATCATTAAATAAACCAAGCGAATATATAAATTTCAAGTATAAGACCCCAACTAGTCTATAGAGTACTATAAACATCTCTCCAGTTCTTCGCACGATCAATATATATCTCTGCCGGTTTATATAGATTTAATCTAACACTTTACACGCACAAGAAGGGGATCCTGGCTGGAAGCACTACGCTAGCTGCTTCTGACGCCCAGAATAACCGGTATAGTTCCAAAAGAACAAAGTATTTGACCAGATGTACAATCCGCCACTCCATCGCTCGAACCGGAAGCCACCGCCTGCCTTGGCACCAGAGTTCATGAACCGTATGGCCATGGAAAGGTTTTCGCCACTGAAATTCAGAATGGAGAAGATCATTAGATGAAGCTAAATGGAACCAGAACATAACGTGGTCTTAGAACCCCAAACAAGCAATTTTAGTATTTTACACTTACTCTGTAGTACCAAAGAGGCGTTAAGAGAAATGTATGTGGAGAGATAGTTTTCATACCCTGAACAGCTAAGCTAAGATACCAAAAAGGATAGAACACTTCATAGTTCGAGCTATCATTATATCTGTTCCTTCGGATAGATAGTTTTGGGCTCCCCCTTTTTTCCTTTGGAGCTAATCTCTAGCTCCGTTGATGTATTGTATTGTACACTATTTTTCAAAATTTATAAAAATTCAGTGGGGAAACCTACTGTACAGCTTCAAAAAACTGAATTGTTTGATTAAAACCGAAAGATTCAGTAATAAACACACTGGTTCATGAATAACTCATGACCTGACGAACAGAATTGCTTGGTAGTCAGTACTACATTGTGTTTAGACACTCCATTCTGTCCATTGCTAACAGACATCGATATGTGAAAGAACTTCACAAAGGGTGTTCTGCTACAGTAAACTGAATCTACTCACACACCAGTGGGTATGTGCAGTGGAACTTCATGAACAGCTGACGTATTCTTGTGTCTTACTTACGCTTGATACACAGTAGTACATATATCATAACTGTCGAAATTGATTGTTGACATGAGTCAAAGATAAAATGCAAAACATCCAATTCACGTAATGGGAACCCCCAATTCAAAAAGCTGAAGTACCCTAGAAGCCTAGAGTCACTGATTCTAAATTCTATCTAAAACAAGGTAACATGCTAGTATACCACTCCACCTAATACTTAAGTGAGGCCCCGCAAGACCAAAATCGTAACAGACGCCCCAAATTCTCAATAGTAAAGAGGCTAAATATGACAAGTTCAGGGTATAGAAGTAGGAAGTATAATTTGCGCAATCAAGGAACGTGAATATTGCAATAAGTAGGAGTAAAACACACCTTTTGCAGACTCGCGGACGAGGACAATATGCATCGCTGCATTGTTTGGTGGCAGCCGCAGAAGGAGAGGAGTGAGCTTCCCATTGATAGGGCTGCGTGTGCAGACGATTAGATCATCGATGCCCGTCTCCTCTTGTAACTTGTCGGTAAGCTCCTCTAAGCTGGAGCCATTGAATGTGAATGAGTGTCTCTCGATATCGTCTTCTACGTCGCCGTTATCGTCAGCAATGTGGTAATGAATTGTGCGGCCCTCCACCTTGTGCAACGCGGCAGAGAAAGTATAGGAAGACTGAAAATACAAGAAAAGTACAATGTTAATCTTCTTCTCACAGACCGCAAAATGTTAACAGTAATGTCAAAATACATTAGATGCAATCTGCAAGTTCTTCAAGGAACTGAAAAAGGAAGATTTCTCAGAATGCACTCCATAACACTAAGAAAACAAACATAGAGCAACGAAAGGTTTTCCAGTGAATATATTAGCAAATTTGCAACTGAACGTTTGGATGAATGCGTCAGAATGAGGCTTCACAATGAAGATTGCTTCCAATGGCAGCAACATTTCAGAAGATATCAAGAACGCCACACATGAGACAAACGTGACAAACAGACTTGCGTGCATCCAACAAACACAAAGGCCAGCACCTAACTACCTGTCACAAACAAATGCAGAAAGGCTAGCTACTTTATGGGAATATATCCAAAACAAAGCAAACACTGGTACCTGGATCATGTGACAAAACTGATGCCAGCATTGTGAAGCCTACCTAGAACACAACTGTTGGGAAACAGTTGCTGTGCATATGCATTGGGGAAAAAAAAATCCTATTTCCTCGAAGCACGATTAGAGTTTCAAAACCAAACCTTCCTAAATTGCATTTCAGATTCGCATATTCCGTAAACAATTAAAGTCTACGCAATTGGACGAGCACGGAACGAGCATTGTGCAACAAAGTCAATGGCGTGGTGGAGACGGGATGGAGACCAATTCCTAAGTAAGCGGGGTCAACTAATTATTCAGAGTCAGACGCGCAAATAGAAGGAGCTATTGATTCGCCGACGAACCTCGAGTTTGGAGAGCTTGGGCTCCGACTTCGTCGTGGGCGGCGGCGGAGGCGCGTACTGCGGTGGCGGCGACGACACGTACTCGGGATGCGGCGGCGGGGTCGGGTGGGACTTGGCGGGCCGGTGGTGCGCCTCGTGCGGCGTCGGGGCCGGCCTGAGCTTGGGCGCGGGCGGCGAATCCGGCGCGTGGACGACGTCCGCGGGCTTGGACTCGGCGCCAGCCGGCGTGGCGGGGCCGGGCGTGAGTACCTGCACGATCTCGACGTCCCAGAGCACCCAGTCCTGCGTGGCGGTGCGGTGCGGCACGTCGTGGGTGACCGAGTTCCGCCACGGCGGGACGCCCCCGTTCGCCCTCAGGTACTTGCTTCCGCTGCCGCGCCCGCCGCCGGCGCGGGACTTGAACCGCGCCTGGAAGCCGTCCCGGACGGGCTCCCACTCCACGGAGGCGTCGGGCCTGCCCCCAGGAGCCGGGGCCGCCTGGAGCACCTTGCGGCCCGTCATGCCCAGCAGGAACGCCTCGCTGGAGGCCGCCAGGTACCGGCCGTACCTGCTGCGGAGGCGGATGGCGCCCGGCGCGTGCGGCACGGTCTCGACCGTCCAGCGCGCGTTCGGGGAGGATCCGTTCCGGTCCTGCGTGACGTGCAGCTCATCCTCGTCCGCGTACAGGTACTTGTCGTGCCGGCTCTTGAGCCGCACCGCCTTGGCGTGCGTGAACAGCTCCATGGACGACGGATATGCTCTCTCCTTCCTCCCTCGATTCCGGATTCGGCGAGGTGGCGGCGGTGGCGGTGGTGCTTATCCGGGGGTGGGAGGGGAATTCTCACTCGGCGGGGTTTTTATGACGCGGTAGGCTGGCGGAGGCGGCGAGGTTGACGACGAGGCGAGCCGAGGAAGGTTGGGTGTGGATTTGGTTTTCGGGTCTGGGTGTGACAGACAGACAGACAGCGCGGGGGTTAATAAGCGCGGGGACCGGAGTGTCGCTGTAGGGTGGGGCCGGGACGCGGTGTGGGTCTACCAGTCGGTTGGGTTTGACTCGTTCGGCGGCTGGGGACGCACGTCGGGCCCAGAAGGCGTAGCTGGCGTGTTCGCGGAAATGATGCAGTTAGCGCGGCTGGACACCGTTTACCACGCTGTCCTGACTCGTTTTATTAGAAAGAAACGATTTCTTTCCCCCAGGGGCCACGGCAGCGTTCCGGTCTATTGCCCGTCGTGCCGCCAAAACGGAAAACTGACAGTCACAAAAAAAAAGACAAATTATACGATTTTTGAATGATTCAAAAGTTGCACTGTTCACACTCCCAGATCTGCATTTTTGTCATTTTTTTTCTAGGATAGAATATTTGGTATTTCGTAATAAAGTTTTACATACTGGTAAGAATAAATCATTGACTACAGCCTGGTATTTTTTTCGTTTTTTTTAAACTTCAAATTTGAATTTCTCGTAGATTTTGAAAAAGTCCATCCATGGAGGACGGGTGCCAAAACGACGCACTCGCTCTGGATGGGTCTTTTGGCGCTAACGTACGTGCCGGTCTTTCTCTGTGAAACGGTACCTTTTGTTAGTTCTCGCCGAGTGGCTGCGTCGTGTCACGAGTCACGGTTCCCATCTTAGGTACGACGACTATACTACTAATCATCTCCCGTGTTAGTAGCATATAATTCGGGCGGCAGTAGGATAGGATCGATCGCACCTTGGAAAAATGATTTCCTCTGATCTAGTAGACCGTAACTCCGTGTCATGACTAATACCAGCAGGAAAAGTTGAACCAGATCTTGGAATCTTGAGAAGATGTGCATAATGCAGGCTTACCACGCCGATGTAGCACGAACACGCTGATCAGGATCCAGGCGCTGTAGTACGATCGAGACTCATCGTAGCTAGCTCGAAACGTGAATGCCGACAGATGGACCGCTAGCGTACGTACGATTAGGCGCCTGTCGCGACGATCGGCGATAAGCGTGAATGCTTCTCTTGTGTCCTCTGTCGACGGGGCCAGCCAGCGCGAGACGCGGGTTTCAGACGTGGCCTTGTTGGCAACCGCGTCTCGTCAAAGGTTTGCTGGCTTGACCTGGACACTCTCTCATAGTACGGACTCGTGCCGTGCCGACCACAGCATGCATGCATGGCAACGTTCCGCCCGCCGTGCACTCCGGCCCCCGGAATTCGAATTCCTCCTAGTGGCGTCGCATGCCGCCGGCGTGCACTCAACCGCGTGAGTGTGCATTCGCGTCGCGTCGGATTCAGTGCGTTCCTGAAACGGCCGCTGCTTCTAGGGAGTAGTATATATCAGTGCCACCGAGGTCGCCACGGCCAATAAACCTTTTTTTCTTCTTCTACGCGCACGAGAGAAGCTTTGCGATTAAGGATACGACGAACGGAAGGGGGCATTATTGATCTTTTATTTATTTATTTATTTTGGCCGCGATGAAGTGTGAACCAGTGAGACCCCGTAGTGGTACTACGTTGAATGGTCAGTAAGCGCATCGATCGATCACTTAATTTGGCGATCTGCCATCGGGGCCGGACCCTACGTACCGTACCGGCAGGATCTCTGGATCATTTTCGGAGTTGATGATTCATCCTACTTGCCACCAAGTTTTTCTTCTACTGCCCACAGCGTACTACTCACTCCGTTTTAAAATATAAGAAAGATGTTTTAGTTTTATAAAAAAAAATATCTACATTACTTTTAGTAGTATATAGGTTTACTCAGGTTTAGAGTAAATCTACACACTAAGAGAAGTCTACGTATTTTTTTATAAATCTAAAACATCTTGTATTTTAAACAATTCGCACGCAACGCCATAGTCATGGACATGCTATATCCGCGTCGAATGCCACCAATGCGGCCAAATGTCAGAGAGTATCCGGGCTTGCAACTTCCTCCACGACCGAAAACGTCCAATGAAGTGAGAAACATACTTCTCTCGTCTAAAAATAAGTGACTTAAGCTTTATCTAGATTTAAATGTATCTATATATTAAAATACGTCTATATACGTACGAATCTAGACAATTCAACTTATTTATTTCTAAACAGATGGAGTTTTTAACTTTTACCTTCGTTTTGCAGCGTCCATTTCTTTGATTCTTGTGTGTTTTGCCAGTAAAAGGGTCATCATGGATTTGTACAAGACCAACAATGGAGAGGAGGACATCCCTTTTATGCATGTATTTAGCAGAATTGAGACTTACAAGAAACGGAAGAAACTCCGGTCGGAGCTTAGCAATGGCAAGCCGTTCCAAGTGGACGCACTGGCGACTGCCTTGGTTGACCGCCCCATCGTCCACAACAAGGCCAAGGCAGAGAGGAACGACGCTGGACTCCTTTGACAAGATGATCGCCGATGTGACCTCCGACAACAATGTCTATGATGAAAAGAACGACGCATGATGGAATAAATTGTTGCCCAAAGCCGATGCCAAACTCAAGATCAAAGAGGCAAAGGCCGTCGCAGCCCAGATCGCCGCCCAGGCCTGCATGCTCCAGGCCATAAACAGCCAAATTATGGCCGAGCATGCGAGGATCCTGACCGTCTACACATCCACCATGAACGAGCAGACGTGGATTTGGTACACCGACGCGCATGGGCTTCATCGTCGGGATGGCAACTGCTGCACCGGCCTAGGCACTTGATGGAGCGGCGTGGGCACCAACTGGCATGGTTGCTGCTACACCATCGGCACAGCCAACTCCGGCGGCGATAGAGGACGACACTGACTTCGTTTGGTTGCTTGGTTTGTACTATATGATGTCGCGCTAAGCTTCGGTGTTTTCGTCCATTGTGGCCATGAACTATGATTTTAACCGGAGAGTGGCCGTGAACTATGAATTTGTATGCTTGAGCCGCCCTTCACATCGATTGTTGAGGGCCAATCATTGGGGTCGCCGGTGTGGGGCAGCGTCTCCAAACTACCGGCAGTTTGGTCAGCGCTCCCAAACCAACTGCCAAAACGCTTGTTGGTCAACCGTTTGAGAGACGCCGGCGGAGATGCTCTTAACATAATTCGAGAAGCCGTAGGATCGCACCTTGAAAAATGATGTCTCGATATTTAGACCATAATTCAGTGTCATTACTAATAGAAGGGAAAAAATTACCAAATCGTGGAGTACTGAATAATACTCACTCCATTTTAAACATAAAAGATGTTTTAGTTTTATAAATAAAATGTGTTTAGACCATGTATAATGTGATCCAAAAGCGACGCTAACCTTCTCTCTCCTTCCTTTTGAACCGGTTCTATATATTGAAAGAAATCGGTTCAATAGGGTATGAGACAAAAAAAAACTACTCATATTGTTGGTTGGCTTCTTTGCTCGTAAAATGCATGCATGCAGACTTGGCCCACATGACATAATGTAAATGGAAGAGAGAGATTCGGCAATTTATATGCATACAAGTCTTTTTTTTGAACGGGATCGGTTCCCAAGGACCGAGAACTTTCCATTAACTTTCAGCGATGGCGGTACAAATTACAAGTAGAACCAGGAAGAAAGGAGAAATTACAACAAGGTCCATAAAATAAGCACCAAGAACCCTAGATCTATTGCCATAAACGCAATCGGGTCCAGCTCCACTTCCACCACACGCAAGAAATTGTTCATCTTGTTCAACCGCGGCGACGCCGGGACATGACCACTTGGGTCACCACAGCGGGAGCCAAACAAGATGAAGTAGAGAGACCTCCGTCAAACAAGGTTAAGGCCGCCCTTTCGCCAGCCTTGATGCGCCAGCCTTGAGGGAGGGAGTGGCCGTCCTTCGGCCAAAGCAATCAACGTTGACACCACCGCCGAGATAGTACTCCCAGGAACCACGCCGCTCCAAATGCAGCCCACCATCGCTGCTTGAGAGCCCCACTTTGAATAGCTCGACGTCGTCCCAACAACTACCCCGTCCGCTCGAGATGACATCAGATCGAGGAAGAAATCACTGTCACCCCTTCTCCATGCTACCAGAACGGCGAGAAAAGGCTTCGAATCTTCTAGATCGACAACACCTAAAAGCAAAACACTGATACACTGCTTCCAATCTAGACCGGCGACTGCCGAATAGCAGACCACCTCCTCCTCGCCACCACGGACGACCGGGAGCGGCACCACCAATCCGAACGCCTTGTCGCCGCAGATCTCCCCCGCCGCCACGGCCGGCCAGGAGAACCAGCAGCGCCAGGCTCGCCCAGAACGAATGGAAACAAGCCACCTCTAGTTTATTTGGGGAAGCAACGCTCCCTCTCTGCCCGCTCCGCTCCGACCATTGGAGCAGCCACCGGCGACGACGAAACCCTAGTTGCAGGATCTGGACGGCCAGATCTCGCACCTTTCTTCGACTAACGGGCATGGAGCCCAAGCCTGGCAGATCTACACCTAACTACTCTAGCTACACCGGCGCCAACTTCCGGCCACCACTCACCGGCTATTCCGGCAAGGGCACCATGGGAGGGGCCCGGTGTCGGAGAGGAAACTCTCAAGCGGTGCCTCTCTATTCGTGCAGGAGAAGAGGTCGGTCGGAATATGGCTGGGCTTTTATATGCATGCAAGTGAGAGCAAACCATTCAGGCATAGCAAATAACCAAAAGCGATTCCAAAGCCTGACATGTTTTCTTTTGACCGAACACAGATAGTACATGGTCTTAATATGTAAGTTTACTCAGGTCTAAAGTAAATCTATAAACTAAAAAAAATCATAAATCTAAAACATCATATATTTTAAAACGAAGAGTAGTAATCTGATACATATTGTAGCTTAGTGCAGGCTTTGGCGAACAGTAGAACTCTACATGTGGAAGCACATGGCGTACTGTGTAGCTTAGTGCAGGCTTACGCTGATGTAGCACGAATAACAGGCTGATCAGGATTCAGGCGCTGTACGATCGAGACTCGTAGCTCGAAACGTGAATGCCGACAGATCGACCTGTTAAGCTTCATGCACTAGCCAACGCAACCAAAAGTTCGAACTGATGGAAAGAACTAGGCAATCCACTTATACACTTCAACACCCCCTCTCACGTGTGACGGGAAGAAGTCAGCACGTGTAACCGAAAGAGAGCGACGGCGCGCGAAACTCACGTATGACTCAAGAAGCCTATACGTGGACACAGAGGGTCAACAGCAATTTTAAGATAAATTGCGAAAGCCAGGACTCGAACTCGAGACCTTAGGCTCTGATACCATGTTAAGCTTCATGCACTAGCCAACGCAACCAAAAGTTCGAACTGATGGAAAGAACTAGGCAATCCACTTATACACTTCAACACGACCTAGCTCACGCACGTACAATTAGGCGCCTGTCGCAACGATCGGCAGCGCAGGACCGCAGGACCGCAGGAAGCCTCTCTTGTGTCCTGTCGGTCGATCCAGCCAGCGTGTTTCAGACGTGGCCCGTCAAAGTTTAGGCTTGACCTGGACACTCACTCAGACGGACTTCGTGGCCGACCACAAAGACGCATGGCAACGTTCGCCGCAGTAATCGCCACCGCCCCGGAATTGCTCGTCGCGTCTCATGCCGCGCGTGCACTCAACCGCGGAGTGTGCATTCGCGTCGCGTCGGATCCAGCCACACCGCCATCGCCGACGTTCAGCCCGAAACGCACGCCGCTTCTAGATCGAGTGTATAGTACGACATAGCGTGATCGAGAGCGGCCAAGAAACGCTCGACCGACGCCCATAGACCGCGCGCCACCCTCGCCGCTGCATACGTGATCACCACCGTCCCAGCAACCCCGCAGACACGCTCGTTCTCCGCCAGACACGCTACCGCGGCGCCATTAAATCTTCTGTCGGGCACGCGCAGAGCACCGTCGCGTTCCGACCAAGCCGCACCGCCCCACGTCTCGCCACCGTGTCGTTGAGCATCGCCAGGGAGCACCGCACCGCCCCCTACCGTCGCCCATGCCGATAGCCATCTGTACCATCGACCACGACGAGCTCACCGTGCGCCCCGTCGGTCCCCTCTCGCCACTATAAATAGAGGTCACCCCAAGCCGAATTGAGTACACCATCTCACTCCCCTATCCTCATTGATCGTTCCACCCCGTTCCCGGAGCAAGGCGAGCAGCGCATCGCCGGAATTTCATCGGAGCCCGCCGCCTCTGGAGAAGAAGGGAGCCAGCGATTGGAGCCGCCCCAGGAGAAGCTGCCGGTACCAGAAGGTTCGCCGTCGTCGACTTCGTCGTTCACCCGCCTCGCCGACCCTCGCCTACACCCCGGTGAACCCCCAATGACCCCCACTGGCCGCGCTAGGTTTCTGTCTCGCCGGCGTTGTCCAACGTCGACGATGACTCTCAGTCGTTGGATTAGAACCAGATCGAACGCACCACATCACCCCATACCACTTCGCACCCCCCTGTGTCACTGACGCGTGGGGACAATAACTTAAACATCCCGCGGAAGCGCTGCGCTTAGCAGGCCGGCCCAGTATCGCTTTCCGTGCAGCCCATTTATTTGAATTAAACATTTTTCATTTTATTTCAAACATACTTCTGTACCCAGTTTCAAAAATCAACCCAGGTCGACTCAGTACACCAAATTGAATGAAACTAATTTTGTTAGAAAGGTCTCGAAATGCTGAATTCAAGCCCGTTGGATTCAAGTCATTTGGATTTGTAGATCGTCCTTGGTAAAAATAACAAGGCAGAAGCTTTTCTGCATTCAAACATTTGTCAAATTAAAACCATAATAGCTTTTGAGTTGATTCCAACTCTCAAAAATCATATTTAACCATACCTTTCAGAATGTATAAAAATATATAGGTTTACTTACAGAAATATTGACCAAGTAATAAAAGAATGCCATATAGGCATTTTTAGCCACTTTAATTAACTAAAATAAAAGGGTAAAACCTTATTAAATTTTGACACCACTTTAAAACACATTCCCATGGACTAAAATATGTGGTGATGACATGCGTCAACATGATCCCATATTTGGTTTGGATAATATTAAATCTTAAGTAGTTTTTCGATGAGTAGAAATTACTTTTCTAAAAATAAAAAGGAATTAAACCAAGCTTTAATCTTGTAATGTTAGTGATGATGCTAGATCATATATAGGACCCTTGTGTATGATGATTGCAAGTAGTTAAGTATTGTTTGGTGATTGTGTACCTCGTATTTATTCATAGGCTTAGTACCACCAAGGATACGAGGAGGAAGGAGGATACTACGAAGAGGAAGCCGAGGAGAACTTCAACCACTGCTCTGCACAAGGCAAGCTAACACTTGCAAGATACTTACCTATGCAGGCCTAATACTACTAGTTGATTGTGCAAGCTAATACTTGCTTGTTACCATGCCCACTATATGCCTTAAGCATATGTGATCATACCCACTTGATAATCCAATCCTAGTTTTAGTTGCAAGCTTTCTACTTTATTTCCTTATCAAAGCTACTTTCTTAGAGAGTACTCAAGTGACATCTAGATTCTAGAAAGATATAACCGAAGGTTGCATAAAGAGCATAAAATTTGGCCTAAGTTAGAAACCTTGATATCATCCTAAGATATAAGGTTGTACTTAGTTGAAACTCCACTATTTTACCATCCCTCATTAGTACTCACCCCCACTTATAGATGCTAGTGCTAAGCATAAAACTTGATCAACTTTAGATGGGAATACTTGGTGAAAATGGTTATGAAAACCTTAGAATGATGGATCATTCTACTGAGATGTTTTGACATGTTTTTCCGAACACAAGATGATTATGGTGATGAAAATGTTGAGGCATGAGCCTTAGCCCTTTATAAAACTGATGGTTGTCTGGATGCGATACCATTCCAATTTTATCGTACAACCATAATACCCGAAAATTGGGTAGGGCTTGACTGGAAACTTATATACCTTAGTATTAGTTCTCTCATGGCCAAGGTCTGACCTGAGGCTACCTTGTGAAGATTGTCCACTTGTGCAGTACCCAAGATGACAGTTGGTCATGGTTGGGAGGCCAAACTCACATGAGAGGTGCTTATACTAGGGCGTGTAATTGAAAGGTTAGGATTGATTATCCGCATACTGAGTATGGTGAATTCAGGATTTGTTCCTGGCGGATGTATCGAATGTTGTGGTGAAAGTGTACAATCTCTGCAGAGTGTCAAACTATTCGAATAGCCGCGTCCGCGGTTATGGACAGTTGGAGTGGCCATACTGTTCCCTCGTCAGACTTTTCAAAATGACTTGTGAAATAAATGGAGACTTTGACTTGACCACAACAGAGTTGTGATATGAAATACAAGTTCCCACTTAGGAGTTATAACATTGTGACTAAGCTTCTCTTGCTTCTGAACTTAGTAGAGATAAATCTGGCTTCTTGCAAAACAACCTTAGAGCTTAGTGTCCTATTACAAAAAAAAACCTTCACTTGTTAGTATTAGTTTGCGAGTACTTGAAGAGTACTCATGGCTTTGTCCCTGGCTATTCCCGTGGCCAGACTATGAAGAGGAGTACCTGGAGGATGGATCCGTGAAGGTTACGACAACTAGGATCATCTCCCATCGCCGCATTGCGTGACCCGAAGATGGAGCTTACGCCATCAAGTTATTATTACGTATTCCGTTGCTTGTGTTGTATTAAGAACTGGATCATGAGATCCTTATTTGTGTAAGACTTTATGTACGATTTGTAATGGATGATGTACTATGGTATCCAATTCTGTTATGTCTCGCAAAAATAGTAACATGGAATTGCGATGTATGGCATAACAGGCATCTAGGATTAAAAATCCGGATGTTGACAGCATGTCCGGTAACTCCGGCGGATTCG
This sequence comes from Avena longiglumis, assembly GCA_030063025.1. Classification (NCBI taxonomy): domain Eukaryota; kingdom Viridiplantae; phylum Streptophyta; class Magnoliopsida; order Poales; family Poaceae; genus Avena; species Avena longiglumis. Next base: position 97,589,041 of record CP125979.1, read on the forward strand.
GCCACCACGACGGCAGCGGCCGCTCGGGCGCCTCTTCTCTGCCGGCATCGGGGTTGCCACAGAGCTCGTCGTGTCGATGTCGGCGGCCAGGCATGGTGGTTTTTTGTGTTGTGGATGGCGTGGGTACGATCGAAGATAGCTCGGCTACCTCCCCTTTTTATGGCTGCGCCTGGACGCGGCGGAAAAACGTCAAAAACTCGTGGGAAGCGGCTGAAAAGAAAGATGGGAGACGGCGTGATGGCGAGAAGACACTGAAAATACGTCGGCGTTGACTATGACCAAGGATAGACAAATAGATCAGGCCGCTGTGCACGGTCGACCGGACAGACCAAACCCCCTCTCCAAATCGTCCGCGACCTGACTCAAACTAATAGAAACGAACCTGATCAGGATTCAGGCACTGTACGATCGAGACTCATCGTAGCTCGAACGTGAATGCCGGCAGATGTACCGCTAGCTCTAAACGTGCGATTAGGCACCGTCGCCTTGATCGAAGCGCCGGAGCGCAGGAAGCCTCTCTTGTGTCCTGTCGGTCGATCCAGCCAGCGTGTTTCAGACGTGGCCCGTCAAAGTTTAGGCTTGACCTGGACACTCACTCAGACGGACTCGTGGGCTGCCGTGCCGACCACAGCACGCATGGCAACGTTCCGCCGTGCACTGCCACTCCGGCCCCCGGAATTGCTCGTCGCGTCTCATGCCGCCGGCGTGCACTCAACCGCGTGAGTGTGCATTCGCGTCGTGTCGGATCCAGCGCGTCACTGTCACTGTCGACGTTCAGCCCGAAACGCACGCTGCTTCTAGATCGAGTGTATAGTACGTACATAGCAGTGATCGAGAGCGGCCAAGAAACGCTCGACCGACGCCCATAGACCGCGCGCCACCCTCGCCGCTGCATACGTGATCACCACCGTCCCAGCAACCCCGCAGACACGCTCGTTCTCCGCCGCGCGTATCACGCGCGCTGTGCGCCATTAAATCTTCTGTCGGGCACGCGCAGAGCACCGTCGCGTTCCGACCAAGCCGCACCGCCCCACGTCTCGCCACCGTGTCGTTGAGCATCGCCAGGGAGCACCGCACCGCCCCCTACTGTCGCCCATGCCGATAGCCATCTGTACCATCGACCACGACGAGCTCACCGTGCGCCCCGTCGGTCCCCTCTCGCCACTATAAATAGAGGTCACCCCAAGCCGAATTGAGTACACCATCTCACTCCCCTATCCTCATTGATCGTTCCACCCCGTTCCCGGAGCAAGGCGAGCAGCGCATCGCCGGAATTTCATCGGAGCCCGCCGCCTCTGGAGAAGAAGGGAGCCTGATTGAGCCGCCCCAGGAGAAGCTGCCGGTACCAGAAGGTTCGCCGTCGTCGACTTCGTCGTTCACCCGCCTCGCCGACCCTCGCCTACACCCCGGTGAACCCCCAATGACCCCCACTGGCCGCGCTAGGTTTCTGTCTCGCCGGCGTTGTCCAACGTCGACGATGACTCTCAGTCGTTGGATTAGAACCAGATCGAACGCACCACATCACCCCATACCACTTCGCACCCCCCTGTGTCACTGACGCGTGGGGACAATAACTTAAACATCCCGCGGAAGCGCTGCGCTTAGCAGGCCGGCCCAGTATCGCTTTCCGTGCAGCCCATTTATTTGAATTAAACATTTTTCATTTTATTTCAAACATACTTCTGTACCCAGTTTCAAAAATCAACCCAGGTCGACTCAGTACACCAAATTGAATGAAACTAATTTTGTTAGAAAGGTCTCAAAATGCTGAATTCAAGCCCGTTGGATTCAAGTCATTTGGATTTGTATATCGTCCTTGGTAAAAATAACAAGGCAGAAGCTTTTCTGCATTCAAACATTTGTCAAATTAAAACCATAATAGCTTTTGAGTTGATTCCAACTCTCAAAAATCATATTTAACCATACCTTTCAGAATATATAAAAATATATAGGTTTACTTACAGAAATATTGACCAAGTAATAAAAGAATGCCATATAGGCATTTTTAGCCACTTTAATTAACTAAAATAAAAGGGTAAAACCTTATTAAATTTTGACACCACTTTAAAACACATTCCCATGCACTAAAATATGTGGTGATGACATGCGTCAACATGATCCCATATTTGGTTTGGATAATATTAAATCTTAAGTAGTTTTTCGATGAGTAGAAATTACTTTTCTAAAAATAAAAAGGAATTAAACCAAGCTTTAATCTTGTAATGTTAGTGATGATGCTAGATCATATATAGGACCCTTGTGTATGATGATTGCAAGTAGTTAAGTATTGTTTGGTGATTGTGTACCTCGTATTTATTCATAGACGCTAGTACCGACCAAGGATACGAGGAGGAAGGAGGATACTACGAAGAGGAAGCCGAGGAGAACTTCAACCACTGCTCTGCACAAGGCAAGCTAACACTTGCAAGATACTTACCTATGCAGGCCTAATACTACTAGTTGATTGTGCAAGCTAATACTTGCTTGTTACCATGCCCACTATATGCCTTAAGCATATGTGATCATACCCACTTGATAACCCAATCCTAGTTTTAGTTGCAAGCTTTCTACTTTATTTCCTTATCAAAGCTACTTTCTTAGAGAGTACTCAAGTGACATCTAGATTCTAGAAAGATATAACCGAAGGTTGCATAAAGAGCATAAAATTTGGCCTAAGTTAGAAACCTTGATATCATCCTAAGATATAAGGTTGTACTTAGTTGAAACTCCACTATTTTACCATCCCTCATTAGTACTCACCCCCACTTATAGATGCTAGTGCTAAGCATAAAACTTGATCAACTTTAGATGGGAATACTTGGTGAAAATGGTTATGAAAACCTTAGAATGATGGATCATTCTACTGAGATGTTTTGACATGTTTTTCCGAACACAAGATGATTATGGTGATGAAAATGTTGAGGCATGAGCCTTAGCCCTTTATAAAACTGATGGTTGTCTGGATGCGATACCATTCCAATTTTATCGTACAACCATAATACCCGAAAATTGGGTAGGGCTTGACTGGAAACTTATATACCTTAGTATTAGTTCTCTCATGGCCAAGGTCTGACCTGAGGCTACCTTGTGAAGATTGTCCACTTGTGCAGTACCCAAGATGACAGTTGGTCATGGTTGGGAGGCCAAACTCACATGAGAGGTGCTTATACTAGGGCGTGTAATTGAAAGGTTAGGATTGATTATCCGCATCGAGTATGGTGAATTCAGGATTTGTTCTGGCGGATGTATCAAATGTTGTGGTGAAAGTGTACAATCTCTGCAGTGTCAAACTATTCGAATAGCTGCGTCATGATTATGGACGATTAGTGGCCATACTGTTCCCTCGTCAGACTTTTCAAAATGACTTGTGAAATAAATGGAGACTTTGACTTGACCACAATAGAGTTGTGATATGAAATACAAGTTCCCACTTAGGAGTTATAACATTGTGACTAAGCTTCTCTTGCTTCTGAACTTAGTAGAGATAAATCTGGCTTCTTGCAAAACAACCTTAGAGCTTAGTGTCCTATTACAAAAAAAAACCTTCACTTGTTAGTATTAGTTTGCGAGTACTTGAAGAGTACTCATGGCTTTGTCCCTGGCTATTCCCGTGGCCAGACTATGAAGAGGAGTACCTGGAGGATGGATCCCAGGAAGGTTACGACAACTAGGATCATCTCCCATCGTCAGCATTGCCTGTGACCCCGAAGATGGAGCTTCGCCTACGCTACTGTTATTATTACGTATTCCGTTGCTTGTGTTGTATTAAGAACTGGATCATGAGATCCTTATTTGTGTAAGACTTTATGTACGATTTGTAATGGATGATGTACTATGGTATCCAATTCTGTTATGTCTCGCAAAAATAGTAACATGGAATTGCGATGTATGGCATAACAGGCATCTAGGATTAAAAATCCGGATGTTGACAGCATGTCCGGTAACTCCGGCGGATTCGGCCACCACGACGGCAGCGGCCGCTCGGGCGCCTCTTCTCTGCCGGCATCGGGGTTGCCACAGAGCTCGTCGTGTCGATGTCGGCGGCCAGGCATGGTGGTTTTTTGTGTTGTGGATGGCGTGGGTACGATCGAAGATAGCTCGGCTACCTCCCCTTTTTATGGCTGCGCCTGGACGCGGCGGAAAAACGTCAAAAACTCGTGGGAAGCGGCTGAAAAGAAAGATGGGAGACGGCGTGATGGCGAGAAGACACTGAAAATACGTCGGCGTTGACTATGACCAAGGATAGACAAATAGATCAGGCCGCTGTGCACGGTCGACTGGACAGACCAAACCCCCTCTCCAAATCGTCCGCGACCTGACTCAAACTAATAGAAACGAACCTGATCAGGATTCAGGCACTGTACGATCGAGACTCATCGTAGCTCGGAACGTGAATGCCGACAGATGTACCGCTAGCTCTAAACGTACGATTAGGCACCTGTCGCAACGATCAGAAGCGCCGGAGCGCAGGAAGCCTCTCTTGTGTCCTGTCGGTCGATCCAGCCAGCGGGTTTGAGACGTGGCCCGTCAAAGTTTAGGCTTGACCTGGACACTCACTCAGACGGACTCGTGGGCTGCCGTGCCGACCACAGTACGCATGGCAACGTTCCGCCGTGCACTGCCACTCCGGCCCCCGGAATTGCTCGTCGCGTCTCATGCCGCCGGCGTGCACTCAACCGCGTGAGTGTGCATTCGCGTCGGATCCAGCGCGTCACTGTCACTGTCGACGTTCAGCCCGAAACGCACGCTGCTTCTAGATCGAGTGTATAGTACGTGTACATAGCAGTGATCGAGAGCGGCCAAGAAACACTTTCTTTTTTCCTACGCGCTCGAGAGAAGCTTTGCGATTAAGGAATGCGACGAGCGGAGATCGAGCTAGGTGTCAAAGAAAGAGGCCAGCAAAGAAAGAGGCAGAAAAAGGGAGTACGGAGTACTACTATTAATTTTTTGGCTGTGAAGTGTGAACCAGTGATCCCGTAGTGGCATATATGTTGAATGGTAAGCACATGATCACTTAATTTGGCCAAGTTTTCCTCGCCCAAATAGTATAACTCCTCGACAACTTTGCATTTTTCAACATCCCAAGGTAAAATAGTTCCACCATTTGTTAACAGCATCCGAAATCATCAAGAAAAGCAAAGTACTCGCCGGCACCTACGTACCGGCAGGATGAGCTCTCCACGTGCACACGATCTCTCGCTCATTTCTGGACTGGCTGATTGGTCCTACTTACTTGACACCAAGTTAGTACTGCCCAAACTTGTACAGTTGTACTACCTCCTTTTCTCTAGAAAGAGACTTTTCCCGGCGGCCCGGACAAGCAGCGTACAGGAAAATCATGCCGAGACAACCATAATTAAGCAGCGTACAGCCAAAAATCTAGAATTCGCGCTCCGAACTTTAAACAGAGTCAAGTGCCCGTGACATCACACTTAAGTCATCATGGATAAACATTTCTCACGCAACACGCAAGTCACGGACACATGATCTATCCCACGTCGAATGCCACAAAAATGTATCAGGTGTTTACTCTAACTTGCAAACCTAGAAAACCTCACGAATGAAACCTCATACGCAAGAAAAAGTGGCTGAAAAAATCTGCAAAAAGGGAAGAAAAGCATGCAAGGTTAGGCGATGGCCACGCAAATCAACCTTTTACTGGAACGTCCAAACTCCAAACCCACAAGAAATATGCAGCAGCTGAAGGCAACACTTCAACGCGAAAAGAATGCCCAGGAAGAACCACGTCAGACCCTACAACACGTCCGGGGGAAATCCGGTTTGGCCGGAGATGGTGACACTGGCGGGTGTAGCAAACTTTCCTGAAAGCATCGTTGAGTGATGTGCTCACCCCTCCTTTCGCGGCCCTGAATTCAGAAGGAAACCTTCGATTCGGGATCGGCCGATGGAGGCGCTACTGTGTCTCGTTCCTTCTTGGGGGCATCGCATCGGACTCGCCTACAGCCGGGGTTCTATGAAGAGGGTTATTGCCGGGAAGCCGTGCAAGGTCCAAGGGTGAAGTTTGGCAAAGATGATGCTTCGAGCTGAGGGATGAGGTGGGGTCACGGTTGATCTTCGGTAGTCGGTTTCCCGGCATATGTTCGATGGGTTCTCCTGATTCGTTGTGTTGTTGTGGAGTCGGAGCTGCGGTGGATGATGTTCGGGCGGTGACATTGACCGGCCGTCAGTGGTCTCTGCAGGTACTCGTTCGATGCAAGATCAGCATAATTCCCTTATAAAACTCGTCATCTGAGTCAGAGTTGTCTCTTCTTGGTGCGTAGGCCAGCATGGTTTCCTACACCGTCTAGGAGGCTCTGTTTTGGAAGTTGTTGGTGAAGTTGGAGTTGCTGGCTTGCGGAGGAGTGATGACGATAAGGCTATGTGGCAACCTCGATATGTGTCTTTCTTGTGTGTTTGTGTGGGCAGCCAAGTTAGCTGTAGTGGTGTGCTCAATGTGAACATTGACGCATTTGTACGGGTTTTCGAACCTTCTACTGCAAATGAACCAGTCAATTCAGTTCGATTTTTTAAAATAAAATGAGACAAAGTTGCCTGTTTTGTTAAAAAACAACACGTTGTATCACTCCACAAAACACATCGCTGAGTAGAAATATGGGTACCAGATCTTCCATTCATGTCCACAGCCAATACCCCTTTTTAGTGCCGTTACTGCTGATGTGACAGCAAACTCGTACGATTATGAGGTAAAATCTTGGGTAGCGAAAAATCTTGACAAAGGTTAGTCGTTGTCCATACAGGAAGAAGCGAGGGGAGAAACAAAACATAGCACTAGAAGCAAAATCGTACCCCAAGGGGCTGAAAAGATTGCGGGGAGGTTCTCCATGACGATCGATCCAGCTTAACTATCCTTGGTTTTGTTCACGCCGTTTGCGTGCTGCAAGAACTTGGAGCGATACTGCTCCACCAGAGATTTATCCACGCCTCCTTGCACCCCAGGCTCTTTCCTCGCCCTCTTTGTAGCCTTCCCTCTCTTCTGCTCTGACTGGCCATCGTTTGCGTTTCTTCTTTTTCTTCGTGCATCCGCCTGCTCATGCGCTGCGGAAGGTTTCTGCTGCACCAAACGAGAAAGTGATTAGCATGGAGTTACTTCAGTGCATCACAATGGGGCATTGTGTAGTAGTAGTACTGATAATAGGACTTACAGTCGCCACAGCTTTCGGGGCTGCATCTGCTTGATTTCCATCTGCCACAACGGCGCCCTTATTTGACTGACGTGCTCGTTTTGCAGGCCTTTGAGGCTGCGGCCTTTTGTCTCCGTTCGGGGCTGCATCTGCTTGGTTTCCCTCTGACACCGCGGCACCCTTAGTTGACTGCCGTGCTCGTTTTGCAGGCCTTTGAGACTGCGGCCTTTTGTCTCCCTGTGTACTTCCCGTCGGTTTAGGATCTGCAGGGGCTAACAGGTCATCTGAAGGCTCTTTGCCAGAATCTGATGATTTAGAGGGTACATCATCCGATTCTTGCTTCCTCCCTTTTCCGAAAGGCCTTTTCTTATTTGGACGAGGCCCGTCAGTTGCGGACTGATCTCCCAGAGTCCTCCGCTCTTGTGCAGCCTCTTTTGCCCTCTCATTGCGTTCGTTTCGAATCCTCTGGAGCCTCATTTTCTCAACATCCTCTAGTGCAAACTCCACGATTGGACGACGTTCTGTACCGAAAGTTCCTGCAAAGATGTAAAGAATGAGAAATGATAACACAGACCAAACCATACCGCGTTCAGAGTCAAACATTCAGCAGGATATAGTAAAATAAAAAGCAGAAGCCAACAGGCAACATGTCAGTTAGAAATGGAATATGTCAGAGATACAAACAGTTTGAGTTTTTCATGTTCTTATTCTCATGTACAAAGAACTACATCAAACAGCAGTAGGAAAATGCAGCAAGAACAACATCTCATCATTGTTGAAGGGTAAAGATATGCAGCACTGACATACATCACCAGTAGAATAAGGTGAAGACGCAAGGATCCAATCTAAGTAAAATCAGCTGACTGCAAAATGCTATTCGAGATAATCATGCTACATCAGAGAGTAGAAAGAAAATGCAGCGCAATGCCACAACATGACTCCAATCAATCTACTAAAAGCGGTGGGTGTATAAAAGAGTACCAGGATTGTTGTTTAGGACCCTTAGAGCCACAAGGGCATGTTCATGTTCTTGAAAGTCAACAAAGGCTACGCCACGGGAATGCTTCTGTGCAGCACCCTTACCTTTCTTTTCATTATTCAAGATATTCACCTGCTCAAGACAAACGCATATGCTAAGTTTCGAAAAGATACCTAAAAACTAATGTGGAGAAACTTGGATTGTGAACCCCAAATAAACCTTCCGGATGACAGGATTTTGCTTTGTAGCACGAGAAATTACTGCTTCTCGGCAAAGCTTCTTGACATCATTAATGGTCATAGTCTTCGGCAAATTGTAAATGATAAGCCTTGTTCTGGAGACGTGAAATTTTGGAGATACCAGCATTTCAGCTTTCCTTTTAGCTAACCTGCAAGATGAAATCACGATCATTTCTTATTCATTGTTCACAAATTTCATACATATGACTGAGGGTGTAATACTAATAAGATGTGACAATTCACAAGGAGATCTGAGAAGACGGTCCCAAACATACTAAAATAGACGAGGGAAGAGTAGAAGCTCAGCGAATACATAAAAGAAAACGAAAGCACGTCCAAAAATAGAGAATAAACAAGACATCATGACACCATTGATTAAATGAACAAATCCAAATCATGCCAGGAGCTATAGTTGCCTGCATATCACCAGGAGGATCTGACCGAATACACAACTGGGAAGATTCATAGATAACACAAGGCAGTTAACAGCCGGAAATGAGGTTCTGATACTTGTAAGAAATGTGTTACCATGCAAGCATGAGGGATACATCTATGGATTTGGAAATTCTACAAAAGGGAAAAGAAGCATTGTCTTCAGGTAAATTTAAAACCTCACAATGTTCCTCTGCCCTTTATTCTCAATTAACATGAAAATAACAGGTAGATGTTTAAAAACAACTGAACAAAATAGACACAGTGGCTACGGTTCATAAAAGAATAGACACAAGTGCTAAAGGCTAACTCTTACCAATTACGTTTATTCATATCAACATCTGATACACCTTCCGCAGCTGGCGTTCCAGGGAGTATTTCACCTTCCTGCAATCACATTAAACTTTCAGGAACAGAAAATAATGGAAGAGTAGACATAACGAAGTGCAGGTAATAAGGGGTAACGGGCAAACATGCCTTGGACAAGTACAGGTTGCGCCGATCTTCGACCTCATTCTTTCCCTTCTCTAGTTCCTTTTTGTGAGCAGACTCCTTGTCTAGCGCTTTCTTAACATTAAGTGCCCTGCTTCTAATAAAAATTCCTAATCCAGGAGCAGCATTAGCAGCAGAAACTGCTGCATCAGCTGCCTCTGGTGTAGAAAACTTAAGAAACCCAGTCCCTCTAGGTCTCCTGCACAGAAGGAACAAAAAGTATTGGACTCAAAGAATGCATCAAGTAAACATTCTGTTGTCAATACAACTGGTTGAGAAATGGACAGCATAAAGTATTTCTGGTGAGAGTTAAACATACTTTGTGAGTTTATGCAGAACTGGGAAGAAAGATTGGACCTTCCCAAATAATGAGAACCGCTCTGTTACCTCCTCATTTTTAATATCAAAAGGAAGGTTGCTTATGAATATCGTCCTATCCAGGCTAGTATCTTCTTTCTTGGGTTTCAAAGCAGGAACAGTGCCTTCTGCCTCTGATACATGTTTAGATTCCACCGGCATGGCAGTTGCAGGTTTCGAAGGAGGAACAGTATTTTCTGCCTCTGTTACATGTTTAGATTCTGCCAACTTGACAGCTGCAGGTGAGTGGGGTTTCTTCTTTTCTGATGTATCACTTTCTGCCTCAGAATCTGTATCAATATCAGAAACCTCATCACTTTCTGCTTCAGAATCTGTGTCAATATCAGAAACCTCAACACCAGATGGTTCCGGCTTCTCCGATGACTTGATCAAATTTTCAAGCACTTTTCTAGAAATTTCTGCCTCGCTTTTGAAATCGTCCTCAGGAAGACGATTGGCAGTCTCCAGATCATCACCATCATCGCTGTCATCTCCCCCAACAAGATTATCATCAGAGGATTCATCATCGCTGCCCTCGTCGGAGACACCTGCCAACTCTGAAAGTACAGAACACATATGAAAAGGACAGCTCCCACAATAGTAACCAATAAAACACAGAGCATTGATTGATAACACTGTGAGATAGCATGCAGTGTACCAAAGCAAATAGTTCGTCAATTATAGTATCATCCTGGTTTAGTTTTAGAAGGAAGAATATAATCATGTTTCCTGAGAAACTATATCAAGGAGCCAGTATGATATTTAGTCACATGTCAAAGACACGAGATTTACAATATACTACCTCCGTTCCAATGAATAAGGCGCCCTCGTTTTGCGTGATTTTTCTTTGACCAAGATTTACTCTAAATATACAAAGAATGTTGGTATAAAATTAGCATCATTGGAAAGTGTGTTTTAATACGAATCCAACGATACTAATTTTACATAATATAATCAAATTTTAGTTGTTCTATTTACTAGGTCAAACTTTGCATTGGAATCCGTGTGCGCCTTATTTTTTGAAACAGAGGGAGTAGTGGTTTATTATATCATTAAGATTCAGGCAAGTATAAATCTTGCATTAGCTGTTGAGATAACTCTAGCTTTATGAGAAGCAGGCATTTGAATAAATGAAGCTACTGACAATGTTAACTGATAGGAGTTCGAATTTACCATCATCCTTAGCATCAGACTTTGCAGCAACAGCATATACATTCTTCGGAACAGCCCAATCAACAGCTACAGGTCTCTTTGCAACAGCTTTCCCATTAACATTTTTTATAGCCTGGTTCGGAGGAAAATCATGGGATTAGGACTTCAATGAATATTTATTATTACCGAATAAAATACTGAACATACATTTTCTGCATCCAGTTTACGTGTGAAAGACACAAAAGCGAAGCCTTTTGATTTCCTGCAAAAAGAATAAAAGTAACAGATATATCATATATTATGAGGTGCTTAACCAAGGGAATATAAAAGGATAAAAAAACATACCCATCATCAGACTTTTGTGGAATGGAGACATCCCAGACAAATCCTTCAGAGCTGAACATGTCCATAATCTCCTTTATAGTAATCTGTAAAAATGACCCATATAGCTTCACTTTTATCTGCTCTACAATAAAAAGTTTTGAGCAGGCGAATTAGCATTTAACCAAGCACCTTGAATGGCAAGTTCCTGACTATCACTCTCCATTTCCTGATCTTCGAACCCTGAATAGCAACAAAATTTCAGCTTGGTTACTTCATGGTAAAAAACCATTTTGTACAACTAGCAAGAAAAACAGTGTGAGATAACTCAGACACTGGCAGTGACAGCAAAAACTCCTTGATCCTGACAAATTAAACTCTATAACCACACTTTACTGCACAACATAAAAGGCTGCTTGGTATTATGACTAAATATGTACTTACAGGAAACTCTCAAGCTGCAACCGAGTTATCTGAAACTATAGCCGAAAGACCTTAAAAGTGTGATGACATAGACACTCCCAGAAGGCATAGCAGAAGAAAGGTACCAGAATTTGAGATGGGAATTTAAGGTTCGGAACCATTTTTCTTTACCGCACATCCACCATTTTAATTACTATACCAAGGTGTAATATGACATCTAAATAATTAAGAGTAAGTACATATACATGGCATTAACATACAACTGAATACTGAAGTGCATATACTTATAACCTAATGTCTTAAACAGGTAGCAAAAAAGAAGTGTGTACTAATAACCTAAACAGGTAGCAAAAAAGGAACAGGACAATCAAACCCAATAATGGTGTGGTAGCAGAATATCAAGATAAAGTGCAACACAATGAAGACAGCTTACCTCTCCGCCAAGTTGACGAGCCCAAACGATTGCTCCTTTGACCTCCTTACGATGCAAGAGAACAACAGAATCCCAAGCTGATTTGACACTTGCAAAGAGTACTGCTGCTGCATCCGAAGTGCATCCATCTCGTGCAAGCCCTGGAGGGGATGACAGACATATTCTACTATCAATACTGTAATTTACATGATAGTTGTCTTAAATGAATTAAGCGTCTGGTGAAGCAAATTGTAAATAAATGAAGATTCAAACATGTCTTGCAGCATGCAAGATTTCTTCCATTTTCTTACTAAAATGCTACAACCTTTATTGTGGTACTCTTGTTTTTCAGGCATATCTTAAGCTGACAAAAAGAAAGTCCCCCGAAAGGGTAAACAGATAAGCAATACTGATGTCCTCCATTTAGCCAGCCACAACTATCTTTTAACCTCAAACGATGATGAAGTTTGAACATCTTCCAGAAAGGAATAGATGAATGAGAATTTAATGGACAAATGAGATATCTGCCAATAGCTACAAGAAAAAAAACCAACAATATTCTTTTCAGCAAGAAAAACACCATGCAGCTGGAAGTGGGGTTAGGGCATGTTTAGTGGTAGGCGTTTATATGGGCGCTTATGGAAAAAAAAATAAAGATTGAAAACTGAAAAATCACCTAAGCTTCCTTTCCCACAACGCTGGACGCTAAAATGTCAGGTTAAACCATCTTTGCTTCTGCTGCCGTACAGGAAAAAAAGGGGCCAAGCGACCACCGCTTGTTTTTGCGTCGACGCTATGCTTGGCACTGGGATTCGATGACACAACTGCTAATTGACCAGGAAATAATTCCTAGCGTCTCTCACAAGCGGACGCGTTAAACATGCCCTTATGATCTCAAAAGTTATACGCCCTACCTCAAGTCACTCAAAAATATGGTAGCACTGTGCAAATATCAAATATGAAGTTATGAACCATCGTCACATGTATATAAGTGCTTAGAGGTACGAGTCAGTTAGAGAACAGCTCAAAACAAAAACAGCATGTTCTTCGTTAGCACACATGAATGAAATCGATCAATGGGCATAAGAATGGGCCATTTCACATTGCTAAGTTGTATGAGAACATAGAGTACACAAGGGGCACGGTTTTGAGGTTGAGTAATGCCTTATGGTTCACTGAGACACTAGCTGGAGAAGTGCAGGTGTGCAGCTTCAAAATCGGATTCAGCACAATCATAATTATTTGAACTTTCATATCAACAGGCAGATAATGCAACTGAAGAGGTGTTAAGAACGAGAGCCCAGCAGAATATGGCCAGCAGCTGGCACTAATCATTAGTTGTTATTTTTGGAGAATTTTCTTGATCCTTAAGAGAAAACACCTCCGCATAGGGAGGTCCCTTGTAGTAGTTTGAGATTAAGCAAGGCCTAACAGAAATATTTCTAGTCTAATTCCTCCCTGGCCCTGTGGTGCAACTGCTGCCATGGCGCCGTTGCACCACCTGGGTAAAGCAGTACCTGACCTTGACTAGGCGGCTAGGCCTAAGGGCCCCTATCTTATCTCATTATAAAATAATCAGAAGAGATTCGAATTACTGTTGAAGCATTTACTCAAAGAACTAATCATGTGTTAACAACATAATATCAATCAAGACTTGGTACAAACTGAGTGTTGGGAGCGTGGAAGAGAAATAAGGAACATAAAAAGAGCATACCATGGAGCTCCATTTCCTCTTTTGGAAGTGGATAATTTACAGATACTACCGTGCCAATCTCTCCAGCAAGACGGAAAACTTCACTAGCCGTAGAAAAGTCTGGAAGACCACCAAATATGACAGTTTTTGCGATCCTACATCATTGGGAGATAAAAATTACCAGTTGCATTGAATTAACCAGGAACAGAGTAAAAAAAATTATTATATCCTTGACCAAAAAACTAAGATCAAGTGCATGAGAAGGCAAGATCTAAAAGAATATGGGAATGTATAAATATGGCATGTTATATTTTAGGTAATGCAGTACTGTCCTGTAAATATAGAAATATTCCAGTACATACCTTTGCTTTTCAGAACTTATCACTTTATCAGTGGCCGTAATGCTAACTTCCTTCACTACTTTAGTATCCTTGGCCAATAATTGTGGTGGTCCTAGTTAAACACAAGATCTAGCATCAGAAAATTTAAGTACTAGGAAAACTGAACAGTGGAAGAGTGCAAAAATAGTTTTAGAACTTTCAAGGAAAACCTGTATCTGTTTTATGAGATGTTTCCTTATGTTTTACAGGAGTAGAATTATCATCTTCATCATCTTTTGCAATTGAGTCCTCAGCTTGCACTGCTTATAAACAAAAACAGACAGACCATCAGAATCCCAATGTATTGAATTTCACAAGCAACAAATTATTGATAATTACCGGTCTCTTTCTTCTTATGCAAACGTTCCTTCAGTGGAGCACGTTGAATGGCAAGCTTTACTCTGATTTTCCTACCAGCGACAGCAAATCCATTCTTTTGCTGAATAGCTCGCTCAGCATCTTGAACAGTGGCACTGATACCAATGTAACACAGCTTAAGTCAAACACTGCAACAGGGTCAAGGTCACTTTTGTACACAGGCAATTATCAGCAGAGACAGTCTTCTTTGAACAGTCCATACACTAGTATGAACAGATGGATCGAGTCGACGAGTTCTAAGCATCACCAAGCTTAAATGGTTTTGTTGATTCATTGGTCTTACGGATGATTTATTTTCTTACTAGAAAACTAATAACTAACCAATTTTCCTACATCTGACGAATGAAAATAATGGGTCATATTGGTCAGGAACTTAGTGAATATATAATATACTTCTAATGAGACTTTATTCAGTAAGGCTAATGCTGTGAGGGGGCTGATAAGTGATAACGATAACTAGGCTAACCACAATATGCAAGTTTCTGAGGTTTCAGCCAACAGAGACTCCCACACAGAAATTAACTCACGCTTAGTTGCTTCACATGAAAAACACATTCCCGCAAAATTGCATGAAAAAGAATGAGTGCTGGAAATATACACAAGGACAAGTTCTGAAACTTACAATTGCACGAACCCAAATCCTCTACTCGTGTCAGACCCTGCATAATAAACACAAATACACACATAGACAGAATGCATTAGTCATAAGCAGCGGGAAATTACTACGACGTGAAGATCATACGGCCATCAATTTCGTTCGGTCATTAGCTTACCTTTTGACGCGACCATGAAGCAGCGCCTTACCGGCCCGACCTCGCTAAACACCGTCTCGAGCTGCACAGCAACAACACAAGCCGCAAATCAAAACCCGGAATACTTACACGCTGAACCCCAAGTAACCTCTAAGCTTAGCAGAGGTGGGGTGCTACGAGCTCGTCCTTACATCGGAAGACTTGTAGGTGTACGGCAGGTTGGAGACGAAGACGGTGGAGGGGCTGTGCCCCCCGGCCGCACCGCCACCGCCGGCTGCGGCAGCGTCACCTTCCGCTGCGGCTTCTCCGGCGCCGCCGCCGGGGCGGACGCGCTGCTTCCCCTTGCCCATCGCCGGCGTGCGTTGCAGGGGGGGACGGCCGTAGGAGCTGTGGGTCTCCGGTGTTGCGATGGACGAGAGGTTTTGGTGGGCTAGGGTTTATGCAAGGGAATGGATGGATAGTTGTTACAAGGCCTTGGGTGGGCTAGAACTGGGCTGGCTCGTAAGTAATAGGAGAAACTGAGACACGTCAGAAAACCGAAAATCAAACACTCAAAGAAAAAACGAAAATCAACCCGCGCGAGATCAACACGGGCTCGGTGGGAGAACCGGAGAAGAGCTGCTCCTGCTCGTGGTGCGGGTGCTGGGTAGGTCGAGGTCCTCCGTCACCGGAGCAAGTCGCGGTCATGGCAGTATGGTGTGGTGGACATTAGGGTTTTTTTAAGAAGTGATCGGTGGGGAAATGCCAAGGACGATGCGGGAAGGGGACTATGCTTTGATGCATCAAAGTTGAAGGCAATATTTTCTACTGTTACTTATCGTTAGTTCACAGTTGAGAAAATAGTTCTGACAAAAGATTTACACACCTCCAGCTTTCTCCAAACAAAAGATTTACACTCCCTGGAGTATCACAAGTGACACCCCGATATGAATTAATCACAATACAGATATGAGGAAAGATATGAGAGGAACAACAAAAGATGCGGCAATATGTGAATGTTGCACAATGGATAAACGTAATTCAAACTGGAAGCCTTCATTGCTCTCATAAACTAATCAAAATCAAAGTCTGATAAATATAAATATGTACTCCTTGAGGATCCCCCTAAAATTTTCAAGCACTTTGCAAAATAACTATGACAAACGAATATACAACAATGGCATCTGGTACACAAGTATCCTGTACAGACCTGAGCGAGCTTCCCAAAGAGCGCAACTTATTGCCACCTGACTAACCAAGCATGTTACCAAAGGCAAAGGGTGGGCAGGTACTACCACTTGGCGCGTGAAATTCACAAACCACAAATATTTTTTGGGTCGGGGGCAGCTTAGCTTGTGTACTGAACATCCCCAAACTATAACTCAGCTTTCTCTCAAGGAAAAACAAAAAATCCTTGTCACAGTATCCTACTCGTCTTGAGTTATGAACAATCAAGCAGCTTTTATTTGTTCGTACTTTTCTCCTATGCTTCCGCCTTTCTGCTTTTGGAATTCGATGTATCTTAGAGTGCTTGCAAAGAAGGCCTCTGCAGATGGATCTGATGTCTGGCTGTCATTTTGCTTCTCTGTCCTGATCAGTTCAATCAAATCTTGGATTACGGTGTTTGTGATCTGTGGAATTCCTTTTTCGAAGAAGTACAGATACCTGAAATTAATGCAGGTATGAGAACTACAATAGCAGCAAAAATATATAATAAGCACCAGGAAAGATATTCGAGTCTCAGGTTTTACTTGTTCAATATTTCAATAAATAGAGTGACAGATCCACTGCTTCCCTTTGATACGTTGGCCATCTGTTGAGCAGCATTTGCAATTCTCAACGCACGCTTTAAACAAAGGAGGACCCTGTAAAAACAATTTGATCAGGCCAAAATGAGAGGTAATACATATTTTAGATATGATTCAGTAGCAGGCCTGAAGTTATTGTCTACAAACTTCCTGTAGTTGATGTAAAAGGATAAATCAGAGGCATGGAGGTTCTTTTCTTTCATTATCATTAGGAAGCAATTTTCTACCCTTTTATGCGCAAAATATACCCAAAAAAATGAGTATATCAGTAAGTTCACCTTTCACCGTCCATTATTCCATCCTGGTCATCCGTCCAGAAAAGGTGTGAACATGCATAGACTGCTCGGCATTGATCAGGCTTCTTTAGAAGTTTTGCAGAGTACTGCACAGAAACAGAGGTAATGTCATTTACAATAAAGGCTAGATGAAGTAGATTTGTGTGAGGGTGTCATTGTTACCCCTGTTGTCTTATGGGTGAGGGTGTCTCTATTTTCCACCCCAAATATATTCATCCGCTGAAGGGTTCCAATAATTAGGTGAAGTGCAGTAATCTGAGCCTTCGAATCCTGCTCGTGACATGGAGCCATTACAAGGAAAAGATAGAATGTAAGTGTCAAAGCACTCAAATGTCCTACTGCATGCATAGCAAAAGATATTTATGATATGGTCCAGGGGCCAGGGCAGGCATAGAGGAAGAGACAGGCGGCTGAGGGTCATACCGTGATTTCTTCTTCATATAAGATGAATGCTTGTGTAAAGAACTCATAAGCAACCGGTTCCAAATCACAATCATTGGCAGCCTGCATAAGAAATGTAGTCACACAACAGCAATTGATGTAGAAAGAATTGATTATTAGTTGCAACAATACCTCTGCGCATTGTAGAAATAATCTGAGAGACAGTTCTGGACAAGGAACGCATGAGAGTGCTTCAATAGTCTGAAAAAAAGAAAAATGAGGATAACATTGATGATTCTGCACAAGAATATAGAGAATAGAGATGCACAAAACCTATATAGCAACAGCAATATGAATTTTGGCACTGGATGACGCCGACATCAAATAGTTCTATTTTTTGCAACAAAGATAGGATTTACTAACTATACAACAGAGGTTGCAAACGATTAACATAAATACATAATGCACATAAAAGTGTGTGATCAAGTCTGCTCCAAGGGTGAAATTCAGAAAGTTAATGTGTAAGCAGAAGATAGAAAAACCTGATGCAAGATCTGAAATATTTTCTTAGGAGTTGCTGGAACTTCCTCCCCAGTGACATCTCCATCTTGACCTTGTAATCTTCTGACCAACTGTAGACAAAAAAAAATCAACAGATTGGAATACTCGCCTGTATAATTGGTAGACCAAAGCATATAGCACCTACACCAATATCATCAGCCTTCTCAACTATACAAATATTTTTTTTACAAACGTATTGTACAAATACATCATGAAATGCATTAGTCCTCGGTACACAAACCTTGAGAGCGGAGAATACCAACGACGGCACGGTGAAAGGTAGACGCTTGGGACCTCCCTGAAGTATATGCTTCTGAACAGTACATAAGATCTGAAAGAATGGCAAATATTTTCTATCAGCAGCTTCAAACTGGGTAAATGTCAAGACATGTACCCTGATATAAATAGATGCTGCAAAGAAATACAAACTCAAGAGCAGGTGTCCAGTTTGTCAATTTAGCATGGACAAATTGGCACTGGTTTAATTTGTACCATGGCACGGTTATTACCGTTTTTAGGCTCAAAAGATTTAAGAAAATAAGGGGAGAAGAACTTCAGGCTAGGCAAGTTGGTATACTTTTCTAAAAAAAAGGCAAGTTGGTATGAGAATACAATAGTTGCTAACTTAGAACTTCAACTACCTATCAAACTTAGGTACCCCTCCATCCAAAATAAGTGACTTCCATTTGTCTAAATTCTAGACAAATCCAAGTCATTTATTTTCGGACAGAGGGAGTACATTTTTTATTTTGCAGGGAAAGACACTAGCTCATAACTCCATCTGAACAACGCCATATCAGACATCAAGAACACAGGTGTGCAAAATGGACATTATAACAGACGCACACACAAAGTATGTCACCACCAAGAACTAAAGAGGGTGAGAATATAATGGACTGAAAAAATTGCAAGCTCTCATCAACTTCTATCTAATAACAAATGTACCTTCAGCATCTCTTCAGGGTCATCATTGTGCAACATGTGAATAAGGCGTGCTACAGAATTCTGTTCTTCCTTGAAATCCTCCTCATCAAGCTAATGCAAAAAAAATAACATGTTACCAATTGGATAAATTTCATGAGAAACTATAAATACTGCATGCACTAATCAGGCAGAACCACAAAAAAGATCACAGACCACTCAAAGAAAGTTGTAGAATGAAGTGTAGTGTATTACCTCGTCATCTTGGGCCCCTTCCATGTCTTTTATAAGGCCCTTAATTAAATCAAAAAGGGCCTCGATCTGCAAGAAATAGACAAAAATCTCAAGGTATGTTCCATAGTAACTGATTGAGCAAGTGTATTGTGAAACACTACCTTGTCGGAAGTAGATATGCAAGTTGTGTTCTTCATTATGCTTTGAATTATTACCACGGCCATCACTTTGGTTGTGGCATTATCTAAATAATCCATAACCCGAGGATAATTCGAAAGCTCCAATGCAGTAACAATATTACTATACTTCTCCAGGGGAGCGCTAAGAAGTGCGACAATTTGCTTCGTTGCTCTGCTATCTTCAAGTTTTGCCTTGCCTGAAAGTTTCTTGACACATGCACCCTGTCCAATATATTGAACATAACATAAGCTAGAACGTTCATGCAGATAGCTACATCAACTATGGAACTAGAATGATTTTTTAGGATTAGTGAATAAGACAATAAGATAAAAAGTTATAACAAATGTCGTTGTCAACGTTCTAACATACCAACACTTGGTCAACGTAATCAAGACGATCTGGATGCACACGGAGAGTAAATGTGAGTAGTGATACATATAAAGTTACTGCTCCAACAACCGGCATGTCAACTTGAGCTTCTATCACCTGCCAGCAAACCATAACTCAGTTGCTTCAGTCTAACCAGTACTACAGCAGAAAACAGCTACTTTTCAACAAGAAATAAAATGTGTAGGAAAAACAGAGAACAGCAACTGAAGTGTTACCTTTCCAATAGCATTGCTGAACTTTGCAAATGCTTCAACTTGCAAAAACTCTGGTAGTACCTGCATAGTTCATTAATGTAAGAGCATATACAAATTACATGTGATGAAGTGGTCAAGAGGATGCTTACTTCCGGACTTGTGGCAGCATAGTTTGACAATCTGTCCATGAGCTGAGATAACACCGTTTTGATATCCACATTTGGCTGCAAAATAACTTGATGACTTGCATATTCATAGTAAAATAAAACAAAAACTGGATACCAATTATTAAAAAATCGATCAAGCTTTCAGTACTCATGCTTTGCACTTCATTGGGTTTGCACTGTACATTCCCATGCTAACATACAAAATTTACGAGTCAGATTTACACTAAATGATAAAGGTTACACTAAAGTATGTGTTTTTCATCACTACGGTACCGCAACAAAGTTATACACTACATTAGTTTAGTTCCCCTTCAGGATCCATACTTAGCTAACCATGATATATTATACATAACGTGGATATTAAGAGTGCACCTGAATTTATTTAGTTATAAGCTCTTGATTGTAATCTATATGTAATTTATTATTTAAGTTGCGAAGAAAAGAAAAATAACCATTTTGTTTTATAAATAGCAAAGTTGATCAAATGCATGAGGATTCGCAAATTTAGTCTTTGGTTGACAGAATTAACTAAAGATGTCACGTTATGATCATCATTGGCTTGTGGCATTGGATGACTTCTGTCATGCAATTATATGCATATAACAGCATAAATTGAGCAAATCCTGCAGGGAAACAAGCTACTAAGAAACAAAGTTGCTAACCTGTAGCTGGGGAAACGCGCTCAGCAATGTTTCCAATGTCTGTAAATGGTATTCGTCAGGAAAGACTTGGATTATGCAGTCCATCAGGTAGAACTGTGCAAGATCGTCCTTACAATTAACAACCTGCCAAAATACTCCAGCTTCAATTAACAGACTTGGATTAACAATCCATGGAGGTATACTGAAATTTTACATCAATAAATCTACTGCAAACCTGTTCTGATATCCTTGGAAGAACGGTTTCTTTGTACATTTCAAGGTCCACACCCTCAATCTGGCTTAGAACGTGAAGGTTTTTACCTACCTGAAAAAATTACAAAAACTTGGGTTGTTAGAATGGCTTCAATAACAGTAAGCAAGAATTAGGTAGATGCAAATCAAGTTACCAGATCACGCAGTTCGTTTCTTTCCTTCCCCCGCTTGTCCTTCTCCCGAGCAGGTCCCTGCAGACCAGGTTCATCATTTTCTGGTTTCAGCTCAGGATCATCTAACCAGGTCAATGTTTTATAATCACTATGTTTTGCAAATGTCCAGAAGACAAATGATCTTTATTTGAGCAACATATGGGAGATGATATAGATGTGGTGCGGCCTAATATGGTAAATGCACGATAAGAAAATGAAGAAAGTTCTTCATTCAGGTTATAAGCCTGCAAACAAACCTGATGCTGCATCCGGACCCAGAGTTTGTTCATTTCTATGAAGTTCTGAAGAACAAATTCAACTGCATCGTTAATGCTATCAGCATCCCTGCATTATGAAAAAAATATCAAATATAAGGAAACTATTAAAGGAAAGCACAACCCCCAGTTATAATGAACTAAACTAACTACAGATAATTTCTGCATGATCCAAAATCAAACAATCTCATTGCAAATAGTTAGGACTTGGAGTGTACAATAATACAACTGCAATTGAATAGGTTTAGTTAAATTTTATATAAGCCAATCACAAAGCAGGGTTGATGACAAAGTAACAGCATATGATGAATAGTAAGTCACAGGACCCAAGTGACTATAACATTGCAAGAACCGTACAAAATGAAGAGAGAAAAGGAATTAGTAACGCTAGTGCTACTGCATCCTGTTGACAAGGTTTACAGGATTGTCAGTTATGCCTCAATTGTTGCAAACCATGATAATATATTTACATGACATATTAGTTCACTAGTTTTGCTTCAGTTTCAGTACTAGGTATAGTTATAAGACCTTTAGTATAGTCGATGAATCACTACAGCGTAATGTTTTTGTAACTATCACAGCACATGCTTCTTTTACAAGAAAATGTAGTACATATGTGACATCACTGGAGAATAAGCTAATTCTTAGTATCCTACAGTTAGTGTTATTTATGAGAAAAATATCACCATTGATATACAAAAATTAATGAAAGGAAAAGATGGGACTTAAAAACAGTGTGGGATGATGTACAGTACCCCTCATACTCGGAACCAATATCAGGCAGCTTGTCTCTGCTTATCTGAGAGAGGTAACTTCTAAGGAAAAGTCCGCGGAGAGGATGTTGAATGCCTCGACACATTTCAACAAGGTCTTTCAGTACATCTTTAGCAGGAGCCTCTTTTGATTTGATGTACACAGAACCTACTGTGCAGAGCAGATAGCTAGCACATGAACAACATAAAATCAGATGATGTTTAGATTCTTATAAATGTAACAAATTACAGACTTTACATATGGCATGACTAACAGCTGGCATATATCCAGATATATGAAGACTGCACAGGCTGGTTACAGTAAAATAGAAAATAAAAAACAGAGTATTGATAACATCTGGCAGAAGGACCTAAGTAGAACTCGGGGACATGGACATGAACATGAATGCACCATCTTTTTGATACAGTCCTTACAAACAATTACATGTGTACTACAAAAAATAAACTAATAGGCAGTTATAAATAAATAAATGGCTGAGCTTCAGGGCCAAACATCTAGACAAGTGTTGAGTGACAAACTTAATCTGATTTTGGTGACCATGAATCAACACTCCGTCTGTAATTAAAACAACATTAAATTTATACGGGAATTTGGAAACTGTTTTCTGTGGGTCAAGTTCTACAATGCAAGGCTTGAACATCAGTATGAATTTGACATTTTGCAGGCTTGTCCAAGTTTAAAAATAAGACAATGTCTACTGCATAATTGTGATCCAGGTTTTAGTCAAAAATGCTGCCTCTTTCAACTTCGAGACCCAATCAATTTGAGTTCAGTTCTGCGTAACTCTGATGTGATTACGGTTAAGAAATACCATGTCTGCCAAACTGAGACCCGGTCAATTTGAGTACAGTAAAAAACATGCACCACATTCAAGCTAGGAACAAACACAACAAAATGTTACCATTAAGCTAACTAACCGATCGTCCAATCTCATAGTTGCTAATGGGACAACATACCATGTGTTCTACTAACAGTATGCACTACATTCAAACTAGTCTGATCAACACAGTAAAATGCTATTCCGAAGTCACTATCAAGCTAATTAACCAATAATCGTCCAATCTCATAGTTGTTAGCGGGGACACAGCATATCTTTTACTGAAAATATCCCACCAATTGAAATGATCTGCGCATTCACGGCCGACAAATCTCTTTCGAGCAAGTGAAACTGAACTAACATCAGTCTCTGCAAAAGGGGGACATGAGCCTTACAGTCTCGGCAGTACGTTGCCGGCATGCTGCACGAGCTCGTAGAGATCAACGACGGAGCAGCTGCCCCTCCGGGTCTCCTCCCTGAAGAACATCTCCAGCTTCCGCATCTCATCAAACGCCCTCATGTCTGCACATCCAACAAGTGAATCCCATCAAACCCCGGCTGAACCCACTCCCGCAATTCGAGACAGTCGAAGAAACCCCAGCACCCAAAACCACTCACAGAGCTCGTAGTACTTGTGCGGGGAGAGGCGCGAGGTGCGCAGCTCGGAGAGCATCTGCGCTGAGTACTTGAGCGCGTCCTTGAGGTTGTTCGAGTCCTGCATCCCAAATCGTCGATCGAAGTAGGTAAGCTAGGACCCGTGGGCACATACAGAAGGACCAATTGAGGGAGCAAGGGTTCCCCGGCTGGTGGGGGGAGGGGCTTACAAGGGCGCGGTGCATGTAGAAGGCGTTCTGCTGGACGCCGGCGATGCCCTCGGCGAGCCAGCGCTCCTCGTCGTCGCCGCCGCCGTCAGGCAGCATCCTGGCGGCCGCCGTCTTGGCGGACTCCGGGGGTGGATCTGGCCGGCGGCGTTCGTCCTCCTCGGCGACGGCTCCGGGCGGAGTCGGAGATCTCGTCGCGCGTGGCTCTGCCCCCTCGGGTTTGGCTGGGTGCGGGTGTCTGTGTTCTTCGCGTGTTTTTTTATGTTCAGTTTTTTTGCTATTTCGTTCTGGTACTTCTGGCCTCGGATCCCGAATGGTTCCGATCGGATGGATTGTGGTTGACCAGCTGGTCTAGCAGGGGGCTTGACTTACCCATGAAATATATCTGACTGACAGGTGGGCTAACATGTAATTTCCACGAAACTACTGCTCTCCATGTGGATTCTAGTGATCTCATGTTCTCCATCTCCATCTCTATGATTCTATGAATTCGGTGATTCATGATCAAAGAAGATGGATTAGACGATTTTTATAAATAAAAAGATGTAGAGTTTCAGTTCGCGGAGTTTGAGTACTTCATGAGCATCCGCATGTATTGGGATGTCTACGAGTCGCAAAATTCAACCCAAAATATAAGATGAATTACTAGACTCCTGCTAAAAATTTTATATTTTAACTTCTTTATTACTCCCTTCGTTTCAGGGCTTAAGACGTCCTCGTTTTGCATGTTTTTTCTTGACCAAGAATTACTCTAAATACGCAAAGAGTCTTGGTATAAAACTAGTATCACTGGAAAGTATTTTTCAATACGAATTCATCGGTACTAATTATGTATATTGTAATCAAGATTTTGTTGTCCAATCCTTTCGGTCAAACTTTGCTTTGGAAAACGTGTGCGTCTTAAGCCCTGAAACGGAGGTAGTATATTTTAAGAATGGAGGTAGTATAAAAATAAATTACAACGCTCTTAGATGTGTTTACTATGTTGTGAAATTCAAACCCCAAATCTAGCACAATAAACAAAAAAAGATGACACTTAGTGTTAGCAGGCCATTCTACATCCCAACTGAAACTAGTTGCTATTCACATCTTAACTTTATATTTTTTGTTTCATGTATCAATTATAAATATGGAATTATGTGACTTCATATGTACTCTTTTATGTCTACATCAACAACAAATGGTTTTTTCTTACACATATAGAACAATGATTTTCACATCTGGTAGTACCAAGAGTACATGATACATTGGAAGTAACCTGATATCAACATGTTCAATTGGTCAGAATCTGAAAGCATTGCTTTTTGTATGCTCCTATATTGCAGGACTTTTAGGAAGAAATTGTTATTGATTGTCATCGGTTCCAACCCTTGATCTACGTTTTTATTACACTTTATTTCTAAAAAAATCAATTTAAGCTTGCATGTTGTTGGTGACGATGTCTTGATAGCAAAGAAAAAGCGGAATAAGAATCTCGTGGCTCTATTTGTAAAAAACTATGTCCATCATGGTCAGACATCATGGCCTTGAGGTGTTTTGTTTCCATAGGTCGTCGACTCTTGATATGTGTTTTTTACTGAATCTTGATATATTGTTTCTTGTGCCACACTTTGACCTTACAAAGATTAATCAGCGGTTTGACAACATATGTTGCAAGGAATGTCTCTGATTAGAACATGCTCATCCATCTTAGGTTGTCATTTCATATGGTGAGAGACTGAAACAACTCTTCAAACCTTCAAGGTTAGTTTGCTTGTGCAAGTTTGATCCATGGTCATTTTTCTTGCCGGGGTCTTGGAGGAATGTCAATGCACAAGTGGGGAGCTAGAGCTATTGATTTTAAATAATCTTCAGAGCAATTTTTTGTTTTAGTGTGTGCATTTGTTCTTCATGTGCCTTTTATTTTATTCAAACATTCTACATTTTAGTTGATTAATACAGTCAAATGTTTTGCTAAACAAACAAACTATACCTCATCGAAATATCCCTTCTTGTCTTTACGCGCATTTATTTTGATTCAGATTTGTGCATAACTCTCTCTCTCTATGGAGTGGATGATTTATACGGAGAAAGTTGTATAGTTGCAATCTGTATAATTTATTCCCTATGGTTGTACCATACTTTTGTATGATCCTATTACGCAAGATTATAAACAAGAGATTACATCTAGTGGTAATGTTTTTACATGTCACATATGCACACCCCTCTCTTTGTCAAATTTCATGAAAAATCCCCCACAGTTGTATATAATTTTGTACATTGCATCAAAAATGTTGGAGATATGCCCTAGAGGCAATAATAAAAATGGTTATTATTATATCTTTGTGTTTATGATAAATGTTTACATTCATGCTATAATAGTATTAAACAGGAAACATTAATACTTGTGTGATTTGTAAACTAAAAAAGTCCCTAGTAAAGCCTCTTTGTAATATTAGCTTGTTGGTTAATAGATGATCGTGGTTTCCCGATCATGAACATTGAGATGTTATTAACAACGAGATCATATCATTAGGAGAATGGTATGATGGACATACTCCTATAGATAAGTGTAGCATTAAGATCAAGTCATTTCAGTAGTTCATTTGCTATAAGCTTTCTGATACGTAGTAACCTAATTCCTTCGACCATGAGATCATGTTAATCACCATCACCGGAAGGATGATTTGATGACATCAAACACCACACCGTAACTGGGTGGCTAATAAAGGTGGCATTGAGTGTTCAGAAAGTATGGGTTGATGCACATGGATCAAGAGTGGGATTTGTCCATCCATATGACGGATAGATATACTCTGGGCCCTCTCGGTGGAATGTCATCCAATTAGCTTGCAAGCATGTGACTGGCTCACAAGGGATCACATATCACGGGAACGAGAAAAGAGTATTTATCGATGAGGTTGAACTAGGTATGCAGAGATACCGACGATCAAAACCTCGGATAAGTAAACTATCGTGAGACAAAGGGAAATTGGTATCGTATGTAAGTGGTTCATTCGATCGCAAAGTAATCGTAGAAATATGTGGAAGCCATATGAATTTCCAGATTCCTCTATTGGTTATTGATCGGAGAAGTGTATCGGTCATGTCCGCATAATTCACGAACCGTAGGGAGACACACTTAAGGATTCGATGTTGTTTAGTAAATATGGAATGTTAGTAGGGATACCGAATGTTGTTCGGAGTCTCGGATGGGATCCGGAATATCACGAGGAGATCCGGAATGGTCCGGAGAATAAGATTCATATAAGGAAAGTCCTATTTCGGAGTTCGGGAAAGTTTCCGATGTTTTCATCGGAGAGGTTCTGGAAGGGTCTAGAAGGTTCACCGGTCCGGAAGGAGAATGGTCCATGAATGTGTCATGGGTAAGTGGAATGATTGGATCATATCCTAGGTCACTTGGTGTGTGCATTTGCAGGAGAGAATTAAAGCTCTAAATTGAAAGTCAAACGGGAGTTTGAAAAGTCAAACTGGAACAATGGTTTCCTAGTGGGAGAAGAAACAAGTCCTTCTCTCAATCCAACTTGGCCCTCTCCATGAGCCGCCGCCGCAGCCCCAAAGCACACAAGCCCTAGCCCCTCTCCGCGAGCCGCCGCCGCCACCGCGCCGCCTCCCCGCGCCGCCGCCGGTTCGTCGCCGTCGCCCTAGCCGTCGCCGACACCTCCTCCTCCTCCTCCCGGTCATCTAAACCCTAGATCTTCGGAAAACCCTAATCCACCATAACTCGCACCGGCTTACGTGAAGCCCTGCAGGATCTTCCCTCTACTTCCGACACCACGTCGTCGTGCTATCGGAATCGTGAGGGGAGAACTACAACCTCGCTGCCTGTTGGAACAAGGGAGAGGAAGGTCTTCATCGAGTACCGAACGTGTGACCGACTGCGGAAGCGCTGCCGAAACGCAGCGCCAGAAGGATCGTCTACGCGATCTTGAGATCGGCAAGTGTACGACTACATCACCCACGAGAATCTGCTCTCGTTAACCGCTTTGGAATCTTCGAGGGTGAGTGCTTCCATCGACTCGTTGCTACAATCTAGTAGATAGATCTTGGCTTTCTTGTGTGCATGCGGTAGAATTTTTTTGTTTTCCATGCTACGAACCCCTACAGTGGTATCAAAGTCGTGTCTATATATAGATCTGTTGCACGAGTAGAACACAATGGTCATTATGGGCGGTGGTGCTTTTATTTCAATTGCTTTTTGTGTATTGCGGTATGATGTGATCAAGCGGCCCGGGCTAACCTTACATGACATCGTTCATGAGACTTGCTCCACACTCAGCATGCAACTTGTATTGCATACGTGGCTTTGCGGGTGTCTGTCTCTCCCATCATAGTATAGATTCAATTTACAACGATCACTTGATAGTTCAAACATCAACATTGTGGTTCTTGTTAGTAAGTTGGAACGACACTTATTGAAAGCCCCAAACCACGTAAAATATGCAAAGAAAATTAGAGGCCTATAACTTTGTTTTGCAGGGGTGTTTTGTGATGTGATATGGCCATGATTGTGATTATATATGATGTATGCAATGTTCTTTATTGTAAGTTGGCAACCGGCATGAGCCATATGGTTGTCTTTTAAATCTCGTTAAGACCTGCGTGTCTATTTAAAGTAGTTGTAATAGTTGAAGCTGGTGGACAACAACCATGAAACGGCGCCATTGACCTTGACGCCATACCGGTGATGATGGAGATCATGTTCGTGCTTGAAGATGGAGATCGGACGCACAAGAAGAAAGGCCATATCATATCACAAATTATGAATTGCATGTGATGTTAATCCTTTATGCATCTTGTATTGCTTAGTACGCGATGGTAGCATTATAAGATTATCCCTCTTGCACACAATTTCAACTTTTGAAGTGTTCATCCTTAGTAAGCACCGTTGCTAAAGCTCATTGTTTCGAAGCACCACGTGATGATCGGGTGTGTTAGATTCTGCGAGTGTATACAACGTGAGCAAGCCAGATTTGCTCATGCAGAAGATAAGGTTTGATCTTGACGAGCCTAGCATGTACAGACATGGTCTCGGAACACGGATCACCGAAAGGTAAAGCATGAGTCATATAGTAGATATGATGAACATGTTGATTGTTCGCCATTGAAGCTACATCAACTCTCGTGATGATCGGTTTTGATGTGGTGGATTTGGTTCGTGTGGTCACTAAAACAATTTGAGGGATATTGTTTTAAGTGGGAGTTCACCTAGATTAATTTAACTATTAATAAGAACTCAATTTGTCATAAACTTAGTCTAAACTATTGCAAATGTGTTGTAGATCAATGGCGGCCCCTACCATCAATTTTAATGCGTTCCTAGAGAAAGAAAGGTTGAAAAACAATGGAAGCAACTTCGCGAATTGGTTCCGCAATTTGAGGATTGTCCTCAATGCTGGTAATTTGACCTATGTCTTTGGATGCACATTGGTGACCAGCTGACTCATCGCTACCGATGAGGTAAAGAATGTTTTCCTCGCTCAGAAGAATCAGTACTCCACAGTTCAGTGTGCTATCTTGTATGGTTTGAAATCGGAGCTTCAGAAAAGGTTTGAGAACCATGACCCACATGATATTGTCCGTGAACTCAAAATGATATTTGAGGCTCACGCGACAGTTGAGAGTTATGAGACTTCTAAAAAGTTTTTTAACTGCAAGATGGAAGAGGGCAGCTCCGTCAGTGAGCACGTGCTTAAGATGTCTGAGCACGCGAGCAAGCTTCAAAGCTTGGGAATAGTGATTCCTAATGCTTTGAGGATTCACCGTGTCCTCCAATCACTACCACCAAGTTACAAGAACTTTGTGATGAACTACAATATGCAAAACATGGACAAGTCGTTGCCAGAACTCTTCTCCATGTTGAAATTTGCAGAAGTGGAGATCAAGAAAGAGCACCAAGTGTTGTTGGTCAATAAGACCACCAAATTCAAGAAGCAAGGCAAGTCTAAGAAAAAGGGAAACTTCAAGAAGGGCGGTAAGAAAGTTACCGTGCCGGCGAAGAAGACCAAGGCTGGGTCTAAGGCTGACACTGAGTGCTTTTACTACAAGGGAGAAGGTCACTGGAAGCGGAATTGCCCAAAGTACTTGGCGGATTTGAAGAACGACAACATCAAGAAGAAAGGTATATCCGATATACATGTTATTAATGTGTATCTCACTAGTACTCGTAGTAGTGCCTGGGTATTTGATATTGGTTCGGTTGCTCATATTTGTAACTCGAAACAGGTGCTACAGAATAAACGGAAGCTAGCGAAGAACGAGGTGATGATGCGCGTTGGAAATGGATCAAAGGTTGATGTGATCGCGATCGGCACGCTACCTCTTCATCTATCATCGGGATTAGTTTTATACTTAAATAATTGTTATTTGGTGCCTGCGTTGAGCATGAACATTATATCTGGATCATGTTTATTGCGAGATGGTTACTTGTTTAAATCCAAGAATAATAATTGTTCGATTTATATGAGTAATATGTTTTATGCACATGCATCTTTGATAGATGGTCTATTCTTATTGAATATCGATTGTGGTAATACACACATTAATAACATTGAAGCTAAACGTTTGAAATTGAGCGATAAATCGACCTATATGTGGCACTGTCGTCTTGGTCATATTGGAGTGAAGCGTATGAAGAAACTCCATTCCGATGGACTTCTTGAATCACTTGATTTCGAATCACTTGAAAGATCTGAAGCATGTCTGATGAGTAAAATGACTAAGACTCCATTTTCTAGTATGATGGAGCGAGCTACGGACTTATTGGAAATCATACATACCGATGTGTGTGGCCCAATGAGTGTAGCATCGCACGGTGGTTATCGTTATGTTGTTACCTTCACGGATGACTTGAGTAGATATGGGTATATCTATTTCATGAAACATAAGTCCGAAACTTTCGAGAAGTTTAAGGAATTTCAAAGTGAGGTAGAGAATCAACGTAACAAAAAGATTAATTTCTACGATCTGATCGTGGAGGTGAATATCTAAGTTACGAGTTTGGCGAGAATTTAAAGAAATGCGGAATACTTTCACAATCACACCACCGGGAACACCACAGCGTAATGGTGTGTCCGAACGTCGTAATCGAACTCTCTTAGATATGGTTCGTTCTATGATGTCACTTACAGATTTACCACTATCGTTTTGGGGTTATGCATTAGAAACAGCCGCATTCACTTTAAATAGGGCACCATCTAAATCCGTTGAAACGATGCCATATGAATTATGGTTTGGGAAGAAACCTAAATTATCGTTCCTTAAAGTTTGGGGTTGCGAAGCTTATATAAAGAAGTTACAGCCAGACAAGCTTGAACCCAAAGCCGAAAAATGCGTCTTCATAGGATACCCGATGGAAACTATTGGGTATACCTTCTATCATAGATCCGAAGGCAAAATCTTCGTTGCCAAGAATGGATACTTTCTAGAGAAGGAGTTTCTCTCGAAAGAAGTGACTGGAAGTAAAGTAGAACTCGACGAGGTTGTTGAACCTTCTCTCGAACTTGCGAGAAGCGCAGCACCGGAAGTAGTTCCTATGGCTCCTACACCAATAAGAGAGGAAGCTAATGATGTTGATCGTGAAACTTTGGTTGAAGTTACTACGGAACCTCGCAGGTCAACGAGAACTCGTACCACTCCTGATTGGTATGATCCCGTTATGAGTGTCATGTTGGTGGACAACACTGATGACCCTGCAACATATGAGGAAGCGATGATGAGCCCAGATTCCAATAAATGGCAAGAAGCCATGAAATCCGAGATTGGATCCATGTACGAAAACCAAGTATGGACTTTGGTAGACTTACCGGATGGCCGGAAGGCTGTCGAGAATAAATGGATTTTCAAGAAGAAAACATATGCTGATGGTAATGTAACTGTCTATAAAGCTCGGCTTGTCGCAAAAGGGGTTCGACAAATTCAAGGAGTTGACTACGATGAGACTTTCTC
The DNA here is from genome assembly GCA_030063025.1 of Avena longiglumis. Classification (NCBI taxonomy): domain Eukaryota; kingdom Viridiplantae; phylum Streptophyta; class Magnoliopsida; order Poales; family Poaceae; genus Avena; species Avena longiglumis. The sequence continues at coordinate 97,621,004 of CP125979.1, forward strand.
ACCAGTAGCGAAGCTAAAGTCTGTGAGGATTATGTTAGCAATCGTTGCATATTATGATTATGAGATATGGCAGATGGATGTCAAAATGGTGTTCCTCAATGGAGACATTCATGAAGAGTTGTATATGATACAACCCAAAGGTTTTGTCGATCCTAAAGATGCTAAAAAGGTGTGCAAACTTCAACGGTCCATATATGGATTGAAGCAAGCATCCCGAAGTTGGAATCAACGTTTTGATAAGGTAATCAAAAAAGCTTTGGTTTTATACAAACTTATGGAGAAGCTTGTATTTACAAGAAAGTGAGTGGGAGCTCTGTAGCATCCTTAATACTATATGTAGATGACATATTGTTGATTGGGAATGATGTAGACCTTCTTAATAGTGTCAAGGATTATTTGAATAATAGTTTTTCAATGAAAGATCTTGGCGAAGAATCTTACATATTAGGCATAAAGATTTATAGAGATAGATCGAGACGCCTAATATCATTGTCACAGAGTACATATTTGGACAAAGTTCTAAAGAGTTTTGGAATGGAAGATAGCAAGAACGGGTTCTTGCCCATGTTGCCCAATACGACCTTGAGTAAAACTCAAAGTCCTGCAACGGCAGAAGATAGAGAAAGGATGAGTAAGACTCCCTATGCCTCAGTCATAGGATCTCTAATGTATGCCATGCTATGTACTAGACCCGACATTGCATATGATGTTAGTTTGACTAGCAGATATCAAAGTGATCCAGGAGTGGATCATTGGACAGCGGTCAAAAACATCCTTAAGTACTTGAGAAGAACTAAGGATATGGTTCTTTTTTATAGAGGTGATGAACAGCTCGTTGTTAATGGTTACACTGATGCTAGTTAGAACACCGATCCGGATGATTCTAAATCTCAATCTGGATACATATTTACTTTAAATGGTGTAGCAGTTAGCTGGAGGAGTGCAAAACAAAGCGTTGTGGCGAGATCTTCAACTGAATCGGAATACATAGCTGCTTCGGAGGCTTCACAAGAGGCGATATGTATGAAGGAGTTTATTACAGAGATCGGTGTGGTTCCAAGTGCGCTGGACCCAATGTCTATCTACTGTGATAACATGGGCGCCATAGCTAATGCGCAAGAACCAATGTCACACAAGAAGCTGAAGCACATCAAGCTAAGTTTTCACGCTATTCGAGAGCATGTCCAAGATGGAGACATAAAGATTTGCAAAGTACACACAAATCTGAATGTGGCGGATCCGTTGACTAAACCTCTCCCGAGGACAAAACATGACCAGCACCAAACCGCCATGGGTGTTCGGTACATTACCATGTAATCTAGATTAGTTGACTCTAGTGCAAGTGGGAGACTGTTGGAGATATGCCCTAGAGGCAATAATAAAAATAGTTATTATTATATCTTTGTGTTTATGATAAATGTTTACATTCATGCTATAATATTATTAAACAGGAAACATTAATACTTGTGTAATTTGTAAAATAAATTAGAGTCTCTGGTAAAGCCTCTTTGTAATACTAGCTTATTGGTTAATAGATGATCGTGGTTTCCCGATCATGAACGTTGAGATGTTATTAACAACGAGATCATATCATTAGGAGAATGGTATGATGGACATACTCCTATAGATAAGCGTAGCATTAAGATCTAGTCATTTCAATAGTTCATTTGCTATAAGCTTTCTGATACATAGTAACCTAATTCCTTCGACCATGAGATCATGTTAATCACCATCACTGGAAGGATGCTTTGATGACATCAAACACCACACCGTAACTGGGTGGCTATAAAGGTGGCATTGAGTGTTCGGAAAGTATGGGTTGAGGTACATGGATTAAGAGTGGGATTTGTCCATCCATATGACGGATAGATATACTCTGGGCCCTCTCGGTGGAATGTCATCCAATTAGCTTGCAAGCATGTGACTGGCTCACAAGGGATCACATATCACGGGAACGAGAAAAGAGTACTTATCGATGTGAGGTTGAACTAGGTATGCAGAGATACTGACGATCAAAACCTCGGATAAGTAAACTATCGTGAGACAAAGGGAAATTGGTATCGTATGTAAGTGGTTCATTCGATCGCAAAGTAATCGTAGAAATATGTGGGAGCCATATGAATTTCCAGATTCCTCTATTGGTTATTGATCGGAGAAGTGTCTCGGTCATGTCCGCATAATTCACGAACCATAGGGAGACACACTTAAGGATTCAATATTGTTTAGTAGATATGGAATGTTAGTAGGGATACCGAATGTTGTTCGGAGTCTCGGATGGGATCCGGGATATCACGAGGAGATCCGGAATGGTCCGGAGAATAAGACTCATATAAGGAAAGTCCTATTTCGGAGTTCGGGAAAGTTTCCGATGTTTTCATCGGAGAGGTTCTAGAAGGGTCTAGAAGGTTCACCGGTCCGGAAGGAGAATGGTCCATGAATGTGTCATGGGTAAGTGGAATGATTGGATCATATCCTAGGTCACTTGGTGTGTGCATTTGCAGGAGAAAATTAAAGCTCTAAATTGAAAGTCAAACGGGAGTTAAGTCAAACTGGAACAATGGTTTCCTAGTGGGAGAAGGAACAAGTCCTTCTCTCAATCCAACTTGGGTTTGGGTTTGGATTCAAACCCACCCCTCCCAATGATGCCCTCCCCTCTCATAAATAGAGGGGGAGGGCTGCCCCAAAGCACACAAGCCCTAGCCCCTCTCCACGAGCCGCCGCCGCAGCCCCGCCGCCGCGCCGCCGACACCTCCCGGTCATCTAAACCCTAGATCTCCGAGAAACCCTAATCCACCATAACTCGCACCGGCTTAGGCGAAGCCCTGCGGGATTTTCCCTCTACTTCCGACACCACGCCGTCGTGCTGCCGGAATCGCGATGGGAGAACTACAACCTCCGCTGCCTGCTGGAACAAGAGAGAGGAAGGTCTTCATCAAGTACCGAACGTGTGACCGACTGCGAAAGCGCTGCCGGAACACAGCGTCGGAAGGATCGTCTACGCGATCTTAAGATCGGCAAGTGTACGACTACATCACCCACGAGAATATGCTCTCGTTAACCACTTTGGAATCTTCGAGGGTGAGTGCTTTTATCAACTCGTTGCTACAATCTAGTAGATAGATCTTGGCTTGTTTGTATGCATGCGGTAGAATTTTTTTTGTTTTCCATGCTACGAACCCCTATAAAAAAGTCATCAAGTACGAATTTACAAGCTTTCGTATTTTTACCTTAGAGCATCGGGTTCATGAACTCAGAATGTTTATTATGTAAATTTCACGTGTATGAAATTACATTTGATTATTATGTGACCAATCTGGCGATTATGTAATTTTTTTGTTTGAGTGTGTTGTTATGTACAATTCCATTCATAGGGGACTTCTGAGTTCATTTTACTCATACATACATTGCATTTTTGCTATTTTTATTCATATGATTTCCGTGGGTAATGAATCATTGAACAAACAATACTGTGCATTTTTATATATATTGTTAAAAAAATTCAACGTTGATGTTTACAAGCCACTTATTTCCAAGGTGCATTCTTAATTCTTGGTCTTGTACACTGCCATTTGTCTACTAAGGGTTTGTTTAAGGTAGTCATGTCCTTTTGAAGTTCAGGCATTTTAAAACAAATTTCACCAAATACCAAAAATTTGCCAAGAAAATACACTCCTATTCCAAACAAGCTATAAGTGGCTACAAATATATTACGAACTTATTCTCTCGAACATTGTGTCTGGAAAAATAGAATATTTGTTCACTCTTCACTTTCTTACATTTCTCACATTTCTCGCAACACATTCAGCCACCTCTCTGGATCAGAATAGAAGTGGAAGCGTTAGGTTTCAAGTGTTATGATGTCAATGCTTAGTGATGATAAAAACAAGATGAATTTACGTACATAACTCAAACAAAAAATATCCAAGTCATTGTAACAACATTGTGTGTAGCACCAACACCGTCTCCAAGAGCCATCTTTTTTTAGGGAAAGCCATGCGGCACGCTTTATTTCAATTCAAACACAGATACATCGTTCAGTACAAAGGGAATAATGAAACTAGAGGGGTCACGATCCCAAAAAATAGAGCTATTTGAATCATAAGCAACTCCAGTTAACTTGTGCGCCGTAGTATTAACCTCCTGCGAGCAATGTTGCAAGGTCACCTGACCAATCCTTTTGGACATTTGAAAACAGTCAGCCAAGATGGATGTATGTGGGCTCCGAACCTCATTGATGCCACTATAAGCTTCTACCAATTATAGAGAATCAGATTCAATTGTAACTACAACATACCCTAGACCCTCGATCAACTGAAGTCCTTTTTGAAGAGCGATGGCCTTCGTCGTTGTTTTATTCGGCAAATTATTAAGAACCCAATTTGCACTAGCACAAGCTTGCCCCTATCATTATGGAGTACTGCGTCCACGACGCCTAATCCATTCTGAAAGTAGCAAGCATCAATGTTAAGCTTATAAGTACCCATCGTCAGTTTGATTCAGGTAACATAACGAGGTTTAGCCTGGGATTATGCTCCTCTGTAGTTCAGAGTTAATCCTTCGATTGAAAATGCCGACTGAGACAGAGGTGCCACTTTTCCCCTTGACATGTTCTCTGCGCTTCCGCCAAATGTACCAACCAGCCACCGCAATCAACTCCTTCGTATCGACATGAGTGCTATCATCAGGTTTTTTAGATTACTCTGAAGAAGCACTTTCAAAACAAGTGACCCTGAGCGGTCAACAACAAGGAATTAATCAATAATATCCCCCAATCCCAAAAATTATCATACTTTCCTTGCACGTTCATAGCCAAAAATCAAATGTCGTATATCTTCAGCTCCTTGAACGCAAACAAGACATTGTCCAGACACCGATATATGTCTATTTGCAAGGACAACACAACCTATCACAATACCACGCAAAGCCTTCTAGACAAATATTTTTATCTTAATCGGTACTTTCAGCTTCCAAAAAATATCCCACACCAAGTTTTGGTAGGAGGTCCCTTGGTCACCAGAATGATTCAATCTTCCTCCATGAATGTGGTTCCACTCCACATAATAAGTCGATCGTATCGAGAATGTATAAGATTTTGTCATATTCTGAGCCACAAAATCATCAGGCATGTTCCCATTCAGCGGTGTTCTAAGAATTCTCGTAACATCAATGGGATTAAAGACAGTCTGAAGCAACTCCTCGTCCCAAGTAAAACTGATCGGATCAATAAGCTCACTTACTATAGTTTTTCTTTTTACCTCGCGGGGTTTGAATCATACTATTAGGACTCATAGGGACCCAATGATCTTCCAATATTGATACTAGAACCCGATCCAACTCTCCAAATGTACCCTCCGCGGAAAACACTCAAGCAAGCGATGATACTCTGCCAAGTAAAGGAGGAACCCTTCTTTGGTCCAACCTTGAGGAGGTCTCCATTTGGGTAATATTTCTCTCTTAAGATTTGGGCACATAGAGAATCTAATTTAGTGATCAGTCTCCAACACTGTTTAGCTAGCATAGCTAGATTAAAGGCATGGGGATCACGGAAACCCAAGACTTCAAGCTTCTTAGGTATGCACATCTTCCATCGGCCCATCCAATGCATCTTCTTTTGTTCCTCAGAATCATCCCAACAAAATCTAGCCATAGCATTAGTAATATCTTTGCAAAGGTTCTTTGGGATTTTAAAAACCAATATGGCATAAACTGGCATGGATTGGATAATTGCTTTAAATAGAATCTCCTTACCACCCATAGATAGAATTTTTTCTTTCCATCCCTCTAGCCACTTTATGAGCGTCTCTAATAAATATAAGAAACTATCAGATCAATCCACACCAACCATTAATGGAAGGTTCAAATATTTGTCAGAAAGAGCCTTTTTCACAATATTTAGCTCCACCCCAATTTTAACACGTACATCAGGGTCAATATTCGTACTGAAGTACATACTACACTTTTCTTTACTCACCAATTGTCCTGAACTTGCATAATATTGATCAAGTACCTGTCTCAGCGAGGTTGTATTAGTCATATATGCTTTCATAAGGATTAGGGAATCATCAACAAAGAGTAAATAAGACACTGATGGTGCATTTCTGCAAACCCTGACACCGTTCATACCACGAACCTTCTCTCTATGAGCCAGAATACTCGAAAGCCCTTCTGCACAAATAAAGAACAAATAGGAGGACAAGGGTCACCCAGTCAAAGCCCTAACTTGGGGTAAAAGAATCTATTTCTTGACTATTGAATCTGATTTTGTATTTCACCGAGCGAACACATGCCATTAGAAGGTCAACAAAGTTTTCTTGAAACCCAAGCCTTCTCAACATACTTTCTAGAAAGTTTCATTCGACCTCATCATATGCCTTATGCATATCAAGTTTGCCCGCACAATATCCCCACTTCTTCAAGAGCCACTTTTCTCTCATGATCGACGCATCATGTTGTGGCATTTTTGCCAAATCTAATCTTTTTGAGAAACTTCAGTCGAATCCGACCCTCCCCGAAATTAATTCGGAATCTGACCCCTAGAGTCGGCGCTATTTTAAACGGAGCCGGAGTTATATAGGTTGGCGCAACACGTGACAACAGGGGGCAACCTAGGGAGGTCGGCACTGTTTTAAACGGAGCCGACCTCCTTCGAATCGGTTTTCTGACGTGTGCGCACCGATTTGTATAACTTCGGCTCTATTTAAAATGGCGCCGACCCCAGGGGTCAGATTCCGAATTAGTTTCGAGGAGGGGTCAGATTCGGTTGAAGTTTTCAGATTTGTGTAGATTTGACAAAAAAAATACTCATGTTCTTATTCTCAATTTTTTTAAGACGATCTCACTTGCCATCACGGAAGAAAGTGTGTACCGAGGATGTAGATTATCAGATATGTGGTACACGACATACACGGCTTCCATACATTTATGTTCCCTTCTCGTGTTTCCACTTCATTCTATTCTACATAATCTAATAAAGTGACTTTAGTTTTTTAGGGAATAAAGTGACTTTAGTTAGAGCATCTTCAACAGACGCGCTATATAAACCGCCGTTTTGCAGCGCCGGAGCGCAAAAATCGTCCCCCAGCAGGCACTGCATATGGCATGGCGCTGTAATTTTTTTTGGGCGCGGGCCGGTTTGCCCTATCCCAAGCGCTAAACTTTGGGATCCGGCTGCAGAGTGCGGCATCGCTCGACGCACACGCGAAGAAACCCCGCGCTGAAACTTTCCCCTGCGCCTCGCCGCCCCACCGCCTAATCCTCGCCTCCGCGCGACCGCCGACGCAATTCCGGCGATGGACGCACCCTTCGGCACCCCCATCGACCCCTTCCTACTCCATTACACCTGCCGCCAGCGACGCCTCCGTCGCTCCGCCGCCCCATGTGTCAAACCCTAGTTATGGTGCCGACGCCGGAAACACAACCATCGCGGCCCAAGCCCTCTTTGTCCCGCTGTGCCCGACGCTGCACACAAGCGTCGCCGCCGTGCGGCTGGCTGCCGCGCAGGCCCCCGGCAAGGTGCGGGCGCCGCCAAGGAGGAAGGTGCCGGTGTCTAAACGCCCATCCACACCCGCGGGCAGCGGTAACTGATACGCCCAATTTGCATCACCATTCTATATCGTAATCTACCTCTATTCATTGATATTTGTCTCATTATGAGGTATTACTTATGGCTTTTCATCTGTTTATGCATGTTGGATGAATCTTGGAGGATGGACTGCCGGAGTCTGGATTCTGATGGAAAAGATGGCGTTTTGATGCAATTTAGCGAAGACCAGAAAAAATATGGGAAAATATTATTTTCCAGAAGATTGAGGAAGCCAGAAGGAGGGACGAAGAAGGACCACAGATAGATTTCCGCTGCCTCTCGGGGGTGGAAAACACCGAGAGAGAAAGATCTCTCCGGCAGATAGATTTCTGCCGGAGGAATTCCTTTCCGAAGATGGGAGACCGTCGCCATCAACACCATCGTCAATCTAGGCTTCATTGGGATCATCATCATCATCGACACCATCATCTACACCAGCACCATCATCACCACTCTGTCCCGCTGTAACAATTGTGTTGGATATTGCTTTAGTTCTTAGGGAAAACTTTCTCGGTGTTGATTAATATTGTAGTTAATGCTTGTGAGTGGAACCATTGGATTATTGTTGATATTTAGATTGTTATCCATTATCATATCATCTTTGATCTTGATCCATATGATGTCTTGTGAGTAGTTCGTTTAGTTCTTGAGGACATGGGAGAAGTCATGTTGTTATTAGTGGATTTGTGTTGAGCTATTATTCAATGGTTAGTATTTAAGTTGTGGTGCTATTCTTCTAGTGGTGTCATGTGAACGTCGACTACATGATGCTTCACCATTTATGGGCCTAGGGAAATGCATTGTGTATTTGGCTACTAATTATGGGGTTGCCGGAGTGACAGAAACCCGAACCCCGGTTAGGACACCTTTGCACAAGGGAGTGTAGGATCTCAGAGTTTAAGGTTGTGGTTAGATTTATATCTTAATTACTTTCCTGTAGTTATGGATGCTTGTAAGGGGTTTAATCACAAGTATGTGTTAGTCTAAGTAAGGTCGGTGCATTAGCATAGGTTCACCCACACAACACTTACAACACCAAATAAGAGTACTCGGCTATTTGAAGCGAAAGCACTTGACAGAATTCCCATGTGTCCTCGAGAATGTTTGGTATTTATAAGTATTTCCACCGGCTTGCCCTTTGCAAAGAAAAGATTGAGCCACTTGTTGCGTTTGTTCTTTGTTACTTGCACTTTGTTTTGTTGCTCTATCAAAAAACCACTAAAAATCTGTTTGTTAAGTATTTGCAGAGAGTTCTTGCTCCATACCACTGTTCAGCACCTTCTGCTCCTCTTTGGGATCGACACTCCTATCTATCAAAAGTACTACGATACACCCCCTATACTTGTGGGTCATCAAGACTATTTTCGGCCGCCGTTGCCGGGGAGTGAAGCGCTATTGAAGAGTGGAACTGGTAAAGGAAACTTCTACTGTGAGTATTGCTTTTGTTACTGCTTGTTACTTTGTTTCCAATATGGATAACCCACTTGGTTTTCTGTTTGGGAAAACTACTACCATTGCTAGGGTAGTAGATGAATCACCACCTATTGAGATAGATCCTTTTAAGATACCTACAAGTATTGTTGATCGTGTTATGGATAATTATTATTTTGGGGATGGAACTGTCCACCCTGGTGATCATTTGCTTTTTATCCATAAATTATGCGGGTTGTTTAAGTGTGCAGGTATCACAACTGAACAGGTGAAGAAGAAGCTACTCTCCATATCCTTGAAAAGGAGAGCTGAAAAATGGTATAAGTTGCTGAAGAATGGACAACCTATGGAATGGGAGGATATGTCATCTCTCTTTTATTCTAAATTAGCAGAATACCCGTGCGTTGCTACGGATCCATTATTTTTAAATATGGCACCAATGTCCGTTGATTGCACCAGGATAAAATAAAACTCTTTGCATGACGTATACATGAGATCCTCGTCCTGACGGCCCTATCGCCCTCCACACCATTTAAAGGCCGACCAGCTTGAGCCGGAACTGTCTACAGCTCAGGACTATTTATGCTCCACTCTTCTCGTCATAGTAGTTGGTGCTCCCCTCTGCTTGTTGAGCTGCCATGGCCATAGCTAGTTTTGCTGTAATCAACTTTCACTCATGGGCTCATCATCCCATGGCACGCCTTGAGGCGGCTAGCTACTCGCTTTAATCATCAAGTAGCAGATGAAGCCATCACATGCAATACAATTACTTTCAGACCCTGGTTGAATAATGAGAAGAAAAACGTTGACGTGTACTTTACTCGTGTTTCGTCCATCTGCAAGAGCATCCACCACCGGAATATCTGCCTAAAAATAGAACTCGGGTTGAGCTAAAACTGTTGGGCTGTTGCAATTGTTATTAGCAGACAAGAGTAATGTAAGACTGCAAAGAATAGATGACTGAGTGAAGTTCAGCCTACTTAACTTTGGTTTTCACTGAATTTTTGCAACTGCCAATTTTCCAAAGCTGTTGGCCGAACACTTCCCAGCGTTACCAGGCGATGGCAAATTTTCCTCTTTACCTACAAGCTGGGTGGCAATTGCAACGACATATTCAGTCGTCCATAGAGAATCAACGGTTATTGATCGTCTCAATTATAAAAAAGCAATACTCTAGTCAGATACTGAATAAAATCTAGGAATCAAATGTACATATCAAGAGGAAATCAGAGTAGAATAAATTCATTTTTTTTGGTTGGGATGACTCTTAAATTAATCATACATAGGAGATTCTCTCGGGAAAACATCATGTAAGAGGATGCGTTCAGCAACCGTTCTCGCGCAAGAACATCTGGATCGGGGATTGAGACCAACGCAAAAAAAAATCTGGAGGCGTCGAGCTTGCTCAAACGTTCTGACCAGTTAGTCCAGTCGGAGCAGCTCCATCGTCTCTGCCTCTCGACTGATTCAGGCGACGCCGAGTAAGCATCCCTCCTCTTCCTCCTTCATCGGCGCCATCGTTCGTGAGCGTTTTGTTGTGATCTTAGCTCCTTTGGTTTGTATCTCAGTAATGTTTTACAGCTTAAAAGGAAAACTCTCGGGGGAAATTGTATTATCACAAAATTGTATTAGTTACAAAGAAGACGGATGACTTACAAAATTGTATTATCACAACATGGACTAACCTTGTGTTGTTCAACAAACTCAGAACATGTCTATCAGCTTTCTGATACTTATCTCTTGCCAGCAGAAGATGATTGGACCTCGTTGCATTCTATACAGAGAAGTCCACAAGTTGAGCTGTAGCAAAAAATACAACAAATGATATTAATTTTTTTTATCAAGAACTGGTTTAAACATTTGACTAACCCCTGATTAAAAAACATTGACCAAGTACTGAAATAGAAGCACGAGCATTCATCCGGCAGCTTGTAACACATTATAAAAAAATTGATTATCACGATGAAACAAAGACACATTAGAGTAAAATGGATGGTGAGCTCTCCCAGCATCAATTCAAGAAACTGAAGCGATATGGACCATGTAGTGTACAAACGCATCCACTAAAAAGTCCACACTCAAGTGTGTTTCCCTTTCCTTCTCTACAACAACTCGGTGTTGATGCAGTAAGTTTTGCTGCTAATCTGCTACTGTGAAATCTAGAATTAGAATAGAACTTGTTAAGCCATTTCTGCTAAATTAGTCTGCCATGAGTACATCAAATCAAACAAATATCAACAATGCCAATAAGCACTTATATAGACTAATTTCTGATGTACAGTAGCACATGCGGTCTTCTCAGTTCAGATAAATCTTAACTCAGGTCAACAACAATTAGACAACTTGCTTTCTCGTGAGAAGAAAAAAGACAGGAAAATTCATAGTCGACAAACATGTCTAAGAAATAATGCACTCACTAATCAGTGGTGTAATTTAAATGTAAATCAGTAGAAAAACAACATACCTTGGACTCTTGATTTTGCTGTAGCTTCTACTTCTCGGGTAACGGAGGTTGCAGCTTTTGCCTGCCAGGTTGTGCATGGTTGATCCTGATTAGAAGTATACCTGATTACAAGTATATTTCTTCAGGGCTTCAAGCTGACAATAACTTTGCAAGTAAATTTGGTAAATCATGTATTGACAGTAACTTCGCAAGTAAATTCAGTAAATCATGCACTGACAGTAACTAAATCTTTATACAGTACTGAATGTGAACACACAAATCTCTACTAATCTGCAAGAAAAAACTGATGAAACGGGATTTCTCCCTGATTTCTAATAGAGAAACCAACAAGGTACAATATTCCATCACAACACAGCGACCACCAGAAAAGAAAGAACTATTGAGGAAAAAGAAAGCTGTTAAAAAAATTGTGGGAGACAAATTAAGAAGAACTGTAGACAGAGATCACATAATGATCACTGATAGTATAAATTACCATAAAATAACGTTCACCTCAATTCTCCACTAATACAAGCATTTACCATGAAAATAAATTAACTCTAAATAAATGACATACTCCAAATGCACATATATCAAATATGTTTGCAACCACTATATTTTATGAAGACGCCACTAAGAGGACACCTATAATGATAGTCATAGTATAATCTGCTTAAATTTTCCCAATGACATCAAGCGCTAAGGACTTCCTTGAATACTATGTTTTGTGTGGTCGGTAATAAGGAATCAAAACTTTTCCACTTCTCTGAATTCTTGGTATCGTCCTTTCTCTTGTCATGACTGGCAAGGATCTTAATGTTGCTCTTCGCGGTGGCTCTGTACAACGCCACATAGAGTTGACCATGGGAGAATACCGCTTCCGGTAGGTACACGCCGACAACCGGGATGGTCTGCCCTTGGGCCTTGTTGATTGTCATGGCAAAACTGAGTCTGACTTGGAACTGCTTCCTCTTGAATCTGAATGGGAACATCTCATCATCAGAGGGACAGAGTGGTATTCGAGGAAGAAACACCCTTCGTCCGGCGTGTTGTCCCAGCACAATCTCCGCGTCGATAGCATTCCTTTGGAACCCACGGACCACAATCCTTGTGCCATTACATAACCCGTTAGCTGGGTCGATGTTCCTCAATAGTATAATGGGACAGTTTATCTTCATCTTAAGTGCGTGTGGGGGCAGTCTATTAGGAGTCAAATCATTCAGGAACTCTGGTGCATAGTAGCCATGTGGACCGTCTTTTGCGCTGTCAAAACTATGGTAGACCTTCTCCTCTCCCTGAAAACGCACTATCATACGCATGTTTATTACATCAACATTGTCGTTCTTTGTGGAGAGGATTGCTCGAGACGTCATGTAACCAGGATCGGTCATGTTGTGGTCTAGTCCAGGAAACACATGGTCGATTAGCTTATCTATGTCGGCGACCTCGTTTGTAGATGGAACACAGATATCTTCGGGGAGCTGGATGTTGCCTTGCTCATCAGTGTCCTCGGTGCCATTACCTACCCTTAGAAGGTAATCCGCGAACCACTGGTCGTTATGCGCCCTCATGTTCTCCACAAGCTTTAGCTGGCGCATGCCCTGCCAGAGGTACGAACTCCGCAGGGTCGCGTCGACTATCTGACCTCGTGACCCTTTCCTGACTACTGGAAGCACCTGCCTAAAGTCCCCACCGAACACGACAGTCTTTCCTCCAAAAGGCCGGTCCCGTCGGCCCATGATGTCGCGCATGCTGTTGTCCAGTGCCTCAACCGCCTGCCGCTTTTTCATGGTGGCCTCGTCCCACAAGATGAGCGAAGCCATCCTCAAGAGCTTGGCTGTCCCACTTTGCTTGCTAAAGTTGCATGATGACCCTTCTTGAATGTTTAGTGGGATCTTGAATCTAGAGTGTGCAGTCCTACCACCTGGCATGATGGATGCAGCAACACCGGAAGTTGCCGTGGCCAGCGCGATCTTTCTCTCACCTCGAACCGTAGCGAGCAATGCCCTGTATAGGAAGGTCTTCCCAGTTCCACCCGGGCCATCAACGAAGAATACACCCCCATCATCATTGTCGAGTGCCGCCAGTATCTCGTCATATGCTAGCCTCTGCTTAAGGTTTAGTGATTGATATAGAGACTTGTCGTTGTCATCAACATTGAGTGGTTTCCTCGATGACCTCCCTCGCCTCGCCTTCTGTGTTGTCATAAGTCTCATCGATGTCCGGAAGAGGGAACAACTTTATGTCTTTGCCCATGGACTGCAGCATGCCCCTGATGTCAAGCAACACCTTCTGCTCCACCGCGATAGGGCACGTGTGACGTCGCCTGAAGTCGTCTGACATTGCTTCAAGGTGCCTATCCCATAGACCACACACATTGCCAGGCTCGCAAAATACCAAGATCGTTGCAAAGAGCCTCCTAAGAGAGACTGGCATGGCCCACTGTGCTGACTCCATAAGACACTCGTCGAGTGTGTTGTCAGCCTCAATGAGACCCCTCCTCTCGGCAGCCTCTCGAAAGTTATCACATAGCACACCATCCACGGTTTTCAGGTCTTCAAAGGACTGTGATCCTGCTACATGGTTTAGAAGCACCCTCAGGAAGTACCGTTCCCCCTCGGCAGGATTGGCTGACACTATTCTGCCTACTTGGAAGCAGCGGTTTTTCCTTTTTTGCCAGAAATTTGTTCTTTGCCATGTGAAACTTCCTGGAAAGTCCTTGTACAGAATATCTCGAGCCCATGATTAGCCACAAAGTACTCCGTTAGCATAGACTTTGATGCATTCTCCCTTGCAAGAACATCGTTCAGGTTATCTCCCGCTTTGAATGTGACTATGTGCATGTTCGGGAGATGTAGCGGAAGTTGTAGGACCGGAGGGTAGTTCTCACAGAGGGTGAAGCCAAATATCATCCACATCGCTTCTGGAGGAGTAACCCACCTCGCATCAATGAATCTCTTGATCTCATCTATGTTACCCTTGGCGTTAGGTTGTTCGATGTTGAAAGAAGTCTGATCGTGGCCCTTGTATATGTACTTGTATAGGTACTTGACGGCCTTTATGCTGGAGCACACCTCCATGTTGATGTGGCAGTTGAACATACGGAGGAGGTAAGGGTTATATGGCACAACCCATCTATTGTCCAACATCTGACCGCGGACCTTCGCTGAACGACCATCTTTCCGTCTCCGATAAACAGGGTAGGAGTCCTTTCCTTGTATGGTGGTCTCGTTGAACTCTCGGGGATACTTGCACTTGCACGACCCCTCTTGCATGCACACATTGTTGGGCTTCAGGACGCCACATGGTCCATGCATCATATGCTTCACGACCATGGCGTATAGCTCTGGGTACTTATGCTTGTCCGGGAGCTCAGCGGATATTACACGGTCATACTGTTCCGGCACAACAAGCTTATAACTCGAATCCATGATCAACAGAAATGGGCATGCGGCAGCCTCTTCGAACTCTACCACGTAGACATATGCCTTCACAACACCTAAGATATGTTCCTTGGTCAGCATGTGTTTCATCTTCTCTAGCTTGGCTCTAAACACTCGGGCCACAAGATCGGGCCAATCTTGTGCGGTCTGGCCGGGAAACAGCTCATCTTGTATCTCCTGCCAGTTTGGGTTGCAGGTCATTGTTAGGAAGATGTCAGGCTTGCCATACGTGTGGACCAGTGCCATGTCGTCCATATGCCTCCGCTTCATGTCTCGGAAGCCCCCCTAGAACGTGTGTGGGAGAACGGTCCAAGTACCCACAGCGCTTGCTCGTGTCTCCCCGGCTGTGATGATATCAACAATGCCTTTATATAAGTCCGCACGTATCTCCGGCTGGTGGTCCCTGGCCCATTTTAACCTGCAGCCCTCGATCTTGATGTACATGTCGACACCCCACTGTTGGAATAGGCGCCCTCCATGCAGTATGGGGTTGAATATTCCAGGACGCGTCTGTAGCCTGTAACAATAGTAGTCTCTGACGGAGACACATAAACGGCCACCTCCCTATGTGAGAAGGATGGAAAAAATGAAGGTTAGATAACATGAGACAATGATATATTCTCTAAATAAATACACAATCATATGGAATAGGCGAACCTTGATTGTCATTACGACCCGCTCTTGGTAGTTGCGCAACGTCCCAGGACATATTATCTTTGGGAATCGGATGCCAACCAAGCTCCCCCTTCGGGAAGAAGAGAGGGTACGAGAGAGGGTCGTAGCACCCCTGTGTGGCTTGTATGCTGTACCTCTCGTTGTTGTTCCAGTGGAGGGTAATGCTACGTTTGAACCTATTCGCCAGGTCGCTCCCCTCGACCGGATGGCGACCACCTCGAGACTGGTAGATTGTATGTCCGTTGGTCTAGCTTCTGGTCGGTGTTTAGTTCTATCCGATAATCCTGGAGGTTGTCCCTGTGGGCACCCAAACTCCTTAATTGCTGGGAGTAGGGGTTTCCTCTCATGATGTTCGTCAATGTACGAACGACATCCTGGTCGAGTTGCTCGGTGGCTTCCTTGCGATGGATCAAGCTAGCATCATCGTCGTAGAAGTACAACTGTAGATGATATGGATGAGAGCCTGGCCCAAACGAATGGACATTATGGTACATCGAGCCACTCACCCGAAATGTGTAAACCCCTGACCTCATATTGGTGCAATTGTTATCAAGGGTTACGCCAAGCTTTGTGAAGGAGAAGTGTCCGTTGAAGAATCGAATGTTGTCTCGAAAATGCCGACAGTCCGCATCTGTGCTCGACCATAACCTCATCAACTCCGGGATAGGTTCTTGTTCAGACAACTTGATATCCCCTTTGAGACAACAGAAACCAGGGGGCTCACGCTCGAACCTCTTGGTATTGCAGAATATGCAATTTGGGACTTTCTCCAAAATGTATGTGCTTTCTGGGAGATTCATATACACAAAGTCAAAAGGATCAGCAGAGCCCAGCTCGGACAAGTCTGACGATTCATCTAGTTCCATGTCATCAGCATCGGAACCTACAGGCATAAGCGTGTCACAAAGAATGTTCACATTATTTCTTCTGTAGCAGAGTGGGCATGTGGAAAGCCTAGTGGGCATACCTTCAGTAGCATATAGGTAGTACTCCTCGTCCATGAGGTCGTCGGGGATGGCATTCTCGTCCATGAGTCTGCTAAGAAAGGCCTCCATGTCATCTGTACCATTTTTCGACCCCATAATTAATGGTCCACTGATTATATTAGCATAAGAAGAAGAGTAAAGATGGGAGAATTACCGTTGCTTCCAATGGTGTAGTCTGACGTGCTCCGTGAAGGGGAGGTAGGAGGTAAAGCAGCTCCCTT
Source organism: Avena longiglumis (assembly GCA_030063025.1). Lineage (NCBI taxonomy): Eukaryota > Viridiplantae > Streptophyta > Magnoliopsida > Poales > Poaceae > Avena > Avena longiglumis. The sequence continues at coordinate 97,637,785 of CP125979.1, forward strand.
TTTGGCTAGGTTTACCGTTGCCAAAGGAGTTGCATTTGGGCATGGCATTGCGATGGATTCAGCGCAAGGGGTGTTCCGCCTAGCCACGTCATTTGCCTTGCGCTTAGCTAGAAACTCCTCCCTCTTATGTCGAGGTAAGCTCTGCATGCGTCCTCTTATGTTGGCATCCATCTCCTGTCTCTTTTCGGCGGAGATATTTTTCCTGTTATCCCTTTGTCGTGCATTCCTCTCATCCGGTGCTTTATTTTTTCGGGTTCTTCTTCTGCTTGCATTAATCTCCTCCTTTTTCTCAACATCTTTGTTTTGGCGGGCTTCTCTTCTACGTGCATTAATCTCCTATTTTTGCCCGGTTGTCAAACTATTTCTTCGATCTCTATATCGTTCATGTCTTGCTCGATTTCTTTCTTCTAAACTGTTTGAAAAATGTTGCCTTTGGTCGATCATCATCGTAACTGAACTTCCCATGACATTATCGACATGTTTACTACCTATGGTATATCACATTTACAAAGATAATTAGTCATGAAACCAGATGACAACATTTTATTGCACTACCAGTCAAAGTGTATACCATTTGAACCTTCGCCCCGTAGTATCACGGTGTTGGTAAGATTGCTATGAAATTCAGTTGTGTAGGGAGTATGGAATTCAGTCTCTCCTTCTTCATCGGATGATGAAATAACTGGAGTTCTTGAAGGCTCATGTATGGAAAACCCAGTAGGAGGACGTGGCACATAGTTGGTGCAGGATTGTTTGGAAGCCCGATACTCATGAATGACTGGTCAATCAATAATTCAAAAACACAGCCACATTAATGTCAATTAGTATCTCTAATGTGAAAATGGGAATTTTTGGTCTACTTAATATTAAAGGGAAGCATATTGTAACCTTCTTTTCCTTTTCGTGATGGTTGGTTCGGATGCGACATCTTTGCAACACTTCTGTAATCTACTTCTCACAACACCTATTATACATAATCCAAAGGCAATGATATATTGGCTTGAAGGCAATGTTGGCTTCCTTATTCTTCCTCTTTTCACTTCAGATCCAAATAACCTTATGTCTTATTTTTCCTGTTACATCAAAGTAACCAAGTTTCAAGTAGAAGTAACCGAGTTTCAAATAAATAAACTTCCTGATAGTTCATTGGTGCTTAACTTTAAACATAGGGAGAATAGTAAAAAGTACCATTTGAGACAATTTATCTGCATCTATAGACTAAGCTACTATTACTGTAGCAGATATGAAAAAAAAATCTCAAATGAATTATTCTCAAACAAAGTGAGCTCATCACACATTTTTCCCACACATAAGCAACATATAAACAATCGATGTATTTATTAGGTGTCACCTAAAATATCCTTGAACATTGTTCACAAGCATCCTTCAAAACAAAACATCCATACACATAGACAAACTTTATCCCAATACAATCTTACATGATAATAGACGAAACAAGCTTATCACTTAGATTTACAACAACGGATATTGGATCCAACCAAGTTGGATAGACACAAGATATCTCCTATCCTACTTCATGAATTGAGCATCCTTCTTAGCCCACACGGTCGCCAGAAAAGCCCACCTCTTCTCTAGAAACTTTTGCAAGAACCTCGTGTCAATAGCTCCACTAATTAATTTCTGACGGATGTCTGCATATTTATATTTCAACTTGATCAGGACGTATTAAATAAGTGTTGTCATTTGTATAGATTTTTTATTTTGTGTTATGCTAAAATCACTCACCATGAAGTGGTCGTGCCGCAGGATGATCTGGATTGAATGTGAAGTTTGTGTGCTCTGAAGTATTCAGGCTACCTATTGAAGTTGGAAAAAATGTGTTTATGTCAGACATTTCAAGAAAGTTTGATTAAATCGACAATATATGTGGATGCGGATAAATCAGTTACCAAATCCCTTATCTTTCTGCAACATAGTTGCAATGGCAATAGATCTGTCATTTTTAGCCGTTGACCACCGGTATGAATTCTGAGTCAATTTGGAACCCCAAATGCCAACGACAATAAAATTTTCCCTACAGTTTGAAAATTTTAAAATGTATCATTCAGTAAATAACTTCGATTGGTAACTAATTATGTTAGAAGATAATTAGGGGCGTTCTAAATACACATACCACGCATCCATGAAGATGGCCTGTTTATACTTGGTGAGCATCCCAACGCATTCAAGTTCACAACAGTGAACAACTATGCCAACTATGTCTGTATAATGATGAATGTCATTAGTCCATTCCGAATACTGAATTTGTATTGGACACTGTGAGGTTTATAGTTGAAATATATGAGGTACATACCTACAAATGTTTTATTTGGACGCGCGGGAACTTCCAAGAATGGCATCAAATGCTTAGGGAGTATTGGGAACTCAATGGATAGACAAGGTTCAACTATTGTCATTCGATCAAATGATAATTCAAAGATGTGCCCAATCGCTCTAAATTCCACCGATTCAGCGTTAGGATTAATTTTGACCCTATGTATAACATACTTGCAACCAGGTTGTAGTATGCGGTTGAATCGCTCCACTTCAGCATGTCCCCAAACGCTAGATTCGATGTTTGAGCCCTTGAATGTGTTTGAGAAGAAAAGGTAAGACTGTGGTAAACACATGTTTACATTTAATAATTTATCTGAAATGTTTGTTACTCACATTTCTATCCATGAGAATGAAGCGAATGTTGTCAGCATATGAATTAGGTGGAAATTTAACTTCCACCCGCACAGAAATGCTCCACTTTGAGAATAAAATGATATCGACATACTCGATGTCGTCGAAATCCTTAAATCTATAGTCAACGGTGTAAGATAGAAAGTACTTTTTTGAATGATGTGAAGGTAAGTTAAACTAACCTAGGAGTTGCCGGGGTTTCTGACATTTGCGCATACGTCCGCTTACTTGTAACGTTAATAGGTGCCATCTACATAACAAATATATTAAAGGTTTTATATGGTTGCACACTTCCATGGAGAACAATCCCATCACAAGAAATGCATGAAAATTGGAAACCACCATAGTACATACAAAGTGTATAACAACCAAAAATATTTATCTAAGAAGTTGAGAAATGGTGTGGGAGGCAAATCTCTACTATTTCTTAAAACCAACCAATCAAGATCTCCGAAAAACCAACCAATCTAAGAAGTTTATCTACTGTTTTTAATATTTATCTAAGAAGTTCAGTCAGCAGTCCAGTTTTTCAAACCATGCTTGGGATGGGAAACGCTTTCAGAAATCGAGATCTCCGAAAAGAGATAACAGAAAACCTTACTTTGGGCTTTAACCGCTGAGGTTCTAATAAAGAATCTAGCCCAGTGTTGGAAAGTGCTGAATAGTGGTATATTATAAAGCAACGGCTCCACGTAGCTTCTGGTGCCAGCCTACTAAGCAGAATGCTCTGCATTTACTGCACTACCGAAAACAATATCGCTGCTAGGCAGCATGCAGACCAGATGAGACTGGACTGGATGGATATATAGCCCAAATCGATAATGGGAAATGTAGTTATGTGTAACTTCACACATAACGGCCCACTAAGCATTACCGCACTTCCGAAAACAACATCTAGCAGCGTGCAAACCAGATGAGACTGGACTGGATGGATATATAGCCCAGCTGGAGAATGGGATATTTCCTAGCATAACTACGGTCGCGGAGTTACACATAGCCCCGTCCAGATGTTTCATTGCTGGATGCAAAAAGAGGTCAAGTATCAAAACCTAGCCTTGTCCAGATGTTTCATTGATCCAAGCGACAGTGGGTAACAACTCTGCATTCTCCCATAGAAGTCCATATGTTAAATTTAGACTTGACTCAAGTGAGTCAGAGTGCAAATCAAGTTTAAGTCTAGTTGTAAATAACATGGCTCTAATGGTAAATGAAGTAAATAAATTACTGTTTCATATGCATAATTCAGTGCTGGTGATTAACATATTATTGGTCCATTTACCTACACCACGTAGACCGCTAACCAGAATCCCATAGGTGGGCTGTAGAGAATGAGGTAATTCAAGAAAACGAAGCCCAAAAGGACAAGAAAATGTTAATAGGCGGTACAAAGCAGTCACCCCTTGTTTATCTCTTTCACCATGCTATCCTCATTCGACCGAAGGAGGATGAGGTAACTGATTAAACTATCATTAGCAAACTACCTGAACTCTGTTGCAACCAAAATGGAAGTACTAATTATGCAGTTATGATTGCTATGACATACCTCTTTCAGTTGCACCCAGTACTAAGTAGTCATTATACTCTAATGGACTTGAGGCAGTAAGAGAGATATATGAAACTAAAGGATGCATGTCACAACACGTGGATGCAACTCCTTTGTGTACCTTGCAGTCGCCACCAAGCGATGGTACACCGTCCTGAAACCACCACCTGCACATCATGAATATCAATGAAATCAAACCAAAAGAGCAAGCAGAAGCGGTGTGTGGGGTAATGCAGGAAGACGATGTCAAGGAGTGAAGTAGGCTAATTTTCTTGTTAAAACCTGATCAATAGGAACTCTCATGCGGGAACTAAACAAAGTGTTGCAGGCTTGCAACTTGACACGCAATTGATACATATCAAAATGAGCATAATCAGCCCAGGTGCAGAATATGCTATAGGAAACTAACGCCGCAAAAACTAAAGCATGAAATAATTAATCATCTCGACCTCCATTGGCAACTCAGGTTTATTTAAAACCATTGTACTATAGCATAATTAGTTATGCAAAAAAATCAATGGAGTGGAACATATTGGAGCGTGTCAAAATTAGGCAATAGCACTTTCAAAAGTCTGAACAACAGGGATCACCAACATGTGTGGGATCGCACTTGCCAGCCACAATTACATTAAGGCACTCAAAAATAGCTCAAACAGAATTACCTGTATAAAATAATGATGCAGCAAGATGATGTGACATAATAGGAAATAATTTCCTAGAAGATTAACTCACAAAAGAGCACAAAATATTAGACTTAGCATCTACGCATTCTCCAATCTCAACACCCAGGAACCAGCAGCTGCAACTGCAGGGTGCTATTAGACTACCATGGTACCCAAGACAATCAGTACGAGAAAAATCTCAAGCTACTGACCCAATTATATTGTTTGGCTGCTACATAAAAACCCTAACCCTTTTAGTGTCCTAACAATCGGACATCAAGTGAACAGAATATCAGACTACTATGGCACCCAAGACTAATAGCATGGAGCAAGCATGATAAGATATTCAAGTGGCAATGCTCCAGGAAACATTTACACCGTGCAAGCTAAAATTGCTCACCACTCTTTAAAAAAAAGCAGAGGTCAAATTAGAAATTAATCCTTCTTCCAATTACTTTGCAGGCAAACTAATCTCCCACTTAAAAAACAAAAGCTACCCATGCCATATACTAACACCAAACTAACCTCTACTAAATCTTACACAAAAAGAAGCTACATGTTTCTCAGATTTTCTCAGGTTACTAACTAAATTATTGTTTGCAGATTTTACTAACAAGACTCAGAAACATCAATGAGATCCATGTGGAGTTACCAGGAGAAGGAAGCGGATTCGAGCAGCAGGTATCCGTCGTATACCTTGGAGTCGCCTCCGCGCGATGGTACAGCGTCCGAGAACCACCTGCACACCATGATTAACAATCATCTCCAAAGAGCAACCGACCAATCAAATCTAAGAGCAAGCACCAACAGCAAAAAAAATTAATTCACGATATATGTATCATGGACTTATTACGCTCATACAACAAGATCAGTAATATTCAACAATTTACTTAGGACGTGCGATAAATTAAAGAATCACAACACTATAAATGATACCACTCGGGTCTTTCATAAGGTAATGACACGGGAATAGAAAATTAGCATCCATAATAAGAAAGGGAGATCTAGTGAGATTACTAATGTATAATCTTAATCTTAAAAGAAAATACAAGGGTATTCTTTTCCCCTGTTACATGTTCTAGAGATCAATTTCGGAGCAAAGATAGATCATGCCCATTCCCATGTGCCGTTTTGTATGAACTTACGATTTATATTCTACTTAACGAAAAGGCAGAGATTTAGCGAGTTCCTATTAAGTTTATATCAAACCCTGCATGTTAAGAAGCTTCACTATACTTTAATGACAAGCAGTTGATTTGGAGGTAATAAGTAATCTACCGTTCTATATGTAAAAGCTAAACTGAAACAACTGCAAACATGGGAAGTGGGTCTTAAACATGACCATCGGCAGCGGCTGTATGACTCTAAAACTGTAATGGATGATAATTATGAACAATATAAACAATTCGCATCTGCCGTGGAATCTCACCCTAAACTACAATCTAGAGAGGTCTAGCCTAAACTTTGTCACAACACATGGGTAGCACGAATTTTACGAAAAAATCTAAGAGGCAAACTGAGAGGTAATGTGTCTTAACGACAGCAATCAAATTTCCAAATATCAATTACCTCCTGAACCTCACAAGGAAGTGGATCCGAAAAGCAGGTTGGGGATGAAGAATTCCTTCGTGTACCTTGCAGTCACCTCTGCGCGATGGTGCACAATCCTGGAACCACCACCTGCATGTCATGAATATCAATCAAACCAAAAGAGGAACCAGCAGCAGTGCGTGCGGTAATTGGAGCACAGGAACGGACAGAAGATTCTGCGCAAATTTTTTGTTCTCTAGCCACTGTCTTGAAGCATAGGACCGCTGAGGAGATAACACGTGATGTCCGGGAGCCGGGCGGAGCGTCGACGGCGCGGCAAGGAGCGTCGGCGGGCTCCTGTTTCCGGACTAGAGGGGGGAGAATGTGAGGAAAGGACGTGCAGTAGTAGGAGAATACGTGCGCTCGTACCTTTTGTATCGGGAGAGGAGGCAACCAGCACGAGCTCCACGATCGGCATCGGCAGTTGCCGAGCTGACCGGCGGTTTCCATCTGACCATGGCAGATCTAACATGTGCGCTTCTCCCTGATAGGGCCAGAAAATGGAGCCACCCACCAGCGTGCCGGCCATGTACTTTAGGCTGCAGTTTCCACCGACGTCCACCCACGGCCGGATGGCCCACTTCCAGGTCTCCGACGAGAATACGGACGGACCTGTCGATCCGAGGGCGACGCAGCCACTCGGAACGACCAGGGGCTCTCCTCAGAGCACATCAGGTGGAAACCGAGGACGGCGAAGTCGAGGGTGCTCCCGGTAGAGATCTTGGCGGGGACCGGCGGGAGGACGTCGACGGTCCAGGTCATGGGGTTAAGGGCGGCGACGGACGGCTTGTCAGGCATGCCGTCCCACAGGAGGACATAGCCGCCGCGGCAGTCCACGAGGCCCCAGCCCGTGGACACGGGAGGGAGGGAGGTGAGGAAGAAGTCGCCGCGGCGGAGGGCGGCGGCCACGACGGGAGCTGGACGAGGGGGCCATGCGGCAGGACTCGTGGCGTTTTTTTCTCCTTGCGCTGTGGGATGGATGGACGAGGGTTTGACGGGTTTTTTTAGCCCCGATTTTTTTAGCCCCATTTTTTCTTCCGTGCGCGGCTCAGAGGACGTACCACCATCAGGTCGTTCCCTCCTTTAAGGAATAGTAGAGATTCTATCCTCCCAGTGAGATTCATAAGGATATAAATCTGATATATATATATATATATAACTTTTGGCCTCGTGGTGGAGAGAGTACAGCTCAAGCTTGGGGAGATTGAAGTTACTAATGCTTAAATGTCCTATTCATGAACTCCCTAACAATATTATTATCAATAACTTTTATGCTAGGCATTCTCTTCATGGTAAAGATTTACTAGATGCTTCCTGTGCTGGATCATTCACACGTATGAAGGAAGAAGCTAAATGGGATCTAATAGACCATATTCAAGAGAACACTGAAGCTTGGGAGAATGACAAAGGAAGAAAGTCAGGTATAAATTATGATTATGAATGCATTAAATCCTTTATGGGAACTGATGGCTTCTGTGATATTAGTAATGAGTTTGGTCTTGATCCTCAAGTTCTTGCAAAATGTTTTGATGCCTTTGCCTCTTATATTGAAATTCCCAAGAAAGAGTGGGACAAGTACCATGCTCCTTATAAAGACATTGTCACCCATGTTCCTGCTAGTATAGAGGTTTGTACTATTGATCCTATTTTTCCTAAACCTTATGTGGAGAAAATCTCTTTTCCTGCTAAGGTAAAGGAACATTCTATCATAGCTAATGTGGTTAGCAAAAGTGCAAAGAAAACAGTGGAGCCCGATGAGCTCATTGATATTGAGCATGTGGTAGCTATTGTGAAAGATCTTGTCACTAGAAATATAGAGGATGAGCATATTGTATTCTGTGAAGACGCTACTAATATTGTTTCTCATCCTAAAAAAGCTAGAAAAGATAGTGTCCCTATGCTTTCTGTTAGAATTGGTAATCATAGCTATTATGGTTTATGTGATATTGGTGCTAGTTCTAGTGATATTCCTTATGAGCCTTACAGGGAAATTATGCATGAAATTGGTCCTTGTGAGCTTGAGGACATTGATGTGGTTATTCACCTTGCCAATAGAGAGCAAGTTTGCCCCATTGGCATTATAAGAGACGTGGAGGTCCTTTGTGGTAAGATTAAGTACCCTGCTGATTTTCTAGTACTTGGTAAAGAAGCTAGTAAAACCTATCCTATTATCTTTGGTAGACCCTTCCTGAATACTTGTGGGGCTATTATAGATTGTAGGAAGGGAAAAGGTTTTGACTAAGTTTTATGGAGTCTTATGAGTTTAATTTTTCCAAATTTTCCAAAACTCCTTATGAAAATGAACTGCCTAATGATGATTTCAGGGTTGAACAACTTTCTTCTATTTCTCTTGCTCCTAACAATTCCCTGCAGCAGTTCATGGAAGATCATGAAAGTGATGTCTTCATGAAGGAAAGAAATGAGATTGACGAGGTTTTTCTTTGTCAGTCTGATTTACTTAAGCATAATCTACTTGTGGAAGATTTGGGTACCACACTACCACCTAAAGAGGACCCTGTTTTCGAATTAAAACCTTTACCTGATGATCTTAAATATGCTTATCTTGACAATAAGAAAGTGTATCATGTTATTATTAGTTCTAAACTTTCAGGAAAGGAAGAAGAAAGGTTATTGGAGGTATCAAAGAAACACCGAGGAGCTATGGGTTATACTCTTGATGATTTAAAAGGAATTTCTCCTACTATATGTCAGCATGCTATTAATATTGAGCCTGGTGCAAAACCAGTTGTTGAGCACCAACGCCGTCTAAATCCTAAGATGAAGGATGTGGTAAGAAATGAGGTATTAAAACTACTTGATACTGGTATTATTTATCCTATTGCTGACAATCAATGGGTTAGCCCTGTTCACTGTGTCCCCAAGAAAGGGGGAATACTATTGTGCCTAACAAAGATAATGAGCTTATACCCCAAAGAGTAGTGGTTGGGTATAGAATGTGCATTGATTTTAGAAAGATCAATAAAGTTACTAAGAAAGATCATTATCCTTTGCCCTTTATTGATCAAATGCTTGAGAGGTTATCCAAAAATACTCACTTTTGCTTTCTTGATGGTTATTCTGGGTTCTCTCAAATTGTTGTGAAAGCACAAGATCAAGAGAAAACCACTTTCACTTGTCCTTATGGTACTTATGCTTATAGGCGTATGCCTTTTGGTTTATGTAATGCTCCTGCTACCTTTCAGAGATGTATGTCTGCCATCTTTCATGGTTTTTGTGAAGAAATTGTGGAGGTTTTCATGGATGATTTTTCTGTCTATGGAACTTCTTTTGATAACTGTTTGCACAACCTTGATAAAGTTTTACAGAGATGTGAAGAAACCAACCTTGTTCTTAATTGGGAGAAATGCCATTTCATGGTTAATGAAGGGATTGTTCTTGGACATAAGATCTCTGAAAGAGGCATTGAAGTTGACAGAGCCAAATTGAAGCAATTGAGAAGATGCCTTATCCTAGAGATATCAAAGGTATTCGTAGTATCCTTGGTCATGTTGGTTTCTATAGGAGGTTTATTAAAGATTTCTCCAAAATTTCAAAGCCCCTTACTAATCTTCTTAAAAAAGATGTACCTTTTGTTTTTGATGATGATTGTAAGGAAGCTTTTGAAACTTTGAAGAAAGCTTTGACAACTGCTCCTATTGTTCAACCACCTGATTGGAGTTTACCTTTTGAAATTATGTGTGATGCTAGTGATTTTGCTGTGGGTGCTGTCCTTGGACGACGTGTTGATAAGAAGTTGAATGTTATTCATTATGCTAGCAAGACTCTAGATGTTGCTCAAAAGAATTATGCTACTACTGAAAAAGAGTTCTTAGCTATAATCTTTGCTTGTGATAAGTTTTGACCTTATATTGTTGATTCAAAGGTTACTATTCATACTGATCATGTTGCTATCAAGTACCTTATGACAAAGAAGGATGCCAAACCTAGAATTATCAGGTGGGTTTTGATTTTACAAGAGTTTGATCTGCATATTGTAGATAGGAAAGGTGCTCAAAATCCTGTTGCTAACAATTTATCTCGTTTGGAAAACATTTCTTTTGACCCATTGCTTGTTAATGATAGTTTTCCAAATGAGCAGTTGGCTACGATAAGGGTAAGTCTACATGAGAGTCCTGATATGATGATTATGCTAACTTTATTGTTTCCAAGTATTTGGCTCCAACCTTTACAGCTCAGCAGAGAATGGAATTCTTTTATGATCTAGGCATTACTTTTGGGACGACCCACACTTATACAAAGAAGGAGTAGATGGCATTATGCGAAGATGTGTTCCAGAATTTGAACAACAAGAGATATTGATAAAATGTCATGGCAGTGCTTATGTAGGACATCATGCAGGGGATAGGACTGCACAGAAGGTTTTACAATCTGGATTTTATTGGCCTTTTTCAAAGATGCAAGGAAGTTTGTCTTATCATGTGATGAATGTCAACGAGTAGGTAACATTTCTAGGCGCAATGAAATGCCTATGAATTATTCTCTTGTAATTGAACCTTTTGATTGTTGGGGATTTGACTTTATGGGACCTTTCCCCCCTTCAAAAGGGCACACTCATATTCTTGTTGCTATCAATTATGTTACAAAGTGGGTAGAAGCCATACCTACAAATAGTGTTGATAGTAAGACCTCTTTGAAAATGCTTAAGGATGTCATTTTTCCTAGGTTCGATGTGCCTAGATATCTCATGACTGATGAAGGCTCTCATTTTATTCATGGGGTTTTTAGAAAAACTCTCGCTAAGTATGATGTAAACCATAGAATTGCTTCAGCTTATCACCCCCAAACTAGTGGGCAAATAGAACTTTCCAATAGGGAAATTAAATCTATCTTGCAGAAGACTGTCAATAGATCTAGAAAAAATTGGGCTAAAAAGTTGAATGTCACTTTGTGGGCTTATAGAACCGCTTATAAAAATCCTATGGGGATGTCTCCTTACAAAATGGTCTATGGGAAAGCTTGTCACTTGCCTTTATAATTAGAACACAAAGCTTATTGGGCAGTGAAAGAGTTGAATAGAGATTTTAGACTTGTAGGTGAGAAAAGACTGCTCGACTTAAGTAATCTAGATGAGTGGAGAGGTGAAGCTTATGAAAATGCTAGGTTTTTTAAGTAAAAGGTAAAAAGATGGCATGATAGGAGAATTCTCGAAAGGGAGTTCCATGTTGGTGAGAAAGTTCTGTTGTATAGGTCTCGTCTCAGATTTTTTGTAGGGAAAATACTCTCAAAATGGGAAGGACCTTTTGTTATCAAGGAAGTATACCGTGCAGGTGCCATCAAAATTTCTTCTCTAAAGGATGACACAACATAGGTGGTTAATGTTCAAAGACTAAAACATTATTTTTTTGGAGATTCTTATAATGAAGATGTGGATGTTATTCAAATGGTGACTCCAGAAGAATTTATCAGAAGCCAAACACTAGAAACTGCAGAGTTCGTCTTTGAATAGGTAAAAGTGGTGAAAACAGAAGGTTCGTGAAATCCGAATCTATTTGTAATTTTGATGTTTTTAATACATAAGGGGAGTTACGAGACGGAACAGAAGAGGAAACGGAGTCCGGGGTGGACAAACCGCGCGGGCCGCTGCCTGGCCGCGCCTGGAGGGGGTGTGCCTCCCCCGAACTCCGTCTCTGCCTTGTTTCCGTATCAGAACCTTCCTTATGCATTGAAACTTCGCAATATATAACCCCCCGTATTCCCCGAGGTCCGTGCATCGTGTCCTTGTCGTATTTTCGTTTCGATCTATTTCTGTCAGGAAAACTTCTCAAGTTTATAGCACCATGGTCTCCGACAACGACAAAGGCAAGAAGCCCGAGGAAGACGATCCTCACAAACCCAAGGAGGAGGAAATTTTGGTAGGTTATGAAGGATACATGGAGGAGGACAAGCAACTGGACACCCGCAGTACTGTTGCGAGCATTGGAGTGGTGGCAAAACCTATCAAGCTTAAGAGGATAGCATGGATGTCTACAGGAGGGTAAACTCCACGTCATACCCTCTCTCCACAGTCACCTCCTCCTCGTACCACTTGCCCTAACCATGCAGGGAAGGAATACTCTAAGAAGGAAGAGTGGAGAAAGAATAACAAGGAATGGGATCCTCGGTCCGAATTGATCATGAGTTGCATTGAGCATAATTTGGAGTTGATTCGTACTCTAACCTTTGAGATTGAGGATTTGAAGAAACTTATTGAAGAGCTTATCAAGAGAACACCACCGCCACCGAAGGAGTAATTCGTCATCAGGTTTGGCATCCCCTTGGCTTGTTCCAAGCTTGGGGGAGTGCCGCGGTATCACCACCATTATCTTTTATCTTTTACCTTTTTAGTGGATTCATATCTTTAGTAGAGAGGTTATCTTATAGTTTGGTTTGCATGTGCAAGTATCTCTCCTTTAGTTGATTATCTATGTATCCATTGGTGTGAGTGCCTTTATTGGAATATTAATGAGAAGTCTCATCTTTTACTTTTTGTACTTCTTATTTCTAGTTTGCAATCTCTATTTATGTGATGGATCTTATTGTTTAGTATTGGCATCACTGTTGTAACTTGTTAATAGGTTAGTACCAGAAAACATGTAAAAAGCACCTCAAAGTGTAGACAACTAAAGCAAAGTAGATACTAAACAATCATGGAACATCAAAAAATATAGATACGTTTCCAACGTATCAATGGTGTGGAAGGTAATGGTTTGCAACAAGTAAACAAGTAACAATGGAAGATGTATCAATGGTAAAGATTGGACCGGGGTCCGTAGTTCACTAGAGGTGCTCTCCTTATATAAACAACATGGCATGAAGGGTAAACAAATTACAGCAGGGAAATTGACAGGAACTGAGCAAGGCATAACAATGCAATTACTAGCCAGAAAGATCCTATGAGATTCGATTGGGCAATACAACAAGATACATAGACCACCATCCAACTGCATCTATGACTAGAAGTCCACCTTCAGGTTATCATCCGAACCCCATCCAGTATTAAGTTGCAAGCAATAGACAACTGCTTTAAGCAAAGTGTGTAAGGTAAACAATCTACATGTTCCATGAACAAGAGACCGTTGTTTTCTCCCTAGTAGAAATATCACATCTACAACCGAATATATTTCTGTCACTTCCCTTGGAAACTAGAGGCATAAACCCACTATCGAGCATAAATACCCCCCTCTTGGAGTCACTAGCAACTACTTGGCCAAGATAGCTACTAACAATGGAGAGCATGCAAGATCACAAACAACACAGACATGATAGAATAATAAATACAAAACCATTAATCAAACCAACATAATAATCTCAATATCCATCGGATCTCTGCAAACACAACATGCATGATTACAAATAGATTAGATCTTGATCATGAACGGAGCTCACAAGATCTATACATGAAAGCACAAAGGAGGAGATACAACCATCTAGCTACTACATGGACCCAAAGTCCAAGGTGGAACTACTCACACATCATACCGGAGAGAAGGCCTCCGGGATGATCTCCCCTCCGTCAGGGTGCCGGGAAGAACTTCAGATCCCCCGATCTAGGGACGATGGTGACGACGGCTATAGACGATTTCGTGGAGATTTGATCGGGTGCTTGGGGTTTCTGCATCGGGGGCTTCTTATAGGCGAATGGGGAGGCCGAGGCGGCGACAAGGGGCCCCACACCCCTCCTAGGGCGGGGCAGGGCCACCCGTTCCTAGGGGGTCTGGGCGCCCTGGCCCGCCTCTCTGGCTCCCCTCTAGACTTCTTGTTCCCCATGGAAAGTAATTGACTTTGACGTTTGTCCCGTCCAATCCCGAGAATATTTCTTTACTAACTTTTCTGAAACCCAAAACAGCAGAAAACAAGCAACTGGCACTGTGGCAACTTGTTAATAGGTTAGTACCAGAAAACATGTAAAAAGCACCTCAAAGTGTAGACAAAGAAAAGCAAAGCAAATACTAACAAGCATGTGATGACTCCTTGATGGCGCCAGAGAACTTGGTGCTTGATGTGGAGTCCTGTTGGGAACCCCAAGAGCAAGGTGTGAAGAGTACAACAGCAAGTCTTCCCTCAGTTGAGACCGAGGTTATCGAACCAGAAGGAGGTAGGAAACGTCACACAGGTGTTGAAAGGAACGTGGAGACCCGCACAACACAAACTCAAGACTTTGCCCCAACGAATCAATGAGGTTGTCAAGCTCACCGGTTTGCTGTAACAAAGGATTAAACGTATGGTGTGGAAGGTAATGGTTTGGAGCAAGTAAACAAGTATCAGTGGAAGATGTATCAATGGTAAGGGTTGGACCGGGGTCCATAGTTCACTAGAGGTGCTCTCCTTAGATAAACAACATGGCATGAAGGGTAAACAAATTACAGCAGGGCAATTGACAGGAACTGAGCAAAGCATAACAATGCAATTACTAGCCAGAAAGATCCTATGAGATTAGATTGAGCAATACAACAAGAATACATAGACCGCCATCCAACTACATCTATGACTAGAAGTCCACCTTCAGGCTATCATCCGAACCCCATCCAGTATTAAGTTGAAAGCAACAGACAACTGCTTTAAGCAAAGTGTGTAAGGTAAACAGTACACATGTTCCATGAACAAGAGACCGTTGTTTTCTCCCTAGTAGCAACAACACATCTACAACCGAAGAGATTTTTGTCACTTCCCTTGGAAACTAGAGGCATGAACCCACTATCGAGCATAAATACCCCCTCTTGGAGTCACTAGCAACTACTTGGCCAAGATAACCACTAGCAACGGAGAGCATGCAAGATCACAAACATGATAGAATCATAAAGATAAAACCATTAATCAAACCAACATAATAATCTCAATATCCATCGGATCCTCGCAAACACAACATGCATGATTACAAATAGATTAGATCTTGATCATGAACGGAGCTCACAAGATCTATACATGAAAGCACAAAGGAGGAGATACAACCATCTAGCTACTACATGGACCCATAGTCCAAGGTGGAACTACTCACGCATCATACCGGAGAGAAGGCCTTCGGGATGATCACCCCTCCGGCAGTGTGCCGGGAAGAACTTCAGATCCCCCCGATCTAGGGACGATGGTGGCGGCGGCTACAGACAGTTTTGTGGATTTTTGATCGGGTCCTCAGGGTTTCTGGATCGGGGGCTTCTTATAGACGAAGGGGCGAGACCGGGAGGCGGCCAGGGCCGCCAAACCCTAGCCAGGCGCGGGCCCACCTGCCCCCGCACCTGGGGTAGGTCTGGCCCCCTGGCTGGCCCCTCCGGCTCTCCTCTGGACTTCTTGTTTCCCAAGGAAAGTAATTGACTCTAACAATAGGACATAGTAACTATGCATGCAACATGACAAGCTACAAACAAATATCATGAAAAACATGCATTGAAAAACATTTGTTTGTTTCACATGCAGAAAACATAGCATAGTGGCAATCAGCCTGTCCCTCATAGAGTAGCAATATAATGCATAGGACACCTGCAAAGTTCACAAGGGTGACTAGAAACAAGTAGCACAAGAGCAAGTAATAACACAATATGCATCAATTAATAAGCTTTGCAACACTGCACACAGAATGGCAACTATGCTCTCTTAATGGTGTCTAAAGGTAGAAGGTGGAGACTCAATAGTGGTGGAAGAAAGACCTTTTTGTAAAGGAAGCAGGGATTACAAGTTTCGAAAAGAGCTTCCAAAAATTATGGTACTTGTTAGCTTTCAGCCCTCATTGCCCCTATCATAAGCATCTTGAAGTGGTTAAGGTTAAAGTGGCAAAGCTGGAGTATATGCTTGACAAAGTATAAGTTGGCAATCTCATGCCCCTTGAATACGAGGGCCACACCTCATGCATACTCAACTTTGGGTCCAGGTAAGTTATTGTCACTATAAGTATTTGCATATCATCGAGAACCACCAACAGGGTACCCCTTGCACATGGTATATGAGCTTTCCCATAACCAAAATGACAAGGCAAGCAGACAATGAGCATCTCAGCAATTATTCTTATGTACCATGGGAATATGGTGTTTTTTCTCTCTTTCCTCTTTTCTCAATATGTCTCTTTTTTTATAAGAAGAATGCTTCATAGATGTCACTATGTTGATGCTGCAAGTTTCCACCATGATTAGGCATGGCTTAGGCTAGCGGCCCAGGCGTTTCTCTAACACAGAATACAAACTCCATGGACTTACAAGTTCCCTATTTATTTCACACCGGTGACATCCATAGACAAAAGAACATGATATCAACTGAGTACAACAAGGTACAAGTGCAATGTTGAAAACGTTCCCCGTGACAACACGGTTCTGCTAATTCCAACTTATAAGTGCAAGCATATACAACAAAGTTGTCACAATGGTTCAAGTTTATTAGGGGCAGAGAATAAAGTGTGCCATCAAGTTCGTGAGGGCTTTAATCACTAAGTTTTAACATAACAAAATAATTTTTAATTGGAAGATAATTGAAAACAAGAATATACTTGGAATGGTGTAACACACCATGCATAGGAGTTTATAGTGGACACTTTGTAATAACTTGGTTTCTTGAGAGTTGGAAACATGAGTAGAACTTAGTCATACAGGTAGAGGCTAGCAAAAGACTGGGAGCAACCAACAAAGAGAGCAATAATGGCCAAAATCATGCAGTGCAACAAAGCATACTAATCAAAGCAAAGAGTGGTACTACGAGTCAAATACTAAATGATCATAGAGACTAATGGTGACTTTTGAGAGTCATAACATGGTGTGAGCATGTGCCAAGTCAACCCAAGCAAAACATCAAAGGAGAATACCACAATACTATGTTTTTGCATGCAAAAACAACGCATAATTTCTTCAAGGCACACTAAGCAATCCCAATTGTTTGGAACAAGACATGCTACAACAATAATTACTAATCATAATGCTAAAACAACACCTAGCATGTCATGCTAAAGTCTAAGTCACAGTCAATGCAAGCTCCTATTGCACTTCAAGCAAGAACTTACTACTCCTTTCCAAACACCAAGCAAACTTATTTGCAAAACAACACAACGAGAACAGGGGTCCAAACTACTTAAGAAAACTAAACAAACTAATCAAAGCAAACAAAAACTAAGATGCTCGAAGAAC
Source organism: Avena longiglumis (assembly GCA_030063025.1). Classification (NCBI taxonomy): domain Eukaryota; kingdom Viridiplantae; phylum Streptophyta; class Magnoliopsida; order Poales; family Poaceae; genus Avena; species Avena longiglumis. Next base: position 97,655,370 of record CP125979.1, read on the forward strand.
AACACAATTGTGCATGAAACAATAAAACCGAAGTGTCTAGATAGACCTGAGCTTTTCATTGATGAAGAAGGGGATGCCTTGGACATCCTCAAGCTTTGACGCTTGTACCTCTTGGATATTTCTTGGGGTGACACCATAGTGGCATCCCCAAGCTTGAGCTTTTGTCCATTCTTCATCTCATTGCATCATTCTCTCTCTACACCTAAATTTTTTCCTTCATACAAAACTTCACACAATCTTCATTAGCAACATTAGCTTATTCAAAAGATATTAGACCACTGGCAAAGCTTTGGAACATCAAGGATTTTCAGTAAAAACACAATCTACTATAGTAACTCCTTCAAAAAGCTCAATTTACCTGAAGAGAATTGAAAAAGGAATCAATAAGAAGCAAATGCAAATAATGGCAGAAATCTGTCAAAACAGGCCAGCAGGTATAAACGAATTTTTTCGAACATCTTATGTTGCTCAAATCAAAAAGTGTGCTACTAACGAAAGTTAGCTAACATATTGGGGGATTTATTCGTAAATTGTGAGCTCAATCCGAGTTACAGAGCATCCTCATGAATTTTTTTGGTGGAGAACAGAAATCTGTTTCGGGACAGCAACTCCCCAAATCTTACTTCCCTCTCATTAGAGGTCATTCTTGGCACAAAAAGCAAACAAAAAGGATAAGGAGAGGTCATTACTAAAGTAATAACTTCCAATACTCAAGGAAACTCTTGGGTTATCTCCCAACAAGTACTTTTCTTTAACTCCTTTAAGTTAGGCTTAATAGACTAAGAAGATTCTCCCATAAGAATTATGAATTGAAGTCAAAGAGAGCATCAAGAAGCAAATTCAAAACACATTTAAGTCTAACCCACTTCCTATGCATAGGATTCTTGTAATAAAATAAATTCTCAAAGAACAAAGTGACATCCATAGGAAGATAAAATAAGAGTAACTTCAAAACTTTCAGTACGTAGAGAGGTGTTTCAGTACCATGAAAACTTCTATAACCATATTTTCCTCTCTCATAATAATTTTCAGTAGCCTCATGAATAAACTCAGCAATATAACTATCACATAAAGCAGACTTTTCATGGTCTACAAACACATAATTTCTATCAAGCTCAAAAATAGTGGGATTAAAACCTTCACAGGTTTTATCCAAAGTAGTTATTTCAAAAGGATCCACATGATCATAACATACATCCTACTTTGGTAAGCATGGTGGACAATCAAATAATGTAAGAGGTAAGGAGTTACTCTCATTAGAAGGTAGACATGGGTAGATCCATTCTTCCTCCCTTTGTTCATCACTCTCCTCCTCTTTTTCATCTAATGAGCTTTCAGTTTCAGCAATTTCTTCTTCCATAGGCTCCTACAAAGCATTAGTCTCTTTCATGTGTGGAAAGCATCTATTATAATATTCAAGGATATAGCCATTTGCTTCTTGTAATTATCAAAGAAAAATTTAAGTATCTCATAAACCTCATATTCATAAGGTGCATCATCAGTATTTTCAAGCAAACTGGCAAGTTCAAATGCACCCTTGAAGGCAATAAATTCTTCAATTTGTTCCACATCATAAAAGTCATGATTTCCTTTAACATAAGAAGATATGGTAACATTATCATTATACTCACATTGAAACGGTAGGTGTTTATACCTCCTGCAGTAACAAGATTTATCAAAGCAATAAGTGACATTATAAGTAGAGCACACGTCTCTAGCAATAGTATTCAACTTATCAATTTGTTCCCATAAGTGTTTCCCTTTTTGTGACAAACGGTGTTCCTTATAATAATACTTTTGTTCTTCCGTGAACCCACCTTGACAATAATAACTAGTTTCAAAGAAACCATCCATTGATAGAAAGCATGACCAAGCAAGGCAATAACAGACCACCAACTAGAGTAGGAACTATTTTTTTGTGTTTTTGAAAAGAGGCAACAAAACCAAGCAAAAGAAACAAAGCAAACTAAAAACAAAGTAAGGAGAAAGGAAGTGAAGGACTCCCCTAGTGAAGACGTCCTTAGCCTCCCCGGCAACGGCGCCAGAAAACTTGATGGCTGGCTATTGACGAGGGAGCTTCTTCTTTTAAGTCCCCGGCAACGGCGCCAGAAAACTTGTTGATGACTCCTCGATGGCGCTAGAGAACTTGGTGCTTGATGTGGAATCTTGTTGGGAATCCCAAGAGCAAGGTGTGAAGAGTACAACAACAAGTCTTCCCTCAGTTGAGACCGAGGTTATCGAACCTGTAGGAGGAAGGAAACGTCACACAGGTGTTGCAAGCAACACGGAGACCCGCACAACACAAACTCAAGACTTTGCCCCAACGAATCAGTGAGTTATCAAGATCACCGGTTTGCTGTGACAAAGGATTAAACGTATGGTGTGGAAGGTAATGGTTTGCAGCAAGTAAACAAACAATGGAAGATGTATCAATGGTAAAGATTAGACTGGGGTCCATAGTTCACTAGAGGTGCTCTCCTTAGATAAACAACATGGCATGAAGGGCAGCGGGCAATTGACAGGAACCGAGCAAGGCAAAACAATGCAATTACTAGCCAGAAAGATCCTACGAGGTTGATAGGGAAATACAACAATATACATATACCGTCATCCAACTGCATCTATGACTAGAAGTCCACCTTCATGTTATCATCCGAACCCCCTCCAGTATTAAGTTGCAAGCAACTGACAACTGCTTTAAGCAAAGTGTGTAAGGTAAACAGTCCACATGTTCCATGAACAAGAGACCGTTGTTTTTTCCCTAGTAGCAATAGCACATCTACAATCGAAGAGATTTCTGTCACTTCCCTTGGAAACTAGAGGCATGAACCCACTATCGAGCATAAATACCCCCTCTTGGAGTCACTAGCAACTACTTGGCCAAGATAACCACTAGCAACGGAGAGCATGCAAGATCACAAACAACACAAACATGATAGAATCATAAAGATAAAACCATTAATCAAACCAACATAATAATCTCAATATCCATCGGATCCCCGCAAACACAACATGCATGATTACAAATAGATTAGATCTTGATCATGAACGGAGCTCACAAGATCTATACATGAAAGCACAAAGGAGGAGATATGACCATCTAGCTACTTCATGGACCTATAGTCCAAGGTGGAACTACTCACGCATCATACCGGAGAGAAGGCCTCCGGGATGATCTCCCCTCCGGCAGGGTGTCGGGAAGAACTTCAGATCCCCCGATCTAGGGACGATGGTGGCGGCGGCTACAGACGGTTTCGTGGATTTCTGATCGGGTCCTCAGGGTTTCTGCATCGGGGGCTTCTTATAGGTGAAGGGGCGAGACCGGGAGGCTGCCAGGGCCGCCAAACCCTAGCCAGGCGCGGGCCCACCTGCCCCCGTGCCTAGGGTGGGTCTGGCTCCCTGGCTGGCCCCTCCGACTCTCCTCTGGACTTCTTGTTCCCCACGGAAAGTAAATGACTTTGACATTTGTCCCGTCCAATTCCGAGAATGTTTCTTTACTAACTTTTCTGAAACCAAAAACAGCAGAAAACATGCATTTGGCACTGTTGCAACTTGTTAATAGGCTAGTACTAGAAAAGATGTAAAAAGCACCTCAAAGTATAGATAAGGAAAGCAAAGTAGATACAAAACAAGCATGGAGCATCAAAAATTATAGATACTTTTCCAACGTATCATCATGGAACGTAAAAAATTATAAATACTTTTTCGACGTATCAGACATCTTTGCACAAGGGAGTGTAGGATCTCAGAGTTTAAGGCTGTGGTTAGATTTATATCTTAATTACTTTCCCGTAGTTACGGATGTTTGTAGGGGATTTAATCACAAGTATGTGTTAGTCCAAGAGACCGTTGTTTTTTCCCTAGTAGCAATAGCACATCTACAACCGAAGAGATTTCTGTCACTTCCCTTGGAAACTAGAGGCATGAACCCACTATCGAGCATAAATACCCCCTCTTGGAGTCACTAGCAACTACTTGGCCAAGATAATCACTAGCAACGGAGAGCATGCAAGATCACAAACAACACAAACATGATAGAATCATAAAGATAAAACCATTAATCAAACCAACATAATAATCTCAATATCCATCGGATCCCCGCAAACACAACATGCATGATTACAAATAGATTAGATCTTGATCATGAACGAAGCTCACAAGATCTATACATGAAAGCACAAAGGAGGAGATACGACCATCTAGCTACTTCATGGACCTATAGTCCAAGGTGGAACTACTCACGCATCATACCGGAGAGAAGGCCTCCGGGATGATCTCCCCTCCGGCAGGGTGTCGGGAAGAACTTCAGATCCCCCGATCTAGGGACGATGGTGGCGCCGGCTACAGACGGTTTCGTGGATTTCTGATCGGGTACTCAGGGTTTCTGCATCGGGGGCTTGTTATAGGCGAAGGGGCGAGACCGGGAGGCGGCCAGGGCCACCAAACCCTAGCCAGGCATGGGCCCACCTGCCCCCGCGCCTGGGGTGGGTCTGGCCCCCCTAGCTAGCTCCTCCGGCTCTCCTATGGACTTCTTGTTCCCCACGGAAAGTAATTGACTTTGACGTTTGTCCCGTCCAATTCCGAGAATATTTCTTTACTAAGTTTTCTGAAACCAAAGACAGCAGAAAACATGCATATGGCATTGTTGCAACTTGTTAATAGGTTAGTACCAGAAAACATGTAAAAAGCACCTCAAAGTGTAGACAAGCAAAGCAAAGTAGATACAAAACAAGCATGGAGCATCAAAAATTATAGATAGCGTTTCCAACGTATCACCTACCCAGCCTTGCTAGCCCAAAACCTGTTTTGAGAAGGCATACTTCTCATGTTTCCAACCCCTTTGAACCAAAACATGTGCCATTTGTGTCCACCATATCTACCTATTAGCATTGCTATTCCAAGCAAATTCTCAAGCTTCATCTATCTTTCGAATTAAAAAGTATTTTGTTATGTGAAAACTAGTTAGTAAAGCTCTCACGAACTTGATGGCACACCTTATTTTCTTGCCCCTAATAGACTTGAACCATTGTTTGATCTATGTTGTATATGCTCGCACTTATACGTTGGAATTAGCAGAACCATGCTGTCATGGGGAACGTTTTCAACATTGCACCCGTACTTTGTACACAGTTGATATCATGTTATTTTGTCTATGGATGTCACCGATGTGAAATAAAGAGGGAGCTTGTAAGTCCGTGGAGTTATATATTTTGTGTTAGAGATACGCATGGGCCGCTAGCCTAAGCCTTGCCTAATCATGGTGGAAACTTGCAGCATCACCATAATGTGCTATCTGTGAAGCATCCTCAGTAAAAGCTATGCACATAGTAAATAAAAAGATTGATGAGATTCTCATTGTCTGCTTGCCTTGTCATTTTGGTTATGGGATAGCTCTTGTACCATGTGCAAGGGGTGCCCGTTGGCGGTTCTGTATGATACGCATGGACTTATGATGACTCCTTGGTGGCGCCAGAAAACTTGGTGCTTGATGTGGAGTCTTGTTGGGAACCCCAAGAGCAAGGTGTGAGGGGCACAATAGCCAGTCTTCCCTCAGTTGAGGCCGAGGTTATCGAACCAGAAGGAGTAAGGAAACACCACACAGGTGTTGCAAGCAACACGGAGACCTGCACAACACAAACTCAAGACTTTGCCCCAACGAATCAGTGAGGTTGTCAAGCTCACCGATTTGCTGTAACAAAGGATTAAATGTATGGTTGGTGCTACACTCAATAGGGAGGAAGAGTGCTTCGTTGGAAACCCCAAGAGCAAGGTATAAAGAGTACAACAGCAAGATTTCCCTCAGTAGAAACCGAGGTTATCGAACCAGAAGGAGGAAGGAAACATCACACATGTGTTGGAAGAAACGTGGAGACCTGCACAACACAAACTCAAGACTCTGTCGCAACGAATCAGTGAGGTTTTCAAGCTCACTGGTTTGCTGTAACAAAGGATTAAACGTATGGTGTGGAAGGTAATGGTTTGCAGCAAGTAAACAAGTAACAGTGGAAGATGTATCAATGGTAAATATTGGACCGGGGTCCATAGTTCACTAGAGGTGCTCTCCTTAGATAAACAACATGGCATGAAGGGTAAACAAATTACAGCGAGGCAATTGACAGGAACTGAGCAAGGCATAACAATGCAATTACTAGCCAGAAAGATCCTATGAGGTTGATTGGGCAATACAACAATATACATAGACCTTCATCCAACTACATCTATGACTAGAAGTCCACCTTCAGGTTATCATCCGACCCCCTCCAGTATTGAGTTGCAAGCAACAAACAACTGCTTTAAGCAAAGCGTGTAAGGTAAACAGTCCACATGTTCCATGAACAAGAGACCGTTGTTTTCTCCCTAGTAGCAACAACACATCTACAACCGAAGAGATTTTTGTCACTTCCCTTGGAAACTAGAGGCATGAACCCACTATCGAGCATAAATACCCCCTCTCGGAGTCACTAGAAACTACTTGGCCAAGATAACCACTAGCAACAAAGAGCATGCAAGATCACAAACAACACAGACATGATAGAATCATAAAGATAAAACCATTAATCAAACCAACATAATAATCTCAATATCCATCGGATCCCCGCAAACACAACATGCATGATTACAAATAGATTAGATCTTGATCATGAACGGAGCTCACAAGATCTATACATGAAAGCACAAAGGAGGAGATATAACCATCTAGCTACTACATGGACCCATAGTCCAAGGGTGAACTACTCACAAATCATAACGGAGAGAAGGCCTCCGGGATGATCTCCCCTCCGGCAGGGTGCCGGGAATAGCTTCAGATCCCCCCTGATCTAGGGACGATGGTGGCGGCGGCTACATACGGTTTCGTGGAATATTGATCGGGTACTGAGAGTTTCTGCATTGGGGGCTTCTTATAGGCGAAGGGGGAGACCGAGGCAGCCGCGAGGACGGCTAAACCCTAGCCAGGCACGGGCTAGGGCCGACCCGCGCCTGGGGGGGTCTGGTCCCTCTGGCCGGCCCCTGGGGCTCTCCTATGGACCTCTTGTTCCCCACGGAAAGTTATTGAATTTGTCCTTCGTCGAGTCCAATTCCGGAATATTTATTTACTAACTTTTCTGAAACCAAAAACAGCAGAAAACAGGCATCTGGCACTGTTGCAACTTGTTAATAGGTTAGTACTAGAAAACATGTAAAGAGCACCTCAAAGTGTAGACAAGTAAAGCAAAGTAGATACTAAACAAGCATGGAGCATCAAAAAATTTAGATACATTTCTAACGTATCAGCATCCCCAAGCTTAACTCCTGTTCGTCCTCGAGTAGGTAAGTGATAAAAAGAATAATTTTTGAGGTGACATGCACCCTCACAATAAAGATCCAACCATTTGCAAGCATTGAAAGTTGGGACCAAAGAACTCTAAACATGTGCATGAAAGAATGGAATTCTAACAATAGGACATAGTAACTATGCATGCAACATGGTAAGCTACAAACAAAGATCATGAATAACATGCATTGAAAAACATTTGTTTGTTTCACATACAGAAAACATAGCATAGTGGCAATCAGCTTGTCCCTCGTAGAGTAGCAATATAGATGCATAGGACACCTTCAAAGTTCACAAGGTTACTAGAAACAAGTAGCACACGAACAAGTAATAAGACAATATGCATCAATTAATAAGCTTTGGAACACTGCACACAAAATGACAACTATGCTCTCTTAATGGTGCCTAAAGGTAGAAGGTGGAGACTCAAATAATGGTGGAAGAAAGACTTTTTTGTAAAGGAAGCAGGGATTACAAGTTTTAAAAAGAGAGATTCCAAAAATTATGGTACTTATTAGCTTTCAGCCCTCATTGCCCCTATCATAAGCATCTTGAAGTGGTTAAGGTTAAAGCGGGAAAGCTAGAGTATATGCTTGACAAAGTATAAGTTGGCAATCTTAAGTCCCGTGACTATGAGGGCTACACCTCATGGATACTCAACTTAGGGCCCAGGCAAGTTCTTGTCACTCTAAGTATTTGCATATCATTGAGAACCACCAACGGGGTACCCCTTGCACATGGTACATGAGCTTTCCCATAATCAAAATGACAAGGCAAGCAGACAATGAGCATCTCAGCAATCTTCTTATGTACCATGGGAATATGGTGCTTTTTTCTCTCTTTCCTCTTTTCTCAACGTGTCTCTCTTTTTTATAAGAAGAATGCTTCATAGATGTCACTATGGTGATGCTGCAAGTTTCCACCATGATTAGGCATGGCTTAGTCTAGCGGCCCAAACATTTCTCTAACACAGAATACAAACTCCATGGACTTACAAGTTCCCACTTCATTTTACACTGGTAACATACATAGACAAAAGAGCATGATCTCAACGGAGTACAAAAAGTACAAGTGCAATGTTGAAAACGTTCCCCGTGACAACACGGTTCTGCTAATCCCAACTTATAAGTGCAAGCATATACAACAAAGTTGCCTCAATGGTTCAAGTTTATTAGGGGCAAAGAATAAAATGTGCCATCAAGTTCGTGAGGGCTTTAATCACTAAGTTTTCACATAACAAAATAGTTTTTAATTAGAAGATAGTTGAAAACAAGAATATACTTGGAATGGTGAGTTTATAGTGGACACTTTGAAATAACTTGGTTTCTTGGGAGTTGGAAGCATGGGTAGAACTTACTCATACAAGTGAAGGCTAGCAAAAGTCTGGGAGCAACCAACTAAGAGAGCAATAATGGCCATAATCATGCAATGCAACAAAGCAAACTAATCAAAGCAAAGAGTGGTACTGCAAGTCAAGGACTAAATGATCATAGAGGCTAATGGTGACTTGTCATAGTCATAACATGGTGTAAGCATGTGCCAAGTCAACCCAAGCAAAACATCAAAGGAGAATACAACAATGCTATGCTTTTGCATGCTAAAACAACGCGTAATTTCTTCAAGGCACACTAAGCAATCCCAATTGTTTGGAACAAGACATGCTACAGCAATAATCACTAAGCATAATGCTAAAACAACACCTAGCATGTCATGCTAAAGTCTAAGTCACAGTCAATGCAAGCTCCTCTTGCACTTCAACCAAGAACATACTACTCCTTTCCAAACACCAAGCAAACTTATTTTCAAAACAACACAGCGAGAACGGGGGTCCAAAATACTTAAGCAACCTAAACAAACTAAGCAAAGCAAACGAAAACTAATACGCTCCAAGAACAACACAACTGTGCATGAAACAATAAAAATGATTTGTCTAGAAAGATCTGAGATTTTTATTGATGAATAAGGGGATGCCTTGGGCATCCCCAAGCTTTGACGCTTGTACCTCTTGGATATTTCTTGGGGTGACACCATGGTGTCATCCCCAATCTTTAGCTTTTGTCCATTGTTCATCTCATTGCATCATTCTCTCTCTACACCTAAATTTTTTCCTTCATACAAAACTTTATACAATCTTCATTAGCAACATTAGCTTATTCAAAAGATATTAGACCGCTGGCAAAGCTTTGGAACAACAAGGCTTTTCACTAAAAACACAAGCTACTGAAGTAACTCCTTCAAAGAAACTCAATTTACCTGAAGAGAGCTCAAAAAGGAATCAATAAGAAGCAAATGCAAATAATGACGGAAATCTGTCAAAACAGACTAGCAGGTAGAAACGATTTTTTTCGAACATCTTCTGTTGCTCAAATCAAAAAGTGTTGAACTAACGAAAGTTAGATAAAATAATGGGAGATTTATTCGTAAATTTTGATCTCAATCCGAGTTACAGAGACTCCTCACAATTTTTTTTGGTGGAGGACAGAAATATGTTTCGGGACAGCAACTCCCCAAATCTTACTTCCCTCTCATTAGAGGTCATTCTTGGCACAAAAAGCAAACAAAAAGGATAAGTAGAGGTTATTACATAAGTAATAACTTCCAAGACTCAGGTAAACTCTTGGGTTATCTCCCAACAAGTACTTTTCTTTAAGGCCTTTAAGTTAGGCATAATTGTTTGAGAAGATGCTCTCATAAGAATTATGAATTGAAGTCAAAGAGAGCATCAAGAAGCAAATTCAAAACATATTTAAGTCTAACTCTCTTCCTATGCATAGGAATGTTGTACACAAATAAGTTCACAAAGAACAAAGTGACATGCATAGGAAGAGAAAACAAGAGTAACTTCAAAACTTTCAGCACATAGAGAGGTGTTTGTTGGAGATATGCCCAAGAGGCAATAATAAAGTAGTTATTATCATATCTTCATGCTTATGATAAATGTTTACATACCATGCTATAATTGTATTAAACGGAAACATTAATACTTGTGTGATTTGTAAACATAAAAGAGTCTCTAGTAAAGCCTCTTGTTAAACTAGCTTGTTGGTTAATATATGATCATGGTTTCCTGATCATGAACATAGAGATGTTATTAACAATAGGGTCATATCACTAGTAGAATGATATGATGGACATACTCCTATAGTTAAGCGTAGCATAAAGATCAAGTCATTTAATATAGTTCATTTGCTATAAGCTTTCTGATACATAGTAACCTAATTCCTTCGACCATGAGATCATGCTAATCACCATCACCGGAAGGATGCTTGTATGACATCAAACACCACACCATAACTGGGTGGCTATAAAGGTGACATTGAGTGTTCGGAAAGTATGTGTTGAGGCACATGGATCAAGAGTGGGATTTGTCCATCCATATGACAGATAGATATACTGTGGGCCCTCTCGGTGGAATGTCATCCAATTGGCTTGCAAGCATGTGACTGGCTCACAAGGGATCACATATCACGGGAACGAGAAAAGAGTACTTATCAGTAACGAGGTTGAACTAGGTATGCAGAGATACCGACGATCAAAACCTCGGATAAGTAAACTACCGTGAGCCAAAAGGAAATTGGTATCGTATGTAAGTGGTTCATTCGATCGCAAAGTAATCGTAGAAATATGTGGGAACCATATGAAATTCCAGATTCCTCTATTGGTTATTGTTCGGAGAAGTGTCTCGATCATGTCCGCATAATTCACGAACCGTAGGGAGACACACTTAAGGATTCAATGCTGTTGAGTAGTTATGGAATGATGAGTAAGAGACCGAATGTTGTTCAGAGTCTCGGATGGGATCCGGGATATCACGAGGAGATCCAGAATGGTCCGGAGAATAAGATTCATATAAGGAAAGTCCTGTTTCGGGGTTGGAGAATGATTCCGATGTTTTCATCGGGAATGTTCTAGAAGGGTCCTGAAGGTTCGGCACTCCGGAGGGGAAGGGTACATGAATGTGTCATAACAAGTTGGAATGGTTGCATCATGTACTAGGTGTCATCGCTGAGCAAAATAAATGGATAAATCAAATCCTAGTTTGAAAGTCAAACGGCATGTTTGCTTGGTGGAGGGAGAGTAGGAAACCTACTTGGGGAGGAAGTCCCACTCCCTCCCACCCGCCGTCCATGAGGAGGAGTTGGAGGAGGACTACCTCCTCCCCAAACCGCCTCTCCCCTCCTATATAAGGAGGGGTAGGGCGCCCCCTCTCCCTACACCTCCAAACCATAGCCTAAGGCGCCACCACCACCACCAAGTGCTGCTGCCGCCACCACCACCTAGGGATCTCCTCCCAAGTCGCCGAGTTGGGGTATCCCAAAACCTAGCCGTCGGATACACCTTTCCCCTTGGTGCCCTCTAAACCCTAGATCACCAAGGCCTCTCTCATACTCCACCATAGTCGCTCCGGCTTAAGGCGAAGCCCTGCGAGATCTCCCCTCTACTTCCGACACCACGTTGTCTTCTTGGGAATCACGAGGAGAGTGCTACAACCTCCGCTTGCTTTGGAACAAGGAGAGGAAGGTCTTCATCGAGTACCGAACGTGTGACCAAGCTGCGCTGCTTAACGGAGCGTGGAAGGATCGTCTACGCGATCTTGAGATCGGAAGTGTACGACTACATCACCCACGAGAATCTGCTCTCGTTAACCACTTTGGATCTTCGAGGGTTAGTATTATATCGACTCGTTGCTACAATCTAGTAGATAGATCTTGGCTTGATCATAGATTAGATCTTGATTGTGTGTTCATGCGGTAGAAAAATTTGTTTTTCCATGCTACGAACCCCTACAGTGTTTTAGTCCCATAGAAACATCTACAACCATATTTTATTTTCTCACAATAATTTTCAGTAGCCTCATGAATAAAGTCAACAATATAACTATCACATAAATCAGGCTTTTCATGAGCTACAAACACATAATTTCTATCAAGCTCAAAAATAGTGGGATTAAAACCTTCACAGGTTTTACCCAAAGTAGATATTTCAAAGGGATCCACAGGAACATAGCAAGCATGGGGGACAATCAAATAATGCAAGGGATAAAGAGTTACTCTCATTAGAAGGTAGGCATGGGTAGATCCAGTCTTCCTCCTTTTGTTCATCACTCTCCTCCTCTTTTTCATCTAATGAGCTTCCAGTTTCAACAATTTCTTCTTCCATGGGCTCCTGCAAGGCATTAGTATCTTCCATTTGTGGAAAACACTTATTAAAATATTCAAGAATATAGCCATTGTCTTCCTTGTAATTATCAAAGCAAAATTTAAGTATCTCATAAACCTCACATTCATAAGGTGCATCATCAGTATTTTCAAGCAAACTAGCAAGTTCAAATGCACCCTTGAAAGCAATAAATTCTTCAATTTGTTCCACATCATAAAAGTCATAATTTCCTTTAACATAAGAGGATATGGTAACATTATCATTATACTCACATTGAAAAGGCAGGTGTTTATACCTCCTACAGCAACAAGACTTATCAAAGCAATAAGTAACATTATAAGTAGAGCACACGTCTCTAGCAATAGTATTCAACTTATCATTTTGTTCCCATAAGTGTTTTCCTTTTTGTGACAAATGGTGTTCCTTATAATAATACTTTTGTTCTTCCGTGAACCCACCTTGCCAATAAGAACTGGTTTCAAAGAAATCATCCATTGATAGAAAGCATGACCAAGCAAGGCAACAACAGACCATCAACCAGAGTGGGAACTATTTTTTTGTGTTTTTGAATAAAGTAAGCAAACCAAACTAGACTATTTTTTTGGGTTTTTTGGAAAGAGGCAAACAAAACCAAGCAAAATAAACAAAGCAAACTAAAAATAAAGTAAAGAGAAAGGAAGTGAAGGACTCCCCTTGTGAAGACGTCCTTAGCCTCCCCGGCAACGGCGCCAGAAATTACTTGATGCTACACTCAACAGGGAGGAAGAGTGCTTCGTTGGAAACCCCAAGAGCAAGGTATGAAGAGTATAGCAGCAAGATTTCCCTCAGCATAAACCGAGGTTATCGAACCAGAAGGAGGTAGGAAACGTCACACAGGTGTTGAAAGGAACGTGGAGACCCGCACAACACAAACTCAAGACTCTGTCCCAACAAATCAGTGAGGTTGTCAAGCTCACCGTTTTGCTGTAACAAAGGATTAAACGTATGGTGTGGAAGGTAATTGTTTGCAGCAAGTAAACAAGTAACAGTGGAAGATGTATCAATGGTAAAGATTGGACCGGGGTCCATAGTTCACTAGAGGTGCTCTCCTTAGATAAACAACATGGCATGAAGGGTAAACAAATTACAGCGGGGCAATTGACAGGAACTGAGCAAGGCATAACAATGCAATTACTAGCCAGAAAGATCCTATGAGGTTGATTGGGCAATACAACAATATACATAGACCGCCATCCAGTTGCATCTATGACTAGAAGTCCACCTTCAGGTTATCATCCGAACCCCCTCCAGTATTAAGTTGCAAGCAATAGACAACTGCTTTAAGCATAGTGTGTAAGGTAAACAGTCCACATGTTCCATGAACAAGAGACCGTTGTTTTCTTCCTAGTAGAAACAACACATCTACAACCGAAGAGATTATTGTCACTTCCCTTGGAAACTAGAGGCATGAACCCACTATCGAGCATAATTACTCCCTCTTGGAGTCACTAGCAACTACTTGGCCAAGATAACCACTAGCAACGGAGAGCATGCAAGATCACAAACAACACAGACATGATAGAATCATAAAGATAGAACCATTAATCAAACTAACATAATAATCTCAATATTGATCGGATCCCCGCAAACACAACATGCATGATTACAAATAGATTAGATCTTGATCATGAACGGATCTCACAAGATCTATACATGAAAGCACAAAGGAGGAGATACAGCCATCTAGCTACTACATGTACCCATAGTCCAAGGTGGAACTACTCACAAATCATACCGGAGAGAAGGCCTCCAGGATGATCTCCCCTCCGACAGGGTGCCGGGAAGAGCTTAATATCCCCCCGATCTAGGGACGATGGTGGCGGCGGCTACAGACGGTTTCATGGAATATTGATCGGGTACTGAGAGTTTCTGCATTGGGGGCTTCTTATAGGCGAAGGGGGAGACCGAGGCGGCCGCCAGGGCGACCAAACCCTAGCCAGGCGCGGGCTACGGCCTACCCGCGCCTCGGGGGGGGGGGTCTGGCCCCTCTCGCCGGCCCCTCGGGATCTCCTCTGGACTTCTTATTTCCCACAGAAAGTTATTGACTTTGTCCTTCGTCGAGTCCAATTCCGAGAATATTTCTTTACTAACTTTTCTGAAACCAAAAACAGCAGAAAACAGGCATCTGGCACTGTTTTAACTTGTTAATATGTTAGTACAAGAAAACATGTAAAAAGCACCTCAAAGTGTAGACAAGTAAAGCAAAGTAGATACTAAACAAGCATGGAGCATAAAAAAATAGATACGTTTCCAACATATCAATGGTGTGGAAGGTAATGGTTTGCAACAAGTAAAAAAAGTAACAGTGGAAGATGTATCGATGGTAAAGATTGGACTGGGGTCCACAGTTCACTGGAGGTGCTCTGCTTAGATAAACAACATGGCATGAAGGGTAAACAAAATACAGCAGGGCAATTGACAGGAACTGAGCAAGGCATAACAATGCAATTACTAGCCAGAAAGATCCTATGAGGTTGATTGGGCAATACAACAATATACATAGAACACCATCCAGTTGCATCTATGACTAGAAGTCCACCTTCAGGTTATCATCCGACCCCCCTCCAGTATTAAGTTGAAAGCAACAAACAACTGCTTTAAGCAAAGTGTGTAAGGTAAACAGTCCACATGTTCAATGAACAAGAGACCTTTTTTTCTCCCTAGTAGCAACAACACATCTACAACCGGAGAGATTTCTGTCACTTCCCTTGGAAACTAGAGGCATGAACCCACTATCGAGCATAAATACCCCCTCTTGGAGTCACTAGCAACTACTTGGCCAAGATAACCACTAGCAACGGAGAGCATGCAAGATCACAAACAAGACAGACATGATATAATCATAAAGACAAAACCATTAATCAAACCAACATAATAATCTCAGTATCCATCGGATCCCCGTAAACACAACATGTATGATTACAAATAGATTCGATCTTGATCATGAACGGAGCTCACAAGATCTATACATGAAAGCACAAAGGAGGAGACACAACCATCTAGCTACTACATGGACCCATAGTCCAAGGTGGAACTACTCACACATCATACCGGAGAGAGGGCCTCAAGGATGATCTCCCCTTCGACATGGTGTCGGGAAGAACTTCTGACCCCCCAATCTAGGGACGATGGTGGTGGCGTCTACAGACGGTTTCGTGGATTTATGACCGAGTTCCCAGGGTTTCTACATCGGGGGCTTCTTATAGGCGAAGGGGCGAGACCGGGAGGCGGCCAGGGCCACCAAACCCTAGCAGGCCCACTGCCCGCGCACAGGTGGGTCTGCCCACAGCTGGCCTCCGGGTCTCCTCTGGACTTCTTGTTCCCCATGAAAAGTAATTGACTTTGACGTTTGTCCCGTCCAATTCCGAGAATATTTCTTTACTAACTTTTTTGAAACCAAAAATAGCAAAAAACAGTCATCTGGCACTGTTGCAACTTGTTAAGAGGTTAGTACCAAAAAACATGTAAAAAGCACCTCAAAGTGTAGACAAGCAAATCAAAGTAGATAAAAAACAAGCATGGAGCATCAAAAATTATAGATACGTTTCCAACGTATCAACTTACTATGACAAGAACTTATATGTGACTGAAGTTGAGTAGCATGAGGTGTGGCCCTCGTATTCAAGGGACTTGAGATTGCCAACTTATACTTTGTTAAGCATATACTCCATAGTTTATTCACTTTAACCTTAATCATCTCAAGATGCTTATGATAGGGGCAATGAGGGCTCAAAGCTAGTAAGTATCATAATCTTTTGGAAGCTCTTTATGACTTGAAATACCTGCTTCCCTCTATGAAGGGACCTTTCTCCTATTCTATAAGTTGAGTCAATAGACCTACTTCCTCTCTATCTCCAGCAAGCATTTGAGTTGTTGTGTTTCAAGCATTCATACGATGATTTATTCAATCATGTTCTTTATCTTCCTTGTTTGCATTAAGACTCTTATCTATTGAGTATTACTTTGAAAGCCTTCATTGTGAAAAACCTTTTTGAGCAAAGAGTACTCCTGTTTTGAAGACTTCTACAAAAGCTTTTTGTGAAACTGTTTGCCATCTGTTCTCTGACCAAGAACAAAGTTTGCCAATTCCAATTATGATTTATCTTTATGCATCTCTATTGTGACTCATGTACTTGTTGCAAGCTAAGTTATATAATGGTGAGTTGCCTTCTTCTATGAGTTGTGTAATGGTAAGTGTGATGCTTCTTGTTCGTATTCTTTTATCGACACTTCACTCCATACACCTATGGACATGTTTACTGAGCTCAATTTTCGCATGGGGACAAGCGAAGGTCTAAACCAGGGGGGAGTTGATACATCCAATTTGCATCACCATTATATAACATAATTTGCCTCTATTCATTGATATATTTCTTATTATGAGGTGTTACTTATGTCTTTTCCTCTGTTTTTGCATGTTGGATGATTCTTGGAGGATGGACTTCCGGAGTCAGGTTTTTGATGGAAAAAAGAGGTGTTTTGATGCAATTTCGCGGAGATTAGAGAAATACTAGAAAAATACTGGAAAATTATATTTTTCCAGAAGACGAAGGAAGCCAGAAGGAAGCCAGAAGGGGAGGCGTAGCTGGGCCACAGGGGTCCACACCCCCTAGGCGCGGGTCCCCCTGGGTCGCGCCTAGGGCAGGTGTGGCCCACCTGGCCGGCCTCCAACCCCGCCCTCTCGCCTATATATTCCTCTCGGAACCCTAATACCAGGGGATCAACCATAGAAAGATTTCTACCGCCTTTGCAAGGCAGAAAACACCGAGAGAGAAAGAGCTCTCCGGCAGACAAATTTCTGTCGGGGAAATTCCTTCCCGGAGAGGGGAGATCATCGCCATCAACACCGTCATCAAGCTAGGCTTCATCGGGATCATCATCATCATCCACACCATCATCTCCACCAGCACCATTATCACCACTCCATCTCGTTGTAACAATTGTGTTGGATATTGCTTTAGTTCTTAGGGGAAACTTTCTCGGTGTTGATTACTATTGTAGTTGATGCCTGTGAGTGGAACCATTGGATTATTGTTTATGTTCAGATGGTTATCCATCACCATATCATCTTTGACCTTGATCCATATGATGTCTCGTGAGTAGTTCGTCTAGTTATTGAGGACATTGGAGAAGTCATGTTGTTAGTAGTGGATTTGTGTTGAGTTATTATTCAATGGTTTAGTATTTAAGTTGTGGTGCTATTCTTCTAGTGGTGTCATGTGAACGTCGACTACATGATACTTTACCATTATGGGCCTAGGGGAATGCATTGTGTATTTGGATACTAATTGTGGGGTTGCCGGAGTGACAGAAACCCGAACCCCCGTTAGGACACCTTTGCACAAGGGAGCGTAGGATCTCAGAGTTTAAGGCTGTGGTTAGGTTTATATCTTAATTACTTTCCTGTAGTTGCGGATGCTTGTAGGGGGTTTAATCACAAGTATGTATTAGTCCAAGTAAGGTCGGTACATTAGCACAGGTTTACCCACACAACACTTACAATACCAAAGAAGAGTACTCAGCTATTTGAAGCGAAAGCACTTGACAGAATTCCCATGTGTCCTCGAGAACGTTTGGTCCTTATAAGTATTTCCACCGGCTTGTCCTTTGCTAAGAAAGGATTGGGCCACTTGCTGCAGTTGTTCTTTATCTTTATTACTTGCACTTTGCTTTGTTGCTTTATCAGAAAACCCCTAAAAATCCGTTTGCTAAGTATTTACAGAGTTTTCCTGCTCCATACCACTAGTCAACACCTTCTGCTCCTTGTTGGGATTGACACTCCTGTTTATCGAAAGCACTACGATAAACCCCCTATACTTGTGCGTCATCACGAGGCATGGGAGGATATCGATGAGGAAGGAGAAGGGTTGATTGAACCTCGCCCTTCCGGTCGGTCGACGAATTACACCATAGCGGAGGAAAAGTTGCTTTGCAAGACATGGTTGACAATTGGAATGGATCCAACAACCAGTACCGATCAAACTAGAGACACATATTGGATGAGGATGAAGGAGTATTTTGACGCCAACAACACAAGTGGGAACGAGCGAAGCATGCGTTCTCTTCGGTCTTCTTGGTCGGGCATCAAGATCGATTGCCAAAAGTGGGCGGGCGTGCAAGCCAATGTTGATGTCATAAACCCAAGTGGCACAAATGATAATGATAGGGTAAGCAATTCTACTACTATGTTGACCATATGGCTCATATGAGATGGATATGGTTATAGTTCATGTGGCTCTATTCTCTTTTGCTTGCTTTGTATAACTCTATGGATCAAGGATTGTTTAGAGATGTGGGAAAGAACAAGAAAGGCAACAAGATTCTTGGCAAGCCATTCACCTTGCATCATTGCTATGAAGTTCTAGGGAATGAAGAAAAGTGGAAGACCCGCAGGAATTTGGATGCGACAACCATGACCGCCAATGCAACCGGTGACGCAACAATCATCGATGATGATGATTCAAGTGAGGAAGACAAGAAGAGAAGCTCCACTCCTCACTCGGTTACCAACACAAGGAGGAATGTGCTTGATAGGAAGGCCGCGAAAGATATGAAGGGAAAGAAGGCCGAGGATGATGACATTACTATTGCTATGGAAAGGATTGCAAATGCAAGGTTGCAAACAAATGAAGATAGGAAGATGACAAGAAACTTGGGGAAAGAGGATATGGAGGATATGGAGGCTCGGAGAACCGCTTTGGAGGAGAGGCTAGCCCCCAACGAAGAGAGGAAGTTGGCTTTGGAGGAGAAGAGGCAAGCCAACGAGGAGCATCTACGCCTAGTGGAGGAGGAGAGGAAGCTTTTCTTGATGGATACTTCCCACATGGATGAGAGGCAAAGGGAGTATATCAACCTTGTTCGCGACGAAGTGTTGGCCAAGAAGAGATTGTTGATAGCCAACATGAACACACCCACAGCCGACATGTTTGGCGGAGGCATGCCCATGTTTGGAGGAGGCATGGGAGGCATGCCCGCCATGGGAGGCATGACCGGCATAGGAGGCTTTGGAGGCATGTCCGGCATGGGAGGACCAAGCTATGGAGGAGTCTTCGGAGGAACTATGGGAGCACCGGTGAGTGGTGTGTATGGATCCATGGGAGCACCATCGGGAGGATTCGTGGCCTCT
Organism: Avena longiglumis; assembly: GCA_030063025.1. NCBI lineage: Eukaryota > Viridiplantae > Streptophyta > Magnoliopsida > Poales > Poaceae > Avena > Avena longiglumis. The sequence goes on from CP125979.1 coordinate 97,675,007, forward strand.
ATGGATCCTAGTATTCCTCCTTCAACCCAAGAAGAAGCAAAAGAAGGCGATGACTTGGGAAATGCGGAAGTGTGAGATTCTATCTTGCAAATTGTGTGTTGCACTTTGTATCCATTTGAACCATATGTTGTGTGTGTTTGTTGAACTACGTCATGTTATGTGTCGTTCTTGAACTATATGATATGTGTGTGTTGCACTTTGTTTCCATTTGAACTATGGCACGTCATTTGTTTCATGATTTATGTGAGTATTTGATCTTGTTGAATGCATAATAGTGTAGAAAGTTGTTTTCCGCCGGCGCGCGTTGTGTATTTTAGAGCGCCCGGCGAAGGAACTTTTTTAGCGCCTGAGCACGCGCTACATAATAGAGCGTCCGGCGGGGGAAAATCCAGCGCAGCGCACGGTAAACGTTTACAACACATATAACGCGCCAAAATTTAATACGCCTATTGGAGATGCTCTTAGTTACTCCCTCCGACCCATATTAGTTGACTCCAATTTGGATGTATTTATCATAAAAAATTGTCTAGATACATCTAAATTAAAGTCAACTAATATGGGTCGGAGAGAGTACATAAAAGGAGAGCCGTACGTTCGACGGTCATGCTAGGATTCGAAACGAACTCATCAAATAGCATGTCCTTTACATGTATGATCTGGTCTGTCAGTTTTGGTTTCTGTATTCTGACTTTAGATTAGAAAGTCTTTTTGGTTACCATTTGATTTGATGCTAGTAAAATATTGCCAATTTCTTATGTTTTCTTTGGCAGTTTTTTGTTCGCGTTCGTATGCCAAAACTTCACCTCGTCACCTGCTGTTCACGTCTCGCCTCCTCTAGCCGTCTAGCGGGTCCATGACGCGCCTTTGTCGGAGCTCCCACTGTCCACCCGAACCCACCACCGCCCCTCTCCTCTCTCCCCCGGCCAACCTCTCCCCTCACTCCTCCTGTAAACCCTAAACCACTCGCGCACCCCCAACAACTTCCCCCACCTCCGCTCCCCTCCCTCCCCTATCCGGGCGGCGTATCCGGCGGCGGCGGCGCCGCCGCCATGGGGGCCCTCGCCGCGTCGACGTCGTCGGGGAACTGGCTCGTCGAGGACGATATCCTCCTCAAGAACGCCATCGAGGTAACCCCCTTCCCCCGGATCGCGACCGGAATCGGCCAAAAGGTCCTCGTGTCGGTGCGTAGGTTAGGTCGGGATTCAGTCGAGGTGTCCAATTGCTGTTCTTGGGTTCTTTCTTGGCCGCTGGAGCGCGACGGAGGCAGGGGTTTGGGGGGTTTACCAGCTAGTCAGAATGTTCAATTCCCCAGCCCTGAAAAATTCTTGCGCCCGTGACCACCACTGATCCATCACTTGCAAAATTCTTGGACTCCCGTTGTCTAGAGCCAGCGTCCTGGATTTTCATTCTATGTTTTATAAAGAATAGTGGGGCTCTGCAGTACACACTGGAGTTGACTGACAGTATGGCGTAATCAGGATTGTTGCTTCGCGTGGTTTACTCAACACCGTTTCCTTCTAGTCTGCACTATTATAAGTTTAACATCCTGTGAAATTCCATCCAACAAATTTGTAAATTTTCCATTGATATATAGTTATATATAATTCTAGATAATTTGTTGCAGGCCAGCTTATTAACCTTGTATTAATCATCAAATAAGCTTGCGTAAAAAAGATTGCGTCAAGAGATAATCTTAATATGTGTCCTTCTACATCAGGGTACAAAAGTGGGGAACGCTGCTCCAGCAATTGTTTCAAAATGTTATACGGAATTCTGAAATCTTAATATATGACTAGTTTCCTGTTATTCTATTGCTAATTATTCAATAATATATCTGGTACTTGTAGAATGGTGCCTCATTGCAGTCCCTAGCCAAAGGGGCTGTATGTTTTTCCCATAAATTCACTCTTCAAGAAATACAAGATCGTTGGACTTCGTTGCTGTATAATCCAGAGGTCTCGGCACAAGCTTCTGCTCGGATGGTTGAGTATGAGACTGAACTTTCCATTTCCAACCCTGCCAAGGCACATAAACTGTTCAACTCGAAGGCAAGAGACGTTTCATTTCAGAAGCGGAAAGCGGAGAGTGTGAAGAATTTATATTATGCGATGAGAAAGAGAATACGCAATGAGCCGTGTGACACCACCGACCTTGGTTTTCTTATTTCCCCCTGTTCTTGTATGGCGATTGGTGGGGAGTGTGTCTGTGGAGGCGCACTTAGATCTTCACAGGAGCCTCATGTGGTTCAAAATATTGAACCAGGGATGAGTACAATGAGCTGTTATGGGCAAGCAGGTGCAAGCTACAGCGGTGCACAACAGACACATCATGAAATAAATGGTCATTCTTTCCATGCTCAGCATCCCGGGAGCATGATAAAAGATGAGGATGCCACCAATAACACACCATTTGGCTATTCGGATGTAGTTCAAATGTATGACCAACATGGCGAGATAAATGAAGGGAACAATGTCTCTCTTAGAGGTATCACAGATTTTCAGGATTCTATGCAGTTTCAGCAATTGGCCTCCAGCAATCAATGTGGCAATGAAGTGGCAGAATCAAAAGCATTGATGATTACTGATCAGGGTGGAGTTGAACATGCCCATTTCGCTGCAAACAACAGCGGAGTGCCAGAACGTGGCTCACTACACTTGGTCCACCATTCTGAGGGTTCTCAAGCACCTTGTGGTGCAATCTGGAATGGGGTTGAGGAACCAGGCACGCTCACTCTTGCTGATGATAAGAAAATAAAGGCAGCCAATCAAGACCCTCTCACATCCCAAGCAAATTTAGACGATGGGATTTGCATGCCTGGTTTAGATCACACAGCAATGCCAGAAGGTGATTACATGGATTTTCCCTTTTTCAGCAACAGTGACGAGTTTGAGCTTCTGAACGGTGAAAATTTTCTGAATTCTCCACATGAGATTAATCAGGAAGAATTAGATGACCCTGATCCCAACATTGCACTAGGTGCAGGCTCCATCCTGCAAGATCTGTTGCACCCGGATGTAGCCAACATTTGCTGTGATCAGATAGATTGTGACCATGTACAGCAGAATAATGCAGTGGATGTTTCTGATATGATGTTGGTCCCTACTTCACCTGAAGTGTGTTATCCTGGCCGGTATGTTGAGTGCACATTAAACACGGAAGATCCTGAAATCCCTTGCAACGACGATGCTCTTACACATGCCGAGTTTTCTCCTCTGCGCCCTTCTGCTTCTTCTGGACGGAACTCTGAGTACACCGTATCTCCATTCCCCCCTGCAACTAGCCCTCAGTCAAAGGCTGAGCATTCCAATGCGCTTGATTTGGCCCAGATAAAGAGAGGAGATATGGCAAGTGCCCAGTCTTCATCACAACCAATGAAGCTTAGCCCATCCACATCAGAACCAAGAGAAGATTCAGTGGCACTTAATAAAGCTTGCATCCTAGGAGCTAAGCTGTCCGAAGGTCCTTCGACTTCTAGTGTATTTACGCATGGTAACGTTGACACCAATGGTGAGAGCACATGCACGCTAGCTTTACCTGCTACCCATCCATCTGGATTTGGTGAAGGACAACCATGCAGTTCAGGACAACCGTGCAGTTCAGGACAGCACGATTTATTTGATAGCTCTCAAAGTTTGATGTTGTACAATCCAGTTCAAGTGCCTGATCACATAAATTATAACTCACACGATAATCCACCAGAAGTACAAAATGGGTCTGCTCCACAGAACTGTATGTCATCACATGCATTGCCAGACTCGGGTCTTCAAGACCCTATTGCAGTTGTGCCAACATCAGCTCCACCGGAAGAATGCTCTGATCTTGAAAATGATGTTCCAAATTACTACGATCTAGAAGCTCTGGTATGGATCTCTTAACTTAGCTAATAGAACCTTTTCACCATGTTACTTCTGATTCACCCATTTTTGGTATTCATTGCAGATACTTGATCAGGATCTAATACCATGGGATCAGGCTGATTCAGTTAACCCTGAAGGTAAATATCAACCATCTATAATCATAGCAAATGTGGTTAAGGATATGCTACATTAAACTGTGAAAGTATTTTTCATAGAGATGCAGTTTTAAGGCTAGCATGAGTAACATTATGATCACAGAGTTATCCAAAAGAACTATTGTGCTGAACTGTGAATCGTGTTGCTCTGAAATATTGGTCCTGTTATTGTAATACTATGTTAACGTCAATGCTTATAGTCACTAAAAAAGAAAATGGGTTATCATATGGGTGCAGTATGGTTGGCTGAGATGCTTAAGTGGCAGAGATTCTGTTCCATCAGTAGTGTAACGTGTGTGTAGGTGTGAACACACTCTAACTGGATGTAAGCCCTTTCCCTCTTAGTGGTGACTTGACTGCAAACCACATACATGCCATAGAACAATAAAACTGACCAAGCTTGGTCCATGTACACGAAGAAATTGATTAAGTTTACTTTGCAACAATTTTCAATTTCAGGCACTTCGTACCTACTTTTTAAGCTACAGTTAGGCATTTTCCTACCACATACAAGGATTTTTTTCTAATTATTATTATTATTATCGATGTGTTTGCATTTCAGTGTCCAGATTTGATCGTCCAGAAAGCAGGATATCATTGATAAGGTTGGAGCAGGGCGCTCGGGCTTATTTGAACCGAGCTATCATGTCTCGAGGTGCTTTTGCAGTTGTCTATGGACTGCACTTAAAATACTACATAAAGGATCCTGAGGTAAATTCAACTGATGTTTTTCAGTTAATATGGTCTGTCGCATATAACATGATACAGCTCAAATGCTCCACAGTATGGACAACTTTCCTATGTCTTGTGCTGTACAGTTGCATCGTCAAATCTTGTGTTATGAATATTCATAGGTAGAAACAATCCACAATTGTCAATAGCAGTCTGAAGACTCATCCATCTTGTTTCTGTCTCATAGTTGAGTGCTGATTGAATTCTTCTAATTCAATTTCAAGCAGAAAGATGCAACTTAGGCTGGTTATTTTATGCCTTTGAGTTTCATTTATTTTGTCACAATGATGTTTAAACTTGTATGAAGTACACAATATTTTCACATTGTGATATATAGTGGCGCCGTTTTCTGAATTCTTTAGTTACATGTTTCTTACCTTTTCTCAGGTTATTCTTGGAAGAGAGACAGAAGACGTAAAAGTTGACATAGATTTGGGAAAAGAAGGGAGGGCAAATAAAATATCTCGCCGACAGGTATTTGCTTGAATGTTCTATTTTAAATTTGGAAATTTTAATTACAGCTTAGGGAATAGCTAATGGCCAAGAATTGTGGACTTGAGTACTTGAGTTAAAAAATGATGAGAAACATCTATACCCTGCTGTCATATCTTCTTTTTTACTTTATTTGGTTCTTCTGTTTGAGTTTAGCTCCTTGAGTAAATGTATTTTCAGCTCATCTGGTGGTCTTAGTGTGATTGGCAGTCACAGAATGCCTATGCTGCCCTGACAGCAGTAAAAAGCTTTGCATATCATGCATTGTCCAAACACATTTTAACAAGCAGGATACATGTGTGGTTGAGCAGGTGAAGTGGTTGGCTTTGTCTAGTTGGCATTACTTGTGAGCAAAAGGCTGGTGGCGGATGCATTATGTTCATCTGGGCCTTTTGTTTTTCACTCAGGCTTATATATTTATCTTAACAAGTAGTATCATGGGTTTGTGTTAGCAGTTGATAAACTGTCAGTCTTAACACTCGTTTTCTTGACTTGTTTTGGATAATTTCAACATCTCCAGCTGTTGATGTTGACCACATGTATGTTATAAAATTGTTGATCATGTAAGTTGAATGTAGTCTGACCATGCCATTCTCCATAAACAAACACCATCTGTTTTAAGTAATTATAACAGTTAACACCAGCCCAAGGTCTTTAAGGCGGTAAGACGTTCTACTTCTACCCCCGCTCTGACGGCTAGGTGGTTGCCTAAGCGCCTAAAGTGGGCAAATTTCCAAGGCGCTGCCAGGGCACCTTACCGCCTAAGCGACGCCTTAAAAACATGTCCGCCCCCTTGTAGATGGGATCCAAAGGGGGGGGGGCAAATTCGTGGCTTTTTGTGGCTGCCCCAAAACCTAGGGTTTCCCCTCTTTGTATAGACTTTTGCAATGCATCTTGGCAATGGGATTGATGCCCCTTCGATCCAAGTTCTCTTGGGCACCTCTAGATCCGTTCTAGGCCTTCTGTCTGTCCCACGAGCCCTCTCCGTTTACATCTGACCACAGTGGTTCTATCCGACTTACCGGCCATGTGTTCTCCTTCAAGTCGTGAGTTTGGTTATCAGTCTGGTACACTGCACTAAAAAACTGACACTATGTATTATGTTTTGCTAAATCAGTTCCTTATCTCATTGATCTTTTTGTCTGTATATAAATACATGTTATGTTCTGACAATCAGGCGGTTATCAAAATGGATAAAGCTGGGTCTTTCCATATCAAGAACATTGGAAAGTGCTCAATCTTTGTTAATAGCATGGAAGTACCAAGCTGCAAAGGCATCAACCTAAATTCTGATTCTTTAATTGAGGTACAGATATCTTTTTCATTTTTGTTCTCTAACAAGCTTATCTCTCCAGTCTCCATTAACAATTAGTTAGATGAGAAGAAAGGTTTGGTCTTAGTAATTATTCCTGTCGTCTCTTTGTTCTGAGTTCTAACACTGACTGCATGCGATTCACTTCTATGCCATTTTCCAGTATAGTTTTTGCAGAGTATCTCTGGTAATGCTTAACAAACTGCCTAGTGCTGCATTTGGATCCATTGAACAAGCATTATGATTGCGTGTGTCTAGAATTAGGATGAATGATTCCAATAAATTAGTTTGGAACAAATCCTTGGCCATCAATGCAAATACTAAGAAAAGCAGAGGTTTAACAAAAATCTTGAACATGCGCTGTTCATTGTTAACTTATCATGGAAACCTGGAGATCTTCCAGTGAAATTGGTTTCACTGTCTTTTAAGATGAAAATTTTCATTATAATCCTGAGAAGGATTGCCATTCTGGATGGACCTTCTCATGCCATATGCAAAGGTCACCGCTAATATCAATACTTTATTGAATTTGTTGAGTCTAGTGCGGTACCAGAGCGTGTACCAGTTAGTGGCAGGTACCAGTGTAGTCGATATAAGAGGCTATGTGGCCATTTTGGTGTCCTTTTATTACGCCATTACGAGTATAGCACTTGAAATAATCCACGTAGACACAAGGATGAATGGTATGCATGCATGTATATACACAACAGTTACTTCTCGTCGAGGTAACTGCAGTCTGCAGATGTTATTGTCACTCAATTTTGCCTCCCAACCATCATGCTCTCCCTCATTTGGCTGTCAATTTCCTGTGCAGATAAAGGACATGAGGCTAATTTTCCACGCCAACCAGGACGCTGTAGGGCAATACCTCGCCCGCACACCACAGAGGCACAGCTCCTCCTTCCAGCCGGGTTTTTGAGCCGTCGCCTGATGCAAGCTTATATTTGCCGTGCCGCCAGTAGTTAGTTTGTGGGCGGGGTGAGGGACTTGTTAGAGTAGATTGTGATTATATCTTATAAGTTACTCTCTGGCCTTGGCGATCGTGTGTACATGGATGGGATGTAAAATGTTACTAACAGGTTTCTGTTCCGTTATAGTGAGCACAACAAGTCCTTGAGTAGATAGATCTGTAGCGTGCTGGTATCCAAAGTGCATAAAATGTTAACTGGTTTCTGTTCCATTCGTTGTTACATGAGATTGTGGTGGCAAAAGTGTCTGGATCAATGTACTAGCAAGTGCGGCTGGAATAAACGGATGGAGATTCTGTTGAATGACAGCAAGAGAATGCACCACCACGGGAGGCCATTGGGCTGTTGTGGCGTAAAGGCGGAGTTAAGTACTGGTTAACCATGTCAGGACAGTGGTTTTACACGCACAGGCTGAATGGGCAGATGCTGGTAAAAAGAAAATCAGAGCGAACGGTGGCTATTTTTTGCGTCGAAAAGCAAGTGGCTTTACGGTCGAGTGAGTGTGAACCCACCCGCTGGAAATGGGTTTTTCTTGTGCCAACGAAAACGGGAGATTCGGTGAGCACGGAGTTCTTGCTGAGCACTTTTGGAGGGCTGCTTTGTTCTTTTTCTCCTTTAGTTTCGACTAAGTCAAGTCAAGGGATTGGTGTAGTTGTTTGGTTGGGCACTTGGCAGCATCTATGATACTACCTAATTTCAGCCAGCAAACCCACGATCAGACGTCAACTCAACCAACACAAACAACCTTGTCCAACCTTTTTTTCTAGGTGAAGCTTCTCCAACCTTTGATAGAGATTGATGATGTCCACGGCAGAATTAATAATTTAGTGTGTACTGTAGTTTATATGCTTGATGAGACGGAGATTGCTAGTTGATACCGGCATCTATCCCGATCTACACGACACACTTGTATCCCGTGATGATCGTCGGTTAGAGTTAGACAGACCAATATTGAGAGCCATTTTGTCAAAAATATCTACCATCAAAACTTATCTCTTTGAATGCGAATGAAAGGTACCATCGCATACAATTGATACTACCCCTTTTGGTTAAATTGACGGGCGAACTGACTTTTCTACATACTCCCATCGTCTCAAAATAAATGTCTCAAATTTATCAAAATTTAGATGAATCTAGACATTATTTAGTGTATAGATTCATCTAGAAAACCTAAGACATTTATTTTAAGATGGAGGGAGTAGTAAATTCGTTGCATTGTCCAATTTAAAATATATGCAAATATAAATAAAAAATTACTGTGAAAAGGCGTATCTAAGTCTTTTGGCACCTCTAGGCTCTAGCCGCTATGAACAACTCCACTAGTAGTAGTAGAGCAGGTCGGCAGTAGGGCTAAGTCAAAACCTGGAGCACACGCACGCTCCCACTATAATTGCTTCCCCTTCCCTCGCGTCGCGTTTCCTTCTTCGGTAGTACCTCACGACGACGGCACGGACAAACCGGCCAGCTAATCCATCCCAACACAGAAGCCAGGCCAAGATGGGCAGCTTCTTCTCGTCGCTCCTGACCCCTCCCCCCGCCGACGACGGCGACTCCGCCGTCGTCGCCGTCCACTCCAAGGCCGCCTGGGACCAGCAGTTCGAGGCCCACCGGAACGCTGCCAAGCTGGTCAGCCCTCTTCCTCCTCTTACCTGTTTAATAACCCTTTCGTGACCGTATCGTGTTCCTCCGGACGGATCTGACCGCTCGTACGTATGTTGCTTTGACGCAGATGGTGATCGACTTCTCGGCGTCCTGGTGCGGGCCCTGCCGCTTCATCGAGCCCGCCTTCAAGGAGATGGCCTCCCGCTTCGCCGACGCCGTCTTCGTCAAGATCGACGTCGACGAGCTCGGGGTACGTGCCTTTCTCTCTCTCTCTCCTGAGCTTCCGATGTAGTACCAACCTTACTTCCTGTTTGCTTGCTTGTCCTTCAGTTCAGAACACCGAATTAGCGTGTAATCTGGCTTCGGCTCGTCGAATTGGGAAGGGGAAATGCTCCGATTCTGTTTTATCTTTTACAAGCACCTAGCCTACGCCTTTGGTTCGGCGAATTCCATCAAGTTTTGCCCGATCAACCAGTTTAGGTAGTGCTCAGTTCCAGTAGATTTTGGGATGCATCCTTTGAGTTAAGCCAGACAGTCAAGGGCTTGTGATATTTAATCAGAAGATGTGGAGCTCACGGTGGTGTGGTGGCACTCTTGCACTGCCCCAGGTCCGCTTTACATGCGTTGAATTGGGACCGGCTGCTCTTGAATCGTTTTCTAAATTTGGATTTCACTTGACGCCAACTTAAAATTTCTCCCACTAGGCTCAGTCAAACAGCGAATCAATATAGAGGTTTGCCCTTGTTTTGATTAAAACACATTCTGCTCTAGTCAAGCTGCTGGCAGGGAACATTAAGGCAAATTCGAGATGATTGTAGAACCTAACATACACATCCATCATCTATGCGTACTAATTTTAGACAGGCAGAACACTGTTCTAAAACAGGGCCACCTAGACAGCACATGTTCTAGAAACCATACTCCTGTCTTGCCTGCCTATGCAGCCACATAGCCTGACAAGTAGCAACTAGACTGCGCCCTGCCGATCGCTTAGCACGTAGCACTTCTCAGAACAAACCACTCCAGAACACCTAATTAGTACATATATAATCTGGCTTCGACTCGTGGAACCTGGTAAGCAGAAACGCTCTGATTCTGTTTTCTTTTGGAGTAATGACTAAAATTACTTCTTTGGTTAAATGTCTTTGACCCAAGTTTCGCAGTCGTCCAAAGAGAAAAACCCTGTCCCACTATATTTAGGAGGAACCGTCAGCAGTGCTCTGTTCTGGTAGATTTGGGTACATTCTTGTGTTGAGACAGATTTTAAATTGCTTCTTGTGGAGTGGAATCAGATGTGGAGTTTGCTGCAATGGCACTCTTACATTTTTGTATGACACCTCAGATACATTGAACTGAAACGGAACGAGGTAGCTGCAGTTTGTACATTTGGGGTTTCATGCCAGTTTAAGAGTTCGCCTAATAGAATCAACTAAGAAGCGAATACTCATTTTGAGGCTTCTTCTTGCTATTGTTCTGTTTAAACACACATTGCACATATTTTTATGCTCTTGTGAAGATGACATAGGGAAGATAGATGCCAATTTGAGACGAGTCTAGACATACATATTCATGATTGTTTGGTACTCGCTTGTGGACAGAATTTTTATTTCTAAATTTGTCCACCTAAGTGGCCATGGCACTAGGCACCACATGTTTCGCCTATCTAGCCACCTATGCAACCACATTGCCTGACTAGTTAGTAGTGCGTATAGCTATAATCTGACATCGACCCGTGAAATTGGGAAGGGGAAAGACTCTGATTTAATATGATCTTGGAGAAAAGCTTATGCCTTCAGTTTAATGAATCCATTGTGCCCAATCATCCAAAACAAATTCCTGAACCACTATATATTTAAGAGTTGTCGTCAGTAATGCTCAATTCCAGTTGAATTGGATGCATCCTTGGGTTAAGCAAGATGTGGGATTGTATTAAGCAAGTCAGCAGCTTAGTATGTGGTGGGGACTGGATCAGATGTGGAGCTCACTGTGGTGTGGTGGTGCTCTTGCATTGTCCTAGCCTCCTAGGGTACAAACTGTTGCTGAATCTGGGACTTCACTTGATGCCAGTTGAAGAGTTCACCCAGTAGGATCAATCAAGAAGTGAATACTCATTTACTCTTTTTTTATTCTAAACACAAACTGTACATATATTTGCTATAGTGAAGCTGGCAGGGAAGGTTGAAGCTAATTTTAGATGATTGTAGAACACAGCATACACATTGATTGTTGATTAATACTAATTTTATATAGGACAAAAAATGTTCTAAAATATGGCACCCGTCTAGGGGCTAGGCACCATGCTCAAGTCTCAGCCTGCCTATGCAGCCACATAGCCCGACTAGTGGCAACTAGAATGCATGAGCCACTCGCCTAGCATGTAGCACTCCCCAGAACACTTTGAATTCACTTAACTTCGGCCCCAAATCAGTTGTCTCGGAAGTGCTTCAGTACATATGTGACCGTCAAAAGTTGAGTTGTGCTTGTCACTCCACTTGGGTGTTGGATGGATTATTGTGCAGTGTTTTTGTTTTGATACCTCGGTCTTGGGTAGTAGAGAAAACTAGCCCTGCCCTTGTATGAGAATTATACATGACTTAAAAGCTGAACATGAATGTAAGTTCTAGCTCCACTCCCAAGAGTAAGAGAGTGAAGGATGAACATTAGTCCATACAGAATAGAAAAGCTTCAAATTCAATTCAAGCCTTTGTGACAGGTTACGCATTCAGATCAAAATGCTTTCATGTTAATCTGAAACAGAAGTACGTGATTTTTCTATTGTTGATGTATTTGAATTTCATTCTGCAGGAGGTTGCAAAGACATTCCGTGTGGAGGCGATGCCGACCTTTGTACTAGTGAAGGGTGGACAGGAGGTGAGCCGCGTGGTTGGGGCTAAGAAGGATGAGCTTGACAGGAAGATCAAAACGTTCATCTAATCCTAGCTCAATACCTGCGCTCCAATTATAGTGCCAGGTTCTGGCTTCTCGCAGTGGTAGGGGGCTCCTATGGTTTCCCCGTGTTATAGTGTCAATCCTCCTTCTAAAATTCTGCAAAATTCTATCGTGAAGTGGCAATAAGCTCCTGAAACTTGGATTAGAAATGTGTAAATGTGTAACTCTGGCCCATGCCATTATCTGTCTTCTTTGTGATCAAGTTACTGAGATATGAAGTTTCGGAAAAGAAAAGCCTCCTTTTGCCATCCAAAGCAAAAAAAAATTATGTTGATTCTTTCTTTCTTATGCATTACTAGTACCGTTCCTAAAAATTATCTGTTTCTCTGCTACAAGTGATTAAACATTTTTTTCTACTCCCTCTAGTCCATATTAATGACCTCAACTTTATCTAGATTTGTAAGTATTGAGACTATCTGAGTTTGAACAAAGCTTAGTACCGATTGGTCCGCTGCATTTGTACTTGAATTTCTCAATAGAAGTCATAGCTGCATCAATGAGCCCTGTTTAAAAAAAAAGTAACAGAAGGAAAACAGACTACATTCAAGAACAAAAACAACGCTTCTTTTCATCTAAATGCCTATTTATTTAAGAACTATTTAAACAGACTACATTCAAGAACTATTTATTTATTTATTATAGTCAGCAACTCAGTACAGCTTGACCAAGAGTGTGCTGCAGTCTGCAGATAGCGTTGCAGTGTCAGGTGTCGATGAGCGCCGTATATAGGACTGGAGTGGATTTCAGATCACCACAGAATCCTCCTCATGGTCCTTGCCTCCACGGATTCTCTCCCCAAAGGGAATGGACCTTGGGAAGTCCTGGACCCTCGCAAGCTCCCACCGTCCCGTCCGCACCGCCGACGATTCGCCGGGCGGCCGGTAGACGTTGCCGCACCGGCCGCTCATGACGTAGGCTTCCACGACGCGGAGGGGGCGGCGACGGAGGTCGTGGTCATCTACCCTCATTATTGCGGATTGGTAGATGTCGCCGAGCCAGCTGCAACGGCCATAGGCATGGGCGGTCGGGTTGCGGTTGTCAAGCTCCTCGCCGAGCCAGCCGCAACGGCCGTAGGCATGGGCTGTCGGGTTGTAGGGGTTGTCAAGCTCCTCGCTGATCTCCATCTCGTCGTCGACGAAGCAGACCTGGTTCTCCCCGATCATGTTATCATGCGAGGTCGACGCCGCGGCGGGGAAGGATCCGGAGCAGGCGTCGCCGACGAAGAGCGCGCGGCCGACGATGCGCTTGACCCGCGCCCAGGAGTCGTCCGGCTCCAGCGCGTGCACCTCGATCATGACGGTGTTGTTGCCCCAGACGTACCTGATGACCGTGAGGAGGCGCCCGTTGCACTCCACCAGGTACCGCCTCGACGAGACCTGCACCTTGCCGTCGTCGCGCTTTGCGGCGGGCGGAGGCGGGAGCTGCTCCTCGTGCAGCCTCCAGGGCTCGCTGCGGAGGAGGTCCAGCTCGCCGTCGTCGAACACGAGCAGCCCGTCGCACGACGGGAGCGCGTGCAGCCTCCCCTCGTAGAAGAGGATGTCCTGCAGGTCGAACTCCAGGGAGACCGGCCACCAGGCGCCCTCGTGTCCCTCTCCCGGCCGGCACGCGGCGATCCGCCTGCGGTTATCGCCCCAGTCGGCCGTGCAATCGACCATGGCGGCGACGACGCAGCTCGAGTCCGGGGCGGACGACATGACGATCTTGCAGATTTGTTGTTTCTCCGTCCACGGTGGCAGCGGGATCCTAGTCCCGGAGAAGGGGTTCAGCAGGAAAGGGGCGGCGCCGCCGGGCGACGCGAGTGGGACGAGGGCGAGCCAGTCGCCGAGGCAGCCGCGGCAGCGCGCGTCGCGGGCGTCCTCGGGGAGGGGCCCGACGCGGTGGATCGCGCCGTCGGGGAGGCTGACGCAGTGGCCCGGGACGTCGAGCCACGGCGCCGGCGGGTGCGGCTGGCGGCGCCAGGCGGCACGCCACGCGCGGCAGGCGGCGCGGAGGCGGGCGCGGTCGGCGAAGGAAGGAAGCCGGCGGAGGATGTCGCCGAGCATGTCCTCCGGGAGGTCGGCCCACGAGGCGCGCCTCCGTCGCCGGTTGCGCTTTTCCATCACCATGACGCGCGCAGTGATGGATCGATCCGCGTTACTCGCCAAGCTAGGGCTCCACGTGAAGGAAAACAGAGGGATCGAAGAAAATGTGTGCGTGTCAGTGCGCAGATAGTTTCAATACTGTTATAAGTAGAGGCTTTGATTCCCACGGAGCTTATCTTGGCTTTCCACACATCACACGCGTGTTGTTATTATCACCTCAGTTTTGAAGCCCATGTATATGCTTCGGAATTTGCAAAATAAAAATTAAAAACAGATTTAAATATGTTTGGAAAGATTGAGTAAAATCCCACATTTACATGAAGATGTGATCTGCGTGGTTTTCTTTTTTCTTTGATAGATATACATTTGTGTAGTACAGAAAACGTGTGGGTTTATAATGTAGATACTTTTTTTGAGAAAGAATGTAGATACTATATCGATAAGATAATACACATTTATATTTTTGTGTAAAGCACAAATTAACATATTTCTTCATGAAATTTACGTGTATATGGTAATCATCAATATGAACTTGCAAAAAATAACCAAGCCTTTTCTTTGGATAAATCTAAAGTGTGATTTTGATATAAAAAAGGCTCCATTAGACTAAGGATCACTTCGTACTTTATGTTCAGTTCTATATACTCTCTCCATCTATAATAAGTGGTGTGGTTTTAGTTCGTTTTAGTCAAATTTGAATTAAAACCATGACACTTTTTATGAATCGGAGGGAACAACTATTATGACAATGCATATTGGAGTGATCTTTATAATCTTTATTTAGCAAAGCCACTCAGTTGGCTGGGAAGCTTTTGCACGCTCACAATCCACCCAAGTTAGCAGTGTTCAACAAAAACTACTAGTACATACTGTCCATAGAAAGAGAATTGGGGAAATTTCCCTGAATAATTCATCGGGACGATCTTTCGTCATATGTAAGTAATTAGCTGGTAGAGACCGGAGTTTTTTATCCAATCGGTTCGTCTGTCTGCTATAAGTTCAGTTCTTGCTGCTTTTTGATAGACCATGTATATTTAATTGGCCGTTCTGGACATGTATAGTCACCCCTGTCGTTCATTAGACCTGCTACTAAATGTTGTACCTAAATGCAAATTTCACCTTATGGATTTACACTATCACCTGAGAATTATTCATCAGAAATGAACCATATGAAATATAAATGGACTGTGCTATCTAGGGCACGTGTCCTAGATTAACACTGCATGGACACGGATTTAATATGACAACTTAGTCATACATGCATATGGTCTATCTACCATGTGGTATTCCTTTTCGTTTTCAAACTTCAAAATGTTTTATCTCTTAAACCGTAAGTCGTAATTTAGATCCGTTTTTACGGTTGACTTCGTTACGAGGAGATCTTTAAAACTAGATTCCATGTTGATAGATTTTGATAACTTTTTTTTCCAAATATAGTTGCTAGATTATGGTGACATGGTGGCCAGATAAAATGACATTGGCTACCAGATTAAAACCGAATAGTTAGGGTTTCTGAACTTTGTCTTTCACTAATATAAGCCTTATATGATAATAACGCCATATTTTACGTGTTTACAATAACAAAGTACTCAATTTCTATGCATATACATCATCATTATTATAAGAAACATGTAAAAGGTTATCTGGTAACTGTGCATT
This sequence comes from Avena longiglumis, assembly GCA_030063025.1. Taxonomy (NCBI): domain Eukaryota; kingdom Viridiplantae; phylum Streptophyta; class Magnoliopsida; order Poales; family Poaceae; genus Avena; species Avena longiglumis. The sequence goes on from CP125979.1 coordinate 97,690,814, forward strand.
ATTTGGATGGTAACCGTTAATTATTAATCTAGTAGCTATAGTATAATAATCTGGCAACTGACGACGAAAAAATATAGTCAAAACATATTAAGGTGGGATCTTATTTTGAAGTACTCGTCGAGACGAATCTAAGAGTGAAAACAAATCATCAATTAGATCAATGATTTATGAGATATTGTATTTCAAATTTTTGGATCATGGAACGATTCTCTGCATGGAGTTTGACGTCAGCTCTTCCGCCTCTATAGAGCCGAATCTGACTACTGGGCCGTCGGACAAAATTGATTCGTGGGACATGTCTGTTTAATAGATTAACCGGACATAAATAGTTGCATCTTCAAGTGATCTTCCATTTCCTGTCGGTTGGACACAAGGAAAACTTTGTACTTTTATCTGTTCTCTTTCTTATTTGCTATAGAGCAGAATGAATTTCAACAACTAGAATTTGTTATACCAGAGTAAGCTCCTGCTCGTTGTTCCATATGTCTTCCTTTTCAGATCTAGCTTGGTGGGGGGCAGGGAGGGGGGGGGGGAGGGAGGGAGAGGGAGGAACAAAGGACGTCTACTACAGATCGCTCTCCCCTCCTTTTGTTTGATCCTCAACTGATTCCGATTTAGGGTTTTGTCTCCCCCCTTCTCCCCATTGTCGCCCAGGAGCGGCTGTAACGAAAGCAGTTGGGGACTTGGGGGAACGATGATCATGTCTCTGATCTGCGTTTCCATTTCTTTCTTGCAGAAGGGGTTTGGGTTTATGTCTTTAAAAAAGGGCCACCGGATTACACATACACAAAAGCCCACAATAACTAGAACAGAAAATAAGAAAAGCCTACAAATAGATGGGAGATGGGCCAAAGGGAAAGTTGAAATACAGAAAAACAGGTCATATACAACTGCCAACATCTAAATCTAGAACTAATGTTGCAATATGTTGGCCCTCAACCTGACAATACACTCCACCTGCAAGGTCTCGTCCATTCTCCCTCAGTATCATCCTTTAAATTCAAAGAATGATAACATGTCAGGTAAATATTCGTCTGCAAAGCTAGTTAATTCAGAAAAGGGAACAACCGTAGAAGCTACAGAAGTTCAGAACATGTTAACATGCTCCCAAAACAACCAAACATTGATAACTATCACATATCTTATACCGTAATCAATTCATTGTGGAACCTACTATAGATATTAGATCCCAAGTGGAACCACACATGCGAAAATAGTTTGAAGATGCGTCTTTAGGGATCTACTCTGTAAATATTCTTCCGAGATGCAAATGCACGCATAAATTAAAATTTGGGATTTACCTTGTGCCTATAGCAGGATGGAGCGGTGGTCGGCAGCGTCATCTCGGGGAAGATGCGTCTTTTGCTTCGGCAGTAGTCGCTCTCCGCCGGCAGCCGATGCGCATGGCCTCAGTAGCCGAGTACAATGACGGGGGCGACAATGTTGATGCAACTTAGATCACTATAGAGTTTCGTTGGGAAACCCCAAGAGGAAGGTGTGATGAGTACATCAATAAGTTTTCGAAACCAGTAGGAGGAAGGAAACAACTCAAAGGAGTTGCTAGCAACTTGGAAACCCGCACAACACAAACTCAAGACTTTTCCCCAATGAACAGTGAGGTTGTCAATCTCACCGGTTTGCTGAAAACAAAGGATTAAACGTATGGCGTGGAAGGTAATGGTGGCTTGCAGAAATTAAACAGTAACAATGGAAGATGTATCAATGGTAAAGATTGGACCGGAGTCCACAGTTCACTAGAGGTGCTCTCCTTAAGATAAACAACATAACAGGCTAGGTAAACAAATTACAGTGGGTCAATTGACAGGACAGAGCAAGGCATAGCAATGCAATACTAGACATTCATAATCCTATGAGATTCGATTGAGCAATACAACAATATACATAGACCGCCACCCAACTGCATCTATGACTAGTAATCTACCTTCAGGTTATCATCCGAACCCCCTCCAGTATTAAGTTGCAAGCAACAGATAACTGCTTTAAGCAAGGCATGTAAAGTAAACAATACAATTGTTCCATGAACAAAAGATCACTATTTTCTCCCTAGTGGCAACAACACATCTATAACCTTAGAGATTTCTATCACTTCCCCAGATTCAATAGAGGCATAAACCCACTATCGAGCATAAATACCCCCCTTGGAGTCACTAGCATCTACTTGGCCAAGATAGCTACTAGAAAAGGAGAGCATGCAAAATCTCAAACAACACAGACATGATATAATCAGTAAGATAAACCATTAATCAATCTGACATAGTAATCTCAATATCCATCGAATCCCCACAAACACAACATGCATGATTACAAATAGATGATCTTGATCATGAACGGAGCTCACAAGATCTAAACATGGTAGCACAAAGAAGGATAAACAACCATCTATCTACTATATGGACCCGTAGTTCAAGGTGGAACTACTCACGCATCATACCGGAGGCTGGCATGGTGATGAAGAAGGCCTCCAGGATGATATCTCTCCTCCGGCAGGGTGCCGGGAAGAGCTTCAGATCCCCCCGATCTAGGGACGATGGTGGCGGCGGCTACAGACTGTTTCGTGGAGATCCGATCGGATATTTAGGGTTTAGGTATCGGGGACTTCTTATAGGCAAAGGGGAGACCGGGGGTGCCCGAGGCGGCCGCACCCGCCAGGCGCGGGCCAGGCCTGTCCGCACGGACAGGGGGTGTGGGCCCCTCACGACCCTCCTCCGTCTCGTCTTCTGGCTCTGCGTTCTCCTCGATGAAATATTGACTTTGGCTTTTGTCTCGTCCAATTCCGAGAATATTCATTTTCTGGCTTTTCTGGAACCAAAAATATCAGAAAACAGGCAACTGACACCGTGGCATCTTGTTAATAGGTTAGTCCCAGAAAACGTATAAAAATACCTCAAAGTGTAGAAAAAAACAAAGCAAAGTGGATACTAAACAAGCATGGAACATGAAAAATTATAGATACGCTTATGACGTATCAGACGGTGACTGTGCATACAGCCTCAATAGATTCGTCGTCCGTGCAGATGAGGGCGACGCCACTGCTTCATATCCGGCCGCAGGAGGAGGGGAAATATCTCATCTTGAACTCAAGGAGGAAGAAGACAACACAGGAGAGGGAGGTGGAGGCGGCAACGCGGGAGGGAGGTGGAGGCGACAGTTGGGCGTGGGGGAGTCAAGGCGACAACGGCATCTAATGGGAGAGGGTGGCAGCGTGGGATGTGAATCAAGGCGGTAGCAGCGAGGAGCAAGGAAGTATGCGCCATGCGGCGTCGGGTGGTGTCGAGGGGAGAGAGCGAGGAGGAAGACACCACGTCGCAAGAACCAGAGGAATACACCGCGGTGCAAGCAAGGAGGAAGGACATGGGAATTGGTCGGAAATTTGGCAAGGGATTTTGTGTAAAACAACCCGTCCGGCATCTTTTACGGGACTGAGGGAGTATATAGTATCTATATTGTTTTTACCCGTAATTTCTTTACCGAGTCGAGCGAGCGAGAGGATTAGAGAAACTTTTTTTTTGAATGTTAGGTGGAGAGCTGCTAAATTTATAGATTAGAAAGAGTTTTTGTTTACAAAAGAGCTTTTGGACAGGAAACTTGGACAAAGTGCTCAAGCCGCCAAAATAAAATAAAAAGGGGATAAACAGGGAGATCAACCAGGATCAAAAGGGATCTTCGACCCAGCCTTGGTCCACAGTATAGCTTTGTCATGGATTTGACGGACTAGGCCTTCCACTGAAAGTTCTTCATGTTGAAAGATTCTTCGGTTTCTTTCTTTCCAGATCTCCCAAGCGCCAAGGAGAAGGAGGGATTGTGTTCCTTTCCTCTTTTTAGACGTGGAGTTTGTTCTGCATTGCTGCAACGATATAGAAAGTGTGGCTGGGCCATCCTAGGAAGCGGGGTGTAAGACATGTAGACTTAATTCGGTGGTAAGCATTGTCCAGACCCTTCTTGACCAAGGGCATTCGGTAAAAAGATGCGAGGGCGTCTCAAGATTCCGCATGCAGAGAGCGCGTAAGTAGTTATTTTCTCATCCTCTCCTTAGGGCGTCAACCGTTAGGAACTTAGGATATGCTCCAGGACGGCTATCCACATGAAACATTTACGCTTTCATGGCACCCAAACTTTCCATAAGAATGAGCAAAAAATCCGAGGAAATGGCTCTAGCAAATTGCATTCAGTAGGCAGATTTTGTACTGTATTCTCCCGAGGCCTCAAACCGCCAGCGAATCGTGTCCTCGGCGTCCTCGTCAAGTTGCACCTCATCAAGTCGGGTAGCAAGTTGCACAAGTTCTGGGAGCATCGTGTTAGTTAGTCCCTTGCTAAGATCAGCCAACCATTTTCCCCATGTATTGCTTCGCGCACTGATCTGTTCTTACATGCTGCGACGACATAAAGTGAAGGAGCGATTTCTCTAGGTGCCACACCAGATAGCCATCGGTCCTTCCAGAAATTTGCAATTGCTCCATTTCCAATAGTAATCTGAGTGGAAGCCGCAAACAAAGATCTCTGTCTGCCTCGTCACACGTAAGATTTGATCCCACCCATGGCCTCGTGGGGGATTTCCACGCTCGCCACAGCCACCGGAGCCTCAAGGCGCGCCCAAATTTAGCAAGGTCGTGCACTCCCAAGCCCTCCAAATCTGTTGGCCTGCAGAGTATTGACCATTTTACTCGACAGTGTCCTATGTTGCAGGATCCTTCACCTTTCTAGAGCCAAGCTCGATATCTTTTTTCTATCTGCTCGAGCACCTAGGCCGGAACTCTATGCATAGTCATCATGTAAATCATTACTGAGGAGAGCACACTTTTCAGAAGCACAAGTCTGCCTTCCCTGGACATAAGGGAGCCCTTCCATACAGCCAGCATGGCATCAATCTTGTCGAGAAGGGCTTGATAGTCTGCAAAGATAGGGGCATACGCATAGATATTTGCAAGGGAAGTTTCTGACCACGATTTGTAGCGGTTGGAGTAGATGATTCATGTTAAGGCCCCCACACCTGATCGGCATTGCTGAGTTGTTGCCAAGTTTTGTAACTAGGCCCGAGACGGTTGCGAACAGGTCCAAGACATGCTTGATCATGGTTGAATCGTGCCTCGAGGGGTTTATGAAAAGAGCGACGTCATCGGCATAAAGTGAGGTGCAAAGCAGTGCCCTCCAGCCCGGAAGCTTGGATAGGACTCCCTCCCTTATAGAAAGGTCAAGGATCCATGGTGAGTATGAAAAGGAAAGGAGATGTGGCACCCCCGGATTTACGGTCCGGGAATACCTTTTATGCATACCACCACGATCCCATGATCAATGCATCGTGGCGCATAATCGACAAATATCAAAGTGTATATCCATTACAACATCGATTACAACAATGTTTACATAAATAGACTTACATAATGCCACTAAGGGCTCAAATACATAAAAGCAGCAGAACTTCTAATCGCGGAGGACCCGAGTCAAGCCGACTTGGAGATACGCCCTATCTCGCATAGACGTCAGCTTTTTCCTCGCTCCTCGCTCTTCTGGGAATATGACCAAGTAAATAGCCAGGGACAATGCCGGTGAGTACTTTGAATGTACTCGCAAACCACTTTAGGAAATTAATGATAACAAGTGGATATGCAATATGGCTGTAGAGGTAGGATGGATCCATGAGAGGTTCTTTTCTAAAATAGTTTCTCTTGTAGATATATCATCTACAAGGTTTTATTGAAATCCTTTGTAAAACATTTTTGGAAACCTTTTGGAAAAGTTTTGTAAAACAATAGGACTGGGTCACCCTATTTCATCTACACGGTCCTCAACTGACCGGTTTATCCTCCTCCATCTCTAGTGTCCCTCGGACCACCAGGTTTTAGAAAACACTTGCTTTTATGAAGTCCTTTTTGAAAACAAAAGCAACACCGCTCTATAGTAGTTTGTCCAACCCGTCCATAACCGCGGACACGGCTATTTGAATAGACTTACACTCTGCAGAGGTTGTACACTTTACCCACATCATCCGATTACCCTTCCCTGATCTACACCGATCGTGGGTCGAGTAACCGGTCAAGACTCTTCGGATGTCACTCTAGTATAGGCCCTACCCTATGAGTTGTTCCCCTCAACACCGGGACATATGGATCCATGAACCAAATGGAGTGCATCCTAGCCCCTTCAGAGCCGGCACTTTCAATTGAAGGGCTCATAGTATCGTCCGACTGCTCCCAAGGGCAGTTCACGATTCCTCCAGGTGACTATCTAACAGTTGACCCTTTCTGTAAAGGAACCCCGCATTCGAGGGAGATGATCCCTTATAAGTAGTCATAAGAATTACCATACCAGAATAGCAAACTTCAAATCCAGCTCCTTCCTATTCCAGAGTAATGTGGTTGCACGGGTTAAGTTGTTATATCTTGCTGCAAAGAACCGGGTGCGTTTTTGCAAACATTTTTCCTCCATCCTTTTTTTAAAACAAAACCTTTCTCATTTCTCAAACCTCTCTTGGTGGGTGAAACCTCACCAAGGTTTTCTCATAAAACATTTTTATAAACAAATTCTCGGGGTCTTCCCATCCTATACTTTTACTTCGGCTAAAACGGGGTCTCCAAGGGGTTATGGTGTTAAAACACCATCTACCATACTAGGGGAAAATAGGTGTCATCAAGGGGTTGTAAGTAGTAGTACAAATGGGGTAAGGGTTTGGAGGAGCCAAACATTCCCACATATAAAACATACTAGTAAAACCATGCAAGTTATGTAAAACATTTGATAAAACATGCACAAGTATAAAAGTAGGACAAGGGCTTATGAGCAAGAAGGTGGCTTGCCTGTGATTTGGAGTATATCACTATGACATAAGTGTCCCTGGACTTCTTCGAAGAATACCAAGATACCAAATAATAATAAAGGATCTCTTCTTATCATCATCAGACCATCGCAACTATCGTCGTCATAGAGAATACATGCAAACAAGCAATACAACAATCAAGATAATGCATTCAAGCACCAATACAATACAACAAGAAATGATTAGTACCAATTTACAACTAGGTAGGGTTTAGGGAGAATGGATTTGGATAGATGATAAAATGGCTTAGGGCCTTTGGAGGAAATCCATATAAGTTTTATAGTCTAGGATCTAGATACGAGAGTGCTTTTAGATCAAGCTCACATTCAGTAGGATATCAGTCCGTAAAAATGATATCATCAGATTGGTATTGATAAAATAAAACCCATGAAAGTGGTTTCACTATTTTATTAATTACCATTGATTTATAGTGATTTTTATAGTGAATTAAACCCTAGTTTTAAGAAATAATTCACCAGAATAGTTCTGGAGTTTCAAAAATTATTTTCTTGGATGGTTAAGTAAGGTTTAGTGCACTGAATCAAGGGGAGTTGGAATCATCCCAAAATAATTACTAGAATGCCCTCAGAAAATTCCCGAATGCATAACTGGATGATATTTGTCTTTTTCATCAGATTAAATATATAAGGGATTTTGATATGATTCCAAAGATACATGTTAGGTATATATAATACCTTTCTGTATAAATTGGAATAATCCTTTTTGGATTTACATAACTACTGATATGAATTTATTGGTGAATAAACAATACATAGAAATGTTTAATTCACCAAAATTCAATAAAGGCTAAATAAATTATAATCTTCTGAGATTTGGTTGATATAGTTATGAGTGTCCACTAGGAGTTGGAATTAGAACTGAACCCATTTTGGTTTGACCTAGAGAAATTATTAAAGTCCTAAACATATTATTTTTGTTATTTTTATTTCTAGCAAACCATAGTTCATCTTGACATAGGGTCATGTCCAGTGGTTGGGAAATTCCAAGGCTAACCAGAAGAATTTGAGTTCACCCCATTTGGGTTTACCCAACTCCCAGAAAGAATTACGTAGTGAATATGGCATGTCCTGGTATTATTTTTATTCGAAAATAATTGGAAACAATCTGGTCAAGACAGAGGTACTGAATGGTTTGTAGAACTCTGTAGAATAAGGAAACATTTTTATAAGTCCATAAATAATTATTTTCCATTTTCAAAATGATTTAAATCTCCTGGGCATTTAACATATCTGAGAGAAAAGGAAAAAGGGTTTATAGAAAATGGGCCGGCATTTACTGGATAGAGAAGAGTCGAGGTGGGCTGGCCCAACAAGGCATGCAAATACGCGCGCGCGGCCACTTATGAGCGCCCGGTGCTGGGACCCAGCTATCATTGACAACAGCGGGCCGAAGCGTTAAGGGGGATCCCGTGCCGTTGGATTAGAGGTGGATCGACGGACGAGGTTCGTCATACACCTCACGACATAGACACCGGAGGGGAAACCCTAGGGGAGGCCGGGATGCTCGGGGAGCTTACCAGGGGCCTCGTCTGGTGACGGGGAGGGGCCTAAGTGACACGGTGCTCCTCGGGGACCTTGGGGATGGGCGACGATGACCTATTTGATGTCGGGAAGTCGCTTGCGTGATGGGTACCGAACCGAGCTTGCCGGAGCTTGTCGGTAGGCATCTCTAGGTGGCTGCAGGTCGTTGGGGAGGCCTTCAAGCGGCATGCAGGGTCCATGGGGGAGTGCGGGAGATTGTGGGGGCTACCGCAGGTGCTTGGGGACTTCCCGCTTGTCGGAGGTGCTCTCTTCGACCATGCACATGTGGCGCTTCCTCTGGCTTCCCTGCGACAACACAAAGAGCAAGAGGAGGGATATCAGATGCAGGATAACGTAAGGAGGGAGAAGGGAAAGGAAGGGGTGGTCAAGGTGAGAGTGCGCCTTCCCTTGTTTGCATGCCCGAGGGAAGATCTTGGGGCTTTCCATGGTGATGGAGAGGGGCATGGCGAGATCTGGAGCTCGAGGAAAGTTAGGCGGGTAGGAGTGAGTGAAATGGAGAGGCAGGGGAGAGAGTGCTGGCCTCTAGCCTTATAAACCAAAGGACAATGGTACATGGTGAGCTTGGTGTAGGGAGGTTTGGGAAGGAGGGGAGAGCCTGGTTTTGGGTTCCTGTGGGCGATGGGAAGAGGTATGGGGATTCCATGGTCAGTGGGGGACAGAGAGAGGGGTGGTGTGGTCGTTGCCTTAAATAAATTGGGCAAGGTTGTGGTATTTTTTCCTCCTTCATGTACAAGAACAAAAGACAAGGGGGTGGAGGATGTGTACCGTTGAGCTACAGTGTTTTCGACCAGAGGGGAGTGATGGTTGCTGGAGATAAGTAATTGACCAGTTTGAAGGGGTTTTGGGTGGGGTTTGGTCATAGTTTTGGATTTGGACAATACTTTGCCATAATGATGGTTATCAAAGAGGTTTCCAAACTTGATCTTGATAGGAGGATATAAAGGTGACGGTAGATGGGTAGGGTCATGGTATACCTCACATAATTATTTGGGATTTTTAAATGATTTATAGAAGTTAATGTGATATTTTTACATTGGGCAAGGTGAGTTTTTGTTGTGGGATGGTACTAAATACCATATCACACATTGGGTAATTTTATTGGAATTTATTTGGAAGGAAAAGTATTTTTAAGTTATTATTTCATGTTTCTGCCAATTAAGAAAAAGGCCAAAAATAAATATTAGAGCATCTCAAAAATATTTATAGGCAAGAATTAGTAAACAACATCTAGATTACTATTTAAATATTTTTGAGATAGGAAAATAGGATATGATATATATGCATCAAATGTTCCTTGATTTGACAAGGTGGTTTGGAGAAAATCAAAGTTGTCTTTATAGAGAAGGTTTTGAGGATTTTGTAAATAATGGAATTTAAAGAGTTTAATAATCCAAATAATTATGGGAATTATTTGGAGATGGTTATATTCAAGGTATATGATGTATACTCAAGTTATATAGCAATATCACCTTGGGTATTGAGAAACAAGATGGATTTTTGGAAGAACGGATGGATTGGAGGATCTAGGGTTTTGATATTTTTATACCCTATAAACAAGATTGGATTAGTGAGATCAGAGCTCACCTTGGTACAAGGGGTATATGGATGGATAGACCAAGTTGTATAGATTATAATGGCAGCAAAGTTTTGGCTTGGTTGTATTTGAGGTGATGTAGAAGGGATGGCAAAGTTTGTTGAAAACAAGTCTGCCATAGCAGGATTGTCATGATGCCTCATAAACCATGTGGGTTTAAGAAGCATAATGATCCAATGGAAACAAGGGAAGTATGGAGTGATAGAACATGGTTAGAATATCATAACCATGCAAATATTTGGTCAAGGTGAGGTAGCATATGGATGTGAGCTTCTACCAAAGTAGGCATGTTGACTAGATTTGCAGAAAACAATTATCATGATGTCTACAAAACCATCATGGACGATTAGGTTCAAGAAGGGTTTAGCCAAGAGAAAAAGTGATATTTTGTAGTACCACTGATGTACTACAATATGGTTCAAGTACATTCTCAATAATCCACATAGGTTGGAATATGTGGAGCTCCAAAGATTGAATCTAGATAAGAATTCCAGACTTAGCCATTTTGGCAGGTTTAGGGTTTTAGACTAGATTACAAGGGTAGATGATTTTGAGGGTGATGCTAGGCTCCAACTAATGATCAAGTAGATTATATTGATTGATTGAGTATATAGGATCCATGCTTAGACTTGGTCTTCATGGAGTTGAAAACTATCAAAAGTGATTATATCTAGATTGATCTGTTTTGGAGATGAGAGGGTCACTTAGGATAGATCCAGCTTATGATACTTGGTTTAAGATTTGAGTATTTTAACCTTAGGGGTGATCCTAAGTTATGAGCTACTTTATTAGCTCTATATAGTTCCTAAGCACACAAGACAATCAACAGATCCAAATAATTCATCTAGTCAAAACTTATCAACTACTAATAGGGTTACCATCAAGCCTATCTTGGGTAAGGATGGGTATTTTGAAGAGTTGGAGTTTGAATAAGGTGAGATCCCTTGGTATCTCTACCAAGAGTAGAATTTCAAATCTTTATAATAGGTTTCTAGAAAACTTAGAGATAAGAGTAATTGAATGCTCTGTCTTGAAAACATAGGGAGATTATATATAGGTCTCCATAGTTTTGTTAATAGAACTAGTAAAATAATTTATTGTTTAAAAATCATCTTGGCTCAAGTTTGAAATGCCAGAACTTTTGAGAAAATGAAAGATGCGCCAAGACATCTCTTTTGTAAAATAGCTTTTGTCAACTAGTGTTGAGATAGGAAGTATATCACCTAATACACAATCAGTTGCATAAACACAAGCAAGCAAGCATGCAAACATTGCAATCACTTGATAAGAAAAAGTTTTTGGTCCCCCTGATTTTTGCCTTATTGACAAAATATTAGGGTTGCTGAAATTGGAATGTTACAGGAGATAGGGGTCTCCCTGTCTAAGACCTCGGCGGTGAAGCACAAAATCCGAAAGCATCCCATTTATTAGGATTTGGGAAGAGGAGGTATCAAGGATCATGACAATCCACTCTCGCCATCTTTCACCAAAACCTCTTGCTCGGAGCATGTCCAGAAGGTATGGCTAGGATAGAGTATAAAACGCTTTCTCCAAGTCAAGATTGAGTAGGATCAACGGTCTTTTGGTTTTGTGAAAAAATCTGGCAGTGTTCTACACGTATAGAAAGTTCTCCTGTATGCATCTTTGCTTGACGAATGCACTTTGACAAGTATGGACGAGGTCTTCAAGTTTTGGGGCAAGCCGAGAGGCCAGGATTTTGGAGAAGATCTTGACAATGTTGTGAATAAGTAAGATTGGCCTGAAGTTCTTGAGCTCGCTTGCCCACTGTAGTTTGGGGATCAAGGCTATGAGGGAAGTGTTCACGTGCTTCAGACCCGTCTGTCCATGTGGTAAAGTTGATTAAGTGCAGCAAGCAGGTCAAGCCTATTATAATTGTGATAAGAATATAACAAAAACGAAAACGAAATCACAGCAAGGGGACACATATTTATCATAGAAAAACCTCTCCAACAAAGAGAGGAAAAAACCATGGGCGCCAACCAGTGAAACTTTACTATATCGAGAAGTGTTTACAAACAAAGCGATGCAACTTGTAACACCCCAGTTTAGCTAATGTATACTTAGGGTTTTGTTTGCGCATTCATGAGCATCATATTTTTAAATTGTGCATTGAAGAAATAAATCAAAACCCTAAACCCTACCCTCTCCCTCTATTTGAAAACAATTCAAATGGTTTTAAAAATGTTTGAAAAGTACCAAAATGTGGAGCCCAATTGGTTATGAGGGCCCCATAGTATTTTAGATCCTTATAAAACCCTGTGGCATTTTTGAAATATCCCAAAACAGTTTTGTATTGGAAATTACAAAACAGAATTGGAAAACAGATTTAGAAAAATGATTTCCTATAAAAAAACACAGATCCAGACCAGAACCAGGCCGGCCCATCTACTCCCTCTCCTTTCTTCTGCTCAACACGCAGCAGGCAGCGGCCCAAGTGCAGCCCAGACCAGCCCGCAACCAGCCCATACCCCTTCACTCCCTCCCCTCATCGTCTTCCTCCTCCCAGGCACACAACTCGGTGTCGCTGGCGTCGCCGTCGATCTTCGCCGCTTCCTCGCCGCCATCCGTTGAGCTCCAGGAGAGGATAAGAGCGCCATGACACCCTGGCCTCGGCCTTATCTCTTTCCCCTCTCTTCCTCGACCTCCCTCTCGTGTATTCTGCTCCTCACCGAAACCCTAGCCTCGCCAGGTGCCAACGACCGCCGCCGTTTACGGCCTCCCCTAAGATCCTCCGATGATGCTCGTGTGTTCGTCTCGTCGCCCTGAACCTCCTTGCCAATGGAATCGGCCGCGGGCGCCCAAAATCGAGCTCCCCGTCTTCGGCATCCCCAACTCCGGCAGCCACTCTCCACCGTCGATTCGCTCGACCCCGGCCTCCTCCATCCTCGATGACCCTCCTGACGCGTCGACGGTAATCTCTCGGTCCTCCTGGACCACCCCACTGGTCCCCTCCCTCACTGATTCGTCCCGACGTCGTAGTTCACCACCGTGCGCCGCTGCTCCTCGCCGTGTCGCTGCCTCCGGTGACCAATTTCGGGCGGCGCAGCCTCTATATTGCTCGCCTTGCTCCGTTGGTTCCACTGGACACAACCCCGCTCGCGTGCGCGTGCCCAGTTGTCGTCCCCGTCGCTATTCTGCATCTCACCGCTGTCGGTGACGTCACCGTGACATCACCTGCGTGTCACCGCGCGGATCAGCCCCCAGTCATACCCTGGTAGGTCCCACTTTGCCCGCGTGGCATCCTACGTAACGCCTGGCCCGCAAGTCAGCCGCAGTGGCTAGAACTAGTCCCAGTGAGAAGCCACCCAGTGCCCCTGGTGATGTCATCTTTGTGTCATGCTGACGCAGTAATTCAATTCTAAAATGGTTAAATAATTTCAGAATGTGATATAAACTTGTAAATTCAATAACTAATTAATTATAAGTCAGAAAAATACAAATAATATATCAAAATGTTCAGAAAAATGATAACTATCTATTAGAGCTATAATCATGCATTGTTCAACAACTTTCATAGCAAGTTTAATTAGAACAACCTAGTAACCCCTCACAGGTGATTCCGGAGTTTCCCCGAGTTAGGGTTTATACCCCTCGGAACGTCGTTTACATTGCTAAGCATGTTCTAGGGTTTCATTCCAATACAATTTAACTTGTCATATCATCATTATTGTTTGAGCATTGCATTGATGCCATGTGTTGATTGTTTCCCTCTCTTTCCGGTGTTTGGTTCTTCTTCGGTAGAACACGATATCGAGATCGAGATTGAAGACCAGGATCAAGACTGTCGAAGATTGAAGAACAATACTTGGCCAACTATAATCAAGTCAAGTACCAGATGTCCTAAGCTTCGACCGAAGCTCTGCTTTCTGGTTGTCAACTGGGAAAGGCAAGCATAGCCCCACCATGATATAAACTATGATTTCGAAAGCATTTCAATTCCTGCCATGATGCATACGATTGTACCGTGGTATTTTATCGATAGATAGAGTATCCTATCTACTGCATTACTCTCTTTGAGCTTATATTACCTGATCCACCGCTCCTAGCATAACTAGGTTTGGCTTGTGTGCACTGCTAGAGCTTATATATGTGTCTGCTTAGCCATGCATATCTGTCAGTTCTGGTCCATCCAGATGATGTATCACATGCAGAGAATCTAGTATGACAGGAGAATGTGATGAGATGAGATCAGTGATATGAGATTAAATATGCTAAGGCTTGTATGGGAGGCCACAGTGGGATGTGTTTTTTCTAGTCCCATGCTCGCCACCACTAGGACCCGAGTTCTTGCCTTTGGAACCAAGACGAGCGTACAACCACACGGGGCCTGGACAACCTAACGAGCAACTAACTTGCCTAGTAGATTCCATGAGTCACATAGTTCGGGCGTTCCATTTGACATACGCATTGAAAACATTTTCGAAAGAGGGGGTGAAGGAGGTGCATTCATAACAGGTAGGGAAGCGTGGACCGGGTTGCTTGGGGTTGATGGCGCCCCTGGTAAACCAACCTCGCCTCACATCTTTAAGTACCGGCTTCGGGATTTGACCCGTTACGATGGAACCATACTTATTGCGTGACTCATGGTCTTGTCGAAAGCAAGGTAAAGGTCGTGTCTAACCACCCTCTATCGGCCTTCCAAGGAAGAGGGCTAATCATGTGGCATTAAGAGAAGGTTAGTACGTGTGGGTAAATTTGTACACCCCTACAGGGTAATAATATTTTCAAAAAGCTGTGTTCACGGTTATGAACGACTTGGCGACCAGACTCAAGATCATAGAGAACTTTAACCTAATCGTAAAACTTGGTAGATCAACGTGTGCTTAAGGATGCTTTCTCATGGGTACGAGGGGGTGATCCCAGGGGAGGAGCTGGAGCTCGAGTCACCCTCATGCACCATCTTACTATTGTATAAAATTTTCGAGCAACAATGTACTATATAAATGGATGATTTATATCTTCGAAATAAATAATACGACGTAATAAGAGATGGTGTACAGTATAGAGAATCACGTAATTAAAATATCAAAATTCTTTATATATGGGTGCAACAAAAGAAAAAGTTACTTGCAAAAGATGCCTTACATTTTCGAATTGCAAAATATGTCGTCAAGCACGAAGGCTCAAAAAGCTGCAAAACAAAAAGTAGGTCTAGCTGTCAAGTGGAATAATTGAATGACCATAATTACAGTGCTGAAGTAGATAAAATTTCCATATTACCTTCTTATGTTTTAGTACAAACGATTCTTCAAAGCCATGAAATACTTAACCACTTGATCATTGGTGACTTTCTTCATCTCCTCTTTCTCCACATAACAAATAACATCATCACTCAAGCTGTCATCATTGAGGCGATTGCGCAAAAATGTTTTTACTAGTTTCATGGCTGAAAAGCACCTCTCAACTGTAGCAGTGGCAACTGGAAACACAATCACTAATTTCAACAACCGATAAAACAAAGGATACATAATATGCCTCCTTGTCTCCACCATTTTTTTAGAGAGCTCAATAATTGTTGCTATGTTGGAAAAGCTATCATCTGTGCGTACATCAGCAATATAGAGGCGTAGATCCTTATCAAGATCCCTTAGATCTCCAGAATCAAAATCTTGAGGATATAGTTTAGCCAAATTTATCAAACTCTCCAAATTAAAATCACGAAATGAGTCTCTTGGACTCAAAGCCGCTGACCAAACAAGCAAATTGGAGGATGTTCACTAGATCTACCATCAAGCTCTTGAATTAGCCAATCAAAAACATCATTGAAGCAATCGACTTGATAGTGATGTTTGTTGGTAATTCCGGTTACCTGCCTTCTCTTTTTTGGATTAACATAGGCTGCTTCCATATCTAACTCTTCAATATCATGTCTCTCACAAAAACCATGAACTTCAACCAGCAGGGATTCCCATCCATTATCTCTAAGTTCATTCAAAACAGTTCTAGTTGACTTCACACATTTTATGGCATTTACTATGTCTTGATCCTTCCACTGCAATGCTAATGACAATGTGTTTGTAGTTGTAAGAGTAGTCAGCATGAGATGCAAATAGAACACAAAGTCAAAGGACTGGAAGTACACTAAGAGACCATTTGCAAGGTCTCTATTTGTTCTATCAGTGTCTTCTTCTCCCACATATTCTAGAACTTTAATGACTGATCGAAATAGGTCCACCAAACTTTTAAGTGTCTTGGCATGAGAACCCCAACGGGTGTCTCCAGGTCTTTGAAGGCATTGCTCTTGATTCAGCCCTGTACCAGTTGTAAGATGCCCACACCCTAAAGCCTTGCTCATTTCTTCAAGATTGATATCTCTAATCATATCCCTTCGCTTGGCAAATCCACCTACCACATTCAACAATGTAGTAATCATAGTAAAAAAACTACTAACTTCTTTATGCTTTCTTACCACAGCCACAACGACCAACTGAAGTTGATGAGCGAAGCAATGGACATAATACGTTGTACTATTTTATCTCATTATCAATGATTTGAGGCCATTAAACTGACCTCGCATATTGCTAGCACCATCGTATCCCTGTCCTCTGACTTGATTGTAACTCAGCTTGTACTTTGCAAATAAAGAATCAATTGCAGCCTTGAGGTACAAAGAAGTTGTTTCTTTCACATGAACAAGACCAACAAAAATTTCTTTAGAATCTCCAGAACTATCAACATACCTTAGAGCCACTGCCATTTGTTCTTTGCAAGAGACATTCCTGGATTCATCAACAAGCAAACAAAACACATTACTACCAATTTCTTGGAGAATAGATTGCACTATCTCATGTGCAAAACCTTCAGCAATATCTTTCTGGACCTCCGGAGCAATCATCAAAGCATTCCTTGCAGCATCTTTTCCCATAGCCTTTCCTAAAACTGGATCATGCTCGGCTAAGAAGTCACGAACCTCCAAAAAATTACCTTTATTGTGGGAGTTCTTCGACTCATCGTGGCCTCGAAAAGGTAATCCTTTCTTGAGCAACAACCTAGCTATGTAAATTGAGGCATTCAGTCGAGTAAAATAAGCCTTCTTGGTTGCTTCACTTTGAATGTTAATAGCAACATCAATGTGTTGGTCTCTCTTTAGCAAATCAATACATTTTTTTATTGCTTGATTGTGGACACTATCCACATCACCAACATGATCTTTTAGCCTTGCCTTCACTTTCGTGGTATCCCAACCATTGAGAACAAATGCCTCATATCCAGCTTCCTTCTTGCTGCCACGGTCCTTAAACAAGAAACAACAAAAACAATATGCTTTGTCCTTCTCTTCACTATATTCAAGCCAACTTCCGAACTTATCAAACCAATCAGGATTGAACCTTCTGTTTTTTACCCCAAACTTCGAATACGGAAAATTAAATTCTCTTGGTTGGCAAGGTCCATTAACCAAGTATTTTCTTCTTACCACTTCTTTCAAATTCGGATGATAATATTCTATCAATTTTCTCTTCCCTGGATCGTATTGAATCTCCTCTTTCCAATTCATGTCTTCTGGAACATCTTGTGATAGGGCTTTTCTTTTAATAACAAATATGTCCATAATACACCTGTATTTGACAAATAAATATACACGTCAAACTTGAAAAAGTTTAGAAAATTATCACGAATAAATTCAATCTGTAGAGTTTTTGACCGAGAAAGATCTACGCACCAGGTTGCCAGAATGGAAACTAGGCGAACAGATAAAAATTGAGAGAGAAGATCGTCTAATCGGAGGAGCTTCCGAGGCGGCGCTGAGATGTGCGCTTGCTGCTTGCGTACGTGCGTCGGGAATCGCCGATGCTTGATGCAGCGATGCGCCGCCAGACGCCAGTTGCCTTCTCCTCTTTTTTGCCTAAGGGATCAGAACTATCAAACCATCAAGGAGTAGTACGTGCGGTCCTGCATACATGTACAGTTTTTTTGGGAACAATGTGTGTGTACCAATTTTTTTAGTATTTGAACTGTTCATCGATCAAAACTATACGGTCCTCGCGGCGGATCGGGAGCCGAGCGACAACAGCCAGCTCGACGGACTGCGCGTCCCTGGTGCACAACTTCCGGCCCACCCTGATGCCCCTTCGTATTTAACATGTTAAGTACCGCTAAAAAATAAATTGGACCCTGTGTCCCGTGCATCAGGGTAGGCACATTGGCGTCCGCCCCTGGGTGATCCTGGATAGGGTTCAGATGATGATGACTTGGTGGATATTAAAGATGGTGATCAATATTTCGGAGATGTCGCTCTCTTATACCCTTTTAAAATACTCTGATTAGACGAGATTCTTCTCTTTCTTGTTTTATAAACAAAGATGGCTTTATGCAAAACAACTCCACCAGCCAGAAGTCTTGCGGAGTACACCCTGTACTCACCCTTGCTTTGTTGATACTTTTGGCAGAGTAAGTGTTCACCTGAAGATGAGTTCAATACTACATCGACATCGATGAGTAGCTTGGGGTTCCCGACTAGCAGCCTGAAATCTATGGGCTGGGACATCATCGTTATGCTTCAGGCCTCTTAGGCCATTTGTTAAGTTTGTTATACTTAATAGCATAATTTGCCTTCCGTTGTTTGATGTTTGTGGTCAGTGACCTCTACTTGTAATAATTTGGTTCTCTGCTCAGTTATGAGCTTGCTGTAATAATTTTTTGTGTCGTAGGGTCACTGTCGTGTTACCGATTCTTCACTAGATATTCTCGAGCTCAAGGTTAAGCTTATTTCAGACGGAGGTCTGGGATTTGTTTAGCCCTGATCCCGGGGGTGTCACACAACTCATCCCAACCGGCGGCTTATAAGGGGTTTATATATCGGTGGAAACCTAGGTCTTCGACAATCCATACCATCAGAAGTTGGCCTATACCTGGAGGGTAGGCCCAAGCCTTGCTCCACTCGTCAAAAGTTGGCCTATACTTTGTAGAATTGGATCAACATATAACAAAGCTTCCCAACATGATCTGGAAAAAAAACTGAGGAACGGTCCGACCCCGGAGTGTCCCAGTTCAAACGTGACACAGCCGAAGATTCAGTACCCATTATGCTAGTATCAAAATGCTTGTGTGCAAGGTGGAGCATCTGTTCTTGATTCATGATGAGCCCCTCCTCTGATTGCAATGAATGTATTGTGTTCTTCTCATGCCGCGCATTGGCTCTCCTGTGGAAGAAGTTGTGTGGATCGGAGGCATGCCATGCGGTCAATGTAAGCCCGAACGGACCGGAGGCACGTTTTTGCTCCATCATTAAGACCACACACATTAGAATTTCCCTACACCTTTCAGTTGTTCATCCATTGGAAACCCAAAACACTGCTCAACAGGAAGAAGGCATAGGCAACAAAACAGTTTTTCTACCCATAGGAGGGTGTCCCTAGCTTATCCTAAGGCCACGGTAGCTTCAAATTTCGTGTTCACCTTCTCACCTTATAGAAACGAAAGTGGACAAGTCCACTTCATTTTCTCCACCTCATGATCTATCTCCCTTCTATTCCACCTTCCCCGCCTCAACTGCTCTGCCGCCGCCTCTCTCCTCGTCCACCTCCACCTCCAGCAACACTCCATTGGCAGCCTACCATGCCGGATCCCATGTCCCCGGCCATGCTGCCGCCTAAAGCCCGCCATCACACTGGCCGAGATCCAAAACGACCTACACCCCCTATCCCCCACACCACACCGGTCGGAAAGGACGACGACGAGGAGGTTCCGTCCTTCAGATCGACGGGATCAGTGCTTATCATCGACGTCTTCATAAATTTTTACTTCTCTTTTATGGGAAGAGGAACTTCTGGTACAATTTGTTCTTGGATGGGTCATGGATTTCTTGCTCAAAGTTCATGGATCTCGATGCTTCTGATTTGGTTCACGATCTATTTGCTTCCTTTCGATATCGGAATTTGTCATTAATCACACGTGTTAATCGGGAATGCTGGTAATTATTACTAATCACAAAAATCCCAATAATCTCTTGATATAAGCTGCTAGCCCCGATGGGAGTTTCTCGCCATGGAGCTTTGATCGCGTAAAATTCCACACTTCCGTTCTGCTCCCTTCTCTTTTCTCCTATAAAGATTAAAGTGGCAACAACAAAATATATCCATGCTTTATTCTATATCCTAGTCCGTTCATTTAGTTTCTGTGTTTAGATTGAGAATTATTAATTACTGTACTAGTTATGTACTTAACTGAATGAAACCGAACATAGTTGTTCGTCCTAAATATATGGAATATAGACAAGACGAGAAGTGTACTGCAAAATCGATGGGGCTTACTCACATGAAAGAGATATACAACAGGGTGTTTATAGGCGTCTAGGATAAGCCCGGGACGCCCTCGTATATGTAGAGTTGCATTTTCGCATAGGCAAGGACTGATACGGCAGAGGAAATGCAACAGCAAACACATCAGATTCAGATTCAGACATTGGACTCTGTTTCAGACAGACAGACAGACAGACAGACAGACAGGTGACCTGCTAAGCAGGTTCAGACTAACACAGGTCCTCTTTGCAAAACACACATGTTCAGACTTCAGACTCGCAAGGAGCCTACCCTCCAGGCTCCAGCCACACACACACACACATAACCAGCTACGGAACGATGAGACTCGAGCGGACGAACGACACCGCACATCTATATTGCTAGCGGCGAGCGGACGAGCGGTCGTCCTCGTCCCGTACTGCTCCCGTCCCTCTCTGTCTCTCAACGCCAGCGGCAGCGCCCAGCAGAGCAACGGCTGCAAGGGCGGCGGGCGGCGTCCCCCTGGCCCTCAGCTCCCTGACCGACTCGCCCCCTCCCCGACTCCCTGTCCGGCCGTCCCCGACCGGCCGCCTGGCCCGCCTCCACCACTCGCCCCTCCGGCCACCGCCGCTGCTGCTCTCCGCCCCTCCGGCCGCCTCCCGCTCCATCTGCCCGCTGCTGCCCGGTTTCAGGTATAAACTGCTGTTGCTCCCTGCTCCCACCTCCCCTCCTACAATTCTTTGCCGCGTCCGTCACTGGTATATACACATCACTTTAAATTGTTTCATTCGTGCTGTATTCGACATGAGCACATACTCGTTACTTCCTATATTAAATGGAATGGGCTCTAGCTACGGTAGCAGACTTAGATGACAGAGATATTTACTATTATCATTCAGTTTTCGGCACTAGTAAAAAATGGTTTAGGGTCGATTTCTCTTCTGGGTTACGAATCCTAGTTTGCCTGGATTGTTATTTTTAAGATTTTATTATTCAGTTCTTTCGTTTGTTCTAATCAAAATCTTCCTTCATGACCCATTCCATCCAGCTTTTTGTGGATTAGTTCGCCTCAGCATGGAGGGACTGACGGAGAGCGAGATTGCCGGCTTTGCAGTGGGAGCCCTGCTGCTCGGCGCTAGCATCGCAGCACAGAGTGTCGATGGCTTCATCGCCACCTCGCAGAGAAGGTTCTTGTTCGGTTCTTGCTTTTGCTTGTTCCCTCACTGCTAGAAAAAAAAATCGTTATCTTCACTGCTACAATCGTACAAGAAAGGAGCATAACTGGCAGGAACAAAGGAGTAGAGTGAAGTCCTTACAAATCAAAATGGAATGAAAGCAAAGAAGCATTCTGGCGAGTTTTAGCGGAAATAAGTGACTTGTATTTGTCTAGATTCGCACGTATCTATACACTAAAATGCGTCTAGATTACATATGAATCTGGACAAATCCAAGTCACTTATTTCCGGGCGGAGGGAGTGTTACTTTTGCTTTGCAAACACAACGATGTCATTATATGCTTTAAACTTAAGTAAGATGAAATTAAAAGTGCTTGGATCCAAGGATTATTAAACCTTAATAAATAAACTCTCTTAGCTAATGCGGAAATTTCTTTCGCATTTGGGAACTTCTGAAATCAGCATGGGCTTACATGCAACTATGTCGTCATCAGTGGCGAATCTGGAACATCAAACCATTGGGGTCAGCTCCATCGATTAGTGTAATCTTCCATAAAATTAGCAATGACATTGGCTAAATTAGTGAAGAATTTAGCAATTTCATTGGGGTCACCTGAACCCAATGGTTGTACACCAGCTCCGCCCCTGGTCGTCATTGTGAGTTCACTTATTTGTAACGTGGATCATGTTTTCCTTTTGTGGCTGCCCACTCAACTCACTTTTTATCTGTTTGTTAGTTCTATTCTCTGGTAGAGCTCAGTTTATGCGAATTAAAATTAAAATGCTAGTACAAACATTTTGTTTCGAATGTTTGATGAGTACCAACTGAAATATGACAAGTATAAATAAAGAGAACCGTCTCATTGGAAATTTATTCTGAACAAATGGGGTGAGCAGAGCTAATAATGATATTGTTGCTAATTATCTAACCAGACACAAAATGGGGCATCTGCAATGGAATGGAACCCAAATACTACCCTTCTTTCGCTAAAAAAAAGGTTACTGCATTGCAGGTCTTTAAACATGTGCAAGCGCTGTGGTGATCTTCGCATGGTAGCATGTTCAACATGCAAAGGAGTAGGTTCTGTTAGGAAAGGTGGAACCTTCACATTTGGCATGCTGGAGGATCTCTATGAAACGCTTGGTGCTGAAGCGAACGCTGCTGATTTGGTCGCTTGCTCAAAGTGTCGTTCTAAAGGCCGCCTCCTGTGTCCAGAGTGCTCCAAGGTCAGATGACATAGCGTTCTGTGATTACTCATCAGAATATGTTGTCCAGTTCGTAGACCACT
This sequence comes from Avena longiglumis, assembly GCA_030063025.1. Classification (NCBI taxonomy): domain Eukaryota; kingdom Viridiplantae; phylum Streptophyta; class Magnoliopsida; order Poales; family Poaceae; genus Avena; species Avena longiglumis. Next base: position 97,713,504 of record CP125979.1, read on the forward strand.
GGTATGCGCATGGACTGATGATCGACCTATGGATGGACTGTGTGCTCTTTTTTTTTTTGCTTCTACTACTCCACCGAAATAGTAGCATGCAAATGTTGAACATGAATGAGCAAATATGCATGATATAATCTCTGGTGCCCGAAAGTATTTCAGCATGTATTGCCAGTTCAAACCATATGTTTTTTTTTCTACGAAGGCAGCTTGGCTGCTTTCATTGTGAATTTGTGATTAGAGTTGAGGGTACATGTGGAGATAAGACTGTGCAAAGGTACAGGTAAAAACAAAAAAACACAGGAGACTAGAAGAAAATACAATACTAGTAGCTAGGATCAGAGGGGGCTTCGCCATGGTCAGGAAAAAAACGAAGGTAGCCTATCCGGTTCTAGAGGTCTATCAACAAGGGCAAAAGGATCCTTCTTCTCCCAGCGTCCACACACTCCTGGCATTCGTCAGGAACAGTTCTTGTGGAGTTCCTGAATACGCGCTCGCTCTTGTGACAGAACGTTTTCCCAAAGCTTGGCAGCGTCTCTGTCGATGCTCACAGAAGTACGTACTAGTCTCGACCCAGAGTCCAAGATGGAAACCGAGTTTGTGGGAGGAACAATTGAAGTGGGCATTCGACCGTGGCAAGTAGCAAGCAGGTGTGTGGCCGTCTCCGGCGGTATTGCATATAGAGCAAATTACAAAGGAGCGAAAGAGTTGCCGCTCGCGGTAAACAAAGAAGAACGTGTTAACCAGCGTTTTAGATGACTTTCATAGAATATCCAATGGATGGAGATGAGCGCGAAGGCCGTAGCTTCAGGAGGTACTTTATACCAGCGGATATTTCTGAAATATTAAAGATCGGGTCTTCTGCTAGATTGGAGGCGGATCAGCTTATTTGGGTCCTCTAAGAGCAACTCTAGCGGATCCTTTAAAACCGCAAACCAAAAAACCTGTTTTAGGACTCGCGCCATGGGGCGAAACAGAAAGGAAAATGATACTGTTTCTTCAGGATTTTATCTCCCGGGTCGCGTGAGACGTGTGCGTGGTGGGCCTGTACCTTATCTCTCCCCATCTTATTTTCTCTGCCTCCCGCGACCTCGCTGCTCCGCCGCCATGGCTCCCTCGCCTCCACAGCTCTAGAGCCATGGAGGAAGCCCAGCGCCACGCCCGCGCCTGTCCGTGAGGCCTCCCTACACCACCGCCCTCTCCCATCCTCACCGGAATCGCCTTCGTGTGCCACCACCTCCCCCAACCTCGTCGGAATCTCCTCCCTGCACCGGCTGCCTCCCCCACCCTCGCTGGAACCGCGTCCATGCACACCTGCAGCGAGCATCCTAAATTTCTAGCGTCATGGAGTTCACAATGGACGTGCTCCTCTGAGAGGAGCGGTCATGCCTTCTGCAACCACGATACTGGATTTCACAGCCATGGCTTTCAGTGACGTCTATGATATCTAAGGTGTACGTACGGGCTTGCTATAACCGTCTCCAGCATTTGCTACTTATGTTAACCGGTCTTGCTACATATGTTGTCTATCGATGCTACGAGCATTTGCTATTTTAGCATAATATTTATGCTACATATTCATTTCTGTATTGCTACTTTCGTACAATTTTTTTGCTACAGCCGTTCTATGATTTTGCTACGAGGTATCTTGCGAGAGATCTCCGACGAAATCGGGTTTGCTACAATAGGATATTTTATTTGCTACATACGTTCTATGCTTTTGCAACAATAGCATAAAGTTTTTGCTACAAGATCTCCGGCGAAGTTTTCGGCGGAAATCTCCGGCGAGTCACCGGCAAGGTCGGTTTTGCTACATTAGCACAAATATTTTGCTACAAGGTCGTCGGCGGGGTCTCCGGCGAAATCTCTGGCGAGGTCCAGTCTATTTTTCTATTTTCTGAGTCAAACCCTTTTTTGCTAAAGCGGGACTATTTGTAGCAAAAACGAGTATGTCTGTAGCAAAAGCGGGATTTTGAACCAAAAAAGAGGACACGTGGTTGGCTGGGGACCCGGGGATAAAAAACACAAATCCCCCGAGGAACACGTAGTACTGCCCAAACAGAAATCACAAACTCAAACTAGAAAAGGAAATATTCCATTTTTCCAGTTTCACGGATACGATGTCTATTCCACCACAAGGGCCAAACCCGTAAATTAAACTATTTTCTGTCAATTTCACCACATATCTCGCATTTTCAAACAGAAATTTCATATCAACGCAAAGTAAAGTCCGAAAATGATTAATTCTACATTACAACAATTGTCCAAACCAAATAAATAAACAATAATCCAATTATTATAACAAATATCCAATTCAAATGAATAGTTCCGAATCCAAATCAAATGAATTATTACAACAAATGTTTGACACACATGATAGAATAAATAATAAAATGAACATGGTAGCCTAGTTCTTCCCAAATAGCTGCCAGTGGTGATTAATGAGGTTATGCTGCAGCTGGTCATGGGTGGTCATGTTTTTAATGTCTTGGTAGGTCTGAAGGAAGACTTGGTTGGCATTTGGGTATCTTGATGGCTTCACACGGCTACCAACATTGTCATAGAATATATCCAAGTCCATATCCCTCTCATCCTCAACATGATCATGTTAGTGAAGAATGACACAACATTTCATGATGTCATTGAGGATTTTCTTGTCCCAAAATCGAGCAGGACCTCTCACAATGGCAAACCTAGCTTGCAAAACACCAAAGTCCCTCTCTATGTCCTTTCGGGCAGCCTCTTGAGCCTTTAAGAATTCAATTTATTTCCTAATTTTAGGATCAGAGATGGTCTTGACAAATGTAGCCCAACGAGGATAATTGCCGTCAGCTAGATAATACCCCTTATCATAATTAAAACCATTGACAATATAGTTGCAAGCGGGTGCTTCACCAATAACTAGCCTTGCAAATAGATGAGATCTATGGAGCACATTGATATCATTTAGGGTGCCAGGAAAACCAAAGAAACAATGCCAAACCCACAATCGGATGCAACGACTTCTAGCACAATTGTTGCATCTCGGATTTTGCCACGATACTGCCCGTGCCATGCCTTCTGACAGTTTTTCCAAGTCCAATGCATATAATTTATACTTCCTAGCATGCCCGTCCAACCTCTTCTCTCATTCATCGCCATCAACCTAATTGTATCATGCTCGTTCGGTGCTCGCAGATACACCGGGCCAAAAATGCAAATAATCACCTTGGCGAATCTACAAACACTCTCTATAGTAGTATCTTCGCTGATGCGGAGATACTCATCGGCATAATCGGCCGGGATCCCATATGCGAGCACCCTCATCACCGCGGAGAGTTTTTGGTACAGGCTGAATCCAAGAAGCCCCGTGACATTTCTCCTACGTGTGAAGTACCGCGAGTTGGCCTCACAAGTCTTCACTATCTTGGCGAATAGCGAGCGACGCATTCGATAGCGTCTACGAAAGAGGTGAGGCAGGTATGTTGGTACCTCGGCGAAATAATCTTGCATGAGCATGTCGTTGCCCAACTTGCGGTTGCGAGGGATACAAAGGCGGCCGGCCGTGGAGCCACGCCGCCTCTTCCTCCTGCCGTCGTCCTCCTCCTTGAGGGCGAGAATGGCCAGCATCATGTGTTGACGGTGGTTCCTGAGCAGCGTCTCCATATCCGAGTCGTCGGAGGAGGACGAATCGTCCAACAAAAATTGCTTGCAGGGGCCCAACTCGATCTACAAATCACATGCGATATTAAGAGCTTGCGGAGGGGAGATCTACAAGGTCGAACTCGAGTGACGAAGGATTTTATGTTCGAGCGGCAGGAAGATGGCGATGGATCTACGTCGAAAGGGACTTTCCGGCCCGCAGGGGCTGGGGGACGGGTTTGCCGGGCGCCGACGGCCTTCTACGCGGAAGGAATCGATCCGTAGCGGCCTAAATCTATGGCGGCGCGCGGCGGTGGTGCGGGCCGAGGGCGGCGGAAGGGGAGGGGAACGAGCTGAAATGTCCCTCGCCCTAACGAATCCTAGCCATATGGTCCGCCTTCGGTTCGGGCTTGAAACCTGAGAATATCTGGTTCCGCGGGATAGTGTTCTCGGCCCCCCTAAAAAAATTATGGTTCAAGGGGTTATATAGTTTCTGGTCTGGCCATTTTCTCGGGACCAGGAAGTAACGGTTATTTTTCTGATTTCGCGGTTTTAAAGGGTCTACTAGAGTTGCTCTAAAAGACTAAACCACAGTATTTTTACGGTTCGTAGTGCCTACGGCTTGGCAACACGGGAACAATGGATGGAATCGAATGTAGCGTCTATTACTGCACCTTATGGTAGGAGGAAGGTTTGGAATGTTATCTGAAAATCATCTGTCTCGCCAAAAGTGCAACATTTAAAAATTAAAACAGTGCTAGAGGAAGTAGACAACTTTTTTTGATATAGTAGAAGCGGGACAGCGTGAGAATTCTGAAAATTTGTAACAAGGATCAAACTCCAGTCGTTGGGATACGCCAACTGCGACCCAATCACTAGACTACTGCCTCGTTCTTAAAAGTGCAACATTTTGTCTAGTGGCTGGTCAATAATTCATTGCCAACCTGGAGAAATAAGGACAAGCCTCAATTAGAGGCAACCGATCAGGCTCCGCTTGGTTCGCTGGATTTTAAGCAGAAACAGGCGTAAGTTTTACGGACCAATTAAGGTCTGGCTAAAATCCTTTGTATCCTTCGTAATATTCAGATCTAGAAACGGTAAAACAAACGGGGCTCAGTGTCCTATTTGTGGAGTAGAGGCAACACGTTTATTAGATGCAACATGACATGTCAGCTATGGACCTATATGTCGGAGAAGTGGCATCTGCCATCCTTGGATTCAATCAGTAATTCGGGCACCGAATGGCTTCTTAACCTACTTGGAAATCTGACTGATGGGATGATAAGTAAGGTGCTACTGACTCTTTGGCGCATTTGGTACGTTCAAAATAAGATTGTTCATATGATCAATAAACCCCCACCGATGGAAGCCTCTCGTTGATTTCTAATGAGCTATCCGGAATCATTATTTCAAATTAGACATCATTCAAATTAGGCATCATCCCGTACCCGAGAAAAACTTCAAATAGATAGTCAGAGATGCGCTCCCGCATGAGGTCGTTCAAATTTTGAACCCACCGGCGGCGCCCCCCCTCCTCCATGCCGCGGTCCCCCTGCTCCCGCGGCCTCGCCGCTGCGGTGGCGCGCATCGTCGGCGCCCGCCTTTGCGGGCTGCCGCCCCGGCTGGTCGGATACGACGGTGGTGCTCCGGCCGGCGGAGGGCCGGCTGGTCCTGCTCAATAAAGTCGGTGTTGTCGTCGACGCCAGGGATCGCCGTCGCGGCGAGTTCGTCCGACAGGGCTCTTCCCTGTCGTTCCCCGCCCATGCGGTGAGTGTTGGTTATAGTGCTCCTCCGCTGGCGCTGGCAGCGCAGCGCCAGGTTCTGCCCCCTCCCGTGAGCCCCCCCCGGCCCGGCCGTTGGACCCGACGCTCGTCGCCGAGCTGGCCGACCTCCATGGTCAGGCATGGGGCAACATCGAGGAGGACGCAGTGCCCGCCCTCTCCACGCCGGCGTGCGAGACAGTCTTCGGGGTGCGCGTTGCCGGCGAGCTCTCCGATAGTGAGTGCGGTGTCCCGACCCCGCGGTGTGCCTCCTCCTTGCTTCGCCCCTCCTTGGCAGAGTTTCTCCCATTGGCGCGGTCTGCCCCCAAGCGGCCTCGCCGGAGGGGGGGGCTCCAGGCGCGGCGGCCCCTGGCGGCGCCGCAACAGGGAGTGGGTGGGGTGGGGCGAGGCCCCAGGTGGGCCGTGGGTGGGATCCTCCACCGGATGGCTCGTGGGCCTCGGCACGCTGGCGATCTGGCCAGGTCGACCCCCCCTGGCAGGCTCCTCCCTTATCCTCCCACGCGGCCGAACCCGTTGGGCCTAGGCCTGGTGACCCCGCGTTTGTCCCTCCAGGGCAAGGGGTAACCCTAGAAGCGGGCCCCACGAGGCACTGCTCCCAGACCCCCGCCGCCATCCCCGACCCTCTCTGCTCCGCCTCGTGCGCTCTCCCCCTCCCTGCTGCCCCTGTCACCGATGCCCAGGACCTTCCTGGAGGCACTCATGGCGCCCCGCCGCCCTCGGAGTCCGCCTCCCCCTCCTCGTGGCGGCTCCCCCCGCTGTCCCTCTTCTCCCCCGCGACAGGCACCCTCCCCTGACCCCGCGCGCCGCCTCACTACGCGTGGCCAGCATAGCTCCTACCGCCTCCCAGCGTTCCGTTCCCGCCTCGGCCCGCTCACCGCCGTCGCTGTCATGACCAAGACGCGGGGGTCACGCTCCCCGCCCCATGCTCGCCGTCGCCTTGCGGACCAACGCCGCTCTCCCCCTCGCTCCCAGGAGACGGAGCGGGAAGCTCGCCTTCGGGCGGAGGCACTGTTGTCCATGCAGGCCAGGGACGTCCAGCCTGCACCCCGATCCTCCCAGGGCTGCGCCGACGCTCCTTCCTGGCGCGCGGAGAGGGCTCAACCCTTTCCGACCCTGGACATGGTGGCGAGTGCGGGACTGCGGCCGGATGGGGCGAATGACGACATAGCGGCCCCAATGAAGAAGAAACGTAAGGGCAAGAAGAAACAGAAGGCCCCGTCCGCGCCCCCTACGGTGGACCTTGCCCCTGGCCTGCTGGGCGCCAACCCTAGGGTGGCCTTGGCCCCAGGGGCGTCCCCATCGCGGCGGCAGCCCTCCCCCGTCGCCGGGAGACCTTGGAGTACTACGGCCACAGAGTGGATAGGGGATTCTACTTCATTGACATGGGTGGAGTCCCCATGACCGTCCCGGAGACCCTGGCCATGGTGACGGTTCTCCCGGCACAGGACCCGCCTATCTCGGTGGAGGTGACAGAGGGCCTGATCTAGGAGGAGCTTTGGGTGGTGCTTCTCGGTCACGAGTGGCTGGTTCGTCGCTTCTCCGAGTCCGAGTTCGCGGTCTCCTTCCCTTTGGTGGCGATCATTCGCATGTGCGCGTGCGGCACGTCCTTCACCCCCCTCCACCAGCTGAAGGTATCCCGTCCTCTGCCGCCCAGGAGATGGTGGCCACTCTCTCGGAGGTGTGGGTTAGCCTCCACGGCCTGCCGTTTGAGGCCAGGACCCCTGCGATGGTGGCGCTCGTGGCCCGGACGGTGGGCAAGCTCACGGAGGTGGATGTGGGCTCTCTCCCAGGCCTCGGTCCGATCCGCCTGCAGCTGCTGTGCCCCGACACTTCGGTCTTCCCGGTCTCCCTGCCACGGGTCTTCTTCGACCGCATGGGCAGGGACCTCCTGGTAGAGCTGGATGAGGAGGTCACCTGGGAGACTAGCCCCCACCCCACCCCCCTTTGTCTCCTTACTGAGGCTGGGTCCCGAGGCGAGGATCCCCCACCGGCGCCTGATGAGCGGGAGGTACCCCTGCGGCCAGCCCCCCGGGGTAGGCCTCGGGAGAGACCCCCCAAGGATGCTCCGCTCCGCTCCCCAGCTAGTCGTGCATGTTCGGTCCCTGCTAAGGGTACCCACCAGGCTTGAGGTCTACTATGGACCTCATGCGGGCCTTTCGGGCGTTCATTTGGAACATCCGGGGGTTCGGGCATGATGGCTGCCACCGTCAGAGCAAGGAATACATCCGCTTGGAAGCGCCGGATATTGTCGGCCTCCATGAGATGATTCGCCAGGATTTTTCCATCGCTGAGTTGGAGGGTCTGAGCCGCTGCAAATTCTCTTGGTCGTGGCTCCCGGCCTCGGGCCACTATGGAGGGATCCTCCTTGGCGTCAAGGAGGAAACCTTTGAGGTTGAGGATATGGATCACGGGGAGTTCTTTGTGAACATATATCTCACCCATAGACAATCCCGCTTCTGTTGGGAGATGGTCGTTGTCTATGGCCCCGCGGACCATCGGAGGTCCGCTGAATTCCTGCAGGAGCTCAAGTTGAAAGTGGAACGGACAGAGATCCCGGTGGTGATCGTTGGTGATTTCAACTTAATCCGCTCTGCTAACGATAAGAGATCGGCAAATGTGGACCTCCCTAGGATGCGGATGTTTAATGACTGCATTGCCGATCTCGCTCTTCGCGAGATTGTGCGGGTGGGTGATAGATATACGTGGACGAACAAGCAGCTGGACCCGGTTCGGTCCATCCTGGACCGTGTCTTTGTGTCGGTCGACTGGGAGGTGGCCTTTCCCCTCTGTTCGCTGAAGGCTGTCACGCGGATTGGCTCTGATCATACGCCCCTCCTTCTATCCTCTGGAGGGGGCCGCGCTCCACGGCTCAACCGTTTCCACTTTGAGTACTTCTGGCTGCCGAAGCAGGGATTCGTGGAGGCAATTTGGGCCAGGTTACTTGCGGCGGTGGCTGCCCCCCCTCGTGTTTTTTGTGCGGTAGATGTTTGGCACCACTGTGCTAGACTGACACACCAATTCATGAGGGGTTGGGGGCCAACTTGGGGGCAGAGCTCAGGGCCCAAAAGGACGCGATCTTGAGTGAGATTCAGGCCTTGTATCGGGAAGCCGATCTGTCTAGCCTCTCGCCCGAGGCCTGGTCCCACAGGTACTCCCTTGATACCTCCATTATGGAGATCTACAAGGGAGAGGAGGCATTCTGGCAACAACAGAGTCGCTAGAATTGGAATTTCCAGGGGGGGTCGAACATTTCCTACTTCCATGCCATCGCTAATGGCAGGAGGAGGAAGTGCTCGATCCCCTGCCTCTGGGAGGGGACTCCCTTTTGGAATCCCCCCAGGCTTTGTTCTCCCATATTTATGCGTTCTACAAGGACCTCTTCTCGTCGTCGCTTCCCTCCGGGCTTTCTTTAGCTACAGGATTTTGGTCAGTAGGGGCCTTGGTCACTCCTGCGGAGAATGAGGACCTCACCCGTCCCTTTCTTCCGGGAGAGGTGGCCGCGTCCCTGAAAGCCATGAAGGTTGGCTCGGCTCTTGATCCTGACGGGCTGCCGGTGAGATTATTCCAGACCTTCTGGGATTAGCTCCAGCCGGTAATCCTACCGATGTTCCAGGAGTTCTACACCGGGACGCTAGTCATGTCTCGGTTGAATTTTGGTGTTATTACTCTGATTCCGAAGGTCGTGGGGGCCACTGATATTCGCCAATTCCGCCCGATCACGGTCATAAATGTCATCCAACGGCTCTTTGCGGAAGTCTGTGCCATCCGACTTGCACCGGTTATGGAGAGACTCACGCACCCCCTCCAGTTCGCTTTCCTTGAGGGACGCCTCATTCATGATGACGTACTTTCACTCCATGAGATCATTCATGAGGTTAAGTCATGTCGTCAGAAAGGGGTATTCCTTAAGCTGGACTTCCAGAAAGCCTATGATCGCCTGGATTGGGCTTTCTTGAGGTTAGTATTGGAGAGGAGGGGCTTCGATGACCGCATAATCTGCTAGATCATGCAATTCGTCATGAGCGGGAGGATAACGATCAACATCAACGGTGAGATTGACCCCTTTTTTCCCCTCCTGCGGGGTTAGACAGGGGGACCCTGATAGGATACAAATGTCGCCTAGAGGGGGGTGAATAGGCGATTAAAACTTTTCCTAGAGTGGCTCAACAAAGGCGGAATAAAACTAGTGTTTACTTTGTTAAGCACAACCTAGAACTACTAAGGTTCACCTATGTGCACCAACAACTTATGCTAAGCAATACAAGCAACAAAGTGATAGCAAGATATTGTTGGAGATATGCCCTAGAGGCAATAATAAATGTAGTTATTATTATATATTTGTGTTTATGATAAATGTTTACATTCATGCTATAATAGTATTGACCAGAAACATTAATACTTGTGTGATTTGTAAACTAAATTAGAGTCCCTGGTAAAGCCTCTTTTTATAATACTAGCTTGTTGATTAATAGATGATCATAGTTTCTTGATCATGAACATTTGAGATGTTGTTAATAACAAGGTCATATCATTAGGAGAATGGTATGATGGACATACTCCTATAGATAAGTGTAGCATAAAGATCAAGTCATTTTAATAGTTCAATTGCTCTAAGCTTTCTGATGCATAGTAACCTAATTCCTTCGACCATGAGATCATGCTTATCACCATCACCGGAAGAATGCTTTGATGACATCAAAAACCACACCGTAACTGGGTGGCTATAAAGGTGGCATTGAGTGTTCGGAAAGTATGGGTTGAGACACATGGATCAAGAGTGGGATTTGTCCATCCATATGACGGATAGATATACTCTGGGCCCTCTCGGTGGAATGCCATCCAATTAGCTTGCAAGCATGTGACTGGCTCACAAGGGATCACATACCACGGGAACGAGAATATAGTACTTATCATTAACGAGGTTGAACTAGGTATGCAGAGATACCGACGATCAAAACCTCGGATAAGTAAACTATCGTGAGCCAAAGGGAAATATTTCCAGATTCCTCTATTGGTTATTGACCGGAGAAGTGTCTCGGTCATGTCCGCATAATTCATGAACCGTAGGGAGACACACTTAAGGATTCGATGTTGTTGAGTAGTTATGGAATGATGAGTAAGAGACCGAATGTTCTTCGGAGTCTCGGATGGGATCCAGGATATCACGAGGAGATCCGGAATGGTCCGTAGAATAAGATTCATATAAGGAAAGTCCTGTTTCGGAGTTGGGGAATGATTCCGGTGTTTTCACCAGGAATGTTCTAGAAGGGTCCGGAAGGTCCGGCACTCCGGAGGGGAAGGGTAAATGAATGTGTCATAACAATATGGAATGGTTGCATCATGTAATAGGTTACTTGGCTGGGCAAAATAAAGGGAGAAATCAAATCCTAGTTTGAAAGTCAAACGCCAATTTGAAAATTCAAACGGCAAGTTTGCTTGGTGGAGGGAGAGTAGGAAACCTACTTGGGGAGGAAGTCTCCTCCATCCACCCGCCAGCCAAGGAGGCCGACTTGGGGGAGGACTCCCTCCTCCCAAGCCACGCCCTCCCACCTATATAAGGAGGGGCAGGGCTGCCCCTCTCCTACACACCTAACACACCCCAAAACCCTAGCCCTAGCCGCCAGCCTCCTCCAAGTCGCCGCCGCCTCCTAGGGTTTCTTCAACTTGCCGAGTTGGGGCTTCCCCAAGCCCTAGCCGCCGGCCAAGCTCCCCCCTTGGTGCCTCTAAACCCTAGATCACCAAGGCCTCTCTCATACTCCACCATACTCGCTCCGGCTTAAGGCGAAGCCCTGCGAGATCTCCCCTCTACTTCCGGTACCACGCCGTCGTGCTGCCGGAATCGCGAGGAGAGTGCTACAACCTCCGCTGCCTGCTGGAACAAGGGAGAGGAAGGTCTTCATCGAGTACTGAAGGTGTTACCGACTGTGGAAGCGCTGCCGGAACGCAGCGCCAGAAGGATCGTCTACACGATCTTGAGATCGGCAAGAGTACGACTACATCACCCACGAGAATCTGCTCTTGTTAACCGCTTTGGAATCTTCGAGGGTGAGTTCCTCTATCGACTCGTTGCTACAATCTAGTAGATAGATCTTGGCTTGTTTGTTTGCATGCGGTAGAAATTTTTTGTTTTCCATGCTACGAACCCCAAAGTGGTATCAGAGCCGTGTCTATATGTAGATATGTTGCACGAGTAGAACACAATGATCATTGTGGGCGGTGGTGCTTTTATTGTCAATTGCTTTTTGTGTACTTTGCATCTTGGGGTATGATGGGATGAAGCGGCCCGGGCTATCCTTACATGGCATCGTTCATGAGACTTGCTCCATGCTCAACATACAACTTGTATTGCATAAGTGGCTTTGTGGGTGTCTGTCTCTCCCATCATAGTATAGATCCAATTTACAACATGCACTTGATAGTTCAAACATCAACGTTGTGGTTCTTGTTCGTAAGTTAGAGCGACACTTGTTGAAAGCCCCAAACCACGTAAAATATGCAAAGAAAATTAGAGGCGTCTAACTTTGTTTTGCAGGGGTGTGCTGTGATATGATATGGCCATGATTGTCATTATATTTGATGTATGCAATGTTCCTTATTGTAAGCTGGCAACCGGTAGGAGCCATATGGTTGTCTTTAAATTCCGTTAAGACCCGCGTGTCTATTCAAAGTAGTTGTAATAGTTGAAGCTGGTGGACGACAACCATGAAACGGCGCCATTGACCTTGACGCTATACCGGTGATGATGGAGATCATGTTCGTGCTTGAAGATGGATATCGGAAGCATAGGAAGAAAGGCCATATCATATCACATATTATGAATTGCATGTGATGTTAATCCTTTATGCATCTTGTATTGCTTAGTTAATGACAGTAGCATTATAAGATGATCCCTCAAGCAAACAAATTTAAAGTTCCAAAGTGTTCATCCTTAGTAAGCACCGTTGCTAAAGCTCATTGTTTCGAAGCACCACGTGATGATCGGGTGTGTTAGATTCTGCGGGTGTATACAACGTGAGCAAGCCAGATTTGCTCATGAGAAAGCTAAGGTTTGATCTTGACGAGCCTAACATGTACAGACATGGTCTCGGAACACGGATCACCGAAAGGTAAAGCATGAGTCATATAGTAGATATGATGAACATGTTGATTTTTCGCCATTGAAGCTACATCAACTCTCGTGATGATCGGTTTTGATGTGGTGGATTTGGTTCATGTGATCACTAAAACAATGTGAGGGATATTGTTTTGAGTGGGAGTTCACCTAGATTAATTTAACTATTAATTAGAACTCAATTTGTCATAAACTTAGTCTAAACTATTGCAAATATGTTGTACATCAATGGCGGCCCCTACCATCAATTGTAATGCGTTCCTAGAGAAAGAAAAGTTGAAAAACAATGGAAGCAACTTCGCGGATTGGTTCCGCAATTTGAGGATTGTCCTCAATGCTGATAATTTGACCTATGTCTTTGGATGCACATTGGTGAACCACTGCAGCCATCGCTACCGATGAAGTAAAGAATGTTTACCTCACTCGGAAGAATCAGTACTCCACAGTTCAGTGTGCTATCTTGTATGGTTTGGAATCGGAGCTTCAGAAAAGGTTTGAGAACCATGACCCACATGATATTGTCCGTGAACTCAAAATGATATTTGAGGCTCACGCAACAGTTGAGAGTTGTGAGGCTTCTGAAAAGTTCTTTAACTGCAAGATGGAAGAGGGCGGCTCCGTTAGTGAGCATGTGCTTAAGATGTCTAGGCACGCAAACAAACTCCAAAGTTTGGGTATAGTGATTCCTAATGCTTTGGAGATTTACCGCGTCCTCCAATCACTACCACCAAGTTACAAGAACTTTGTGATGAACTACAATATGCAAAACATGAACAAGACGTTGCCAGAACTCTTCTCCATGTTGAAATCTGCAGAAGTGTAGATCAAGAAAGAGCATCAAGTGTTGTTGGTCAATAAGACCACCAAATTCAAGAAAGGCAAGTCTAAGCAAAAGGGAAACTTCGAAAAGGGTGGTAAGAAAGTTGCCACACCGACGAAGAAGACCAAGGCTGGGCCTAAGCCTGATACTGAGTGCTTTTACTGCAAGGGAGAAGGTCACTGGAAGCGGAATTGCCCAAAGTACTTGGCGGATTTGAAGAATGGCAACATCAAGAAGAAAGGTATATCCGATATACATGTTATTGATGTGTATCTCAATAGTACTCGTAGTAGTGCCTGGGTATTTGATACTGGTTCGGTTGCTCATATTTGTAACTCGAAACAGGTGCTGCAGAATAAACGGAAGCTAGTGGAGAACGAGGTGACGATGCGCGTTGGAAATGGATCAAAGGTTGATGTGATCGCGGTCGGCACGCCACCTCTTCATCTACCATCGGGATTAGTTTTATACTTAAATAATTGTTATTTGGTGCCTGCGTTGAGCATGAACATTATTATCTGGATCATGTTTGTTGCGAGACGGTTACTTGTTTAAGTCCGAGAATAATGGTTGTTCGATTTATATGAGTAATATGTTCTATGCACATGCACCTTTGATAGATGGTCTATTCTTATTGAATCTCGATCGTGGAAATACACATATTAATAACATTGAAGCTAAATATTTGAAATTGAGCGATAACTTGACCTATATGAGGCACTGTCGTCTTGGTCATATTGGAGTGAAGCGTATGAAGAAACTCCATTCCGATGGACTTCTTGAATCACTTGATTTCGAATCACTTGAAAGATGCAAAGCATGTATGATGGGTAAAATGACTAAGACTCCATTTTCTGGGATGATGGAGCGAGCTACGGACTTATTGGAAATCATACATACCGATGTGTGTGGACCAATGAGTGTAGCATCGCGCGGTGGTTATCGTTATGTTCTTACCTTCACGGATGACTTGAGTAGATATGGGTATATCTATTTCATGAAACTTAAGTCCGAAACTTTCGAGAAGTTTAAGGAATTTCAAAGTGAGGTAGAGAATCAACGTAACAAGAAGATTAAATTTCTATGTTCTGATCGTGGAGGTGAATATCTAAGTTAGGAGTTTGGCAAGCATTTAAAGAAATACGGAATACTTTCACAATTGACACCGCCGGGAACACCATAGCGTAATGGTGTGTCCGAACGTCGTAATCGAACTCTCTTAGATATGGTTCGTTCTATGATGTCACTTACAGATTTACCGCTATCGTTTTGGGGTTATGCATTAGAAACAACCGCATTCACTTTAAATAGGGCACCATCTAAATCCGTTTAAACGACACCGTATGAATTATGGTTTGGGAAGAAACCTAAATTGTCGTTCCTTAAAGTTTGTGGTTGCGAAGCTTATGTAAAGAAGTTACAGCCGGACAAGCTTGAACCCAAAGCGGAAAAATGCGTCTTCATAGGATACCCGAAGGAAACAATTGGGTATACCTTCTATCATAGATCTGAAGGCAAAATCTTCGTTGCTAAGAATGGATCCTGTCTAGAGAAAGAATTTCTCTCGAAAGAAGTGACTGGAAGGAAAGTAGAACTCGACAAGGTTGTTGAACCTTCTCTCGAACTTGCGAGTAGCACAACACCGGAAGTAGTTCCTATGGCGTCTACACCAATAGGAGAGAAAGCTAATGATGATGATCATGACAGTTCGGTTGAAGTTGCTACAAAACCTCGCAGGTCAACGAGAACTCGTACCACTCCTGATTGGTATGATACCGTTATGAGTGTCATGTTGGTGGACAACACCGATGACCCTGCGACATATGAGGAAGCGACGATGAGCCCAGATTCCAATAAATGGCAAGAAGCCATGAAATCCGAAATTGGATCCATGTACGAAAACCAAGTATGGACTTTGGTGGACTTACCGGATGGCCGGAAGGCTGTCGAGAACAAATGGATTTTCAAGAAGAAAACAAATGCTGATGGTAATGTAACTATCTATAAAGCTCGACTTTTCGCAAAAGGGTTTCGACAAATTCAAGGAGTTGACTACGATGAGACTTTCTCACCAGTAGCGAAGCAAAAGTCTCTGAGGATTATGTTAGCAATCACTGCATATTATGATTATGAGATATGGCAGATGGATGAAAAACGGCGTTCCTCAATGGAGACATTGATGAAGAGTTGTATATGATGCAACCCAAAGGTTTTGTCGATCCTAAAGATGCTAACAAGGTGTGCAAACTTCGACTGTCCATATATGGATTGAAGCAAGCATCCCGAGGTTGGAATCAACGTTTTGATAAGGTAATCAAAAGCTTTGGCTTTATACAAAATTATGGAGAAGCTTGTATTTACAAGAAAGTGAGTGGGAGCTCTGTATCATTCTTAATACTATATGTAGATGACATATTGTTGATTGGGAATGATGTAGACCTTCTTAATAGTGTCAAAGAATATTTGAATAATAGTTTTTCAATGAAAGATCTTGGCGAAGCAGCTTATATATTAGGCATAAAGATTTATAGAGATAGATCGAGACGCCTAATATCATTGTCACAAAGTACATATCTGGACAAAGTTCTAAAGAGGTTTGGAATGGAAGATAGCAAGAAAGGGTTCTTTCCCATGTTGCCCAATACGACCTTGAGTAAAACTCAAAGTCCAACAACAACAAAAGATAGAGAAAGGATGAGTAAGACTCCCTATGCCTCAGCCATAGGATCTCTAATGTATGCCATGCTATGTACAAGAACCGACATTGCATATGTTGTTAGTTTGACTAGCAGATATCAAAGTGATCCAGGAGTGGATCATTGGACAGCGGTCAAAAACATCCTTAAGTACTTGAGAAGAACTAAGGATATGGTTCTTTCTTATGGAGGTGATGAACAACTCGTTGTTAATGGTTACACCGATGCTAGTTGGAACACCGATCCAGATGATTCTAAATCTAAATCTGGATACGTATTTACTTTAAATGGTGCAACAGTTAGCTGGAGGAGTGCAAAGCAAAGTGTTGTGGCGAGATCTTCAACTGAATCGGAATACATAGCTGCTTCGGAGGCTTCACAAGAAGCGATATGGATGAAGGAGTTCATTACAGAGCTCGGTGCGGTTCCAAGTGCGCTGGACCCAATGTATATCTACTGTGATAACATGGGCGCCATAGCCAATGCGCAAGAACCAAGGTCACACAAGAAGCTGAAGCACATCAAGCTACGTTTTCATGCTATTCGATAACATGTCCAAGATGGTGACATAAAGATTTGCAAAGTACACACAGATCCGAATGTGGCGGATCCTTTGACTAAACCTCTTCCGAGGGCAAAACATGACCAGCACCAAACCGCCATGGGTGTTCGGTATATTACCATGTAATCTAGATTAGCTGACTCTAGTGCAAGTGGAAGACTTTTGGAGATATGCCCTAGAGGCAATAATAAATGTAGTTATTATTATTATATATTTGTGTTTATGATAAATGTTTACATTCATGCTATAAAAGTATTGACCAGAAACATTAATACTTGTGTGATTTGTAAACTAAATTAGAGTCCCTGGTAAAGCCTCTTTATAATACTAGCTTGTTGATTAATAGATGATCATCGTTTCTTGATCATGAACATTTGAGATGTTGTTAATAACAAGGTCATATCATTAGGAGAATGGTATGATGGACATACTCCTATAGATAAGCGTAGCATAAAGATCAAGTCATTTTAATAGTTCAATTGCTATAAGCTTTCTGATACATAGTAACCTAATTCCTTCGACCATGAGATCATGCTTATCACCATCACCGGAAGAATGCTTTGATGACATCAAACACCACACCGTAACTAGGTGGCTATAAAGGTGGCATTGAGTGTTCGGAAGTATGGGTTGAGACACATGGATCAAGAGTGGGATTTGTCCATCCATATGACGGATAGATATACTCTGGGCCCTCTCGGTGGAATGTCATCCAATTAGCTTGCAAGCATGTGACTGGCTCACAAGGGATCACATACCATGGGAACGAGAAAAGAGTACTTATCAGTAACGAGGTTGAACTAGGTATGCAGAGATACTGGCGATCAAAACCTCGGATAAGTAAACTATCGTGAGACAAAAGGAAATTGGTATCGTATGTAAGTGGTTCATTCGATCGCAAAGTAATCGTAGAAATATGTGGGAGCCATATGAATTTCCAGATTCCTCTATTGGTTATTGATCGGAGAAGTGTCTCGGTCATGTCCGCATAATTCACGAACCGTAGGGGGACACACTTAAGGATTCAATGTTGTTGAGTAGTTATGGAATGATGAGTAAGAGACCGAATGTTGTTCGGAGTCTCGGATGGGATCCGGGATATCACGAGGAGATCCAGAATGGTCCGTAGAATAAGATTCATAAAAGGAAAGTCCTGTTTTGGAGTTGGGGAATGATTCCGGTGTTTTCACCAGGAATGTTCTAGAAGGGTCCAGAAGGTCCGGCACTCCGGAGGGGAAGGGTAAATGAAAATGTCATAACAATATGGAATGGTTGCATCATGTACTAGGTTACTTGGCTGGGAAAAATAAAGGGATAAATCAAATCCTAGTTTGAAAGTCAAACGCAAATTTGAAAAGTCAAACGACAAGTTTGCTTGGTGGAGGGAGAGTAGGAAACCTACTTGGGAAGGAAGTCTCCTCCCTCCACCCGCCGGCCAAGGAGGACGACTTGGGGGAGGACTCCCTCCTCCCAAGCCGCGCCCTCCCACCTATATAAGTAGGGGAAGGGCTACCCCTATCCTACACACCTAACACACCCCAAAACCCTAGCCCTAGCCGCCGGCCTTCTCCAAGTCTCCGCCGCCTCCTAGGGTTTCTTCTACTCGCCAAGTTGGGGCTTCCCCAAGCCCTAGATGCCGGCCAAGCTCCCCCTTGGTGCCTCTAAACCCTAGATCATCAAGGCCTCTCTCATACTCCACCATACTCGCTCCGGCTTAAGGCAAGAGTATGACTACATCACCTACGAGAATCTGCTCTCGTTAACCGCTTTGGAATCTTTGAGGGTGAGTTCCTCTATCGACTCGTTGCTATAATCTAGTAGATAGATCTTGGCTTGTTTCTTTGCATGCGGTAGAATTTTTTTGTTTTCCATGATACGAACCCCAACAGATATATATTACTTCAAGCACGAAGGCTATCACAATGTAAAGTGCATAAGTAAAGAGCTCGGGTATAGAGATAACCGAGGCATGGGGGACACCGATATTTTACCGAGTTCCTCCCAACATGGAGTACGTCCCTTTTGGATAGGGGGTGGTATCAAACCACCAACGCCACAAAAGGCCTCCCTTATACTCCGGTGAATCTCACCCCAATGGGATCGATCCACGCTTCCACTATCGGTGCACTTGTCAGTGGCAACCGGAACCTCTCACAAGGTTGGGGCACTTCTCCACAACTTAATTGGAGGCTCCCAACAAATGCCACCAAGGCCACAAAACCGTCTAGGGTTCCAAGAACCCAAGAGGGACAAGCTCCAATGAGTAACACAAACCAAATCCTCCGAGGAGAACTCAAACCGATGCACCGAATGCAAATGGCAAGAACACCACAAAGGTGCTCAAATCCCTCACTCTCAAGTTCCAACAAAGCTACTAAAGCTATTGGGGGAACAAGAGAGGAGGAATCAAAGAGAGACACAAAATCCCCCAAAATCTAGATCCCCAAAGATACACTCACAAAGAGATGAATCGGTTAGGTCAAAACATAGATCTAGATCACCTCCAACTACCCCTCAAAAATATGCAAGAATCAATGGAGGGGTGAGTATAAATCAAGCACAAAGAGTAAGGAAAATGAGGGCAAAGCTTAGACAAAAGGAGGAGAAAGAAGCAACCCTAAAAGACAAAGGGGCAAAACTATTTAAAGAAACGGGCAGATTCTGCCCGTTGGGGCGTTTTTTAGAACGGTCCGGTAACCGGTAGTACCGCACGCTCCAAGAAAAACAGCAGCAGCGGCAGCAGATCTGGCGAGCCCTACGGTGGCAGCGCGATCCAAGCAGAGGAATCAGCGGCTGCCGGCGCCAAATAGGGCCCAGTGGGCCAAGCAGTCTGCCCGCGCATCTGCGAGCTAAGCGCCAACACCTGTGGCGCTGACCTCAGCGAACAAGCGCAACGCGTCTGAAGACATGCAACCGTCAACAACAACAGCGGTGCAGGGCCAGATGGCGCATGGGGATCTGGCCAGGAGGCAATGGCGATGGCGTGCCCAGGCAGAGCTGCAGCTAGGGAGCAGCTGGGCCAGCTCATGTGGGGAGGCGCGGCAACCGGAAAAAAACATGGGTGGTTGGTACTGCCCCACCAAGTACTACTACCGGGCCGGACGGTACTACCAGAAAAAGGTACCGGCCCAGGCAGAAGATAAGTTGGGAACGCTCAGATGCGAGCGATAGTACCGGCCCGCCCAGGCGGTACTACCGCTCGGCCCATAAAACAGGTTTTTTCTTTTTCTTTTTAAATAAGACCGACAAATATTCAAACGAGTGTAACTTTTGATTGGTAGCTCCGATTGACCCGATTCCAATTGCGTTGAAAATATTGGTTATCACCAATTGAGAAAGTATCAAATAGAATAATGTGAGAGATCTCACTTGGTGAGAAACCGAAAAGCCGCATAAATCAAAATCGCAACAAGATATAAACGGAAGATCCGATTTTGATGAACAAGAACTTGTTATGGAGATTAACACAAGCTCTATATACTCACATGAATAAGACCAAATAACAACCAAATACGATGATGCAAGTAAGCAAAAGTTTGAGATATCTCTGAACGATGTGACCGAATTACTCATTCGAGGGCCCCTCTTAATAGTACGGTTATCTATCCTAAACCCGGTCTCCCACACACAACATGATACCGGCAAAAGGGAAAACCTATCAAGATTATACCTTTGCCTTGAGCATTCCACTTGAGCTCGATGTAGACGATCTTGCCCTTCTTAAGATGGAACGCCTTTCTTAATTCCTCATCATCGATCCATGATCACCGAGGATGGCAAGCAACAAACATGAGATCTTTTATAGATAGCGCATTTTGAGCTTGCACAACATATCTTCTTCTCATTTCATCGACCTTGAAGCCGACACAAGCTCCAAGCGATGCCAATGGACAAATCCTACAAGTGCAACTTAATACACACATTATTCCATAAAGTTTTTCATTAATTACCAAAACCACACATGGGGGCCCACATGTTCTTTGAGACCCGATCTCCCCACTCCTGTTTAATGCTGCACTTGATGCCCTGGCGGAGATTTTGGATAGGGCTAAAATCTCTGGCCACATCTCGGGTGTGGTAGGGCATCTTATTCCTGGAGGGGGCGTTTCCCACCTCCAATATGCGGATGACACTATGATCATGGTGTAGGGATCAGATCTTGACATCATCAACCTTAAGTTCCTTCTTCTCTGCTTTGAAGACATGTGAGGGTTAAAGATCAATTTTGAAAAGAGTGAAGTGGTGGTGCTGGGATACTCGGATGAGGAGCGTCAGCGGATTGCTGACAATCTCAACTACAGGTTGGCCGAGTTCCCCATCTCTTATCTAGGAATGCCCATTCGGGAGACGAGAGTTCTGATTAGGGACCTTTCCCCCTTGGTCACGAGGGTCCGTTCTAAGGTGGAACCCTGGCGAGCGCGACTCACGACTAAGGGTAGCAAGTCGGTTCTGATCAACTCTTGTCTCTCGAGCTTACCTATGTACCAGATGGGGCTGTACCTGTTTCCCGAGGGGACCCATGCCGACTTCGCCAAGGAGTTGTCTAGGTTCTTTTGGGAAGCTAGGGACGGCCACCAGAAGTACCATATGGTGAAATGGGCAGATGTTTGCGCCCCCAAATCCCTTGGGGGCATAGGGATACTGGACTCTCGCCGCTTCAATGTGGCCTTGATGCTGAAATGGGTATGGCGCATCCTTAGGGATGACGGGGGTCTGTGGCTGCAGCTCATTAAGGCCAAATACCTTCGGGGCCGGCAGCTCTTGGCTTGCGATCGCCGGGAGGGCTCCAAATTCTGGAGATCCATCCAGGAGATTAAGCATTTCATTGGGTTGGGCATTGACTTCGCCATCGAGAATGGCCAGGGGACCCGCTTCTGGCTGGATCCGTGGCTATCTCAGATCCCGCTGGAGGTCCGGTTTCTTGCCATCTTCGCTATCTCCGCTGCCCCGATTGCCCTCACTACCGAGGCCTTCAGCGAGGGTCGCTGGAACCTCTTGTTTCGGCGTACCTTCAATACGGGTGAGACTGCGGAGTTCCTGCAACTTATGGCTTCCCTCCCCGTAGCGCTTTCGGAGACCCCCGACTCGGCCTCTTGGCGTATTCTTCCCTCGGGGGAGTTCTCGGTGGGCTCGGCTTACCGGACGGCCCCCCTCTGGAAGGCCCCCTCCCCCTTAGTATTCGCATCTTCGTGTGGCAGTTGCTGCGCGACCGGTTACCTTCTGGCGTTGAGGTGGCCAAGCGCAATGGCCCCGGCAACGGCCGGTGTCCCCTATGTGGGACTCCAGAGACTTGAGCTCATATTGTATTTTCGTGTTCGGCGGCCCAGTTCTTATGGAGCTTTGTCCGGGAGGCTCTGGGCCCGGCCTGGCAGGCTCAGGAACTTGGGGAGTTCCTACAATCCCAGGCCAACAGGGCCGGAAGAGGGCGCCGCCTCTTTTGGCTCGTGTTTGCGGCCATCTCCTGGACACTCTGGAATGTCCGGAACAAGATGGTGATTGAGAGGATTTACCCCACACGCGCTTCTGACTCTATTTTTGCTTTGCTTGCTTTCCTTCAGCAGTGGTCCCCCTGGTGCGACAGCGTGACCGGGCAGTCGTCGATGACACTCTACGGGCCCTGAGGACGTCGGCGCTCCCCTTCTCGGCCCCTCCTCCCCTTCTGTCGCCCGTGCCGTCTGGAGGATGATAGCGTTTCCTCTTGCTACCTGGCCTTTTTTGTCTTTATTATTGGGCGCTTGTGTGTTGTTGCCCCAGGGTGTCTTGATACCTTTTTTCTTTTTCCCTTGGCTGCGGCCGTCGTGTGTGGTGGACCGTTCGGACGGATGTTGCCTTATTTATAAAACGGGGCGAAAGCCTGATTCGAGAAGAGAAGGGTAATTCATCCTTGATCCAGATTATGAACAACTGCATATGACCCCGGTCTTGGTGGTAGATCCTCAATGTTCTCCACCTCCTGATGGATGGTATAAACTTAATACTGATGGCTCTTTTGGAGCTAGATGCAGGTGCTGGTCTGGGTGATCATTATGGTGGAATCATCCTGTCATCTTGCCGGCAATTATTTTCATGTAGAGATGCACTTGACGCGGAGCTGAATGCACTCCTGGAGGGTTTATCTCTGTCCTTCGCGCGCGGGACAAAATGCGGAGCCACACTGCAGTTATATTTTGGCGGGAGACTTTGCGCGTGTTAAAAGTTATTTTGGCAGGAATAATTCGCGCGTTCGGAAAACTAAATAAGAAATAGAATTTTGCCGTGTGGCACGGTGAGCACACGGCAGCCTCGCCGCCACGACTGCTCCGTTAGGCGCGGCGAGATGCCCACATGGCATGGAAGTTTGCCACGCGCGATATTTTGCCGTGCGCTTTGGCTGGTCTATACCCTGCGGACTTTTTTGCCGTGTACTTGAATGCAGTTTTGCCGTGGCTTACTGTTTTGCCACGTGTTGTGCGTCTAGGTGCACGTCAGTGTCTCCCTTTGTCGTGCGGCTTCATCCGGCCCACGGCAAAGAAGGGACGACACGACAAAGGTGTGTTTTTAGTACTTCCTCTCACAATTAGATCGCATTCTGGGTTTAGTCAAAGTTAAAAAAATTAAAGTTTGACCAAATATTTAGCAAAAAATAAAAATATCTACGATATAAAACTTATAATATTGAAATCTTCGTAAGTTATATTTATAATATATGCATTTGGAATAATAAATGTTTATATATTTTGCTATATTCTTGATCAAAGTTGACAAAGTTTGACTTTGAAAAATCCTAGAACGCGAAGTAATAAAAAACGGAGGGAGTAGTGAATTACATGGATGTATCCATCCTATATCAGTTGAAGTCGATTGTTTGGAGATTGTCAAGCTTTTAAGGAGTATAAGGAGGTTGATCGACATGTCTACTCGATGATGATAGAAGAAATCAAGGCCTTGTTGAAGGATTGCCAGAATTGTGTTCCTCGTATTAAGAGATGTGAACTATGCTAAAACTAGTAATAGAACTGCAGTGTGGCTCGCTTCTGGTCCGGAAAGTTTAGAGAGCACATTGGCGGAGTATTGCAATTTTCTGATGTCTTGAGTAATACAAGTTCAATTGCAAAAAATAAAATAAAAAAAATTATACGGTAAAAAATGGAATTCACTCTAAAATGAATATTGAGGTCCATATAAAAACAGAAATAGAAAAGACTGAAATTTCGTTCAAGTCTCTCATGGCAGTTCATCGTGCTTCACATCAATTCTTATGAAACACAAGTGCATGAATTTGGACGAGTGAAAGGCGGGCAGGAAGTGCCGCGTTGTTGGGGGATGTGGCCGGCTTAGAACGATGAGCTTCACATGAATAATAGTACTTCTTTTTTACCCGGTTTAAAGGACACAATTTATAAACCATGCAATCCAAAATATTTAGGCATAAAAAAATTTATTCTCTATAATTATTTTCGTGTGAAAAGAACAAAATGCTTGCATGCATATTGAATAAATGTAAACGTTTTGCTGACTCTTCTTCTTCTTATATATGTTCTTCTCCATACTATTAAATAGACTAATTAGAGGACACCTAGGACCAGAGAATTACAAATTGTTTCCTTTAAACCGGGATGGAGGGAGTACTCCCTTGGATCTATAATAAGGATCATCTATTTAGTATAAAGTTTATACAGTACTATATTAGTATAAAACAGTGGCGGAGGACGAAAATACTTTTTGGTGTGGCGAAACTAATAACATCACAATATTTTTTACTAAATATGTGCACATAAAATATACGACAATTCATAATCAACATTGCATAGTAACTATAATATGTTTGTCCATACATAACTAAGATAAAATTTACCTCTGTACGTAATTAAACGAAACTTAAGACAATAGTTCACTACGAATTTATTAAACATATAGACTTGACTTGTCAAGGAAACATGAAAATATTACTTCAGAATTAGTTTATGCAAGACAAAACAGATGGAAAAAGAAGACATGAGGCAGCCGGGAAATACCACTTAAGCACTAATTGAGTCTAGGAGACTAGGAGCACCAAAATCAAGGTATGGCGGGCGCCATAGCTTGCCACACAAGGTCCTCCGTCCCTGGTATAAAATAAACGGCACTTATTACTGATCGATGTAGGACTTTTTATTTCCTTGTGCAAATCATACGGTGTGTTGTTGTGCCAATCCTCCTTCTAAAATTCCACAAAAAGTGGTAATAAAGCATCTGAAACTTGGATTAGAAATTTGTAACCCTGGCAGGTTTTATCACATGTAATAGATGACCCTCGCTGGATGCCAGCGTCCCGTTCGCGGCGACAAATGTCCTGCCCGGTAGGCGTTGGTGCGCTGGTCGCTGATGCCGAAGGTATTGACGGTGCGGAGGCGGCGGAGCACTGACCCGTAGAGGTCGCTGCGCCAGCCGGATGCTTCGGCGCTGCGGCTGAGCACCGACGTTTTGCGCTTGTCAAGCTCGGCGCTGATCACCATCTCGTCGTCCACGAAGCAGACCTGGTTCTCTCTGATCAGGTCATGGGAGGTCGACCCGGCGGCTGCGGTGCCGGCAGCGGCCGGGTAGGCTCCGGTACAGGCTTCGCCGACGAAGAGTGCGTGCCTGAAGATGCCGTCGACTAGCACCCAGCTGCCATTCGGCTCCAGCGCGTGGACCTCGATTGTGTGGGTTCGCTGGATGTCGTGCCAGAAGTGCCTGATGACCATGAGGAGACGCCCCTCGCACTCCACCAGGTAGCGCGTCGTCTTGGTATCCTCGTCATCGTAATCAATATTAGCGGCGGGTGGCGGGGGCCGGTGCCGATCGTGCAGTCTGCGCGGCTCGCGGCGGAGGAGGTCCAGCTCGCCCTCCTCGAACACCACCAGCCCGCCGCACGACGGGAGCGCGTGCAGCCTCGCCTCGTAGAACGCGATGTCCTGCAGTTCGAACGGCAGGGATACGGGCCACCAGACGGCGCTCTCGTGTCCCTCTCCCGGCCGGCACGCGGCGATCCTCCTGGCGTTCTCGCCGCAGTCGACCATGGCGGCGACGACGCAGCTATCAGAGTCCGGGGAGGATGACATGACGATCTTGCGGATCGGCTCGTCCTGATCCGTCCAAAGCGGTATCGGGATCCTCGCCGCAGAGAAGGGGTTCAGCAGGAAGGGGGCGCCGCCGCCGGACGACGCCAGCGGGACGAAGGCAAGCCAGTCGCCGAGCGAACCGCGGCAGGGCGCGGCGCGGGCGTCCTCGGAGAGGGGCGCGACGCGGTGGATGGCGCCGTCGGGGAGGCTGACGCAGTGACCCGGGACGAGTAGCCACGGCACCGGCGGGTGCGGCTGGCGGCGCCAGGCCTCACGCCACGCGCGGCAGACGGCGCGGAGGCGGTAGCGGTAGGCGAAGGACGGCAGCCGGCGGAGCACGTCGCCGAGCATGTCCTCAGGGAGGTCGGCCCACGAGGCGCGCCTCCGTCGCCGGTGGCGCGTATCCACCATCATGATGACTCGCGCAGCGATCGATCGATCCGTCAACCCTAGGGCTGGATCGGACGTGAAGGAAAAAATAGAGAGATCAAAGAAAATGTGTACGGGCGATTTATATTCGGGTCCACACCGTGGTCGACCTGGGTATAGCGTACAGCTAGGTCGGTTCGACAGGCCTAACCTTTTTTTTTTGGAAAAACAAATCTTGCCGTAAAAATGAAAGGCTCAAGTAAAAAAAAAATGAAAGGTTGGTCATGGGAACCTCCGTACGCGTTTTTCCTGGCGTACTTCACATCATATCTGCTACACCTTTCTTCCACCTCTGTACTAGTAGAACAAAAGCTGCTCCTCCCCACACGCTCCCTACAATTCCAAGGAATTTGTTTGCCCGCCGCCTCTCTCCAGATGCAAGTGCAGCTTGCGCGAGCTTTTCAAACACTATTGCATCTTGACCTAGGAGAAAACAAGCAATCCATGGCCATCCATGTTAATCCATGATCCATCGTACCATAGAACACATGAAAGGAGGAAAATTTCATGATAAGCGACTATTTTCTCTGTTTCATAATATAAGCCTTTCTAGCAGTTTAAATTAAACTACTAAAAAGGCTTACATTTGGAACAGAGGTAGTATCTTGTTACATATGTTCTATTAGTAGCTTTCTAAGTGAATATAGAAGCATGTAACCGTGTCATTCTCTTTGTGGCGACTCGGACAAGGAGGAGGAGGGGGGCTAGTGCGCGGAGCAAGAGGAGAGGTTGCGGCCCTGGACGCAAGTCGGCACACTCTTCCTCTGCGGCGGCGCACCCTCTTCCCACAAGGAGATCGCAACGTCGTGTGTTCGATATATCTGGTGGAAGAGGAGGCAAGTCACCCATGGTGAGGATCTTCAAATTTTTCATCACAATGCTATGGCGATCGGTGTCCTAGCTACAAACTATCAGAGGTCAAGAAGTTGGTAGATCGGAAGAAGGAATCTTGGACTGGTCCTCAAGACGGTATACCAAAAATCAACGACAAATCTTCAATGCAGCTTATGACACTGACCAAGGTCGAGGGGAGCATATGTTTGATAGAATGATAGCTCGAGATTCTCTCAGAAAATGCATAGCTGCAAATTAGAAGGAAAATAACTTTCTTGCTAAATCATTCATGGTGGAAGCCTATCCGCTACAGAATAACATGAAGGGCCGAACTCGGCTCAGTTACTACTTACTAGGAGATTATGTACCCGGCGGAATGAGTGCGTGCCACGAAAGATCTGACGGAGCACCTCATGGCATTGGTGCTCTACCACCGCCCTTCGACACTGTTCCGCCGAGGTCCGGCACTGTTCCACCTGGGCCTGCGCGGGTCCTGTACCACGCCACATCCCTCCTTCCTATCCCCACCCACCCTTGTTGCTTCCCTTCATGTTCCCCCTGGTTTCCTCCGACGACAAGGGTTTGCTCTGTCCTCTCTCTGGCATCCAGGTGCTTAGCACTGGCGACCCAAGCGGATGAAGGATCAAATGGAATGCGCAGCGGTGCGCATTCATCGGTGATCTACCAAGGGAAGGGATGCGGGGTCTGGTCTTCTCATGGCCCCGACTCGACAAGAGGTTCTCACAGGGGTGTGTAGCGAGGGAGGCCATCACTAAAGCGAAAAGCTCTTTGGGAGAACCTGGAATCCGCTCCGAGGATCCCAAATCTGCAGGAATCAAGCCTGGTCCGAGCGTCATCGCCCCTTCCAGAAGGGGAGGATGCTTTTCTTCTCCGCCTTTGCTGTCAGAGCAAGGTGCTGCAGGCCCTTGCGCCATGTGCCGCCGTGTCGTCATCTCCAAGGTGCTCAAATTCAGGCCCATGAAACTTGGATTCCTGGTTGGTGAACTCTTTCGAGGACCTCTAGGGCCTCACGCTCTCCGAGTTCATAGCAATTTCAGCGATGGTGGACTTGGCGCACAAAACCAAGGAGTTTGCGAAGCTCCTGGAGCAGTGGTCGTTCGCGAGGAGACTGGTGGGGGATGCCAATTTCCTACGCCCTCTCTGAATTCTGTCATGGCACTAATTGCGGCGGTTATGAGGCGCGGTTTTGCCACCTTTCACCATCGTGGACAGAATATTCGTAGGTCGCCTTTCCACATCAATGGCGGGTACCCACCCCCACTCCCCTTGGTAGGGACGTTGATGCGGATAAGGCTATGGAGGACAGATTTGAGCAGTTGTGGTACTCGTCTAGGACTCCTCCCCCTATGGATCCCCTTCTCCCCACCCTAACCGCCGCCGCCCCAACTCGGCTTAGAAATCTGCTTGATAGTTTCTGGAGAAGTGACATTCATCCCCCAGCGATGACATGCCCTCTTGCACTGATGGCTGAGGGTGGCCGTGGAAGAGGAAGAGGAAAAGCAGGTGGAGGTAGAGGTGTGCATTGGTAGCAACAACAACCAATTCTACCTCCCCCTGCCGCCCCTTAGTTCAGCTTCAACCCGGTGCAATAGCCTCCGTTTGGATCGTTTCCCCCCTTTGGCTACAATCCGGCTTGGCAGAGCTTCCCAAATCAGTTTTAGGGTGGATTTCAAGGTCAGTTCCCTGGGCAATGGCAACCCGCCGCTTCTCCACCCCCTTGATACTGGCAACATCAGAATCCCCAGATGCCTCTATAGCCCCAGGTGCCAATTCAGCAACCGCAACAGGTGAATCCATAGTTGCAGCAGCAGAATAGGAATCAACAATCGGGGAAGAATTAGAGCAAGATGCAGAAGCAGAAAGTGAAGGAGGAACAGAAGTAGTACCCTCCTGTTGTTCCTGGTCCTGATGCTCAAGCTGCCTCTAATGCAAATCCTCTGTCTGCTGTTCATTAGAATTCTTTTGGGAATCAGATTGCTAGAAGTTGTGTTCCTAGGATTCAAGGTTATGCGAATGTCATTTGCTATAATAGTGGTGAGCCTGGGCATCATAAGCAAGCCTGCACTATGCCCGTCCTTTGATTTGTTTGTGGTCTGCCTGGACATGAAGTGGAGCATTGCCCCACTAAGAAGGAGCAGTTCCCCATTGCTGCCTTCTTTGGTAGTGTTGCTGCTGGTTTGAGATTTTTCAACATTGATTTGCCTAAAAACTCTGCTATAGACTTTCCCATCAAGAATGTTGGTGTTGTGTATATTGAAGCTAGAACCATTAACAAGGAAGATCTAGCAAGTGGACTCACAAGCATCTACAAGACCAACTGGCCCTGGCAGATTAGAATCTAGATGGGTGGACCTATTTAGTTAAGTTTCCCCCACACATCAAAGTGGAAGAAGTTACTGGTTATCCTTGATTTGGATTACCAAAAGAAGGGGTATCTTTTAATGTGATGGTTTGGGAGGGAGACATTTGCTATCTAGCTGACCTCTAGGAAGTTTGGGTGCAGGTTAGAGGTCTGCAGCCCTGTAAATGGTCTGTCCTCTACCAATTTGCCTCAGCTCTAGGCATTCTTATTGAAGTTGACTGACAAGGAATGTTTCAGAGTTTCTTTGAGGTGGTTAGGATTAAGATTCAATGTAGATACCACACGATGATCCGTGTTGCCAGGAACTTCAATGTTCTTGGGAAACACTTCCAAATTAGTTACTGTGTTGAAGGTCCTACCCCTGTGGTCTCTGTGGATGATAGGAATGATGGGTAGCCCCCACATAATCAGGGTCATGGAAATGGTGACAAGAATTCCAATGGTGAAGAAATGAACACTAATAAAAATAATGGCAAGTCTTCTACAGTACCCGAGGACAGAAAAATACCTAATGATGCCGGTACTCGTGTCTTTGCTTCTGGTTCTGGAGTGGCTTCCCTGTCAGCAGAAGTCCAAGAAGTAGCTGCTGATTTTATGGAAAGAAGGGAAGGTTTCCAATCTGGTAGCAAGCTTTCCCCACTTGCAGACTCAGATAAAAAAAGTGTCCTAGATTGGATGGATGCTAGAGGAGAATCTGAAGACACTTGTGCAAACCTTCTCACGGAAATGGAGCTGGTCCAAGACAATGAAGAGGAGATATTTTTAATGGATGATAACCAAGAAGCCCCTACTCTGTCTCCTGTAGCTGCGGCATTTTGTCCTGCTGCTGAGAAGAATTGGGGCCCTGTCTATAACACTAGACAAAGTGGCAGTGTGGTGAATAATGCGCAGACAATACTACAACTGGCTCATCAAGAGCAGAAGAAGAACTTGGATATCCCAGTCCCAGTTGTTTCAAAGCTAAAACATAGGCGGGGCAACCACCCCAAGAAAAATAGGTTTAAATGATTTATGCTTCTTAGAATATTAGAGGTGTGCAAGATGATGGTAACAAACTGCCATTATAGATACTTTTAATAAGCACAAACCAAATGTGATAGGTTTCCAGGAAACTAAAGAGGAAGTGTTTTCTGATAGCTACTTAAAATCTTTAGTTAGTGGCAGATTCTTTGAATGGAGATCTCCCCTCCTAAAGGCTCTACTAGAGGCATCCTGCTAGGGATTGACCTTGACATGTTTGACATCATTAGTTGGGACCTTAAGGAGATTTCTATCTATGTTGTTGTTAAATTTAGACTTTCAGGTCTTATCCTCAGATTCATTAATGTCTATGGCTCTTCCTATGATGATCAAAAGGACTTGTTTATCTCTAAATTATATAATCTTTTTGTTGACTACCAAGGTCATACTATCATTGGAGGTGACTTTAACCTTGTTATATTTCAAGAAGATAAAAGTAATGGACTAATGGTGTTATTGATCATTGGAGTGACAAGTTCAATGCATGGGTAGATATATGGGGTCTGCTTCAAGTCAAGCTTAGCTGCAGAAAATTTACCTGGGGAAATAATCAGGAGAATCTGACTATGTCCACAATAGATAGGTTTTTTGTAACCTTGAACTTGATTCTGTTTTTCCTCTTGCTAGTTGATACGTCGTAAACATATCTATAATTTTTAATGTTCCATGCTTGTTTTATATCAACTATCTTATGTTTTGTCTACACTTTGAGGTATTTTTATACACATTCTGGAACTAACCTATTGAAAAGATGCCACAGTGCCAGTTGCCTGTTTTCTGTTGTTTTTGGTTTCAGAAAAGCTAAAAAATAAATATTCTCGGAATTGGACGGGACAAAAGCCCATCTTCATATTTTCCCGGTGCGATACGGAAAATCGAAGCAGAGACGGAGTAGGGCACCAGGGTGGGCACACCCTAGGGTGTCGCGGGCCCACCTAGGACGCGCCACCAGGGGGTGTGGCCCCCCTGGCTGCCTCCTCGCCTTGACCCTTTGTGGCATCCCGCAAAAACCACTACTAGAAAATCGCGTTATTTTTGTGCATTGCATCATCATGACATCAGCATGCATCTATCTGTCTAAAACTATTTTACTAAAAGCCCTATTTCATTTTCTGCAAATGTCCCTCTCTTTATTCAAATGCGAAACCTCGGTCTTATCTGGATCTTGTATTTATCTAAAACTATATTTTTAAAATGTTTTGTTTTATAAAAATAATAAATATTTTATCGGGGAGGCAGTCCAGCCGGCCGGCCCAAAGGCCCAACCGGCTAGACCACCTACTACCCAACCAAACCCTAGATCTTTCTACCTAAACCCTAACCACTCACCCCACCTAGTTCCTACCCCGCCGCCGCCAGGCATTCGGCAGTGCGCCTCGCTCACCTGGCGCTGCTCGCGTACCCCACCCAGCGGCGCCACTCCACGTACCCCTCTGCATCGCACGCCACCAACCACCCCCACGCCTCGCTCCTGGCCACCCCGAGACCACCCGCCCCACCCGCTCGTGGCCCCAACCTGTTGCCCGCTCGCTCGCGACTCGCGTGACCGCCCCCGACCATGACACCCTCGCCTCCTCGCTCTCGCTTACATGAGCCAGCCGCCGCCGTCTGGTCTCGATCCCCACCCCGGCGCCTCCCTCTTCTCCTCCCCGAGGTCGCCCATCCCTCGCCGGCTTGTCCTTGCCGCCCAGGCCGACGTCTACCGTTTCTCAAGCCCTCTTTCGGCCTTGGCTAGCTCGGCCAAGATCGCCTCCCCTTCCGGCTGCGCGCCGTCCTCCCTCCTCTCCGGCCCACGCAGCACCTCCGGCCTCCAGCGCAGGCGCGGGCGCCTCTGCCTCCTCTGGCCACCGACGCGCCGGCGACCCCTCCTCCCCGCCTCTGCCGTGTCTCCGTCGGCCTCACCCCCTCTGGCCGTCTGCAGGCCTCCTCGGCCCCGCCGACCGCCTCTGCGACCTCCTCTGGCCCGCGGTCTTCCTCCTCCTCGCCTCCTGCGCCGAGCCCGACCCCGCCGGCTGGCCTCCCTCGTCGCTACCAGCCTACAGCAAGCCATAGCCGCGTGGCCCGTCTCCGACGAGCCCCTGCACCCCATCGCCGGCCTTCGCCGGCCCGCCTCTGTCCGTCGCTCGCCCCAGCGTCGCCTTCCTTCCCTCCGTGGCCTGTAGTCTGACCTTCCCCCTCTCGCGGCCACGCCCGGCCGTGCTCCACGCCGCTGTGTCCCTCGCCGCCCGTGGCCCTCCCCGTCCTCGATCCCGCGCGCGACTGCCGCCCCTCTGACCTCGCTGCTTGCTGTCTCCCTGCAGCCCGGGGCCACTCAAGGCAAAGTCGCCCCTGCTTGGTGGTGCCACTCGTCTATCTGTGCTGCAGCGCCGGCCCCTCTTCCGGCCTCCCTATGCTCGTTCGCGGCCCGTTCCCCCCGCCTTCCTTTGGCCACGTCCGCTTTCGCTCGCTGCTCACCCGCGTCGGTCGTCGGGCCTGTCCATGAGCGCGTCCGTCCCAGCGACCTCGTTACTCCGAAGTGGTTTCTTCCTGCAGAGTATCTAAGCCTGAAACTCCTGTGTTGTGGTTGTTCCTGTCAGTTGAGGAGATCGATGAAGACAAGGTGTAAATCGGGTCTTCCCCAACCCATGTGTGTCCTAGTTGGACATGTGTGCCGGCGTGACCTCTCCACCGCGACACTATTCAAGTGCTTCTCCTCGCGAGCCAAGCCTATGTTGACGACAAGATCTTCCCGGCTACCACTCCTCGGTAATATGTTCTGAGACCGGGTGACACTGAGTTTCTGCGCCGTTCGAAGACCGAAGCCGGATGTCAAGGACTTCTTCATGGAAAACCGAAGATCGATCACGGACCCTCGAAGCCAAACCACAAGTTCGCCTTCCCGGACACCATGACCTTCTTCCCAATGTGAAGACCGATCCCGGCGAGACCGAACCCGAACCACATCACCCCAAGATCTTCGCAACCCAATGTGTGATCCCCTTTCCGAGCCCTATTTTTATAAATTGTAATATAAACTCATGCATATTAAATTGATCATGCATGCATACTTATCTGTGGTTTGGGGGCATTATGCCAATTCATCTCATAATTAAATATGGAGTCTATATGCGGGGTATCTTTGTCTTATTCCGGACTTCATTTAAATTGGTGTAGCGAACCGGTGCTATATTTTGCCATGTTCAAACAACATTTAAATTGCGGGGTAGTTAAACAACTTGAACCATTTAATTAATTGTCGGGACCTCGGTTCCGCTTAATATGACCTAATTGCATCACATCTTTGCCATGCCATACATCATACATGCATCATGCCCGGTCTTCTGCCTTAATCTTAAATAGTCCATCCGGTGTTTCTTCTAGTGCTTTGCTTCTTCACGGACTAGGCCGATGAGTTGATGCGAGTGACGCCCGTTCTTCGGATGAACCTTCGACAATGTTTCAGGCGAGCATCTCCCCCTTTCTACCTATCTTACTTTTATAGTATTTATTCCCTCCTGTTGATCTATTGCTATCTGTGTTGCGATGCTCTAGTTTTCGCATCGTGATATCCCTTGCCTTATATTGCCTTGGACACCTCCTATTACCATTGTTTGGTAGATAGTTGGACTGCGCGTAGTAGTCGCTTGCTCAAGTCTTGCGCGTGTAAATCAGTACCACAGTTGTTGGAGTATTGCCGTGTGTTTATTGTTGGAGATGATCAAGACTTTAATTACTGTTTAACAACTAAAATTGAAGTAAGTAAGCAGAGGCACAGGTGGGCAATAGATGTTATTTGGTTGTTAATCGTCCACTTGTGTCCCGTAGGACCCCGAGTACTTGATACCTGTTCCTTGAATATTCGCGCTATCCACATCCGGAGGATTATGGGACCCCCTCCGGAGCTTGATTCATTCTTATTTCTTGGGGCCACAAACTAGTTTGAGGTTTTATTTACTATCATGTACTTATGCCATGCTTTCGCTTTATTTAAATTGTGCGATGTCACTGACTGCTTTAGGATCGGGACACGTTGCGGTATCGACAAGCCAGTCGGGTTCCCGATCGTTCTGGCCGTCCACCCAAACCTTGAGTCCGTTTGAGTCGGCTAACTTCGCTATGGTAGCTTAATGGGGTGGCCTCGAAATATTTCTGAATCCTGTGATTGCTTTGTCGTGAAAGCCTTGTTGGGTTTTGATTTGGTTTTTCCGAGGTTGATCGAGTGTGTGTTGCTATTTGTGCACCCTAGGTGGTAAAACTTTTCAAAGCCGTGTCATGGTTATGGACGACTTGGAGCACGATTCTCGATCATAGACAACTATAACTAAAGTAGTGCTATAAATTTGACTTTATAATGACTAGTAATCAGCTTCACTATAATGGAATGGCTAAATAAAATTGCCAACAATTGCTTGTTTGGGTTGTCGCTTGCTACCATTGTACCTGACTAGTAAGTATTGCAACTATAACGGAATGGCTAAATAAAAGTACCAACAACTGCTGGGTTTTGGGATATCTCATGCTAATTGTATCTGACTAGTAAGTGTTGCAACTACAATGGAATGGTTAAATAAAAGCGCCCACTGCTTATTTTATCAGAATGACTATCTATATTTGACTAGTAATTGCTGCAACGATAACTGGAATAAATAAAACTGCCAACTGTGTGAGTTCCTCGGTTGACTTCCTCGTTTGGTCTCGAGGGGGAAATACTAGGATGGGCATGTTTGGTGGTAGTATCAGATTGGTACCGAATAGGTCTTTCTTATCCCTCTCTGATAGCCGACAGTTATATCGAGTCTCTATAGGTTGTTTAGTGCATGTTGTGCTGCCGCTCAGTCCACCATACCTATGTAGGCGAGGACCGCCGAATTCTAGCCTCGCCGCATCGCCTCGATCGACCGCTCTCTCTTTTTCCTTTGACCTTTGTCGGCACCCCTTTTGTTTAAGCAGGTTTTGAGATCGACGTCGTTAGCAGGGTTACCCTTCCGGCTTGGCCTAGGCAGGGTTATGGATGCCATTGGTTATTCTTCAGGGCTCTTAGCCCCATTTGCATCTTGTCCGTAGTCGGACGCTCTATCATTTCAAGGTGATTTGGATCCTTGTATATTATATCTGTATTCTTGACTCATTGAGTCGCTGTTGTATATATATATCTGTTTTGTGGGTCCCATCGAGGACTGTTGTGTACTGTTATTACTTCGTTTTCCACCCGCACGAAAGTGCCTGGTGGGCACCTTTGAATCGTTTCTATGCGGGTTTGGCGGGAAGCGCTGAAACTTGCATAGGGCCGATTTTGAGGGTGTTACACCCTTCGCCTATAAGAAGCCTCCGATGAGAAAACCCTAAATACTCCAGCATACACCCACGAAAAGTTCTGCTGCGCCGCCGCCACCGAAGGGGAGATTCGGGGGACAGAAAGTCTCTGTTTTGGCACCCTGTCAGGACGAGGAAGTGCCTCCGGAGCAATCTCCATCGATCTCCACCACCATCTCCATCACCGTTGCTGATTCCCATGATAAGGAGGGAGTAGTTCTTCCTCGAGGCTAAGGACTCTACCGGTAGTTATGTGTTCATCTCTCTCTCTATGCGTGATCATGTTGTGGTCATGAGCTTTGTAATCAAGTAGATCTACTCTGCTACTCAAGTGCTTTAATAGATCTATGCTTTTCCCCACGTGTGTAAAAGTGACAGGGTGCATACCGTGGTGGCACTTAGGCTATGGTTTAAATAAATACTCAAGTGCTTTAATAGATCTCTACTCTCCCCATGTGTGTGAAAGTGACAACGTGCACGCCGTGGTGGCACTTAGGCTAGAGTTCATAAATCCTTATTGTGAGTTATATTTGGAGTTGGATGTCTATGAAATTGTGGTGTTTGTTGGAACCATCTAGCGCTCAAGGTGACAGTGTGGGGTTATGTAGATGGGAAGGCGGACTTTGATGTGTGCTGTTATAGCCCTACCATGGATTAGAGTGTCCAACCGGAGAGTAGTTCAGGTTGTACCATGAAGAGAAGATATTTATATGAGAGTGTTCACTAGTGAAAGTATGATCCCTAGGCCTTGTTCCTAAGCATTGAAACACCGTTTACCACTAGATCTGATACATGTTTGCTTGCTGCTTTCTTTATTTCAGTTTGTCTTTAGTCTCTTCCACCCGTCAAGCTCTTTTCTGGCACTGTTGTCTTATAATCATCCATACTACTTGCATTTTACTATCTCTTCGCCGAACTAGTGCACCTATACACCTGACAAGTGTATTGGGTGTGTTGGGGATTGAAAGTACCGACTTGATACGACTAGAGGGGGGGTGAATAGGCGTTTATCCAATTTTAATTTGTTTCTCACATTTAGGCTCAACGAGAAAGGAAGTTATCTAGAGATGCAACTAAGTGAACAACCTAAATGCAAGAAAACAACCACCAACAACAAAAACAGTAAATAACAAGGAGTAAAGGAAGGGAACAAAGTAACCAGAGAGGGGACACGGAGATGTAATTCCCGTAGTT
Organism: Avena longiglumis; assembly: GCA_030063025.1. NCBI lineage: Eukaryota > Viridiplantae > Streptophyta > Magnoliopsida > Poales > Poaceae > Avena > Avena longiglumis. The sequence goes on from CP125979.1 coordinate 97,750,297, forward strand.
CACTCCCAAGGAGCTACGTCTACGTTGGAGAGGTGTCGGGGCCACACAAGGTCACCCGAGCGCCACAAAGGCCTCACCTTCTTCTCCGGTGAGCTCCCCCACAAAGGAGGCCTCACAATCCACTAACCGGTGACCTTGAAGGCGCCAACCGAAACCTTTACACCAAGGTTGAGGGGGAGGCTCCACAACTCAATTGGAGGCCCTCAACGACACTGTAACACCCTCAGAATCGGACCTATGCAAGTTTTAGCGAAACCCGCCAAACCCGCACAGAAACGATTCAAAGGTGCCCACCAGGCACTTTCGTGCGGGTGGAAAACGAAGTAATAACATTACACAACAGTCCTCGATGGGACCCATGCAGATATATATAACGACTCAATGAGTCAAGAATACAGATATAATATACAAAGATCCAAATCACCTTGAAAACGAGAGCGTCCATTACGGACAAGATGCAAATGGGTGAGAGCCAAGAATAACCAATGGCGCCCATAACCCTGCCCAAAGCCGGAAGGGTAACCCCGCTAACGGCGCCGATCTCAAAACCCGCTTAAAAAAGGTGCCGACAAAGGGCAAAGGAAAGAAGGAGCGCCAAGATCGAGGCCAAGACACGGCGAGACTAGAATTCGGTCCTCGCCTACATAGGTATGGTGGATCAAGCGGCAAAGATGCACTAAACAACCTATAGAGACTCGACACGATCGGGCGACTATCGAGAGGTAAGAAAGACCTATCCGAACTGCATCGATACTAACACAAACAATCCTTCCGTATTCCCTCGAGACCAAACGAGGAAGTCAACCGAGGAAACTCACACGGTTGGCGCTTTACTTATTCGATTAGTTGCGGCACTTTACTAGTCGGTTTAGATAATCGTCCCGATAAAGTAAGTGGGCACTTTAGTTAACCATTCCGCTAGAAGTTGCAACAGCATTAATCGACATGATAGCAGGGAGATAAACCCAAACCCAAAGCTTGTTGGTACTTTTATTTAGCCATTCGCGCAGAAGTTGCAATACTTACTAGTCGATACAATGGTCGCAAGCTTACACTCCAAACAAGCAATTGTGGGCGTATTATTTAGCCATTCCGTTATAGTGAAGCTGATTACTAGTCATTATAAAGTCAAATTTATAGCAATAAACTTTAGTTATGCTTGTCTATGATCGAGATATCAGGTCAAGTCGTCCATATCCGCGACACTTTTCGAAAAGTTTTACCCGGCCGTGCACACCAAGCAACACACGCCGATCAACTCCGAAAACCAAATCAAACCCAACGAGGCTTTCACGACTAAGCAATCACAGGATTCAGAAATATTTAGGGGAGAACCTCAGTAGAACGGCAACGAAGCCGACCGCGAAGACGGACTTAAGGTTGTGTGGAGGTGTGGGGAACGCGGAAGTGTGGCTGGGGCTGGCTTGTCGACCCGGAATCGTGCCGACATCCTAATAGCGATAAAGGTGCTCCTCGCACAATTGTAAATGAAGTAACATGGCATAAGTACAGATAGTAAATAAAACCTCAAACTAGTTTGTGGGCCCCTGATCCAAGAAATCCCATAAATCAGCTCCCGGAGGTGGATAGCGCATATCAAAGGTGATGTGGATAGTAAATCAGAGTCCACGGACATCAAGTGGGCGGCTCGAAACTAAATATTATCTATCACCCACCGATGCCTCTCGCTTATTTCAATTTTAGTTGTTAAACAGGAATTAAAGTGAGCGATAAGTAAAACTATGATCATCTCCAACATCAACATGCGGCAATACATCAACAATCGTGGCACTTGACAACACGCAACAAGACTTAGCAAGCGATCGACGCCGCAAGAGTCCAACTATCTACCAAACAATGTAATAGGATGTGTCCAAGGCAATATAGGCTGCAGGATATCACAGTACGAACTAGAGCATCGCAACACGTAGCAATAGATCAACAGGAGAATAAATACTATAAAAGTAAGATAGGTAGAAAGGGGAGATGCTCTTTGAAAACATTGTCGAAGGTTCATCCAAGATCGGTAGCTCACATCAACTCAACGGCCTTATCCGCGAAGAACCAAAACACTAGAAGAAACACCGGGTGCAATATTTAATTCTACGGCAGAAGATCGGCATGATGCATGCATAATGTATGACATGGTAAGGATGCGATGCAATTAGGTCAATATTAAGCAACCGGGTCCCAAAATGATTATATGGTTCGAGTTGTTTCTCTACCCCGCAAATTAAATGTTGTTTTAACATGGCACAAGATAGTACTGGTTCGCTACACAAGTTTAAATGAGGCCAATATAAGACTAGGTTTGCCCGCATATGGGCCCCATATTTAATTATTAGGTGAATCGTGAAGCCCCCAAACCACACAAATATGCATGCGAGTAAGACAATTCAATATGCATCAATTTGTTATTACATTTATAAAATAGGGCTCGAGAAAAGGGCACACATTAGGGTTCGGCAGATCTTGGGGTTCCGGTTCGGGGTCCGTGGTTCAGGTTCGACGGAACGAGGTTCGGACTCGGATCGTTCTCGGGTAGCGGCAGATCTTGTAGTGCTTCAGGTTGGTGCGGTTCTCGGCGACTGGTCGGTTCCTCGTCGGAGGTCTTGGCGCTCGGATCGTCTTGGTTCGGGCCTCGGGTCTTGGGGTTCGTCGTGTGGCGGTCTTGTTGTTTCGCTTGGCGTTCTCGAGGTCGATGGCGAACTTGTCCGCATCGGTTGGTCCGAGAAGGAGTACTTGGCGTCCGGGTTCTCGGCCATCGGTAGACCTTGTCATCGCTTTGGTGTTGGTCTCGACACATATGATGTAGATCTTGGGGTCCCACCTTGATCAGCAGAGGCGAACTTGGGGCTCGACACCAGGGTCCTCCGGGGTTCCGTGTCGGAGTACTTGGGTTCCAACTTTGACGGTTGGTGAAGGGCACGAAACGGAGTCGGTTCCACGAGTTCCGGCAGAAGATCTTGTCGTGCTTCACACGCTCTTTCCCCTTGTGTACTTGTCCTACTTGGCTTCGGTAGTTCACATCGAGGTCGCATGAGCCGTACTTCGGCCGGAGAGGACGAGCATAGACGACTCCTCTTCACCAGGCTCGCTGTGGAGATGGTCCGGAAGCGATGAGGACGACCGACGTCGGCCATAGCTTGGGGGGAGGGCGCTCGCAGCACGCCGGGGATGCGGGGCACGGTGGCGACGGTTCTCGGCCTCGAGCAGGCAACGTGGCGGCCACGACCTGGCCGCGAGGAGGGCGCAGAGCCCGGCCGTGGTGGCTCTAGGCCGCGACCAGGCACGCAGTCGAGGTCAACGAGAGGCCCGGCAGGTGTGGCGCTGGGCGAAGCGAGGGAGCAGCGGGAGCGAGCGGGCGACGGGTCGAAGCGGCGGCGTCGGGGCGACGACGCGGGCCAGCGGTGGATCAGCGGGGCCTGTGGTCAGGCCGGAGGTGGAGGCAGGGGCCTTGAGCTCGAAGCGGGGTGAGGTGAGGCAGGAGGGGCTCACGGAGAGGAGGTAGGGGCAGCCTTGTGGAGGCGGGCCCGGGATCGGGAGAGGTGGAAGCAAAGTGACGGCGGTCGCGTGGGGAAGCGACGACTGGCGAGGATGCGGCGCTTCGGCTGGGCGGCGGTGGAGGTGGCAGGCGGGGAGATGGTGGCGCTGGCGGAGGAGCTTAAGGCGGTGAGGAGGAAGGAGGAGAGGCTGGAGGGAGGCGGCGGCCAGGGGGAGGGAGGGACGCTGGCGTCTGGCGAGGAAGAGGAGAGGAGAGAGGAGAGACAGTGGGGGGGTGGGGGTGGGGGGCAGGGGTGAGGGAGGGGGGAGAGAGAGAGAAAAGGAGAGGGAGTGTTTGGGGGTGAGGGGGCAGGGTTTAATTGGGGGGGAAGAGAGGGGAGCTGAGGTGGCGAACTCTTGGTTGGGGTGAGGTGGAGAGGAGGGCTGGGTAGGTTGTGCAGTAGCAAAGGATTACGGTGGGCGATTTATTTTGGGGTGTGGTCGTTGGTCGATTCGGCCCGCTCGACCCACTAAAATAATATAATAATTTTATTTAAGGCTAAATGCACCGCTTGCAAACCAATAGTATACAACAAAATATTCCGACCGGTTTGAATTTGAAAACAAGATGGGCGTTTTAGAAAACAAAACAGGCTTTGCGAAAAATAGTTTTAGGCAAACAATACATGATGATGATGCAATGCACAAATTCAACGCGATTTTCTAGTAGTGGTTTTGCGGGATGCCACAATTCGACACCACTAACAATGGATCTCGCCCTCGAGATCCGCCTCATGGTACCGGAAGGAAGGTCGGCGATCTGCGTCTTCGCCCGTGTAGGTCCTCGCGACACCACTAACAAGAGGTCGTTGTCCGTGATCGTCGAGAGAACACGCCGGGAACAAAAGGTCGAAGGTAGAGGTATCGACAAATTAAGCCACCTCTAACTTCCGTGGACGGAGTAAAATTGCTGGATCCACTGATTCGATGCACAAGAGCGAATGATAAGAGTAGTCGGATGGTGATCAGTCCATCGCGCACCCAAACCATTACTCTGCACACGAATAGGCGGATTATGCAACCAACTCTCGGAATCAGACTGAAGATCTCGACAAACGAGGTTCGGAAACAAAGGAGGATGCAGATCACGGATCTGGCGATATGATGTCGTCAAGGAAAACACCGGAAAGCACAAACAAGGAACAAAGAATGGTAACACCGTAGACGGATTCATCAGGCAGCTTGAAAACCGGATGGTAGAACACCGTTATCAGAGGAGGAAGCGAAACCCTGAAGGTACGACGGAACCCGACCACGAGAAATCCTGGACTCGAAGAAAAGATAAGAGAGCGGATTTAAAACACGTCGAGATAAGAGGAGAACAGCAGAGGGTAAGGAGTAAAATCAGACCTAATCAGAACTATCCAACCGGTTTTCAAAATAGTTTTGACACTCTACTTCGGCCGTTAGCTAGGTTATCCTACATTTGGACTTGTGGGCTCGCAAGCTGAGCTCGATACCACTCAGAACACCCTCGAATCGGACCTATGCAAGTTTTAGCGAAACCCGCCAAACCCGCATAGAAACGATTCAAAGGTGCACCAGTGCACTTTCAGACGGTGGAAAAGAAGTAATAACATTACACAACAGTCCTCGATGGGACCCATGAGCAGATATATATAACAACGACTCAATGAGTCAAGAATACAGATATAATATACAAAGATCCAAATCACCTTGAAAATGAGAGAGCGCCCACTACGGACAAGATGCAAATGGGGTGAGAGCCGAAGAATAACCAATGGCGTCCATAACCTGCCTGCCAAGCCGGAAGGGTAACCCTGCTAACGGCGTCGATCTCAAAACCTGCTTAAACAAAAGGGGTGCCGACAAAGGGCAAAGGAAAAGAAGGAGCGTCAGTACTGAGGCCAGTACACGGCGAGACTAGAATTCGGCGGTCCTCGCCTACATAGGTATGGTGGACTGAAGCGACAGCGGCAGCATGCACTAAACAACCTATAGAGACTCGATACGACTGGCGACTATCAGAGAGGGGTAAGAAAGACCTATCCGGAACCAGACTGATACTAACACAAACAATCCCTTCCTGGTATTCCCCCTCGAGACCAAACGAGGAAGTCAACCGAGGAAACTCACACAGTTGGCAGTTTTACTTATTCAGTTATAGTTGCGGCACTTTACTAGTCAGGTTTAGATAATCGTCCTGATAAAGTAAGCAGTGGGCACTTTTAGTTAACCATTCCGTTGTAGTTGCAACAGTTACTAATCAGATACAGATAGCAGGAGATAAACCCAAAACCCAGCAGTTGTTGGTACTTTTATTTAGCCATTCCGTTGTAGTTGCAATACTTACTAGTCAGATACAATGGTCGCAAGCGACACTCCAAACAAGCAATTGTGGGCAGTATTATTTAGCCATTCCGTTATAGTGAAGCTGATTACTAGTCATTATAAAGTCAAATTTATAGCAATAAACTTTAGTTATGCTTGTCTATGATCGATATCGTGCTCCAAGTCGTCCATATCCGCGACACGGCTTTACGAAAGTTTTACCGGCGGTGCACCAAAAGCAACACACTGGCGATCAACCTCTGAAAAACCAAATCAAAACCCAACGAGGCTTTCACGACTGAACAATCACAGGATTCAGAAATATTTCAGGGGGCCACCCCTTAAGTAGAACCCGCAACGAAGCCGGCCGGCTCCGAGACGGACTTAAGGTTGTGGGGACGGTGAACGATCGGGAACCCGAAAGTGTGGCTGGGCTTGTCGACACCATGGAATCGTGCCACGATCCTAACAAAGATAAAGGTGCTCCTCGCACAATTGTAAATCTGAAGTAACATGGCATAAGTACAGGATAGTAAATAAAACCTCAAACTAGTTTGTGGCCCCAAGAAATAAGACTGAATCAAGCTCGCTCAGGGGTCCCATATACCTCCGGATGTGGATAGCGCGATAAATCAAGGAACAGTATCAAGTACTCGAGTCCCACGGGACACAAGTGGGCGTCGAAACCAAATATTATCTATCACCCACCGATGCCTCGCTTATTTCAATTTTAGTTGTTAAACAGGAATTAAAGTGAGCGATAAGTAAAACTATGATCATCTCCAACATCAACATGCGGCAATACATCAACAACCGTGGCACTTGACAACACGCACAAAGACTTAAGCGACTACGACGCGCAAGTCCAACTATCTACCAAACAATGTGTAATAGGATGTGTCCAAGGCAATATAGGGCTGCACGGGATATCACAGTACGGAACTAGAGCATCGCAACACGTATAGCAATAGATCAACAGGAGGAATAAATACTATAAAAGTAAGATAGGTAGAAAGGGGAGATGCTGCTGAAAACATTGTCGAAGGTTCATCCGAAGATCGGGGCGAAGCTCACATCAACTCAACGGCCTTATCCGCGAAGAACCAAAACACTAGAAGAAACACCGGGTGCAATATTTAATTCTACGGCAGAAGATCGGCATGATGCATGCATAATGTATGGCATGGTAAGGATGCGATGCAATTAGGTCAATATTAAGCGGAACCGGGGTCCCGACAAATGATTATATGGTTCGAGTTGTTTCTCTACCCCGCAAATTAAATGTTGTTTTAACATGGCACAAGATAGTACTGGTTCGCTACACAAGTTTAAATGAGGCCAATATAAGACTAGGTTTGCCCGCATATGGGCCCCATATTTAATTATTAGGTGAATCGGCGTAAGGCCCCCAAACCACACAAATATGCATGCGAGTAAGACAATTCAATATGCATCAATTTGTTATTACATTTATAAAATAGGGCTCGAAAAGGGTCACACATTAGGGTTCGGCAGATCTTGGGGTTCCGGGGTTCGGGGTCCAGGGTTCAGGGTTCGACGGGAACGAGGTTCGGACTCCGGGATCGTTCTCGGGTAGCGGGGCAGATCTTGTAGTGCTTCAGGTTCGGGTGCGGTTCTCGGCGAACTGGTCGGTTCCCTGTCGGAGGTCTTGGCGCTTCGGATCGTCTTCGGTTCGGGGCCTCAGGGTCTTGGGGTTCGCGTCCGTGTGGCGGTCTTGTTGTTTCGCGCCGGCGTTCTCGAGGTCGATGGCGAACTTGTCCGGTACCGGGGTTCGGGTCCGAGAAGGAGTACTTGGCGTCCGGGTTCTCGGCCATCGGTAGACCTTGTCATCGCTTTGGTGTTGGTCTCGACACATATGATGTAGATCTTGGGGTCCCACCTTGATCAAGAGGCGAACTTGGGGCTCGACACGGTCCTCCGGTTCCGTGTCGGAGTACTTGGGTTCCAACTTTGACGGTTGGTGAAGGGCACGAACGGAGTCGGTTCCACGAGTTCCGTGAAGATCTTGTCGTGCTTCACACGCTCTTTCCCCTTGTGTACTTGTCCTACTTGGCTTCGGTAGTTCACATCGAGGTCGCATGAGCCGTACTTCGGCCGGAGAGGACGAGCATAGACGACTCCTCTTCACCAGGCTCGCTGTGGAGATGGTCCGGAAGCGATGAGGACGACCGGACGCCATAGCTTGGGGAGGCGCCAAAGACGCGGGGATGCGGGCACGGCGGCGACGGTTCTCGGCCTCGGCAGTGGGCGTGCGGCCACGACACAGCGCGAGGAGCCCCGTGGTGGCTCTAGGTCGCGACCAGAACGCAGTCGGAGGTCAACCGAGAGGCCCGGCCGGGCGCGGCGCGGCTGGGCGAGGACAGACGAGCGGGAGCAGAGGGCGGCGACGGTGCTGCAGCGGCGAGGTCGGGGCGACGGCATGGCGCAGCGGTGGATCAGCGGGGCGCTGAGGCCGGAGGGAGGCCGGAGGCGCGAGCTCGGGCGACGGACAGGAGTGAGGTGAGGGAGGGCTCACGGAGAGGGAGGTAGGCCAGCAGCTGGAGGCGAGGCGGCCCGGATCGCGAGAGGTGGAGCAGTGACGGCGAGGTCGCGTGGGGCGGCGACTGGGCGAGATCTGGCGGCCTTCGCTCATGGGCGGGAGGTGGCCGGGCGGGAGAGATGGTGGCGCTGGCCGGAGGAGCTTGCGGGAGGCGGAGGAGGAGGAGGAGGCTGGAGGCCCAGGCTGGGGGAGGGAGGGACGCGGGCGTTGCGCGAGAGGAAGAGGAGAGGAGAGGAGAGAGACAGGCGGTGGGGGGTGTGGGGCTATGAGGCAGGGTTGAGGGAGTGGGGAGAGAGAGAGAAAAGGAGAGGGAGTGTTTGGGGGTGAGGTGGCAGGGTTTAATTGGGGGGGAAGAGAGGGGAGCTGAGGTGGCGAGCTGCTACTGGTTGGGGTGAGGTGGAGAGGAGGGCTGGGTAGGTTGTCTGGTAGCAAAGGATTACGGGTGGGCCGATTTATTTTCTGGGGTGGTCGTTCGGGTCGATTCGGCCCGTTCGACTGCCCCACTAAAATAATATAATAATTTTATTTAAGGCTAAATGCACCGTTTGCAAACCAATAGTATACAACAAAATATTCCGGCGACCCGGGTTTGAATTTGAAAACAAGATGGGGCGTTTTAGAAAACAAAACAGGCTTTGCGAAAAATAGTTTTAGGCAAACAATGCATGATGATGACGATGCAATGCACAAATTCAACGCGATTTTCTAGTAGTGGTTTTGCGGGATGCCACAATTCGACACCACTAACAATGGATCTCGCCCTCGAGATCCGCCTCATGGTACCGGAAGGAAGGTCGGCGATCTGCGTCTTCTCGCTTCGTGTAGGTCCTCGCGACACCACTAACAAGAGGTCGTTGTCCGTGATCGTCGAGAGAACACGCCGGGAACAAAAGGTCGAAGGTAGAGGTATCGACAAATTAAGCCACCTCTAACTTCCGTGGACGGAGTAAAATTGCTGGATCCACTGATTCGATGCACAAGAGCGAATGATAAGAGTAGTCGGATGGTGATCAGTCCATCGCGCACCCAAACCATTACTCTGCACACGAATAGGCGGATTATGCAACCAACTCTCGGAATCAGACTGAAGATCTCGACAAACGAGGTTCGGAAACAAAGGAGGGATGCAGACTCTGCATCGGATCTGGCGTATATGATGTCGTCGCGTCGGAAAAACACCGGAAAGCACAAACAAGGAACAAAGAATGGTAACACCGTAGACGGATTCATCAGGCAGCTTGAAAACCGGATGGTAGAACACCGTTATCAGAGGAGGAAGCGAAACCCTGAAGGTACGACGGAACCCGACCACGAAATCCTGGACTCAAGAAAAGATAAGAGAGCGGATTCAAAACACGCCGAGATAAGAGGAGAACAGAGGGTAAGGAGTAAAATCAGACCTAATCGAGAACTATCCAACCGGTTTTCAAAATAGTTTTGACACTCTACTTGGCCGTTAGCTAGGTTATCCTCATTTGGACTTCAGGGGTATCGCAACCGCCGAGCTCGATACCACTCAGAACACCCTCAGAATCGGACCTATGCAAGTTTTAGCGAAACCCGCCAAACCCGCATAGAAACGATTCAAAGGTGCCCACGTGCACTTTCAATGCGGGTGGAAAACGAAGTAATAACATTACACAGTCCTCGATGGGACCCATGAGCAGATATATATATACGACTCAATGAGTCAAGAATACGAATATAATATACAAAGATCCAAATCACCTTGAAAATGAGAGCGTCAGACTACGGACAAGATGCAAATGGGTGAGAGCCCCAAGAATAACCAATGGCGTCCATAACCCTGCCAAGCCGGAAGGGTAACCTCGCTAACGCCGATCTCAAAACCTGCTTAAACAAAAGGGGTGCCGACAAAGGGCAAAGGAAAAGAAGGAGGCGTCGATCGAGGCCAAGACACGGCATGAGACTAGAATTGGCGGTCCTCGCCTACATAGGTATGGTGGATCAAGCGGCAATGCGGCATGCACTAAACAACCTATAGAGACTCGATACGATGGCGACTATCGAGAGGGTAAGAAAGACCTATCCGGAACGGTCGATACTAACACAAACAATCCCTTCTGGTATTCCCTCGAGACCAAACGAGGAAGTCAACCGAGAAACTCACACGTTGGCAGTTTACTTATTCAGTTATAGTTGCGGCACTTTACTAGTCGTTTAGATAATCGTCCGATAAAGTAAGCGATGGGCACTTTTAGTTAACCATTCCGTTGAAGTTACAGCGATTAATCGATCTGATAGCGGAGATAAACCCAAAACCCAGCAGTTGTTGGTACTTTTATTTAGCCATTCCGTTGTAGTTGCAATACTTACTAGTCAGATACAATGGTCGCAAGCGACACTCCAAACAAGCAATTGTGGGCAGTATTATTTAGCCATTCCGTTATAGTGAAGCTGATTACTAGTCATTATAAAGTCAAATTTATAGCAATAAACTTTAGTTATGCTTGTCTATGATCGAGATACTGTGCTCCAAGTCGTCCATATCCGCGGACACGGCTTTCTGAAAGTTTTACCCGGCCGGGGTGCACCAATAGCAACACACGCTCGATCAACCTCGGAAAAACCAAATCAAAACCCAACGAGGCTTTCACGACTAAGCAATCACAGGATTCAGAAATATTTCAGGGGGCCACCCCTTAAAGTAGAACCCGCAACGAAGCCGGCCGGCTCCGAGACGGACTTAAGGTTGTGGGGACGGCTGTGACATCGGGAACCCAAAGTGTGGCTGGGCTTGTCGACATCGGAATCGTTACGATCCTAACAAAGACAAAGGTGCTCCTCGCACAATTGTAAATCTGAGTAACATGGCATAAGTACAGGATAGTAAATAAAACCTCAAACTAGTTTGTGGCCCCAAGAAATAAGACTGAATCAAGCTCTGGCTCAGGGGGGTCCCATATACCTCCCGGATGTGGATAGCGCGATAAATCAAGGAACAGGTATCAAGTACTCGGAGTCCTACGGGACACAAGTGGGCGTTCGGAAACCAAATATTATCTATCACCCACCGATGCCTCTGCTTATTTCAATTTTAGTTGTTAAACAGGAATTAAAGTGAGCGATAAGTAAAACTATGATCATCTCCAACATCAACATGCGGCAATACATCAACAACTGTGGCACTTGACAACACGCAACAGCACTTAAGCAAGCGACTACGACGCGCAAGTCCAACTATCTACCAAACAACAGGTAATAGGATGTGTCCAAGGCAATATAGGGCTGCACGGGATATCACAGGTACGGGAACTAGAGCATCGCAACACAGGTAGCAATAGATCAACAGGAGGGAATAAATACTATAAAAGTAAGATAGGTAGAAAGGGGGAGATGCTCGCCTGAAAACATTGTCGAAGGTTCATCCGAAGATCGGGGCGAAGCTCACATCAACTCAACGGCCTTATCCGCGAAGAACCAAAACACTAGAAGAAACACCGGGTGCAATATTTAATTCTACGGCAGAAGATCGGCATGATGCATGCATAATGTATGGCATGGTAAGGATGCGATGCAATTAGGTCAATATTAAGCGGAACCGGGGTCCCGACAAATGATTATATGGTTCGAGTTGTTTCTCTACCCCGCAAATTAAATGTTGTTTTAACATGGCACAAGATAGTACTGGTTCGCTACACAAGTTTAAATGAGGCCAATATAAGACTAGGTTTGCCCGCATATGGGCCCCATATTTAATTATTAGGTGAATCGGCGTAAGGCCCCCAAACCACACAAATATGCATGCGAGTAAGACAATTCAATATGCATCAATTTGTTATTACATTTATAAAATAGGGCTCGAGAAAAGGGGCACACATTAGGGTTCGGCAGATCTTGGGGTTCCGGGGTTCGGGGTCCAGGGTTCAGGGTTCGACGGGAACGAGGTTCGGACTCCGGGATCGTTCTCGGGTAGCGGGGCAGATCTTGTAGTGCTTCAGGTTCGGGTGCGGTTCTCGGCGAACTGGTCGGTTCCCTGTCGGAGGTCTTGGCGCTTCGGATCGTCTTCGGTTCGGGGCCTCAGGGTCTTGGGGTTCGCGTCCGTGTGGCGGTCTTGTTGTTTCGCGCCGGCGTTCTCGAGGTCGATGGCGAACTTGTCCGGTACCGGGGTTCGGGTCCGAGAAGGAGTACTTGGCGTCCGGGTTCTCGGCCATCGGTAGACCTTGTCATCGCTTTGGTGTTGGTCTCGACACATATGATGTAGATCTTGGGGTCCCACCTTGATCAGCAGAGGCGAACTTGGGGCTCGACACTGTGGTCCTCGGGGTTCCGTGTCGGAGTACTTGGTTCCAACTTTGACGGTTGGTGAAGGCACGAAAACGGAGTCGGTTCCACGAGTTCCGGCAGAAGATCTTGTCGTGCTTCACACGCTCTTTCCCCTTGTGTACTTGTCCTACTTGGCTTCGGTAGTTCACATCGAGGTCGCATGAGCCGTACTTCGGCCGGAGAGGACGAGCATAGACGACTCCCCTTCACCAGGCTCGCTGTGGAGATGGTCCGGAAGCGATGAGGACGACCGACATCGGCCATAGCTTGGGGGGAGGGCGCTCGCAGCACGCCGGGGATGCGGGGCACGGCGGCGACGGTTCTCGGCCTCGAGCAGGCAACGTGGCGGCCACGACCTGGCCGCGAGGAGGGCGCAGAGCCCGGCCGTGGTGGCTCTAGGCCGCGACTGTGGGCACGGCCGAGGTCAACCGAGAGGCCCGGCCCGGAGGCGCCCGGGGCGGGCGAGGATGACGAGCGGGAGCGAGGCGGGCGACGGGTGCAGCGGCGAGGTCGGGCGATGGCCGCGGGCGGCGAGCGGTGGATGGCGGGGCTGGGCCGGAGGCGAGGCGGAGGCGCGGGCGCAGGCTGGGGCGACGGACGCGGAGTGAGGTGAGGCAGGAGGGGGCTCGCCGGAGAGGGAGGTAAGGCATGTGAGGAGGCGGCGCCCGGATCGCGGAGAGGTGGAGCAAGCGGGGCAAGGTCGCGGGGCGCGCGAGGCGCGGGCGAGCGGGCTCGGCTCATGGGCGGCAGTGGAGGTGGCAGGCGGGGAGATGGTGGCGCTGGGCGGCGGAGGAGCTTGCTGGGCGGCGAGGAGGAAGGGAGGAGAGGCCGGGAGGGAGGAGCGCTGCAGGGAGGGACGCGGGGCCAGGCGAGGAAGAGGGAGAGGAGAGAGGGAGAGACAGGCGGGGCAGGTGGGGGGCTGTGAGGCAGGGTTGAGGGAGTGGGGAGAGAGAGAGAGAAAAGGAGAGGGAGTGTTTGGGGGTGAGGTGGCAGGGTTTAATTGGGGGGGAAGAGAGGGGAGCTGAGGTGGCGAGCTGCTACTGGTTGGGGTGAGGTGGAGAGGAGGGCTGGGTAGGTTGTCTGGTAGCAAAGGATTACGGGTGGGCCGATTTATTTTCTGGGGTGGTCGTTCGGGTCGATTCGGCCCGTTCGACTGCCCCACTAAAATAATATAATAATTTTATTTAAGGCTAAATGCACCGTTTGCAAACCAATAGTATACAACAAAATATTCCAACGGTTTGAATTTGAAAACAAGATGGGCGTTTAGAAAACAAAACAGGCTTTGCGAAAATAGTTTTAGGCAAACAATGCATGATGATGACGATGCAATGCACAAATTCAACGCGATTTTCTAGTAGTGGTTTTATGGATGCCACAATCGACACCACTAACAATGGATCTCGCCTCGAGATCCGCCTCATGGTACCGGAAGGAAGGTCGGCGATCTGCGTCTTCTCGCCGTGTAGGTCCTCGCGACACCACTAACAAGAGGTCGTCCGTGATCGCCGAGAACACGTCGGGAACAAACGGTCAAGGTAGAGGTATCGACAAATTAAGCCACCTCTAACTTCCGTGGACGAGTAAAATTGGGATCCATCGATTCGATGCACAAGAGCGAATGATAAGAGTAGTCGGATGGTGATCAGTCCATCGCGCACCCAAACCATTACTCTGCACACGAATAGGCGGATTATGCAACCAACTCTCGGAATCAGACTGAAGATCTCGACAAACGAGGTTCGGAAACAAAGGAGGGATGCAGACTCTGCATCGGATCTGGCGTATATGATGTCGTCGCGTCGGAAAAACACCGGAAAGCACAAACAAGGAACAAAGAATGGTAACACCGTAGACGGATTCATCAGGCAGCTTGAAAACCGGATGGTAGAACACCGTTATCAGAGGAGGAAGCGAAACCCTGAAGGTACGACGGAACCCGACCACGAGAAATCCTGGACTCGAAGAAAAGATAAGAGAGCGGATTCAAAACACGTCGAGATAAGAGGAGAACAGCAGAGGGTAAGGAGTAAAATCAGACCTAATCAGAACTATCCAACCGGTTTTCAAAATAGTTTTGACACTCTACTTCGGCCGTTAGCTAGGTTATCCTACAGGCTGGACTTGTGGGGTATCGCAACTGCTGAGCTCTGATACCACTCTGTAACACCCTCAGAATCGGACCTATGCAAGTTTTAGCGAAACCCGCCAAACCCGCATAGAAACGATTCAAAGGTGCCACCAGCACTTTCGCGGGTGGAAAACGAAGTAATAACATTACACAACAGTCCTCGATGGGACCCACGTAATGATATATATAACAATGACTCAATGAGTCAAGAATACAGATATAATATACAAAGATCCAAATCACCTTGAAAATGAGAGAGCGTCCAGCTACGGACAAGATGCAAATGGGCCGAGAGCCCAAGAATAACCAATGGCGTCCATAACCCCGCCCAGCCAAGCCGGAAGGGTAACCTCGCTAACGGCCGATCTCAAAACCTGCTTAAACAAAAGGGTGCCGACAAAGGGCAAAGGAAAAGAAGGAGCGCCAAGATCGAGGCCAAGACACGGCGAGACTAGAATTGGCGGTCCTCGCCTACATAGGTATGGTGGATCAAGCGCAGCGGCAAAGATGCACTAAACAACCTATAGAGACTCGACACGATGGCGACTATCGAGAGGGGTAAGAAAGACCTATCCGAACGGTGATACTAACACAAACAATCCTTCCTGGTATTCCCCTCGAGACCAAACGAGGAAGTCAACCGAGGAAACTCACACAGCAGTTTTACTTATTCATTATAGTTGCGGCACTTTACTAGTCGTTTAGATAATCGTCACGATAAAGTAAGCGATGGGCACTTTTAGTTAACCATTCCGTTAGAAGTTGCAATTACTAATCGACACAGATAGCAGGAGATAAACCCAAAACCCAGCAGTTGTTGGTACTTTTATTTAGCCATTCCGTTGAAGTTGCAATACTTACTAGTCGATACAATGGTCGCAAGCTTACACCAAACAAGCAATTGTGGGCGATTATTTAGCCATTCCGTTATAGTGAAGCTGATTACTAGTCATTATAAAGTCAAATTTATAGCAATAAACTTTAGTTATGCTTGTCTATGATCGAGATATCTGCTCCAAGTCGTCCATATCCGCGACACGGCTTTCGAAAGTTTTACCCGCCGGGTGCACCAATAGCAACACACGCTCGATCAACCTCGAAAACCAAATCAAAACCCAACGAGGCTTTCACGACTAAGCAATCACAGGATTGAGAATATTTCAGGGGCCACCCTTAAAGTAGAACCCGCAACGGCCGGCTCCGAGACGGACTTAAGGTTGTGGGACGGCTGTGAACGATCGGGAACCCAAAGTGTGGCTGGGCTTGTCGACACAGCGGAATCGTGCCACGATCCTAACAAGACAAGGTGCTCCTCGCACAATTGTAAATACAAGTAACATGGCATAAGTACAGGATAGTAAATAAAACCTCAAACTAGTTTGTGGCCCCAAGAAATAAGATGAATCAAGCTCGCTCTGGGGTCCCATATACCTCCGGATGTGGATAGCGATAAATCAAGGAACAGTATCAAGTACTCGAGTCCCACGGACACAAGTGGGCGTCGAAACCAAATATTATCTATCACCCACCGATGCCTCTGCTTATTTCAATTTTAGTTGTTAAACAGAATTAAAGTGAGCGATAAGTAAAACTATGATCATCTCCAACATCAACATGCGGCAATACATCAACAATCGGCACTTGACAACACGCGACACTTAAGCAAGCGACTACGCCGCATAAGTCCAACTATCTACCAAACAACAGTTAATAGGATGTGTCCAAGGCAATATAGGGCTGCAGGATATCATGCACGGAACTAGAGCATCGCAACACGTATAGCAATATATCAACAGGAGGGAATAAATACTATAAAAGTAAGATAGGTAGAAAGGGAGATGCTCGCCGAAAACATTGTCGAAGGTTCATCCAAGATCGGGAAAGCTCACATCAACTCAACGGCCTTATCCGAAGAACCAAAACACTAGAAGAAACACCGGTGCAATATTTAATTCTACGTCAGAAGATCGGCATGATGCATGCATAATGTATGGCATGGTAAGGATGCGATGCAATTAGGTCAATATTAAGCGGAACCGGGGTCCCGACAAATGATTATATGGTTCGAGTTGTTTCTCTACCCCGCAAATTAAATGTTGTTTTAACATGGCACAAGATAGTACTGGTTCGCTACACAAGTTTAAATGAGGCCAATATAAGACTAGGTTTGCCCGCATATGGGCCCCATATTTAATTATTAGGTGAATCGGCGTAAGGCCCCCAAACCACACAAATATGCATGCGAGTAAGACAATTCAATATGCATCAATTTGTTATTACATTTATAAAATAGGGCTCGAGAAAAGGGGCACACATTAGGGTTCGGCAGATCTTGGGGTTCCGGTTCGGGTCCAGGGTTCGTGGTTCGACGGAACGAGGTTCGGACTCGGATCGTTCTCGTAGCGGGCAGATCTTGTAGTGCTTGTTCGGTGCGGTTCTCGGCGAACTGGTCGGTTCCCTGTCGGAGGTCTTGGCGCTTCGGATCGTCTTCGGTTCGGGGCCTCAGGGTCTTGGGGTTCGCGTCCGTGTGGCGGTCTTGTTGTTTCGCGCCGGCGTTCTCGAGGTCGATGGCGAACTTGTCCGGTACCGGGGTTCGGGTCCGAGAAGGAGTACTTGGCGTCCGGGTTCTCGGCCATCGGTAGACCTTGTCATCGCTTTGGTGTTGGTCTCGACACATATGATGTAGATCTTGGGGTCCCACCTTGATCAGCAGAGGCGAACTTGGGGCTCGACACCAGGGTCCTCCGGGGTTCCGTGTCGGAGTACTTGGGTTCCAACTTTGACGGTTGGTGAAGGGCACGAAACGGAGTCGGTTCCACGAGTTCCGGCAGAAGATCTTGTCGTGCTTCACACGCTCTTTCCCCTTGTGTACTTGTCCTACTTGGCTTCGGTAGTTCACATCGAGGTCGCATGAGCCGTACTTCGGCCGGAGAGGACGAGCATAGACGACTCCCCTTCACCAGGCTCGCTGTGGAGATGGTCCGGAAGCGATGAGGACGACCGACGTCGGCCATAGCTTGGGGGGAGGGCGCTCGCAGCACGCCGGGGATGCGGGGCACGGCGGTGACGGTTCTCGGCTTGGTCGGAGGTCAACCGAGAGGCCCGGCCGAGTCTTGGCGGCCGGGGCGGGCGAGGAGCAGGCCAGCGAGAGAGGCAGCGGGCGGCAGGTCGGGCGAGACGGTCGAAGCAGCGATCAAGGGCCGCGCTGGGTCGGAGGCGGAGGGTGGAGGCGCGACGCAGGCTCGGGGCGACGGACGCGGGTGAGGCGAGGAGGGGGCTCACGGAGAGGAGGTCGGGCAGCGTGGCTGGAGGTGAGGGCGCCCGGGATCATGGAGAGGTGGAGCAGCGGACGGCGAGGTCGCGTGGCGACACTGGCGAGATGCGGCGGCCTTGGCTCATGGGCGGGTGGAGGTGGCAGGGGAGAGATGGTGGCGCGGGCGGCCGGAGGGAGCTTGCGGGCGGGGCGGCGAGGGAGGAAGGGGAGGAGAGGCTGGAGGGAGCGAGCGCGGCCAGGGAGGGAGGGACGCGGGCGGTTGCGCGTGCGAGGAAGAGGGAGAGGAGAGAGGGAGAGACAGGCGGGGCAGGTGGGGGGGTGGGGGGCTGTGAGGCAGGGTTGAGGGAGTGGGGAGAGAGAGAGAGAAAAGGAGAGGGAGTGTTTGGGGGTGAGGTGGCAGGGTTTAATTGGGGGGGAAGAGAGGGGAGCTGAGGTGGCGAGCTGCTACTGGTTGGGGTGAGGTGGAGAGGAGGGCTGGGTAGGTTGTCTGGTAGCAAAGGATTACGGGTGGGCCGATTTATTTTCTGGGGTGGTCGTTCGGGTCGATTCGGCCCGTTCGACTGCCCCACTAAAATAATATAATAATTTTATTTAAGGCTAAATGCACCGTTTGCAAACCAATAGTATACAACAAAATATTCCGGCGACCCGGGTTTGAATTTGAAAACAAGACGGGGCGTTTTAGAAAACAAAAGAGGCTTTGCGAAAAATAGTTTTAGGCAAACAATGCATGATGATGACGATGCAATGCACAAATTCAACGCGATTTTCTAGTAGTGGTTTTGCGGGATGCCACAGACACCTCGAAGCTTTACAACACACGCCTCAGCTCCGGGGATGCCCTACACCGTCTAGGGTTCCAAGAAACCCAAGAGCAACAAGATCCACAAAGGATGGGTGGGGAAATAAAATCTTCTTTGGTGGAAGTGTAGATCTAGGTCACCTCCCTCACCTCTCAAAATATCAAGTCATTTGAGTGGCTAGAGAGAGAGATCTAGTGAGGTGAAGCTCAAGCATTAATGGAGGAGAGAGAAAAATTCAAGAGAGAGTGGGAGGAAGAAGGGGGTGCCTTAAATAGGCCCCCCCGCGCTGAACCGTTACAGCCCCCCGCGACCTCACCGGAAGTTCCGGTGAGAGGCCGGAAGTTCCGGTGAGAGGCCGGAAGTTCCGCCCAGCCTGGCTCCAACGGTCATCAGACCGTTGACGCCCGCTCTAGAAGCGCAACCAGAAGTTTCGGTCAAAACAGACCGGAAGTTCCGGTGAACTTCCGAGCAAGTTCCGACCAAGTTCCGGCAAATAGCACACTTCGACACAGAAGGTTACTGATCCGCCACCGGAACTTGGGGCGGAACAAGAGGCGGAACTTTTGGTCGTGGTTAATCGACCGGAAGTTCCGCTCGGAAGTTCCGCCAGAACTTTAGCAGGACAAGTTCCGATGCAAGTTCCGGCCAAGTTCCAGCAAATAGCACACTTCAAAACAGAAGTTTACTGAGCCGCCACCGGAACTTGGGGCGGAACTAGCGTCGGAACAAACTGTAGAACAACCCGCAGAAAAAGTTTGAGCGGAACTTCCGGCCTATGACCAGAAGTTCCGGTGAGACACAAAAGGCTCCAACAGAACAGGAACACGCTCTTTCACGGGATAATGGTATGGATGTGGCGGTGCATATAGGTTTGTGCAAGAACAAGTGATTTCCCATAGCCTTCCACAATGAACCCCCTCTTAATAGTACGTGACCTAAAAACAACAACCGGAAAGAAACTAGGAGAAGACTAAAAGGCCACCGTCTTCAAAAGATCACAAGAGAGCATCCATCACAATAGAAGGAGACATCAACAACGTTTCCCCTGAAACTCAAGAGCACAATTAAAAACACGGTTGGGATTGTCATTTAACACCAAAAACATCATGGGAAGATATAGTCCTTTCAATCTCCCCCTTTTTGGTGTTAGATGACAATCCCACAGATTTGCATAGAATCAAAGCAATCTTTGCAATGGACGGGGCAAGCTCCTCCTGTATGTGTGCAAGGTAGAGAGAAGACCTCTAAGGACAGGACTAGCACACATACACGGAGGCTCCCCCTAACAATTGCAAAGATAGCACAAGTGCAAGGTACAAAAAGGGATAGAGATCATACCAGAACCAACTAAATGAGGTGGAGACAAAAGGAGTAATAATAACAATAGGAGCAATGAGGCTCCACCACCATATGCAACAGCTCATAAGTTGACAACAAGATACCACACTCACGGCATTGTATAAGATACCACAAAGATACCACATAGTCTCAAACATAGCATACCACAAGGTCCACAAGCACACATAAGTTCACGGACATAAACCACAAGCACACAAATAAACTAGAGAGTACGCGAGTAAGAAAAGATCAAAGGCAAGAACAGGTTCGCGACTCAATCCATGCAAATCCCATAGCCAACCTAATAGACATCGTTCTCCCCCTTTGGCATCGAGACACCAAAAAGGAAGAAGAGATCAATCTACTCTTCCCAGCCACGAGAAGGGGGAGGAGGAGAAGACTCAGGGACCCAGTGACCCCACTCAGGCGGACCAGTGACCTCCTCCTCAGACTCATCCTCGGACCAGTTGCAGTTGTCGCGAATCCAATCCTCCTTGGGAACAGTGACAGAGCTAGTGACCGGTGAGCAAGGAATGTTGAGGGCTGCCATGATGGCCTTCTGGCGCTGAATATTTTGACGTTGATCAACATAAGCCTGATACTCGCGGTCCTGCAGAAAGCAGAAAGTTTTCTTCACTTTCCCAAGCAGCTTCTTTGCCCAAGACGGCTGCCTCCGGAGAGGACCACCAGCACTAGGGCCACCAGGAGCAGAGGAGGGACCACTAGCAATATCTCGAGCCTTCTTGAGAGCAACTTCTTTTTCTTCCTGAGTACGAGGCTTCTGGTGCTTACTCACACGGAGCTTTTTCTCTTCATGAATGGTGATGTTGTCTTGAGGGAAGGGGTTGCCAGTATTCTCAAGCCACTTGTGATTGATGAGAGTCTGAATGTAAGGAGCATAGATGCAGGAGCGCTTTTCAATGAGAGCCGCCCACATCTCTGAGTAGATGAAGTGCATAATATCCATTGACCTGTTAGTGTCCCGGCGAAGATAAGTCTGATGCATGAGGTCAACCTGATACCCATGAAACTGATCAAAGTTGCCAGCCTTGGGAGAGATGGTGTTCAAGTACACCATGCGCATGATGTCAAAAACGGGCAGCAGATGATTCACAAATCCAACAGTTCCCCACCCTTCAATGTAGAGAGGCTCCAGGACCTCAGGATCAGTAGCTTCAGGACCATGAACACGCCAACCATTTGTCCCGTGGCCAGGCTGAATGGGATAGCCAAGAAGCTCAGCAAACTCAGCCCAAGTGGCGGTAAGAAACACGTCCCTGGTCATCCACTTCATCACACCTTCAGTAGAGGACTGCATGTGAAGAAACAGAGTTGAGTAAAACTGAGCAATAGCAGTCACATCAAAGTTCTGACGGTGCTCCATGGGGGGAATCAGCCCAAACTTCTGGCAGATATCAAGAGCCTCTCCAAAGTAAACTTGCTTCTCTTCCATGTGAGTCACATTGATGTACTTTTGAGGAGCAACCACGAACTTCTTCTTTGATGCATAAATTTCTTCATAAATCTGTTCCTGGCGGCAGGTGTGAAAATGAGGGTCCAAGCAAAGACGGTCACGAGGCACGAGGTAGGGATCCGTAGCCCTGAATGCAGAGTAAGCTTTCTGAGACCACTTGGAAATCTTGGCTTTGGTCATATCTGGCCCAGCAGCAGTGGCCTTCTAAGCAAGAGCAGGCCTCTTCCTGCAAAGACACGGACGAGCAAAGACCTCGACGAGTAGTCGGCGGTCGGACGCACAACCTTAGCATCTTCCTCATCAATCTCAGGAGGAATGTCAGAGGATGGACGGCGGGCACGCTTGCCTTGGCGGGTATCTCCATGCCCTGAGAAGAAAGCACAAGAGTAGGGAGGGAAGGTGGGATAAGTGCACAAGTTCGGAAGAGGAAACAAAAGAAATAGATTGGAAAAATACAAACAAAAAAAGTTGCATTGTCGCTGAACTTCGCTGAATCTTGGAACTTCCGGTGAAAATGGTCCACCGAAGTTCGGTCGTGGCTCACCGGAAGTTCCGGTGAGGAACCTGGCCAGTTCCAAACAGGAGTTCACTAGATGTAGATCTAAAAGCCACAAGTGCATAGATTTTTCTAGGATGTATTGGACCAATCTACTCAAGCATGATACCGGCCTACCAAGATCTTCCAACAAGTTCTAGCCAAAGAACTAGCCTAGACAAGGTGTGCCCTAACTCAAGCCATGGTGAGAGCAAGATCTCCATTAATGGAGGGAGTTGAGGGCAAATACCAGAGTCCATGGCGGGAGATCGAGGTGGGGAAGGATCCCACGGAGCAGATCTGCGGAGGAGAGGAGGTTGGAGAAGGGCGGAGCACCTTCGTGGAGAGGTCCTGGCCGGCGGCGCTCCAAATAGAAGATGGGTCTTGGGGGAAAAAAGGAAGAAGATCCCGTTTTCCCCCAGGGCCCACCTTATATAGGACAGGGAGCACCACCGGAAGTTCCGGTGGACCGGAACTTCCGGGTCAGACTGACCGGAAGTTCCGCTGACGCCAGGAAGACCATCTCAGGTTAGGAAGACAACAAGGAAGAACTTGTGCAGGGAATAGAGAGGGCTTGAGGTAAGGAAAGACTTAGGACAAATAGCTCAAACTGTGATGAACCAAAACCAACAAAAACCAAGAAAAACAAAAAGGTCAAAGACACAAATAAAAACGAGTCGGTGGCCGAAGCCACCTTATATAAGAGTAAATGGCTTGACACCGTGAAGATATATCTTGGGTTCATTACCAACACTCATCATGAAGCTCAAATGGTCTCCTTTAGAGACTATAGAGTATGAAAACTTTAATGTGCGCATAATAGGGATAGTGTTTGTTCATAAGAGGAACTACACTCCCCCTAAATCCATGCCTACATCCAAACAAGATACATATTGAGACGCGGGTAGGTGTGCAAGGGCTCAAGCAACATTGCTCGAATCAATGATATTTAGCTCATGCCTTAACTCTCGGAACCTTGCTTCATCAAGAGGCTTCGTGAATAGATCCGCAAGATTTGCCTTGGTGGGAACATACTCCAAAGAAATGTCTCCTCTAGCAACATGGTCCCGAATGAAATGATGACGAATCTCAATGTGCTTGGTCCGGTTGTGTTGCACGGGATTGTGAGCAATAGCAATGGCACTCTCATTGTCGCAAAGAAGAGGCACCTTGTCAAAAGATAGTCCAAGATCCTTCAAAGTTTGCTTCATCCATAGCAATTGAGCACTGACTTGTGGCGAGAGATGTACTCGGCCCGGTGGACATAGACACAGTTTTGCTTCTTCGAGGACCAACAAACCAAAGATCTTCCAAGAAAGCTGACAAGCTCGGAGGTTGAATTTCTTCCCACTTTGTCACCAGCCCAGTCCGGTGTAACCAATGAGATCAAAGCTGGCTCCTTGGGGTACCACAACCCAAAGTTTGGGGTATGAACTAAATATCGAAGATCCTCTTGACAGCCACCATGTGACTTTCCTTTGGTGCGGCTTGAAATCTTGCACACATACCCACACTCAACATAATATCCGGTCGGGATGCACAAAGATAGAGCAAAGAACCAATCATCGATCGATAGAGTTTTTAATCCACCTCCTTACCCTTGGGATCGAGATCAAGATTAACCTTAGTTGGCATGGGAGTCTTGGCACCTTTGACTTGATCAAACTTGAACTTCTTGAGCATGTCTTGGATGTACTTGGCTTGGTTGATGAAAGTCCCTTTCCTCAATTGCTTGACTTCAAACCCAAGGAAAAACTTCAACTCCCCCATCATGGACATCTCGAAACGGTCGGTCATGAGCTTGGCAAAATCCTCATTAAAAGTTTTGTTAATAGAACCAAAGATAATGTCATCAACATAGATTTGGCATACGAACAAGTGGCCTCCAACTTTCTTAGTAAAAAAGAGTGGGATCAATGAGGCCCACTTCGAAGCCACAGTCTAACAAGAGCTCCCTAAGGCAATCATACCACGCACGTGGGGCTTGTTTGAGGCCATAGAGTGCCTTATTGAGCTTGTAGACATGGTTCGGAAAAAGTGGATCCTTAAAACCCTGAGGTTGCTTGACGTATATCAACTCTTTCAAAGGACCATTAAGAAAAGCACTCTTAACATCCATTTGATGCAATTTAAAGTTATGATGGGTAGCGAAGGCAAGAAGCATACGAATGGATTCAAGGCGAGCAACATGGGCGTAAGTCTCACCGTAGTCGATGCCCTCAACTTGTGAGTATCCTTGGGAAACTAACCTTGCCTTGTTGCGCACGACAATTCCATTCGCATCGCACTTGTTCTTGAAGACCCACTTGGTTCCAATGACGTTTTGACAGTCTTTAGGCCGCTCAACCAATGTCCAAACATTGTTCCTCTTGAAGTTGTGAAGTTCCTCGTTCATAGCATCAAGACAATCATCATCTTCAAGAGCTTCGAAGACTTTCTATGGTTCCACAAGAGAGATAAACGCATGGTGAGAGCAAAAAGAAGCTAGTTGCCTCCTAGTAGTGGAACCTTTATTGAAATCTCCATAGACATTATCAAGGATATGGCCATCTCGAACAAGCTTGGCGAGACGATAGGCTTGACGGCGGGCTTGTGCTTCAATTCGAGATTCTTGAGCTACCACTTGGTCATTTCCACCAATTGAGCCGCCCCCTTGACTATAAGCACGAACACGAGGGTCATCTTCATCAATTTCCACTTCGGGGGAGTCATCACTTGGAGAGGATCCTTAAGGATCAATGACTTGCTCTTGATCTCGACGAGCTTGACCTTGGGGAGAACCGTGACCTTGAGGAGGAGCCCCATCTTGGGGAGGTTGATGAAGAGCTTGTCCGTGGGAGGTGCCTTGAGGAGGAGCCCCATCGTGGGGAGGTTGATGTTGTTGATGAAGAGCTTGTTCTTTAGAGCTTGGAGAGTCATGAGTATGGGAAGCTTCGGAAGAGCTTGAGGGAGCTTGTGCCAAGAAAGTAGGCCCTTGAGGTGCAAGATGATCTTGTGAGAGTGAGGGCTCCACTTGAGTAGAGCTTGGTCCTTCTCCTTCGTCCATAAGGGGATATTCAATGGGGAGGTGGAAACCCACACCCATTCTTCCTATGGCCTTGGGAGGAATTTCATCACTTGGATCACAAACACCATCTTGCCTAATAAGAGACTCATGATTTTCATCAAACTTCACGTTGCTCGTCTCTTCAACTCTTCCATTGGCTTTGTTGTAGACTCTATAAGCATGGGACTGATTTGAGTAACCAACGAAAATTCCTTGTTGAGCCTTGGATTCAAACTTTGACAACCGAACTCCCTTTTTGAGAATGTAGCACTTGCAACCAAACACCCGAAAGTAGCTAACATTAGGCTTTTTCTCGGTGAGAAGTTCATAGGGGGTCTTGTTCTTATTCTTGCGGAGATAAAGCCGGTTGGTTGCATGGCAAGCGGTGGAGATGGCCTCGGCCCAAAAGTTGTATGGAGACTTGAACTCAGCTAGCATAGACCTAGTCGCATCCATCAATGTGCGATTCTTCCTTTCGGCAACTCCGTTTTGTTGAGGGGTGTAGGGAGTGGAGTATTGATGCTTGATTCCTTCATCACTAAGAAACTCATCCAAGGTATAGTTTTTGAACTCGGTGCCATTGTCACTTCGAATTGAGAGAATAGTTGCATTGTGCTTCCGTTGAACCTCATTAGCAAAGTCAATGACGGTTTGTTGAGTCTCACTCTTGTATTTGAAAAAGAACACCCAAGTGTATCTTGAGAAATCATCCACAATAACCAAGCAATACTTCTTGCCTCCAAGGCTATCATGAGAGGGAGGACCAAAGAGATCCATATGCAAAAGCTCCAAACACCTCTCGGTAGTGATTTGATTGAGCGCTTTGTGAGGAGTTTCATGCATCTTCCCTTCAATACAAGCCCTGCAAACACGATCTTTGGCAAAAGAAACATCTTTAATTCCAAGGATGTGGACCTCGGAGTGAAGTCTTTGCAAAGTCCTCATGTTAACATGGGCTAGGCGGCGATGCCACAACCAGCCCTTGTCGGCTTTAGCATAGAGACATAGAGCATGTGGAGTAGTGGTCCCTGAAAAGTCCACCACATACAAGTCATGTTCTACATATCCTACAAAAGCCACCTTGAGAGACTTGCTCCACATGAGGACCACGGAATGAGAATTAAAGAAAGAAGAAAGACCCATAAGAGCAAGAGCACGAACTGAGAGTAAGTTGTAACCAAGAGTTTTGACAAGCATGACGTCAACCAAGGATACATCTGGGGTTACCACCACTTTGCCAAAACCCAAAACCTAAGAGCTTGTTTTGTCACCGTAGGAGACCATGGTGTTGGCAATATTGGGTCTCAATTCGGTCATGATAGACTTGCTTCCGGTCATATTACTCGTGGCACCACTATCAAGCACCCATTTTGATCCGCCGGAAGCATAGTCCTACAAGAAAATCAAGCCTTGGTTTTAGGTACCCATTTTGCAATGGGTCCCCTTTTGTTAGTGACAAGAACCTTTGGCACCCAAATGGCCCAATGATAATCATGCGTGTAAGATGTTCCCACATATCTAGCATATACATGACCATCATAAGATTTGCAAAGAATATAAGAGGGATTGTTCTTTTCGGCAAAGTTGTCACTTTGCAAGAGGGTTAGGCCATTTGGTACTCCTTGGGCCATGCCCTTGTTATTTTTCTTCTTCTTGTTATTCTTCTTCTTCTTAGTCTTGGCAAGTTGATCCTTCAAAACCTTGACTTCCTCTATGAGATTCTCATGCTTGCAACAAGGGTTAGGAGAGCTAGACAAATCTATAATTTGCACAGCGGAAGACTTAGAAAGATCACAAGTTAATTGAGTTTGAAGCTGTTCATGAGTTTCAAAAGGATTTGAGAATTTACTCTCCAAGGCTTTGTGTTCCTCTTTGAGTTTCTCAAGATCCTTTTGAGTCCTATCATGACCACCCACAAACTCAGCATTTTCTTTCTTGAGAACCTTAATCAAAGCAAGAGCATGGTCACGTTCTTTAATTGTAGAGGTCAAAGTGTTGTTATGATCATCTACAAGCTTAGACACATTTTCTTCAAGGTTAATTCTCATATTTTGCTCATCCTGAAGACTTTGAGTGAGAGAGGCAATTTCATTGGTGGGCATCTCTTTCATTTTTACTTAGCAAGTCAAGAAGTTCTTCCTTTTCATCTAAGGCATCTCTAGCATTGTCAAGTTGTGCAAGTAAGGACTCAAAGCAGTTTTTAGTTTCTTCATCTAAGGTAGCAACAAATTCACACATGTCAATCATCTCTTTCTTCACCTCTAGACCAACAAGATCAAGAGAGGAAGGCTCGCTAGAGATAGGTTGAGGAGTGGGTTTCGGTGATACCTCGGTGGCCTTGGCCATGAAGCACTTTTGGTTGGAGGAGATGACATTTTCATTTGGCGAGTCGAAGAGGGATATACGTGGGGTTGAGGAAGTGGCAATAGCAGCAACCCCCACAATCTCTCCACCATGAACTTCATCATCATCATCTTCATCCGTGCCCGAAAGATATTCTTCATGGACCACAATTTCTCGTTCCTTGTTATTGGCGTTATTGACGGCGTAGTTCTTGTTCAAGGGATGAGGAGGTCTTGACTTGATCTTGCGAACGAGACGACCACCATTGTCTTCACGGTTCTCAAAGGGACACTTGGCCATGAAGTGACTCTTGTCGTTGCAATTGTAGCATGACCTTGCTTTGGGAGACTTGTTGGATGAGTTGAATCTTGAGTTGTCCCTTGATCTTGACTTGAATCTGGACTTGTTCCAAAAGGCCCTTGAAGCGAGAGCAAGATGTTCGTTGAAGGCACATTTGAGATCCTCTTGAGACCACTCACTTGATGTATCATCATCATCAACTTCAATATCCTTGGCCTTCAAAGCAAGGTTCACTTTTGTTGATCCAATGGCTCTAGCTCGAGCGGACTCCGCATTCTTCTTAGCAATAGTCATGTCAATTACTTCACTCAAGACTTCTTGTGAGGTCATTAAGTGAAAGTTGGTTCTTCCCTTGATAGAGTTGAGCTTTTGTTCTTCAAATGGGAGAAGAGCTTGAATGAACTTCCTCTTCATAAACTTGTCATCAACATAGTGATCCCCAAGGTCCCTCATAGTGGAACAAAGGACCTTAAGGCGCCTATACATGCCTTCAGGGGTCTCATCATCTTGCATTGCGAAACCATCGCACTCGTTGTTGATCTCATCAAACTTGGAGATTTGGATGCTAGCATTCCCAACAAAGAGATCGGTGAGTTGATCCCAAGCTCCCATGGCAGTGTCAAATTGGCGAATGTGAGCAAAATCCTTTGGAGTCAAGGCCTTTTGAATCATTCCCAAAGCTGTGGCAGTGAGTTGCTTGTCCACCACTTCACCTCGTGTCAACTTCTTTGGGTCAAATGGAGAGAATCCATCCTCCACAATCCTCATTAACTCAATGGATGAGCTGGAAATATGTGAGCGCATTAGATATTGCCAATTGGCGAAATTAGACGTATCTGTTGGAGATATGCCCTAGAGGCAATAATAAATATAGTTATTATAATATCTTTGTGTTTATGATAAATGTTTACATTCATGCTATAATAGTATTAACAAGGAAACATTGATACTTGTGTGATTTGTAAACTTAATTTGAAGTCCCTAGTAAAGCCTCTATATAATACTAGCTTGTTGGTTAATAGATGATTGTGGTTTCCCTATCATGAACATTGAGATGTTATTAACAACAAGATCATATCGTTAGGAGAATGATATGGTGGACATACTCCTATAGATAAGCGTAGCATAAAGATCAAGTCATTTTAATAGTTCAATTGCTAAATGCTTTCTGATACATAGTAATCTAATTCCTTCGACCATGAGATCATGCATATCACCTTTACCGGATGGATGCTTTGATGACATCAAACACCACACCGTGGCGGGTGGCTATAAAGGTGGCATTGAGTGTTCGGAATGTATTGGTTGAAACACATGGATCAAGAGTGGGATTTGTCCATCCATATAGGATAGATATACTGGGCCCTCTCGGTGAAATGTCATCCAATTAGCTTGCAAGCATGTGGTAGCTCACAAGGGATCACATGTCACGAGCGAGAAAAGAGTACTTATCGGTAATGAGGTTGAACTAGGTATGCAGAGATCAAGCGATCATAATCTCGGATAAGTAAACTATCGTGAGACAAAGGGAAATTGATATCGTATGTAAGTGGTTCATTCGATCGCAAAGTAATCGAGAAATATGTAGCCATATGAATTTCTAGATTCCTCTATTGGTTATTGATCGGAGAAGTGTCTCGATCATGTCCGCATAATTCACGAACCGTAGGGAGACACACTTAAGGATTCGACGTTGTTTGAGTAGTTATGGAATGATGAGAAAGAGTCCAAATGTTGTTCGGAGTCTCGAATGGGATTCGTGATATCACGAGGAGATCCGGAATGGTCCGGAGAATAAGATTCATATAAGGAAAGTCCCGTTTCGGAGTTGGAGAATGATTCCGGTGTTTTCATCGGGAATGTTCTAGAAGGTTCCGGAATGTCCGGCACTCCGGAGGGGAAGGGTACATGAATGTGTTATATCAAGTTGGTATGATTGCATTATGTACTCGGTGTCATCACTGAACAAAATAGAGGGTTTATTCAAATCCTAGTTTGAAAAGTCAAACGGCTAGTTTGAAAGTCAAACGGCTATTTTTGGGAAGTGGAAAAAGAGGAGGAAACCGAGTTGGGGAGGAGTCCCTCCTCCCCACCGCCGGCGCCCCACCAAGCCGAGTTGGGGAGGGACTCCCCTCCCTCCCCTTGGCCGGCCGGCCCCTCCACCTATATAAGGAGGGGCAGGGCTCCCTCCTAAAGACACACAAGATCCTCTCCTCCAAACCCTAGCCGCCGGCGCCGTCACCTACACTGCCGCCGCCGCCTAGAAACCCTAGCCGCCGGCCAAGATTCCTCCTCAGCGTGTCTAAACCCTAGATCATCGAGGGACTCTCTCATACTCCACCATACTCGCTCCGGCTTAAGGCGAAGCCCTGCGAGATCTCCCTCTACTAGGTACCCTTGCCATTGTCTTTTAGGAATCGCGAGGAGAGTACTACAACCTCCATTTTCTTTGGAACAAGGGAGAGGAAGGTCTTCGTAAATCAGAGCGTGTGACCGAGCTGCGGAGCGCTTAGGAACGCTTGCCGGAAGGATCGTCTACGCGATCTTGAGATCGGGAAGAGTACGACTACATCACCCACGAGAATCCGCTCTCGTTAAACACTTTGGAATCTTCGAGGGTGAGTTATTCTATCGACTCGTTGCTACAATCTAGTAGATGGATCTTGGCTTGTTTGTTTGTATGCGGTAGAAATTTTTTGTTTTCCATGCTACGAAACCCTACAGTGGTATCTTGTATGGTTTAGAATCGAAGCTTCAGAAAAGGTTTGAGAATTCAGACCCATATGATATTGTCGAGGATCTCAAATTGATCTTTGAGACTCATGCGGCAATTGAAAGCTATGAGGCTTCTGAAAAGTTCTTTAACTGCAAGATGGAAGAGGGCAGCTCCGTCAGTGAGCATGTGCTTAAGATGTCTGGGCACGCAAACAAACTTCAAAGCTTGGGTATTGTGATTCCTAATGCTTTGGGGATTTACCGCGTCCTCCAATCACTACCACCAAGTTACAAGAACTTTGTGATGAACTACAACATGCAAAACATGAACAAGACGCGTTGCGAACTCTTTGCCATGTTGAAATCTGCAGTGGAGGTCAAGAAAGAGCACCAAGTGTTGTTGGTCAATAAGACCACCAAATTCAAGAAAGGCAAGTCTAAGCGGAAGGACACTTCAAGAAGGGTGGTAAGAAAGTTACCACGACGAAAGAAGACCAAGGGTGGACCTAAGCGATCTTGAGTGCTTTTCTTGCAAGGGAGAAGGTCCTTTGAGCGGAATTGTCCAAAGTACTTGGCGGATTAGAAGAACGACAACATCAAGAAGAAAGGTATATCCGATATACATGTTATTGATGTGTATCTCACTAGTACTCGTAGTAGTGCTGGGTATTTGATATCTTGGTTCGGTTGCTCATATTTGTAACTCAAAGCAGTCTTTGCGAATAAACGGAAGCTAGCGAAGAACGAGGTGACGATGCGCGTGGGAAACGGATCAAAGGTTGATGTGATCGCGGTCGGCATGCTACCCCTTCATCTACCATCGGGATTAATTTTATACTTAAATAATTGTTATTTGGTGCCTGCGTTGAGCATGAACATTATATCGGGATCTTGTTTATTGCGAGACGGTTACTTGTTTAAGTCCGAGAATAATGGTTGTTCGATTTATATGAGTAATATGTTTTATGCACATGCACCTTTGATAGATGGTCTATTCTTGTTGAATCTCGATAGTGGAAATACACATATTAATAACATTGAGGCTAAACGTTTGAAATTGAGCGATAACTCGACCTATATGTGGCACTGTCGTCTTGGTCATATTGGAGTGAAGCGTATGAAGAAACTCCATTCCGATGGACTTCTTGAATCACTTGATTTCGAATCACTTGAAAGATGCGAAGCATGTCTGATGAGAAAAATGACTAAGACTCCATTCTCTGGTATAATGGAGCGAGCTACGGACTTGTTGGAAATCATACATACCGATGTGTGTGGTCCAATGAGTGTAGCATCGCGTGGTGGTTATCGTTATGTTCTTACCTTCACGGATGACTTGAGTAGATATGGGTATATCTATTTCATGAAACATAAGTCCGAAACTTTCGAGAAGTTTAAGGAATTTCAAAGTGAGGTAGAGAATCAACGTAACAAGAAGATTAAATTTCTACGTTCTGATCGTGGAGGTGAATATCTAAGTTACGAGTTTGGCGAGCATTTGAAGAAATGCGGAATACTTTCCTGATTGACACATGGGAACACCACAGCGTAATGGTGTGTCCGAACGTCATAATCAAACTCTCTTAGATATGGTTCGTTCTATGATGTCACTTACAGATTTACCGCTATCATTTTGGGGTTATGCATTAGAAACAGCCGCATTCACTTTAAATAGGGCACCGTCTAAATCCGTTGAAACGACACCGTATGAATTATGGTTTGGGAAGAAACCTAGATTGTCGTTCCTTAAAGTTTGGGGATGCGAAGCCTATGTAAATAAGTTACAGCCAGACAAGCTTGAACCCAAAGCGGAAAAATGCGTCTTCATAGGATACCCGAAGGAAACTATTGGGTATACCTTCTATCATAGATCCGAAGGCAAAATCCTCGTTGCCAAGAATGGATCCTTTTTAGAGAAGGAATTTCTCTCGAAAGAAGTGACTGGAAGGAAAGTAGAACTCGACGAGGTTGTCGAACCTTCTCTCGAAATTGCGAGTAGCGCAGCACCGAAAGAAGTTCCTGTGGTGCCTGCACCAGTTAGAGAGGAAGCTAATGATGATGATCATGAAACTTCGGTTGAAGTTGCTACAGAGCCTGGTCAACGAGAACTCGTACCACTGCAGATTGGTATGATCCCGTTATGAGTGTCATGTTGGTGGACAACACCAATGACCCTGAGACATATGAGGAAGCGATGATGAGCCCAGATTCCAATAAATGGCAAGAAGCCATGAAATCCGAGATTGGATCCATGTACGAAAACCAAGTATGGACTTTGGTGGACTTACCGGATGGCCGAAAGGCTGTCGAGAACAAATGGATCTTCAAGAAGAAAACAGATGCTAATGGTAATGTTACTGTCTATAAAGCTCGACTTGTCGCAAAAGGATTTCGACAAATTCAAGGAGTTGACTACGATGAGACTTTCTCACCAGTAGCGAAGCTAAAGTCTGTGAGGATTATGTTAGCAATCTGCATATTATGATTATGAGATATGGCAGATGGATGTCAAAACAGCATTCCTCAATGGAGACATTGATGAAGAGTTGTATATGATGCAACCCAAAGGTTTTGTCGATCCTAAAGATGCTAACAAGGTATGCAAACTTTAACGGTCCATCTATGGATTGAAGCAAGCATCCCGAAGTTGGAATCAACGTTTTGATAAGGTGATCAAAAGTTTTGGTTTTATACAAACTTATGGAGAAGCTTGTATTTACAAGAAAGTGAGTGGGAGCTCTGTAGCATTCTTAATACTATATGTAGATGACATATTGTTGATTGGGAATGATGTAGACCTTCTTAATAGTGTCAAGGAATATTTGAATAATAGTTTTTCAATGAAGGATCTTGGCGAAGCAGCTTATATATTAGGCATAAAGATTTATCGAGATAGATCGAAACGCCAAATATCATTGTCACAAAGTATATATTTGGACAAAGTTCTAAAGAGGTTTGGAATGGAAGATAGCAAGAAAGGGTTCTTGCCCATGTTGCTTATCGACCTTGAGTAAAACTCAAAGTCCGACATCGAGAAGATAGAGAGGATGAGTAAGACTCCTATGCCTCAACCATAGGATCTCTAATGTATGCCATGCTATGTACTAGACCCGACATTGCATATCTTGTTAGTTTAACTAGCAGATATCAAAGTGATCCAGAGTGGATCATTGGACAATGATCAAAACATCCTTAAGTACTTGAGAAGAACTAAGGATATGGTTCTTTCTTATGGAGGTGATGAACAACTCGTTGTTAATGGTTACACCGATGCTAGTTGGAACACCGATCCGGATGATTCTAAATCACAATCTGGACGTATTTATTTTGAATGGTGCAAAGATTAGCTAGAGGAGTGCAAAGCAAAGCGTTGTGGCGAGATCTTCAAGCGATTGAATACATGGTCGCCGGAGGCTTCACAAGAAGCGATATGGATGAAAGATTTCATTACAGAGCTGGGTGTGGTTCCTAGTGCGATGGACCCAATGTCTATCTACTGTGATAACATGGGCGCCATAGCCAATGCGCAAGAACCAAGGTCACACAAGAAGCTGAAGCATATCAAGCTACGTTTTCATGCTATTCGAGAACATATCCAAGATGGGGATATAAAGATTTGCAAAGTACACACAGATCTGAATGTGGCGGATCCGTTGACTAAACCTCTCCCGAGGGCAAAACATGACCAGCACCAAACTGCCATGGGTGTTCGGTATATTACCATGTAATCTATATTAGATGACTCTAGTGCAAGTGGGAGACTGTTGGAGATATGCCCTAGAGGCAATAATAAACATAGTTATTATCATATCTTTGTGTTTATGATAAATGTTTACATTCATTCTATAATAGTATTAACAAGGAAACATTGATACTTGTGTGATTTGTAAACTTAATTTGAAGTTCCTAGTAAAGCCTCTATATAATACTATCTTGTTGGTTAATAGATGATTGTGGTTTCCCTATCATGAACATTGAGATGTTATTAACAACAAGATCATATCGTTAGGAGAATGATATGGTGGACATACTCCTATAGATAAGCGTAGCATAAAGATCAAGTCATTTTAATAGTTCAATTGCTATATGCTTTCTGATACATAGTAATCTAATTCCTTCGACCATGAGATCATGCATATCACCTTTACCGGATGGATGCTTTGATGACATCAAACACCACACCGTAACTGGGTGGCTATAAAGGTGGCATTGAGTGTTCGGAATGTATTGGTTGAAACACATGGATCAAGAGTGGGATTTGTCCATCCATATGACGGATAGATATACTCTGGGCCCTCTCGGTGAAATGTCATCCAATTAGCTTGCAAGCATGTGACTGGCTCACAAGGGATCACATGTCACGGGAACGAGAAAAGAGTACTTATCGGTAATGAGGTTGAACTAGGTATGCAGAGATACCGACGATCATAATCTCGGATAAGTAAACTATCGTGAGACAAAGGGAAATTGATATCGTATGTAAGTGGTTCATTCGATCGCAAAGTAATCGTAGAAATATGTGGGAGCCATATGAATTTCTAGATTCCTCTATTGGTTATTGATCGGAGAAGTGTCTCGATCATGTCCGCATAATTCACGAACCGTAGGGAGACACACTTAAGGATTCGACATTGTTTGAGTAGTTATGGAATGATGAGAAAGAGTCCAAATGTTGTTCGGAGTCTCGAATGGTATTCGGGATATCACGAGGAGATCCGGAATGGTCCGGAGAATAAGATTCATATAAGGAAAGTCCCGTTTCGGAGTTGGAGAATGATTCCGGTGTTTTCATCGGGAATGTTCTAGAAGGTTCCGAAATGTCCGGCACTCCGGAGGGGAAGGGTACATGAATGTGTTATATCAAGTTGGTATGATTGCATTATGTACTCGGTGTCATCACTGAACAAAATAGAGGGTTTATTCAAATCCTAGTTTGAAAAGTCAAACGGCTAGTTTGAAAGTCAAACGGCTATTTTTGGGAAGTGGAAAAAGAGGAGGAAACCGAGTTGGGGAGGAGTCCCTCCTCCCCACCGCCGCCGCCCCACCAAGCCAGTTGGGGAGGGACTCCCCTCCCTCCCCTTGGCCGGCCGGCCCCTCCACCTATATAAGGAGGGGCAGGGCTCCCTCCTAAAGACACACAAGATCCTCTCCTCCAAACCCTAGCCGCCGGCGCCGCCACCTCCACTTGCATGGCCGACCTAGGTCAAGCCGCGCCTAGCAACCCTAGCCGCCCAAGCTTCCTCCTCGGCGTGTCTAAACCCTAGATCGTCGAGGACTCTCTCATACTCCACCATACTCGCTCGGCTTAAGGCGAAGCCTGCGAGATCTCCCTACTTCCGGTACCACGCCAGTTGTCTTTAGGAATCGCGAGAGAGTACTACAACCTCCGCTTCCTCTTTGGAACAAGGGAGAGGAAGGTCTTCGTCAGTACCGAACGTGTGACCGATCATGGGAGCGCCGCTTAACGCAGCCGGAAGGATCGTCTACGTGATCTTGAGATCGGGAAGAGTACGACTACATCACCCACGAGAATCCGCTCTCGTTAAACACTTTGGAATCTTCGAGGGTGAGTTATTCTATCGACTCGTTGCTACAATCTAGTAGATGGATCTTGGCTTGTTTGTTTGTATGCGGTAGAAATTTTTTGTTTTCCATGCTACGAAACCCTACAGTATCTAGCATGGGTGGTGCTCCTTGAGGTATAATGTGTGGCATGGGGGTGGGTGGATCCGGAGTGTACTTCGGCGGTGGGTGTACCGCCGAGTAGTCCTTTCCTCCATTTTCCTCTTTGGAAGTTGGGTTCTCGGGCTCCTCGATGTTCTCACTTGGAACCTTGGTACAGGTTTGAGCAACAAAACCAAGTCCCAAGTGAGTGGCAGCAGACACGGGAGTTACCCCGGGGGCGGACACCGTAATGGTGGGAGGAACCTCGTTGGGTTGGGGTGTGTCAATAGCAACCGTGGGGTTTGGCTTGAGAGACTACAAGAGAGTCATCATTTCCTCGAACTTGGACATCATGGATGACTCCAATTGCTTGAGGTCATCCATAGTGGCCAAGCTCTTGGATTTTTCAGTTTCACTACCCCCTTCGTCGGCCATAGTATCTTAGGCGGTAAAGCCCGAAGTAAGAGCCTGGGCTCTGATACCAATTGAAAGTACCGACTTGATACTACTAGAGGGGGGGTGAATAGGCGTCTACCCAATTTTAATTTGTTTCTCACTTTTACGCTCAACGAGAAAGGAAGTTATCTAGAGATGCAACTAGGTGAACAACCTAAATGCAAGAAAACAACCACCAACAACAAAAACAGTAAATAGCAAGGAGTAAAGGAAGGAGCAAGTAACCGGAGGGGACACGGAGATGTAATTCCCGTAGTTCACTCCCAAGGAGCTACGTCTACGTTGGAGAGGTGTCGGGGCCACACAAGGTCACCCGAGCGCCACAAAGGCCTCACCTTCTTCTCCGGTGAGCCCCCCCACAAAGGAGGCCTCACAATCCACTAACCGTTGACCTTGAAGGCGCCAACCGAAACCTTTACACCAAGGTTGAGGGGGAGGCTCCACAACTCAATTGGAGGCCCTCAACGACACCTCGAAGCTTTACAACACACGCCTTAGCTTCGGGGATGTCCTACACCGTCTAGGGTTCCAAGAAACCCAAGAGCAACAAGATCCACAAAGGATGGGTGGGGAAATCAAATCTTCTTTGGTGGAAGTGTAGATCTAGGTCACCTCCCTCACCTCTCAAAAGATCAAGTCATTTGACTGGCTAGAGAGAGAGAGAGATCTAGTGAGGTGAAGCTCAAGCATTAATGGAGGAGAGAGAAAAATTCAAAAGAGAGTGGGAGGAAGAAGGGGGTGCCTTAAATACGTCCCCTGTGTTGAACCGTTACAGCCCCCCGCGACCTCACCGGAAGTTCCGGTGAGAGTCCGGAAGTTCCGCCCAGCCTGGCTCCAACGGTCATCAGACCGTTGACGCTCGCTCGAGCGCAACCGAAGTTCGGTCAAATGCAGACCGGAAGTTCCGTGAACTTCGAGCAAGTTCCGACCAAATTCGCAAATAGCACACTTGACACGAAGGTTCTTGAGCCGCCACCGGAACTTGGCGGAACAAGAGGCGAACTTTGGGTCATGGTTAATCGGCCGAAGTTCCTGGCGGAAGTTCCGCTCGAACTTTAGCGAGACAAGTTCGATGCAAGTTCGGCAAATAGCACACTTCAAAACAGTTCTTGAGCCACCGAACTTGGGCGGAACTAGCGTCGGAACAAACTGTAGAACAACCCGCAGAAAAAGTTTGAGCGGAACTTCCGGCCTATGACCGGAAGTTCCAGTGAGACACAAAAGGCTCCAACAGAACAGGAACACGCTCTCTCACGGGATAATGGGATGGTTGTGGCGGTGCATATAGGTTTGTGCAAGAACAAGTGATTTCCCACAACCTTCCAAAATGAACCCCCTCTTAATAGTACGGTGACCTAAAAACAACAACCGGAAAGAAACTAGGAGAAGACTAAAAGGCCACCGTCTTCAAAAGATCACAAGAGAGCATCCATCACAATAGAAGGAGACATCAACAACGTTTCCCCTGAAACTCAAGAGCACAATTAAAAACACGGTTGGGATTGTCATTTAACACCAAAAACATCATGGGAAGATATAGTCCTTTCAGGGATACAAGAGACTTCTTGCAGGGTTGCTTGAGAGGGATACCTTTGACCACTTCCTCCCTGAGTTCAATAAACCTTGGGTAATCCACTTAAGGGAAACTTGTTGCTGTTCTAAAAACCTCTGCACTTGGAGGCCCAATAACTGTTTACAAAAATAGAAGTGCATAGACATCACTAGTATCCAAGCTCTCCCTAAAATTGTTAGTGACCACACTCTTATTCTTTGGGATGCTGGTCTAGATTCTGCCCCCCAAACTTCTACCTATAAGTTTGAAAATGATGGCTTATGAGAGATGACTTTCAATCTGTTGTTGAAAAATCATGGAATAAAACCACTGTGGGTGGGAGTTCTATTGATATTTGGCAACAAAAGATTAGAAGGCTTAGAAGTGATACTAAAGGTTGGAGCATTAATAAACAAGCCGAGATTAGAAAATTAAAGAAATCCCTTATGGATGAATATGATTCTTTAGATACTAAGGCTGAGACTGAAGATCTCACTAAAGTTGAATAGGCTAGGTTGAAGCATATTTATGTTGAAATGCATAGTCTGTGGCTGAAAGAGGAAGTCAAGGCTAAACAAAGGTATAGAGAAAGAGACATTAAGGAGGGTGATAGCAATACAACTTATTTTCACACAGTGGCGAACCAGAGGAGGAGGAAAATGAATGTCCACTCCTTGGATGGTCCCAATGGCCCTGTCACTAAAACCTCTAAAATGATAGATCTATCTACAGATTTCTATAAGAGTATTTTTTAGAAAACATTAGAAATCTGGGTTTTCCATTCAGCAAAATTTCTTTTCCCTGAGAAAAATGATGGGCTAGAAGCTCCATTTTCTGAAGATGGGGTAAAAAAAAGCCTTTTTTGATTCTTACTCTGATGGTGCTCCTGGCCCTGATGGTTTCCCTTTTCTCCATTATCATAAATTTTGGGTTCTAGTGAAAAATGATATTATGAGCATGTTTTACGATTTCTATAATGGATAATTAGACATCTACAGACTTAATTTTTTCATTATCACCTTAATACCAAAAGAACCTAATGCTTCTTCTATGAAGAAGTTTAGGCCTATTAGTCTTTTAAACTGTATTTTTAAAATCTTTACTAAGGTCCTTACTAATAAACTAGCAGTTATCATGAATAAAATTACTTGTATTAACCAGTCTGCTTTCATTAAGGGTAGGTACATCTTAGAAAGCATGGTCACTGCCCATGAAACTTTACATTCTATGGTTAAGAGCAAAAATAAAGGAGTAGTCCTAAAGCTAGATTATGAAAAATATTTTTACATGGTTGACCCTAAATTCCTTCTTGACATTCTTGCCAAAAGAGGTTTTTGGCACAAGTGGATTGCTCTCATTAAATCAATTATCCTAGGTGGCTCTGTGGGAGTCAAGCATAATAATGTGGTTGGAAATTTGTTTTCACCACCGGTAGGGGTTTGAGACAATGGGACGCCCTCTCCCTTTTGCTCTTTGATCAAGTAGTGGATAGTTTGTCTAGGATGCTTTTCAAGGCTACAAATGCTGGTCTGATTAGGGGGCTTTGCTCTGATATTTTCCCTGGGGGTGTTATATATCTGTAGTATGTGGATGACACCATCCTCTTTGTTGATAACTCTATTGAGGTTGCTGCAAATATTAAGTGTATGCTAACTTGCTTTGAGCAAGTTTTAGGTATGAGAAATAATTATAGTAAGAGTGAGATGATCCCTCTTGGGCTTAACCAAGTTGAGACAGAAGCCTTCACTCAGCTTTTTGAATGTTCCACTAGGGAGTTCCCCATTAAGTATCTAGGCACCCCTCTTCATTATGATAAGTTGAGGAGGGAGGACCTCCAACCACTTATTGATAAAATACCGAAGAGGATAGTTGGTTGGTGAGGCAAGCTTATCTCTTGCCCTGATGGTTTCCCTTTTCTCCTTTATCATAAATTTTGGGTTCTAGTGAAAAATGATATTATGAGCATGTTTTATGATTTCTATAATGGACAATTAGACATCTACAGGCTTAATTTTGCCATTCTCACCTTAATCCTAAAAAACCTAATGCTTCTTCTATGAAGAAGTTCAAGCCTATTAGTCTTTTAAATTGTATTTTTAAAATCTTTACTAAGGTCCTTACCAATAGACTAGCAATTATCATGAATAAAATTACTTCTATTAACCAGTCTGCTTTCATTAAGGGTAGGTACATCTTAGAAAGTGTGGTCACTGCCCATAAAACTTTACATTCTATGGTTAAGAGCAAAAATAAAGGAGGAGTCCTAAAGCTATATTATGAAAAATCTTTTGACATGGTTGACCCTGAATTCATTCTTGACATTCTTGCCAAAAGAGGTTTTTGGCACAAGTGGATTGCTCTCATTAAATCAATTATCCTAGGTGGCTCTGTGGGAGTCAAGCATAATAATGTGGTTGGAAAAAAATCACCACCGGTAGGGGTTTGAGACAATGGGACCCCCTCTCCCTTTTGCTCTTTGATCAAGTAGTGGATAGTTTGTCTAGGATGCTTTTCAAGGCTGCAAATGCTGGTATGATTAGGGGGCTTTTCTCTGATCTTTGCCCTGGGGGTGTTATCTGTCTGTAGTATGCGGATGACACCATCCTCTTTGTTGATAATTATATTGAGGTTGCTGCAAATCTTTAAGTGTGTGCTAACTTGCTTTGAGCAAGTTTCAGGTATGAGAATTAATTATAGTAAGAGTGAGCTGATCCCTCTTGGGCTTAACCAAGCTTAGGCAGAAGCCTTCACTCAGGTTTTTGAATGTTCCACTAGGGAGTTCCCCATTAAGTATCTAGGCATCCCTCTTCATTATGATAAGTTGATGAGGGAGGACCTCCAACCACTTATTGATAAAATCCCGAAGAGGATAGTTGGTTGGTGAGGCAAGCTTATCTCTTATGCTGCTAGAGTCATTCTTATTAAAACTTGCTTAGCTAGCATCCCCATTTACCTCTATCTTCCTCTAAATTCCCCAAATGGGCTCTAGATTTAATTAATTCCCAGATTGCCAATTGCTTGTGGAGTGACTTTGAGGGGCACATGAAAATCCACTTGGCTAGCTGGAAGATGATCTATTAGAAGAAAGAATTTGGTGGCTTGGGCCTTCCTGGTCTTGCAAATGTTAATCTTTGTCTACTTAGCTCTTGGCTTAAGAGATATATTCAAGATGAAGGGAAGATCTGGAGAACCATTGTAGATAACAAGTATAATACTAAAAACCCTAATATCTTTTGTAGTGACACCTCTATCTCATCTCCCTTCTGGAAAGGTTTTATGTGGGATGTTAATTCTGTTAAGTTTGGTTATAGATGGAAAATAGGGGATGGCAGGACTACCAGGTTCTAGGAAGATACCTGGTGTGGTACATCCCCTCTGGTTGTTCAATTCTCTGACATCTATATCCTATGTAATGTGCAGGGGGCACTCTCAGACAAGTCTAGTATGGATCTTAGCTTTGCTCACATTTTGGAGGAACTTTAATTCCTCTCTTTTAGTTAGCTGGTATGACCTTATTGGAATTACATCTAGCATCTCTTTTAACTATGATTGTTATGCTCTAATCTGGCAATACTCCTCTAAGGGGGAATATTCCACCTCCACTCTTTATAACATTATCAGTTTTGGTGGTGTTACTCGCATTTTCATTCTAGCTGTGTGGCAATTAAATGTACCACCAAGGCTCCATATTTTACTTTGGCTCCTCGCACAGAACAAACTAATCACTAGAGATAACCTGAACAAAAGAAATATGCATAAACCTGAGGTCTGAGGACTGTGTTTTCTGTGCTAAGTTAGAAACAGTGCATCACCTGTTATTTGATTGCATTGTTGCCATGCATATTTGGCCCTAGATTGCTCTTTTTTCAAAGTTGTTGTTAGAGATACTTATGAATCTATTGCTAGATTATGGGTTTCCAACAAGAAACACTCTCTGTTAAATTCTGTTTGTGCAATTGTTCTCTGGAGCATTTAGAAAATTAGGAATGATATGATCTTTAATGGTCAACTTTGGATTGGTATTAAGAAGGTGTGGAGGCTGATTCTAGGCTCTCTCAAGCGATGAAAACTGATCTTCAAGGACCATATGACGGAAGGAGCATACAATTTCTGCAGTCACGTCTCCCTCCTTCTTCGAGCCCCTATGCAGCTGGCGAGTGGCTAGCCTTGGAGGTTCAGACTAACTCTGGTGACACGCTTTCCCCGATGGCGAAGAAGCGGGCTGGAGCTGGGACTTGGCTCACTGCAACAACGGTCCTTATTGGTTTGGCCACTGCTTCCCCTAAAGCTTTAGATTTGGTCTGAGCTGGATGTCTCCTTTCTCTCCTGGTAGAAACTCGGGAATATCCTGTGGATACTCCCTTTTTGTGATTGTTCGTAGTTTTTCTATTTTGAGCCTCTGTTTCATGCTTTGGATCTTTTCTTCCTTTCTCTTGTAAAATACCTAAACCTATTTTACGGGTTTTGTTTCTATGAAATGGAACCGGGGGCAAGGCCCCTGTTATTCTAAAAACTCACTAGGATGCAACAAAATCTCATTATTCAATCTTACAATCTCAGGTAAGTGATACGAAAGATGGCGGATTCTTGGCCACCTCTTCGGCAGCTATATTTTATGATTGCATACTTCTTCTTAATGATTTTAGAGATCACCTTTAAACATTGTATAATGGGGAGGCAATGAGGTTGCTCATGAGCTCCTAGGCAGTGTTTTATAGTAGATCCTACCGATTGTTTTTGGGGTGATGATCCCTAGCTTTTTATTTGCTATAAGCTCATAGACGATATAACTTTTTTTTAGAGAACATAAACAATATAATTGTGTTTGAGAATAAATAAAATACTACACCAAATGGCTTAAAAAAAGATTAAAATACACCACCGTGGAAGTAGGTCGGGTGTGCCCCGCCCGCTTGCGTGTGTGTGTCTGTACTCCGTATTTGTTTTCTCAGGAAACGTTTGTCCGTATTCAGAGTCATACAACTATACAAATTCATACATTCTCAACAAAAAAAAAACTATACAAATTCATACGTTAGCACCCCTCATCCTCACCTCACTGTGTTTATATCATCCCGTTGGCGTCCCTCACGCCGGAAGAGACAACGAACACTTCAAAAGGCCCATGCGGTGCGCGGGTGCTGACTCTGCGCATCTGACCCTATTTTAGCTAAGTCCGAACTCTATCCGAGCAAGGGAGGGGGATTTTCATCGGCAAAGCATGGGAGCGCAATCGTCTCAGGCGCCCCTGCGCCGTCTCCGTCTCTGTCCCGTCTTCCTCCTGCTCTGCTTCTTCCCTGCCCTCCTTCGCTTCGTCCCCACCGAGGCCGAGGCCATGGCTCCGACGCTGGTCACCGCCCTCCCGGGCTTCCACGGCGCCCTCCCGTTCCGCCTCGAGACCGGCTAAGCTACGCATTATTCCTCCTCAACCATCCCATACATCGATCGCACAGGAGTGCGTTCGCTCACCAGCTTCCCAATTGGCACTGGCAGGTACGTGACCGTGGACGAGGAGAACGGCGCGGAGCTCTTCTACTACTTCATCCAGTCGGAGCGCCACCCG
Source organism: Avena longiglumis (assembly GCA_030063025.1). NCBI lineage: Eukaryota > Viridiplantae > Streptophyta > Magnoliopsida > Poales > Poaceae > Avena > Avena longiglumis. Next base: position 97,794,173 of record CP125979.1, read on the forward strand.
CGGCGCCACCCGGTCGTCCTCTGGCTCACCGGCGGCGACCGCTGCACCGTGCTCAGCGCGCTCTTCTTCGAGATAGGCCAGCAAGCTCCCTCACCTCACGCCCCGATCCAAGAACCTCTGTCTGTCTCGTTTTGTCAGGTTCAGTATTATTCAGTGACGCAATTTCTCTCGTCCTCGTCTGCAGGCCCGCTGAAGTTCATCGTAGAGCCCTACTACAACAACGGGACCGCGCCACGCCTGCGGTACCACCCCTACTCCTGGACCAAGGTCGCCAGTGTCCTCTTCGTCGACTCGCCCGTCGGCGCGGGGTTTTCCTTCTCCAGGAACCCTCAAGGCTATCAAGTTGGGGTGTTTTGTAGTACCCTTAACTGAATAATAGCCGTTTATTTTCGTCCATCTAAGAGCCTATAATATTTTATACTAGTGTTGAAAAGAAGACTAGTACAAATTATACTAGTGGTCTCCTCGTGTCAAATTCCGTGTCGGACCGAAAATAGGCCGCAGACGGGCCAGCCCAATAGAGGCCACCTGTCCAGGTGTTAGATATCGATCAAACCCTCGTTTCTACAGAATACACCGGCATGGCCGCCACTGCTCCCGTCTCATCGCCAGGTCCGGCGCCCCCGCCATCCTCATACCTTCCTCCATCGTACCCTATGATCCCTTATCCTCATACCTTCCTCCATCTACGGGGATGTCCATGCCTTGGAGGATCTCGATAAGCGGCGGTGGAGAGAATCGGCGGCGGTTGTGTGATGGGCGCCTGCGGCAAGGAGGGACTGGTGCGGCGGAGAAAAGATTCTGCAAGGGCGACAACAGTGGTTGTAACATCGCCAGTGGCGGCGTACGGTGAGCAGGACAGCTCGACGAGCATGCGGGCTGGAGATGTGACATGCGGGAGAGGATGGTGGCGCCGTCGTTGGTGATGAAGACCCTCCTAAATCCCAGGAGGAGATCATATTGTCCATGTCGCGCGGGTCTGAGGGAGGTGCGCACCACATCGACGGCGCACGCAGCCATGGCGGCGGATCAGGAGGAATGGAGGGAGGTCCTAGTACAAGGCGTCCGAGGTCATCACGGTTCCGGGAGAAGGGGTTCGAGGACGGTCAACCGCTGTCTGATATGTCCGAGGAGTCTGAACGTCGGCACACACAAAGAGGTAGTGGCGTCGTTCCAGATCGTGCTCGGATTCGTCGAGGCCAGCCTTGGATGGCCTGCTTGGCGCGCCGCGCGTGCCCGGTGCGGATGGCGGCATGGCCTGCTCCAGCTCCGTCGCGTGGGCGCTCCATGTTAGATAACGCCTTCGTTATCCACCCCGTGTTCGGCGCGTTCGTGGCGAGACGGTGGCACCACTGGCGTTCGCGGGCTTGGTGTCGTCGTGGGCGCCACTGCGGCAGGTATGACCCTCCGGGAGGACGGCATGAACGTCGGCGAGGTCGGAATGGATGAGGGTGCCGTCGAAGGAGGCGGGTAATGGAGGGCGGCATTGACGGCGAGTTGAATGCAAGTTGTCAAGTTCTTGCTTAAAGCTGCAATAGCAATTTCCTGTATAGGACTAGTCACAGATAGTCACATTCTGTAATAGGTTGTGTGTAATCATCCATGTTTCATCATGTTCTGACATAATAAGAAAACAAAATGTTGCCTTCTGATCTTCATTCTAGTCTAGTTAAGAAAAATGTCCTGATATCTTTTAATACTAATGGCTGAGCTATCCACCATTCTATGCATATTCGTGGAGAACTTGGAATAAATTTTGTGTTAGCTTTTTCCTCACCAGTTCTGATGTATTTTAATCTGGTACATCAGATGTGCCCTGTTTATTTTCTGCTGTTATTATAGTTGTGGCCTTGCAAATTGATGTGGTTGTAATATTGAATTTGTGAGTCCATCAGTTCATGTTCCTTTGTGGCATGTACAACAGAAAATTACTAATTTCAAGAGAATGTTGAAATCAGAGTATAATTTCTGACTGTTATAACTAGTCATCACAGGCATACATCAGTTTCATACAAGTTGCCATCTCAATTTTGGGGAACACACCAGTTTCTTTCGAACAAGCAAACCAAGAGAAATATATTTATTGCTTATTCCCTAATACACTGCAACTAGTTTCTTGACTGAACATAAATGATAAATTTCTAGGGGGAGGGGGGGGACTGGAGTTGATAGTTATTAATTCTAGCATGACATTGCTGTCAAAGCCTCTATTATAATGCAATTCCCTTTTAGGAGACTCACGATTACAGAATCCATGCTTCTATCCTGGACAACATATTGTGGAAAATTTTCTTTTGACTGTTCGGAGGGAAAACTTTATCATCCATCTAGGTGCTCCTTAGACAATTCACTTGTCTCAAAAAGTTCAGAAGCATTTGAGCTTGCTGGTCAGCTCGGCCAGCACCACCAATTTGTCAAACATACAGACTCCAACTTGGATGACCCAACATTACAATATTACACTTTCTCAGTGGCTTTGCAACAAAGATGAAAAGAGAAAATCAATGCTTCTTAAATTGTTTAAGAACAATGGTAATGTTAAGGACAGAACACCATCTCTTATATCTTAAACAAGAAGAAAAATGTACAAATAGCTTATGTGAGTAAGGAGGTCAACGAGCAACTGGGAGTTCAAGTTAGTGACTACATTCTTCTCCACACTGCTTGAGCTAAGCTGTTACGTCCGAAAGGAAAACTCTTCTTAGCGCCAGGTCGAGACATTAGAGTTTCTTCGAGGATGCTTCCACATGCAATTGGCCTCACCATATTGCTGTATTGCAAACTTTATATGGCATTCCATACCCTTTATCTGCAAGTCAGAAATGCATAATTACATGGAAGTTAAATACATCAATAACTGAAATATTAAGTCAATGTTGTAAAGTGAATGAGAGCAGTCACCGTGTTGAGCAAGTACAAGCGTGATTCTTCGTCTTCAATCAGCTCGTGCTTTATTGAATTCAGTATCTGGATAGTTTGGGTATTGGTATTAACCGAGTGCTAGGTAGTTTTCATATGTATTGGGAAAAATATCTGTAGTGCAATTGTTGAGCATTTTAATAATTAATCTCATCTTACTATACTAAAAGATTTTGTGCAGGTTTGCTACAAGCAGTTTGTCTCTCTTTCTTGCAGTAAATAATACATGTCCGTTTTCTGTCCAGTATCTGCAACACAATAATGCCGATATTATCAAGTCGACTAATTTTAGCAGCAAACCGACGCCAATGTTTGCAGTGATACAGTGTGTCTTAAGAAGTTTCCAGATTCTGATCGTTCCAACTAATCCAATGCATCTGGCATAATCTTTCATCCGGCTACCGCCTACAAGGCCACTTGCTCTGTTGCTCGTTGTAACATTTGCATCTCTACCGGTAAGCATCTTGAATCAAGATTTATTCCAATCTCTGAAGTTGATTATTATGCTGGCAACTCTGCCTGACTAGCTACAATGTATGGGAACACAATGTGATTTGATTTAATCCAAAATCCTAAACAATGTATGGGAACATCTCATGGATTACACATGTGTGCCTCTATTGCCAATTTAACAGTGTCTGAATCCTAAACAATGTATGAGAACATGCGAGGTTAGTCTGTTTTTATTATCCAAAATCCTAAACAATATACGAGAACATGTTATGGATAGCTGAGAAAACCTTTTATGTGTATGTGAATGCTGTAATTAACCAACGAGAAAATCTTTTATGTGTATGTGAATGCTGTAATTAAAGAATATAATGGTAATTAAGCTAGCTTGCTGTGAATGTGAGTCTGCTGTAGTGGGTTGCAATTGCCTGTCTGCTGAATGTGAATCCACTGAAGATATCGATGTGCTAATTCTTCAAAGAAGAAAGTGAGGAAATGGACAACTAGAGATCGATATAAGACCTCCCTATGGCGGCGGCGGCGGGGTGCAGAGTGTGGAGAGGGGTTGCGACGCGAACCTGGGGTACGAGCTCTGTCAGTGGAGCCCGTCCGGAGGACAGCGGCGGCGTGCGACGGGGGATGGCTGCGGCTCGCGTCCGGGGAAAGCTGCGGCGGAGGGCGTCCTGGAACAGCAACGAGAGCAACGACTCGCGTTCGGCGACGAGCTCTGTTAGTGGAGCCCGTCCGGGGGAGAGCGGCGGCTCGCGTCGAGTAGAGCTGCGGCGGAGGGCGTCTGGGAACAGCGACGATAGCGGTGGTCTCGCGTCAGCTGCGTCGGAGGGCTTCCGGGGACAGCGACGGCGGGCGGTGTGGACAAGTCAAGATTGATTTAGGTTCCAGCCCGTCTGATAGGTTCGGTGCTTTTTTTCTCTAAAATTAACTAAGTGGGCTTGTTGGGCCAAGTCTCTGCTAGTCGTCGGATCGGATTATACTAGTCATTTTTTAGACTAGTAAAAGGTACTATAAAATATGCCAAATTGTTTGCTCTTACACCATTTTAGTGCTCATCTTGTTCGACCAGTGGTTCACTGAGCATCCGGATTACCTCGCAAATCCTTTCTACGTCGGAGGAGACTCGTACGGTGGAAAGCTCGTCCCATTCCTCGCGCACAAGATCTCGGAAGGTACGGCACCACGGTGACTCGTGTAAGGTGATTTGGTGGGGCGGTATAGTCTATTCATACTTCAACACTCTGCTGTTTTGTACTGTATCAGATATTGAAGCTGGATCGAGCCCGTTAATCAATCTAAAGGTACATTTCTCAAAATAAATCCATTCACTTACAGGTATTAATGTTACTCCTCCGACCCATATTAGTTGACTTGGATTTGTTAAAATTTGGATGAATCTAGACACTATTTAATATATAGATTTATCTAAATTTTAACAAATACAAGTCAAGTACTAATATGGGTCGGAGGGAGTAGAAAAAGCTTTGACTGCCATATACTAGTAATAATCTGAATCTGACAAGAGCAGTCTGTGATATGGTTAAACCATGGTCAGGGCTATCTGGTAGGCAATCCGGGTACAGGGGAAGCCATTGATCATGAATCGAGAGTGCTATTTCTTCATGGAGTGGGAGTCATTTCAGATTAGCTGTACGAGGTGATTAGTTATACACGCTCCCAACTCTTGCTCAATCACCTGTTTGCCTGCAGCTAACTTATTCCCTCACGTGTCACTATTTCAAGACGATAAAAGAGCACTGCCCGACGGGAGATTATTTCAACCCCAAGAACATGCTTTGCGCTCAAGCTATGGACAAGTTCAACCGAGTAAGGATAAAACTAGTACTACTTCGACTTCACCCCTCTCCATGGCTGTATATATAGATTCAGTGAAAAAAGAAGGATAACTTGATTCCTGTCTCGACCATGACATTCAACACTTGTATGATGAACTTATCAAATGATTATGGTTCAGACCTTAATATATATGTCGTCTAGCTATCCGTGTATAACAACTAATTTATGTTCCCCCCTGCAGTTGTATGATGAAATCTCCAATCCACACATTTTGTATAAGAAGTGCGCTTATGTGTCTCCTCGACCAAACGATCAGACCACAGAAAGAAAGTTGCTAAAGGAGGAAACTGGAGCATTGAAACGTCTACCACCTCGTCCTCCAATGGATTGCCATGTAAGTCCACCTTAATTTACTCCATTCATCGCTTGATTTTTGTCGACTAGTAAAAAAAATCAGCCAGGGTCACATGACTAGATAATATTTATGCACGTAATGGCCTATTGGCTATTATATGTTTATGCACATAGTATACTTAATTAGATATACATTTATAATGATTTATTGTCTGTGATCTATCCTTAGACTACTCACAATGGAGAGTAACATAGAGTAGTATCATGCATATGATACTAGTCTATGTTACTACCTCGATAGTGGGTAGTATCATAGATGTGATAACATATAGAATTACATTTATTACTTTGTAGGATTTATAGTAGTACTTCAACTTTGTGGTCTAGTTGTGGCATGTACTAATGTGGTCTAGTTGAAAAGGAATCATATGGAGAAGTACCAACGAAGTGCAAATTATCCATCCTTTGGTTTCCTTGTTCATGATGATGCATTGGCGGCGGCTGGAAACTATACATATGCATTGGCGGGATTTGTCCGAAACTAAGCAAACCTTCAGGTGCAGAGGTATATGCTGGCCTCCTGTTACAAGTACTTCCTCTGTTCGGGATTATAGGTCCTACGCGCATATCTAGACTGTTAATTTGACTAATAAAACATAACTTATATATCACAAAAATTATACCATTAGAAAATATAACCTCTAAAGTTTCTAATGGTATAATTTTTATGCTATATTATTTATGTTTTGTTGTCTAAATTGGCAACCTAGTTATCCGCGCGGGACTAATAATCCCAAACGGAGGGAGTATCATATTTCATGAGTGAAGCATCTGATATTTAAATTACTGTATGCATATCATGACAATCTGAAAACAAATTATAGCATCACACTGTCAGGTTAATTGTGAAACTACTACTGTTTAGCATGATAAGACTGAAGACAACCTACGTGACTCAAGATTCAACATGTAGTTCCGCTAATTCTTGGATGGATATAGGAATAAAAATTAGCATCTAGCAAAACAGGTAAACATACCATTGATTCACACAGGGGATGGTGGATGAGCTTGTTGGGAAGCCGGGGTACAAGTGAGGCGGCGTTGAGGGGTTCGGGGAGGAGCTCGTTGAGGCGCCGCTGCGATAGAAGTGAGGCGGTGGAGAGGGATTGTCGCAGGAGATCGTTTGGACGTCGGGGAACTGCTGCGGTGGCGGGATAGCTGAAGGCCGGACTAAATCAGTGTCATTGCGAGCAGTGGATCTCGCCATGATCTGTGGGTCACCGCTGGCCAACACCGCCGTCAACAGGCAGGATGGAGAGAAGAGCCGACGATGGAGGCAGCGAGGCAGGAGTTGGAGGCGGCAGGGTGGGAGCGAGAGCTTGAGGCGCTGGGCGGAGTAGGAGAGTAGGAGGCGGCAGAGCAAGAGCGAGAGGGCGGGAGCGGGAGGGCGGGAGCCGGAATTGGAGGCGCGCTGGGCGGGAGATGGAGGCGCGCTCGGCGGGAGCACCAGGCGGAGGAGGAAGGGAAAGGTGGGAGGATTGGGGACGATGCGGTGTCACACGGGATCGTTTTTTTCTAAAAAAAATCTCGATATGTACGCTATGATACCGTATTCACCTTTGTTACTCCAATCTTCTCTCTCTTTCATAATTACCTGCCACATCAGCTTTGGGGCCCACCTGAATTGCATGATACCGTTTAAGTTACCAGCGTTGGGGAGAGTCTTAAGGACACTTATGAAGTTCATCTGGTGGTGATCTAATTAAGTACAATTAAAAAGAATAACGGCTGTGATTTTATTATTGCTATATAAATATATCAGTGTGGTCTCCTTTTTGCGCAATGGAAGAGTAACCCTCCTGGTCTCTGCACAACGCTAATTATGACAAAGTTCAACAAGTCTTAAAATAAAGCTGAAAAAGCAACACCGAACCAGCAGACTAAGAATTCGGGTATTAAAAAAAGGATACTTAGTTGTCAACTATGCGAGGACATAAATCTGTTGAAAACTTACTCAAGCTTGTTGCTACCTGGTGTTGTGGATGGTCCGGACACTACAACAACAGCCAGCTGATAGGCATAGCCTGCCAAGGGTCGGAGCACACACAAAAGAGTCATTTATCTAATAACATCATTGCTAAAAAATCACAAATGTATATAAGGAAAACAACAACAAGGGTTAAATAAAGGGAAATTCTATTTTCAAACCGGTCTGAAAATGTCCAATCCCGGCGGACTCATAACGAGCGTGGGTTTGAAAATTGGCAGTCGAGATTTCACGGAAAAATTGGCTTAGATAGCTACAGCGGTTGCTTTACAGCGATAATAACTGCGTGATAGCGAGAGCCAGTACGGTTATTTTCTTGTCTCCGTCCTAATTATGCATGCATGCATTAACAACCAAAATTGCTGACATCACTTGCATTTAATGCAAAAATCTAAATATTAAAAATACGTTATACGATCAAAAATCGTTTATCCGATCAAACCGTTTATCCGATCAAAAATCCGTTTTCACCGTTGGACTAGTCACGACGAGGCCTTCGTAACTAGATCCATTGTTGATATGTTTTGACGAAAAAAATTCGGACAAAAAGGTTATCCACTCCTACCACATAAGTTATCCATGTTTTTGTATGCAAGTTATCCACCTTGTAACACATAAGTACCCACTATATAAACGAGTTGGGTAGAGATGTTTTCGAATGTGTGAAAAAAGACAAAACTAACGAGTCATCATTATTAATGCCTAGATAACTTTAGTTTCTTGCGACGGGTAACTATAGTGAATTGAATGGAAAGAGACGTGGTAGTCTAGGTGTTAGGATACCAAGCCTTTATCGAGGTCGATGCGTGTTTCAAGGCCGAGTCGCTCGCGAGAGCGGAGAAGGGCGATGAAGCAGAGCCGTTAGTAGAACTTTTGTATTTTATTTATGGATAAATTTTTGTAGTGGTAGATAACTTATAAGTTACTGGGTGGGTAACTTAAATGCTGAAGCCTGAATAACTTTCATGTTACTGGTGGACAATTTTTGGTCAAAAAGTCTTTGAAACATATCAACATGGGATTCAGTTTCGAATATCTCCTACCACATAAGTTATCCATGTTTTTGTATGCAAGTTATCCACCCAGTAACATATAAGTTACCCACCATATAAACGAGTTGGGTAGAGATGTTCTCGAATATGTGCAAAAAAACAAAACTACCAAGTCATCATTATTAATGCCTAGATAACTTTAGTTTCTTGCGACGGGTAACTATAATGAATTAAATTGAACGAGACGTGGTAGCCTAGGTGTTAGGGTACCAAACTTTTATCGATATCGATGTGTGTTTCGAGGCCGAGTCGCTCGCGAGAGCGAAGAAGGGCGATGAAGCCGAGCCGCTAGTAGAACTTTTGTATTTTATTTATGGGTAAATTTTTATAGTGATGGATAACTTATAGGTTACTGGGTGGATAACTTAAATGCTGAAGTCTGGATAACTTTCATGTTACTAGTGGATAACTTTTGGTCAAAAAGTCTTCATAACATATTAACATGAGATTTAGTTTTAAAGATCTCCTACCACATAAGTTATCCATGTTTTTGTATGCAAGTTATTCATCCCATAACACATAAGTTATCCACCATATAAATGAGTTGGGTAGAGATGTTCTCGAATATGTGCAAAAAAGACAAACTACCGAGTCATCATTATTAATTCCTAGATAACGGGTAACTATAGTGAATTGAATTGAAAGGGACGTGGTAGTCTAGATGTTAGGGTACCAAGCCTTTATCGATGTCGATGCGTGTTTTGAGGCCGAGTCGCTCGTGAGAGCGAAGAAGGGCGATGAAGCAGAGCCGCTAGTAAAACTTTTTATTTTATTTAGGGATAAATTTTTATAGTGGTGGATAACTTATAGGTTACTGGGTGGATAACTTAAATGCTGAAGCCTGGATAACTTTCATGTTACTGGTGGATAACTTTTGGTCAAAAAGTCTTCATAACATATCAACATGGGATTTAGTTTCAAAGATCTCGATACGGTAGCCTATATGTTAGCATCCATGAGCGATAAAGACCCGGTATCCTAAACCCTTCGTGGCTTCGTCATCCGTACGCCGCAGTAGCGGCTACGAGCGATGAAGTCGAGCCACTAAACTATTGGTTGCGTGTTACTGTTGTTCGTTACAACTTAGTGTGGTGGGTGTGTGCGCATAAACCCATTTATTATATCGTACGTAGAGGAAACTTGGATTTAATTTATTTACATTCTTTTCTCGATGTTTAACGGGTAGCCTTTCGAGGCTGAGTTGCCGTACATCGGGAGAGCTGCAATGGGCGATGAAGCCGAGCTGCTCGAAGAACTTATATATTCTATCTATGAGTAAATTTTAATAGTGGTGGATAACTTATGTGTTTTTATGTGGGTAACTTACATGCTGAAGTCTGGATAACTCTCGTGTTACTAGTGGGTAACCTTTGGTCCAAAAAAAATCATCAAAACATATCAACATGGGGTCTAGTTTTGAAGATTTCGTCGCGACTAGTCTAACGATGAAAACGGATCGTAAATTGGGTAAATGACTTGACCTATGGAACATTTTGAATTTTTGGATTTCGCATTTAATTCGGATGATGTCAGCAATTTTGTCCTCTTATTACTGTAATTAGATTGTCGCACCATGCATACACTATTCTAAATAGTAGTGTTATTAGGTGGTCACATACCATGCATGCAACGATTAGGATACCACTCTGCAAAGAAGATCAATTAGGATACCGTACATAATAATTATTATCTGCATGTCTGCCGAAAATTACAATCTGCAGGGCGGTCGTTAGGTAGCACGGTCCTAAATAAAAAACCAATCAAACCACAAGTCAATTCAATTATGTAAACTACAATCAAGACAAAGGTATTGTATAATCTTCTAATGATTACAAAAAAACACAGCTTGACACGGTTCCATCCGTTTTGCTAAGTTGTGTTTGGTTACAAGAACCCCTCTAAAAGGTACCTGTAAAAAAAATCTTGACCTTTGAAGGGATTCCCTAACTTCAAAATGTGCCTACTGCAACAATGAAATCCTGATGTAAAAGAAGCCTTTTATATACATGGAGTTGATTGTAGAAGTCCTAGATTGATGAATATTCAGCACAAGTACATATTTCTCAGCATTGGGATAAACTTTACTCCCTCCGATTCATAATAAGTGCTGGTGATTTAGTTCAAAGTTGTACTAAATCAATGACACTTATTATAGATCGGAGGGAGTACTATTTTTTTCATGCAGTATATTCCACGCTATGAACTAATGTTTGACCATCACCGACCAAAAAGCGATACTTGATTAGGAATTTGTGATCTCATCAGTTATACTTGTGAAGATATATGCTCCCTCATCTACTGAGGTTTAGTTCTGAATATCTATCATTTGTAGTTTAGTAACAAAGATGGACGGATGTTATGTTTTTATGTGAATTTATAGCATCTATCTTTTTTGTACCATGTTTTGCTTCTTGTATTATATAATACTAATTGAAATAATAGCAAACCTTCTACTTTGAGAAATCCATACAATTCGCAAAAAATACAAATAAAGATGCTCATTAAGATGTTTCTTTATTATTAAAAGCATTTCAAAATCATGTTCAATTCTTTTCCATCTATTGAACTTTGGTAACTACCTGTCATATTTCTGGGCCAACAACAACGTCACTAGGGAAACACTCGGGATAAAGAAGGTAATTGTTTATTTTCTCTCTAGGAAAAAATATAGTCTAGTTTTTCTATATATAACTACTCTTATATATCTCTATACGCCGGTAACATAGGGGAGCAAGGACGAATGGGTGAGATGCCACGATGGAGATCTACCTTATTCTCGAGATATCAAGAGCAGCATAATTTACCACCATAACATGACAACAAAAGGTTACCGTGCCTCGGTATACAGGTAAATACCAGTAAGATTTTAAAAAAAACTATCATAAATATTTAATATATCATTGAAAAGCTGTAAAGTCCCAACAAAGTACATTTCCCTCATCAAATATATGTATGCTAATGTTGTGACAAGTGTCCGTGCATGATATAGCGAGACTGGTACCTTCCTGATTACTATAGGACTATATCAAGATTTAGCTTTGAGTCCATATATTTTTGACTTGGTGATAGATGAGATCACTATGGACATACAAGGAGATATTCCTTGGTGTATGCCTTTTGCTGATGATGTGGTACTAGTAGATGAGAGTAGGGTGGGTGTCAATAGTAAATTGGAGTTGTGGAGGCAGACCTTGGAATCCCATGGGATTTAGACTTAGCATGAAAAAGACGGAGTATATGTGGTGTGACTTTAGCAACGCTAGATGCAAGGACACATGGGTTAGTCTATTAGGGAAGTAGTGCCTAAGAGAGACACCTTTCGATACTTGGGATCAATGTTGCAAAGCAATGGTGGTATCGGTGAGGATGTTAGCCACGAGATCAAGGCATGATGGATGAAGTGACGACAAGCATCTGAAATCCTATGTGACAAGAAGGTCCCACAAAAGCTAAAAGGTAAGTTTTATAGGACGACTATCAAACCTGCCATGGTTTGTGGAGCCGAATGTTTCCCACTAAGAAACAACGCATCCAACAAATGAGTGTCAAGAGATGCATATGCTATGGTAGATGTGTGGCCACACAAGAAAATAACAGATTAGGACTGAAGTGATATGCGAATGGAGTGATGCGCAATATGATAGGGGTGGCGCCAATTGAAGAAAAACTTGTCCAATACATATTAAGGTGGTTTGGGAATGTCCAACAGAGGCCTCCAGAATTACCGGTTAATAGTGGGATCCTACGGGGTATCGATAATGCAAATAGGGGTAGAGGGCAACCAAGGCTGACATGGGAGGAGGCAGTTAAAAGGGACCTAAAGATCTAGAAGTACCTAGAGATTTGGCTTGACAAGGCTGCATCGAAATCAACAATCCATGTGCCCAAATATTGATTTACTCTTGTGCTATTTTACTTGCACTTTCCACTAGTTTCTACTTGACTTGCACTTTTTACTAGTTTCTGTTTGAGTTTCATATCTAGACTACCCTAACTTTCTTGGGACAAAGGCTTGGTTGTTGTTGTTATTGTATTAAAAAGCTGCTATATTACCTATGCAAGCGACGGTTCTGCAAAGTTGTAATAGCATACAACAACATATAATATATGATGTGATGTTCATCTCCAAATATCAGGTTGACGTATACTTTCACAATCTCTCATCTATCTTCCTTGAACAGTGGAGACCATGATGTCGTTATACCATTTCCGGATACACAGTCTTGGGTGCGATCACTGAGCTTCACTGTTATTAATCAATGGAGAGCTTGGCATCTTGATGGCCAGTCAGCTGGGTGAGTATTTTTGTGGGACACCCAATGATTTATTGGGTTCATTCCTCGTTTTTGAATTTTTTTCATTAGAGTATGTAAACTGATTTATATAATTATACTTATGTTCAGAAATATAATATACTTGCAGATTCACCATAAGATACACAAATAACCTGACATTCGCTACCATAAAGGTAACACTATATCTATATTTGTCTTTGTTTCTGAGACCGCTGAAATTTCAAATCCAGAAATCATATCACAATGAGATAAGAAAATTGTCATATACTAGTCAGTTTGGCACTTCAGCCAAAACAATTGAAAACATAAGAGTTGTTCTATATGATAGATATATAACTGTAGCTGCACGTAGATTTTACAGTACTCTTAACACTTCTTGCTTAAATTAAATATAGGGCGGTGGACACACTGCACCAGAGTATCAACCAGAGACATGTCTCGCTATGTTCAGCCGTTGGATTTCCGGCGAGCCACTTTGATTAATGTGTCTAATTGCCACATACACAATGTTTGAATGGGTACAGAAGAATCGTGTCTGGTTTCAAAATTCACATGATGGAATATGTATGAACCTTGGAACCAAACAAACATAGTTTCCATGATCAATGGATCTGGGGCTTGTTGGCATGGCACCTCGGAGCTGTGATTGATTTGTAAAAAAAGACCGAATGACACATTGCTTCTTCCTTAAGTTCTTTATTCATATAGCAATGGCATGTTAATGTATTGTTACAAATGAATTGGTACAATGGAAACTAATTAACTAACGTGTAGTCTATCTGAAGATATAGAAAATATTTGCAGGACACATGTTCCCATCATCGGGCTGAGTTATAAAGCTACATTGATTTCATATATTCTTTCCGTTCATGATCGCCTCATGTTTATTAAGGATGACATCTAACACATGAGTTCTAGTCCTCATGAACAATTTGAGTTCATATTTATTCTCAAGGATCAGGATTTTTTATAAAATTCTCATGCTTAAAAGGTTGTGTGCTACCCTAGTTGGTGCATAGGCCAGAAAAGTGAAGTCCCCCTCCACCCCCAATTTATTAGCAAGAGGAGTTACCCTTGTTCCACCTGAATTTCAGAGTTATCACAATTTTTCTTACAAAATATAGTGCAGTTCAAATTCAGCAATATCGCCAACTAAATACTAGTCTAATTTCACGGAAATTGGTACCAATCGTACAAGAATTTCCCATAAAAGTTATCCGACCAACTCAAAGACTTTCATGCATGGACGTCTCATCCTAGAGGCAGATGTGGTACTACATGAAGCCATTCACTACAACATTACAAGGCCGGTGCTGGCGTTTTTAAACACTAAGCCACATGCCTAGTCGTTGTGGTCGTGCTATGACGGCAAATAAAAGTTACCAAAAATAACTGCTGCATAGGAAGATATTTTTTCTTGCAGCACAAAGGATTCGTCGTGTGATCTGTTTCGCGGCAGTAGGCGGATGCGCTTCAGTAGATTAAGAGTCGGCGCAAAATTTAGTGTCGCATAGAGATAAGGTGCGGCATGATAGCTTGCTATGTTTGGTACATGTTTTGATGGCACAAGAGTTAATCACAACAATGGTAAAGGAGTTACATAGGATATCGTGGAGGCGCTGCAAAACCCATCTAGGGTTCCATCCCTTTGCCAGCGAAGCCATCGGTTCATTTCGTCTCCGGTGGTCTTAGGACCATGGAGGTGTGGCGGACCAAGTCCCCGCTGGCGAGAGGTTCGTTTCTTGGTTTAGCCTGTTTTTAGTGTATTCTTCGGGATGTTGAGGCGGTGGCTATGTCCTGGAGTCAGAATAAAGTCCTACATGCCCTATTCTTGCTCCGATGGTGCGTCTAGCGTCGGCGGAGGGGGCATAGAGTCGTGTGTCCGACGGATCCCATGGGATATGGTCGTTTTTCATTTTTGTCGGTATGGTTTCTGCTCAGCCTCTTACGATCTATGCTTATCATTATTAGCTATGATTACTGCTCTGGTGCGCTGGTCTTTTGAGGCATTAGCACGATGACTTCCCGTTTGTCTACTACAACAAGTTCTACTATGACAAGCTTTGCTTGGCTCTGATGATGAAGGAGTGAACACGGCGACGGCGCGCCTTTGGCTTGCTCTAGTGTCTGTAGTCGTCGCTAGGTGATCCATGGATCTATTTATATTTTTTATTACTTTTATACCTCTCTATACTGTTGTTGATGATAATTAACATATCGGTGGATTTTTCACAAAAAAATAGTAAAGAAGTTGATTTTTCATTCCATTCATAAATCAAAAAAATTCTTCTGTTAAGATATAATTTTGTTTTCGTCGTATGATTTGAGCCCTTCTCTATACATTACTAAAAAAATAAAGAAATTCAAATATGCTACTCCTTCCGTTCACTAATGTAAGACTAGTTATTTTAAAATAGTATAGTTTCAAACTAAAATAGATAAACTAAATAATAAACTTGTTTAGATACATGTTTTTTTAAATATAAAAGGTCTTAAATTAGTGAACAAGGAGTACATAGAAAGAAATGTCCTTCGCCACTGTTTGTATCAAGTGACCGACTAAGATATTCTTGGGTGCAGACTGTTCGGATTTTGCAAAATGATACTCCCTCCGTCTTAAAATAGATGCCGCAGACTTTTTAAAATTTGAATAAAACTAGATACTATTTATCTAAATTTTGATAAACTTGAGACAACTATTTTAAAACAGAGAGAGTAGAACATCGGTGAAAACATAGTTTAGAGCACACAATTCAAGAGTATAAACAAACAATTCTGTAATAGTAAGCATCATCTTCTTCCACAACTGGCCACAACTCGTAATCCTAGATAGGTTAGTACTAAACTTACACACTAAAGAACGAGTCTATATTAATTTCACACAAGTTGAACATCTTATAGTTTAAAACAGAGGGTGTACTCTATAAGTTATGACTTATGAGTTAGGGGTTGCAAACAGCAACTTGTATAATTCCGTGAAACCAAAAATATAGTTTAAAGTAGACTAATTTGGTTAAAAAAATAAACTAGACTAATAAATTTTCTACGAACGAATTGATGCCGATTTGCAACACCTGCTACCGAGTACTCCCTCTATTTAGAAATATAATACTTCCTCCGTCTCAAAATAGATGTATCAGATTTTCAAAATTTGAATGAACCTATATATTAAATATTGTCTTAAATTTTAGCAAATCTAAAACATCTATTTTAAAACAGAAAGAGTATATTTTAGATTTATAAAATAAAATCTAAATATATTAGCTTTACTAACCTAAAATATCTTATATTTACTGACGGATGGAGTACGAGGCTACAAACCTTCTTCATGTCAGTTTGCGATTTGCATCATGATGGTCCCACTTATCCTCCCGACCCCACCTCTCAGAGTAATACCACTCGAGCCAGAACAGCCCCTGTTTTCCGCTCGCGTCCCACGAGCCTGCCAAACTCCCATGGCGCGCCACTGGCCTCGGGCTCTCCTCCGCCCACTCCTGCTCACCTCGTAACCGCCGTCCCAGTCGATCCAACATCCGAGCCGAGTTAATCCAGTCCGCGGCCGCGAGCGGGAGAGGAGACTCGATCCGAATGGCCATGGCGGCCTCGTTTCTCGCCGCGTCCTCTCTTCGCCCACCACCATCATGGAGACGGAGGCCCCTCCTGGCGGCCCCCGCGCCCGCCAACCGCCTATGGGCTCCCGTTTCTCCTCCTCCGCGGACCCCACAGCTCGCGCGCGCGTCTCGCGCCGCCCGCGCCCCCGTCGCCAGAGCCGCTCGTGGCGTGGCGCCGTCGCAAGGCGGCGGGGGCGAGGCGACGGAGCGGGGTGCTCTGGCGGCGCGGCTGGCGCTGGGCGCGATCCTGGGCTGCGCCGCGCTGCTCGGCTGCGGCGCGGCCCTTGCGGCGGCGGCAACGGTGGCGGAGGACTCCATCAGGGCTTCCGGGTTCGGGCTGCGGGTGGCGGCGTCGCTGCGGAGGCTCGGCTGGCCCGACGACGCCGTCGTCTTCACGCTCGCCACGCTGCCCGTGCTCGAGCTGCGCGGGGCCATCCCGGCAGGGTACTGGATGCGGCTCCACCCCGTCCGCCTCACCGTCCTATCCGTTCTCGGGTTTGTCTTTGCTTCCCCCCACCCACCCACCCACCACCCAACAATGTCATGCCATTGCTTCATTTGGTGAGGTCTAGCATCTGCCTGCAATGTGTTCGGTGAATTGCCCGTGGCGCTTTGACTGCATATCGAATAGGGTGATACTTCGACATTGTTCTGAAACTAGTACATACAGTATTACTACATGGTACTAGATACTGGTATGACGAATAGAGATATATTTTGACTTCTGAAACTGGTACATACAGTATTACCTGGTACTAGATACTAGTATTACAAGTGGAGATATATTGCGACTTCTGAAACTAATGTGTAGGATGGGCCTAGTCGAAATGTGTGTCTAGTTTCTGAAACTAATGTGTAGGATGGGCCTAGTCGAAATGCGTGTCTAGTTTCTGAAACTAATGTGTAGAACAAGCTTACTCGAAATGTGTGACTTCTGAAACTAATGTGCGTAACAATCCTAGTTCAAAATGTGTGTTTTGGCTTGTCTTTAAGCTCACACGCAATGAAATACACACAGTTTGATAAAGTTGGTCACACAGTTAGGTGAAGTGACAATCAGGGTATTGTGTATGAAGAACAATGTGATGAATTAGGCTACTAGCTTAACTAAACTATTGTTTGGCTTATACATAGAGAAATTATTGATGAAGTTGATTGACTGTCAAGCATAATATATTTTTATTGGTCAAATAAACACCATGCTGTATTAAAACCTGAAAGGGTTCAACAGTCCCCTGAAGAAAGGTCAGCATAGTAAAATAACTTACGTAGATGCCCTTTGGCACGCATTTAAGGGCAACCAGTGCCAAAAGACAGCTAAGTCATTATTGCAAATTGACATCTACCATGACATGCAAACTAAGTGAATAAAAATATGCTGGCTCATTTTAGTTAGTGTGCAGAATAGTGTGCCACTTAACTGACGGCCATCTCTAGGACAACTTAGCTATTGTCCCGATGTGTTTCCTCAGGATAATTAGTAGTTCTGTAGCTGTGCGTAGCTGAGATTTAGAGATGGTGACACTTGATCATCACTTACTAGTTACTACAGGTTTGCAGTCCCTACATGGCAAGATAATTGATTCTGAATAGAACACATTATGAGCAAGGGGTCGGGGAAAAAAATGAACAACTATGGTTGAATGGAAAGCGTCCATTTTTTGTATCTAATGCTGAATTTATTCCTAAACAAATTTTGGTCATTCTTAACTCCTCAAAGTATAATTACCAAATCATTTTCCCCTGTCTGGTTTTGGGCATGGTTTTAATGGCGTGGACAATGGTTTTGCCTGAATGGTGTGTGCCTTACCCTTACCCTGGTTTTGCACATGTGTGGGCTAAGTCACTTTCTTCCTGCCCCCTCATTTCTCTCTCCTCCCTCCCCTCCACATCATGCTTTCATCCCTGACAAATCCCCAAATACAATCCTGTGTCCACACTGTGCTCCAATTCCCGACCATGAGAAAGTCGCTCCCAGTGGACTTGATGGTGATGTTATCTGAGAGCTGCTGGCAGATGTGCTCGAGGAGAAGGCACACTATCTCCCATCAGTAGCAGTCTGAAGTCTTCACTGACCTGGGTGTGCCTGGTCTCCTCTTCCGTCTTCTCAGTCCAGCGCATCGAAGCCCACCGTGGGTGCAAGCCTGCCGATAGCTCTATGCTGTGCTACCTAGGTGTCAGTGTTGACATCAGCGACCCAGTGCACCTACCAACAAGAGCTGTCCACCAACTTCTTCTCACCGACTTTGCCTGCCACCTCTAGATATTAGTGAGATGACTCCCTCCCCTCTCCTTTTGATTTGTTTGTTTCAAGAATTTTAGGGACCATCACAGCACTTCTAGGTAGGAAGCAATGTGTCATGTGTATTGCCTGAATGTAGTACAAACTAATAGCAGCGACTTGTTTCATCTTTTGGCATGTTGCTGCCTTTTGGCAAGTGTTTAAGGGCAGCTAAGTCATTTGTTGTAAACTGTTACCTACCATGACATGCGAACTAAGTTAATATAAAGATATGCTGGCTCATTTTATTTAGTGTGTGGAACTGAGAATGCCATATAACTGACGGCCGTCTCCAGGACAACGTAGCTAATGTTCCGGTGTTTTTGCACAGGATAATTAGTAGTTTTGATAGTGACGCTTGATTATCGTTTACTAGTTACTACAGATTTGCAGTTCATACATGGTAAGATAACGGATTCTGAATAGAAGCCAGTATGAGCAAGGGACTGAAAATTAGCAACTGTACGTGAATGGAAATCATTCATTTCTGCCTCTAATGCAACACTCACTTTATTCCTTAAATAATTTTCTGTCACTCTCAACCCCCAAGGTATAGTTTCTGAAGTATTTTCCCCCTCTCTGGTCTTGACACTTTTAATGCTGTTGAGGATGGTTTAGCCCGAGCGGCATGCACCTCACCCTGGTTTTGCACATGCGGGTGCTACGTGACCTTCCTCCCTCTCTCCTCTCATGCCCCCCCTCCTCCACCTCATTCTATCATCATGACCAATCACAAAATCCAACCCTGTGTTTCTCACACATCGCTCCAGTTCCTGGCCATGGCAAACTCGTTCCCAGTGGCAGGAGATGCTCCAGTTGCTGGCAACAGTCTCAACTCTCAAGTCTTCACAGGCCTGAGCATGCCGACTGATAGCTCTATGCCGCGCTACCTATCCATCCGCCTCACAATCCTATCCGTTCTTGGATGTGCCTATGCATTCTCGTGTTGCTGTTTTATTTGGTGGTGTCTAGTATTTGCCCGTGAGGTGTTTGATAAATTTCAGTGGCGCATTGACTGCTTGTCAATTAGGGTATAATACGAGTATATACTATGTAATGTTCTGAAACTAATAGATATAGTATTACATGGTACTAGATACTAGTATGAGTATTGATGACTTGTGGAACTAAAGTGTAGAATAATCCTAGTTGAAATGTGTGTTTGGCTTCTGAAACTCTTTTTTTTACATGCAATCCAGTATTTATTACTCAGAAGTGACAGGATTACAATCTGCTTGAAGAGCTCTAAGCAGAAAACCAGGTGTTACATCAAAGCATAAGGAAGAATCTATTGGCTTCTGAAACTAATGTGTAGAACAAGCCTAGACTTCTGAAACTAATATGTAGTGTAGAACAAGCGTAGTTGGAATGTGTGTTTGACTTCTGTAACTGATGTGTATAACGACCATGATTAAAAAAATGTGTGTTTTGATCTGTCTTCAAGCTCACACATAATGCAATACACCCAGTTCGTTAAAGTCGGTGAGCAAGTGTGGTAAAGTGATGAATCAGGGTATTGCATGGACAATGTGATAAATTTGGATACTAGCTTAATTCAGTTATTGGATTATGCATAGCGAAATTAAGGATGAAGTGGGTTGACTGTGTAGCCTATTTTTTTTTATTGTTCAAATAAACACCATGTTGTATTAAAACCTGAAAGGGTACAACAGTCCCCAAAGAATGGGCGACACAGTAAATCAGCTTTACCTAGCTAAGTCATTTGTTGCAAAATGATATCTTACCATGACATACAAACTAAGTTTATATAAAGATATGCTGGCTCATTAGTTAGTGTGCAGAATAGTGTGCCACTTAACTGATGGCGTCTCCAGGACAGCTTATCTATTGTCCCGATGTTTTTGCTCGGTATAGTCGGTAGTTTTGTAGCTGTGCTTTGCTGAGATGAGATGGTGACACTTGATTATCGCTTACCAGTTACTATTAATTTGCAGTTCCTACATGGTAAAATTACTGATTCTGAAGAAAATACAGTAAGAGCGAGGGACTGAAAAGTAACAACTGTAATTGAATGAAAAAGTTCACTTTTGCCCCCAAACTATTTGCAATGCTAATTTTATTCCCTAAGCAATTATTGGTCACTATTAGCCCCCCAGAGGCTAACCTATAGTTACCAAAGCATTTATCCCCTGTCTGGTTTTGTCAACGTCTTAATGCTGTGGACGATAGTTTCGCCTGAGGCGCACACCTCACCCTGGTTTACCACATCCGTGTGCTATGTAACCTTCTTCCTCCCTCTCTCTCCCCTCCACCTCATCCTATAACCACTGATCAATCCAAATCCAATCATGTGCCACTCACAACACCTCTCTCCAATTCCTGACCACGAGCAACTCATTCCCAGCAGCCTTTATGTCGACAGTATCCAAGTGCTGCTGGTCAACATGCTCCAGGAGAATGCACTCAACCATTTCCTGCTCACAGCAGTGGGCGAGCCAGCTCTCCTCTCCCCTCTGTGTCTAGCACATTGAAACCCATACTCTCCTCTCCTCTCTATCCAGCACCTTGAAACCAGCCATGGCCATGCCCCCCCCCCCCCTTCACCAAGAGAAGGCATGACCTGTTGCCAATATTTGAGTCCTGGTATTCAGTTAGGAGTAGGATGATGAGATGAATGAGTAGATCTTCCTGTCAAGATCATCCTTCTTAGCCCCAACCACGCGCCTCACCTGCTGTCTGCCTTTTACTAGTACAAAGGTCAGCTTCGCTCCTGCAAAATTCCAATTTGTCAACATTCAGAAAACTTCTGCACTCCTGTTTCATCAGAATAAGAAATTATCTACTCTGATTGGATTTGGTACTGTTCAGAAGATGGAAGAGAATGGAGAGAGGAGGGGGTGGGCAGGAAGAAGGTGATGTGGCATCCACGTGCGCTAGATCAGGATGAAGTGGAGGCCAAGTGGTTGACTATTTGGCATTTGATACGGTTGTTCTTGCATTCTGATGATTGATAATTTTGTGTCGACGTTTTATACTTCTATGGTCAATTTTCAGTGACGCGGCTAAAATGTAAATTACCAGTTGTCACTAGTGTCAGCAATTTTATCCTTCCTCTTCAGAAAATGTTTTATGCTAATATACGTAGAGCTCATTTCTGCTATCTGTTTCTCCAGGAACATGGTGCCTGTACCTTTCATCATCCTCTACCTGAAAAAACTCGCTACTTTTCTCTCGCAAAGAAGTGCTTCTGCGACCCGGATTATGGACCTCCTCTTTGAGCGGGCACGGCGGAAGGCTGCCCCTGTTGAGGAATTCCAGTGGCTTGGGTTGATGCTGTTCGTTGCTGTTCCTTTCCCAGGCACCGGAGCATGGACCGGCGCTATCATTGCATCTGTTCTGGGCATGCCGTTCTGGTCAGGTCTGTCCGCGAATTTCGCGGGGGTCGTCCTAGCAGGGTTGCTGGTAAATTTGCTAATGAACCTTGGTTTGAAGTACGCCATTGTCACTGGTGTACTGCTTTTCTTTGTATCAACCATCATGTGGGGAGTTCTTCGGTCCCTGAAGAAGTCAATGAATACGAATTGATGTTATGACTCTGTCCCATGTTGAAATATTTCTGGTGCATTTTTCTATGTCAGTTTGAAGAGATTCATTCTTGTGAGGGGTGTTAGTTGCAATTAAACTGTCAACTTATAGTCTTTTGCAGTTATTCATATAAGAATCTTAGTACTTATTCCTGATGTTCAACTGGAGCTTTTGAACTCCTTCAGTCTGTAACATGGGAAAAAGGGAAATAAATAGTGACCGTTGTAGAATGCACCGAGTGTGCATGAATTTGATTATTATTGTGTTATAACTGAGTCCACGTTGAGGTGTTTCTGGTGCTTTTTTGTATTGTCAGTTTCAAGAGTTAATTCACCGATCTTCGCGAGGGACTTTTAGTTGCAAGAACCACTTATTCTTTCCACACAATGCAGTAACTGTCAACTTAGTCTTTTGCAGTTTGTTCATCAAAGAATCTCAGTACTTATTCCTCCTGTTCCACTGAATCTTTTGAATCCCTTCGGACTGTAACACAGTATAGATAGTGACTGTTGTACAATGCACCTACTCTATATGATTTTGACGAAGAAATAGCGACTATGAGGAACAAAATTTTAAAGTAAGAATAACAAAAACCTATTACTCAAGGGACAAATCTGGAGCAAATTAATTCGATCAAGTCGAACATTTAAGTTGTCACAAACAAATCATATATATATATAAGATGTACTGCATGGAAGATTTTAGTAATTGCAGAACAAACCACGACTTTTTTTTAGGTAAAAGGCAGGCGCTGAAGCGAAGTATACACAAGGAAAACCCCAAAGAAGGTAAACCAAAAGGCCGGAAAGGAGAAAAACACACCCACACCCCTCTCTAACTCAGCCCCGTCTCTCGGGCCATCTATGAATGCATAGGCGTCTTGCGCAATCTCTTCACCGATGCGATGGGACACATCAATCAACGGTAGCACCACGTTGGTGAATGCACCCTCCTATTCATCTCCTTCTAAGCCCCTCATACAATAATACTCCCTCCATCCAGAAATAACTGACTTGAATTTGTCTAGATTCGAATATATCTATATACTACAATGCGTATGGATACCTTAACTGGGGGGGTTTTAATCTTATTAGAGAGAGCTATGAGAAAAATACTGGGAACATCAATCAACATTTGGCTGATCTGTTTAATGATTGGATTAATAAATACAGTTTAATGGAAATTAAAAATGTTGGTAGAAAGTTTACATGGGCTAATAATCAAGAGAATTTGATTATGGCATTGCTAGATAGAGTTTTTGTTACCACTTGTTGGGATGCTCTATTCCCAGCTAGCAATGTTAAGCCAAGCCTAGGGTTGGTAATGATCACACTCCTTTAAGTGTTGACATTGGAGCCTTAGCTATTCCAAAAGTCAAACAGTTTAGATTTGAGAAGTGCTGGTTACAAGTTGAGGGTTTTGATCAGATGGTGATAAAAATCTGGTCTGGTCCCTGTAAAGATAGGAAAGCTCTTGATAGATGGCAGTGTAAAGTTAGGAATATTAGAAAAGGCTTGAAGGGTTGGAATGCCAATCTAGAGTCTACTCAAAATAAAACTAAGCAAAAATTAGTTGTTGAATATGATATTCTTGATGTGTTGTCTGAGACTCAAGTTCTTTCGCCTGTATCTAAAGGGAGAATAAAAAATTTTGCTGCTGAATTGACTGATATTTGGAAAAAAGAAGAGATTAAATCTAGGCAGAGGTCTAGAGAAAGGAATAATTTAGAGGATGACCGTAACACTGCTTATTTTCATTATGTAGCTAACCAGAGGAGGAGGAAGAAACATATTGACATGTTGGAAGGACCAGATGATGAGGTAAATGACACAAAAGGTATGCTTGACATTGTTGTTGCTTATTATAAAAACTTATTTGGCTTTGAATGTAAGCCTAATATTTATTTAGCTGATGATTTTTGGGATTTATGTGATAAGGTAACTCCTGAACAAAACATTTTTCTTGTTGCTGATTTTACTGAACAAGAAGTAAAAGATGTTGTGTTTGGTTCTTATGCTGAAGGGGCACCTGGCCCTGATGGCCTTCCCTTTTTATTTTATCAACGTTTTTGGGATGTGATTAAACATGATTTGATTTCCCTGGTTAATGACTGGAACGAAGGAGATCTTGAGCTTTATAGATTGAATGTTTCCTTGCTGACTCTTATTCCTAAAGAGCCCAATGTTGTGACTATTCAGAAGTTTAGACCTATTTCTCTTACAAACTATAGTATTTAAAATCTTTTCTAAGTGTACTACAAACAGGCTTGGTTTGGTCTATGATTCACATATTTCACCACATCAAACAGCCTTTATAAAAGGTAGATGTATTCTTGAGAGTGTTGTGTATGCACATGAAATTATTCATGTTGTAGTCCAAAAAAACAATCTGGCTTTATCCTTAAGCTGGATATGAAAAAGCTTATGATAGAGTCAATATGGAGTTTCTTTTAAAGATGATTGCTGAGGGGCTTTAGCCCTAAATGGATTAGGACTGTTAAAAAATTATTAGATTGTGGGTTAGTAGCTGTAAGCATAAATGACACCAATACCGATTTCTTTGTTTTTGGTCGTGGTGTTAGGAATGGATATCCTATATCCCCTTTGCTTTTCAATTATATGGTTGATGTTTTTACTAAGATGCTGATAAAGGCTGCTAATCATGGCCAGATTACTGGCTTAATAAAAAGCTTTAATCGGTCTGGGATCATCAGCATACAGTATGCTAATGATACTTTACTTTTTTTAGATAATGATATTTCAACTGCTAGAAACCTGAAATGGTTATTATCCTGTTATGAGCAGATGTCTGGGATGCGAATTAATTTTCACAAATGTGAACTTATACCAATCAATGTGGATGCTGATGTTTCCCAGAATTTTGCACGGACTGACTTGTATATTAGGGGTTTTTCCTTTAAAATATTTAGGAGTCTCACTTCATCATGCTAAGTTGAAAAGAGAGGATCTACAACCTATTGTGGACAAAACTCTGAAAAAATTAGCTAGATGGAGGGACAAGCTTTTAAATCATGCTGCTAAATTAGAGTTGGTAAAGAGTGTACTTGCTAGTATCCCTCTTTATCTCCTAAGTGTTATTAAATTCCCCAAGTGGGCTATTACCTTGATTAATTCCCAGATGGCTCATTGCCAATGGGATGATTATGAGGGACACCATAAATATTACCTAGCAAACTAGGGATTGGTAACTCAGAAAAAAGAGTTTGCGGGTCTTGGTATTCCTGATCTTGTCACTATGAATAGGTGCCTTTTAGCCTCTTGGATTAGGAGGTACCATTCAGATGAGGAAAAATTGTGGAGGCAGATAATTGATCATAAGTATGATGTTAATCATCCCAAATTATTTGACTATTCTGTTCTTGGAGCTTCACCTTTCTGGAAAGGGGTGATGTGGGATGCTAAAGCAGCTCATATGGGGTACCAATGGAAAGTTGGGAATGGTAGGAAAGTTAAGTTTTGGGAAGACCATTGGTGTGGTCCTTGCAGTCTGGCAACACAATACTGGGATATTTATGTGATTTTGGATGAAAAAACTCCTGTATTGCTGATGTTTGGGATGGGGAAACCTTAAATTCACCTTTACGGGATGTTTTGGTTAGACAATGCTTCTGCAATGGGAGGAAGTTTTGAGTATAGCTAGATTTCTGCACTTTAGTGCTGAAGGAGATTGTCTTATGTGGGGGGATATAGTGTCAAATCTTTATATGGTGTTATTAATTTTAGAGGGGTTATACCTGTTCATGAACATGATGTCTAGAACATTAATGTTCCCCCAAAAATTCATTTCTTTTTGTGGTTGTTGTCACATAATAGGGTGCTCACTAGAGATAACCTGGTTAAGAGACGAAATGTGGATGATTTATCATGTTTATTCCATAATGAATCTGAAACCTGCAATCATCTATTTTTGAGTGTGTTGTGGCTCAAGCTTCTTGGCATATCCTTGTTGATCTTGCTGACAGAGGTGATAACGGTATGAATTTTGAAAAAATGGCGAATAAATGGTAAAATAAGAAACTCTGTAGAGTTGATAATGTGTTACATGCTGCCTTCCCGTGGTCTTTATGGATTATAAGGAACGACATGTGTTTCAACCATTCTATCTGGCCTGGTATGCAGGAGATTTGGAGGAAATGTGCTTACAATATTGCCCAGTGGGCATTCTACTGGAAGAGGGAGGAAAAGAAAGGTTGAACAAGTTCGTGACCAGGCTAGAGAGTCTGGCACGAGCTCCTCCTCTGCTGTTATGGCCGGAGCCTCGTTGACGGTAGGCAACAGGAGAATGTCTCAAACAATGGTGGACCTCAAGAATGTTACAACTGTTAATGGAGAAACCTAGATCACCATGAACGAGTTGGCGAGGAACCTGGATGATAAAGAGTTGATGATGGTTGGTGATGGGGAGTTCTTCAGGGTAGTGACCCATTAGTGCTCCGCACATTATGTTATTTGTAATCTTGGGTGGTCTCTACTATCGTATGAAGGTGTAGAGTAGGCTTGCGTTGTAATGTTTTAAAATAGTTGCAAGATCTTTGGAAAAACTGAATGTTGTAACAAACTCGTTGATTTTAGTAATGGGAACCGGGCGAGGCCCTTTTATCTAAAAAAATGCGTATGGATACATTCTAATCTAGACAAAACCAAATTAGTTATTTCTAAACAGAGGGAGCACTACTTTTTTTGAAGTTGTAGAGTAGGCTTCCCCACTGTGTATTTTTAAAATTTTCAAGACATTAAAAAGTTTGTACAAAGGTCGGAGCTAGAGAATAGCTCCTAAGTCCAAAAGGTCTAGCTATGAAAACAAGAAAAGGAAAAAACAAAACATGGGATTAGGCAAAAAATTGCCAACCCGGTCTTTCAGGCCACTATAAGATTTTCTAGTTGCATTGTGCACCAGTATATATAGCTAGCTCCTCCTTTAAACCCTTCTGCACCACGACAAGTATGGATCCGAACCCTTGAAGATGAACTCATTTTGGCTGGTCCAAGTGACCCAATAGACAAGCATGATAATTTTTAGATCAAAAGGTAGTACAAGAGCACTCTTCAGGTTGTTAATATGATCAATAACTGGAATTTGCCAAGAGTAAGGGGCAAAGGGTTCCAAGAAGGCCTAATATATAACCACAAACGGGAATTCAAATAATAAATGATTTCTTGATTCCATAGAAGAAGAGTCGTGCATTGAACAAGTGTAGTTAGGTACAAAGAAATTCTCCCTCTCAAGTAGCCCCCTTGTATTCAGCATGTCTTGGATAAGGAGCCAGAAAAGAACCTAGTGCTTAGATAGACAGTAGGTTTTCTATAACCACTTACGGCTGGTCATAGTGGGAGTATCATACTACTAGTATCATGCATATGATACTAGCATATGATACTACCCCTATAGTGCTTAGTATCATCTAGTTGAATCGTACTCTTATGGTTTTCAATTATTTATAGAATTTCAATGCAATTTGATGTACAAGATGTATTTGACATTAAATTTTCTTGTTACATGTGCTATGATACCGTATCATATTATGATACCACTAGCACCTCTCTCTTTATTAATTGTTGTGCCACATCATCATTTTTACAAGATGTCATGCATGATACACCTTATGGACCACTAGGACTAGCCTAAGAGATGGACAGATAATATTGATTCCAATGGAGAGTTTGCAAGCAGCAGAAACATTGAAAATTGTAACCTTGCCAAAAGCAAGCCATTGTTCCTGGCCATTATCTGCACGAAGTTTAGCAAGAAAACCATAAATTTGCTAGAGATCAGTAAATGCTTGGGTAGAGAGTGGTAAGTGAAAATGCTCCTCGATAGATTTAAGTGAAAAAATCCCCAAAAATGAAATATTCTCAACCTTGGAGAAGGATAAGAGAAGAGGAAGTTGTAACTTTAGAGGGATCTGATGCCAGTGATCTTGCCATAGTAAAGTAGATAATCCTGAAGAAACTATACAGGTGGACACACTCTTAAAATTTGGAAGACACTTGAGGCAAACTCTCCACTAGGAGGAGACATCTCTAGTATTGGCAGGGGCAAAGCAGTAGTGTAGTAGACTTCCCAGACAAGCTTAAACCAAGGCATACTAGCTCTATTATAAAATTTATATAGATGCTTCATTAACAAGAAGTCATTTTGCACAACAAGGTTAACAACACCCAAGTCACCTTGATACTTAGGTTTACAAACCAAACTCCAATCAACTAAAGAAGATCCTTTTTGATCCAAGTCTTTTTTTATAAACGGTGCCTTCTATATTTTTCAATCTCACCGAGAACCCATTGGAAAACTTTGAGTGTACTGAGATAGAGGGTAGGCAATGGTGAAAGAACAAAATTCACCAATCCAAGCTTATCTCCATAACTAAGATACATAGAGCAAGCAAAGAGTCTCCTCTGAGCACCTAAAAGTAAAGGCGTGAAAACTCCTTCCTTGGATATGTGTCTCTCAAAGGCATGCCAAGGTAAGTAAAGGGTAGTGTACCTTGTTGGAAAAGTAGATCAGAGGAGAGAGCATTCACTCTATCCTCCTAGATATTTAATCCAAAAGCTTCTCCAAAGTTAAACAACAACCCCTTGAGAAAAAACAACTATTTCTCATCCACATGAAGAATGATAAGAGTATCATCAGCATACTCAATAATGGAAAGGCCGGTGGATATTTTCAGAGGGAGAGGCCTTCTCCTTCTTCATGAATTTGCAATATAGACTCTTATCAGATGCCACCAACCATTGAATTATGGATCTCCGACGAGGTCGTTGTTGGGACTGAAAGGTTGTAGGAAGAGAGCACGGATTCTCGGACCTCACGTGCGAAAGAGCGCTCGTTACACAAGTCTTTCACCGCCTCTAGGATGGATGAAACATATCTTGCATATTGGGTCATGGGGCCATCCTCACAAAGCTATCTTGTCCACCGTTATTATCTTCCCATGCTCCACAACCCACGCAAATGATCTTGCATTTTGGTTTGGCATGTGCCCATCAAATTTCATGGCTTCAAAGGACGTGTGGCCACCGGTGAACCAACACATGTATGCCAAAGAAGTGGAATAAACCCATAGGCATGTCCATCTCCAAGAGATCGCGTCTAGCTAGGACGGCAATTGGACTTGCTCCTTACCTGATCCAGTTTGCATTTTCCATCTCCTTCTTGACTACTCTATGTTTTCTAGTCGCTATAGAGAAGAGGTCAGGTAAGCGCACCTTGTTAGATCCCCCTGCAATCCATGGGTCGTGCAAAAAAGAGTTTTCACAATGTTTTCTATGATGATTTTCATGGAAGCCTGAAATTACTCCACTTCGGTGGTGGAGCATTGCAAGGTGGCTCCAACCCCCAAGCCAAGGGCTAGAGGCATTCATCCATACCATACATGTCCAATGAAGGCACAAGTAATGACTTAACCTCTCTAGGTACAACACCCCCAACTCACCTAGGGTGTGCATTCGACAGACCATCTTCCAATTAACCAAAGGGTGGATCGTTGTTCCTGGGTCCATGGTTCCTTTCATCCAAATGAAGTTTATTTAGATTTTAACAATTCTCCATATGGCCCACTTGGGAAGGATGAATACAATCATGTAGTAGGTGACGATCATGAGCATGGATTGAGTGAAGTGCTTCCCTTTCCATTCTAAGAGTTGTGCCTCAGTCTTGTCAATAAGTGGCTGGAAATTTGTTTCTTTTAGTCATACATGGTGTAGGGGAAGACCGAGGTATGTGCATGGAAAGGATCCCCTTCTAGCACGGAAGATCGCCATTGTCGGGTTTCCTCACATATAACTGAAAAATCTCTATCTTTGCAAGGTTATTTCGATCCCCTTCATGTCTCCAAAGCATGCTAGAAGGTAGGATAATAGCATGGAGATCATGCCCGGAAGGCCCCACAAAAATTACAGCAACATTGGCGTAAAGGAAGACACGGAAGCGAATTTCCGCTTCCTGCCATCTCGGACGCCCTATGAAGAATATTGTGCAAAGGGTCTATGGTGAGGATGAAGATGATTGGAAAAGAAGGGTCCCCTATCGTAGACCCGAACAAATCACGACTTTGAGTGAAACATAATTATTGACCAAACAAGTCATGTCTATTGATAGATAACATGATATGGACTTGAAGCAATAAAAAAGAGAGACACTAAGGTGGACATGAAGCACGAAAATAGAGAGAGTTCATACAGAAAAAAGAATGTAAAAAATGATACAAAATAAATATGACCATGAAAATTTGAGAATCTACAAAGAAAGTAGAGCAAATGAAAATATAATAGAATATTTTTTCCTTATTGTTATGGGAAATGGTTCCACCCCATATCTTTGTGAAGATAACCACCACGTCTTGTTCATTATCTCTCTATGCGTCTCTCGCACATAGGATGACAAGTAGAGATGCGGGGTTTTACCAATCCCATTGGACTTACAATATGTTTATACCAAAATTTTATACCTGTTTATAACATTTTTTTTGTCAATTCATAGTATTAGATAATGTTGGGCACTAAATTGGAACCATACTTTGTAATAAAATTAACATTAATTACATTATGCCTTACAAAGATATTTAAACCAAATTATCTCAATTGTGAAAAAATAAAGACAAAATTACATGTATTTCAGATCATTTTTTATGTCACTCGCATGAATATTGTGTATATGTACGTATGTTAGACCTAGTTATGTTGATAGACATATCTAAATTGTATGTTATAATAATTTGTTGGTAGAGGTTTCTAGTTTATGATTTGATATACTGAAATAGAAAAATCTAGAGTATAATGGTGTTTAATAGGAGCAGAAACAGAGTACAAAGCATCTCTTACAATAAGCACTCTGAAGCTTAGAATCGGTTCTAAATCCGACAAACTCACAACTAAGGGTACAAGATGAAAAACCAATAAGCCTAAGCGGAAGAACATAAATGGAGCCGACTAGACATAGTTTTAAAAACCAGACCGGTTAGTGAACAGGTGAGCTTATTGGTTCACTAGTTTAATGGTCAGACCATTGGTTCATTCAGTTCGATGGAGAAAAAACCGTTCTTTTTAATTGAAATTTAAGAAAGTTACGAAATAAAATAAACATAAAAGGTATATATAATGTATATTTTAATAAGTAATCACAAAACATGACAGTATTCAAGTGGTATTGCGATTTATGTGGTGCTATTTATGCCTAGCATAAGATCGTGTGTTTGATTCCTCTCGCAACATCTTCTTTCTGGTTTCTTATTGTTTGGACCAATGCCTCTTAAAAAACCAGTGAGACCATCGGTTTAGTTTTTTCTGATTAAATCACCAAACCGGTCTGATTTTTAAAACTATGCTACTAGCTTGTCTATCGAGAACATGGACTTGCCAAACCTGCAAATGTTTTCTCCAAGATCCTGACAAAGCCTAGCCAATCGAAGAACCAGCAGCTCAACCAGCAATCGAGATGGCATCAGCAGACGAGGTTGATTGTTGGGCTGAAGATATAGAAGAAGCATCACCGAGCTCAACACAAGGGGTTCTTCACCGCTGAATCTGAAGAGCAACATTAGAGACGATCTCAACTGTCTCTAGTGCACACACCCGAGCGATATGAAGATCGCAAAGATATCTTGGTCAGCAATTCGCAGTTGTTCTTTAGTGGAGCAAGTGGATTGAAGAATTGCATCCAAAGAAGATTGAAATTGACTAATTCCAATTGGAGCAGCTGGACATGATAGCACCGTCTCCTCATTCCTCCAATAAATTGGGAAATTTGCTTGATCTAGCACAACAGAGCACATCCAAAGCACGGAGTCTGCTGAAGGAGACTGATACGTTGGAAACGTATCTATAATTTTTGATGCTCCATGCTTATTTAGTATCTACTTTTCTTTACTTGTCCACACTTTGAGGTGCTTTTTACATGTTTTCTGGTACTAACCTATTAACAAGTTGCAACAGTGCGAGAGCCTGTTTTCTGTTGTTTTTGGTTTCAGAAAAATTAGTAAAGAAATATTCTCGGAATTGGACGGGACAAACGTCAAAGTCAATTACTTTCTGTGGGGAACAAGAAGTCCAGAGGGGAGCCGGAGGGGCCAGCCAGGGGGCCGGACCCACCCTAGGCGCGGGTGGGCCAAATCCCACGCCTGGCTAGGGTTTGGGCACCCTGGCCGCTTCCTCGGTCTCCCCCTTCGCCTATAAGAAGCCCCCGATGTAGAAACCCTGGGTACCCGATCAAATATCCACAAAACCGTCTGTAGCCGCCGCCACCATCGTCCCTAGATCGGGGGGATCTGAAGTTCTTCCTGGCACCCTGCCATAGGAGAGATCATCCCGGAGGCCTTCTCTCTGGTATGATGCGTGAGTAGTTCCACATTGGACTATAGGTCCATGTAGTAGCTAGATGGTTGTGTCTCCTCCTTTGTGCTTTCATGTATAGATCTTGTGAGCTCCGTTCATGATCAAGATCTAATCTATTTGTAATTATGCATGTTGTGTTTGTGGGGATCCGATGGATATTGAGATTATTATGTTGGTTTGATTAATGGTTTTGTATTTATGATTCTATCATATCTGTGTTGTTTGTGATCTTGCATGCTCTCCGTTGTTAGTAGCTATCTTGGCCAAGTAGTTGCTAGTGACTCCAAAAGGGAGTATTTATGATCGATAGTGGGTTCATGCCTCTAGTTTCCAAGGGAAATGACATAAATCTCTTCGGTTGTAGATGTGTTGTTGCTACTAGGGAGAAAACAATGGTCTCTTGTTCATGGAACATGTGGACTGTTTACCTTACACACTTTGCTTAAAGCAGTTGTCTGTTGCTTGCAACTTAATACTGAAGGGGGTTCGTATGATAACCTGAAGGTGGACTTCTAGTCATAGATGCAGTTGGATGGCGGTCTATGTATCTTGTTGTATTTCCCAATCGAATCTCATAGGATCTTTCTGACTAGTAATTGCATTGTTATGCCTTGCTCAGTTCATGTCAATTGCCCCGCTGTAATTTGTTTACCCTTCATGCCATGTTCTAAGGAGATCACCTCTAGTGAACTATGTACCCCGGTCCAATATTTACCATTGATACATCTTCTACTGTTACTTGTTTACTTGCTGCAAACCATTACCTTCCACACCATACGTTTAATCCTTTGTTACAGCAAACCGGTGAGCTTGACAACCTCACTGTTCGTTGGGGCAAAGTCTTGAGTTTGTGTTGTGCAGGTCTCCGTGTTGCTTGCAACACCTATGTGACGTTTCCTTCCTCTTTATGGTTCGATAACCTCGGTCTCAACTAAGGGAAAACTTGATGCTTTATGCTTCACACCTTGCTCTTGGGTTCCCAACAGGCTCCACATCAACAGGCGCCATCAACAAGTTTTCTGGCGCCGTTGCCGGGGAGGCTAAGGATGTCTTCACAAGGGGAGTCTTTCACTTCCTTTCTCTTTACTTTGTTTTTAGTTTGCTTTTCTTCCTTTGTTTGATTTTGTTTGCCACTTTTCAAAAAAACTCAAAAAAATTAGTCTAGTTTGGTTTGCTTGCTTTAATCAAAAACACAAAAAAATAGTTCCTGCTCTAGCTGTTGCTGCTGTTTTTGGCTTGCCCACCTTTGCCAAAATGAACTTTGCTGAGAACACCAAGTTGTGTGACTTCACTAGCACCAACAACTATGATTTCCTAAGCACTCCTATTGCTCCACCTACTCCTGATGCTACCTTTTATGAAATTAAGCCTGCTTTGTTAAATCTTGTGATGTGAGAGCAATTTTCTGGTGGTGGTTCTGATAATCCTGCTGCCCATCTCAATAGCTTTATTGAACTATGTGAGATGCAAAAGTATAAGGATGTAGATGGAGATATTATTAAGCTCGAGCCTTTTTCTTTCTCCTTGAGGGGAAAAGCTAAAGAATGGTTGCTTTCTTTGCCTAAAAATAGTATTGATTTTTGGACTAAGTGCAAAGATGCTTTTATTGGAAAGTACTATCCTCCTGCTAAGATTATATCCATGAGAAGTGAGATTATGAAATTTAACTAACTTGATAGTGAACATGTTGCTCCAGCTTGGGAAAGAATGAAATATTTGGTTAAAAATTGCCCTACTCATGGACTCACTGCTTGGATGATTATCCAGACTTTTTATGCAGGTTTGAACTTCTCCTCAAGAAATCTATTTGATTCAGCTATTGGAGGTACCTTTATGGGCCTCACTTTGGGTGCTGCAACAAGGCTCCTTGATAATATGATGGTTAACTACTCTGAATGGCATGTTGAGAGAGCTCCACATGGTAAGAAGGTAAATTCTATTGAGGAAACTTCCTCTTTGAGTGAAAATATTGATGTTATTATGGCTATGCTTGTTAATGGGAAAGCTCCTCTAGATCCTAATAGTGTTCCCTTAGCCTATTTGGTTGCTCAAGAAGATCAAGTTGATGTGAACTTCATTAGAAACAACAATTTCAACAATAATGCCTATAGGAACAATTTTGGTAGCAACAACAATTATAGGCCTTATCCTCCTAATAATGGCAATTCCTATGGAAGCTCTTACAATAATTCTAGAAGTGCCCCCTCTGAACTTGAAGTCATGCTCAAGGACTTTATTAGTAAACAAACCACTTTCAATAAGACTATAGAGGAAAAGCTTTTAACTGTTGAGAAAAATATGTCCTCTTTGTCTGAAGCTCAGTCCTCCTTGATTAATAAAATGGCTGCTAAACCTGAAACTATGGAAAACACCTTTTCTATTGCTCATGCCATACAAGTTACTATTGATGAAAATGTTAGGTTGTTAGCTCAACTTCATGCTAAGTGGGAAAGGGAAGCTGAAATTGACAGAAACAGTAGTGTGTGCACTATCACCACCAAACCACAAGTAGTCCCTATTCCTACTCCTACTATGCCTAAGCCTATTGAGCCTACTACTAGTGATGCCAAGTTTGACTTTGATATTGATGGTTGCAATATTTCTGAAGTGATTATGTTCTTGCAAAAGCTTGATATAAGTCCTGATGCTAGTGATATGCATGTTGCCTTTACCAAACATATTACAGATACTCTTGTGAAAATTAAGGAAGAGAAGTTAAAACACAAAGCTTCTATTTCTAGAAAAGTAGAAGACAGTTGGGAACCCATTATTAATATGCAAGTGAATGACTTTGATCTCAAGGCTTCATGTGATCTTGGTTCCAGTGTCTCTATTATGCCTAGGAAGATTTATAAAATGCTTGATTTGCCACCATTGGAAGATTGTTATTTAGATGTCCCACTAAATGATAATGCTAAGAAGAAACTCATGGGGAGTATTAATGATGTTCTCATTATGGTTAATAATGCTTATGTCCTTGTGGATTTCTATGTTTTGAATGTTGAATACAATTCTTCTTGTCCTATTACCATGGGAAGACCTTTTCTTAGAACAGTTGGTGCCATCATTGATATGAAAGAAGGCACCATTAAATATCATTTTATATTCAAGAAAGGTATTGAGAAATTCCCAATGAGAATAGAGAGGTTGCCTTTTTCTCCGCCTTTGAAAGCAAGATTTGATGTTAATGCTTCTTCATTTGAAAATACTTGATTCTTCTTGCTTCTTGTGCCTAAGTTAAAGGCGTTAAAGAAAGGTACTTGTTGGAAGATAACCCAAGAGTTTTCTTGAGTCTTGGAAGTTATTACTTCTGTAATGACCTCTCCTTATCCTTTTTTTTTGCTTTTTGTGCCAAGAATGACCTCAAATGAGAGGGAAGTAAGATTTGGGGAGTTGCTGTTCCGAAACATATTTCTGTCCTCCACCAAAAAAATACGTGAGGAGGCTCTATAACTCGGATTGAGCTCAAAATTTACGAATAAATCCCCCAGCATGTTGGGTAACTTTAGTTAGTTCAATACTTTTTGATTTGAGCAACATAAGATGTTCGAAAAAATCGATTTCTACCTGTTGGTCTATTTTGACAGATTTCTGTCATTATTTGCATTTGCTTCTTATTGATTCTTTTTGAGTTCTCTTTAGGTGAATCAGCTTTTTTAAGGAGTTACTACAGTAGCTTGTATTTTTAGTGAAAAGTATTGCTGTTCCAAAGCTTTGCCAGGGGTCTAATATCTTTTGAATACACTAATGTTGCTAATGAAGATTGTGTGAAGTTTTGTATGAAGGAAAAATTTCAGGTGTAGAGAGATAATGATGCAATGAGATGAAGAATGGACAAAATCTCAAGCTTGGGGATGCCACCATGGTGTCACCCCAAGAAATATCCAAGAGGTACAAGCGTTAAAGCTTGGGGATGCCCAAGGCATCCCCTTCTTCATCAATAAAAAGCTCAGGTCTGTCTAGGAACTTCGTTTTTATTGTTTCATGCACAGTTGTGTTGTTCTTGGAGCGTCTTAGTTTTTGTTTGATTTGCTTAGGTTGTTTAGTTTGCTTGAATAAAGTAGTTTGGACCCCTGTTCTCGCTGTGTTGTTTTGCAAATAAGTTTTCTTGGTGTTGGAAAGGAGTAGTAAGTTCTTGCTTGAAGTGCAAAAGGAGCTTGCATTGACTGTGACTTAGACTTTAGCATGACATACTAGGTGTTGTTTTGCCATTATGCTTAGTGATTATTTCTATAGAATGTCTTGTTCCAAACAATTGGGATTGCTTAGTGTGCCTTGAAGAAATTGTGCGTTGTTTTAGCATGCAAAAGCATAGTATTGTGGTATTCTCCTTTGATGCTTTGCTTGGGTTGACTTGGCACATGCTTACACCATGTTATGACTATGACAAGTCACCATTAGCCTCTATGATCATTTAGTCCTTGACTTGTGGTACCACTCTTTGCTTTGATTAGTATGCTTTGTTTCTCTACATGATTATTGAAGGGTTTCGCGGCATAGTAAATCAAAATTTTCTACGGATGCGAACAGAGGGAAAGCCAAGATCTAATCTAGGAGATGCAATCAACGAGAGAGATTGGATTAGATCTTCATACCCTTGAAGATTCAGCAATGGAACGTTCGTCGGAACGTGGGTGATGTAGTCGATTCGCTTCTCCTCCTCGCGATCCGATCCGATCTAGCACCACAAGTGGCGGTGCCTCCGTGAGATGCACACGCAAAGACTCGACGTCTCCTCCTTCCTCGGACCAGCGAGTATGGTGGAGAGATAGATTGGATCTACAACACGGCGTGGTGTATATGGTGGAGAATTTCTGCAGGCTTCGCCTACAAACAGTCGGAGGAGAGGAAGGTAGCAAGGTGCTAGGGCTTGGAGGAAGGTGTGTGTGGGGAGGGCACCCCTCTATATATAGAGGGGGCCAGCCCTTGCCCTCCTCCAAGCCTATCTCTAGTTTAAACAATTTAAACTCTCCCTTATCTAGAAATCCTATCTCTAGTTTAAACGATTTAAACTCTCCCGTATCTAGAAATTCTATCCCGAGATTTAAACGAGTCAAATCTCTCTAGAATCGGCTGGGCCCTATGGGGCCTTGTGCCCCTGGCCCAATGCGCCAGACACTCCCTCATAGGCCCATGCCCCTCCCGGAAGGTGGGGCCACGTTGGTCCCCTTCCGGAAGGTTCTAGAAGCTTCAGGTACAATACCGATTAACGGAACAATTCGAACTCCAAAACTGCATTGCCTTATATGAATCGATTCTCGGACCACTCCGGAACCTCGTGATGTCCCGGATCCCATCCGAGACTCGAACAAAAATTCATAAACCAATTATCCAATCTATCCTAGCCGAGATCGTTAAGTGTGTGACCGCGGTTCGAGAATATGCGCACATGATCTTCTATCAATAATCAACAGTGGGTTTGGGCACCCATATTGACTCCACACATTCATCAATGATCATCTCGGATGAACCACGATGCCGATTCAATCAATCCCATATATATATTCCCTTCGTCTCGCGATATTTTACTTGCCCGAGATTCGATCGTCGGTCGTCATACCTAGTTCAATCTCGTTCACAAGTACTTTACTCGTTCCGTAATCCGATATCACTTTGTGATTAACTCCTTAACCACATGCTTGCAAGCGGTGTTGATATCGATTCGAGTGGGCCCAAGTATATCTCTCCGACTTGGGAGGGACAAATCCCATCTCGATACATACAACATGATACTTTCCGATCACCGAGAGACACCTTTATGATCACCCTTTCATAGGATGACGTTTGATGACCTCAAAGCTTTCTTAGATACCGGAGTTGTATTATCTCATGGTCTAAGGAATACAATATTTGACATAAGAAAAGCTTCGCAAAGACGAACACGATGACACGATCTAATTGCTTCGCTTAGTTTGGGTCTGTCCATCATATCATTCTCCCAATGATATGATCTCATTATCAATTGACAACTCATGTCTATGGTTAGGAAACCTTAACCATCATTGATCAATGAGCTAGTCCTTAGAGGCGTACCAGGGACACGGTGTTGTTCACAAACCACACAAGTATTAATGTTTCCGCTTAATACAATTCTAGCATGGAATATAAACTTTATCATGAACAAGAATTATAATAATAACATCTTTATTATTGCCTCTAGGGCATAATTCCAACAGTCTCCCACTTGCACTAGAGTCAATAATCTAGTTTATATCTGGCAACAATCTCACACCCATGGCACTGAGGTGTTGATCATGTTTTACACGTGGAAGAGGTTTAGTCAATGGATCTACGACATTCAGATCCGTATGTACTTTGCTAATCTTCAAATCTCCATCTGCTATATAATCTCGGATTATATGAAACTTGCGGTTGATATGCTTGGTCTTTGGATGATATCCTGGTTCCTTAGCGAGTGCTATGGCGCCAGTGTTGTCACACAATATCTCCAGTGGGTCCAATGCACTTGGAACCACGCCAAGCTCAGTGATGAAGTTTCTGATCCAAACTCCATCACTTGACGCTTCTGCAGCAGCCATGTATTCCGCTTCTACTGTAGATCCCGCGATCACGCTTTGCTTGCAGCTTCTCCAGCTCACAGCTCCTCCATTCAAAATATAAACGTATCCTGTCTGAGATTTAGAATCATCCTTGTCGGTGTCGAAACTAGCATCGACGTAACCTTTTACGACAAGTTGTTCATCACCCCCATAGACTAAGAACATTTCTTTAGTTCTATTTAGGTACTTTAGGATGTTCTTCACGGCTGTCCAGTGTTCCACTCCTGGATCACTTTGATATCTGCTCGTCAAACTAAGAGCATTGGACACATCCGGTCTAGTACACAGCATGGCATACATGATGGAACCTATGGCCGAGGCATAAGGCACTTTGCTCATAGCTTCCCTATCATTTACCGTAGTGGACAGAGCCTTGCTCAATATCTTACGACAACATAGGCAATCGAACCTTTCTTTGCCTTATCCATTCTGAACCTTTTCAGAACTTTGTCTAGGTATGTACTTTGGCTTAAAGCTATCAGGCGTCTTTGTCTATCTCTATAGATTTTGATGCCCAATATATAAACAGCTTCACCTAGGTCTTTCATTGAAAAACACTTCTTCAAATAACTCTTCACATCGTTAAGCATGTTGATGTCATTTCCGATAATCAATATGTCATCCACATACTGATACCGAACGCCACCGAGCTCCACTCACTTTCTTGTAGATGCAAGCTTCAGAAATTTGGAACAAATCCAAAGCTCTTGATCACTTGATCAAACGAAGGTTCCAACTCCGAGATGCTTGCTTGATCCATAAATGGAAGCTGAAATTTGCATACTTTCTTGGCATCCTTAGGATCGACAAAACCTTGGGTTGCATCATATACAACTCTTCATCAATGTTGCCATTGAGGAAAGTCTTGACATCCATCGCCATATTTCATAATCATGAAACGCAGCAATTTCTAATAAAATCCGAATGGACTTAAACATCGCCACGGAGATAAAGTCTCATCGTAGTCAACACCTTGAACTTGTCGAAAACCTTTTCCGACAAGTCGTGCTTTATAGACGGTAACATTACCATCGCGTCCGTTTTCTTACGGAATATCCATTTGCACTCAACGGCCTTTTCGCTAGGAGGATCCACCAAAGTCCATACTTGGTTTTCGCTCATGAATCCCAATTGGTTCATGGCTTCCACCATTTCTCGAGTCCGGGCTCATCATCGCTTCCTCATAGTTCGAGGTTCACCGCCTTCTACCAACAATACAAAGACAGGGTTGCATTACCACTCGGGAGGGCACGCGACCTTGTCGACTGCTGACGTTCAAGATGCAGATCGTCCAAGCTTCATGATCCTTGTCATTAGCTTCCTCTATTGTTGGTGCGGTGATCGGAACAATTTCAGTCTTGCGCTACTCTCCAATTCAAGAGAAGGTTCAATAACCTCGTCTAGCTCTACTTTCCTCCCACTCACTTCTTTCGAGAGAAACTCCTTCTCAAGAAAGGAACCGTTCTTTGCGACAAACACTTTGCCTTCGGTTCTGTGATAGAATGTATACCCAATAGTTTCCTTAGGGTATCCTATGAAGACGCATTTCTCCGCTTTGGGTTCGAGCTTGTCCGGCATCAACTTCTTGACGTAAGCTTCGCATCCCCAAACTTTAAGAAACGACAACTTAGGTTTAGCACCAAACCACAGTTCATACGGTGTTGCCTCAACGGATTTAGATGGAGCCCTATTTAAAGTGAATGCAGCGGTTTCTAATGCATAACCCCAAAATGATA
Source organism: Avena longiglumis (assembly GCA_030063025.1). NCBI lineage: Eukaryota > Viridiplantae > Streptophyta > Magnoliopsida > Poales > Poaceae > Avena > Avena longiglumis. Next base: position 97,835,182 of record CP125979.1, read on the forward strand.
ACGGCAAATCAGTAAGAGACATCATCGATCGGACCATATCTAATAGGGTTCGATTCCGGCGTTCAGACACACCATTGCATTTGTGGTGTTCCGGGTGGCGTGAGTTGCGAAACGATTCCGCTTGCTTTAAGATGCGTGAGAAAATCATAACTCAAATATTCACCTCCACGATCGGACCGTAGAAACTTAATCTTTCTGTTACGATGGTTCTCCACTTCATTCTGAAATTCCTTGAAATTTTCAAATGTTTCAGATTTATGTTTCATTAAATAGATATACCCATATCTACTTAAGTCATCGGTAAAAGTGAGAAAATAGCGATATCCACGGCGTCAAACACTCATCGGTCCGCATACATCGGTATGTATGATTTCCAACAAGTCCGTTTCGCTCCATCATACCGGAGAACGGGTTTTGATCATCTTGCCCATGAGGCATGGTTCGCATGTGTCAAATGATTCAAAATCAAGAGACTCCAAAAGTCCATCGAATGGAGTTTCTTCATGCGCTTTACACCAATATGACCTAGACGCAAGATGCCACAAATAAGTAGTATTATCACTATCTACTTTGCATCTCTTAGCCTCAATGTTATGGATGTGTGTTTCATCCCTTTCGAGATTTAGAAGAAATAAACCATTTACAAGAGGTGCATGACCATAAAAGATGTTACTCATATAAATAGAACAACCATTATTCTCCGATTTAAATGAATAAACGTCTTGCAATAAACACGATCCAGAAATAATGTTCATGCTCAACGCAGGCACATAATAACACTTATTAAGGTTTAAAACTAATCCCGAAGGTAAAATTAAGGAGAGCGTGCCGACGGCCATCACATCAACTCTTGATCCGTTGCCAACGCGCATCGTCACCTCATCCCTCCCAAGCCGTCGTCTATTCTGTAGCTCCTGTTTCGAGTTACAAATATTAGCAACTGAACCGGTATTAAATACCCAGGCACTACAACGAGGGCTAGTAAGAAAAACATCAATAACATGTATATCAAATATACCTTTGATGGTGCCAGCCTTCTTGTCCGCTAAGTACTTCGGACAGTTGCGCTTCCAGTGACCCTTGTCCTTGCAATAGAAGCACTCAGTGTCCGGCTTGGGACGGACACAGCTTCTTATCGCCAGGGCATTGCGCCGTCGCCCTTCTTGAAGGGCTTCTTTGCTCCTTACCTTTCTTAAAGGAGGGCTTGTTGACCATCAACACATGATTATCCTTCTTGATGTCCACTTCCGCAGCCTTGACTTTGCGAAGAGCTCGGTGATCGTATCGATGGAACCAATCGATTATGAGTCACTACAAAACTTTTGTAGCTGGGAGGAGTGATTGCAGAACCGTCAATCTTGAGCTCCTCGGAATCGTGCATTCCAGCTTGCTCAAGCGTTGAGTGTAGCCCGACATCTTTATGGCGTGCTCACTAACGGAACTCCTTCCTCCATCTTGCGATTAAAGAACTTCTCGGAGATCTCATATCTCTCGAGCGGGCTTGAGTGCGAAACATGGTTTTCAGCTCCTCGAGAATCTCAAAGGGCCCGGGATAGGTTTCAAAATGATTTTGAAGCTCCGGTTCCATAGCAAACAACATGGTGCTCTTAATCACACCATAATCATCTTTGCAGTCGATAGACAGCTTTCTCATCGGCTCGATTCTGACTAGGGGGTCACCTAACGCTTTCCCAAGGACATAGTCCTTTGTCCATGATGAGAATGATTCTTAGATGAGGAACCAATTGGTGAAGTTAGACCCATTGTTCCTAAGCTTTTCTTTCTCAGAAAAAACGTTGAAGTTGAAGTTGGACTTGGCCATTGGATCTACAGTATTTGCAAGTACAATTTAGACTATGTTCATGATAAATAGTTCAACTTAATCAAATTACTAGATGAACTCCCACTAAATTCAACATCCCTCAAGTTGTTTAGTGAACACGATCCAAATTCACCACACCTAATCCGATCATCACGAGAAGATATGTGGTTTCAATGGTGGACAACGAAGTGTCGATCATATCATTCATATGACTCATGCTTAACCTTTCGGTTCTTGTGTTCCGAGGCCATGTCTGTACATGCTAGGCTCGTCAAGTTAGACCCAAGTATTTCCGCGTGTGCAAAACTGGCTTGCACCCGTTGTATGTGAGCGTAGAGTCTATAGCACCCGATCATCACGTGATGCTTGGACACGACGAACTTTCGCAACGGTGCATACTTGGGGAGAACACAGTTTTTTATCTTGATCTTTAAGTGAGGAATCATCTTATAATGCTACCGTCGCGATCTAAGCATGATAAGATACATAAAAGGATAAACATCACATGCATATAACTTTATGTGACATGGTATAGCCAATTTTCGCGCAATGATCTCCATCTTGTGCGTTCCGGCATGATCTCCATCACTCCACCATGATTGCCTCCACCACGAATAGCAACTACAACTATTGCTAACTACTTAGCGATAAAGTAAAGCTATTACATGGCGTATAAGAAGTTGACTCGCAGGTCATATACAATTATAAAGACAACCATATGGCTCCTGCCGGTTGTGTACTCATCGACATGCAAGTCGTGAAACATTACAAAACATGATCATCGCATACAATATACACATCACATCTTGGGCCATACCATATCACAGAAAACACTCCCTGCAAAAACAAGTTAGACGCCTCTACTTTGTTGTTGCATGTTTTATGTGGCTTTATGGGAGTAGATGCTAAGAATGATTCTTACCTACGGAAAGCCACAACGGTGATATTATGGTTGCCAAACTCCGGTGTTAATCCCATGACAACTATAGTGAGAGAAACTGACATCCACCAGCCGCATGTGTCGAACAAGCCACACGTCAAGTGCGGAGCCGGTCTCGCGAACGACGTCGCGTAAGGTTGGCCTGGACCGCTTCAATCTCACTATCCCGCGTCATAAGAAGAACACAAACAAGAGGCTTGCAACAGAAAACATCAACGACCGCAACAACCATGTTGCGTTCTACTCGTGAAACACATCTACGCATAGATCTAGCTCTGATACCACTGAAGGGTTTCGCGGCATAGTAAACCAAAATTTTCTACGGATGCGAACAGAGGGAAAGCCAAGATCTAATCTAGGAGATGCAATCAACGAGAGAGATTGGATTAGATCTTCATACCCTTGAATATTCGCACAGCGGAACTTTTGTCGGAACGTGGGTGATGTAGTCGTACTCGCTTCTCCTCCTCGCGATCCGATCCGATCTAGCACCACAAGTGGCGGTGCCTCCGTGAGATGCACACGTGCAGCACCTCGACGTCTCCTCCTTCCTCGGACCAGCGAGTATGGTGGAGAGATAGATTGGATCTACAACACGACGGCGTGGTGTATATGGTGGAGAATTTCTGCAGGCTTCGCCTACAAACGTCGGGAGGGAGAGGAAGGTAGCAAGGTGCTAGGGCTTGGAGGAAGGTGTGTGTGGGGAGGCACCACCCTCTATATATAGAGGCGGCCAGCCCTCCTCCAAGCCTATCTCTAGTTTAAACAATTTAAACTCTCCCTTATCTAGAAATCCTATCTCTAGTTTAAACGATTTAAACTCTTCCTTATCTAGAAATTCTATCCCGAGATTTAAGCAGTCAAATCTCTAGAATCGGCTGGGCCCTATGGGGCCTTGTGCCCCAATGCGGCCAGGACACTCCCTCATAGGCCCATGCCCCCTCCCGGAAGGTGGGGCCACGTTGGTCCCCTTCCGGAAGGTTCTAGAAGCTTCCGGTACAATACCGATTAACCCGGAACAATTCCGAACTCCAAAAACTACATTGCCTTATATGAATCTTATTCTCCGGACCACTCCGGAACCTCTCGTGATGTCCCGGATCCCATCCGAGACTCCGAACAAAAATTCATAAACCAATTATCCAATCTATCCTAGCGTCGAGATACGTTAAGTGTGTGACCCTGCGGGTTCGAGAATATGCAGACATGATCTTCTATCAATAATCAACAGCGGGGTCTGGGCACCCATATTGACTCCCACACATTCATCGATGATCATATCGGATGAACCACGATGCCAGGATTCAATCAATCCCATATATATATTCCCTTCGTCTCGCGATATTTTACTTGCCCGAGATTCGATCGTCGATACCGTCATACCTAGTTCAATCTCGTTTACGGAAGTACTTTACTCGTTCCGTAATCCGATATCACTTTGTGATTAACTCCTTAACCACATGCTTGCAAGCGGTGTTGATATCGATTACCGAGTGGGCCCAAGTATATCTCTCCGACTTGGGAGGGACAAATCCCATCTCGATACATACAACCCAATGATACTTTCCGATCACCGAGAGACACCTTTATGATCACCCTTTCATAGGATGACGTTTGATGACCTCAAAGCTTTCTTCCGATACCGGAGTTGTATTATCTCATGGTCTAAGGAATACAATATTTGACATAAAAAAGCTTGCAAAGACGAACACGATGACACGATCTAATTGCTTCGCTTAGTTTGGGTCATCCATCATATCATTCTCCCAATGATATGATCTCATTATCAATTGACAACTCATGTCTATGGTTAGGAAACCTTAACCATCATTGATCAATGAGCTAGTCCTTAGGCGTACAGGGGACACGGTGTTGTTCACAAACCACACAAGTATTAATGTTTCCGCTTAATACAATTCTAGCATGGAATATAAACTTTATCATGAACAAGAATTATAATAATAACATCTTTATTATTGCCTCTAGGGCATAATTCCAACAATTATGACCATTATGCTCTCTTAGTTGGTTGCTCCCAGTCTTTTTTCTAGCCTCCAATTGTATGAGTAAGTTCTACTCATGCTTCCAACTCCCAAGAAACCAAGTTATTTCAAAGTGTCCACTATAAACTCCTATGCATGGTGTGTTATACCATTCCAAGTATATTCTTGTTTTCAACTATCTTCCAATTAAAAACTATTTTGTTATGTGAAAACTTAGTGATTAAAGCCCTCACGAACTTGATGGCACACTTTATTCTTTGCCCCTAATAAACTCGAACCATTGTGACAACTTTTTTGTATATGATTACACTTATAAGTTGGAATTAGCAGAACCGTGCTGTCACGGGGAACATTTTCAACATTCCACTTGTACTTTGTACTAAGTTGATATCATGTTCTTTTGTCTATGGATGTCACCGATGTGAAATAAAGAGGGAACTTGTAATTCCATGGAGTTTGTATCCTGTGTTAGAGAAATGCCTAGGCCGCTAGCCTAAGCCATGCCTAATCATGGTGGAAACTTGCAGCATCACCATAGTGAGCTATCTATGAAGCATCCTCAATAAAAAGCTATGAACATGGTAAATAAAACGATTGCTGAGATGCTCATTGTCTGCTTGCCTTGTTATTTTGGTTATGGGAAAGCTCCTATACCATGTGCAAGGGGTACCCCTTTGGCGGTTCTCAATGATATGCAAATACTTACAGTGACAAGAACTTACCTGGACCCAAAGTTGAGTATGCATGAGGTGTGGCCCTCATATTCAAGGGACTTGAGATTGCCAACTTATACTTCTTCAAGCATATACTCCAGCTTTGCCAATTTATCCTTAACCACTTCAAGATGCTTATGATAGGGGCAATGAAGGCTGAAAGCTAACAAGTACCATAATTTTTTAAAGCTCTTTTTGAAACTTTTAGTCCCTGCTTCCTTTATAAAAGGGCCTTTCTTACACCATTATTGAGTCTCCACCTTCTACCTTTAGGCACCATTAAGAGAGCATAGTTGTCATTCTATGTGTAGTGTTCCAAAACTTATTAATTGATGCATATTGTGATATTACTTGTTCTTATGCTACTTGTTTCTAGTCACCCTTGTGAACTTTGCAGGTGTCCTATGCATCTATTGCTACTCTATGAAGGATAAGCTGATTGCCACTATGCTATGTTTTCTGCATGTGAAACAAACGATTTTGAATGCATGTTATTCATGATCTTTGTTTGTAGCTTGTCATGTTGCATGCATAGTTACTATGTACTATTGTTAGAACTCCATCTTTCATGCACATGTTTAGAGTTCTTTGATCCCAACTTTCAATGCTTGCAAATGGTTGTATCTTTATTGTGAGGGTGCATGTCACCTTAAAAATTATTCTGTTTATCACTTACCTACTCAAGGACGAGCAGGAGTTAAGCTTGGAGATGTTGATACGTTGGAAACGTTGATGCTCCATGTTTGTTTAGTATCTACTTTGCTTTACTTGTCCACACTTTGAGGTGCTTTTTACATGTTTTCTGGTACTAACCTATTAACAAGTTGCAACAGTGCGAGAGCCTGTTTTCTGTTGTTTTTGGTTTCAGAAAAATTAGTAAAGAAATATTCTCGGAATTGGACGGGACAAACGTCAAAGTCAATTACTTTCCGTGGGGAACAAGAAGTCCAGAGGGGAGCCGGAGGGGCCAGCCAGGGGGCCGGACCCACCCTAGGCGCGGGTGGGCCCAACCCCACGCCTGGCTAGGGTTTGGGCACCCTTGCCGCCTCCTCGGTCTCCCCCTTTGCCTATAAGAAGCCCCCGATGCAGAAACCCTGGGTACCCGATCAAATATCCACGAAACCGTCTGTAGCCGCCGCCACCATCGTCCCTAGATCGGGGGGATCTGAAGTTCTTCCCGGCACCCTGCCGGAGGGGAGATCATCCCGAAGGCCTTCTCTCCGGTATGATGCGTGAGTAGTTCCACCTTGGACTATGGGTCCATGTAGTAGCTAGATGGTTGTATCTCCTCCTTTGTGCTTTCATGTATAGATCTTGTGAGCTCCGTTCATGATCAAGATCTAATCTATTTGTAATCATGCATGTTGTGTTTATGGGATCCGATGGATATTGAGATTATTATGTTGGTTTGATTAATGGTTTTGTCTTTATGATTCTATCATGTCTGTGTTGTTTGTGATCTTGCATGCTCTCCGTTGTTAGTAGCTATCTTGGCCAAGTAGTTGCTAGTGACTCCAAGAGGGAGTATTTATGCTCGATAGTGGGTTCATGCCTCTAGTTTCCAAGGGAAGTGACAGAAATCTCTTCGGTTGTAGATGTGTTGTTGCTACTAGGGAGAAAACAATGGTCTCTTGTTCATGGAACATGTGGACTATTTACCTTACACACTTTGCTTAAAACAGTTGTATGTTGCTTGCAACTTAACACTGAAGGGGGTTCGGATGATAACCTGAAGGTGGACTTCTATTCATAGATACAGTTGGATGGCGGTCTATGTATCTTGTTGTATTGCCCAATCGAATCTCATAGGATCTTTTTGACTAGTAATTGCATTGTTATGCCTTGCTCAGTTCCTGTCAATTGCCCCGCTGTAATTTGTTTACCCTTCATGCCATGTTCTAAGGAGAGCACCTCTAGTGAACTATGGACCCCGGTCCAATCTTTACCATTGATATATCTTCCACTGTTACTTGTTTACTTGCTGCAAACCATTACCTTCTACACCATACCTTTAATCCTTTGTTACAACAAACTGGTGAGCTTGACAACCTCACTGTTCGTTGGGGCAAAGTCTTGAGCTTGTGTTGTGCAGGTCTCCGCGTTGCTTGCAACACCCGTGTGACGTTTCCTTCCTCCTTCTGGTTCGATAACCTCGGTCTCAACTGAGGGACAACTTGATGCTTACTGCTTCACACCTTGCTCTTGGCGTTCCCAACAGGCTCCACATCAACAGGCGCCATCAGAGGCACCGATTCCACTAGGAACTACATCGAAGAGTCAAGCATTTGATTCTCTATGAAATCTTGACCTTTGCGCAAACGACCGCAAAGTCGAAAACCAGTAGCAACGGGCTGGCCCCTCCCTCTCCCTCGCATCCACGGTCGGCTGAGAGGGAGAAAGCAACACAAGGGCCACCAGAAAGGTCACCAGGGTGCTTATTGGAAAAGGGGGCACCAATGACCTCTTCCACCATGGAAGCAGGGAACTCGTCGGCATCCAGCTACTGCCGCGCCTCATTAGTAGGCAGGAAAGGAACCCCCTGGGACCTCCGGTTGTTGGAATCAGAGTGCCTCCCTTCTCCCTCCTTGTCGCCAAGGCCGTCCGAAGAGAAAAGCAGAGGCAGGAAGATGCCAACAAGAAGGAAAGAACCCACAAGGGCCTTATTTCGGAGATCCTCGGGATCGGGAATGCCACCACACACTCTAACCTCTAGAGCGCCGCCACCGGAGCACCTGCAGGAGCTGTCCAAGATCCGGCCACCGAGATCTTGAACCCTACTCCAAACACCGGCACACCGCCGAAAACTACTACTATTTATACTATAGGCGCCGACACCTCTCCTCCGCCTCCCTCTACCGGTAGCGCTGGCGAGGTTGGACTTGGATCGGCCCGGCGTGCGCGACGGCTCTCGCAGTAACTGTAGCAGGATAAGAGGGGGAAAGAGATAAGGTTCACTCACCCGGTCATGTTCAAGAGGATCTTGGCACCGAATCATTGGCATGTTGTTGTCATTTTGTGGACCAAATGTGTATACATATAGAACCCGCATATTGTTTTGTGACCTATTATAAGGGCCCAAGGGATTTTTCTCTAAGGCATCCTTTGGACGGAAGCTTGACCACGAAGTTATTGAACCGCCATATTGTTTTGCGATTTTGGAGTTAATATCCTCAGATATATAAAACGGAGTTGGGCGTAGGAACAACAAAGGATTCACGAGGAGGCTACATCCATTCTAATGGTGTTGTTGGTTCTCCACCACAAAGACCGTGAATAACAAAGGGCATCACATAGTGGATCGAGGCACCCTGCATTGAGGTCTCGAGAAGAATACAGTGAGCCATTGTGGCTATTGGTTGGCATTATGTCATCACACCACTCCAATAGAGATTAGCACTCCACAAAGTTGTGAACATCGGGATAGAACATCGTCTTCATTGTTGTATATTTATATGTAGGTTTTTATTTAGTCGCATGATCTAGAGAACTTATATTTTTGTTGATCCCTACTTTTCTGAACTTCGTAGTCACATATTCAGTGCCCCCCCCCCCTCCCCCGTTTGACCTCTACGACAAGAAAATTGATGGAGCAAGAAGAGTGTTCTCTCAAGCGAACGTTGCCAACATTATCGAAAGTTTGTGAACTGGAAAACTAGCACGCCATATATATGAAACAAAAGTCACATCCCAAATTACATTGTCACATGACATGCAAAAGGCGAATAAAATCCATTTCTCGTGACTTGTCCATCAAAAACTACCCGAGGAACTCCCTCCCTTTGACATCGGTACACTAATAAAAAGATAAATAATTTTAGGTTACCCAGATCCACTCATCGTCAGGGTCAACACCCGAAGCTGAATCACATGTTTGTCCTGACTCGGGTGGAGCTGTAGTCGGGGCGTGGACAATGCAGGCTGAGTCCGGTCCTTGCCGAAATGAAACTCAACCATGGAACCAAAATCTAACAGCAGGCGAGCCACCAGGAGATTCGTGCAAAGGAGTGGAAACATCTGAATTTCCAAATCCATATCTAACAGGTGGTAACACTGCTCCCACTGACACTTCACTCTCAATGTTCTTGTCCCGCCCAATGCCCCTCTCCTGTCGGCGCCACATCTTCATCTGTCTCTCATCAATGATAGAGATATCCTTAGTCCATCCGTGTTACCATGCTTAGGATCATGTCGATCTTCGTCTCTATAGTCACTACGGCGGTCTTGGGAACTGGTGGAGGTATAGGAGTAGGTCTGTCTCTGACAGGAGCAGCGTCCTCGTGGCGACGCTCTTTATCAATATTAGCCCTGGATGTTGTCAAGTCCCTATGCCCTGTGGTAGCAGGTGCTGATGCCTTCTTCTCCTTCACACCGAGCTTGGAGTCCTTGTGCTTCTTCTTTCCCTTCTTCCCAACAATGGTGATCCTGCTGATAGTAGACCACAAAATGATAAACTACCACTTATAACATGTACATGCATTCAGGATGGTTTCTCACATACCCTGAACAAGAACAGATAAAATGGCCTTTTGCAGATCGTACCTTGCAGTAGTAGAAGCTTCCTTGCACAGGTCTAGCAGAATGGCGCAGGCTTCCTCTCGAATCTCCTCACACAGGTCGACATCACGTACCAGGTCTTGCGTCAGGCCCTCGTGTAACAGCTTGGCTTCCGTTGCAGCGCCCTTGAAACCGACAGACAACGTTTTGCGTTTAGTCTCACTCAGGCAAATGTGTAAAACACCAGTCAACAAATGATAATCCCTGCCTTTGTTCGGTCGATCTGGAGCTACGCGCTTACCATCATTGCGGCGCCAGCCATGGCGGCGACAGACCCGGACCCTCTGTGCAGCATAAGACTCAGGGCATGCTCCCTGATCTGGTTGCTCAGTATGCAGTCTGGGTAGGAGGACACATGTACTGCCCATGGATAACCCACCCCCTCATCAACTTAGCCTCTTTGGCGATACACTTCAAATAAATCAATCTTGCAGTTAGTTGGCGCAAAGACCAAAGAATATCCAAAAATCTAACGCGCGAACGTGTCAAATCTAGCTCCCAGCGCGACGCGACGACGGCCATCCGTTCTCCATCCGACAATTGCAAAGTTGCCAGGAAAATATCCAAGCAAAGATACCAGGGCCCACACGGCATACACCCTGTTCTGGGGACGTCGTCGCGCACCAGCGCGACCGTCGCGTGATAGTACAGTTCAAGAATATATAGTTACTACTCACCAAATCGAACAGATTAAGTAGGCATGCATGCGTGCACGTACCACCAAAGCAGCGGCGGCGGCATACGCACCGACGTATTCGCCATCTCCGTCGATGATCCCGCGCGCGCGAAGCTTGATCTTGTTGCTCAGATCGATCTCACCGTCAGTTAATCCTAGCGCGACCCTCTTGCGCTGAGCCATGAACCTGCCCTCCATCTCTCGACACACTTGAAAACGTTTTGACATTATTCTTGCAAGCAATGGAATATCAGTCAGCGAACCAATGAGCACATGACATTCTACGAGCTAGTAGTACTACTAGAAATGAAGCAGATCAAAGGAAGTTCAGATTTGGTAGAGGCAAGCATGAGGTCTCCAAGTTGAGTTATTAGTTAACAGGTGGGCAAACGGAACCAGGCGGCCATTCTCGTTCGTCCACGCAGATCGCCTCACGATCCTCTCATCCGTAGAGGCGGCGCCATCGATGGATTCGGGAGGGTTGCGGATGTAGTACTCGCAGAGGTACTCCTTGTACAGGGGCACGTCGTCCACGCTGGAGCACCGGTACATCGGCAGCAGCCTCCGCCATCCCCATCCCTTCTCCATATGATCTAGGTGCTTGATCGCCCCGATCGGCGGTGTTATCATCCGATCAACCGTCAGGTCACCATCTAGTTGCGTCCGATAAGCCCACCACTTAATCCTCCTCCTGACAGTGCTGGGAATAATGGGATCGTTCTCGATGCCGTGGGCGGCCAACACCTCGGGGTCGTAGGGGTCGAAAATCTCCTCGTCCTCCTCGCTCGTCGCCATAGCCATACCCAGCACGGATCTGATCTGCTCTATTATGCAGATCGTACTGCTTTTTGTAGAGACGGGGAGCCGGCGGCACGGGATTTTGTAGGGCTCGATCGTAGTACAAATTGGATTGGAATGGAGAAGACTGTGGAGCGCGGCCGTATGGGTTATTGGACCTCTCTGTTTTTGAATTTCAACCTCAGAAGGAAATGTGCGCCTGGCCTGCAGCGCTAGCCAGACCGGCCCGTAAGCAACCCACGAGTTTGAGGCGGGCCGTTTGGTTCAAACAAATTTCACATTAAATTTTGGAGATTCCCTAAAAAAAAGTGTAAACTTTGGAGATTCTTTACTTCCTAAGTATAGTGCTTGTTTGGTTTTCTGCGATTTGAATCCATGTGAATTTTACTATGGTCAATTTTGCATTGACTTTCATAGGAAGTTTGACTTTGTTGCAACCTCGTCGGATTTTTTTTCATATTTCTGTGACAACTATGGCATATAAATGACAAGTACTCCCCTCCGTCTCAAAATAGATGTCGCAAGTTTTTAAAAATTGAATGAATCTAGACATTATTTAATATATAAATTTATCTAAACTTTAGCAAACCCGGCACATCTATTTTGAGACGGACGGAATATTACAAATTCTTGCGATTTCAGTTTTTTGTAGAGTGCATTGTTCATTGTGGCATGCATCCATTATGTTGAGTTCCATATGATATAAGGTTTTGGTCATGTTTAATATTCTGATATTATTCATAAAATTGCCTTTTTTTTCAACATGTACAACTCAGAAACCACACGAACACATTTTAAAAGTGAAGCCATGACTTGTCATAAATATTAGAGTACATGCATTCGGTTAGGATTAGTAGAATGAGATGAACGTGTAGATCTTCCTCCCATACATAATTTCCTGCCCGAAAAACGACTCCCGAGCGGCTCACGTGAGAGCGGCTCCGGTGGACCCCGAGAAACCCTAGAAAGCCAGCGCCTGATCCCTCCATCGGCCGTTGTTGCCCCTAGCACCGGTGGTGGCAGCCACGCCATGGCCGTAGAAGACGGCGGGCGGGGTTGGCGCATCCCGTCGGACTCCCTTCATGTGGGGGGATGACTCAAGGACAGTGCAGGCAGAGGACAACGCAAGTGGAGATCAAGTGGCGGGGAAGCAACACTCGCTAGTGCAAGCCTTCTGTTGGCCTATGGAAGGGAGGCGCAGATGGGACAGTGTTGGTCGTGCATGCGGTGGTGCTAGCCGGAGGCGGCGGTGCTCTTGCGCATGCCTAGGGTGCGCTACAGTCCTCCTCGTGTTGCTGTCGTGTGGGCCCTATCTAGGGCCAACCTTGGGCTTGATCATGGCCGGAAGGGGTCGACCTGTTCGATCTGATTGCCATAAATTGGCCGTTGGTTTGGGGCCTGCTTCAATTCCACCTCCTCGATTGGGCCAAATTCAAGTTTCGCTCTTCCTCTCGGAGATTTCCCTAGTTTGGCAAAGGATACTACTGTATATCTAGAAGGGAATCGATGCGGTCATGCACAACCTTGCGTGAACCTTCGTCTTCTTGTCGGTACTACCATGGGACATTCTTTATATAGATTTCAATGAAAATAACAAGGGTGGAGAAAGTCATGGTGTCTACGATCGAAGGCTGGTATTGGCAGAGAGGGTTTTGGTTGTGATGAAGACAATGCGGCACAAGTCTTACCGTGTGTCGGGCGTTCGGCGACTTGCAGCAACAGCCTTGGCAAGCGGGGGTGGCAACACAGATGGACTGCATTTTTTGGTGGTGCTCCTCAAGTCACGAGCCATGATTTCCAAGGTGCAAACCCAATGTCTAGCTTCATTGGTTGTACCTAGCAATGACCTCGCTGAAGACATTGTTTTGGAATATCAGGCTTTCTCCAGGGTGAAAACCCAAGATCTTTGATCGGTGGATGACAACGCTTTCTCCAGGGTGAAAACCCAAGATCTTATTGGTGTAGAAATTGGGTGTAATTGGTATCTTCACGATATTAATATATCTTTGTTGTCAAAAAAATCTCAGCGTTAACCATGTGACTCACCTTGTGTCCACCTTTTACTAATAAAAAGTCACCATAACCTCTATATTTCATAACCTCCTACAAAATTCTAGTTTTCCAAAATTTATGAAAAAATCTGAACAGAAAATATTCCACTCTGAACAGATTTTGTGGTGTGTAGAAGAGAGAGGAGGGGAAAAGAGAGTGAGAAAGGGGGTGGGATGGAAGAAGGTGATGTGGCCTCAACATGTGGAAAATCGGGATGATGTGGAAGCCAAGTGGTGGACTATTTAGCATTTGATGTTGTAGTTCTTGCATTCTAGCGGTGATTGATAGATTCACAATGACGTTTCATGATCATTTTGCAATGACAGCTAAAATGTGAATTTTCCATTGTTACTTGGATGCTCGCAATTTTGATTATCTCTAATGCTTCATCCTATATATGTAGAACTTGATTTCTACTATCTGGTTCTCATGAAACATGGTGCCCGTGTCATTCATCATCATCCGCCAGAAAATACCCATGACTTTTATCTCGCAAACAAGTGAGCTTTCTCGGCCCGGATTATGGACCTCATGTTTGAGCGGGCTCGACGGAAGGTTGCGCCTCTCGAGGAAGTCGAGGAGCTTGGGTTGATGTTCCATCCAAGGCAGCGGAGTATGAACCAGCATATATAATCATCTATTATGGGCATGTCAGGTTTGCCCGCGAATTCTGTGGGGGTCATTATTGGATTCATGCACTAGCTAACTCAATGAAACATCCAAACAGATGAAAATAGGGTGTAGACAATATATTTCAACGCCCTCCTCACATTTAGGTTATTTTAGTTGTCCTGAGTCGTGGATTCGATGCATGCCGCAAGATCTTTTCTTCAATACTTCGTTGGCTGTGCTTTGAACTCAAAAAACTCTTGGTTATGATACCATATTAAATTGATGCGCTTGACAACTCAACCAAAATACGGAACCGATGAAAAGTGGCTAGGTAATATATATATTTCAGCAATCCTAGAAGGGTTGGTCGTAAATTTTCTTATGGATCTCAATTTGAATACGCCTTTATCGATCAGTGGTGCACTTATTTTCTTTCTATATATCAAATTTCACGGGAATTCCAGTCCTTTAGGTCCCTCACAAGAATTCGTCGAATACGAAATAATGATGCCATGTCGAGTTCACCTTGAGCTGTTTCTGGTGCATTTTTGTATGTCGGTTTCAAGAGTTGTTTGACTGACCCTTGTATGTGATGGTGATGAGTTAGTTCTGCTGATTTAAAAGGTGACACCGAAACGAACAAGAAAAGCTTTTAAATTACCGGGGAAAAACAAAAAAAATGATAATTCCACTTAAGAAGCTTTTGATTGTTATTACATGGTCGTCATGTCCTAGGGTCACATGACATGGAGATAGTGCGTGCTAGACACACGAGCGAGACTCTCCTGATTTCTCTTATCGCTTCGTGGGAGATGCACCCGCAGACGATCAGCGCCAGTACTAGAACCAGAAGGGAGCTGCGGGCCGTGGGCCAGATTTTGCACCAGAAGGGAACTGCGGGCCGTGGGCCAGCTTTTACTTTTTTTTTGGAGTACGTACAGTGTTTATTTCCTTCTTCTGCCAGAAGTGTGTGGCGCTGTTGGCTGACGATACTAGAAGGGCCGTACTACGCGTTTTTGGGGGATATTTTTTTAAAATCTTCGGAGTCCTTATGTTGACACGTGTTCACCCAAATTCTGTTTTTGCTATATTCAGACCCGCTTTTGTTACATAATGTCTCGCTTTTGCTACACTGTAGCAGAAAACGGTTCGTCATAGTAATAGAAAAACAAACTAACCTCGCCGGAGAGTTCGCCGGAGACCTCGTCGGCGACCGTGTAGCAAAAAAAATACTAATGTAGCAAAACCGACCTCACCGGAGACTCGCCGGAGACCTAACCGGAGAATTTCGCCGGAGATCTCGCCGGAGACCTTGTAGCAAAAATTTTGCGCTATTGTAGCAAAACCACAAAACGGTTGTAGCAAAATATTTTTTCTAATATAGCAAAAGCGACATCGTCGGATATTCCTCGCCGGATATCTCATAGCAAAACCGTAGAGATTGGTTGTAGCAAAACCGAAAATATCGTAGCAAATTCTTTGTGCTATTGTAGCAAAAGCATAGAAGATAAATAGCAAAAACTTGCTACTATTGTAGCATTAACCTGTAGCAAAAATATCAAAACACATTTATTGGCCGGTAGCATCACGACTCTTCATCTGTAGCAACGATGACCACTTCCGGTAGCATTGTCTTGCTATCTATGTAGCACCGTGTCGTGGATCCACTGTAAAACGATGACCACAAAGCCGGAGGTGGAGCCTAGCAGCAGCGTCGGGCTGCCCTCGCAGAACCGCCGCTGCTAGCGACGAGAGCGGTGATGAAGGACCGGGAAGGACGCCTCGTTAGGCAAGGCCCAGCCGAAGGTGATCCCCATCGTCATTGACACCGGACTGCACGATTCGGGTGGAGTTGGGGCTCATAGGAGATGGGGCCGGCGGCGAGGCAATTGCGAGGTGGAGGCCAAGGGGAGGCCGTACATGGGGCGGCGCGGCCGCTCCCATGGAGGTGGTGGCCGACGACGGGGATCTCTAAAGGAGGTAGTAGCGAGGGCTGTGTACGCCATAGTTGGAGATGGGAGCCCGGCGGGGTGAAGGGAGTGGGTGGCGGCGGAGATCCGATGGCTCGTGGAGGGGGCCTTGCCGGCGGCGGTGCTCGATCCGCATATCCATGGAGGCGGCGGTTTCCTGGAGAAGAGACGTAGAGTGGGTGGGACATGCCCGCTTCACGCACGCACGCTCACGCGGGACACAGGAAAAAAAAGGACCCGGGGGATGGAAACATGGTATCCCGGGGAAGTGGAATCATTTTCCATACTAAAACGTAGTAGTAGCCTTTTTGCAAAGTATAGAAGTAAAAACACCACCGTATACGTGCAACGTACAGGAAGGAAATCGTGTAGATTCCCTCGAAAAAAAAAAGAAATCGTGTAGACCCGTAGTAGAGCTGTAGCACGTACTATACGGTACATGCCGTCGATGCCGATACATTGATATGAAAATCCTTTTTTTTTTTACCCGCAAAAAGAAAAACTTGGCCGCGCGCGGCAAAAGATGAAATGTCTTTCCCAACACAAAAAGTTGAAAGTAGTAGGAACAAAAGGAGAGGAACGGATGGAAGGGCGCATCGTGCATGCCAGGCACAGCCGCAGAGGCCCATCGCGACAAAAGAGCAAGCAGGGCGCCGGGCGCGGCCTCTTTCCCTGCCTGCCTGCCACGCAGCTGGCCCGCCATCGCCCAGATCATCAGGTCAGTTGTGGTGGTGGACTGGAGCTGGAGCTGGAGCTGGAGCTTGGTCGGACCCCGAGGGCGATTTCTTCCATCGATTCGATCCAATGGCAGTGGCAGGGTTCTCGCGACGGTAGTGTGCATGAATCTGGCAGGCTATCGTGTCGCGCAAGAAGATGATGAACTTGACATTGGAAACTCGCTTGGCCTATCATCTTCTGGGTCTAGGGGAGCTGCTGCATGAAGGAGACAGGCAGGCAGCTTTAGCCGATCGCGTCCCTTTGTCCGTTTCCTTATTCGTCCTTGCTTCTGCACCACAGATCGAGCCGTGGGGCGCGCGCGCGGCTGATTGATCAAACATGGAAGGAAACCTTTTGCAAAGCAAAGCAGCACGGAAGCCCTCTGTCTCGCAGCGTAGGTAGAGGAAGGGATCAGAGCTTTGAGGTGTAGCACGGACGGAGACGGTGTGGCGGCAACCTTGTCCTTGTGCAAAGCAGCACGCCCTTTTTCTTTTTCTTTTTTGGTTCGTATCACTTGGTCAGCATCGGTTATCACCAAGACGATCGAGCTTGGCAGACATGAGACTTGGCATGGCCCTGAGAGGAGATCAATACAAGAGCGCAGGGCCGCGTCCGCTGCAGCTAGCCAAAGCCTGCCTGCCTGCAAGCGACGTACGCAGCAGCAGCAGCTGGACCGCCAGCCCCGGCCATGGTGGTAGTGGTAGAACTGGAGTTGGGTGGGACCCCTAGCTGCCGCTCCACCCATTCCATGGCCATGGTCTGGCCTTCCCTTGGACTCGCGATCAGCTCCCTGCGCTTGCGGTTAACCGCCTTGGCTTCTTCTACCAATGCAAGGGGTCAGAGTGGTGGCGCATACGTTTTTGTAATACTCTTGACTATCAAGTTTTTCTAAACGAATTATACGTCGATTATAGCCCACAAAAAGTTTAATTTTTTTGACTTCGTATTCCAATGGATTCTTATACTGACATGGAACACGTATATTATTGGTCAAATTAGGGACCGAAGTTTTAGACACGGGGGGAAACGACGACATCACTTTCTTTGGGACTGACGGAGTATTGCGCAATAACAAGGTATAAAAATACGTAAGAACCTCACGGATCGAGCTGAACACTGTCTTAGTGTTGAGATACCGTTTGCCGAGCTACTGCTAGTAAAAGTGAAAATTGTTCCAAATCAACTTTCCTTGAGTTTCCAAAAATGCTGCGTTAGAAGTTGTGCAAGAAGATGAGTTTCCAAAAATGCTGCGTTACAGGCGCGCGTTGCCCTGCCCATGCATGGGCGGAGGAGACCGAGACAAAAGCGCGAGCAGGGTCCCGGCCTCTTCTCCCTGCAAGCCTGCCTGCCTGCCACGCAGCACCCATCCAGCGCCCAGGTCAGGTCGGTTGTGGTGGACCGGAGCTGGAGCTGGGTGGGAAGACCCGGAGGACGATTTCTTCCACCGGAAAGTCCCATGGCCTATCATCTTCTGGGTCTAGGCGAGCTGCGTGCGTTGCGCAGAAGATGGGAAGGGAGGCAGCTTTAACCGATCGCCTCCCCTTGTCCGTTTCCTCGTTGCTTGCTTCTGTACCACACAGAGCCGTGGCCCGTGGGGCGCGGCTGATTGATCAAACATGGAAGAATACCTTTTGCAAAGCAAAGCAGCACGGAAGCCCTGTGTCTCGTAGTACAGGACACAGCTAGCGTACGTAGCGTAGCAGGAATCAGACTGCAGGTGGAGGTGGAGCACGGAGACGGCGTACTACTGTAGTAGCCACATCATGCATGCGCTTTTGTTTTTGGTTCATATCACTTGGTCAGGATCGGCTATCAGGAGATGACCCAGCTGGGCGAATCGTGGTCGTGCTTGCTTGGCAGACATGAGACATGGCATGGCCCGTTGGCCGAGGCCTGAGGAGACCAACACAGGACCAGCTGCAGCAAAGCCTGCGACGGATGCAGCTAGCTGGACCGCCAGCCCCGCCCCGCCCCCCATGGCGGACTGGCTGTGGTGGTGGTGGTGGTAGACTGGAGTTGGGTGGGACCCCAAGCTGCCGTTACACCGATTCCATGGCATGCATGGGCCCTTGCAGTTGCATGCATCGATCGATCGTTCGTTTGCTCCTGTATCGCGATCAGGTCCTCTAATAGAGGTCCCTTCACTTGCGGTCCGGTGAACCGTCTTGGTTTTCGTCCTCAATTTTCTTGCATTACTAGTACTATTACTAGAAGACTCCGTCTTGGTGTATATATGTGTAATTTGCTCGCTGCAAAGTCATACTACATGAAAGGTAAAAAAGAAACGTACGGTACTAAATTTAATCCAGAAGACTATACTATCTCGTTTTTGCCTAGTAATCTGAATCGAAATCGGTGCGGCAGTGCCGCTGGCGACGGGGAAGCAGGCGTCCCGGCAGTAGCGTGCATGAATTTGGCTATCGTGTCGCGCAAGAAGATGAATTTACATTGGAAACTCTATTGGCATATAGTATCATCTTCTGAGGGGGAGTTGCAGACGATGAGAAGGACGGACGCAGCTTTAACCGATCCCCCACTCGCCTCCCTTTGTCCGTTTCCTTGTTCCTTGCTTCTGCACCACAGATCGAGCCGTGGGGCGCGCGGCTGATTGATCAAACATGGAAGGAAACCTTTTGCAAAGCAAAGCAGCACACCCTCTACTGTCTCTATAGGGATCAGAGCTGTGGACGGAGACGGTGTACATGCACTATTCTCTTTTTTTTTCGGTTCATTTCACTTGGCCAGTATCGGCTATCACTGGGCGCATCGGGTGGTCGTGCATGGCAGTTGGCAGGGCAGACATGGAACATGGCATGGCCCGTTGGCCGAGGCCCGCCTGAGGAGACCAAGCCAGACAGACAGGAGAAGGGTGCGCGCCCGCTGGCTGCAGCCTGCAGCAAAGCCTCCCTGCGCCTGCGACTTGGTCAAAAAAGAAAGAAAGCCAAAGCCTGTGCCTGCGACGTACTGTACTTACGTACGCAGCTGCACCGCCAGCCCCGGCCATGGTGGTGATGTGGAGTTGGGTTTGCATGCATCCATCCATCGTTTCTTTTTGTCCTGTCCTGTATCGCGATCAGCTCCTGCTCCCTCCGCTTGCGGTACGTAAACCGCCTTGTTGGCTTCTTCTACCAAGCGATCTCAGAGTGTACGTTTCTGTAATCCACGGCTGACTATCTCAACTTCTTTTAACGAAATACTATACATCGATTATAGGCCACACAAAAAGCTAAATTATCGAGTTCGTATCCCCTATGGATGTTTTCATAATGATATAATTTTATACTAACACATACCGTGTATTTTATTTTATTTTATTTTATTTGGAAAGGAATAACATGTACTAGTACATTATGGATACACTCATTTTAAAGATGCAAGAACCTCACAGAGCTGAACAGTGAACACTGTCTTAGTTGTGAGATATATACAGTATGCTGAGCTACTGCTAGTAGTAAAAGTGAAAGTGCTCCCAAACAACTTCCCTAGAGAATGCTGCATGACAAGTTGTGCAAGGACACGAAGCCGGTAAACAAATGGTGATAGCACCTTCCTATACTAATTAGAAAGTCCAAACGAATAAAAACCTTACGTACACCGTGTGGTTCGAATTACTCGAGAAAAAAAAAACATGTGAAGAAAAAAAACATGATAAATCCCGCCCCCAAGCTTTCGTCATCAAAGAAAAATATCCATATTTTGCCACATTGCCATGTGGCAATGCAAGAAGGAAACTCTCTTGGGGCACATTTGGTAGGCTCCTCTAAAATGGAGCTCCCCGGGGCAACCTTTGGGGCTTGACCACCAAAAAAACAGCCATCGTGTAAGTTGTGGATTTTATTTGATCGTCTGCATTGCATAACTAGATATACAAATGAAAGTTTGAGTGGTTGGCTGCATCTAGTGCGGTAGCTCATCAATAACCACACTAACCCCTAGAAGGTTAAACACACTTACCTCACACCACCATATCTAGCGGTCATGGCCGGTAGCGGAGAGGAGGCGGACAGAAAGTAGAACACCAGCAGGGAGAGGGCCATCATAGACACTCCAATAGTTCTTCATGGTACTACCTCGAGGTCGACCTTGGCGCCGAGCAGAGGCCGGTTGTTCTCAGCTTCCTAGTCGTCAGTACAGTGCTCACTCTGGCTTGCCATGGTCAAAATTGAGGGGAGGTAAGACTATGAGTGAGGTTCAACCTTCACACACTGTACCTAAACCTCACAGTATAGTCCAAGGATAATGAGGGAATCGTCTATGGTCACTGAATCACAAAACTTGTAAGATGAGAGTTGTGCGCAGTGATGTGGCGAAACTACACCTCAAAAGAATTTTCAAACGATCGACGTGGTGTGTGAAGAGTTTTACAGAATTTGTCCGAATAATCTTGAAACAAAAATTGAAGTTTGGAAGGTAGATTTGAGGAAACATGAATCCGGTTGTCAGTAAAGAATGCAATCGTTGCCGCGCATATTTTTCATGTACACCTTATTTGATTTAAAGTATGACGTGGTAACTGAAACATGATGTGGGAATTGATAAAGGTTAGAGTTGAACAAGTTTAAGAGAAAGTAAAGCCCATACAAGGCGGCATTCCTAGAAACAGCTTGAAACGACAGTTTTTAACGGGCTGGCCCACAGATGCTTTGACATCTGTGCTGGTCACAACACGAAGAAAACCTAATCATCCTATCAATGGCAAATGCTATCTCCCGCCCATCACGTGCGTTAATAAGCTCTGTTTATGCGGGCGCGCGTTGGGCCGGTTCATATAGTGTTTATTTTTATCTTATTCTTTTTTCTGTGTCTTTTTTTTATTTTTTATTTTTTATTTTTTATTTTTTATTTTTGAATAGTTTTTTTAATGTTACCAATTTTAGAATTTGAACATTTTTAAATTTTGTTGAAATTTGAAATTTGATTGGATTTGAATTTTGTTTATATTTAAAATTTCTTCAGATTTGAAATTTGTTCAAATTTAGTTTTTTTTAGTTTTAAATAATATTCAGATTTGAATTTCAACAACGTGAAAAAAAATCAGATCGAACTAAAAAGAAGACAACCGAAGAACTAATGGGCCGGCCCAGCCGGAAAACCGTATCCACGCATGCTGCGGGTGAAAAATAGCAGCACCCCATTTTTCTTCTTTTTTTTTTTGCTCCCTCGAGCCTGCCTGGAATCTGGATGGACTCCCAGCCACCTCCCAAACGCGCCCTTGGAATATCATCTTTTTTTTCTTGAAATATCATCTTGTGAGGAGGGGTAGCTGCAGACGATGAGAAAGAAGCAGCTTTAACCGATCACCTCCCTTTGGCTATTTCATTGTTCCTTGCTTGTGTACCAGAGCCGTGGGGCTCAGCTGATTGATCAAACATGGTAACCTTTCGCAAAACAGGACGTAGCGTAGGTGCAGGGAGGAACCTTTTTTGGTTCATAAATATCACTTGGTCAATATCGGCTAGTGCAGCCTGTACAAATCCTTCCACCAGATCCGGTTAATTCGCTATGGAGATTTGCATCGCATGTACGCACTACCATGATCGACGGCGTATGTGTACAGCTTAATTCTACTCCCTCCGTTTCATAATATAAAATATTTTAGCTTTGTAAATGTAATGTATCTAGCTACTTTTTAATATATAGGTTCCAAGAGATTCACTCCAAATCTACACACTAAAATATGTCTAGATATATTATTTTTATAAAACTAAAACATCTTATATTTTAAAACGGAGGAAGTACAACTCGGCCTAGCAATTAAATCTCGCTTCTTCCCAATTCTCCTTTTTTCCCAAGAAACAATTTAATTTCGCATTAACACTCTTTGGATAGACGATCTAGGGCGCACGGCATACATGAGACATGGCGTGGTCCGGCCCAAGGAGGCCGAGAAAAGAGCAAGCAGGGCCGCCTCCGCTACAGCAAAAGCCTAGAAATGCTAAATGTCGCTCGCTACGCGGGCGGCAGAGGATCCTCCCTATTGGGCCGGCCCAATTCGTAGCGATGGCGTTTTCTTTTACTTTTTTTTCATTTTATTAATATTTTTATATTTTCTTTTCCCTTTTTCTTTTTCTTTTCTGTTTTACTTCTTCTGTTTTTTCATTGTCAAAAAAGTTCCTTATTTTTGGGGAAACCTCGATTTTCAAATATTGGTTCATGATTTTTGAACGATGTCTATTATTTTTGGAATTTTTTTTTCAAAACTTAGGTCATGATTTTGAAATTGGTTCATGGTTTTTGTAAAAAATTGTAATTTTTAGAAAACAAAATCTTGTTTTTGAAAATTTGGTTCATGAATTAAAAAAAGTTCATGATTCTCGAAAATGTTCCTATTTTCTGGAAAAAAGTTCATAGTTTTTGAAATTTTGTTCATGAATTTTGAAAAGCAACTAAGAAATGAAGGAAATCTTGTCTCACGGGCTAGCCCATACAGATGCCCCTATAGCACCCTCGGCAAAAGCCTGCCTAGTGCCTACCTTCCATGGTGGTGGACTAGGGTTGGGTGGGGTCCCTAGCTGGCGCTTCCATCGATTCCATGGCCTGCCCTTCCATGCATCGATCATTTCTTTTGTTTTTTCCTAGATAATGAATTCATGATCAGGTCGCAAATTCTACATCGTTCATTAAATCTACGTTTAATTTTTTTTTAAAATTCCGTTGATATATTAGAAATCATCATCTCTCTAAAAATATCATCAACACTAGTATAAAAAGATTCAAAAGTAAAAAAATAAATTACAAATATATCGTTAGACCATCCAGCAACTACCATAATCACTAGCGTGAGCTGAAAGCACCGCCGTTTTCGTCTCTCCATCAGACTTCTTTTATTACTATAACTAAACCTTTTCTAGAAAGAAAATTAAGCTCATTTGTGTTGCGAGATTTTCATTTGACCTTGCATACTAAGGTTTTACTAGTATTATTAACCAAAAGAACCTCCCAAAGCGGAACTTTTGTGAGTGCAAAATAAATGTTGGTTTTCTGACTCTGAATAAAAATTCAGAAATACGAGGATGATATAGCGGTGTAATAAAAATTGATTTGTGCATTGACTGATGCAGAGGTAGGGGCATTACTATTTTTTCTTGAATTTTTTGTAGAGCAATAGTAATAAATACAACTAAGACATTGCAAACGTGTGAGAGATTAGACTGAGTGCGGTAAATTTTGTCCACGATAAAGTGGAATCTCGAAAAGTGTTAAAATGTGTTAGATTTCAACCTACCCACACGATCGTTAGTATGAGTTGGTACTGATATATCGAAACCAGTACTCCAGTAGTACAAAGTCCCTGCACACGCAAGGTTTGGATCTCAATGATTAGTTTTTTTTCCTAGGTCTCCTAGGGTTCCCGACTTCCTCTTGCGGCGGCGAGAGTTCTACTCTTTTTGTAGATTCGTTCGGGACGATCGACGTGGTTCCCTCGAGGATCTCACCCTTGCAATCTTGGAAGAACTTGGGAATCTGCCCCTCTCGCGTTGGGAGGTGTAGCATGGCTGAGAGTCTGAAGGAGAAGGCGGCACTCCGTGATGCTCCAGTAGTGCCGCCGGAACAGATGCAATCTACGCACGGAATCGATGATCCAAGTGATAATGGAGGGAATTCGGAAGCTGCAAATATGGAGAAGGATCTAGAGGATCGCTTTGAAGGTCTTAATCTATGTGGGGAAGAGGAGATTGACCTAGATTTTGTAGGGGTTCGTAGCATGGAAAACAAAAAAAAATCTACCGCATGCACACAAACACGCCAAGATCTATCTACTAGATTGTAGCAACGAGTCAATAGAAGCACTCACCCTCGAAGATTCCAAAGCGGTTAACGAGAGCAGATTCTCGTGGGTGATGTAGTCGTACACTTGCCAATCTCAAGATCGCGTAGACGATCCTTCCGTGTGTTCCAGGTTCGGCGCTCATGGTCACATCGTTAGATTTCGATAAAGACCTTCCTCTCCCTTGTTCCAAAGAAATGAGGTTGTAGTTCTCCTCGCGATTTGGGCAAAGACGACGGCGTGGTGTTGGAAGATCCCGCAGGCTAAGCCGGTCATGAGTTATGGTGGATTAGGGTTTCCGGAGATCTAGGGTTTAGAAGTCCGGGAGGAGGAGGAGGTGTCGGCTAGGGCGGCGACCGGCAGGCGGCCAAGCGGCTCGGAGAGGGGTAGGGCTTGTGGTGTCAGGCTCTCCTCTATTTATGAGAGGAGGGCAGCTCCCCTCTATCCTGTACTTATGCCATGCTTTTTGCTTTATTTACGATTGTGCGAGGAGCACACTGCATCGCTTTAGGAAGCGGAGTGTTTTCGCTGTATCGGCAGTCCAGTTTGGGATTTGCTGTTTTTACCATCGACGCAAACCCCGAGTCCGTCTCGAGACCGGCCGACTTGCTTGGGTAGACTTAGTGGGTGGCCCGTGCTTGCTTTGGGTCCGGAAGCGTCATGACTTAGGCCCCGCCGACATACCGATGGGTGTATGTTAACGATCGGCAAAAGGGTCAAGTGCTTGTGGATACTTTGGTGCACCCTAGGTTAAATCTTTTCGAGAAGCCGTGTCCGCGGTTATGGACGACTTGGAGCACAGTGTTTGATCATAGACAACTATAACTAAAGTTTACTGTTATAATTTGACTTGTACCCGATATGACTAGTAATCAGCTTCACTACAACGGAATGGCTAAGTAAGAGTACCAACAACTGCTGGGGTTTTGGGATATCTCATGCTTATTGTATCTGACTAGTAAATATTGCAACTACAACGGAATGGTTAACTAAAACGGCCCACTGCTTATTTTATCAGGATGATTATTTACACCTGACTAGTAATTGCTGCAACGATCACTGAATAAATAAAACTGCCAACTGTGTGAGTTCCTCGGTTAACTTTCTCGGTTGGTATCGAGGGGGAATACCAGGATGGGTTTGTTTGGTGTTGTATTCAGGTTGGTCCCGAATAGGTCTTTCTTACCCCTCTCTGTTAGCCGCCAGTTATATCGAGTCTCTATAGGTTGTTTAGTGCATGCCGCGCTGCCGCTGCAGACCACCATACCTATGTAGGCGAGGACCGCCGAATTCTAGCCTCGCTGCAATCGGCCTCGATCGACGCCTCTTTTTCCTTTGCCCTTTGTCGGCACCCCTTTTGTTCTAGCAGGTTTCGACGTCGTTAGCAGGGTTACCCTTCCGGCTTGGCCTGGGCAGGGTTATGGACGCCATTGGTTATTCTTCAGGTCTCTTAGCCCCATTTGCATCTTTTCCGTAGTCGTACGCTCTATCGTTTAAAAGGTGATTTGGATCTTTGTATATTATATCTGTATTCTTGACTCTTTGAGTCGCTGTTGTATATATATCTGTTCTGTGGGTCCCATCGAGGACTGTTGTGTAATGTTATTACTTCGTTTTCCACCCGCACGAAAGTGCCTGGTGGGCACCTTTGAATCGTTTCTATGCGGGTTTGGCGGGAATCGCTGAAACTTGCATAGGGTCGATTATGAGGGTGTTACAGAGTGGTATCAGAGCTCAGCAGTTGCGATACCCCACAAGTCCAGCCTGTAGGATAACCTAGCTAACGGCCGAAGTAGAGTGTCAAAACTATTTTTGCAAAATCGGTTGGATAGTTTTGATTAGGTCTGATTTTACTCCTTACCCCTCTGCTATTCTCCTCTTATCTCTACGCGTTTTGAATCCGCTCTCTTCTCTTTCTTGAGTCCAGAATTCTCGTGGTTGGGTTTCGTCGTACCTTGTGGTTTCGCTTCCTCCTTTGATAACGGTGTTCTACCATCCGGTGTTCATCCGTCCGAGGAATCCGTCTCTTGTGGTACCATTCTTTGATCCTTGTTTGTGCCTTCCGGTGTTTTCCGACGACATCATCTGCAATCCGATCCGATGAAGAGTTTGCATCACCCTTTTATATCAAAGCTTTCAAACCTCGCTTGTCAAGATCTTGACCGATTCTAAGGGTTGGTTGCATAATCTATCTGCTCGTACGAGTAATGCTTTGAGCGGGATGGAGTAGCTACCATACCACTACTCTTATCATTCGCTCTTGTACATTGAATTGGTGAATTAATGTGATTTTACTTCTTCCGCGAAAGTTAGAGGTGGCCTTATCGTTTGATACCTCTACCTTCGTCCTTTGTTTCTCCGGAGTGTTCTCTCAACGATCAGGAACAAAGACCCTTTGTTGGTGGTGTCGCCGATTTCAAGATGGAGGATGAACCATTGTTAGTGGTGTCGCGAGGATCTACACGAAGCGAGAAGACGCAGATCACCGGCCTTCTTTCCGGTACCATGAGGCGGATCTCGAGGGCGAGATCCATTGTTAGTGGTGTCGAATTGTGGCATCCCGTCATCATCATGCATTTGTTTGTCTGAAACTATTTCCAATAAGCCTATTTTGGTTTTCTAAAAATGCCCTTCTCTTATTTCAAAATAAGTCTTATAATTACCTGTCAAATTATTTGCCTACAAGTAATTCGCTAAAAAGATTTGAAACAAAAACAACACCGTAAATATTTACAAACTAACACAAAGCCCCAAACCCTAAACCTATTCCCACCCAAATCTATTCTACCCACCACTCCCAGCTCGCCACCTCACCCCTCCCCCAATTCCCTACCCACCCTGCCACCTCATCAATCCCAGACTTTCCACCCTCCCTCTCTTTTTCACACAGCCTTATCTAACCTCTCTCTCTTACAATCTGGACCCACTCTCATGGCCCACCTCCTCTCTCTCTCCCCCTCTCTCTCTCCCCCCTCTCTCTCCCTCGGTCCCACCCCAACCCACAGCTCTCTCTCTTACCACCCCACCGACGCGACACACGCACACACACACGCCACACCGCACGCACCCGCCAGCCCCACCCCACCTGGCCCGCCTGGGACCCACCTCCCCACCTACCACCGTCCTCCCGGCCGACACCGCGTCCCCCAACCTACTCCCTCCGCTCGCACAAGGCTGCGCTCCCGCCGCCTCCCTCCCCGTCCTTCCTCGGCTTCCTCCTCCTGGCTCGAGCTTCCTTCCGCCTCCTATGGCTCCTCCCACGCGCCCACCGCCTCCCCCGCCTGTCTCCTTCCTCGCCTCGCCCTCGACCCCGAGGCAGAGCCCGCCGGCCCCGAGCTCTCCTCCTCCGGCGAGCCGCCCCGAGCTCGGCCCCGCCTCCTCCTCCACCCCGCCACCGAGCCCGCGGCTCCGCTTGCGCCTGGGAGCCTCCCGTCGCCGAGCTCGCCCAGAGCTCCTTCCGTTCCTCTTCCTCGCCTTGGCCTTCGGCGTCGCCTCTCTCTCCCGTCGCCGTGGCGACCACCCTCGCCTCCGCCTGAGCCTTTTCCTCGCCGGCGCCCCTCTGCATCCGCCGTTCGCTCTGCCGACCGTCCTCCTCCGACCTTCCTCCCGCCATTGCCCGGAGCTCATGGACCCGCCACGCCACCGCCACGACCCCACCTTGGGGTCCGCCCGTGCCCATGACCCAGCTCAGCATCGCCTCGGCCGGTGAGGCCCCTCCGTCGACAGTCCGAGGCCCGACCTCTCCCCGCGTCCTTCCCGCTATCGTCGCGCTTTGGGCCCTACTCGCCCAGCTCGGTCCTCGCGCGTTCGCGATGCGGCCTCAAGCTCGCGCGAAGATCAGCGAGCACGTATGTACTCCTCGTGTCTGTGAGTTATGCGGGTGTCGTGTACTCGTGGCCGGACAAGGGTTATTGACGCCAAGATCATCTTGGGATGTCACCGCAAGATCTTCACCAAGGCCATGTCGTGTGTCGACAATCAGCAAACCCCAAGTTCACCCCTCGCCAAGATCTTCATCGAAACCCCGAGGACTCCGCCGCGGTACCCGGTGATCTCCTACAGGGACCGAAGACCGAACCTCGGAAAAACCCTCGGAACGACAAGATCGCCCACACGGACTTGAGTACTCCGCTTACCCCGTTCGCGGAGTCCGAAGACCGATACCGCCGAACCCGAGCGCCAAGATCGCCTACCTAGACCCCTGAAGACCGGTCCGAAGCGCCAAGGCCCGAACCCGAAGACCGCCAAGAACGCCACCGTTACGACAAGCACTTCGCCGTGGAGCGCCAAGTTCTCCCTCCCGGATGCCAAGACCGACTCGATGGCGCGGACCCGACAAGATCTTCGCAACGACGAGATATGCACTGACCAGGGCAAGTCCGATGCGCCCCTGACACCGAACCAAGTTCTTTTTCTCGGATGCGCCAAGATCTACTCTGTTGACCGAGAACGATCCCGTCGAACCCTGAACCCTGAGACCGGACCCCGAACCCCCCCGGAACCAAGATCTGCCGAACCCTAATGTGTGAATCCCTTCCTGAAACCCTATTTTATAATAAAATCCAACTTGTTGCATATTAAATTGTTCATGCATGCATACTTATCATGTGGTTTGGGTGCCTTATGCCGATTCACCATATAATTAAATATGGGGCCCATATGCGGGCAAATCTAGTCTCATATTGGCCTCATTTAAATTTGTGCAGCAAACCGATACTATATTTGCCTTGCTAATACAACATTTAATTTGCGGGGTAGTTAAATAACTTGAACCGTTTAATTAATTGTCGGGACCCCGGTTCCGCTTAATATGGCCTAATTGCATCGCACCTTTACCATGCCATGCATCAACCATGCATCATGCCGATCTTCTGCCGTTGTATTAAATACTGCATCCGGTGTTTATTCTAGTGTTTTGCTTCTTCGCGGATAAGGCCGTTGAGTTGATGTGAGCTTCGCCCCGATCTTCGGTCGAACCTTCGGCAATGGTTTCAGGCGAGCATCTCCCCCTTTCTACCTATCTTACTTTTCTAGTATTTATTCCCTCCTGTTGTTCTTTTGCTATCTGTGTTGCGATGCTCTAGTTTTCCTACCCGTGATATCCCTTGCAGCCAAATATAGCCTTGGACACATCCTATTACCTGTTGTTTGGTAGATAGTTGGACCCGCGCGTCGTAGTCGCTTGCTCAAGTGTTGTTGCGTGTCGTCAAGTACCACAGTTGTTGGAGAAGTGCCGCATGTTTATTGTTGGAGATGATCATGGCTTTACTTTTCGTTCACTTTAATTACTGTTTAACAACTAAAATTGAAGTAGGTAAGCAGAGGCACCGGTGGGTGATAGATAATATCTGGTTTCCGACCGCCCACTTGTGTCCCGTAGGACCCCGAGTTCTTGACACTGTTAGAGATCGAGCGCTAACCACAGGTGGGGAGATATGGGCCCCCCATCGATTAGTACCTAATTTCAAAGTATTGTACTGGGGGCCACAAACTAGTTTGAGGTTTTATTTACTATCCTATACTTATGCCATGCTTTACTGCTTTATTTACGATTGTGCGAGAGGAGCACACGCATCTTAGGAAGCGGAGTTTTCGCGGTATCGAGTCCCCAGCTTTTGGGATTTGTCGTTCTACCAGCGACGCATAAACCCCGAGTCCGTCTCGAGACCGGCCGACTTCTAAGTAGACTTAGTGGGGTGGCCCCGTGCTTGCTTTGGGTGCAGGAAACTTCATGACTTAGGCCCCGCCGACATACCGATGGGTGTATGTTAACCGATCCGCAAAAGGGTCGAAGTGCTTGTGGATACTTTGGTGCACCCCTGCAGGGTTAAATCTTTTTGAGAAGCCGTGTCCGCGGTTATGGACGACTTGGAGCACAGTGCTTGATCATAGACAACTATAACTAAAGTTTACTGTTATAATTTGACTTGTACCCGATATGACTAGTAATCAGCTTCACTACAACGGAATGGCTAAGTAAGAGTACCAACAACTGCTGGGGTTTTGGGATATCTCATGCTTATTGTATCTGACTAGTAAATATTGCAACTACAACGGAATGGTTAACTAAAACGGCCCACTGCTTATTTTATCAGGATGATTATCTACACCTGACTAGTAATTGCTGCAATGATCACTGAATAAATAAAACTGCCAACTGTGTGAGTTCCTCGGTTAACTTTCTCGGTTGGTATCGAGGGGGAATACCAGGATGGGTTTGTTTGGTGTTGTATTCAGGTTGGTCCCGAATAGGTCTTTCTTACCCCTCTCTGTTAGCCGCCAGTTATATCGAGTCTCTATAGGTTGTTTAGTGCATGCTGCGCTGCCGCTGCAGACCACCATACCTATGTAGGCGAGGACCGCCGAATTCTAGCCTCGCCGTGTACTGGACTCAGTACTGACGCTCCTCTTTTTCCTTTGCCCTTTGTCGGCACCCCTTTTGTTCTAGCAGGTTTCGACGTCGTTAGCAGGGTTACCCTTCCGGCTTGGCCTGGGCAGGGTTATGGACGCCATTGGTTATTCTTCAGGGCTCTTAGCCCCATTTGCATCTTGTCCGTAGTCGTACGCTCTATCGTTTAAAAGGTGATTTGGATCTTTGTATATTATATCTGTATTCTTGACTCTTTGAGTCGCTGTTGTATATATATCTGTTCTGTGGGTCCCATCGAGGACTGTTGTGTAATGTTATTACCGCTTTTCCACCCGCACGAAAGTGCCTGGTGGGCACCTTTGAATCGTTTCTATGCGGGTTTGGCGGGAATCGCTGAAACTTGCATAGGGTCGATTATGAGGGTGTTACAGAGTGGTATCAGAGCTCAGCAGTTGCGATACCCCACAAGTCCAGCCTGTAGGATAACCTAGCTAACGGCCGAAGTAGAGTGTCAAAACTATTTTTGCAAAATCGGTTGGATAGTTCTGATTAGGTCTGATTTTACTCCTTACCCCTCTGCTATTCTCCTCTTATCTCTACGCGTTTTGAATCCGCTCTCTTCTCTTTCTTCGAGTCCAGGAATTCTCGTGGTTGGGTTTCCGTCGTACCTTCAGGGTTTCGCTTCCTCCTTTGATAACGGTGTTCTACCATCCGGTGTTCATGCTGTCTGAGGAATCCGTCTACTGTGGTACCATTCTTTGATCCTTGTTTGTGCCTTCCGGTGTTTTCCGACGCGACGACATCATCTGCAATCCGATCCGATGAAGAGTTTGCATCACCCTTTTATATCCGAAGCTTTCAAACCTCGCTTGTCAAGATCTTC
Organism: Avena longiglumis; assembly: GCA_030063025.1. Taxonomy (NCBI): domain Eukaryota; kingdom Viridiplantae; phylum Streptophyta; class Magnoliopsida; order Poales; family Poaceae; genus Avena; species Avena longiglumis. The sequence goes on from CP125979.1 coordinate 97,867,060, forward strand.
AGTCTGATTCTAAGGGTTGGTTGCATAATCTATCTGTTCGTGTACAGAGTAATGCTTTGAGTGCGGGATGGAGTAGCTACCATACCACTACTCTTATCATTCGCTCTTGTACATTGAATTGGTGAATTAATGTGATTTTACTTCTTCCGCGAAAGTTAGAGGTGGCCTTATCGTTTGATACCTCTACCTTCGTCCTTTGTTTCTCCGGAGTGTTCTCTCGACGATCAGGAACAAAGACCCTTTGTTGGTGGTGTCGCCGATTTCAAGATGGAGGATGAACCATTGTTAGTGGTGTCGCGAGGATCTACACGAAGCGAGAAGACGCAGATCACCGACCTTCTTTCCGGTACCATGAGGCGGATCTCGAGGGCGAGATCCATTGTTAGTGGTGTCGAATTGTGGCATCCCGCAAAATCACTACTAGAAAATCGCGTTGTTTTTGTGCATTGCATCGTCATCATCATGCATTTGTTTGTCTGAAAATATTTCCAATAAGCCTATTTTGGTTTTCTAAAAATGCCCTTCTCTTATTTCAAAATAAGTCTTATAATTACCTGTCAAATTATTTGCCTACAAGTAATTCGCTAAAAAGATTTGAAACAAAAACAACACCGTAAATATTTACAAACTAACACAAAGCCCCAAACCCTAAACCTATTCCCACCCAAATCTATTCTACCCACCACTCCCAGCTCGCCACCTCACCCCTCCCCCAATTCCCTACCCACCCTGCCACCTCATCAATCCCAGACTTTTCCCCCCTCCCTCTCTTTTTCACACAGCCCTATCTAACCTCTCTCTCTTACAATCTGGACCCACTCTCCTGGCCCACCTCCTCTCTCTCTCTCCCCCTCTCTCTCTCTCTCCCTGGGTCCCACCCCAACCCACAGCTCTCTCTCTTCCCACCCCACCGACGCGACACACGCACACACACACGCCACACCGCACGCACCCGCTAGCCCCACCCCACCTGGCCTGCCTGGGACCCACCTCCCCACCTACCACCGTCCTCCCGGCCGACATCGCGTCCCCCAACCTCCTCCCTCCTCCGCTCGCCTCGTCGCTGCGCCCCCTCCGCCCGCGGCCGCTCCCGTCCTTCCTCGGCTTCCTCCTCCCCGGGCTCGAGCTCGCCCCGCCTTCCTTTCGCCCTCCTCGCTCGAGTTCAAGAGAAGGTTCAACAACCTCGTCCAGTTCTACTTTCCTTCCGGTCACTTCTTTCGAGAGAAACTCCTTCTCTAGAAAGAATCCATTCTTGTTAACGAAAATTTTGCCCTCGGATCTATGATAGAAGGTATACACAATAGTTTCCTTCGGGTATCCTATGAAGACGCATTTTTCCGCTTTGGGTTCAAGCTTGTCCGGCTGTAACTTCTTTACATAAGCTTCGCAACCCCAAACTTTAAGGAACGACAATTTAGGTTTCTTCCCAAACCATAATTCATACGGTGTCATTTCAACGGATTTAGATGGTGCCCTATTTAAAGTGAATGCAGTTGTTTCTAATGCATAACCCCAAAACGATAGCGGTAAATCTGTAAGTGACATCATAGAACGAACCATATCTAAGAGAGTTCGATTACGACGTTCGGACACACCATTATGTTGTGGTGTTTCCGGCGGTGTCAATTGTGAAAGTATTCCGCATTTCTTCAAATGCTCGCCAAACTCGTAACTTAGATATTCACCTCCACGATCAGATTGTAGAAATTTAATCTTCTTGTTATGTTGATTCTCTACCTCACTTTGAAATTCCTTAAACTTCTCGAAAGTTTCGTAATTATGTTTCATGAAATAGATATACCCATATCTACTCAAGTCATCCATAAAGGTAAGAACATAACGATAACCACCGCGCGATGCTACACTCACTGGGCCACACACATCGGTATGTATAATTTCCAATAAGTCCGTAGCTCGCTCCATCATACCAGAAAATGGAGTCTTAGTCATTTTACCCATCAGACATGCTTCGCATCTTTCAAGTGATTCGAAATCAAGTGATTCAAGAAGTCCATCGAAATGGAGTTTCTTCATACGCTTCACTCCAATATGACCAAGACGACAGTGCCACATATAGGTCGAGTTATCGCTTAATTTCAAACGTTTAGCTTCGATGTTATTAATGTGTGAATTTCCACAATCGAGATTCAATAAGAATAGACCATCTATCAAAGGTGCATGTGCGTAAAACATATTACTCATATAAATCGAACAACCATTATTCTCGGACTTAAATAAGTAACCGTCTCGCAATAAACATGATCTAGATATAATGTTCATGCTCAACGCAGGCACCAAATAACAATTATTTAAGTATAAAAATAATCCCGATGGTAGATGAAGAGGTAGCGTGCCGACCGCGATCACATCAACCTTTGATCCATTTCCTACGCGCATCGTCACCTCGTTCTTCGCTATCTTCCGTTTATTCTGCAGTACCTGTTTTGAGTTACAAATATGAGCAACCGAACTAGTATCAAATACCCAGGCACTACTACGAGTACTAGTGAGATACACATCAATAACATGTATATCGGATATACCTTTCTTCTTGATGTTTCCGTTCTTCAAATCCGCCAAGTACTTTGGGCAATTCCGCTTCCAGTGACCTTCTCCCTTGCAGTAAAAGCACTCAGTATCAGGCTTAGGCCCAACCTTGGTCTTCTTCGCCGGCGCGGTAACTTTATTACCACCCTTCTTGAAGTTTCCCTTTTTCTTATACTTGCCTTGCTTCTTGAATTTGGTGGTCTTATTGACCAACAACACTTGGTGCTCTTTCTTGATCTCTACTTCTGCAGATTTCAACATGGAGAAGAGTTCTGGCAATGACTTGTCCATGTTTTGCATATTGTAGTTTATCACAAAGTTCTTGTAACTTGGTGGTAGTGATTGGAGGACACGGTGAATCCCCAAAGCATTAGGAATCACTATACCTAGGCTTTGAAGCTTGCTTGCGTGCCCAGACATCTTAAGCACGTGCTCACTGATGGAGCTGCCCTCTTCCATCTTGCAGTTAAAGAACTTTTCAGAAGCCTCATAACTCTCAACTATCGCGTGAGCCTCAAATATCATTTTGAGTTCACGGACAATATCATGTGGGTCATGGTTCTCAAACCTTTTCTGAAGCTCCGATTCCAAACCATACAAGATAGCACACTGAACTGTGGAGTATTGATTCTTCCGAGCGAGGAAAACATTCTTTACTTCATCGGTAGCATTAGCTGCAGGCAGGTCACCCAGCGGTGCATCCAGCGCATAGGTCAAACTACCAGCATTGAGGACAATCCTCAAATTGCGGAACCAATCCGCGAAGTTGCTTCCATTGTTTTCCAACTTTTCTTTCTCTAGGAACGCATTAAAATTGATGGTATTGGTCGCCATTAATCTACAACATATTTGCAATAGTTTAGACTAAGTTTATGACAAATTGAGTTCTAATTAATAGTTAAATTAGTCTAGGTGAAATCCCACTGAAAAAAATATCCCTCAAATTGTTTTAGTGATCACACGAACCAAATCCACCACATCAAAACCGATCATCACGAGAGTTGATGTTGCTTCAATGGCAAACAATCAACATGTTCATCATATCTACTATATGACTCATGCTTTACCTTTCAGTGATCCGTGTTCTGAGACCATGTCTGTACATGCTAGGCTCGTCAAGATCAAACCTTAGCTTCCGCATGAGCAAATATGGCTTGCTCATGTTGTACACACTCGCAGAATCTAACACACCCGATCATCACGTGGTGCTTCGAAACAACGAGCTTTAGCAACGGTTCTTACTAAGGATGAACACTTTAAAACTTGAAATTTTGTGCTTGAGGGATCATCTTATAATGATACTGTCGCAAACTAGGCAATACAAGATGCATAAAGGATTAACATCACATGCAATTCATATTATGTGATATGATATGGCATTTCTTCTTGTGCTTCTGATCTGCATCTTCAAGTACGAACATGATCTCCATTATCACCGGTATGGCGTCAAGGTCAATGGCGCCATTTCATGGTTGTCGTCCACCAGCTTCAACTATTACAACTACTTTGAATAGACATGCAGGTCTTAACGGAATTTAAAATACAACCCTATGGCTCCTGCCGGTTGCCAACTTACAATAAGGAACATTGCATACATCATATATAATCACAATAATGGCCATATCACATCACAGCACACCCATGCAAAACAAAGTTAGACGCCTCTAATTTTCTTTGCATATTTTACGTGGTTTGGGGCTTTCAATAAGTGTCATTCTAACTTACGAACAAGAACCACAACGTTGATGTTTGAACTATCAAGTGCCCGTTGTAAATTGAATCTATACTATGATGGGAGATACGGACACCCGCAAATCCACTTATGCAATACAAGTTGCATGTTGAGCGTGGAGCAAGTCTCATGAACGATGTCATGTAAGGTTAGCCCGGGCCACTTCATCCCATCATACTTTAAGATGCAAAGTACACAAAAAGCAATTGATAATAAAAGCACCACCGCCCACAATGACCATTGTGTTCTACTCGTGCAACAGATCTACATATAGACACGGCTTTGATACCACTGTAGGGGTCCGTAGCATGGAAAACAAAAAAAAAATTACCGCATGCACACAAACAAGCCAAGATCTATCTATTAGATTGTAGCAACGAGTCGATATAAGTACTCACCCTTGAAGATTCCAAAGCGGTTAACGAGAGCAGATTCTCGTGGGTGATGTAGTCGTACACTTGCCGATCTCAAGATCGCGTAGACGATCCTTCCCAAGGCTGCGTTAGCGTTTCCAGATTGGTCACCGTTCGACTTTCGATGAAGACCTTCCTCTCCCTTGTTCCAGCAGGCAACGGAGGTTGTAGTTCTCCCCTCGCGATTCCGGCAACACGACGGCGTGGTGTCGGAAGTAGAGGGAAGATCCCGCAGGGCTTTGCCTAAGCCAGTGCGATTTATGGTGGATTAGGATTTCCCGGAGATCTAGGGTTTAGAAGTCCGGGAGGAGGAGGAGGTGTCGGCGGCGGCTAGGGCGACGGCGACGACTCGGGTGAGGAGGGGCTAGGGCTTGTGGTGTTGGGGCAGACCTCCCCCTCTATTTATAAGAGGGAGGGGCATCCTTGGGAGGGGTGGGTTTGAATTCAAACCCAAACCCAAGTTGGATTGAGAGAAGGACTTGTTTCTTGTCCCACTAGGAAACCATTGTTCCAGTTTGACTTTTCAAACTCCCGTTTGACTTTTAATTTAGAGCTTTAATTCTCTCTTGCAAATGTCCACACCAAGTGACCTAGGATATGATCCAATCATTCCACTTACCCATGGCATATTCATGGACCATTCTCCTTCCGGACCGGTGAACCTTCTAGACCCTTCTAGAACCTCTCCGATGAAAACATCGGAAACTTTCCCGAACTCCGAAATAGGACTTTCCTTATATGAATCTTATTCTCCAGACCATTCCGGATCTCCTCGTGATATCCCGGATCCCATCTGAGACTCCGAACAACATTCAGTATCCCTATTAACATTCCATATCTACTAAACAACATCGAATCCTTAAGTGTGTCTCCCTACGGTTCGTGAATTATGCGGACATAATCGAGACACTTCTCCGATCAATAACCAATAGAGGAATCTGGAATTTCATATGGCTTCCACATATTTCTACGATTACTTTGCGATCGAATGAACCACTTACATACGATACCAATTTCCCTTTGTCTCACGATAGTTTACTTATCCGAGGTTTTGATCGTCGGTATCTCTGCATACCTAGTTCAACCTCGTTACCGATAAGTACTCTTTTCTCATTCCCGTGATATGTGATCCCTTGTGATCCAGTCACATGCTTGCAAGCCAATTGGATGACATTCCACCGAGAGGGCCCAGAGTATATCTATCTGTCATAGGGATGGACAAATCCCACTCTTGATCCATGTGCCTCAACCCATACTTTCTGAATACTCAATGCCACCTTTATAGCCACTCTGTTACGGTGTGGTGTTTGATGTCATCAAAGCATCCTTCTGATGATGGTGATTAGCATGATCTCATGGTCGAAGGAATTAGGTTACTATGTATCAGAAAGCTTATAGCAAACGAACTATTGAAATGACTTGATCTTAATGCTACGCTTATCTATAGGAGTATGTCCATAATACCATTCTCCTAATGATATGATGTCGTTGCTAATAACATCTCAATGTTCATGATCGGGAAACCACGATCATCTATTAACCAACAAGCTAGTATTACAAAGAGACTTTACCAGGGACTCTAATTTAGTTTACAAATCACACAAGTATTAATATTTCCGGTTTAATACTATTATAGCATGAATGTAAACATTTATCATAAACACAAAGATATCATAATAACCACTTTTATTATTGCCTCTAGGGCATATCTCCAACAGATTTTTCAGGAGAGATATGATGAATTGCTTGGTGGGGTACGTTGGCTGGCACTATTTAGGATTCTTACCCCAAAACCCTTTAGCCACACAGCAATGTTCAAGCAGATGAGAAACGCTTGGGCAGCTGCGAAGGATGTCACTTTCAAAACTATGGGATCAAATTTGTTCTTGGTGCAATTCCAGTGTTTAGGCGATTGGAATAGGGTGATGGAAGGGGGACCATGGCTATTCAGGGATGTTCCTGTGGTTCTTATTGAGTATGATGGATTCTCTAATGTGCATGATTATAAACTAGACAAAATTCCAGTATGGGCAAGAATTCAAGGACTGCCAGAGGGACTGATGAAAAAGAAAGAGCTAGCTGAGAAGGTTGCATTAAAGGTCGGTGAACCGCCAGTCACTGTGATTATTAATGAAGGGAGAATTAATACTTCCAAATATCTATGAGCTAGGGTTTATCTTGATCTAAACAAACCCCTCGTTCGTTTTGTTCCGATCAACTTGAAGGAAAGGAAGAAATATCCCGTACAATATGAAAAACTACCATATTTTTGTTTCTGTTGTGGGTTGATGGGCCATGTTGTCACGGAATGTGGAGATGGTGTACATGAGGATAGCAGCTGTCAGTGGGGTGAATGGCTACAAGTTAAATTTGAGCCAACTATCAATGTAAGTGGGGGATGAGGCAATGGAGGAAGAGGAGGCTTTGGAGGTCGTGGACGTGGTAGGACGCCAGAGGCTCCTAATGAGTATGAAACAGATGATATGGAGGTTGGTATTGATGGCCTTCCAAAAGGGATACGGAATCCTAAAAGAAACCTTTTGGGGTGGGATGATAATACCAACCATGCAAAGAGTGGAACACAAGATAGGGGAAGTGTGTCTGATAAAGTTCTTATGATTGAAAATGGAGCGGCTAGTAAGGATCTTGAGGCAAGTACCCCGCAGAAGGTTCAACAACCGAAGAGACAAAGAAGGGCTAGGGATGGTGGTTTCGAGAATGATGAGGATATGATATCGGCGACCTCCTTCGAGGAGGATCGCCAGGAGCAATGAAACTCTGTGGGCTGAACTGTCGCGGGCTTCGTAACCGTCGGGCAGTTCGTGCGCTTCTGGATCTCCAAAAGCTAGTTAAGCCGGATGTGTTTTTTCTGTCTGAAACAGATTTGGAGAAATCTAAGGCAGAAAGCTTAAGAATGAAGATGGGGTTTGATCATATGAGTATCTTTGAAAGCGATGGTCAGAGTGGTGGCTTGTTAATGTTGTGGAGGTGGGATTTGAAGATAATTGAGAAAAGTGTAACAAAAAATGCCATTGATGTGATTATTGAGGGGGATACTTCGTGGAGGCTTACTGGAATCTACGGTGATCCTAGATGGGGGCACAAAGATGTAACATGGAACGCTCTTCGTGAACTCCATGGTAGCATGTCCATGCCATGGTTGGTGTTTGGTGATTTCAATGAGATTCTTTTTAATTACGAGAAGGAAGGAGGTAGACCAAGATCACAACAAGCAATGCAGGCATTCTACGATGCGCTAGGTGATTGTGATCTAGAATATATGGGATATGTAGGGGATTTGTTCACATGGAGAAGAGGAAATCTGCGGGAGAGATTGGACAGAGTAGTAGTAAATGAGCAATCGAATACCTTGTTCCCGTGCTAGTATAATTAACATCGAAACAACACGGTCTGATCACAGACCTATATTGGTGGATACGGAGTATCTAGCGTCAACTCATGCAAACCGAAACTTAGTGAAAAGGTTTGAGGCACGATGGTTGAAGGAGGATTCGGTAGAGGAGATGGTCAGAGCAGCGTGGGAAAGAGAAAAACAAAGGGGTGAGGAAGTTTCTTTGATGCAAAAGGTCGATGATGTTCATTTTGAATTACATAAGTGGGACAAAGAAACTTTAAAAGGGCCTGCTAGGAGACTTAAGGAGCTCAAGAGCGATTTAGAACAATTAAGAAGAGGTCCGATGACAGAAGCCGCACTGGTGGCACAGAAAGAAATTCAAATGCAAATTGAGCTTACTTTGGAGATGGAGTAGATTTTTTGGGTTCAAAGAGAAAGAGCAAATTGTCTAAAACATGGTGACAGAAATATAAATTTCTTTCACAACCATGCAGCCAGGAGGAAGAATAAAAATATAGTCAAAAGCTTGGTGGATGATAATGGAGTGAGACATGAAGATAGAGATGATATGTGTGATGTAGTCCACAATTATTTTCAGGAACTTTTTACCTCTGAGATCCAAGAGCCGGATGAAGAGGTGTTGGCAGATGTACAACGTACCGTGACAGATGATATGAATAGGGCCTTATTGGCTCCTTTCACGTCGGAAGAAGTGAAGAAGGCGTTGTTTAGCATAGGGGATCTTAAGGCCCTAGGACCGGATGGTTTACACGCGGTCTTCTACAAACGATTTTGGGATATGCTTGGAGAGGATGTTGTCAAGGAAGTTCTGATTGCAGTTAACACTATACAAGTGCCAGGAGGATGGAATAACACATCTATCGTGATGATTCCAAAAGTTGAAAACCCGGATAAGGTATCTCAATTTAGGCCAATAAGTTTATGCAATGTCGTTTATAAAATCATTTCAAAAATGTTGGCTAATAGACTGAAGAGATATCTCACTGATATAATTAGTGACCACCAGAGTGCCTTGGTCCTAGGAAGGTTGATATCGGATAATATCTTATTAGCATATGAAAGTATATATGCAATAAAGAGGAAAAAAGGGAAGAAAGGACTCTGTGCAGTCAAACTTGATATGCACACGGCTTATGATTGTGTGGAATGGGCTTATTTAGAGAAGATCATGTTGAAAATGGGGTTTGGGAGGAGATGGATTAATATGATAATGGCCTGTGTTTCCTCGGTAAATTACAATGTTCGGTTTAACTCTATGGAAACTAACGAGATCAAACCGACGAGGGGTTTAAGACAGGGAGACCCTTTATCGCCCTATTTATTTCTAATTGTGGCAGAAGGTTTTTCTAGCATGATTAGAGGAGCGGAAGGAAGAGGTGAATTATTGGGAGTCAAGGTATGCCGAGATGCACCAATGGTGTCCCATCTTTTATTTGCGGATGACTCTCTAATATTAATGCATGCTGATGGAAAAAATGCAAGGAAGTTAAAAGAGATTTTGGATAATTACTGCGCAAATTCAGGGCAGAAGATAAGTGAAACTAAATCAAGTATTTTTTTCAGTCCGAATACAAGTGTGGATGAAAAAGTAGAGGTTTGCCAAATTCTGAATATTGTGACAGAATCTCTAAATGACAAGTACTTAGGACTACCGTCCATGATAGGGATGGACAGAAGCGATTGTTTTAGACATTTGATTGATAGAGTCATTGCAAGAATAAGCGGATGGAAGGAGAAGCTATTGAGTTTGGGAGGAAAAGAAATTCTAATTAAGGCTATTGCTCAAGCTATACCGGTGTTTGCTATGATGGTGTTCAAGATTCCGAAAAACATTTGCAAAGGAATAACAGACGCTATCTCTCAATTCTGGTGGGGCGATGAGGAAGAGCAGAAACATATGCACTGGAAAGCGTGGTGGAAGCTATGTTTTCCAAAGGATAAGGGTGGAATGGGTTTCAGAGATCTACAAAGCTTCAACTTGGCGATGCTTGCAAAACATGTGTGGAGATTACTAAGTGAACCGAATTTGTTATGTGCAAGGGTTTTACGTGCCAAATATTATCCAGATGGTTGTCTTTTAGATGCAAAATTAAAGAGCAGAAGTTCATACACATGGCAGAGTATTCTGGCGAGTCGGGATTGTTTTAAAAAAGGGTGTATTTGGAGAGTTGGGGACGACTCACAAATAAATATTTGGGAAGATAACTGGATTCCGTCCAGTCACAATTTGAAGATCATGACGCCAAGGGGATCAATTTTATATACACAGGTAAGTCAGTTGATTAATCCTGTTGATGGTAATTGGGATGTTGAGCTAGTGGAGAGCTTATTCTAGCCCGTAGATGCTCATCGGATCCTTCAAATTCCTTTGACACCCGGTAGAGAAGACTTTGTGGCTTGGCATCATACAAAAACTGGGACTTTTACTGTCAGATCTGCTTACCATTATGAATGGGAGTACAAGTTCGGGAGGCATGAAAGGAATGCAGATATTGCGGAGAGAGCTAATAGCCCAGTTTGGAAGAAATTGTGGAGTTTAGAGATCCCTAGTAAAATTAAAATCTTTGGTTGGAGAGTTTTACATGGTATGATTCCATGTCGTGGAATTCTGGCTAATAAGCACATTGTCAATGAAGGCGGTTGTCCTGTTTGTTTAGTGGGGTGCGAGGATCTGAAACATATGTTGTTCACATGTGATATGGCAAAGGAGGTTTGGCGCTGCCTTGGATTAGGAAATTCTATACAAGAAGTGTTACATATGGACCGGTCGGGATCAGTCCTACTGGAAGAGATGATCATGAGAAATAGTCGGGTTGCTATGCTTGACAATGTTGACTTTGCTGAAATCGTTTTGACTGCAGGTTGGTACATCTGGTGGGAGCACCGGCAGTTAGTGCATGGGGAGAAGGTTCAGAATCCGACTCGGTCGGCCATGTCTATAGTTGTTCTGTCAAAAAACTATATGATTGCAGCTAAGAAACCTGAAGCAAAATAAAGACAAGGATGGAAGAAGCCAACGGAGGGGAATATGATGATTAACTTTGATGCAGCTTTTGATGTGGAAACAGGGAGAGGTGCTACTGGTGTAGTCATTAGAGATTACACAGGACAATGTATAGCCGCGGCGCAAAAGTTTCTTTCTCATGTGGTGGATGCCCCGATGGCAGAGGCTTATGCTCTACGAGAAGGTTTAGTCCTAGCACAAAATATCGGGAGTAACAAGTTTACCCTACAAACTGATTGTATGCAGGTGGTGGACACTATGAACAACGAGGGCTTTTCTGCTACTTCATCAGCGGCGATATATGATGACTGCAACATTTCATGGTCAGGATTTGATGATGTTTCTATTGACCATTGTAATAGGGAAGCAAATCAAGTAGCTCATGAGCTCGCTAGGGTTTCTTTTAGTTCAGAAAATTCTTGTACCTGGGTTGATAAACCCCATCTCTTTATCCTTAGCAAGCTCGCGAATGATGTAACAACTTTGATCTAAAGGCTGCAGGTTTCAGACACACTCTTTTTCCTATCCAGGGTACCTAAGGGGACTGGAGGGTTTTAATGAGGCGTCTTGTATGCCTAATATATAATAGTTAAAAAAAAGTCTCTGCACACGCGTGGCCTAAGGACGTTTCGTCTCTTATGAAATAAATAAAAGCTTTTTTTCTTTTTGAGGTGTAAAGCTTTGATTTGATTTGCCCTAGAATCCTAAATGTATCCCTCCGGCCAGATCATGTGGCGTGTGATTCGTTGGTCTCTCTTATGAATCCCGTTTCGTTTCGAGAATCGGCCGGACTCGAAACCGACCCGAACAGAACTGGTACAGTACATACTCCGATCGAGTCCAGCTGCTGCTTCTATACCAAGCGCGTATAGACACGTCTCTGCCGGCGGCCGGACTCGATCGCGCGCAATCCAAGCACATACATAGTCACGGAATCACGGTACGCATCAACCGCCGGCAACGTTACAAGAACCGTCAGTCAGCGCGCGATGGCCGACGTGGAGAACCCTGCGGTGGCGGTGGAGGCGGAGGCGGAGGCGGCGGTGGCGGAGCCCGGCGAGTGCAGCAGGCACATGCTCGTGTGCGCGATGGGCTTCCTCTTCTTCGCGTTAGTAGTCGTCTTCGCGGACACGGCGGAGCTGAAGTCGACCGGTGCCGTCGTGATCGCTTGTCTGGCCTGCTTCGGCGCGCTCTGCTTCGGCATCGTCTTCACGAGCCTCGTGGCCGAGTGGGTCCGCGGCAACCCGGAGTTTCCGGCCGGTCACCGGCTTGTGGACGACCTGATCCAGTCCGACAGGTTTATTCTTTGCGAATTCGCCCATCAGTTCATGCTCCACGTGGCTCAGGACCCGCTCGCTCACTATGGAGATGCATGATTTTTTCACCTCATCCGTCCGACTCGAGTAAATTGCAGAAAGCTAACATAATTCGGGCTGTCAGAACGAGTCAGTACCAACATTTTTAATTTTTGTTTGTCAGTACCAATTTTGAGTCACAGCGTTGCAAATCACACTAATTTTCATCTGACAGCATTTTAACATTTTTCATCTGACAGAATTTTAACATGTTTCCTGACAAGTGAGACCCATGTAACAGAGCAGACTAGTCAACAAAAATTGCCACGGTGGAGGATGAGCTGAGCTGGATGTTGGGCCACTTGTCAGGAACCCTCGCCGCCGCCGTCCTCGCCGATGATGACGTCCGTGCGTAGCGCCGGGGGCACGCTGCCGTCGATCCGGATGGCGGTGGAGCGCGCGCGCCAGGAGGTTCTCCATCGCGAGCTGGACGTGCCAGCTGCTGGCGGGCATCTGGTGCCACGGCTTCACGGTGGCGTAGATCCGCAGCATCCGGGCGTCGCTCCCTCCCACGGCATGGCTGGTGGTGGCGAAGAACTCCGACCTCGCGGCAGCGGTGGAGAGCACGCGGTGGGCGTCGCTCTGCCCCGTCGCCCGTGGCATGAACGCGTGGCTCTTCGTGCACTCCGACGAGATCCCGCCGGCGCTCCGGCCGTACCACGACTTCCAGAAGGAGTGGAAGCTCCAGCTCAACGACTTCACCGGCGCCGTGTACGAGGGCCGCCCACGGCCCGAACGACTTCAAGCAGCTCGAGGCCATGCCCACTGTGGTCGATCCTACGGTACCTCCTCGGCTGCCTCCAGATGCCAGCCGTCTCTGTCATCGCCGCCCTGATTTGCGCGGTGAGTTGCGGCGGAGGAATGCGGCGGCGGCGGCGGGGCCTGGTTTGCGCGGTGAGTTGGCCGGATCGAGGGTGAGCAAGAAGGGGATGAACAGTACCAGCCGGCAGTCGCTGCCTCGGTGGAGAGGAGTGACGCGATCTAACAAGTGGGCCCAACATCCAGCTCAGCTCATCCTTCACCGTGGCAATTTTTGTTGACTAGTCCGCTCTGTTTTATGGATCCCACTTATCAGAAAATATGTTAAAATGCTGTCAGATGAAAATTGAGGACAACAGATGGATGACTAGTCCGCTCTGTTATATGGTTCTTCTTTTTAATTGAGGACAACAGATGGATGATAGATCAATCTTTTTGTACAGTAGATACGGTCAGCGGATGCCAAACTCTGGTGCGCCCATTGCAAAAAAAAAAAAGGTGATAGATGAATCTTTCCTAACGTGGGTTTTGTACAAATCGGACCATCTAACCCCAGTCAATCAATCTTCTAATAAAACAGATAAAAAGAGCTACCTGTCAGTGTAACGCAGTCTGTTCTTTTCACGGCTATGTCTCAACTTTCAACCGCAAAAACAGAGAGAGAGAGAGAGTACAAAATAAAGTTTCTGAAGATATTCCTAGTGCAACACAACCGAATGAATTGAATGGACACACCTATATACTTATATTGCATTAAGATTTCCACAGTCATACATGTGCAGTTCAAAACTTTTTTTTTTGTGGAGCGAAGGCCACCGTGGCTTACTTTATTAATAATCAAATGATGGTTAGTAAAAGAAAACTAGAGGGTTCATCGACTCATTTACAAGAGTTTCTAGACAAAAAGCACTCCCTGGCTATTACATGAGCAGCTTTGTTTGCGTCTCTCAAGCAATGGACAAAGTCGACCTTCCCAATAGACCCTGCGGTCGTAAAACAATTTGCATAAACAGCCGTTGCCTCATTCCAGATCCTTTCATGTCCTGTGCAGTATTGGATGACCTCTGATGAATCTGACTCAGCTACGATAGCACCACATCCAATTAATAGAACTTGCCAGCTCCAAACCATGCTGCATGGCCAATGCTTCCGCGCGCTGATGAAACATGAGGTATAAACTGAGACGATGCGGTGATGAACACACCATGATAGTCTCGTATATATAATTGCACCAGAAACCCCTGCTTGATCATCCGCGTTAAAAGCCGTGTCCACATTTAGCTTCAAGAAATTACTCATAGGTTTGGACCATACCTTCTTTTCCGGCCCATAATTCTGCACAGCGCTTTTACTTGAATTCGCTACGATTGCTCGGGTAGACATCACACATCTTTGGATTGGAGGGATTGATTCGCCTCGAGTATGTCTCCGTCGAAGCCGCCATATATACCAAGCAGCTACCGATATAACTTCATGAACTTTCACTGAATCATACGCTGGCAAAGTTGAGGCCGGTGATCTCAGAAGGTCTTCAAACACCACCGATCCCGAGCGATCAGCCATAGTAGCTTCACAAATGATTAATCCGTCCAGTCCCAGCGCCGTCCAAATTCCTATCGCTGCCTGACACTTAAACACCATATGCAAAATGTCCTCTGGCCAAAGATTACACACCGGACATTGTCCACTGTCACCTATGTGACGATTAGCAAGGATTGATTTCAGGGGAAGAATACCATGCATAGTTCTCCAGAAAAAAATCTTCACCTTGGCCGGCACGTCTAACTTCCAAAGGATTTTCCACATGGGGTTGTTGAGAGAAGTACCTTGCACCAGGGCTCGACACATCTGGCCATTATATTGATGTTTCCACTCGATATGGTATTGCCGATCTGACCGAGAAAACACCTGATCTATTAGCATGCCATGATATAAAATCCTGAAACGCACCCACCCTGCAAGGGTATTTCGAGGATTCTCGAAAGAAGTCCACATAACCCCTCTATGTATCATGTTTGGGGCATTAACCCCCTCTAACTACTAACTGGGGCACTTAACCCCTCGAAGTATTTAATACCGAGCAAATTAACCCCCCAAGCCAACAATGGTTGTTTTGGGAGCGATTTTGTCCACGTGGACAGTGGTTTTAAGTAGCAAAGATGCCATCGTCGCTGGTGCCGACGTGAGACACCTAGTCTCTGCGCTACTGCAAGAAGCACTCTGGTCGTCGCCGTCTCCCTGAGCCGCTTATATTTTGCTGCCGCGCGCGGACACTTCCGCTGTAGCGCATCTGGGTGTCTCATCCAGGAGATGTCAGTTATATTTTAAATCAAAACAGAGAAGAAAGCAAGCAGTCAGGATGGATGGATCAAAAGAATATGTGTGAAACTAGCAGCTTGTCTAAATCGAGGGCGTGATCTACATGGTAGGATGGATCGAAAGAATACGTATAGGTTGCTGCTCACGGATGTGCGTGTGCTGCGTCGTGTGCACGTGAACAAGAAGCAAGCGGCAGGGAGCCACAACGACGCGGATGTGCTCGACCATGGCGAGTCCATGGCGTCCGTGCAGCACTCCTACAGGATCAACATGTTGCTCTGGTTGGAGTTCGCGTTCTGTAGTAGGATAAGCATGTTGGTCCATGTATGTTAGCCCTGGCCAACTTTTGTCTGTAGTTGGAATTCGCGTTTTGCAACACGCTAAAGCTGGCAGATTCGACGAAGGCGAGCCTCTGCTTAAACCACTGTCCACGTGGACAAAACTGCTCCCAAAACAGCCATCGTTGGCTTGAAGGGGTAATTTGTCCGCTATTAGATACTTAGGGGGGTTAAGTGCCCCAGATAATAGTTAGAGGGGGTTAGTGCACCAAACCTAATACATAGGGGGTTATGTGGACTTCTTTCAGGATTCTCCGAACATCTATAGGGTTGAATAAAGATGAAAGAAGTTCTCCGTCCCATTGTTCGGTAATTGGACATATAAGATCTGAAACTTTGGTGAGTACCGCCTCTCCTCTTGGAGACTGAACTTTCCGATCTGGGATGCTCGGAATCCACGGATCATTCCATATATTAATGGACTGCCCATTTCCGACTCTCCATATACATCCCCTCTTAAAAGCTTGAATTTCAGCACATAAACTCTGCCAAGTGAAGGAGGACCCCGCCTTCGACCTAGCTTTTAGAATATCTCCCGAGGGGTAGTACTTTGTGAAGGGTTTCGCGGCATAGTAAATCAAAATTTTCTACGGATGCGAACAGAGGGAAAGCCAAGATCTAATCTAGGAGATGCAATCAACGAGAGATATTGGATTAGATCTTCATACCCTTGAAGATTCAAGACAATGAACGTTTAACGGGCGTGGGTGATGTAGTCGTACTCGCTTCTCCTCCTCGCGATCCGATCCGATCTAGCACCACAAGTGGCGGTGCCTCCGTGAGATGCACACGTGCAGCACCTCGACGTCTCCTCCTTCCTCGGACCAGCGAGTATGGTGGAGAGATAGATTGGATATGCAACACGACGGCGTGGTGTATATGGTGGAGAATATCTGCTGCAGGGCTTCGCCTACAAACAGTCGGGAGGGAGAGAGGAAGGTAGCAAGGCTGCTAGGGCTTGGAGGAAGGTGTGTAGTTGTAGTAGGAGGGAGGGGGCGCACCACCCCTCTATATATAGAGGGGGGGCGGCCAGCCCTTGCCCCTCCTCCAAGCCTATCTCTAGTTTAAACAATTTAAACTCTCCCTTATCTAGAAATCCTATCTCTAGTTTAAACGATTTAAACTCTCCCTTATCTAGAAATCATATCTCTAGTTTAAACGAGTTTAAACTTATCTAGGATCGGCTGGGCCCTATGGGGCCTTGTGCCCCTGGCCCAATGCGGCCAGGACACTCCCTCATAGGCCCATGCCCCTCCCGGAAGGTGGGGCCACGTTGGTCCCTTCCGAATGTTCTAGAAGCTTCCGACAATACCGATTAACCCGAACAATTCAACTCCAAAAACTGCTTGCCTTATATGAATCTTATTCTCCGACCATTCCGAACCTCTCGTGATATCCCGGATCCCATCCGAGACTCAACAAAAATTCATAAACCAATTATCCAATCTATCCTAGCGTCGAGATCGTTATGTGTGACCTGCGGGTTCGAGAATATGCGACATGATCTTCTATCAATAATCAACAGGGTGCAGGCACCCATATTGACTCCCACACATTCATCGATGATCATATCGGATGAACCACGATGCCAGGATTCAATCAATCCCATATATATTCCCTTCGTCTCGCGATATTTTACTTGCTCGAGATTCGATCGTCGGTACCGTCATACCTAGTTCAATCTCGTTCACAGCAAGTACTTTACTCGTTCCGTAATCCGATATCACTTTGTGATTAACTCCTTAACCACATGCTTGCAAGCGGTGTTGATATCGACACGAGTGGGCCCAAGTATATCTCTCCGACTTGGGAGGGACAAATTCCATCTCGATACATACAACCCAACAGATACTTTCCGATCACCTGAGAGACACCTTTATGATCACCCTATCATAGGATGACGTTTGATGACCTCAAAGCTTTCTTCCGATACCAGGGAGTTGCATTATCTCATGGTCTAAGGAATACAATATTTGACATAGGAAAAGCTTCGCAAAGACGAACACGATGACACGATCTAATTGCTCAGCTTTGTTTGGGTCTATCCACCATATCATTCTCCCAATGATATGATCTCATTATCAATTGACAACTCATGTCTATGGTTAGGAAACCTTAACCATCATTGATCAATGAGCTAGTCCATAGAGGCGTACTAGGGACACGGTGTTGTTCACAAACCACACAAGTATTAAAGTTTCCGCTTAATACAATTCTAGCATGGAATATAAACTTTATCATGAACAAGAATTATAATAATAACATCTTTATTATTGCCTCTAGGGCATAATTCCAACAGTCTCCCACTTGCACTAGAGTCAATAATCTAGTTTACATTTGGCAACAATCTCACACCCATGGCAATCGAGGTGTTGATCATGTTTTACACGTGGAAGAGGTTTAGTCGGTGGATCTGCGACATTCGAGATCCGTATGTACTTTGCTAATCTTCGATCTCCATACGCTATATAATCTCGGATTATATGAAACTTTGTTGATATGCTTGGTCTTTGGATGATATCTTGGTTCCTTAGCGAGTGCTATGGCACCGTGTTGTCACACAATATCTCCATGGGTCCAATGCACTTGAACCACGCCAAGCTCGATGATGAAGTTTCGATCCAAACTCCTTCACTTGACGCTTCAGCAGCCATGTATTCCGCTTCTCTGTAGATCCCGCGATCACGCTTTGCTTGCAGCTTCTCCACTCACAACTCCTCCATTCAAAATATAAACGTATCACGTTCGAGATTTAGAATCATCCTTCGGTGTCGAAACTAGCATCGACGTAACCTTTACGACAGTTGTTCATCACCCCATAGACTAAGAACATTTCTTTAGTTCTATTTAGGTACTTTAGGATGTTCTTCACGGATGTCCATGTTCCACTCTGGATCACTTTGATATCTTTCGTCAAACTAAGAGCATTGGACACATCCGGTCTAGTACACAAGATGGCATACATGATGGAACCTATGGCCGAGGCATAAGGCACTTTGCTCATAGCTTCCCTATCATTTCATCAGAATGGACACCGAGCCTTGCTCAATATCTTACGACAACATAGGCCTTGAACCTTTCTTTGCCTTATCCATTCGAACCTTTTCGAACTTTGTCTAGGTATGTACTCGCTTAAAGCTATCAGGCGTCTTTGTCTATCTCTATAGATCTTGATGCCCAATATATAAGCTTTCACCTAGGTCTTTCATTGAAAAACACTTGTTCAAATAACTCTTCACATCGTTAAGCATGTTTATGTCATTCCGATAATCAATATGTCATCCACATACGAGTACGGAACGCCACCGAGCTCCCACTCACTTTCTTGTAGATACAAGCTTCAGAGCAATTTGGAACAAATCCAAAGCTCTTGATCACTTGATCAAAACGAAGGTTCCAACTCCGAGATGCTTGCTTGATCCATAAATGGAACGCTGAAGTTTGCATACTTTATCGGCATCCTTAGGATCGATAAAACCTTCGGGTTGCATCATATACAACTCTTCATCAATGTTGCCATTGAGGAAAGCGATCTTGACATCCATCCGCCATATTTCATAATCATGAAACGCAGCAATTGCTAATAAAATCGAGCGGACTTAAACATCGCTACGGAGAGAAAGTCTCATTGTAGTCAACACCTTGAACTTGTCGAAAACCTTTGCGACAAGCCGTGCTTTATAGACGGTAACATTACCATCCGCGTCCGCTTTCTTCTTGAATATCCATTTGCACTCAACGGCCTTCGGTCGCTAGGAGGGTCCACCAAAGTCCATACTTGGTTTTCGCTCATGGATCCCAATTGGATTTCATGGCTTCTAGCCATTTCTCGAGTCCGGGCTCATCATCGCTTCCTCATAGTTCGAGGCTCACCGTCTTCTACTAACAAGACAGTCAAGACAGGTTGCCGCATTACCACTCAGAGGGCACGCGACCTTGTCGACATGCGACGTTCAAGAGCAGATCGTCCAAGCTTCATGATCCTTGTCATTAGCTTCCTCTATTGTTGGTGTAGCGGCCTTTGGAACAATTTCAGGTGTTGCGCTACTCTCCAATTCAAGAGAAGGTTCAATAACCTCGTCTAGCTCTACTTTCCTCCCACTCACTTCTTTCGAGAGAAACTCCTTCTCAAGAAAGGAACCGTTCTTCGACATAAACACTTTGCCTTCGGTTACGTGATAGAAGGTATACCCAATAGTTTCCTTAGGGTATCCTATGAAGACGCATTTCTCCGCTTTGGGTTCGAGCTTGTCGGCATCAACTTCTTAACGTAAGCTTCAGATCCCCAAACTTTAAGAAACGACAACTTAGGTTTAGCACCAAACCACAGTTCATACGGTGTCGTCTCAACGGATTTAGATGGAGCCCTATTTAAAGTGAATGCAGCGGTTTCTAATGCATAACCCCAAAATGATAACAAGAATCAAGAAGAGACATCATTGATCGGACCATATCTAATAGGGTTCGATTCCTGCTCGACACACCATTCATACTGTGGTGTTCCGGGTGGCGTGTGTTGTGAAACGATTCCACTTGCTTTAAGATGCGTGAGAAAATCATAACTCAAATATTCACCTCCACGATCGGATCGTAGAAACTTAATCTTTCTGTTACGATGGTTCTCCACTTCATTCTGAAATTCTTTGAACTTTTCAAACGTTTCAGATTTATGTTTCGTTAAATAGATATACCCATATCTACTCAAGTCATCGGTAAAAGTGAGAAAATAGCGATATCCACCACGCGTCGAAACACTCATCGGTCCTCATACATCGGTATGTATGATTTCCAACAAGTCCGTTGCTCGCTCCATCATAACGGAGAACGGGGTTTTGATCATCTTGCCCATGAGGTATGGTTCGCATGTGTCAAATGATTCAAAATCAAGAGACTCCAAAAGTCCATCAGAATGGAGTTTCTTCATGCGCTTTACACCAATATGACCTAGACGACAGTGCCACAAATAAGTAGTATCATCACTATCTACTTTGCATCTCTTAGCCTCAATGTTATGGATGTGTGTTTCATCCCTTTCGAGATTTAGAAGAAATAAACCATTCACAAGAGGTGCATGACCATAAAAGATGTTACTCATATAAATAGAACAACCATTATTCTACGATTTAAATGAATAACCGTCTTGCAATAAACATGATCCGGAAATAATGTTCATGCTCAACGCAGGCACATAATAACATTTATTAAGGTTTAAAACTAATCCCGAAGGTAAAACTAAGGAGAGCGTGCAGACGGCCATCACATCAACTCTTGATCCGTTGCTTAGCGCATCGTCACCTCATCCCTCGCAAGCCGCCGTCTATTCCGTAGCTCCTGTTTCGAGTTACAAATATTAGCAACTGAACCGGTATCAAATACCCAGGCACTACAACGAGGGTTAGTAAGGAAAACATCAATAACATGTATATCAAATATACCTTTGATGGTGCCAGCCTTTTTGTCCGCTAAGTACTTCGGACAGTTGCGCTTCCAGTGACCCCTGTCCTTGCAATAGAAGCACTTAGTGTCCGGCTTAGGACCAGACCTGAGCTTCTTCTCAGCAGGGGCATTGCGCTTGCCGCCTCCCTTCTTGAAGGTCTTCTTTGCTCCCTTACCTTTCTTAAAGGAGGGCTTGTTGACCATCAACACATGATTATCCTTCTTGATGTCCACTTCCGCAGCCTTCAGCTTTGCGAAGAGCTCGGTGATCGTATTAGTGGAACCAATCTGATTATGAGTCACTACAAAACTTTTGTAGCTGGGAGGGAGTGATTGCAGAACCCTGTCAATCTTGAGCTCCTCTGGAATCGTGCATTCCAGTTGCTCAAGGCGTTGAGTGTAGCTCGACATCTTTATGGCGTGCTCACTAACGGAACTCCCTTCCTCCATCTTGCAGTTAAAGAACTTCTCAGAGATCTCATATCTCTCGAGCGGGCTTGAGTGCGAAACATGGTTTCGGCTCCTCGAGAATCTGAAAGGGCGGCGAACTCCTCAAAACGATTTTGAAGATCCGATTCCATAGCATACAACATGACGATCTTAATCAAATCATAATCATCCTTCGCGATGATAAACAGCTTTTCATCATCAAAGGCATCTACTGAGGGGTTACCTAACGCTTTCTCAAGGACATAGTCCTTTTGTCCTTGCATGAATGATTCTTAGATTGCGGAACCAGTTGGTGAAGTTAGACCCATTGTTTCTAAGCTTTTCTTTCTCGGCAAAAGCGTTGAAGTTGAAGTTGGACTTGGCCATTGGATCTCTGATTTGCAAGTACAATTTAGACTATGTTCATGATAAATAGTTCAACTTAATCAAATTACTAGATGAACTCCCACTAAATTCAACATCCTCAAGTTGTTTCTTGAACACGATCCAAATTCACCACACCTAATCCGATCATCACGAGAAGAGATGTGGTTTCAATGGTGGACAACAAAGTGTCGATCATATCATTCATATGACTCATGCTTAACCTTTCGGTTCTTGTGTTCCGAGGCCATATGCATACATGCTAGGCTCGTCAAGCTAGACCCAAGTATTTCAGCGTGTGCAAAACGGCTTCCACCCGTTGTATGTGAACGTAGAGTCTATAGCACCCGATCATCACGTGATGCTTGGAAATGACGAACTTTATAGCGGTGCATACTTGGGGAGAACACAGTTTTATCTTGATCTTTAAGTGAGGAATCATCTTATAATGCTACCGTCGCGATCTAAGCATAATAAGATACATAAAGGGATAAACATCACATGCATATAACTTTATGTGACATGGTATAGCCAATCCTCGCAATGATCTCCATCTTGTGCGTTCGGCATGATCTCCATCACTCCACCATGATTGCCTCCACCACGAATAGCAACTACAACTATTGCTAACTACTTAGCGATAAAGTAAAGCTATTACATGCCGTATAAGAAGTTGACTCGAGGTCATACACAATTATAAAGACAACCATATGGCTCACGGTCGTGTACTCATCGACATGCAAGTCGTGAAACATTACAAAACATGATCATCGCATACAATATACACATCACATCTTGGGCCATACCATATCACGAAAACACTCCTGCAAAAACAAGTTAGACGCCTCTACTTTGTTGTTGCATGTTTTACGTGGCTTATGGGAGTAGATGCTAAGAACGATTCTTACCTACGGAAAGCCACAACGGTGATATTATGGTTGCCAAACTCGGTGTTAATCCCATGACAACTATAGTGAGAGAAACCGACATCCACCGCCGCATGTGTGGTACAAGCCACACGTCAAGTGCGAGCGGTCTCGCGAACGGCGTCGCGTAAGGTTGGCTGGATCGCTTCAATCTCACTATCCCGTCATAAGAAGAACACAAACAAGAGGCTTGCAGCAGAAAACATCAACGCGCAAGAACAACCATGTTGCATTCTACTCGTGAAACACATCCACGCATAGATCTAGCTCGATACCCTTTGAAGGGTTTCGCGACATAGTAAATCAAAATTTTCTACGGATGCGAGCAGAGGAAAGCCAAGATCTAATCTAGGAGATGCAATCAACGAGAGAGATTGGATTAGATCTTCATACCCTTGAAGATTCGCACGGAATGAATGTTCGGAGCGTGGGTGATGTAGTCGCATCGCTTCTCCTCCTCGCGATCCGATCCGATCTAGCACCACAAGTGGCGGTGCATCCGTGAGATGCACGTGCAGCACCTCGACGTCTCCTCCTTCCTCGGACCAGCGAGTATGGTGGAGAGATAGATTGGATCTACAACACGACGGCGTGGTGTATATGGTGGAGAATATCTGCTGCAGGGCTTCGCCTACAAACAGTCGGGAGGGAGAGAGGAAGGTAGCAAGGCTGCTAGGGCTTGGAGGAAGGTGTGTAGTTGTAGTAGGGGGGAGGGGGCGCACCACCCCTCTATATATAGAGGGGGGGAGGCCAGCCCTTGCCCCTCCTCCAAGCCTATCTCTAGTTTAAACAATTTAAATTCTCCCTTATCTAGAAATCCTATCTCTAGTTTAAACGATTTAAACTCTCCCTTATCTAGAAATCCTATCTCTAGTTTAAACGAGTTTAAACTTATCTAGGATCGGATGGGCCCTATGGGGCCTTGTGCCCCTGGCCCAATGCGGCCAGGACACTCCCTCATAGGCCCATGCCCCCTCCCGGAAGGTGGGGCCACGTTGGTCCCCTTCCGGAAGGTTCTAGAAGCTTCCGGTACAAATACCGATTAACCCGGAACAATTCCGAACTCCAAAAACTGCACTGCCTTATATGAATCTTATTCTCCGGACCATTCCGGAACCTCTCGTGATATCCCGGATCCCATCCGAGACTCCGAACAAAAATTCATAAACCAATTATCCAATCTATCCTAGCGTCGAGATACGTTAAGTGTGTGACCTGCGGGTTCGAGAATATGAGACATGATCTTCTATCAATAATCAACAGAGTGCAGGCACCCATATTGACTCCCACACATTCATCGATGATCATATCGGATGAACCACGATGCCAGGATTCAATCAATCACATATATATATTCCCTTCGTCTCGCGATATTTTACTTGCTCGAGATTCGATCGTCGGTATCGTCATACCTAGTTCAATCTCGTTCACAGCAAGTACTTTACTCGTTCCGTAATCCGATATCACTTTGTGATTAACTCCTTAACCACATGCTTGCAAGCGGTGTTGATATCGATTACCGGGTGGGCCCGAAGTATATCTCTCCGACTTGAGAGGGACAAATTCCATCTCGATACATACAACCCAACAGATACTTTCCGATCACCTGAGAGACACCTTTATGATCACCCTCTCATAGGATGACGTTTGATGACCTCAAAGCTTTCTTCCGATACCAGGGAGTTGCATTATCTCATGGTCTAAGGAATACGATATTTGACATAGGAAAAGCTTCACAAAGACGAACACGATGACACGATCTAATTGCTCTGCTTTGTTTGGGTCTATCCACCATATCATTCTCCCAATGATATGATCTCATTATCAATTGACAACTCATGTCTATGGTTAGGAAACCTTAACCATCATTGATCAATGAGCTAGTCCATAGAGGCGTACTAGGGACACGGTGTTGTTCACAAACCACACAAGTATTAAAGTTTCCGCTTAATACAATTCTAGCATGGAATATAAACTTTATCATGAACAAGAATTATAATAATAACATCTTTATTATTGCCTCTAGGGCATAATTCCAACACTTTGCTCTCAAAACTTGTGCACATAGTGAATCAGGTGTATCAATAAGTCTCCACACATGTTTAGCAAGCATAGCTAGATTGAAGGAATGAAGATCTCTGAAACCCATACCCCCTACGCTCTTGGAAAAAAAAAGCTTTTACCATGCATACCAATGTATTTTTTCCTTGATCATTATCTCCCCACCAGAATTGAGCAATCACATCAGCAATTTTGTTCCTGACCAAGTAGCTGGGGTCTTCAAATCATGGGATCCCCTTGGCTTGTGTCACATAAAGTTTTTCCTCTTAAAACCATTTAGATTTAAATCTCAATGGTCTATTTACTGTATTTGCTGGGGTCTCTGGATAGAATTCCCTGTCCACCAATAGTGGACGATGGTCCGAGTGATTATAGTCAGATGAACTATAGCCACATATTCATGCATCTGACACCAACTTGTATTTGAAATTCCCTGGTCCAATCTTTCTCTCTCATAGCTCCTCTCTGCCATGTAAACATGTCCCCCACGTAGCCCATATCATCTAGGTCACATGCTTCAATAGCATCAGGAAACGCTTGAGTAAATTGTCGAGGCCGGACTCTTGGACTCTCCCTTCTTCCTTCTCATGTGCATATAATATTTCATTCAAGTCTCCAATCACTAGCCATGGCAAGCTATTTTGTTGGTGTATATCTCGAAGTCTGTCCCAGGTTTTATGCTTGTCCGCACATCTAAATTCACCATACATTTCGGTCAACCTCCAAACCTTATTATCATTTCCCTCAACCTGAACATAAATTGCGGTGACCCAGCATACCATTGCATGTGTAGTACACTATAGTCGTTGACATGACATGTAGGGGTTCGTAGCATGGAAAACAAAAATTTTCTACCGCATACAAACAAACAAGCCAAAATCTATCTACTAGATTATAGCAACGAGTCGATGGAATAACTCACCCTCGAAGATTCCAAAGTGTTTAACGAGAGCGGATTCTCGTGGGTGATGTAGGCGTACTCTTGCCGATCTCAAGATCATGTAGACGATCCTTCCGGCGTTAAGCGGCTTTCATGATCAGTCTGCGTTAGACTCGATGAAGACCTTCCTCTCCCTTGTTCCAGTGAGCGGAGGTTGTAGCACTCTCCTCGCGATTCCGTGACGACGACGTGAATGCAAGTAGAGGGGAGATATCACAGGGCTTCGCCTTAAGCCGGAGCGAGTATGGTGGACTATGAGAGAGGCCTCGGTGATCTAGGGTTTAGACACACCAAGGAGAGAGGGCTAGGCCGACGACTAGGGCTTGGGGAAGCCCCAAGTCGGTGGCTAGGGTTTGCCCTAGGGCGGCGGCGGCTGCAGGAGGGCCGGCGGCTAGGGCTAGGGTTTTGGGTGGTGGAGGTGTAGGTCAGAGGCAGCCCCCTCCTTTTATAGGTGGAGGGCGTCGGCCAAGGGAAGGAGTCCTCCCCAACTCGCCTCGGCCTCAAGGCGGTGGAGGAGGAACTCCTCCCCAAGTAGGTTTCCTACTCTCCCTCCATCAAGCAAACTTGTCGTTTGACTTTTCAAATTGGCGTTTGACTTTTCAAACTAGGATTTGATTTATCCCTTTATTTTGCTCAGTGATGACACCTAGTACATGATGCAACCATTCCAACTTGTTATGACACATTCATGTACCCTTCCCCTCCGGAGTGTCGGACCTTCCGGAACCTTCTAGAACATTCCCGATAAAAACACCGGAACCATTCTCCAACCCCGAAACAGGACTTTCCTTATATGAATCTTATTCTCCGGACCATTCTGAATCTCCTCGTGATATCCCGGATCCCATCCGAGACTCCGAACAACATTCGGTCTCTTACTCATCATTCCATAACTACTCAACAACATCAAATCCTTAAGTGTGTCTCCCTACGGTTCGTGAATTATGCGGACATGATCGAGACACTTCTCCGAACAATAACCAATAGAGGAATCTAGAAATTCATATGGCTCCCACATATTTCTATGATTACTTTGCGATCGAATGAACCACTTACATACGATACCAATTTCCCTTTGTCTCACGATAGTTTACTTATCCGAGGTTTTGATCGTCTGTATCTCTGCATACCTAGTTCAACCTCGTTACTAATAAGTACTCTTTTCTCGTTCCCGTGATATGTGATCCCTTGTGAGCCAGTCACATGCTTGCAAGCCAATTGGATGACATTCCACCGAGAGGGCCCAGAGTATATCTATTCGTCATATGGATGGACAAATCCCACTCTTGATCCATGTGTCTCATCCAATACTTTGCGAACACTCAATGCCACCTTTATAGCCACCCGGTTACGGTGTGGTGTTTGGTGTCATCAAAGCATCCTTCCGGTGATGGTGATATGCATGATCTCATGGTCGAAGGAATTAGGTTACTATGTATCAGAAAGCATATAGCAATTCAACTATTAAAATGACTTGATCTTTATGCTACGCTTATCTATAGGAGTATGTCCATCATACCATTCTCCTAACGATATGATCTTGTTGTTAATAACATCTCAATGTTCATGATAGGGAAACCATAATCATTTATTAACCAACAAGCTAGTATTATAAAGAGGCTTTACTAGGGACTCTAATTTAGTTTACAAATCACACAAGTATTAATGTTTCCTTGTCAATAATGTTACAGCATGAATGTAAACATTTATCATAAACACAAAGATATAATAATAACAATATTTATTATTGCCTCTAGGGCATATCTCCAACAGTCTCCCACTTGCACTAGAGTCAACTAATCTAGATTACATGGTAATATACCGAACACCCATGGCAGTTTGGTGTTGGTTATGTTTTGCCCTCGGGAGAGGTTTAGTCAACGGATCCGCCACATTAAGATTTGTGTGTACTTTGCAAATCTTTATGTCACCATCTTGGACATGTTCTCGAATAGCGTGAAAACGTAGCTTGATGTGCTTCAGCTTCTTGTGTGACCTTGGTTCTTGCGCATTGGCTATGGCTCCCATGTTATCACAATAGATAGACATTGGGTCCAGCGCACTTGGAACCACACCGAGCTCTGTAATGAACTCATTCATCCATATCGCTTCTTGTGAAGTCTCCGAAGCAGCTATGTATTCCGATTCAGTTGAAGACTCGCCACAACGCTTTGCTTTGCACTCCTCTAGCTAACTGCTGCACCATTCAAAGTAAATACGTATCCAGATTGAGATTTAGAATCATCCGGATCGGTGTTCCAACTAGCATCGGTGTAACCATTAATAACGAGTTGTTCATCACCTCCATAAGAAAGAACCATATCCTTAGTTCTTCTCAAGTACTTAAGGATGTTTTTGACCGCTGTCCAATGATCCACTCCTGGATCACTTTGATATCTGCTAGTCAAACTAACATCATATGCAATGTCGGGTGTAGTACATAGCATGACATACATTAGAGATCCTATGGCTGAGGCATAGGGAGTCTTACTCATCCTTTCTCTATCTTCTGCCGTTGCTGGACTTTGAGTTTTACTCAAGGTCGTATTGGGCAACATGGGCAAGAACCCTTTCTTGCTATCCTCCATTCCAAACCTCTTTAGAACTTTGTCCAAATATGTACTTTGTGACAATGATATTAGGCGTCTCAATCTATCTCTATAAATCTTTATGCCTAATATGTAAGCTGCTTCGCCAAGATCTTTCATTGAAAAACTATTATTCAAATATTCCTTGACACTATTAAGAAGGTCTACATCATTCCCAATCAACAATATTTCATCTACATATAGTATTAAGAATGCTACAGAGCTCCCACTCACTTTCTTGTAAATACAAGCTTCTCCATAAGTTTGTATAAAACAAAAACTTTTGATCACCTTATCAAAACGTTGATTCCAACTTCGGGATGCTTGCTTCAATCCATATATGGACCATTGAAGTTTGCATACCTTGTTAGCATCTTTAGGATCCACAAAACCTTTGGGTTGCATCATATACAACTCTTCATCAATGTCTCTATTGAGGAACGCTGTTTTGACATCCATCTGCCATATCTCATAATCATAATATGCAGCGATTGCTAACAAAATCCTCACAGACTTTAGCTTCATCTTGGTGAGAAAGTCTCATCGTAGTCAACTCCTTGAATTTGTCGAAACCCTTTTGCGACAAGTCGAGCTTTATAGACAGTAACATTACCATCAGCATCTGTTTTCTTCTTGAAAATCCATTTGTTCTCGACAGCCTTCCGGCCATCCGGTAAGTCCACCAAAGTTCATACTTGGTTTTTGTACATGGATCCAATCTCGGATTTCATGGCTTCTTGCCATTTATTGGAATCTGGGCTCATCATCGCTTCCTCATATGTCGCAGGGTCATCGGTGTTGTCCACCAACATGACACTCATAACAGGATCATACCAATCAGGAGTGGTACGAGTTCTCGTTGACCTGCGAGGCTCTGTAGCAACTACAACCGAAGTTTCATGATCATCATCATTAGCTTCCTCTATTATTGGTGCAGGCGCCACAGGAACTTCTTCCGGTGCTGCGCTACTCGCAAGTTCGAGAGAAGGTTCGACAACCTCGTCGAGTTCTACTTTCCTTCCAGTCACTTCTTTCGAGAGAAATTCCTTCTCTAGAAAGGACCCATTCTTGGCAACGGAGATTTTGCCTTCGGATCTATGATAAAAGGTATACCCAATAGTTTCCTTTGGGTATCCTATGAAGACGCATTTTTCCGCTTTGGGTTCAAGCTTGTCCGGTTGTAACTTCTTTACATAGGCTTCGCAACCCCAAACTTTAAGGAACGAGAATTTAGGTTTCTTACCAAACCATAATTCATATGGTGTCGTTTCAACGGATTTAGATGGTGCCATATTTAAAGTGAGTGCGGCTGTTTCTAATGCATAACCCCAAAATGACAGCGGTAAATCTGTAAGTGACATCATAGAATGAACCATATCTAAGAGAGTTCGATTACGACGTTCGGACACACCATTACGCTGTGGTGTTCCCGGCGGTGTCAATTGTGAAAGTATTCCGCATTTCTTAAAATGCTCGCCAAACTTGTAACTTAGATATTCACCTCCACGATCAGAACATAGAAATTTAATCTTCTTGTTACGTTGATTCTCCACCTCACTTTGAAATTCCTTAAACTTCTCGAAAGTTTCGGACTTATGTTTCATGAAATAGATATACCCATATCTACTCAAGTCATCCGAGAAGGTAAGAACATAACGATAACCACCGCGCGATGCTACACTCATTGGACCACAAACATCGGTATGTATGATTTCCAATAAGTTCGTAGCTCGCTCCATCATACCAGAAAATGGAGTCTTAGTCATTTTTCCCATCAGACATGCTTCGCATCTTTCAAGTGATTCGAAATCAAGTGATTTAAGAAGTCCATCGGAATGGAGTTTCTTCATACGCTTCACTCCAATGTGACCAAGACGACAGTGCCACATATAGGTCGAGTTATCGCTCGATTTCAAACGTTTAGCTTCAATGTTATTAATATGTGTATTTCCACTATCGATATTCAATAAGAATAGACCATCTATCAAAGGTGCATGTGCATAAAACATATTACTCATATAAATTGAACAACCATTATTCTCGGACTTAAACAAGTAACCGTCTCGCAATAAACAAGATCCCGATATAATGTTTATGCTTAACGCAGGCACCAAATAACAATTATTTAAGTATAAAACTAATCCCGATGGTAGATGAAGAGGTAGCGTGCCGACCGCGATCACATCAACCTTTGATTCATTTCCTACGCACATCGTCACCTCGTTCTTCGCTAGCTTCCGTTTATTCTGCAGCACCTGTTTCGAGTTACAAATATGAGCAACCGAACCAGTATCAAATACCCAGGCACTACTACGAGTACTAGTGAGATACACATCAATAACATGTATATCGGATATACCTTTCTTATTGATGTTGCCGTTCTTCAAATCCGCCAAGTACTTTGGGCAATTCCGCTTCCAGTGACCTTCTCCCTTGCAGTAAAAGCACTCAGTATCAGGCTTAGGTCCAGCCTTGGTCTTCTTCGTCGGTGCGGTAACTTTCTTACCACCCTTCTTGAAGTGTCCCTTTTGCTTAGACTTGCCTTTCTTGAATTTGGTGGTCTTATTGACCATCAACACTTGGTGCTCTTTCTTGATCTCCACTTCTGCAGATTTTAACATGGAGAAGAGTTCTGGCAACTGCTTGTTCATGCTTTGCATATTGTAGTTCATCACAAAGTTCTTGTAACTTGGTGGTAGTGATTGGAGGACACGGTAAATCCCCAAAGCATTAGGAATCACTATACCCAAGCTTTGGAGTTTATTTGTGTGCCCACACATCTTAAGCACATGCTCACTGACGGAGCTGCCCTCTTCCATCTTGTAGTTAAAGAACTTTTCAGAAGCCTCATAGCTCTCAACT
The DNA here is from genome assembly GCA_030063025.1 of Avena longiglumis. NCBI lineage: Eukaryota > Viridiplantae > Streptophyta > Magnoliopsida > Poales > Poaceae > Avena > Avena longiglumis. The sequence continues at coordinate 97,898,529 of CP125979.1, forward strand.
GCCGCGTGAGTCTCAAATATCAGTTTGAGTTCACGGACAATATCATGTGGGTCTGAATTCTCAAACCTTTTATGAAGCTCTGATTCCAAACCATACAAGATAGCACACTGAATTGTGGTGTACTGATTCTTCCGAGCGAGGTAAACATTCTTTACTTCATCGGTAGCATCACCGCAGTAGTCACCCAATGTGCATCCAAACATAGGTCAAATTACCAGCATTGAGGACAATCCTCAAATTGCGGAACCAATCTGCGACGTTGCTTCCATTGTTTTTCAACTTTTCTTTCTCTAGGAACGCATTAAAATTAATTGTAGGGGCCGCCATTGATCTACAACATATTTGCAATAGTTTAGACTAAGTTTATGAAAAATTGAGTTCTAATTAATAGTTAAATTAATCTAGGTGAATTCCCACTCAAAACAATATCCCTCACATTGTTTTAGTGATCACACGAACCAAATCCACCACATCAAAACCGATCATCACGAGAGTTTATGTAGATTCAATGGCGAACAATCGACATGTTCATCATATCTACTATATGGTTCATGCTTTACCTTTCGGTGTTCCGTGTTCCGAGACCATGTCTGTACATGCTAGGCTTGTCAAGATCAAACCTTAGCTTCCGCATGAGCAAATCTGGCTTGCTCATGTTGTATACACTTGCAGAATCTAACACACCCGAGCATCATGTGGTGCTTCAAAACAACAAGCTTTAGCAACGGTGCTTACTAAGGATGAACACTTTAGAACTTGAAATTCGTGTGCATGAGGGATCATCTTATAATGCTACCGTCGTTAACTAAGCAATACAAGATGCGTAAAGGATTAACATCACATGCAATTCATAATATGTGATATGATATGGCCTTTCTTCTTTGTGTTACTGATCTCCATCTTCAAGCACAAACATGATCTCTGTGGCATCCCGCAAAACCACTACTAGAAAATCGCGTTGAATTTGTGCATTGCATCGTCATCGTCGCATGTTGTTTGTCGAAAACTATTTTACAAACCCCGTTTTGTTTTCCAAACGCCCCATCTTTTATTAAAGCGCCAAACCCCGGTTCGCCGGATTGTTTTGTTTTGGCCGCGAGCGGTTTGCAAACGGTCCAATTAAACAAATAAAGTTGTATTTTATTTTTAGTAGGGGCAGTCGAACGGGCCGTCCCGACCCGAACGACCACCCCCGTTTTAAACAGATCGGTCCGCCCCTTTTTCTAAACCTACCCGGAAACTTACCCACCCTCCTTGGCCACCTCACCCGGGCCAATAGTCTTGCGCCACCTCAGCAAATCCTCCCCATCCACCAATCCCACGCTGCCATGTGGCCTAGCCCACCTCACAGCAAACCCCCCACCTAATCTCCCTTCTCTCTCTCCTCTCTCGTCACAACCAGACGCACACAACGAGCCAGCCCACCCCTCCCTGCTCATTGGCCCACCAGTCCCCTGGCCCCACTCGTCAACCTCACACCCAACCCCCAAACATCCCACCTGCCCGCCTTGGACCCGGTCCACGCCGACCCCCTGGCCCCCTACGGGACCCACCCCCTGGCCTTGTCGGCTCCCTCCTGTCCCGCTCGCGCCGCACCATCTCCTTCCTCTCCCTCCTCCGGTTCTCCTTCCTCCCTCCTCCCTCCCCTGACCGCGCCGGCAGGACCCTGCTCCCGCGCCGCCAGGTCCTGCGGACCCCGCCGCCGACCGCTCTCAGCCCCGCCTCCAGCTCCGTCCGTCCCCGCCGCTCAGCAAGCCGCCGCCGCCTGCGGAGCTCCGCCCCCTCGCCGTCGTCCCGCACCCCTCCTCCCACGCTCCTCTCCCCGCGCCCAACCTCACCCTCGCCTCACCCGTCTTCGTCCCGCCGCCCCGGCCTCCCCGCGTCCGTCGCCGCCTCCCGCTCGGCGCGTCCTCCTCCATGCAGCGCGACCCCCCGCCGCCTCCGCGCCGCCGGACCGCGCCTCCCGCCCGAGCTCCTCCGCGCCGCCTCTCGCCCGCCTCGAGGACGCCCCGCGCCAAGCCCGCGACCCAGCGTCCCAGCTGCGCCGCCCGCCGCTGCGTCTGCCGGCCCGTCGCCCGGCGCGGCGCCACGGCGTCTGCCTCGCGTTCGGCGTCGACCTCCGCTGCAGCGATTCGGCCTCCGCCCCGCCATGACGCTCGAGCCGTCACCCGTCCACCTCCAAAGAAGTTGCCGCGCCCTGCCGCCCCGCTGCCGTCGCGCGCCAGCGCCCGCCAGCGCCTCTGCGAGCTCCGGCCTCCGCCTTGACGCGCTGCGACCTCCGCGACCCCCGTCGCCGGCCATCCTCGCTCCGCCGCCAGTCGCCCGCGGTCTTCTCCGCCTCGCGCCGCCCGGCCTCGACCCCGACCATGGCCCCACCTCGCCGGAGTTCCTTCCCCAGCGTGACCGCGGTCGGCCCGCCGCTGACAAACTCGCCGGCGAGCCCTCTCCCTCACCTCGCCGCGGGCCCGGCCCGGCCCCTCCACGCCTGGCCGCCACCGTGGCCCTGTGGGCCGCTGCACGTGTGCGTGTATGCGTGTGCTCGTGTGTGTGTGCTCGTGTATGTGTCATGTTAGACGCGTGTGAACCCTATGGCCTTTGGAGCACCCCGAGCTCGCCAACGACTTTCGGCACCGAATCCCCGGGACCGCAAGATCTTCCGAAGTCCGGCACGTCCAAGTCATCCTCGTCACAAGATCTGCCCCAGAACGCCAGGAATCTTGATCCGATGGTCGAGACCCCGTAGCCCCGACGCCCCGAAGACCGATCCCGTACCCGGCGCCACGCCAAGTGCTCCTTCTCGAACCCGAAGACCGTACCTTCGCGGAACAAGTTCGCGGCCAACAACCAAAGTCGGAACCCCAAGGTCGTCAACACGGACTCGGAGGGTCCCCGGACAACGAGCCTTCATCCCGGACGCCAAGATCGACCCGATACACGGACCCGACAAGACCTCGCAACGGCAAGATCGACCCCCAGGACCCAGAATCCGACACAACCCCGGCACCGAACCGAGTACTCCTTTCCGAACACCGAGACCACGGACGCGACAAGATCTACCCCCCGGAGCCGAGAACGCATCCGTCGAACCCCGAACCCCTGACCTCGTCGAACCCTGGACCCTGTCGACCCCGAACCCCGGAGACCCCAAGTTCGTCGAGAACCCTAATGTGTGAACCCTTTCCGAAACCCTATTTCATAACATAATAACAACTGTTGCATATTAATCATTCATCTCGCATGCATATCATTGGGTTGGGGCCTTAGGCCGATTCACCTAATAATTAAATATGGGGCCCATATGCGGGCAAATCTAGTCTCATATCGGCCTCATTTAAACTTGTGTAGCGAATCGGTATCTTATCTTGCCTTGTTATAACAACATTTAAACTGCGGGGTAGCTAAACAACATGCACCACCTAATTAATTGTCGGGACCCCGGTTCCGCTTAATATTGACCTAATTGCATCGCACCTTTGCCATGCCATCCATCATGCATGCATCATGCCGATCTTCTGCCGTTTTATTAAATATTGCATCCGGTGTTTCTTCTAGTGATTTGGTTCTTCGCGGATAAGGCCGTTGAGTTGATGTGAGCTTCGCCCCGATCTTCGGGGAAAACCTTCGACAATGTTTTCAGGCGAGCATCTCCCTCTTTCTACCTATCTTACTTTTATAGTATTTACTTCCCTCCTGTTGATCTATTGCTATCTGTGTTGCGATGCTTTAGTTTCCGTACCCTTGATATACCGTGCAGCCCTATATTGCCTTGGACACACCCTATTACCCGTTGTTTGGTAGATAGTTGGACTTGCGTGTCGTAGTTGCTTGCTCAAGTGCGGATGTGTGTCATATGCCACGATTCTTGATGTATTGCCGCATGTTGTTGTTGGAGATGATTCTAGCTTTACTTCGTCACTTTACTTTCATTTAACAACTAAAATTGAATAAGCAGAGGCATCGGTGGGTGATAGATAATATTTGGTTTCGAGCACTTGTGTCCCGTAAGACCCCGAGTACTTGATTCCTGTTCCTTGATTTGCGCGCTATCCACATCCGGAGGTATATGGGACCCCCGAGCCGAGCTTGATTCATTCTTATTTCTTGGGGCCACAAACTAGTTTGAGGTTTTATTTACGATCTGTACTTATGCCATGCTTTCGCTTTATTTACGATTGTGCGACAGATAGCACTGCATCGCTTTTGGATAGTGGCACGATTCGCGGTGTCGACAAGCCCGTTTGGGGTTCCGGTCGTTCTGCCGTCCCCAGCACCTTGAGGCCGTCTCGGAGCTTGTACTCCGTTGCGGATTCTACTTAAGGGTGGCCCCTGAAATATTTCGAATCCTCGTGATTGTTCGATCGTGAAAGCCTCGTTGGGTTTTGATTTGGTTTTCCGAGGTTGATCGGCGTGTGTTGCTATTGGTGCACCGGCGGGTAAAACTTTCGAAAGCCGTGTCCATGGATATGGACGACTTGGAGCAGTTCTTGATCATAGACAAGCATAACTAAAGTTTCTTGTTATAAATTTGACTTATAATGACTAGTAATCAGCTTCACTATAATGGAATGGCTAACTAATACGCCCACAATTGCTTGTTTGTTTGTCGCTCGACAATTGTATCTCGACTAGTAAATATTGCAACTTCTGACGAATTGGTGAATAAAAGTAACAACAAGCTTTGGGTTTTGGGTTTATCTCATGCTATCAGATCGATTAGTAATTGTTGCAACTATCACGGAATGGTTAACTAAAAGTGCCCACTGCTTATTTTATCGTGACGATTATCTAAACTTGACTAGTAAAGTGCAGCTATAATCGAATAAATAAAACCAACCTGTGAGTTCCTCGGTTGACTTCCTCGTTTGGTCTCGAGGGGAAACACCAGATGGGTTTGTTTGGTGATAGCTTCAGTTGGATCCGAATAGGTCTTTCTTACCCCTCTCGTTAACCGCCATTGTATCGAGTCTCTATAGGTTGTTTAGTGCATCTTGCTTGCCGCCATCCACCATACCTATGTAGGCGAGGACCGCCAATTCTAGCCTCGCGTGTCTTGGCCTCAAGATCGACGCTCCTTCTTTGTTTTCGCTTTGCCCTTTGTCGGCACCCTTTGTTGAGCAGGTTGTGAGATCGACGCCGTTAGCAGGTTACCCTTCCGCTTGGCAGGTTATGGACGCCATTGGTTATTCTTCGGGCTCTTAGCCCCATTTGCAACTTGTCCGTAGTCGGACGCTATATCGTTCAAGGTGATTTGGATCTTTGTATATTATATCGTATTCTTGACTCTTTGAGTCATTTATATATATCGGTTCTGTGGGTCCCATCGAGGACTGTTGTGTAATGTTATTACTTCGTTTTCCACCCGCACGAAAGTGCCTGGTGGGCACCTTTGAATCGTTTCTATGCGGGTTTGGCGAATTTTGCTCAAACTTGCATAGGTCCGATTCTGAGGGTGTTACAATCTCCATCATCACCGGCATTGCATCAAGGTCAATGACGCTGCTCCATGATTGTCTTCCACCAGCTTCAACTATTACAACTACTTTGAATAGACACGCGGGTCTTAACAGAAATTAAAGACAACCATATGGCTCCTGTCGGTTGCCAACTTACAATAAGGAACATTGCATACATCAAATATAATCACAATCATGGCCATATCACATCACAGCACACCCCTGCAAAACAAAGTTAGACGCCTCTATTTTTTTTGCATATTTTACGTGGTTTGGGGATTTCAATAAGTATCGATCTAACTTACGAACAAGAACCACAACGTTGCTGCCCGTTGTAAATTGAATCTATACTATAATGGGAGAGACAGACACCCGCAAAGCCATTTATGCAATACAAGTTGCCTGTTGAGCATGGAGCAAGTCTCATGAACGATGTCATGTAAGGTTAGCACGGGTCGCTTCATCCCATCATACCGCAAGATGCAAAGTACACAGGAAGCAATTGATAATAAAAGCACCACCGCCCATAATGACCATTGTGTTCTTCTCGTGCAACAGATCTACATATAGACACGACTCTGATACCACTGTAGGGGTTCGTAGCATGGAAAACAAAAATTTTCTACCGCATACAAACAAACAAGCCAAGATCTATCTGCTAGATTGTAGCAACGAGTCGATGGAATAACTCACCCTCGAAGATTCCAAAGTTTTTAACAAGAGCGGATTCTCGTGGGTGATGTAGTCGTACTCTTGCCGATCTCAAGATCGTGTAGACAATCCTTCCCATTCGGTTCGGCAGCTTCATGATCGGTCACACGTTCGGTACTGATGAATACCTTCCTCTCCCTTGTTCCAAAGAAAATGAGGTTGTAGCACTCTCCTCGCGATTACGGCAAAGACGGCGTGGTACCCAAGCACAGGAGATCTCGCAGGCTTCGCCTTGCCAAGCGAGTATGGTGGACTATGAGAGGCCTCGGTGATCTAGGGTTTAGACACACCAAGGAGAGGGCTAGGCGGCGACTAGGGCTTGGGAAGCCCCAAGTCGGACTAGGGTTTGCCCTAGGGCGGTTGCGGGGAGGGCCGGCGGCTTAGGGCTAGGGTTTGGGTGGTGGAGGTGTAGGTCTAGAGGGGCAGCCCTGCCCCTCCTTTTATAGGTGGAGGGCGCCGGCCAAGGGGGAGGGAGTCCTCCCCCAACTCGGCCTCCAAGGCCGGCGGTGGAGGGAGAGGAACTCCTCCCCAAGTAGGTTTCCTACTCTCCCTCCACCAAGCAAACTTGCCGTTTGACTTTTCAAATTGGCGTTTGACTTTTCAAACTAGGATTTGATTTATCCCTTTATTTTGCTCAGCGATGACACCTAGTACATGATGCAACCATTCCAACTTGTTATGACACATTCATGTACCCTTCCCCTCCGGAGTGCCAGACCTTCCGGAACCTTCTAGAACATTCCCGATGAAAACACCGGAACCATTCTCCAACCCCGAAACAGGACTTTCCTTATATGAATCTTATTCTCCGGACCATTCCGGATCTCCTCGTGATATCCCGGATCCCATCCTAGACTCCGAACAACATTCGGTCTCTTACTCATCATTCCATAACTACTCAACAACATCGAATCCTTAAGTGTGTCTCCCTACGGTTTGTGAATTATGCGGACATGATTGAGACACTTCTCTGAACAATAACCAATAGAGGAATCTGGAAATTCATATGGCTCCCACATATTTCTACGATTACTTTGCGATCGAATGAACCACTTACATATGATACCAATTTCCCTTTGTCTCACGATAGTTTACTTATCCGAGGTTTTGATCGTCGGCATCTCTCCATACCTAGTTCAACCTCGTTAATAATAAGTACTCTTTTCTCGTTCCCGTGATATGTGATCCCTTGTGAGCCAGTCACATGCTTGCAAGCCAATTGGATGACATTCCACCAAGAGGGCCCAGAGTATATCTATCCGTCATATGGATGGACAAATCCCACTCTTGATCAATGTGTCTCAACCAATACTTTCCGAACACTCAATGCCACCTTTATAGCCACCCAATTACGGTGTGGTGTTTGATGTCATCAAAGCATCCTTCCGGTGATGGTGATATGCATGATCTCATGGTCGAAGGAATTAGGTTACTATGTATCAGAAAGCATATAGCAATTGAACTATTAAAATGACTTGATCTTTATGCTACGCTTATCTATGGGAGTATGTCCATCATACCATTCTCCTAACGATATGATCTTGTTGTTAATAACATCTCAATGTTCATGATAGGGAAACCACAATCATTTATTAACCAACAAGCTAATATTATAAAGAGGCTTTACTAGGGACTCTAATTTAGTTTACAAATCACACAAGTATTAATGTTTCCTTGTCAATACTGTTACAGCATGAATGTAAACATTTATCATAAACACAAAGATATAATAATAACTATATTATTATTGCCTCTAGGGCATATCTCCAACATGACATCCACGGAACACTGTTTCGTAAATATCACATCCCTCAGAGTGGTACAATAGAAACATTGCGAGTCCATATTACAAACATACACACATTATTATTACAATACCAGAAGTTCAAGACTTCAAAAGATTCAACTTACAAACCAAAATATTAAGTGTTTCAGCGGAAGTTGAAAGTAACAACTCCATCTCAGAGTTGAGCTCAACAACTTATTATATAAGGTTCATGCTGCTCGGCTGATAACCCACAAGTATAGGGGGTGTATCATAGTAATTTCGATAAATAGGAGTGTCGATCCCAACGAGGAGCAGAAGGTGCTAAATAGTGGTCCTGTCAGGGCCCTCGACGCGGTGAATCGGCGTTGGCGGCGCGTCAGCCGGGACGGCTGTTGCGGCTTGCTCTTGGACGAATCGAGGCCCGCGTTGGCGCGGAGGAGGCTGGCGGGTGGCGAGGAGGAGGAGGACGCAAAGTGGTGGCGTGCGAGGCGATCATCGGCGACCGAAGAGGCGGCGGCGGGCGATGGCGTCGTCGAGCTTCTCCGGGAGATTTTTCCGGTTGGGCAATTGGAGCTCCCGCGTGTGCTTCCGCTGACGTGGCAACATTATGGGTAAGGTACCTCTTACCCATAATTTGTGTCCATCTAACCATATATGGGTAAGAAGTGCCAAAAAATGGGTGCACCCAATTTTTTTTGGTAGGGGACCACTTATAGGTAAGCTGTTGGAGCTAGTTTTTTGCTCAACTTACCTAAAAAAGCGGTTTTTGCCCCTCTTAGGCTCTTACCAATATTTGGGTAAGCTCTTGGAGATGCTCTAAGGTTTTATTATTAACCAAAAGAACCTCCCAAAGAGGAACTTTTGTGAGTGCAAAATGAATGTTGGTTTTGTGACTCTGAATAAAATTCGGAAATACGATGATGATATAGCGGTGTAATAAATATTGATTTGTGCATTGTTTGATACAGAGGCAGGGGCATTACTATTTTTTTTTGAATGTTTTGTAGAGAAATAGTAATAAATACAAATAAGACATTGCAAACGTGTGAAAGATTAGACGAGTGCGGTAAATTTTGTCCACGATAAAGTGGAATCTTCAAATGTGTTAAAATGTGGAGTAGATTTCAACCGATCCAGACGATCGTTAGTATGAGTTGGTACTGATATATCGAACCCAGTAGTAGTAGTAGTGGCAGTGGCAGTAGCAGTAGCAGTAGCAGTAGTATACGCAACCTGTGCATATGCACAGGGCCCCCACATGTGAAGGGCCCCAGCTCATGTGTACTTGCATGGTATTAGTAAATATAATTAGTGTATAGTCCAAAAAAAATCTAAAAACGCATAGGTATATGGACTATTGCTTGAAGAACTGTAACAAGGCCTATTTGTTTTTCACTCCGATCGATTTGATTGTACCATTTCATGTTAGATAGAAAATTAATTTTAATATGGACAAAAGGCCCACTTTATTATCTTGCACCGGGCCCCAAGATTTCAGGACCGGCCCTGGTAGTAGTACAAAGTCCCAGCATACGCGTGGCCTAAAGACGTTTCCTCTCTTATATGAAATAAAGCTTTTTCTTGAAGGTGTAAAGCTTTGACTGATTTTGCCCTAAAATCATGTGGCGTGTGATTCGTTGGTCTCTCTTATGAAGCCCGTTTCGTTTCGAGAATCGGCCGGACTCGAAACCGACCCGAACAGAACAGGTACCGTACATACTCCGATCGAGTCCAGCTGCTGCTTCTATACCAAGCGCGTATAGACACGTCTTTGCCGGCGGCCGGACTCGATCACGCGCAATCCAAGCACATACATAGTCACGGAATCACGGTACGCATCAACCGCCGGCAACGTTACAAGAACCGTCAGTCAGCGCGCGATGGCCGACGTGGAGAACCCTGCGGTGGCGGTGGAGGCGGAGGCGGAGGCGGCGGTGGCGGAGCCCGGCGAGTGCAGCAGGCACATGCTCGTGTGCACGATGGGCTTCCTCTTCTTCGCGTTCATAGTCGTCCTCACGGTCATGGACACGACGGAGCTGGAGTCGAACGGCCCCGCCGTGATGGCCGTGCTGTGTCTAGCCACCTTCGGCATGCTATGCTTCGGCATGGTCTTCACGATCCTCGTGGCCGAGTGGGTCCGCGGCAACCCGGAGTTTCCGGCCGGTCACCGGCTTGTGGACGACCTGATCCAGTCCGACAGGTTTATTCTTTGCGAGTTCGTCCATCAGTTCATGCTCCACGTGGCTCAGGACCCGCTCGCTCACTATGGAGATGCATGATGTTTTTCAGCCCATCCGTCCGGCCGTCAGCCTCTTCTTCGTCTTCTTTTTTTTCTGTACTCTTTCCGTAGATATATGGGGGAGAATTGTTTTGTTCTTTTTACTGAAGGACAACAGATGGATGATAGATGAATCTTTTTGTACAGTAGATACGGTCACGGATGCCAAACTTTGGCGCGTCCACTGCAAACCCTAACACGGATTTAGTCAATCAATCTTCTAAAACAGATAAAAAGAGCTAGTACCTGTCGTGTAACTCAGGCTTTTCTTTTCACGGCTATGTCTCAACTTTCAACCGCAAAAACGGAGAGAGAGAGAGTACATACAAAATAAAATTTATGAAGAGATATTCCTAGTGCAACGCAACCGAATGAATTGAATGGACACACCTATACTTATGTTGCATTAATATTTCCACCGTCATACCTGAGCAGTTCAAAACTTTCTCTCAGGGCTAAAGCAATCAACGATACTCAAAGGGGTGCTCTGGATTCACGAGATGTAACCTTTTGTACGTTTTAACTGTTCTACGGACATCTAACCGAGCCTCAAACTCTCTAATCCCTATTGTTCTCTTAATAAGAATGAACACATCGCTACTAACTTTGTCAGAATCAACGGGCCACCACTTACGCTACCTCCATCCCCATCCACGCAACACTATTGATTGTTTGCATCGGCGGGGACAACAATATGGCTCGCTCTAGTCCAACTCAGATGACACGGAGATTGTGATTGCGATAAGTAAATAACGAAAAACGAAAGAGAAATCATAACAAGGGGCACAGATTTAACGTGAAAAACCTCTCCAACAAAGAGAGGAAAAAACTACGAGCGCCCGCCAGCGAAACTTTACTATATCAGAAAGTGTTTATAAACGCCGGGAATTTCATAGATGCAACTCATCTCAACATGTGGTTTACAAAAGGTTTATATATTGCTGGAAACCTAGATCTTCAATGATCTGTACTGTATATCAAAGAACGACTGACATTCCACTCGGCCCGAGCCTCCGGCGGCGGGCCTCGTTTCATTCATCAGAAGTTGGCCTATACTTTGTAAAATTTGGATCAACATATAACAAAGTCCACCTTGAGAAAAATTTCTTCTTGTAGCATCAACAACAATCATCTCCCTGAACAAGCAAAGCAAATACTTTTGGCTTCAATAGCCACTTAGGCTAATCAGTTAAACCAACTAAGTTCAAGCAACAGAAACAGGCTTGGTTATCATATCAGCAAGATTATCATGAGTATCGATCTTGCATACCTTTAATTTACCTTGAGCAACAATGTCTCTAACAAAATGGTACTTGACATCAATGCGCTTAGTTCTCTTATGAAACATCTGATATTTTGTAAGGTATATAGTACTTTGACTGTCACAAAACAAAGTAATGCAAGAATCATCTCCACAAAGCTCAACAAACAAACCTTTCAACCAACAGATTCTTTGCAAGCTTCAGCAATAGCCATGTATTCAGTTTTAGTAGTAGATTGTGCAACAACAGTCTGCAAGATAGCCTTCCAGCTAACAACACAACCACCAACATTAAACACATAACCTGTGAGAGATCTTCTCTTATCCAAATCGATAGTAAAATCTGAATCCACATAGCCAATGAGTCCCTCATTGGTCCTGCCAAACTTCAAACAAACATTGGAAGTGTCAAAAAGGTACCTGAAAATCCACCGAACAGCCTTTCAATGTTCTTACCAGGATTAGCCATGTATTTACTTATCAGACTCATAGCATATGATAAATCAGGACAAGAACAAACCATGACATACATCAAAAAACCAACATTTCTAGAATATGACACCTTTGACATGTACTCAAACTCTTCATCAGTAGTAGGACATTGAGAATCTTACAATTTAAAATGAGGAGCAATAGGAGTACTAACTGACTTGGCACCATCCATATTAAAATGATAAAAAACTTTTTTAATGTAACTTTGCTGACTAAAAAACAACAAACGAGCTTTTCTATTTTGGATAATTTCCATACCTAAGATCTTCTTAGCAGCTCCAAGATCCTTCATGTCAAACTCACTACTTAGGTGTGTCTTCAAAATAGTGATTTCTTTCATGCTCTTGGCAGCAATTAACATATCATCAACATATAGCAGCAGATATATAGGTGACCCATCAACAAACTTAATATAAACAAAACTATCATATTTAGACCTCTCAAGGCCATGTGAGATTATAAACGAATCAAATCTTTTATACCACTGTCTTGGAGATTGTTTTAAGCCATAAAGAGACTTCTTTAATTTGCACACAAAATTCTCTTTACCAGGCACTATGACCCTTTTGGTTGGTCCATGTATATTTCCTCATCAAGCTCTCCACATAGAAAAGCTGTCTTGATATCTAACTGCCCAAGCTCAAGATCATGTATAGCTGCAATACTAAAGAAAGTGCTAATGGAACTATGCTTTACAACTGGCGGGAACACATCATTGTAATCAATACCTGGAATCTGGTTAAACTCTTTTACTACTAACCTTGCCTTGTATCTTAAAGTCTCTTTAGGAGATAAACCTTCATTTTTCTTGAAGATCCACTTGCAGCGGACCGCCTTCTTTTGTTTAGGCAAGCGCACAACATTACATGTGCCATTTTTCTCAAGCGATTGCATCTCTTCTTGCATAGAAAAAATCCATTTCTCCCGGTCAACGGATGCAATTGCTTCATTATATGTAGTAGGTTTAGAATCGTTCTCCACCTGTTCAGCACAATTCAAAACATAATAAATAAGATTACACTCTTTAATTAAACGAGGACGAGGACCACAGTTTTGCCTCGTTCTATTAGCATCAATGGACTCATGTGGATGCTGCAAAACAATAGATGAGTGCTGAACAACAATATCATAAATAGTTTCCTCATGTGTATCTTCAATGATGACATCATTATCAATAGTTTTCTGCAAGTTCTCCACTTGCACACTAACTCTCTCCTCTACAATAGTAACAGGAGAGGGATCTGATGTCAAGCTGTCATGATACATAACGTATTCATTGAAAACAACATTTATACTCAACAAAATCTTTTTAGTTTCAGAATTTCATAGTTTATATGCTTTAACTGCTAAACCATAACCAAGCAATATATACGTAACAACCCTAGCCTCTATATTTTTATTATCAACGTGAGCATATGCAGTGCAGCCAAAGACTCTCAGTTGTGAATAATCAGCAGACGAACCTAACCATACCTCAATGAGAGTTTTCTTCTCAAGTGGGATAGAAGATGACCTATTGGTAAGGTAACATGCTGTGTTGGATGCTTCAGCCCAGAAACGCCTATGCATACCTGCATTATACAACATACAATGAGCCCTCGAGATGATGGTTTTGTTCATGCGCTCAGCCATGCCATTTTTGCCGAGGAGTATAAGGTATGGTGTGATGCCTGACTATGCCATCTTTACTATAAAACTCCTCAAACTCATTAGAATATAATTCCATACCATTGTGAGTACGTAGTACCTTTATCTTTTTTCAGTTTGCTTTTTAACCATATTTTTCACTTCTTGAAAGTATCAAAAATATTAGATTTATGCTTCAGAAAATTAGGCCACACTTTTTTTGAGTAGTCATCAACAATAGTAAACATGTAATTAGCACCACCAATAGAAGTCTTATGGGACGCCCCCCATACATCAGCATGCACATAACCTAATATACCTTTGGGGTATGAATAGAAGCATTGAATTTAACTCATTTATGCTTACCAAAAATGCAGTGCTCACATAACTCAAACTTACTCAAGTTGCAACCATCAATCAACTCTGCCATGCCTTGTTTGCTCATATGGCCAAGACGCATATGCTACAGATGTGTTTTACCACAATCACTAGAATCATTAGAAGTAACATCACCAACAATACCAGACAAAGTGCTACTTTTAAGAACATATAATTTAGCAGAATTGATATCACCTATCATATGAATAAGAGAACTTTTTGATACCTTCAGAACTCTATGTCCATCGGCATACTTGTATTCATCAACGTTCATGGTACTCAGGGATATCAAATTTCTGGCCATGCTTGGTATGTGCTTCACCTCATTCAACATGCGTGTCACGCCATCATGTGTCCTGAGCTTAACAGATCCAACACCAACAATATGGCATGGGTTGTCACCCCCCCTACAAAATCTCCAGTCTGTACAGACTCATATGAACTGAACCAATCTTCGTTACGGTAATTATGAAACGAACATGCGGTATCAAATATCCATTCATTATCATGAGAAGCACAAGCAGCAAAAACGGCTAGACATTCATCATCAGAACTATCAGAAACAACAACAGCCTTACCAGAACAGTAGCCTTACCAGAACCTTTGCAAAAACGGCTAGACATTCCACTCGGCCCAAGCATCCGGCGACGGGCCTCGCTCCACTCGTTAGAAGTTGGCCTATACTTTATAGAATTTGGATCAACATATAACAGAGATAGTACGACTCGCCACATGGCAAGGGTTGGGAGGCCATAGCCAACTCCGCCTTGAGTAGTGATGTAACAAATCGAGTCTCCGTAGGTTAGTTATTTTATCAACTATATGCATTCAGTTTGCTAAAGATTAAGCTCTGTCTTTTTGTTGGTTTGCCTATGTCCAATTGAGATTATTTTTTTGTCTTGGCCGGTTTAGAAAAAAATATAACCTCAGTTTAATGATAGGTACAAGTTGCACCATTCCACCTAGCCTCACTTGCAATTGAGACCGAGTAAAATCCCTTTTCTATATGCCTCTGGTTCATTATTATAGCTTGTGTGGAGCTTCTATCTTTTGCCAGATTGTAATGTTTTCTTACATTTTATTTACTAGCTATTTTCATGATTTTCCAGATTTATCGTTTTCTACAATTTCGATACTCCCTCCAACACTTTTATGGATGGAGAAAGTATTATTTATGAGACATGCTCAACAATATGCTTATTTATGTGCACATTATACTAGCAACATGCTTAAAAAGGAAATTCTCTGTTCACTACTCCTTCTGGTCTATATTAATCGTCTCAACTTTATCTAGATTCGTATGTATCTAGATAAATACTTAAACTAGATGCATTTTTATCTATATAAAATTGAGAATATTAGTTTGGATCGGAGGAAATACATAAATCGATAGAGTATTTTGCACTTAGTGACCATTTCATTATGAATCATAAAATTGTGGTTCCCCGAGAATAAAACAGTGCTTAGAAAGTCGTGGTTGTTCCGTTTTGAAGTTGGAAATTGAACACAAAAATGATGCTAAAATTCATTTTTAATGATCACATGCTTTTGTTGGAAAAATAATTGGGAACGCTTGTAAGGTCGGCAATGTCTTTACCGACTTAATTTCCGCTTCTCCTTTTTAATTTGAATGAAGACGTAGTATTAGCAATTTAAACTTCTTCTCCATTGACGCTGCATCGCGATTCCCGCTATCGTGTGATGTGTTCAGATCGACTCTGTCGCTGAACCAAATCTCCACACGACCACCTCCCCTACGCCGCTGGCTTGCTCTCCCATCGGCGACATGCCTAGGAAGGAGCGCGAGAGCTCGTCGCGGCGGCGCCGCCGGCGCAGCCCGTCCCCGTCCGACTCGGAAGACGCCTCCGACTCCAGCGGCTCGCCCTCGCCCCGCCGGAGCCGGAGCCGCCACCGCCGCAGGAGCCGCCGGAGGGCCACCCCGTCCTCCAGCGACGCGAGCGATTCCCAGGCGTCGGGCTCCGGGTCCGACTCCGGGGGCCGCCGCCGGAAGAGGAGCGGGAGCGGCAGGCGCGGGGGCGTCACCGAGGAGCAGATCGTGGAGTACATGTCCAAGAAGGCGCAGAAGAAGGTGGGGGTTTCCGTTCGGCTGGGCTCCTTGGGTTGCCGGTTAGGGTTCCGTTTGCTGACTCGTTAATGGCGGCGGGTTCTGCAGGCCGAGAAGGTGGCGAAGAAGATGAAGGCGAACGCCGTGTCGGGGTACTCCAACGATTCCAACCCTTTCGGGGATCCAAACCTGACAGAGAAGTACGCGAATTCGTTTCCCTCCTCTGATACATTAGACATTGCATTAGTCAGAGTGCGAGACTTGATTTACTTTTGGTGCTGGTAGGCTATTTCCTTTGATGCCCTAGAACTGAGATAGCTCTACGGATAGGTGTGGCTATTAATCTGAATCTGATACAACCGTTTAGAGTTTGGGCTTCTTTAGTGACATTGTGGTGAGTCTGCGATGACTTGTCCTTGTTAAGTATACAAGTAACAAAGCACGATGATTAACACAACATATAACCTGAATACGAGTAACATATTTCCTTGATGCCCTAGAACTGAGATAGCTCTGCCGATGATAGGTGCAGCTGTTACTCTGAATCTGTTACATCGTTTAGAGTTTGGGCTTCTTTAGTGACATTGTGGTGAGTCTGCGATGACTTGTCCTTGTTAAGTATACAAGTAACAAAGCTCGATGATTAACACAACATATAATCTGAATACAAGTAATAACATATTTCCTTGATGCCCTAGAACTGAGATAGCCTTGCTGATGATAGGTGCGGCTGTTACTCTGAATCTGTTACACCGTTTAGAGTTTCGGTTTCTTTAGTGACATTTTTGGTGCGTCTGTGATGACTTGTTCTTGTTACTCATACAAGTAACAAACTAGCTCCATGATTAGCACAACATATAATCTGAAGAGATGCATATCCTGTAGGAAATAAGAAAAATTTACTTGGTTAGTTACTGTGCTAGAAAATTTCTTTATAGGTGATATATTCTCACTGCTGTCCAAGATATATTGTTCTTGAGCTACTATGTTTGGTCTTATTTTTTGGTTACACACATTTTCTAGACCATTGAAAACATAATTTATATGGTATTTCTGATGTTTATTTGTACTGTTGAGTAGTGAGAAAAATCAACTGGAGTGTAGATCATAATTTATTTAACATCCCTTTACTGTTGTATGCTACTCTGTTGTTTCTATGGATAGCTTCTTTTGTCTCACATGCCTAAAGAAGGATGCTCAAGTTTGAACATTCTCCTTTTGCAGCTTTGTTTGGCGAAAGAAGATTGAGCGTGCTGTAACTGAAGGACAACCGGTGGACATTTCTGTCAAAACTGAAAAGAAGAGGCAGAGGGAGAGAATGGTACTACTATAAACTGTAAATTTCACTAGATTTTCTTATATTATGTATTTGAACTTTTAAGCCTATATAAGTATCACTTATATGCTTCCTGAACTCGAAGATGAACCTTCATATTTACACAGTCTAGATTTTAGAATTAGAATAACCTCAACTTTCCATGATCATTTATTTCTAGATGAACAAATTTCTTATTGCGCACCAGATCGGCATTATGTTCCTATCATCTGCTTCCTGAACTCAAAGATGAACCTTCATATTTACAAAGTCTAGATTTTAGAATTAGAATAGCCTTAACTTTCCATGATTATTTATTTCTAGATGAACAAATTTCTTATTGCTCACCAGATTAGCATTATATGTTTATATCATCTTATGGAGCAAGAGGAGCACCCACACTTCATTATGACTTGTTGGGAGGGCCGAAAGTATCTGTTACATTAAATGACGCATACCTGCTACAATATACACCAGAACCTGTTTTAAACATGGCTATGACTGCAAATGCCCTCCCAAAAAGAAAGCATATAAATTATAAACATATGCCTGTTCACTTTCATTAACATTATATGTCTTGATCTGTTCCCTGCATTGGTCTTGTGCCTTTGACAAGTTATTTTTGTTTGATGGCTTTCGCATCAAAATTTATCCTCACAGTTACTAATTTGTAAGAAAGGTTGAAGTCTATGACTCTATTTTTGTTCTGGTGCCTGACACCTGTTCCTGCACTTCAAATTTAGGCTGAAATAGAAAAGGTTAAGAAAAGAAGGGAGGAAAGAGCAGTTGAAAAAGCACAGCATGAAGAGGAAATGGTCAGTATATATCTCTGTTTTTTTAAAGCCATATCTAGTTTCGAGTAATATTCCTTCTGGAACTAAATCAGCATTGTATTTTGTAGGCATTGTTAGCCAGGGAAAGAGCACGGGCTGAGTTTCAAGATTGGGAGAAGAAAGAGGAAGAGGTCCATACTTCACAGCCTGACAAATAACATGCAAATTTTGTTCAACTAGCATGCCTTCATTATTAAACAGTTCTTATGTTGGAATGCAGTTTCATTTTGATCAAAGCAAATTTAGGTCTGAGATCAGGTTACGGGAGGGACGTACAAAACCTATTGATGTTCTCCTGAAGAATCTTAACTTCGCAGATGAATTTGATGTTGAGTTAAACGAGCCCTACTTGGTGTTCAAGGTATATTTCAATTCTGTTAGCCTGTTTGGTATCATTCACCAAAGGGTGGTATATGTCAATATCGATTCCTTCTGTATTTAGGTGGTGCACTCAAGCACACCATCTAGTATGTCCTATTCAGCCTTGACAATAGAATAAGAAACACTTATGGTAATGTACTCCTATTGGTTTCACTGAAATCACAGGCTTTTAGAAGTTTATAGTTTTGGACAAATGAATTTGTTATTCCTTTATTCTTTACGGGGTTTCATGTTTCCCTCTAGTATGCTCTTTAGGTGATGCACTAATAATCGTAAGTAAACAGTCTTTCTACTTCTCTTTGAACTAACTATCTATCTTAGAAGTATTAGTTTATTCCCATCTTCTGGATCCAAAGCTATCTTATGAAGCTCTAAAACTAAAATCTGTTAAAAAAATCTTGTTTCTCACTATTTTCACCTACATAATCATCAATCAGCTGTAAAATACTAAGTTAAATTTAAGGCCTGACCTGTTCTCATACAAATGCAGTAGAATTTCAAAATTGACAGATTTAAGACCTGATTTTTCACCAAGCATTAAACAAATCCTTGTACAGATTCCAGCTGCATCTGTGTTAAGCCATTACTAACAAGTAGCAATCAATCAGTATACTAACAAGTAAAGCAATTAGTGTGCAAATGGAAGGCAATCTCCCTGCGTAGTTCTTTCATTATTTTGAAAATAACGGTACATCTGTTCCTACTCCCTTCATAGAACTGGTACTCGTTAATGCGATCTCCATATTTCATCCACAGTTATTGAAGCATATAGTTTGCAAAATTGCAGGGATTAACAGTGAAGGAGATGGAAGAGCTACGCGATGACATCAAGATGCATCTCGATCTGGACAGGGAAAGCCAAGTGAATGTCAAGTACTGGGAGGTACATGTCTTCATCTCACCCTCCTGAATCCCTGAGTGTGATGTGTATGTCAATGATACACACCCTATTACTTCTAAATGAGCAACCAAAACTGTAATAGTCCTAAATACTAGTCGGTAGGGTCCTCAGTTGACTGTATTTTGATATTTTACTGTCAGTTTATTTTGGCAAAAAATGTTGGGTGGTATGGTATGTCAGGTCTCAGAACTTGTTCTTTCATTCCATCTCATGTTTCTATGGTCATCTATAATGTTCATACCTGTTGACCCAATTTAATTTGGAATTCATCAGGCACTCATGGTAGTGTGTGACTGGGAGCTAGGCGAGGCTCGGAAAAGAGATGCCTTAGACCGGGCTAGGGTGCGTGGTGAGGAGCCACCCCACGAGGTGGAAGAGAGAGGCTTGCATGCAAGTATTGAGGGGGATGTAAAAGATCTTTTGGAGGGTAAGACTTCCACAGAGCTAGAAGAGATGCAAAGTCAAATTGAGTCCCAGATGCGCTCTGGAACTGCAAAAGTTGTTGAGTACTGGGAGGCCATTTTGAAACGCCTTCATATTTACAAAGCAAAGGTATGTCATGCTTGTAGTTCATAGACACTGTGATAATGGCTCTTAAATTTGGCAGAAGCAAATGTGATGTCTGGTTACACCATTACTATACATTTTTTTATTTTTCTTTATACAATACAAGTATAATGCTTGCACTAGTTTCTTGATTTGACCCTGTCTCCACAACATTATCTTCAAAGCAACATGATTTGCAGTCTGGTTCGAATGGAATCATTCATCTGGACCTGCTTATAGTTGATATGGTTGCACAGCTGATCAATTTTATCTCTCATGAAAAGATAGGCTTATTTCTTGTTTGTATGGCAGGCTTGCCTGAGGGAAATCCATGCTTCTCTCCTGCGGAAGCATCTGCATCGTCTAGAGAATGCTGGCGCTCCTGAACAGGCTGTGCAAGCTGAGGAAGACTTAGACACTAAAGAGGAGGATGCAGTGCATGATGAGGAAGAAGGTTTAGATTTTTACTTATTATCAGTTAACAACCCCCTTTGATTTGGAGAACAACAGTGTTTTCTGATACCTGTCTCATGTGTAGATGATAAACGATATTCGCCAGAACCTATAGCTGAAGAAACAGAGATTCTGGACGAAGAAGCTGGCTCCTTCTCGCCTGAGCTAATGCATGGCAGTGAAGATGAAGATGCAATTGATCCTGACGAGGACAAGGCGGAACTGGTACAGTCTTTCTCTGCACCGCTGTGCTTTTTACAGTGTACTACTAAAAATGTACCCCGGATAGTAATGGTTATTTATGCAGTCAAGACCAACTTGTTATTAATTAAATTATCTAAGTTGATTCAATAGCAATTGGGTATACCATATTCTGCCAAAAAAAGTTAATTAACAGCCTACGATAGAAATACTTGTAATAGGGCAACATTCTAGTAAGATCATAGAGTAAAATTTCAAGCAGTTGGAGGCCTTCATGCATGTTTACCCTGAAAGAATTTAACTTTTGATAGTAATACTATTGTGCCCTAGGATGAAGGACATCTGCTCTTGTCTGTTTTTTTGGCAACTGCCTCTTCATTAAGTACAATAATAATTGACCACATAATAAGGGAAATTGGCAAAAACCGAGTCTTAAGATTCTTTTGGAGCCTGTCTGCAAAATTGTTTCCTCACATTTTTTCAGTTCAGTGTTCCGTGAGTTAGGGTACATTTCATGTGTTCATTACAAATTTGAAATGAGGTTGACTGGTCAGTCTCACGCATGTGCTCCTGTGGTTTGAAATAATCTCCAGGATCGGCAACGT
Source organism: Avena longiglumis (assembly GCA_030063025.1). NCBI lineage: Eukaryota > Viridiplantae > Streptophyta > Magnoliopsida > Poales > Poaceae > Avena > Avena longiglumis. The sequence continues at coordinate 97,919,796 of CP125979.1, forward strand.
GAAGCTGTAGTTATCGAGCATCAGAGGAAAGTTAAGGATGTCATGACAGCTAAGGCAAGAAAACCAGATGAGATGGAGGTAAAAGCAATGAAAGCGATGGGAGCAATGGAGGAAGGGGATGCCGTATTTGGTTCAGGTGCTGAAGTGAACCTGGATTCACAGGTTTGTCTCATTTGCCTTCTGGACACAAATAGTACTATGATCTTTTTTATTATCTGAGAAATGTACAACTGCTACTACATCATCTTGTGCTTTATAAACATATCAGTAGATGCATCGCGACATTTTCCAAAATCCCATTGCTATGCTGGATTCACCTGTAGTCAGGAACTCGGGAGTACAAGTTCATTGAATCTGAAGTAGTGGAAAATAAATCTAAAACTATATTTGATACTCTACTTTGGACTTTGATGGTGAATATTCTTGTACATGCTATGCGAATTCTACTAACTCGGTGCATTGAACTATTGCCAGTGAACCTCTATTCACACAGGCTTTCAGCTGGGTTCTTATGAAAACTTACCCGCTTAATGTGCTCACAGGTGTACTGGTGGCATGACAAGTATCGACCAAGAAAACCAAAGTACTTTAATCGTGTGCATACTGGATACGAGTGGAACAAATACAACCAAACTCATTATGATCACGACAACCCACCTCCTAAAATTGTCCAGGGCTACAAGTTCAACATATTTTACCCTGATCTTGTGGATAAATCAAAAGCACCAATATACACTATAGAGAAAGATGGAAGCGCTGGGGAGACATGTCATATAAGATTCCATGCTGGCCCTCCATATGAGGATATTGTAAGTCTTTTGCCCCCTTCTTTTCAATTTTGCTGTAGTTTCATGGAAGTTATACTTAATTACTCTCTTCTTAATTAATGGATGAGATGGATGAGGCAAGATCTTTTGCCTCTGTTTCAAAACTTAATTACTCTGGTTTTCCTTGGCAGTCTTTCCGTATCGTCAACAAAGAGTGGGAGTACTCCCATAAGAAGGGATTCAAGTGCACATTTGAGCGTGGGATTCTTCATCTCTACTTCAACTTCAAGCGATACCGCTACAGGCGATAGATATCATGCAACAGAAAGAACTGGATCACCGGACTACTTGAAGTTAGTTCGTTGTTTCCTGCTAGAGTGTATGCATGCAGGCTGGCACCGACATCTGATTGAATTCTGAGTATGCATCCTCAAAAGAGGCCCTGTACCAAGTTGAGAACATAGCAAATGATCTGATAGTTTGAATCAATGTTTTGTAGCCCTTGTTACGAGTTGAATGGAGATTGCATTGGATCACAAACTAAAGTACCTGTACATCTCATGCCCTTTTATGTGGGAGTTTGTTCAAACTAACACAAGAGACAGATGTATCTTATGTATTATCTTTTAGGTTTGTGATTAGTTTTGCACCAAGTATTATTAGAAGAAACACAGATTTCCACAAATACCAGGATGCAGTCATGTTCAAACTTGATCCATACCATAAAATGAACTGAAAACATTCTTTTTTTTTCCTGTGTCCACCACAGGCTTTGTAGATTATCTTCAAAGGTAATCAATGCTATGAGGTTTGTGTGTGCACTACATGGTAGGATTGTGTGAGTACTAGCGCTAAGATGCTGTTCTGGATGATGGTATGGATTGATATCTTAACATACGAATTTCTTGGGATTCAATAAGTCTGGTGATTTTGCCTCCAGATTTTCACTGAAATGACTCATTACGAATTTCTGTCTAAATAGCTCTACAAGTAGTCTAAATAATTCCTTCAGAACTGCTTCATACAAGTGGAGCTGTAAAAGAGATGAAACATGCAAAACCAAATTCAGTTCAGGAATCTAAATAGCTCTACAAGTAGTCCAAATAATTCCTTCAGAACTGCTTCGTAGAAGTGGAGCTGTAAAAGAGATGAAACATGCAAAACCAAATTCAGTTCAGGAATCTAAATAGCTCTACAAGTAGTCCAAATAATTCCTTCAGAACTGCTTCGTAGAAGTGGAGCTGTAAAAGAGATGAAACATGCAAAACCAAATTCAGTTCAGGAATCTAGAACTGGATGACCAGTTTGGATCTGGACAAACTGAAAGTCCAAGTATAGAGCAACTATCAGTTAAGTTGCTCCGTTGACTTGGACTTCCTCACCAAATATCCAGAATCAAAACAGATCTAAGATATGCAGATCCAGACGAAGCCAAAAATCCAATCTATTTTCAGGAAAGGGAAGAACCAAAAGATCAGAATAGCACACAACTGTTGGGGCGACTAGGCGAACAACTTGATAACTTAAAACTCTTGCATAGGTTCCAAACAGAGTGAATTTAAAGGCCTTCAAGACCAACAAAAAGCTCAGTCATATTCCTGGCTACTTCGAATGGTAGAAGAAAGGCTCCAAGGCCACAAGTACTTGACAAAAAAGATGGCCAACTCAGGCTCTCACACACATCTCATCATCCAGCAATGTTAGTACTGCAGGTCGAAGAAGGAACAACTCCAGGGGGAGCTCAGCAGTAGAACATGACGTCCTTGACGTTCTCTTTGATCAGCGGGAGTTGGCGCACCTCCGCAGGTCCCTCTCGGGCAACACCTCCGCCAGGGGTTGAGCCACCATCTGAACTGTCTCCTTCCACGTAGTAGCGTGCACGGAACGCCGCAAGATGGGCATAGTAGGCTGGTGGGACTGCACACAAAGGATGAAGCATGTTAGATCAGTTTAGCTCCTGGAGGCAGATGCCACAGTATGTAACGGAAACAGCAAAGTTACTCAAGTACTAAGACTGCAAATGTGGATGGCATAAACATTCTAATTTGGAGTTATTATAGACCAAAGAACTTCAAGCAGCTTCACTAAGGATGTTAAAGAAACTAGTGTGGCAAGATTACTGCTTGCATAAGACTAGGCATAGTCAGGTACAAGAAAACTAACACCAAACCACTACATCTACAACTTCCAGGACAATCAGGATAAGCAGACGTGACTGTAGTTTAAGAACAATCCATAACAGGAGGCATAGACTTCATGCCAACAAGATTATCATGTCCACTACAGTTAAATCATAACAAACGAGCTACTAGAGTATCCCGTAAATGTTCATAGAAGAAAAAAAGGAACAGATGAAACTTCATGCAAGTAAATTCAAGGCAGAAAACTGACGGAGGAAACTCACCAACAGAGACTGCACGAGTGCAACGAGCATAGCTGCATAAGACAAGGACCAAAGTTAAACCATCATCAGTGTCAAGAGAGATAAAGAGATCAAAAGAGAGAGAGAGATCAAGAGATCAAGAGAGAGATATTACGTGTAGCAAAGATTGTTGGTCAGTGACTGAAGAGCATCGGCTGTGAAATGATTCTCATCATAAAGAACATGGTAATGTGTTGGCCTACTAGTTCCCTGAGAAAAATTTACAAGCACTCAATATCTGAAACAAGGATGTGCATTCCAAAAAGTACATGTGGGCCAAGTGGCTACCTGAATGCCAGCATGGCTACACAAGTAGAAATCAAACTCAGTAGGGTGGCAAATCATGAGGTCAACCACAGTTCCTGCAGCACAGTAGAAATAGAAATGCACCGAATCAGAGTTGGTAATGCTTCAACAAGTAGCAGATACTTGGTATCAATGACATACAAATACAAAATATACTAACCAGGAAGAATGTTTCCACTCTTATCAGTCATCTCACGTTTCCCATGAACCTCAGGGAATAGCCTGGTATGATGCCTTTTCTGGACAACCACAAAAGTGACTGGGGGTAGATAGCCCTCCTCCAGAGAGGCACAGGCCTTGCAACAGATGTAAAAACCATCAAAATGTCAATGGCCAAGGATAACCAAAGAAGATAGACAAAAGCAGATATTGACAGGTAATCATGCTGCTGGCTTACCTTCCGGAGTGCATCCATTTCATGAAGCAGAACATGACTGAATTGACCTTCGCTTACCCCATCCCTACAAAGATGAAAGATCAGTCAGTCAGTTTCATTGATTGTGCAAGATGAAAGGAGTATCATAAAGTTGTGCATCCACCTGTAGAAGAGTATCCTCTCAGGCCTACGGCCTGTCTTCCTGCGGAAGGCAATCAATAGCTCCCTGTAGAGAAAATCAGGTCAAGTTCCCAGTTGATCCATATAGTACTTGATAATAATCGCAGCTGACTAGGTGGTAATAAAGAGATCTTCTATTATCTTACCTGATCATGCCACCATTGACAGTAGTACCCTTCACTGGATCTTTGGTGACACTGAAGAGATCTTCTATTATCTCCTGCCTGTGTGGTTGAGCAGAGACAAGACCTCTATACTTGGTGATTTCTGGCCAATCCATTGATGCCACAACCTACATCAATTCAATGAAATAACTCAAAATGGATATATTCCAAAGATGAAATCACACAGAGCAAATAATGAATTGAGAAATTGCTAGCTATGGGAACAAACTAACAGCAGCAATAGATGATGCAGAGTCCTCTCCAGGTGGGGGGTGTGTAACATCAGCACCAAAGATGATTGTTGGGACTTCAGACACAAATGGTATGCCATTTCGCACAAAAGCTCTCTCAAGAACTGTGTTGCGCCCTCCGGCCTAGTTAAGGAAAAGATTTATCACACTCCTGCAAAAAGTGAAGTTAAAGCAAGGGAGGGGATAATATATATACCTTCACGTTGATTTTGAGTGCAACATTTTCCAGATACTGCTTGTTTGGTCTGGAAGCATGCCTTGGAAGGCAACACTGAGACACAATCCCAAGGTCAGTCTCACAAACCCTTTTAATTTTCCCTGCAAAATTATACATGTCATGTACAGATAAAAAAGCCAAGGAATGGCGAAGAGTGTTTGACCAAGCCGGCAATATGCTTACCGTAAGAACCGGTGACTTCAGGTAGGATCACTACTAACAGTTGGAGCTGACCATTTCCCTGTTTTTTTATTATTTCATCAGTCCTCCTGTGTACATCCCTTAATGTGTTCTCAATGTTGTTGGGAGTAGCTGACCGGATGTCAATAACTGGCCTTGGGCAGACAGACTACAGGGATGGAAACACAAGTCAGACATATCATGCGTAGATGATAATGCCTGAGAAACATGAAAGCAATGCGGACTTTACCATTCCAGTGGCATTGCACATCTGAATCAGATCACAGCAGAACCTGTATACCTCCTCAGGACGCATGCGCGAAAAACTCACACAGGCCCAGTTGTCTATGACTCCTCCATTAATCATTTTCTGGGGAAAAAAGACTCAAATGAGACTACCGCCATCAAATATGAGATTTATTATTTTAAGTTACTAGTATCAAGTAACAGACATTGAGAACAAACATAAAATCAACATGTTTGCCCTAAATTCAGTACCAGCAAAAGCAATCCTTAGTAGAAGTCAGAGATAAACAGCATGGAAACAATGTTATAAGTTAATACCTTGTTAATCATGTTCCACTGTCCAACACTTGGCGCACAAGTTTTCTCCCTTCCAGAATCATGATACCTCAACTGAAACACATGAAAGATGTGGTTATTACACATGCTCACCTTTTAGCAGCTCACAAAATAAGAAAAATGCACCATGCTCACCATGGGGGGAGGCAGCACACGGGCTGGAACAAGGGCCAGGTCACTGCACACCTTGATTCCAAACTCCTGGGCAAACTTATCCTCTGCGTACTTGTTGTGCAGAACCATCTACGGTGTACGAAATTAAAAATATTATTATGAGAAATGGCATTAAGAAACAGACAAACACAACTTATATGCCAAAGAGGCATTTCTTAACTATACATGAGAAGTGGAAGAGACTACCAGATATATCATAATAGAAAATGGTGTAAGAATATATGGGAAACATATGAAAGTATTCCACAGCATCAATATGATGACAGGTACCTCACGAATACTTTGCTCTCTCTGCTGGGGACGTTGACAGGTTGCTCTAAGTATGTTGGTCACTTGTTTGTCATTAAGCTTCTTAGAGTACCTTTGCCCTTCAACAATCTTGCATGCCTGTAACCAATTTGTATGAAGGAATGGACAAATGATGTCAAATTAAAGTATGAGGAAGGAGTCATGGATAATGTACCTCCATAGGCAAATACACAGGCCGAGAATCACTTCCAGACTGCAGGCAGGGCCAATTAGTATGCTCCAGTCTGTAGTTATATCTATCCATGAAGTACTGAACAACTGTCATTCTTGTTCCTCTGTCATCAACAGGAAATCTGACAAAAACAAAATTAACAGGAGTAACATGACATTAGATAGAAAAACAGTAATCATCACGAAAGAATACTAAAAACACATAGAGTTGAACCGTGGTGTATGCATTCATACAAGGCAAATTGGGTAGAGGCTTTATTTTACAGATTGGAGGGTTTCTAACATGTTATAAGGTCAACTTAGCACACATAGATGTTTGCTATGTTACAGAAATCAAATGGATATGCCTCAGGATGAATGTTGTAAAAATATACTTTTGCACTCTCCTACCCAACACACCAACATCAACAAAGAAACCCCAAGCAGACAATATGTTGATTAGTTGTCCCCAAACATAGAGACTACACTGAAATGGAAATACAACAGCAAGTGAAGAAAGATCAGTACATGAGCTGGCTCATAGGGATAGGAGTAAGTCCAGTTATCTTGTATCTTCTGATTTGGTCTTGCTGGTGGTTTGTTTCAACACGCACTCCTCTCAGTGCTTTCTTTATCTGCACATATTGGGTGCAAAAGAGATCAGTTTAACTATTTTGCAACAATTACATGTTGTAGTCTGCATAACAAGTAGTACATCAAATCGCTGAGTAGAAATGGTACCTTCACACGGTCCCTGTCATTCAGAGGCCGGGAGACGTCACGTAAGCTGAGGAACTCTTGCACAAATTGGATGACTGTCACAGGCTTGAAGAAGGATGTTGCGGATATATCTGAATAAAAGATTGACAAGTCAAATAAATAAGCCAAGAATGGACTGCAATTCAATAGCAAAAACAGAGAAAAATGATCCTTCACCTATATTAAGAGAAAGCCCCATCTGTGTTGGACGCAGGCTCTGGTAGTAACCTCTCCAGCACTCTAATCCTTCACCAATGTCGCCTCTGTGACCAAAGGTGGTAGAGAAAAATGATCTTGACACTGTGACATAGCTGCAACGAAAATATGGCCGAAACGTTGTCAGGGGTCTACAAAACAAGTCTGTCAAGAAAAATCGCAGCAAGAAATTCGAAAAGAGATGTAATACTTCCACGATGGCGACTCCCTGAGGACAACATCTAGTACTTGGATGGTTTCTTGAGGCATATCCCTCTGTCTTCCACATAGAAACTGCTGAAGGTGGTACAGGTCTGTCCTCCCAGCAATTCGAATGGTGATCTTGTACTCCCTTTCAGCTCTGCAAATCCAGAGGTGTTAATTAGCAGCTACAACTGTGAAACAAGTTTCCCAGACTGAAGCAAGTGATCCTAACTAGGAATCTAGGCTCACCTTTCTTTGTCTTTCTTCTCAGGATCAACCAGTGTAACAGTAAATTCCTCTGATTCAAAAGGAAGTGAACCAGCAGTATAGAGACTCTTTCTTCCATCATAGGCAGGCAGTTTGCCGCCAAGTGATGTCTTCCCGTGTACCTTGATAAGCTCACTGAGTACTTCTCTGTTTGTTTGCCTTGATTTTGACTCTGGGTTAATGGAAACCTACAGCCAAGCAAATACAAAGCAGAGATGATTAACCTTTCATAGAAGGCAACCAGACCAGAAATGCACATTTAAACATATTATGCATGCAGACACAAGTGAATCTTAGTTCCAGATACATTTAAGAGCACATCATTATGTATTCAGACACAAGTGAATCTTAATTCCAGATACATTTAAACATCATTATGATGCAGACACAAGTGAATGTTAGTTACAGAAACAGTCTAAGAAAGAGTCAATTAGCACACAGAATTGTCCAATCATAATAAGAAACCTAGTCAGATAAGTTCATGTACTTATCCTATGACCAAGTCAACAGAGTAGATAAGTGCAATATAAAGTAACATACCACAGCATCCAGTCAAAATATAAGGTAAAACTACGAACCCTAGCAACCAGTACTAACCAAAATGTGCATAATAAACGAATCAACAGCTATCAGCAACGTAGGTACGAAAAACTACCAAACAATTAGAAGCGCATACCATCTGGTGACCTCCATTTCGACATACACTCAGGAAAATATCCAATCGAAACGGGATAATCGAACACCTTTAAAAAACAGCTGAAAAAGAACACTCAATCCGAAGAAGAACACCGAAAAATCGACGGGGGGGAAGCATTAAGGTGTTCGATAAAGCCATAGTGGGGATTCAAGGAAACCGAAAGTAGGGGCCGCGGCTGACCAGACCGGCGGGGGAATAGTTGGTGGCGGCGGAGGGGTTCAGTGGCGCGCTGCGACGAGAACGAGGTGGGCTGGATGATGAGCGCACGAATCTCGTCGCAATCATTCGGTGCCGACGCACATGAACGAGCAGATATTCCGAATGAATTGCTAATATAATAATTCGTCACCAATTCTTTCACAGGATAAAAAATATAGATCTCACTGTAAAACGTTCCAGTGAGATTCCAACATCCAGCAACATTTCATTTTCGAAGCAAGGGACCGGTGAAGCAGTTATATCATAATGCTTCATCAAAAATCCCATATGTCGAATACTTGCTAAAAGAAATAATCTAGCACGATTACTCTGTTTTACCCGGCCGAAAGACACGAAGGACCTAGACGCCCACTTACACGAAAACGCCGAGAGAGCCGCGAAAAACAAGTAGGGGAGTTATTACCAAAAACGTCCCAACATGCACATGATGGAGCCAAAGCCAAGATTCGGCCAAGTGACAATGCACAACGTACAGAGCCGGACAACGACAAACCGAAAAGCGAAAGTGCAGCGAGTCGTCTGAACACAGAGCGACAGGAGCGCAGGAAACTGCCAAAACGTAAGGACAGAGATGGACCAGAAACGTACTATGCCGAGCAACAATAGCGGCAAGCGGGGCAAACACCTTCCGTTTGCGTGCAAGGACCGGGGACCGGGTAGGCATGCAGTGGTCGCGCATCTGCCATCCTACCGGCTTTTATCTGGTGGCTTTGCCATCTTGTCGCAAGAACAAGGTCGTCCGAACGAAAACTTTCAGAGATTGCCAGAAAATACATGATCCCAAAGGGGAAAACCAAAAACCGATGGTTTGTCATCGTCAAGGGCGGGTTGGCTTTGCATGGAAGGGGGATACTCCGATCAGCTCCCAGTATAGTACTTCGCCAAAACGAGCCCAAAAAATAGCACCAAATGGTGCAAGGTAAAGCAGATCGATGCTAGTACGTCCATCGAGGAGTACTACTCTGCAGAAACATGCAGATCCAAGGAAGAACAAAAAACCAAAACGATGTACTGCTAACTACTGTCGAACCGGATGGTGGCCTGGAGAGGAAACTTTCATGTTTCTCTTAAATCTCTCATGGGTCAACGGACCGAGATTTCTCGCATAGCCAAAACCATGTCGTCTCAAGAAACCCAAATGGCAAAAAACGAACAAGGCAACCAAAAACCACAGGGCTGCGTGCAGATCTACAGAACCGGAACGGTGTATACTGTCTAGTGGATGGCCCGGAGAGGAAACTTTTCGTTTCGTTCCAAATTAAAACCTCTCATGCATGACCGAGAGAATTCTCGCAGCGCCGATCCATCTCATCAGCTCAAAAAGCCCAGACGTTGAAAACCATGAAAACCCACACTGCGCGGCGCAGATCGGCAACTCGGCCGAGAGCCCGTACGTGTACGCGGTGGCGCTCGACCAAACACCCACATGGATGAGATCGGAGACGCTCGTCGCGACAAAAACATGAAAACAATCAAAGAAAAACCCACACAGGAGTCGCATCCAAGCAGATCGGAAAGCGCAAACAACAAAAAATCGTACGAGGTACCTCACAAAGCACCAGATCTGATAAACAACACAAGCAGAGCACACATCCAGAGGAACAGGGTACGTAGCACAGAGGGGTTTAGCTAGGGTTCGGCGAGCCTTACATCGTAGTGGAACAGGTTGTTGTCGGCGACGTTGACGAGGAAGTGGTTCGCGCGGATCATGACCTTCTTCCCGGCGGTCCCAGCGCCGGGACGTGCAGGGTGAGCGAGCCCCTTCTTGGAGACCGGAGCGAGGTCGACCTCGGGCGCCTTGTCGGCCGCGGGCTGGCCCGCCGCGACCGCCGCCGCGGCCGCTGCAGCCGGCGGAGCCAGCGCGGTCTCGGAGACGAAGAGCTTCTGCTCGAGCTCCTTGGCGATGGACGCGGTCGATGGAGTCGGAGTTGGCGGAGCGGGAGCGGAGACGCGGGCCGGCTGGAACGGCGCCACGGCCGGCGAGGGAGTCGGTGAAGGCGCGCGGACGGTGGCCGGGGAAGGAGATGGCGCGCGGACGGTGGCCGGCGTAGGCGCGTAGGGGTGCGTCGGGGTGGAGGGAGTCGGCGCGGGCGTGCGGTAGACGACGCCGTGCTGGTACGTGCCCACGTGCGGCCCCGTCGCGGCCGGGTTGACGTAGACGGCCGTGGCCGGCTGGTACGGCGCCGGCGCCGCAGGACGCGGGGTCGACGCGCCGGGAGGTGGCCACACGAAGCCGGTGGGGGCGCGGCCGCCTCCGCGCCCTCCCATCGGCGCTCCTCGCCCGCCGTACGCCGGGTGCTGCTCCCCGCCGCCGCGTCCTCCTCCTCCTCGGCCTCCGCCTCCGCGGTAGGCCATGGTGAAAGGGGTAGGTGGGTGGGTGGAAGCGACCAGAGGCCGGTGGTGGTGGTGGTGGTGGTGGTGGTGGTGGTGGTGGTGGCGAGGGGTTGGCTACTGTGGATGGATAAGAACGAGCGAGGCGAAAGGGGAGGCAAGGGAATGGTGAGTTGGTGAGACGAGCGCCGCGGGAGCGTGCCTCCTTCTATAGGTGGAGCCGAGTAGGTGGCAACGGAACCCTAGCTCCGTGAGGCTACCGCTCGGTGTCCAGATGATGCCTGCCTGGCTTTGTCCGTACGAATGGAGTGGTTAGGGTTTTTCAAATTTCGAATTCGGCACATCCACGCGGACCCGTGTGCAAAGCTGCTCCGGGAAAATATCTTTACTTGGCTGAGAATATGCGGGTGGACGGTTTTCAGAAATGTATGGAGACGTAAGGGTCTTTCTGTAACTGTGCATTCTTGGCAAGCAAGCCACTAGTGGGATGATGGAGCGTGGATGATTTGTGTTAAACCCGAATGTGAGACGTGTACAATCAATTCATCCCTAGCTAATTTGTTACTAGCTACTAGTGCAATTCCGTGCATGTTAAAAAAAAAATACGCATGCCAATTATAAGTGATATAGTTATTATTTACCGCATTTGAAGATCCTATTTGCAGGAATATTTTTTGCTCAGGCTGGAGATTGCCCTTCAAGGTCTATTTTTTGCCGGTTGGGGCGAAAATGGAGTCGACGATCCTAGACCAAACCCAACGTGTCGGGGGGCGTGCGGGGGCGCCGGACAAGGAAAAACGCGCGAAGAAATCATCCGTGCCTAGTGGCCCCGACCTGGCAGTAAAATAACCGCCTTGTCGCCATCGCCTCGTCTACTGCGCCCAGTTAATGGCCAACTGTCGGTCAACTTTTCGGACGGCAGACCGACACGTCTCATCCCACGCGGCGGAGTAACCGCGCGACACCCCTGCATCTTCTTCCCCCTCTACTATACCCCTCTCGCCCCAAAACCGCTACATATCCCTGTTCTCCTCGCCGATGCTCGGCATTCGCACACATTCCCCCTTTCTAGACAACCAGAGACACAGAGCTTCTCCCATGAAGGAGTGCTACTCCGGCGACGAAGCAACGTCCAACGGCTCCGGTGGGCGCCGCTGGCTCCATGACTGTGAGGCTCGCCTCCTCTACGAAGCCAAATACCCTGTGCCTCCGGAATTCCGCTACCTGGGAGATTGGCGTTTGAGTGTTGGCGCCCTCCATGTGCCGCTGGTGCCCGTCATCGCAGGCATGACCCCGTGGCTAACTAAGCCTCGTCAATCCCAAGAAGGAGCCTAGCACTGGCAGCTCCACGGTGACAAAGCCGAAGTCGGAGCCGGCGTGGTCACGACTACCCACGGAGCACGTTGCAGGTGGAGGCGTCGGACGTCCCACAAAAATGCCCCAAACCTGAAGATGTTAGAGTGGGACTCCTTCAACGACGTGTCCCTAGTGGCCCTCGAGTTCGCGCTCGCGTGGTCCAAGGCCGTGGCTAAGCGTGAGGAGGATGAGAGCTAGCACCGTGAGGCGCACCTCAACCGCAACATCATTAGCATCGACGGTGAAAACAAGGACGAGGACGGGCCGAGCACGCCGTGGTGCGGTTGCGATCCCGGGTAGAGCGGCAGTTGCCCGCCGAAGGAGGAGCCGGCGAGCGACAATGGCGTTCTACCACCGGCTAGGCACTTAGTTTAGGTTTTTTATATGTTTTTATCATATTTCCATGATCCTATAGGAAAACTCGCCGCTATCTATGAACTTTGCATCATTTAGATTGTTATTTCCATGTTTTACATTGATGTATGGGGATTTACCAGTGATCCCCTTATTTGGTTTATAACTCTACAGGACATGAAAACTCTGTTTTGCGTGCTTTTAAGACTCTGCCTATTTGGTGTAGCTCATATTAGCATCCTCGACAAAAATACCTTCGCCTATCTTGAACAAATTTGTTCCTAATTTGTTCCTAGCGTATTGATGGGGCAACCAAAATGCGGTAGGGGAAGCCCCTACAGCGAGTTTATTTTTGAAATAATAAGAATCCAAATCTGCATCCGTGAGGATTTGAACTTGGGTGGCTAGGCTGTACATCCACTTTCCTAACCAAGTGAGCTAGACTCACTTCTTAATTTTCCTTGCCATTGAACATGGGACAGATTCCAAATATGCTTCCTTAGCGATTTTCTCCCTTTTCTTGTTAAAGAACACATTGAGATTCTTCTCACCTTAGAACAAGTGACCAAAAGCTTATTAAGGTCGACAAACATCACTGGTTTTCAAAAATAAGGAATGATTTCTTAAAGGAATAGCTAGTTATATAGGCATCCAAATCAGTAATAGTGGGGAGGAGGGGAAATTACCAGGAATGAAAAAGAGCTTATTATTGGTAGATTGTAATTGCCCATTCGACTTTGATACTTTGATAATCTTACACTTAATGACCTTAGAGCCATTTCAAGGTTCTATTATTCTTGAAATGTAGCATGATTAACTGCATCCAAAGTAGAGTTGTATCCATTAGCATTTATATTGCCTATAGATAGATACTCTTTTTGTTCAATATATTTCCTTAGGAGTCTTATTTTTGCATATCTCCTCGTGGAGTGGGAATTCAGAGATTTCACATTTCCTTTCACCTTGATGGTATGTGTCTGGACCCCTCGGTGTAATCATTTTGTTGAGAGTGTCCAATTCACTTTCACCGGTCTTACACGCCTCCCCATGAAGAAATGCCACAACTCTTTTTTCATTGCTATCATAACTCTATCTTATAATCATTATCTCATCAATATTACTATCACATAAAACAAATATGGTGAAGCAGTGGTCCCATGAGGCATACACAAAGATATGTTCTTCTCCTCCTCATTTGAGTAGTCGTCCTTGAATCTAGGGAAAGGCTTGGTGGCGAGAGAATCATTATCCCGACAATTTCCAATTCTTATTCTTGTTCAACATTAAAATTAGAGTTGTACTCATGGCCTATTAAGTACCTTGCTTGCTTGGGCCTCTTGTAGGGACTGTTGTTGTTGAAGGCTTCTTCTTGTACACTTCCTCCTAATCATTTACATTGTCACCGTTTTGTCCTTGGGGCAATATATGTGATGAAGTGATCATGATCACCACAATTGTATCAATATATCCTAGTCTTTAACGACTAGGTCTTATGAGCTTTGACTTTCCTCCCCATATTTTGCTTGTACTTCTTGATCAAGCTATCAAACTCGTCATGTACTTGATCAGAATTTACTCCATGATAGACATCTTCTTATTTGTTTGAGTATTGGACCACTATCTTATTAGCCCTGTGAGCAAAGTTGTTCGTCTCATTTATCCTAGCCTAGGCTTTGGTTTCCTTGGCTATCTTGAGGATGCAGGTGCGTACTTTTAAGACCCCATAGATATTTTCCAATGTACATAATTTGTGTGATCTAATATAGGTTCATGGCTCTGATCGTGAATATGGAAGTCTAAAGTTAACTAGACGATAGATATGACCAACACCATGATAACATGGCGTGGCTCTCCATGCGTCATCCCTCTCATATCCTCATTTTCCTTTCTCTGTAGCATCATTAATGGGAACCTTATCGACATCGTCTCTTACTCTTCAGGTAATAAATCCTAAACAAAGATACTTTGTCTCTTATACTAGTTGAAGGATCAAGGATGGTTTATCAGGTGTAGGGTGAACATGAGACTACAAGTTTTTATCCTTTTGTTTCATTTTATGAAAAGTGTGGAATATGACTATCTAAAATGCATCTACAATTATCTATAGAAAGGTAGCAACAAGGGAACCAAGATAAGCAAGCTAATAACACTAGGTACAATAATAACAACAAAAGAAGTAACAAAAGAGGACATAGAGATGAAGACAATGTACCCCGAAGTTCAAGTCCTAGAGCGGACTCTAATCTCCGCTCTAGAAGCCTAAGCTATGTTTAGTCGATTCACTAAATGAGGACCTTAAGGCAGCCTCCAACCTTCACAGTCCTCCAAGGCAGATCACAACTTGAATGCTCCTAGTGAATCTCATACGCATAGGAGTCCCGAACCTTCAAACAGTAGAAAGCTCGACGGTGAATCGAAGAAACTTCCTCAAAATGCTCTCTGGAAGGGCTAAGGCTTAGATCACAGCAATGGCCCCTTCATATTCGCTCACTCCGTTTCTTAGGATGGTTCGAATCAAAGCTAGGAGTGGGGAATGCTTTTGATTCCTTGATATGAAATATTTTGAAGAATGCACCTTAGCCTCACACACAGGTAAATGGGTATTTATAGTGGAAGAGGGAAATATTGTTGTTGTAGGATTTTATTTATATACGGACAATCTAGATCGAATGACTAGATCGTTTGGGTGTCATTTTGAAGAGAGATCAAAGCTTGGGAGCACCGCTTTATTGGGGCCACCGACTGCACGCTGCCCTAAGCAAAGCCCAGGTCGCTGCTCTGTGGGTCATGTACTGCACGTCCACATGGCAGCGGACCTGGAGTAGATCGATTTGAGCTTGGAGCCATGGACAAAGGGAGATGGGGCTGCGCGGATGGGCGGTTGCCGCCACCGTCGGGGTGTCTAGCTATGGCGGTGGCGAGGGGATCAGACTGGGAGGGTGGCCTTGGGTGGGTGGCGACGGGGCGCCTCAGAATCGCGTGGAGGTGGTGTGGCTTACGATCTGTCCTACTTTTTGAATCAATGAATCAATTATTGTACTACTCTTGAAAAAACAATGTATTAATTACCTTGATCAACAAAGCAGGTTCATGGAATAGATGTCATCATTATTTAATTTTCATGCATTGAACTTACATAATGATTTAATTTCCCGTTGGAGAAAAGCTTTAGTTTTCATTTTGCATACGTTACATTATATATACCCAGATCCACGAGTTAACACAAGGGCCAGACCGCGATGACCGGTCAGCAGCTGGCAGCATCACGCACGTACCCACCCACCCACCCATCGTGCACGCATAGCAGGACGGCCGGGGCCGGAAATATCTACCGCGCACACGGGTAAAGTATGCCCGGCTCTTTTGCAAGGAACCCCCTGGCATTGTTCAGATTCGTTTCCAATGAAGCGATGAGAGAAAGGAGAAGGACCGCAGACGGAAACGGAAACGGAGACGGAGACGGACAGAAGCGAATAGCTGGGAGGGAGAAGGAAATTACTAGGCTGCCCTGCCCTGCCACTTTGGCACGCCGCTGCCAAGTGCCGGAGCGTAGGAAGGAACCCGGACCCACCCACCCTCGGTCGGTCCTTGGCTTCCTCGCGTACGCAGCTGAGCCAGGGCACACCCCCACACACCCCACCCCACCCAACCCTCCGCGCACCCCTCTATAAATACACCGGTCTGCCGATCATCCAAACTTGGCTCACCTCCACTCCTCCTTCCGTCCATCTCCTCCTTTCTGGTAAGCGCACGCCGTCCCTGGCTCCGTTCCTCTGTCCCCTTCTGCTCCCGGATCTGAAAATCTGCGAACGTTTCGTGGCTAACTTTGCACCGGTTTTCTTCTCCTTTCTACACCAGGGGAGCGGATCAAGCAGAGGAGGGAAGAAGACCATGGAGGTGATGCTCGTCTCACGATTCGCCCTTCAGTTTGCCGGTAAGCAGCCATCTCTTGGTTTGATGCTTCGTACGTACTTGACACCGTTGTTTCCGGGGACTGTACTAACCAAACCATGCATCGTCTTCTCTTGCATATCAACCAGGCATCGACGCGTCCACTGGGGGAGTGGCGCTTGCGTGGTCCATCGCCCAGTTCATCATCGGCTCTCTCGGTAGGTTGCTGGTTGCCAGATCTGTGAACACACTTGCCGTAACCCCGTAATACCTTGTCATGTCACTAATCATCATCATCTATCTGCAGCCGTCTGCGCGTCTGCGAGCAGATTCGTGATCCCATGGTACGTACGTTGAATCCCCGGCCCAAATCTGCTATCCCTGCGTGTATGGCCCAGATATCTGTACCAATCGAGCGAGCTCGGGAGGGAGAGCCCATAAATTCTATTGGATTTTTTTTTATTTCGTTAATTGTACTGGATTTGCTTGCTCGGTCACACTGTTGGTCTGTTTTTTTAGTTTTTCCGTGGACGAGTCAGTCGATTGGACAGATTAGTATGCTTGCTCGGGTCACACGACGCTGGAATCACTTGCAACTGCTTGGATTGTTTTTGTTGTCACCCTGTCGATTGGACTTTGTACAGTGTGTTTCTCAAACTTTTTTTACAGAGCAGTTTAAGAATTTCGTGCAAATAAAAACACTGCACCAACCATTAATTTTGTTTGAAGTGCAAATTTTTTTAAGGTTCAAACGGTAACATTACTTTCTCCATCTCGAAATAGATGTCGAAGATTTGTCATATGCAAATCTAGACAAATCTTTGACATCTATTTCGAGACGGAGAGAGTACAAGGGTTCATTTTCATGTACTCACTCCTTGCCAAAATGTGTAAAAATTACTTTTCATAAGTCAAGTTGGCAAAGCATATAGACAAATATCACATCTAGAGTTGCCATATGGAATTATACGTGACACGAGATGTTGAAATCTCGTCAAAATTTGGATGTATTTATATTGGAAGTAGAGAGCACTCCCCCCTCTTTTATATGTCCACCCCCTTTAATTTTGCCGCAGCGTACCAACCGTCTTATTTGCTATAAACAATATTGAACATCAAAATTGCATGAGCATCATTAAATTTTTCCATTTTTGTCAAAATTTTCTGTCCCACACAACTTAAATTGGGTTCAATTTGATTTATGCGTGTAGCATTACCACGATTGCTGACATCCAGCGTGAGGGATCTGTGGGACAGCGCTCGTCCACCCCCTACGCCTTGGGCTTGGTGAACTGTGTTCTGTGGATGATCTATGGTATTTCACCGAGGGGCAGCTGGTTCATCATCGTAACCAACCTGATCGGTCTCTGTTCGATGGTCTACTGCCTGGTCAAGTTTCTGCAGAACTGCGACAATGACCAGTTTGAGTGGGCACTGGTTTGTGTGGTCTCGGGAGGGGTGTTCCTACTCTGTTTTGGAATGTACTACGTGCCAAACTGGAGGAACAATTTGACGCTTCTTTCCTGGGTATGCGCTGCGTCCGGGGCTCTGCTAGCACTTCTACCACTCAGGAATTTGGTATGATATCTCATCCCATATAATTCACTCAGGAATTTGCTACTGTTACTGTTATATGAAACGTTGACTATCATTTTGTTGGAACATTGGTAGCCTACTGTGCGCAGGTCAATGAACATGCAGTGCATGCCCTCAGCTCTCCTGGCCAGCATATCTCTTGTCGATGCCTTTTTATGGGGATTATTTGCTTGCACAGGTCCATCCATGGACGGATTTATTTTCGTGAGTAGCTTCTGCTCAATATATAATTTGCATAATACTACTTGTCAGCAGGAACGTTAGGCCTCCCACTGATTATCTTTGTGTTTCTTCCTGTCAAAACGCGCAGGGGCCAAGTGTGGTTGGGTTTCTGTCCGCAACCGCACAGCTTATGCTACACGTCTACCTGAAGGAGAACATCGACGGGGTGTATGAGCCCCTCGGCTGACGACCATCGACTTGGGCTCGAACTGTTTCTAGCAAAGACTTTATCTCGTTATATCATCTGTGTTTTGCATTAGCAAACTTAAGCGCAAGGTTGCTGCTTCATATTTGTTTGTAGTTCTCTTTCAGCATTCAGACATTTGTGTTGGTGTAGTCCCTGGGTGTAGTCCTAGTTGATAAAACTAGAACCTTTTGCTGTTTCATGAGAAAGCGCTTCTCTTTGCTTGTTTATGCCAACCTGGTTCTTCCTTTCACATTTGCTGATCTGCTGGCGTGCCGTGGACTACCTGAAAACTCCTTCAAAGTCGCATGTCCTTAAGAAAAGAAGTGCTCGACTTCAAAATTTTCAAGGAATCACCTCAATATGAAATCCATCTCCGCATATGCATCTGTCTCAACTTTAGAACTCAGAAGTATCGTAGCAGTACGATATGGCATAGCATCCCGTAGGCTGCAAGCACGACCTCAAAGAATATAGTTCAAAAATATATCTCAAAAATTACCCTCTTGCTCTTAAATTAATTGACTCAACTTTGTCTACACATATGTATCTATACAATAAAACATGTCTAGACACATGGATATCTAGACAAAACCGAGTCAGTTAATTTGGGACGGAGTGAATATATAAAATTGTCATTTTTCATGCAACTCTATTAAAATGACTAGTTTCTTTTAAAAAAAGTATACCATAGTGTGGTGACGTTACTTGTTTGAAGAGCAATATGATCTCAAATAAAGGATAGATGGGTCAATTAATTTGGGAAAGGGAATATATAAAATTATCATTTTCCATGCAAATCTATTTAAATGACTAGTTTCTTTTAAAAATGATACCATAGTGTGGTGACTTTACTTGTTTGGAGAGCAATTTGATCGGAAATAAAGGATTTTAATTGGTGCGTTGATTCCTGAAGAGTCGATTAGGTATCAGGTTTGCACTTGCTACGAAAATACAAGAGGCTGTTTATGTTAGACTTAACGTATCTTCACGATACGTGTATGGTCTAATACACCAACACTACCGTATAACCATGTACATGCCACGGTGGGAGCCTTTTCCACCTCTATATAACATGCAACCGAGGGCCAATCAGGGCATCGTTTCCGCCTACATTAGAGCAGCGTAAGGAGTAGATAGATCTTACTCCGAGAAACCATCAGAACATGTACTTCGCTAATCCGAAGCCATGGAAAAGAATTGCTAGAGAGGGAAGAGAGCGTTCACAAGGAGGTGATAAATGAAGAGGAAGAGAGGAGGGCCTTTTATAGAGGGAGGGGGACTGCCCCTCTTTCCTCATTTATTCCTTCATTCATGTGGGTGAAACCCCATTTCAGTTGCATTAAAGGCCCATAGCATAAATGCATTTCTCTCTGTAAATAAACTCTTTTATTTATTTATTTAGAATTTTGTTAATTACTTTAATTAACAAACATTCACATAAAACCCCTTGCATTGTTTCGATATTACACCTGAAACCATTTTCAACAATATTATTCAAAGCGGTGATCATCGAAACAATTTCAGCTCTATAAATATTATTTTCGGATATGTTTTATCTACCACTTAGTGTCAGAGAACCTTAAGTGTGTCACAATACGGTTCGTGAATGATACAGACATGATAGAGACACCTCTCTTATCAATAATTCAAAGCGGGACCTAGAGATCCATACCGACTCCCACATATTTAACGATGACTCTAGTGATCGTGTGAACCATTAACGTCGTAACCAAATCCCTTTGTCTCGTGATATATTACATGTCCGATATACGATCATCAGTATCCCCATACTTAGTTTAATCTCATTACCGACAAGTACTCTTTTCTCGTTCTCGTGATATAACATTCCTTGTGATCAAATCACCTGCTTGCAAGATGTTGTCAATGTGATATCACCAAGAGGGCTCATAGTATATCTCTCCGTCATAGGGATGGACAAATCCCACTCTTGATCCATGAGCCTCTACATAACACTTTCAGAGTACCTGAACCCACCTTTATAGTCACCCTGTTACGGTGTGATGTTTAATGTTATCAAAGTACTTTTTCATGTTAGTGATTGACATGATCTCATGGTCTAAGGATTAGGGTTACTTTGTATGACATATTATAGCAATGTAAACATAATGAATTTGATCGTATTACTATACTTCGGGTGAGTGTTCATCACTGATACGTCCAAAACGTATCTACTTTTCCGAACACTTTTGCTATTGTTTCTCCTCTAAAATAGTGTGATTTGGATACAACTAACACAGACTGACGCTGTTTTCAGCAGAATTACCTTGGTGTCTAGTTTTTGTGCAGAAAATCAACTATCAGGAAAAATCCCGGAAAATATGCCAAAAATCCTATTTCGCCAGAAGATCCACGGAGTCGGAAGAAGAAACGGAGTGGAGGCCTGGGGGGCCCACACCCCTGCCAGGTGCGGATGGGCCTAGCCCACGCCTAGGGGGGTGCGGCCACCCCAGGAACCCCCTCGGGCTCCCTCTTCGCCTATAAGTTACCCCTTGACCTAAAAACCGGGGGAGGGGGTTGACGTTTTTCCAAAAAGAGTTCCACTGCGCTGCCACCAATAGAAGCCGCGATTTGGATCCAGAAACTCCGTTCTGGCACCCTGCCGAGATGGGGAATTTGGAGAGGATCATCGCATCGTCATCACCAACGCCTCTCCATCAACCATCAATGTTTCCCTCATCCGTGAGTGAGTAATCCCCCGCTGTAGGCTATGGGGATGGTATGGATTGGATGAGTTCTATCATGTAGTCGAATAAGATTGTTAGGGCATAGTGTCTAGTATCTCTATTAGTGCTATTTGACTTTGTTGCAACTTGTTGTGCTTAATACTTGTCACTAGGGCCCGAGTGCCATGATCTCAGATCTGAACTTATTATTGAATCATTATGATAGTATTGTTTGTGATCTTATCTGCAAGTTGTGTACACATATCATTGTCTGGATCCAAAGGCTCCGAAATGACAGAAATTGGGACAACCGGAGGGGATGGCTGTGGTGTGAGGATCACATGTGTTCATAGAGTGTTAATGCTTTGCTCCGGTGCTCTATTAAAAAGAGCACCTTAATTTCCAGTAGTTCCCTAGAGGTCCTGCTGCCACAGGTTGTCTGGACAAAAGATGTTGTGCAAGTTCTCATTGCGAGCACGCATGACTATATATGGAGCACATGCCTATAATTGTTTAGTACTTGGATGCTTATTCTTATTTATCTACATCGCCATAGATCTTGAAGTTACATGTTTAGACTCGTCCATGCAACGCCTGTCCATCCATCCATATGCCTACCGCACTCATATCCTACTGTTTGCTACTACTGTTACTATTGCTCTTGTTTTCCTGCTGCTGTTGCTACTGATAAGCTTCTGTGAGCAAGAACTATTTCCAGGTGCAGCTGAATTGACAAATCAGTTGTTAAGGCTTGCAAGTATTCTTTGGATCCCCTTGTGTCGAATCAATAAATTGGGTAATACTACCCGCGAAGACTCTTGTGATCCCCTATAATTGTGGCTCATCAAGACTATTTTCTGGAACTGTTGCCGGGGAACATAGATTTATTTGTAAGTTCACTTGGATCTATTATTGTTCACTGCTACTCCTTTCATCATGGGGAAGTCTCGTGATGGAAAGTTTCATATTTTACCATCCAATACAAGAAGAGGTACAGTCCTAAAAACCTCTGTTGCCCTTGATTCATCGTTTGTTATAAGTATGCTTGTTACACCACCACCACATACACATGCTACACACACTGCTACTACTGCTGAGTCTGAAACTGCTTTTGATGCTCATGATGTTACTTCTACTATGCTTGATGTGAGTGGTTCATTAGGTCCTTTCCTAGATGCTACTATGGCTAGTCTAGGAAATACTGAAACTCCTAGTGAAGACACTGTTACACCTGTTAGCTCACCTGAGTCTAGAGAGAGTTATGATATTAATGATGGTTACATTGAGTTCACTGATGAATTTGTTGAAGAGTGTCGGAACACGCATGGTGCTAGTGCTATTAAGAGTCTCCTTGCTAGACGTACCATTATTCCTAAACTGTCCTCTGATCCTAAGTTTGCCACCTCTCCCATAGATATTAAAGATAAAGATTATGATTTCTCTCTTGATTTATCCTATTTGGACATTGTTGAGAAAGAACTTTTTGTGGGACTGAAAATGAGAGTGATGTGGCTCATATGAATGAGATTTCTACTATGAGTGCTTTATTCTCTGATGATTTTAAGATGCGCAAGTACTTTGTTACTAAGATCTTCCCTTTTTTACTAAAAGGAGAAGCTAGGGCTTGGTTTAATAGATTGCCTCCTGGTTCCATTGATAGCCATGATTGCTTGATTACTTATTTCTTCCAGAAATATTTTCCTCCCAGTGCTAGACATGCTGCTTTGCAGAGACTTTTTGATTTTAAACAGGGAGAAGAAGAGAAATTGCCTGAGTCATGGACAAGGTTCCGTGCCTTGATTCATGCACATCCTGGATGTCCATTACCCAAAAATGAGCTTTTTGATATTTATTATAATGGGCTAACTGATGATTCTAGGACATACCTAGATAGTTTTGCTGATTGTGTTTTCAGGAAAAGAACTCCTACAAATGCTGAAGAATTAATGGCTAAGATAAGCAATAATTATGATGATTGGACTTCAACTAAGCTAAATACACCTGAGCCTATCACTCCTGTACCAGTTGTGCCTGAACCAGATCCATTACCAACATCAAAGAAGATGTGAGTTATTGCATTAAATGAGTGATGAAGGAATATAAGAAATGTCTAAAGGAGAAAGGTATTAGAGTTGAAGATGTGAAGAATCTACCTCCTATAGAAGAATTATGCAAGCCAATTCTCCACTCATCCACTATTGAGGTACACTCTCTCCACTTTAATGAAGGTGATATTCCCTATGATAAGCCTCCTAAAAAATGCTTAGAGGAACTTGACACATTTATTGTTAAGCAAGGTAATTTTAATAAAAAAGTTTAGAATCATTTATTGAAAAACTCTAGAGATATTAATGAGTTAAAAGATATTGTGGAAAGGAATTCTAATGATATTAAAATGCTTTGTAAACACTTTCAAATGGTTCAAACCCAACTTTATCAACTTGCTAAGGTACAAAAAGATATGCTAGTTAATGCCTCAAGAGATAAACATGCTTATGGAATTAGAACTAGGAGTGGTATAGCTACTCAAGATCCTTTATATCCTGAAGGACACCCTAAAAGAATTGAGCAGGATTATCAACAAGGTGAAAATAGTGGTAGTCCTTGTAAGAGAAAGAAAAAGAAACATAAGGTAGTTAAGGAACCACTTGAACCTGATGTAGATCCTAATAGTATATTTGTCTCTAATGCTGAAACTGAGAGTGGTAATGGTAATAATGATGCTCCTGATAAGGAGGAAGTTTAGGAAGAACCTGAGAAGCACACTAAGAACACTAGGTACACTAAGGAAGACTTTATTGCTAAGAAACATGGTAGTGAGAGAGAACCATGGGTGCAGAAACCTATGCCTTTTACAGGTAAGAAACACAAGTCAAAGGAGGAAGAACACTACAATAAGTTTTGTGAGTGGATGAAGCCTTTATTTTTGCAAATTCCTTTGACCGATGCTATTAAGTTGCCTCCTTATTCAAAGTATATGAAGAATATTGTCTCTAATAAAAGGAAGATTCTTAATGAGGAGATTTCTACTTTACTTGCCAATTATTCCTTCAATGGTAAGTTTCCAAAGAAACTTGGTGATCCAGGTATACCAACTATTCCTTGCTCTATTAAGAATAATTATGTTAGAACTGCTTTATGTGATTTGGGAGCTGGAGTTAGTGTTATGCCTTTCTCTCTCTACAAGAGACTTCAGCTAGAAAAGTTGATACCAACTGATATATCTTTGCAAATGGCTGATAAATCAACTACTATTCCTGTTGGTATATGTGAGGATGTTCCTCTTCAAGTGGCTCATAATTGCTTGGTTTTGACTGATTTTGTTGTGCTTGAGATGCCTGAAGATAATAATATGTCTATTATTCTTGGGAGACCTTTTCGTAATACTGCAGGTGCTGTCATTAATTGTAATCAAGGAAAAGCAACATTCAATATTAATGACAAAGAGCATACTGTCTATTTCCCCAAGAAGGTTGTTAAGAGCTACTGCCTGAATTCCATTGAAAATATTGAGAGCATCAAGGTTGGAGAAATATATTGTCCCATTCCATATGAAATTTTTGAAACTATTATGATTGGGACCATTGCTATCAAGTAAACATAATCACCTTGTGGAAATCAAAGTTTTGTTTCATATAAGATTGTTTTGGTAACAAGACTTGATCAACCTTGTTGACAAAAGGATTTTAATGAACAAAATAATGTTTTCACTATGGTTATACTTGCTATCTCTTTTACTTTTTCTCTTTCCTAGTCTTTGCCTTTTTCTTTTGCTAGCTTTGGTTTTGCTAGTTGTTTGCTTGTTAGAGTGTCTTAGAACTTATGTAGTTTGGTTTTTGGTTTGCTTTTGCTTCTTCTAAAAAAACTATTTCTGCGAGAAAATCAATTTCATACCCTGGAAATTGGCCAAAAATAAAGTTTCCTGAAAAATTCTAGAAAATTCAAAATAATTTTTTCCTTGAAAAAAGGGGCAGAGGGACACCTGGAGTGACCCAGGGGGCCACCCCAGGCACCCACACCCCTTGTAGGCGCGGCCTCCCTATAGGTGGCGCCTGGGTAGGATGTGGCCCACCTAGGCCCCTCCAAAGTGTCTCCTCCCAACCATCTTCTTTCTCTCTCCCGAAAAACACCGGAAAACTTGCTCAAGCTCGAGTTCCTGCTGTTCTTGCTCGTGATTTTTGATCTCCTTGCTTAGCCCATCTTTGCTGTTGATTTTTGGAGGGATTGCTCCTTGGTATGTGCCTCATCCACTTGTCCAATTAGATTTGTGATTGATAAATTATATCTTGAGTATTTTGCTGCTATAGGTGACAGGTTGTGTGAGCTTGCATGCTTCTTCTATGCTTAGAGATTTTATTTTGATGCATGTGTAGCCCTCTAGCAAGTTCCTATAGTAGTTTCTCATCATTTATCAACTTGGAAATCACTTGGTTTGATGTTTGTCCAAAAATTTCAGAAAATAAGATGAGTGCATTCCCACTAAATCAATATGACTTGGTGGTGCCTGATCCAACGAAAGTTTATCGTGAGGAAGGAATTTTCCCTTCCATATATCCATGCCATGAATTTATGAGAACTACGGGAATCTCCCAGGATTTCCAAACTATGATTGCCAATGCAGGGTTGGAACACTTTGTTAAAGGCGAACCATTTCAGTATGTTAAGCTAACCATGGATTTTGTGCAGTACTTCCAGTTTACTTCGTCTTCATCTAATCCCATGGTCCATTATAAGATATACAATATAGCTGTCGACCTGCCTTTTTCTAATTTCTATGCAGCAATTAGAGTACCTCAGTGGGGATCTTGTGAGAAGATCAAGGAGAGTCCCAAGTCACTTATAGATTTATATGCTGAGATTTGCCAAGGTTTCGACTTCTCAAAGGAAAGTGGTAAAATTCGGAACATTCAGTTCCTAGCCATTAGAGATTTTCCTATTTCATTACCAAGTGTGTTCTTGCTAGAAAGATTGCTAGGAAGTTATCTTCTTTTGATCTAGCTTTTATCGCAGCTACTTTGAATAGGAATAGATCTTATAACCTGGGTGCTTTGATAGCTTACTGTCTCACCACCAACCGCGAGAAGGGTGGAATTTGTGGAGGTCTCATTGCTTCTAGGTTGCTAGCTTTCCATGGTTTAGAGCCTCACCATTCAGATTATCGGTTCCCTATAGAGAGGCTTGATCTTGAATCCATGATTCAGCATGGTTTTGTTTCCTTGGGGGCTAATGTGAGAAGTTTACCATTTGAACTATATTTTGCCCAACAAGGTTGGAGAGGGGGTAGGACTGAGAAAATAGTTTATTTGCCTGCACCTGCTTTGTTTAACTTTGATAACAGGCAAGGATGGTCACTCATAGAGGAGGAGGTTGACACATATGTGGCGGAGCTCTCCCAGCAAGAGGAGAATATTGGAGAGGATGCCGAAGATAATTCGGTTTAGCCCTCCAACTTGGGAGAGCCTTCATACCAGCAGCCCTGATTTGATTAGGGCGCGTCTTCTTCTTCATCGCAAGCGCCTGACTATGATCATTCCTATGATGACCCACCAGCTTGGGGTTACTACCCGCTCTATTGATCCCCACTTAGGCAAAAATCCTAAGCTTGGGAGGAGGTATACCGACATCACACTCATCTAAATATCATGTTCGGCTGGTCCTTTGTATATCCATTATTTTGCTTGCTTTTTGGTTTTTGTTTCTGCTTTCTCAAAACACAAAAATACAAAAAATATTTTTGTTGTTTCTCTTGGTTTGTTTCTTTGCTTTGGTTTGCCTTAAAAGAAAAATCCAAAAATATTTTGCTTGGTTTGGTTTTGCTTTGTTGGCTTGTTTGAAAAAATCGAAAACACCAAAAATATTTGTTCTTCTTCTTTGGTTTTGTGAGTTCTTTGCAGTGTTCAGCCGTCCTCGGTGGATTTTGGTTTCATGTTATTATCCAAGTCACACAAGTGAAGGGCAATAATAAAGATTAAGACAACTTGAGGTGTGGTAAGAGGCTGGTAACAAACTCTATTTGTTTTCATTTTTGTATATATACTCATCATTGTGAGCATTCTTAGTCTGTTCATTATAAGGCGTATGTTACTGATGGATGCTTAGTAGTTTTTGCTTGTCTATGATTAGCTCCAGCTTGCTAATAGTTTATAGCATGTCATATGCATGTTTGCTTGCATTGTTTTATTCATATTTTGGTATGATATTGTGGTATCCTCCTCTGAATGTTTCATGAGAATCGACTTGGCACATGCTCACGCATGCATATGACTAAACAATAGTCAGTAAGCCTCGATGATTTATTTTGCCTCAAAGTTCTTGTTCATGCCATAATTAGTCCTGTTTTGTTGCAAGCATGATTATGACAATTATTGCTCTCTCGTTTGTCGCTCCCTCTCTATTGCTAGCCCTCACTTGCACTAAGTATGAGCTCTACTTGTGTTTCCAAACTCCTCAAAACTAATATTGCCAACTGTGTCCACCATACCTACCTATTAGCATCATTTGCTATTTCAGTGCATATTAATTATGCCTTGTTTTCTTCCAAATAAAATGTTTGACTGTTTTGAGAAAGTCAGTTAGTAAAGCTCTCACAAACTTGATGGCACATTTATTTCTTGGGCTTAATAATCTTGAACCATTGTGACCTGTCCATGAAAGTTATATGCTTGCAAATTATAGGTTGGGAGTTAGCAGGACCGTGCTGTCACGGGGAACGCTTTCAACACTCATGGATACCTATCCAGTTGATACCTTGCTCTTTTGTTTTAGGATATCGTCGGTGTGAAATAAAAGGGGAGCTTGTGAGTTCATGGAGCATATATATGTGTTAGAGAAACGTCTGGGCCGCTAGCCTAAGTCATGCCTAATCATGGTGGAAACTTGTAGCATCACCATAATGAGCATTCTATGAAGCATCCTCAATAAAAAGCTATGGACATAGTAAATAAAAAGATCGCTGAGATGCTCATTGTCTGCTTGCCTTGTTATTTTGATCACGGGATAGCTCCTGTATCATGTGCAAGGGGTACCCCGTTGGCGGTTCTCTATGATATGCATGTATGTACAATGCCAAGAACTTGTAGGTAAGCAAAGTTGAGTAGCATGCGGAGCGGCCCTCGTACTCAAGGGACTTGAGATTTCCAGTTTATGGTCTGTCGAGCATATAACTCAGATTGGACCTCACTTTCACCTTAACCATATGAAGATGCCTATGATAGGGCAATGAGAGCTCAAAGCTTATGAGTACCTTCCTTTCAGCATTGGGAAGCCTTTCAGACTTTTCAAAACCTTTTTCACTTCCTTGTTGAGTCACCACTTATTCTATGATCACCTTCTTGAGAGCATAGTTGTCATTCTTGTGTTTGTCTCAAAATATGGTTAATTATTTCATGACTTTGATGCTTGTATCTCTGATATTTTTACTTCTAGTCTTCACTTGAACTTCAGAGGTGCCTTGGCATTTATATTGTTCTCCACAAACTAAGGCAAGAGAGATGCCACTGCATCATACCTTATTATGAGCATTGCAATGTTACTTATGTTTATGTTCCATGCTACTTATTATTATTGAGTTGGTTTCTCTTCATAGCTTGCAATGACTATTGAGTAGACTTGGTTGCATACTTCTTATTATGAATGGTTTAAGTATCTACTCCTGTGCGGAGAATATTTACATCATATGAAGCACATGTGTTCGTGAAAGTTCTTTTATTGCACTCAGTTTTAAACTGAATTGCTTGAGGACAAGCAATAAGCTAAGCTTGGGGGGAGTTGATACGTCCAAAACGTATCTACTTTCCCAAACACTTTTGCTATTGTTTCTCCCCTAAAATTATGTGATTTGGATACAACTAACACGGACTGACGCTGTTTTCAGCAGAATTACCTTGGTGTCTAGTTTTGGTGCAGAAAATCAACTATCAGGAAAAATCCCGAAAAATATGCCAAAAATCCTATTTCGCCAGAAGATCCATGGAGCCAGAAGACAAAACGGATTGGAGGCCTAGGGGTCCCACACCCCTGCCAGGCGTGGGTGGGACTAGCCCCAGGCACCCCCTCGGTCTCCCTCTTCACCTATAAGTTACCCCTTGACCTAAAAACCGAGGGGGGGGGGGGGGCGATGTTTTTCCAAAAAGAGTTCCGCTACGCCGCCACCACCAGAAGCCGCGATTTGAATCCAGAAACTCCGTTCTGGCACCCTGCCGGGACGGGGAATTTGGAGAGTATCATCGCCATCGTCATCACCAACGCCTCTCCATCAACCATCAATGTTTCCCTCATCCATGCGTGAGTAATCCCCCGCTGTAGGTTATGAGGATGGTAGGGATTGGATGCGTTCTATTATGTAGTCGAATAAGATTATTTGGGCATAGTGCCTAGTATCTCTATTAGTGCTATTTGACTTTGTTGCAACTTGTTGTGCTTAATGCTTGTCACTAGGGCCCGAGTGCCATGATCTCAGATCTGAACTTATTATTGAATCATTATGATAGTATTGTTTGTGATCTTATCTGTAAGTTGTGTACACATATCATTATCTGGATCCAAAGGCCCTGAAGTGATAGAAATTGGGGCAACCGGAGGGGATTGCTGTAGTGTGAGGATCACATGTGTTCATGATGTGTTAATGCTTTGCTCAGGTGCTCTATTAAAAGGAGCACCTTAATTGCCAGTAGTTCCCTAGAGGCCCCGCTGCCACGGGCTGGCTGGACAAAAGATGTTGTGCAAGTTCTCATTGCGAGCATGCATGACTATATATGGAGCACATGCCTATGATTGTTTAGTACTTGGATGCTTATTCTTATTTATCTGCATTGCCCTAGATCTTGAAGTTACATGTTTAGACTCGTCCATGCAACGCCCGTCCATCCATCCGTATGCCTACCACACTCATATCCTACTGTTTGCTACTACTGTTACTATTGCTCTTGTTTTGCTGCTGCTGTTGCTACTACAAACTGTTGCTACTGATAAACTTCTGTGAGCAAGAACTATTTCCAGGTGCAGCTGAATTGACAACTTAGTTATTAAGGCTTGAAAGTATTCTTTGGCTCCCCGTGTGTCGAATCAATAAATTGGATAATACTACCAGCAAAGACTGTTGCGATCCCCTATACTTGTGGGTCATTAGTCACATCATTCCACTAATGTTGTAGTGACCCCGTAATTGACAACATTCAATGTCAATGATCAGGAAATATTTGATCATCTTGTTAATTAATGAGCTAGTTTATATGAGGCATAACTAGGAACTCTAATATTTGTTAATTAAACACACATGTATTAACATTTCCAATTAACACAATTATAGCATGATAAATAAACATTTATCATAAACAAGGAATAAGATAATAATAACTTTATTATTGCCTCTCGGGCATACTGTTGGAGATATGCCCTAGAGGCAATAATAAATGTAGTTATTATTATATCTTTGTGTTTATGATAAATGTTTACATTCATGCTATAATAGTATTAACAAGGAAACATTAATACTTATGTGATTTGTAAACTTAAATTGAAGTCCCTAGTAAAGCCTATTTTTAATACTGGCTTGTTGGTTAATAAATGATTGTGGTTTCCCTATCATGAACATTGAGATGTTATTAACAACAAGATCATATCATTAGGAGAATGATATGGTTGACATACTCCTATAGATAAGCGTAGCATAAAGATCAAGTCATTTTAATAAGTTCAATTGCTATATGCTTTCTGATACATAGTAACCTAATTCCTTCGACCATGAGATCATGCATATCACCGTTACCGGATGGATGGTTTGATGACATCAAACACCACACCGTAACTGGGTGGCTATAAAGGTGGCATTGAGTGTTCGTAAAGTCTTGGTTGAGACACATGGATCAAGAGTGGGATTTGTCCATCCATATGACGGATAGATATACTCTGGGCCCTCTCGGTGGAATGTCATCCAATTAGCTTGCAAGCATGTGACTGGCTCACAAGGGATCACATATCACGGGAACGAGAAAAGAGTACTTATCGATGCGAGGTTGAACTAGGTATGCAGAGATACCGACGATCATAACCTCGGATAAGTAAACTATCGTGAGACAAAGGGAAATTAGTATCGTATGTAAGTGGTTCATTCGATCGCAAAGTAATCGTAGAAATATGTGGGAGCCATATGAATTTCCAGATTCCTCTATTGGTTATTGTTCGGAGAAGTGTCTCGATCATGTCCGCATAATTCACGAACCGCAGGGAGACACACTTAAGGATTCGACATTGTTTGAGTAGTTATGGAATGATGAGAAAGAGTCTGAATGTTGTTCGGAGTCTCGGATGGGATTCGGGATATCACGAGGAGATGCGGAAAGGTCCGGAGAATAAGATTCATATAAGGAAAGTCCCGTTTCGGAGTTGGGGAATGGTTCCGGTGTTTTCATCGGGAATGTTCTAGAAGGTTCCGGAATGTCCGGCACTCCGGAGGGGAAGGGTACATTAATGTGTTATTTCAAGTTGGTATGATTGCATTATGTACTCGGTGTCATCGCTGAACAAAATAAAGGGTTTAATCAAATCCTAGTTTGAAAAGTCAAACGGCAATTTGAAAGTCAAACGGCTATTTTTGGGAAGTGGAAAAGGAGGAGGAAACCGAGTTGGGGAGGAGTCCCTCCTCCCCACCGCCGGCGCACCTCCAAGCCGAGTTGGGGAGGGACTCCCCTCCCCTTGACCGGCCCCTCCACCTATATAAGGAGGGGCAGGGCTCCCCTCCTAGACACCCAACACAAGATCCTCGCCTCCAAACCCTAGCCCCAAGCCGCCGCCGCCCCCATAGCCGCCGCCGGCCCTAGGGCAAACCGCCGCCGCCACCTAGCTAAACCCTAGCCGCCGGCTTGTCCCCCCCTCGGCGTGTCTAAACCCTAGATCGTCGAGGGACTCTCTCATACTCCACCATACTCGCTCCGGCTTAAGGCGAAGCCCTGCGAGATCTCCCCTCTACTTCCAGTACCACGTCGTTGTGCTGCCGGAATCGCGAGGAGAGTGCTACAACCTCCATTGCTTTGGAACAAGGGAGAGGAAGGTCTTCGAGAGTACCGAGCGATGTGACCATTGCGGGAGCGCTGCGGAGCCTTGTTGGAAGGATCGCCTACGCGATCTTGAGATCGGGAAGAGTACAACTACATCACCCACGAGAATCCGCTCTCGTTAAACACTTTGGAATCTTCGAGGGTAAGTTGTTCCATCGACTCGTTGCTACAATCTAGTAGATAGATCTTGGCTTGTTTGTTTGTATGCGATAGAAATTTTTTGTTTTCCATGCTACAAATCCCTACAGTGGTATCAGAGCCGTGTCTATATGTAGATCTGTTGCACGAGTAGAACACAATGGTCATTGTGGGCGTTGATGCTTTTATTTTCGATTGCTTCTTATGTACTTTGCATCTTGCGGGATGTTGGGATGAAGCGGCCCGGGCTAACCTTACATGACATCGTTCATGAGACTTGCTCCACGCTTGACATGCAACTTGTATTGCATAAGTGGCTTTATGGTGCTGTTTCTCCTAGCATAGTTAAGATCCAATTTACAACGGGTGATTAACAATACTAGTATAAATGTTGTGGTTCATGTTCGTAAGTTAGAACGACACTTATTGAAAGCCCCAAACCACGTAAAATATGCAAAGAAAGTAGAGGCGTCTAACTTTGTTTTGTAGGGTGTCTTGATGATGTGATATGGCCATGATTGTGATTATATTTGATGTATGCAATGTTCCTTATTGTAAGTTGGCAACCGGCAGGAGCCATATGGTTGTCTTTAATTTTATGTTAAGACCCGTGTGTCTATTCAAAGTAGTTGTAATAGTTGAAGCGGGTGGACGACAACCATGGAGAAGCGTCATTGACCTTGATGCAATGCCGGTGATGATGGAGATCATGTTCGTGCTTGAAGATGGAGATCGGAAGCGCGAAGAAGAAAGGCCATCATATCACATATTATGAATTACATGTGATGTTAATCCTTTATGCATCTTGTATTGCTTAGTTAACGACGGTAGCATTATAAGATGATCCCTCATGCACATGAATTTCAAGTCATAAAGTGTTCACCCTTAGTTAGCACCGTTGCTAAAGCTTGCTGTTTCGAAGCACCACGTGATGATCGGGTGTGTTAGATTCTGCAAGTGTATACAACGTGAGCAAGCCAGATTTTCTCATGCGGAAACTAAGGTTTGATCTTGACGAGCCTAGCATGTACAGACATGGTCTCGGAACACGGATCACCGAAAGGTAAAGCATGAATCATATAGTAGATATGATGAACATGTCGATTGTTCGCCATTGAAACTATATCAACTCTCGTGATGATCGGTGTTGATGTGGTGGATTTGGTTCGTGTGATCACTAAAACAATGTGAGGGATATTTTTTTTGAGTGGGAGTTCACCTAGATTAATTTTATTATTAATTTGAACTCAATTTGTCATAAACTTAGTCTAAACTATTGCAAATATGTTGTAGATCAATGGCAGCCCCTACCATCAATTTTAATGCGTTCCTAGAGAAAGAAAAGTTGAAAAACAATGGAAGCAACTTCGCGGATTGGTTTCGCAATTTGAGGATTGTCCTCACGGTGGTAATTTGACCTATGTCTGGATGCACATTTGGGTGACCCGCTGCGGTGATGCTACCGACAAGTAAAGAACGTTTACCTCGCTCGGAAGACTCGATACTCACGATTCGATGTGCTATCTTGTATGGTTTAGAATCGGAGCTTCAGAAAAGGTTTGAGAATTCAGACCCACATGATATTGTCCGTGAACTCAAATTGATCTTTGAGACTCACGCAGCAATTGAGAGCTATGAGGCTTCTGAAAAGTTCTTTAACTGCAAGATGGAAGAGGGCAGCTCCGTCAGTGAGCATGTGCTTAAGATGTCTGGGCACGCAAGCAAACTTCAAAGCTTGGGTATAGTGATTCCTAATACTTTGGGGATTTACCGTTTCCTCCAATCACTACCACCAAGTTACAAGAACTTTGTGATGAACTACAACATGCAAAACATGAACAAGCAGTTGCCAGCACTGTTTGCTATGTTGAAATCTGCAGAAGTGGAGATCAAGAAAGAGCACCAAGTGTTGTTGGTCAATAAGACCACCAAATTCAAGAAGGGCAAGTCTAAGCAAAAGGGACACTTCAAGAAGGGTGGTAAGAAAGTTACCGCGCCGACGAAGAAGACCAAGGCTGGACCCAAGCCTGATACTAAGTGCTTTTACTGCAAGGGAGAAGGTCACTAGAAGCGGAATTGCCCAAAGTACTTGGCGGATTTGAAGAACGGCAACATCAAGAAGAAAGGTATATCCGATATACATGTTATTGATGTGTATCTCACTAGTACTCGTAGTAGTGCACGGGTATTTGATCTTGGTTCGGTTGCTCATATTTGTAACTCGAAGCAGGTCTTTGCAGAATAAACGGAAGCTAGCGAAGAACGAGGTGATGATGCGCGTGGGAAACGGATCAAAGGTTGATGTGATCGCGGTCGGCACGCTACCCCTTCATCTACCATCGGGATTAGTTTTATACTTAAATAATTGTTATTTGGTGCATGCGTTAAGCATGAACATTATATCGAGATCTTGTTTATTGCGAGACGGTTACTTGTTTAAATCCGAGAATAATGGTTGTTCGATTTATATGAGTAATATGTTTTATGCACATGCACCTTTGATAGATGGTCTATTCTTATTGAATCTCGATAGTGGAAATACACATATCAACAACATTGAGGCTAAACGTTTGAAATCGAGCGATAACTCGACCTACATGTGGCACTATCGTCTTGGTCACATTGGAGTGAAGCGTATGAAGAAACTCCATTCCGATGGACTTCTCGAATCACTTGATAGATGCGAAGCATGTCTGATGGGTAAAATGACTAAGACTCCATTTTCTGGTATGATGGAGCGAGCTACGGACTTATTGGAAATCATACATACCGATGTGTGTGGTCCAATGAGTGTAGCATCGTGCGGTGGTTATCGTTATGTTCTTACCTTCACGGATGACTTGAGTAGATATGGGTATATCTATTTCATGAAACATAAGTCCGAAACTTTCGAGAAGTTTAAGGAATTTCAAAGTGAGGTAGAGAATCAACATAACAAGAAGATTAAATTTCTATGTTCTGATCGTGGAGGTGAATATCTAAGTTACGAGTTTGGCGAGCATTTAAAGAAATGCGGAATACTTTCACAATTGACACCGCCGGGAACACCACAGCGTAATGGTGTGTCTGAACGTCGTAATCGAACTCTCTTAGATATGGTTCGTGAAATAGATATGGTTCGTGATGACTTGAGTAGATATGGTTCGTGATGTCACTTACAGATTTACCGCTATCATTTTGGGGTTATGCATTAGAAACAGCCGCATTCACTTTAAATAGGGCACCATCTAAATCCGTTGAAACGACACCGTATGAATTATGGTTTGGGAAGAAACCTAAATTGTCGTTCCTTAAAGTTTGGGGTTGCGAAGCCTATGTAAAGAAGTTACAGCCGGACAAGCTTGAACCTAAAGCGGAAAAATGCATCTTCATAGGATACCCGAAGGAAACTATTGGGTATACCTTCTATCATAGATCCGAAGGCAAAATCTTCGTTGCCAAGAATGGATCCTTTCTAGAGAAGGAATTTCTCTCGAAAGAAGTGACTGGAAGGAAAGTAGAACTCGATGAGGTTGTCGAACCTTCTCTCGAAATTGCAAGTAGCGCAGCACCGGAAGAAGTTCCGGTGGTGCCTGCACCAATAAGAGATGAAGCTAATGATGATGATCATGAAACTTCGGTCGTAGTTGCTACAGAGCCTCGCAGGTCAACGAGAACTCGTACCACTCCAGATTGGTATGATCCCGTTATGAGTGTCATGTTGGTGGACAACACCGATGACCCTGAGACATATGAGGAAGCGATGATGAGTCCAGATTCAAATAAATGGCAAGAAGCCATGAAATCCAAGATTGGATCCATGTACGAAAACCAAGTATGTACTTTGGTGGACTTACCGGATGGTCGGAAGGCTGTCGAGAACAAATGGATTTTCAAGAAGAAAACAGATGCTGATGGTAATGTTACTGTCTATAAAGCTCGACTTGTCGCAAAGGGGTTTCGACAAATTCAAGGAGTTGACTACGATGAGAATTTCTCACCAGTAGCGAAACTAAAGTCTGTGAGGATTATGTTAGCAATCGCTGCATATTATGATTATGAGATATGACAGATGGATGTCAAAACAACATTCCTCAATGGAGACATTGATGAAGAGTTGTATATGATGCAACCCAAAGGTTTTGTCGATCCTAAAGATGCTAACAAGGTATGCAAACTTCAACGGTCCATCTATGGATTGAAGCAAGCATCCCGAAGTTGGAATCAACGTTTTGATAAGGTGATCAAAAGTTTTGGTTTTATACAAACTTATGGAGAAGCTTGTATTTACAAGAAAGTGAGTGGGAGCTCTGTAGCATTCTTAATACTATATGTAGATGACATATTGTTGATTGGGAATGATGTAGACCTTCTTAATAGTGTCAAGGAATATTTGAATAATAGTTTTTCAATGAAGGATCTTGGCGAAGCAGCTTACATATTAGGCATAAAGATTTATAGAGATAGATCGAGACGCCTAATATCATTGTCACAAAGTACATATTTGGACAAGGTTCTAAAGAGGTTTGGAATGGATGTCGTGGGAATGACCACGGCAGATCTTTGTGTCGGCATGAGTAGTAGAAACGAAGGGCAAGGCGGCCAGCCATCTGCGGTCGAGATGAGGCGGAGACTCGGGGTTTTACCCAGTTCGGCCCCGGAGGTAAAGACCTACTCCTGCTAGATTGTATTATGGAGGTGTTTACAATGGGCGAACTTCGGCGGCTAGGCGAAGTTGCTTGGGTGTATGAGGAACGTATCTCTACTCACCCCTTAGGGAGGTTTATATAGGCTTACCTCCCTAGGGTTTACATATCTCAACCGATTCGGTTACAACTTTGTCAATCGTTTAACTCGGACCGACCGGGCCTATCTACTACTTTGGGACTTGACCTCCGATCGCTGGTACCTGATGGGCTTTGATCCACTCGATTCTGCAGCCCACTCGCCGACCTTTGGGCGGTCGGAAGCGTCCCGAGATACCCCAATAGGCATATCCCCATCAGTAGTCCCCGAGGCCGTCGTTGATTAGGCGCGGGTGGCTGCTGGCAGTCGGAGTATACGGCTTCAAGTTGGCATCCAGTCGAATCGTCGGCGGGCTCCTGTACAAAGGAAAAAATCCGGCGAACCGAGTCGCGTTTTGAGTGTACCGAACCAACGGGTCGCAGCCTCGGCGAGTAATTTAGCGAGCCGAGTGGCAGGAGGCGGACCGTCGGGTGTGGTCAAACTAGCCGTTAAGGTAACTTAACGGTAACTTTTGGCGTAATCATCGCGCGGTAACGGTCCCCTAATTTGGCGGGCAGCTCCCGCTATATAAGAGGGATGGTAGGCTATCGGAAAACCAACCGCCCACCATTTCTTCCGAGTACGCACATCCTTCGTCCGCTAATCCCGCGATCTGATCGACCCGCAAGCCTCCGACCTCCAAGCAAATCCTCAGCCATGGCCCTCTCCACTGAACCTTGGGGCAGATCCAAATGCACCAGGGCGCAACTGGCCTCCTTCGAGGAGGCCGGAATCCTGCGGGCCGGCTGCTGGCGAATCCCCGCAGCCGGAGAAACGACCCCGAACCCGCGCGCGAGAGAGTTCATCTGCTTCACTAGTCACCTCGAGCGGGGCTTAGGGTTTCCCACTTCTCTATTCTTCCGGCGCTTCTGCGCCTACTACGGGATCCAGCCCTCGGATCTGGGTCCCCATAGCATCGAGCAGCTCGCCATCTTTGTGGCGTTCTGCGAGTGTTATTTGGGCCCTACTTTCCCTTGTGGCAAGATCTGTTCCATGGACGGATCAGCCGCGAGGCGGGCGGCAATGCTAGCAAGCGGCTTAACCTTCCGCTGAAATCAAAGCCTCCTTCGACCGATCTGCCGGCCAAAGCAGCGGCGGAAAAAGTCTTGGTTTTACGTGACCGGCGACCCTTAAGACGAGGCGGCGATCCCACGGTACTCGGCCGACCGCTCCGAGCCGCGCAATCTCCAGGTCGCCAAGCTACCCGACGACCAGCGGATGGTCGTCGACGAGATGCTCTAGGCCATTCGCGGTCTGAAGAAGAAAGGGCTCCAGACGGTGAACCTGTACAACTGCTGGCTTGGGCGGCGTCTCGTTCCACTCGCCCAACGCGAGCATTATATGTACCAGTACACGGGCCGAGAAGATTCGTGAAGGCCTCGCCGAAAGTGGAAGCGGAGGACTACCTCTGGCGTCAAGAGGATCACCCAGGCGGCATACACGGATGCGCAGGCCGGGCTCCCTCCATACACCACGAAGCGTCCGGCTCCAACGGTAATAATCTGATCTCATTCGCAGTCGCAGCATATGCAGTCGCGGTAATTCTAACTTTCTTCCATGTTTAACACAGTTATTTCAAGTGGTGGAAGGTGGCTCCCACCGCCGATGACGAGTTCGGGCCATCCGCCCGGGACAAGCGATCGCCTCGCCGAGGGCAATGAGGACGACGAGGACGAATCCGAAGAAGAGATCGCCCCACTGATCCGAAAGACCCGCGGGCAACGTCAACGCGAGCTCGAGGCGAGCAAGAGCCTCGAGCGTCATGATGATGACGAGGAACTCCCGGAGACCACCTCGCTCCGTCAAGCCACTCCGCAAAGAAGAAGAAGGAGAAAGAGGCGAGGCCCCCCGAGGAGGAGGAGGCGAAGCCGAGGATGGTCTCACCGCCCGCTCGGAAGCGGTTCCGATGCCCACAGCTCGGCCGACGGCGGCTCCGGCAACAGCCGCGCTGGATGCGCCATCCATGGAGGCACCGCTGGCTTCACTACCTCCGCCCTTCGCGCCGGTCTCCGGGCTAGGGGCGGCTCCGGCCGAGGCGACTTCGCCTCGCAAGGAGGTCCCGAGCGTGGCGGTTTCGCCTCGCGAGGAGGCTCCGAGCGTGGCGGTCTCGCCTCGCAAGGAGGCTCCGGCCGCGGCAGCTCCACTTCACGAGGGGGCCTCCGTCGAAGGTGTCCCGGAGGCACCAACCGCTACCTCGACGTCAAAGAAGCCCTCCATATCTTGGGCCCCAGGCGCCCTGGAACTGGGGCTTAGTCGCCCGGCCCCATTGGAGAAACCGGCCGGCCTCCGTCTTGCTGCGCTTCATTCCGATCGCCAAGTAAGTGCACTCGGCCTTCATCTTCCTCTCTTAGTATTTAGATTGTTTTGACTGAGTTGTCTTGATACAGTGACGGAGTGAAGAAGATGGGCCACCCGACGGTGGACAAGGTGCCCTCCGCTAGCGAGGAGGACCCTTCTCGTAAGAGGAAGGCGACGAAGTCGCCGCCACGGAGGGCAGCAAGAAGGCCAAGGCGACGACATTGTCACCGTCTCGGCGACACGGCGACCGCTGCGGCTGTGGAAGCAACCGCATCCACGAAGGGGGCATTTCGTTGCCTAGGCGGAGGCGAGCTCCTTGAGCGGCGCGCCAATCATCGCTACCTTCCCGCTTCATGACCAAGGCGGCCACGGCGAGTGCGGCTGCGAGCCCCGCTCGCAGATCGCCGTGGCGAGATTGACCAACGTCGCGGACACACACGGTATGCTTGCGTCGTGGACGCGCACAACTGCCGGCATGCTTGGCGCGACCATCCAGTACCTCCGGTCCCGAGGATCAGTCGGTGTTTTGCGGCTCGATTCTTTAGTTACTTGTTTTGTGCGTTCGAGTCCGGTCCCGAAGTGCGCTTTTCGCTAAATTATAGCGGGTGGGCACCGAGTATTTTCGAGCCGCCGGTCCCGAAAGTGCGCACCGCTAAATTGTAGCTGGTGGGCACGAGTAATTTTCGAGCCGCGGTCCCGAATGCGCACCGCTAAATTGTAGCGGGTGGGCCGAGTAATTTCGAACCGCTAGCCTCGAGTGCGCACCCACTAAATTTTAGCGGGTGGGCACTTAGGAGTTTTCATGTGTTTGACTTTGAAGATGTCTGGTCTGCACTGGAGTCAATGAGCGATTGGCTAAGCGGCGTCTTGAGAAGGAAGGCTGCTCTCGAGCGAACAAGGAACTTCAGTTGTGGCTGCGTGGAGGTGGCTCGCCAAGAGCTTGTCCTATGGAGGCTGAAGCGTGCGATCTACATTGGGCACCGCCGAGTAAGATCGCCAACCTCGGCGCGAATCGAGGGAGGCGAAAGAAGAAGCGACTTGTGAGCAGGCGAAGGCTGCCATTGCGCCGCGGAGGACGATCGAAGGCGTCAAAGCCATCATTGTTGGGCTTCAGAACGACCATACATCGCTTCAAAGTTTCATCACGGGGCTCGCCCGCCCATTGCTTGGTGAGTGCGTCTTTCTTGCCTTTACGATTGTACTGTTTGTGGTTTCCATTGTGCTCACAGGTGTCTCCTTTTCGCAGGTCGTGTTATCGGCTGCCAAGAAGAAGCGAATTCTCTTGACGCGAGGGAATGCGTGAACATGCTCGTCGACTCGGCGACGCTGTCGGCGACCTGCATACGCGCATACCTCCAGGAGATGTCGCCCACGGAGGTCATTCCCAGTGACCTTGTTGAGGTGTGGGAGTACTTGGAGAAGGCGCCCGCGGTCGTAGAGTTCATGACGCGGTCGGCGTTTCGTCGCGGAGCATCGACGGCCTTGAGCCTTGGGCTCGCCCACTTCCCAGGACTTGATCTCGATGATGTGGAGTGGATACCCTTCATCGACGGGCGCGGTGGATCTGTCCGAGGTCCTCAAGCTGCAGGCGTCTTGGCGTACTCGGGCGCTGCGGTCGATGGGCGACCTTCTTCCTTACCAAGAGGCGGTCGTCGCCAACGACCGAGCCGCCGCATCGCGACTTCAAGGTTGAGCAGCCTTTTCCGGCGATGGCGGGCGGTGACGACATATCCATCGAACCCGTACCGCGTTCATCCGTAGCGCGCCTGGCGTCTCTTCGTCGAAGCCTGCAGAGTAGTTTAGTTTGCCCAAATGTGTTAGCAGCAGTTCTGCCGAGTAGGCATATTTTGTAATGTAAGACAATGCGATATGCGATTGAATGGAACGTTATGTTCATTTTGCTATTTGTTTGCGTGTTTTGGATTGATTTTGGGTGAGTCCCCGAGCGCGTCCGCCCTTTTGCGGGTTTCACCTTAAATATGATGTTTTGTTGTTTATCATGTGTGTTGTTGGTTGAGTCGACTACTTGAGCTCGGAGAGCCGATCAAGCGACTCCTCGAGTGCTCTTTACTTTACCGTTTTCCCGTCTGTGACGGTCGGGTGGCCGAGTCCCCGGCGTGGTACTTGGTAGTTCAAGGCGCGACTCGAGGGTGGTTGAGGCTGGCGTTGTGTTAGCGTCGCTCTGCTGGCCGGTGGGTCGATCGCGTGGCGAGTCTGGCACGCTCTCTTATGGCGTTTTCCACGTCCGATCGAGACGAATGGTATCCAGTCCCCGGCGTGGTACTTAGCCGTTCGAGTCGCTCGCCAAGGATGCGGAGGACTGGTCTGTGGGAAGCGAGGACAGATGTCTTGGTTCGTAAAACCAGTCGAGCTAGGCGACTCGATGGGGCTCCGGATTGGCGTTTGTGGGCGATGCAAGACCTGAAATGACTCGGTGCTCTTACATCGCACTACTTAGCCGTGCGTCGCTGTACCAAGGGTTGACTTCGTATTTTAGCATGACGTGTTAATTACGAAAAGTCTGAGTGGCACAAGGAATGGAGAGTAGGCAATTTTTGCGGTAACCGTTTCTTTTATTCATAGCGATGGAGAGTACACATGTGGGGTTCTAGGTATAGAACTTCCGGAGATTTACATTCCACGGCCGCTGACGCCGAGTTCACCGTCCCGCGGACATCGACGAGGTAGTAGGCGTCGTTGCGAGTCTGGCGCCCGAGCGAACGGGCCTTCCCATGGAGGAGAGCTTGTGCATGCCCTTCTTGTCTGGATGAGGCGTAGCACCAAGTCGCCTTCTGGAAGGTGCGGGTTTTCACCCGTCGGCTGTGGTAGCGACGGGCCCCTTGGCGATAGAT
This sequence comes from Avena longiglumis, assembly GCA_030063025.1. Taxonomy (NCBI): domain Eukaryota; kingdom Viridiplantae; phylum Streptophyta; class Magnoliopsida; order Poales; family Poaceae; genus Avena; species Avena longiglumis. The sequence goes on from CP125979.1 coordinate 97,961,942, forward strand.
AGCGGTGCGCGATCGGGCGGTCGCGCTTCGTCGAGTTGGTCGAGCCCATCTTGGCGGGCCAGTTCGTTCGGCCTCCGTATAGTGGACGATCCGCGGTAGTCGTGTTCGAGGTCGGTTGGCATGACGGCTTCGCGTAGACCATGAAGAAGGGGTGAATCCGTCGACTGTTGACCGAGTGCGAATTCCCGGATGACGGAGGAAGCTCTTGACCCGGCACCGGTGCGCCGAGTGGTACTTTGAGTCGGCTTCGGGCCGTGGAGGATGCTTTGGTTGGCTCGTTCCGCTGGCCGTTGGATTCGGGTGTCTGACGCGAGGTCGAGCGGATGTGGTGCTCCTCGCAGAACTCGGCCATTGCTCCCTTGGCGAAGTTTGTGCCGTTGTCCGTGATGATGCTGTTGGGGAAACCGTGGCGGTATATGATCTCGTAGGAACTTAGTGGCGATCTTCCGTCGCATTTCGGACTGGCTTGGCTTCTATCCACTTTGTGAATTTGTCGGGCGACCAGCGGTGGGTGTAGCGGAGGGGCCTTTTGAAGGGCCGACCATGTCCATGCCCCACACGGCGAATGGCGGTGATGGGGATTGTTTTGAGCACCGAACTTGAACGTCGTGCGGTTGGCGTGCCGGCACCCGGCGCATCGCTGGACGATATCGGCGTCGGCGTGTGCGGTGGGCAAGAGAAGCCGTGTCGCATGGCTTTGGCGACCGAGGGCGGCGTGGTGGCGCCGATCGCCTGAGTGGATGTCGTGTAAGATTTTGCGTCCTTCGGCTGGTTGGACGCAGCGTTGGAACACGCCGGTGACGCTGCGCTTGTGTAGCTCGCCGTCGATGATGGTGTAGGACTTGCATCGGCGAACAATCATTCGAGCGCTTGTCTCGTCTGCGGGCAGGTTGCATGTCTCCAGGTAGGCGGTGTAGGGCTTGTTCCGGTCGTCGGGCTCGTGGACGAGTGCGACCAAGGTGGCCTCTGGTTGGAGCGGGACTCCAATGTCGATCTCGCCGGAGGAGAGACCGGCGTGAAGATGGTGTCGAGGAACACGCCCGGTGGTGGTGCGGACCGGCTGACCCGATCACGAGAGGCGTCGGCCTCCTCGTTTTCCTCTGTCGATCCACTCGACCGAGTAGCGGTGAAGTGGCCGCCCACCTTGTCCACCTCTTGGCGGTATGCCGCCATGGTAGGGAGACGGCGTCGCGGTGCGGCGCGACTTGACCGCAACGAGGTCGGAGTCTCCGTAGCACCGGCGATTGACGCTCATTTCCTGGCGGCTCGCATGCCGTGGAGTAGGGCCTCGTATTCGCCATGTTGTTGGTGCGGTGTGAATTGAGGCGGAGGATGTAGCGGAGCTTGTCGCCTTTGGTGAGGTCGGCACTATCCCGCTCTGCGCCATCCGCGTTCTTGGACCCGTCGAAGTCAGGCTCGATGGTGGAGGTACTGGCGGCTTCTCGCTGCTGGGCCTCCTCCCGGTCGGCGAGAAATCGGCCGGTGCTGCGACTTGATCGCCCTCGTGGCTCGTACTTAATGTTGTGGACGCCGATCTCGGCCCACTTGGCGACCCGCCCGGTCGCCTCGCGATTCGGATGATGTCTTGTAGTGGAGCGGAGAAACGACCGTGATGGGATGCTCACGGAAGTAGTCGGCGGCGTCGCCGAGCTCAAGACCGCGTATACCAGCTTTTGTGCTGTGGGTATCATTGGCGACTCCGTTAAGACCTCGTGATGTAGTATACGGCGGCTGGATCGGGCGCTCTTTTCCTTCCTCTGGTCATTCGACGACCATTACAATGACGACGCTCGGACGCCGCGACGTAAACCAGCATGGGCTCCTTGTCGGGTGCGGCGAGTAGAGGTGCGAGTAGCACCTTTTGAGGTCGCGGGCGTCGTCCGCCTCCTTGTCCCACGGAAGGTGGGATTCTTGCATGTCGGTATAGTGGCATCGCCTTTTCCCGTGGGGATGAAGCGATCGAGAGCCGCTACACGCAGCCACGGACGTCGCGAGCACTCGGGTTTCCGAGCGGGCGATCGTGTCGATCTTTGTTGGGTTTGCCTCGATTCCTCGTTTGGAGACAGCGTACCCTAGCAATTGCCGGCGGGTACACGAAGGTGCACTTGCCTGGGTTGAGCTTTATCTTGTACCTCCGAGTTGGCGAAGGTCTCCGCTAGATCGTGAGTAGATCGCCTTGGCGGGCGGATTTTACAACCACGTCGTCGATGTAGACGTGGATGTTGCGGCCAATTTGGCTCGCGAGGCATTCTTGCATGCACCGCTGGTAGGTCGCCCCGGCGTTCTTGAGGCCGAAGGTCATGGCGGTGTAGCAGAAGGCTCCGAATGGCGTGATGAACGCCGTCTTCTCTTCGTCCTCGACAGCCATTTTGATCTGGTTATACCCAGAGTAGGCGTCGAGGAAACACAGCGACTCCGAGCCCGCGGTGGAGTCGATGATTTGATCGATCCGCGGGAGGACGAACTGCTCCTTTGGGCGGTATTCAGGTTTGTGTAGTCGATACACATTCTCCAGGTCCCGTTTTTCTTTTCGACCAGGACTGGGTTTGCCAGCCACTTGGAGTATTTGATTGGCCGAATGAAGCCGGCAGCGAGCAGGCGCTGCACTTCTTCGGCGATTGCTCGACGGCGCTCTTCATTGAAGGGCCGTAGCGACTGCTTGACTGGTCGCACTTTGGGGTCGGCGTTTAATTTGTGCTCAGCGAGCTCCCTAGGGACACCAGGCATGTCGGAGGGTTTCCATGCGAAGATGTCCCTATTCTCACGAAGGAACTCGATGAGCGCGCTTTCCTATCTTTGGGCTCATGCCTGTCGATCGTCACCGTCTGGTGGGTCGCACAGGACCAGCTTCGGTCTTGGTGTGCGTCGTGGCCTCAAAGGTTGAGGTGTTTGTGCCCTCGAGTTGGGCTTCTTGAGTATTGTGGGGTCGTCATTGTTGACCCTTTCGCGTGTTGGCGAGTTCGTCGGCGTGGTAGCTTCCGCGATGACGGCGTCGGCGAGTTCGGCCCTTTGGCCTCGCATTCGGCCATGTCGGGTCGCCATTGATGGTGATGACGCCGCGGCCGGGGAGCTTCATCGCGTTATGCAGCGTGGTGCCGCCATGAATTTGGCGAACGCTGGCGCCCAGACGCAATGGTAAGGGCTGTCGAAGGGCACCAGCTCGAGACGATCCGCTCGGTCGGAAGTTTGCGAGTGCGAAGGTGACGGGTAGCGTGACCTTGCCGATCGGGTACGCCTTCCGACCGGGGCGATCGTGGAACGTGGTGTGGGTTGTCTCGATCATCATTGCGGGAGCCGCAATCGCTGAAGGTGTCGAGGTAGAGGATGTTGATGGAGCTGCCGCGTCCATCGAGTCTTGGGAGCGAGTAGTCGCCGACCTTGGGCTTGACCACCAGGCGACTCGTCCCGGATACTCGATGCGTGGCGAGTGGTCTTGCTCGGTGATGGGCTGCTCCGACCAGTTCGAGGCGGGGCGTCGTCTGGGCCACCGCGTTGACGGCGGCGGCTGGCGATGACCTTCTTCTCGCGCCGTGGTGAAGCCGGTGAAGGTGTGGAGCGAGCGGCTACTTTGCGAACTTTCCGCCATTTTGCGGGTCGTTGTCGGTGTCCTCGCGCGTGCGCGCCTTCTCGATCTCCACGAGGGTGTGGCGATCGGCGGTGGTGTGCGTGGCGGGCTTTCCTTCCCTGTGAAACGCACATGGTTGGTTGAGGAGGGCCGCGGGATCGAACCTTGGCTTGTTCTTGTAGTTCCGCCCGTCGCGTCTTTGCCCTCCGTCGGCGGTAGCTCTTGGGTCGCGTTATGCGTGCTCGGCATTGGCGGCAAGTCGACTTCGCCCATCGTTCTGGCGCTTGCACGTGGCGAGTGCCGCTGTAGCGTATCGGCTCGGCGGCCGCCATCGTTACCGCCCGTGCGTCGTTGTCCCGGACTCGTCGTCGACGTCTTGATTGGGATCTTCCTCGGCGTATCGTTTGGCGATCTCGAGGAGGTCGGGATGTTGTCGAGTGTGCGGGCGTGTCGCTTGAGCTTGGCGACCAGAGGCTCGAACGGCACGAGGTCTTGAAGCAATGGATCGCGGTGTCGGGTGGATGCCGACCGCGTTGTACAGAGCTCTTGCCACCGTTGGACCCAGTGCGGGTCGACTCGCGGTCCCTGACGCATCGTTCAGGTCCTCGATGGTGGTGGCGGGTGTAGGAGCACTCGAAGTGCACGACGAAGGCGTCTCGCATTTCCTCCTGTGAGTCGATCACGTCACGGGGGCGTGTTGATCCATTGCCTGCATGTCCCTCCATCATCGATGGGAGGTAGCGGCGTAGTAGGTCGGTGTGACCCGCGATCCCCATTGCCATGAGGTATGTGTCAAGCGACCGCGGGTCGTGCGAGGAGTCGTATTTTCGATCTCCTTGGCGCCTTGAAGTTGGTGGGTACTTTTCGCCTCGGATCATTGGTCCGAAGCACTTGGGCCCTAGTCGTGAAGCGACCCCATAGGCTCGCCATCGCGGCAGTAGTTAGGTGTGCCGCAAGTCGTCGGGCTGGCGTCGCCCGATTCTGTTGGCGATGATATGAGTGCGGCGTCGATTGGCTCTCCATTGGCGGCGGCGAGGTTGGTCGCCGGCACAGGATCGTTGTGGAGAGTGCCGCATTCGCGGTCGTCGTTGAGCTGCGGTGGCTCTGGCGGGCAATTGAGGTGTTTGCCACCGCTGGGCGGCCGCCGAGGCCCTGCTTCCGGAGGCGCGAGTACACTCGCCCTGCGGTCGGCGCTGCTTCTGCTGTTCCACGGCCTTCGAGTAGGGCCACGACATCTTGGATCTGGTAAGGCGCCGTCGCCGGTCGCCGTGATCTTTGTCGGCAGCGGCTCGGCTGCCACGAGGTTGTCCATCGGGGTGGAGAAACGGTGGAAGGCCGTTCGCGTCGCTCCGTGAGGAGACGACTATCCTGGCTGGTCCACAGGAGGGTGCGGTTGGGTGGTGGTGGGGCACCCATCGCCGTTGATCCTGGCGGGCGGTTGCTTCCTCCTGGTGGCGCGTTCTCGCAGATCGCGCGCTCGGCTATGCGAGCCGGGTCGTTCTCGTCGTCGGTTCGTGCGCGCCCTGAACGGTGGGGTGACCTGATCGGCTGCTGGTGGTAGCGGGCAGTTCTGCTGACATCACTGCCGAGGCGAAATTTTCGGCTCGGCTGCTCTTGCATCGCCTCCGCCATTTCGTGAGTTCTTCGACCTCCGTCGCCATGGCGTTAGGAGGATCGGGTGGAGAAAGGTCCTCCGGCGGATCGGTGCGGTGGCCATAGGTCGCGGCGTGGCGGCACCGTCGTGGAGGTCGGCAGAGTTCTCCGACCGTCGAAGTCGAAGATCCCGAGGATGGAGGGTCCTCGAAATCTCCGCGTTGGAGACTGGCGATGGAGCCAGGGCGAGCCGCGGTGATGGATCCGGAGTGACGCCGGGTCGCCGAGTCGGCGTCGTCGGTGGTCGCGTCTTCCGCCGCTGAATTCTCGCCCGCGTTCTTTGTGGGCGAGTCGTACTTTCGAGGCGGTGGATCGTGCGGATCGGCTCTCGGAGAGCCGATCGCGTGGTGGCGACTTCGCGGATGCGAGCCGAGTCCTCCGGTGATGATGTCGGTGAGGCCGGCGAAGAGGCTGATCGTCGATTGGCGGGATCACGTTTGGCGTGACGGGTCGCGCCGGGGACGTAGCTGCTTGGCAAGATCTGGAGCATCTCGCCAATCGCTATCATGCGGCGGTGGCGACCGTCTCGTTGATGGGCAGATTGGATCTCGCCGCGAACACCGAGACCGGCCAGGCCCCGGTGGGCGCCAGCATCGTGGGAATGACCACGGCAGATGCCGCAATCGGCGAGTAGTAGAAACGAAGGGCAAGGCGGCCAGCCATCTGCGGTGCGAGATGAGGGCGGAGACTCAGGGTTTTACCCAGGTTCGGCCCCCCGGAGGGTAAAGACCTACTCCTGCTAGATTGTATTATGGAGGTGTTTACAATGGGCGAACTCGGCGGCTAGGCGGCGAGTTGCTTGGGTGTATGAGGAAACGTATCTCTACTCACCCCTTAGGGAGGTTTATATAGGCCTACCTCCCCTAGGGTTTACATATCTCAACCGATTCGGTTACAACTTTGTCAATCGTTTAACTCAGACCGACTGGGCCTATCTACTACTTTGGGCCTTGACCTCCGATGCTTTGGTGCCTGATGGGCTTTGATCCACTCATGATTCTGCAGGCCCACTCGCTTGACCTTTGGGCGATCGGAAGCGTCCGTGAGGATACCCAAAGAGGCATATCCCCATCAATGGAAGATAGCAAGAAAGGGTTCTTGCCCATGTTGCCCAATACGACCTTGAGTAAAACTCAAAGTCCGACATCGGCAGAAGATAGAGAAAGGATGAGTAAGACTCCCTATGCCTCAGCCATAGGATCTCTAATGTATGCCATGCTATGTACTAGACCCGACATTGCATATGCTGTTAGTTTAACTAGCAGATATCAAAGTGATCCAGGAGTGGATCATTGGACAGCGGTCAAAAACATCCTTAAGTACTTGAGAAGAACTAAGGTTATGGTTCTTTCTTATGGAGGTGATGAACAACTCGTTGTTAATGGTTACACCGATGCTAGTTGGAACACCGATCCGGATGATTCTAAATCACAACTGGATAATATTTATTTTGAATGGTGCAGATTATGGAGGAGTGCAAAGCAAAGCGTTGTGGCGAGATCTTCAACTGAATCGGACTACATGGCTGCTTCGGAGGCTTCACAAGAAGCGATATGGATGAAAGAGTTCATTACAGAGCTGGGTGTGGTTCCTAGTGCGCTGGACCCAATGTCTATCTTCTGTGATAACATGGGCGCCATAGCCAATGCGCAAGAACCAAGGTCACACAAGAAGCTGAAGCACATCAAGCTACGTTTTCACGCTATCCGAGAACATGTCCAAGATGGGGACATAAAGATTTGCAAAGTACACACAGATCTGAATGTGGCGGATCCGTTGACTAAACCTCTCCCGAGGGCAAAACATGACCAGCACCAAACTGCCATGGGTGTTCGGTATATTACCATGTAATCTAGATTAGATGACTCTAGTGCAAGTGGGAGACTGTTGGAGATATGCCCTAGAGGCAATAATAAATGTAGTTATTATTATATCTTTGTGTTTATGATAAATGTTTACATTCATGCTATAATAGTATTAACAAGGAAACATTAATACTTGTGTGATTTGTAAACTTAAATTGAAGTCCCTAGTAAAGCCTCTTTTTAATACTGGCTTGTTGGTTAATAAATGATTGTGGTTTCCCTATCATGAACATTGAGATGTTATTAACAATAAGATCATATAATTAGGAGAATGATATGGTGGACATACTCCTATAGATAAGCGTAGCATAAAGATCAAGTCATTTTAATAAGTTCAATTGCTATATGCTTTCTGATACATAGTAACCTAATTCCTTCGACCATGAGATCATGCATATCACCTTTACCGGATGGATGCTTTGATGACATCAAACACCACACCGTAACTGGGTGGCTATAAAGGTGGCATTGAGTGTTCGTAAAGTCTTGGTTGAGACACATGGATCAAGAGTGGGATTTGTCCATCCATATGACGGATAGATATACTCTGGGCCCTCTCGGTGGAATGTCATCCAATTAGCTTGCAAGCATGTGACTGGCTCACAAGGGATCACATATCACGGGAACGAGAAAAGAGTACTTATCAGTAACGAGGTTGAACTAGGTATGCAGAGATACCGACGATCATAACCTCGGATAAGTAAACTATCATGAGACAAAGGGAAATTGGTATCGTATGTAAGTGGTTCATTCGATCGCAAAGTAATCATAGAAATATGTGGGAGCCATATGAATTTCCAGATTCCTCTATTGGTTATTGTTCGGAGAAGTGTCTCGATCATGTCCGCATAATTCACGAACCGTAGGGAGACACACTTAAGGATTCGACATTGTTTGAGTAGTTATGGAATGATGAGAAAGAGTCCGAATGTTGTTCGGAGTCTCGGATGGGATTCGGGATATCACGAGGAGATTCGGAATGGTCCGGAGAATAAGATTCATATAAGGAAAGTCCCGTTTCGGAGTTGGGGAATGGTTCCGGTGTTTTCATCGGGAATGTTCTAGAAGGTTCCAGAATGTCCGACACTCCGGAGGGGAAGGGTACATGAATGTGTTATTTCAAGTTGGTATGATTGCATTATGTACTCGGTGTCATCGCTGAACAAAATAAAGGGTTTAATCAAATCCTAGTTTGAAAAGTCAAACGGCAATTTGAAAGTCAAACGACTATTTTTGGGAAGTGGAAAAGGAGGAGGAAACCGGGGAGGAGTCCCTCCTCCCCACTGCCGGTGCACCTCCAAGCCGAGTTGGGGAGGGACTCCCCTACCCTTGACTGGACCCTCCACCTATATAAGGAGGGGCAGGGCTCCCCTCCTAGACACCCAACGTAAGATCCTCGCCTCCAAACCCTAGCCCCAAGCCGCCGTCGCCCCCATAGCCGCTGCCGGCCCTAGGGCAAACCGCCGCTGCCACCTAGCTAAACCCTAGCCGCTGGCTTGCCCCCCCTCGGTGTGTCTAAACCCTAGATCGTCGATGGACTCTCTCATACTCCACCATACTCGTTCCGGCAAGAAGCCTGCGAGATCTCCTCTACTTAGGTACCACAGTTGTCTTTGGAATCGAGGAGAGTGCTATAACCTCCGCTGCCTGCTGGAACAAGGGAGAGGAAGGTCTTCGTCGAGTACCGAACATGTGACCGACTGCGGGAGCGCTGCCGGAACGCAGCGCCGGAAGGATCGTCTACGCGATCTTGAGATCGGGAAGAGTACGACTACATCACCCACGAGAATCCGCTCTCGTTAAACACTTTGGAATCTTCGAGGGTAAGGTATTCCATCGACTCGTTGCTACAATCTAGTAGATAGATCTTGGCTTGTTTGTTTGTATGCGATAGAAATTTTTTGTTTTCCATGCTACGAATCCCTACACATACTCCCTTCAGTCTCCCACTTGCACTAGAGTCAATAATCTAGTTTGAAAACTTGCACATTCATCACCTGTGGCTTTCTGGTGTTGTACATATGTGTTGCTTGTGGTAGACTTAATCTCTAGATCTCACATTTTAGGTCTGTGTGTATTTGCATGTCTTTGCGTCTCTACGCATCACTCATTCTCAAATGAGATGGCATTGTGTATAAATTTGGTCCTTTGGTGAGACCTTAGTTTGTTGGGGTTAAATCGTGTTGATACTATTGTCATACAATATATCTTGATAGTGTTAGCCCGCTGTGAACCACACCTAGTTTGATAAAAACTACTTCACACAAATGCCCTCTTCTACTGCTACTAGAGTAGTCATATACTAAGCCTTTGTTGTAATATCTGTCACAATGCCTTCAACTTTGGAACTCATCCAAATCCATCATGGAACTTCCTTTCCATTACGTTGTGCCACCCATAGTCTAAATTGAGATAATTTTAATTTTGTATCTTGTGACAAAACTAGTTCCATTGCAACTCTTTACAATGAACTATCTGTCTAGTACCATTATAACACTTTATAATGAACTATGTGTCACCTCTACATACATAAACATATTCTTAGTTCTTCCAAAGATCATAAGAATATCCTTACTATCGTCCAATGACCATCTTATGAGTCATTCTGGTATATGCTCTTAACATTTAGAGCATAGTACATAGCTGGATGTGTACATATCATGGTATGGTTGATCAAAACATTCATGTGATTTCACTCACCACGTGTCAAAACACCCGAATCTCGTTTCACTCACCAAGTGCCAATACACTTCAATCTTGATTCAACATTTTCATGCGATAAGAACCTTTCTCGTTGTTTTCATTTTCAACTCATTCAATATCTCATCTATGTACATTTCGCACAACCATATTAGAGTCTCAATCTATCCATATAGGTATTAATGCCTAATATTTCTTTTTTTGCCTAAGTCTTTCATCGAAATCAAATTTTAACGAAATTCTTAACCTGTGTCAATAAAAGATACATCATCTCTAATCAATAAGATGTCTTCAATATAATGTATTAGAAATATGTCTGAGTGCTCCCACTTATTTTCTTACAAATGCAAGCATCTTCATCGTCTGATGAAAATAAACCTTTTAACAATTTCATCACGGTGAAGATTCCAACTCCGCGATGCTTACTTCAACCATTGAAGTTCGCATGCCCTTTTTGTTGGAGATATTCCCAAGAGGCAATAATAAAGTGGTTATTATTATATCTTTGTGTTTATGATAAATTTTTACATCCCATGCTATAATTGTATTAACAGGAAACATTAATACTTGTGTGTCTTGTAAACATAAAAGAGTCCCTAGTAAGCCTCTTGTTGAAACTAGTTTGTTGATTAATAGATGATCATGGTTTTCTGATCATGGACATTGGATGTTATTAATAACAAGATCATATCATTAGGAGAATGATGTGATGGACACACACCCATAGTAAGCATAGCATAAGATCAAGTCATTAAGTTTGTTTACCTATAAGCTTTCAAATACATAGTATCCTAATCCTTCGACCATGAGATCATTTTAATCACCATCACTAGATGAGTAATTTGATGACATCAAATGCCACTTCCATAACTAGGTGGTTATAAAGGTGGCATTAGGTATTCTTAAAGTATGTGTTGAAGCGCATGGATCAAGAGTGGGATTTGTCCATCCAAATGACGGATAGATATACTCTGGGCTCCCTCGGTGGAATGTCATCCAATTGGTTTCCAAGCATGTGACTAGGTCACAAGGGATGTCATGTCACAGAACGAGTAAAGAGTACTGATACGTTGGAAACGTATCTATAATTTTTGATGCTCCATGCTTGTTTAGTATCTACTTTGCTTTACTTGTCCACACTTTGAGGTGCTTTTTACATATTTTCTGGTACTAACCTATTAACAAGTTGCAACAGTGCTAGATGCCTGTTTTCTGCTATTTTTGGTTTCAGAAAAGTTAGTCTATTTGTAATCATGCATGTTGTGTTTGCTGGGATCCGATGGATATTGAGATTATTATGTTGGTTTGATTAATGGTTTTGTCTTTATGATTCTATCATGTCTGTGTTGTTTGTGATCTTGCATGCTCTTCGTTGTTAGTAGATATCTTGGCCAAGTAGTTGCTAGTGACTCCAAGAGGGGGTATTTATGCTCGATAGTGGGTTCATGCCTCTAGTTTCCAAGGGAAGTGACAGAAATCTCTTCGGTTATAGATGTGTTGTTGCCACTAGGGAGAAAACAACGGTCTCTTGTTCATGGAACATGTGGACTCTTTACCTTACACACTTTGCTTAAAGCAATTGTATGTTGCTTGCAACTTAATACTGGAGGGGGTTCGGATGATAACCTGAAGGTGGAATTCTAGTCATAGATGCAGTTGGATGGAGGTCTATGTATATTGTTGTATTGCCCAATCGATCTCATAGGATCTTTTTGACTAGTAATTGCATTGTTATGCCTTGCTTAGTTCCTGTCAATTGCCCTGCTGTAATTTGTTTACCATTCATGCCATGTTGTTTATCTAAGGAGAGCACCTCTAGTGAACTATGGACCCCGGTCCAATCTTTACCATTGATACATCTTCCACTGTTACTTGTTTATTTGTTGCAAACCATTGCCTTCCACACCATATGTTTAATCCTTTGTTATAGCAAACCGGTGAGCTTGACAACCTCACTGATTCATTGGGGCAAAGTCTTGAGTTTGTGTTGTGCAGGTCTTCGCGTTGCTTGCAACACCTGTGTGACGTTTCCTTCCTCCTACTGGTTTGATAACCTCAGTTTCTTACTGACGGAAAAATTGCTGCTGTGCTGCTTCACACCTTGCTCTTGGGGTTCCCAACGAAGCACTCCTACATCAACTCAGTGCTGCATCAAGTACTTATCGGTAACGAGGTTGAACTAGGTATGGAGATACCAACGATCGATCCTTGGATAAGTAAAGTATCGCACGACAAAGGGAATCAGTATCGTATGAATGGTTCATTCGATCACGAAATCATCGTTGAATATGTGGGAGCCATTATGGATCTCCAGATCCCGCTGATGGTAATTGACGAGAGAGGTGTCTCGATCATGTCTGCATAGTTCGTGAACCGTAGGGTGACACACTTAAGGTTTGATGTTGTTTAAGTAGATATGGAATATGAGTTGGAGACTAAATGTTGTTTGGAGTCTCGTATTGGATCCAGGACATCATGAGGAGATCCGGAATGGTCCGGAGAATAAGATTCATATAAGGAAAGTCAATTTCCAAGGTTCGGAAATGTTTTCGGTGTTTGACCGCAAGATTCTAGAATGTTCTAGAGGGGCCACCAGTGGGCCCACCACCCCGGGAGGGGCCACTTGGGTTGTGCCATGATGACCCACAAGTATAGGGGTGTATCGTAGTACTTCGATAAATAGGAGTGTCGATCCCAACGAGGAGCAGAAGGTGTTGACTAGTGGTATGGAGCCGGAAATCTCTATAAATACTTAGCAAACGGATTTTTAGGTTTTTTTATAAAGCAAGGAAATAAAGTGCAAGTAAATAAAGACAACAAATAATTGCAGCAAGTGTCCCAATCCTTTCTTAGCAAAGGACAAGCCGGTGGAAATCCTAATGAGGACCAAACGTTCTCGAGGACACATGGGAATACTGTCAAGTGCTTTCGTTTCATATTGCTGATTAATCTTCTTTGGTTTTATAAGGTGTTGTGTGGGTGAACCTATGCTAATGTACCGACCTTACTTGGATTAATACATACTTGTTATTAGACCCCTTGTAAGCATCCGCAACTACAAGAAAGCAATTAAGATATAAACCTAACCACAGCCTTAAACTCTGAGATCCTACACTCCCTTGTGCAAAGGTTTCCTAACGGGTGTTTAGGTTTCTATCACTCCGGCAACCCCACAATTAGTAGCCAAATACACAATGCATTCCCCAAGGCCCATAAATGGTGAAGTATCATGTAGCCAACGTTCACATGACACCACTAGAATAATAGCACCACAACTTAAATATTAAACCATTGAATAATACCTCAACACAAATCCACTACTAACAACATGACTTCTCCCATATCCTCAAGAACGAAACGAAATAATCACGAGACATCATATGGATCAAGATAAGATATGATATAATGATGGATAACAATCTGAACATAAACAAATGGTTCCACTCACAATCATCAACTACAATAGTAATCAACACCGAGAAAGTTTCCCCTAAGAACTATGCAAGATTCAGCACAATTGTTACAACGGGATGGAGTGGAGATGATGGTGTTGGTGGAGATGATGGTGTGGATGATGATGATCCCGATGAAGTCTAGCTTGATGAAGGTGTTGATGGCGACGATCTCCCCTCTCTGGGAAGGAATTTCCTCGGCAGAAATCTGTCAGCCGGAGAGCTCTTTCTCTCTCGGTGTTTTCTGCCCCATGGAGGCGGCGGAATCTTTCTGTGGTTGCTCCCTCGTGTATTAGGGTTTTGAGGATAATATATAGGCGAGAGGGCGGAGCCAGAGGTGGGCCAGGGTGGACACACGCCCTGTAGGCTCGACCTAGGGTGGCCCACGCCTGGGGTGTGTGGGCCCCCTATGGCCGAACTCTGCCTCCCCTTCTGGCATCCTTAGTCTTCTCGGAAAATAGAGTTTTCCGTAGGTTTTCTGGTATTTTTCTGATCTTCGCAAAATTGCATCAAAACACCGCTTTTTTCCATCGCAATCCTGACTCCAGTAGTTCATCCTCTAAGAATCATCCAACATGCAAAAATAGATGAAAAGACATAAGTAACACCTCTTAATATGGAATATATCAATGAATATAGGAAAATTATGATATAGAATAGTGATGCAAATTGGACGTATCAACTCCCCCAAGCTTAGACCTCGCTTATCCCCAAGCAAAAACTGAGCTCAGTGAACATGTCCATAGGTTTATGGAGTGAATTGTCGATAAAAAAGAATACGGACAAGAAGCATCACACTTACCAATAAACAACTCATAGAAGAAAGCAACTCACCATTATATACCTTAGCTTGCAACAAGTATGGGAGTCACAATAAATATTCATAAAGATAAATCATAATTGGGATTGGCAAACTTTGTTCTTGGTCAGAGAACAGTTGGCAAACAATTTTCAAATAAAGCTTTTGTAAAAGTTTACAACAGGAGTAATATTTGCTCAAACATAAAAGTTTTTTCACAATGATAGCTTTCAAAGTAATACTCATTTAGATAAGAGTCTTGTGCAAACAAGGAAGATAGAGAATATGATTGAGTAAATCATCATATGAATGCTTGAAACACAACAACTCAAATGCTTGCTGGAGATATAGAGGAATAGGTGATACGTCGGAAACGTATCTATAATTTTTGATGCTCCATACTTGTTTAGTATCTACTTTGCTTTGCTTTGTCTACACTTTGAGGTGCTTTTTACATGTTTTCTGGTACTAACCTATTAACAAGTTGCCACAGTGCCAGTTGCCTGTTTTCTGCTGTTTTTGGTTCCAAAAAAGCTAGTAAGGTAATATTCTCGGAATTGGATGGGACAAATGTCAAAGTCAATTACTTTCCGTGGGGAACAAGAAGTCTAGAGGGGAGACGGAGAGGCGTGCGAGGACAGCCACACTCCCCCTAGGCGCGGGTGGGCCCTGCCCCGGGCCTACGCAGGGTGTGGGGCCCCTGGCCACCGCCTCGGCCTCCCCCTTCGCCTATAAAAAGCCCCCGATGCAGAAACCCTAAGAACCCGATCAATATTCCATGAAACCTTCTGTAGCCGTCGCCACCATCGTCCCTAGATCGAGGGGGATCTGAAGTTCTTCCCGTTACCCTGCCGGAGGGGAGATCATCTCGGAGGCCTTCTCTCTGGTATGATGCGTGAGTAGTTCCACCTTGGACTATGGGTCCATGTAGTAGCTAGATGGTTGTATCTCCTCCTTGTGCTTTCATGTATAGATCTTGTGAGCTCTGTTCATGATCAAGATCTAATCTATTTGTAATTATGCATGTTGTGTTTGCGGGGATCCGATGGATATTGAGATTATTATGTTGATTTGATTAATGGTTTTGTCTTTATGATTCTATCTTGTATGTGTTGTTTGTGATCTTGCATGCTTCCCGTTGTTAGTAGCTATCTTGGCCAAGTAGTTGCTAGTGACTCCAAGAGGGAGTATTTATTCTCGATAGTGGGTTCCCTTCTAAGTTAAAACTTATGGTTGAACAAGGGAAAAGGTTCACCAATGTTTATTGGTGGTTCCTTGGGTGATTTTCACCAAACAAAAACTTAGAGTTTCCAACTGATAGGAAAAACCTATTTTGAGAAAAGCAAGCCTAAGTTACACTTAGACAAATTCATATAGACGTTAGATACTACTATTCTACTATGGTATCACTTGCCAATACAATTCCAAATGTATTGACCCACTGTAGCTGTAACTTGTGATGTTGCAGGTTACTCTGATGAGGATTAGGGTTATGAGTCTACACTCAACATGTTTGCCTGTGGCACATGAAGATGAAGACTTTACTTTATTTACTTATGATATGAACTCTTGTACTAGCATTTGGTTATGGAGTTGTAAAATACTATGTTTATCTCTGGAATGACGATGTAATAAAGATCTTTGTATTTGTGTACTTCATCTTAAACTATGGATGCTAGCTTTTGATACAGGGACTAGCATTGCAATCACAGGGACCTTTACCTTTATAAAGGTGGGGTCTTATAGATGGTATCAGAGCACTGTGTTGCCTGTAGGATTATGACCCTAGGTTGGATTAGACTAAGAAACCACTAAGGAAAACTACAACACTTTGCAAAATTTCACACTTGTCTTTTCTTCTCGTAAACTTTTCTAATCTTCTTTCTCATCTCCATTTGTAGATGAACTCCATCAACAAAGTCGTCAGGAAGGGACCACTCATGACTATGACTTTGGAGTGTGAGACGGAGTTTCCCAAAGCACTCAAGAACCTTATGGTTACCATGGGAATACATGGAGCAGCAGTGTACAAGGGATTTCCCGTGATGGATGAAGGAGAAGAATATTGGTGAGTGCAACTTCACTTGTACAGAAACAAGGAAGACAACCACAAAGAGTCGGTATTCTGCATGGTCACCAACTCTGAAATGCACACAACATTCTTTGACTCTGCAAGAAATGCAGCTTGGAATGCCATCAAGGATCTTGGTGATAGACTCAAGTGTAGAATGCTCAACACTCAAAATGACCTTAGAGAAGAGAATAAACATACCCAAGACTTAAAGTCTACCAATCAACGTCTAAGGGAAGATATCATAGACTTAATATGGGAGTCTTGTGATCAAGATATGCAGATTGCCACTAAGGATGCCCTGATAGCCATTTTGTCAAGTGAGTGAGAGTTGAGATGAACCCCGGTAGTTGGACCACCACACTTATCATTTTCTCGGGTTAATAAATTTTGATCATACCAAACCTATGTGGTATGGCAAAAATTTGCCTAAGTCATTCTTGAACCTTAGTGTTTGTGATAGACTTTGTATGCCATGATTTGTATGATTTATGGATGATGTATGCTTTTGCTTTCATTTTACTGTCTTTTTTCTCTTACTTGTGTTGTTCTAATATTTCTCTAATCTTATATTAGATGCGTAGCTTTGTGATCAGCACTGCCGAGGAGTTCAATGGAACTCGCTTTGGTTCACGCATCGTGCAGTTTACTAGTGTGCTCAACCTTCCACTTCTTAGTATCAAGGCACTTCAGCTCACCAAGTTTTAGAGGAAGGACCTTTGGGGATTTAGAGTCTCGCAACCGGGACGACAGACGAAGCCACTCATGGAGGAGATTTCCTTCAAGATGATGCACGATGACAAGGATAAGGGTCTAGATGTAGTCATGCAGGATCTACTCGGATGCCTCTGCGGACGCCACTCCATTGAGCTTAGAGGCCTCTACTTCCACCCGTTCGGGAGACGTGACGAGGAGGGAGAGGCATTGGTGTATGAGGGTGCTACTAGAGAGACGATTGAGACAGTTCGTCTATACCTCCAGGACCTAGAGGGGCTTATTAGACACCTTGACACCGATAGTACCAACGTCATGCTTAGCAATGACGAGCTCCAGGCTCAGTTGAGGGAGAAGGACAATCTCTTCGCGGAGCAAGACGAGATCTTCAAGGAGATGGAGGCCATATTCGAGAGCCAGGACAAGAAGTTCAAGAATCAGGAGAAGAGAGTCCAGGACAGAAACAAGAAGATCAAGGACATGAGGGCTGAGATAGAGGCTAAGGACTTCAAGCTCGAGACCCAGCAGGGAGTGATTAAGAGGCTTCGCACATAGAAAAGGGCCCTCAGGGCAAAGATCAAGGCCTTGAACACTAGTGTAGATGAGTACAAGGCCGCCATGGAGAATGCAGGTCTTGCTCTTGTTGACGTGGAGGTAGACATGGAGGAGTAGTGTAGACTACTCGACTATCTTTTATCTATCACACTTAGATTATTGAGTCGCAATGATCATCCAACATGTGGATGGCTTGCTATTGTGTGTTTACATTTTCAAAACCTGTTGTTTATGTCGTTCAAACTCTATGTTATTTTTGAGCTTGGTTATTGTGGTTGTTTCTATGTGATGTATTGTGCATGTTAAGCATCTATGGGTATCTCATTTCTTATCCTTACTGAAACCACAGATGCCTCCTCGTCGTGCCAACTGATGCTACACTCAACAGGGAGGAAGAGTGCTTCGTTGGAAACCCCAAGAGCAAGGTATGAAGAGTACATCAGGAAGATTTCCCTCAGTAGAAACCGAGGTTATCGAACCAGAAGGAGGAAGAAAACGTCACACATGTGTTGGAAGCAACGCGGAGACCTGCACAACACAAACTCAAGACTCTGTCCCAACGAATCAGTGAGGTTGTCAAGCTCACCGGTTTGTTGTAACAAAGGATTAAACGTATGGTGTGTAAGGTAATGGTTTGCAGCAAGTAAACAAGTAACAGTGGAAGATGTATCAATGGTAAAGATTGGACCAGGGTCCATAGTTCACTAGAGGTGCTCTCCTTAGATAACCAACATGGCATGAAGGGTAAACAAATTACAGCGAGGCAATTGACAGGAACTGAGCAAGGCATAACAATGCAATTACTAGCCATAAAGATCCTATGAGGTTGACTGGGCAATACAACAATATACATAGACCATAATCCAACTGCATCTATGACTATAAGTCCACCTTCAGGTTATCATCCGAACCCCCTCCGGTATTAAGTTGCAAGCAACAGACAACTGCTTTAAGCAAAGTGTGTAAGGTAAAAAGTCCACATGTTCCATGAACAAGAGACCGTTGTTTTCTCCCTAGTAGCAACATCACATCTACAACCGAAGAGATTATTGTCACTTCCCTTGGAAACTAGAGGCATGAACCCACTATCGAGCATAAATACTCCCTCTTGGAGTCACTAGCAACTACTTGGCCAAGATAACCACTAGCAACAGAGAGCATGCAAGATCACAAACAACACAACCATGATAGAATCATAAAGATAGAACCATTAATCAAACCAACATAATAATCTCAATATCCATCGGATCCCCGCAAACACAACATGCATGATTACAAATAGATTAGATCTTGATCATGAATGGAGCTCACAAGATATATACATGAAAGCACAAAGGAAGAGATACAACCATCTAGCTACTACATGGACCCATAGTCCAAGGTGGAACTACTCACAAATCTTACCGGAGAGAAGGCCTATGGGATGATCTCCCCTTCGGCAGGGTGCCGGGAAGAGCTTCAGATCCCCCTGATCTAGGTACGATGGTGGCGGCGGCTATAGACGGTTTCGTGGAATATTGATCGGGTACTAAAAGTTTCTGCATCTGGGGCTTCTTATAGGCGAAGGGGGAGACCGAGGAGGCCTCCAGGCATGGGCTAGGGCCCAACCATGCCTGGGGGGTTCTGGCCCCTCGGGCTCTCCTCTGGACTACTTGTTCCCCATGGAAAGTTATTGACTTTGTTCTTTGTCCCGTCCAATTCCGAGAATATTTCTTTACTAACTTTTCTAAAACCAAAAACAACATAAAACAGGCATCTGGCACTGTTGCAACTTATTAATAGGTTAGTACCATAATACATGTAAAAAGCACCTCAAAGTGTAGACAAGTAAAGCAAAGTAGATACTAAACAAGCACGGAGCATCAAAAATTATAGATATGTTTCCAACGTATCACCAACCCCAACCAAAACAACAACAATAACGTCACCCCCGAGATGCAGCAGTTGATGACAACTCAAGCTCAACTGATGCAGATGGTGACTTAGTTCATCCAGAACCAAAATCAGAATCATAATAATAACAACAATAACAATCAGAACAATCCTCCAGCATTTAACATGCTCACCAGATTTTTGAGACCGAGACCTGCAAAGTTCTCGGGAACCACTGATCCAATGGTATCCAATGACTGGTTACGTTCAGTGAACAAGGACTTAGTCACTGTTGGCTGCACCGCTGAGGAAAAGTCGTTTTAAAGACATCCGTCAAGGACCGCAAAGAACATGGTGGGACAACTTTCAGATCACCACTCCCCTTGAGGATGTGACTTGGGCTTTTTTTGATTATGGATTCCATACATCTCACATCTCATCTGAAGTGATGAACTTGAAGAAGAAATAATTCCACAATCTGAAACAGCGTCACCGTAGTGTGGCTGAGTACATTGAGGAGTTCAACATTCTGGCGCGTTATGCACCAGATGAAGTTGATACTAATGCCAAGAGGAAAGAGAAATTCCTCGAAGGACTTAATGATGAGTTGAATCTGCAGCTGTCTGTTGCCTATGTACCAACATATCAATCACTCTGTGACAAGGCCACCATCTTGGAAAACAAGATGAAACAGGCTGAGGGCAGGAAAAGGAAACGTAACCTTGATAAGCACAGCTCGGGATCATCTCACAAGCGTTCCCATAATGATGATAGTGAAAGTTCTGGATTCCACAAGCATGGGAAGTACAACATCCACCACAACCACAACTGTCACCATGACAACAAGCACCATCGCAGTCATGATAGTGACAAGTACAAGAACCACACGAGTGGACATAAGAGCCACCACAGTGGAAGTGGTAATGGGAGTCAGCCTGTAAAGAAAGATCTCAGTCAGGTTGAGTGTTTGAAGTGTAAGAAGATGGGGCATTATGCAAATGAGTTCCCAAAAAATAAAGTTGAAGGAGCCAACAAGCCCAATCCCTTCCATAAGGGACAAGTGAACCACATTAATGTCGAGGAAATATATGAAGAGTCTGATGCTGTGGCTCAAGCTCAATTCTTTTCTAGCACTTGTTCTTTTTGATACTGGCGCATCACATTCATTCATATCAAGAGAATTTGTTGATAAAAATGGACTTCCAACTGAAACTATTGGGTGTCCTATAAAAGTAAGCTCTCCCGGTGGAGAGATGATAGTGAACTTTGGATGTCATGATCTAGTGATAGAATTTGGGAGGTATAAGTTTCCAGTTAGTTTGATAATCCTAAATTCCCAGGGATTGGATGTTATTTTGGGAATGGATTGGATGACTAAGTATGAAGGAGTACTAGATTGTGCCAATCATACTGTCACACTCACAACCCCGGATAAGAATCGGATTAGGTTCAAGTATAATTTTGAATCTAAAGGGAGTAAGCTAAATTCTCTTAAGGGGGTTAGCATAGACAGTGTGCTAATTGTGAGAGAGTATCCGGATGTATTTCCGGAGGAGTTGCCTGGAATGCCACAAAATAGAGATGTAGAGTTTCTATTGACTTACTGCCAGGATCAGGACCAATAGCAAAGAGACCCTACAAGATGTCAGTTGATGAGTTGAAAGAACTCAAGAAACAACTTGGAGAACAGTTGCAGAAAGGATTTATTCAACCAAGTTCTTCATCTTGGGGTGCACCAGTTTTGTTTGTTGAGAAGAAAGATAGAAGCCAAAGGTTATGCATAGATTACCGTTCACTGAATGAGGTGTCTATCAAAAACAAGTATCCTTTGCCTAGAATCAACGATCTGTTTGATCAACTAGAAGGAGCCCATGTGTTCTCAAAGATTGATCTCCAATCAGGCTACTTTCAGCTAAAGATTAGGGAGCAAGACATACCTAAGACTCCTTTCACCACTAGGTATGGTTTGTATGAGTACACCGTGATGCCATTTGCTTTGACAAATGCGCTAGCCTATTTCATGAATATGATGAACAAAGTGTTCATGGAGTTTCTTGACAAGTTTGTCGTCATATTCATCGATGACACTTTGATCTGCTCCAAGAGCAAAGAAGAGCATGAAGAGTATTTACGTTTGATACTTGAGAAGCTCAGGGAGCACAAGCTGTATGCCAAATTCAGTAAGTGTGAATTCTGGCTAAATAAAGTTAGATTTCTTGGACATATTGTGTCAGGGGATGGTATAGCTGTCGATCCCGCAAATGTGTCAGCTGTAACTGAATGGGAATCTCCCAAGTCAGTGAAAGAAGTTCATAGTTTCCTTGGCTTGGCAGGATACTATAGAAGGTTCATTGAGAATTTCTCAAAGGTAGCTAAGCCAATGACAGAATTACTCAAGAAATAAAAGAAGTTTGATTGGACTAAAAGATATGAACTTACTTTCCAAGAATTGAAGAAGAGACTAGTGATAGCACCAGTCTTATGTCTGCTAGATTTGGAGAAGGATTTCCAAGTATATTGTGATGCATCTCACCAAGTATTAGGTGGAGTCTTGATGCAAGAAGGGAAAGTTGTGGCTTATGCCTCGAGACAACTCAAAACTCATGAAGTGAATTATCCTACTCATGACTTAGAGTTGGCCTCTGTTGTCCATGTATTCAAAACATGGATACATTATCTTTTTGGAAAGCGATGTGAAGTGTTCACATATCACAAAAGTTTGAAGTATATCTTCACTCGGAAAGAAATCAACATGAGAGAAAGGACATGGCTAGAACTCATCAAGGACTATGACTTGAGTTTGCAATACCACCCCGGTAAAGCAAATGTTGTAGCAGATGCTTTAAGCCGTAAGGTTTATGTGAATGGCCTTACTAAGGGAGAATTGTCAGATGATCTGTGTTCCCAATTCAAAGATCTCAGATTGGAGATAGTGCCTAAGGGACATCTCATGTCATTGGATGTTCAACCCACCTTGTTGGACAAAATCAGGGAAGCCCAAAAATTGGACAAGGAAATTAAAGAGATTATAGGAAAAATTAGCAAAGGGAAAGATAAAGGATTCCATGAAGACGAACATGTTACTTTATGGTATGGAAAACGTATCTGCATTCCGCAAGATCCGGAGCTTCGGAAACTGATTCTGCAAGAAGCACACAACTCACCATATTCCATTCATCCAAGTAATACCAAAATGTACATGGATGTGAAGGAAAGATTTTGGTGGAATAATCTCAAGAAAGACATCGCAGAACATATTGCTTTGTGTGATGTGTGTATTCGAGTGAAAGCGGAACATCAGAAACCAGCAGGACTGTTACAACCACTACCTATTCCTGATTGGAAGTGGGACAAGATTGGTATGGATTTCATCACCGGACTGCCAAGAAAAAGATCGGAATATGATTCCATTTGGGTTGTTGTTTATCGCCTAACTAAAGTGGCTCATTTCATACCCGTAAAGACCACTTATACCAGTGCTAAGTTAGCCAAAATCTATATGAACAGGATTATATGTCTGCATGGAGTACCCAAGAGTATTGTGTCAGATAGAGGAACTCAATTCACCTCACATTTTTGGCGACAATTGCATGAGTCATTGGGAACGAGATTGGAGTTCAGCACAACTTTTCACCCCCAAATCGATGGACAGACAGAAAGAATCAATCAGATTCTGGAGGATATGTTGAGGGCATGTGCACTAGGCTATGGTGCTAGTTGGGATGAAAGTCTGACTTACGCAGAATTCTCTTACAATAACAACTATCAAGCCAGCATTGAGATGGCGCCCTTTGAATTTCTCTATGGAAGGAAGTGTACTATGCCATTGCTATGGAGTGGTGTAGGAGAAAGAAATTTATTTGGACCAGAACTGATTAAGGAAGCTGAAGAGAAAGTTAGATTAGTAAGGGACAAATTGAAGATAACACAGTCCCGATAGAAAAGCTACACAGATTCAAAGCGTAGAGAGGTCACCTATGAGGTAGGTGATAGAGCCTATCTTAGAGTCTCACCTCTCCGTGGTGTGAAGAGATTTGGAATAAAAGGAAAGTTGGCTCCAAGATATATTGGACCATTCAAAATCTTAAGTCGCAAAGGAGAAGTGGCTTATGAGATTGAGTTACTTGAATCACTATCGGCCGTTCACAATGTGTTTCACGTAAGTCAGTTGAAGAAATGCCATCCGGAGATGGAAGAAACTTCTTTGAAGGATACTATACCTTTGGAAGAGGTTCAGTTAGAGAGTGATCTCACTTATGAAGAGAAACCTATCAAGATTCTTGAGACTGCAGAAAGAGTTACTCATACCAAGACTATCAAATTCTGCAAAGTTCAGTGGAACCATCATTCCAAAGAGGAAGCAACTTGGGAAAGAGAAGATGACCTTCGGAAAGATCACCCACACCTATTTGCTAGCCAATCCAAATCTCGAGGGTGAGATTCATCTTAAGGGGGTTATATTTGTAACATCCCAAAAATCATGAATTACAAAAGCTTTCATATCATTCATGCATTCATAGCATCCTTGACTTGCACAAAAAATTTCAAAGTTGAAATCAAACAGAACCATTTCAAATGCCCATTTTATCTATCATAGGAGACATGGTTTTGAATTATTTTCAAAGGGACAAAATTTTATCTATCATAGTAAATTTGTGTGTATTACACACTCTTGGACACTAGCTTGGCCACATAAATTTTTGGAAGAAGTTTGAATTGATTTGGAGTTGTTTTGAGCATTCAAATCTTGTTTAGAAAATCAATTCAGAAAAAGAAAAATAAAAAGAACAGAAAAAAGGAGCAGACCAGCCAAAATGGCTCGGCCCACCCCCACGGCCCAACACGAGCCCAACCGGGAAAACCCCACTCACCCCTCTCTATTTCTCACCCGCACCCGCGCACCCCCTCTCACTGACACGCTGGACCCGCAGCCACGTCACCTTCTTCCCCAATCAACGCCGCAGACTCGCCATCGCCGCCCGTTTCTGGACGATTGATTCGCGAATAAATTCGCGTTAAATCCCTTAGTAATCCCGCGCTCAGACCCCCTCTACTTAACCCCCTCCCCTCTCCGCTCCTTTCCCCTCACTCGCCACCCTCTGAGCGCCGCTAGGTTGTCCACACTCGAGCTTGCGCCGCCGCTGTCCCAAGCTACTCCGGCAAACAATTTCGGTAAAACCTAACCCCCCGTTTTCTGTCTGGTTGATACGCGTGCACTCGTCATGTTCGTGCCCGTCTAACGCCACCTCTGGCTCGTCTTTCCGTGCCTTGTAGCATCGCCAACGACAACTCCCGAGCGAGCCCGACGCTGATGATACGTTGGAAATGTATCTATAATTTTTGATGCTCCATGCTTGTTTAGTATCTACTTTGCTTTACTTGTCTACACTTTGAGGTGCTTTTTACATGTTTTCTGGTACTAACCTATTAACAAGTTGCAACAGTGCCATATGCTTGTTTTCTGCTGTTTTTGGTTTTAGAAAAGTTAGTAAAGAAATATTCTCGAAATTGGACGGGACGAAGGACAAAGTCAATAACTGCGTTGACCCAGCATACCACTGCATGATGTAGTATACTATAGTCGTTGACATAACACCAACGGAACACCGTTCACTAGTATTACATCCCTCAGAATGGCACAACAGAAACACAACGGGTCCAATACATGGCTAAAGGTTACAACTCACTCTTTACATAAGATCCAAAGAACAGTCTAGGTTTAAGAGAAAGAAAGAACTTCTTTACGAAGAAGAATCAAAGATAAATAACGCAAAACTATTATACTATTCAAACTAGTATTTAATTAAGGAATTGACATTGCTGCTATTGCAACGCACTAAGCACTACAGAGATAGGTTCTTTGGCTAGAGATTTTATTTCTATCTAATCAGTAACTTTGTCTTCACTTGAGTTGAGGTATATGTTGACTTCCTTGTCTTCATTGAAGAGCTTTAGCTGGTCTTGATAAGTCCTGGAGCATATCTCGATGTAGACATCGTTTTAATGGCTTCAGAATCTAGCAAGTGTTAAGAAGATACTTTGAGTACGAGTATAAGGTTCCCAACCTTTAATAAGGTAGAGTCCCCTGTGTTTACAATGCTAGTCCCTGGATCATTAGCTAGCATCCACAGTTAAGATGTAATATCAAGAAACAAAGGTCATAATATAACTTTATAACCAGGAATAACATAATTTATTACATCTTACATAGCTCATTTGGCTATTACATTACATTGCAGCAGAATATCTATAAGCATGGGGTCCTTCATCTTTAAAGTGCCACATGCAAACATGTTGGTTGTAGACTTTGTAATCCTAATCAACGCACTTCACTAAATCAATCAAACCTGCAACATAACAAGTTATAGCCTCAAGGGTCAATACATTTGAATTTTATTGGCAAGTGATACTATGGTAGTATAGTGGAGTCTATATTCTATATGCATTTGGCTAAGTGGAGCTTAGGCTTGCATTGCTCAAAATAGATTTTCCTTATCATTTGAAAACACTAAGTTTTTGCTTGACAAAATAATCTTTCCCAAGGCATCTCCCAATCAAAGATTGTAGATCCTTTAACCCTTGTTCAACCACAAGTTTTTAACTTAGAAATCTGGATGATGAGATTCTTGATAGCTTCCATGTCTTGATGCTCAAATTGTCCTTTACCAGGGACATGGCTAAGTACTTAGATTTTACACTCTGCAGAGGTGGTGCACTTTCCCCACAAGACTTGGTTTCACCAAGACAAGATCTTTCAGAAGCCTTTCCTTAGACCAAATGGACGCGTTCC
The DNA here is from genome assembly GCA_030063025.1 of Avena longiglumis. Taxonomy (NCBI): domain Eukaryota; kingdom Viridiplantae; phylum Streptophyta; class Magnoliopsida; order Poales; family Poaceae; genus Avena; species Avena longiglumis. The sequence continues at coordinate 97,987,978 of CP125979.1, forward strand.
AACCTATCATCCCACTACCACCAACTGTCCAAATGGCTAAGTTCTAGCAACCTATGTGATCCGTGAGCCCATATTGCCAAGTGGTTGCACTTGAAGCTTCTCAACATTTGACATCTCAAATCTCTTTGTTCCTGGGTGGCAATCCACAAGTGTGATACACAAGGTAAACCATAGCCATGGGCCTTGTGTAACCACTCAACCAAAAACCACCAAGCAATTACCATTCCACCCAGGTGATTCATTAACTTAGTTGTTTTATTAAACAAAAACACAAGTCCTCAGACTTAGAAATTTTTCCATAGTATGAATGTATATTCCACCCTTGTTTCCTATTAGCTAAGCTAAGATTGATAGTAGTAGGATTCTTAACTTAGGAAATTTTCTACTAAGGTTTCATCTACTAGGATTTCCCATAGCATGGTTTATACTTTAGCAAAATTCCATGCAAGTTTTACTTAGAGAAATCACTAATGCATAGTGAAAGTAATGGGACAAAAGTATGAAGCATCACTTGCCTTTTTGGTAGAGGGTATAAGTTCACTCCTTGTCCTTGCAACAATCACACTCTTCAAGTCACTACAAATCAATCAAGCAAGGCACAATCTCAATCTACCAATCAAGCAAAACATCACATAAAATCATATAAACAAGATAATGCATGCAAGAATGCCAAGCTTTGTTTTATTTGAAAAAGTGGTTCCTAATGGGTCATAAACATTTGAAAACACCTAATGGTCATTTTGTAAAGTGGCAAAGTCATTTGCAAAAGGTTTCACTTCATAAACCATTTTCAAAACAAGGTATCATTTTATGTGGTGCAGAAATGTTTTTACTAAGGCATTAATCTATAGGATTCACAAAATATGTTTTCTAACCATAAAACTTTGTGTTTAGGTTCAGAGAGTTTAAAACAAAAACATTTCCCAAAGGTTTTCTTCCAAAACCATTTTTAATAAATAAACCATATTTTTTATTTGACTAGAATTGGTTTTAAAACCAAGAATCATTCTTTTGTTTCTCCAAATACATTTTTGAATCCACAAAGTGTTTCCTATGGTCATTAGGTTCAAAACACTCCATTTGCAAAAGATTTTATCACCAAAATCATTTTTGAACAATTTTTACATCCTAAACAAGCATACAAATGTTTCTGCAAAAACAAACAATTTAACAGAAGCTTTTTACTAAACAAACGACATGGTTGGCTAGGGCTTGTTCCACTGATTCCATTGATATAAATTTTTCCACAATTTGGACGTGTGGAACAAAAGTTATGGAATTTACAAAATTGGAAATCTAATAGATCAAATTCTGTTTAAATCAAACAGACTGGGACACGCGTCCTATTCTGATTCGCCGAAAACGTTTCGCGTGGATCAAGCGATGCAGGCCGTTGGATTACGTCATATCGCACGGCACGCAGATGCTACTTACCCCTTCGTCTAGCTTCTATCCTAGCCATCAGATGCAGATCTAACGGTTCCTAACGCTTTGACCAAATAGCAGCGGAGCTGGCGGCGACGGTGCGGCGGCGGCGCTCTGGCGGCGAGGTTGCCGGCGATACAGGAAGCAACAGTGGCCGGGGAGATGCTCACAGTGTTCGCGGCGTCGTGCTGATGCTCAACGTAGTCTTCACAAGGTCAGGGGCGCACGGGGGTGAGGACAATGGCTCATCGGAGTTGCTCCTGGCGTCGGGTACGCTCGGGCGTCGTTGGAGGCGAGGCTACGGTTCAGGAGGAGACAAACGGGAAGCACAGTTAGTCGCGCAAGGTCACGGCGATGATGCGTGCTTGAAGGAGAAGGAGAGGGGCGGTCAGGGGCTTACCAGAAGAGTCGCCGGAGTTGAGCTAGCCGTCGGTGGCGAGATGGCTTTGTCGGAGGCGACGTTCTAAGGCGCGCGCGGACTAGCTGGGGCCACTGGTGGGTGCGCAAGGTACTAGAGAGTGAGCTCACGTGCACAAGGGGGCAAGGTATGGTCAGGTGTCGCCGGAATTTGCACGGGACGTCGTCGGAGCCAGTGGGTTTGCCACGAGCAATTCGAGCAGCCCTGGGGCGGAGAGGAGCTGGTGACTGAGGGGAAATGAGGAGGAGGGCGAGGCGTTTAAGAATGCGTGGTCGCAGGGGCGATTAACTACTGCGTTAACGCGAATTGATGCTGGCAAATTTCTCCAGAAACGGCCGAGGAGGGGAGGCGCGGTCACCGCAGGTGAGGACGATGAACACGAGGGGTGGGGCCGGTTGGTCAGCGAGAGAGAGGAGAGGGGAGTTGGGTCCACCTGTCATTGGCTCTGCGGGTGTGGGTGAAAACGTTTCGCACGTGGGGGTACGCCGGGTGGGATGGAATGGGCTGCTGGGCCGGTTTAGCTGAGTAGAGTCCGTTTTCATTTTTTTTGTTCTGAATCTTTTTCCTTTTTCCAATTCAATTTCTGTTTTGAAATTCAAATCACAATTCAAACAACCAAATCAAATAAACTTCCACTAAACTTTATATTGAGTTTAGCTCTGTTTATCAACACAAATCAAAGTCCAAGACAAAATAATATTTTTAATCTTTTTAGGATCCATTTATTAATTAAATAAAATGGACCTTAGTTATTAAATCAAATAGGGTTTGATTTATTTAAAATCTCCATTTGAAAATATTATCAAAACCAAATCAGTAGGTTTTATTTGAAAATACAAAATACTTGGAAAACTTGTTTAAAATAATTTAACAAGTTTTGATGTTTTAATTAAAATGGTAAAACCTTTATTTTTTTAATAAAATTGGACATTAATAAATCCTCATTATTTTCTTTAAATAAACCTTTACTCTTTTAATCAAAGCAAAACATTTTATTTCAAAAGATTGGCCAAGGTTTAATTTGGCTCAATAAAATAATCCTTACTTATAAATCTACCTTTTCTTTTGAAAATCAAATCTCTTATTAAAAGATCCAAAAATAGTAATTTTAAATATTTTGAAGTTTATTGTTTATTTATCCTTTTTAAATCCCTTTAGTATTTTATTTGATCCAAATAGGTTTTTGAAAGTTTCCAATTGGATTCAAAAAGTTTCTTCTCACCCTGAAATTCAACAAAGTTTTATTTTAATCCTTTCTTTTTCACATTACAAGATTTGGAAATCTTGGGATGTGACAACGAGCGTACTCAGCAAATTCACTAGAAAAGGAGTGTTTGATGCACTATATCTACAGCCACAGACCATAGGTCGTAGGTGTTGGAATTATGCCCTAGAGGCAATAATAAAGATGTTATTATTATAATTCTTGTTCATGATAAAGTTTATATTCCATGCTAGAATTGTATTAAGCGGAAACTTTAATACTTGTGTGGTTTATGAACAACACCGTGTCTCTAGTATGCCTCTATGGACTAGCTCATTGATTAATGATGGTTTCCTAACCATAGACATGAGTTGTCGATTAATAATGAGATCATATCATTGGGAGAATGATATGATGGACAGACCCAAACTAAGCGGAGCAATTAGATCGTGTCAACGTGTTCATCTTTGCGAAGCTTTTATTGTGTCAAATATTGTATTCCTTAGACCATGAGATAATACAACTACCTGGTATCGGAAGAAAGCTTTGAGGTCATCAAACGCCATCGTATGAGAGGGTGATCATAAAGGTGTCTCTCAGGTGATCGGAAAGTACCTGTTGGGTTGTATGTATCGAGATGGGATTTGTCCCTCCCAAGTCGGAGAGATATACTTCGGGCCCACTCGGTAATCGATATAAACACCGCTTGCAAGCATGTGGTTAAGGAGTTAATCACAAAGTGATATCGGATTACGGAACGAGTAAAGTACTTAACGTGAACGAGATTGAACTAGGTATGCGGCATGCGACGATCAAATCTCGGGCAAGTAAAATATCGCGAGACGAAGGGAATATATATATGGGATTGATTGAATCCTGGCATCGTGGTTCATCCGATATGATCATCGATGAATGTGTGGGAGTCAATATGGGTTTCTAGACCCTGTTGTTGATTATTGATAGAAGATCATGTCTGCATATTCTCGAACCCGAAGGGTCACACACTTAACGTGTCTCGACGCTAGGATAGATTTGATAATTGGTTTATGAGTTTTTGTTCGGAGTCTCGGATGGGATCCGGGACATCACGAGAGGTTCTGGAATGGTCTGGAGAATAAGATTCATATAAGTCAATGCAGTTTTTGGAGTTCGTAATTGTTTCGGGTTAATCGGTATTGTACCGGAAGCTTCTAGAACCTTCCGGAGGGGTACCAACGTGGCCCCACCTGCCGGGAGGGGGCATGGGCCTATGAGGGAGTGCCCTGGCCGCATTGGTCCAGGGGCACAAGGCCCCATAGAGCCCAGCGGGCCAAACCTAGGGGAAACCCTAGGGGAGCTTCTAGAAGGGGGGGGGGGAACTTGCCCCCCACTCCTCCCTCCTTGGCCGCCGGCCTAGGGCTTGGGGGAGGGGCAAGGGCTGGCCGCACACCCCTCTATATAAAGAGGTCTGGGGGCGCACCCCCTCCCACACCTCCTCCACAACCCTAGCCGCCCTGCTGCCCTCCTTTCTCTCTCCCTCCCGACTGCACGTAGGCGAAGCCCTGCTGCAGAAACTCTCCACCACCTGCACCGCGCCGTCGCGTTGTAGATCCAATCCGTATCTCCACCATACTTGCTGGACCGAGGAAGGAGGAGACGTCGAGGTGCCGCACGTGTGCATCTCTCGGAGGCATCGCCACTTGCGGTGTTAGATCGAATCGGATCGAATCGGAGAAGCGAGTACGACTACATCACCCACGTTCCGACGAACGTTCCGCTATGCAAATCTTCAATGGTATGAAGATCTCATCTAATCCCACTCGTTGTTTGCATCTCCTAGATTATATCTTGGTTTTCCCGTTCGCATCTGTAGATTTTTTTGATTTACTATGCTGCGAAACCCTTCACTGGTATCAGAGCTAGATCTATGCGTAGATGTGTTTCACGAGTAGAACGCAACATGGTTGTTGCGGGCGTTGATGTTTTATGTTGCAAGCATCTTGTTTGTGTTCTTATTATGACGCGGGATAGTGAGATCGAATCGGTCCAGGCCAACCTTACGCGACGTCGTTCGCGAGACCGGCTCCGCACTTGACGTGTGGCTTGTTCCACACATGCGGCTGGTGGATGCCAGTTTCTCTCACTATAGTTGTCATGGGATTTACACCGGAGTTTGGCAACCATAATATCACCGTTGTGGCTTTCCGTAGGTAAGAATCGTTCTTAGCTTGTTACTCCCATAAGCCACGTAAAACATGCAACAACAAAGTAGAGGCGTCTAACTTGTTTTTGCAGGGAGTGTTTTCTGTGATATGGTATGGCCCAAGATGTGATGTGTATATTGTATGCGATGATCATGTTTTGTAATGTTTCACGACTTGCATGTCGATGAGTACACAACCGACAGGAGCCATATGGTTGTCTTTATAATTCTGTATGACCTGTGTGTCAACTTCTTATACGCCATGTAATAGTTTCACTTTATCGCTAAGTAGTTAGCAATAGTTGTAGTTGCTATTCGTGGTGGAGGCAATCATGGTGGAGTGATGGAGATCATGCCGGCACGCACAATATGGAGATCATTGCGCAAAGATTGGCTATACCATGTCACATAAAGTTATATGCATGTGATGTTTATCCTTTTATGTATCTTATTATGCTTAGATCGTGACGGTAGCATCATAAGATGATTCCTCACTTAAATATCTAGATAAACTGTGTTCTCCCCATGTATGCACCGTTGCGAAAGTTCGTCGTGTCCAAGCATCACGTGATGATTGGGTTCTATAGACTCTACGTTCGCATACAACGGGTGCAAGCCAGTTTTGGACACGCGGAAATACTTGGGTTTGACTTGACGAGCCTAGCATGTACAAACATGGCCTCGGAACACATGAACCGAAATGTTAAGCATGAGTCATATGAATGATATGATCGAAACTTCGTTGTCCACCATTGAAGCCACATCTCTTCTCGTGAAGATCGGATTAGGTGTGGTGAATTTGGATCATGTTCACTAAACAACTTGAGGGATGTTGAATTTAGTGGGAGTTCATCTAGTAATTTGATTAAAAGTTGAACTAGTTATCATGAACATAATCTAATTTGTACTTGCAAACATTGTAGATCAAATGGCTAAGTCCAACTTCAACTTCAACATTTTTGCTGAGAAGGAAAAGCTTAGAAACAATGGGTCTAACTTCACCAATTGGTTCCGCAATCTGAGAATCATTCTCTCTGGCGGTCAAAAGGACTATGTCCTTGAGAATGCGTTAGGTGACACCCCTGCTGTAGATGCGCTGGCTGATGAGAAAGCTGTCTATCAGTCGCACAAAGATGATTATGGTGTGATTAAGAGCACCATGTTGTTTGATATGGAATCGGACCTTCAAAGTTGTTTTGAAGACTATCCCGGGCCCTTTGAGATTCTCGAGGAGCTGAAAACTATGTTTCAGACTCAGGCCCGTTCTGAGAGATATGAGATCTCTGAGAAATTCTTTAACCGCAAGATGGAGGAAGGGAGTTCCGTTAGTGAGCACGCCATAAAGATGCCGGGCTACACTCAACGCCTTGAGCAAATGGACTACAAGATTCCAGAAGAGCTCAAGATTGACAGGGTTCTGGAATCACTCCCTCCCAGCTACAAAAGTTTTGTAGTGACTCACAATCAGATTGGTTCCACTGATACGATCACCGAGCTCTTCGCAAAGCTGAAGGCTGCGGAGGTGGACATAAAAAAGTATAATCATGCGTTGATGGTCAACAAGCCCCCCACCTTCAAGAAAGGTAAGGGTGCAAAGAAGCCCTTCAAGAAAGGAGGTGGCAAGCGCGTTGCCCCTGCTGAGAAGAAGCTCAAGTCTGGACCCAAGCCGGACACTGAGTGCTTATATTGCAAGGACAAGGGTCACTAGAAGCGCAACTGTCCGAAGTACTTAGCGGACAAGAAGGCTGGCACCATCAAAGGTATATTTGATATACATGTTATTGATGTTTTCCTTACTAGCCCTCGTTGTAGTGCCTGGGTATTTGATACTGGTTCAGTTGCTAATATTTGTAACTCGAAACAGGAGATACGGAATAGACGTCGGCTTGCGAGGGATGAGGTGACGATGCGCGTTGGCAACGGATCAAGAGTTGATGTGATGGCCGTCGGCACGCTCTCCTTAGTTTTACCTTCGGGATTAGTTTTAAACCTTAATAAGTGTTATTATGTGCCTGCGTTGAGCATGAACATTATTTCTGGATCGTGTTTATTGCAAGACGGTTATTCATTTAAATTGGAGAATAATGGTTGTTCTATTTATATGAGTAACATCTTTTATGGTCATGCACCTGTTGTGAATGGTTTATTTCTTCTGAATCTCGAAAGGGATGAAACACACATCCATAACATTGAGGCTAAGAGATGCAAAGTAGATAGTGATAATACTACTTATTTGTGGCACTGTCGTCTAGGTCATATTGGTGTAAAGCGCATGAAGAAACTCCATTCTGATGGACTTTAGGAGTCTCTTGATTTTGAATCATTTGACACATGCGAACCATGCCTCATGGGCAAGATGATCAAAACCCCGTTCTCCGGAATGATGGAGCGAGCAACGGACTTGTTGGAAATCATACATACCGATGTATGCGGACCGATGAGTGTTTCTACGCGCGGTGGATATCGTTATTTTCTCACTTTTACTGATGACTTAAGTAGATATGGGTATATCTATTTAATGAAACATAAATCTGAAACATTTGAAAAGTTCAAGGAATTTCAGAATGAAGTGGAGAACCATCGTAACAGAAAAATTAAGTTTCTACGATCCGATCGTGGATGTGAATATTTGAGTTATGATTTTCTCACGCATCTTAAAGCTAGCGGAATCGTTTACAACTCCATACCGGAACACCACAACAGCAATGGTGTGTTCGACCGAATCGAACCCTATTAGATATGGTCCGATCAATGATGTCTCTTACTGATTTGTCGTTATCATTTTGGGGTTATGCATTAGAAACCGCTGCATTCACTTTAAATAGGGCACCATCTTAATCCGTTGAGACGACACCGTATGAACTGTGGTTTGGTGCTAAACCTAAGTTGTCGTTTCTTAAAGTTTGGGGATGCGAAGGTTACGTCAAGAAATTGATGCCGGACAATCTCGAACCCAAAGCGGAGAAATGCGTCTTCATAGGATACCCTAAGGAAACTATTGGGTATACCTTCTATCACAGAACCGAAGGTAAAGTGTTTGTCGCAAAGAACGGTTCCTTTCTTGAGAAGGAGTTTCTCTCAAAAGAAGTGAGTGGGAGGAAAGTAGAGCTAGACGAGGTTGTTGAACCTTCTCTTGAGTTGGAGAGTAGCGCAGCACCTGAAGTTGTTCCAGTGCCGCCTGCACCAACAATAGAGGAAGCTAATGACAAGGATCATGAAGCTTTGGACGATGCTGCTACTGAACGTCGCAGGTCGACAAGGTCACGTGCCCCTCCTGAGTGGTACGGCAACCCTGTCTTGATTGTCCTATTGGTAGAAGACAGTGAACCTACGAACTATGAGGAAGCGATGATGAGCCCAAACTCTAAGAAATGGCTAGAAGCCATGAAATCCGAATTAGGATCCATGATCGAAAACCAAGTATGGACTTTGGTGGACCCTCCTAGCGACCAAAAGGCCGTTGAGTGCAAATGGATTTTCAAGAAGAAAACGGACGCGGATGGTAATGTTACCGTCTATAAAGCACGACTTGTCGCGAAAGGTTTTTGACAAGTTCAAGGTGTTGACTACGATGAGACTTTCTCTCCCGTAGCGATGTTTAAGTCCATTCGGATTTTATTAGCAATTGCTGCGTTTCATGATTATGAAATATGGCAGATGGATGTCAAGACTGCTTTCCTCAATGGCAACATTGATGAAGAGTTGTATATGATGCAACCCGAAGGCTTTGTCGATCCTAAGGATGCTGATAAAGTATGCAAACTTCAGCGTTCCATTTATGGACTGAAGCAAGCATCTCGGAGTTGGAACCTTCGTTTTGATCAAGTGATCAAGAGCTTTGGATTTGTTCCGAATTGCTACGAAGCTTGTATCTACAAGAAAGTGAGTGGGAGCTCGGTGACATTTCTGGTACTATATGTGGATGACATATTGATTATTGGAAATGACATTAACATGCTTAACGATGTGAAGAGTTATTTGAACAAGTGTTTTTCAATGAAAGACCTAGGTGAAGTTGCTTATATATTGGGCATCAAAATCTATAGAGATAGACAAAGACGCCTGATAGCTTTAAGCGCAGTACATACCTAGACAAAGTTCTAAAAAGGTTCAGAATGGATAAGGCAAAGAAAGGTTCAGTGCCTATGTTGTCAGGTAAGATATTGAGCAAGGCTCAGTGTCCAGCTACGGTAAATGATAGAGAAGCTATGAGCAAAGTGCCTTATGCCTCGGCCACAGGTTCTATCATGTATGCCATGCTGTGTACTAGACCGGATGTGTCCAATGCTCTTAGTTTGACGAGCAGATATCAAAGTGATCCAGGAGTGGAACACTAGACAGCCGTGAAGAACATCCTAAAGTACCTAAATAGTACTAAAGAAATGTTCTTAGTCTATGGAGGTGATGAACAACTAGTCGTAAGATGATTCTAAGTCTCAGACAGGATACGTTTATATTTTGAATGGAGGAGCTGTGAGCTGGAGAAGCTGCAAGCAAAACGTGATCGCGGGATCTACAGTAGAAGCGGAATACATGGCTGCTGCAGAAGCGTCAAGTGAAGGAGTTTGGATCAGGAACTTCATCACTGAGCTTGGCGTGGTTCCAAGTTCATTGGACCCACTGGAGATATTGTGTGACAACACTGGCGCCATAGCACTCGCTAAGGAACCAAGATATCATCCAAAGACCAAGCATATCAACCGCAAGTTTCATATAATCCGAGATTATATAGCAGATGGAGATCTGAAGATTAGCAAAGTACATACAGATCTGAATGTCGCAGATCCATTGACTAAACCTCTTTCACGTGCAAAACAGGATCAGCACCTTAGTGCCATGGGTGTGAGATTGTTGCCAAATGTAAACTAGATTATTGACTCTAGTGAAAGTGGGAGACCATTGGAATTATGCCCTAGAGGCAATAATAAAGATGTTATTATTATAATTCTTGTTCATGATAAAGTTTATATTCCATGTTAGAATTGTATTAAGCGGAAACTTTAATACTTGTGTGGTTTATGAACAACACCGTGTCTCTAGTATGCCTATATGGACTAGCTCATTGATTAATGATGGTTAAGGTTTCCTAACCATAGACATGAGTTGTCGATTAATAATGAGATCATATCATTGGGAGAATGATATGATGGACAGACCCAAACTAAGCGGAGCAATTAGATCGTGTCATCGTGTTCATCTTTGCGAAGCTTTTATTATGTCAAATATTGTATTCCTTAGACCATGAGATAATACAACTCCCTGGTATCGGAAGAAAGCTTTGAGGTCATCAAACGTCATCCTATGAGAGGGTGATCATAAAGGTGTCTCTCAGGTGATCGGAAAGTACCTGTTGGGTTGTATGTATCGAGATGGGATTTGTCCCTCCCAAGTCGGAGAGATATACTTCGGGCCCACTCGGTAATCGATATCAACACCGCTTGCAAGAATGTGGTTAAGGAGTTAATCACAAAGTGATATTGGATTACGAAACGAGTAAAGTACTTGCTATGAACGAGATTGAACTAGGTACGACGGTACCGATGATCAAATCTCCGACAAGTAAAATATCGCGAGACGATGGGAATATATATATATGGGATTGATTGAATCCTGGCATCGTGGTTCATCCGATATGATCATCGATGAATGTGTGAGAGTCAATATGGGTTTCTGCACCATGCCGATTATTGATAGAAGATCATGTGCATATTCTCAACTCACACTTAACGGGTCACACACTTAGGATAGATTGGATAATTGGTTTATGAGTTTTAATTGAGTCTCGGATGGGATGGATGGGATCCGGACATCACGAGAGGTTCGGAATGGTCGGAGAATAAGATTCATATAAGGCAATGCAGTTTTGAGTTGGAATTGTTTTGGTTAATCAAGATTGTAGTGAAGCTTCTAGAACCTTCCGGAGGGGTACCAACGTGGCCCCACCTGCCGGGAGGGGGCATGGGCCTATGAGGGAGTGCTCTGGCCGCATTGGGCCAGGGGCACAAGGCCCCATAGGGCCCAGCCGGCCAAACCTAGGGGAAACCCTAGGGGAGCTTCTAGAAGGGGGGGGAACTTGCCCCCCACTCCTCCCTCCTTGGCCGCCGGCCTAGGGCTTGGGGGAGGGGCAAGGGCTGGCCGCCCACCCCTCTATATAAAGAGGGCTGGGGGTGCAGCCCCCTCCCACACCTCCTCCACAACCCTAGCCGCCCTGCTGCCCTCCTTTCTCTCTCCCTCCTGACTGCACGTAGGCGAAGCCCTGCTGCAGAAACTCTCCACCACCTGCACCGCGCCGTCGTGTTGTAGATCCAATCCGTCTCTCCACCATACTTGCTGGACCGAGGAAGGAGGAGACGTCGAGCTGCCGCACGTGTGCATCTCTCGGAGGCATCGCCACTTGTGGTGTTAGATCGGATCGGATCGCGAGGAGGAGAAGCGAGTACGACTACATCACCCACGTTAACGAGCGTTCATGTCACCGAATCTTAAAGGGTATGAAGATCTCATCTAACCCCCTCGTTGTTTGCATCTCCTAGATTAGATCTTGGCTTTCCCGTTCGCATCCGTAGAAATTTTTTGATTTACTATGCTGCGAAACCCTTCAGTAGGCAATGCAAGTTTTTATAAACATTTCTTCAAAGGTTGCTTTTATTCTGAAAATCTATGTCCATCATCCTTCACGGGTTTACTAGAACCTTCATGGGGTTCCTTTCCCGCCGCGTTCACAGCTCCTTCCCGGAACAGGGAGTAACAAGTTACAGTTCTTTCACTCTGTAGAGGTGCGTTACTTTACCCATGAGAGATCAACTCTTTGTTGCACAACCGGGCAGCTTATTCCCGTCCAAAATTCCCTGATGTGGGGCCCAGAAGATGATCCAAGCCAATCACTTCCCCCTTCGCGACCTCGCATGCCTCCTTGGTGTACACCATGCCCACATAAAGAATTACAGCAATGGTTTGTACAAACCGTTAGATGCTAGAACTATCGTGGGACGATGAGGGTTCCCATCCATATGCTGCATATCCTCTACGAATTACCAATTAATATGCACGCTACGAGGATAATAGCCACGACCTGCACATCCGGCTTCATGCGAGAGGAAGAAGATACAGCTGACTTCTCCGTCCCATTCCAAATCTCATGGTCAAAGCGTAATATACGACGCAAGTATCACTGGCGACATTGGTTGTTAAGTCCTAGGTGATATAGTTCTGAACAGTGGTATTCCAACTGTTAGATCTAATAGATTAGATGATCACCCTGGATGAGTAATCAGTAGTTTTCATTATTATTGAAAATAGTGTTTTCTGACCTTTTTCAAATGCAGGTGAAAACAACACTGGATTTGTAAAATACTTTACAGAAAATAAACAAAGGACATGATCAAGTGTAAACTTTCCTTTTGTGATTGCAAGATTATGCACTCAAGGTCTTCGAGTCAATGTATAAGATCCAAAATCTAAAATCAGCATCATTGGTCCGGTAAATACTAATGTTTAAAGAAGCACTATGCTTTTATGCATAAGTAATGTGATGCACGTTCTAAGCGCAGATCGTAGGAATAGCGTTGTTCTAGGGTTTAGATTCCGAAAGTGGTTACTTTGGAATGTGTGGTCCTTTGAAATAAGTTCCATAGTTGTACTTTTATTAGAGTTTAGGAGTGGTTGTAGACAACACATTTGTAGGAGTAAAATATACATTCGTATGATATACTAGTTAGGACTACTTATACAAGATTTCTTATTTAAAGTGGCAAAAAGGATAACCTTCGAAGAAAAGGTTTCTCTCCTGAAGTCTAAACAAAATTTTGTGGTTAATTGGTGGTGGTTGATGTTATTTGTTTTGATCAAATGGTTTAGCTTGAGTTGCTTTATAGATTAACTACTTTAGACCAAAGTTAACTATAAAACATGTAGTAATGTGTATGGTATTATATTTAGATTCTTGGAGACTAAAGTTAACTTTAAAATATAGTTAGTTTTGAAAGTATAGTACTTATACATTAGTATCTTGTATATCTGGAATGTGTTCTTTAAGTTATTTAAGAATGGTTATTCTTTTACTTGGAATAATGGTTTCTTGATTCTATGATAGAGTAGTATCATTTACCCTTTATAGATGAGTGAGTATAGTTTATAAACCCAACATAATATTACTTAACTACTTATAGATTTATATAGTGTTGTAGTAGTTTTTGTAATTTTGGTGATTAATATGGTTTAGATAAGATTTGATTGTTCACAAGTTGTTCTTTAAGGACTTTATTATTAATGGAATTCTTTTTAGAGATAATATCCATTTAAGGTTGTAGATCTTTCTAAAATAAAAACATTTATAATGTTTTAATCATTATGGCATTAGATTATTAATATTTGAGACTAATACTTATTTATTAGACTTATTTAACTCATTTTAAGGAATATTAATAAGTTTTATTTATCTTTAAATGAATTATTAATAAGTTTATATTTGAGTTGTTAAAATATTTAAATTTTTATTTAACTCAAAAGTAGAATATTAGATTTTTAATATGTAAATGTTATTTTTGTGATCAATAAATAATAAGTTATGATTTTTTTATTATTACTTTATAATTACTTAATAAATACTAAATATTTAATTAAGTGAAATAATAATACATGATTATATTTTTAATTAGAATTCTTATTTTTTCCAAGATTTTTGATATTTTACTTATAAGATAAACATTTATCATTATAGGAATTTGAATTATTAAATTTTTATTACTAAATATTTATTTAGTATTTTTCATAAATGCTATAATATTAATAAATAATAAAAGTGGTTTTTATTTATTTTTATCATCTTTCAATAATTTTGTGAAATTCCATTAAAAAATTCTTATAAAAAATTAAATGTCCAAAATTTGATATTTTATTTTCTTTGGACATAGTGGATTATTGTGGATCCAAAAATCTTCCATTTATAAATTTTGGACTTTTATTTTATTTTTCTAAGATTTTTATTGAGGCTAGGGGCATTTTGGTCTTTTTTAATTGATAAACTTTATTAAATAACTTGGGCTGCCCCCCTTGGGCTTATTGGGTCGGGGTGGCCCAATAGGGCAGGGTCAAAAAGACCACCCCGAAGAGTTCTAGCCCATCCAGCCCACTCTGCCTCCTTCTCTCCCTCGACCTTATCCTCTCCTCCTCTGTCTCGACCCCGTGGCCGGCGATGCCGCCACCGTTGATTCCTGTCGCCGTCGGCCGTTCTGGCTACCGCCGTGGTGCGAGTTAGGGTAGTCGACGACGCTCTTTCGTGCTATCCACTTGGATTTGACTCCGGGGCTTCCCCGTGGTCAGTTCCTACCCATTCCTGAACCCTAGGGTTCGGAAAAGATGATGTCGTCGCTGCCGCGATCCCGCCTGCGGTGGTGTGCTGATCTCGTGCGCTGCTGCGGCCGCCGTGGCAGGTGTAGGTTACAGCGCCCCTCTGGGTGCTCCCTGTGCCGCCACGGTTCGTCGGCCCCTCTGCTTCCTCTTCGATTCGTCAGCGAGGACCTCGGGTAAGTTGTCATGGTGGTGTTTGTCCCTCCTACTGCCATGATTCTTTCTGTGTGTATCTAGTGGCTTTCATGCCGAGTGACTATGTGTTGGTTGAGTTCATCTCTGGATTAGGGTTCTTGCTCTGATTAGGATTCATAACCCCCTGTTGATTATATCTATGATGCTTTAGATCTAGTGTTGATCATATTTGATCATGGAAAAGGATTGTCTACTGTGGTTGATGATTGATAGTAGTTTTGGTGATGCTAATTGCCTGTCAGATTAGTTCTGGTGGTAATCCACCATGATTCATGCTAATGTTTCAATGGAATCCTTGATTGGATTATGCTGTTGATCTGAGAGTGTACTCTCATCGCGTAATGCTCATCTTGACGATAGTTTCTTTCAGTGGTTGCTTACTGTAATTATAGTGTTAGTTTGTATAAGATTATACACACTGAATCAAATCATTGCATGTAATGATTTTTGTGGATGTATGAATTTAAGATTGATTCCGGGCACTTGGCTTCAGGAAAATGATATGTAATGGTTTGTCCCTTTTCCTGTGGGAACTAAGCAAAGATGATTTTAGATCATTAAGAACTTGTCCTTGTGATACCATTGTATTCTGGCACACAAGTGATTGGGTTTTTCTTTTTGGCTTAGCTTGATAATGCTTGTGATTTAAACTGATAAGATGATATGAAAACTTTCTTATCTTGCATGTCTATGATGTTGGTCTGAGGCTCTAGGATTTACTTCCTAGTTAGTTGGGCAATAATTTGTTTGAAACTTATAGGATTAGAGGTGCTACTCTCTCTGAGAGATGTGCCCTGATCTGTTAAGATCAAATGAAAATGATCTAAGTTGCAAAAATAATATTGAACCCAGTGATGCTGGTCTGAGGGTTTAGTGCTTGTGGTTTGAGCTTGATGTCTTATCCTTATACTTGTAATCTCTAGGATATATGCACTCCTCTTGGGTGTTTATTGAGAGATTATCTCATAAAACAACACATGCTTTTATTTAGATAATGTGATGAAATCATGTGATGGTTTTATAAGGCTCACCACAGATTCTGATGTGGATGTAGTAGATTGATGATGATCTTGATCTTGATCTTCTTTTGCTGAGCTCCTGAGCTTGCTCTTGAGCTTGCCTGATCCTCCTAGTTCCTGGGCTTGACCTTTGCTGCCCACCAGATCCATCCCCCTCCTTATGTCACCATCCTGGTGATGTTTGGGTTGATCTGGGTGGTTGGTTTTGGCTGCTATTCTTGGTTTTCTTACTGTTCACCCTGGATGTGCTGTAGTGGAGTAATGTACTGAGGTGCTTCTCCACGGTTGTGCTGTGGTTTTGTGATCCTGGCTGTGCTTGTGTGGTCGACAGCACACCATCTGCATGCTTGTGTGTGTGTGCAGCTTGTGTGCCTGCTATGCACATATGGATAAGTTAGAAGGTCTGAACTTACTCTTACCAATCTACTTTTACCTAGCTGGTGAATTGGTCCCTGTTGGCATGTCATTTGCATTATGGCTGTGATTTTATGAAGGATGAAATCTTGTAGATTGGTGAAACTTGCCCCTTTTTCCTCATTTCTCAATGATGAGATTGTTAAGTGCACCTCACTGCCATATCTGAGAGAAATTTACTAACACTGATCCTATTTTGTTTTCTATTTAATATTTGTTTTGCAGGTACAGAAATAAAGATGAAGATTTAGTGTAGTTTTAGATATAGGATAGTTAGTGGATATACAAATGTAGCTTTCTTATTCTTTTGTAATTTTTCTTTTATAATTCTTGTAATCTTTATTTGGTTCATTTGTAATAAAGTTTATTTATTTATTAATAAAGGATATTCTTATTCTTTACTCTTGTGTAAATTGTGAAGTTTGGAATAGCTTCAGTAAGTTCATTCTTTGTATCTTGTTTATGTATATGAAATGAATTTCATATACAATATTGTTTTTAGATAAGATTTAAGTTTTAATACTTTTCTCTTAATTAGTTTAAGATTCAAATCTTATATCTAAATTATTTAAATGATTGTTCAAACACTTAAGTTTTAAATTCAAACCCATTTCAAAACACCCATAAATCCTTTAAGATCACATCAAAGTTTATAACAATCATTCTTTAAGTCTAAACCTAATCTTAAAGTAAGAAAGAAACATTGATCACTTAAGTTTTTATCTGGCGAAAAAATTTCCCACATTTTCACAAATAGATGCATGCAACAATACATATTCCTAAATCTACCCTTCGTTAGGTTCCTAAATACTGGGATGTTACAATAAATCTCCGTGGGGAACAAGAAGTCCAGAGGAGAGCCCGAGGGTCCGGCCAGAGGGGCCAGACACCCCAGGCGCGGATCGGCCCTAGCCTGCGCCTAGATAGGGTTTGGCCGCCCTGGCGGCCGCCTCGGTCTCCCCCTTCGCCTAAAAGAAGCCCCCGATGCAGAAACACTACCCGATCAGAAATCCACGAAACCGTCTGTAGATCGAGGGGGATCTGAAGCTCTTCCCGGCACCCTGCCAGACGGGAGATCATCCCGGAGGCCTTCTCTCCGGTATGATTTGTGAGTAGTTCCACCTTGGACTATGGGTCCATGTAGTATCTAGATGGTTGTATCTCCTCCTTGTGCTTTCATGTATAGATCTTGTGAGCTCCGTTCATGATAAGATCTAATCTATTTTTAATCATGCATGTTGTGTTTGTGGGGATCCGATGGATATTGAGATTATTATGTTGGTTTGATTAATGGTTCTATCTTTATGATTATATCATGTCTATGTTGTTTGTGATCTTGCATGCTCTCCGTTGCTAGTGGTTATCTTGGCCAAGTAGTTGCTAGTGACTCCAACAAGGAGTGTTTATGCTCGATAGTGGGTTCATGCCTCTAGTTTCCAAGGGAAGTGACAGAAATCTCTTCGGTTGTAGATGTGATGTTGCTACTAGGGAGGAAACAATGGTCTCTTGTTCATGGAACATGTGGACTGTTTACCTTACACACTTTGCTTAAAGCAGTTGTCTGGTGCTTGCAACTTAATACCGGAGGGAGTTTAGATGATAACCTGAAGGTGGGCTTCTAGTCATAGATGCAGTTGGATTATGGTCTATGTATATTGTTGTATTGCCCAATCAACCTCATAGGATCTTTCTAGCTAGTAATTGCAATGTTATGCCTTGCTCAGTACCTGTCAATTGCCTCGCTGTAATTTGTTTACCCTTCATGCCATGTTGTTTATCTAAGGAGAGCACCTCTAGTGAACTATGGACCTCGGTCCAATCTTTACCATTGATACATATTCCACTGTTACTTATTTACTTGCTGCAAACCATTACCTTCCACACCATACGTTTAATCCTTTGTTATAGCAAACCAGTGAGCTTGACAACCTCACTGATTCGTTGGGGCAAAGTCTTGAGTTTGTGTTATGCAGGTCTCCGCGTTGCTTGCAACACCTGTGTGACGTTTCCTTTCTCCTAATGGTTCGATAACCTCGGTCTCAACTGAGGGAAGACTTGCTGCTGTACTCTTCACACCTTGCTCTTGGGGTTCCCAACAAGACTCCACATCAAGCACCAAGTTCTCTGACGCCACCAAGGAGTCATCAGCCGACGCCAACTCCGACGAGGAATCGTCGCCGTGTCCGTGCGCCCCAGCCCCGTCCACGAGCACGTTGAGCATCACCGCGTCTCCGCGACCTCGGTAAGCACCATTACTCCCTCCCGTACCCCCTGGCCTTGCCGGAACATCGCCGTCCGACGCGCAGCCGCCGCGGTGGCCATTTGCGTCGCCCGCGTTTGGTCTAAGCACTCAGATCCGCTGGATCTAGATCCAGCGGTCAAGATTAGATTAGATCATGAAAGGGTACGCGTAGATCTGCCGCGTTGGATCTAAATTGATCCAACGGCGCGGAGGCACGATCCACGTGAAGCGGTATAGACCAATCAGACGCTGCCACGCGTCTGTGGTTTGATTTATAAATCTGTTTTAAATCTTTTAAATTGTTCAAACTTAGAAAATTCATATATTTTGTTCTTTTTAACCAAAAAATGCAAATACGATATCATTGGGTTCAGAAAAATAAATCCTACACTACTATGGGCTTAATTTTGTATTTTGTTTCTGTAAAAATGGGTTGTTATGCAGACAAAAATATAGGCCTATTTGGGCTATATAAATTATTTAGAAAATGATTTTAAAACAAATTCAAGTTTATTTAGACTAGAATTAGTTAGTTTTGGTGTTCAGTACTTTTTAACTTGAATGGTTTAGTGTGGAAATCATTTCATTGCATTTGCATACATTCATATGTTTTTGCTTGATTATATGAATGTAAAATTTGGTGCTATCCTTTTATGTGTAGATTTTGGTGCTAGTGGTGATTGTGATTGTGAGGATTGTTGCTACCCTCCCAACTACCACGGAAAGTGGTGCTTCATGTATTTGTCCTATTATTTTTGACTATGCACTAGTGATATTTTGTATAGGGCTTGCATGAAATTGTTGCTAAGTATCTATATGCTATGCCTTGGGAAATCCTAGTAGTTGTAGCCTTGGTAGAATTATTCTTTAAGTTAAGATACCTGTTGATATCATGCTTAGCTGTCACATCCCAAAATTTTCCAAATTTTGAAATGTGAAAAATAAATAAACAAATTAAAAAATTGTTGAAATTTAGGGTGAGAAGAAACTTTTTGATTCCAATTGGAAGCATCAAAACCTATTTTGATCAAATAGAATCCTAAAGGGATTTAAAAATATAAACAAATAATAAATAAAGTTATAATAGTTGGAATCACCATTTTTGGATATTTTAATAAAAAGATATGGTTTTCATAAACAAAGTATAATTAATAAATAAGGATTATTTTAAAGAGCCAAATTAAATCTTGGCCAAGCAAATGAAAGAAAATATTTCTAATTGATAAAATAGAGTAAAGGTTTATTTAAATAAAATAATAAGGATTTGTTAATATCCAATTTTATTGAAGTAAAGGTTTTTCCATTTTAAATAAACACTAAAACTTGTTAAAGTATTTTTATATAAAAATTCCAAGTGTTTTGTTTTTCAAATGAAACCTACTGAAAAGGTTTTGGTATTATTTAGATTTGAAATAGAGTTTTAAAATAAATTAAATCCTATTTGAAATAAAGACTAAGGTCTATTTATTTAATTATTAATAGATCCTAAAAGAATAAAATAATTATTTTATTTTGGACTTTGGATTATGTTGCTAAACAAAATTGAATTATACCTAAAGTTTGGAGGTGATTAATTCAAATGGAGTTTAAATTATTTGAATGAAAATCAAAACAGAAAATTCAAAACAGAAAAAGAAAAGCAATCAGTATAAAAAAATAGAAACAAACCCAACCCACTAAACCTACCCAGCCCAGCAAAGCATCTGGCCCAGCAAGAGCCCACCCGGCAACCCTCACCCGAATCGTTTTCTCACGCGCAGCCTAACCCGCGAAGTCACTGACGCTGCGACCCCACTCCCTCTCCTCCTCTCTCGCAGACAGCATGGTCCCACGTCGTCAGTCATCGTCTCCACCGCGACCACGTCCCCCTCGTCGTCGTTTGCTGCCTCTAATTGCTCGCATAAATTCGAGTAAATGGTCGATTAATTTCTCCCATTAACCTCGCCCATTTAATCGCCCATGCTACCTCCTTCTTTTCCCTCAACCCTCACACGACCTGAGCCACCAGGCTGCCTGGATTTCTGCCGGCAACGCCACTGACCCGACGACCTTCACCGGCCAATTCCGGCGCCGACCAACCGCCCCTCGCCTCCCAGTGCACACTATCCTGCTCCCCCTCTTCTTGTGCATCGCCTAGCACCAACCACTCAACCGCGCGCGATCCCTAGGCTCGGCAACCTCGACATCTGAGCACCGCCGCATCTGCCATTCGCTCCGGCAAACTCCCTGGTAATGTTCTGACCGCCCCTCTTCTTTCCGATAATACGCCTGTGACCAGTAACCTCTTCCGCAACTAATGCCAATGTTTTCGTGTCCTAGCTCGCACCGTAGCGTCGCCTCCGTCGTCGACAGTAAGCAACCGCCGTCTGTCTCATCTCCGGTGAGCAATTGCGATCGTCCTCGTGCGCCCCTTGCCTCCTCGCGAACACGTTGACACTACTGCAGAAAGGCTTATAGCCGCTAGGTGGTTAGTGACAGGTAAAATTGTGCATGTCACTAGTAAGTATTATCAGTGACGGGCATAGATAAGCCTGTCACTAGTTCAAAACACCAATGACAGACATATAAAATTAACCGTCACTAGTATTTTTTTTAGGAGACCGACGGAATAAAAAAAATTGTGACAAGCATCTATAAATACTTGTCATTGTTAACCCTATGATTAGTGACAGGTTTAAAGAGTGCTAGTCGGTAGTATTTTTTGTGGAAGCGACCGAAAAGGCAAATTTATTAGTGATGGACACGTGTAAAAGTAACCGATGTTTTTTCCAGCCCAAATTACAATCCCGTGCCTACCTGCATCCTGGTACCAGCCGTGCGCCTCTTCCGCTAGGCCGCGCCTACTATTGTCAACCAATTTTGATTAAAAATCAACTCATGTATCTAGTATATTACTTATCATCACCATCACCAGCACTAATATTGTAAGATCTAGATGAGCAGATCCAACAGATCATGACCATCAAAGGCTCAAATCCAATGGTTCATGTTAGCTCCATGATTAGCGGTGAAACACGCGGTTAGACGCTAACCAATCCTATCGAAAGGTGAAACAAATCTCGGAGCACCTCCCCTGTTTCTCCCCATCATATCACGTGCCCGCCGCGAGGACGCCGCCAGCCTGCACGCCGCGAGCCGTCGCTATTTTCCCTCCACACCCAGCATGTCCCTGCAGTTCCCCTCTCCCCATCGTCGCCGCCGACGTCACGCGTCCTCCTCCCCGACCTTCTCTCCCCATCAATTTTGCGGCCAGCAGGGCAGCCGGCGGATCTCCTCGCCGAAGCCGCAGACATGCCAACTTTCTCTCCCCTTCAGTCGCCCTACAACAGGACAGCTGCCGCGATCCCGTCGCAACGGCCAGAGTAGCACAACACCATCGCAGCGTACAGGCCTACGGCACACCCGTCCTGCTTAGTGGACATCAGGATTGATCCCCGTCAGGTTCAATATCTTTATGTAAATGTATATAATTCGTGTTCTCAAATCTCAGTGTATTGTCACAATTCTGGACCATCAAAGGTCATGATTTCACTCACGTATCTTTGGTTCACAATCTAATTATATATGCGGGGAAAGGCTTTGGGTTAAAAATGAATCTGGACTAAATTCATTCTGCCATCTTGGATGTGTGTGTGTGCGCGCGTGGTGTGCGCTACTATTTAGTACTACCTCCGTTCCATAACGTAAGACTTTTTAGCAAGTTGTTTTATCTTTTTAAAAAGGCTTATATTGTGTAATAGAGTGAGTAAATTTTTAACTTGGGCCTGACATAGCGTTAGTTACCGGTATCCCAATCAGTTTATTTTTTGCATGAATATTGTTATACCTGCAGATTATGCAAAATATTTAGGAGACTGAATATGTAAATGACATCTCTTGTAAAACTGTTCCGGGAAAATTACTTTTATTATAGAATGGAGAATTTTATAACAAGAAAATTCTCTAGATGTTGATTATATGACACTAATTTTTTATCAAACGCTGGTTGATTGGATTGTCATCAGCAGCCTCAGTGACAACGATGGTGTCCGCGGTGTCGACAATTGAGTTTGCCTGGTGGTGTTAGGAGCAACTAAAGAAAATCATTCACGAGAGTTTGTTGTATGTATATTAGCAGCAGTATTGGATGATTGTACATCTTCACTTGGTCACTTCTTTAATCAGGGCTGTTTAAACCAGTTCTTGATATTGACCAAGCAGGACTTTATAAATTATTTTATAGGATAGGAGTATCGGTGTTTGATCAGCTGCTTTCTTCAGTGCTTGGTCGCTGCTTGGCTACTAACTTTTTTCACTTGGATTATTTATACCTGAGAGGCCAAATCATTGACATGCATATAGTTTTCTGTCTTTTTTTGTATTGAATTGCTACAGCTCAACTTGTGTGACCTTTTGTACAGAATTGAATGAGGTCCTATCATCTTATGCTGGCAGGATGCGAGTATCCGAAAGCTGATAAACATTCTCTGAAGTTTGGCGAAAACACAATGTTAGTGCATGCTGTGCTGATACGTTTTCACACTGTTATGTTTCAGGAGTCAAGATGATTTTCCGAGGAGGAGTTGGTGCTGTGGTCCTGAAGATTCATTTGTGGGGCTCTAGTTGTGTGGGATCTCTGTGTCCCGGGATCTGTATAAAGGCCGGAGAGAATGCTAGATTGTTCTCATTTTCTAAGAGGTGATTAATTTCATCTGCATTGCATCATCTTTTTTACATATTTTTCTGCAGGTTTTTTCTTTGAATCAAATATATGTTTCTTAACTCTAGTAGGTTTCTGTACCAACACAGCTTGTCCCTATATGCATGTTTCCTGGCAGGTCCTTGTGAAGTTTTTTTAAAGGGATATTGCACGAATGGTAATGAGGTACTTACTGATATTATTGGAGACTTATCGATCTTTCAAGTATTACATATCTAAGGTGGAATTTAGTATATTATTTGAGACTTTGATAAACACTTCATTACCAACAGATATGTGTGTGTTTGGCGCAGCCATGTGTGGATAGAACGTCTATAATCACGACCTTAACTTACTTAAAATTGTGCAGAATCTAACTCGAATGAGAATATTTCTAAATGCTTTGTGAGATAGTTACCTGATAATAGAAATAGCAACTACCAATTTCCTTCATGTCTAACTTTCGAAGCGAACAGAACTACACTTCAAAACGGAGTCAGTTAGAAAATGACTTAATAATAGAAGGATTTGGCAGAAATATGTAAAATTGTCCCTCCTAAAAAAATGATTCCAGAATAAATGGGCAATAGTTAGGAGAGGTGCGCCAACGGCGAGCAGAAGCAAGCTTTAGCGCGCGATTTACCGCCATTGTCCACGCTTCGCTTCCGATTTCATTGGAGTTCTTATGAATATAGCTCTCTCGAGTCGAAACTCCCGAGAACCCGCAACTCCGAACAGAACCGACCCTGACTAGACCTTTTCCCAAGCAACTCCTTTTTCTCCCCCGTCAGGTCTAGACCCTTCGCCTTCTTGCTGGGTTGTTTATTTTTAAGTAAATAGTACACAATGGAGCTCCCTAAACACCAAAAGGAAGGGAGAAGCGAACTCGACCCGGTGTTTTTTGATCATTTTATTGACGCGATTTTCAATGAAAGCTGAGATGGGAGGGGGGTACCTTGTCTGTCGGTCGAAGAAGGCAACAAACAAGTGGAAGCAACCTTTGGAAATTTTCCGAAAAGCTAATTATAGGTTCTTCTCTCCATCGGAACAATAGGGCGAGATTGAACACTTTCTTTTTGGACAAATCAATCATATCCTTCTCTCAATCAAAGAAAGTCTTTCGTTCCGTCATATTCCAAATAACTTATCTAATTACAACGTATTAACCGCTAATGCACCTTTTTTTTCCTGACATTTCTATGGTGCTTCATGATTTTATTCATGTCCAATACTATATCTGAGCCGGATTTGTATATTCTTTTATTTTAGAAAGCATGTGAGTAGTTTCTTCCAGAACTCTACTACATAAAAGAGCCTAGTGTAAACATTTTTCTCTTAATGCAGCAATTGCTTAGTGCAAATCACGCTACGGTCAAATTTCTAACTAATGACTAAATGTCCGGCAGCGTATTATGGGAACCTGGAGTTGAGTGGGGATTTTGTTCTGCTGGAATATGACCAGTAAACAAAATGACAGGTCAACTAGTTTGGTATTAAATTGGTAAAAGGAAATTGGTACAAATACCTACAACAACTAAGACAGACGGAAGTTATTCCTGTGCTCTATTTGCTGCTGTTATGGCAATAATTATACATTTAGTTGGTTTCTTGTTTTAGCATGTGGACAAAGTGGTGAGACTACTTGTTCTGATGGGCTAATGCAAAATCATTTTTCTCCTTTTGCCTGATTTTTCGCAGGGCAACAAGTTTTCAATCAGAATAAAGAGACTGCCCAACAATATTACTACGGTTGAGCATGACTCAGAAATTTCAAGGTTTTGGTTAAGCTGATTCAATCCTGGATAGACATTTTGCTTGGTGGTCTGCTCAAGGGTACTAAAACAAGCCATATAGGTTGCTAGTTATTATGTGTCATGTGGATCTAACATGATGTACCATGGTGTTGTTCTTTGGAGTTCAAAGGCAAGGAAACAGACTCTACCAATTTTTTGCTGATGATAGATTGCAAGTTTTATGGGATTGTGTAATCTTTGTAAATATTATATCATATTCGGGGTATGATATCTTATTATGATATCTAAAATATTCATGGAAAAGCATTTATTTTTTTATAACATCTTATTGTGACATATCTCGAAAATTCATGGAAAACATATTTAATTTTTATTTAAATACTAAAATTTAAACCAATGACGGACAGGATAATGGGCCTGTCACTACGAATCACATAGGGCCACGGCCTTGCTCATAACTAGTGACATGCATATCTTTTGTCTGTCACTAGGATACACGTAGTAATGACAGGCAACCATAAATACCTGTCACCGGTATACATACACTAGTGACAGACGCTTGCCTGTCACTAGTAACCTTATACCAGTGACTAGTTATCTGTGACAGACGCTTTGCCCGTCACTAATGTGCCGTTTGAGCATGTCACTGATAGGCTATTCTGCAGTAGTGTGAGCATCAGTACGTCGTGGCGATTCCGGTGAGCTACTCCTCTGTCTCCCTTGCTTCCTAAATCGCCGCGACTACATTGTTTGACCGCGCCGCCGCCTGTCGCCGCCGCTAGCGCCGCCCGTTTAAGGATAGATGTTTTAGACCGTTAGATCATCATCCAGTGAATACGATAGAACCTAGGCGAAGAGGTAAGTTTGATCCAGAGCCGCACGATCTCATTTTAATCCAACGCACCACGTTGCTTGATCCGCGGTACTGGCGAATAGGAACAAGACACGTGGCCAGTCTGTTTGAATAAAAACCAGAAATGATCTATTAGATGCTAGATTTTGTAAAATTCATAACTTTCAAACCACACGTCCAAATTTTGCAAATTTTATATCAATGGAATCAGCAAGACAAGTACTTTCCAACCATGCACTTTGTTTAATGTTTTGTTTCTGGAAAACTGGTTGAAATTGCAGAAACATGTGTAGGCATAATTTGAATATGAAAATTGTTCTAGATATATTTTTAAGGTGAAATCTTTGCAAAATGGATTGTTTTGAACCTACTGACCATAGGAACCAACTTATGGATTTAAAAATATATTTTGTGAGGTTAAGGAATAAATATTTGAATTAGAGCATTTCTAGTCAAATAAAAATATTGTTTATGGTTTAGAAATGAATTTTGAGTAAAATCTTTGGGAAATGATTTTAATTAAACTCTCTGACCCTAAACACCAAGTTTTGAGAATTTAAAATATATTTGATGAACCCTATGAGAATATTACTTTGCTAAAAGATATTTTCAACAACATAAAATATCACCTTAGCATAATATTTGGTTTATGAGATGAAACCTTTTGCAAATGGTTTTACCAGTTTAGTAAATGACCACTTTGAGCTTTAAAATGTTTAGAGCCTAATAGAAACTACTTTTGCAAATAAAACTATCTTTTGCATGCTTGCATGCATTGCCTTGATTCTATTATTTTATGTGTGATAAATTGTTGAATGCTAGTTGAATATGTGTTTGATTGATTGAATTGTAGTGAAGTTAGAAGAGTGTGATATTTTCAAGATCAAGAAGTGAACCAACATTCTCTACTAAAAAGGCAAGTGACACTATCATCCATGTCCTAGTATTTTCATTACACTTAGTGGATTTTTGTAACATGCATGATAAGGACTACTATATTTTATGCTATGCTAAATCCTAATAGGGTATCCTTATATCGTCCTTAGTGAAAACAATGTAGTTGTAGTATGCTTAGCCCTGCTATATATTTGGGATGGGATACATGATATGATTATATGAAGTGTTGGAAAGATATATGTTTTATATAATAAAACAAGTACTCAATGAACCACCTGGGTGGACAAGGACACTCAAGATTGGACAAGGTGGCAACAAAGGGAACCATGTTTATATGGCTATCTTTTTGTGTCTGCACTAGAAGAAAACCACCCAGGGATTTAGAGATTGAACATGTTTCTCGTACAGTGGCTTCCATGTACATCCACATGCTAAATGGGATCTGGCTTAGTCAACTACATAGTGGAAGACCCATGCATTGGCATCTTCAGGTTAACTAGAATTGTGTAAGGTAAATATATCCCTACATTGGTTCCTGGTTGACAAGCTAGCATTGTGTATTGGTAGGACTCCTATGGAAAGACTTTGTCACATTCTCGATCTGCCAGTATTCCATTTTGGTGAGTACTTATCCAGCGGCCACTGGTGGCAACAAGACGAGATTGTGTCATGTGGGTAAAGTGTACAACTTCTGCAGAAGATCAAAAAATTCTAAGTACTTAGCCGTGTCCCCGGTTATGGACATCTCTGAGCAACTAAGGCCTGAAGCTATGAAAGATCTCGACATTCCAAATTCTCAAAGTAAAACTTGATGGTGACAACAAGTGATTAGAAGCACTTGGAGTTTTCTAAGGAGTTCAGAAAGATTTGACAAAAGATAAAAACTATTTTGAAAAGATAGGACAGAACTATATTGCTTTCTGCAAAAGAGTCTAAACCCTACTTAGCCAAATATGCATGTAATGGTAGGATCCACTTATTTCTACATAGTAGTGAAACTTGCCAATACAATTCAAATGTATTGACCCTTGTGGCTGCAACTTATTATGTTGCAAGTTTGTTTGATGATAGAAGTGTGTTGATTAGGATTACAAGTCTACAACCAACATGATTGCCTGTGGCACTTTGAAGATGAAGGACTCCATGCTTTATAGATATTCTGCTGCAATGTAATGTGATAGCCAAATGAGCTATGTAAGATGTAATGAATTATTTTACTCCTGGTTATAAAGTTGTATTATGACCTTTGTTTCTTGATATTACATCTTAACTGTGGATGCTAGCTATTGATCCAGGGACTAGCATTGTAAACACATGGATCTCTATCTTATTAAAGGTTGGGAACCTTACAGATGGTATCAGAGCACTGTGTTGCCTGTAGGATTGTAACCCTAGGATTGGACAAAACCCCTTAGAAAAATAGGAGTTGTATTTGTTCCAAAACTTATTTACAAACAATCTTGTAAACTCTTTCCTCAGCCTTTTGGTTTTGATTCTACACCTCATCCATTTCAACTTGATGGACAAAGCCTTCACCATGACCAATGACTTCCACTTTAGTTCCACCAAAGATTTCAACTTAGACATCACTAAGGATTACAAGTGAAAACCAAGAGACATTAGATTGCCTATCAAAAACATTGATATCAAGTTAGAGTATGGATCATATTGACCTATGAGGTATGACTATACTAAGTTGATTATTTCAAGAAAACTTGTTGTTTCCTTCAACTCATGAGTTAAGCTCATAAGTTGTTAAGTGGATAGTTGCCTGTTGATTGATTGATTGTTTGATTGAAGTTGTTTTGAGTTGTGTGTTAGAACTTCTTACAACCTATCCATCATTACTTATCCCTATCAAACCAACAGATGCCTCCCCATCGTGCCAATCCCAACCCTAACAACAACAACATCACTCCTGAGATGTAGCAGATGATGACAGCTCAGGCGCAACTGATGCAGATGATGACCACGTTCATACAGAATCAGAACAACAACAACAACAGCAATAATAACAACAACAACAATAATAACAACAACAATCAGAATAATCCTCTAGCACATGATATGCTCACCAGGTTTCTGAAACTAAGGCCTGCAAGGTTCTCTGGAACAACTGATCCAATGGAAGCCAATGACTGGTTATGTTCGGTTAATAAGGACTTAGTGACTGTTCGCTGCACCGATGAAGAAAAAGTTAGGTTTGCATCACATCTGCTTGAAGGACCAACAGCAACATGGTGGGACAACTTTCAGATCACCACTCCCCTTGAAGATGTAACTTGGGCTATTTTTCAGGATGGTTTCCGTACAGCTCACATCTCATCTGGAGTGATGAACTTGAAGAAAAAGGAGTTTCACAATCTGAAACAGCGTCACCTCAGTGTGGCTGAGTATATTGAAGAATTCAACAATCTGGCACGCTATGCACCGGATGAAGTTAATACAGATGCTAAGAGAAAGGAGAAATTCCTTGAAGGACTTAATGATGAGTTGAACCTGCAGCTGTCTGTTGCCTATGTCCCAACTTATCAATCACTCTGTGACAAAGCCACCATTTTGGAAAACAAGATGAATCAAGTTGAGAACAGAAAGAGGAAGCATAAACTCAAGTATCACTCAGGATCATCACAAAAGAAGCGTTCATTCAAAAAGAGCAATGAAGATTCTGAACCACATCAGTATCACCACAACAACAATGGAAGTGATAATAATGGAAATGATACTGACAATGGAGATAACCTTAGTCAGAACCAACATGATACTTTCAGGAAGAAAGATATTAGCCAGTTGCAGTGCTATAATTGTAAGGAAGTTGGACACTATTCATCAGACTGTCCTGAGAAGAAAAAGAAAAAGGATGCTAGAAGATCCAATGGAAATGACTCCAATGTGACCCAGAAAGGACATGTGAACCACATTGACATGGATGGGAACTTTGAAGAGATAGAAGAAGTGGATGTCAGGAATTAGTTAACTCAGTTGAGTCAAATAAGGATTCCTTGTCTGGATATAAAGTGTTGAACCCATAGTCAAGTGCACCATCAATGTAACCCTACGAGATTTCTTTTAAGTGTGGTAGTACCCTAGTTGCCTTGAAGCCAACTTGTAACCCTAGCCTTCCCAAATCTTGGGACGAGATTTCTTTTAAGGGTGGTAGCCTGTCACATCCCAAATTTTTCCAAATTTTGAAATGTGAAAAATAAATAAACAAATTAAACAATTGTAGAAATTTAGGGTGAGAAGAAACTTTTTGATTCCAATTGGAAGCATCAAAACCTATTTTGATCAAATAGAATCCTAAAGGGATTTAAAAATATAAACAAATAATAAATAAAGTTATAATAGTTGGAATCACCATTTTTGGATCTTTTAATAAAAAGATATGGTTTTCATAAACAAAGTAGAATAAATAAATAAGGATTATTT
This sequence comes from Avena longiglumis, assembly GCA_030063025.1. NCBI lineage: Eukaryota > Viridiplantae > Streptophyta > Magnoliopsida > Poales > Poaceae > Avena > Avena longiglumis. The sequence goes on from CP125979.1 coordinate 98,018,036, forward strand.
TAAAGAGCCAAATTAAATCTTGGCCAAGCAAATGAAATAAAAACTTTCTAATTGATAAAATAGAGTAAAGGTTTATTTAAATAAAATAATAAGGATTTGTTAATATCCAATTTTATTGAAGTAAAGGTTTTTCCATTTTAAATAAACACTAAAACTTGTTAAAGTATTTTTATATAAAAATTCGAAGTGTTTTGTTTTTCAAATGAAACCTACTGAAAAGGTTTTGGTATTATTTAGATTTCAAATAGAGTTTTAAAATAAATTAAATCCTATTTGAAATAAAGACTAAGGTCAATTTATTTAATTATTAATAGATCCTAAAAGAATAAAAGAATTATTTTATTTTGGACTTTGGATTATGTTGCTAAACAGAATTGAATTATACCTAAAGTTTGGAGGTGGTTTGAATTCAAATGGAGTTTAAATTATTTGAATGAAAATCAAAACATAAAATTCAAAAAAGAAAAAGAAAAGCAATCAGTATAAAAAAATGGAAACAAACCCAACCCACTAAACCTACCCAGCCCAGCAAAGCATCTAGCCCAGCAAGAGCCCACCCGGCAACCCTTACCCGAATCGTTCAGAAGCATCTAGTTCAGAAGCACTCTTTTTCCTTACCAGGGTACCCTAGGGGACTGAAAGGTCAGCATCTTGGCGTTGTCAATCTGAACTAACGGCAAAACTTGCGGAGGGGCTCTCCCTCAACATCACCAGGGTCATCTCGTCTGATCTTATACCGCAACGCATTGCATACTGGGCATTTATCTAAATTCTCATACTCCTTACCGCGGTAGAGGATGCAGTCATTAATGCATGCATGTATCTTTTGCACATCTAATCCCAGAGGACAAAGAGTCTTCTTTGCTTCGTAGGTACTCTTGGGAAGTTCGTTATGTTTTGGAAACTTCGGCTTTATTATTTTCAGCATCTTTCAAATGAGGAGTCAGTTAGACCACACTCTGCCTTCCATCGCAACAATTCCAGTGTGGTACCGAGCTTTGTGCTGCCATCTTCACAATTTGGGTACAACAATTTCTTGTGATCTTCTAACATGCCCTCTAACTTGAACTTCTAATTTTCTGTTTCACAGTCTCGCTTTGCATCAGAAATGACCCTACCAAGTTCATCAGCCGGCTCATCTTATGCCCGTTCTTCACCTCTTTCCTCTCTATTGTCTTCCATTGCAGTATCACTGTATTCAGGAAACATATGATGATAGTTGTTATCATCATCTTCTTCTTCACCATCTTCCATCATAACCCCTCTTTCCCCATGCTTGGTCCAGCAATTATAGTTGGGCATGAAACCTTTCATAATCAGGTGGCCGCGAATGATTTTCGAGGAAGAGTACTCCTTGTTGTTCCGACATTGAACACATGGACAACGTATAAATCCATTCTCTTTGTTTTCCGTAGCCACATCGATAAATTTATCCACGCCTTTGATATACCCACGCTACGGTCACCGTACATCCATCCCCGATCGTTCATCGCATCATATAAGTAAGTTTATCAAAAACAGGACATCATAAATAGTGAAATAACCAATTCACACCGATACATGAATTATATCAATGACCTAGAAAAGATAAGATTGCTAACCTCGATCGAGGGCAATAAAGAGGAGAAAGCTCAAGTGCGCCTCGGACACCTTCTATATTTTTGTTCTATGAGAAATTCAACGGGATTATTCACTCAAACATTTCATCAAACACCTTCAATGCATGCTTGAGAAAAACTAGCACACCCCTCACACCTTCCACCATTCAAAAAACAGAGTGGAGAGGGGCTGCGTGCATTTATAGAGGGCAGGGGATCTTTAGTCCCGGTTGGAGCCAGCAACCGGGACTAAAGGTGCGTGCCACGTCACGTGGCTGTGGCCAAACCTTTAGTACCGGTTGGTGGCTCCAAACGGGATGTATTCCCCCTTACCAACCGGGACGCATGCCCCCTGGCCCCGTGCCCGCTCCAACCGGGACGCGTGCCAGCATTAGTCCCGGTTGGTGACGCAACCGGGACAAATGCTCTGAGGGGTCGCGAACGGATAGCCCTTTTTCCACTAGTGTTTACTTTGTTCCATGTCAATTATATGCGACTTATCCTAGCTCGTTCTGATGAATGTAAATATAGACTACTCCACACGATCCAATTTAATTGTGGCATATTTTAGCAAACTTTTGCCAAAACCTTAACTAAGCCTGTGACAATTAAATCAGATTTACTTTGTTCCATGTCAAATATATACGACTCATCCTAGCGTGTTTTGATGCATGTAAATATAGCCTACTTCATACGATCCAATTTAATTGTCGCACTAAAAAGGTCTATAATATAGACCCTTAACATACACACTAAGGCCTCGTTTGATTCATAGGATCTTAAAACAAAGGAATAGGAATAGGAATAGGAACTTGGTAGGAATGCATGTGAAAAACTATAGGAACCGGGAACACGGAAATTCTTTCTTGGTGGTCGTTTGAAATGAAGGAAAGGAAAAACATAGGAATTTAATGGTAATTTAGTTATCTTGATTAATAGGCATAGATAACCAAAGGACAGCGGGCGTTAGGTACATATCACAACTAGCATTAACTTTGATATGCCTCGTTTCACGCAAAGGAATGAAAAAAAGAGCTTAGAGTGGATTCTTTTTTTCCCTTGATTTTCCTAAGAATCTGGTTGCAAAGGAAAATTTCCTTTAGAATTCCTTTAGTGCATTCCTTTGAATCAAACAGTGCTACAGTGCATATATTCCTATAGGAATAGGAATCCTATACGTTTCCTATGAAAATCCTGTGAATCAAACGAGGCCTAAAAAGGTATATAATATAGACCCTTAACATAAACACTAAAAAGTTTTAGATACACTTCTTTCATAAAGTTAAAACATCTTATATTTTAAAATGAAGGGAGTACAAGTGAAGGAAGACTGGGTTTTAAAAGTATGTACGGTTTCAATATGGCGATGTTGGCGAGGCAAGCATGGAGAATACTTAATGCTCTGAATTCACTTTGTGCACATGTGCTGAAAGCTAAATACATCCCTCAAAGTTCTATCCGAGTACTTTGTGCACAGGTACTAAAAGCTAAATGTTCATGGAGGAGTATTTTGAAGGAAGTTAGACTGCTATAAGGGCATCTCCACCTGCACGACCGAAATCGTCCGAACGCGTTCACGCGGATGTGCGGGACGTGCACGGTCTCTCTAGTGACACGATCCATTCAGACCGACACGTCTGACTCGAACCATCCATGCACCAAATTTGGGTAAAGGTCGCGTCGGGAAGACACGAGCAGACCGAGGACGTGTCTGCAGGCTGAACGGCGGCTTGCGTCGTCAATACCGATCGTGATGTGCCATCTATGTAATGGTACGGTACAGATGCCGCCAATAGATGAAAAATATAACAGCCGATTAAGAGAAGAGTGTTAATGCATCGATCTGCCATAGGAAAAGTTTGGCAACCGACAGAAAGATAATCAAAGCAGAATACTAAAATTACCTGATAATGCAGATGGACAGAGGATCAGGCAAGCTAATCTGGGTTTGATCAATTGATGTGAACCAATTTCTCTGTCCTAGAAAGATCGGTCAGCAGTTTGGCGTTGTCAATCTGAACTAACGGCAAAACTTGCGGTACAGTTCGTTGCAAAGTTAGCAGGATGTTCGGCATCCGTCGACGATCAGGGGAGGGAGCCGTCATAACGATCCCGGCATGAAAGATCCTGCCCCGACGAACTCCAACTTATGTGTTGGGAAACCGGGCCGGTAGAGGTCCACTCGGTGTGGTCTACCATGCTAGGGTTGGCCCATGTGGGTATCGTATCCCCCTTTAGCCTATAAATAGAGGAACAACCTTTGTACGTGAGTTACCGAGAGAGTTATCAATAAAGTTCTCTCTTTCATCTACTTTGTACTGTGTGTGCCTTCTTCTAGTCTTCTCCTCCGGCATGGAACAGTCCCGGGACCGGCCAGTCGGCAGGGGGTGTTCCAACATGTTATCAGCACGAGTCTCTCCGTCGATCCTCCGCCAAGCCACCGCCGAGCCTGCATCACGCAGGCTTCCGTTGAAGGTAACACAAATCTGATCGCAAAAATTGATTCGCCTCGCAATTTCCTTTCAAGATTTGCGTTCAGATCTTAGATCAGATCCCATCTGGGGTACGATTTTTCTTTTCGGGAGTCGAGCTGACCTGCTGTCGCCGACCAATGTCGATTTAATCACTCCCAGATGAGAAACTTGTTGACTGTACCAGTGCACCTGCTGTGTCGATCTATTTTTTTAGATCCCGCTGATCTGTACCGCTGCGAATAGCAGATTTGTTTTCGATCGATTATTTTACCGTCATTTTTTTTCTCCATCGCGATGAGGGCTAGCAGCACCTTGGCACACGTATATGGCGAGCAACGGCCGCCGCGAGCCCTGATGGCCGCGCGCCCCCGACGCCCGGCTGGCAGATGGATGCGCCGCCCGCCAAGCGCCGCCAGCTGCCGCCTTCGCCCGGGTTTAGCTAACCGCCGCACCGCCTGGCGCGCTGGCCCGCTGGCCAAGGCCGCTGCCTCGCCGCCCAGGCCGCCGCAGCCGCTTCACAGTTTAGCTAACCGCCGCCGCACCGCCCGATGCGCCCGCTAAGCTTCGGCTGGCGCGCCAGGCCATTGCCACGCCGACACGCTGCAGCATCGCCGGCCGCTGGCCGCCGCTGCCGCTTATGCCGCCCGCCGCCATACCGCGCCGCCGCGCTGGCCGCCGCCCGCTACACGCCGACGCTGGCCGCATCACGCTGGTTGCCGCCGCTGCCGCCGCGCATGCCGCTGGCCGCCGCTGCACAAGGCGTCGCCGCCGCCGCGCCGCGCGCCCGCCGCTGCGCCGCCCGCTGCCGCGCTGGCCGCCGCCCGCTGCCACGGCCGACGCGGCCGCATCGCGCCGCCGCCAGCGCTGCATGCCGCCGCCGCCGCTGCCATGCTCGCCGCTGCCCGCCGCCGCGCCGCCGCCGCCGCCGTGCCACGCCTGGCCGCCCTCCGCTGTGCCACGCCTGCCGCCCGCTGCGTGCCGCCGCTGCCGCTGGCTTTCGCCGCCGCGTGCAAGCAGCAGCTCCACTTGAGGGTGGGCCTGGCGGTTGGCCCGTACGCGTAGTCCATCTTCTTTGGACCATTTTTTTTATCTTCGACTGCGTCTGCGACCTTCGCCGGCTACGCCCACACGCTAATCGCGCCGCTGGTTCGGCCCGCTGCCGACACCGCCGCCCCAGTCGGGAGCTAACTCTGCTAGCTCCGTTCCCCCGCTTCGCGGGCAGGGACAGTCTGGAGCTGACCGGCCGCGCAGAGACAAGGGTAGCTGGGCCGTTTGGTAGCACGCGATCACGGGCGGTTGGACCGTTTTTGGCTCTATCTTCCGATCCGTTTTTACACAAGCTTTTGAACTATGTTTTACTATAGTTATTAATTACCACATGTTTTTAATACTTTGTATCTCATAGATAGCTTGCACTGTTTTTAAATTGAATTTTGGAACGCCGTCATATTTTAATTATTGTATTGATTATCGCATTTATGCAACCGATTACCTGCTGTAATCTTACACACTTTGCATAAATTGCAGATGACCGGAATTGTTAGTCGCGAGTTCCCGGAGTTGACCCAGGATGGGCTTAACTACCTGACTTGGGCCTCGGACGTTGAGATCGTCCTTGAGGGCCGATGCATCAAGGATGCGTTAATTGAGGGGACCCCGACGGCCCCCAGCAAAACCATCCCGGCGGATAACGCCAAAGCCCTGCACTTCCTCCGCCATCACATGTGTGAGACTCTCAAGAATGAGTACATGGCAGAACGAAGTGCTTCTGCCCTTTGGACCGCCCTCAACAAGCGGTTCTCTAGGCTGAAGTACACCATTCAGCCACAGGCGGAGGCAGATTGGATTCGTCTGAGGTTTGCGGACTTCAAGACAGTGGGAGAGTACAACTCCAGGTTGCACCGGATTTGTACCATTCTTCAGCTGTGTGGGACCAGTACCACCGATCAGCAGAAGATAGACAAAACCCTCTCCACATTCCATCCGGACAACATCCAGTCCTCGCGAAACTTTCGCCAGGAAGGATTCACGGAATATGCAGCGCTTATTGATGCTCTCCAGGTGGCCGAGGCGCAGGATAATGTTCTGAAAAAGAACTTCTCCGCGCAACCCTTCGCAGGGGGCCCAAGTCATGAGGCCAATGCTGGTGCCTACAAGGTGCGCAAGCCCATCCACAAGAAGAGAGACAAGAAGGGCAAGAAGGGACCCAACTCCTCCAACCCGGCCAAGCAACGCAAGGCGGGCAAGGGGGAGGCAAGGCCCCAGGGCTGCTTCCGCTGTGGCTCCAAGACTCACTTCTCCAGGCAGTGTTTGGCCCCTAAACACGTCGTGGACGCGTTCAAGGCCAACAAGAAGACGCGCGAGGCGCATCTTGTCCAGGTTGAGGCACCACTGGCGCCCGGAGCGGCGCCTGTGCAGAACGTCACGCACATAGTGGCGCAAGACGTAGCACAAGTGGCAGCACCCTCGGCGGTCCCCACGGACGCCGCTGTGCCCATGGAGGTTGAGCACGTTGTGCCCCCGCCACCTCAGCCAGGCCCCTTCTCCATGATGATGGCCAACGCAGAGCCGCCCACCGACCTTGAGATACTGGCTGAGCTTGGTGATTTCCTCGCAGAATCCACCTGAGCTCCTTTTGGTTGTGATGATTCCTTTTTCCGCAATAATCAGATACAATTACTCGATATGGTTGTAAGCTCTATGAGAGCATAACATTTATTTGTTTCCGGCGATTGGATGACATTTATTCATTTATTCCATTATTTGATTATGTGATGTTTTGAAATGTTTATGTGTTTTACTTACTTAATGTAGCATCTTCCTCGCTCCATTATATTAATTAGGCACTATATTTTAGAACGCGTGTGGCGCCCAAATGGAGGAAACGTGCCTTGCTGATAGCGGCACCACCAATACCATCTTGAGAGAAACAAAGTATTTTGAGTGCATTACCATAAATCCTGGTAACATAATGACGATCGCCGGCTGCGGTCCGAATGTAGTTGGCTCCGGAAGAGCAACTATCATACTCCAACTGTAACAACTCTGATCATTGAAGAGGCATTGTTGTATCCGGAGTCGACTCGTACTCTCTTGAGTTTTAGAGACATCCGCGCAAATGGTTTCCATGTCGAAACCGATGATGATGAGAATGGAAAGGAGTTCCTACTCATTACCAAGCGCGACGAAAATGGTAAACATGTTGTCGAAAGACTCCCTTCATTAGCTACTGGGCTGTACTACACTAAGATAGTAGCACCACCTATTTTACACTACCCTTAAGACTGTCTTTAGAAGCTCCGAACTATTCTGCCTTTGGCATGATAGGTTAGGCCACCCCGGTCTTAGGATGATGAGAAATATAATTAACAACTCGAACGGTCATAATGTTAATGTGAAAAACTTCCCGAATCCCGATGATTTCATGTGCTCCGCATGCGCTACGGGGAAATTGATCATTAGACCGTCCCCCCTAAAGGTGAAGGATGAACTCCCCGCGTTCTTGGAACGCATTCAAGGGGATATATGTGGTCCAATTCAGCCCCTCTCAGGGCCGTTTCGGTACTTCATGGTGCTCATCGATGCTTCCTCTAAATGGTCCAATGTTTGCCTGCTGTCAACAAGGAACCATGCTTTTGCAAAGTTGATCTCCCAGATCATACAAATAAGGAATAAATTCTCTGATTATCGTTTAAAGTCTATTCGAATGGACAATGCCGGAGAATTTACTTCAAAGGCATTCGATGATTATTGCATGGCAACTGGAATCAAACTTGAGCAACTCCGTACCGCATGTCCACGCTCAAAATGGACTCGCGGAGGCATTGATTAAAAGGATTAAATTCATTGCCAGACCACTCCTTCAGGGTTGTAATTTACCAACTACATGTTGGGGACACGCGGTGTTACACGCCGCTAATCTCATCAACTTTCGAACATCGGCCTACAACATCCACTCTCCCATCCAACTTGCGCAAGGGTCGGCACCGAAAATTTCCCACCTACGTAGGTTCGGCTGCCAGGTATATGTACCTATACCACCACCCCAGCGATCAGCAATGGGACCGCTCCGTAAGTCGGGGATATACATTGGTTATGAGACTGTGTCCATAATCAGATTCTTGGACCCCTTGACAGGTGACTGTCACACGGCCAGTTTTGCTGACTGCATTTTTGACGAGGATCTTTTCCCGACTTTGGGGGGAGGTAATCAACCTCTGGATGACAAAAGTCGAGAAATCACGTGGAAAGCCATGGGGATCCACGCTCATGACCCGCGCACTGTTGAGACTAATAGAGAAGTCCAAAAGATACTAGATTTGCACTCTCTAGCGAATCAACTGCCCGATCATTTTAGTGATTTAAAGACTGTAACAAAGTCGCATGTGCATGCACGCAATGCACCGGAAAGGGTTAAAATACCAAAGAAAAATGATGGTATACCCGCTCCTGCTCCAAGTCCTAAAAGGACGTGGATTCCGGTTTCTCAAATCCCAAGTACCCGGGGACGCCCGAAGAAAAAGGATAAGAGAGACTACCCCTGTTGAGGGGAGCCAGTTGAGACCTGGCACGAGTACGGATATTTCAGTGCACGGAATTCCGGACTTGAACTTTCTTATATCGGAAATACCCAGCGAAGTTGTGTGCGCACACATCGGAGCGGGAAAGCTAAAGGACCTAGCTCCTGGATTGGGAAATCCGGTGGAGCAAGAGGATGTGCCTGATGCACTCCATGACGAAATGGCCATTAACTATGTTAATTCGGGCGAGTCATACAACCGAGCCATGGCAAATGTCGACGTTAATTTTGCCAAGAAAATTGCCTCAATCATAGATCTTGACCCTGAGCCTAACACGCTCGCTGATTGCAAGAAAAGGTCGGATTGGAAAGATTGGCAGAAGGCAATTACTGCTGAATTATTATCGTTAAACAAAAGAGAGGTATTTGGACCTATTTGTCTAACTCCTCCCCACATTCGCCCCGTTGGCCATAAATGGGTTTTTGTTCGAAAGAGAAACGAGAATAATGAAGTAGTAAGGTACAAAGCAAGGCTCGTTGCTCAAGGTTTCACTCAGCGACCAGGTGTCGACTTTGAGGAAACTTACTCCCCAGTCATGGATGGAATTACCTTTAGATACTTCATCTCGATGGCCATAAACATGGACTTAAAAATGAAACTAATGGATGTTGTCACCGCTTACCTATATGGTAACTTGGATTCGGACATATACATGAAAGTACCAGAAGGTATCCCTGTTCCGAACCAGGATAGAGCAAACAGGAGCTTATACAGTGTTCAGCTTAAGAAGTCATTGTATGGACTAAAACAGTCAGGTAGGATGTGGTATAATCGTTTAAGCGATTTCCTTCATGAGAAGGGCTACGCGAACAATGCAGATTGTCCATGTGTTTTTATACGGAGATCCCAGGATGGTTTCTGTATTATCTCGGTGTACGTGGACGATTTGAATATAATCGGTACACCTGACGATATTGAGGATGCGAGTTCCTACCTGATGTCGGAATTCGAGATGAAAGACTTAGGCAAAACCAAGTTCTGCCTAGGTCTGCAACTTGAGCATTCCCCTGCTGGGATTCTAGTTCACCAGTCGGCCTACACCCAGAAGGTGTTGGAACGATTTGGGTTTGAAAAGGCATATCCTTCTAAGACCCCGATGGTCGGAAGATCTTTGCAGCAAGACAAGGACCCGTTCAGGCCTAAAGAAGAGGGGGAGGAAATTCTGGGACCGAAATTTCCCTACTCGAGTGCAGTTGGCGCACTTATGTACCTCGCAAATTGTACACGGCCGGATATTGCATTCGCCGTCAATTTGCTTGCAAGGTACAGTTCTGAGCCTACCAAGAGGCATTGAAAAGGAGTTAAAGACATCTTTAGGTACATACAAGGGACAAAGGACCTTGGCTTGTTTTACCAAAAGAACCAAGACCTATCTGTTGTAGGCTATGCAGATGCTGGGTACCTTTCGGACCCGCATACATCCAAGTCACAGACTGGATATGTTTTCCTTTGTGGTGGAACAACTATTTCTTGGAAATCGTCTAAGCAAACTCTTGTGTCGACTTCGGCGAACCACTCGGAAATCATAGCATTATATGAAGCATCACGAGAATGTGTATGGCTTCGACGAGTAGTCAGTCACATCCAGATGTCATGTGGACTGAACACCGTACAAACCCCAATAATTATCTACGAAGATAATGCCGCTTGTGTTGCACAAGTCCAGAAGGGTTACGTGAAGAGCAATCTCACAAAGCATATAAACCCCAAGTTCTTCTATGCACATGAGTTGCAAAAGATGAACGAAGTGAAAGTCTTGCATACTAAGTCGTGTGAAAATCTCACTGATTTGTTCACTAAATCATTGCCGGCATCTTCTTTCGAGAGATGTGTCCGAGGGATCGGCATGATGAGACTTAGGGAGATGCAAGGTTCAGGGGGAGAATCTTCACAAACTCATCGCTGAAATCTTGATCCCGATGATTGAGTACTTAACTTTATAGTTAAGTGAATTGTACTCTTTTTTCCTTAGTGAGTTTTTATGAAGTTTCTCACATGAGGTTTTTAATGAGGCAATTCGTGCAACATAGCAAGAAGTATACCGTGTGCATTTCTCCATATTTTTCCCACTGGGTTTTTCTGAGTTTTTAGTCATGGTTATACAGATAAGATACCCAGGGGGAGTGTTGGGAAACCGGGCCGGTAGAGGCCACACCGAGTGGTCCTCTACCGGCCTAGGGTTGGCCCATGTGGGTATCGTATCCCCCTTTAGCCTATAAATAGAGGAACAACCTTTGTACGTGAGTTACCGAGAGAGTTATCAATAAAGTTCCCTATTTCATCTACTTTGTACTGTGTGTGCCTTCTTCTAGTCTTCTCCTCCGGCGTTGAACAGCCCCGGGACCGGCCAGTCGGCAGGGGGTGTTCCAACATAACGTTCCCCTCCAACGTCCAACGGAGCCCTCACCGGCCTCTCCCTAGGCAGACTACTCTTCGACGACAGTGCACGTCGCCGAATCTCTCGCCGTTGCGTCTGCATGATCAATCGATTGATCGATTTGTGTCTAGCCTATAGCTCTCCTCGCCTTCCCCATAACACCACCACGTGACGTGTATGAGACGGAAAAGATCACGGAGATCAGATGCAAACCAACTTTGTGAGCGAGGACGAAAACAAAAACAAAAACGAAAAAGACATAATTAAGATCCCTCCATACATGCATAATTTCGAGTAAGTAAACAACGAGAATAATATTTCACGGACGAGAACACAAGCCAAGATGGGTGCAATTTATTGAAAATCTACTACTACTGTTTGACAACGAGATGGCATGCCGAGTTAATAATTAGTCAAATTTGAGCCGGCCTTCTCCATCTAGCTGCAATTCTTTCTTCGAAAATCTCGCATAGAGCTCTCCGAAGAAGATGGCTACGGAAGAAAACTCTGTATCCTGCGACCAAGTCAAAAATCAACAAGATGAAGGCGGGGGCTAATAGGCTGATATTTGAGTCCCTTGTGCTGATATAGAGGCAGGTCGACACTTCGACAGCGCCTATCACGTCCAAGACGACAAACGCCACGGCCAAGACCTGATTCCGGAACCGGCGGTTGTTATCCTCCTCGACTGGCGCCGCCTCCGCGGTGGCGGCGTCCATACCACCATTGTCCTTGTCCGCCATTGTCTTCGATCTCCTTGGTTGGTTATTGCCTGCTGCTCGATCTGCTTACGATCGAGAGCGTCGTCGTCGTCTCGTCTTTTCTTTGGCCGTTCTGTTTTGTTTTTTGGTACACACGACTGCACCTGTTAGATTGCGCAGGCTGAGGGTGGGTGGACTTTGCTTGACCAATGAACCGACTCGTGCACGTTTACCAATTTGGAATCCTTCTATACTAGTGCTGAAGCAATACGTCGTACTTGACATGTTCTATTTAGACTCATACTCAACATGGCTCCTCTCTACCTAATCCCAGTACGGTATTGTACATGTATACGAGTATTAACCTGGCCGCGGGCTCCTCCGTCTCTAACCCGGTCCAGACTCCAGCAGCGCGCCATCTGCGTTAGGCCATCTCCACCGCTACGATCCAAACGGCCGACCGAAACGGCTCGCTTTTGTCTGTTTAGTTGGGCTGTGGTCGCTTTTGAGTCGGGGTCTGATCTAGGTCCGTCAGCCATGCCCAGCGGTGCGACCCATCTTTACGCGTTTGGCAAATAGACCATTGCCAATGCCGACGTATTTCCAATGTCTTTCCACCGCCCCGCAGTCTCCCGTCTTTCTTTTCCACCGCTTCCCACCAGTTCTGGGCGTTTCCCGCCGCAGATTCCACCGGTGTTGATGAGAACTGATCTAGCCAGAGGTCGTCGTCATCGTCGATCGTCCGTAGGCCGACAATTTGTGTATCGATGTACACGCGGCAGCGTGCCTTGGAGGCCCTATTCGCGCGGCGGCGTGCCTTCCTCTCCTCCTTCCTCGGCGCGTAGAAGGCACGCTCGGCTTCGACGTCCTCCCTGAAGTGGGCGGCCCACTCCGCCCTCGCGCGCTTGTCCTCCTCGGCGTCATAGAGGCAGCGAAGTCATTTTTTGGCGTCGCTTCTCCTCCTCCATGACGAGGCGTGGCGGCATCGCGAGGCTGTCCGCCTGCTCGGCCGTGGCGCCGTGCCGCCGCGTCGAACGCGTGTGCCGCCTCGTGCGCCGTCTTGGAAGTTCCGAGAACTATGCGGTCGTCGCTGACACGGATTTCCGAGTAGTAGGTGCCGTTGGAGCACGCACACCCTGCGGTAGCCGAATGAGTTGGGGCGTGCGTGGCGGCATCTCGACGGCAGTGTGAGCCTAAATATCTTTAACAACCTTTCTTAATCAATTTTTTTGAAAGGTTTATATATCTTGAACAACCCCCCTTAATTAAAACATTTTGAAAGATTTAGACTACCGGAAAAATGTTTTTGCTGAGTAAACATGATTTTGCCTGAGTACAAAAAGCGCGGAACTCGGCAAAAGAAAAATGAATTACCGAGACACTCGGCAAAGAAAGAATAGACTCGGTAAAATCCCAAAGTTACAAAAGACAAAAAATTCACTCGGTAAATATCAAAAATACACAAGGCAAAGAATAGCACTTGCAAAAAAAAAACGAGGAAGCACTTGGAAAAATGACACTCGTCAAAGCTAGGGGAGACGTGACATCCTCAACGCAGTTAACGACGTCGTGCCGAAAGCTACCTCTTCTGGGTGTCCTCTAACCTACACCCGGCAAAACATTTTTCTCGCCTACGGTCGACCACGATTGAAAAAAATTCCTGTCAAAACTTTGCCGGCTGTTTTAGGGTTTACACTTGGCAATGTTCCTAAATGCACACGACAAAGAGGTGTGCAATATGCCGAGTTCTGGACGCCAAAAATGCGATGCAACCTCTTTGCCAAGTGTATTTACACTCAGACGAAGAATTTTTCTACCTATTTTCGTTTCCTCAGTCTTCCCCTCCATTTTTGGTGTCATTTTCCATGCCATATCTCTGCCTCGTGGCCTCTATGAAAATACCATTATTCAGTTACTGAACTCACACTCAATAGCTAGTTTTGGTTGGTATTATCTTCTCCCTCCCTAGTTCTATATACTCCTTTCTACAGTGTTCTTTCTGTCCGTGAAGAAGAATGTTGGTGCTTGGATATCTTGGAGGTGCAGATCTTGTAGAAGATCTGAGTATTGACGTACAAATGTATCTCTAAGGTGTTCGAGGAGGTACATTCTAGCTCTATGGTACATTCTCACTAGAGGATGTCATTCTGTATATGTCGACCAGATGAAGAAGAGTATTGCTGCTAGGACACCTTGGAGATGCACATCTTGTACAAGAACTGAGTATTGATGTACGAGGTCTGCATCTCTAAGGTGTTCGAGCGGGTACAGTCCAACTCTGTGGTACCTTCTCACCAGAGGATGCCATTCTAAACATGTCAGATCCCGTAAATAGAAGTGTTTTGGGTAGGACAACTTGGAGGTGTAAATTTCTATAATATCAGAGCATTGACGTAAGGTCTGCATCTCAGGTGCACCCAGACATAGGTACCTTCTTTGCAGCCACTGTAACATATCTGTTTTTAGCTAAACCTAATTAGGGTTTAATGTGCATCGTGAGCATCTCATGCATTAGTTTCGAACCTAATAAAAGCTTGCATTAAAATTGCAGATAGAAAACCAAAAACCCTAATTTCCATTTCTATCTATTTTTTCCCTTGAAGTGGTTTCAAATCTTTGAAAATGAAGAGTTCTGGATCGTTTAATATATAGAAGCCCCATGGCGTTTTCAAACTTTTCAAACTTTGTCTGTTATTTTAAATAATTTAAAATAGAGAAAATTGTTTGAAAGTTTCAAAATAGGAAATAGAAATAGAGAGGGAAAATAGAAAATGGTTCGGAAGAAAAAATGGTTCCCAACCCTATGAGGCTACATGCCTATTCCTTCTCCTTTTAGGCTCGGCCTAGCCAGAGCCCAACCGGAACCCGAACCGGCCCAGGCGCAGCCTATACCAGTTCGGTCCCAATCTTTCAACGTTGTCTTCCTCCCCCATGGAGGAAGCACCTCGGTGGACCCTGCTCCATCACCCGATGGTCGCCGTCACGTCGAGATCATCTCGACGCCACCCATCAATGCCTATAAGGCCTTACCACACCGCTGCTCGACAATCCCTACTTCGACATTCCCCCTTCCCCTCTCGTTTGATCCATGGCTAGGAAACCCTAGCTCTCAGGTTTAGTTTCTCCCCGCAGTCTTCAGCCGTCCTAAGCTCAGGTGAGGCCACCACTCGCTCCGCCTTGTCTTCCTTGCCGTCCTTGTCAAACCATACAAGCCGAGGAGCCTTCTTATGCCCGGAATTGAGCCTGGCAAGCCAGAATTTCCACCCGCTTCCTACTAAATCAACATTATAGTTAGTAAAATATGAAAAATCACCAGAATTTTTTTATGGTTGGATAAAATGTGAATCATACTAAGTTTATTATTTTTGCAAGGTGGTTTGGTCAGGTTATAAAACAGATTTTTCGTAGCGGCTTCACAAAAAAACCTATTTCAGGCACTCGCTAAACGGAAAGAGTTTATTTCGAAAGAGTATGAAAAATCCATGTGGTAACGTTGTTAGGAATTCCAAAATGCACATGTGTGCGCCTTGTGGGATCATTCCGACAAACTAGGAATTGATGGTTAAGGTCATGACCAAGGTCATTTGCTTTGAAAGCCATGCAAACTCGTTCGTGCTAGCTTAGTTCTATTAGAAAATAGGAAAGTGATACCAATCACCCGGGGGATCGCGCGACTCACGTGTCTCTCCCATCCTGAACACAACGGTACATGTGGGGTCCACCATAACCCCCTTATCTCTCCAGGACTCTCCTCCTCCACTTATTTTTTCCCTGATCTCTTTCTTCTCCAATCCTTCACACGCCCAGCAGCCTTCTATCCCCAGCTTCTCCAACCGCTGCCTGCCGCCATAGATCCTGAAAAGGACCTCTATGCTACAGATACTCGCGCCATCTCCCTATCTCCTGCAGCCGCGGCCTCTCTCGCTGGCCACGGTGCGTTCCAGCGCCGTTCTGCTCCCACTCGAGCGCCACCGCCGTAGATCTTGAAAGGGCCCTGCTACATATGCTCATAGGTGCTGCTACGCGCGACAGCCGGTGCTGCTACACGCGGCGGTCAGCGTTGCTACAGGCGCAGCTGCCGAGGCTGCTGCACGCGGCCATGGACCCTGCGACACGCAGCCGCCGGGGTTGCTACACGCGGCCACCGCTCCTGCTACACGCAACCGTTGCCGCTGCTACAGACGGCGAGCGGCGTTCTACAAGTGGTAACCAGGGGGATGCTGCACGCTGCTATCGCCCTTGCTACACGCGGCCGCCGGGGTTGCTACACGCGGCCGTCGCCCTTGCTACACGCGGTCGTCGCCCTTGCTACACACGGCCGCCGGAGCTGCTACACGCGGCCGTCGCCCTTGCTACAGACAGCCGCCAGAGCTGCTACACGGGCGACGGTGCTTTTCTGCTACGGGCGATGCGCGCTCTGCTACTAGCTGCGTGAGGCGCTGCTACAAGTTTTTGGCGGTGCTGCTACCGCTGTGGCGACGTCTTCCCCGACAACGACGCCCTTCTCCGGCGACGCGACTTCTCCAACACCTTCTCCGACAACGTCGGTTAGGAGAGCGGGATGGGATAAGAGAAGGGCCTGGTTTTTTGTTAATAGGGAGAGAGAAGGTTTGAGAAGAGGAGAACGCACACGGGAGTCTTTCGTTGACCAGGCAAAAGGACACGTGTCGGGCTGTCGACCCGGGGGATCAGGGGCAATTATCCCCCGCGGGACGCCTAGCACTGTCCTAGAAAATATCCATAGTCCAATTAAAAAAATTAAATTACATGTGCATGGAAAATGTAATTTTTATTTTTCCGAGTGCAATTACACGTGGCAAATAATATAAACTCGGCAATAAAAGAAAAAAAATCATCAAGGCTTTTTCGAGTGTTTGAGGGGACACTCGGCAAACCCCGAGTGCAGGTGGCCAAAAGAGGCCCTCCTGCTCACCCCTCCTCCTGCCCGCACCATCACATCTCTTGCCCGCTCGCTGCCGCACCACCTCCTGCCCGCACTAGCACACCTCTTCCGCTCCCCGCCGCACCACCTCCTGCCAGCCCGCACCGCCTCCCACATGAGAACAAAGCAAAGATGAGTGCAAATTAATGAAAAGCCACTCTTTGACAATGTGATGGCATGCCGAATCAATTAGGGTAATTAAACCGGCCATGTCCATCTAGCTGCAATTCTTTCTCTAGATTACAAATTTCACATAGATCTCTCCAAAGAAAATGGCAACGGAAGAAAACTGTGTATGGTACAAGGCTACAACCAAGTCAAAAATTAACAAGACGAAGGCGAGGGCGAAGAGGGTGATGTGTGAGTCCTTTATGCCGATATAGAGGGTGATCAATATCGACACTTCGGCAGTGCCTATCACGCCGAGGACGAGAAACACCACACCCAAGACCTGTTGCCGAAAAGGCACGCGGTTGGACTCCTCATCTAACTCTGCCATGACGATGGAGCCATAGATACCATTCTATTTTTACGTGAAATTCCACCTATTTATTAATAATTATCAACTACAGTACAAAGAAATCTAAAGTAATAAATATAAGTAGGTCCATGGACCACCTAGCGACGACTACACACACTAGCACGAGCCAAAGGCATACAACCGTCCTCGCCCCTCCATCATCGGAGCCGGACAAAACTTGTCGTAGTAGAGTTTGTTGTACTAGATGGACGAAAAGTCATCGTGCTAAAAGACCAGCGCACTAGAGTAGCAACAATCGCCAATGATGATATCCATAAATCAGAAGAGACTAACATGAACTCACACCAACGAACACGAAAACGGACTAGATTCAAGGAGATCCACTGGACACATGACTCCACGCATCCTCCACGGACGCGAGATGCACCACCAAAGCGAGGATATGGCGGAGATGACCTTATTCTGACTTCAAGATGTAGCCCCCGTCTCAACATTCGACACCAAAAAACCCTAAACAAAGAACAAGAAACCTCCCGCCGACGAGAGACTGTGGTCCGCCACACCCCCGAGGCCCTTAGACCACGGGAGGCGGAGCAGACTGACTGGTCGGCCGGAGTACCAAACCGTAGATGGGTTTTACTCCGCCTCCAAGATCGCTTTTCTCGTGTCTCCTTAGGTATAGATACCGTTCTTGTTGTCGGCCACTCTTCGACCTCCTTAGTTACGATCGAGCGTCGTCTCTCTTATTCTTTGGCCTTTGTGTTTTCTGCTACACGACTCTGGGCCGTGGATAAACACAACTAATGGCATAGTAATATGTGAGGCTGTATTAGTCAGAAACTTGTGGATCCAGAATCCCCGATCGATCGTTTCTTCTCCGGTACTTCTGAAGTGCCTGGGTTCCGGAGGCCTTTTCGACAGGCCGCTACCAAAGGGTGAGATGGCCAGAACTACTGTGATACTACCGGGTGAATTCCTACAGATCTTGGGAGCATGTTACTTTGTGCTCTAACGATCAGATTTTGACCTTTACCTATATATACACTGCCCACTCCGTGCCAAAGTGAGAGAAGTAGTAGAAGAGAGAGAGTCAGTACAATGTGCGAAGTGAGAGCTTTTTCTCTGGTAGAACAAGGCATTTACAACAAGGAAGCGCCAGCGGACCCTCGGTAGAACGTAACACCCAAATCATAATTCCTGATCTTGATCTGGTCGCTCTGCACGCACTCCGAGTCGGAAGGGTTGTACTACCCACGCAATAGAGCAAGGCATAGCTCACTTGCTTTTCAATCTAAAAACATGACATACGGCGAAAGCTTATGCCAAAGAGAACGTGTATTTATAACAAATAAATCCACAGAACTTATGAAACATACTCCATATAAAAATTCAGAAAGTAAACAAGGAAAACATGTATATATATATATATATATATATATATATATATATATATATATATATATATATACACACACACACGCATCAGAACAAGCTAACGAAGCCAGTGTTTGATAATAATATGGCATATATGCCGAATTAAGTGGGGGCAGCCGTACCTTAGGCAGCATCTATCTGCCTTTCTTCCTCTGGATTACAAATCTCACATAAATTGTTCCAAAAACTACGACGAACTGACCAAAATATGCCTACTTGCACGAGGAAAAGAAACGAGAAGACAGCGGCCATGGTCCAGCGCGCCAAGGGGGGGGGGGGGGGTTTGGTAGAACCGTTAGGATACGATAGATGACTACCGGAAAGCCAACAGCGTTCATTGCGCCCACGACGGTAGACACCACGGTTCTGATATGGCGGCTGCCTCCTCGTCTGGCTCTGCCGTGGCGACCAGGGAGTCGTGGAGGATATCCTTCTCCATATCGTCCATTATCTTCTCGATTGCCTTTGCCTTCTGCTTTGCTAGCTTACGATCCACAGATTCTCTCCTCTCGTTTGGCCTCTCCAGCTGGCTCCTTATATTGTGCAGGCTGGGGGTGGACTTGAACGATGAACCGATCGGAGACCTACACGTTTAAAACTTGGAGTCCTTTTTTATTCTAGCTACGGGCAATATTCCCTCCGTTTTAAAATATAAGATGTTTTCGTTTTATGAAAAAATGTATCTAGACTTGTTTTAGTGTGTAGGTTTATTCAAGTTTAGAGTAAATTTACACACTAAAACAAATCTAGATATATTTGCTTCACAAAGCTAAAACATCTTATATTTTGAAACAAAGGGAGTAGTTGTTATATATCTTCTATTCTGACTCATACTCAATATACATAAACCCGTTTCAAAAAAATATTGCATATAATATGTTGACATATGTGCGGCTCCTTCTTCCTATCCAATACCCACTACGTATGGGCCATATATGTATCGTACGTGTACATGACTAAGTATTAATCTGGCCGTTGTTCCGTCTAAGGTCTACATTTTCTAGGGGGAATCTGAATCTGGAGTCTACATATGCCACGGGTCAGTGGCAGAAATTCTGATACCAATTTTCCTTAAGTGTATCTCCCTACGGTTCGTGAATTATGCGGACACGATCGAGACACTTCTCCGAACAATAACCAATAGAGCAATCTGGAAATTCATATGGATCCCACATATTTCTACGATTACTTTGCGATCGAATGAACCACTTACATATGATACCAATTTCCCTTTGTCTCACGATAGTTTACTTATCCGAGGTTATGATCGTCGGTATCTCTGCATACCTAGTTCAACCTCGTTACCGATAAGTACTCTTTTCTCGTTCCCGTGATATGTGATCCCTTGTGAGCTAGTCACATGCTTGCAAGCTAATTGGATGACATTCCACCGAGAGGGCCCAGAGTATATCTATCCGTCATATGGATGGACAAATCCCACTCTTGATCCATGTGCCTCAACCCATACTTTCCAAACACTCAATGCCACCTTTATAGCCACCCAGTTACGGTGTGGTGTTTGATGTCATCAAAGCATCCTTCCGGTGATGGTGATTAACATGATCTCATGGTCGAAGGAATTAGGTTACTATGTATCAGAAAGCTTATAGCAAATGAACTATATTAAATGACTTGATCTTTATGCTACGCTTAACTATAGGAGTATGTCCATCACATCATTCTCCTAATGATATGACCCTGTTGTTAATAACATCTCTATGTTCATGATCAGGAAACCATGATCATATATTAACCAATAAGCTAGTTTAACAAGAGGCTTTACTAGGGACTCTTTTATGTTTACAAATCACACAAGTATTAATGTTTCCTGTTAATACAATTATAGCATGGTATGTAAACATTTATCATAAGTATGAAGATATGATAATAACCACTTTATTATTGCCTCTTGGGCATATCTCCAACACATCATCCACACCATCATCTCCACCAGTACCATCATCACCACTCCATCCCGCTGTAACAATTGTGTTGAATACTTGCATAGTTCTTAGGGGAAACTTTCCCGGTGTTGATTACTATTTTAGTTGATGCTTGTGAGTAGAACCATTGGATTATTGTTTATGTTCAGATTGTTATCCATTATCATATCATCTTTGATCTTGATCCATATAATGTCTTGTGAGTAGTTCGTCTAGTTCTTGAGGACATGGGAGAAGTCATGTTGTTAGTAGTGAATTTATGATGAGTTATTATTCAATGGTTTAGTATTTAAGTTGTGGTGCTATTCTTCTAGTGGTGTCATGTGAACGTTGACTACATGACACTTCACCATTTATGGGCCTAGGGGGATGCATTGTGTATTTGGCTACTAATCGTGGGGTTGCCGGAGTGACAGAAACCTGAACCCCCGTTAGGACACCTTTGCACAAGGGAGTGTAGGATCTCAGAGTTTAAGGCTGTGGTTAGATTTATATCTTAATTACTTTCCTGTAGTTACGGATGTTTGCAGGGGGTTTAATCACAAGTATGTATTAGTCCTAGGAAGGGCGGTATGTTAGCACAGGTTCACCCACACAACACTTACAAACACCAAAGAAGAGTACTCAGCTATTTGAAGCGAAAGCACTTGACAGAATTCTCATGTGTCCTCGAGAACGTTTGGTCCTTATAAGTATTTCCACCGGCTTGTCCTTGCTAAGAAAGGATTGGGCCACTTGCACCGTTTGTTCGTTACTATTGTTACTTGCTCCTTGTTTTGTTGTCTTGTCAGAAAACCACTAAAAATTTCACAGGGATTTCCTGCTCCATACCACTGTTCAGCACCTTCTGCTCCTCGTTGGGATTGACACTCCTATTTATCGAAAGTACTATGATACACCCCCTATACTTGTGGGTTATCAAGCTCGGGGCCGAGCCTCGCTAAACTTGCATTGGATCTTTGATAAAAATAGCATATTGTGAACCTAAAAATGATTTTTCTAAAAAAACATAAGCATCGGATCATGTACCTGTAGTTCATATCTGACCCACTTCCTACCGATTCGGCAGGAATTTATCTTTTTCACCAGAGGTGGACGGAAAGGTTTCGGGTCCCTATGTTGGGACATTTTCCATATAAGGTGGTCTAGTATTTTTGTAAAATATGGTGATAGCATTTTGAATTAGCCATTTGGTGGTTGCTTCACAAAACCGTCCGTTTTTTGTGCTCGGAAAATAAAAAATGTATTTTTGGTGCGACAAAAAGAAAGACTTCCTCCTGCAATATTGTTCTTCATCCCATGATGCACATGTATGCATAATATGGACACATTATCACAAACTATGCCTTAATTCTAGCCATAACGTTTGTCATTTGACCCGAAATCCAAGAAATCTCGAATGAGATAGGTCATTTTGTGAAGATTTTTTCAGACATAATCAATATACCAAGTTTGGTATTTTTCCTTATAATTATGATATATGACACCACACGAAGGTTTCGCATTGTTTCGATCATTTATGAATTTTTATGCCCGTTTTAAACTATATATAATGTTTTATGTTTTACTTAATTTTTTACAAATATATAATATTTGAGTGTAGATAGATAGATCTTATTTTTATGCAAATTTTGATATATTATTTGTATTTTTCCGAATTAGAATGATTTAGTTATGATTTTTTAAAGTTTAATGAAGTAAAAGGAAAAATAGCTACGCCGATGGCAGCCGTCGGCGTAGCATAGAATACGTCGCGGACAATTCTACGCTGACGGCTGATTGGTGGGGCTGGCCTCGTCATAGTCTACGCCGACGGCCGCGACGTTTGGCCGTCGGCGTATCTATCTATTTCTGTAGTGATACTCCATATATATAATATCATTCAGTACAAAGACAACAAACGTGGGTATACTAGCACGTATATATCAGAACAAGCTATGACGAGTGCAAAGGAAAACACACTGTTTGACAATAAGACGAGACACTGAATTAGGGAAAACCTTCACCATCTACCTGCATTTCTTCCTCTGGGTTACAAATCTCGCATACAGTTTTCCAGATAAGATAGCGACGGAGGAAAAACGGGTATCCTCCATAGAAGGCTGTCACCCCCGAGATGAAAATGACGGCCCAGAGCGGTATGCCTGAGTTGTCCTTTATGCCGGAATAGAGGAACATGAACATTACTACGGTGGTCACCGCGGCCAAGACGAGACCTAACACGACGGAGAACCGGAGGCCACTAGTGGAAACGCGGGCTTTTGTTGATCCCGAAAATGGGCTTTAAGAACCGGTGTTAAAGGGGGGGCCGTACCAGCGTGGCCTCTGCGGCATTAAAGGAGCCCCCCCTTTAACACCGGTTCGTGCCGGTGTTAAAGGTCCCTGCACCAGTGGCTCACAGAATTCTTTAACACCGGTTCGTGGCACGAACCGTGTTAAAGGGGGCTATATAAGACACCACCCAGCCCACACACACCCCACTCTTCCATTCTTTCACATTTTGGAGCCTAGCAAGAGGGTGTGAAGAGTGCTAGTTTGTGTTTTTCATATGCACTAGAGGTGTTCGGTGAAATGCCCGAGAGCTCAAAATAAGCTTTCTTGTTGCTCTTCCGTCTCGGTCGAGGTCGGCAACTATAGTTTCATGTGTCATTGATGTCTTGTATATATAAATGGTCATCTCCCTATTATTTTTGATATATACTACATATTAATGCAGATGAATCGGCAATGGATGTACGGTGACCGCCACTTCCGAGTACATTACGGCCTCCAAAATTTCATCGTTGTGGCTAATGCAAACCGTGGTCACAATGGTTTTATGTGCTGTCCGTGTTCACCGTCGAACAAGAAAGACTACTCAAATACCAGAACCATTCACGCCCACCGCTTCGATCTGGTTTCATGCCCAGCTATAATTGTTGGACCAAGCACGGAGAAAAGGGTTGTGATGGAAGACAACGAAGAAGAAGAGGATGATGAAAACTATCATAATATGTATCCTGAATATGATGATAATGCAACGGAGGTAGATAATGAAGATCAAGAGGGAGCAGATGGGCCCGCTGATGACGATCTTGGTCGGGCCATCGATGCAAAGGAAGAATGTGAAACTGAAAAGGAGAAGGAGAAGCGGAGCAGATGTTAAAGGATCACAAAACATTGTTGTATCCAACTTGCGAAGATGGCCACAAAAGCTAGGTGCCACATCGGATTTGCTGCAATGGAAGGCGAGAATGGTGTGACCGACAGCAGATTTTCAAAGTTGTTGGTAAAATGAAGAATCTTCTTCCAAGAAATAATGAGTTGCCCGACAAGACATACCAAGCAAAGAAGGTTGTCCGCCCTCTAGGATTAGACGTGCGTAAGATACATGCCTGCATTAATGATCGCATCCTCTACCGCGGTGAGAAGTACGAGAATTTGGATGCATGCGGTATGCACCAGCACCGCGGTATAAGATCGACGAGACGATCCTGGCGATGTTGAGGGCGAGGCCCCTAGGAAGAAGGTTCCGCCAAGGTTATGTGGTATGCTCCTATAATACCACGGTTAAAACGTCTCTTCGTAAATAAAGAGCATGCCAAGTTGTTGCGATGGCACATGGAAGATCAGAAGAAAGACGCGATGTTGAGACACCCATTGATGGGTCACAGTGGAGAAAAGTCGGCGAGAGTACCCGGACTTTGCACGTGACGCAAGGAACTTAAGGTTTGGTCTAAGTACGGCATGAATCCTTTTGGTGAGCAGAGCTGAGTCACAAAGACTGGCCTATGTATCTATAACCTTCCTCCTTGGTTGTGTATGAAGAGGAAGTTCATTATGATGCCGGTGCTCATACAAGGCCCGAGGCAACCCGCAACGCGACATTGATGTGTACCTAAGGCCATTAGTTGAAGAACTTTTATAGCTGTGGGCCAAACCAGGTGTACGTATGTGGGATGAGCACAAAGGGGAGCCATTTGACCTACGAGCATTGCTTTTCGTAACCATCAATGATTGGCTGCTCTTAGTAACATTTCAGGCATAAACAAGGGATACAATGCATGCACACACTGTTTAGATGATACTGAAAGTGTATATTTGGATAAATGTAAGAAGGTTGTGTACCTAGGGTATCGCCGATTTCTTAGAACTGCATCCAAGAAGAAAGAAAGGCAAGCATTTCAAACGTCTGGCGTAACCCGGAGGAAGCCTCCCTCCGCATCGTGAGGAGGTATTTGGTATGGTCAAGGACCTAGAAGTAATCTTTGGAAAAGGTCCCGGCAGTCTATCTGTTCAATGACGATGCCGGACACGCACCCATGTGGAAGAAGCAATCTATATTTTGGGACCTACCCTATTGGAAAGTCTTAGAGGTCCGCTCTTCAATCGACGTGATGCACGTGACGAAGAATGTTTGCGTGAACCTGCTAGGATTTCTAGGAGTGTATGGGAAGACAAAAGATACACCGGAAGCACGACAGACCAGAACGCGTCAAGGCCCCTGAAGAGCCTATGCATCCTGAGAACGAGAAGGGTAAACGATGCCACTTAACTCTTGCCAGCTACGCTCTTACCAAAGCAGAGAAGGAAATCTTTTTTGAATGTCTGAGCAGTATCAAGGTCCCGCCTGGCTTCTCGAATATAATATAAAGGAATAATAAATATGGCAGAAAAAATTCCAAAACCTGAAGTCTCATGATCGCCACGTGATTATGACACAATTGCTTCCGATTGCATTGAGGGGCTTCTACCGAAAATGTTCGAGTACCCATTGTGAAGCTATGTGCATTCCTCAATGCAATATGTCGAAGGTAATCGATCCGTAAAGCCTACCAGGTTACAAAGATGTGGCCCAATGTCTTGTCGACTTTGAGTTGGTGTTCCCACCATCCTTCTTCAATATTATGACGCATCTCTGGTTCACCTAGTAGAAGAGATTGCCATTCTCGGTCCTGTATTTCTACACAATATGTTCCCTTTGAGAGGTACATGGGAGTCTTAAAGAAATATGTTCATAACCGCTAGGCGAAGGAAGCATCTCCAAGGGCTATGTAAGAGGAGGTCATTGAGTTACGTGTTGATTTTATTCGACCTTAAGGCGATTGGTGTTCCGAATCACGACATGAGGGAGACTGCGTGGAAAAGGCACCCTAGGATGTAAAGCAATGATATGTAGGGACGGGCATTCTCTCAATCAAGCACACTACACGGTTTTACAAAGATCTATCTTGGTTGCCCGTATATCAATGAACACAAGAATTTAATACGCCTCAAACACCGGCAGTCGATGAATGGATTATAAGTGAACACATGGCGAGTTTTGGCGGTGGTGCAAAGACTTCTCACGAATAACACCACTTGGGGATCACTGTACTTGTTGGCTGTGACACCGTCTTCGATCGTATGTACTTTCCAAGGGTACGAGATAAATGGGAATACATTTTACACGATAGGCCAAGATAAAAGAGCACCAACCAAAGCAGTGGTGTCCGCCCGATGTAGCGAAGACAATGGGCAAAAGACCACGTATTATGGGTTCATAGAGGAGATATGGGAACTTGACTATGGACCTAATTTTAAGGTCCCCTTGTTTCGATGCAAATGGGTCAAGCTAACAGGAGGAGGGGTTGAGGTAGACAAGAAGTACGAATGACAACGGTGGATCTCAACAATCTTATGAAGAACTTAGGCGAACCATTCGTCCTAGCCAATGATGTGGCTCGGGTTTTCTATGTGAAGGACATGTCCTCCGGACCAAAAAAAGAAAAATATGCAAACGAATACATCATATGATGAGCCAAAGCGTCACATAGTTCTTTCAGGGAAAAGAAACATCGTGGGAATCGAGGACAAGATGGACATGTCGGAAGATTATAATAAGTTTGATCAAATTCCGCCTTCACAAAGGAAAACTGACCCAAGCATTCCGTTAAGTAAAGAAGATGCTCCATGGTTACGACTGAAGCGATCATAAGGAAGGGCATATGCCAAGAAGTTCATGCTCATATTATGTAACTCTAGTTCATGTTTTTAATATTAATACATGTCTTGTGGATGGACCGGGAGTATGAGAAGAAGTTGGTTTTATGTGCTGTCCGTGTGTTCACTGTCAGAACCGTGCACTTCCTAGTCCTTCTATCCTTCGGACTACACTAGAGTAGTCCTTCTATCCTTCGGATCAGAGACCACCGCTCCGTTCTCCTTCCTCCCTCCTGCTATTTATAAACACCGTGCTGCAGCTTCTTCTTCAGTAGAGCGCCTGCCCCAGTATTCCTAGTCCTCAAGCGAGAAAGAGAGCACACCCACCAATGGCCGCCTTCTCGCGCCTCAACCCCGTAGCTTCGCCTTTCGTTCCAACAGCGCTCCTCCCAGGATGCTACCTCTCTCCGCTCTCCCAACCGCTGATTTACAGGCGTCAGATTCTTGTACCCACAGCTGCACACCCGCTCCCGCCAGACGGGTGGCCTGTTTGCTGGCGGCAGCTGGTGCCTGATGGAGGGTTTACGGGGTGCCTGCGTTCATGATCAGCTAACTAGATCAATACACCAGGAGCTAACTAATTTCACATATTAGGAGTGCCTCTATGACCAGTTTCTCGGAGATGCCGAGGAGGGCTGGCTCGGCATCTCCCCGAACTGGCCGTAGTGGTGTCCCTGCTCTCGAAAACCATCTTGCAGCTTTGTAACTTGTCTAACTAGATCAATACACCGTGGAGCTAACTAATTTCACATATTAGGAGTGCCTCTATGACCAGTTTCTCGGAGATGCCGAGGAGGGCTCCGCGGCATCTCCCCGAAACTGGCCAGAGTGGTGTCCCCGCCTCAAACCGGGAGGACTGGACTCACAAGGATGCCTATTTATAGTACAAGCAGCTCGACATAGTGTTGACACTTACAAAATAATGTCGACACTCACCCTATTATTAGTCGGTTGGTGTCTCCAACCGACTAAAGGTTCATCTTTAGTCGGTTGGTGACACCATCCGGGACAAGGTACACGCCGCACGACATAATGTCGACATGCACTCACCTCTATTATTAGTCTTGACTCGTGTTTTGTCGGTTGGTGTCTCCAACCGGACTAAAGGTTCATCTTTAGTCGGTTGGTGACACCATCGGGACAAGGTACACGCCGCGACATAATGTCGACATGCACTCACCTCTATTATTAGTCTTGACTGTTTTGTCCCGGTTGGTGTCTCCAACCGGGACTAGAGTTCATCTTTAGTCCCGTTGGTGTCTCCAACCGGGACTAAAGGTTCATCCCGCCATTTTTTCCCGCCATTTTTCTTCCCGCCATTTTTCTTCCCGCCAGTTCTTCCCGCCATTTTTCTTCCCGCCATTTTTCTTCCCGCCATTTTTCTTCCCACCATTTTTCTTCCCGCCAGTTCTTCCCGCCATTTTTCTTCCCGCCATTTTTCTTCCCGCCAGTTCTTCCCTCCAGTTCTTCCCGCTAGTTCACTATATATATATGTAGGGGGTTGGCCTCCATTGTCATTGCACATCTCTAGACTCATATCTGCAACCTCATCACTCTTTCCCATGGCTTCCACCGTAGCACTAACCCCTGAGGCGGGCGCTTTGCGCCTCGAACTACCCCTGCCAGACTCTTGTGTCCCGTCGGCTGGATCTTGGCGTCGGAGGTGTGCGGTTCCTCCTGTCCCTCTAGGTGTGGCGCGGATGGCCATCACGAACCACTACTACCGAGCTCACGCCGGGCAGCGGAGGAATCCCGGATGGCATCCCGACTATTTCTCTACTTGGAAGCCTTCTTCGTGGATCGGCATGAGAGGCGCTCGCCAGCACGAGGAGGACGGCCCACCTCCTCCTAACTTCAACAGGCCGGCCGTCGGCTATGGTGGCGCGGTCGGACTCTCCAGCGTCATGGCCTATGACACCGCCGACTCTAACCCGTCTGCGCTACCCTCAAGTCCAGCCCGCGCTACCCTCAAGTCCAGCCACGCGTACTCTCCGGAGGTTCAATTACGGTGACCCCAGCGGCAGCGATGACGGCGGCGGCGTACGACTACTGATGGCGAGTATTACAGGTGTGGCAGGAGCATGACTAAATCACTCCAACATTCGAAACAAGTTCGGCGATTGTTACTTAATCGGCCATGTATCTTAATTTTCAGTTCTTTTATGTATCTTAATTTTCAGTTCCAGTTCGATTGTTACTTAATGCCATGTATCTTAATTTTCAGTTCTTTTATATATCTTAAAAAGCACCTTTAATGCATGAAATAAGTGTTTATTTATTTTAAAAAATTTCATGTAAAGTAAATATAAAAATCATTTACATGAATGGATAGATATTATTTTTCTGAAAATTATGATATATTATTCATATTTTTCTGAGTTGAAATAAAAAGATATGAATTTTCTAAATTCATATCATATTTTTTGAATTAAAAAAGCCCCTTTAATGCATGAAATAAGTGTTTATTTATTTTAAAAAAAATCATGTAAAGTAAATATAAAATGATTTACATGAATGGATAGATATTATTTTTCTGAAAATTATGATATATTATTCATATTTTTCTGAGTTGAAATGAAAAAGATATGAATTTTCTAAATTCATATCATATTTTTTGAATTAAAAAAGCACCTTTAATGCATGAAATAAGTGTTTATTTATTTTAAAAAATTTCATGTAAAGTAAATATAAAATGATTTACATGAATGGATAGATATTACTTTTCTGAAAATTATGATATATTATTCATATTTTTCTGAGTTGAAATGAAAAAGATATGAATTTTCTAAATTCATATCATATTTTTTGAATTAAAAAAGCCCCTTTAATGCATGAAATAAATGCCCCCCCTTTAACACCGGTTCCAGACAGGTGAGCGCCACGTGTCTGCCTCGCCGTCGCCCTCGCCCACACCACCCTCGTCGTCGCCCTCGCCGTCGCCATCCCGCGGGATATAAGTAAGGGCATGTTTGATTCAAAGGATTTGTATAGGAAATTTGTAGGATTAAATCCTATAGGAAATTTTCCTATGGTGGTTGTTTGATTTGTAGGATTGATTCCTATAGGATTCCTATAGGAAATATTGTATTGTATGTGTATTGTATATGCATGTGTATATTTTGTGCCACGACCACCACCGCCACCATTATGCTGGCCGACCACGACCTCCTATGTCCTCGCTGAGCCTACACACGCGTCGGTGTGTCGCCCATTTTAGGTAGACCATCACGTCGTGCTGGTTCGAACGCACCCCACGCACCCGGCCCGCTCTCGCCCTAAGCGCCACCTCTCGTTGTCAATATAGCATTATAATAACCATGCTATGTTAATCAACTTTGATGACAAGTTAATTAGAAGAAGTAAATGTACCCTCTCATATGAATCCGGGGTTTCTCGAATTAGGGTTTGAAATGACCAAGCATGTATTAGGGTTACATTTCAATACTTTTAACTGTCATATCATCGTCCTTGAGCATTTCAATAGATGTATTCTTGATATTTGTGTGATAATATTATTGTTTTAGAAACTATGGATCCACTTAGTAGAAACCTTGAAGAAGAAGAAATAATGGAGAACATTATTGATGAGGACACCTCACAATATCTGAACTTGGAGGGACATGACGACGGCTCAAGTACTAGTCATGGAGAAGATGAAGACTCGGTGAGCATAATTTAATGATTACAAAGTCCGGCGAGGTATATGCATTGATTAAGCCTCACCTGAACTCCACCAACAATCTTCTTCTACATGTATTAATTAACGCTTCTTTCTTCTTTTAGCCCTCGGATCGACCAGCCAGAACCATCTTCTTCTACGAAAAAGAGCAAGCGAGGCGCGAGCGGTTGAAAGATCGTGCAAAGTTCACGATCGAAGCGATCGTGTTGATGGCGGCCGATGGAGCCCAAGAAGGCATGAGACAAATTTATACGTCGGTGGAGTTCTTGTTAGGGACCAAATCCCAATCACAATTGAAAATTGGAATAAGCCAAAGAAGGGCGACGGTACCTTTGTCGATGAGATCCAAAGAAACGCTTTGGAATTCGTTGTTGGTAAATTTCACCCTTCCGCCAGAGGAGGATGAAAACAACCGGTTATAGAGAACAAGGTCAAAGAGTGGACTCTAAAGAAGATGGCTGATGCTTTCCATCTGGAAGACAAAATTGAACAAATTTGTCAAAAGTGGCGAGACTCAAATTTCAAGACGCATATTATGAAGATAAGACCTCAACGGCCCGAATTTAAGACATATAAAAAGTGCTATAGCTAAAAAGAGGTCGAAACCAATACGCTTAATGCCTGAAGAAGGAATATCACCAGAGGACGGTCGGTGGCTACATATCTCGAGGCCTAAGTGGGAGGAAGCTGAGAGGGCCTGCGAGAGGGATCACACCCCAGACAGATGGGTGGGACCTACGTGCAAAGACTTGGTTCTACGGAATCGGGGCAAGGTTGGACCCAGAAACAGGATTATGTATCTTCCCAACCATCCTTGCCAAAACCGTCACTGAACTCATCACGGCATACGAGGAAACATCCGCCGGGACCTTCCATCCCGACAGAGAGAATGACCAGCTCACACGCGCCATCGGTAAAAAAGAACACTCTGGACATGCACGAGGCACAGGGGGTATGACGTGGAAGGATGGGTTTGCCGACTGGGCGACTCTTACGATGGCGCGCAGAAAAGAAATAGAGCGTACAGATCGGATGACACAGATAGAACATGCACTTGCGGCGCTGCGACGCAAGTGAATGCTAACAAGCCATCAAGCTACCGGCCCATCTCAGCGGCATGAAGAGCCTGCATTGGAAGCTGCCCGCGCCCGGACTCTGCTGAAAAGCGGTGGCTTCCACGGAGAACGTCAGCAGCAACTTGAAATGACGGGTCCTCGATACCCCATTGATGAGATCACGGAGAGCGAACACGCTGAGCTGCATGTGAGATTAATGGGCTTATCCATTAAGGTGGTATCGGCTATGCCTTACCTCCTGTAGCTGGTGGAACTTACCACCGCCGATTCCAGATGGCTATGCTATTGTCGGGTGGATGAGGTTGTGAAGGAATATGAGGAAGCACAGCTTGACCATGCTACGGTGAAGGGAAACTCAACTCAAATTTGCGTGAAAACAACCATTCTTTGGAAGAAGGAACACATTGTGCTTCCAAATTGGAGGTCACTGGCACCCCCGCCGTCTCCGCAGCGTCAGCAGTCTGAGCCGCTTCAGCCATCTCCTGCGCGGCAGCCATCTCCGGCCCGTCAGCCATCTCCTGCGCGGCAGCCATCTCCGGCCCGTCAGCCATCTCCTGCGCGGCAGCCATCTCCGGCCCGTCAGCCATCTCCTGCGCGGCAGCCATCTCCGGCCCGTCAGCCATCTCCGGTGCTTCAGCCATCTCCTCAGCATAAGCGGAAGAGCACTGCCACGAGGAGCATCAGTAGCACTGCCACAAAGAAATCCGCAGGAAACCGTACGCCAAAGAGTTCAAAAAACTACGTCCCGCAGCCTTCCGCCAAGCCATTGCCGGTTTTACCGTGGAATCGCAGCGACGAGGAGACCAATAGGATCTCGGGAGAACAGGTCAAGAAATTCTTTGCACCTAGACGGGCCGAGCCAAAGGAGAAAATAGATCCGGCGGTGGTGGAGAAGTTTTACAAAAATCTTTTGAAACCTGAAACCCCACTTGCGGACTACGAGCCAGATTTTGAAGGCGGATGCAAGGCGCCGTAGGGAGACTGAAAGTAGCAGTCGTGAGGCACCCCACAAAACAATTCCCATGCTCGGAGAGCAGGAAAACCAATCATGCGCCCCGCTCCAAATGTTTGACAAACGGGACGCTCCTTCCGTAGATGATTACGAGGCAGAGCTACAAAGAAAGGCCAATGAGATGGGGATGACTTACATTGCATACTTGAACGTCATGGGAGACAACTTGCCCAAATGCGATGTCAACCCCATACAGCCATGGAAGTATGGGAAGAATCTAGTCAAGAAAGAGGAGCTCAAAATCTACCAACAAAGATCAAAATTGCACAAGTGGTACCTTCATTTCTGCAAGGCGAGAAAAGAAGAATGGATCACGGCGCATATAAGAGATGAGATTTTCTTCTGCGGAACGACGCGATCGACTTCAACATTCAAGACTTGCATTTTCTATTCAATCAGAAGGAACTCGACAAAGCTGCCATCAGCCTTTATTGTGTGTAAGTACTATTTCTGTAATTTTTATCTCAACTCATTCACTTCATTAATTGCATGTATATATATATGCTCACCATATATGTATATACTATTATGCAGGAAAAAGGTTATGGAATGCAGGAAAGGAGGCCCTTTTGACATTGGGTTCGTTGACCCAAATAGAGTTCATGAAGAAGTGGTAAGAGAAAAACCCGGGCAAACAAAAGATTACTTGCTAAAGTATTTACTGAGACAACAAACCAAAAGGGAAATACTATTGCCTTACAACTTCTCGTGAGTACTGTTACCCTCTCTCTTGTACACATTCATTTCGCTTACTCGATGTTAAGTGTAACGATGATGAGTTATCGTCGCAGTTCCACTTTATTCTGCTAGTCATTCAACCCGACTCGGAAAAGTCCTTGTCATGGACTCGTTCGAAAAGAAAAAGAGCTATGGGCAAACTTTAGAGAGATGCTCGAGGTAATTTCAATCATATTATCGCACTAGATCGGCAACTTTCGTGACAATAAGTAATTAATTACTCCTTTATCCATTTTCTTTGTCGGACAGGGTTTGGAAAATGTTCACGGGCAGGGCCGTGGGTGAATGGTCAGAAGAACTAAAATTTGTAGACCAAAATGTAAGTAATACTAGCTAGCTTCCAATTCCATTATATCATGCTTTATTGATTATTATTTTGATTGAACTCTCTATTCTCGTAAAGCGCGCGCATCAAGGACACGGCAATAACTTATGTGGGTACTATGTTTGCGAATTCATTCGCAACACGATATGTGCGACAGGCCAAGCCGCACTAGAACAACTTAGAGTAAGTAAACAAAGTCCACAACATTATTTTATTACCATCAATTGTGTTGAGTTTTATTCTTATATATATATTGACGGCCCATTCTTCATATATATTCAGATCGAGCGGATGCGGGACCAACTCCTACCATTTGAGCATACGAGCCATTCAAGAGGAATTGGCGGGGTTCATACTTGATGAGGTCGTCACGCCTGGCGGAGAACTCTTTAGATATCCACCTCCGGCGATGTAGATGTATGTGCCGATGGCGATGTATGTGCCGATGGCGATGTTTGTGTATAATAATAGTTGCTTAATTATTCATGTACTCGTATGTACCGATGACGATTTATAAGTATACGGCTCCCGATCGATTTCCCCTCGCTCTCTCCCCCTCGGTAGAAATCGCCCAGGCGGGCAGAGTCTGCCGCGGCGAATTTAGGCCGTTTTCCTGCAGCAGAGTTCTGCCGCGGCGAAAGCAACTAAATCTGCAGAAGAACCTTTAACACCGGTTCCAGATACGAACCGGTGTTAAAGGGGGGGGGGCCTGAGGCCTGCGGCAGCCCCACGTGCGCCACCCTTTAACACCGGTTCGTATAGGAACCGGTGTTAAAGGGGCCCCCCCTCTAACACCGAACCCTCAACAGCGGTTGGGGAACCGCTGTTAGAGGGTCCTCCAAACCGGTGTTAGAGGGGTACGTGTGCACTAGTGGGCAGAAACGGCGGTTAGCCTCCTCATCTGGCTCCGCCGTGGCGACGAGGGAGTCGTGGATCTCGATGTCGCCCATTGTCCAAGATCACCTCGATCGACCTCCTTGGTTATATTGCCTGCTGCTTTGCTTTTGTCTCCTCTTCTTTGGCCTTTCCGTTTTTCTGGTACACGGCCGGCTTCCCCACCTTGGTCCTTATATATTACGCAGGTTCGATTGATTTAACCAACAAGACGCTTAGAATTCGGAATCCGTTTATTATTGTACTATAGGAGGACCTCCTAGCTACGGAGGCAGTACTTCCCATCTTGTATTCCGACTCATACTCTACTTGTACAGTGTACGTTGACTCATACTCCTTGTTTATATCCAATGCCCATACGTATTCTATGTGTACACGCCATATTTTTCTTCCCTTTTGATTCATTGCCGAGATATGCTTACGTGCAAATCAGTTTTTAATTTAAAAAACAGGGATGGACCCCTGGTTCTCACCGATATATAGATTTTTTTAGAATCATCCACCTCTTTATTCGGTGTTCAAGAATTCGGGGAATTGAATACAAACACCAGCATGCGGATCACCATACCATACGCAGCGCCCGATCAGCGAAGCCAAAACATGGTGTGTCAGGAAGGATTTCCTCGTTTGGTTTCGAGGGGGAAGTTTCGGGATGGATTATGTTTGGTGTTAGTAGTAGTTTGGTTCAAATAGGTTTCTATTATTCCTCTTTGATAGCCGATAGTTGTATTGAGTCTCTATAGAATGTTTAGTACATGCTTGCTGCCGCTTGCTAACATACCCCTATAGGCGAGAGCCACCGAATCTAAGACTCTCTGTGTACTAGTCTCGGTATTGATCGCTCCTTTTTTCCTTCGCCCTTTATCGGCGCCCCTTTTGCTTTGAAAGGTATGATTATAGGAGTAGAAGAGATACTCTTGCCTGAAGCGGGAGCATTGTTAATGAGGAGGCGCCAGCCGACCCTCTATAGAACAGAACACCCAAAGCATGATTCCTGATCTTGATCTGGTTGCTCTGAAGACACTCCTGAGTCGGAAGGTTAGAACTTAGAACAAGACATCGCGCACTTGTTTTTCAATCTTAAAACAAGGCATAGGGAAAGTTGATGGCAAACGGACATTATTAGAACAAACAAATACTATAAATTCTCAGGACTTATAAAACATACTCCATATAAAATTTCAGTACATAAACAACTACTAGAATATTTGGTACACGCATCGGAACAAGCTCAGGAAGCCATTGTTTGACGATAACATTGCATGCCGAACTATTGGGGCAACCTTATGCTTCTACCTGCCATTCTTCCTCTGGATTACAAATCTCACATACAGTTTTCCAAAAACGATGGCGATCGGACCACAATAGGCCTACTACCATGAGGAAAGGACTCGAGATGAGAGCAAGGACCGGGAGTGGGGGCGGGTTTGAGGCCGTTAAGCCATAATAGATGAACATCGACAAGGCGACAGCGTATATCGGGGTGAAGACGAGAACCAGCACAGTTGCGATGTGAAGACTGCAACGGCGGTTAGCCTCCTCATCTGGCTCCGCCGTTGCGACTAGAGAGTCGTGGAGACTGTTCTCAATGTCGCCCATTGTCCAAGATCACCTCGATCGACCTCCCTGGTTATTTATTGCCTGCTGCTTTGCTTTCGTCTCCTCTTCTTTGGCCTTTCCGTTTTTCTGGTACACGGCCGGCTTCCCCACCTGGGTCCTTATATATTACGCAGGCTCCATGGACTTAACCAACGAAGACGCTTAGAATTCGGAATCCGTTTAGTATTCCACTAGGAGGACTCCAAGCTACGGTTGCAGTACTTCTCATCTTGTATTCCGACTCATACTCCACTTGCACATAGTACGTTGACATGCATGCGGTTCCTTGTTTCTATCCAATGCCCATACGTATTCCATGTGTACACGTCATTTTTTTTCTTCCCTTTTGATTCATTGCCGAGATATGCTTATGTGCAAATCAGTTTTTTAATTTTAAAAAGAAAAATGATACACATCCTCTCGATCCCTCGGGTCGTGCTCGCGCGTTTGTACGCTTCGAAGAGGCCCACCGCTCCTCGTTCCTTATTTTTGCGTCTTCTTCTTTCCTATGCACGCAGCGTTTTCTTCACGCAGCCGCCGGCACGCACCTGCCGCCGAGCCCCGCACTCCACCACGCGCCGCCGCCGCCCTCCGCCACCACCAGGGCCGGAGTAGGTTGCCGCCATGCGCCGCCGCGATCCCTGTCTTCCGTTACGCGCCGCCGCCGAGCTCCACCCTTCACCGGTGCTCCTGCCGACGGACATCGCCCGCCCCGCGCCCTGCCGCTCCCGGTGCTCCCTCCTCCTGGCCTTATCCCGCCGGCTGCCGCTGCTCCTCCGCCCCCATCCCACGACTCTCTACAAAGCTGCAACTGAAGTTTTCGTGCATCTCCTTCTCGTTCGGCACGGTGCTACAAAGGCAGGATGACAATGCTACTAGAAGTGGTCATCGTTGTTGTTAGATGTATATTTGTATATTGTATGTCCTCACTTGTTAGGGGGTCTTCCTGCATATTTTCACTTGTATATGTACTATATATTGTAGCCTTTGGCCCCCAGAGGAATATACGTTGTCTATTCCTAACATGGTATCAGACCTAGGTTAGCCTTTTTTTAGCCGCCACTGTCCCTGTCATCGACGGTCTTGCCGTCGTCGCCGCCGCCGGTCGCCGCCTGTCTCCGTCTCGTTCCTGGCCGCTCACCCGATCCCGTGGTGCTGTGCGCGGGCTCTCCAGATCGACAACCTCCGCGCGCGGGCTCTCCAGATTGATCCCGATCTTCTCCACACGCGGGCTCTACAGATCGATCTTGATCTTCTTCACGTCTGCCTCCCCGCGCCGGTCGCTATCGCCCAGATCGTCGGCCGCTGACTCTCCATCGCCCGCTATCCCCGTCGCCGGCCGCTGCCGCCCAGATCGCCGGCCACTGCCTCCCCGCCGCCGGCCGCTGCCACCCAGCCTCCCCGCCGCCGGCCGCTGCCGCCTCCACCCTGCCAGCATTCGCCCCCACCCCCGCCCCCGTCGGTCTTCCTTCAAGTCTCGTCGGGCTGCATCCTCGTTCCTCGATTGTCTCTGATCTGAGACGAGCGAGCGTTGACCAAAAAAAGAGAGCGATGTCTTCTGCATCGCGCTATGTTGAGATTCCTCGCTGCCCGGTGATCTTCGATGGCGCGAATTATCCTGATTTCGCTGCCTTCATGCGCGTTCACATGCGCGGTCTCCGTTTATGGGGTGTGCTCTCCGGCGAGGTCTCCTATCCGCCGTGCCCATGCTCCCGTGGCTCCTCTTCCGCCGACGCCGATTGTTCTCGGTGCTGATGCTTCTCAGAAGGACAAGGATGTTGCTCAGAGTGCCGATGATAGTGTTGTTGCTGCTTATGAGCTGAAGTTCAAACAGTACTCTGCTGATCTCGAGACCTATCGCCACGATCTGACCGCCTACACTCAGTGGGTCGATGAGGATGCTCGTGCTGCTGCTGTTCTCACCTCCAGTGTTCTGCCCCAGTTTGCTGCTGAGTTCATGAGTCTCCCTACTGTTGCCGCTCAGTGGGCACATCTTCGTCAGCGCTATCAGCCGTCTGGGGATGCTCTTTACCTGTCCGTGGTTCGCCAGGAGCATGCTCTTCAGCAGGGTGATTCCACTATTGATGAGTTCTATACTCAGAGTGCTGCTATCTGGCGTCAGCTTGATTCTCTCCGTACTGCTGTTTGTGGCACATGTCCGTGCTGTCAGATTGTGCGCTCGGATTTGGAGTTCCACCGTATCTATGAGTTTCTGTATTGACTTCGCCAGGAGTTCAAGCCTCGCCGTGCTCAGTTAAATGCTCTTGGTCTTGTTCCGCTCTTTGAGGTGTTGTCTGAGCTTCAGGATGAGGAGACTCGTCTCCGTGGTGCTGGTCTTCTTGCGGTTCCGTCTGTGCTTGATACTCGTGGTCCTCCTTTGCCGCCTACTCCCTTGACTCAGCCGCGGTCCTCTGTGCCGCCGCCGATACTACCCACTCCTCCAGGTCAGGGTCAGAGTCAGCACGAGCAGTCTCAGGGTCAGAGTCAGCACCAGCAGGCTCGTGGTCAGGGTCGCTATGGTTCTCTTTGTCACTGCTCTTACTGCAACAGGGATGGTCACACTTGGGCCACCTGTTATACACGGGATCCTAGTTTATGTCAGCAGCACCAGGCTCGTGGGCAGTCGGCTCCTTACGGATGTTCAGTAGTTGCTCTCTTTGATCAGGACATTATTAGAAGTCTTCGCGGTCTTCTTGCTGCTACAGGCTTTCCTTCGACGGGCACTGCTGGTACTCTGACTGATTCTTCAGGCACTGCGCGACCACCATCTTCTACACAGTCAGGTTTGTCTCCGTGGTATCTGGATTCTGGAGCTTCTTTTTATATGACATCTGACTCTTCTTTTATGTCCGCTCTTTGTTCTCTCCCCTCTCATGTCCGTGTTCTCACGGCCGATGGTACCTATCTTCATGTTTCTAGTCGGGGCACCCTCTCAACTTCTTCTTTTTTCTGTTCCTGATATTTCTCATGTTCCTCGTCTTAAGATGAATCTGTTCTCTGCTAGCCAGCTTACTGACTCGGGTTGTCGCGTCATTCTTAATGCTGATTCTTGTGTTGTCCAGGACCGTCGCACGCATGCCCTGGTTGAAGCTGGCCCTTGCAGCCATGACTCTTCAGGACTTCGGGTGTTAGACTGGCTTCGTGTTCCTTCCGCTGCCACTTCATCTGCCAGTTCTTCTCCGGTTGTCGCCTCTGCTACCAGCTCCTTTCACTAGTGGCATCATCGTCTTGGTCACCTTTATGACTCTCGCCTGTCGTCATTAGTTCATCGTGGTCTTCTAGGGTCTGTCTCAGGAGATGGGTCTTTTCATTGTCAGGGCTGTAGGTTGGGCAAACAGATTTCAGCTTCCCTACACTACTAGCGCGTCTGTATCTCAGTGACCTTTTGATTTAGTTCATTTCGATGTTTGGGGTCCGGCTCCTTTCGCTTCGAATTGGGGCCATCGCTACTATATTTTATTCATCGATGATTTTTCTTGGTACACTTGGTTGTATTTTATGCGCTCTTGCAGTATAGTGCTCTCATATATCAGCGTTTTGCGGTCATGGTCCATACTCAATATTCTACACCCATTTGTGTGTTTCGTGTTGATTCTGCTGGTGAGTATATCTCTCAGATGTTGCGAGGTGTTCTTGCTGAGCAGGGTACCCTTGCTCAGTTCTCTTGTCCTGGCGCACATGGACAGAATGGTGTTGCTGAGCGTAAGCATCGCCATCTTCCTGAGACCACTCGTGCCATGATAATTGCTTCTTCCCTTCCTCCGCATTTCTGGGCTGAGGCTGTCGCTACGTCGACTTACCTCATCAATATTCAGCCCTCTGCCGCTTTGCAGGGTGGTATTCCTCTTAAGCGTCTATCTGGACATTCTCCAGACTACTCCATGCTTCGCTTGTTTGGTTGTGTTTGCTATGTTCTCCTTGCTCCTCGCGAACACACCAAACTGACCGCTTAGTCTATTGAGTGTGTCTTCCTTGGATACAGTGATGAACATAAGGGCTATCGCTGTTGGGACCTCGTTGGTCGTCGAATGCGTATCTCTCGTGATGTTACTTTTGATGAGACGCGTCCTTTCTATCCTCGTCCCACCGCTGGTACCTATCCGGTGGAAGATATCTCTTTTCTTCTTTTTCATGACACACCTTCTTCTACTCCTATTGTGTCTTCTTCAGGATCCCCTCCCCCTAATGTCTCTTCTTTGACACCATCCTCCTCTGCTCCGTATAGTTCTCCTAGTTCTCCTCATTCTCCGGAGCCTTCCTCTGATATTCCTTCTTCTTCATCGCCGTCTCCTGAGTCGTCTTCCTCTAATGAGCTTCCTTCTACTCGTCATGTTCGTCAGCGTCGTGCCCCCAACCTTTACTCTCCTAGTCAGTATGGTCTTTATGTTGCCTCTGAGCCGACTTCTTATCGGGATGCTGAGCATCATCCTGAATGGCAGCTGGCCATGGCTGAGGAGATTGCTGCGCTTGAGCGC
The DNA here is from genome assembly GCA_030063025.1 of Avena longiglumis. Classification (NCBI taxonomy): domain Eukaryota; kingdom Viridiplantae; phylum Streptophyta; class Magnoliopsida; order Poales; family Poaceae; genus Avena; species Avena longiglumis. Next base: position 98,058,325 of record CP125979.1, read on the forward strand.
ACTGGCACCTGGGATCTTGTTTCTCCCCCTCCTGGTGTTCGTCCTATCACATGTAAGTGGGTCTATAATATTAAGACCCGCTCTGATGGATCTCTTGAGCGCTATAAAGCATGTCTTGTGGCTCGTGGTTTTCAGCAGGAGCATGGTCGTGATTATGATGAGACCTTTGCTCCTATGGCTCATATGACCCTTTGTATGCTCTCTTCTTGCTATACATTAGTCACAGTGCGTGTCCCAGCTTGATGTTCAGAACGCCTTCCTCAATGGTGAGTTGAGTGAGTAGGTTTATATGCAGCCTCCTCCTGGGTATTTTGTTCCCGCAGGGATGGTTTGTCGTCTTCGCCGTTGTCTTTATGGCCTCAAATAGGCCCCTCGTGCCTGGTTTGAGCGCTTTGCGTCTGTAGTGACTGCTGTTGGTTTCTCCCCTAGTGCTCATGATCCAGCGCTGTTTGTTCACACTTCTCCTCGTGGACGCACCCTTCTTATTCTCTATGTTGATGATATGATTATTACTGGTGATGATTCTGAGTATATCGCATTTGTTAAGGCTCGTCTTCGTGATGAGTTTCTTATGACTGGTCTTGGTCCTCTTCGATACTTTCTGGGGATTAAGGTTTCCTCCACTTCTGATGGCTTTTACATCTCCCAGGAAAAGTATAACCAGGATCTTCTTACTCGTGCTGCTCTTGGGGATGAGCGCACTGTTGAAACCCCTATAGAGCTTAATGTAAAGCTTCACCCTACTGATGGTGATCCTCTTCCTGATCTGACACGTTATCTTCATCTTGTTGGGAGTCTTGTTTATCTTGCTATCACTCGTCCTGACATCTCTTATCCTATTCATATTCTGAGTCAGTTTGTTTCTGCTCCTACCACTATTCACTATAGTCATCTTCTCTGTGTTCTTCGTTATCTTCGTGGTACGATCACTCGTCGTCTTTTCTTTTCTCGTTCTATCTCGCTCTAGCTCTAGTGCTGTTCGGACGCTACGTGGGCGAGTGATCCTGATGATCCTTGGATACTTCTTGCTTCTTTGTGTGTTTCTTGGTGGTTCGCTCATTGCTTGGAAGACGAAGAAACAGACAGCGGTTTCCCGTTCGAGTGTTGAGGCTGGGTTGCGTGCTATGGCCTTGTTGACTGCTGAGGTGACCTGGTTATGGTGGTTACTTGCGGATTTTGGGGTCTCTATTATCACACCCACTCTGGTTTTGTCTGACAGTACAAGTGCTATTAGTGTTGCACGTGATCCGGTCAAGCATGAGCTTACCAAGCATATTGGTGTTGATGCTTTCTATACACGTGCTCAGGTACAGGCTCAGGTTGTTGCGCTTTAGTATGTGCCTTCAGAGTTACAGTTGGCGGATTTCTTTACGAAGGCACAGACCATTGCGCACCATACATTCTTTCTCTCCAAACTCAGTGTTGTGGAGCCACCATGAGTTTGAGGGGGCGTGTTATATGTATATTTGTATATTGTATGTTCCCACTTGTTAGGGGGTCTTCCTATATATTTCCACCTGTATATTTACTATATATTGTGTCCTTTGGACCCTAGAGGAATATACGTTGTCTATTCCTAATAGTTGCTACATATGAAGGGTCATGATGCTACCGACAAATAGATGTGTTTTGATATTTTGCTATTGGGCGATGCTACAATAGTAACAAGTTTTTGCTATTTCGCTTCTATGTTTTTTCTACAGTATCACAAAGTATTTGCTACGACGTTTTCGACGAAAGTCCTGAGTCGGTTTTGCTACGTTAGTCAACGGCGATGTATCCAGCAAGGTCGTTCTTTTTGCTACATTAGCACTTTTTTTGCTATCACGGTTTTATTATTTTGCTACAAGTGTGTAAAATTTTTGCATCTACCGGCGAAAGTTTCCGACAAGTCTCCGGCGAGGTAGGATCTGCTACATTAGCATATATTTTTGCTACGTGGTCGCTGACGTTGTCTCCGACGAAATCTCCGGCGAGATCTAGTCTATTTTTTTATTTCCTTGGTCGAACCGTTTTTTGCTACATGTAGCAAAAGCGGGCAATATTGTAGCAAATTCGGTCCGTTTATAGCAAAAGCGGGATTAGACATCGTTTTAGGGACACATGACGGCCTAGGGACCCGGGGGATCGGGGAAATTATCCCTGGGGGACGCCTAGCGCTGTCCTTTAAAAAACAGGGATGGTCCCCTAGTTCTCACCGATAAAATTTTCTTTTTTGAGAACCATCCACCTCTTTATTCAGTGTTCAAGAATTCGGGGAATACAAACTCCAACACGCGGATCACCATACCATACGTAGCGCCTGGTCAGCGCACCCAAACATGGTGTGCCAGGAAACACTTCCTCGTTTGATCTCGAGGGGAAAATCCCGGGATGGGTTATGTTTGGTGTTAGTAGCAGTTTGGTTCCAAATATGTTTATCTTATCCCTCTCTGATAGCCGATAGTTATATTGAGTCTCTATAGATACATGTTTGCTGCCGCTTGAGCCCACCATACCCCTGTAGGTGAGAGCATCCGAATCTAAGACTCGCCATGTACTAGCCTTAATATTGACCGCTTTCTTTTTCCTTTGCACTTTATCGGCACCCTTTTTACTTTGAAAGGTATGAGTACGATGACATTAGTAAGGTTACTCTTCCATCTTGGCCTGGGAAGGGTTATGAATGTCATTGGTTATTTTTAGGACTCTTAGTCCAATTTACATCTTATCTGTATTCGGATGTTGTATCGTTTTCAATGCGATTTAGATTTTGTAATGTATATTTGTATTCTTAACTCGAGGAGTAGTTTGTATATATATATATATATATATATATATGTGTGTGTGTGTGTGTGTGTGTGTGTGTGTGTGTGTGTGTGTGTGTGTGTTTCCTTGGCTATGTGCATCCGTATGGCCGCTAGGGCAATGCGTTGTTACAGAGGCTGGATGTAATTGGTATCTTCTGATATTAATATATGCTTCTTTCCAAATATATATATATATATATATTCTGTGGGTTCCATCATAAACTAGTGTGTAATGGTATTACTTCATTTTTTACATGCAAGCAAGTGTTCGGTGGGCATCATCGAATTGTTTTTATGCGGGTTTGGTGGGAATCACTAAAATTTGCATAGGGCCAATTCGAGAGTGTTTCAAGTGGTATCAGAGCCTTGGTTTTCGATACCCCACTATACCAGTCTTTAGGATAACCCAGCTAACGAACGATATAGAGTGTCAAAACTATTTTGCAAAAAATCGGTTGGATAGATCTGAGTAGCTCTGCTTTTATTCCTTATCTATATGCTATTATTCTCTTGCCTTTGTGTGTTTGAATCTCCTCTCTTATCTTTCTTCAACTCTAGGATTTCTCGTGGTTGGGTTTCCGTTGTACCTTTAGGATTTCAATTCCTTCCTCTTGCAATGGTCTTTCTACATTCGGTATTCATTCTACCTAAGGAATCCTCCATCAATTGTACCTTTCATTTGTTCCAAATATCACTAAATTTTCTATTTATACCCTCCGGTGTTTTTCAACACGACGAAATCATCTACGTCAGATCCAATAAAGAGTCTACAACACTTCTTTGTTTTTTGAAGCTTTCCGAACATCGCTTGTCAAGATCTTTAGTATGAATTCCGAGAGTTGGGTTGCACATTTGTCCTATTCATGTACGGAGTAATGCTTTGAGTGCGGGATGGAGTCGCGACCATACCACTACTCTTATCATTTGCTCTTGTACATTGAATTGGTGGATCAATGCAATTTTTACTCCTTCCACGGAAGTTAGAGGAGGTCTTATCTATTGAGACCTCCACCTTCATCTTTGTTTCTCTAGAGTGTTCACTCGACGAACGTGAGCAACAATGTATTCTTGGCGGCGTCGACAATTTCAAGATGGAGAAAGAATCTTTGTTAGTGGTGTTGCGTGGGTCTATACAAAGCGAGAAGATTTGGATCATCACCTTCCTTTCTTGTACCATGGAGCGGAGCTTGGACACGAGATCCATTCCGATGGTGATCGTCCCATCTCCCCGCCGCGTCTCGGCCGGTTCCGATGGTGTGCGCTGTCGTCTTAGTTCACACCGCTGGCCATGGTCGTCGGTTGGGATCGGGGAGGTAGATCCCGCAGGTTGCCAGCGGGTGGCGTGGGGGCTGCTTGCTCGATTTGAATAAAGGAGGTGGTCTAGGGTTCCTTCTCGGCGCCGAGATGAAGATTTGTCGGATGCCTGTTCTCATTGATCAGACTGAAGTGTCGTGTTCTAGAAGGCTCCACCGGCAAGCTCCATGGGTGTATCATGCCTGGAGATTGCTGGTTTGGTAGGGATTCAGTCATGCGCACCCATGTTCTTGTCTGGCCGTTTGGTTTCAGCGGGAGCGGTTCGAAGCTTTGCTGGCTATTAATATCATGGGGCATGTTCTCGTCCCATGGTGCAGGCGGAGAAGGTCATGAAAACCAAGATCGGAGGACTAGCAATGGTGATTCGAGTTCGGGCTGCAATGGGGAATTGGCTTGGTTGATTTGTGACTTGCAGCAACGGCATGCTAGTGGAGGTGACTGCACATGAGAAGTTTGTTGTCTTGCCTTTCGGGGTGAAAATCCAAGGTCTAGTCTTAATTGGTTGTGCCTGGCAATGTCCTTGCTGAAGGCATTGTTTTGAGAGTAAGGACTTTCTTAAGGGTAAAAACCTAAGATCTTTGATCGGGCGATGACAACTATTGTGCATTGTTTCCTTTTTGGAGGCATCGCTTTTTGAGAAGCTGGACTTCTGGTGCTGTCTTGGTGGTGTTAGTGCTGCTGTTTCAAAAAATAGATCACTGTATGCGGACTTTCCTTTTTGTATTGCTTCTTTTTTTGTTGGTTGTGTGCATCCGTAATACCGATAGGGCAATACATTGTTGCAAAGGCTGAGTGTAATTGATATCTCCCTCATATTAAAATATACTTCTTTTCAAAAAAAAAATCCTCATAACAAAATGGAACATACTCCATATAGTATCATTCAGTACAAAGACAGCAAACGTAGGTATACTAGCAAGTACATATCAGAACAAGCTATGACGAGTGCAAAGGAAAACACACTGTTTGACAATAAGATGAGACACTGAATTAGGGAAAACCTTCACCATCTACCTGCATTTCTTCCTCTGGGTTACAAATCTCGCATACAGTTTTCCAGATAAGATAGCGACGGAGGAAAAACGGGTATCCTCCATAGAAGGCTGTCACCCCCGAGATGAAAACGACGGCCCAGAGCGGTATGCCTGAGTCGTCCTTTATGCCGGAATAGAGGAACATGAACATTACTACGATGGTCACCGCGGCCAAGACGAGACCTAACACGACGGAGAACCGGAGGCAGAAACGGCGGTTAGCCTCCTCATCTGGCTCCGCCGTGGCGACGAGGGAGTCGTGGATCTCGATGTCGCCCATTGTCCAAGATCACCTCGATCGACCTCCTTGGTTATATTGCCTGCTGCTTTGCTTTCGTCTCCTCTTCTTTGGCCTTTCCGTTTTTCTGGTACACGGCCAGCTTCCCCACCTTGGTCCTTATATATTACGCAGGTTCGATTGATTTAACCAACAAGACGCTTAGAATTCGGAATCCGTTTATTATTCTACTATAGGAGGACCTCCTAGCTACGGAGGCAGTACTTCCCTTCTTGTATTCCGACTCATACTCTACTTGTACAGTGTACGTTGACTCATACTCGTTTATATCCAATGCCCATACGTATTCTATGTGTACACGCCATATTTTTCTTCCCTTTTGATTCATTGCCGAGATATGCTTATGTGCAAATCAGTTTTTAATTTAAAAAACAGGGATGGACCCCTGGTTCTCACCGATATATAGATTTTTTTAGAATCATCCACCTCTTTATTCGGTGTTCAAGAATTCGGGGAATTGAATACAAACACCAGCAGGCGGATCACCATACCATACGCAGCGCCCGATCAGCGAAGCCAAAACATGGTGTGTCAGGAAGGATTTCCTCGTTTGGTTTCGAGGGGGAAGTTTCGGGATGGATTATGTTTGGTGTTATTAGTAGTAGTTTGGTTCAAATAGGTTTCTATTATTCCTCTTTGATAGCCGATAGTTGTATTGAGTCTCTATAGAATGTTTAGTACATGCTTGCTGCCGCTTGCTAACATACCCCTATAGGCGAGAGCCACCGAATCTAAGACTCTCTGTGTACTAGTCTCGGTATTGATCGCTCCTTTTTTCCTTCGTCCTTTATCGGCGCCCCTTTTGCTTTGAAAGGTATGATTATAGGAGTAGAAGAGAGACCCTTGCCTGAAGCGGGAGCATTGTTAATGAGGAGGCGCCAGCCGACCCTCTATAGAACAGAACACCCAAAGCATGATTCCTGATCTTGATCCGGTTGCTCTGAAGACACTCCCTGAGTCGGAAGGTTAGAACTTAGAACAAGACATCGCGCACTTGTTTTTCAATCTTAAAACAAGGCATAGGGAAAGTTGATGGCAAACGGACATTATTAGAACAAACAAATACTATAAATTCTCAGGACTTATAAAACATACTCCATATAAAATTTCAGTACATAAACAACTACTAGAATATTTGTTACACGCATCGGAACAAGCTCGGGAAGCCATTGTTTGACGATAACATTGCATGCCGAACTATTGGCGCAACCTTATGCTTCTACCTGCCATTCTTCCTCTGGATTACAAATCTCACATACAGTTTTCCAAAAACGATGGCGATCGGACCACAATAGGCCTACTACCATGAGGAAAGGACTCGAGATGAGAGCAAGGACCGGGAGTGGGAGCGGGTTTGAGGCCGTTAAGCCATAATAGATGAACATCGACAAGGCGACAGCGTATATCGGGGTGAAGACGAGAACCAGCACAGTTGCGATGTGAAGACTGCAACGGCGGTTAGCCTCCTCATCTGGCTCCGCCGTTGCGACTAGAGAGTCGTGGAGACCGTTCTCAATGTCGCCCATTGTCCAAGATCACCTCGATCGACCTCCCTGGTTATTTATTGCCTGCTGCTTTGCTTTCGTCTCCTCTTCTTTGGCCTTTCCGTTTTTCTGGTACACGGCCGGCTTCCCCACCTGGGTCCTTATATATTACGCAGGCTCCATGGACTTAACCAACGAAGACGCTTAGAATTCGGAATCCGTTTAGTATTCCACTAGGAGGACTCCAAGCTACGGTTGCAGTACTTCTCATCTTGTATTCCGACTCATACTCCACTTGCACATAGTACGTTGACATGCATGCGGTTCCTTGTTTCTATCCAATGCCCATACGTATTCCATGTGTACACGTCATTTTTTTTCTTCCCTTTTGATTCATTGCCGAGATATGCTTATGTGCAAATCAGTTTTTTAATTTTAAAAATAAAAATGATACACATCCTCTCGATCCCTCGGGTCGTGCTCGCGCGTTTGTACGCTTCGAAGAGGCCCACCGCTCCTCGTTCCTTATTTTTGCGTCTTCTTCTTTCCTATGCACGCAGCGTTTTCTTCACGCAGCCGCCGGCACGCACCTGCCGCCGAGCTCCGCACTCCACCACGCGCCGCCGCCGCCCTCCGCCACCACCAGGGCCGGAGTAGGCTGCCGCCATGCGCCGCCGCGATCTCTGTCTTCCGTTACGCGCCGCCGCCGAGCTCCACCCTTCACCGGTGCTCCTGCCGACGGACATCGCCCGCCCCGCGCCCTGCCGCTCCCGGTGCTCCCTCCTCCTGGCCTTATCCCGCGCGCTGCCGCTGCTCCTCCGCCCCCATCCCACGCCTCTCTACAAAGCTGCAACTGAAGTTTTCGTGCATCTCCTTCTCGTTCGGCACGGTGCTACAAAGGCAGGATGACAATGCTACTAGAAGTGGTCATCGTTGTTGTTAGATGTATATTTGTATATTGTATGTCCTCACTTGTTAGAGGGTCTTCCTGCATATTTTCACTTGTATATGTACTATATATTGTAGCCTTTGGCCCCTAGAGGAATATACGTTGTCTATTCCTAACATGGTATCAGACCTAGGTTAACCTTTTTTTAGCCGCCACTGTCCCTGTCGTCGACGGTCTTGCCGTCGTCGCCGCCGCCGGTCGCCGCCTGTCTCCGTCTCGTTCCTGGCCGCTGACCCGATCCCGTGGTGCTGTGCGCGGGCTCTCCAGATCGACAACCTCCACGCGCGGGCTCTCCAGATTGATCCCGATCTTCTCCACACGCGGGCTCTACAGATCGATCTTGATCTTCTTCACGTCTGCCTCCCCGCGCCGGTCGCTATCGCCCAGATCGTCGGCCGCTGACTCTCCATCGCCCGCTATCCCCGTCGCCGGCCGCTGCCGCCCAGATTGCCGGCCACTGCCTCCCGCCGCGGCCGCCACCCTGCCAGCATTCGCCCCCACCCCCGCCCCCGTTGGTCTTCCTTCAAGTCTCGTCGGGCTGCATCCTCGTTTCTCGATTGTTCTCGGTGCTGATGCTTCTCAGGAGGACAAGGATGTTGCTCAGAGTGCCGGTGATAGTGTTGTTGCTGCTTATGAGCTAAAGTTCAAAAAATACTCTACTGATCTCGAGACCTATCTCCATGATCTGACCGCCTACACTCAGTGGGTCGATGAGGATGCCCGTGCTGCTGCTGTTCTCACCTCTAGTGTTCCGCCCTAGTTTGCTACTGAGTTCATGAGTCTCCCTACTATTGCCACTCAGTGGGCACATCTTCGTCAACGCTATCAGCCGTCTAGGGATGCTCTTTACCTGTCTGTGGTTCTCCAGGAGCATGCTCTTCAGCAGGGTGATTCCACGATTGATGAGTTCTATAGTCAGAGTGCTGCTATCTAGCGTCAGCTTGATTCTCTTCGTACCGCTGTTTGTGACACATGTCCGTGTTGTCAGATTGTGTGCTCGGATTTGGAGTTCCACCGTATCTATGAGTTTCTGTATCAACTTCGCCAGGAGTTCAAGCCTCGCCGTGCTCAGTTAAATGCTCTTGGTCGTGTTCCGCTCTTTGAGGTGTTGTCTGAGCTTCAGGATGAGGAGACTCGTCTCCGTGGTGCTAGTCTTCTTGCGGTTCCGTCTGTGCTTGCTACTCGTGGTCCTCCTTTGCCGCCTACTCCCTTGACTCAGCCGCGGTCCTCTGTGCCGCCGCCGATACTACCCACTCCTCCGGGTCAGGGTCAAAGTCAGCACGAGCATTCTCAGGGTCAGAGTCAGCACCAGCAGGCTCGTGGTTAGGGTCGCTATGGTTCTCTTTGTCACTACTCTTACTGCAACAGGGATGGTCACACTTGGGCCACCTGTTATACACGGGATCCCAGTTTATGTCAGCAACACCAGGATCGTGGGCAGTCGGCTCCTTCCGGATGTTCAGTAGTTGCTCTCTTTGATCAGGACATTATCAGGAGTCTTCGCGGTCTGCTTGCTGCTCTGGGCTTTTCTTGGCCGACGCTTTGGTTCTATGACTGATTCTTGAGCCTTCTTGACCACCATCTTCTACGATCGGTACATCTCCGTGGTATCTGGATTCTGGAGCTTCTTTTTATATGACATCTGACTCTTCTTTTATGTCCTCTCTTTGTTCTCTCCCCTCTCATGTCCGTGTTCTCACGGCCGATGGTACCTCTCTTCATGTTTCTAGTCGAGGCACCCTCTCTACTTCTTCTTTTTCTGTTCCTGATATTTCTCATGTTCCTCGTCTTAAGATGAATCTGTTCTCTGCTAGCCAGCTTACTGACTCGGGTTGTCGCGTCATTCTTGATGCTGATTCTTGTGTTGTCCAGGACCTTCGCACACATGCCCTGGTTGAAGCTGGCCCTTGCAGCCGTGACTCTTCAGGACTTTGGGTGTTAGACTGGCTTCGTGTTCCTTCCGCTGCCACTTGATCTGCCAGTTCTTCTCCGGTTGTCGCCTCTGCTACCAGCTCCTTTCAGCAGTGGCATCATCGTCTTGGTCACCTTTGTGACTCTCGCCTGTCGTCATTAGTTCATCGTGGTCTTCTAGGGTCTGTCTCAGGAGATGGGTCTTTTCATTGTCAGGGCTGTAGGTTGGGCAAACAGATTTAGCTTCCCTACCCTACTAGCGCGTCTGTATCTCAGCGACCTTTTGATTTAGTTCATTCCGATGTTTGGGGTCCGGCTCCTTTTGCTTCGAAAGGGGGCCATCGCTACTATATTTTATTCATCGATGATTTTTCTCGGTACACTTGGTTGTATTTTATGCGCTCTCGCAGTATAGTGCTCTCCATATATCAGTGTTTTGCGGTCATGGTCCGTACTCAATATTCTACACCCATTTGTGTGTTTCGTGCTGATTCTGCTGGTGAGTATATCTCCCAGATGTTGCGAGGTGTTCTTGCTGAGCAGGGTGAAGGGAATATGCCCTGAGAGTCAATAATAAAGTGTTTATTATGTGTATTCCAAGTATATGATAGATATCTATTTTGCAAGCGAGTTGTCAACAATTTGATTATCCTCGTTGTGGTTCATGTTCGTAGGTAAGAACGGTTCTATCTCGAAAGCCCTAAGCCACGTAAAACTTGCAATGGATAAATTAGAGGCGTCTAGTTTAGATTGTTGCTGGGCTAGTGTTATGATATGGTAGTGTTGTAAGTAGAAGTATGAGATGATACTCTTACAACACACACAGCGTGTAAAATCCATAGACCTTGGATTTACACATATAGGTATGATAGTGATCATATCACGATGCACATGATAGAGATCATCTGCGGGAACCATATAATTTCACTAATAAACATATGATGTTTGATAGCATCTTATATTGCTTGTTTAGCGCTTTGTTAGCATAATAAGATGATCCCTCATTTAAATATCAAGATAAGAATGTGTTCTTCCTTTAGTATGCACCGATTATGTTTTGTCGCTCCAAGACATCACGTGATGATCGGGTGTTCTTGGATCACGACCATATTTGGTGTAAAAGCAGTTACACGCGAATACTAAGGTTCTAACTTGGCGAGCCTAGCATGTACAGACATGGCCTCGAACACGGACGAAAGGTTAAGCATGAGTCATATAGTTGATATGATGCCCATTTGATGCCGCCTTTGAAGCTATACCGAGCTCACGTGATGATCGGACTTGGTGTAGTGGATTTGGTTCATGTAATCACCAAAAGGCACGAGGGATGTCGTTTTGGTGAGAGTACATTAAGTAATATAGATTAGTTGAACTCAATCTATCATACACTTAGTCTAAACTTTACAAATTCTGTTGTAGATGGCACCACTGCTTTTAATTTCAATGTGTTCATGGAGAAGAGAAACTAGCAGCGACGGTAGCAACTTTACGAATGGGCCATGAATTTGAGGATTCTCCTCTCTGCACAAAAGCAATATGTGCTAGAAGCGTAGTTAGGCCCCACCTTTAGATGATGCCTACGGCGGGAGAATAATGTCATCGGACTCGTCGGGAGGACCACAACAGTTCATTGCGGCATATTTGGCCCAATATGCAATGAACTGGTTGTCTAAAGTCGATGGTGATTCTTGTTCTTCTACTAATAGATATTGACTATAGTGGAGAGAGACACTGCTAGCCACTTATGCAAACTAGTTGCATGTCAAGCGTGGAACAGGTCTCATGTGCGAGGACATGTAAAGTTTGTCCGGGCCGCTTCATCCCACTATGCCACCAATATCCAAAATTACAACAAAGGAGCAACAACATGATCATCATCGTCCACATACTCATATGTGTACTACCCGTGTAAAGTATCTACGCATAGATCCGGCTCTGATACCACTGTAGGGTTCGCAGCATAGAAAACAAAAATTTTCCTACGATGTGAACTATATACCAAGATCTATCTACTAGATACAAACAACGGGCGGATGTATATCCGTAGAGAACATACCCTTGAAGACCGACAAAGCTTAACGAGTTCAACTCGTGGTTGATGTAGACGATCTCTTGCCGATCTCAAGATCGAGAGGAAGTCCTAAGCGCCGAAATCAGCGCATCCGTGCTCGCACACGTTCGAGGCACCGAGCAACCTCCGCCTCCTCGCTCCAGCGATGCGTGGAAGCACAACTCTTTCTTCTGAATAGACACGGGAACATGTATCTCGCTAGTCCGAGACCATGGGGATAAATTCTAGAGGGAGAGATCCTTCACGAGGAGGTGTGAGAGACAAGTGAGGAGGGGCTCCTTTTATAGGAGGAGGAACCCTAAGGGGTGGCGGCATGGGGCTGCCCCTTTCCTCCCTCTTCATGTGGGTGGACACTCCACTCACAAATCTCCTTTAAAATCCCTCCACTCAAAAGTCCACTCAAATTCCCATTAAATTTCCACCAAATTTAATGCAAACTCTCATTAAATAAAACTCTTTTATTTTATTCAGAATTTTGTCAATTACTTTAATGACAAACATTCACAAATAACCCCTTGCTAGAATTCTATTTCACATGCATAACCACTTTATGCAATTTCACCCGAAAACCTGTTTCGGTATCTAGTGAAATAAATTCCTGCGCTTATTCATTCTTTCGGCATGAAACATTTGCTCCAATTGGATGTCGGTGTCTCTTAAGTGTGTCACCCTACGGTTCGTGAATAATGCGGACATGATCGAGACCCCTCTCGGATCAATAATCAGAAGCGGGATCTGGAGACCCATACTGACTCCACATTCAACGATGACTTTCTTGTGATCGTGAACCTTTACGCTAGTATCTTAATCCCTTTGTTTCACGATATATTACATATGCGAGATTCGATCATCGGTATCTCCATACCTAGTTTGATCTAGATTACGACATGCACTCTTTCTCGTTCCTATGATATAACATTCTAGTGATCAAATCACTTGCTTGCAAGCTAATCAATGTGATATCACCGAGAGGGCCCGAGTATATCTATCGTCATCGGGATGAACAAATTCCACTCTCGATCCATGAGCCTCAACATAACACTTTATTAGTTACGAATCCATCTTTATAATCACCACATTACGGTGTGACGTTTGATGTTATCAAGAAACTCTTAGGTGTTAGTGATTGACATGATCTCATGGTCTAAGGATTAGGATCACTTCGTAAGTTGTTATAGCAATATAAAATCAATGACTTTGATCGTAATGCTATACTTCGGATGAATGTTCATCACACCATTACACTAATGTTGTGATCCCGTTATTAACAACATCCAATGTCCATGATCAGGAAACCTTGATCATCTTGTTAATCAACGAGCTAGTTTATGAAAGAGGCATAACTAGGAACTTTCTGTTTGTTTATTAAACACACATGTATTAACATTTCCGTATTAATACAATTATAGCATGCAAAATAAACATCTATCATATACTTGGAATACACATAATAAACACTTTATTATTGCCTCTCAGGGCAATGCATTTTCGAAAACGGCAATGCATTTGATACAATGGGTGAGTTGAAAATGATTTTCGACACACATGCTGCTGTAGAGAGCTACAACGCTCCAGAAAAGTTCTTTAGCTGCATGATGGAAGAAACCTGCTCGTTAGTGAGCATGTACTCAAGATGTCGAGATTCGCCGATAAGCTTGTGTCCTTGGGAATATCGATTCCCATTGACTTAGGCATCCATCGTGTTCTGATCTACGCCACCTAGCTATAAGAGCTTCGTGATGAACTATAATATGCAAGGCATGAAGAAGTCTCTCCGAGCTTACATCAATGCTTAAAAGCTGAAGTGGAGATCAAAAGGAACATCAAGTGTTGATGATCAATAGGAACACTGGTTTCAAGAAAGACAAGAAGGAAAATGGAAGGAAGTAAGGCGGCAAGCACTGTTGCGCCTTTGAAAAGAAACCCGAGTTGGACCTAAGTGGATTCGAGTGCTACTATTGTAAGGGGACAGCCACTAGAAGCCTTGCCCCAAGTATCTGGCGGACAAGAAGGCGGCAAGGCAAACAAAGGTATATATGATATACATGTTATTGATGTGTACTTGACTAGTGCTCGCAGTAGCACCTGGGTATTTGATACCGGTTCAGTTGCTAATATTTGTAACTCGAATCAGGGGCTGCGGAACAAGCGACCGCTAGCAAGGGGTGAGGTCAAGATGCGTGTCGGCAATGGATCAAGCGTTGATGTGATCGCCGTCGGAACGCTGCCTCTCCACTTACCGTCGGGATTAGCTATAAACTTGAATAAATGTTATCTGGTGCCTGCACTGAGCATGAACATTGTATCTGGATCGTGTTTGATGCGAAGTGGTTATTCATTTAAATCCGAGAACAATGGTTGTTCCATTTATATGAATGAAATCTTTTATGGTCATGCACCGATGATGAATGGTTTATTTCTATTAGATATCGATGATAATGTTACACATATTCATAATGTTGATGCTAAAAGGATTAAACTTAATGATGATATATCCGCATATATGTACCTTGCCGTCTAGGTCATATTGGCGTTAAACACATGAAGAAGCTCCATTCGGATGGACTTTTGGAATCACTTGATTATGAATCATTTGATACATGTGAGCCATGCCTTATGGGCAAGATGACTAGAAACGCCGTTTTCGGTTCAATGGAGCAGGCGTGATTTATTGGAAATCATACATTCGATGTATGTGGTCCAATGAGTGTGTGTGTGAGGTGGATATCGTTATTTTGTTACTTTCACGGATGATTTGAGTAGATACGGTTATATCTACTTGATGAAACACAAGTCGAAACCTTTGAAAAGTTCAAGGAATTTCAGAATGAAGTGGAAAATCATCGTAATAGAAAGATCAAATTTCTACGGTCATTGTGGAGGTGAGTATCTAAATTCTGAGTTTAGCACTCACATGAAAGAGTGTGGAATTGTTTCACAACTCACACTGCGGAACACCACAATGAAATGGTGTGTGAGCGTCGTAATTGTACTTTATTAGATATGGTTCGATCTATGATGTCTCAGCGGACTTGCCGTTGTCATTTTGGGGTTATGCACTAAAGCTGCTGCATTCACTTTAAATCGGGCACCATCTAAATCCGTTGAAAAGACACCGTATGAATTGTGGTTTGGAAACAAACCTAAGCATCATTCTTAAAGTTTGGGTATCACGATGTTTATGTGAAGAAACTTCAACCGGATAAACTTCGAACCCAAAGCGGAAAAATCGTCTTCATAGGATACCCTAAAGAAACTATTGGGTATTCCTTCTATCACGAGATCCGAGGGCAAGGTTTTTGTTGCCAAGAATGGATCCTTTCTAGAGAAAGAGTTTCTCATGAAAGGTGTGAGTAGTCGGAAGGTAGAACTTCGAAGAGGTTGTGGAACCTTCACTTCTAAGTATGGCGAGTAGCGCTTGGAGAAGTTGTTCGGAGTTGGCTCCACTGTTGAAGAGGGAACTAATGATAATGATCATGAAACTCCGAAGAGAGTACTACCGAACCTCGCAGGTCAAAGCAGACGCGTGCGACTCGAGCTATCTGAAATCTTGTCATGAATTTCATGGTTGATGAAAATGATGACCTATGACGTATGAAGAAGCGATGATGAGCCGGAGTTCAACAAATGGTTAGAAGCCATGAAATCGAGATGGAATCCATGTATGAAAATCAAGTTTGGAACTTGGTGGAATTACCTCACGACCGAAAGGCCGTGGATAACAAATGGATTTTCAAAAGGAAAAGCGATCTTGATGGTAATGTGACCGTCTATAAAGCTCGACTTATGCAAGGGGTTTCGACAAATTCAAGGAGTTGACTCCGATGAGACTTTCTCTCCCGTAGCGATGCTAAAGTCAGTTAGGATTATGTTAGCAATTGTTGCATATTTCGATTATGAGATATGGCAGATGAATGTCAAAACCGCGTTTCTCAATGGTAATATTGAAGAAGAGTTGTATATGATACAACCAAAGGGTTTTGTCGATCCTAAGGATGCTAACAAGGTGTGCAAGCTTCAGCGATCCATCTATGGATTGAAGCAAGCATCACGAAGTTGGAATCTCCGCTTTGATAAGGTGATCAAAGAGTTTGGATTTGTCCAAACTTATGGAGAAGCTTGTATTTACAAGAAAGTGAGTGGGAGCAATGTGGCATTTCTGATATTATATGTGGATGACATATTATTAATCGGAAATGATATATATCTTTTAAATAGTGTTAAAAGTTATCTAAACAGCAAATTTTCAATGAAGGACCTAGGTGAAGCGTCATACATATTAGGCATAAAGATCTATAGAGATAGATCTAGGCGCCTAATAGGGCTATCGCAAAGTACATACCTTGATAAGATTTTAAAGAAGTTTAAAATGGACGGAAGTAAGAAGGGGTTCTTACCTATGTTGCAAGGAAAGACATTGAGTAAGACTCAAAGTCCGGCTTCGGCGGAAGAAAGAGATAATGGACAAAGTCCCTATGCTTGACCATAGGCTCTATAATGTACGCCATGCTATGTACAAGACGGATGTGGCACATGCTATTAGTTTGACTAGTAGGTACCAATCGGATCGAGTTGAACCTTTGGATAGCGGTCAAAAATATCCTTAAGTACTTACGAAGAACTAAGGATATGTTTCTTGTATATGGAGGTGAAGAAGAGCTCGTCGCTAAGTGTTATGTCGGCGCTAGCTTTGACACCGATCCGGATGACTCTAAGTCTCAATCCGGATACGTATTTCTCATGAATGGCGGGCGGTTAGTTGGAGGAGCTCAAACAACCTGTGGTAGCGGGATCAACAACGGAGGCGAATATGTTCTTTGCTTGAGCGGCTCGAAGCGATTTGGATGAAGGAGTTCATATCCGAACTAGGAGTGGTGGCAAATCGTTGGACCCAATGGTGATCTATTGTGACAACAATGGTGCCATTGCCAATGCCAAAGAGCCAAGGTCTCACAAGCATTCCAAGCATATTAAGCGCTGGTTTCACTCCATCCATGAGCATGTCAAGGATGGAGATATAAAGATTTAAAGTACATACGGATCTCAATGTGGCGATCCGTTGACTAAAACTCTCCTAGAGAAAAACATGATCAACACGAACTCAATGGGTGTTAGATTTATCACTATGTAACTAGATTATTGTCTCTAGTGCAAGTGGGAGACTAAAGGGAATATGCACGAGAGGCAATAATAAAGTGTTTATTATGTGTATTCCAAGTATATGATAGATGTTTGTTTTGCATGCTATAATTGTATTAATCTGAAGCGTTAATACATGTGTGTTTAATAAACAAGCAGAAAGTTCCTAGTTATGCCTCTCTCATAAACTAGCTCGTTGATTAACAAGATGATCAAGGTTTCACGATCATGGACATTGGATGTTGTTAATAACGGGATCACAACATTAGTGTAATGGTGTGATGAACATTCATCCAAGTATAGCATTACGATCAAAGTCATTGAGTTTATATTGCTATAACAACTTACAGTGATAATAATCCTTAGACCATGAGATCATGTCAATCACTAACACGGAAGAGTTTCTTGATAACATCAAGCGTCACACCGTAACGGGGTGATTATAAAGATGGATTCAGAACTAATAAAGTGTTATGTTGAGGCTCATGGATCGAGAGTGGAATTTGTTCATCCCGATGGCGGATAGATATACTCTGGGCCCTCTCGGTGATATCACATTGATTAGCTTGCAAGCAAGTGATTTGATCACTAGAATGTTATATCACGAGCGAAAAGAGTGCATGTCGATAACGAGATCAAACTAGGTATGGAGATACCAATGATCGAATCTTGGACATGTAATATATCGTGAAACAAAGGGATTAAGATACTAGCGTAAAGGTTAAGCGATCACAAGAAAGTCATCGTTAAATGTGTGGGAGTCGGTATGGGTCTCGGATCCGCTCGATTATTGATCGAGAGGGTCTCGATCATGTCCGCATTATTCACGAACCGTAGGGTGACACACTTAGAGACACCGACATCCAATTGGAGCAAATGTTTCATGCGAAAGAATGAACAAGCGCGAATTTATTTCACTAGATCTGAAACAGGTTTTCGGGTGAAATTGCATAAAGTGGTTATGCATGTGAAATAGAATTCTAGCAAGGGGTTATTTGTGAATGTTTGTCATTAAAGTAATTGACAAAATTCTGAATAAAATAAAAGAGTTTTATTTAATGAGAGTTTGCATTAAATTTGGTGGAAATTTAATGGGAATTTGAGTGGACTTTTGAGTGGAGGGATTTTAAAGGAGATTTGTGAGTGGAGTGTCCACCCACATGAAGAGGGGAGGGCAAGGGGGCAGCCCCATGCGCCGGCCACCCCCTTGGGGTTCCCCCCTCCTCCTATAAAAGGAGCCCCCCTCCTCACTTGTCTCTCACACCTCCTCGTGAAGGATCTCTCTCCCCCTCTAGAATTTATCCCCCATGGTCTCGAACTAGCGATATATATGTTCCCGGTGGCTATTCGGCAAGAAAGAGTTGTGCTTCCGCTGCATCGCTGGAGCGAGGAGGCGGAGGTTGCTCGGTGCCTCGAACGTGTGTGCGAGCACGGATGCGCTGCTGATTTGCGGCGCTAGGACTTCCTCTCGATCTTGAGATCGGCAAGAGATCGTCTACATCAACCACGAGTTGAACTCGTTAAGCTTTGTCGGTCTTCAAGGGTATGTTCTCTACGGATATACATCCGCCCGTTGTTTGTATCTAGTAGATAGATCTTGGTATATAGTTCACATCGTAGGAAAATTTTTGTTTTCTATGCTGCAAACCCTACACAGGGTACCCTTGCTCAGTTCTCTTGTCCTGGCGCACATGTCCAGAATGGCATTGCTGATCGTAAGCATCGCCATCTTCTTGAGACCACTCGTACCATGATGATTGCTTCTTCCCTTCCTCCGCATTTCTGGGCTGAGGCTGTCGCTACGTCGACTTACCTCATCAATATTCAGCCCTCTGCCGCTTTGCAGGGCGGTATTCCTCTTAAGCGTCTATCTGGACATTTTCCAGACTACTCCATACTTCGCTTGTTTGGTTGTGTTTGCTATGTTCTACTTGCTCCTCGCGAACACACCAAACTGACCGCTCAGTCTGTTGAGTGTGTCTTCCTTGGATACAGTGATGAACATAAGGTCTATCGCTGTTGGGACCCCGTTGGTCGTCGAATGCGTATCTCTCGTGATGTTACTTTTGATGAGACGCGTCCTTTCTATCCTCGTCCCACCGCTGGTTCCTATCCGGTGGAAGATATCTCTTTTCTTCTTTTTCCTGACACACCTTCTTCTACTCCTATTGTGTCTTCTTCAGGATCCCCTCCCCCTAATGTCTCTTCTTTGACACCATCCTCCTCTGCTCCGTCTAGTTCTCCTAGTTCTCCTCATTCTCCGGAGCCTTCCTCTACTATTCCTTCTTCTTCATCGTCGTCTCCTGAGTCGTATTCCTCTAATGAGCTTCCTTCTACTCGTCATGTTCGTCAGCGTCGTGCCCCCAACCTTTACTCTCCTAGTCAGTATGGTCTTTCCGTTGCCTCCGAGCCGACTTCTTATCGGGATGCTGAGCATCATCCTGAATGGCAGCTGGCCATGGCTGAGGAGATTGTTGCGCTTGAGCGCACTGGCATCTGGGATCTTGTTTCTCCCCCTCCTGGTGTTCGTCCTATCACATGTAAGTGGGTCTATAATATTAAGACCCGCTCTGATGGATCTCTTAAGCGCTATAAAGCGTGTCTTGTGGCTCGTGGTTTTCAACAGGAGCATGGTCGTGATTATGATAAGACCTTTGCTCCTATGGCTCATATGACCACTGTGCGTACTCTTCTTGTTGTTGCTTCTGTTAGTCACTGGTCTGTGTCCCAGCTTGATGTTCAGAACGCCTTCCTCAATGGTGAGTTTAGTGAGGAGGTTTATATGCAGCCTCCTCCTTGGTATTCTGTTCTCGCAGGGATGGTTTGTCGTCTTCGCCATTCTCTTTATGGCCTCAAATAGGCCCCTCGTGCCTGGTTTGAGCGCTTTGCCTCTGTAGTGACTGCTGTTGGTTTCTCCCCTAGTGCTCATGATCCAGCGCTGTTTGTTCACACTTCTCCTCGTGGACGCACCTTTCTTATTCTCTATGTTGATGATATGATCATTACTGGTGATGATTCTGAGTATATCGCATTTGTTAAGGCTCATCTTCGTGATCAGTTTCTTATGACTGATCTTGGTCCTCTTCGATATTTTCTAGGGATTGAGGTTTCCTCCACTTCTGATGGCTTTTACATCTCCCAGGAAAAGTATATTCAGGATCTTCTTACTCGTGCTGCTCTTGGGGATGAGCGCACTGTTGAAACCCCTATAGAGCTTAATGTTAAGCTTCACCCTACTGATGGTGATCTTCTTCCTGATCCGACACGTTATCTTCATCTTGTTGGGAGTCTTGTTTATCTTGCTGTCACTCGTCCTGACATCTCTTATCCTATTCATATTCTGAGCCAGTTTGTTTCTGCTCCTACCACTATTCACTATAGTCATCTTCTCTGTGTTCTTCGTTATCTTCGTGGTACAATCACTCGTCGCCTTTTCTTTCCTCGTTCTATCTCCCTCCAGCTCTAGTGCTGTTCGGACGCTACGTGGGCGAGTGATCCTTTGGATCGCCGTTTACTTTCTGCTTACTGTGTGTTTCTTGGTGGTTCGCTCATTGCTTGGAAGGCGAAAAGCAGATGATTTCCGTTCGAGTGTTGAGGCTGGGTTGCGTGCTATGGCCTTGTTATTGCTGAGGTGACCTAGTTATGGTGGTTACTTGCGGTTTTGGGGTCTCTATTACCACACCCTCTGGTTTTGTCGGCGACATGTGCTATTAGTGTTGCACGTGATCCGGTCAAGCATGAGCTTACCAAGCATATTGGTGTTGATGCTTTCTATACACGTGCTCAGGTGCAGGCTCAGGTTGTTGCGCTTCAGTATGTGCCTTCAGAGTTACAGTTGGCGGATTTCTTTACGAAGGCACAGACCATTGCGCAGCATACATTCTTTCTCTCCAAACTCAGTGTTGTGGAGCCACCATGAGTTTGAGGGGGCGTGTTATATGTATATTTGTATATTGTATGTCCCCACTTGTTAGGGGGTCTTCCTATATATTTCCACCTGTATATTTACTATATATTGTGTCCTTTGGCCCCTAGAGGAATATACGTTGTCTATTCCTAACAGTTGCTACATATGAAGGGTCATGATGCTACCAACAAATAGATGTGTTTTGATATTTTGCTACAGGGCGATGCTACAATAGTAGCAAGTTTTTGCTATTTTTCTTCTATGTTTTTGCTACAGTATCACAAAGTATTTGCTACGACGTTTTCGACGAAAGTCCTGAGTCGGTTTTGCTACATTAGTCAACGGCGATGTATCCAGCAAGGTCGTTCTTTTTGCTACATTAGCACTTTTTTTGCTATCATGGTTTTATTATTTTGCTACAAGTGTGTAAAATTTTTGCTACACGGTCTCCGGTGAGGTCTACCGGCGAAAGTTTCCGACAAGTCTCCGGCGAGGTAGGATCTGCTACATTAGCATATATTTTTGCTACGTGGTCGCTGACGTTGTCTCCGACGAAATCTCCGGCGAGATCTAGTCTATTTTTTTATTTCCTTGGTCGAACCGTTTTTTGCTACATGTAGCAAAAGCGGGCAATATTGTAGCAAATTCGGTCTGTTTATAGCAAAAGCGGGATTAGACATCGTTTTAGGGACACATGACGGCCTAGGGACCCGGGGGATCGGAAATTATCCACAGGGGCGCCTAAGCTGTCCTTTAAAAAACAGGGATGGTCCCCTAGTTCTCACCGATAAAATTTTCTTTTTTGAGAACCATCCACCTCTTTATTCAGTGTTCAAGAATTCGGGGAATACAAACTCCAACACGCGGATCACCATACCATACGTAGCGCCTGGTCAGCGCACCCAAAACATGGTGTGCCAGGAAACACTTCCTCGTTTGATCTCGAGGGGAAAATCCCGGGATGGGTTATGTTTGGTGTTAGTAGCAGTTTGGCTCCAAATATGTTTATCTTATCCCTCTCTGATAGCCGATAGTTGTGTTGAGTCTCTATAGATACATGTTTGCTGCCGCTTGAGCCCACCATACCCCTGTAGGCGAGAGCATCCGAATCTAAGACTCGCCATGTACTAGCCTTAATATTGACCGCTTTCTTTTTTCCTTTGCACTTTATCGGCACCCTTTTTACTTTGAAAGGTATGAGTACGATGACATTAGTAAGGTTACTCTTCCATCTTGGCCTGGGAAGGGTTATGAATGTCATTGGTTATTTTTTAGGACTCTTAGTCCAATTTACATCTTATCTGTATTCGGATGTTGTATCGTTTTGAATGCGATTTAGATTTTGTAATGTATATTTGTATTCTTAACTCGAGGAGTAGTTTGTATATATATATATATATATATATATATATATATATATATATATATGTGTGTGTGTGTGTGTGTGTGTGTGTTTCCTTGGCTATGTGCATCCGTATGGCCGCTAGGGCAATGCGTTGTTGCAGAGGCTAGATGTAATTGGTATCTTCTGATATTAATATATGCTTCTTTCCAAATATATATATATATATATTCTGTGGGTTCCATCATAAACTAGTGTGTAATGGTATTACTTCATTTTTTACATGCAAGCAAGTGTTTGGTGGGCATCATCGAATTGTTTTTATGCGGGTTTGGCGGGAATCACTAAAATTTGCATAGGGCCAATTCGAGAGTGTTTCAAGTGGTATCAGAGCCTTGGTTTTCGATACCCCACTATCCCAGTCTTTAGGATAACCCAGCTAACGAACGATATAGAATGTCAAAACTATTTTGCAAAAATCGGTTGGATAGATCTGAGTAGCTCTGCTTTTATTCCTTATCTATATGTTATTATTCTCTTGCCTTTGTGTGTTTGAATCTCCTCTCTTATCTTTCTTCAACTCTAGGATTTCTCGTGGTTGGGTTTCCGTTGTACCTTTAGGATTTCAATTCCTTCCTCTTGCAATGGTCTTTCTACATCCGGTATTCATTCTACCTATGGAATCCTCCATCTATTGTACCTTTCATTTGTTCCAAAATTCACTAAATTTTCTATTTATACCCTCCGGTGTTTTTCAACACGACGAAATCATCTACGTCAGATCCAATAAAGAGTCTACAACACTTCTTTGTTTTTTGAAGCTTTCCGAACATCGCTTGTCAAGATCTTTAGTATGAATTCCGAGAGTTGGGTTGCACATTTGTCCTATTCATGTACGGAGTAATGCTTTGAGTGCGGGATGGAGTCGCGATCATACCACTACTCTTATCATTTGCTCTTGTACATTGAATTGGTGGATCAATGCAATTTTTACTCCTTCCACGGAAGTTAGAGGAGGTCTTATCTATTGAGACCTCCACCTTCATCTTTGTTTCTCTAGAGTGTTCACTCGACGAACGTGAGCAACAATGTATTCTTGGCGGCGTCGACAATTTCAAGATGGAGAAAGAATCTTTGTTAGTGGTGTTGCGTGGGTCTATACAAAGCGAGAAGATTTGGATCATCACCTTCCTTTCTCGTACCATGGAGCGGAGCTTGGACACGAGATCCATTCCGATGGTGATCGTCCCATCTCCCCGCCGCGTCTCGTCCGGTTCCGATGGTGATCGTCCCTGCGCTGTCGTCTTAGTTCACACCGCTGGCCATGGTCGTCGGTTGGGATCGGGGAGGTAGATCCCGCAGGTTGCCAGCGGGTGGCGTGGGGGCTGCTTGCTCGATTTGAATAAAGGAGGTGGTCTAGGGTTCCTTCTCGGCACCGAGATGAAGATTTGTCGGATGCCTGTTCTCATTGATCAGGCTGAAGTGTCGTGTTCTAGAAGGCTCCACCGGCAAGCTCCATGGGTGTATCATGCCTGGAGATTGCTGGTTCGGTAGGGATTCAGTCATGCGCACCCATGTTCTTGTCTGGCCGTTTGGTTTCAGCGGGAGCGGTTCGAAGCTTTGCTGGCTATTAATATCATGGGGCATGTTCTCGTCCCATGGTGCAGGCGGAGAAGGTCATGAAAACCAAGATCGGAGGACTAGCAATGGTGATTCGAGTTCGGGCTGCAATGGGGAATTGGCTTGGTTGATTTGTGACTTGCAGCAACGGCATGCTAGTGGAGGTGACTGCACAGGAGAAGTTTGTTGTTGCCTTTCGGGGTGAAAATCCAAGGTCTAGTCTTAATTGGTTGTGCCTGGCAATGTTCTTGCTGAAGGCATTGTTTTGAGAGTAAGGACTTTCTTCAGGGTAAAAACCTAAGATCTTTGATCGGGCGATGACAACTATTGTGCATTGTTTCCTTTTTGGAGGCATCGCTTTTTGAGAAGCTGGACTTCTGGTGCTGTCTTGGTGGTGTTAGTGCTGCTGTTTCAAAAAATATATCACTGTATGCGGACTTTCCTTTTTGTATTTCTTCTTTTTTTGTTGGTTGTGTGCATCCGTAATACCGATAGGGCAATACGTTGTTGCAAAGGTTGAGTGTAATTGATATCTCCCTCATATTAATATATACTTCTTTTCAAAAAAAAAATCCTCATAACAAAATGGAACATACTCCATATAGTATCATTCAGTACAAAGACAGCAAACGTAGGTATACTAGCACGTATATATCAGAACAAGCTATGACGAGTGCAAAGGAAAACACACTGTTTGACAATAAGACGAGACACTGAATTAGGGAAAACCTTCACCATCTACCTGCATTTCTTCCTCTGGGTTACAAATCTCGCATACAGTTTTCCAGATAAGATAGCGATGGAGGAAAAACGGGTATCCTCCATAGAAGGCTGTCACCCCCGAGATGAAAACGACGGCCCAGAGCGGTATGCCTGAGTCGTCCTTTATGCCGGAATAGAGGAACATGAACATTACTACGGTGGTCACCGCGGCCAAGACGAGACCTAACACGACGGAGAACCGGAGGCAGAAACGGCGGTTAGCCTCCTCATCTGGCTCCGCCGTGGCGACGAGGGAATCATGGATGCTGTTCTCGATGTCGCCCATTGTCCAAGATCACCTCGATCGACCTCCTTGGTTATATTGCCTGCTGCTTTGCTTTCGTCTCCTCTTCTTTGGACTTTCCCTTTTTCTGGTACACGGCCGGCTTCCCCACCTGGGTCCTTATTATATATTACGCAGGTTCGGTAGACTTAACCAACGAAGACGCTTAGAATTCGGAATCCGTTTATTATTCTACTAGGAGGACTCCAAGCTACGGATGCAGTACTTCCCATGCATCTTGTATTCCGACTCGTACTCTACTTTTTTTTTGCGTGGGACTCATACTCTACTTGCACATAGTACGTTGACATGCATGCGGTTTCTTATTTATATCCAATGCCCATACGGATACGTATTGTATGTGTTCACACGACATTTTTTCCTTTTTTTATTTTATAAAGAACATATTATATACTCCCTCCGTTTTAAAATATAAGATGTTTTAGGTTTGTGAAGCGAGGGTGTGTTTGGTAGCCCGGTCCAGTGAAGAATAGCTATCTGCCCTCGTTCAAGCTGACCCTAGCTAAGCTGACCTCAGATTTTCTCACATGTTTGGTACCTCGTGTTTGTTAAGATGTTGAGGAGGTCTAAATTTGAACAATGACCGCTAAATATAAAAATGAAAAGCAATCGGATCCCTGTGGAGGCATTGGCCATGTCTGGCCGTGCACGCATTACTAGCCACGCTCGTCATGGAGGAAGGGTGATGGTGGCGGCCTCGTTTAAATTGGTGTAGCGAATCGGTGCTATCTTTTGCCATGTTAAGACAACATTTAAATTGCGGGGGTTCTAAATCACTTGAACCGTTTAATTAGTTGTCGGGACCCCCGGTTCCGTTAATTTTGCCTAATTGCATTGCACCTTTGCCATGTCATACATCATTTATGCATCATGCCCGATCTTTTGCCGTAGTATTAAATAGTGCATCCGGTGTTTCTTCTAGCGTTTTGCTTCTTCGCGGATAAGACCGTTGAGTTGATGCGAGTGTCGACCCGATCTTCGGTTGAACCTTCGGCAATGTTTTTAAGGCGAGCATCTCCCCCTTTCTACCTATCTTACTTTTATAGTATTTATTCCCTCCTGTTGATCTATTGCTATCTGTGTTGCGATGCTCTAGTTTTCGTACCCGTGTTATCCCTCGCAGCCTTATATTGCCTTGGACACCTCCTATTACCTGTTGTTTGGTAGATAGTTGGACCTGCGCGTCGTAGTCGCTTGCTCAAGTGCTGTTGCGTGCCGTCAAGTTCCACAGTTGTTGGGGTATTGCCGTGTGTTTATTGTTGGAGATGATCAAGACATTAAATACTGTTTAACAACTAAAATTGAAGTAAGTAAGCAGTGGCACAGGTGGGCAATAGATGTTATTTGGTTGTTAACCGTCCACTTGTGTCCCGTAGGACCCCGAGTACTTGATACCTGTTCCTTGAATATTCGCGCTATCCACATCCGGGAGGATTATGGGACCCCCCTGAGCCAGAGCTTGATTCATTCTTATTTCTTGGGGCCACAAACTAGTTTGAGGTTTTATTTACTATCCTGTACTTATGCCATGCTTTACTGCTTTATTTACGATTGTGCGAGGAGCACCTGTACTGTTTAGGATCGTGGCACGATTCCGCGGTATCGACAAGCCCAGCCACACTTTCGGGTTCCCAGTCGTTTACAGCCGTCCCCACAACCTTGAGTCCGTCTCGGAGCCGGCCGGCTTCGTTGCGGGTCTACTTTAAGGGGTGGCCCCCTGAAATATTTCTGAATCCTGTGATTGCTTTGTCGTGAAGGCCTCGTTGGGTTTTGATTTGGTTTTTCCGAGGTTGATCGAGTGTGTGTTGCTATTTGTGCACCCCTGCAGGGTAAAACTTTCTGAAAGCCGTGTCCACGATTATGGACGACTTGGAGCACAATATTTCGATCATAGACAACTATAACTAAAGTAGTGTTATAAATTTGACTTTATAATGACTAGTAATCAACTTCACTATAATGGAATGGCTAAATAAAATTGCCCACAATTGCTTGTTTGGGTTGTCGCTTGCGACCATTGTACCTGACTAGTAAGTATTGCAACTATAACGGAATGGCTAAATAAAAGTACCAACAACTGCTGGGTTTTTGGGTTATCTCATGCTAGTTGTATCTGACTAGTAAGTGTCGCAACTACAATGGAATGGTTAAATAAAAGTGCCCACTGCTTATTTTATCAGGATGACTATCTATATTTGACTAGTAATTACTGCAACGATAACTGAATAAATAAAAATGCCAATTGTGTGAGTTCCTCGGTTGACTTCCTCGTTTGGTCTCGAGGGGGAAATACCATGATGGGTATGTTTGGTGGTAGTATCAGGTTGGTTCCGAATAGGCCTTTCTTACCCCTCTCTGATTGCCGCCAGATGTATCGAGTCTCTATAGGGTGTTTAGTGCATGCTGCGCTGCCGCTTCAGTCCACCATACCTATGTAGGCGAGGACCGCCGAATTCTAGCCTCGCCGTGTACTGGCCTCAGTACTGACCGCTCTCTCTTTTTCCTTTGCCCTTTGTCGGCACCCCTTTTGTTTAAGCAGGTTTTGAGATCGACGTCGTTAGCAGGGTTACCCTTCCGGCTTGGCCTGGGCAGGGTTATGGACGCCATTGGTTATTCTTCAGGGCTCTTAGCTCAATTTGCATCTTGTCCATACTCGGGCGCTATATCGTTTTAAAGGTGATTTGGATCTTTGTATTGAATATATGTACTCTTGACTCTTGGAGTCGCTGTTGTATACATATGTTTTGTGGGTTCCATCGAGGACTATTGTGTAATGGTATTACTTCGTTTTCCACCCGCACGCAAGTGCCTGGTGGGCACCTTTGAATCGTTTCTATGCGGGTTTTGGCGGAAGCGCTGAAACTTGCATAGGGCCGATTCTGAGGGTGTTACATCGGACCTGGTACCAACATATCAGACCTGAAGATGTGGTCGTTGGCGGCGGCGACCGTGTCGCCCGAGTAGCCGACCATGCGGTCGTCGGGCTTGCCAGTGCCCGAGGGCGGCTGTTCGTCGACGAGGAACTCGATGCAGCGCGGGACGTGGTGGCCCATCGCGAGATTGACGGCGTGGTAGGCGAGCTCGATGCGGGTGAAGGCCTCGGTCTGGAATCGCACCGCTCACGTCTCCCTGTACAGACGGAGTACACGCGTATGTATTTGCAGATGGACAAACGAGTAATACAGGGTAGATCTGGAGCCGCGCGAGAAAGGAGGTGGGCTTAAGAACCAATTGCTAGGTGATAAATTGGCAGATAAGACATCGATGACAACGCAGGGGTGTACTCCATATAAAATTTCAGTACATAAACAACTACTAGAATATTTGTTACACGCATCAGAACAAGCTTAGGAAGCCATTGTTTGACGATAACATTGCATGCCAAACTATTGGGGCAACCTTATGCTTCTACCTGCCATTCTTCCTCTGGATTACAAATCTCACATACAGTTTTCCAAAGACGATGGCGATCGGACCACAATAGGCCTACTACCATGAGGAAAGGACTCGTGATGAGAACAAGGACCGGGAGTGGGAGCGGGTTTGAGGCCGTTAAGCCATAATAGATGCACATCGACAAGGCGACAGCGTATATCGCGATCTGGAGACTGCAACGAAGGTTAGCCTCCTCATTTGGCTCCGCCGTTGCGACTAGGGAGCCGTGGATACCGTTCTCTACGTTGGCCGTCTTCCTCGATCTCCTTAATTGCGCTCTGTTCAATCGGTCTGCTCGGAATATCAAATGATCGATCGTGTTTCTCTCCTTGATTTGGCCTTTGTATTTTCTATTCACGCAGGTTTGGAGGGACTTAAACAATAAACCGAGTTGGAGATGTGCACGTCTACAACTCGAAAACATTTTCTTTTTGGGCGCGATAATTTCTCAAAATCCTCCGGACTCCGGAGACTCGCCAGAGATCTCGACCTCACCGGAGACTCCGGATAATTTTTGGGTTGTACTCCGGATAATTTTTGGACTCCGGATAATTTTTGGGTTGTACTAATGTAGCAAACCCGACCTCACCGGAGACTCGCCGGAGATCTCGCCAGAAAATTTTGCCGGTAGACTTCGCCGGAGACCGTGTAACCAAAACTTTACTCAATTATAGCAAAACCACAAAATTTATTTAGAAAAAAACATTAGTAATTGTAGAAAAAACAACTTCGCCCGAGACCTTGTAGCAAAACCCGTTGCCGTTTGTAGCACCGCCGCCCGCCATAAGTAGCAAAACCCGTGGTTGTTTGTAGCACCTCCGCCCGGTCACAGTAGCACCACCGCTGGCTGCATGTAGCAAACATCAACACTGCACATAGCAACACCGGACGACGTATGTAGAATCGACGTCACCGAGGCCATGGCCACTCCATCCACAGGAGAATGTCGACGATGAAGTCCATCTCCGACGACAAACAGGGAGCAACACCGTCGTGGCCTCCCTATCGGCGAGCGCCTCCGTGAAGACGCCGCCGGGTGCACGACAGGGTGTCGGAGCTCGCGTGCGCCCGGATGGAGGAGCACCTCCATGGCGCATGGGGCTTCCTGGCGAGGGTGCGCAGGGCGTCGCGGTGGCGGTCGTCGTCGACCCGGGAAACATAGCGGTGCTCGAGCTTTTCCCCTAAACAGGAGGAGCAGGGTGAGGCATCCCTCCTCCTGATCTCACTTCCTGCCGGCGGTGGAGGCAAGGGGCACAGGGCGACGTGCCACGAGGTTGTTGTGGCGGCAGGGCATGACAAGGATGGTGGCGGCGCGCGTAGGCTCCATGGTTGTGTTTAGCAGAGGAATTGGGGGTAAGGAAGTTGATACACGGTGGGAGACATCATTGGTCTGTGTGCGGGTCCACCACGACCTGGTGCGCACGACCCGAGCAAAGAAGCGACCTCGAGGATAGAATCGACTGATCCCCCAGGGGAGGACTATCATTTCCCTTTATTTTTCTACTATAAGAAGACTTCGAGCTACGGCACTCCTTGTCATCTTCTATCTCGAGTCATAGTCAATACTACTAGCTACCGCACATGAGAGCAACACCGACTAGATCGATAGAACAACTTGAGCGGACAAAGCACATCATATTAAATTTGCACTGACATGGGCCTAGATCGGACCCTCACTGGAAGAGGATATCATCAACCTGGAATTTCTACTCCTCTGCTTTGAGGCCATGTTGGGCCTCAAGATCAACTTCGACAAGAGAGAAGGTATGGTCCTTGGTTACTCCTTGGAAGACCGACAGAGGATTGCTGATAACCCGAATTGCCAACTGGTGGTCTTCCCTCTGAATTATCTAGGAATGCTGATCGGGGACACCAGGATCGTGACCAAGGATTTGTATCCCCTTATGGGTTGGGTTAAAGCAAAATCAAAGCCATATCAAGTGAGGTTCACATCCAAAGGGAGCAAGACCATCCTCATCGACTCCCGTCTCTCTAGCTTCTCCATGGACATCATGGGGTTATATCTCATGCATGAAGGAGTCCATGCCAACTTCAACAAGGAGCTATCCCGGTTCTTTTGGATGGCTAATGATGGCCACCAAAAGTACCATATGGTTAAATGGGTTGACATCTGCACCCCTACTAAAGACCATGGGGGCATAGGTATCCTATCCTCTCGCCACATGAACGTGGCGTTGATGCTCATATGGGTGTGGCAGATTTTGACTAACGATGGCGGCCTTTGGCTTCAGATGATAAAAGCTAAATATCTCCCGGGGCAGACACTAATGGCCTGTGATCGCTGTGGGTCTCAGTTTTGCAGATCCATTCAGGACATCAAGCTGGTAATATGAAAGGGCATGTCCATATCTATAGGTGATGGAAGGGCAACCCTTATCTGGCTTAACCCTTGGTTTGGGGGCCACCCACTATGCCACAAGGCTCCCGAGCTATTCGCAATCTACGCAGATTCCATGCTTTTGGGTGGCTGAGGCTTGCCAAGGCGGGACATGGCAGGTCGCTTTTCAGCGAAACCTTGGTGCGGCAGAGATGGCTCCCTAGGATGGGCTACGGGACGGCCTCCCGCTGACCCTCTCCCAATCCCCGGATAGTGTTTCATAGTGTTTGGTCCCCTCAGGGACCTATTCGGTTGGATCGTCGTACGGGGCCCTGTTTAGTGGGCCCTCTCTTCCCTGGACCTCCCCTATGGAAGGCTCCAACAATTCAGCACGCGATGCACGCCTGCAGGCCACGTAAGTCCGTAAGAGTTCTCCCGTAACAAAATGTCCGTAAACATAGAATTATTGTTTGCCTAATTGTGGTGGTTTTTTTTGTAATTTACTCCTATAATTAGAGGCAACTGCAAAAGGTGCCTCTAAAAACAGTGCCGCAAATTCCTGGACGGGACGTAGTGTGTAGCCTGTCCACATACACCGGTAACACCACCACGTAACGTGTACGAGACAAGAAGAATCAAGGCGGACGCATAATAATGTATTGCATGCGAACACAGAAACGAGCTGAGCTTTGTGAGCGAGGAAACAGGTTAAATCGACAGTCGAAAACGAAATTGTCACGTCGACTTCCTCACATGTAACATACCCTGTACAAACTCTAGATGGAGATATAAGTTTGTTGTAAACGATGGATCACGAGATAAGATCGATCGATCTCTTCCTATCCCTTAACTCTAGGCGTGCGTCGTAATCGATCCCTTGCCGACGAGCATGAGGTAAAGGTCATCGTCCCACCCAAATATAGTAGAGATCATACGGTCATCTTTCAAACAACTAGGATATTTTGATGCAAACACAGAAACGAAAAACAAGATACTCCATACATAATTTCGAGTCAGTAAACAACGAGAATTATATTTCACCCACGAGAACAAAGCTAAGCTAAGATGAGTGCAGGTTAATAAAAAGCTACTGTTTGACAATGAGATGGCATGCCAAATTTTACTTAGTCAAATTTAAGCCGGCCTTCTCCATCTACCTGCAATTCTTCCTCTGGATTGAAAATCTCACATAGACCTCTTCGAAGAAGATGGCGACGGAAGAAAAGAAAATATCCTAGGCTCAAGTGAAAAATCAAAGAGGCGAAGGCGAGAACAATTTGCGCGATATTTGAGTCCCTTGTGCCGATATAGAGGATGATGGACACTTCGACGGCGGCTAGCACGCCCAAGACGAGATACACCACGGCCACGACCTGATTCCGGAAACGTTGGTTAGCCTCCTCATCTGGCTCCGGGGTGGCGGCGAACATACCATTGTCGTTGTCCGCCATTATTGTCTTCGATCTCCTGGTTGCCTGCTGCTCTGCTAGCCTTTCTGTTTTCTTGTACACGTACGACTTCACCTCCTTATATGGCGCAGTCTGGGTGGATTTGACCAATGAACCGACTCGGAGATGTGCACGTTTTACCAATTTGGAATCCTTCGTATAGTACTAGTACTATTTATTCTAGCTAAGGCAATACTTGCCAGGGTCCGTACTTGGCATCGTCTATTCCAACTCATACTCAACACGGTTCTTCCTTTCTATCCAATCCTTATACGGTATTAATCTCGCCGTCTCCTCTGTCTCTAACCTGGTCTTCATAAACCAGAGCCCAGCAGCGACCCAGCTTCTCACCAAGGGGACGAACGCACCATTATTTGTCCACAATTCAATCAATCAATCAAGAACAGAAAAAGAACACCAGCTGTACTGCCAACTGCTCGGTGCTAAGAGCAACTCCAGCAGTAGCGCTATCGCTTGCAGCGTGCTGCATCCCGCGAGGCGTCAGCTTTTCCTATACCGGGCTCGCTAAAATGCAGCGCGCGGCAGCAAGACAAAAAACTGTCCCCTCCCCCACCAAGCCCTAAAATGCATGGCGCGGAAAACAACATACACAACCAACAATATAATCAACAAGATCAAAAGCATCGTCTCTCCTTTTCTTTGGCCGTTCTGTTTTGTTTTCTGGTATTCAACTGCACCTGGATTATATTGTGCATGCTGAGACTGGTGGACTTGACCAATATAATAAACCGTCTCGTGCACATTTAACAATTTGGAATCCTTCTATACTATTTTCTCTGTTTCAAAATAGATGTCCTAGATTTATCAAAATTTGAATGAATCTTGTATTATTTACTATATAGATTCATTCAAAAATTAGAAAACTTTGAGATATCTATTTCAAGACGAGTGAGTACTATATTCTTACTGCACAATACGTCGTACTTGACATCTTCTATTCCAATTCATACTCAACATGGCTCCTCCTTTCTACCTAATCCCAGTACGGTATTGTATGTTTACACGAGTACTAATCTGGCCGCTCCTCAGTCTCTAAGACTGGTCATAGCAAGGAGTAACTTAGAGTAGTTATTAGTCTAAGTTAATACATTCATACTGGAAAATAACGTAGGTGTGGTATCATGCAAAGTCTTATTTATTGTAATGTAGATTCATTTTATCTTAAAATGTGTGATGTTATGGTAACATAGCTAGTTACCATAAGCTTTTTCCTTATTATTTAATTGCATGTCATGGCATCTAAATATTTAGTTGTCAATATATGTAGAATTATGTTACTATCTACGTTACTCCTATTATGACTAGCCTAACCTGGTCCAGAGTCCAACAGACCACGAAGACGACACACCACTGTTTGTCCATTTCAATGAAGATAAGAAAACGGAAATGCCAGCTGGACTGCAAAGTGCTCGTTCCCAACACACTTTAAAATGGCCAAGACCCCTTCTGGCCAACGCCCTGCTCCCTCCATTCTGCATTATAGGGCTAACACGTATTTCAAGAAAATAGTTTGACTGTAAATTTTGTGAACAATATATGAATCATATGTCACAAAAATTGTATCATTAGAAGCATATTTTGAATGTGAATCTAATGGTATATTTTTTGTTAAATATAATTTGTATTTTATTGACCAAATTTATGATCAAACTATTTTCTTAAAATACAGATTTGCCTTATAAATCAGAATGGAGGTAGTAGTATCTACTCTTGTCTGATGATTTTCAAGGTACATAATTTGGTGTAATTGGTATTGGCATTAGTGGAACGATAACTCGTTAGAGCATCTACAGCAGGGGTGGAAAATGGAGCGCGCTAAAACTAGTTTACACCTTCACCGGATGCGCTTTGCAAAATCGTAAAAATGGCGCTTCACCAAACGCTCGATGTTACAGCATGCACTAGCGTAGTGGCGGAGCTTGAACAACAATCAAGGGCGGGCCAGCGTAAAAGAAACACAAAATATTGTTCTGAAACACACCCTTTCACTAGACATTAGTCATAAATCAAATTTTCCTAAAGTATTTGATGCTATTCCAATTTATGCAAGGGCAAATAATCATTTCAGGATGTTGAAGAATCTTCTTCAGCTTCACCCTTTTTCAAAACACACACACATTTTTCTTAAGTGGATTTTTCCATCCCTGACGAGGTTGCTCATTGACACTTATGTATCGTGAAGTGCTTTGCTCCTTTTATGTTACCCCTGATCAATCCTTGCTTTGCTCCTGAATTAGCTGGATGGAACATGGACAATCCATTTCTAGCACGCATGGCAGGCTACTCCACTCCCTGGCATGTTTGTTCTCATAGCAAGAACAATGCATGAGACTAATAGACATGTCATAGTAAGTAAACACAAATCAGTTTAAGCTTGAAACTGAGATGTCAGCATACTTAATCTATTATCTCATGAGGCCCTCGACAATTATTATTTTTCTCATGAGATTACTCAGATTCTGTTGAGAAACTGACCAACTGCAAACCTACCCCTTTGAATGGAACATTAACCACAAGGAACACTGGAACAAAAATTTCTCTACAGATACTGCATAATGCAAACTAAAGAGTCTTTATTGAGGAACAGAACAACAAAAATGAAGTGGTCCAGCATCCACAGAATTGAAGGAGACGAAAAATTGGAAACTTTGCTGCCTTAGACTTCTTACGGCGCAATCAATTCCGATATTTAGTCACTGAAAATCTACTCTGAATTAAAAATTCAGTAATTCCGGCCTGCTATATAGGATAAGATAAAATGCATGTATCTTTGAACAAATCCTAAACAATTGAAACAAAATTTACAGAGACTTCACTAAATAAAATTCATCTTGAGAACAAACAGGTGTATTAAAGCATGTGTTACACCATGACACAGAATACAAAGCCAACAAAACCCCGCCAGTAGCAGTACAACCAGATGGAGCGCTGCTCCATATAAGTTAAAGGAGACATGCTTGCGATACTCAAAATGGAAAATCAAACCTTGGTGAGTTTCTTAGGAGAGGTAGCAATGCAGTGTCAAAAAGAAACTTTTTAGCAGAAACTTGAGATGCATTAGGCCAAACAGTTGAAATTTTCAGAAGCTAACATATACATGATATAGTGATAGTTGTTAAATGAATCGCCTCTTAATCTGTAATCCTTTTTTTGACTCGCAGAGATGATGCAATATCCATAAAAAAGCTTTGTTAGTGCAGACCCATCAATTGCAGTAGACTTTTCCTGTGATGTTGAGTGATAACTCAAAGCTAACGGTGTAGTCTTTAGAAGCAAAAGTACGTAAAAAATAAAGGTAATATGGCATGTCATTGATCTTGCCCATTACATAGAGGCAATCTGTGTCACAACCAGGTTACAATCAGAAGGCATAGGAGGAAAGAAAGATGGAAATCTATAAATAAAGGCGGAATTATATGAAGTATCATGGAAACATATGGTACCATATCTGAATATCCATAATGAGGTGAAATTCTTCTCCAGCATTCACATGAAAAATGACTTGCTAATCTGGATTGTAATTTAAACATTTAACCTTAGTACTACAGCTATGCAATGGCAGCCCCTTGATACCATGAATTATTTGAACCTAACAAAGAGAATCCAAAGCAGCAGCAACCGAACAACTTACAATTGCATGCATTAGCGCAACTTATAATCTTGATACTGCAAATGTGAATTTGGGTCCAATAGAATGGGATACATGCAGTTCAGAATCTCCAAATCAGAACATGCTTAATTCACTAACAAGTTCATAATCTCCAAATTAGAACATGCTTAATTCACTAACAGGGACTTGGTCGTCGCAGACGCCCAGACTTCTGGAAATCCAGAAGGACCAGTTTGAGTTCGTCCAGACACCGGGAGCCCTCGTCCACCGGGCATCCAACACCACCAGGTAGATCAAGATGGTGAGAGGGTGCGGGTGGATGTCTTCCAAGTCGTCACAGGTCTCCCTTTCCGTCTGCCATTCCGCTGCCCCTCCCGGAGAGTCCCGCGGCCTCAATATCCGCCTCTATCCCGACCCCTCTCCCTGATCCCTTTTTTGATTTTCTAAAACCTAAAGAGGAAGCCATGGAGCCGAATAGCCGATGGCGCGGCCTCAATATCCGCGTCGAGGAGGCGTCCGAGGCAGCACGACGATGGCGTGCGGGTCAGGATGCGTCGCGCGGAACAACTATTTCTGGAAAGGAGGCAAAATAGTTGTAGGGGCGTTACGATGAAGAAGGCAATCACGATCTCGATCATGTGATGGAGTTATTCTCTCCTTTTTTCCTCGGGGGAAGACTGAACAAGCTGTGGCATCCCGCAAAACCACTACTAGAAAATCGCGTTGTTTTGTGCATTGCATCGTCATCATCATGCCTTGTTTGCATAAAACTATTTTCGCAAATCCCGTTTTGTTTTCTAAAACGCCCCATCTTTAATTCAAAACCAAAAATCCGGGTCGCCGGAATACTTTGTTTTGTCTGATATCGCTTGCAAAGGCCTTGTTTGAAGTAAATAAAAATAATTATTTATTTTAGTGGGGGCAGTCGAACGGGCCGACCCGACCCGAACGACCACCCCCAGGATTTTTACAAACGGTCCACCAAACACCAGCCCCTCTAAATCCTAAGTTCACCCATCCTTTTCCTACCCACCCAGCAGCCACCTCACCCTAACCAATCGGTGCCCGCCACCTCAGCTGTCCCTCCCCCATCCACCAATCACCACTCGCCACGTCACCTCTCCCCTCCCCACCTAATCTCTCTCCTCTCTCTCTCCCACCGACTGGCCCCACCCCACTCCCTCTCTCCACCTCTCTCTCTCAACCACACAACCACACACTCCACGCACGCACACCAGCCCCACCGACCCGCCTGCCCACCTCTCCCTGCCCCGTGGGTCCCACGCGGTCAAACCCCCTGGCCACGCCCGATCCCCACCTCCCCCTGGGACCCACCTCGCCAGCGCCCACGCGCGACCCCGCCCTCCCCTTCTTCCTCCCTCGGCTCGTCTCTCCCACGCCCGACAAACCTCCTCCTCCTCCCTTCTCTTCCCCCCCGGCGCCGGCCAAGCTCCTCCCCTCCCCGCCGCGCTCCCTCATGGCGCCCTCCTCCCTTCCATGTTCGCCGCCCCTTCTCCAGCGCCTCCGTCCGCGGCCGCCCTCCTCCCGCTCCCCTTCCCTGGCCTCCTCGAGCTCCGCCCGAAGCAGCAGCCGCCGCCTCGCGGCGACCGCCGCCCGCCCGCGACCTCCGCATCCGCCTCCGCCCGCCGACCCTTCTCTCCGCCCCTGCTTTTGGCGCCCGCGCTTCGCCCGCGCTTCGCTGGCGCGCCGCCTCCTGCGCCCGTCGCGCTCGCTTCGCCTCAGCGCCGCCCCAAGCCGCCAACCTCCCTCCGCTGCGCCCACGCAGAGCCCCTCCGCGCCTCCGCCGTTCAAGCTCCGGTCCAGCGCCGCCCCGCCGGCGCCGGAGACGCCGCCCCGCCTACCGCCGTTCTGCGCCGCCTCCTCCCCAAGCTCGCTTCCGTCCGGCCTTCCCTGCAGAGCCTCGTCCCCGCGCCTCCTTTGCGCGTCCGCCGCCACCGCCCGAGTACCCCGGCGCCCATCCCCTCTGCACCGAGCCGTGGCCGCGCCGCGTCGGCCTGGCCTTTCTGCCCGGTGTGACACCGCAGCAGCTGCCCTCCCCTGCTCGTGGACCGCCGCGTCGGTGCTCGCCCTCTGCCCCGCCGCCTAGCCTCGGGTCGCCGCCGCCCCGCGAAGGCCGCCAACCGACCGCTCGCCTCCGTGTGTTCTTCGGCTTGGACGTGCAAGACCTACTCGGAAACCGAAGGCCGTCGGCGAGGGCGGACAAGGGCGTCTCGGGCAGCGGCACCGGAGAACCCCGGCCCAAAATCGCACAAGACCACCAACGCCGAACCAAGATCGACACCGACAATCGATAACAGAACCTCCAAGTTCGTCGACATAGAAGAGTTGGCCGTAAACCAAGATCTCCTTCACGGACCCGAAGACCACCAAGTGTTCCGCCATGGATAAGAAGACGGACCCGAAACCGAACCCAGACGCCAAGTTCTCCTCTCGGATCCGAGGGCGCGAGACCCGAGACACCAAGATCTCCGCCGTGAAACGACAAGCCCGACGACACAACCCGACGACCGCGGAGCGACAAGATCGCCTCACGGAATCCGAAGCGCGGACCCGACAAGATCGGCACGACGACAAGAACGATAGCGACCAGGAGGATCCGATGCGCGCGACACCGAACCAAGTACTCCTTTCCGGTCGCCGAGGCCGCCGATAACCCGGATGCGACAAGATCTGCCCCGTTGTTCGAGAACGTTTCCGCCAAGACCGAACCCGTCGAACCCTGGACCCCGAGACCAACCCCGAACCCCGGAACCCTAACCAAGATCGTCGAGCCCTAATGTGTGACCCTTTTCCTCGATACCCTATTTTTATAAATCATAACAACTTGTTGCAATTGAATTGTCATACTCGCATGCATATCTGTGGTTTGGGGGCCTTATGCCGATTCACCTGATACTTAAATATGGGGCCCATATGCGGGCAAATCTAGTCTCATATTGGCCTCATTTAAACATGTGTAGCGAACCGGTTCCATCTGTTGTCTTGCTAAACAACATTTAATTTGCGGGGTAGATAAACAACTTGAACCATCTAATTAATGTCGGGACCCTGGTTCCGCTTAACCTGACCTAATTGCACCGCACCTTTGCCATGTCATACATCATACATGCATCATGCCGATCTTCTGCCGTTGTATTAAATAGTGCATCCGGTGTTTGTTCTAGTGTTTTGCTTCTTCGCGGATTGGGCCGTTGAGTTGATGTGAGCTTCGCCCCGATCTTCGGATGAACCCTTCGACAATGTTTTCAGGCGAGCATCTCCCCCTTTCTACCTATCTTACTTTTATAGTATTTATTCCCTCCTGTTGATCTATTGCTATCTGTGTTGCGATGCTCTAGTTTTCGTACCCGTGATATCCCCTGCAGCCTTATATTGCCTTGGACACATCCTGTTACTTGTTGTTTGGTAGATAGTTGGACTTGCGCGTCGTAGTCGCTTGCTCAAGTGCTGTTGCGTGTTGTCAAGTGCCACAGTTGTTGATGTATTGCCGCATGTTGATGTTGGAGATGATCATAGTTCTACTTATCGCTCACTTTAATTCCTGTTTAACAACTAAAAATTGAAGTAAGCAGAGGCTTCGGTGGGTGATAGAAAATATTTGGTTTCCGAACGCCCACTTGTGT
Organism: Avena longiglumis; assembly: GCA_030063025.1. NCBI lineage: Eukaryota > Viridiplantae > Streptophyta > Magnoliopsida > Poales > Poaceae > Avena > Avena longiglumis. Next base: position 98,097,745 of record CP125979.1, read on the forward strand.
CCCGTAAGACCCCGAGTACTTGATACCTGTTCCTTGATTTATCGCGCTATCCACATCCGGGAGGTATATGGGACCCCCCTGAGCCAGAGCTTGATTCCGTCTTATTTCTTGGGGCCACAAACTAGTTTGAGGTTTTATTTACTATCCTGTACTTATGCCATGCTACTTATGTATTTAAATTGTGCGACAGATAGCACACTGTACTGTTTAGGTAAGCGGAGTGATTACGCGGTATCGACACCCCGAGTTTTCGGGTTCCCAGTCGCTTACAGCCATTGACGCAAACCTTGAGTCCGTCTCGAAGCTTGCTTACTTCGTTGCGGGTGTACTCCAAGGGGTGGCCCCCTGAAATATTTCTGAATCCTGTGATTGTTCAGTCGTGAAAGCCTCGTTGGGTTTTGTTTTGGTTTTTCCGAGGTTGATCGAGCGTGTGTTGCTATTGGTGCACCCCGGCCGGGTAAAACTTTCTGAAAGCCGTGTCCGCGGATATGGACGACTTGGAGCACAGTATCTCTATCATAGACAAGCATAACTAAAGCTTATTGCTATAAATTTGACTTATAATGACTAGTAATCAGCTCCACTATAATGGAATGACTAAATAATACTGCCCACAATTGCTTGCTTTGTGTGTCGCTTGCGACCATTGTATCTGACTAGTAAGTATTGCAACTACAACGGAATGGCTAAATAAAAGTACCGACAACTGCTGGGTTTAAGGGTTATCTCATGCTATTCATATCTGATTAGTAAGTGTTACAACTATAACGGAATGGTTAATTAAAAGTGCCTACTGCTTACTTCATCAGGATGAATATCTAAACCTGACTAGTAATTGCTGTAACGATAACTGAAAAAGTGAAACTGCCAACGGTGTGAGTTCCTCGGTTGACTTCCTCGTTTGGTCTCGAGGGGGAAACGCCAGGACGGGTTTGTTTGGTGATAGCTTCAGGTTGGATCCGGATAGGTCATTCTCACCCCCTCTGATAACCGCCAGGTGTATCGAGTCTCTATAGGTTGTTTAGTGCATGCCGCCGCTGCCGCTCAGTCCACCATACCTATGTAGGCGAGGACCGCCGAATTCTAGCCTCGCCGTGTACTGGCCTCGATCTTGACGCCTCTTTTTTCCTTTGCCCTTTGTCGGCACCCCTTTTGTTTAAGCAGGTTTGAGATCGACGTCGTTAGCAGGGTTACCCTTCCGGCTTGGCCTGGGCAGGGTTATGGACGCCATTGGTTATTCTTCAGGGCTCTTAGCCCCATTTGCATCTAGTCCGTAGCCGGACGCTCTGTCGTTTTCAAGGTGATTTGGATCTTTGTACCTTATATATGTGTTCTTGACTCTTTGGGTCGCTGTTATATATATCTGTTCTGTGGGTCCCATCGAGGACTGTTGTGTAATGTTATTACTTCGTTTTCCACCCGCACGAAAGTGCCTGGTGGGCACCTTTGAATCGTTTCTATGCGGGTTTGGCGAATTTTGCTCAAACTTGCATAGGGTCGATTCTGAGGGTGTTACAGAGTGGTATCAGAGCACAGCAGTTACGATACCCCACAAGTCCAGCCTGTAGGATAACCTAGCTAACGGCCGAAGTAGAGTGTCAAAACTATTTTTGCAAAAACCGTTTGGATAGTTCTGATTAGGTCTGATTTTTTACTCCTTACCCCTCTACTATTCTCCTCTTATCTCTACGCGTTTTGAATCCGCTCTCTTCTCTTTCTTCGAGTCCAGGAATTCTCGTGGTTGGGTTTCCGTCGTACCTTCAGGGTTTCGCTTCCCCTGTGATAACGGTGCTCTGCCATCCGATGTTCATGCTGCCTGAGGAGTTCGTCTGCTGTGGCATCATTCTTTGTTCCTTGTTTGTGCCTTCCGGTGTTTTCCGACGCGACGACATCCCCTACGCCAGATCCGATGCAGAGTCTGCATCACTCCGGTGTTTCCGAACCTCGCTTGTCGAGATCTTCAGTCTAACTCCGAGAGTTGGTTGCACAATCCGCCTATTCGTGTGCAGAGTAATGGTTTGGGTGCGCGATGGACTGATCACCATCCGACTACTCTTATCATTCGCTCTTGTACATCGAATCAGTGGATCCAGCAGTTTTACTCCATCCATCGGAAGCTAGAGGTGGCTTTATTTGTTGATGCCTCTACCTTCTACCTTTTGTTTTCCGGAGTGTTCTCTCGGCGATCACGGAAAACGACCCATTGTTAGTGGTGTCGCGAGGATCTACATGAAGCGAGAAGATGCAGATCGCCGACCTTCTTTTCCGGTACCATGAGGCGGATCTCGAGGGCGAGATCCATTGTTAGTGGTGTCGAATTGTGGCATCCCGCAAAACCACTACTAGAAAATCGCGTTGTTTTGTGCATTGCATCGTCATCATCATGCCTTGTTTGCATAAAACTATTTTCGCAAAGCCCGTTTTGTTTTCTAAAACGCCCCATCTTTAATTCAAAACCAAAAATCCGGGTCGCCGGAATACTTTGTTTTGTCTGATATCGGCTTGCAAAGGCCTTGTTTGAAGTAAATAAAAATAATTATTTATTTTAGTGGGGGCAGTCGAACGGGCCGACCCGACCCGAACGACCACCCCCAGGATTTTTACAAACGGTCCACCAAACACCAGCCCCTCTAAATCCTAAGTTCACCCATCCTTTTCCTACCCACCCAGCAGCCACCTCACCCTAACCAATCGGTGCCCGCCACCTCAGCTGTCCCTCCCCCATCCACCAATCACCACTCGCCACGTCACCTCTCCCCTCCCCACCTAATCTCTCTCCTCTCTCTCTCCCACCGACTGGCCCCACCCCACTACCTCTCTCCACCTCTCTCTCAACCACACAACCACACACTCCACGCACGCACACCAGCCCCACCGACCCGCCTGCCCACCTCTCCCTGCCCCGTGGGTCCCACGTGTCAAACCCCCAGCCACGCCCGATCCCCACCTCCCACAGGACCCACTCGCCAGCGCCCACGCGACACCCCGCCTCCCTTCTTCCTCCCTCTGCTCTCCCACGCCCAACAAACCTCCTCCTCCCTTCTCTTCCCCGCGCCGCCAAGCTCCTCCCTCCAAGGCCCTCCTCCATGCCGCGCCTCCTCCCTTCCATGTTCGGCCGCCCTTCTCCAGCGCCTCCGTCGCGGCCGCCTCCTCCCTTCCCTGGCCTCCTCGAGCTCCGCCCGGTTGCCATGACGCTGGCCGCTGCCGCATCCGCCTCCGCCCCGCCTTCTCTCCCCGCCTCGCTGCTGGCGGCGCCGCTCGCCCAGCGCTGCGACGCCGCCTCCTGCGCCCGTCGCTTCCCGCCTCCAGCGCTGCCCCAAGCCGCCAACCTCCTCCGCGCAGAGCCTCCGCCTCCGCGTTCAAGCTCCGGTCAGCGCCGCTTTGGCCGGAGACGCCCGCCCGCCGTGCTGCGCCGCCTCCCCAAGCTCGCTTCCGTCGCCTTCCTCGCGAGCCTCTCCCCGCGCCTCCTTTGCGTCCGCCACCGCCCGAGCACCCCGGCGCCCATCCCCTCTGCACCGAGTCGTGGCCACGCCGCGTCGGTTTCGCCTTTACGCGTGACACCGCAAGCTGCCCTCCTCGCCGTGGACCGCGGCGTCGGTGCGCCGCCTTCCGCCGCGCTAGCCTCGGTCGCCGCCGCCCGCGCCGCCAACCGCCCGCTTCGCCCGTGTGTTCTTCGCTTGGGAGCGCAAGACCTACTCGGAAACCGAAGGCCGTCGGCGATGCATAAGGGCGTCTCCGGAGCCGCGGCACCGGAGAACCCCCGGTCGCCAAAATCGCACAAGACCACCAACGCCGAACCAAGATCGACACCGACAATCGATAACAGAACCTCCAAGTTCGTCGACATAGAAGAGTTGGCCGTAAACCAAGATCTCCTTCACGGACCCGAAGACCACCAAGTGTTCCGCCATGGATAAGAAGACCGGACCCCGAAAACCGAACCCGGCACGCCAAGTTCTCCCTCTCGGATCCGAGGACGCCGAGACCCGAGACACCAAGATCTCCGCCGTGAAACGACAAGCCCGACGACACAACCCGACGACCGCGGAGCGACAAGATCGCCTCACGGAATCCGAAGCGCGGACCCGACAAGATCGGCACGACGACAAGAACGATAGCGACCAGGAGGATCCGATGCGCCCGACACCGAACCAAGTACTCCTTTCCGGTCGCCGAGACCACCGATAACCCGGATGCGACAAGATCTGCCCCGTTGTTCGAGAACGTTTCCGCCAAGACCGAACCCGTCGAACCCTGGACCCCGAGACCAACCCCGAACCCCGGAACCCTAACCAAGATCGTCGAGCCCTAATGTGTGACCCTTTTCCTCGATACCCTATTTTTATAAATCATAACAACTTGTTGCAATTGAATTGTCATACTCGCATGCATATCTGTGGTTTGGAGGCCTTATGCCGATTCACCTGATACTTAAATATGGGGCCCATATGCGGGCAAATCTAGTCTCATATTGGCCTCATTTAAACATGTGTAGCGAACCGGTTCCATCTATTGTCTTGCTAAACAACATTTAATTTGCGGGATAGATAAACAACTTGAACCATCTAATTAATGTCGGGACCCTGGTTCCGCTTAACCTGACCTAATTGCACCGCACCTTTGCCATGTCATACATCATACATGCATCATGCCGATCTTCTGCCGTTGTATTAAATAGTGCATCCGGTGTTTGTTCTAGTGTTTTGCTTCTTCATGATTGGGCCGTTGAGTTGATGTGAGTCGCCGATCTTCGGATGAACCCTTGAAAATGTTTTCAAAGCAGCATCTCCTCCTTTCTACCTATCTTACTTTTATAGTATTTATTCCCTCCTGTTGATCTATTGCTATCTGTGTTGCGATGCTCTAGTTTTCGTACCCGTGATATCCCCTGCAGCCTTATATTGCCTTGGACACATCCTGTTACCTGTTGTTTGGTAGATAGTTGGACTTGCGCGTCGTAGTCGCTTGCTCAAGTGCTGTTGCGTGTTGTCAAGTGCCACAGTTGTTGATGTATTGCCGCATGTTGATGTTGGAGATGATCATAGTTTTACTTATCGCTCACTTTAATTCCTGTTTAACAACTAAAAATTGAAGTAAGTAGAGGCATCGGTGGGTGATAGAAAATATTTGGTTTCCGAACGCCCACTTGTGTCCCGTAGGACCCCGAGTACTTGATACCTGTTCCTTGATTTATCGCGCTATCCATATCCGGGAGGTATATGGGACCCCCTGAGCCAGAGCTTGATTCCGTCTTATTTCTTGGGGCCACAAACTAGTTTGAGGTTTTATTTACTATCCTGTACTTATGCCAGGCTACTTATGTATTTAAATTGTGCGACAGATAGCACACTGTACTGTTTAGGTAAGCGGAGTGATTACGCGGTATCGACACCCCGAGTTTTCGGGTTCCCCGCCATGTACCATTGACGCAAACCTTGAGTCCGTCTCAAGCTTGCTTACTTGCTATGGTGTACTCCAAGGGGTGGCCCCCTGAAATATTTCTGAATCCTGTGATTGTTCAGTCGTGAAAGCCTCGTTGGGTTTTGTTTTGGTTTTTCCGAGGTTGATCGAGCGTGTGTTGCTATTGGTGCACCCCGGCCGGGTAAACTTTCTGAAAGCCGTGTCCGCGGATATGGACGACTTGGAGCACAGTATCTCGATCATAGACAAGCATAACTAAAGCTTATTGCTATAAATTTGACTTATAATGACTAGTAATCAGCTCCACTATAATGGAATGACTAAATAATAGTGCCCACAATTGCTTGCTTTGTGTGTCGCTTGCGACCATTGTATCTGACTAGTAAGTATTGCAACTACAACGGAATGGCTGAATAAAAGTACCGACAACTGCTGGGTTTAAGGGTTATCTCATGCTATTCATATCTGATTAGTAAGTGTTACAACTATAACGGAATGGTTAATTAAAAGTGCCTACTGCTTACTTCATCAGGATGAATATCTAAACCTGACTAGTAATTGCTGTAACGATAACTGAAAAAGTGAAACTGCCAACGGTGTGAGTTCCTCGGTTGACTTCCTCGTTTGGTCTCGAGGGGGAAACACCAGGATGGGATTGTTTGGTGTTAGCTTCAGGTTGGATCCGGATAGGTCATTCTCACCCCTCTCTGATAACCGCCAGTTGTATCGAGTCTCTATAGGTTGTTTAGTGCATGCTGCCGCTGCCGCTTCAGTCCACCATACCTATGTAGGCGAGGACCGCCGAATTCTAGCCTCGCCGTGTACTGGCCTCAGTACTGACGCTCCTCTTTTTCCTTTTCCCTTTGTCGGCACCCCTTTTGTTTAAGCAGGTTTGAGATCGACGTCGTTAGCAGGGTTACCCTTCCGGCTTGGCCTGGGCAGGGTTATGGACGCCATTGGTTATTCTTCAGGGCTCTTAGCCCCATTTGCATCTTGTCCGTAGCCGGACGCTCTGTCGTTTTCAAGGTGATTTGGATCTTTGTACCTTATATCTGTGTTCTTGACTCTTTGGGTCGCTGTTATATATATATATATATGTTCTGTGGGTCCCATCGAGGACTGTTGTGTAATGTTATTACTTCGTTTTCCACCCGCACGAAAGTGCCTGGTGGGCACCTTTGAATCGTTTCTATGCGGGTTTGGCGAATTTTGCTCAAACTTGCATAGGGTCGATTCTGAGGGTGTTACACAAGCACTAGTAAAAAAACTACCTTTCGTTTTTTGCAACTTCAGCCTCTAGTCCCGGACTTGTCTGAAATCGGGACTAGTGTTAGCACTAGTCTCGGTCTGTAAATTTTGCAACGGCTAGATGGCCCCACATGACTAGTTCCGATCCGTGGGCAACCTCTAGTCCCGGCCGGTAACACAAGCCGGAACTAGAGCACATGTGGGACCCATGGCTATATTTAGTCTGGATTCTTAGTACCAGCCGGGACTAGAGATCAACCTCTAGTCTGGATTCGTTTTACCACCCGGGACAATTTATTACCACTATATATATCCCTTTTTGACCCAACACAAAAGCATGGCCATTTCCTCCAAGGAACAGCTCAAGTTTATCCTCATTTTTTGGCCAATTTGGTGGCAACTTTCAATCCCAAATTTGATGGCATCATCTATCAATCCAAGCTTCTAAAATGGTTAGCAACTTCAATCATTCATCTCTTATTGTTATAGTTTAGCTCAATGCTCTATAACTAGAATGAGGGATTTCATGCTTAGAAGTGTAGAGGGAATTTTAGATGTATAATTTTAAGCATAGTTTGATTATACAAAAAGCTACTGAAAGTTGAGATGTGCATTTTAAGAGTTTCGGATCTCAGAATTGAATAAGGTTTTCATTGCTAGAGCACTAATTAAATAATCAATATTTTTATGTTAATAGTTTTCTCCAATTCAAAAATTAGTGCATGTAAAATTTTAATATGATAGAAAATCCGCATGACATAATATCGACACTCACCCCTATCATTAGTGTTGCCTGTCCTAGTATCCTGCCTGCCCTAGTCCTGCTTGCCCTAGCCTGCCGCACGCTTTAGTCCCGGTCCATATTTATTATGCTAATAGATTTATATTATAGATCTTTTTTCCTGCAAATTTTGATATATGATACATATTTTTCATTATTACAGAATAAAAGATATTGAATAATAATATTAATAAATTCAAACTCTAGTATACAAAAGATATTTTTTAATTCAACAAAATATTAGTTTTATAACAGAATATGCTAATAGATTTACATTATAGATCTTTTTTTTCTGCAAAATTTGATATATAATACATATTTTTCATCATCATAGAACAAAAGATATAGAAATAATAAAATTAACCAAAATCAACCTCTAGTCCCGGCCCAAGCCACGAGCCGGGACTAGAGGTTTTTGCACGCAAGAACGAAACGGCCATATTTAGTATGCTAATAGATTTATATTATAGATCTTTTTTCATGCAAATTTTGATATATGATACATATTTTTCATCATTACAAAATAAAAGATATTGAAATAATAATATTAATAAATTCAAACTGTAGTATACAAAAGATTTTTTTTAATTCAATAAAATATTAGTTTTATAATAGAATATGCTAATAGATTTATATTATAGATATTTTTTTTATAAAATTTGATATATAATACATATTTTTTCATCATCAAAGAACAAAAGATATAGAAATAATAAAAATCAACCTCTAGTCCCGGCCCCGGCCACAAGCTGGGACTAGAGGTTTTTGCGCGTGAGAACGAAACGGCGCGCCGAAAAAACCTTTATTCCCGACCCGTGGCTGGGGCCGGGACTAGAGGCCCCTCCTGTAGTCCTGGATGGAGGCTGGAGCCGGGACTAGAGGTGGTGGGTATAAATACCCACCGTCCTCCTCCCGACCCGAGCCACCAGCCGGGACGTTCTCTCTTCTCCAAATCTCTGCAGACACGCGACGCAGCCGCCGTGTTGCCCCGCCGCCCCGTCGTGCTTCTCGCCGCCCGCCAGGTTGCTCGCTGTCCTCACAAGACGCTGCGTCCCGCCACGCCCTCACCGGCCCGTCCCTGTGTCAGGGGCCTGAAGATGAGAGCACGCTAGGAGAAGTCAGGGGCTCTATCATTCTATGGCGCAAGAAATACATTGTGTTTCCAGGCTCTGCACCCAAGCCATCACTGTCTCCTCCACGTCGGCCGAGTCTGCCGCCTCCAGCAAGTCCACATGAGGAGTGGGACAACCACCATAGCGTGAGTCCACCGCCGCACCAGCCCACTCCCCCGCCGCGTCAGCCCACTCCGTCGCCGCTGTGTCAGACGAAGAAGGCGGTCTCTCAGTCAACTAGTAAAAATAATAGTCAGAAGAAAGCCAAAGGTAAAAAGGTGAAGAAAATCCCGTCGCCTCCTCCCAAGTTACCTTACGAGATGACTGATGAGGAAACCAAAGCGATTAGCGATGCCCAAGTTAAAGCCTTCTTTGCACCCAAAGCTCCTAAGCCAAAGCAAATATTTGATCCAAAAGTCAAAAAGTGGGCTAAGGGGTTTCTTGAGCAACCATCACAATATGAGATAAATAAGGCTGATGACTAAAAACGATGTCTGCTGAGAATTGGTAGGAAGAATCAAGGAAATACTAATGCAAGCAGCGGAAAAAGAGATGTTGCGCAACTCGGAATGCAGGCAAACAAATCGATCGCCCCGCTCAAGGTGTTATCCAATATTTATCATCAGAATATTATAGCAATGGAATTTGCCAAAGGTGCTAGTATTACAGTTGATCAAGCGCTAGGCGGGCATATCCCCATACAAGAGGAATTTGCATGGAGATATGAATACGGGAAGACTCTGGTCAGACCTGATGAGGTCAAACTTCTACCAACTCAAATGCGAAGACTGCATGAGTGGTACGAGAAAGTCTCTACATGCGATGAAGAAGATCGATTGTCGGCGCTGCTTGTGAGAATTTTAATGATGAAGACCAGTTGCAAATTTATTTTGAGGAATTCTATATGTTATTCAAACAAGATGCCCTTGACTTGAATCTCCTTGCTACCTATTGTCTATAAGTGGTTCATTTATTTCTATGATAAAGTCTCTAACTCAGCTCTTTCATTGCATGTAGTTATCTTCACTATATGCTTTTATGTAGAATGAAGAGCAATGAATATGACCGGAAGAAAATCTTTGACACTGGGTTTATCGACCCACACCAGTTTAATCAAGTATCGCTAAAGGAATACCCCAAGGACACAGAGCGTAACTTGCTAAGGGTCTTATTGAGGCAACATTACAAACAAAGACTATTGTTTTCCTACAACTACAGGTAAGAGTGTTACTGCCTTGCACAGATCACTTGATTCTGTTAAGTGTAATTGATAAGTTACTGGCGTATATAAACGTGCACAGCTATCATTGGATTCTACTAACCATTGAAGTTGACGCTGGAAGAGTTGAAATCAAGGACTCGCTAATGAGAGACGAATCAGAGTACGCATTCATTAAAGATGTGCTCCAGAGATAATTTCAGTCATTACCGCACTATATCGGTCTCTTTAATTCATATATATCCTGAGATATCAAGTAACTAATAACTCATATATTCTTTATTTTTTGCCGGGCAGGGTTTGGAAAACTTTCACCAATGCTACGGTTGGTGAATTTAAAGACGAGCTTAGTTTTCATCGGATCAATGTAAGTAGTACGAGCTAGATCCGCGTATCTCTTCAATTCTAGTTTCAATACCATTATGTCATGCTTGATTATTATTTGATTGAATTCTATTCTCGTAAAGTGTGAGAGGCAGCCACCAGGTACTAATCTATGTGGATACTTCGTGTGCGAGTACATTCGCTCCGAGGTTAGTAAGCGGGATGGAGGGACATTTATAGAAGTACGTGAACAATCACAATTTTTGTTGAGTGTCATTCATAATATTTGGTATGACTATTGATATTCATATTGACCTCCTTCTTTTATATATAGTTGAAAAGATTGCGGGAGTATCTCGAACAAAGGAAGCGTCTGGTAGCAATTCAAGAGGAATTGGCGGGATTTCTTGTTGACCATGTCATAAAACCAGAAGGAAAATACCATACCTTCGGCTACTAGTGATTTAATGAACTTGTAACCGAATAGACGAGTTGTGATCTCCATTTATATATATATATATATATGTAATATAGAATTATATCTATATAATTATGACGATGTTGTGTGTAATGGGTTTCTTCATTGCATGTCACTTTACGCCAAACGCAACCCTCCTCTACCTATTCTCCTACCACGGCAGAACCCCGCATTCGGATACCGCTGCAGAAATCGGCCCAAAATTCTGCCGTAGGAAAACCCGCATCGGCTGCCGCGGCAGAAAACGGCCCCAAAACTATGCCGCGGCAGAAACCCCCATCGGCTGTCGCGGCAGCCGAATTGGTAAAATGCTGTCGTGGCAGAAAGAAACTAGTCCCGGCCCGTAATACGGACCGGGACTAAATACCACCACCCCCCTGCACTGCTACGGTGCCACGTGCAGAGCCTTTAGTCCCGGTCCATAACAGGCCCGAGACTAAAGGCTCGGACCTCTAGTCCCGTTTCCGTAGTCCCGGCTGCCAATCCGGGACTAGAGACCCTCTAGGACCGGGACTAATGCCCTGTTTTCCACTAGTGAAGGAGCTGGAAATTTTGAGGCGGACAGGCAAAGCACAGTCCGTCAAACATAATTGCTAAGTGCACATGACGTGTCAGATTGGATCAATCTAGTTCATTATATCTAACTGCGTTGAACAATCCGGCGGTGCTAATCAAACTGGTACTCTTGTCGGGGTGGCTTTAAGAAAGATAATGTTTGCTCTTTTATACGTAGTATAGATTACTGGGCTAAACGGATTTGGGGGCCAGTAAAACGGGGGTCCTCTTCGGTCGATCTCTTGGAACACCCTCGTCGACGGGCGTGCTAGTCTAGACAAAACAGAATCAACGGTCGGTTGATGCACGTATTAGACTCACGATCTCATTTGATCTACTCGATCATATTGCCCTCCTCGCCCGCTGCCGAGCCGCACCCGGTTTGGTGATTGAGTGTCACCGCCGATGCCCGAATAATTTCTGCATCTCTGTCAATTATCGGTGACGACTACGACCTGCCGCCGTCCCAGGAAGAATCTCCCGCCCGGGGTTCGCTGGTTGAGCCAGGCGTCATGAACACATGATCAACGGTTTAGTAAAGGCACATATCCTGGATCCAGCGTGGTTTATAGGTCCTTACATAGATCCACATTTAAACTAGTAGAAATATCGAATTTCTTTCTATTGCCAAACACATATAATTAAAATTTTATATCCATAGAAAACATATAAGGCTTGGTTTATTTCTCGATCGTATCACTTATATGGTCATTGTCTTTTCGCCCCTTATGCTCAAATCCTGGATCCACCCCTGTTCCCTGGCATCACCAAGAATGTGTTACGGCTGCTCTGAAAGGCACCCAAGTCATCCTCCTGATATGCAACGGGAGGAACCGGGTCGAAGGAGTTGTAGTCCTCAATACCCATGCATTGGAGCAAGACCACTTGTTTTTCAATCCCCGCTAAAACAAGACAGCCAGAGATGATGGCAACAGAGGATGCTTTCTAACAAGCATATTATGTCCTCGGAACTACTTTACTTTCTCGAACACAAAAATTTGTCTAGAATCGGATGTATCTAGACTTGTTTTAAATGTTAGATACATCCAAATCTAGACAAAACCAAGTCAACTAATTTGTATCGGAGGCAATATAAAATTTCAGTACATAGATAATAATGAGAATATTACAACCTCCAATCCAATCCAATTTAATTATCACCAGGTTTAGGCAAAAGCTTGGTTAAATATGCGCCAATTAAATAGGATGATTGGGAGTAGTATATATTTACACGCATCAGAACAAGCTATGATGAGTGGTGCATATTTGACATGGAACAAGTAAATCCTTGGAAGAAAACGAAACATATACTCCATATACATATATATCATTATTCATATACATAGACAGCGAACATAGTAGTATACCTGCCTTAACATTTAACAATATAAGACGACAGGCTGAATTAGCGAAATCTTATCGGTCTATGATCTGCCTTTCTTCCTCTGGGTTACAAATCTCACAAACAGTTTTCCAAACAAGATGACGACGGAGGAAAAATGCATATCCTAAGACGTAGGCTAGCATCCCCAAGACGAAAACGAGGGCCCAGAGCGGCATGCTTGAGTTCTTTATGCCGTAATACAGGCACATCAACAATAAGACAGCTGCCACCGCGTCCAGGACGAGACTCAACACGACCGAGATCCGAAGCCGGAAACGGCGATTGGCCTCCTCATCTGGCTCTGCCGTGGCTACGATCAGGGAGTCGTGGATACCGTTATCGATGTCGCCCATTGTCTTCGATTCAACCTCAGCTCCTTAGTTGCCTGCTGCTTTGGTTTTGGTTATGATCGACCGATCGAGCTTCTCTCCTCGGCTTTCAGTTTTCTCGTACACGGCTCCACCTGGCCGGGTCCTTATATATTGTGCAGGGATGGAGTAGAATAGTACTACTACGGTATCAGCGATGGAGTAGAATAGTACTACTACTACTACTTGACATATTGTACTTCGATTCATACTAGTAAAATACAAGTTGCACGTACTACCAGTACGTTTTCACATGGATGCTGTTCCTTCTTTCTATCCAATACCCATACGTATTGTATGTGTACACGACTTTTTTCTAGAGCTCATGTACACGATTAGTACTACTAGTCTGATCGTTGTACCGTCTCTAAGGCCATCCACCAGGCCGATCTATCCGGTCGTCCTAAACTGTCCGTTTGGTCTGGTCCTGGTCGATTTGGAACCGTGGTTCGGCCTATCTGACCGACCGCCCAGCGGTGTGATCCATCTGTCCATGTTTGGTCATCGCCAACACCGGCGTATTTTCAGTGTCTTCCCGTCGTCTTCCGCCTTTCTTTTCCGCCGCTTTCTGCGAGTTTTGGACGTTTTCCACCGTGTCCAAGCGCAACTATAAAAAAAAGGAGGTCGCCGAGATATCTTCGACCTAACCCGCACCACCAACAGCACAAAAAACCACCATGCCTAGCCACCGGCGTCGACCCGACGAGCTCCATGGCAACCCCAACGCCGGCAGAGAAGAGGTACACGAGCAATCGCTGCCCCCATGGAACCCGCCGAAGTTACCGGGCGTGCGGCCTCCCCCGATTTCGGGGCACCCGCGGATTTACAGGATGCGCACACCGCCGCGCCGCCCTTTCTACAACTGTCACGTGATCACCGGCGAGACTTTCACGCTGGCGTTAGGGGAACGCGTGTTTCTGTCGGAGTACCGGCGACGGACCAGCTCGCATTGGTGCGCGCCGACCTCCGGGAAGCGGTACGTGCCAATCCCGATGACGCTTCCCTGCGTGCCCTCCTCGACCGAGCTGGAGAGGAGGTGTAGACGCGGCAAGCGATAATCAATTCTCTGAATGACGAATGGTGTATCTGACCCGTCATAGCCGCCGCCCCTAGCGCCCGCGGCGGCGCGTAGTTTTAGGGTGTGTGGTGTGCTTGTAACAAATGTTCTAGGGATTGAATAAAGATTTTCATTGCAAATGTCCAATGCCTACATGGATACATCGTACATGGCGTTCACATAGCCTAGCCTACTTGTCGGAGTCAGAGGAGTCGGAGTGGTAGCAGCAGCGGCACATGGTGTCATCGAAGACGCTGGCGCCGAACTTTCCTTCGCCGTCGTACTTGAAGACGACGATGTTGCCCGCTTCGATCTGGTGCGAGCGGGTGAAGCACTCCTAGCCGTTGTCGAGGTACATCTGGCTGAGGTGGTCGAACTTCAGATCGACTGGGTACCTGGTGGTCCTGAAGCCGTTCGCCCGCAGCATGACAAGCAGTGGAGGCGCGTCGCCGATCAGTGTCACGAACCTGCGGGCAGGAGTAGCCTGTCACGGGGCATGCCGAGGCGGATGTCCACGGCGAACTGGGTGCCAGGGTTGAAATCTTCGAGTGAAGACGACATTGATGGAGAGCGTGGTGGCGCGCTGATTTGACCACGTCCTCCATGCCTCCCTCGACGTCCACGGCCACCACGCCCTCCCCTCGATCCAGAGCCGCCGACCATGGCTAGCTACAGCTGGTAGTGGAGAACAAAAAGGAGAAGGAGGAGAGGATGGTGTTCTGTGGGGGGAGAAGATGGCCCTGAGCGGCCATTTAAAAAGGACCGGCATCGGATGCCAACGCAAAATCCGAAGAGAGAGAGGCATTGAAGTGTCCAGTCAGGAGGGCAGACGCCGGGTGGTGCTGCACCGCCGGTCGAGAGTGTGGCATCCAGTCAGTCTGTGTGCCATCTCGTTGCCATTGATGGCGCAGGATGCCGCTGGTCAGCCTTCCGCCAGCGCCTCTAAATCGCGGCCGCAATTGCGTCTGAACCGGTGCCGCTACGCGTGTCTGAATCAACACCACGGTGGCTGACGAATGAGCCAACAGCACCAACAGGCAGGACACGACCTCTGTCCACGCGTCTCCGGGCAGACACAACAGTTGCCCAGATTAGATGCACGGATAGATCGAGCCAGACGCGTTTGTCCGGATGGGTCGAGCCGCTGGTGTGTCGAGCATGTCCCGCGCGTCCACGCGGACGATTTTGGACACTCTCAGATGGATTAGTCGACCCGGTGGAGATGCCCTAATACGGTGAGGACAACATATTTTTTAGGAAGGGGTGCTCCACCCTAGTGCCTGGGCGTCCCCTTGCACTGGTTTCGCCTGGTTGGGCCAGGAAGGAACCAGTCAATGTTTCCTTCTGTCAAACGCGTCCAGCGCACATGTATTTAAGTTCCGAGTCGCGCAGAGAGGTGGAACTGAAATAAGTGTGTTGCAACAGCTGCTCCTGCAATCGCGTCGTCCGGTCGTGCTCGACATTTTTTCTCCTAGACCTGATACGGGGTGCCCGATGTATAGGCAGCAAAGGAGCAGTAAACCAGGTAAACAAAGGACTCGGGAGCTCGCCCGTGAGAAATGATAAAGTACTTACATGGGCACCCGAAGATGTTGGAGATATGCCCAAGAGGCAATAATAAAAGTAGTTATTATTATATCTTTGTGTTTATGATAAATGTTTACATTCATGCTATAATAGTATTAACCAGAAACATTAATACTTCTGTGATTTGTAAACTAAATTAGAGTCCCTAGTAAAGCCTCTTTATAATACTAGCTTGTTGGTTGATAGATGATCATGGTTTCCTGATCATGAACATTGAGATGTTATTAACAACAAGATCATATCATTAGGAGAATGGTGTGATGGACATACTCCTATAGATAAGCGTAGCATAAAGATCAAGTCATTTCAATAGTTTGTTTGCTATAAGCTTTTTGATACATAGTAACATAATTCCTTTGACCATGATATCATGCTAATCACCATCACCGGAAGGGTCTCGGAAGGGTTATTGATCGGAGAAGAGTCTCGGTCATGTCTGCATAATTCACGAACCGTAGGGAGACACTTAAGGATTCGATGTTGTTTAGTAGATATGGAATGTAAGTAGGGAGACTGAATGTTGTTCGGAGTCCCGGATGGGATCTGGGATATCACGAAGAGATCCGAAATGGTCCGGAGAATAAGATTCATATAAGGAAAGTTCAAATCCGGAGTTCGGGAATGATTCCGGTGTTTTCACCGGAATGATCTAGAAGGGTCTAGAAGGTTCACCAGACCGGAAGGAGAAGGGTACATGAATGTGTCATGAATGAATGGAATGATTGAATCATGTCCTAGGTAACTTGGTTGGGCATTTGTAAGAAAGAAACTAAAGCCCCAAATTGAAAGTCAAAAGGCAAGTTTGAAAAGTCAAACTGGGAAAATGTATCCTGGTGGAGGAAGGAAAGAATCCTTCTTTCCCTCCACCACAAGCCAACTAGGAGAGGGAGTTGGGGAAGGATTCAAACTCCCCTCTCCCAAGCTGCCCTCCCTCTCATAACTAGAGGGGAGGGGGTTCCCCAAGAGACACAACCCCCCCCCCCCCCCACATAGTCGTCGCGCCGTCGCCGCCCCCCCAGCATTGCCGCCCTAGCCACTAGTTAGTCACCGCCGTCCTAGCCACCACCGACTCCACCTCCTCCTCTTTGGACCTCTAAACCCTAGATCGCCGGAAACCCTAATTCTCCACCATAACCTGCTCCGGCTTAGGCGAAGCCCTGTAGGATCTTCCCTCTACTTCCGTCACCACGCCGTCGTGCTGCCGGAATCGCGAGGAGAGAAGTACAACCTCCGCTTCCTGCCGGAACAAGGGAGAGGAAGGTCTCCATCGAATACCGAATGTGTGACCGATTGCGGAAGCGCTACCGGAACGCAGCGCCGGAAGGATCGTCTACGCGATCTTGAGATCGGCAAGTGTACGACTACATCACCCACAAGAATCTGCTCTCGTTAACCGCTTTGGAATCTTCGAGGGTGAGTACTCTAATCGACTCGTTGCTACAATCTAGTAGATAGATCTTGGATTGTTTGTGTTCATGCAGTAGAATTTTTTTGTTTTCCATGCTATGAACCCCTACAGTGGTATCAGATCTGTGTCTATATGTAGATCTATTGCATGAGTAGAACACAATGGTCATTGGGGGCGTTGATGCTTTTGTTGTCGATTGCTTCTTGTGTACTTTGCATCTTACGGGATGGTGGGATGAAGCGGCTTAGGCTAACCTTACATGACATCATTCATGAGACTTGCTCCACACTTGACATGCAACTTGTATTGCATAAGTGGCTTTGCGGGTGCCTGTTTCTCCCAACATAGTGAAGATTCAATTTACAACAGGTGATTGACAATACTAGTATGAACGTTGTGGTTCTTGTTCGTAAGTTAGAACGACACTTATTGAAAGCCCCAAACCACATAAAACATGCAAAGAAAATTAGAGGTGTCTAACTTTGTTTTGCAGGGGTGTGTTGTGATGTGATATTGCCATGATTGTGATTATATATGATGTATGTAATGTTCCTTATTGTAAGTCGGCAACCGGCAGGAGCCTTATGGTTGTCTTTTAATTTCGTTAAGACGTGCGTGTCTATTATTCAAATTAGTTGTAATAGTTGATGCTGGTGGACGACAACCATGGAGCGGTGCCATTGACCTTGACGCCACGCCGGTGATGATGGACATCATGTTCGTGCTTGAAGATGGAAATCAGAAGCACAAGAAGAAAGGCCATATCATATCACATATTTTGAATTGCATGTGATGTTAATCCTTTTATGCATCTTGTATTGCTTAGTTTGCGACGGTGGCTTTATAAGATGATCCCTCTCACAAAATATCAAGTTATAAAGTGTTCATTCTTAGTAGGCACAGTTGCCAAAGCTCATTGTTTTGAAGCACCACGTGATGATCGGGTGTGTTAGATTCTGCGAGTGTATACAACGGGAGCAAGCCAGATTTGCTCATGTGGAAGCTAAGGTTTGATATTGACGAGCCTAGCATGTATAGACATGGTATCAGAACACAGATCACCGAAAGGTAAAGCATGAGCCATATAGTAGATATGATGAGCATTATGATTGTTCGCCATTGAAGCTGCATCATCTCTCGTGATTATCGGTTTTGATGTGGTGGATTTGGTTCGTGTGATCACTTAAACAATGCGAGGGATATTTTTATGATTTGGAGTTGCGGTTACCCAGCATAGGGGACATAAAGTATCTGTTCCGGCACCCTGCCGAGATGGGGAAGTGCCTCCGGAGCCATCTCCATCGATCTCCACCACCATCTTCATCACCGTTGCTGATTCCCATGATGAGGAGGGAGTACTTCTTCCTCGAGGCTAAGGGCTCTACCGATAGCTATGTGTTCATCTCTCTCTCTATGCATGATCTTGTTGTGGTCATGAGCTTTGTAATCAAGTAGATCTACCTTGCTACTCAAGTGCTTCATTAGATCTCTGCTCTCCCCATGTGTGTGAAAGTGACAGCGTGCACACCATGGCGGCACTTAGGCTTGAGTCTACATAAATACTCATCGTGCTTTAATAGATCTATGCTTTTCCCCATGTGTGTGAAAGTGACAGCATGCGTGCCGTGTGTGGCACTTAAGCTAGATTACATATATATTCATGAGTTATATTTTGAGTTGGTTGTCTCTATGAAATTGTGGTGTTTGTTGGAACCATCTAGTGCTCAAGGTGACAGTGCGGGGTTATCTAGATTGGGAAAGGCGGACTTTGAGGTGTGTTGTTATAGCCCTACCATGGATTAGAGTGTCCAGCCGGAGATTAGTTAAGAGTAGTATCATGAAGAGAAGATATTTATATGAGAGAGTGTTCACTAGTGAAAGTATGATCCCTAGGCCTTGTTTCTAAGCATTGAAACACCTTTTGCATCTAGATCTGTTGCATGTTTGCTTGCTTCCAGTCTTTACCTCACTGTCAAGCTCCATCAAAGTTATTTTCTCGCACTGTTACCACTTGTATTTCACTATCTCTTCGCCAAATTAGTGCACCTATACACCTGACAAGTGTATTGGGTTTGTTGGGGACACAAGAGACTTCTTGTATCTTGATTGCAGGGTTTCTTGAGAGGGATACCTTTGACCACTTCCTCCCTGAGTTCGGTAATCCTTGGGTAATACACTTAAGGGAAACTTGCTGCTGTTCTACAAACCTCTGCACTTGGAGGCCCAAAAATTGTCTACAAGGATAGAAGTGCGTAGACATCATTGGGTACCACGAGTGACGGGCTTGACTGGCGGCGGTGTCGCGTCGGTAATGACGTGGCCTGCCCCCGGGCATTGTGGTAGGGGTGCTTCTTTGCGGCGATCTAGACCGGCCTATGAGGAGTGAGGCGGCGGTGATGCCGCTTGTGGCTGCTGGCGGATGAACATGGCGGACTCGGTCGGTGCTGGCGAGGGACGGTTCAACACAGAGCAGCTGGTGGACGGTGACGGCGGCTTGAGCGCAGCGGCGGAACCGGTAGGACCTCTTCATGGCCTGGCAGGCGGCCGGGCCGGAGCCGGTCCTACTCGACACTGCTATTGCATCCAGACATCAAACACCTCGGGTGGTGGAGGGCGGATCCCCTCCCTTGGGCTGATGTACAGCCCTATAGCTGCTGGCTATGGTGCTTCCCTACCTTGTCCAATCTGTCGGTCTTCTGGTGTGATGTCTGCCAGGACATGGGCTCAAGGCTGTGGATGACTGCGCGGTTGGCTCTACGACGAGCGATGTTGCGGTGGTGGTGGTTTCTCTCTTCGGTCATGTGAATGGTGTGGAATGGATGGTGGGGGATCCTGGTGTTGGCAGTGCTCCGGCTCTGCCAGCTCCCAGATCGCGGTTCGGAGACCTAACTCGGGGACAGCGGGCGGCTGAGTTCTCGAGCGTGGTGTGAGGATTTTTTTGGGCGAAATCTTAGCTCTTCTTCGCCAATGGCGATAGTGCCTGCGGGTATCGTAACCCTCTTGGGGGTGTCGTTGTGGCTATCCTCCTCGGCGCGGCGGCTCCGGGTGAAAACCTTGACCTCACGGTCTCGACGGTGGAGGCGTTTGTAACATCCCAGCATTAGAGCTTAGAAATAAGCTGAACACAGATGTGTGTATTGCATTCATGCATAGAAAATCCAAATAATTTTCGCGCTTTTAAATAAAAACATGTCAAAGTGATTGAAGCTTCTCTTAACTTGATGGAATTGAAGTAGATCATCAAGTTGACTGCGATAAGTTTCAATATGACCTTTGCTAAAACCTTATTTTGGTTAAGGTAGATTTGATCTAAGGGTAGATGAAATATAATAAAAGTTAACCCTAATATATTACTTAATGATTTATATTTGATCCTTAGGTAATCATATCCTAGTATTCATTACACAACTCATGAATACCAAGTTATGAACCTAATTTAAGTAATAGGAATGGAATAACTAAATCTTGACTTATCCTAATCTTATATATCCTACCATGAGTATCATGGTAATACTTAACCCTAACTCTTCAGTTGTATTAAGTAGGAAGGAAAGCAATTTAATACCATTCACCACATATCCTTCTTTTAATATCAATCTTTATGGAATCCTATCTCAATATCTGTTGTTCATCAATATTGAGTAATCACCATTGATTCACTAGTTCTTAAACTATCAATTCTTAATCTATAAACTCTTATTCTTATCATAGCATTCACTTTAAAAGCCTTAGAGAAAGAACTAAGAAAGGGGAGTTAACTCACTCCTAAAATGATAGAAGAGTTATATGGAACCTATAATTGTATGGTGATAGAGAAGATTATAAGGATGAATCCTGAAGATAGATACCAAGGAGTAATCCTATTGGATTAAGTAAGCATAGTCCATGAATAGCATCCCTTAATCCAATAGAGATACTAAGAAGATAATTTCAATACAACTGTAATGTTGTATTGATGAAGCCTTAATTAGCCAACTGGAAACCTAAACCATAAAGGATCAAAGAACTCCAATGATCATGCCCTACTCACCAAGATTGAATGCTTATATCATGTATAAGTAACATTGGTGGATAGAACATGATTGAAAACCTAGTATAGATATGTTATCCTAGGTTATCCATGACAAGTCACATTAATATAATGTGAGGTTGGAGTATGAGATACTAGAGTCAAGTAGAGACAAGATAGTATAATCAAGATGATGCTAGAGTAACATTGGATTATAGAAGTAGTAGTTTCCTCTTGGGAAATACTAACACTTGAGGTGAAGTAAAGTTTGATATCTACAACTACTAGAGTAATGTTGGTAATGGGTGATGAAGGAAGATTATGAAAGCTTCTGTGTCAAGCTCATTAGAATTATAAATGGACTTAGAAGAATAAAAGGTGGATAATAATATCCTTATGAAGCAAAGCTCATCATGTTAGCACATGATGATGGATATGAAGAAGTAGTATATCTAGGAAAGGAATTCCTTAATTAGAACTCCAGGATTGTGAATTATGGAAGATAGGAATTCTTGGGTAAACACTAAACCCTAATTCTATAACCAAACCTAATATCCATATCAAATAATTGATCTATCATCTGATTTCCCCACTACTTTATAGGAATATTTTCCTATAGCAAATCACTTAAGCACACCTCTGTCATTTCCAATTATCATAACCATATGTTCTTAGGAGTTATCTTTATCAATTCTTTTCCATAAGACCTTCCAGGAAATAACTTTCTATTTTAAAAGGTGATATTAATAAAGATCATAAACATAAAGACAATATGTTTAGCCATTAACCCTTATTCACATCCATAAAAGAAATATGAGAATATTAAATGTTCTAAGAACTTATGGTAAGAATTTTCAATTCAAACCTTAACTCATATGTACTTGTAATAAAATATATATATTGCTATTTCCTAAATTAATGGGAATAATATTAATCATATTAACTCACTAGAACTTTATTTATCAAATAAAAATAAAGGATCACCATATAAAAATCTCCTAAATATTGTGAGTTAATGAGAATAAAATCTCATTAGTTATTAGTAGTGCATTCTATAATAAGTTTATGAATTTCAGCCCAATTAAATTCATATCAAAGGCCCTCACAAATAATAAGAGGAAAAGTATCTATATAAAGAAAATAAAGAAACTCTAAACAATATATAATAGGAGTTCACAAACTGACTTTAAATACATTCATTGTTGCTGCAATTGTTTAACAAATTAATTCTACAAAGAAAACTCAAATCATCTGTGCAAATTCAAAGCTAAAACAAAAAAGAATATAGAAAAGGGATAGAACTAGGAAAAAACAGAAGAAGCACCAAATCTGGCCCATGGCCCATTACCCCTCGGGTTACTCGTCATTACACCATGACCCACTTGACCAGCCCAGCCCACTGTCTGCTTCGGCCTTTTGTTTCTCTTCGTCTTCCTCGCCGGAAGAAGCAGCTGCGTGGCATCATGGCGGCCGTCGATCTCCGACGCGCTACGATGCGCGCCGCCGCCGGTGAGAAGGGGGATAAGAACCCCCACAAGCTCCTCTATCCACTCTCTCTCGTTCTCTCTATCTCTCTCTCTCTCCCGCATGGGACACCAAACCCTAGCTCGCCGGAGGCTGTCGTCCTCGTCGTTTCGGGTCGCCCTAAGCTCCGCCGAGGCCACTGGCATGACCGTCACGGTCTCCTCATTCCTTCCAGCTGAGCCACGCTTATCCGCAAGCCTCCAATCGTCCGAATCAAAACCTCCATCTCCGACGCCGGCGACCATTGTTGCCATCGATTCCAGTCGAGTTCCGACTCACAAACACCTCCTCAAGCTTCCAGGTAAGATTCTAAGCACGATAGTACTCTCCGTTTCCTCGATTGCTTCCCAAAATTATGTGTACCACGTTTACCTTCCACCACCGCCGTCGACCACCGTCGTCCACCGTGCTCTGGCGACCATTTTCGAGCGGCGCAGCCACTAGGTGACTCCGCATGTTGCACTGAATCGAACGACACCACTCTCGTGCGCGCGTGCTCTCGATCAACAGATAGATCAACGATCTGTGAGATCATTAGCGGATGATGTCAGCATGACATCATGCCGACGTCACCCCAGCCATGTCCAACCCTTTGGCTGGTCCACGCCATCGGGGCACCCCAACGTGGCCCTGAGCCCCACTGGTCAGTGACCGTGGGTAGGTTATGTCTTAGTGTAAAAAGATATTCTCTGTTTAGAAAATAGATAAAACATTATAAAATCAAATATAATATTTCCTCAAATGTAATAAAGTGATTAAATCTTGTTTAATTGATAACTTTTGATTTATAATTTACAAAAATGTGTATAATATATGAAAATTTATGGAAAAATAAAATATATCACTTAAAACAATTATTAAACATTATTAGGTTAACAAATTAAATAGTTATTATTTAATAAAGATTTTATAAGTTTTAATGCTTTGATAAATCATATTTTAATATTAGTAAATGTTAAAAAAGTAAATATATTACCAAAAACCTTAGAAAAGTAAGAACTATATTTAAAATTATAATCATGCATTATTATTTCACTTAATTAAATATTTAATATTTCTTAAGTGTTTATAAAGTATTAAACATTGTAAAAATCATATCTTATTATTTATAAATCATAAAAATAAGTGTAATATACCAAAATGATCACAAAAATAATACCTATATGTTAAACAATATAATATTACACTTTTAAGTTAAATAAAAATTAATAATTCATATAAAGGTAAATAAAATTTGTTAATAGTTCCAAAAACTAGTCAATTGAGTCTAATAAATAGTATTAGTCTTAAATATTGGTAGTGTGCATTCAAAATGATTTAACACGCTTTAAATAAAATTTTATTAAATTATCTCTCAACCATTAATGTAGATTATTTTATAAAACAATCCTTATCCAATCTAAAATATCCAAGAATAATTATAATGAGATAAAACCCATTCCTTTACCTTAACCACAAGTTTATAAACAAATCAAAACACTATAGTGAGTTCATAAGTAGTAAATAATATTGTTTACTTATTAATAAACCTTAACCACACCCTTGTAGGGAGATAAATCCCTTTAAACATTTATAATGTAAAGAAACCACTACCAAATAAAAGTAATACCATTTTTAAGTAACTTTAAAGAAACATTATGAAGTGAACAAGGTATAAGTATAATAAGTATTACACCTAAAGTCCATCTATGTCTTTAAAGTTAACTTTAGTCTATAATACTTTAAATACTATTCTAAAAGACTTTGTTATGTGTTTTATAGTTAACTTTGGTCTGTTATAATTAAGTTAAAGCATCTCAAGACCAACCTATTCAAACAAGCATAAACAACATCGACCACATTTGATTAACCACAAAGGTTGCTTAGACCTTAGAAAATAAATCTTTTCTTCAAATGTTATTCTTTTTGCCACTTCAAACATCAAATGACAATTAATAATAATCACAATAAATTAAGCTTTACTTGTATACCTAGGATTGTTAACACTTAAGTTCCTTATAAATATCATTACTTGCAAAGTAAAACTTGAAGATAAGATAATTCTCATATAAGCAGTCCTTGAGTAGCACATCTCATTAGTATATCTTATTGTTGTATGCCATTATGTTTACATGTTGTTTCACACACACTCACAAGCCTTAATAAGAAGCACATGCGTGAAACTTAATCTAAAAGGGCAACACATTCCAAGGAAACTCTTTCCAGTATCCAAACCCTAGAACAACGTTTATCCCAGGATTCGAGTTTATCAACTTGCATTATATTACTTATGCATAAAAGCATCTTGCTTCTTTAAACATTAGTACTTACCGGACCAATGATGCCGATTTCAGATATTGGATCTTATATTGTCTTGAAGACCGTGAGTGCATAATCTTGCAATCACAAAAGGCAAGTTCACACTTGCTCATGTACTTTGTCTATTTTCTGTAAAGTATTTTGCAAATCTAGTATTGTCATCACCTGCATTTGAAAAAGGTCAGAAAACACTATTTTCATAATAATGTGATTATAGGTTATTTACCATGAGGTAATAACCGACTATAAGAGTTTCAGTGGTAAAGGAACTTATTATCTAGGACTTAACAACCAATGTCGCTAGTGATTCTTGCGCCGTATATTACGCGTTGACCATGAGATTTGGAATGGGACGGAGAATTTAGCAGTATCTTTTCCCTCTCGCATGGAGCCGGATGTGCGGGTCGTGGCTGTTATCACTCGTAGCGTGCATATTAATTGGTAATTCATAGAGGATATGCAGCATATGGGTGGGAGCCCTCAACGTCCCACGATAGTTCCGGCATCTGAACGGTCTGTACAAACCATTGCCGTAATTCAATAGGTGGGCATGGTGTACACCAAGGAGACATGCGGGGTCGTGGAGAAGGCAGTGATTGGCTTGGATCTTAGGTTGGGCCTCAAACCAAGGAAGTTTGAACGGGGACATACTCCCGGCCGTGCAACAAAACCTAAGGTCTCTCATGGGTAAAGTGACGCACCTCTGCAGAGTGTAAGAACTATAACTTGTTACTCCCTGTTCCGTGAAGGAGCTCGAACGCTGCGGGAAAGGAACTCCATGAAAGTTCTGGTAAACCCGTGAAGGCTAATGGACATAGTTTTTCAGAATAAAAGCAACCTTTGAAGAAATGTTTACGAAAACTTGCATTGCCTACGACCTATGGTCTGTGGCTGTAGATATAGTGCATCAAACACTCCTTTTCTAGTGAGCTTGCTGGGTACACTCGTACTCAAAGTATCTTCTTAACCCTTGCTAGATTCTGAAGCCATTAAGACAAAGTCTACATCAAGTCATGCTCCGGGAATCATCATCAAAATCTAAAGCTCTTCAATGAAGTCAAGAAAGTCAACGTATACACCAACTCAAGAAAAGACGAAGTTACTGATTAGATAGGAACATAATCTCTAGCCATAGAACCTATTTCTGTAGTGTATTGCAATAGCAGCAATGCCAAACCAATAGTTCAGATACTAGTCTTATTAGTATGATAGTTTTTGAGTTGTTTATTTCTGATTCTTCTTTGTAAGAAGTTTCTTTCTCTCTCTTTAACCTAGAGTGTTCTCTGGATCTTGTGTAAAGAGTTGAGTTGTAACCTATAGTCATGTCTTGGACCTGCTATGTTTCTGTTGTACCACTCTGATGGATATAATACTAGTGAACGGTGTTTCATTGGTGTTACTTCAACGACTATAGTGTACTACATCATGCAGTGGTATGCTGGGTCACCGCAGCGTTGTGCGTCGTTACCCTCTTGGGGGCGTCATCGTGGAGCCTAGATACCTCTCGGTTTTGTTTCTCTGTCTTCTATGGCAAGTTTTAGTTCTTCTATGTTTCTCTTTTCTTTATTTTGATCTGATTTGTAAGAGGTTTTCCTCACCACCTTGTATCAGTTCGGCCGTTGTGGAATTATTTATAAAGCAGCGTGAATAGCCTGTTTCGAGAGAGGGATCCATCGTGGGGGTGTCTTAAATTGGTATACCACTGGTTTAGTGGTTGTCAAAGGGGTCTGACGCGACCGGTCCTACATGG
The DNA here is from genome assembly GCA_030063025.1 of Avena longiglumis. Classification (NCBI taxonomy): domain Eukaryota; kingdom Viridiplantae; phylum Streptophyta; class Magnoliopsida; order Poales; family Poaceae; genus Avena; species Avena longiglumis. The sequence goes on from CP125979.1 coordinate 98,124,268, forward strand.
CACGTGTTGCCGATAACCCTAGTGAGGAGGTTTAATCTTGTCAATGCCCATTGTTATGGACTTGGGTTTTGGAGAAGATGGGGATGCTGGAGATCGTGGCACGATTAACAGACAAGCAACCAGGGGACATGAGATTTACCCAGGTTCAGGCCCCCGGAGGGAAAACCCTACTCCTTCTTGTCTGCTCTTTGATTACGGCGGAACGGAAGGTTACAGGGTGCGCAGATTCGATCTGGCGTGGATGCGTGTGCGAAAGTATGGCGTCTGTAGGTCGTGTCCCCCTCGTTGGACCCTCCTAGCCTTTATATATGGGGAGGTTAGGTCTCAGGTACCAATACGAGTTGGTTACAAGTTGTATTCAAACTCTAGTCTTGAGGTTTCCTTGTCTTGTGTGCTTGGGAGTCCGTGTCCATATGTGCTTCGTGCAGCCAAAACGTCTTGGGCGTCCTGGACCTTGGCAGGTCGTCGAGTGGGCCTTCCGTCGGGCTGGACCAGGCATGCTAACATCGGGTACCCATAGGGTATAACCATGTCAGTAGCCCCGGAGTGTTCAGTCGAATCATAGATTCGGCTGAGGACTCTTCAATCCTTCGGGTGCAACTTTGTCTTTTAAGAGAATGTGTAGGGATTGTTGATGCGTGTGCCTGACTCTCCCGACGGATCAGGGTCAGTTAACTGTCTTAGGACAAAACAACACGATCTTCTTCAGATTCGAGTCCCTCGACTCGAACCCGGAACATTTGCTGGCATAATTCGACTCAGGCCGCAGAGGACTTACAAGAGTGGAATTCCAATGAATTTAAATGATGTACCCAACGCGTCCGTCGGGATTTTTCATCGCGCCTGCTGGCACGGATTTTTACTAGAAGAGCGCAGTCGTGTGCGTTACCAGGCCATCAGATGGTATCTGTAGGTCTTATCTTTGCGTCGCAGACGCAGCATCCGAATGTTTATCACCGCGGAGTTGTTTCGGGTGGCCAAGGAGGATGTTGGTCACTTAGCGTTAATTAGGGCAGAGCTGCCGAAAGGTTTTGCATGCTGATCCGAAGGATCGCACTCGAAGAATTCATAGGGTGCGCGACCAGCGCTCCCTATGGGAATAGCCCCCGAGTAGTTGCTCGAATCGTAGATTCAAGTGAGTAATTTTAGCTGTCAGCCGAAGATTTTCTGTGTGCGCGACCAACGCTCCAGTTTGGAGTAGCCCCCGAGTGTCTGGCGGAGTCGTAGACTCGGGCAGAGACTCGAGTCTTGAATCATGCAGTTGTAGTCGGTAATCTCGTGGGCGTACCACTGACCCGGAAGTACATCGGGTGCGCGACCAGCGTCGCGTCTTTGTAGCATCAAGTGATGCAACCATCCGAGGAGGGACTCGAATCGGGCCTTGAGTGTATGGCGTAGCCAGCTGTTTTGTCGACTCCTGTTGGAGGACCCGATAGAATAGCTCGACGTAGTCGACGTCCTTGTAAGCTGCAGAAAACATAAAAATTTGTGAAGTACTTGTATTTTGCAAGAAATATTTGCCTGTCGGCTTGTATAGTAAGATTCTGGTGCCGATCGAGTCGACACTTTTGCACTGTATGCTAGGCCTTTTCGTTAGCCTGATTACCCTTAGTCTCAGTACCTTGCCGAGGCACTCGGAGTTCAAGGATTCGACAGTCAGGCAGAATCAGCTACTCGGGCTGTCGCGTTCGATGTGCTCGAGTGCGTGGAGCCGATGGCACATTAGGTTACTCGAAGAGGGCGCAACCCCTGAGTGTTTCGAGTGCAAGTTAAAAAGGAAATCATCTCTAAGTAGAGAGAAAACTAAGCTTTGTTGGTTGTCGTGGAGAAGTTGACGCGGTAGCGGGTCACGCGGCGGACGTAGTCGACGCGGCAGACCACGGTCATAGCATCGACAGGTTCCTGGGGTCGATGGTGGTAGAGAGCTCTGCATCCGAAGATTGTCGTGGTCGAAGACCGCACCGGGTTGCCACATCCGAAGGATGTGTCGTGTCATCACATCCTAAAGCCGCATTGGGTCGCCTATGTCGAGGGAGCCCCCGAGTCATTGGAGCCAAAGATCGTAGAGGATCGCCGGAGTCGAAAACTGCAGCAGACATGTAGTTGACATCGCAGAAAGTCATGCGGCAGACGTAGTCGACGCGGCGGGCCGGAGCCGCATGGTGATGACGAGTTGTTGCATCCGAAGAATCGGCGGATCGCCCAGCGGAGGCGGCGCAGCCCCCGGGCGTGGATTTGATGTGGTTGAGGCGGTGTTCGAGAGCTGATGCGGCGGACTGGAGTCAACGCGGCAGCGGGTCACCGAAACCAATGGTGGCGGCAGTTTGCCGCAACCGAAGATCGCAGAGGGTCGACGTAGTCGAAAAGTGCAGCAGGTCGTCGGGGTCGAAGACCACAACGGATCACGCGGCGGAGTTGGCGCAGCTGAAGACCGTTGCGGATCGTTGGAGCCGAGGACGGTGGCGGGTCGTGGACGGACGAAAATCAAGCCCCTTAGTTCCGAGCGAGGCCTGCCGGTGCGCTGTGACGCCGTGTCAATTTGATCGATCTAGCTGATATATCTGTGCACTGGTGGCTAGTTCTTTTCTTTCCTTTTTTTCCTTAAAGATGATCCGTCTGAGACTTTTGTTTGGACTTAGTAAAACCGATCTTGTTTCCTTGTGGAGTAGAGCGCAATATCTAATATCACATCGCCGTTGATTCTTTTTCCTTTTTCATATGTACGTGAGCGGGCCTGATTCAAAGAATTGCATGTGGCAGAAGTTCTGAAACGGAGAAGGTTGCGGGCTGCTCTTGAATCGATGAAACCGGCCAGCATGGATGTGCCATAGATTTTTTATCCACTATGCCGTCATCGTGTGCGACGAACCAATTGCCGGGCTGTGTGCCATTGGTCCGCTCGCTGATGTCGCCGATTCACCCTGGTTTTTGTTAGATCCAGACCAGATCACGCACTCTGTAATCGAGGCCTAAAACGCCCACGTATCTTGGACTTTTCCCCTTTTTTCTCTCATCATTAGAGCTTGATTGATTGGCCTGAAATCTGCTAGCTCCATGGACTCCACGAAGCTGCCGGAGATGCGACTCCAGGTTCGTTGCGTGCTCGTATAGGAGAACTGCTGCAGGATCTGCGAAGCCAATCTGATCTGCTGTCATAAACAATTGCCGAAATCGCATACACTGACGTGATGAAGATGATGTAGACTGCGCCACCAATAAAGATGATTCGTAGATTGATCCGGACGGGGCCGTCACGATCGCACAATCAGCATCCCCAATTCCCACAGACGTCGCCAATTGACGAGGTTTAATCTCGTCAATGCCCATTGTTATGGACTTGGGTTTTGGAGAAGATGGGGAAGCTGGAGATCGTGGCACGGTTAACAGACAAGCAACCAGGGGACACGAGATTTACCCAGGTTCAAGCCCCCGGAGGGAAAACCCTACTCCTGCTTGTCTGCTCTTTGATTACGGCGGAACCGAAGGTTACAGGGTGCGCAGATTCGATCTGGAGTGAATGCGTGTGCGAAAGTATGAGTCGAGTTCTAGATCTGTAGATCTATTGTGGTCTAGTCTATCGGGGGGTTATGGCGTCTGTAGGTCGTGTCCCCCTCGTTGGACCCTCCTAGCCTTTATATATGGGGAGGCTAGGTCTCAGGTACCAATACGAGTTGGTTACAAGTTGTATTCAAACTCTAGTCTTGAGGTTTCCTTGTCTTGTGCGCTTGGGAGTCCGTGTCCATATGTGCTTCGTGCAGCCGAAACGTCTTGGGCATCCTGGACTTTGGTAGGTCGTCGAGTGGGCCTTCCGCCGGGCTGGACCAGGTATGCTAACATCGGGTACCCGTAGGGTATAACCATGTCACCTAGCCCATCCCTTGCATGCCGAGGACCGCAAGGATGTGTCGGACACTTTTCCTGTGTCATCCCGGTTGCTGGCATGGTTTGGGGATGCTTGCAAGGGCCTTTTTCGATCGCAACCCCGCAACCCCTAAAGCCTGTTAGGCGCCAGGTTGCAAGGGACCGGTGGAGACTGATACGTCGTAAACGTATCTGTATTTTTTGATGCTCCATGCTTGTTTTGTATCAACTTTTCTATGCTTTATCTACAGTTTGAGATATTTTTATACACTTTCTAGTACTAACCTATTAACAAGATGCCACAGTGCTAGTTGCATGTTTTCTTATGTTTTTGGTTCCAGAAAAGGCAAAAAATGAATATTCTCGGAATTGGATGGGACAAAAGCCAAAGTCATTATTTTACCCGACACGACATGGAATCACAAAGCAAAGATAGAGGAGGACACCAGGGTGGCCACACCCTAGGTGGGCGCGGGCCAACCCTGGTGGCGCCCACAGGGGGTGTGGCCCCAATGGCCCTCCACCGACCTTGCCTCATTCGCCTATAAGAAGCCCCTGACTCAGAAACCCTAAATCATCGACCAAAAAGCCATGAAAAGTTCCGCAGCGCCGCCAGCCCGCCACCAACGAAGGGGAGATTCGGGGGACAGAAGTCTCTGTTCCGGCACCCTGCCGGGACGGGGAAATTCCCCCGGAGCCATCTCCATCGATCTCCACCACCATATCCATCGCCGTTGTTGATTCCCATGATATGGAGGGAGTAGTTCTTCCTCGAGGCTAAGGGCTCTACCGGTAGCTATGTGTTCATCTCCCTCTCTATGCGTGATATTTATGTGATCATGAGCTTTGAAATCAAGTAAATCTGCTCTGCTACTCAAGTGCTTAGATATCCGTCTCTCCCCACGTGCGTGAAAGTGATAGCGTGCATAACGTGGTGGTACTTAGGCTAGAGTCTACATAAATACTCAAGTGCTTTAATAGATCTCTGCTCTCCCCATGTGTGTGAAATTGATAGCGTGCACACCATGGTGGCACTTAGGCTAGAGTTCATAAATCCTTATCATGAGTTATATTTGGAGTTGTATGTCTCTATGAAATTGTGGTGTTTTTTGGAACCATCTAGTGCTTAAGGTGACAGTGTGGGGTTATCTAGATGGGGAAGGCGGACTTTGAGGAGTGTTGTTGTAGCCCTACCATGGATTAGAGTGTCCAACCGGAGAGTAGTTAAGAGTTATATTATGAAGAGAATATATTTATTGAGAGTGTTCACTAGTGAAAGTATGATCCCTAGGCCTTGTTTATAAATAATGAAACATCGTTCACAACTAGATCTATTACATGTTTGCTTGCTTCCAGTCTCTTCCATCCCGTCAGAAGCTCTTTTCTGGTACCGTTACCACTTATAATCATCCATACCACTTGTATTTTACTATCTCTTCGCCGAACTAGTGCACCTATACACCTGACAAGTGTATTGGGTGTGTTGGGGACATAAGAGATTTCTTGTATCTTGATTGCAGGGTTGTTTAAGAGGGATACCTTTGACCACTTCCTCACTAAGTTCGATAAACCTTGGGTAATCCACTTAAGGGAAACTTGTTGCTGTTCTACAAACCTCTGCACTTGGAGGCCCAACAACTATCTACAAGAACAGAAGTGCGTAGACATCAGAGACGCTGACATGCTCTGTTTTCCATCAGCTTTCGCCTTGTCATGTTTTTAGATTGAAAACAAGTACGGTGCTATGTCTTTTCTATTTTATGGACAGTATAAACCTTCTGACTGCATTCAAGCAACCAGATCAAGATCAGGAATTTGGGTGTTATGTTAGTATATGTTTTGTGTTGAGTATCTATTACTTTCTCCGATTCATATTAACTTTCTAAACTTTGTCTATGTACAAATGCATCTAATCTAAATATTTAATAAGGAATGTATGAGTCTAGATAAAGTTGAGAAATTAATATAAACCCGGAGAGAGTAGCTCTAAGTTACATTGTCGGGACTGATAGGAGGCAGCTTGACTGCTAAGTCTATGTAGTTTGCTGAAATTGTGTGGGTGCTCTTGGCACACGAGCATTCGCGGGCACGTCGTGCATCACACCAGCCCCTGCTAGTGCATGTTATATCTTAGCAAAAAAATTGAAGGTTTTATAAAATTTTGAATAAATCATCTTAGTTGTAGTATCTCTCGGTAGATGCTTCTAGGGATTGGATCTTACAGAGAGAGAGGAGACCCTAGATCAGTAGGGATGTAGGTGGGGGGAGCGGCAGCAACGTCGAATCTCGTGCATTGTGCCCCGGCCCCCACCTAGTCTTTATAGCGCTGCCATAGGGTCCCACCAACCATGACTTGGTTGGGTGCCCCGGATCAGGGCACGGATAAGGGGTCCAATGAACCGTTGGGTTCGTTCGGGGAGAGGTCAAACTAACATTATCCCCTTGATCTCGACTTTACTTTTTTACTTTATACTTTAATCATTTCATAACTGTTTGGTACATAGAGCATGTTTCATCGTCACAGCTCAATTGCCGATAGAATCAGATAGCTACAATATACCTCTTGTTTTGAAACAAGAAACTCTTTACTTTTGGGCCTCTTTGATCCAGGAATCATAGGCTTTCCCTTAAACCCATGCCGGTAAGTGCTCCTTGAACACATTGGGTGGTAAGCCTTTCGTTAGCAGATCCGCAAGCATTTCCTTTGTCTTTAAATGCTTGAGTCTTATAGTGTGATCCTGGATCTTGTCTTTCGCAACATAATACTTTATCTCTATTGGTTTGGAAGCATTACTCGACTTGTTGATGTAAGCATAAAAAACTGTGGGTTCGTTGTCATAGTACATCTTTAGTAGATTTGTAATGCAATCTACCACTTCCAAGTCAGGTATAAATTTCTTTAACCATATCGCCTTCCCCGTGGCCTTATAGCATGCTATAAATTCTGCATTCATCGTGGATGATGCAACTATTGACTGTTTGGAGCTTCTCCATGAAATAGCCCCTCCTGCGAGAGTAAAGACGTATCCCGTTGTGGACTTTCAATCGTCTTTGTCTTCCACAAAATCAGCATCTAAATACCCTCTTATCTCTAGGGAATCAGACCTTCTATATGTTAGCATGAGGTCTTTTGAGCCTTGCACATAACGCTAAGCTTTCTTTAACATTTTCCAGTGCTCTATGCCTGGATTCTCTTGATATCTACCGAGTACCCCGGTGATAAAAGCTAAGTCAGGGCGAGTGCACACTTGTGCATACTGTAAGCTTCCAACAGCCGAAGCATGTGGTACTGACTTCATTTGATCGATCTCATATTAACTTTTGGGACATTGAAATTTCCCAAAACTATCGCCCTTGACTATTGGAGCAGGTGTGGTATTGCATGCATGCATACTATATTTCTTTAGGATCTTCTCTAGGTATGCCTTTTGTGACAGCCCTAGGACCCCATTTGCTCTATCTCGGTGAATTTTTATGCCCAAAACATATGAAGCTTCACCAAGGTCTTTCATGTCGAAGTTTGAGGACAAGAACTTCTTTGTTTCTAGTAGTAGACCGACATCACTGCTAGCAAGCAAGATATCTCCACATACAGAATTAGGAAAATGTATCTCCCACTTTTGAACTTTGCGTAAACGTAGTTGTCCTCAACATTCTCTTTGAATCCAAATTTCTTAATGGTCTCATTGAATTTTAGATAACACCGTCGTGAAGCTTGCTTTAAACCATAAATGGATTTCCTTAGGCGGCATCCCATGCTTTCCTTGCCTTCCGTGACAAAACCCTTAGGTTGTTTCATGAAGACTCTTTCTTCTAAATCCCCGTTTAGAAATGTCGTCTTTACATCCATTTGATGCAACTCTAAATCAAAATGTGCAACTAGTGCCATTATGATTCTGAAGGAATCCTTACACGAGACTGGATAAAATGTCTCATTGTAATCTACTCCTTCTCTTTGTGTGAATCCTTTTGCCACAAGTCGAGCTTTATATTTCTCCACATTCCCTCTAGAGTCATACTTTGTTTTGTAGACCCATTTACAGCCTACTATTTTGGCTCCTTTAGGAATTTCCTCTAAGTCCCAAACCTCGTTGGAACTCATCGACCTCATCGCATCTTACATGGCTTCTAGCCACTTCAATGAGTGAGGGCTACTCATGGCTTCTTCAAATGTAGCAGGATCATTCTCCATTTGAACTCTTTCTGTGTTATAAATTTTATAATCTTTAGAAATTGCTGACTTTCTAGCTCTCTGAGACCTTCTAGGGGCCTCATGAACTGGATCATCATGTGTCTCAACATGTGGCATATCCTCTGGAGGTGGTTGTTGCTGCTCCCTTTCATGCTCAATAGTGGGTTCGCTCGGCTCCTGACGGACGGGTTCCAGATTCTCACTCATTGTTATCACGGGTGTAGTCGCAACAGGTGCTTGCACCACAACCTCTGGGTTTGTCGATGCAGGGACAACAGGTAGTGAGAAAAATGGCTCCTGAATCATTGGATTAGGTGCATGCACCCGCTTCTCTTCAAGATCAATTTTCCGAGCTACCATGCTCCCCCTCATCATTTCATCCTCTAAGAAGACAACATGTCTCGCTTCCACAAACTTGGTGTATCTATCTGGACAGTAGAAACGAAAATCTTTTGACTTTTTAGGATAGCCAATGAAATGGCAACTGACTGTTTTAGGGTCAAGCTTTGCTATATTTGGATTGAACACTTTTTCCTCAGTCGGGCTCCCCCACACCCTTAGGTGTTGTAGCGAGGGAACTCTTCCTGTCCATAGCTCATATGGTGTTTTGGGCACCGACTTGCTTGGTACTCTATTGAGATATGAATAGAGGTTTTTAACGCCTCCATCCACAAACCCAATGGCAATGTGGAGTAACTCATCATCCTGTGCACCATATCCATAAGGGTATGGTTGTGCCTTTCAGCCACTCCATTTTGCTGAGGCTCGCCCGGCATCTAGTACTGATCCACTATGCCAGTATCCTGTAAAAACCTTGCAAAAGGTCCGGGGACTTGGCCATATGGGGTGTGTCGACCGTAGTACTCCCCTCCACGGTCAGACCTTACTATCTTTATTGTTTTACTATGTTGGTTCTCAACCTCAGCTTTGAATATCTTAAATTTATCCAACGCTTCCGATCTTTATTTAATTGGACAAATATAACCATATCGGGAGTAATTGTTTGTGAATGTTATGAGCGAGTCATAACCATCCACACTTTTCACTGGAAACAGTCCACAAATGTCGGTGTGAATAATTTCTAGTGTTTCGGTGCTTCAATTTGAACCCTTTTTGATTTGCTTTACATACTTTCCTTTAATTCAATCGATGCATTGCTCTATGTCGGAGAACTCTAATGGAACAAGAATATCATTTTTAACTAGTTTTTCTATTCTCTCCCTCGAAATATGGCATAAACGAAAGTGCCATAATTTTGACGAGTCTTGAGTTCTCTTTCTTTTCTTTGGTTCTTTATCCGACGAGGAACCATTCTCTTTCACTTTACATACAAAATTCACTTTCTCGCGAGTGGATAATAAATAAAGATCATTATGAAGGAAAGCAATACCAACACAATCTTTATTACAATAAATGGCACACTAGCCATGTCCAAAATGACATTGATAGTTTACTTTGTCCAATCGTGACATACTTATTAAATTTCTTTGCAAAGAAGGAACATAAAGAACATCTGAAAGCAAGATCATTGATGCATTAGCAAGGTCCAAGGAGATGTCACCAAGGGCCTCAACATCTGCTTGGACTCCATTTGCGACTTCAACGCGTCCTTCTTTTCTTTTCATAGTCCTCGTTAAATGGAATCCCTATAAAGAATTTGCAACATGAACAGTTGCCCCCGAGTCAATCCACCAAGTAGATTTTTAAAACTGTGTATACAGGGATTCATTTACAAATGAAACTATATTATTATCTTTCCTTGCCATTAGCTCCTTTAAAAAAATGGAGCAATCTTCCTTGAAGTGTCCTTTCTTTCCACAGTGAAGACAAGCATCTTTATCAATGTTCACAGGGAGGGCAGGCCTATATTAAGGCTGATAGAGCATGGGAGCTTTACCATGTGGCTTAGAGGAGGATCCATGGTTGAGGTGAGTGAAGGGTCTTTTCTTGTTGTCCTTCACCAAGTTCAATGAACCACCATTCTGAGCTTTGAGCCTCTCCTCTTCTTGAGCGCACATGGCGATGGTATTTTCTATGTTAGGGGCCATGTTGTAATTGACAAAAAAGTTGTCAAACTTTTGGGGCAATGATGCCATCACCAAGTGGACGAGTAGAGCAGGCTTTAGCTCCAGATCAGCATCCATGGGCTTCAGTTTGGTAGCCATGTTGCTCATCCGAAGTATATGCTCCCTGATGCCGTGTACACCGTCGTGGTACTTTTCTGTCACCAGCTGCTTCATCAGTTGGGTTGCATATGTCTTTGAAGAGCCAGTAAACTGGCTCTTTATCTTTTCTAAGTACTCCGCGACAGAAGTACACTCTATGATAGATCCAACAATAGCTTGCTCTATCGTGTTCTTTATGAATGCCATGCATTTTTTATTGGCATTCTGCCACTTTCTGTTTTCTAAAGTATAGGACATCTCTAATGGAGCATAGTCCCTTTGCTTTTCCTCCCATGCTGCATCATCATCAGCGGCCTATCGTACTGGCTATGTTGGCTTTGGAGGAAGCTTGGTCTCAAGAATCCAATCCACCTCGGCACAAATGAAGGCCAGATCCACCTTCTTTCTCCATTCGGAATAGTTGTTGCCTCTAAGTGTAGGGACATCCTTGATACAACTCATCAAGTAATATCCTCCTCAAAAACACAAAGAAGTGAGAACAATAATAATTGCAAATATTGATCCAACGTTGGTCAAATTCAAGACATGCAAATATTTATGCAAATTATTCTACATCACCGTTCGGCAGAAAATAGAATCATAAGCACATGAATTTAATTAATTTGAAATAACATACTAATCACAATCATGTTATTTACAACGTTGGTTAGAAAAATAACATGAATATGACAAGAATTTAACTTCAACATGCTCTCAAAAAAATTAATTCTTTCTTTGTCTTTATTAAATTTTAAAAGAGCCCTTTTGACTATATGCAGCGGAAGGAATGAATTAAAAAATTCATTAACTTTACTTCTTTATAAAAACTTTACTGTTACTTTATTATTTTTCTAGACAAAATTTCGTTGCATAATTTTTCATAGAAAAACTGTATTAAAAACTATCAAAAAACTGAATAATAAACAGTCTTTAAAGTTTCTGTAAAATAAAAACAGGAAAAATAGTGCCTGTCACGCCCTATTGGGCTTTTACTGTGTCGCGCGCTCGTTAATCAACGCATGTGCGTGGCCGCTTGCGGCCAATAGCGGCCCATGTACCAGCACTAGTGCAAGCCCCCCCTTTAACTCCGGTTGGGAGGGCCCTCTAACAGCGGTTCCCCAACCGCTGTTGAGGGTTCGGTGTTAGAGGGGGGGGCCTTTAACTCCGGTTCTTATACGAACCGGTGTTAAAGGTGGCGCCGCGGGCTGCCGCAGTTCAGGCCCCTTTAACACGGTTCGTATTTGGAACCGGTGTTAAAAATTCTCTGGCGAGATTTAAACCGTTTTCTGCGGCGAGAAGTTACGCTGGCGGAAAAGCTTCTCTGCCCGTTACTGGGGAGGAGCGAGAATCGATCGGGAGCGGTATACACATAAATCGTCATCGGTACATACGAGTACATGAATAATTAAGCAACTATTATTATACACAAACATCGTCATCGGCACATATATCGTCATCGTTCATTTTGGTGGATATCTAAAGAGTTCTCCGCCAGGCGTGACGACCTCATCAAGTATGAACCCCGCCAATTCCTCTTGAATGGCTCGTATGCGTTCAAATGGCAGGAGTTGGTCCCGCATCCGTTCGATCTGAATATATATGAAGAATGGGCCGTCAATATATATATAAGAATAAAACTCAACACAATTGATGGTAATAAAATAATGTTGTGGACTTTGTTTACTTACTCTAAGTTGTTCTAGTGCGGCTTGGCACGTCTCACATATCGTGTTGCGAATGAATTCACAAACATAGTACCCACATAAGTTATTGTCGTGTCACTGATGCGCGCACTTTACGAGAATAGAGAGTTCAATCAAAATAATAATCAATAAAGCATGATATAATGGAATTGGAAGCTAGCTAGTATTACTTACATTTTGGTCTACAAATTTTAGTTCTTCTGACCATTCACCCACGGCCCTGCCCGTGAACCTTTTCCAAACCCTGTCCGACAAAGAAAATGGATAAAGGAGTAATTAATTACTTATTGTCACGAAAGTTGCCGATCTAGTGCGATAATATGATTGAAATTACCTCTGGAGCATCTCTCTAAAGTTTGCCCATATCTCTTTTTCTTTTCGTAACGAGTCCATGACAAGGACTTTTCCTGAGTCGGGTTGAATGACTAGCAGAATAAAGTGGAACCTACGCACGCATAACTCATCATCAGTTACACTTAACATCGAGTAAGCTGAAATAGAATGTGTACAAGAGAGAGATAATACTCACGAGAAGTTGTAAGGCAATAGTATTTCCCTTTTGGTTTGTTGTCTCAGTAAAGACGTTAGCAAGTAATCTTCTGTTTTCCCGGGTTTGGTTTCTACCACTTCTTCATGAACTCTATTTGGGTCAACGAACCCAATGTTAAAAGGGCCTCCTTTCCTGCATTCCATAACCTTTTTCCTGCATAATAGTATATACATATATGGTGAGCATATATATATATATACATGCAATTAATAAAGTGAATGAGATGAGATATAAATTATAGAAATAGTACTTACACACAATAAAGGCTGATGGCAGCTTTGTCGAGTTCCTTCTGATTGAATAGAAAGTGCAAGTCTTGAATATTGAAGTCGATCGCGTCATCTCCGCAGAAGAAAATATCATCTCTTATATGCGCCGTGATCCATTCTACCTTTCTCGTCTTGCAGAAATGAAGGTACCACTTGTGCAATTTTCGCATCTTTGTTGGTAGAGTCTTGAGCTCCTCTTTCTTGACGAGATTCTTCCCATACTTCCATGGCTGTATGGGGTTGGCATCGCATTTGGGCAAGTTGTCTCCCATGACGTTCAAGTATGCAATGTAAGTCATCCCCATCTCATTGGCCTTTCTTTGTAGCTCTGCCTCATAATCATTTACGGGAGGAGCGTCCCGTGTGTCGAACATTTGGAGCGGGCACATGATTGGTTTTCCTGCTCCGAGCACAGGAACTGTTTTTCAGGGTGCCTCACGACTGCTACTTTCAGTCTCCCTGGCGCCTTGCATCCGCCTTCAAAATCTGGCGCTCGTAGTCCGGCACAAGTGGGGTTTCAGGTTTCAAAAGATTTTGTAAAACTTCTCCACCATCGCGGATCTATTTTCTCCTTTGGCTCGGCCCGTCTAGGTGCAAAGAATTTCTTGACCTGTTCTGCCGAGATCCTATTGGTCTCCTCGTCGCTGCGATTCCACGGTAAACCGGCAATGGCTTGGCGGAAGGCTGCGGGGCGTAGTTTTTGAACTCTTTGGCGACGGTTCTGCGGATTTCTTTGTGGCAGTGCTCGATGCTCCTCGTGGCAGTGCTCTTCCGCTTATCGAGGAGATGGCTGAAGCACCGGAGATGGCCGACGGGCGGAGATGGCTGCAGCGAGAGATGGTGACGGGCGGAGATGGCTGCAGCGTGAGGAGATGGCTGCCAGGAGATGGGCGACGCAGGAGATAGCTGAAGCAGCTCGATTGACTTGCGGAGGCAGCGGGTGCCAGTGACCTCAATTTGGAAGCACAATGTGTTCCTTCTTCCAAAGAATGGTTGTTTTCACTGCAAATTTGAGTTGAGTTTCCCCTTCACCTGTAGCATGGTCAAGCTGTGCTTCCTCATATTCCTTCACAACCTCATCCACCCCGACAATAGCATAGCCATCTGAAATCGGTCGGCAGTGGTAAGTTCCACCAGCTACAGGAGGTAAGGCATAGCCGATAGCCACCTTAATGGATAAGCCCATTAATCTCACATGCAGCTCAACGTGTTCGCTCTCCGTGATCTCATCCACGGGGTATCGAGGACCCGTCATTTCAAGCGTGGGCTGCACGTTCTCCGTGGAAGCCACACTGCTTTTCCACGCAGAGTCTGGGCCGCGGGCAGCTCCCAATGCAGGCTCTTCGTGCCGCTGAGATGGGCCGGTAGCTTGATGGCTCTGTTGTGCATTCACTTGCGCCTGCAGCGCCGCAAGTGCATGTTCTATCCGTGTCATCCGCTCTGTACGCTCTTTTTCTTTTCTGCCGCGCCATCTGTAAGAGTCGCTCCAGTCGGCAAACCCATCCTTCCACGTCATACCCCCTGCGCCTCGTGCATGTCCAGGGTGTTCTTTTTTACCAATGGCGCGTGTGAGCTGGTCATTCTCTCTGTCAGGATGGAAGGTCCTGGCGGATGTTTCCTCGTATGCCGTGATGAGTTCAGTGACGGCTTTGCCAAGGAGGGTTGGGAAGATACACAATCCTGTTTCTGGGTCCAACCTTGCCCCGATTCCGTAGAACCAAGTCTTTGCACATAGGTCCCACCCATCTGTCTGGGGTGTGATCCTCTCTCGTGAGGCCTTCTCAGCTTCCTCCCACTTAGGCCTCTGAGATATGTAGCCACCTGACCCCGTCCTCTGGTGATATTCCTTCTTCAGGGCATTAAGCGTATTGGTTTCTGACCTCTTTTTAGCTATAGCACTTTTTTTTATGTCTCAAATTCGGGCGGTGAGGTCTTATCTTTGCATAATATCGTCTTGAAATTTGAGTCTCGCCAGATTTGACAAATTTGTTCAATTTTGTCTTCGATATGGAAAGCGTCAGCCATCTTCTTTAGAGTCCACTCTTTGACCTTTTCCTTTATAACCGGGTTGTTTTCATCCTCCTCTGGCGGAAGGGTGAAATTTACCAACAACGAATTCCAAAGCGTTTCTTTGGATTTGTCATCGACAAAGGTACCGTCGCCCTTCTTTGGCTTATTCCAATTTTCAATTATGATTGGGATTTGGTCCCTAACAAGAACTCCAGCCTGACGTACAAATTTTTCTGCGGCCTTCTTGGGCTCCATCGGCCTGCCATCAACACGGACTGCTTCGATCGTAAACTTTGCACGATCTTTCAACCGCTGGCTCGCGCCTCGCTTGCTCTTTTTCGTAGAAGAAGATGGTTGCTGGCTGGTCGATCCAGAGGGCTAAAAGAAGAAAGAAGCGTTAATTAATTAATACATGTAGAACAAGATTGTTGGTGGAAGTCAGCAGAGGCTTAATCAATGCATATACCTCGCCGGACTTTGTAACCATTAAATTGCATCCACCGGAGTCTTCATCTTCTCCATGACTAGTACTTGAGCTGTCGTCATCATGTCCCTCCAAGTTCAGATATTGTGAGGTGTCCTCATCAATAATGTTCTCCATTATTTCTTCTTCTTCAAGGTTTCTACTAAGTGGATCCATAGTTTCTAAAAAAATAATATTATCTAGAGTAAGAGTGTAGACATTCAAGTGGACTTGGATTCATACACAAATCTACATATTATTCATACAAAAATACACAAATGAAATTAAAACCCTAAGGATGCTTGATCATTTTAAACGAGTTCCGAGGGGTCGAAACCCTAATCAGGATGAAACTATGTTGCCCGCGAACCCGCCCCGCTTGACACCCTATCTATACTACTACTACCTCCATAATTACATGCCATCTTAGTTTCGAGTTTCCCGATGTTAGTGAGATGTGCAATGATACACTATATTAAAAAAGACAAGCAAGACTGGTGGGGAAATGGTTGCTCCTGTTGGACTGACGACATGGGGGAACTACTTCGTATCGCTTGTGACTGACCACGTCGGTGTGTTCTTAGGATGAAGATCATCTTCAATTTCGACGCATTCGCACCAACTGGTTTTAATAGTTGGTGTTGATTTCAATAAAGTTCTTAATACTGTAAATACTAAATATGAAGACAAAAGTTCAAGATTACATATATTAGCAACGATGAGAGCGCGCATGTAAAATAATCACCGACATATTGCGACCAAAAAAAATTAAGTACTACACAAGTGCCAACAAGTGCATCCATATATGTCCTGCTTGGCCTTTTACATTCCGCTTGTTATTCTTTGATACAGATGAAGATTACTTCACTATTTTTAATTGGTTTTATACTCACGAATATTCCCTCCATTCCGATCCTGCCAACATACTTGATAGTATTGTTGTTGGATCACAAATAGTGTGTGTGTCTTATAGTATAAATTTATTTGAGTGTTGTTGAATAATGAGTAGTTTGTCTCTAATCGTGTTTGCGCACATGTATATTCTAACGCATGCGTGGTTAATTGTGCCCATCTATCTAATTGAGCTAGACTTCGTTCTAAGGTCTTCCATCAGAGAAAACTTAAAAATCTCATGTCGTAGTCAGCTGAAAATACTACAAAGACTAGTAGTACTATTGCTACCGTTGCTACCATGCATGGCCCATGCGGCGTGCGCGACAGCTTGCACAATACAAAGCGACCGAGAGCGTTACCATCGTCCAGCTTGCGCCGGACAAAATTTCAAGATTACATATATATTAGCTAATCCGACGTACGGCTGCTCCGGCGATGGCGAGGACGCGGCGGCTCCGGCGAGGGCGAGGGCGAGGACGAGGACGCGGTGGCTCCGACGAGGGGCGAGGGCGAACGCGGTGGCTCCAGCGGCGGCGAGGCTCGGCGCGGCTGCTCACTGCCTTGGCCATGTGGCAGTGTGGTCTTGGCGGTGGCGGTCTTGGCGGTGGCGGTGGAGGTGGCGAGACGCTCGCGGGCGGCGGCGGCGGCGCTTATCTCTGCGCGCGGCTGGCGGTGTTCGATCGATCTGGCTGCTCTGGGGGGAAGAAAGGAGGGGAAGGTGAATTTAATACCCCCCCCCCCTTTAACACCGGTTCGTGGCTCGAACCGGTGTTAAAGGGGGGGAATCCGTTTCCCGCACGCATTTATTACCCTCCCCTTTAACACCGGTTCCAGCCACAAACCGGTGTTAAAGGGGGGGCATTTATTTCATGCATTAAAGGGACATTTTTAATTCAAAAAATATGATATGAATTCAGAAAATTCATATCTTTTTCATTTCAACTCAGAAAAATATGAATCATATATCATAATTTTCAGAAAAATAATATCTATCCATTCATGTAAATCATTTTATATTTACTTTGCATGAAAATTTTCAAAATAATTAAAACACTTACATATAAATTTTGATTATTCAATTCAAACAAAAATAAATTGTTAAATCCTAAAACTTTGAACATAAGAAATATTAAGCATCTAAAAATGATTTTTATTAGATCAAATCATATTTTAATGCCGCATCTTTTGTATTAACATTTTTGAATTGATTGGATATTTAAATGTCGCATCTTTTGTATACACTTGAATCTCACCAAGCCTCGCTCAACTTGCATTGTTTTTTGATAAAATAGCATATTGTGAACCTAAAAATGATTTTTGTAAAAAATCATGAGCATCGTATCATGTACTTGTAGTTCATATCTGACCCACTTCCTGCCGATTCGGTAGGAATTTGTCTTTTTCACCAGAGGTGGACGGAAAGGTTTCAGATCCCCCTGTTGGTACATAAAAGAATTGAAAATTAAGATACATGGCCAGATTAAGTAACAATCGGCCGAACTGGAACTGAAAATTAAGATACATAAAAGAACTGAAAATTAAGATACATGGCCAGATTAAGTAACAATCGGCCGAATTTGTTTCGGAATGTTGGAGTGATTCAGTCATGCTCCTGCCTACACCTGTAATACTCGCCACTGTAGTCGTCGTACTCGCCGCTGCCGTCATCGCTGTCGTCCGGGTCGCCATAATTGAACCTCTCGGAAATGCGCGTGGGCTGGACTTGAGGGTAGCGCGTGGGCTAGACTTGAGGGTAGCATGACGGGGTTAGAGTCGGCGGCGGTGTCATAGGCCATGGCCTCTGGAGAGTCCCGGCGCCACCATAGCCGACGGCCGGCCTCGTTGAAGTTAGGAGGAGATGGGCCGTACTCCTCGTCTGGCGGCGCCTCTCATGCCGATCCACGAAGGCTTCCCAAGTAGGGAAATAGTCGGGATGCCATTTGGGATTCCTCCGCTGCTCGGCGTGAGCTCAGTAGTAGTGGTTCGTGATGGCCATCCGCGCGCCACACCTAGAGGGTCGAGGAACGGCACGCCTTGACGCCAAAGATCCAGCCGACGGGGACACTGTAGCCCGGCGGGCAGGGGTAGTTCGAGGCGCAAAGCGCCTCCGCCTCCCTGGGGGTTAGTGCTACGGTGGAAGCCATGGGAAAGAGTGATGAGGTTGCAGATATGAGTCTAGAGATGTGCAATGACAATGGAGGCCAACCCCCTACATATATATATAGTGAACTAGCGGGAAGAACTGGAGGGAAGAACTGGCGGGAAGAAAAATGGCGGGAAGAAAAATGGCGGGAAGAAGAACTGGCGGGAAGAAAAATGGCGGGAAAAAATGGCGGGATGAACCTTTAGTCCCGGTTGGAGACACCAACCGGGACTAAATATGAACCTTTAGTCCTAGTTGGAGACACCAACCGGGACAAAACACGAGTCAGCACTAATAATAGGGGTGAGTGTCGACATTATGTCGTGCGGCGTGTACCTTGTCCCAGATGGTGTCACCAACCGGGACTAAAGATGAACCTTTAGTCCCGGTTGGAGACACCAACCGGGACTAAAGATGAACCTTTAGTCCCGGTTGGAGACACCAACCGGGACAAAACACGAGTCAGCACTAATAATAGGGGTGAGTGTCGACATTATTTCGTAAGTGTCAACACTATGTCGAGCTGCTTGTACTATAAATAGGCATCCTTGTGAGTCCAGTCCTCTAGCCAGTTTGAGGCAGGGACACCACTACGGCCAGTTTCAGGGAGATGCCGACGGAGCCCAGTCCTCCGGCATCTCCGAGAAACTGGTCATAGAGGCACTCCCTAATATGTGAAATTAGTTAGCTCCCAGGTGTATTGATCTAGTTAGAGAAGTTACAAAGCTGCAAGATGGTTTTCGAGAGCAGGGACACCACTACGGCCAGTTTCAGGGAGATGCCGACGGAGCCTAGTCCTCCGGCATCTCCAAGAAACTGGTCATAGAGGCACTCCCTAATATGTGACCGCGCGCGTTTGGAGATCAGATCTTAATGGTAAGTACGAATCGGGACAACTTCTTCTCATAGTCCCGGTCCATCCACAAAACATGACTAACACTCAAGACATGTATTAATATTAAAAACATGAACTAGAGTTACATAATATGAGCATGAACTTCTTGGCATATGTCCTTCCTTATGATCGCTTCAGACGTAACCATGGAGCATCTTCTTTACTTAACGGAATGCTTGGGTCAGTTTTCCTTTGAAGGCAGAATTTCATCAAACTTATTATAATCTTCTGACATGTCTGTCTTGTCCTCGATTCCCACGATGTTTCTTTTCCCTGAAAGAACTATGTGACGCTTTGGCTCATCATATGATGTATTCGTTTGCATATTTTTTCTTTTTTTGGTCTGGAGGACATGTCCTTCACATAGAAAACCTGAGCCACATCATTGGCTAGGACGAATGGTTCGTCTAAGTTCTTCATAAGATTGTTGAGATCCATCGTTGTAATTCCGTACTTCTTGTCTACCTCAACCCCTCCTCCTGTTAGCTTGACCCATTTGCATCGAAACAAGGGGACCTTAAAATTAGTTCCATAGTCAAGTTCCCATATCTCCTCTATGAACCCATAATACGTGGTCTTTTGCCCATTGTCTTCTGCATCAAGCGGACACCACTATTTTGGTTGGTGATCTTTTATCTTGGCCTATCGTGTAAAATGTATTCTCATTTATCTCGTACCCTTGGAAAGTACATATAGTCGAAGATGGTGTCACGGCCAACAAGTACATGATCCCCAACAGTGGTGTTATTCGTGAGAAGTCTTTGACCCACCGCCAAAACTCGCCATGTGTTCACTTATAATCCATTCATCGACGCCCGGGTGTTTGAGGCGTATTAAATTCTTGTGTTCATTGATATACGGGGCAACCAAGATAGATCTTTGTAAAACCGTGTAGTGTGCTTGATTGAGAGAATGCCCGTCCCTACATATCATTGCTTTACATCCTAGGTTGCCTTTTCCACGCAGTCTCCCCTCATGTCGTGATTCTGGAACACCAATCGCCTTAAGGTCAGGAATAAAATCAACACAGAACTCAATGACCTCCTCTGTTACATAGCCCTTGGAGATGCTTCCTTCTGGCCTAGCACGGTTATGAACATATTTCTTTAAGACTCCCATGTACCTCTCAAAGGGGAACATATTGTGTAGAAATACAGGACCGAGAATGGCAATCTATTCTACTAGGTGAACCAGGAGATGCGTCATAATATTGAAGAAGGATGGTGGGAACACCAACTCAAAGCTGACAAGACATTGGGCCACATCTGTTTGTAACCCTGGTAGGCTTTCTGGATCGATTACCTTTTGAGATATTGCATTGAGGAATGCACATAGCTTCACAATGGGTACTCGAACATTTTCAGGTAGAATCCCCCTCAATGCAATCGGAAGAAATTGTGTCATAATCACGTGGCAGTCAAGAGACTTCAGGTTTTGGAATTTTTTCTCTACCATCCTTTATATTCGACGAGAAGCCAGACGGGACCTTGATACTGCTCAGACATTCAAAAAAGATTTCCTTCTCTGCTTTGGTAAGAGCGTAGCTGGCAGGAGTTAAGTGGCATCGTTTACCCTTCTCGTTCTCAGGATGCATAGGCTCTTCAGGGGCCTTCGACGTTGCTGGTCCTGTCGTGCTTCCGGTGTATCTTTTGTCTTCCCATACACTCCTAGAAAGCCTAGCAGGTTCACGCAAACATTCTTCGTCACGTGCATCACGTCGATTGAAGAGCGGACCTCTAAGACTTTCCAATAGGGTAGGTCCCAAAATATAGATTGCTTCTTCCACATGGGCGCGTGTCCGGCATCGTCATTGAACGGATAGACCGCCACCTTTTCCAAAGATTACTTCTAGGTCCTTGACCATACCAAATACCTCCTCACCGGCGGAGGACGGGCTTCCTCCGGGTTACGCCAGACGTTTGAAATGCTTGCCTTTCTTTCTTCTGGATGCGGTTCGGAAGAAATCGGCGATACCCTAGGTACACAACCTTCTTACATTTATCCAAATATACACTTTCAGTATCATTTAAACAGTGTGTGCATGCATTGTATCCCTTGTTTGTCTGCCCTGAAATGTTACTAAGAGCAGGCCAATCATTGATGGTTACGAAAAGCAATGCTCGTAGGTCAAATGGCTCCCCTTTGTGCTCATCCCACATACGTACACCTGGTTTGGCCCACGGCTGTAAAAGTTCTTCAACTAATGGCCTTAGCTACACATCAATGTCGTTGCCGGGTTGCCTCGGGCCTTGGATGAGCACTGGCATCATAATGAACTTCCTCTTCATACACAACCAAGGAGGAAGGTTATAGATACATAGGGTCACAGGCCAGGTGCTGTGATTGCAGCTCTGCTCACCAAAAGGATTCATGCCGTCTGTACTTAGACCAAACCTTAAGTTCCTTGCGTCACGTGCAAAGTCCGGGTACTCTCGCTCGACTTTTCTCCACTGTGACCCATCGGCGGGGTGTCTCAACATCGCGTCTTTCTTACGGTCTTCCATGTACCACATAACCTTGGCGGGAACCTTCTTCCTAGGGGCCTCGCCCTCAACATCGCCAGGATCGTCTCGTCTGATCTTATACCGCAGTGCAGTGCATACCGGGCATGCATCCAAATTCTCGTACTTCTCACATGGTAGAGGATGCACATTAATGCAGGCATGTATCTTACGACGCGTCTAATCCTAGAGGGCGCACAACCTTCTTTGCTTGGTATGTCGTCGGGCAACTCATTATTTCTTGGAAGAAGATTCTTCATTTTACCAACAACTTTCAAAATGCGATGTCGGTCACACCATTCTCGCCTTCCATTGCAGCAAATCCGATGTGGCACCTAGCTTTTGTGGCCATCGCAAGTTGGATACAACAATGTTTTGTGATCCTTTAACATCTTCTCCAGCTTCTCCTTCTCCTTTTCAGTTTCACATTCTTCCTTTGCATCAAGAATGGCCCGACCAAGATCGTCATCGGCCCATCTGCTCCTCTTGATCTTCATTATCTACCTCCGTTGCATTATCATCATATTCAGGATACATATTATGATAGTTTTCATCATCCTCTTCTTCTTCGTTGTCTTCCATCACAACCCCTTTTTCTCCGTGCTTGGTCCAACAATTATAGCTGGGCATGAAACCGGATCGAAGCAGGTGGGCGTCAATGGTTCTGGTATTTGAGTAGTCTTTCTTGTTCTGACAGTGAACACACGGACAATACATAAAATCATTGTGACCACGGTTTGCATTAGCCACAACGATGAAATTTTGGAGGCCCATAATGTACTCGGAAGTGCGGCAGTCACCGTAAATCCATTGCCGATTCATCTGCATTAATATGTAGTATATATCAAAAAATAATAGGGAGATGACCATTTATATATATAGTACATCAATGACACATGAAACTATAGTTGCCGACCTCGACCGAGACGGAAAGAGCAACAAGAAAGCTTATTTTCAGCTCTCGGGCATTTCACCGAACACCTCTAGTGCATATGAAAAAACACAAACTAGCACACTTCACACCCTCTTTCTAGGCTGCAAAATGTGAAAGAATGGAAGAGTGGGGTGTGTGTCGGCTGGGGTGGTGTCTTATATAGCCCCCCCCCCTTTAACACCGGTTCATTTGCGCGGGCCACTGCTGCAGGGACCTTTAACACCGGTTCGTGGCACGAACCGGTTTTAAAGGGGGGCTCCTTTTTTGCCGCAGGGGCCACGCTGGTATGGCCCCCCCTTTAACACTGGTTCGTAGAAGAACCGGTGTTAAAGCCCCTTTTCGGGATCAACAAAAGACCTCGTTTCCACTAGTGCAGGTAGCATCGTGCTCACTTGCCTGTAGCGCACGGGCGATGCCCGTCTGGCCCAACATCGACCTGCCAGCGGCCCAACTATGCGGCCCATGGCTGGCACCGCCTAGCGCCCTCAGCACCGCCAGATTGTGGCTGTCGAACTCATCCGACGCCCCCTCCCCTCCTCCCACGGCTCTCGCGGGATCAAAACGGAAGCGCCCGACGCCCCTGGAAACCCTAACCACTTGACCCCCCCACTCTCTGTCTCTCCCATCGCGAGCTCACAGCTCTGGCGGTGGTGTCACCCTGTGCGGCTCGAGGCGAGGCGGCATCGCCCGGCACTGCCGGCGGCCCCCTCCCTCTCTGATGTCGTGAGCCCCTCCCTTTCCTTTACTTTTCCTGTCCACCTCCCCACCACCCCGCGATCAGCAGAAGTGAGAGAGAGACGACGAGACTGGCGACAGCGCCCCCTGCCCCCCTTGCCGGATGTGCATCCACCCGAGGGTGAGCGCACCGCCGTCAAGCGGCGCAGTGGCGGCGCTCTGTGCTGGCGCACGACGGCGGCCCGTGTCGTGGTATTGCTGACGAGTACTCCATGGAGGGGTCCTCACAGTGTGTGTTTAGAGACGTGGGGTAAGGCGGACGGTTGAAGGGTACGAGGTAACACAGCTTACCCAGGTTCAGATCCCACAACGATGGCGGAATCCTACTCCTGCTATAAATCACTATAAGGGCAATACGCCGAGTTACAGAGATAGGTTCGCTGTGCGAGGTTGTCTGTAGTTTTCTATGAACATGCCCTAAAGGCTCCCATAGGCCCGACTTATATAGTCGCCAGGTCCTAGGGTTACAGGGAAAAGTCCTAGCCGGACAGGTCATAGAGTCCTACACCGTCTATTACTAGTCTTGTGTATCTTGCACTCCAAGGCTCCGGGTATGCTGGTGACTCCACCGTAGCCTTCCTTTATCCGGCATGGGCCTCCCTTCTGTATCCACCTAACTGGGCCGCCCAGCAGGCCATAGGCCACGCTGCCGACTATGGGCGACCTGTGGCATCCCGCAAAACCACTACTAGAAAATCGCGTTGAATTTGTGCATTGCATCGGCATCATCATATGTTGTTTGTCTAAAACTATTTTCGCAAAGCCCGTTTTGTTTTCTAAAACGCCCCATCTTTATTCAAACACCAAAACCGGGTCCCCGGAATATTTTGGTTTGGCCGCTATCGGTTTGCAAACGGCCCGTTTAAAACAAATAAAAGATTTAATTATTTTAGTGGGGCAGTCGAACGGGCCGAATGACCCGAACGACCACCCCAGGATTTTTTTTAGTCGGTCCAACCAATCGGTCCACCTCTAATCCTATTCCTACCAAACTACCTACCCAGCCCTCCCCTCCACATCACCCCAACCAACCCCCTCTCGACACCTCACCTCCTCCCTCCCCCTCTACCCAATCCCCATTTGCCACTTGGTCCACCCCCTCTCTCTCCTCTCTCTCTTCACTCCCAGCAGCCCCCCCTGGACACACACAGCACACAACCCACCAGCCACGCACGCGCCAACCCCACCTGTCCCCACACAACCACCCTCACCACTCAACGCACACGCCGCCCAGCGCCGACCCCACAGGCCCCCACCTGCCGCGACCACCCATCCCCACGCGAACCGCCCGGCCGAGCCCGACGCGCCGCCCTCCTCCCTGTGGCCGCTCCCTCGCCTCTGCACCTCCTCCCTTCCTCCGGCGACGCTTGGCGCGGCCCTCCCGACGCGTCGGCCTCCTCTCTCCTCAGGCAACCGACGCCCACCGCCTCCACCTCCGCCCCAAGGCGTGCTCGGCCTCGCCGCCGCTCCGCCTGCCGCCCCAGCCCACCTCTCCTCCATGAGCCCGCGCAGCTGCCGTCCTCCGCCTCGCCTCCGTCCGCCGCCGGAGCCCCGCTCCTCCACGGCGACGAGCAGCCCGCGCAGTCCTCCGCCTGACGCAGCTCCGCCTCGCCACCTCCGCTGACCTTCCTCGGCCGCTCCGCGCCGCCCTCCTCCTCCCCGTCCCTGCCTCCGCCCGGCTCCTGGAGCTCTCCTCCCGTCTACCGCGCCTCGGTTCTCTCATGCCGACACTGCGCCGTGGTCCCGCCGAGCTCCGCCGTCGCCGTCGACCCCGTGCGGCAGCCGCGCCACAGACCCGCCACACGCTCTGCCTCGCGTCGCCGCCGAACTCCGGCCCTCCACTCGCCGGGCCTCGACGCGTCCTCGCCTCGCCGTCTACGGCGCCCGAGCTCGCCATCGCACCCCGCGACCGCCTGCCTCATCTCCCTGCCAACCGCCTCCGACCGTGCGGCAACCCCCGTCCAGCCTCTGCGTGTGTGCTCCTGCGCATATGTGTTGATGCTTGTGTGTGTGCTAGCGAAGGTGGTGATGTGCCGACAAGGTGTGTTGATGGTGTGGTGCTACAACAAGGACTTCCTCTGACTTGAGTCGACCAGATCGACAATGGATGATGAGACCCAAAGTATCCCAACAAGAACCTCGGAAACCAAGATCTCCCAGTGCCGGAACCCAAGTCCGACACCGACAACTGGAACCATGGAGCCGACAAGATCGACCGCACCGACGCCATGATCTCCCTCACGGAATCCGAAGACCATACCGATTCCTCAAACTCTCTCCGAGCCGCCAAGATCGCCATGGAACGACAAGTACTTCGCCCCGTTTTTCGAGACCCCGACATCGTAACGACTAGATCGTCGTCATAACACCCGAAGACCACAGGTGCGACAAGTACCGCTTCCCCGACGCCAAGACCGACCCGATACACGGGCCCGGCAAGACCCTCGCAACGGCAAGATCGACCCTGTGGGACCCAACAAGATCGGCGCGACAACAAGACCGACACCGACCCGGAAGAATCCGACGCGCCCCCGACGCCGAACCAAGTCCTCCTTCACGGAACAACAAGACCGTCACATGGACGCGAACCCCAAAACCCCGAGGCCCCGAACCCCAGATCCGAACCCTGAGACCGACCCCGAACCCCGGAACACCAAGTTCGTCGAGAACCCTAATGTGTGAACCCCTTCCCGAAACCCTAATTTCATAATATAATACAATTGTTGCACATCAAATCATTCATCTCGCATGCATATCATGTGGTTTGGGGGCCTTATGCAGATTCACCTAATAATTAAATATGGGGCCCATATGCGGGCAAATCTAGTCTCATATCGGCCTCATTTAAACTTGTGTAGCGAACCAGTGATATATTCTGCCTTGATAAACAACATTTAAATTGCGGGGGTTCTATACAACATGAACCATTTAATTAATTGTCGGGACCCCGGTTCCGCTTAATATTGCCCAATTGCATCGCACCTTTGCCATGCCATACATCATACATGCATCATGTCGATCTCCTGCCGTTGTATTAAATATTGCATCCGGTGTTATTCTAGTGTTTTGCTTCTTCGCGGATAAGGCCGTTGAGTTGATGTGAGCTTCGCCCCGATCTTCGGTTGAACCTTCGACAATGTTTTCAAAGAGCATCTCCCCTTTCTACCTATCTTACTTTTATAGTATTTATTCCCTCCTGTTGATCTATTGCTATCTGTGTTGCGATGCTTTAGTTTCCGTACCTGTGATATACCGTGCAGCCCGATATTGCCTTGGACACATCCTATTACCTGTTGTTTGGTAGATAGTTGGACTTGCGCGTCGTAGTCGCTTGCTCAAGTGCGGTTGCGTGTCGTCCAGTGCCACAGTTGTTGATGTATTGCCGCATGTTGCTGTTGGAGATGGTCATAGTTCCTGTTTAACAACAAAAAATGAAATAAGCAGAGGCATCGGTGGGTGATAGAAAATATTTGGTTTCCGAACGCCCACTTGTGTCCCGTAGGACCCCGAGTACTTGATACCTGTTCCTTGATTTATCGCGCTATCCACATCCGGGAGGTATATGGGACCCCCCTGAGCCAGAGCTTGATTCAGTCTTATTTCTTGGGGCCACAAACTAGTTTGAGGTTTTATTTACTATCCTGTACTTATGCCATGCTAATTATGTTTTTAAATTGTGCGACAGATAGCACACTGTACTGTTTAGGAATTGTGACCCGTTTTCGCGGTATCGACACCCCGAGTTTTCGGGTTCCCAGTCGCTTACAGCCGGCCCCACAAACCTTGAGTCCGTTTCGGAGTCAGCTAGCTTCGTTGCGGGTGTACTCCAAGGGGTGGCCCCCTGAAATATTTCTGAATCCTGTGATTGTTCAGTCGTGAAAGCCTCGTTGGGTTTTGATTTGGTTTTTCCGAGGTTGATCGAGCGTGTGTTGCTATTGGTGCACCCCGGCCGGGTAAAACTTTCTGAAAGCCGTGTCCGCGGATATGGACGACTTGGAGCACAGTATCTCGATCATAGACAAGCATAACTAAAGTTTATTGCTCTAAATTTGACTTTATAATGACTAGTAATCAGCTTCACTATAATGGAATGGCTAAATAATACTGCCCACAATTGCTTGCTTTGTGTGTCGCTTGCGACCATGGTATCTGACTAGTAAGTATTGCAACTACAACGGAATGGCTGAATAAAAGTACCAACAACTGCTGGGTTTTGGGTTATCTCATGCTAAATGTATCTGATTAGTAAGTGCTGCAACTCTAACGGAATGATTAACTAAAAGTGCCCACTGCTTATTTTATCAGGATGACTATCTTTACCTGACTAGTAATTGCCGCAACGATAACCGAATAAGTAAAACTGCCAACTGTGTGAGTTCCTCGGTTGACTTCCTCGTTTGGTATCGAGGGGGAAACACCAGGATGGGTTTGTTTGGTGTTAGCTTCAGGTTGGATCTGGATAGGTCATTCTCATCCCTCTCTGATAACCGCCAGTTGTATCGAGTCTCTATAGGTTGTTTAGTGCATCTTTGCCGCCGCTTGATCCACCATACCTATGTAGGCGAGGACCGCGAATTCTAGCCTCGCGTGTCTTGGCCTCGATCGACGCCTTCTTTTTCCTTTGCCCTTTGTCGGCACCCCTTTTGTTAAGCAGGTTTGAGATCGACGTCGTTAGCAGGGTTACCCTTCCGGTTTGGCCTGGGCAGGGTTATGGACGCCATTGGTTATTCTTCAGGGCTCTTAGCCCCATTTGCATCTTGTCCGTAGCTGGACGCTCTATCGCTTTACAGGTGATTTGGATCTTTGTATATTATATCTGTATTCTTGTCTCCTTGAGTTGCTGTTATATATTTCTGTTCTGTGGGTCCCATCGAGGACTGTTGTGTAATGTTATTACTTCGTTTCCACCCGCACGAAAGTGCCTGGTGGGCACCTTTGAATCGTTTCTATGCGGGTTTGGCGGGAATCGCTGAAACTTGCATAGGTCCGATTCTGAGGGTGTTACATGACCCGGGTTAGTCGGATAATAGAAATGCTATTAGGATACCCATATAGCATATCCCCAACAGTAGCCCCCGGAGAACTCCGAGATCTTGCGCCGTCTTGCCTCTTCACGTGGAATGCTCCGTCTAGATGGATGTCGGCAAATCGTCAAGCAATATCTCGTAGTCCTCCCAAAGAACCCTACAAGGTTTTCTCCGTATTCGATTTGTACGCCGGAGAAATGCTGAATCTTCCATCGTACTCTTCCGTAGTCGGATTAAATCCGTCCATGCCGGAATCTTCGATGCGACGGCTCATCTACCCGTGTCAGCTATGACGACGTAGGCTTAGGTCAGCGACGCCTCGTAACTCACACATGTAGAGAACGCAAACATATCCGATTTCCCCGCGCGAGCAATACGAACCGTTGGCGGCGGCGGTTGGAGACGTGGCGAAATTACCGCGCACGTTCACGAACACGTCGTCTATGCGGCAACCGTACGATTAGCTGCACGAATCTTGACGTAGAGTATGATAAATAGTAACCGTGGGACATTTTCCACTTTTTACCTCATTCCTCTCGCGTCATCGTCTTCTTCCTCCAGCCGCACGCCTCCTCGAGTTCTCCGCGAGAAACCTCGAAAACCCTAGCTTCCACCCGTGTCAGTCGCATCCTTCCAACACTCCATGGCCAGCAACAGCTCCTTCCCATCAATGGCGGCGTCAAGCGAAGCCGCGGCGAAGCCGGCGAGCTCCGTCGTCGTGCCCCCAGAAGGCCTAGTCATCCCCGCATCGGTGGTGATCGAAACCACCGGCGGCGACCATAATCTGGCGGCGCTAGAGCCACTGGAAGAAGATCCAGACTCGCACAAAGGTGAGTGGCGCGGCTCGGACATCACCGACCGCGACATCCAAGAGATGGTCGCCGAAGGCTACCTCTCCGCGACGGAGGGGCTTGCCTGGCAGGCAGCGCCGGCCGGCGAGGTGACACCTTCTCCCTAATCCGGAGAAAAGGTGTACCTCAAGGCTCAGCTGGTACACGGCGTTTCCCTGCCCATCTCCCACTTCTTCCTCTCTGTCTTAAACCACTACAAGGTCCAACCCCATAACCTCTCCCCCAATAGCATCTTAGTGCTTAGCAACTTCGCGGCACCCTGTGAGGGTTACCTAGGGATTAGGCCTAGGTTAGACTTGTTCGTGTACTTCTTCACTGTCAAACGTGAAGCCGGACATAGTAAGGAGGAGGTTAGGAACTGCGGCACCATAAGCTTCAAGATTCGACCTGGCCGGCGATTCCCCGACATCGTCGGCCACGAGTCCTGCAAAAACTGGCAGCGGACGTACTTCTACGACCCCGACATTCCTTTGGCGGGCCGAGAAGTAACGTACCCGGACTTCACGGATGGAGCCGCCGCTGAAGTTTCCACATGGAGATCCCATGCCTCCCTTCCCTCCGACCTCGACGCTTCTCGCGCAATAAGGAGGATCGAATGGTTCATAGAGACGGGTTTGACCGGCTTGGACCTGGCCATGTGCTGGTTCATCAGGCGAACCCAACCTCTGCAGCACCACGCGAAGTTCATGCACGAATATACCAGTGATCGAAGGGATACCCTCCAGATCTCCGTGGATAACTTCTCGAGCGACTCCGTCAAGCTCTGCCTGAAGGACATCGTCAAGGTGAAGGATAAGAAGCGTGGCTTCACCATCACCTACGACATGTTCGTAGACGGCAAGTGCCCAAAGGTAGATATTTATTTTCCATGTACGACATATGCACCAGTTTCCCCGTATTGCCAACACCATTTTATCTAACACGGTGATTTCTTACTTAACAGCTTAGCGATCTAGATGAGGACAATCTGGCTGCCCAAATCTACGATCCAAAGATGAAGGAAGTCACGGTCGTGTCCGACGATGATGTCCGGTTGGCGCGAAAGCGGAAGAGCTCCACCTCTGACGCTGCCGACGGAGGCAAGAAGAAGAAGACGGAGGGTGGAGCCTCCAAAAAGACTACCGCCGCCCTGGAGGTGTAAAAGAGAAAATCCACCGGGATTTTTGCCAAAACTCCTCCCCTAGTGTAAGCTTCTCATTATCTGACATTGTCTATCTGTCTGTTCTGTTCCTATACTTATTCATTTTGCACGTTTTAGGAAGAAAGCCACGACCAGCCTCAAGAAGACCTCCAAAACTTTGGGGGCTTCTAGAAATATCAAGGATATGCTGCATCGCGACGCCTCCTCCGTCATCGCCCCTGCTACTCCTGTCGTCAAGCCTTCCTCTGCCCCGACACGCTCTCAAGTCCAGGAGGCACCAGGCCCTTCCGCCATGGAAGTGGATTCTGGCGCCTCTACCGAACTCGCTGTTGTCGGCGAGCAGGCAACGCAGGAGAGCACTGCTCTACAAATGGCTGAAGCTCCGGCTAAGGATGCCATCGGTAGCAGCAAGGCGGTAGTGGGAGCTGGTACCTCTGCGGAAGGCGGCGCCCCCGCTCCCCAGAAGCCCTTTGAGTTCCCGAAGATAGCTTACCCGGCGCTCACGCCGAGTAACACAACTCTGGTTCCTGGAGGAGTGCCGTCGTCTCCGACGTGCGGTATTGAGGAGCTTCTCCGACAAGCGGATATCTTGCGAGGAAATAACATCTCCTTTCGCAAGCTACTAGCCGAGAGTGCTACAAACCTCAAGATTATTGCACTTGTAAGTTTTACTTTGCCTTTTGCATTTCATACGAGTATCCCACTGTAGCCCCCGAGGATGTAGATGGAAAACCATAGGTTTTGCATCTATATGCTCTAAGAGTGACTAAGTTAGAAAGAACTCTCACTTTAGCCCCCAAGCATTTAGATGGAAGAAACTATTCCGACTAGATGCTTTAATAGTAGCATACGCAGTGTTTATAATTTTCAATACTATAGCCCCCAAGCTTCTAGTTGTAACTGAATGAGTACCGACTAGATGCTTAAAGAAAAGCTAAGCATTTTCCGAGTTAAAACTTTATACTATATCCCCCAAGCTTCTGATCGAGGACTGAAGTAGCTCCGACTAGATGCTTAAAGAAAAGTTAAGCATATTGCTAAGTTAAAAAACTCTCGCTGTAGCCCCCGAGCGTCTAGGTGGAAAAATTCCGACTAGATGCTCCAAGTAGACTTAAACAACGGTTTAAATTTTTTTCCTTTGTTCCACAGAACGAGAATGCTCGGAGGGGCATGGCCAACTACAAGTACCAGAAGATGCGCGCAGATCTTGAAGCCGAAAAGGGTAAAACTGCCATCTTGAAGGAACAGATCATCAAAAACAAGAGTCTGTTTTCTTTTTTGCGCATTCCGTATTGGTTTTATGCCTTCATTCTCCGAGTACTCACTGTGTACTTTGTTTGCTCCGACTTTGCAGAACATGTCACCAAGGCCAAGGATATTGTCGAGCAGTCCAAGCACATCCAGCAGCTGGACAGCGAGAACAGAATCCTTAAGAAGGAGAGGGAAGAGATGCTGAAGATGCACGAGGATTCTATGAAAGCCCTGCAAGATTCCGCCTCCGAGGAAATCAATCGCTTGAAGGAGGAGCGTGCGATCTTAAAAGATCAGAAGAAAGCTGCTGATGAGCAAAACCAACGCCACAACGAGGCGTTTAAGATCCTCCAACAAGAGAAGGAATCCTTGGCGGACACCCTCTGGCAGGCCAAGGCCAGCATCTTCAGTAAGTTTCCTCTGCCTTGTATTTCTATAGCCTGGATACTTAGAGTTCATTGAACTCATGCGCTCATTGTCGGAATTTTCAGCTCCTATGGGTTTAACTCGCTCGCCTCCTTCGGACAAGGAATGCATGGTTCTTGCCGGCAACTTTATCAACACCGCCATCACCCAAGCCAAGGAGATCGCCAAGCCCCTCTTGATATACATCAAGGCCTCGGACTCCGTGACGAAGTACTCGGAGATTCTGCGCCGAGCCCCCGAGCGTGTTATGAGCTGGAAAGTTTCATGTGCACGGGCTGGCGCAAGGATGGCGCTCTCAATGGTGAAGGCACACTATGAAGTTGCCGACATCGACACGGTGACCTCTTGTATCCCCGACGTTGCCGATGACGGCAAAGAGATTGATCATGAAGCCATCTTGTCATCACTCGTGGGTTATGACACCAGAGTTGCAGAGTTGGTGGATATCGATGTCTTCGTGCCCATGAACACCATCGACAGCGTCAACCAAGATTCCTCCGAGTCTCATCACGGCGCCGATGTTGAGGGTGATTCTCCGGCTGGGGACGATGCTGCTTCCAAGTCTCTTGCGCCCAAAGAGTAAAAACACTATGTAATATTTGTTTCGCCTTTGGTGTATGTGCGGAAAAAACTTGATGATGTAACTTAAGGCGGAAAACAATGGTTGTAATTTCCTGATACTTAATGTCACATCCCAAATTTGAGATTTGGTTCTGCATATCATTCATATCATTGCATCATGCTTTTCCATGCAAAACCGTCGATTGAAAAGAATCGACGGAACGCTAATTTCGAAACCCAATTCTATTTCGCTATGAGGCTCCTACGGGAGGCTTTAGTAGAACTAGTGTTGCCACCCTTGTAGTTGTAGCATCCCAGTTGTCTAACACCTGTAATGCTACATGTTATGATAATAAAAAGGGCCACTTCCAACATATAATTGTTGCATCATCATCATATCATGCTCATCCCATCATACCACCTTGCATTTGAGCATCATATAAAACCCTTTTCTTGTTTGGTTCTTATCTCATGTGCATGACTAATTGTATTTGCCTCTTGATATTGTATTTGGCTCTTGATATATTGTTAAATGCCCAAGTTGAGTTGGGGGCATATCTCTTCTGGACTCCACCACCTTTTTCTTCACCACCTTATATTCCACCATCCAATTAATATGAGCTTGACATTTTAATTTGGGTTATCTCTAGCTCATGTTGGTTGGTTGGATTCCACCCATAATCTTTGCTTGGCCTTGGCCACCTTTTGGGAATGCATATGAATAATGCCATGTTAAAATTATTGTTTTCACAAGGATAAATTTTGGCATTAATTATTTTGCATGGGCCATGCAAGTGCCACCTTTGCTAGTACTTGGTTTTTACTTGAATTCTAAGAGGATCACTCCTTCCTTGCTTGATCTTGTTTTGGTAGTATAAAACCCTAGCTCACCCCTCTCTCCCTACCTCCCTAGCTAATCTTTAAATCTAATCATCTAAACCTCTCTCCCCATGCCCCATGCACACACCTGTGCTCATGAGGCATGCACCAACCTATCCACCTCTTCTCTTGGATCTTGCTTGGCCATTATTTGGATCATGCATGAACTAAAGAAGAACCCCATCATCACATGCTCATCTCTCTCTCCCTCTCCCTCTTTTTCTTGCTTGATCTTGTTGAGGCTTGTTTGAAGCATGCTTGATCAACCTAAGTACCACCTCCCTCTTTCTTACCTCTCTTAGCAAAAACCCTAAATCCTACCCTTGCCATCTATCCTTCCTAGCTAAACCAAAAACCCTAATCTACATCTTCCCTAAACTAAACCCTAAACTACACCTTTTCCCTAAACAAAACCTAGCTACCCTCCTCTTCCCTACTTCCTAGTTTGGCCACACCAACCCCTCCCCAGCTCACCCCTCTCCCCACTGCTGGACACATCTGGCCTACCCCCCTAGCTACCGTCCACCCCAAAACCCTAGCCGAGCCGGCCCCTCTCTTCGCCCCTCTCTTTCTCTCCCTGGCCTAAGGGACCCTCTATCCTCACCTGCCCACGAGTTCCCCAGGGCCACCTGCCAGCCTCTCTCCTCCCAGCTTCACAAGAACCCCAGCCCCCATGTCGAGCACGTGAGAGGGAAAAAGGTGGCACCCATAAGCCCTCCTGTAGTCCTTATCTACTTCCCACGGCACCCGCTCTCTCCGTCCCTATCCACCCACTGCCTCGCCAGATACCCCAGATCCACCCCAAGGCGCCTGCCTCTCCCCTCTCTTCTCCATCGCGGCAACCTCGGCCCCTCACACCGTTCACTGCCTGCAGACAAGCACGCCGGGAGGTGATCGAGAAGACCAAGACGAGCCCCTACACCACGCCTGTACACGC
The DNA here is from genome assembly GCA_030063025.1 of Avena longiglumis. Classification (NCBI taxonomy): domain Eukaryota; kingdom Viridiplantae; phylum Streptophyta; class Magnoliopsida; order Poales; family Poaceae; genus Avena; species Avena longiglumis. Next base: position 98,158,656 of record CP125979.1, read on the forward strand.
CGTCGAGGAGGAGACGGACCGGAGCCAGCAGAACCTGCCGCGCCCGAGCCGCAAACCCTAGCCGTCCGTCCGCCTGCTTCACCGACGATCTACCGCCCCTCTGCTCGATCTGACCACGCCAACGCCACCTCGGTGAGCTCCCTAACCCCCTGGACATGGTCGCCCGCTTGCTTCCGCGCTAGTTCCGCCGGACGATTCGTCGTGCACCCTCGGTGCACCGACGAGCACGCGCGTCCGCTAGCTTCCGCGCCGTCTAGGGCTCCATATAGTCCGCGACCGCCCTCCAGACACACGCCCCATCCTACCGCAGTGGTACCCGCCTCATTGGGCGCCTGGTCAAGTTCGAGCCCACTCGCAGCTCACGACGCTGCGCTGCGACAGAGGTTCAGGAAGAGGAACAGGGCTCTGAGGCCCCTTTTTCTACAAAACCCCCTCCACTTTTGTTTTCCCCAACCCGCGGTCCCTAGAATCCCACTTGTCTGTGTCTATGTAGTTTTGCAAAAAGGTTCCTGACGTTTTCGAGTATAAACCCGCGGTCCCTCTTGTTCCCAGACACTGGTGTGTGGGTCAGCAAAACCCCTGGACCCACCTGTCTGCGACCCAGGCTAGAGTAGGTCGGGTGTAAAAAGTTTGTCCGGGTCTGTTTATTTATTCAAATCTTTTCTGAGTATTTAAAATTCAAATAAATTTCAGATTCAAACAACTTTTCATATATTAGTCCAAATAATATAAATGATATATGTTTGGATATCAGAAAAATGCCAGGATTTCAAATATGACCTTCAATTTGCCTTTTGCACATTTTAAATTCCAAGTTTAATTAAATTACAACTAATGCCACTAGAATTTAAATAATTAATAACTTTTGATTTATAATTCCAAATTAAGCAAATGATATGTCTAAAATGATCAGCTCGACGAGACCTTTCTGTTTATGCTATCCATGACTTGAATTGAAGCATGCATCATGTAAATATATAATATACAGCAACTAATTTGACAATAAAATGTGACTAAAACCCAATAAAAATGTTATTTCTTGTATTCCACACCTCACCCATGCCATGCTACCTTATTGCCATGTAAATTGTGCATCATTCATCATGGCATGATTGTTTGCTTGACGCATCTTATTCATATGCTTGTGCTTTGTATTTATGTTGGCCTTGTTTGTTTGGTTTTTCTCGGATAGACACTGAGCAGGGGTTATATCAAGAGAACCAGGAGCACTACCCAGATCCGTCCCTCGCTTCAACTGAGTTGTCAGGCAAGCACTTCCACATGCTTGCATACATACAGTACCTATTGCCGCTATCTTATTCTTGCATCATTGAGTCGCGATTGCATTAAATTGAATCCCAAGTATGCATAGCCTTTACTTTTCAACCCCACTAAGCTTGTTTCCTCCATCCCATGAGCCACTACTATAGGAATTGTTTGAGCCATGCGAGTCGTAGAACAGCATGTGTAGGGTATGTGAAAGTCTGTTGGATAACGAGGTACCTAAACAACTTAACCTGAGTAGTTCTGGGATAACTAAAGAAAGTGGCACCGGTGAGCAACATCTGCTATTTGGTTTTTCCTGCTCACTTGTGTCCCGTAAGACCCCGAGTACTTGATTCCTGTTCCTTGATTTATCGCGCTATCCACATCCGGGAGGTATATGGGACCCCCCTGAGCCAGAGCTTGATTCCGTCTTATTTCTTGGGGCCACAAACTAGTTTGAGGTTTTATTTACTATCCTGTACCTATGCCATGATACTTTCTGTATTTAAATTGTGAGGAGCACATCACTGTTTAGGATCGTGGCACGATTCATGGTGTCGACAAGCCCAGTTTTGGGTTCCCGATGTTCTGACCGTCCCCACAACCTTGAGTCCGTCTCGAGCTTGCTTACTTGCTTGGTGTACTTCAAGGTGGCCCCGAAATATTTCTGAATTATGTGATTGTTCATCGTGAAAGCCTCGTTGGGTTTTGATTTGGTTTTTCAGGTTGATCGAGCGTGTGTTGCTATTGGTGCACCCCGGCCGGGTAAAACTTTCTGAAAGCCGTGTCCGCGGATATGGACGACTTGGAGCACAGTTTCTTGATCATAGACAAGCATAACTAAAGTACCGCTTTAATCTGACTAAGTAACTTGACTAATAAATAGTGCAACACTCATGGAATGGTTAATAAAATTGCCAACGGATGGGGGGGGGGGGGTTGTTCGTCCGCTTCCTTGTTGGTAAGCAGGGAGGAGGATGGATCGGATGAGATTACCATTATAACTGTTGCTCTTAAATTCACGGACATCCGTCTATCATTGGTTAGGCGGATGGATAGCGTTTATCTGTAGAACTGCTAGGGCTTATCTTTCGCTGCAATTGCGTCACCCCAGGTTGTGTCCCCTTTAGAGGCATTAAGTCTTGCTGAGTACCCTTAGGGTCTCACACGATAAATTCTTGGTTCAGATGGACAGGTACCTTCACAGGACGGATACTGGGTGGAAGAAGCCGAAGATGTGGGCAACGATCGTTCGGTGTAGAGATTCCGGGAACGGGGATCCGTGAGACCTGTAGTTGGGATGTGCTTATTTTCTATGGCATCTTATGCCGATTTGCTTCTTATCCGTACTAGGATTCTGTTTGCCGCTTCCGCATGGTACTCTGATGTGTGTTGTATGAGGAAGTATCCTAAAATATAGATCTATCTAGGTCATTTGAATCTTGCCGTATGGCGTTGCTATATTTTCCTTTCTTTATAGATGGTATGGCTCTGATGTACTCTTGTATGGTGGCTTGCGTACATACCCACTTGTGTACGTAGTTGATCCCTTCGCCTGCCGACTACGCCGCCCGTACAGGTCCCGTTGAGAGGGTAGTGGTTGGGACGTCTGAAAGGACTACCAGTGAGTGGCTTTTGGGGCCCCACCGTACTATTTCAACCACTACCACTCATCCAGGCTTGTATCTAGGAGCGTAGTTCACCGAGGTAGTTACAGTAGCCTAGTAGTTTCGCACAAACCTTGGGCCTAGATTGTTCCCCTCGACTGTACGAAACCGTAGGAGCAAGAATCACTCGATTCAGAGCTCGTACGGAGAAGTTGCGGCCGTTTTAGTGGATCGTCGGAAAACGGTCCGAATTTCCGGACCGATTTCCGAGTCCGCCTCTAACTCTGCGCCGAATTGGAGTAGGACCCGCGCGGGACCCACTTAAGGGCCGAGCCGCCGCCTCCCTGCCCTCGATAACCGCGCCCGCCCCGCACGAGTCCCGAGGCCGCCACCTCGATCGCCCGCCTCAGCGCGATCTCCCCACCTGGATCGCCTCGCGCCCTGGCGCGACTTCGCCGCCGCCGCCAGCTCGCCGCCGCGCAGTACGCCGCCCGTCCGCCAGCCCGCGATCCGTCGCCCGAGACGCGCCCAGCGCCACCTCCACCCGCCGCTGCAGCGTCCCACCTCGGTCGCGCCAGACTCCGCGCTGCCGACCATCGATTGCCGCCGCCTGCGCACCTGCCCCGCTGAGCCGCCATTGCGCTATCGCTACTGCCCTGCTCGCCGCCATTGCGCGCGCTTCTGCGCCGCCGCATGCGCCGCCGCTTATGTTACGCGCTGTCATCGCTGTCAGACGCGCTTACTGCCAAGGCCAGATGTATCGCACGCCACAAGGCTGCCTGCGCTGCCAAGGCTAATCGACTCGAACCACGCGCTGACCGTTCCCCTACCACGCAGGTAACACCGACGCCGGAATCGATCGTCACCGCCGTCCGGAACTCGCCGCACCGTCCGGAGCCCGTTTCGCCGTTCGTTTCCGTTAAGCCTGCAGCCACCGTTAGATGTCAGATCAGCGGTTCAGATCAGTTGTTGACCGGCCAGACTCGGGCGTTGACTAGTCAGACGCCCAGTCAGCGCCCAGTCAGCGGACGTGTTGACCAGTCAACAGACACAGTTGACTGGTAAATTTCGTTAATCCCTTTAGTTGACAGATTTCGGTAGAAATTTGTAAATTGCGTAGAAATTAAACCCCTTGGCCAAAAATTGCAAATAAAATATGTGTAGATTCAGTGAGTCGTGTAGAATCTTGCTCTACCTTTGGTTCAGGCTTTTGCAGCAAGGTTTAGTACAGTTTAATCAAACTAGTTAGTGGAGGATTTTTCGGAGTAATAAATTCGTAGAAAAAGATCCGTAGCTCCAAAAATCGCGTATGATATGTCCCTGGATTCAGTGGAACAAGGGGAATCTCATCGTGAATTAAAAAGATAGGATTACAGTGAAAACTTCTGCAGAAACTGTCTAGTGTTTTTCTGCAGTGTTTTAATTACTCGGGGAGTTCTATAATTCCTTTTTGAGTAATTCCAGTTGGTACTGTTTATAATCAGCGATGCCTATGCGGTAGAATTTTTCCAAGATTTTACAAACAGTATACTACCGGTAGTGAATTATTCGAGTTCTAGCTCTAGTTTTGAGCACTATATTTTGCATAATAGTTTTCCTTGCGCTAAAACTAATTTCCATGCATGTAATCAGTAGTATTATTGAATAGGATTATGTGGTGCAGCTGTAGCATCAATTCACTTGTCTTGCATACCTTCATGCATCATATTTGTTGCATATGCTTGTGGATTGTTTGTTTATGATTGCAATTGTATCGTGTAGATTGTGACGAGTGCAACGTTTGCTCGTGTGTGGATTGTTCTTCCGACCGCTACAACCAAGGCAAGTAGATGCTACTTTCTTCATGATATCATCCTACTATTTTCAATGCATTGTTGTGTATTTTGTAGATGCATGTGTAGGATGATACTATCGCTATGCTATGTCCTATTATGTGGTAGGACCCTCTTTGTAGATGAACCACCGTTGGTAGATGTGCTTAGCCATGCTATGTTGAACGAGGGCTAGGTTACATCATTGAGACTTGTTTCTAAAAGTATTGGTTTATGAAAACTAAAACAACTTAATCAATGAATCCCCTGGGTGTGATGGGATTGATAATTTTTGGTGGTTTATTGCGGAAAGGCACCCAGGTATCGAGAGAAATTGATTGGCTTCTTTATTGTGTAGCTTACGTGTACAACCATGTGCCAATAATGGAATGGGAGGTTGGTTGGACTTAGTAGGTTGTGGTAACCCGAACCCGCGTATCCAGAGATGTAGAATTTTGGTAGGTTGGACCGGTGCGCGTCGGGATTGGGGTGGTACTTCCCGAACAGTCTCTTCCTGGACTTCTCCCTATCATCACCCTAAATGAGAGTGATGGTACGAGCTGGGCTGGCCAAGTCACATGGGTAAAGTGTACTAACCTCTGCAGGGTGTATAATCTAATCGATTAGCCGTGTCCCCGGTTATGGACAACTGAGTTGCTTGATATTGATTCCATGACATGTTTCTCGCTCATTCTAATCTCATAATTGTTTTAATATTGTTGGGTTAACTTAATTGAGATCTTTTCAAAGAAAAATCAAAACTGTTTATGAAAGTAGGACAAATGTATTTGCAAATGCAAGCCAGACACAGCTCCAATTGCCAAATATGCATGTAGATGTTAGTACTATTGTCTCCATTACTAGCTCTACTTGCCATACATTCCATGTATTGACCCTTCGGGGCTGCTACGTTTCATGTTGCAGGTTATTCCGATTAGGCCACGGTACTCCACTCGGCACTTGTTCACTTGTGGGCAATTTGAAGAATGGAGGATTTACCTTATTTATGTTGTTACCTGAATAATTTGAGCTAGCTTTGTGCTAAGATTTTATTGTAATAATGGTACTCTGGATCATCGTTATTCATGATACAAGGATATTTTGCTATGTTATTCATCTTATTCTATTGTGCGCCAAAGAACCGATCCAGGGATTGGTATGTCACATAGAAGCCACGGTCTTTTCAGAACTAGGGTGTTACACTTAAGAACTTAGTTCCCAGCATATATATAATTTTAAGCAAGTGCTGGATTATCCATTACTTTGGTTCTTATGCTTGACTTTTCGTGAGTCAGAAGACTCGTTGTTGGAACCACGCGCTTAGGTGATGATGCCCAATGGCACCGTCAATAACCTGAGCACAAAATCGCCGACAATAAGTGCCAAAAGTCACTACTCCAGAATCCACATAAAAACGACAAAGAACGTGTAGACCAGAAAACTTAAGCTAACGCCCGTAGGCGGAATTTTCACAAGTGCAAACGCAAAGCTTGTGCATAAAGGTTTTACATGATCCAAAAATGAACACTAAAGGAGGTAAAAGACTCAAAAATATGAGTGAACCACAGAGCTTTATTTCATCGATCATATAAGAGATACACAATTAGATAAAAAATGCTAAGTGTAGAAAGGACGTAGCTGTGCTATGTTCCATGGCCGATCAAGCTCCAGGTAGTCATCATCTGGGTCACGTCGCTTACGCTTATGATCCTCGTTGGGTCTATCATTTAGTTCACGATTGTCAACAAGGTAGTAAGACCCATTGAGCAGCGCCTTGCTTATGATGAACGGTCCTTCCCATGGCGGGGATAATTTGTGTGACTTCTTCTGCTTAAGTCGGAGCACCAAATCCCCGTCTTTAAACGAGCGATGCCGAACGCGGCGACTATGGTAGCTGCGTAGCTTCTGCTGGTAGATGGCGGATCTTTGGCATGCCAAAACACGCTCCTCCTCGAGAAGGTCCACATCTAGGCGTCTGGATTCTTCAGCGTTATCCTCATCGTAGGCGGCGACTCTTGGTGCATCATGGAGGATGTCGGAGGGCAGGATGGCTTCTGCTCCATATACCATGAAGTAAGGGGTGTAGCCGGTAGATCTGTTGTGTAGTTCAGAACTCCACAAAGAGATGGCAATTCTTCCGCCCAGGCTCCAGCTGCTCTATGTAGCGGTGCCTCGAGACGTGGCTTGATTCCCTGCAGAATTAATCCATTGGCTCGCTCAACCTGACCATTGGATTGTGAGTGTGCCACAGATGCAAGGTCAAGTCGGATGCCTTTCTCCCAGCAATATGCCTCCACTTCTTCGAGCAATATGTGGGAGACCAAATCTCACCACTAGATCCTGGACAAACCTGAGGGCAGTTGCCCCATCAAGCTTTCTAATGAGTTTAGCTTCTATCCATTTGGTGAATTTATCAACTTATACCAGTAGATGCGTAAACCCACAAGGTGCCGTTTGTAACGGTCCCACCATGTCTAGACCCCAGACTGCAAACGGCCAAGTTATTGGTATTGTTCGCAGTTCTTCAGCAGGAACATGTGGTTGTCGGGCAAAATACTGGCATCCCATGCATGTCTCAACCAGATTGTCGGCGTCCGCCTTCGCGGTCAGCCATTAGAATCCTTGCCGGAAGGTTTTTTCGACCAACGATCGAGGAGCAGTGTGGTGCCCGCAATCTCCGAGATGGATTTCGCGTAGGATTTCCATACCTTCTAGCTGGGAAACACACTTTAGGTATACACCAGTAGTGCTCCTTTTGTAGAGTTGCCCATTGATTATGGTATAACCCTTTGCTCGTCGTACTATTTGCCGTCTTTCGACTTTGTCGTCGGGCAAAGTTCCGTGTTCGAGATATTCCATGAACGGTTTTGTCCAAGCCGGAGGGACCTTAGTCACCATGTTGATGAAAGAGTCAGCTTTATCCGGGTTGTCGATGTCGGCTCCCTTCACGGATGGTGTGCGCAGGTTCTCTAGGAAAACTCCTGGCGGAATTTGCTTGCGCCCTGATCCTAGCTTAGATAGCAGATCAGCTGCCTCATTTTGTTCCCTAGGCACATACTTAACTTCGTAGCCCAAGAAGCTCTTGCCTATATCGTCCACTTCGTCTCGATATGCCGCCATCATAGGGTTCCGCGCATTCCAGGTGCTAGCAATTATGCGCTTGATGCCAATATCCTTGGCTACCAAGTCATAATCTCCACAACAAACTATGCGCTTGATGCCAATATCCTTGGCTACACGTAGTCCGTGAATGAGTGCTTCATACTCCGCCATGTTGTTTGTAGCCTCGAAGTGGATCTACAGAACGTAGTGTAGCTTGTCTCCTGTTGGTGGCTGTAGCAATACACCAGCCCCTGAGCCGTTGAGCAGCTTTGATCCGTCAAAGTGCATCACCCATTACTCTGGTTCTGGCAACGGTGTAGCATATGGCATCTCCGTCCAATCTGCAACAAAATCCAACAAGGCTTGTGACTTGATAGCGTCGCGTCTCTTGTAGGTGATCTCGAAGGTGGCAAGTTCAATGCCCCACTTCGCGACCCTTCCTGTGGCATCGCTGTTGTTGATGATGTCGGACAATGGAGTCTTGCTCACCACTGTGATTGGGTGCTCCTGAAAGTAATGCCTCAGCTTTCGAGAAGCAAGAAATACTCCATAAGCTATCTTTTGGTAGTGCGGGTAACGCTGCTTGGACTCCGTCAAGACCTCGCTCACATAGTAAACTGGTCGTTGAACTCTGTGCTCATAGACTGGTTCCTTCTGCTCTACCACGATGACGATGCTGATAACCCGGTTGGTTGCCGCCATGTAAATTAACATGGGCTCTCTAGGCTCGGGTGCTGCAAGGATGGGCGCTGAGGAAAGAATCTCCTTGAGCTGCTTCAATGCTGCATCTGCTTCGTCTGTCCACGTGAATTTGTCCGCCTTCTTCAGCAACTTGTACAGCGGAAGGGACTTCTCTCCAAGTCGGCTGACGAACCGACTAACTACTGCAACACAACCTGTTAGTCGTTGAATGTCCTTTAGGCATGTCGGACGGTTTATGTTCAAGATGGCCTTGATTTTCTCCGGGTTGATCTCGATTCCACGCTGGGAAACAATGAAGCCCAACAATTTGCCAGCTAGAACCCCGAAGACGAACTTCTTAGGGTTAAGCATCATGTTGTATTTCCGGAGATTATCAAAGGTTTCTTTTAAGTCGGAGATTAAGTCGTTTGACTTTTTGGACATCACCGCGATATCATCCACGTAGGCGTGAATGTTCCGACCAATTTGGTCGTGAAGGCAATGTTGCATTGTCCGCTGGTAGGTAGCACCTGCGTTTTTCAGCCCAAAGGGCATGACATAGCAAAACATGTCGTATGGGGTAGTGAACGAAGTGGCCAATTTGTCCGACTTCCTCATCTTGATCTGGTGGTATCCTGAGTATGCATCGAGAAAACACAAAAGTTCCGAGCCAGCCGTTGAGTCAATAACTTGGTCAATGCGAGGCAAAGAAAACGGATCTTTTGGGACATGCTTTGTTCAAGCCGGTGTAATCAACGCACATTCTTAATTCATTGGTTCCCTTTTTGGGGACAAGTACAGGATTGGCCACCCATTGGGTGTGAAGGACTTCTCGGATAAATCTAGCCTTAAGTAACCTAGCTATCTCTTTGCCAATGGCGCGTCTCTTCTCATCTCCAAAGCATTGTAGAGGTTGTTTCACTGGTTTGCATTTTGGGTCAATGTTTAAGCTGTGCTCGGCGAGTTCCCTAGGTACACCTTTCATGTCGGCAGGTTGCCAGGCAAAGATGTCCCTGTTCTCACGGAGGAACTCGACAAGCGCGCTTTCCTATTTGGGATCCAGGTTCGTCCCAATGGTGGTGACCTTGGAGGCATCGCCTACCACAAGTTCCACCGGCTTGGTCTCGATGGAGGCCTTGAACGCAGGAGCGGAGTCGGAGATCTGCTTCTTCGACACGGGCATCTCTGAGTCATCGACCTTGCTCTGGATCTCTTTGAATTCTTCGCTGTAGAGGACAGCTTCTGCAACGGCTGCTTCGTTGATCTCGCAGTCCCTTGCCTTGGTAAAGCTTCCGGATACGGTGATGATGCCATTTGGTCCGGGTATCTTGAGTTTGTTTTAGACGAAGCATGGCTTGGCCATGAACATGTGGAATATGTCGCGGCCGAATATGACGTGGTACACGCTCTTGAAGGGGACCACCTCGAAGGTCATGCGCTCTTGACGGTAATTATTAACATCGCCAAAGGCAACCAGAAGTGTAATGCACCCAAGGGACCAAGCCTCCCGACCAGGAACTACGCCGTGGAAGATGGTGTTGGTCCGCCTTAGGTTTGCCTCCGTCAAGTTCATCTTTTGCAGTGTATCCAGGTACATGATGTTGATGCTGCTTCCACTATCCACCATACACTTGGTGAACTCCACGCCGTCAATCAAGGGGTTGATGACCATGGCGTACTGGTTCTCCGTGGGTATAAGGTCTGGGTGGTCCGTCCTGTCCCAAGTTATTGGAACCTCCGACCAGCGCAGGTACTGGGGGACTGGGGGGAGAGTAGCCATCAGGATCCTCAGAGAGGTCTTCTGTTGTCGGACGGTGGGGGTGCCAAGGAAAGTGTGGTAGACTGGGGCCTTCTTTGCGAAGGGGTTCTTGCCCTTGTCGTCGCTCTTGGCGGCGTGCTTGGGGTCAATGTCCTCGTCCATGTCACTTGAATCCTTGGACTCCTCCTCCTTCTTCTTCCCCTTGCCCTTGCCTCGTGGTCTGTTCTTCCGACTTCGCTTGTAGCAGGACTCCGGTTCTTCCTTGAGGTCGTTGACAAACTTGCAGTGTCGATTGGTATGGGTGGCTTTGCCGTTGATGTCGAGGTGTACGAGGCATGGCATATCTCGGTACTCCTCGTAGGTTTGGGGAACGCGGAGTGGCGCCGAGGTGGTTTCACTTCCTCGCTGCTGCCCACGACCAGCTCCCCTTCCTTGGCCACGTTGTCCGCCCTCTCCTCGTCCTGCAAAAGTCATAGCGATCATGTCGGTAGATTGCTTTTCTTCTGGAGCGGTCTTCCGCTTTGTACTGCTGTTCCTCTGAGCTTGAGTTGGAACGGCCGTTGCCGGCAAGGAGCCACGAGCATCATCGTCGGCAGCTGCGAACTCACTAGCCAACTGAATCATCTGGTTCAAGTCAAGCTAGTGATTGTCCTGCAAGCGCTTCAGCTTATGTCGGAGCAACATGCCCCTTTCCAACGCATCGATGAAGGCGGCCATGGCGGTCTGAGCGTGCACTCCTGCGCAAGAATTCTTCATGTCCAGCCAGCGGGAGAGGTAGGCGCGAGATGTCTCGTCTTTCTCTTGCACGCACCGCTGTAGATCGCCCATAGTGCAGGGACGCTTGTATGTACCCTCAAAGTTCTTGGTGAACGCTTCTTGCATGTCCAACCAGTTGTAGATAGATTTCTCTAGCAAGTCGTCGATCCATTGACGGGCCGTACCCGCCAACATTAATTGGAGGTACTTGACGGCGACGTTGGGGTTACCTCCGGCAATCTCCACCGCATTGCCGTAGTCCTGCAACCATGTGGCTGGCTTGGCGGTGCCGTCATAGGGCTTGATGGTCTTGTCAATCCGGAAACCTTTGGGGTAGGTTGCAGACCGTATTGCAGGTCCAAAGCAACGTGGTCCCAAGTATGGTCCTTCCCGGGCCTCGTGGATCTTATCGATCCGCGAACGCGCATCGTATGGCTCCGGGTTCTTCTTCTTCTTGTCAACAGGGGGTGGGCTGCGTGAACGACGCGGGCCTCCTCCGCCATGGTGACTGCTTGGTGGTGACAGAGGCGGAGGTGGTGGTGGGTTAGCCTTCTTGCTGTTACCCTCGTGCGACGCCTCACGCCTGTCATGGTTGCTTGTCGGACGCGGAGGGTCATGGCGCGACCTGATCTTATGTCCTTGGTTGCGCTCTCCGTTATGGCGGGTCTGCTCCGTGTTGTCGCGGATGACGATGCCACACTGCTTCGGTGAGGGCACATCCGTACGATGGTGAGCTTTGTAATCTTCGCGATGTCGGGGAGATCGGGGCGGTGGCGATGAGCGACGAGGTCAGGCCTTTTCTCCGTGGTCGGAGGATATGGGGATAGCATCCTTCATGTTGCGTGCATCCCTCCGTCTTCGTCCTGATGAACCCGTCTGGGACCCGACATCAAGAGGAGATCTGTCCCTTGGCGGCTTGTACTGGCTAGACTGGCAGAACGCTGGGTCGGACTCAAGCCTCTGAGAGGTGGCCTTTTCCTGCTGCTTCACCGCCTTGGCCACTAGGTCATAGACCTGTTCCACTGCCTCGGGCAATCTATCTTGCTCCAGAAGGGTCTTGGCAACGGCAAGGTTAAGGAGTGGGGTGGGAATCACCTGCTTGCCTTCACTGTCAATGTATGGCTTGGCCTGTGCCGGTTTAGAGGGAGCCCATCCTAGGTTGCGCCATACACTAGGATCGTTGATAACGCGAGCTGGAGCTTTCTTAGCCTTATGCCGATGTAGCAAAGTCTTGTACTCGGCCTCCATTGCTCTAGCTTTTTCTATGGACTTCTGTGAAGGGAATATGCCCTGAGAGGCAATAATAAATTGTTTATTATGTGTATTCCAAGTATATGATAGATGTTTATTTTGCATGCTATAATTGTATTAATACGGAAACGTTAATACATGTGTGTTTAATAAACAAACAGAAAGTTCCTAGTTAAGCCTCTCTCATAAACTAGCTCGTTGATTAACAAGATGATCAAGGTTTCCTGATCATGGACATTGGATGTTGTTAATAACGGGATCACAACATTAGTGTAATGATGTGATGAACATTCATCCGAAGTATAACATTACGATCAAAGTCATTGAGTTTATATTGCTATAACAACTTACGAAGTGATCCTAATCCTTAGACCATGAGATCATGTCAATCACTAACACCTAAGAGTTTCTTGATAACATCAAACGTCACACCGTAATGTGGGTGATTATAAAGATGGGTTCAGAACTAATAAAGTGTTATGTTGAGGCTCATGGATCAAGAGTGGAATTTGTTCATCCCGATGACGGATAGATATACTCTGGGCCCTCTCGGTGATATCACATTGATTAGCTTGCAAGCAAGTGATTTGATCACTAGAATGTTATATCACGGGAACGAGAAAAGAGTGCATGTCGGTAACGAGATCAAACTAGGTATGGAGATACCGATGATCGAATCTCGGACATGTAATATATCGTGAGACAAAGGGATTAAGATACTAGCGTAAAAGGTTCCGACGATCACAAGAAAGTCATCGTTGAATGTGTGGGAGTCAGTATGGGTCTCGAGATCCCGCTCGATTATTGATCCGAGAGGGTCTCGATCATGTCCGCATTATTCACGAACCGTAGGGTGACACACTTAAGAGACACCGACATCCAATTGGAGCAAAAGTTTCATGCCGAAAGAATAAACAAGCGCAGGAATTTATTTCACTAGATACCAAAAAAGTTTTCGGGTGAAATTGCATAAAGTGGTTATGCATGTGAAATAGAATTCTAGCAAGGGTTATTTGTGAATGTTTGTCATTAAAGTAATTGACAAAATTCTGAATAAAATAAAAGAGTTTTATTTAATGAGAGTTTGCATTAAATTTGGTGGAAATTTAATGGGATTTTGAGTGGGATTTTGAGTGGACTTTTGAAGGGTCATTTTGTGAGTGGAGTGTCCACCCACATGATGAGGGAGGGCAAGGGCAGCCCCATGCGCAAGCCACCCCTTGGGGTTCCCCCTCCTCCTATAAAAGGAGCCCCTCCTCTCACTTCTCACTTACACCTCCTCGTGAAGGATCTCTCTCCCCCTCTAGAATTTATCCCCCATGGTCTCGGACTAGCGAGATACATGTTCCCGGTGGCTTTTCGGCAAGAAAGAGTTGTGCTTCCGCTGCATCGCTGGAGCGAGGAGGCGGAGGTTGCTCGGTGCCTCGAACGTGTGTGCGAGCACGGATGCGCCGCTGATTTGCGGCGCTAGGACTTCCTCTCGATCTTGAGATCGGCAAGAGATCGTCTACATCAACCACGAGTTTGGACTCGTTAAGCTTTGTCGGTCTTCAAGGGTATGTTCTCTACGGATATACATCCGCCCGTTGTTTGTATCTAGTATAAATAGATCTTGGTATATAGTTCACACCGTAGGAAAATTTTTTGTTTTCTATGCTGCGAACCCTTCAGTGGTATCAGAGCCAGGTTTATGCGTAGATACTTTACACGGGTAGTACACATATGAGTATGTGGGCGATGATGATCATGTTGTTGCTCCTTTCTTGTCATTTTGGATATTGGTGGCATAGTGGGATGAAGGCCGGACAAACTTTACATGTCCTCGCACATGAGACCTGTTCCACGCTTGACATGCAACTAGTTTGCATAAGTGGCTAGCGGTGTCTGTCTCTCCTACTATAGTCAATATCTATTTTGCAAGCGAGTTGTCAACAATTTGATTATCCTCGTTAGGTTCATGTTCGTAGGTAAGAACGGTTCTATCTCGAAAGCCCTCAGCCACGTAAAACTTGCAATGGATAAATTAGAAGCGTCTATTTTAGATTGTTGCTGGGCTAGTGTTATGATATGGTAGTGTTGTAAGTAGAAGTATGAGATGATACTCTTAACACACATAGCGTAAAACCCATAGATTGTGGATTTACACATATAGGTATGATAGTGATCATACCACGATGCACATGATAGAGATCATCTGCGGGAACCATATAATTTCACTAATAAACATATGATGTTTGATTGCATCTTATATTGCTTGTTTAGCGCTTTGTTAAGCATAATAAGATGATCCTCATTTTAAATATCAAGATAAGAATGTGTTCTCCCTTTTAGTATGCACCGATTATGTTGTCGTCGCTCCAAGACATCACGTGATGATCGGGTGTACTTGGATCCTCGACCATACTTCGGGTGTAAGACAGTTACACACGCAAAAATACTAAGGTTCTAACTTGGCGAGCCTAGCATGTATGCACATGGCCTCGAACACGTAATCAAAGGTTAAGCATGAGTCATATAGTTGATATGATGCCCATTTGATGCTCGCCTTTGAAGCTATACCGACTCACGTGATGATCGGACTTGGTGTAGTGAATTTGGTTCATGTAATCACCAAAAGGACACGAGGATGTCGCTTTTGAGTGGGAGTTCATTCGTAATATAGATTAGTTGAACTCAATCTATCATACACTTAGTCTAAACTTTACAAATTCTGTTGTAGATGGCACCACCGCTTTTAATTTCAATGCGTTCATGGAGAAAGAGAAACTAGCAACGAACGGTAGCAACTTTCTTGAATGGGCCATGAATTTGAGGATTCTCTCTCTCTGCACAAAAGCAATATGTGCTAGAAGCGCCGTTAGGCTCCCCACCTTTGACGATGCCCCGACGAGGAGAAGAATGTCTATCGACTCGTCAGAGGACCACAACTTAGTTCATTGCGGCATATTGTATGGGCTAGAGCCGAACTTCAAAGCGTTTAAAACGGCAATGCTTTTGATACAATGGGTGAGTTGAAAATGATTTTCGACACACATGCTGAGAGAGCTACAATGCTTGTAAAAGTTCTTTAGCTGCATGATGGAAGAGAACAGCTCCGTTAGTGAGCATGTACTCAAGATGTCGGGTTACGCCGATAAGCTTGTGTCCTTGGGAATAACGATTCACATTGACTTAGGAATCAATCGTGTTCTGCATCTACGCCACCTAGCTATAAGAGCTTCGTGATGAACTATAATATGCAAGGCATGAAGAAGTCTCCCGAGCTTCACAATGCTTAAAACTGCGAAGTGGAGATCAAAAGGAACATCAAGTGTTGATGATCAATAGGAACACTGGTTTCAAGAAAGACAAGAAGGAAAACGGAAGGGAAGGGCAAGCCTGTTGCGCTGAAAAGAAACCCCGAGTTGGACCTAAGTCCGATACCGAGTGCTACTATTGTAAGGGATCGCCTTCGAAGCAATTGCCCCAAGTATCTGCGGACAAGAAGGCCGGCAAGGCAAACAAAGGTATATATGATATACATGTTATTGATGTGTACTTGACTAGTGCTCGCAGTAGCACCGGGTATTTGATACCGTTCGGTTGCTAATATTTGTAACTCGAATCGTGGGTCAATAAAAGCGACCGCTAGCAAGGGTGAGGTCAAGATGCGTGTCGGCAATGGATCAAACGTTGATGTGATCGCCGTCGAACGCTACCTCTCCACTTACCGTCGGATTAGTTATAAACTTAAATAATGTTATTTGGTGCCCGACCGAGCATGAACATTGTATCCGGATCATGTTTGATGCAAAGTGGTTTTCATTCAAATCTGAGAACAATGGTTGTTCCATTTATATGAATGAAATCTTTTATGGTCATGCACCAATGTTGAATGGTTTATTTCTGTTGGATCTCGATGATAATGTTACACATATTCATAATATTGATGCTAAAAGGATTAAACTTAGTGATGAGATATCCGCATATATGTGGCACTGCCGTCTAGGTCATATTGGCATTAAACGCATGAAGAAGCTCCATTCGGATGGACTTTTAGAATCACTTGATTATGAATCATTTGATACATGTGAGCCATGCCTTATGGGCAAGATGACTAGAACGCCGTTTCGGTTTAATGGAGCAGGCATGATTTATTGGAAATCATACATTCGATGTATGTGGTCCAATGAGTGTGTCGCCGAGGTGGATATCGTTATTTTGTTACTTTCACGGATGATTTGAGTAGATACGGTTATATCTACTTGATGAAACACAAGTGTGAAACCTTTGAAAAGTTCAAGGAATTTCAGAATGAAGTGGAAAATCATCGTAATAGAAAGATCAAATTTCTACGGTCTGACCGTGGAGGTGAGTATCTAAGTTACGAGTTTAGCACTCACATGAAAGAGTGTGGAATTGTTTCACAACTCACACCGCGGAACACCACAATGAAATGGTGTGTCAACGTCAGAATCGTACTTTATTAGATATGGTTCGATCTATGATGTCTCCGACGGACTTGCCGTTGTCATTTTGGGGTTATGCACTAGAAACTGCATTCACTTTAAATCGGGCACCATCTAAATCCGTTGAAACGACACCGTATGAATTGTGGTTTGGAAACAAACCTAAGCTGTCATTTCTTAAAGTTTGGGGTTGCGATGTTTATGTGAAGAAACTTCAACCGGATAAACTCGAACCCAAAGCGGAAAAATGCGTCTTCATAGGATACCCTAAAGAAACTATTGGGTATTCCTTCTATCACGCATCCGAGGGCAAGGTTTTTGTTAAGAATGGATCCTTTCTAGAGAAAGAGTTTCTCATGAAAGGTGTGAGTAGTCGGAAAGTAGAACTCAAGAGGTTATGGAACCTTCTCTTCAAAGTATGGCGAGTAGCGCGGAAGTCGTTCCGGAGTTGGCTCCACTGTTGAAGAAGGAACTAATGATAATGATCATGAAACTCCGAAGAGAGTACTACCAACCTCGCAGGTCAAACAGACGCTGCAGCTCCGAGTCAGACGGAAATCCTGTCATAAATTTCATGGTTGATGAAAATAATGACCTGCGACGTATGAAGAAGCGATGATGAGCCCGGATTCCAACAAATGGTTAGAAGCCATGAAATCCGAGATGGAATCCATGTATGAAAATCAAGTTTGGAACTTGGTGGATTTACCTCACGACGAAAGGCCGTGGAGAACAAATGGATTTTCAAAAGGAAAACCGATGTGATGGTAATGTGACCATCTATAAAGCTCGACTTGTCGCAAAGGGGTTTCGACAAATTCAAGGAGTTGACTACGATGAGACTTTCTCTCCGTAGCGATGCTAAAGTCAGTTAGGATTATGTTAGCAATTGCTGCATATTTCGATTATGAAATATGGCGATGGATGTCAAAACCGCTTCTCAATGGTAATATTGAAGAAGAGTTGTATATGATACAACCAAAGGGTTTTGTCGATCCTAAGGATGCTAACAAGGTGTGCAAGCTTCAGATCCATCTATGGATTGAAGCAAGCATCACGAAGTTGGAATCTCCGCTTTGATGAGGTGATCAAAGAGTTTGGATTTGTCCAAACTTATGGAGAAGCTTGTATTTACAAGAAAGTGAGGGGAGCAATGTGGCATTTACGATACTATATGTGGATGACATATTATTGATCGAATGATATAGAACTTTTAAACAGTGTTAAAAGTTATCTAAACAAAGAAATTTTCAATGAAGGACCTAGGTGAAGCATCTTACATATTAGGCATAAAGATCTATAGAGATAGATCTAGGCGCCTAATAGGGCTATCATAAAGTACATACCTTGATAAGATTTTAAAGAAGTTTAAAATGGACGAAGTAAGAAGGGTTCTTACCTATGTTGCAAGGCAAGACATTGAGTAAGACTCAAAGTCCGGCTTGACGGAAGAAAGAGAGATAATGGACAAAGTCCCTATGCTTCACCCATAGGCTCTATAATGTACGCCATGCTATGTACAAGACCGGATGTGGCACACGCTATTAGTTTGACTAGTAGGTACCAATCGGATCCAGGTTGAACCTTTGGATAGCGGTCAAGAATATCCTTAAGTACTTGAGAAGAACTAAGGATATGTTTCTTGTATCTGAGGTGAAGAAGAGCTCGTCGCTAAGTGTTATGTCGACGCTAGCTTTGACACCGATCCGGATGACTCTAAGTCTCAATCCGGATCGTATTTCTCATGAATGGCGGAGCGGTTAGTTGGAGGAGCTCCAAACAACCTGTGGTAGCGGATCAACAACGGAGGCGAATATGTTCTTTTGAGCGGCTCGAAGCAGCTTTGGATGAAGGAGTTCATATCCGAACTAGGAGTTGTGGCAAGCGTTGGACCCAATGGTGATCTATTGTGACAACAATGGTGCCATTGCCAATGCCAAAGAGCCAAGGTCTCACAAGCATTCCAAGCATATTAAGCGGTTTCACTCCATCCATGAGCATGTCAAGGATGGAGATATAAAGATTTGTAAAGTACATACGGATCTCAATGTAGCATCCGTTGACTAAAACTCTCCCTAGAGCAAAACATGATCAACACGAACTCAATGGGTGTTAGATATATCACTATGTAACTAGATTATTGTCTCTAGTGCAAGTGGGAGATCAAGGAATATGCCCGAGAGGCAATAATAAATTGTTTATTATGTGTATTCCAAGTATATGATAGATGTTTATTTTGCATGCTATAATTGTATTAATACGGAAGCGTTAATACATGTGTGTTTAATAAACAAGTAAAGTTCCTAGTTAAGCCTCTCTCATAAACTAGCTCGTTGATTAACAAGATGATCAAGGTTTCACGATCATGGACATTGGATGTTGTTAATAACGGATCACAACATTAGTGTAATGATGTGATGAACATTCATCCAAGTATAGCATTACGATCAAAGTCATTGAGTTTATATTGCTATAACAACTTACAAGTGATCCTAATCCTTAGACCATGAGATCATGTCAATCACTAACACCGGAAGAGTTTCTTGATAACATCAAACGTCACACCGTAATGGGTGATTATAAAGATGGGTTCGTAACTAATAAAGTGTTATGTTGAGGCTCATGGATCAAGAGTGGAATTTGTTCATCCCGATGACGGATAGATATACTGGGCCCTCTCGGTGATATCACATTGATTAGCTTGCAAGCAAGTGATTTGATCACTAGAATGTTATATCACGGAGCGAGAAAAGAGTGCATGTCGAACGAGATCAAACTAGGTATGGAGATACCGATGATCGAATCTCGGACATGTAATATATCGTGAGACAAAGGGATTAAGATACTAGCGTAAAAGGTTCCAGCGATCACAAGAAAGTCATCGTTGAATGTGTGGGAGTCGATGGGTCTCGGATCCCGCTCGATTATTGATCCGAGAGGGTCTCGATCATGTCCGCATTATTCACGAACCGTAGGGTGACACACTTAAGAGACACCGACATCCAATTGGAGCAAAAGTTTCATGCCGAAAGAATAAACAAGCAGGAATTTATTTCACTAGATACCGAAACAAAGTTTTCGGGTGAAATTGCATAAAGTGGTTATGCATGTGAAATAGAATTCTAGCAAGGTTATTTGTGAATGTTTGTCATTAAAGTAATTGACAAAATTCTGAATAAAATAAAAGAGTTTTATTTAATGAGAGTTTGCATTAAATTTGGTGGAAATTTAATGGGATTTTTGAGTGGGATTTTGAGTGGACTTTTGAAGGGTCATTTTGTGAGTGGAGTGTCCACCCACATGATGAGGGAGGGCAAGGGGCAGCCCCATGCGCAGCCACCCCTTGGGGTTCCCCCTCCTCCTATAAAAGGAGCCCTCCTCTCACTTCTCACTTACACCTCCTCGTGAAGGATCTCTCTCCCTCTAGAATTTATCCCCATGGTCTCGGACTAGCGAGATACATGTTCCCGGTGGCTTTCGGCAAGAAAGAGTTGTGCTTCCGCTGCATCGCTGGAGCGAGGAGGAGGCGGAGGTTGCTCGGTGCCTCGAGCGTGTGCTTGAGCACGGATGCGCTGATTTGCGGCGCTAGGACTTCCTCTCGATCTTGAGATCGGCAAGAGATCGTCTACATCAACCACGAGTTTGGACTCGTTAAGCTTTGTCGGTCTTCAAGGGTATGTTCTCTACGGATATACATCCGCCCGTTGTTTGTATCTAGTATAAATAGATCTTGGTATATAGTTCACATCGTAGGAAAATTTTTGTTTTCTATGCTGCGAACCCTTCATTCTGTGCATTGACCAGATCTCGATCTAGCTTAGCGCCTTGCTCCGCGATGGCTTGCGTCTCCTCCAGCAGCTACTGGCGCTTCTCATCAAGCTGGGTCACATTCCGGATATGGGCAACGGTTAGTGGCTCGACGAGGAGATTGTCTACATCACTCTATCAGCTGGAGTAACTTGGGCTGCTGCAAACATAGATGCTGGAGGCGGCAAGTTTGTGGTGTTGTTGTTGCTCGGGCCGGTGCCGAGTTCCTACGGCTGCTGCACTGGGTTAGGCAGAGGAGGCATGACTTTTGCGCGATCATCATCAGCAGCAATAAGTGGCCCCTTCCCCTTTTCCAGCGCCGTAGGCGGAGCTCGTTCAGGTTGATCTTCATCCATCGCCGTCCCAATGGTGACGAACACCCCTCGGGACGTGACGGTGTTGTTGGCTTGCTCGTCGTGCGAGTACTCCTCCTCCATCTCCTGCATAGCGGAGTCTAGCTCTTCTGTACTGATGTCTATCTCCTCTGAATCTGCACTGAAATCAGCATAAAGCGCGTCAATGACAGAGTCAGAGGGTGCTAGGACTTCCTCGATGACGGGCGGTGGAGGTGCAACGGGCTCGACGATGACTAGAGGTAGTGGTGCTGCTACGACGATGGCGGCGGGAGGCTGTGGCGGCGGCTGTTGAACCGGAGGTTCTCCATCTCTGAGCGCAAGATCCATCTGGGCTGCCGCATAGCTATTGACGGTGCTCACCATCTCTTCGAGGATAAGGCGTCCTGTTGCCTGCTGCCGTCTTAAAGAATGTCGGAGAAGCGTGCCGCAGTCCAGTCCTTCCACGAAGTGATACAAAGCGTTATCTGTTGGAGATATGCCCTAGAGGCAATAATAAATGTAGTTATTATTATATCTTTGTGTTCATGATAAATGTTTACATTCATGCTATAATAGTATTAACAAGGAAACATTAATACTTGTGTGATTTGTAAACTTAAATTGAAGTCCCTAGTAAAGCCTCTATATAATACTAGCTTGTTGGTTAATAAATGATTGTGGTTTCCCTATCATGAACATTGAGATGTTATTAACAACAAGATCATATCGTTAGGAGAATGATATGGTGGACATACTCCTATAGATAAGCGTAGCATAAAGATCAAGTCATTTTAATAGTTCAATTGCTATATGCTTTCTGAAACATAGTAACCTAATTCCTTCAACCATGAGATCATGCATATCACCTTCACTGGAAGGATGCTTTGATGACATCAAACACCACACCGTAACTGGGTGGCTATAAAGGTGGCATTGAGTGTTCGAAAAGTATTGGTTGAGACACATGGATCAAGAGTGGGATTTGTCCATCCATATGACAGATAGATATACTCTGGGCCCTCTCGGTGGAATGTCATCCAATTAGCTTGCAAGCATGTGACTGGATCACAAGGGATCACATATCACGGGAACGAGAAAAGAGTACTCATCGATGTGAGGTTGAACTAGGTATGTAGAGATACCGACGATCATAACCTCGGATAAGTAAACTATCGTGAGACAAAGGGAAATTGGTATCGTATGTAAGTGGTTCATTCGATCGCAAAGTAATCGTAGAAATATGTGGGAGCCATATGAATTTCCAGATTCCTCTATTGGTTATTGTTCGGAGAAGTGTCTCATTCATGTCCGCATAATTCACGAACCGTAGGGAGACACACTTAAGGATTCGACGTTGTTTGAGTAGTTATGGAATGATGAGTAAGAGACCGAATGTTGTTCAGAGTCTCGGATGGGATCCGGGATATCACGAGGAGATCCGGAATGGTCCGGAGAATAAGATTCATATAAGGAAAGTCCTGTTTCGAGGTTGGAGAATGGTTCCGGTGTTTTCATCGGGAATGTTCTAGAAGGTTCTGGAATGTCTGGCACTCCGGAGGGGAAGGGTACATGAATGTGTCATATCAAATTGGAATGATTGCATCATGTACTAGGTGTCATCGCTGAACAAAATAAAGGGTTTAATCAAATCCTAGTTTGAAAAGTCAAACGCCAATTTGAAAAGTCAAACGGCTATTTTGGAAGGTGGAGGGGAAGTAGAAAAACTACTTGGGGAGGAGTTCCTCCCCTCCACCGCCGGCCCCCTTGGGAAACCGAATTGGGGAGGGACTCCCCTCCCCTGGCGCGCCCCCTCCACCTACATAAGGAGGGGCAGGGCTGCCCCACCTAGTACCCAACACCTCCACCCAAAACCCTATCCCGGTGCCGCCGCCTAGGGCAAGTCGCCGCCGCCTCATAGCTAACCCTAGCAGCCGGCCAAGCCTCCTCCTCGGTGCGTCTAAACCCTAGATCGCCAAGGATCTCTCTCATAGTCCACCATACTCGCTCCGGCTTAAGGCGAAGCCCTGCGAGATCTCCCCTCTACTTCTGGTACCACGCCGTTGTGCTGCCGGAATCGCGAGGAGAGTGCTACAACCTTCGCTGCCTACTGGAACAAGGGAGAGGAAGGTCTTCGGGAAATCGAACATGTGACCGATCATGAGCGCTGCCGGAACATGGCCGGAAGGATCGTCTACGCGATCTTGAGATCGGGAAGAGTACGACTACATCACCCACAAGAATCCGCTCTCGTTAAACACTTTGGAATCTTCGAGGTTGAGTTATTCCATCGACTCGTTGCTACAATCTAGTAGATAGATCTTGGCTTGTTTGTTTGTATGCGATAGAATTTTTTTGTTTTCCATGCTACGAAACCCTACATTATCATCGGGGTAGTGGGCTAGATCGGATCGTATATAGAGCCACCTGGCCAGGTAATCGTGGGAGGTTTTGCCCTCTCTCTAAACGCAGCGCGCCAGATCGAAGATGGTAACCACGCCGACTAACTTGGATCTCTGCTGTCCAGACGCACGGACGAAGCCGGCGGATTTGCAGTGATCTTCCACCTTCATATCCTGCACAGGGGCGGTTTGGGTGGGCCTTGAATTTTTCTGATCTTTGTCGGCAAACTTTGAAGAGAGATCCGACATTGATCCTTCTGGGAACGTATCCTGCCCATAGGTGGTCCGTGCGGGTCTTGATGCTTTCCGATCTTTGCCGGCAAACTCCGAAGAGAGATCCAACATCGATCCTTCCGCGAACGTATCCTGCCCGTAGGCGGTCCGTGCGGGTCTTGATGCTTTCCGATCTTTGCCGGCAAACTCCGAAGAGAGATCCGGCATCGATCCTTCCGCGAACGTATCCTACCCGTAGGCGGTCCATGCGGGTCTTGATGCTCCTCCGACTCCCAGGGAACTAGTGCCCGAGTCGGTTTCGCCGATGAAGAGGTGGATGTCTCCGATAGGAACGATCGAACACCGCGTAGGGTTCGTCTTCGCCGGGATCCAGAACTCGTCGGGAGGGATGATCGGAATGTTGCCGGAGAAGAGAACGCGACCGATGGTTACGGTTTCGCCGATTCCCGCGAAGATCTTGGTCCTCGCCCGCTGAAGAGCCTGAAGTGCCTCTTGCCCCACGGTGGGCGCCAACTGTCGTGGTATTGCCGACGAGTACGCCATGGAGGGGTCCTCACAGTGCGTGTTTAGAGACGTGGGGTAAGTTGGACGGTTGACGGGTACGAGGTAACACAGCTTACCCAGGTTCAGATCCCGCAACGGTGGCGGAATCCTACTCCTGCTATAAATCACTATAAGGGCAATACGCCGAGTTACAGAGATAGGTTCGCTGTGCGAGGTTGTCTGTAGTTGTCTATGAACGTGCCCTAAAGGCTCCCATAGGCCCGACTTATGTAGTCGCCAGGTCCTAGGGTTATAGGGAAAATTCCTAGTCGGACAGGTCACAGAGTCCTACACCGTCTATTACTAGTCTTGTGTATCTTGCACTCCAAGGTTCCGGGTACGCTGGTGACTCCACCGTAGCCTTCCTTTATCCGGCATGGGCCTCCCTTCTGTATCCACCTAACTGGGCCGCCCAGCAAGCCATAGGTCATGCTACCGACTATGGGCCACCCGGGTTAGTCGGATAAGAGACATGCTATTAGGATACCCATATAGCATATCTCCAACAGCCTGTTGAACCTTTTTTTAATTTTTCTTTGCTGTTTCGATTCGGGGTCGGGGATTTGGAACTTTTGGGGGGATTTTCTTTGCCTTTTCTTTGCCCTGTTAGTGGTTGGTTCTTCTCCCTACCTCGGCTTGCCGATGCGTCGGGATCGAGAGGAACGGCGCGGCCGTGTGGGCAGGCGCACTGTATAGGTTAGGGATTCTTTGCCTTTGGTTTCTTTCTACCGAAAAACTATAGAGCTAGTGCTCTGATACCATTGTTAGTTGTAGTAGCTCTCAGTAGATGCTTCTAGGGATTAGATCTTACAGAGAGAGAGGGGAGGTAATACATTCTCCGGTGGACAAACTCGATGACCCGTTGGCCATCTCGTTCAACGGCTAGAGCGTGGCTATAGGGCCTAAGCGGTAGTGGAGGGCCGCGGAGCTTCCCGTGACTAAGCGCTAGGAAACCCTAGATCGGTAGGGATGTAGGTGGGGGGAGCGACGGCAGCGTCGAACCTCGTGCATTGTGCCTCGGCCCCCACCTAGTCTTTATAGCTCTGTCGCAGGGGCCCACCAACCATGACTTGGTTGGGCGCCCCCGATCAGGGCACGGATAAGGGGTCCGACGAACCGTTGTGTTCATTCGGGGAGAGGTCAAACTAACAAATCAGACACGTAGATATTGAGTTGAGACTTATCTACTCCCTCCTATCCACATTAATGACCTGAATTTTGTCTAGATACGAATGCATCTAGCCTACATATTTAACTAGATATATACGAATCTAGATAAAATTGACCATTAATATGGAGCGGAGCGAGTATGTAATTTTTTTTCCAAATAATACGGCTATTTTCTATGTTTCCCAAAAAATCAGAAAACAAATATTTTCAAAATTTAAGCTAAATCTGTACGGAAGTTATGTAATGTGACCCCGTTTAAACAGCTTGATATGATGAGCAATCTCTGTCACCTTAAAAAAAGGCAATCTCTGCCGACTACCGCTGTGGCCTGTGGCGTATGTAGACTCACCAGATTGCCCTAAAACAATGTAGACCTTGCCAAATTAGAGACGGGAGTCACCGGACAACGGCCAAATTAATACTTAGTCGTGTACACGTACAATACATATGGCCCATACCGAAGGGGTATTGGATAGAAAGAAAGAGCCGCACGTATGTAACATATTTATGTGCAATATTGAGTATGAGTCGGAATAAAAGATGGCAAGTATTTTCGTAGCTTCTATGCAAAAAAAAAAAAAAAAGTATTTTCGTAGCTAGAATAGTTCAAGTCCACCCAGCCTGCACGATATAAGCAGAGAATCTCGGGAGCCAGCTGGAGTCGTGTACCAGAAAAGAAAACAGATCGAGAGGCCAAACGAGAGGAGAGAATCTTTGGATCTTAACCAAATTAAGCAGCAGGCGATTAAGGAGATCGAGGAGAATAGGCGATATCGAGACGAAGGGTATCCACGAGTCCCTGGTCGCCACGGCGGAGCCAGATGAGGAGGCTAGCCGCCAGATCTCAGCCGTGTTAGCTATCATCTTGAGCCCGATCAACGCTGTCCTCTGGACACAATGCTCATCTATAACGTCTTAACGGCCTCAAAACCCCCGTTCCCGATCTGGGTCCTCGCTTTCTTCTAGATTTATTCCACCGTCTTACTAACAGGCCTATTTTGGTCTGTTCGCCGTAGTATTTGGAAAAGTCTATGTGAGATTTGTAATCCAGAGGAAGAGAGACAGGTAGTATATGCATAAAGGTTCCCCCAATTAATTAGGCGTGCCATCTCATTGTCCAGCAGTGTTTGCGCTCATCTTAGCTTTGTTCCTGTGCTTGTAAAATATATACTTCCTTGTTTACGTACTGAAATTTTATATGGAGGATGTTTCATTATTTCTGGGAATTTACTTCCAATGCATGATCCGTTTGACTCCGCTATGTCTTGATTTTGTGGATATAATTGAAAAACAAGTGCACCATGCTTTGTGTTCCAATATGGGCAATACTACCTCCATACCAGTTTATTGGGCTAACACGAAGTTTAAGAAAAAAGTTTGACCATAAAATTTATCAATAAAACAAGAGTTATATGAAACAAAAAATTATACCATTTGATTGATATTTAAAAGCTCTTTCCATTGACATATTTTTTGTGACATACGATTCATATTTCGTTAGTGAAATTTATAGTCAAACATATTTTTTCGGCTCCGTGTTAGTCCAATAAACCGGTATGGAGGGAGTATAACTCTTCTGACTCGAAAATTTACTGCATTTCAGTTACACTAGAGGAACGACTCCCCCCCCCCACCCGCCTCCCATGTCGCTCTCGGGTGACATCGGGGGCTCCAACCCTAGCCACCAAACCCCCCCCCCACCCCCTTCCCTCCTCACCGTCGCCGGTGCCCCAGCCTCCGGCGGTGGCGTTGGCACGGCTCGCCCGACTCCTTTTTATTTGTTTTTCTCTTTGGTTCCTCTTCACGTCAAGGCCTCAGTCCCCCACGACTTAGGCCATGGTGGCTGCCATGGATCTGTGTCCGCTGAGCTCCCGTCAGATCAGGCAGATGGCCTCTAGCGGTACGGGATCACCTCCTGGTCAACGGCTTCTCCAATGGGAGGGGCTGTTGAAGGTCCGCGGTTCCAGATCTCGTCCCCTAGATTTGGATTCAGGTGGGGCCCCTAGATTTGGATTCAGGTGGGGCCTGCGTGGTCTGTGGTCGATGCCAGAATGCTGGTAGTGGAGCTACAACTTGGGGAGGATGCTTTGCTTCTAAGCCCAGTTTTCGTGTGTTGCTGGCGTCTTGTCCGACAGAATGCATACAATTGACCCAAATTTGAAAGAATTTTACAAACTAAACTTATATCGAAAATATTTTACTCCACTAACCCTTTTGTGTAGCGCCTAACGAAAAGGCTTCACACTACACGGTGTAGCTTCTATACCAAAGGTGCTACACCCCTTGCCAGCGTGGCATGCGGGACCTAGAGGCCACTCCGGTAGCGCCTCGGCGCAAGACGTTACAATACGAAGTGTAGCGCCTAAGGGATAGGCGCTACACTAATGTTTATATACTGTGTGCATTTATAATAGATAGAAGATTCTCTTAGCCTAGATGGTTGAGCTCTTTGGTTTTCAATAGAAGGTCCTGTGTTCAAGTCTTATATCCTCCTATTTATTGTTATAATTTTTCTGGGCTTCATTTTTATGAATTTTTTCTCTAAGTCCATAACTGAGTATCACACAAGATATTGTAAAGTATAACATCTGAATTCTCAGCGTGTGGAAAAAGGTGTCCGATGGTGTGCACCACAACATTCGGAATGCCCCCCATCGGAAATAAAAGAACTTTTAGAATGATCCATTCCACTACGCCAACCACTTGGATCATCAAAGAAAAAAGGGCAAAGTGACAATAATAAACCCAAAAAATATTCAGTTCGTTTTACCGGGATGGAAGCATGCAATAATGACCCCTAAAAGGTCTACATGTCAGCTCATGATATAAATCGTGCAAGTTTAAAAGGTTTTTTGGTTACATCGTAGCTCTACATACGGAGGAGACATGTCCTGCACCAAAGCAAAATTTTAACGATTAATGAATAAACTCCAATTACTGACGTAAGATAGGAAAAACACCCTTAATAAGAAGTGCCAGACTACCGATGCACTTAAATATCCCTTCTGTTTGACGCTGAAAAATAAGATGAACTTTGTCGCATGAGTTATGGACTTTGAAAAAAGTTTCTGTTTCTTTCGACAGTCCGTGAATGTTCAAGTAAGTTTAACAACTTAGCCATTAAAAATATAGCTCAGAAAAAATAAAACAATAAATAGGAGATGTAGGACTTGTACCTAGGACCTTCTATTGAAAACCAAAGAACTCAACCATCTGGGCTAAGAGAATACTATGAGTATTAAGATGCACTCCGTATATAAACATTAGTGTAGCGCCTATCTCTTCGGCGCTACACTTCGTATTAACGTCCATCGGTCTGGTCTCTGGGTCCCGCGTGCCACGCTGGCAAGGGCGAAGTTCTTGAAGCTGATGCTGATGATGACGATGCTGATGACGGTGAAACCTGAGGGTGCCATTCACCTCCTTTAAGGCGTTGTCTTGAAGCCTTCGTTTTCTCATTTTGGTCTTTCGTTTCTGGGTGAAAACCTAGATCCTGTTGGATCGAGCGATGGTGGCGCATTCGTGGCGTCCCCTTGGAGGCGTTGCTCCTAAGCCTTTGACTACCGCCGGTGCTCATTTGTTGGGTGGTACTTGTTCATCGCTTGGCTGAAGATTTCCCTTCTATACGCTACATCGAGGACTCCGGTGATGATTGGACCGGATCCGGCGATACCCTATACTCTCCGGTTGATGCAGAGAAGAAAAACATGAAGCCTTGGACATCCTCGTTCTAGCTGTAGGCTCTCTCGGCGTAATTTGTTGGTGTTGTTCTTTTCTGTTCTGAGCTTGCATTGTTATCTTTGTTATTGGCATATCGGACACACCTAAAGAACCACGACACCTCGTTGGTCGGAAGTACGTCAAGAACCGTGAAACCTCGGAGCTCGGAAGTAATGAAGTACACCTCCGTTTTAAGGAATAAGAGCGCACACGTATTTTAAAATAAAATTTGACCAAATAAATAGAGCAACTAAAACTTTATTGTACTATGCAAAATTAGTATCCTTGGATTTGTATTGAAACACACTTTTCAATGATACTAATTTTACATACCAACATTCCTTATACATTTTTAGAGTAAATCTTGTTAAAAAACGCATGCAAAACAAAGACGTCTTATTGCTTGGAAACAGAGGCAGTAGGTGTTCGAAGATTCTATATTAAAAACACAAGTTTCTCACTGACGCGATGTCACATATGACATTAAGTCGACTTTTGATGTGGTACAAAAGGCAAAACCACGTTGTGTTTAGCCACGAGCCAACGACTCGGGCGAAGCTGCGTTTGAGAGCCACCGAAATTATTAAACCGTTTCGTATACGTTCAGATCAACAAAAGATCTCACGTGTGCATGGTGAGTATAGCATAAAACCACCACATTAGCGTTGCAACCAGGAAACCACCTGTGCACGCTAAATATTACGTCAGAAAGCACTAATCAACCGCAAATGCGTTTCTTGTTTAACTTCTTATTACTGTACCTTGCAAGGATTTTTTTGATGGTTAAGGTGTCTGGTTGGGACCACCTGCAGATCCAAACATGATGGCGCACATAAATTCCAAGACGAGTCAAGTTATTTTCCTTCTTTAAAAAAATCAAATAGTATAATATTTTATAGTACCGAGTAATACATTGTAGAAATATATAAACTGTATCTAGTGATTACAAATTAAAGTCTAACAAAAAAATCTTTAAGGTTTTTAAAATCTTCTTCCAAGATGTTGGCGGGCTACCGCATTACAGGAGCACATCACTACGCCGATGGCCAGAAGCCATCGGCATAGGCCAAATTGCCATCGATGTAGGTTTATACCGACGGTGACCGTCGGCGTAGCCTCTCCAGCGTAATACAGTATCGGCCTAGACTAATATGTCGTCAGCGTAATAAAGCTGTTGGCGTAGACGGCTACACCGATGGCTTAGCCGTCGGCATAGTTTAGATGGACCCCACCTAGATGGCTAACGGGCGTTACGATACGCCGACGGCTTAGCCGTCGGCCTAGTACTTTTTTCTAGAAAAAATTAGAATTTCTTTTCCATTTTCTTTGAATTGTTTGACTTGCTAATTTCACAAGGAAATTTTTTAACTCTAAGTATGCTTAATCTTCGGTTAAATTTCACTAATAGTTAAACTTCCTGATCGGTCATCCGTCCTAACACTACTCCTACCCTAGCACGCTTAACTTCTCTGTTCCTTCCGGATAAGCTTTCGATAAAGAAATTAGACCTTGTTGATAATACTACCATATTAATCCCATTAACCCTTGGACCATAGTGTTACACGTCTTTATTTTTAAAATTTCAAATAATTATTTAAGTAAACAAAAATAAATAAGTAATAATAATCTTGAATTCAAATGACAATAAAATAAATATTTTTTTGTACTTTTCTATTTAATATGGAATAATTCATATCTTTAAATCCGTAAATTGGAATCCAACAAATAATGTCTAAATCGATCATAAAAATGAGAAGAATCCAAAAAATTCATCCATATCATATTTTAATCATGCATCATGTATTTTAAAATAAAATTTATTTAATAGTGTTCAAATCTTCAAAAAATCATATTGTGGGCCTAAAAATGGTCAAAACGGCAAGCATGAAGATTCTTACCTAGGATGATCCTCGCTAAACTTGCACTGAATATCTAGAGAAACATCATATTTTAAGTCTAAAAATGATTTTTCAAAAAATCATGAGCATTAGATTATTTACATGTAGTTTAAATCGGACCCACTTCTGCCGGTTCGGCAGACATTTGTCTTTTTCATAGGGATGGACGAAAAGTTTTAAGATACACCGGTTGGGACATTGTCCATGTAAGGTGGTTTAGTATTTTTGAAAAATTGGGTCGCAGCATTTTGAATAAGCATTTTGGTGGTTGCATCACAAAATGCCTCTTTTTGGCACTCAGAAAATAGAAAATGTCTTTTATGTGCAACAAAAAGGAAAACCTCCTCCTGCAATATCGTTTGCCATCCGATGATATACATGCATGCACAATATGGACATAGTATTACAAACTATGCTCTGATTCTAGCCATAACATTGGTCATTTGACCTGAAAGACAGGAAACCTCGAATATGATATGTCATTTTGTGAAGGTTTTTTGAGACATAATAAATTTATCAATTTTGGTATTTTTCTTTGCAACTATGTCATATAATATGACACCATGCGAAGGATTTACATTGTTCGGACAGTT
Source organism: Avena longiglumis (assembly GCA_030063025.1). Classification (NCBI taxonomy): domain Eukaryota; kingdom Viridiplantae; phylum Streptophyta; class Magnoliopsida; order Poales; family Poaceae; genus Avena; species Avena longiglumis. Next base: position 98,190,036 of record CP125979.1, read on the forward strand.
TTTGAATTTCTTTTGCCCGTTTCAAAATTTTCATGTTTCAAACAATGGTCAAACGGTGGGCATGAAGATATGTGATGAGCCTCGCTAAAACTTGCATTGGATCTCTAAAGAAACATCATATTGTGAGTGTAAAATTGATTTTTTCAAAAAATATTATCATTAGATCATGTACCTATAGTTCAAACCGGACACACCTCCTACCGGTTCGACAGACATTTGTCCTTTTCATCAGGGGTGGACAGAAAGGTTTGAAATCTCCCGCTTGGGACATTGTCCATGTAAGGTGGTCTATTGTTTTTGAGAAATGGGGTGGCAGCATTTTGAATGAGCATTTGGTGGTCGCTTCAAAAAATGCCCCGTTTTTGGCACTCGGAAAGTAGAAAATGGCTTTGTCGTGTGACAAAAAGGAAAAACTTCCTCCTGCAACATTGTTCGTCATCCCATAATGCACATGCGTACACAATATGGCAATAATATCACAAACTATGTCCTGATTCTAGCCATAACATTGGTTATTTGACCCGAAAGCCAGGAAATCTCAAACATGATAGGTCATTTTGTAAAGGTTTCTTTAAGACATAATCAATTTACCAAGTTTGGTATTTTTCCTTGCAACTATGTCATATAATATGACACCACACGAAGGATTTACATTGTTCGGATAGTTTTTGAATTTCTTATTGCTTATTTCAAAAAAAATCGGTTTCAAACTATGGTTAAAACGGCGAGCATGAAGATATGTGATGACCCTCGCTAAAACTTGCATTGGATCTCTAAAGAAACATCATATTGTAAGTATAAAAATGATTTTTTCAAAAAATCATAACCATTAGATCATGTACCTGTACTTCAAACCGGACTCACTTTCCTACCGGTTCGGTAGACATTTGTATTTTTCACCAGGGGTGGACGGAAAGGTTTGAAATCTCCCGGTTGGGACATTTGTATTTTTCACCAGGGGTGGACGAAAAGGTTTGAAATCTCCCGTTTGGGACATTGTTCATGTAAGGTGGTCTAGTATTTTTGAAAAATGCGGTGACAGGATTTTAAATGAGCATTTTGGTGGTTTGTTTTACAAAATGCCTCGTTTTTTGCAATCGAAAAATAGAAAATGTGTTATTCAAAAGTATATGTAATGTTTTCATATTTTGTTCAATAAAATATGTAATATTTGAGTTTAGTTAGATAGATCTTATTTTTCTGAAAATTTTGATATATTATATGTATTTTTCTGAATTAGAATGATTTAGTTATGATTTTTCTAGTATTAATATGAAAAAAGAAAAAATAGCTACACCGACGACCCGTCTACGCGGACAACTATTTTTTGCCTACGCCAACGGCTGGCTCGCCCGACTCCTGACGCTACGCCTATAGCCCCAATAAAAGGCCATCAGCGTAGTATATGGCCGTCGGCGTCTTGAGAGTTTGTTGAAGTGCCGTTTCTTCATGCTCCTGATGGAGGAGCACCCACCATATCCCTTCATTGTTCCAGGCCAGGTCCGCCTGCGCGTATGCCGGTACTTAGCAGCGACCGGCGGTACGCGATGACCTCCGCCAGGTCACAATCGCACAGGACAGGCAGGATGGGGCTACCATCAATGGTGTTGTTCTAACCGCTGGGCAGTAGCTAGTCCGCTCACACGTGCAGGTTGGACTTGTAGAGAACCGTCGCCTAATCAATACTCAGGTTGCGCACCCTTGACATGGTGGCATGTTTGCCCGCTGCCGCCACTCTTGCTAGAGTCGGCCTCGTGGTGGTTGCGCCCAGGGGCGGAGCCAGAATTCGACATTGAGAGAGGCGAAGATACTGATGATCATATATACGATTTTTTTCTCATAAAGACAACAACTACCTATCATTTTGTGTTGGAAGAACTGTTTGGATAAAAAACATAATAGTATATCAAAGTATCGACATAGAACTGATATTAATATATAACACTAAATCTTAGACAATACACAACAAAAGATTAGTTTATATTGGTTGAACTTTATCTCTACGAGTATAAAGCCTGATAATTCCATTGCAGGTGACCTTCCTATTATTATTTCCCAATTATTATGCAATAAGTTGTCGTCATCACCGAGCAAACATCAAACAAAAGACGCATATTTTTTATAAATTAATCAATTAGACTATAGGTTATGCAATCTATCGACAAAATACTAACAATTTGGTACCTTCAATCATAGTGAGGAAGATTGATTCCTATTCTCGATGGCACAACATGTTTGTTGCTGGTGTTGTGGCATGATTAACAAAGGTAGAAACTAGCAAACAACATGGCTGGCTAGCATGGCGCCGCTGTTAGGAATATGCCGTAGAGGCAATCATGTATGATGATATTTTCCCATTGTATTCATAAAGATATTAAGTTGTCCTTGTATGAACATTTGATGTGTATCATTGAATATGTGATTCGGTTGTGAAACTATGCATTCTTGTTGATCATACTAAATATCCTTGGTCATTGAGGTTGTGCTGGACACATAACTTAGACCAATGTGAAAGTCGGCTTGATGACTCGGTTCCACTTGTCATAGGCATGGTGATGCTATTCCGACTTACACAGATTCGGCTAAATAGTTTAGCGAGTCGGATTGACCCATATTGAGATACAACGAACAAGTTGTCATTTGTATATCTCAATCAATGTAATCCTTAGACCTAAGGTTATTGCATTGTCCGAGTTGATGATCACCGACTTAGGTTCTGTCAAACGTTGATCCGTAACTGGGCAGTTATAAAGGCAGAGTTCGAGTCGACTGAGAATTAAGATGCGTGATGTGAATAACAAAGATGGGATTTTGCCCCTCCACTCGGAGAGATATTCTCTGGGCCCTCTCGGAAGATATGATTCGGAAAGCATGACCATGCACGACTCGATTAAGTGTTAACCGAGGCGATCGACTAAGATTTAGCCAGATGTGAATCACTTATCTCAGATCGAGAAGAGAGTTGGACTATTTAAAAGATGGCAAATATTCGCCTATAGTCTGACAAGGTATATCATGAGGCAAAAGGGACCCGGACGTAAGTCGCATTGGAAAGGCAAGTCGTCATGACTCATTGGTACTTGGGAGTCGGCACGTTCTGCTAGGAGCCTCTACCGACTGATCGATTGAGAGTCGGACTCCAATCGTGTCCAAGTAGCCATGAGCCTGTGGGATCACACACTTAAGAGCGGGAGCAAGTTCGAATTGGATCTGAACCGGAAATCTGGTTGGGTTGGACCCAAGCCGGATTTGGACCGAGTTAGTAAGTCGGATTCATAGGGACTAATATTATATGGGCTTTAGTGAATGGGTCACGAGAGTGGAGCCCACGTTCACTCTCTATATATAGTGGAGCACAGCAACCCATAAGGGTTAATCGTTGATCGGTTAGGTCATTCCATGAGTTGGAAACCCTAGCTCCACAATAGTCTTGTCGTTGTTACGAAACTAGCAGTTCGCCGCCGCTGCTCCTCCTTGTACATGTGGATACCAGCAGAGGTGATGTACGATCAGCACCTGGACGATCGTTGATTGGATCAAGATCGCAAGGACTACACTACATCAACAGACGTGCTTCATCAGTAATCCTCAACTACTTGTCTAGTGGTAAACCTCGTGTCCTTCTATCTCAGCTAGATCTTGGAATCACCACGTTAAAGGGAAAAAGTTTTGTTTTATCTCTACGTGGCCCAACAACCACGACCGCGGCATCGCGTGGCGTATGGATACTGAGTAGGAGCGAACGATGGTGGCAGGCATCCAGTCAGTTGATCTAAACGATTGCATATGGTGCTAGCTATTAAGTCTAGTTACACAAATAAAGAATGTTGGGACATGTTACTATGGTTGGGCTTAGTGAGCCTATGAGGCTATTAGTTTAGTACTAAAATCTGCACCTATGTATTGAGGGGGGCCTATGGTTAGGGGGGTCTAGCCCCTACTAGCCCCCCTTGGCTTCGCCCCTGGTCGCGCCCCATGGTTTTGCCGGAAAAGTTCATGGAGAGTGGGAGAGGATAGAAGGAGAGCTGGTGTGCGCCGATGAGTAACAGGGTGATGCCCTTTCAATGGGCACCGTGGATAGGACGAAGAGTCACCGCGCCATTAACTCCAGATCGTCAGGGGACGAGGCTGGTCATAGTGCATAGTAACTTAGACTAGTAACATACACATGTTACTAGTCTAAGTTACTACCTTCATAGTGGAAGTACCTTAGTGTAGTAACATAGAGCAATGTTTTATAGACTCATTTGTATTGGAAAGTGTGATGTGATGGTAACATATTATGTTACTCTATTTGTCTCTTTCTCTTCATTAATTGGTTGTCACATCATCATTTTAGTCTATGTGACATCTATGTTACTACTCATGTTACTCCTACTATGAGCAGCGTGAGCCGTCATGTGTTAGCGCCTGTGCGTGTTGTCTTAAATTGGTTGACCCCTTATTTAGCGGTTGCCACAAGGCGGCCGGCGCGGGCAGTCCTACATGGCGCGTGTTGCCAGCAACCCAGTCCATTCCCTGCGTGCTGAGGGCGGCAAAGAGGTGTCGAACACTTTTCTGGGCCGCCCCCAGTTGCCTGCACAGGTTGAGGGAAGCCGGCACGGGCCTTTTTCGGCCACAACTCTCAAAGTTTTTGTGCTGAACCGCGATATGTTTTGTGCTGAGTTATTAGCTCTAAGTTACATTGTCATGACTGATGCAAGGCAGCTTGACTGCTAAGTCTATGTAGTTTGCTGAGATCATGTGGGTGCTCTCGACACGAGCATCCGCGGGCACGTCATGCGCATCACCAGCCCCTGCTAGTACATTTTATATCTTAGCAAAATATATATTTGTAGGTTTTATGAAATTTTGAATAAATCAGACACGTATATATTGAGTTGAGACTTACCTATGTAATTTGCTTCCAAATAATAATACGCCTCACTACTGGAAAAACCATCTTCGGTTCGACGTGAACAAGGTCAGCAGTCCCGGCCTGGCATAACCCGCGACTAGTGGGAGCACTAGTCCCGAGCCGTGAGGCCTCTAACGGCTAGAAACGACCGTAGTCACTAGTCCGTAATACGTACCGGGACTAATGACCTAGAGAAGGCCAGCTGGTCTTTTCGTGGACTATTAGTCACAGGTCGTATCACGGCCCGGGACTAGTTGTCCACCACTATATATTCTGCTTCCTGTCCTGCTGCCCTAAAGCATATGGTGCCATTTTTCTCAAAGAAGCAAGAGAGTTCATGCCATTTGTTTTTCTCAAGATTTGTCAAGATTTAGTTTGCAACACCTAAATCCAAATCTTTAAAAGGTTAGAACTTCATTCTTTCATCTCTTATTGCTACTTTAGCTCTATAATGCTCTAGAATATAGAGATATGGATCAATGCATGCATGCTCTAAAAGTAGCTAGAAGGATTTCGATATATATGTGTAACAAATTTTGATTAGGCACATAGTTACTGAAAATTGAAATGTGTAATTTTAGAGTTTCAGAGCTTAGAATGGAATGAGGTTTTCACTGATAGAACAATAATAAAAAACTCCACATTTATCATGTTGGTTGTTTTCTCCAATTGACAAATTGGTGCATGTAAATTTTTTCAAAATTCAAAATTAATGCTCTAGAAGCTCTCAATATAACTTGTAATAATTTTATCATGTTGTGTAATGGTTTTTGTTATACTTTTACTATAATGCAGATGGTCCGGGAATGGATGTACTGATCTTGACCGGCTTCTGGCGAGTTCATTAATGGCGTGCATGAATTCATCTGTGTTGCTGATGCAAATAAGCGTAATAGTTTTGTATTCTGTCCATGTAATGGATGTAGGAATCAGAAGGATTACTCTGACTCAAAAACCCTTCACAGCCACCTGTTGAACTCCGGCTTCATGCCCAGTTATAATTGTTGGACCAAGCACGGAGAGAGAGGGGTTATAATGGAAGACAATGAAGAAGAGGAGGAGGATGACAACTATCATGGTTTCCCTGAGTACGGAGATACTTCCATGGGGGATGCTGAAGGGGAGGATGAAGAAGAGACACATGATGAACCCGCTGATGATCTTGGTCGGACCATTGCCGATGCACGAAGATATTGTGAAACTGAAAAGGATAGGGAGAAGTTCAATCACATGTTAGAGGATCACAAAATGTTGTTGTACCCAAATTGCGAAAATGATCTGAAAAAGCTGGGCAGCACACTAGAATTGCTGCGATGGAAGGCTGAGTGTTCTATACCTGTCTCCTCATTTGAAAATTTGCTGAAAATGATAAAGAATATGCTTCCAAAAGATAACGTATTGCCCACCAGTAAGTACGAAGGAAAGAAGGTTGTCTGCCCTCGAGGTTTAGAGGTTCAGAAGATACATGCATGCCCTAATGACTGCATCCTCTACCACGGTGAGGAGTATGAGAATTTGGATGCATGCCCGGCATGCAATTCACTTCGGTATAAAATTAGACGAGATGACCCTGGTGACGTTAAGGGCGAGCCCCCCCCGGAAGAGGGTTCCTGCCAAGGTGATGTGGTATGCTCCTATAATACCACGGTTGAAACACTTATTCAGAAACAAAGAGCACGCCAAGTTGTTGCGATGGCATAAAGAGGAACGTAAGTCAGACGGGATGTTGAGACACCCCGCTGATGGGTCGCAATGGAGAAAAATCGATAGAAAGTACCCGGACTTTGCAGATGACGCAAGGAGTTTAAGATTTGGTCTAAGTACAGATGGCATGAATCCCTTTGGGGAGCAGAGCTACAGTCACAGCACCTGTCCTGTGACTCTATGTATCTATAACCTTCCTCCTTGGTTGTGCATGAAGCGGAAGTTCATTATGATGCCAGTGTTGATCCAAGGTCCGAAGCAACCTGTCAACGACATTGATATGTATCTAAGGCCATTAGTGGAAGAACTTTTACATTTGTGGCACGAACCCGAAATACGCATGTGGGATGAGCACAAGCAGGAAGAATTTAACCTCCGTGCATTGATTTTCGTAACAATCAATGATTGGCCTTCTCTTAGTAACCTTTCAGGACAGTCAAACAAGGGATACAATGCATGCACACACTGTTTAGATGAGACTAAAAGTATATATTTGGAACATTGTAAGAAGAATGTATACAATGAGCATCGTCGATTTCTTTTGTCCAAGCATCCCTTAAGAAAGAAAGGCAAGCATTTCAACGGTCTGGCATGTCACCAGACGAAGCCTAAGGAGCGTACTGGTGCTGATATATTTGATATGGTCAAAGATTTGGATCAAATGGTAACCTTTGAAAAGGGTCCTGGAGGAAAATCTGTTCCAAAGGACGCTGAAGGACACGCACCCATGTGGAAGAAGAAATCTATATTTTGGGAGCTACCATATTGGAAATTCTTAGAGGTCCTCTCTGCAATCGATGTGATGCATGTGACGAAGAATCTTTGCGTGAACCTGCTAGACTTCTTGGGCGTGTATGGGAAGACAAAAGATACACCGGAAGAACGAAAGGACCATCAACGTATGAAAGACCCAGATGTCCTGCATCCAGAATAGTTTCAAGGTCATGCCAGCTACGCTCTTACCAAACAATAGAAGGAAATATTTTTTGAATGCCTAAGCAGTATTAAGGTCCCGTCTGGCTTCTCGTCGAATATAAAGGGAATAATAAATATGGCATAAAAAAGTTCTAAAACCTAAAGTCTCATGACTGCCACGTGATTATGACGCAAATGCTTCCGATTGCATTGAGGGGGCTTCTACCAGATAATGTTCGAGTACCCATTGTGAAGCTATGTGCATTTCTCAATGCAATCTCTCAGAAGATAATCAATCCTGAAGATCTACCACGGTTACAGAATGATGTGGTCCATTGTCTTGTCAGTTTTGAGTTGGTGTTCCCACCATCCTTCTTCAATATTATGGCGCACCTGCTGGTTCACCTAGTCGAAGAGATTTCCATTCTTGGCCCTGTATTTCTACACAATATGTTTCCCTTTGAGATGTTCATGGGAATCTTAAAGAAATATGTTCGTAACCATGCTAGGCCAGAAGGAAGCATCTCCAAGGGCTATGGAACAGAGGAGGTCATTGAATTTTGTGTTGACTTCGTTCTTGACCTTAGGCCGATTGGTCTTCCTCAATCGCGGTATGAGGGGAGACTGAGTGGAAAGGGTACTCTAGGAAGGAAATCAATAATATGTAGGGACGGACATTCTTACACCGAAGCATATTACACCGTTCTATAGAATTCTATCTTGGCAGCCCCATATATCGAGGAACACAAGAAAATCTTACGCTCCAACAACCCTGGAAAGCATGACTCTTGGATTAGAGATGAACACATGAAGAGTTTCGGCGGTTGGTTGCAACATCTCATAAAAAACAACACTCTTGGAGATCAGCTATACTTGTTGTCTAGGTCACCATCTTCGACTATATCAACTTTCCAAGGGTACGAGATAAATGGGTATACATTTTACACGATAGCCCATGATAAAAAGAGCACCAACCAAAACAGTGGTGTCCGCTTTGATGCAACAGACAACTATGGGTCAAAGACCACATATTATGGTTACATAGAGGAGATATGGGAACTTGACTATGGACCTACTTTTAAGGTCCCCTTGTTTCGGTGCAAATGGGTCAAGCTGACAGGAGGAAGGGTTGAGGTAGACAAGAAATACAGAATGACATCGTTGGATCTCAACAATCTTGGGTACTTAGACGAACCATTCGTCCTAGCCAATGATGTGGCTCGGGTTTTCTATGTGAAGGACATGTCTACCAAACCTAGAAAAAGAAAAAATAAGAAAAAGAATACATCAGACGATGAGCCAAAGCGCCACATAGTTCTTTTAGGAAAAAGAAACATCATGGGAGTGGAGGACAAGACAGACATGTCAGAAGATTGTGATAAGTTTCATGAAATTCTGCCCTTCGAGGTGAAGGATGACCCAAGCATCATGTTAATGAATGAAGATGCTCCATGGATACGGCGGGATCAGAAACGAACACACGCGAAGAAATGATGTGTAATAATTGTAACATTTTATGAGTGAAGATGCTCCATGTGTCCATTTTTATAGTGTTGTCTGCAAACAATCTTGAGTGTGTTAGTCCCGTTTTGTGGCTGGACCGGGACTAAAGGAGGGCCTTTAGTCCCGATTCATACTTACCATTAAGATCTGATCTCCAAATGCGTGAGATCACATATTAGGGAGTGCCTCTATGACCATTTTCTTGGAGATGCCGGAGGACTGGGCTCCAGCGGCATCTCCCTGAAACTGGCCGTAGTGGTGTCCCTGCTTTCGAAAACCATCTTGCAGCTTGTAACTTCTCTAACTAGATCAATACGCCTGGGAGCTAACTAATTTCACATATTAGGGACTGCCTCTATGACCAGTTTCTTGGAGATGCCGGAGGACTGGGCTCCGGCGGCATCCCTGAAACTGGCCGTAGTGGTGTCCCTGCTCTCGAAAAAACCATCTTGCAGCTTGTAACTTCTCTAACTAGATCAATACGCCTAGGAGCTAACTAATTTCACATATTAGGGAGTGCCTCTATGACCAGTTTCTTGGAGATGCCGGAGGACTGGGCTCCGGCGGCATCTCCCTGAAACTGGCCGTAGTGGTGTCCCTGCTCTCAAAAACCATCTTGGAGATGCCTCAAACTGGCTGGAGGACTAGACTCACAAGGATGCCTATTTATAGTACAAGCAGCTCGTCATAATGTCGACACTCACGACATAATGTCGACACTCACCCCTATTATTAGTGCTGACTCATGTTTTGTCCCGGTTGGTGTCTCCAACCGGGACTAAAGGTTCATCTTTAGTCTCGGTTGGTGACACCATCCGGGACAAGGTACAAGGTACAAGCCGCACGACATAATGTCGACACTCACCCTTATTATTAGTGCTGCCTGGCCCAGTCTGCCGCAATCCCTTCAGTCGCGGTTGGTTTCTCCAACCGGAACTAAAGATGAACCCTCTCTTTATAGGCATTTCCCTCTATTTATAGGCTGCTCGATCCAGCCTGCTCTATTTATAGGCCTTTTCCTCTAAATACAACATCTTCATATTAAGGTAACACTCAAGACATTTATTAATATTAAAAACCGGGACTAGCTAACACTCAGGACTAAAGCCGCCCCCTTATTCATAATCATTCCTAGTCCTATAGTACGCAGCTTCAAGGTCTTCTTCGTCATCGTCATCATCATCGTCATCGTCACCTGCCACTCCGAGGATCCTCAACCCACCCATGGCATATACTAGGGGCCATTCCGGCCTCAGATTCACGGCGGGCGGGGGAGGGGTCTCCTGGAAGACGATACCGCTACCGCCGAGCGGGGGTGGGGACTTTTGTGGCTTTGTGGCGGGTGGACTTGTGGGCACCGCAGGCGAGGATGGTCTCTCATGGCGATGTAGCGCATCACTCCGATGATAGTATGGTTCGCCCACCACAGACGACGACCGGCTTCATTGTGATTCACCGGGGGCGGGCCATCACCCCCATACCTGGTGAGCTCACTTTCCCGCCTATTAGCGAAGAAGGCATTCCAGGTGTCGTAGTTGTCGGGATCCCACTGGGGATCCATCCGCTGCTCTGGCGTGAGCTCGTGGTAGAAGTGGTTCGTGATGGCCGCCTGGCGTGCGGAACCTTGAGGGACAGGAGGGACAGGAACCCCTCCAGCACTCATCATCCAGCCGGTGGACGGCCAGTAGCCCGGCGGACAAGGGTAGTTGGAGGCGCACAGCACCTCGGTCTCCTCGAGGGTCAGAATGGCCCAGTAGGAATTGTCCATTGTTCTAAGAGAGGAATGTGTGGATGTGTGGATAGCCATGGCGCGATCGCCCTAGATATAGAGGGAAATGGCGGAAAAACTTGGCGTGAAGCTCTGGTAAAAGGCGGGAAATATCTTTAGTCCCGGTTAGTGACTACAACCGGGACTAAAAGCTCTCGTAGAAAGGAAAGGGCGGGAAAACTTGCGGGAAGCGGTGGCAAATGGCGGGAAATATCTTTAGTCCCGATTTCTGACTACAACCAGGACTAAATGGATATTATATTAAGATTCTTTATATTTTTTTGATAATAATAGACATATTATTTGTTTTATTTGGATTTTTACAATAAAATATATGATTTTCCAAAGTTTTATATTTGATTTGAATTAAAAAAAGAAATTTACAAATGAAATAATTTATAAATGATGCAAACAGATAAATGGATATTATATTAAGATTCTTTATATTTTTCTGATAATAATAGACATATTATTTGTTTTATTTGGATTTTTACAATAAAAGATATGATTTTCCAAAGTTTTATATTTGATTTGAATTAAAAAAAGAAATTTACAAATGAAATAATTTATAAATGATGCAAACATATAAATGGATATTATATTAAGATTCTTTATATTTTTCTGATAATAATAGACATTATATTTGTTTTATTTGGATTTTTACAATGAAAGATTTGATTTTCCATAGTTTTATATTTGATTTGAATTAAAAAAATAAAATTTACAAAAAGTAAACTAGTCGCGGGTCGTGGCTGGACCCGGGACTAGAGGGTACATGCGCGCACGAAAACCAAACGGCCGAAAAAACACATTAGTCCCGGGCCGTGGCTTAACCCGCGACTAAAGGGGGGTCTTTAGTCGCGGGTTAAGCCACGGCCCGGGACTAATGACCCTCTAGTCCCATCACGTGGCTTAGCCCGGGACTAAAGGGGTATAAGTAACTGCGCCGCCATGGCCTCCCCACCCAAAGACTTGACGAAATCGGCGAGGAGAGCAGACGACGACGAGAGCTCGATCGACGCAGGAGTCTTGCCGGATTCCACCGCCAGCCTCATCTCCGACCGCCCGTGCCGCCACACTGTGCACACAGCCGTCTTGCTGCTTAGTCATACACACAGGCCGTCTGCCGCTGGCCATGCGTACACACCGCCTCATTGCCAACGCCTCGACGTGCGTTTTTAGGAATTTTTAGTTTCTTTTTTTAGTATCTTAGCATTTTTTTAGGAATATATAATTGTTTATATAATTGTTTTTAGTTGTTTATAGGAATATATAATTGTTTATATATTTGTTTTTAGTTTCTTTTTTTAGGAATATATAATTGTTTTAAGTTGTTTTTAGGAATATATAATTGTTTATATAATTGTTTTTACTTGTTTTTAGGAATATATAATTGTTTATATAATTGTTTTTAGTTGTTTTTAGGAATATATAATTGTTTACATAATTTTTTAGGAATATATAATTATTTATATAATTGTTTTTAGTTGTTTTTTAGGATTATTAATTAGTGTTATTAGGGTTATTAATTATATAATTATTAGGGTTATTAATTTGTGTTATTAGGGTTATTGTTTTTTTGTTTTAATTATTAGGGTAATTGTTTTTTCGAACCTATTTAACAATCTTTTTGTTATAGTTAATTAAGTCATGGATCCATCCGAAGATCCTGGTCGCATTGGTGAAGGTTTTCTTCAGGGCATGATAAGAGGTGAAATTCCTCTTAATATTAATACCGGTGAAGATATTTTGCTCGAGGAAGAGATATCCTCATATCTGAATTCATCCGGTGATGGACTAGAGGAAAACCTAATATACCAAGGGGAAGACCGGATGGACGAAGGGCAAACAAATAACAACAATAATGATGGCCCCTCAACAGAATCCGGCGAGGTACATATATATATATAAAGTCTTGTGTTACCTCTATTCATTAATCGATCTAGATATATATTAATCAATCTCTCTTCTTCTTTTAGCCCACCGGATCGAAGCAATCGACAGCTCGAAAGAAACGAGGGCCGAACAAAAAGTGGGATGGTAATCAGAGGTTCACCATCGAAGAAATAGATGATGATGGTGAACCGATTGCTCCAGAGAAGCACCGGAGGATGATTATAAATCAATGCGGGGTGCTTCTTAGGGACAACCTGCCGATCACCATCCAAGAATGGAATCAGTCAAAGAAACCCGGTGAAGAATCTAGCTATGTCACCGATGATGCCAAAGTTGACCTTTGGCAGAACCTCATAGCGCATTTCATACTACCTCCAGAGTATGAATAATTTGAGGTAGATGGTATTACCCCAAGGCCGGGTGGGCTTGAAAATAGAGAGAAAGTGAAGGAGTGGGCTCTGAGCAAGATGGCTGAACTGTATCGAAACCACAAGAAAAGTTTATATGTGAAATATGTTGCGAAAAAGAAAACTCCAGACTTCAAAGGAGTAAACGAGAAGTTGAGAGAACAGTGGCCCGATTTTGTACAGTACAAGCAATCTAATAAAGCAAAGGCAAAGTCGACAAAGAACGCGTTAAATGCTGCCAACAAGAAATACCATCATAAAATGGGGACAGGTGGCTACAAGAGTGTCGTCCCTAAGTGGGAAACTATGGAGAAGAACATGAGGGCTAGAGGCGTACCTCCTGGTACACATGGATGACCCGAGAGGTCAAAGCACTGGTGGTACGGGCACGGGGGATCCTTGGACCCAGAAACAGGGAAGACATTATTTCATGATAAAATTCTAAAACCCTCCCAAGACCTTATTCAAGCAATGAACGATGCTCAATTGGGATTGTTCCGTCCCGAGAGAGAGAACAACGAGCTGACACGCACCCTAGGGAATCCTGAAAAGGGAGGACAAACACGAGGCAAAGGCGTCGGTATCTTGTGGAAGAAAGGGTTTCCTCAGTACGATGCGAGTTACAGAAGCCGTCAGAGAAAGAAGGACCGGGAGGCAGACCGGATCTCCAGGATAGATAAGGACCTAGCTTCTCTGAAGAACCTCATGCATGAAATTAGCCAAAGGCCACCGTCGTCAACTCACCCGCGGGCTGATGATCCTGGATTGGATCTTATCTAGCGGAGAAGTAGCGTGGCTTCCACGGAGGTCCGGGCTCATGATCAAGCACTGCTAGATGATGCACCGGCTCCTCACTACCTCGTGGATGATGTCAGAGAGATGGCACAATGTGAGCTACATCAGCCAATGAACAACATGTCCTTCAAGGTGGCGATTCGCACTGCTTTACCTTGTCTACCTATAGCACTCCACCATTCACTTCCGATTCCACCAGGCTATGCTCGTGTCACGGTGGATGACATAGTGGAGGATTTCGCGGACCTAGAGTTTGAAATCGCTATGCCTGAAGGCCTTACAAAACTAGGAGATGTCAAGCGCAACATCATTCTATGGAATAAGAAGTACATCAAGTTCCCAGGCTTGGCGCCAAGGCCACTGACTCCGAGGAATCCAAGTCCACCCCGCATCGAATATCGTCAACCTCCAAGTCTACCCCAACCCAATTATCGCCAATCTCCAAGTCCACCCTGCCCCGCTGACGATCGACGCAGCAGGAGTACGTCAACTCGATCTCCGCCTCTGCACAATACTCGATCTCCGCCTCCGCCTCCGTGCAATACTACTACCTCATCGAAGAAACAAAAGTTCGACGGTCCCCCGCGCCCCACATCAAAGAAAGGTCAAACGGCGAAGATAGTCGACATCCCGCCAGCTCTTCCAAAGAGACCTTATGACAAGAACGATGAGGAAACTAACGCGGATGTGGCTGCCCAAGTTAAGGCGCATTTTGCACCCAAAAAGCCTGAGCCAAAGCCGATATATAATGAAAAAACCAAAAGGTGTGCTAAGTCCTTTCTTGAGCAACCATCCCAGATATCGATGAATCTGGAACCAGACTATGACCGGGAGATTATTAAGCAAGCGCAGAAGGAAAAAATCACAAGTGGAAAAAGCGGGAAGCAAGTTGCCCAGCTCGGAGCACAGAAGAATCAATCAGTCGCCCCGCTCAAACTCATTTCAGACCTTGACAAGGCCTTCAGAGCTGAAATGGATATGGACATGCAAATAATGGACCCCGGAGCCCGTAATAATGCTGCACTTATGGGAATCACTGTATCACATGCCAAAGCACTTGCTACCGAAGCAAATATGTATCTTGGTCAATATTTAGGCTATGAAGATACGCCAGTGGGTCAGATAGTACGGCAGTATGTCCAAGGGGAGCCTCTAGTCAGTAATGAGTAGCTCGCGCGTCTATCCACACATATGCGAAATCTGCACGAATGGTACATGTCGCAAGCAGAAAAAAGCATCAGAAAGATTGGTTTCCGGTGGACTTAGAAAGGAGCATCACTTCAAACCATAATCGATACAGGTTCAAATGACCGAACTATTTCAGTTATACAACCAGCGCGCCCACAACAAATCTATCATTGGTTGCTATTGTCTGTAAGTGATTTATTTCTATAATTAAGTTTGTAGCTCAGCTCTTTTATTGCATTTAATATATTATCCTAACTATATATTCTTTTGTATGATGATATTATATTCTGCAGAATGAAGATGCTTGAATGCAAAAGAGTTAGAAGATACGACGTTGGGTTCACTGACCCATATATCGTTAATGAATATGCGTTAAAGAATCACCTCAAGGACATGGAGGAAGACCTGTGCAGGTTCTTAACTGAGAATAATTTTGTTAAGGAAATACTATTTCCTTACAACTTCAAGTGAGTGTTTATATCTTGTACACATTTTATTTTTGCTTACTGGATGAGCTATGCATGTATGCTTATGTAAACGTCCGCAGATTCCACTAGATCTTGCTAGACATTCAAGTTGACAACTCCCTAGTTGAAGTCCATGACTCATTAAGTTGGGATCAAGAGCAGCGGAGCGACATTAAAGCAATGCTCCATAAGTAATTTCAATTATGATCGCATTATATCGTCCTCTTTCATTCATTTCCTGATATCAAGTAACTAATAACTTCTTTGTTCATTTTCTTTGCCAAGCAAGTGTTGGACACGGTTCAGACAGAAAATACCAGGTCCATTCAAAGAGGAGTTAATTTATAAAATGGTGAAGAGTTTGCAGCAGCCACCGGGAACTCATTTATGTGGATACTACGTCTGCGAGTACATCCGCGAGTTGACCAGTGAGTGGAAAGTTGACTCACATTATATTTATGATTTGCGAGAGAAACTAGAGTCAGACCAGCGCATAAGAGCAATTCAAGAGGAGCTGGCGGGATTTATGATGAAGGAGGTCCTTGATGTACATGGAGAGCATCATACGGATGACGTGGAACTCGATTTGCCTTAGTCATCTCCATGTAGCTGATATGATATATATATATATATATATATATATTCATCAATGACCATGTAATTTCAAAACATTTCTTCCTTTTGATATGATTGATTATATGTATGCTTGCAAGGGATCAATTAATTATATAAATGCATCGACGTGTAGTGTGTATGTAGTAGCGTATAATATGTATACTGAAATATATGTTTGAATTATAGTAAAACGCAAAACAAAAAAGGAACAAAATGGCAAAAAAAAGGAAATACACAATCTCTGTCGCGGCAGAGAAACACACAATTCTCTGCCGCAGCAGGAAACCTTATAGTTCCGGGTGGTGTTATGTAACACCCTCAGAATCGGGCCTATGCAAGTTTGAGCAAAATTCGCCAAACCCGCATAGAAACGATTCAAAGGTGCCCACCAGGCACTTTCGTGCGGGTGGAAAACGAAGTAATAACATCACACAACAGTCCTCGATGGGACCCACAGAGATATAACAAATGACTCAAAGAGTCAAGAATACAGATATAATATACAAAGATCCAAATCACCTTGAAAGCAGAGCGTCCGACTACGGACAAGAAGCAAATGGGGCTAAGAGCCTCAAGAATAACCGATGGCGCCCATAACCATGCCCAAAGCCGGAAGGGTAACCTGCTAACGGCGTCGATCTCAAAACCTGCTTAAACAAAGGGGTGCCGACAAAGGGCAAAGGAAAAAGAAGGAGCGTCGATCGAGGCCAGTACACGGCGAGGCTAGAATTCGGCGGTCCTCGCCTACATAGGTATGGTGGACTGAAGCGGCAGCGGCAGCATGCACTAAACAACCTATAGAGACTCGATACAACCGGCGGTTATCAGAGAGGGGTGAGAATGACCTATTCGGATCCAACCTGAAGCTAGCACCAAACAAACCCATCCTGGGGTTTCCCCCTCGAGACCAGAAGAGGAAGTCAACCGAGGAACTCACACGGTTGGCAGTTTTACTTATTCAGTTATAGTGGTGGCACTTTACTAGTCAGATTTAGATAAACGTCCTGATAAAGTAAGCAGTGGGCACTTTTATTTAATCATTCCGTTATAGTGGCAGTACTTACTATTCAGATACAGATAGCATGAGATAAACCCAAAACCCAGCAGTTGTTGGTACTTTTATTCAGCCATTTCGTTGTAGTTGCAATACTTACTAGTCAGATACAATTGTCGCAAGCGACAACCAAACAAGCAATTGTGGGCAGTATTAATTAGCCATTCCATTATAGTGAAGCTGATTACTAGTCATTATAAGTCAAATTTATAGCAAGAACTTTAGTTATGCTTGTCTATGATCAAGAAACTGTGCTCCAAGTCGTCCATATCCATGGACACGGCTTTGAAAGTTTTACCCGGGTGCACCAATAGCAACACACGCCGATCAACCTCGGAAAACCAAATCAAATCCCAACGAGGCTTTCACGGTGAACAATCAGGATTCAGAAATATTTCAGGGGCCACCCTTAAGTAGAATCCAAGAACGGCTAGCTGACTCGAGACGGCCTCAAGGTTTGGGTGGACGGCAGAACGATCGGGAACCCAAAGTGTGGCTGGGCTTGTCGATACAGGCGTAAGCGTGTCCCGATCCTAACAAGACAGTGCAGCGATCGCACAATTTAAATACAGAAAGTAGCATGGCATAAGTACAGGATAGTAAAAACACCTCAAACTAGTTTGTGGCCCCAAGAAATATGACGGAATCAAGCTCTGGCTCAGGGGGGTCCCATATACCTCCCGGATGTGGATAGCGCGATAAATCAAGGAACAGGAATCAAGTACTCGGGGTCTTACGGGACACAAGTGGGCGTTCGGAAACCAAATATTTTCTATCACCCACCGATGCCTCTGCTTATTTCAATTTTAGTTGTTAAACAGAAATTAAAGTGACGATAAGTAAAACTAGAATCATCTCCAACATCAACATGCAATACATACATCGAATCGTGGGCATATGACGACACACATCAGCACTTGAGCAAGCAACTACGACGCGCAAGTCCAACTAGCTACCAAACAACAGGTAATAGGATGTGTCCAAGGCAATATAGGGCTGCAAGGGAATATCACAGGTACGGAAACTAAAGCATCGCAACACAGATAGCAATAGGTCAACAGGAGGGAATAAAGACTATAAAAGTAAGATAGGTAGAAAGGGGGGAGATGCTCGCCTGAAAACATTGCCGAAAGGTTCAACCGAAGATCGGGGCGAAACTCACATCAACTCAACAGCCTTATCCGCGAAGAAGCAAAACACTAGAAGAAACACCGGATGCAGTATTTAATACACGGCAGAAGGTCGGCATGATGCATGCATGATGGATGACATGGCGAAGATGCGATGCATTTAGGTCAATATTAAGTGGAACCGGGGTCCCGACAATTAATTAGGTGGATCATGTTATTTAGCTACCCCGCATATTAAATGTTGTTATAACAAGGCAAGATAAGATACCGGTTCGCTACACAAGTTTAAATGAGGCCAATATGAGACTAGATTTGCCCGCATATGGGCCCCATATTTAATTATTAGGTGAATCGGCATAAGGCCCCCAAACCACATGATATGCATGCGAGATGACAATTAAATATGCGACAAGTTGTATTATGTTATGAAATCGGGTTCGAGGAAAGGGTTCACACATTAGAGGGGGCTCGACGATCTTGGGGTTCCGGGGTTCGGGGTTCGACAGGGTCCAGGGTCCGGTCTCGGGGTTCGACGGAACGTTCTCGGCTCCGGGGTTAGGGTCTTGGCGCATCCGGGGTCTCGGGGCATGTTGTCGGTCATGGCGTTCGGGACGAAGCGCTTGTCGCGTCGGGGTCTCGGTGTCCGGGATGAAGTACTCAGCGTCTCCGCGTCGGTGGCCTTGGCGGTATCGGGTTCGGATCGGCGTCCGGGAAGGAGTACTTGGCCTGGCGTGTCGGGGCATCGGTACCGTCCTGGTCGCTGTCGTTCTTGTCGTTGCGAAGCTCTTGGTGTCCGTGAGGGAGAACTCGAGGTCCAGCGTCTCGGTGTCCGGGGAGAGGATACTTGCCGCACCGGGGTTAGGTCTTCGGAGTTCAGTTCCCGGTAGAAGTTCTTGTCGATTCCCTGATTGGCACCACGTTCCCTACTCGGATGGCGATGAAGATCTTGTCGAGGATCAGAGACGGGGAACTTGGCATCGGGAAACACCATCAACACCACAACAAGGTGCAACGCCAGGGACAGATTCCACCAAACAAAAAGGTGGGGCCACGTTGTCGCTCGAGCGCCGGGCCGCAGAGAACGCAACGGAAGGTAGGCATGCAGCAGCATGCGAGGGAAGATACAGCGCCGGAGGGGACGGTGACGGCCGGAGCGATGGCGGAGGAGGCGCTGGCGGCGAGCGACGGCGCAGTGGTCCGGGAGACAGGCGACGACAGCAGCGGCCGAGGCAAGGCCGCGTGGCGGAGCGAGGCCGGTCGGCGCGAGGTTGGCGCAGCGCGGCGGCAGGCGCGAGCACGAACGCCGGGAGGAGCGACGGCGGGTGGCGAACGGCGGCGTAACAGAGGGACGGGAGAGCGCGGTCGCCGGGTCGGGCGGATGGACGCGAGGCCGAGAGCGGTCGACGGAGGTGGTTGGAGGGCGGAGCGGAGGCGCTCGGCCGGGAGAGCGAGGCGAGGCGGGACGGCCGAGCTGCGAGCTGCGAGGCGGGTGAGGGGAGCGGCGAGCTCGGCGGTGGCGAGGGAGGGGCCCGGCTGCTGCAGAGGAGAGGGACCAGCGGTGGCGAGGGTGAGGCGCCGGGCCATGGCGGAGGCGCAGCTGGGCGGGCGGGCGGCGGGCGGGCTTGCCGTGCTGGAGCTGCGCCTGGGCACGGGTCCTCTCAAGGGAAGGAGGCGAGCGGAGGGGGTCGCACGCGGAGGGAGACGGGGCTAGGCGCTGGAGGTTGAAGAGGAACAGGGGGAGGAGAGAACGTGGGGTGGCCGCGTCGGTGGGTCAGGCGGGGCAGGCGTCGTGTGTAGGCAGTGAGGCTGAGAGGGTGGGGCGGGGCAGAGGGGGGGGGGGGGTTTGGGGGGAGTGTGTGGCCAGGTGGGAAGGGAGGAGAGAGAGGGGCCATGTGGCAGGCTAGGAGTGGCTAGGAAAGAGGGGAGAGATGAGGTGGCGTATGGGGATTGGTGGGGGTGAGGTGGCCAGGGTGTGTGGGTAGAAGATTAGGTAGAAGTAGGATTTAGATGGGGCGGTGTAGTTGGACCGATTTAGTTTTGTGGGGCGGTCGTTCGTCAATCGCCCGCTCGACGCCTACAAAATAATTATAATTTTATTTGTTTCAAACAAGTCTTTTGCAACCCGGTACCCGGCAAAACAAAATATTCCGGCGACCCGGGTTTGATGTTTGAAACAAGAGGGGGCGTTTTAGAAAACAACACGGGCTTTGCAAACATAGTTTTTGGGCAAACAATGCATGATGATGACGATGCAATGCACAAATTCAAAGCGATTTTCTAGTAGTGGTTTTGCGGGATGCCACAATTCGACACCACTAACGATGGATCTCGCCCTCGAGATCCGCCTCATGGTACCGGAAAGAAGGTCGGCGAACTGAAACTTCTCGCATCGTGTAGATCCTCGCGACACCACTAACAAGAGGTCGTTGTCCGTGATCGTCGAGAGAACACTCCGGAAAACAAAAGGTCGAAGGTAGAGGCATCAACAAATAAAGCCACCTCTAGCTTCCGATGGATGGAGTAAAACTGCTGGATCCACTGATTCGATGTACAAGAGCGAATGATAAGAGTAGTCGGATGGTGATCAGTCCATCGCGCACCCAAACCATTACTCTGCACACGAATAGGCGGATTATGCAACCAACTCTCGGAATCAGACTGAAGATCTCGACAAGCGAGGTTCGGAACAACGGAGGGATGCAGACTCTGCATCGGATCTGGCGTAGAGAATGTCGTCGCGTCGGAAAACACCGGAAGGTACAATCAAGGAACAAAGGATGGTAACACCGTAGACGGATTCCTCAGGCAGCTGGAACACCGGATGTAGCAACACCGTTATCAAAGAAGGAAGCGAAACCCTGAAGGTACGACGGAAACCCAACCACGAGAATTCCTGGACTCGAAGAAAGAGAAGAGAGCGGATTCAAAACACGTCGGGATAAGAGGAGAATAGCAGAGGGGTAAGGAGTAAAATCAGACCTAATCAGAACGATCCAACCGATTTTGCAAAAATAGTTTTGACACTCTACTTCGGCCGTTAGCTAGGTTATCCTACAGGCTGGACTTGTGGGGTATCGCAACTGCTGAGCTCTGATACCACTCTGTAACACCCTCAGAATCGGGCCTATGCAAGTTTGAGCAAAATTCGCCAAACCCGCATAGAAACGATTCAAAGGTGCCCACCAGGCACTTTCGCATGGGTGGAAAACGGTAATAACATCACACAACAGTCCTCGATGGGACCCACGTAAGATATATATATATATAACGACTCAAAGAGTCAAGAATACGATATAATATACAAAGATCCAAATCACCTTGAAAGCAGAGAGCGTCCGACTACGGACAAGAAGCAAATGGGGCTAAGAGCCTCAAGAATAACCGATGGCGTCCATAACCACCTGCCAAGCCGGAAGGGTAACCACGCTAACGGCGCCGATCTCAAAACCTGCTTAAACAAAGGGTGCCGACAAAGGGCAAAGGAAAAAGAAGGAGCGCCAAGATCGAGGCCAAGACACGGCGAGGCTAGAATTCGCGGTCCTCGCCTACATAGGTATGGTGGATCAAGCGCAGCGCAAAGATGCACTAAACAACCTATAGAGACTCGATACAACCGGCGGTTATCGAGAGGGTGAGAATGACCTATTCGGATCCAACTGAAGCTAGCACCAAACAAACCCATCCCGGGTTTCCCTCGAGACCAGAAGAGGAAGTCAACCGAGGAACACACACGGTTGGCAGCTTTACTTATTCAGTTATGGTGGTGGCACTTTACTAGTCAGATTTAGATAATCGTCCTGATAAAGTAAGCAGTGGGCACTTTTATTTAATCATTCCGTTATAGTGGCGATTTACTATTCAGACATGATAGCATGAGATAAACCCAAAACCCAGTAGCTTGTTGGTACTTTTATTCAGCCATTTCGCTAGTAGTTGCAATACTTACTAGTCGATACAATTGTCGCAAGCGACAACCAAACAAGCAATTGTGGGCAGTATTAATTAGCCATTCCATTATAGTGAAGCTGATTACTAGTCATTATAAGACAAATTTATAGCAGACCACTCTAGTTATGCTTGTCTATGATAACGAAACTGTGCTGCAAGTCGTCCATATCCGCGACACGGCTTTGAGAAAGTTTTACCCGGTGCACCAATAGCAACACACGCCGATCAACCTCGGAAAAACCAAATCAAATCCCAACGAGGCTTTCACGATGAACAATCACAGATTCAGAATATTTCAGGGGCCACCCTTAAGTAGAATCATAGCGAAGCTAAGCTGGACTCGAGACGGCCTCAAGGTTTGGGTGGACGGCGTAAACGATCGGGAACCCAAAGTGTGGGCTTGTCGATACAGCGTAAACGTGTCCCGATCCTAACAAGACAAAGTGTGCACTCGCACAATTTAAATACGTAAAGTAGCATGGCATAAGTACAGATAGTAAAACACCCCAAACTAGTTTGTGGCCCCAAGAAATATGACGGAATCAAGCTCGCTCGGGGGTCCCATATACCTCCGGATGTGGATAGCGCGATAAATCAAGGAACAGGAATCAAGTACTCGGGGTCTTACGGACACAAGTGGGCTCGAAACCAAATATTTTCTATCACCCACCGATGCCTCTCGCTTAATTCAATTTTAGTTGTTAAACAGAAATTAAAGTGACGATAAGTAAAACTAGAATCATCTCCAACATCAACATGCGGCAATACATCGCAATCGTGGGCATATGACGACACACATCAGCACTTGAGCAAGCAACTACGACGCGCAAGTCCAACTAGCTACCAAACAACAGGTAATAGGATGTGTCCAAGGCAATATAGGGCTGCAAGGGAATATCACAGGTACGGAAACTAAAGCATCGCAACACAGATAGCAATAGGTCAACAGGAGGGAATAAAGACTATAAAAGTAAGATAGGTAGAAAGGGGGGAGATGCTCGCCTGAAAACATTGCCGAAAGGTTCAACCGAAGATCGGGGCGAAGCTCACATCAACTCAACGGCCTTATCCGTGAAGAAGCAAAACACTAGAAGAAACACCGGATGCAGTATTTAATACACGGCAGAAGGTCGGCATGATGCATGCATGATGGATGACATGGCGAAGATGCGATGCATTTAGGTCAATATTAAGTGGAACCGGGGTCCCGACAATTAATTAGGTGGATCATGTTATTTAGCTACCCCGCATATTAAATGTTGTTATAACAAGGCAAGATAAGATACCGGTTCGCTACACAAGTTTAAATGAGGCCAATATGAGACTAGATTTGCCCGCATATGGGCCCCATATTTAATTATTAGGTGAATCGGCATAAGGCCCCCAAACCACATGATATGCATGCGAGATGACAATTAAATATCGACAAGTTGTATTATGTTATGAAATCGGGTTCGAGGAAAGGGTTCACACATTAGAGGGGCTCGACGATCTTGGGGTTCCGGGTTCGGGTTCGACAGGTCGTGGTCCGTCTCGGGTTCGACGGAACGTTCTCGGCTCCGGGGTTAGGGTCTTGGCGCATCCGGGGTCTCGGGGCATGTTGTCGGTCATGGCGTTCGGGACGAAGCGCTTGTCGCGTCGGGGTCTCGGTGTCCGGGATGAAGTACTCAGCGTCTCCGCGTCGGTGGCCTTGGCGGTATCGGGTTCGGATCGGCGTCCGGGAAGGAGTACTTGGCCTGGCGTGTCGGGGCATCGGTACCGTCCTGGTCGCTGTCGTTCTTGTCGTTGCGAAGCTCTTGGTGTCCGTGAGGGAGAACTCGAGGTCCAGCGTCTCGGTGTCCGGGGAGAGGATACTTGCCGCACCGGGGTTAGGTCTTCGGGGTTCAGTTCCCGGTAGAAGTTCTTGTCGATTCCCTGATTGGCACCACGTTCCCTACTCGGATGGCGATGAAGATCTTGTCGAGGATCAGAGACGGGGAACTTGGCATCGGGAAACACCATCAACACCACAACAAGGTGCAACGCCAGGGACAGATTCCACCAAACAAAAAGGTGGGGCCACGTTGTCGGGCTCGAGCGCGTCCGGGCTGCAGAGGAACGCAACGGAAGGTAGGCATGCACGCCAGCGTAGGGAAGGTACAGCCCGGAGGGGACGGTGACGCCGAGCGCAGTGGCCGAGGAGGCGCCGCGGGCCTCCGGCGCGGAGACGATAAGCGCGCTGACAAGGCGGCGCCGAGGCAGGCGTCGCGTGGCCGGAGCGAGGCCGGTCGGCGCGAGGTTACGCAGCGCGAGCACGAACGCGGCGAGGAGCGACGGTGGCGGGCGAACGGGCGCCGCGCGAACAGAGGGAGAAGCGTCGCCGGGTCGGGCGGATGGACGCGAGGCTGAGAGCGGTCGACGGGAGGTGGTTGCGGGGCGGCGCGCGGCGGAGCTGGCGGAGGCGGCTCGGCCGCGGGAGAGAGAGGCGAGGTGGGGACGGCCGGCGAGCTGCGAGCTGCGGAGGCGGGGTGAGGGGGAGCGGCGGAGCTCCGGCAGCTGGCGAGGGAGGGGCTCCGGGGCTGCTGCAGAGGGGAGAGGGACGCGCGGTGGCGAGCTGCGAGGTGGCGTCGCCGCGAGCGAGGCGCAGGCGAGCTGGGAGGGCGGCAGGTGTGCGGGCGGGCTTGCTTGCCGGCGGAGGCTGTGGCAGGGGCACGGGTCCTCAAGGGGAAGGAGGCGAGCGGAGGGGGTCGCACGCGGAGGGAGACGGGGCGAGGCGCTGGAGGTTGAAGAGGAACAGGGGGAGGAGAGAACGTGGGGTGGCCGCGTCGGTGGGTCCAGGGGCGGGGCCAGGCGCGTCGGGTGTGTAGCGTGTAGTGTGCGTGCGTGTGTTTGAATGGCTGCGCGCACGTGAGGGGCTGGGGTGAGGCTGAGAGGGTGGGGCCGGGCAGATGGGTGGTGGGGGTTGGTGGGGAGTGTGCGGCCAGGTGGGAAGGGAGGAGAGAGAGGGGCCATGTGGCAGGCTAGGAGTGGCTAGGAAAGAGGGGAGAGATGAGGTGGCGTATGGGGATTGGTGGGGGTGAGGTGGCCAGGGTGTGTGGGTAGAAGATTAGGTAGAAGTAGGATTTAGATGGGGCGGTGTAGTTGGACCGATTTAGTTTTGTGGGGCGGTCGTTCGGGTCAATCGGCCCGTTCTACTGCCCCTACAAAAATAATTATAATTTTATTTGTTTCAAACAAGTCTTTTGCAACCCGGTACCCGGCAAAACAAAATATTCCGGCGACCCGGGTTTGATGTTTGAAACAAGAGGGGGCGTTTTAGAAAACAACACGGGCTTTGCAAACATAGTTTTTGGGCAAACAATGCATGATGATGACGATGCAATGCACAAATTCAAAGCGATTTTCTAGTAGTGGTTTTGCGGGATGCCACATGTTACGGCCCGGGACTAGAGGGTTTCCGCCCCCCGCGGTGCTGAAACAGCCACATGGCTGTTATCAGTCGCGGGCCGTAGCGAGTCGGGACTAGAGGGGGGCTTCTAGTCCCGTTTTCGCAATCCCGGGCCCAAAACCGGGACTAAAGTCAGTTGCGGCCCGGGACTGCAGGCCCTTTTTCCAATAGTGCCTTTTTTCTATGTTTCCTGAAAAGTCAGAAAACAAATATCTCAAAATTTAGGCTAAATCTATACGGAAGTCATGTAATGTGACCCCGTTTAAACAGCTAGATAAGATGAGCAATCTCTGTCACCTTAAGAAAAAGCAATCTCTACCGAGTACCGCTGGCCTGTGGCGTATGTAGACCCTATATATTTCGGCGCATGCCAACTAAAGCAATCAGGGTAAAGCGCATCGCGCGCGAATTTCTTCCTGCAGACATTTCCGAGACTTTCGGAGACACCCCCCGGAGAGCATCGATGAAAGCGCCAACCACCCCAACCAACACGGTTCATCGCCGGGATGGTCGGTCATCGCCGGCGTCGATGGAGGCGGCGTCACGCCTGTCCTTGTCGGCACTCAAGACAGTTCTGGTGCTTCGCCGCCCTCACTACAGCCTTGGTCGCGGCCCGCTCGGTGTCGTGCTTACGCTGCGATGTAACGTCTTCGAAGAAACATGCGCGCCACTCCTAAGCATGCGCTCATGCGCTCAAAGATGAGCAGGCGGCGCCCCGCGTCGCGCCTGAGGCGGCGCTCCTCCTCCGTCACGAGGCGAGACAATGACATGAGCGTCTCAGCCTGCTCGCGCGTCCACATGTCGTGAAAGTTCATCGATAGGCGCAGGAGCCTGAGCCGCCACGCCACGGCGTCGTAGGCGCGCGCGGCCTCGTGTGCGGTGTCGAAGGTGCCGAGGATGATGCGGTTGTGCCAGACCGGATCTCAATGTAGTAGTTGTCGGTCGGGCACGCGCGTACACCGCAGTATCCGGAACTTCTCCGGCATGGCGACGGTGGCGCGGGCGCGACGCGTCGGCAGAGAAGCGGTGGGAAGGGGAAGGGGATTCTGTGCGCATGCTAAAGTGTGTCGACAGTTTGCTTTCACGCGAGTTGCGCCATTTAACGAGCGCGCGTTGAGTGGTGTGTCAAAAGAAGTGCGCGCAACCGAGCGCGTGGAAAAGGTTTTCCTGCGCGTGGGAAAATACAGCGAATATTGGAGGGCGCGGTGCGGTCTTTCGCGCGGAAAAATATCGGTTTTTAGCGCTTGGGTTTTAGAGTATATGTATCTGTTAGGGATAGACTAGGTTACTTGTCTTGTACTCTAAGTAGGTTACTTTTCTTGTACTCCAAGTTGGTTCCTGTACACCTATATATACTCGCCCCGAGAGGCTCAATAATACAACCATCATATTCCGCAATCTCTCTCCCTTCACCCTTCAACATGGTATCAGCCTAAACCGATCCCAAGCCCTAGCCGTCGACGGCACGCTTCCGCCGCGCCGCCCCCGGGGAGGTCGATCTCCATGATCTCCGACGGGGGCTGCGCAATGTGGCATCCCGCAAAACCACTACTAGAAAATCGCGTTGGTTTTGTGCATTGCATCGTCATCATCATGTGTTGTTTGTCTAAAACTATTTTCGCAAAGCCCGTTTTGTTTTCTAAAACGTCCCATCTTTATTCAAAACCAAAACCGGGTCTCCGGGATATTTTGTTTGTCGGCTATCGAATTGCAAGAGCCATGTTTAAAACAAATAAAAGTTACAATTATTTTTAGCGGGGGCAGTCGAACGGGCCGAATGACCCGAACGACCACCCCCATTTTCAAATCGGTCCACCTAACCCGCCCTTCTAAATCCTACAGCTACCCACCTATCTACCCAGCCCTCCTCTCCACCTCACCCCAACCAGTAGCAGCTCGCCACCTCAGCTCCCCTCTCTTTCCCCCCAATTAAACCCTGCCACTTGGCCTCTCTCCCTGAGCCTACCCCACTCCCTCTCAAGCACACACAGCCACACCCCACCAGCCGCCTGGCCCCAGCCGGCCACCCCCTTCGCACGCCACACGCACGACACACGCAGAGCACGCGCGCACGCACGCCCCAACCCCCACCCCTGGCCCCACATGGCAGTCTCCCCACCACCACCTGCTCGCTCCCATCCCCTTCCTCCCGCCCACACCAACCTCCGTCCTCGCCGCCCATCGCTCCCCTGACGCCCAAGATCCCCACCGCGCGTGACCTCCGGCCGCCAGCCGCGCTCCCTCTGCCCCTGTCTGCGAGCCTCCCCGGCGCTTCCACGCTCCCTCCTCGCCAGGCTCGTCGCTCGGCCCCGCCTCGACGGCACCGCCCTCCTCCTGCTCCGCCCGAGCCCGCCGGCGCGGCCGTCTCCCCCTCCTCCTTCGCCTCTCCCTCTGGCCGCCGACGCGCCGTGCCTCCGGCTCCCTCTCCGCGCCCGCATCTCCCCCCACAGCTCCTCCCGCGCGCCGCCTCGCGCCCCACCGCCCACCAACCACCCTCTCCGGACCCCGCCGCCTCCAGGCATCCTCGCCGCCACCCGCGCTGGCTCGCCTCCCTGTAGCGTCCTGGCGCCGCTCCCTTTCGCCGGCCTCGCCCGCCCGCCGGCAGCGCCCTCCCCTACGGCTCGCCACCAGCCACGCACCTCCTCTGCAGCCAGTGGTGGCACCCCTGCGAGGTCGTCGCGCCGCCGTCCTGTCCCCGTCCTCGGCCATGGTTCCTCGTCCGCCTCCGCCCGCTTCTGTCCACCTCTGGCCCTGCAGCACCCCGGCCGTCCCTCCTGCACCGTCCGTCTCGCAGCCCTGTTTTGCCAGCACCCGCCTCGCGAGCGCGGCGCCCAGCAGGTGTTCGTGCTTTGGTTTGGAAGAGGTCACACCCCCTGGAGTACAGTGCAGCTAGCAGGCCTTCAGCTTGTTTTCTTGTCTCCTGCGGCAAGTTACTTGGACCATCGAGATGCCGCTCGAGTAATTGTTGCCAATTCAAGATCTTCGTCTTGGCGAAAGAATTGCTACTCGGACCCGAAGTATCCCGGGACAACAAGATCTCCTTCTCGGAATCCGAAGGCCGATCCCGTACCCGGTGCCGCGCCAAGATCGTCCGACACCGAACCCAGAACTGCTCCGAGACCCCGAGATCGTCATCTGCCGCGTGAACAGGGAAACGCCAAGACCTTCGACTCGTACCTGATGGTCGAGACTGCAGAGTGGAGACATCACCGAGACCTTCCGATGACCCGAAGATCGTCGCTGCGGATCGAAAAGGACTCCTACGTGGGACGACAAGTACTTCGTCAGGGAACCGACCGAAGCAACCCCGAAGACCACAGAGGCGACAAGCACTTCTTCCCGAATGCGATGCCCAAGAACCCGGACGCCAAGGTCGCCGACACAGAACAACAAGATCTACTACGCGGGCGCCGTGCGACAAGATCGACCTCCCGTTGACCGAGACCGACCCCGCCGAACCCCCGGAACCCCAAGATCTGCCGAACCTAATGTGTGAACCCCTTCCCGAAACCCTATTTTATAATATAATACAACCTGTTGCACTTAAATCATTCATCTTGCATGCATGCTTATCATGTGGTTTGGGGGCCTTATGCCGATTCACCTCTAATTAAATATGGGGCCCATATGCAGGCAAATCTAGTCTCATATTGGCCTCATTTAAATTTGTGTAGCGAACCGGTAACTTATTTTACCTTGATAAGACAACAATTAAATTGTGGGACAAGTAAATAACTTGAACCATCTAATTAATGTCGGGACCCCGGTTCCGCTTAATATGACCTAATTGCATCGCACCTTTGCTATGCCATGCATCATACCATAAGCATGCCGATCTTTTGCCATAGTATTAAATATTGCATCCGGTGTTTCTTCTAGTGTTTTGCTTCTTCGCGGATAAGGCCGTTGAGTTGATGCGAGTGTCGACCCGATCTTCGGTTGAACCTTCGACAATGTTTTCAGGCGAGCATCTCCCCCTTTCTACCTATCTTACTTTTATAGTCTTTATTCCCTCCTGTTGATCTATTGCTATCTGTGCTGCGATGCTTTAGCTTCCGTACCTGTGATATACCGTGTAGCCCTATATTGCCTTGGCCACATCCTATAACCTGTTGTTTGGTAGATAGTTGGACTTGCGCGTCGTAGTCGCTTGCTCAAGTGCTGTTGCGTGTCGTCAAGTGCCACAGTTGTTGATGTATTGCCGCATGTTGATGTTGGAGATGATCATAGTTTTACTTATCGTTCACTTTAATTCCTGTTTAACAACTAAAATTGAAGTAAGCAGAGGCATCGGTGGGTGATAGATAATATTTGGTTTCCGAACGCCCACTTGTGTCCCGTAGGACCCCGAGTACTTGATACCTGTTCCTTGATTTATCGCGCTATCCACATCCGGGAGGTATATGGGACCCCCGAGCGAGCTTGATTCGTCTTATTTCTTGGGGCCACAAACTAGTTTGAGGTTTTATTTACTATCCTGTACTTATGCCATGCTACTTCAGTATTTACGTTTGCGAGGAGCACACGTCTGTTTTAGGATCGTGGCACGATTCCGCCGTGTCGACAATCCTAGCCACACTTTCGGGTTCCCGTCGTTCACACCCCCACAACCTTAAGTCCGTCTCGAGCCGGCTATGGGTTCTACTTTAAGGGTGGCCCCAAATATTTCTGAATCTGTGATTGTTCACCGTGAAAGCCTCGTTGGGTTTTGATTTGGTTTTTCCGAGGTTGATCGAGCGTGTGTTGCTATTGGTGCACCTCGGCCGGGTAAAACTTTCTGAAAGCCGTGTCCGCGGATATGGACGACTTGGAGCACAGTATCTCGACCATAGACAAGCATAACTAAAGTTTATTGCTATAAATTTGACTTTATAATGACTAGTAATCAGCTTCACTATAATGGAATGGCTAAATAATACTGCCCACAATTGATTGTTGGAGTGTCGCTTGCAACCATTGTACCTGACTAGTAAGTATGGCAATTACAATGGAATGGCTAAATAAAAGAACCAACAACTGCTGGGTTTTGGGGTTATCTCATGCTAATTGTATCTGACTAGTAAGTGTTGCCACTATAACGGAATGGTTAACTAAAAGTGCCCATCGCTACTTTATCGTGACGATTATCTAAACTGACTAGTAAAGTGCCGCAACTATAATCGAATAAATAAACCGCCAACCGTGAGTTCCTCGGTTGACTTCCTCGTTTGGTCTCGAGGGGAAACGCCAGATGGGTTTGTTTGATGGTAGCATCAGGTTGGTTCAGTATGTCTTTCTTACCCCTCCGATAACCGCCAGTTGTATCGAGTCTCTATAGGTTGTTCAGCATCTCGTCGCTGCCGCTCACCCACCATACCTATGTAGGCGAGGACCGCCAATTCTAGCCTCGCTGCATCGGCCTCGATCGACGCTCCTTCTTTTTCCTTTGCCCTTTGTCGGCACCCTTTGTTTAAGGTGTTTTGAGATCGACGCCGTTAGTAGGGTTACCCTTCCGGCTTGGCCTGGGCAGGGTTATGGACGCCATTGGTTATTCTTCAGGGCTCTTAGCCCCATTTGCATCTTGTCCGTAGATGGACGCTGTATCTTTTCAAGGTGATTTGGATCTCTGTACCGTATATCTGTATTCTTGACTCTTGGAGTCGCTGTTATATATATCTGTTTTGTGGGTCCTATCAAAGACTGTTGTGTAATGTTATTACTTCGTTTCCACCCGCACGAAAGTGCCTGGTGGGCACCTTTGAATCGTTTCTATGCGGGTTTGGCGGGTTTCGCTAAAACTTGCATAGGTCCGATTCTGAGGGTGTTACAGAGTGGTATCAGAGCTCAGCAGTTACGATACCGCACAAGTCCAGCCAGTAGGATAACCTAGCTAACGGCCGAAGTAGAGTGTCAAAACTATTTTTGCAAAACCGGTTGGATAGTTCTGATTAGGTCTGATTTTACTCCTTACCCCTCTGTTGTTCTCCTCTTACCTCTGCGCGTTTTGAATCCGCTCTCATCTCTTTCTTCGAGTCCAGGAATTCTCGTGGTTGGGTTTTCGTCGTACCTTCAGGGTTTCGCTTTCTCCCTTTTGTAACGGAGGTGCTACGATCATCAATCTGCAACTTGTCTGTTGTACCCTTCCTCCAATCTTTTGTTCTTGAGCTCTTTATCCATATGTGTTCCTTGTCGGATATCAGTGTCGTTGAAAAACATATGAGAAGGACGAGCATTGGTGAAGTTGGAGTATACCTTGAGCATGTGTTGTTCATGCCAATGGAACCATCGCGGAACCTAATCATTGTGTCTTTCATACGATTTCTGCTGGCATCATTCCTTTGTTCCGGATACCTCCTCTGAAGATCTTCAGTCTAAATCTCGAGAGTTGAGTTGCCTGATTCTCCTACTCATGTATAGAGTTGATAGTTTGGGTACGGGATGGACTGATCACCCTACCCGACTCTTCATCGTCGCTATACATCGAACGGGTGGATCAATGTAACTTTTCCCTCTTCTAATGGAAGTTAGAGGTGGCCTTATCATTTGATACCTCTACCTTCGTCCTTTGTTTCTCCGGAGTGTTCTCTCGACGATCAGGAACAACGTCCCTTTGTTGGTGGTGTCGCCGATTTCAAGATGAAGAAGGAACCCGCGTTATTGGTGTCGCGAGGATCTACACGAAGCGAGAAGACGCCATTCGCCGACCGTCCTTCCGGTACCATGAGGCAGATCTCGAGGGCGAGATCCCTTGTTAGTGGTGTCGAATTGTGGCATCCCGCAAAACCACTACTGGAAAATCGCGTTGGTTTTGTGCATTGCATCGTCATCATCATGTGTTGTTTGTCTAAAACTATTTTCGCAAAGCCCGTTTTGTTTTCTAAAACGTCCCATCTTTATTCAAAACCAAAACCGGGTCTCCGGGATATTTTGTTTGTCGGCTATCGAATTGCAAGAGCCATGTTTAAAACAAATAAAAGTTACAATTATTTTTAGCGGGGGCAGTCGAACGGGCCGAATGACCCGAACGACCACCCCCATTTTCAAATCGGTCCACCTAACCCGCCCTTCTAAATTCTACAGCTACCCACCTATCTACCCAGCCCTCCTCTCCACCTCACCCCAACCAGTAGCAGCTCGCCACCTCAGCTCCCCTCTCTTTCCCCCCAATTAAACCCTGCCACTTGGCCTCTCTCCCTTTTCCTCTCTCCCTCAGCCTACCCCACTCCCTCTCAAGCACACATAGCCAAACCCCACCAGCTTTGGCCCCACTGCCACCCTCAAGACGCCCACACGACGACACACGCAGAGCACGCGCGCACGCACGCCCCAACCCCCCACCCCTGGCCCCACATGGCAGTCTCCCCACCACCCACCTGCTCGCTCCCATCCCCTTCCTCCCACACGCGGCGCAGCCCCGCGTTCCCCCTTCTCCCCGACGCCCACACCAACCTCCGTCCTCGCCGCCCATCGCTCCCCTGACGCCCAAGATCCCCACCGCGCGTGACCTCCAGCCGCCAGCCGCGCTCCCTCTGCCCCTGTCTGCGAGCCTCCCAGCGCTTCCACGCCCTCCTCGCCAGGCTCGCCTGCCCGCCACGGCACGCCCTCCTCCTGCTCCGCCCGAGCCTGGCGTCTCCCCTCCTCCTCGCCTCTCCCTCCGCTGACGCATCGTGCCTCGGCTCCCTCTCCGCGCCCGCATCTCCCCACAGCTCCTCCCGCCAGGCCCCACCGCCCACCAACCACCTCTCCGGACCACCGCCAGCATCCTCGCCGCCACCCGCTGGCTCGCCTCCCGCCACTGCGTCACGGCGCCGCTCCCTTCGCCCGCCCACCGGCAGCGCCCTCCCCTACGGCTCGCCACCAGCCACGCACCTCCTCTGCAGCCAGTGGTGGCACCCCTGCGAGGTCGTCGCGCCGCCGTCCTGTCCCCGTCCTCGGCCATGGTTCCTCGTCCGCCTCCGCCCGCTTCTGTCCACCTCTGGCCCTGCAGCACCCCGGCCGTCCCTCCTGCACCGTCTCGCGGCCTGTTTTGCAAGACCGCCTCGCGAGCGCGGCGCCCAGCAGGTGTTCGTGCTTTGGTTTGGAAGAGGTCACACCCCCTGGAGTACAGTGCAGCTAGCAGGCCTTCAGCTTGTTTTCTTGTCTCCTGCGGCAAGTTACTTGGACCATCGAGATGCCGCTCGAGTAATTGTTGCCAATTCAAGATCTTCGTCTTGGCGAAAGAATTGCTACTCAGACCCGAAGTATCCCGGGACAACAAGATCTCCTTATCGGAATCCGAAGGCCGATCCCATACCCGGTGCCGCGCCAAGATCGTCCGACACCGAACCCAGAACTGCTCCGAGACCCCGAGATCGTCATCTGTCGCGTGAACAGGGAAACGCCAAGACCTTCGACTCGTACCTGATGGTCGAGACTGCAGAGTGGAGACATCACTGAGACCTTCCGATGACCCAAAGATCGTCGCTGCGGATCGAAAAGGACTCCTACGTGGGACGACAAGTACTTCGTCAGGGAACCGATCGAAGCAACCCCGAAGACCACAGAGGCGACAAGCACTTCTTCCCGAATGCGATGCCCAAGAACCCGGACGCCAAGGTCGCCGACACAGAACAACAAGATCTACTACGCGGGCGCCGTGCGACAAGATCGACCTCCCGTTGACCGAGACCGACCCCGCCGAACCCCCGGAACCCCAAGATCTGCCGAACCCTAATGTGTGAACCCCTTCCCGAAACCCTATTTTATAATATAATACAACCTGTTGCACTTAAATCATTCATCTTGCATGCATGCTTATCATGTGGTTTGGGGGCCTTATGCTGATTCACCTCTAATTAAATATGGGGCCCATATGCAGGCAAATCTAGTCTCATATTGGCCTCATTTAAATTTGTGTAGCGAACCGGTAACTTATTTTACCTTGATAAGACAACAATTAAATTGTGGGACAACTAAATAACTTGAACCATCTAATTAATGTCGGGACCCCGGTTCCGCTTAATATGACCTAATTGCATCGCACCTTTGCTATGCCATGCATCATACCATAAGCATGCCGATCTTTTGCCATAGTATTAAATATTGCATCCGGTGTTTCTTCTAGTGTTTTGCTTCTTCGCGGATAAGGCCGTTGAGTTGATGCGAGTGTCGACCCGATCTTCGGTTGAACCTTCGACAATGTTTTCAGGCGAGCATCTCCTCCTTTCTACCTATCTTACTTTTATAGTCTTTATTCCCTCCTGTTGATCTATTGCTATCTGTGCTGCGATGCTTTAGCTTCCGTACCTGTGATATACCGTGTAGCCCTATATTGCCTTGGCCACATCCTATAACCTGTTGTTTGGTAGATAGTTGGACTTGCGCGTCGTAGTCGCTTGCTCAAGTGCTGTTGCGTGTCGTCAAGTGCCACAGTTGTTGAAGTATTGCCGCATGATGATGTTGGAGATGATCATAGTTTTACTTATCGTTCACTTTAATTCCTGTTTAACAACTAAAATTGAAGTAAGCAGAGGCATCGGTGGGTGATAGATAATATTTGGTTTCCGAACGCCCACTTGTGTCCCGTAGGACCCCGAGTACTTGATACCTGTTCCTTGATTTATCGCGCTATCCACATCCGGGAGGTATATGGGACCCCCCTGAGCCAGAGCTTGATTCAGTCTTATTTCTTGGGGCCACAAACTAGTTTGAGGTTTTATTTACTATCCTGTACTTATGCCATGCTACTTCTGTATTTACGTTTGTGCGAGGAGCACACTGTACTGTTTAGGATCGTGGCACGATTCCGCGGTGTCGACAATCCTAGCCACACTTTCGGGTTCCCAGTCGTTCACAGCCGTCCCCACAACCTTAAGTCCGTCTCGGAGCCGGCCGGCTTCGTTGCGGGTTCTACTTTAAGGGGTGGCCCCCTGAAATATTTCTGAATCCTATGATTGTTCAGTCGTGAAAGCCTCGTTGGGTTTTGATTTGTTTTTTCCGAGGTTGATCGAGCGTGTGTTGCTATTGGTGCACCCCGGCCGAGTAAAACATTCTGAAAGCCGTGTCCGTGGATATGGACGACTTGGAGCACAGTATCTCGACCATAGACAAGCATAACTAAAGTTTATTGCTATAAATTTGACTTTATAATGACTAGTAATCAGCTTCACTATAATGGAATGGCTAAATAATACTGCCCACAATTGATTGTTGGAGTGTCGCTTGCGACCATTGTACCTGACTAGTAAGTATGGCAATTACAATGGAATGGCTAAATAAAAGAACCAACAACTGCTGGGTTTTGGGGTTATCTCATGCTAATTGTATATGACTAGTAAGTGTTGCCACTATAACGGAATGGTTAACTAAAAGTGCCCACTGCTTACTTTATCAGGACGATTATCTAAACCTGACTAGTAAAGTGCCGCAACTATAACTGAATAAATAAAACTGCCAACTGTGTGAGTTCCTCGGTTGACTTCCTCGTTTGGTCTCGAGGGGGAAACGCCAGGATGGGTTTGTTTGATGGTAGCATCAGGTTGGTTCCGAGTATGTCTTTCTTACCCCTCTCCGATAACCGCCAGTTGTATCGAGTCTCTATAGGTTGTTCAGTGCATGCTGTCGCTGCCGCTCAGTCCACCATACCTATGTAGGCGAGGACCGCCGAATTCTAGCCTCGCCGTGTACTGGCCTCAGTACTGACGCTCCTTCTTTTTCCTTTGCCCTTTGTCGGCACCCCTTTTGTTTAAGCAGGTTTTGAGATCGACGCCGTTAGTAGGGTTACCCTTCCGGCTTGGCCTGGGCAGGGTTATGGACGCCATTGGTTATTCTTCAGGGCTCTTAGCCCCATTTGCATCTTGTCCGTAGACGGACGCTGTATCTTTTCAAGGTGATTTGGATCTCTGTACCGTATATCTGTATTCTTGACTCTTGGAGTCGCTGTTATATATATCTGTTCTGTGGGTCCCATCGAGGACTGTTGTGTAATGTTATTACTTCGTTTCCACCCGCACGAAAGTGCCTGGTGGGCACCTTTGAATCGTTTCTATGCGGGTTTGGCGGGTTTCGCTAAAACTTGCATAGGTCCGATTCTGAGGGTGTTACACGCAACCCGTACACAGGGTTCGATTGCCGATCCGTGATCGGCTGCCCTGTAAGTTTTTTTTCGATCTCTTGATCGGTTTTCTTTTTTGGTTTACCGATCTTAGATCGGATTGAGTCACCCATTGCTGTCGTCATCGCCGCGCCTCTATTTCGACCATCGGCATCGACGATCTACACCACGCCCGTGTGCCTGTCACTTGCCCTATTGTGCCTTCCTCGGTAGGCCGTCGCGGCCTCATTACAGGCTGCCGCGCACCGTGGCCGGCTGCTGCGGCTTCCTCGGGAGGCTGTCGCGGCCGACCCCCCCCCCCTCGGATTTTCTTCGCCGTCATCGCCCGGTATTGTACCGACAACGCCGCCGCGGATTCCGATTTGCCGTCGTCACGGACTTGGCACGTACAGCGCCGCCGTCGGTCTGATCAACCGATCTGGCGCTCGTCTCCGCCGAGTACGTCCCCGAGCACGCGCCTACCACCGATCGAGCATCGGGCTGCCGCTGCGTCGCCCCTTCGGGCCGTAGCGTCGCCGCCTTTGGTCCCCGCCACCGGCTACCAACGCGCCTTCTCAGGCGTGTCCGTCGCTGGTGGTTCTCACGCCGTTGCACCGACTCGCTCCCTACAGCTACATCGCCCCATCGGGCAATAGCGTCGCTGCACGCGGTAATCGCCGTCCCTCGGCGCGGGTCGTCGCCATCCGCACATGGTCTTCGTCACGTCGCCGGGTTCTTCCTTGCCTACTTCGAGCACCGCCACCGCATATCCACAGGTAGCCTGCATGGCCACTCCTGGCCGTCGTAGATCCCACCGACTACCCCTCCGTCTAGGCATCCAAAATGACCACTCTTGGTCGTCACTGGTTCGCCGCCTTCTACGTCTTCGTCCAGCACGACTTTGTCGCCATCGTCCTCGACCACACCTACTCGTCTACTCCGATAACCGCGGCCTGCATCGGCACCTCGCCGATCTGCGCAACGCAACCGTCGTAGAGTCCTCCTCTGCTAGTCTCCTCTCCGACATGGCGTGAAATTGTTTCTACTGGTCCTGTTCTTCGTATGCCCGGTACTGGCAACACCGGTGCGTGCCTTCGTCCCTGACGCGTTCCCGAGTCTCGCAAGCCCGGTTGTAGCGCCTCGTCTTCATCGTCTTTGACAAGGTCTTCATCGGCATCGACTACCTCCTCTATGTCTGCCTCGACTGCGTCAATACCGACTTCGTCTTCGCATACTTGGTTTTGGCACAACCAGAGTATGCCTTCGTCCCCGACGTGCGCCTGGTTTTGACAAAGCTATGGACGCACCTCGTCCTCGATGGCTCGGACTGCATCGGCTTCGGCATCGCTCTCTCTGACGAATGCCCTGACGCGTCTCCGTCCTTCTACTGGCTGCACCTCGTCCTCGACGGCTCGGACTGCATCGGCTTCGACATCGCTCTCTCCGATGACTGCCCTGACGCGTCTTCGTCCTTCTACTGGCCGCACCTCGTCCTCGATGGCTCGGACTGCTTCGGCTTCGGCATCGCTCTCTCCGACGACTGCCCTGACGCGTCTTCGTCCTTCTACTCGGCTACCTCGACACCGGCAACCCCGACCACGACATAGACCACGGCGACCCCTCGCGCTGCTACCTCGACCAAGGTTGCAGTACCCACCGCTCTCGGCTCACTCGACACCGGCACAAGGGCTACCACCTTGCCTGAGCTCCTCACCAGCATCCTCTACGGTCCAAGCTTCTGCGACGTGACACCGTCCGCGACGTTCCCGCTACCACTGCGGGGGGATGTCAGCGCACTGGTCTACTTCGGCTCTCCAGACTGACCGTTCGGGACGTTCCAGTTGTTCACGATGCTACCGCTACGACTGCGGGGGATGTTAGAGTATACGTATCTGTTAGGGATAGACTAGGTTACTTGTCTTATACTCCAAATCGGTCCCTGTACGCATATATATACTCGCATGAGAGGCTCAATTATACAACCATCATATTCCGCAATCTCTCTCTCCCTTCACCCTTCAACAGTGGGCACGATTTTTGCTCTCACCATCTTGCCCTAAAACAATGTAGACCTTGCCAAATTAGAGACGGGACAACGACCAAATTAACACATGCACACGAACAATACGTATGACCCATACAGATACAGAAGGGGTATTGGATAGAAAGAAGGAGCCGCATGTATGTCAACATATTATGTGCAATATTGAGTATGAGTCGGAATAGAAGATGTCAAGTATTTCCGTAGCTAACTAGAATAAAAAAGGATTCCGAATTTTAAAGGTGCAGCTCTCCGAGTCGGTTCATCGTTCAAGTCCACCCAGCAGCCTGCACGATATAAGCAGAGAATCTGTGGAGAGGCTGGAGTCGTGTACCGGAAAAGAAAGGAAAATGATACTACTCCCCCGGGGGATTTTCCGTGACTTATCCCCCGGGTCGTACGCGCGTGAGGCTGCCTTATCTCTTCCCTTCCCACACAGCGCACGCAAAAGCTTGACCGCACATCCTTCTTCCACCTCCATGCCCGTGCGCGCTCTATCTCGTCGCGCCGCTGGGCCTACCTCAAACAAGCGGCGCCAGCTACTGCCCTCGTTTCCTCCGCCGCCGGCAAGCCTCATCCCCAGCCCGTCTCCTCCGCCGGCGAGCTCGCACGAGCAGATCGCGCGGCAGCTCCTGTAGCTCGCGTCGCCTCGTGCGCCCCCGTCTCCTGGTGCTTCTCCGGCGGATGCGTCCCCTTGCCCCCAACAGCTTGAGCCCCCGGCCCGCCTCCTCCATCGGCGAGCACGGCCACCGTCTGCCATCCTAGCACTAGCAGCTCGCGCGCAACCCCCTGTAGATGTCGCCGCTGCACGCCCAACGCCTCCTAGACGCACCCCCTTGACACCAACTAATCGAGGGCGATGGTGGCGGGCGGAGCTGGCCGGGGAGAGAGCTCACGCCTGAGCTCGTCCCTGTGCAAAGGGACAGAGGGACCACCTACCATGTGCTGCTACGTACGACATGGAGGTGTGCTACCTGTGGCCAGCGGCTATGCTACAAGCGGCGTCAAGTTTTGCTACTAGTCGGCGGCGACGCTACACGTGGGATTAGGATTTGCTACCTCGGCATATTTTTTTTGCTATGTATTCATATATTTTTTGCTACTTTCATATAATTTTTTTGCTACAACCAATGTCTATGATTTTGCTACGAGGTCTCTGGTTTGAGTCTCGGGCGATGTCTCCTTTGCTACACTAGAAAAAGTTTTTTGCTACCACCGTTTTGTGGTTTTGCTACAATAGCGTTTTGTGGTTTTGCTACTAATGATTTTGCTACATTAGTTAAAAAAATTTGCTACATGGTCTCCGGCGAGGTCTCCGGCGAACTCTCCGACGAGGTCCAATCTGTTTTTCTATTTCTGGGTCAAACCGTTTTCTGCTACAGTGTAGCAAAAGCGGGGCGTATGTAGCAAATGTTGGTCTGAGTGTAGCAAAAAGGGGATTTAGGTGGACACGCGTCAGCAAGAGGACCCGGGGGATCAGAAATTTTTATCCCCCGGGGGACGCGTAGTACGACCCAAAAGAAAACACAGAGAGGCCAAACGAGAGTAGAGAATCTGTGGATCGTAAGCTAGCAAAGCAGCAGGCAAGGCAATCAAGAAGATCGATCGATGACAATAATGGCCGATATCGAGAAGGGTATCCAGGACTCCCTGGTCGCCACGGCGGAGCCAGATGAGGAGACTACTCACCGTCACCGCCTTTACCGCCGCCATATCATAACCGTGGTGTCTACCGTCGTGGGCGTAATGAACGTTGTTGACTTTCCGATAGTC
This sequence comes from Avena longiglumis, assembly GCA_030063025.1. Taxonomy (NCBI): domain Eukaryota; kingdom Viridiplantae; phylum Streptophyta; class Magnoliopsida; order Poales; family Poaceae; genus Avena; species Avena longiglumis. The sequence goes on from CP125979.1 coordinate 98,230,614, forward strand.
ATCTATCGTGTCCTGACGGTCCTACCAAAGCCCGCCTTCGTGCGCTGGACCATGGCCGCTGTCCCCTCGCTTCTTTTCCTCGTGCAAGTAGGCCTATTTTGGTCGATTCGTCATAGTTTTTGGAAAAATTTATGTGAGATTTGTAATCCAGAGAAAGAAAGTCAGATAGATGCGTAAGTTACGGTTGCCCCTACTTAATTCGGCATATATGCCATGTTATCGTCAAACACCGGCTTCGTTAGCTTGTTCTGATGCGTGTAAATATATATACACATGTTCTCGTTGTTTACTTTCTGAATTTTTATATGGAGTATGTTTCATTAGTTTCATGGATTTATTTGTTCTAAATGCACGTTTTTTTTGCCATCGGCTTTCGCCATATGTCATGTTTTTAGATTGAAAAGCAAGTGAGTCGTGGGTTGTTTTCCACTAGTGAATGTTGTTCCATTAAAACACTCAAGGGGTTATACGATATATCGGGTGTAGAAGTAGGCCAACACTTTTGGCAAATAGGAGGTTTCCAAATTCATGCCCAAGTACTCATCACTTCTTGGGTCGTAATTACTATGTTGTTAGGTTTAGTTGTCATAGATGTTCGGAATCCACAAACCATCCTGACCGACGGCCAGAATTTCTGCCACTGACCTGTGGCATATGTAGACTCCAGATTCAGATTCCCCCTAGAAAATGTAGACCTTAGACGGAACAACGGACAGATTAATACTTAGTCATGTACACGTACGATACATATATGGCCCATACGTAGTGGGAATTGGATAGGAAGAAGGAGCCGCACATATGTCAACATATTATATGCAATATTTTTTTGAAACGGGTTTATGTTTAATATTGAGTATGAGTCAGAATAGAAGATATATAACAACTACTCCCTCTGTTTCAAAATATAAGATGTTTTAGCTTTGTGAAGCAAATATATCTAGATTTGTTTTAGTGTGTAAATTTACTCCAAACTTGAATAAACCTACACACTAAAACAAGTCTAGATACATTTTTTCATAAAGCGAAAATATCTTATATTTTAAAACGGAGGGAGTATTGCCCGTAGCTAGAATAAAAAAGGACTCCAAGTTTTAAACGTGTAGGTCTCCGATCGGTTCATCGTTCAAGTCCACCCCCAGCCTGCACAATATAAGGAGCCAGCTGGAGAGGCCAAACGAGAGGAGAGAATCTGTGGATCGTAAGCTAGCAAAGCAGCAGGCAAAGGAAATCGAGAAGATCGAACGAGGACAATGGACGATATCCACGACTCCCTGGTCGCCACGGCGGAGCCAGACGAGGAGGCTAACCGCCGTCGCAGCCGCCATATCAGAACCGTGGTGTCTACCGTCGTGGGCGCAATGAACGCTGTTGGCTTTCCGGTAGTCATCTATCGTATCCTAACCGTTCTACCAAACCCCCCCTTGGCGCGCTGGACCATGGCAGCTGTCTTCTTGTTTCTTTTCCTCGTGCAAGTAGGCCTATTTTGGTCAGTTCGTCGTAGTTTTTGGAACAATTTATGTGAGATTTGTAATCCAGAGGAAGAAAGGCAGATAGATGCTGCCTAAGGTACGGCTGCCCCCACTTAATTCGGCATATATGCCATATTATCATCAAACACTGGCTTCGTTAGCTTGTTCTGATGCGTGTAAATATATATATATATATATATATATATATATATATACATGTTTTCCTTGTTTACTTTCTGAATTTTTATATGGAGTATGTTTCATAAGTTCCGTGGATTTATTTGTTATAAATGCACATTCTCTTTGGCATAAGCTTTCGTCGTATGTCATGTTTTTAGATTGAAAAGCAAGTGAGCTATGCCTTGCTCTATTGCGTGGGTAGTACAACCCTTCCGACTCGGACTGCATTCAGAGCAACCGGATCAAGATCGGGAATTATGATTTGGGTGTTACGTTGTACCGAGGGTCCGCTGGCGCCTCCTTGCTGTAAATGCCTTATTCTACTAGAGTAAAAGCTCTCACTTCGAACAGTACTGTCTGTCTCTTCTACTACTTCTCTCACTTTGGCACGGAGTGTGTAGTGGATATTATATAGGTAAAGGTCAAAATCTGATCGTTAGAGAACAAAGTAACATGCTCCCAATAATATCTGTTGGAAGTCACCCGGTAGTATCAAAGTAGTTCCGGCCATCTCTCCCTTTGGTAGCGGCCTGTCAAAAAGATCTCCAGAACCGAGGCACCTCAGAAGTACCGGAGAAGAAACGATCGATCGGGGGTTCTAGATCCACAAGTTTCTGACTAATACAGCCTCACATATTACTATGCCATTAGTTGTGTTTATCCACGACCTAGAGTCGTGTACAAGAAAACACAAAGGCCAAAGAATAAGAGAGACGACGCTCGGTCGTAACTAAGGAGGCCGAAGAGTGGTCGGCAATGAGAACGGTATCTATACCTGAGGAGACACGAGAAAAGCGATCTTGGAGGCGGAGTAAAACCCATCTATAGTTGGACCATTGATGGCGCGTGGTAGCACTTCGTTGGGAGACCCTAATAGCAAGGTGTGATAAGCACAACAACAAGTCTTCCCTCAGTAAGAAACCGAGGTTATCGAATCAGTAGGAGGAAGGAAACACCTCAAAGGTGTTGCTAGCAACTTGGAGACCTGCACAACACAAACTCAAGACTTTGCCCAACGAACAGTGAGACTGTCAATCTCACTGGTTGCTGTAACAAAGAATTAAATGTATGGTGTGGAAGGTAATAGTGGTTTGCAGAAAGTAAACAGTAACAGTGGAAGGTGTATCAATGGTAAAGATTGGACCGGGGTCCATAGTTTACTAGAGGTGTTCTCCTTAAGATAAACAAACATGACATGCTGGGTAAACAAATTACACCGGGGCAATTGACAGGACTGAGAAAGGCATAACAATATAATACTAGACATTCATGATCCTATGAGATTCGATTGAGAAATACAACAAGATACATAGACCGCCATCCAACTGCATCTATGATTAGAAATCCACCTTCAGGTTATCATCCGAACCCCCTCCGGTATTAATTTGCAAGCAACAGATAACTGCTTTAAGCAAAGTGTGTAAGGTAAACAATCCACTTGTTTCATAAATAAGAGACCGTTGTTTTCTCCCTAGTGCCAACAACATATCTACAACCTTAGAGATTTCTGTCACTTCCCTTAGATTAAATAGAGGCATGAAATCACTATCTAGCATAAATACCCTCTCTTGGAGTCACTAACATCTACTTAGACATGATAGCTACTAGAAACGGACAGCATGCAAGATAAAAAACAACACAGACATGATAGAATCAATAAGACAAAACCATTAATTAATCTGACATAGTAATCTCAATATCCATCGGATCCTCGCAAACACAACATGCATGATTACAAATAGATGATCTTGATCATGAACGGAGCTCACAAGATCTAAACATGGTAGCACAAAGGAGGAGATACAACCATCTAGCTCGTACATGGACCAGTAGTCCAAGGTGGAACTACTCACACTTCATACCGGAGTCTGGCATGATGAAGAAGAAAGCCTCCAGGATGATCCCCCCTCTGGCAGGGTGTCGGGAAGAGCTTCAGATCCCTCCAATCTAGGGACGATGGTGGCGGCGGCTATAGACGGTTTCGTGGAATATTGATCGGGTACTTAGGGTTTTGGCATCGGGGGGTCTTTATAGGCAAAGAGGCGAGGCAGGGGGCAGCCAGGGCGGCCGCACCCCCCAGGAGCGGGCTGGGCCCAGCCGCGCGGCCATGGGGTGTGGCCCCCTGGTGGCTCCCCTCCGTCTCATATTCAGGCTTCGTGTTCCCCACGTTAAAATATTGACTTTGGCTTTTGTCCCGTCCAATTCCGAGAATATTGAGTTTTTGCCTTTCTGGAACCAAAAAAGAAGAAAATAGGCAACTGACACTGTGGCAACTTGTTAATAGGTTAGTACCAGAAAACATATAAAAACACCTCAAAGTGTAGACAAAGCAAAGAAAAGTAGATACTAAACAAGCATGGAACATAAAAAATTATAGATACGTTTCCGACGTACCAAGCATCCCCAAGCTTAACTTCTGCTCGTCCTTGAGTAGGTAAGTGATAAAAAATAATAATTTTTGAAGTGACATACACCATCAAAATCAAGATCAAACCATTTGCAAGCATTGAAAGCTGGGATCAAAGAACTCTAAACATGAGCATGAACGATGGAGTTCTAACAGTAACACAAGGTAACTATGCATACAACATTAAAGGTTACAAACAAAGATCATGAATAACATGCGTTGAAAAATGTTTGTTTGTTTCACATACATAAAACATGGCATAGTGGCATTCATCTTGTCCCTCATGGAGTAGAAAATAGATGTATAGGACATCTTCAAAGTTTATAAAAGTGACTAGATAAAAATAGCACAAGAACAAGTAATATCAGCAGTATGCATCAATCAATAAGTTTTAGGACAATGCACATAGAACTAAGAATGGAAACTATGCTCTCTTAACTGGTGCCTAAGGATAGAAGGTGGAGACTCAATATAATAGTGGAAGAAAGTCCCTTCATAAAGGAAGCAGGGATTTCAAGTCTCAAAAAGAGCTTCCAAAAATTATGGTACTTGTTAGCTTTCAGCCCTCATTTCCCCTATCATAAGTATCTTGAAATGATTAAGGTTAAAGTGAGCAAACTATGGAGTATATGCTTGATAAAATATAAGTTGGCAATCTCATGTCCCTTGAATACGAGGGCCACTTCTCATGCTACTCAACTTTAGTCACCTGTAAGTTCTTGTCATAGTAAGTACATGTGTATCATAGAGAATCGTCAATGGGGTACCCCTTGCACATGATATAGGAGCTATCTCATAATCAAAATGACAAGGCAAGAAGATAATGAGCATCTCAGCAATCTTCTTATTTACCATGGGAAAATGGTGCTTTTTTCTCTCTTTCCTATTTTCAATATGTCTTTTTTTATAAGAAGAAAGCTTCATAGGTGTTATTATGGTAATGCTGCAAGTTTCCACCATGATTAGGCATGGCTTAGGCTAGCGGCCTAGGCGTTTCTCTAACACACATACATAACTCCATGAACTTACAATCTCTCTTTTTATTTCACGCCGGCGACATCCATAGACAAAAGAGCATGATAACAAATGTGTACAAAGTACAAGTATAATATTGAAAGTGTTCCCCGTGATAGCATGGTTCTGCTAATTCCAACGTATAATTGCAAGCATTACAACATACATGACACAATGGTTCAAGTTTATTAGGGGAAAGAAAAATAAAGTGTGCCGTCATGTTTGTGAGATCTTTATTCACTAAGTTTTCACATGATAAAATATTTTTTAATTGGAAGATAGATGAAAACAAGAATATATTTGGAATGGTGTAACACACCATGCATAGGAATTTATAGTGGACTCTTTGTAATAACTTGGTTTCTTGGGAGTTGGATGCATGAGTAGAGCTTACTCAATACAATTGGAGGCTAGCAAAAGACTGGAAGTGACCAACTAAGAGAGCAATAATGGCCATAATCATGTAGAGCGACAAAACATTACTAATCAAAGCATAAAGTGGTACTACAAGTCAAGGACTAAATGATCATAGAGTCTATGGTGACTTGTTTATAGTCATAACATGGTGTGATCATGTGCCAAGTCAATCCAAAAAATCATCAAAGGAGAATATCACAATATTATGCTTTTGTATGCTAAAACAACACATGATTCCTTCAAGGCACACTAAGCAATCCCATTTTTTTGGAACAAGTCATGATAAAGCAATAATCACTAAGCATAAGGTTAAAACAACACCTAGCATGACATGCTAAAGTCTTAGTCACAGTCAAAGCAAGCTCCTCTTGTACTATTTAAGCAAGAACTTTCTACTCCTCTCTAACACCAATCAGCTTATTTTAAACAACACAATGAGAACGGGGGTCCAAACTACTTTATTCAAGCAAACTAAGCAAACTAAACAAAAACTAAGACACTCCAAGAACAACACAACAGTGCATGAAACACTAAAAACGAAGTGTCTAGAAAAACCTAAGCTTTTTATTGATGAAGAAGGGGATGCCTTGGGCATCCCCAAGCTTTGACGCTAGTACCTCTTGAATATTTCTTGAGGTGACACGGGGTGTCATCCCCAAGTTTTAGCTTTTGTCCATTCTTCATCTCATTACATCATTCTCTCTCTACACGTGAAAATTTTCCTTCATACAAAACTTCACACAATCTTCATTAGCAACATTAGTGTATTCAAAATATAATAGACCTTTGGGTTTATCTTTAGAACAGCAAAACTTTCACTAAAAACACAAGCTACTGTAGCAATTCCCTCAAAAAGCTCAATTTCCCAAAAATAACCCAAAAAGGAATCAATAAGAAGCAAATGCAAATAATGGCAGAAATCTGCCAAAACAAACCAGTAGATAGAAATTGATTTTTTCGAAGACCTTCTGTTGCTCAAATCAAAAAGTGTTGAACTAACGAAAGTTAGCTAACATACTGGGTAATTTATTCAAAAAATATCAGCTCAATCCGACTTACATATATTCCTCATGAACTTTTACGGTGGATCACAAAAATCTGTTTTGGGACAACAACTCCCTAAATCTTACTTCCCTCTCATTAGAGGTCATTCATGGCACGAAAATCAAATAGAAAGGATAAATAGAGGTCATTACTGAAGTAATAACTTCCAATACTCAAGAAAACTTTTGGGTTATCTCCCAATAAATATTTTTCTCTAACGCCTTTAAGTTAGGCACAAGAAGCAAGAATCAAGTATTTTCAAATGAAGAATTAAGAACAATACTTGCAGTCTCTTCAACTAGGAAATGTATCTCATCCAAATGAGTTTTGGAGGATCCCTTCTCATCTCTCCTTGGTTCACTACTTTCATCAAAAGGATTTTCAGGAACAATCCAATCAAAATTCTTTTCTAAGGCTTCATGTATTCCTACAAGTTTAAAAGGTATGGATATCTTAATTTCCTCTCTGGGTTTGGTTTTATATAAACTACCCATAACATCAACACATGATCCTAGCATATTAAAATGTTCAAAGAACTTTTTGGCTTCCTTAGCAACATCATTAAACTCTTTTAGTAAAGTTTCTAGGATAAAATATCTCTTTTCAAGATCCTCTTCTTCTTTTAGTTTGAGAAACAAAATTTTCATCATAGGGTTAAGGTTAACAAACCTAGTCTCCAACATATGAACTAAAGAAGCTGCAGCAATTTCATAATTAGGAGCAAGTTCTGCTATAGATCTATCCTCAGTATCGTCATGTTTGCTAACATGATTAAAGAATTCTTCAATATTGTCTTTCCCAATTATGGAGCCGCTACCTAATGAAAGGTCTTTAAGGGTAAACTTGGGGATTAACATGGTGAGCAAGAGCAAAGTGACAACTAGAGCAGGAACTAATTTTTTTGTGTTTTTTATAAGGGAAAGCAAACCAAATTAAACTATTTTTTTTAGTTTTTGATAAAAAGAGGAAAACAAAACCAAGCAAACAAAACTAAGCAAAACAAAAACAAAGTAAAGAGAAAGGTTGTGAAGGACTCCCCTTGTGAAGACATCCTTAGCCTCCTGGCAACTGCGCTAGAAAACTTGTTGATGGCGCGTGGTAGCGCTTCGTTGGGAGACCCCAAGAGCAAGGTGTGATGAGCATAGCAGCAAGTCTTTCCTCAGTAAGAAACTGAGATTATCGAACCAGTAGGAGGAAGGAAACGTCTCAAAGGTGTTGCTATCAACTTGAAGACCTGCACAACACAAACTCAAGACTTTACCCCAACGAACAGTGAGCTTGTCAGTCTCACCGGTTGCTGTACTACAGGATTAACTGTATGGTGCGGAAGGTAATAGTGGTTTGCAGAAAGTAAACAGTAACAGTGGAAGGTGTATCAATGGTAAAGATTGGACCGGGGTCCATAGTTCACTAGAGGTGTTCTCCTTAAGATAAACAAACATGGCATGCTGGGTAAACATATTAAAACAGGGCAATTGACAGGACTGAGCAAGGCATAACAATGCAATACTAGACATTCATGATCCTATGAGATTCGATTGGGCAATACAACAAGATACATAGACCGCCATCCAACTACATCTATGATTAGAAATCCACCTTCAGGTTATAATCCGAACCCCCTCCGGTATTAAGTTTTAAGCAATAGATAACTACTTTAAGCAAAGTGTGTAAGGTAAACAATCCACTTGTTCCATGAACAAGAGACCGTTGTTTTCTCCCTAGTGGCAACAACATATCTACAACCTTAGAGATTTCTGTCACTTCCCTTAGATTAAATAGAGGCATGAACCCACTATCTAGCATAAATACCCCCTCTTGGAGTCACTAGCATCTACTTGGCCAAGATATCTACTAAAAACAGAGAGCATGCAAGATCACAAACAACACAGTCATGATAGAATCAATAAGACAAAACCATTAATCAATGTGACATAGTAATATCAATATCCATCGGATCCCCGCAAACACAACATGCATGATTACAAATAGATGGTCTTGATCATGAACAGAGCTCACAAGATCTAAACATGGTAGCACAAAGGAGGAGATACAACCATCTAGCTACTACATGGACCCGTAGTCCAAGGTGGAACTACTCACACTTCATACCAAAGGCTGGCATGATGAAGAAGAAGAGCTCCGGTATGATCTCCCCTCCGACAGGGTACCGGGAAGAGCTTCAGATCTCCCCCGATCTAGGGACGATGGTGGCGGTTGAAAAGGATACAGATGACGCCTAGAGGGGGGGTGAATAGGCGGTTTAAAACTTTTACGAGATGAGCTTAACAAAGGCGGAATAAAACTAGCGTTTACTTTGTCAAGCACAAAACCTATATAAACTACGGTTCACCTATGTGCACCAACAAATTATGCTAAGCAAAACAAGCAACTATGTGATAGCTAGATATAATAATTCAAGCACGAAGGCTATCACAAAGTAAAGTGCATAAGTAAATAGCTCGGTATAGAGATAACCGAGGCACGCGGAGACGATGATTTATTACCGAGTTCCTCCCATAAAGAGAGTACGTCTCATTGGAGAGGGGGTGGTATCAAACCACCTACGCCACAAAAGGCCTCCCTTATTCTCCGGTGAATCTCACCCCAACGGGATCGATCCACACTTCCACTATCGGTGCACTTGTCGGTGGCAACCGGAACCTCTCACGAGGTTGGGGCACTTCTCCACAACTTAATCGGAGGCTCCCAACAAATGCCACCAAGGCCACAACCTGCAACACCAACAAACTGTCTAGGGTTCCAAGAACCCAAGAGTAAAAAGCTTCTCAACTTTCACTCACCAAATGCTCCGAGGAGAACTCAAACCGATGCACCAAATGCAATGGCAAGAACACATGAAGTGCTCAAGTCCTTCTCTCCCAAACTCCACAAAAGCTACAAAAGCTAGTGGGAGAACAAGAGAGGAAGAACACACGAGGAAATCCACAAAAGAAACCCCAAGATCTAGATCCCAATATGTTCCCCTCACATAGAGGAGAGATGGATTGGTGGAGTTGTAGATCTAGATCTCCCCTTTCAAATCCCCCAAAAAGATTCAAGAAATATGGGAGGGATTGAGAGTATTTGCAAGATCTTGAAGGTCAAAACAATGGAGGAGAGAGAGAATGCAAGTCACAGGCCTAAGGAGGAAGAAGGGGTCTATTTATACCCCTCCCCAACGAAATATGACCGTTCGGGACCTTCCAGGCCGGATAATCCGCCCCTCCCCCGGATATTCCGGGTTCCCCGGACCAAAAAAATGGCTAAGGACTTCGCGGCGCGACCCTCGGTATAGGGGCAGATTTTTGGGGCGGATAATCCGCCCCCATGGCCGGATAATCCGCCCCCTGAAAACTGGTAGGAACAGCAAAACTGAAACCATCATAACTTTTTCATTCGGACTTCGATTTTGATGATCTTGGGCTCGTTTCGAAGATAGTAACGCTCTCTACAAGATAATACAGGGAACCATCATAGTCCATTAATGGAGTATAGAACCAAATGATGATAGGTTTAAACTATCTATAAAAGACAAACCGGTAAAACCTCTAATGTCGAAAACACAATAGAGAATGCATAAGAAATCCGTTTTCGATGGACTTAAGCTTGTCATAGAGATTGACACAATATCTAAATCCTCTCATGGATAAGAACCAAATAAGAACCAAGAAATATGATGTCAAGTATGCAAAGGTTTGAGCTCTCACCAAGGGATATGATCAAGTTACTCACTTGAGAGCCCCTCTTGATAGTACGGTTATCTATCCTATAAACCGGTTTCTCCAACTAACACCACGAGACCAATTAGAAAGAAACCCTACCAAAATCAAACCTTTGCCTTGTATATTCCACACCTTAGGATGGAGCACCTTTCTTGATTTCACTAGCTTGGTGAAGATGCTCCCCCATACTCCACTATGGAAGAGCCTCTCTTTTAGGCATATCTTCACATATCCATGATCACCATAAGGATGGCACGATACACTTGATATCATCTTAAGAAACCTTGATCAACACTTGATCTTCTTCACTTTATTATTATTCCAACCTTGAAGCCACCATATGGTTCAAGCATTGTCTATGGACAAATCCTACAAGTAGAACTCAATGCAAACATAAGTCCATAAAACATTGTCATTAATTACCAAAACCACACATGGGGGCACACATGTTCTTTCAATCTCCCCCATTTGGGTAATTGATGACAATCCTTTGAGAGGGTTTATATAATCAACTTAACGGAAAAAATGGTTGCGCCAACATCAAATACTACACAAGTATGTGATGTTGGTACACCCATAATATATAGAGCAAGCTCCCCCACAATATATGCGTGTGTGATGAACCATTACCGTTGGTGGAGTTTCCTCTATATATTCAACATGCAAAGCGACAACAAAGATGCAAGAGTATGAGAGGCAAATGCTTAAGAACAAACTTCCCTTAAACCCTCCAAAACATCTCCCCCATTGGCATCGATTACCAAAATGGGTGAATAGTTCTAGAACCAATATAGTAATTGTTGGAATATGCCCTACAGGCAATAATAAATGTAGTTATTATTATCTCTTTGTGTTTATGATAAATGTTTACATTCATGCTATAATAGTATTAACAAGGAAACATTAATACTTGTGTGATTTGTAAACTTAAATTGAAGTCCCTGGTATAGCCTCTATACATCACTAGCTTGTTGGTTGATAAATGATATGGTTTCCCTATCATGAACATTGAGTTGTTATCAACAACAAGATCATATCGTTAGGAGAATGATATGGTGGACATACTCCCATAGATAAGCATAGCATAAAGATCAAGTCATTTTAATAGTTCAATTGCTATATGCTTTCTGATACATAGTAATCTAATTCCTTCGACCATGAGATCATGCATATCACCTTTACCGGATGGATACTTTGATGACATCAAACACCACACCGTAACTGGGTGGCTATAAAGGTGGCATTGAGTGTTCAGAAAGTATTGGTTGAAACACATGGATCAAGAGTGGGATTTGTCCATCCATATGACGGATAGATATACTCTGGGCCCTCTCGGTGAAATGTCATCCAATTAGCTTGCAAGCATGTGACTGGCTCACAAGGGATCACATATCACGGGAACGAGAAAAGAGTACTTATCGGTAACGAGGTTGAACTAGGTATGCAGAGATACCGACGATCATAACCTCGGATAAGTAAACTATCGTGAGACAAAGGGAAATTGATATCGTATGTAAGTGGTGCATTCGATCGCAAAGTAATCGTAGAAATATGTGGGAGCCATATGAATTTCCAGATTCCTCTATTGGTTATTGTTCGGAGAAATGTCTCGATCATGTCCGCATAATTCACGAACCGTAGGGAGACACACTTAAGGATTCGACGTTGTTTGAGTAGTTCTGGAATGATGAGAAAGAGTCCGAATGTTGTTCGGAGTCTCGAATGGGATTCGGGATATCACGAGGAGATCCGGAATGGTCCGGAGAATAAGATTCATATAAGGAAAGTCCCGTTTCGGAGATGGAGAATGGTTCCGGTGTTTTCATCTGGAATGTTCTAGAAGCTTCCGGAATGTCTGGCACTCCGGGGGGGGAAGGGTACATGAATGTGTTATATCAAGTTGGTATGATTGCATCATGTATTCGGTGTCATCGCTGATAAAAATAGAGGGTTTATTCAAATCCTAGTTTCAAAAGTCAAACGGCTAGTTTGAAAGTCAAAAGGCAGTTTTTGGAAAGAGGAGGAGGAGTGGGAAACCGAGTTGGGGAGGAGTTCCCTCCTCCAACCGGCGGCGCCCACCCAAGCCGAGTTGGGGAGGGACTCCCCTCCCTCCCCTTGGCCGGCCGGCCCCTCCACCTATATAAGGAGGGGCAGGGCTCCCTCCTAGAGACACACAAGATCCTCTCCTCCAAACCCTAGTACCAAGCCGCCGCCGCCTCCATAGCCGCCGCCGGCCCTAGGGCACTCGCCGCCGCCTAGGTGAAACCCTAGCCGCCGGCCTAGCCCCCTCCTCGGCGTGTCTAAACTCTAGATCGTCGAGGAACTCTCTCATACACCACCATACTCGCTCCGGCTTAAGGCGAAGCCCTGCGAGATCTCCCCTCTACTTCCGGTACCACGCCGTTGTGCTGCCGGAATCGTGAGGAGAGTGCTACAACCTCCGCCTCTTTGGAACAAGGGAGAGGAAGGTCTTCGTCGAGTACCGAACGTGTGACCGACTGCGGGAGCGCTGCCGGAACGCAGCGCCGGAAGGATCGTCTACGCGATCTTGAGATCGGAAAGAGTACGACTACATCACCCACGAGAATCCTCTCTTCTTAAACACTTCGGAATCTTCGAGGGTGAGTTATTCTATCGACTCGTTGCTACCATCTAGTACATAGATCTTGGCTTGTTTGTTTGTATGCGGTAGAAATTTTTTGTTTTCCATGCTACGAAACCCTACAGTGGTATCAGAGCCGTGTCTATATGTAGATCTGTTGCACGAGTAGAACACAATGGTCATTGTGGGCGTTGATGCTTTTATTGTCGATTGCTTCTTGTGTACTTTGCATCTTGCGGTATGTTGGGATGAAGCGGCCCGGGCTAACCTTACATGACATCGTTCATGTGACTTGCTCCACGCTTGACATGCAACTTGTATTGCATAAGTGGCTTTATGGGTGCTGTTTCTCCTAGCATAGTTAAGATCCAATTTACAACGGGTGATTAACAATACTAGTATCAATGTTGTGGTTCATGTTCGTAAGTTAGAACGACACTTATTGAAAGCCCCAAACCACGTAAAATATGCAAAGAAAGTAGAGGCGTCTAACTTTGTTTTGCAGGGGTGTGCTGTGATGTGATATGGCCATGATTGTGATTATATATGATGTATGCAATGTTCCTTATTGTAAGTTGGCAACCGGCAGGAGCCATATGGTTGTCTTTAATTTATGTGAAGACCCGCGTGTCTATTCAAAGTAGTTGTAATAGTTGAAGCCGGTGGACGACAACCATGGAGAAGCGTCATTGACCTTGATGCAATGCCGGTGATGATGGAGATCATGTTCGTGCTAGAAGATGGAGATCGGAAGCACAAAGAAGAAAGGCCATATCATATCACATATTATGAATTGCATGTGATATTAATTCTTTATGCATCTTGTATTGCTTAGGAGACGACGGTAGCATTATAAGATGATCCCTCATGCACATGAATTTCAAATCATAAAATGTTCACCCTTAGTTAGCACCGTTGTTAAAGCTTGTTGTTTCGAAGCACCACGTGATGATCGGGTGTGTTAGATTTCGCAAGTGTATACAACGTGAGCAAGCCAAATTTGCTCATGCGGAAACTAAGGTTTGATCTTGACGAGCCTAGAATGTACAGACATGGTCTCGGAACACGGATCACCGAAAGGTAAAGCATGAATCATATAGTAGATATGATGAACATGTCGATTGTTCGCCATTGAAACTATATCAACTCTCGTGATGATCGGTGTTGATGTGGTGGATTTGGTTCGTGTGATCACTAAAACAATGTGAGGGATATTGTTTTGAGTGGGAGTCCACCTAGATTAATTTTATTATTAATTTGAACTCAATTTGTCATAAACTTAGTCTAAACTATTGCAAATATGTTGTAGATCAATGGCAGCCCCTACCATCAATTTTAATGCGTTCCTAGAGAAAGAAAAGTTGAAAAACAATGGAAGCAACTTCGCAGATTGATTCCGCAATTTGAGGATTGTCCTCACAGCTGGTAATTTGACCTATGTGCTGGATGCACCGCTGGGTGACCCACCTGCAGCTGATGCTCCGATGAAGTAAATAATGTTTACCTCACTCGGAAGACTCAGTACTCCACAGTTCAGTGTGCTATCTTGTATGGTTTAGAATCGGAGCTTCAGAAAAGGTTTGAGAATTCAGACCCATATGATATTGTCGAGGATCTCAAATTGATCTTTGAGACTCATGCGGCAATTGAAAGCTATGAGGCTTCTGAAAAGTTCTTTAACTGCAAGATGGAAGAGGGCAGCTCCGTCAGTGAGCATGTGCTTAAGATGTCTAGGCACGCAAACAAACTTCAAAGCTTGGGTATTGTGATTCCTAATGCATTGGGGATTTACCGTGTCCTCCAATCACTGACACCAAGTTACAAGAACTTTGTGATGAACTACAACATGCAAAACATGAACAAGACGTTGCCAGAACTCTTTGCCATGTTGAAATCTGCAGAAGTGGAGATCAAGAAAGAGCACCAAGTGTTGTTGGTCAATAAGACCACCAAATTCAAGAAAGGCAAGTCTAAGAATAAGGGACACTTCAAGAAGGGTGGTAAGAAAGTTACCACGCCGACGAAGAAGACCAAGGCTGGACCTAAGCCTGATACTGAGTGCTTTTACTGCAAGGGAGAAGGTCACTAGAAGCGGAATTGCCCAAAGTACTTGGCGGATTTGAAGAACGGCAACATCAAGAAGAAAGGTATATCTGATATACATGTTATTGATGTGTATCTCACTAGTACTCGTAGTAGTGCCTGGGTATTTGATACTGGTTCGGTTGCTCATATTTGTAACTCGAAACAGGTATTGCAGAATAAACGGAAGCTAGCGAAGAACGAGGTGACGATGCGCGTGGGAAACGGATCAAAGGTTGATGAGATCGCGGTCGACACGCTACCCCTTCATCTAACATCGGGATTAGTTTTATACTTAAATAATTGTTATTTGGTGCCTGCGTTGAGCATGAACATTATATCGGGATCTTGTTTATTGCGAGACGGTTACTTGTTTAAGTCCGAGAATAATGGTTGTTCGATTTATATGAGTAATATGTTTTATGCACATGCACCTTTGATAGATGTTCTATTCTTGTTGAATCTCGATAGTGGAAATACACATATTAATAACATTGAGGCTAAACGTTTGAAATCGAGCGATAACTCGACCTATATGTGGCACTGTCGTCTTGGTCACATTGGAGTGAAGCGTATGAAGAAACTCCATTTCGATGGGCTTCTTGAATCACTTGATTTTGAATCACTTGAAAGATGCGAAGCATGTCTGATGGGTAAAATGACTAAGACTCCATTCTCTGGTATGATGGAGCGAGCTACAGACTTGTTGGAAATCATACATACCGATGTGTGTGGTCCAATGAGTGTAGCATCGCGCGGTGGTTATCGTTATGTTCTTACCTTCACGGATGACTTGAGTAGATATGGGTATATCTATTTCATGAAACATAAGTCCGAAACTTTCGAGAAGTTTAAGGAATTTCAAAGTGAGGTAGAGAATAACGTAACAAGAAGATTAAATTTCTACGTTCTGATCATGGAGGTGAATATCTAAGTTACGAGTTTGGCGAGCATTTGAAGAAATGCGGAATACTTTAACAATTGACACCGCCGGGAACACCACAGCGTAATGGTGTGTCCGAACGTCGTAATCGAACTCTCTTAGATATGGTTCGTTCTATGATGTCACTTACAGATTTACCGCTATCATTTTGGGGTTATGCATTAGAAACAGCCGCATTCACTTTAAATAGGGCACCATCTAAATCCGTTGAAACGACACCGTATGAATTATGGTTTGGGAAGAAACCTAGATTGTCGTTCCTTAAAGTTTGGGGATGCGAAGCCTATGTAAAGAAGTTACAACCGGACAAGCTTGAACCCAAAGCGGAAAAATGCGTCTTCATAGGATACCCGAAGGAAACTATTGGGTATACCTTCTATCATAGATCCGAAGGCAAAATCTTCGTTGCCAAGAATGGATCCTTTCTAGAGAAGGAATTTCTCTCGAAAGAAGTGACTGGAAGGAAAGTAGAACTCGACGAGGTTGTCAAACCTTCTCTCGAAATTGTGAGTAGCGCAGCACCGAAAGAAGTTCATGTGGTGCCTGCACCAATTAGAGAGGAAGCTAATGATGATGATCATGAAACTTCGGTTGAAGTTGCTACAGAGCCTCGCAGGTCAACGAGAACTCGTACCACTCCAGATTGGTATGATCCCGTTATGAGTGTCATGTTGGTGGACAACACCGATGACCCTGAGACATATGAGGAAGCGATGATGAGCCCAGATTCCAATAAATGGCAAGAATCCATGAAATCCGAGATTGGATCCATGTACGAAAACCAAGTATGGACTTTGGTGGACTTACCAGATGGCCGGAAGGCTGTCGAGAACAGATGGATTTTCAAGAAGAAAACAGATGCTGATGGTAATGTTACTGTCTATAAAGCTCGACTTGTCGCAAAAGGGTTTCGACAAATTCAAGGAGTTGACTACGATGAGACTTTCTCACCAGTAGCGAAGCTAAAGTCTGTGAGGATTATGTTAGCAATCGCTGCATATTATGATTATGAGATATGGCAGATGGATGTCAAAACAGCATTCCTCAATGGAGACATTTATGAAGAGTTGTATATGATGCAACCCAAAGGTTTTGTCGATCCTAAAGATGCTAACAAGGTATGCAAACTTCAACGGTCCATCTATGGATTGAAGCAAGCATCCCGAAGTTGGAATCAACGTTTTGATAAGGTGATCAAAAGTTTTGGTTTTATACAAACTTATGGAGAAGCTTGTATTTACAAGAAAGTGAGTGGGAGCTCTCTAGCATTCTTAATACTATATGTAGATGACATATTGTTGATTGGGAATGATGTAGACCTTCTTAATAGTGTCAAGGAATATTTGAATAATAGTTTTTCAATGAAGGATCTTGGCGAAGCAGCTTACATATTAGGCATAAAGATTTATAGAGATAGATCGAAACGCCAAATATCATTGTCACAAAGTACATATTTGGACAAAGTTCTAAAGAGGTTTGGAATGGAAGATAGCAAGAAAGGGTTCTTGCCCATGTTGCCCAATACGACCTTGAGTAAAACTCAAAGTACGACATCGGCTGAATATAGAGAAAGGATGAGTAAGACTCCCTATGCCTCAACCATAGGATCTCTAATGTATGCCATGCTATGTACTAAACCCGACATTGCATATGTTGTTAGTTTAACTAGCAGATATCAAAGTGATCCAGGAGTGGATCATTGGACAATGATCAAAACATCCTTAAGTACTTGAGAAGAACTAAGGATATGGTTCTTTCTTATGGAGGTGATGAACAGCTCGTTGTTAATGGTTACACCGATGCTAGTTGGAACACCGATCCGGATGATTCTAAATCACAATTTGGATACGTATTTATTTTGAATGGTGCAGCAGTTAGCTGGAGGAGTGCAAAGCAAAGCGTTGTGGCGAGATCTTCAACTGAATCGGAATACATGGCTGCTTCGGAGGCTTCACAAGAAGCGATATGGATGAAAGAGTTCATTACAGAGCTGGGTGTGGTTCCTAGTGCGCTGGACCCAATGTCTATCTACTGTGATAACATGGGCGCCATAGCCAATGCGCAAGAACCAAGGTCACACAAGAAGCTGAAGCACATCAAGCTACGTTTTCATGCTATTCGAGAACATATCGAAGATGGGGATATAAAGATTTGCAAAGTACACACATATCTGAATGTGGCGGATCCGTTGACTAAACCTCTCCCGAGGGCAAAACATGACCAGCACCAAACTGCCATGGGTGTTCGGTATATTACCATGTAATCTAGATTAGATGACTCTGGTGCAAGTGGGAGACTGTTGGAGATATGCCCTAGAGACAATAATAAATGTATTTATTATTATATCTTTGTGTTTATGATAAATGTTTACATTCATGCTATAATAGTATTAACAAGGAAACATTAATACTTGTGTGATTTGTAAACTTAAATTGAAGTCCCTGGTATAGCCTCTATACATCACTAGCTTGTTGGTTGATAAATGATTGTGGTTTCCCTATCATGAACATTGAGATGTTATCAACAACAAGATCATATCGTTAGGAAAATGATATGGTGGACATACTCCTATAGATAAGCATAGCATAAAGATCAAGTCATTTTAATAGTTCAATTGCTATATGCTTTCTGATACATAGTAATCTAATTCCTTCGACCATGAGATCATGCATATCACCTTTACCGGATGGATACTTTGATGACATCAAACACCACACCGTAACTGGGTGGCTATAAAGGTGGCATTGAGTGTTCAGAAAGCATTGATTGAAACACATGGATCAAGAGTGGGATTTGTCCATCCATATGACGGATAGATATACTCTGGGCCCTCTCGGTGAAATGTCATCCAATTAGCTTTCAAGCATGTGACTGGCTCACAAGGGATCACATATCACAGGAACGAGAAAAGAGTACTTATCGGTAACGAGGTTGAACTAGGTATGCAGAGATACCGACGATCATAACCTCGAATAAGTAAACTATCGTGAGACAAAGGGAAATTGATATCGTATGTAAGTGGTGCATTCGATCGCAAAGTAATCGTAGAAATATGTGGGAGCCATATGAATTTCCAGATTCCTCTATTGGTTATTGTTCGGAGAAATGTCTCGATCATGTCCGCATAATTCACGAACCGTAGGGAGACACACTTAAGGATTCGACGTTGTTTGAGTAGTTATGGAATGATGAGAAAGAGTCCGAATGTTGTTCGGAGTATCGAATGGGATTCGGGGATATCACGAGGAGATCCGGAATGGTCCGGAGAATAAGATTCATATAAGGAAAGTCCCATTTCGGAGATGGAGAATGGTTCCGGTGTTTTCATCGGGAATGTTCTAGAAGCTTCCAGAATGTCCGGCACTCCGGGGGGAAGGGTACATGAATGTGTTATATCAAGTTGGTATGATTGAATCATGTATTCGGTGTCATCGCTGATCAAAATAGAGGGTTTATTCAAATCCTAGTTTGAAAAGTCAAACGGCTAGTTTGAAAGTCAAACGACAGTTTTTGGAAAGAGGAGGAGGAGTGGGAAACCGAGTTGGGGAGGAGTTCCCTCCTCCAACCGGCGGCGCCCCACCAAGCCGAGTTGGGGAGGGACTCCCCTCCCTCCCCTTGGCCGGCCGGCCCCTCCACCTATATAAGGAGGGGCAGGGCTCCCTCCTAGAGACACACAAGATCCTCTCCTCCAAACCCTAGTACCAAGCCGCCGCCGCCTCCATAGCCGCCGCCGGCCCTAGGGCACTCGCCTCCGCCGCCTAGGTGAAACCCTAGCCGTCGGCCTAGCCCCCTCCTCGGCGTGTCTAAACTCTAGATCGTCGAGGAACTCTCTCATACACCACCATACTCGCTCCGGCTTAAGGCGAAGCCCTGCGAGATCTCCCCTCTACTTCCGGTACCACGCCGTTTTGCTGCCAAAATCGCGAGGAGAGTGCTACAACCTCCGCTACCTGCTGGAACAAGGGAGATAAAGGTCTTCGTCGAGTACCGAACGTGTGACCGACTGCGGGAGCGCTGCCGGAACGCAACGCCGGAAGGATCGTCTACGCGATCTTGAGATCGGAAAGAGTACGACTACATCACCCACGAGAATCCGCTCTCGTTAAACACTTTGGAATCTTCGAGGGTGAGTTATTCTATCGACTCGTTGCTACGATCTAGTAGATAGATCTTGGCTTGTTTGTTTGTATGCGGTAGAAATTTTTTGTTTTCCATGCTACGAAACCCTATAGTAATAATTCCTCCAAAGGTGTGTCTTCGCACATATACAATGATGAATACTTGGGAGGGAGTAGAACTATATTGAGGATCCGAAGATTGCCAAAGGAATAAAATAAAAGACGCAAGCAATCACAAGATCCGACAAACCAATTTGAAAACAACAAATGAGTCCAAATGGAAACTACAAGATATTATGATATGAGCAAAAGAGTGTTTTAAATAACAAATAGAGAAGCTCTCCAATATTTGTGCACAATTTTAAAATAAATGCATTGGAATACATAATGCACAAATATGGAATCCTTGTTCCCCCATGAGAATTTAAAACACAACACATGAAAGATCAAATAAATGTTTAAATAAAATTGAGAAGCTCCCCAAGATTTGCGCATACTTTAAAATCGGTGTATTTCAATACAAAAATGCACAAATATGGAATCCTCACTGCCCCATAAACGTTTAAGGCACAATGAATGAGACAGAATATAAATGAGAATTATTAAATGAATTAGATGAGCTCCCCAAAGATAATGCACCAATTATGATAATTGCATTTGGGAACAAGGTGCATAATCATGGAATCCTCACTCATCCAAGTTCATTGAACAATACAAGGCATGAGAGAACAAATATGAGTGCCCAAAGATGAAGACAATAGGAACAAGAACCCATAGGCAATTAAATTTGGAAGCCACCAAAGAATAAAAAGGAATAGAAAGGTGGTCTCCAAGGATTAAAAACCAACTAACATTATCTTCACATATGTGTGTATGTTTCTAAATGGATAACATCACAAAGACATATGCCCATAACAAAACAAGCACACACAAGGAAGATATACAATAAATCACATAAAAGGACAAAACCAACTCCCAAAAAGAGTAAGGTTCCAACAAGTAAACCAAACTCTCCAAACTTTTCATGATGGCACAAAATACCAAAATGAATAGATCAAATTTCCAAGCACATAAAACCCGATATGGATCAAACAAGGAAGCATAAAAATATTTTTCTAGATAATATAGGAGAGCTCACCCATAAGTAGTACATTATATAGAATTTTCTTTTGAATGCAAAATGCACACAAATGGGATCATCACTACTACCTACAATAAGAAAAACACAAGAGGACATCAATAAAATAAGAAGATCCAAAAGAAGCAAGGAAGGCTTCAGAGA
This sequence comes from Avena longiglumis, assembly GCA_030063025.1. Lineage (NCBI taxonomy): Eukaryota > Viridiplantae > Streptophyta > Magnoliopsida > Poales > Poaceae > Avena > Avena longiglumis. Next base: position 98,251,897 of record CP125979.1, read on the forward strand.
CAACACAAAACATTTTCTTAGCCAAAGATAGGATAAAATTAAACAAAGGCCAAAGTGAATATGATCAATAAATTCTACCATAAATTGAGTACTCATTGTCCAAGGACAAGAAATATTGGGAATAATTTTCCCAAGGTAGCTTGCATGGATATCCAAGATCATAGTCACAACAAGAAGCATAGAACAAAATATAAGAATTAAGCATGATACTTCGAACATGATTCTTGGTAGCTTCCAATAGTCACACAATCACTAGTGATTAGATTAACTTGAAGCAAATGGTTTCCATGATGATATAGAGATCTAAATATGAGGAAACACATACGAAGAAACACTCTCATATACAAGATCCAAAATATGATCAATAAATGCATTCAAGCAAATTGGAACTTGTGTGAGCAAATGTGTCACATAGGCGCTAGATAATTATCCATATCAATTCTAAGTGACACAACCTCGAATATTCACATTTTTTTGGATTGTAATATGCACTAAGCATATGACTCCCCCATAATGTGATACTGCCATAAAACCAACACGAGGCAACAGATCCAAATAGATATAATTAATGGAACTTAAATTTCTCATGTACACACATTTTTAGGATTGTGGAATGCCCAAGCATAACACTCCCCCAAAATGGGATAGTCCATTAATCTCTCACAAGAGCCAAATAAGATACCAAATATAACCAAGAAAGGCTCAAACATAAGAAACACACATACATGGTGTGCCACCTAATCATACACAAAAATATGATTGATTCCTCAAGATAATTAAGTGGAAATCACAACATGTACAAGAGCATGGAAGATACAAAACCAACACATGCACAAGGGGGCGAGTAACTTTCAATGTAAAGAGTTTAGCATATGTTACCGCAAGGAGGAACATTGATATATAATAGAATCATGATAATCCAAATGGTTTGGCTTGACAATAATAATTGATGAAGATCCCTCAATTCTTCATAATGTAGCCAAGTCTCCAATGCCCTCCACAACACACCTATTGATCAAGTTTCGGCTTGTTGGTACCCAACGAAGTTGGGTCCTAAGAAGTTAGTCACAATAGGCTTGGCAACCCAAATGGTTCTTTTCTTGAACCCACATTGAGCACCAACAAATTTGGCAAACACATTGCCAACCTCATCCTTATAAAGGGAATAAGCATCATCAATAATGATAGGGTTGGATGAGGATATACCAATAGTGCATGAGGAAGAAATGTGCCCCTTCTCACGGCATATGTAGCAAGTTCTTCTCTTGCCATCTTTCTTCTTAGGTGAAGCCACAACTCGAGGAAGAGGTCGATTAGTCCTCTTAGGAAGAGGCCCGTAAATGACTTGAGGTGAGGTTTGAGGCCGCTTCCCTTGTTGCTTCACACTTAGAGGATTTTTCTTCAATGGGCAAGATCTAACATGGTGCCCTTCTTCCTTGCACTTGAAGCAAACAATGTTGGCCGGATTCTTGACTTGAACTTGGCCATTTTTCTTGTTTCCCTTATGATTCAACTTGATAGTGGACTTGTTCTTGACATTAGAGTTGAATCCAAGCCCACTCTTGTCATTGGGGGATTTTTGCATACTCAAGATTTTGTTGAGTGCGGCCTTCCCTTGATGACCCTTTTTCAAGTCATTCTTCAAAGAAGTGACTTGATCCTTGATCTCTTTGATTTCCTCTACATGGTTAGTTTCAACAAAAGTACTAGAGGAAGTATATGCTACATTGTTAGAGCAACAAGGAACGGAATGTAATTCATCACGAGATATAGCATGGTTGTGAGAGGATGAATTACAAGGACTAGCACATGGCAATATAACATTTGGAGTAGATATAGTGCTAATGTCCACATGAGGCCCACTAGATGTTACCTTTGACACGATGGCCTCATGAGCTAACTTTAGCCTACCATGGGAGAGTAGAAGATCCTCATGCGAGCTTGAGAGCTTAACATGAATTTCTTCTAATTTCCCATAGTTGCTAGTTAGAAAAGCAAGTTGAGCCTTTATCTCAACATTCTCCTTCAAAATAGATGCTTCACAAGAAATAGAGTTAGTAACACAAGCATCATCATTATTAGCAAGAGGTGAGGGCAACTTGGCAAGCTCTTTTGAATATGAAGCTTTAAGTTGCTCATGCGACTCGGTGAGTTTGATGAGCTCCCTCTTAATGCCCCGAAAGACACTTTCTAGGTGCGTAAAATCCTCAACAAGTTTAGCATAAGCAACTTCAAGTTCATCATTTTTAATCTTGAAGGAGTTTGCCACCGCAAGTTCTCTATCATGGTATTCCTTTACTCTAGATAATTCTAGAGTAAAAGTCTCCTCAAGAGATTCTTTGGTGGCTTGTTCTTCTTCAAGGGAGTCCTTTAGTTGAGCGATTTCATTAGCATACTCACGCTCAAGCGCAAACTTTTCATCAATTATGTTTTCTTGCTCCTCAATTTTTTCTTCTAACTTATCAATATGTTCTTTGCTCTTAATAGCAAAGTCCAAGATTTCAACAAAGTTAAAGCAAGCAATATTATTCTTTACAAGGGCACGATAAACAATCTCACCCTTTTCATATAAATCATCAATATCAAGCTCTTCTTCCACATTATCCACATCCTCCTCATCACAAGAGGTAATGGGTTCCAAAGTAGGAGTTACCTTTGAATCCCTAGCCATAAGGCATAGGTGGGTACCGGAAGAAGGTGAAGATGAGATTGCATTTGTGGCTTCATTCAAAACCTTGTCTTGGCCCATAGAATCTTCGGTTTCCTATACATGGTTAGCAACACAAGCACTAGAGGAAATAGAAGCATTTTTATCATGGCAACAAGAAAACACAAGCATATCATCTATGAGATTTATTCAAGTCATTTCTACATGATATGCAAGGACTATTAACACAAGCATGTAAGAAGTTTGTAGTGCTAGAAGTGTTATAGTCCAAAGATAGATCATTGCAACTAGATAGAGATGATGGATTATAAATAGTAAGCACACTATCCAAATTGTAATTTCTATCACCACTCACCATATCATTACCTTGTGAAAAATCACATGTTGGTGAAGTGGTAGAAGATGAGAACTCATCTTGACCGGAAGTGGAAGGATCCTCAACAATATTGGACACAACATATTTATCTTGAAGTTTTGTCCATAACTCATGAGCGCTCCAAAAAGGAATGATTGAAGAGGTAACTACATAGCTCAAAGCATTAACAAGCACATTAGAAGCTTGAGCATCGAGATATAAGTTTTTCTCATCCTCACAAGATAGATTTTTGAAATCCATAGGAGGAGAAAAACCTATATCTACAATACGCTCCAAATTCGGGTCCATGTCCCGAAAATGAATAAGCATACGAGTTTTCCATATATCATAATTTGTGCAATCGAATAAGAACATGTCATTGTGCACTAATCCCCTAGCCGACATCTTTACTCTCAAGGCGGTGAAGCCTAAAATGAGAGACCAGGCTCTGATACGAATTGAAAAGGATACAGATGCCGCCTAGAGGGGGGTGAATAGGCGGTTTAAAACTTTTACGAGATGAGCTTAACAAAGGCGGAATAAAACTAGCGTTTACTTTGTCAAGCACAAAACCTATATAAACTACGGTTCACCTATGTGCACCAACAAATTATGCTAAGCAAAACAAGCAACTATGTGATAGCTAGATATAATAATTCAAGCACGAAGGCTATCACAAAGTAAAGTGCATAAGTAAATAGCTCGGTATAGAGATAACCGAGGCACGCGGAGACGATGATTTATTACCGAGTTCCTCCCATAAAGAGAGTACGTCTCGTTGGAGAGGGGGTGGTATCAAACCACCTACGCCACAAAAGGCCTCCCTTATTCTCCGGTGAATCTCACCCCAACGGGATCGATCCACACTTCCACTATCGGTGCACTTGTCGGTGGCAACCGGAACCTCTCACAAGGTTGGGGCACTTTTCCACAACTTAATCAAACAAACTCCACCAAGGCCACAACCTGCAACACCAACAAACCGTCTAGGGTTCCAAGAACCTAAGAGTAAAAAGCTTCTCAACTTTCACTCACCAAATCCTCCGAGGAGAACTCAAACCGATGCACCAAATGCAATGGCAAGAACACAGGAAGTGATCAAGTCCTTCTCTCCCAAATTCCACAAAAGCTAAAAAAGCTAGTGGGAGAACAAGAGAGGAAGAACACACGAGGAAATCCACAAAAGAAACCCCAAGATCTAGATCCCAATATGTTCCCCTCACATAGAGGAGAGATGGATTGGTGGAGTTGTAGATCTAGATCTCCCCTTTCAAATCCCCCAAAAAGATTCAAGAAATATGGGAGGGATTGAGAGTATTTGCAAGCTCTTGAAGGTCAAAACAATTGAGGAGAGAGAGAATGCAAGTCACAGGCCTAAGGAGGAAGAAGGGGTCTATTTATACCCCTCCCCAACGAAATATGACCGTTTGGGACCTTCCAGGCCGGATAATCCGCCCCTCCCCCGGATATTCCGGGTTCCCCCGGACCAAAAAAATGGCTAAGGACTTCGCGGCGCGACCCTCGGTATAGGGGTGAAGGGAATATGCCCTGAGAGGCAATAATAAATTGTTTATTATGTGTATTCCAAGTATATGATAGATGTTTATTTTGCATGCTATAATTGTATTAATACGGAAACGTTAATACATGTGTGTTTAATAAACAAAAAGAAAGTTCCTAGTTAAGCCTCTCTCATAAACTAGCTCGTTGATTAACAAGATGATCAAGGTTTCCTGATCATGGACATTGGATGTTGTTAATAACGGGATCACAACATTAGTGTAATGATGTGATGAACATTCATCCGAAGTATAGCATTACGATCAAAGTCATTGAGTTTACATTGCTATAACAACTTACGAAGTGATCCTAATCCTTAGACCATGAGATCATGTCAATCACTAACACCGGAAGAGTTTCTTGATAACATCAAACGTCACACCGTAACAGGGTGATTATAAAGATGGGTTCAGAACTAATAAAGTGTTATGTTGAGGCTCATGGATCAATAGTGGAATTTGTTCATCCCGATGACGGATAGATATACTGGGCCCTCTCGGTGATATCACATTGATTAGCTTGCAAGCAAGTGATTTGATCACTAGAATGTTATATCACGGAACGAGAAAAGAGTGCATGTCGAATTGAGATCAAACTAGGTATGGAGATACCGATGATCGAATCTCGGACATGTAATATATCGCGAGACAAAGGGATTAAGATACTAGCGTAAAAGGTTCCGACGATCACAAGAAAGTCATCGTTGAATGTGTGGGAGTCAAGATGGGTCTCGATCCCGCTTCGATTATTGATCGAGAAGGGTCTCGATCATGTCCGCATTATTCACGAACCGTAGGGTGACACACTTAAGAGACACCGACATCCAATTGGAGCAAAAGTTTCATGCGAAAGAATAAACAAGCAGGAATTTATTTCACTAGATACCAAACAGGTTTTCGGGTGAAATTGCATAAAGTGTTTATGCATGTGAAATAGAATTCTAGCAAGGGTTATTTGTGAATGTTTGTCATTAAAGTAATTGACAAAATTCTGAATAAAATAAAAGAGTTTTATTTAATGAGAGTTTGCATTAAATTTGGTGGAAATTTAATGGGATCTTTGAGGGATTTTGAGTGGAGGAATTTGGAGGAGTTTTGAGTGGAGTGTCCACCCACATGAAGAGGGAGGGCAAGGGGCAGCCCCATGCGCCGCCACCCCTTGGGGTTCCCCCTCCTCCTATAAAAGGATCCTCCTCTCACTTCTCACTCACACCTCCTCGTGAAGGATCTCTCTCCTCTAGAATTTATCCCCATGGTCTCGGACTAGCGAGATACATGTTCCTGGCTATTCGGCAAGAAAGAGTTGTGCTTCCGCTGCATCGCTGGAGTGAGGAGGCGGAGGTTGCTCGGTGCCTCGAACGTGTGTAAGCACGGATGCTTGCTGATTTTGGCGCTAGGACTTCCTCTCGATCTTGAGATCGGCAAGAGATCGTCTACATCAACCACGAGTGGGACTCGTTAAACTTTGTCGGTCTTCAAGGGTATGTTCTCTACGGATATACATCCGCCCATTGTTTGTATCTAGTATAAATAGATCTTGGTATATAGTTCACATCGTAGGAAAATTTTTGTTTTCTATGCTGCGAACCCTTCAGTGGTATCAGAGCCGGATCTATGCGTAGATACTTTACACGGGTAGTACACATATGAGTATGTGGGCGATGATGATCATGTTGTTGCTCTTTTCTTGTGATTTTGGATATTGGTGGCATAGTGGGATGAAGCGGCCCGGACAAACTTTACATGTCCTCGCACATGAGACCTGTTCCACGCTTGACATGCAACTAGTTTGCATAAGTGGCTAGCGGGTGTCTGTCTCTCCTACTATAGTCAATATCTATTTTGCAAGCGAGTTGTCAACAATTTGATTATCCTCGTTGTGGTTCATGTTCGTAGGTAAGAACGGTTCTATCTCGAAAGCCCTAAACCACGTAAAACTTGCAATGGATAAATTAGAGGCGTCTAGTTTAGATTGTTGCTGGGCTAGTGTTATGATATGGTAGTGTTGTAAGTAGAAGTATGAGATGATACTCTTACAACACACATAGCGTGTACAATCCATAGACCTTGGATTTACACATATAGGTATGATAGTGATCATACCACGATGCACATGATAGAGATCATCTGCGGGAACCATATAATTTCACTAATAAACATATGATGTTTGATTGCATCTTATATTGCTTGTTTAGCGCTTTGTTAAGCATAATAAGATGATCCCTCATTTAAATATCAAGATAAGAATGTGTTCTTCCTTTAGTATGCACCGATTATGTTTTCGTCGCTCCAAGACATCACGTGATGATCGGGTGTACTTGGATCCTCGACCATACTTCGGGTGTAAAACAGTTACACGCAAAAATACTAAGGTTCTAACTTGGCGAGCCTAGCATGTACAGACATGGCCTCGAACACGTAATCAAAGGTTAAGCATGAGTCATATAGTTGATATGATGCCCATTTGATGCTCGCCTTTGAAGCTATACCGACTCACGTGATGATCGGACTTGGTGTAGTGGATTTGGTTCATGTAATCACCAAAAGGACACGAGGGATGTCGCTTTTGAGTGGGAGTTCATTCGTAATATAGATTAGTTGAACTCAATCTATCATACACTTAGTCTAAACTTTACAAATTCTGTTGTAGATGGCACCACCGCTTTTAATTTCAATGCGTTCATGGAGAAAGAGAAACTAGCAACGAACGGTAGCAACTTTACCGAATGGGCCATGAATTTGAGGATTCTCCTCTCACTGCAAAAGCAATATGTGCTAGAAGTGCCGTTAGGCCCCCACCTTTGACGATGCCTGACGAGGAGAAGAATGTTTATCGACTCGTCGGAGGACCACAACTTAGTTCATTGGCATATTGTATGGGCTAGAGCCGAACTTCAAAACGTTTCAAAACGGCAATGCTTTTGATACAATGGGTGAGTTGAAAATGATTTTCGACACACATGCTGCTGTAGAGAGCTACAATGCTTCAGAAAAGTTCTTTAGCTGCATGATGGAAGAGAACAGCTCCGTTAGTGAGCATGTACTCAAGATGTCGGGTTACGCCGATAAGCTTGTGTCCTTGGGAATAACGATTCCCATTGACTTAGGCATCCATCGTGTTCTGCAGTCTCTGCCACCTAGCTATAAGAGCTTCGTGATGAACTATAATATGCAAGGCATGAAGAAGTCTCTCCCCGAGCTTCTGTCAATGCTTAAAACTGCAGAAGTGGAGATCAAAAAGGAACATCAAGTGTTGATGATCAATAGGAACACTGGTTTCAAGAAAGACAAGAAGGGAAACGGAAGGGAAGTAAGGCGGCAAGCCTGTTGCAGGTCGAAAAGAAACCCCGAGTTGGACCCAAGTCTGATACCGAGTGCTACTATTGTAAGGGGACTGGCCACTGGAAGCGCAACTGCCCCAAGTATCTGGCAGACAAGAAGGCCGGCAAGGCAAACAAAGGTATATATGATATACATGTTATTGATGTGTACTTGACTAGTGCTCGCAGTAGCACCTGGGTATTTGATACCGTTGCTAATATTTGTAACTTCGAATCGTGGGCGGAACAAAGCACCGCTAGCAAGGGGTGAGGTCAAGATGCGTGTCGGCAATGGATCAAACGTTGATGTGATCGCCGTCGGAACGCTACCTCTCCACTTATCGTCGGGATTAGTCATAAACTTAAATAACTGTTATTTGGTGCCTGCACTGAGCATGAACATTGTATCTGGATCATGTTTGATGCAAAGTGGTTATTCATTCAAGTCTGAGAACAATGGTTGTTCCATTTATATGAATGAAATCTTTTATGGTCATGCACCAATGTTGAATGGTTTATTTTTGTTAGATCTCGATGATAATGTTACACATATTCATAATGTTGATGCTAAAAGGATTAAACTTGATGATGATATATCCGCATATATGTGGCACTGCCGTCTAGGTCATATTGGCATTAAACGCATGAAGAAGCTCCATTCGGATGGACTTTTGGAATCACTTGATTATGAATCATTTGATACATGTGAGCCATGCCTTATGGGCAAGATGACTAGAACGCCGTTTCCGGTTCAATGGAGCAGGCATGATTTATTGGAGATCATACATTCGATGTATGTGGTCCAATGAGTGTGTCGGCGAGGTGGATATCGTTATTTTGTTACTTTCACGGATGATTTGAGTAGATACGGTTATATCTACTTGATGAAACACAAGTCTGAAACCTTTGAAAAGTTCAAGGAATTTCGAATGAAGTGGAAAATCATCGTAATAGAAAGATCAAATTTCTACGGTGCGACCGTGGAGGTGAGTATCTAAGTTACGAGTTTAGCACTCACATGAAAGAATGTGGAATTGTTTCACAACTCACACTGCCGAACACCACAGCGAAATGGTGTGTCGGAACGTCGTAATCGTACTTTATTAGATATGGTTCGATCTATGATGTCTCTCACGGACTTGCCGTTGTCATTTTGGGGTTATGCACTAGAAACTGCTGCATTCACTTTAAATCGGGCACCATCTAAATCCGTTGAAACGACACCGTATGAATTGTGGTTTGGAAACAAACCTAAGCTATCATTTCTTAAAGTTTGGGGTTGCGATGTTTATGTGAAGAAACTTCAACCGGATAAACTCGAACCCAAAGCGGAAAAATGCGTCTTCATAGGATACCCTAAAGAAACTATTGGGTATTCCTTCTATCACAGATCCGAGGGCAAGGTTTTTGTTGCCAAGAATGGATCCTTTCTAGAGAAAGAGTTTCTCGCGAAAGGTGTGAGTAGTCGGAAGGTAGAACTCGAAGAGGTTGTGGAACCTTCTCTTCAAAGTATGGCGAGTAGCGCAGCGCCGGAAGTCGTTCCGGAGTTGGCTCCACCTGTTGAAGAGGGAACTAATGATAATGATCATGAAACTCCGAAAGAGAGTACTACCGAACCTCGCAGGTCAAACAGGACGCGTGCAGCTCCCGAGCTGTACGGAAATCCTGTCATAAATTTCATGGTTGATGAAAATAATGACCCTGCGACGTATGAAGAAGCGATGATGAGCCCGGATTCCAACAAATGGTTAGAAGCCATGAAATCCGAGATGGAATCCATGTATGAAAATCAAGTTTGGAACTTGGTGGAATTACCTCACGACCGAAAGGCCGTGGAGAACAAATGGATTTTCAAAGGAAAACTGATGTCGATGGTAATGTGACCATCTATAAAGCTCGACTTGTCGCAAAGGGGTTTCGACAAATTCAAGGAGTTGACTACGATAAGACTTTCTCTCCCGTAGCGATGCTAAAGTCAGTTAGGATTATGTTAGCAATTGCTGCATATTTCGATTATGAAATATGGCAGATGGATGTCAAAACCGCGTTTCTCAATGGTAATATTGAAGAAGAGTTGTATATGATACAACCAAAGGGTTTTGTCGATCCTAAGGATGCTAACAAGGTGTGCAAGCTTCAGCGATCCATCTATGGATTGAAGCAAGCATCACGAAGTTGGAATCTCCGCTTTGATGAGGTGATCAAAGAGTTTGGATTTGTCCAAACTTATGGAGAAGCTTGTATTTACAAGAAAGTGAGTGGGAGCAATGTGGCATTTACGATATTATATGTGGATGACATATTATTGATCGGAATGATATAGAACTTTAAACAGTGTTAAAAGTTATCTAAACAAAGAAATTTTCAATGAAGGACCTAGGTGAGCGTCATACATATTAGGCAGAAAGATCTATAGAGATAGATCTAGGCGCCTAATAGGGCTATCGCAAAGTACATACCTTGATAAGATTTTAAAGAAGTTTAAAATGGATGGAAGTAAGAAGGGGTTCTTACCTATGTTGCAAGGCAAGACATTGAGTAAGACTCAAAGTCCGCTTCGCGGAAAGAGAGATAATGGACAAAGTCCCTATGCTTCAGCCATAGTCTCTATAATGTACGCCATGCTATGTACAAGACCGGATGTGGCACACGCTATTAGTTTGACTAGTAGGTACCAATCGGATCCGTGTTCGAACCTTTGGATAGCGGTCAAGAATATCCTTAAGTACTTACGAAGAACTAAGGATATGTTTCTTGTATACGGAGGTGAAGAAGAGCTCCTCGCTAAGTGTTATGTCGATGCTACCTTTGACACCGATCCGGATGACTCTAAGTCTCAATCCGGATACGTATTTCTCATGAATGGCGGAGAGGTTAGTTGGAGGAGCTCCAAACAACCTGTGGTGGCGGGATCAACAACGGAGGCCGAATATGTTCTTTGCTTGAGCGGCTCAGAAGCGATTTGGATGAAGGAGTTCATATCCGAACTAGGAGTTGTGGCAAGCGTTGGACCCAATGGTGATCTATTGTGACAACAATGGTGCCATTGCCAATGCCAAAGAGCCAAGGTCTCACAAGCATTCCAAGCATATTAAGCGGTTTCACTCCATCCATGAGCATGTCAAGGATGGAGATATAAAGATTTGTAAGTACATACGGATCTCAATGTAGCAGATCCGTTGACTAAAACTCTCCTAGAGCAAAACATGATCAACACCAGAACTCCATGGGTGTTAGATATATCACTATGTAACTAGATTATTGTCTCTAGTGCAAGTGGGAGATCAAGGAATATGCCCGAGAGGCAATAATAAATTGTTTATTATGTGTATTCCAAGTATATGATAGATGTTTATTTTGCATGCTATAATTGTATTAATACGGAAGCGTTAATACATGTGTGTTTAATAAACAAGCGAAAGTTCCTAGTTAAGCCTCTCTCATAAACTAGCTCGTTGATTAACAAGATGATCAAGGTTTCGATCATGGACATTGGATGTTGTTAATAACGGATCACAACATTAGTGTAATGATGTGATGAACATTCATCCGAAGTATAGCATTACGATCAAAGTCATTGAGTTTACATTGCTATAACAACTTACGAAGTGATCCTAATCCTTAGACCATGAGATCATGTCAATCACTAACACCGGAAGAGTTTCTTGATAACATCAAACGTCACACCGTAACAGGGTGATTATAAAGATGGGTTCAGAACTAATAAAGTGTTATGTTGAGGCTCATGGATCAATAGTGGAATTTGTTCATCCCGATGACGGATAGATATACTCTGGGCCCTCTCGGTGATATCACATTGATTAGCTTGCAAGCAAGTGATTTGATCACTAGAATGTTATATCACGGGAACGAGAAAAGAGTGCATGTCAGTAACAAGATCAAACTAGGTATGGAGATACCGATGATCGAATCTCGGACATGTAATATATCGCGAGACAAAGGGATTAAGATACTAGCGTAAAAGGTTCCGACGATCACAAGAAAGTCATCGTTGAATGTGTGGAGTCGATGGGTCTCGGATCCCGCTTCTGATTATTGATCTGAGAAGGGTCTCGATCATGTCCGCATTATTCATGAACCGTAGGGTGACACACTTAAGAGACACCGACATCCAATTGGAGCAAAAGTTTCATGCCGAAAGAATAAACAAGCGCAGGAATTTATTTCACTAGATACCAAAAAGGTTTTGGGTGAAATTGCATAAAGTGGTTATGCATGTGAAATAGAATTCTAGCAAGGTTATTTGTGAATGTTTGTCATTAAAGTAATTGACAAAAATTCTGAATAAAATAAAAGAGTTTTATTTAATGAGAGTTTGCATTAAATTTGGTGGAAATTTAATGGGATCTTTGAGTGGGATTTTGAGTGGAGGAATTTGGAGGAGTTTTGTGAGTGGAGTGTCCACCCACATGAAGAGGGGAGGGCAAGGGCAGCCCCATGCGCCAGCCACCTTGGGGTTCCCCCCTCCTCCTATAAAAGGAGCCCCTCCTCTCACTTCTCACTCACACCTCCTCGTGAAGGATCTCTCTCCCCCTCTAGAATTTATCCCCCATGGTCTCGGACTAGCGAGATACATGTTCCCGATGGCTATTCGGCAAGAAAGAGTTGTGCTTCCGCTGCATCGCTGGAGCGAGGAGGCGGAGGTTGCTCGGTGCCTCGAACGTGTGTGCGAGCACGGATGCGCTGCTGATTTGCGGCGCTAGGACTTCCTCTCGATCTTGAGATCGGCAAGAGATCGTCTACATCAACCACGAGTGGGACTCGTTAAACTTTGTCGGTCTTCAAGGGTATGTTCTCTACGGATATACATCCGCCCGTTGTTTGTATCTAGTATAAATAGATCTTGGTATATAGTTCACATCGTAGGAAAATTTTTGTTTTCTATGCTGCGAACCCTTCAAGGGGCGGATTTTTGGGGCAGATAATCCGCCCCCTGAAAACTGGCAGGAACAGCAAAACTGAAACCATCATAACTTTTTCATTCGGACTCCGATTTTGATGATCTTGGGCTCGTTTCGAAGATAGTAACGATCTCTACAAGATCATGCAGGGAACCATCATAGTCCATGAATGGAGGATAGAACCAAATGATGAAAGGTTTAACCTATCTATAAAAGACAAACCGGTAAAACCTCCAATGTCGAAAACACAATAGAGAATGCATAAGAAATCCGTTTTCGATGGACTTAAGCTTGTCATAGAGATTGACACAATATATAAATCCTCTCATGGATAAGAACCAAATAAGAACCAAGAAATATGATGCCAAGTATGCAAAGCTTTGAGCTCTCATCGAGGGATATGATCAAGTTACTCACTTGAGAGCCCCTCTTGATAGTACGGTTATCTATCCTATAAACCGGTCTCTCCAACTAACATCACGGGACCAATTAGAAAGAAACCCTACCAAAATCAAACCTTTGCCTTGTATATTCCACACCTTAGGATGGAGCACCTTTCTTGATTTCACTAGCTTGGTGAAGATGCTCCCCCATACTCCACTATGGAAGAGCCTCTCTTTTAGGCATATCTTCACATATCCATGATCACCATAAGGATGGCACGATACACTTGAGATCATCTTAAGAAACCTTGATCAACACTTGATCTTCTTCACTTTATTCTTATTCCAACCTTGAAGCCACCATATGGTTCAAGCATTGTCTATGGACAAATCCTACAAGTAAAACTCAATGCAAACATAAGTCCATAAAACATTGTCATTAATTACCAAAACCACACATGGGGGAACACATGTTCTTTCAGCGGTGTCTATAGAAAATTTCGTGCAATATTGATCGGGTACTTAGGGTTTTGGCATCGGGGGATCTTTATAGGCGAAGAGGCGAGGCAGGAGGGGCAGCCAGGGCGGCCACACCCCCCAGGCGCGTGTTGGGTCCAGTCGCCCGTCCAGGGGGTGTGGCCTCCTGGTGGCTCCCCTCCGTCTCGTATTTAGGATTCGTGTTCCCCACAGTAAAATATTGACTTTGGCTTTTGTCCCGTCTAATTTCGAGAATATTGATTTTCTGCCTTTCTGGAACCAAAAATAGAATAAAACAGGCAACTGGCACTGTGGCAACTTGTTAATAGGTTAGTACCAGAAAACATATAAAAACACCTCAAAGTGTAGACAAAGCAAAGCAAAGTAGATACTAAACAAGCATGGAACATTAAAAATTATAGATACGTTTCCGACGTATCAACCATGCCGTCAGTCTGCTCCGCCTCCCATGGTCTCAGGGCCTCGGGGGTGTGGCAGACCACGGTCTCTCGTCGGCGGGAGGTTTCTTGTTCTTTGTTTAGGGTTTTATGGTGTGTTTCTCGGAATGTTGAGACGGGGGATACATCTTAAAGTCAGAATAAGGTCATCTCCGTCATATCCTCGCTTTAGTGGTGCATCTAGCGCCCGCGGAGGACGTGTGGAGTCATGTGTCGAGCGGATCTCCTTGAATCTAGTCCGTTTTCGTGTTCGTTGGTATGAGTTCAGGTTAGTCTCTTCCGATTTATGGATATCATCATTGGCGATTGTTGCTACTCAAGTGTGTTGGTGCTTTGGGGTCTTAGCACGACGAGTTTTCGTCCATCTAGTACAACAAGCTCTACTACAACAAGTTTTGCCCGGCTCCGATGATGAAGGGGCGAGGACGGCGGTAAGCCTTTGGCTTGTGCTAGTGTGTGTAGTCGTCGCTAGGTGGTCCATGGACCTACTTATATTTATTACTTTAGATTTCTTTGTACCTTTGTTGATGATTATTAATAAATCGGTAGAATTTCACAAAAAATAGAACGGTATCTATGATTCCATTATCATGGCGGAGTTAGATGAGGAGTCCAACCGCGTGCCTTTTCGGCAACAGGTCTTGGGTGTGGTGTTTCTCGTCCTCGGCGTGATAGGCACTGCCGAAGTGTCGATATCGATCACCCTCTATCTCGGCATAAGGAACTCACACATCACCCTCTTGGCCCTCGCCTTCGTCTTGTTGATTTTTGACTTTGTTGTAGCCTCGTACCATACACAGTTTTCTTCCGTTGCCATTTTCTTTGGAGAGATCTATGTGAAATTTGTAATCTAGAGAAAGAATTGCAGCTAGATGGACATGGCCGGTTTAATTACCCTAATTGATTCGGCATTCCATCACATTGTCAAAGAGTGGCTTTTCATTAATTTGCACTCATTTTTTTTAGGGTAAAACAGTAGGGTAAAAACCCCACTGCAATTTTTATTTTTTTATATATCAAGTAGAGTTACAAAAGATTATTTACAATCATATTCCACCTCAAAAAAGAGGGATGACATTCTAAGCAGCTATCTCCTGTCTAATTTAGTTTCAATCCAATCCTTAAGGCCCTGATAATACTTTTTCTTAATTCTATAAAGAACCCATCTTAATTCCTGGGCCATAATAGCCTTCTAGGTCTCCACCGACATATGCTGATTGTTGAAAATTTCGTTATTTCTACAAATCCAGATGCTCCAAGTTCCAAGTATCAGAATTTCCATTGCAAAAGGGGCCTTGAGGTCTTTTTTAATATTGGCTAGAACTTCAAAGATGCTTTGATCAGCCACATTGATCTGTGAGATTTCAGCCCAACAGGCTCTTGCAAAAGGGCATTCCCAAAACAAATGCAAACTAGTTTCTTCACTGTGGCAATTCTGGAAGACACAGTCATAAGACGCTAGAGCAAAACATTTTCTTTTCAGAAGGTTCCTTGTGTTGAGTCTATCAAGCAGCAGAAGCCAGAAGAAAAATTTGTGCTTTTGTTGACAAGAAGATTTCCAAATCCAAGAAAAGTGTGGCTGAACCGGCTGGTAGCCAACTAAAGAGCAGTAAGCCTTTTTCACCGAAAAATTACTGCCCCAAATGTAAGACCAACAATTAAATTCCCCTTCCCTGCCATAATTGAGAATTTGTTCCAGACTTTGATATTCCTGAAACGCTTGTTGAGACAAAGGGAGACACTCATCTTAGCTTTGTTCTCATGTGGGAGTGCGGGCGGGCAGGTGGTGCGGCAGCGAGCGTGCTCTGTAACACCCTCAGAATCGGCCCTATGCAAGTTTGAGCGAAACCGCCAAACCCACATAGAAACAATTCAAAGGTGTCCACCAGGCACTTTCGTGCGGGTGGAAAACGAAGTAATAACATTACACAACAGTCCTCGATGGGACCCACAGAACAGATATATATACAGCAGCGACTCAAAGAGTCAAGAATACAGATATAATATACAAAGATCCAAATCACCTTGAAAATGATAGAGCGTCCGACTACGGACAAGATGCAAATGGGGCTAAGAGCCCTGAAGAATAACCAATGGCGTCCATAACCCTGCCCAGGCCAAGCCGGAAGGGTAACCCTGCTAACGACGTCGATCTCAAAACCTGCTTAAACAAAAGGGGTGCCGACAAAGGGCAAAGGAAAAAGAGGAGCGTCAGTACTGAGGCCAGTACACGGCGAGGCTAGAATTCGGCGGTCCTCGCCTACATAGGTATGGTGGACTGAGGCGGCAGCGGCAGCATGCACTAAACAACCTATAGAGACTCGATACAACTGTCGGCTATCAGAGAGGGATAAGAAAGACCTATTCGGAACCAACCTGATGCTACCATCAAACAAACCCATCCTGGTGTTTCCCCCTCGAGACCAAACGAGGAAGTCAACCGAGGAACTCACACCGTTGGCAGTTTTATTTATTCGGTTATCGTTGCAGCAATTACTAGTCAGGTATAGATAGTCATCCTGATATATTAAGCAGTGGGCAATTTTAGTTAACCATTCCGTTGTAGTTGCGACACTTACTAGTAAGATACAATTAGCATGAGATATCCCAAAACCCAGCAGTTGTTGGTACTTTTATTTAGCCATTCCATTGTAGTTGCAATACTTACTAGTCAGGTACAATGGTCGCAAGCGACAACCCAAACAAGCAATTGTTGGCAGTTTGATTTAGCCATTCCATTATAGTGAAGCTGATTACTAGTCATTATAAAGTCAAATTTATAGCACTACTTTAGTTATAGTTGTCTATGATCGAGATACTGTGCTCCAAGTCGTCCATAACCGCGGACACGGCTTTCAGAAAGTTTTACCCGGCCGGGGTGCACCAATAGCAACACATACTCGATCAACCTCAGAAAAACCAAATCAAAACCCAACGAGGCATTCACGACAAGGCAATCACATGATTCAGAAATATTTCAGGGGGCCACCCCTTGGAGTACACCCGCAACGAAGTTAGCTGACTCCGAGATGGACCCGAGGTTTGGGTGGACGGCTGTGAACGACTGGGAACCCAAAACTGGGCTTGTCGACACCGCGAAAACGTGTCCCGATCCTAAACAGTACAGTGTGCTCCTCGCACAATCGTAAATAAAGCAGTAGCATGGCATAAGTACAGGATAGTAAATAAAACCTCAAACTAGTTTGTGGCCCCAAGAAATAAGACGGAATCAAGCTCTGGCTCAGGGGGGTCCCATAATCCTCCCGGATGTGGATAGCGCGAATATTCAAGGAACAGGTATCAAGTACTCGGGGTCCTACGGGACACAAGTGGACGGTTAACAACCAAATAACATCTATTGCCCACCTGTGCCTCTGCTTACTTACTTCAATTTTAGTTGTTAAACAGTAATTAAAGTGAACGATAATGAAAACCATGATCATCTCCAACATCAACATGCGGCATTACACCAACAACTGTGGTACCTGACGACACTCAACAGCACTTGAGCAAGCGACTACGACGCGCAGGTCCAACTATCTACCAAACAACAGGTAATAGGAGGTGTCCAAGGCAATATAAGGCTGCAAGGGATATCGCGGGTACGAAAACTAGAGCATCGCAACACAGATAGCAATAGATCAACAGGAGGGAATAAATACTATAAAAGTAAGATAGGTAGAAAGGGGGAGATGCTCGCCTGAAAAACATTGCTGAAGGTTCAACCGAAGATCGGGTCGACACTCGCATCAACTCAACGGCCTTATCCGCGAAGAAGCAAAACACTAGAATAAACACCGGGTGCAATATTTAATACTACGGCAAAAGATCGGGCATGATGCATGTATGATGTATGGCATGGCAAAGATGCGATGCGATTAGGCAATATTAAGCGGAACCGGGGTCCCGACAATTAATTAGGTAGTTCATGTTGTTTAGCTACCCCGCAATTTTAATTGTTGTCTGAACATGGCAAAAGATAGTACCGGTGCGATGCACAGAATTTAAATGAGGCCAATATAAGGCTAGATTTGCCCGAATATGGGCCCCATATTTAATTATAAGGTGAATCGGCATAAGGCCCCCAAACCCACATGATATGCGTGCAAGCATGATAATTTAGTATGCAACAAGTTTTATATTTCGCATTTATAAAATAGGGGCTCGGGAAAAGGTTCACACATTAGGGTTCGACGATCTTGGGGTTCCGGGGTTCGGGGTTCGGTCTCAGAGTTCAGGGTTCGACGGGATCGGTCTTCGAAGGTCGGATACATGATGGAGAACTTGTCGTGACGTGCCGGAGATCTTGGTTCCAAGCGGTCGATCTTGTCGTCGAGAAGGTCTTGTCAATTCCTCGGACCGGGTCGGTATTGGCGTTCGGGATGCAGAACTCGGCGTTCCGTGGCGAAGTGCTTGTCGTACCGGTGGCGATCTTGGCGTTCTTCAGGTTCGGGTGCGGTTCTCAGCGAACTGGTCGGTTCCCTGTCGGAGGCCTTGGCGCTTCGGATCGGTCTTCGGTTCGGGGCCTCAGGGTCTTGGGGTTCGCGTCCGTGTGGCGATCTTGTCGTTCCGTGTAGGCGTTCTCGAGGTCGATGGCGAACTTGTCCGGTACCGGGGTTTTTCAGAGATCTTGGCGCGGCACCGGGTACGGGATCGGCCTTCGGATCCGTGTGGGTGATCTTGGCATTCCGACTCCAATGTCGAGGACGTACTTGACACAGCGTCGATCTTGTCGTCCCCAAGATTTTGATAGTTTCTAGGTACATGGATGCGGCACCGATTGTGAAGATCTTGGGGGTTTTGGTTCCGTTGTCATCACCGGACTTGTATGTGTTGGTGCGGGCAGGAGGTGCCACGGCGCGGTCAATTTGGAGAAGGGGTGGGCAGGAGGGCCTCTTTTTGGCCACCTGCACTCGGGGTTTGCCGAGTGTCCCCTCAAACACTCAAAAAAGCCTTGATGATTTTTTTCTTTTATTGCCGAGATTATATTGTTTGCCAAGTGTAATTGCACTAGGAAAAATAAAAATTATATTTTTCATGCACATGTAATTTTTTTAAATTGGACTATGGATATTTTCTAAAAGAACTAAGCTAGCACGAACGAGTTTGCATGGCTTTCAAAGCAAATGACCTTGGTCATGACCTTAACCATGAATTCCTAGTTTGTCGGAATGATCCCACAACGCGCACACGCGTGCATTTTGGAATTCCTAACAAAGTTGCCACATGGATTTTTCATACTCTTTCCAAATAAACTCTTTCCGTTTAGCGAGTGCCTGAAATAGGTTTTTTTGTGAAGCAGCTACCAAAAATCTGCTTTATAACCTGACCAAACCACCTTGCAAAAATAATAAACCTAGTATGATTCAAATTTTATCCGACCATAAAAAAATTCTGGCGATTTTTCATATTTTACTAACTATAATGTTGATTTAGTAGGAAGCGGGTGGATATTCTGGCTTGCCAGGCTCAATTCCGGTCATAAGAAGGCTCCTCGGCCTGTATGGTTTGAGAAGGACGACAAGGAAGACGAGGCGGGGCGAGTGGTGGCCTCACCTGAGCTTAGGACAGCTGAAGACTGCGGGGAGAAATGAAACCTGAGAGCTAGGGTTTCCTAGCCATGGATCAAACGAGGGGGGAAGGGGGAATGCCGAAGTAGGGATTGTCGAGCAGCGGTGGTGAGGCCTTATAGGCATTGATGGATGGCGTCGAGATGATCTCGACGTGACAGCGACCATCGGGTGATGGAGCAGTGTCCACCGAGGTGCTTCCTCCGTGGGGGGAGGAAGACAACATTGAAAGATTGAGAACGAACTAGTATAGGCTGCGCCTGGGCCGGTTCGGGTGCCGGTTGGGCTCCGGCTAGGCCGAGCCTGAAAGGAGAAGGAATAGGCCTGTAGCCTCATGGGGTTGGGAACCATTTTTTCTTCCGAACCATTTTCTATTTTCCCTCTCTATTTCTATTTCCTATTTTGAAACTTTCAAACAATTTTCTCTATTTTAAATTATTTAAAATAACAGACAGAGTTTGGAAAGTTTGAAAACGCCATGGGGATTCTATATATTAAAGGATCCATAACTCTTCATTTTCAAAGATTTGAAACCATTTTAGGGGAAAAATAGAGAGAAATGGAAATTAGGGTTTTTGGTTTTCTATCTTCAATTTTAATGCAAGCTTTATTAGGATCAAAACTAATGCATGAGATGCTCACGATGCACATTAAACCCTAATTAGGTTTAGCTAAAAATAGATATGTTACAGTGACCGCAAAGAAGGTACCTATATCTGGGTGCACCTGCTAAAACAACTTAGAGATGCAAATCTTGTACGCCAATCTTCGATATTATAGAAAATTTGCACCTCCAAGTTTTCCTACCAGCAACACTTCTCTTTAGGGGGCCGACATATTTAGAATGGCATCCTCAAGTGAGAATTTACCATAGAGCTGGAGTGCACCTTAGATATGCAGACCTACGTCAATACTCAGTTTTTGTACAAGATGTGCACCTCCAAGGTGTCCTAGCAGCAACACTCTTCTTCATATGGTCGACATATTCAGAATGATATTGTCTAATGAGCATGTACGATAGATCTAGAATGTACCTCCTCGAACACCTTAGTCTAATGAGCATGTACGATAGATCTAGAATGTACCTCCTCGAACACCTTAGAGATACATTTGTACGTCAATACTCAGATCTTCTACAAGATCTGCACCTCCAAGATATATATTGAACGATCCATAACTCTTCATTTTCAAAGATCTGAAACCACTTCAGGGGGAAAAATAGATAGAAATGGAAATTAGGGTTTTTGGTTTTCTATCTGCAATTTAATGCAAGCTTTTATTAGGTTCGAAACTAATGCATGAGATGCTCAACGATGCACATTAAACCCTAATTAGGTTTAGCTAAAAACATATATGTTGCAGTGGCCGCAAAGAAGGTACCTATGTCTAGGTGCACCCGAGATGCAGACCTTGTACGTCGATGCTCTGATATTATAGAAAATCTACACTTGCCTCCAAGTTTTCCTACCCGCAACACTTCTCTTTACGGGGTCTGACATGTTTAGAATGGCATCCTCTGGTGAAGGTACCACAGAGCTGGAATGTACCCACTCGAACACCTTAGAGATGCAGACCTCGTATATCAATACTCAGTTCTTGTATAAGATGTGCACCTCCAAGGTGTCCTAGCAGCAATACTCTTCTCCATGTGGTCGACATATACAGAATGACATCCTCTAGTGAGAATGTACCATAGAGCTAGAATGTACCTCCTTAAACACCTTAGAGATAAATACCTTGTACGTCCATACTCAGGACTTCTATAAGATCTGCGCCTCCAAGATATCCAAGCACCAACACTCTTCTTCACAAACAGAAAGAACACTGTACAAAGGAATGTATATAGAACTAGGGAGGGAGAAGAGAATACCAGCCAAAACTAGCTATTGAGTGTGAGTTCAATGGCTGAGTAATGGTATTTTCATAGAGGCCACGAGGCAGAGAGATATGGCATGGGAAAATGTCGCAAAAAATGGAGGGGAAGACTGAGGAATCGAAAACATGTACTCCCTCCGTCCTAAAATAGATGTCTCAGATTTATCAAAATTTGGATAAATCTAGACACTATTTAGTATGTAGATTCATTTGAATTTTAGCAAATCTAAGATATCTATTTTGAGACGAATGGAGTAGAAAAGTTCTTCATTGAGTGTAAATACACTTGGCAAAGAGGTGCATGGCATCTTTGGCGTCCGGAAAACTCGGCATATTGCACACCTCTTTGATGTGTGCATTTACACTCCGCGAGGGTGGGCCAACATCGTTGACGTGCGAGAAGGCTGGACGGAAAAAGGACCGAAACATTGCCAGGACTTGTTTGGATACAGCGGATTAGAGAAACTAGTTTTCTGTAATCCCGTGTAACCGTGTAACAAACTAAATTCATGTTTGGGTCCGGCAATAAAAACGGGGATTGATTAAAATTGGTTTCCACAAAGCCAGGAAAACGCTCTTGGCCAAAAGGACTAATAGTCATTTTTGTATAAACGCGATTACAGAAAATCAAATCTTAACAAACATTTTCAGCCGCCCCTTCCTCAACAAACTTTCTTTGCGCCATGTCTGTCGCTCCCGCCACTCCATGCGCGCCTTTTTTTCATCCCTTCTATTTATACGTGATGTTGGTACAAGATGAGAAAACAAAATACCACAGATCTAAAAACAAACATCTGTAGTCATTCCATGGCTTGGGGCTGACGCCGACTCAGATCAACAATTCACTCGCTGGACACCGGCGGGGAAGACGAGGCCGCTCTTCCTCCACTTGTTTCCATCGCCAACAGGCAGACTGCAGGTTCATCATCCTACAGGTAATATCCACAATCAGATCAACAAAGGAGAAATTATTCTATAGCAGTGCATGAACTATCTTTGATCTCTGATATATTAGAGCATTGTGAGTTTTGACTAGCTGTCAGGCATGTACTGTGTAAGAAAGTGCAGTCAATCGTATACAAAGGCTGTTCTAGGCTTTTTACCCCTCTGATCTTTCTCAAATTTGTTTAGATTTGAATGTATAGTGCTAGCTACACCCGAATCTAGACAAATCTAAGAACACTAATTTGGATCGGAGGGAGTAGATTAGTTATAGTTGCGTAAATCATAGTAACAGTAACGATTGATAGTCCTTTTCTTCCAACCATTAGCCGTGTATGAATCCTTGACCGTAGACAACACATTTCTACTTACTATATCAATCATTTATCTTAGATCTTCAACATGTTCACATAGATAGATATTAGTAATGATGTTGTTGCTTTATTTCCTTGTAGAAAATATGGCTGATAAGGTAAAATAAATTAAGGAGAACACCAATAAGCAGCCCATAAAGCGTCACATATGGAAATCATCAGAGGACAAAATATTGCTCAATATATTGAAAGATCAAACCTTAAATGGAGGGAAAGAAGGAACAGGTTACACAAAGAAAGCATGGCGTGAAATCCAAGATCAGTTCAATGAATCAAAGGTAGACAAACTTGAGTTGCAACAAATAAAAAATCATCACAAGTACTACATGAGTTGTTATGCTACCATGGATAGACTTCTAAAACTCACTGGGTTTGGCTGTGACGACGAGGACAAAATGATCAAAGCTTCCGATGAAACTTGGGAGGATCTCATTTCGGTGATTTTAAGTACATATAATTTGTATATAATTGCAAGCATATGGTTAACCAATAGACTAACAATATACTAATAAACTGCATAAGGATAAGAATATTCAAGAATATCGGGATAAAGTGTGGCCTACTTGGACAGACCTTGTAGACATATGTGCTAGCTCTACGGCATCTGGAGTTGGTGCTATATCTAGTAAAGGGAAAGGTGAAACCGGTAAAGTAGAAATTGATCTGAATGAGGTAGTGGATCTTAAAGCAAACGAAGCAAATGACCACCCTGTTGCTTGTCCTAAGAAGCCCGATACCACTAAGCCAGATAAAAATAAGAAGTGCAATGAAAATGGATCGCAAGACACTTCCAAAGGTCGAAAGCGAACAGCTGATGATGCTATGAACGCATTAGATCGCCTTGCTGACGCATCACTCAGTATTGTTGAGTCGAAGAAAAATGCAGCACAACAGACAAACGCATACTCTATGAAGGCATGCATGCATATATTAAATAGTATGCCTGACCTTGAGGCGAAGAAAAAACTAAAAGCTGCACAAGCATTTGCAGATGCCAACCAAAGGGCGATTTTCATTGAGATGGATGAAGAGACCCGGTCTCTTTGGATCCAAGATTCTTAGTTTTTTCTGTTTTGTTCCATTGAGATTTTATACTAGTTCAATTTTCCATTATCTTTTTCTACCTGTTTGTGATCGAACAATCAATATCACTTCATATTTTTATATTAGTTTGGCTGGTACCACTTTTTGATTATACGATCCCAATTGCAAATTCCATGTACGCAACTCCCAATTGCAAATTCCCATGTACGCAACTGGCATAAGTTAGGCATTCATTTTGGCAGTGTTGTCCTATCAGCTCCAAAACAAAGCAATTTGGACACCATATGTACTATAGTTAATAAATATTACTGTTTGCAATTTTGCAGAACCATGCAAAATATGGACGATGAAGAATTTTCTGATTCTGAGCAAATCATAATTAATAACATTTCAGCAGTGTCAGTGTTTCGAGATGTGTTGTTCACTAGACTATTCAAAACATGCTGTAACACCTCTAAATTGACTGGTGCTCAGAAAACTAGAGAGTGGTTGGAAGGACATCCAGTTCGATTTTATGAACAACTTCGTGTTGAAAAGCACACATTCTTCTTACTGCGTGATGCATTATGTGAGAGGAATTTACTTCAGGATACTGAACGGATGGATGTCAATGAACAATTAGTGATATTTCTTCATACCATTGGTCACAATCTTAGGAATCGTGTCCTCCAGGATAAATTTCAACATTCTGGAGAAACAATAAGTCGGCACTTCCATAAAGTCTTGAAAGCTATAAATGGTTTGCTTGATGTTTGCATAAAAGATCCGCCTGATGTAGTTCCAACAAAAATATTGGGTGACTCAAGGTACTATCCGTACTTCAAGGTATATTTCTCTCTCAATCACATGTTTATTTCAGATATGACTTGTACACAATTTTAGTCCTTACTTTCTTCTTATCAACTTTTTGGAACAGAACTGTATAGGAGCAATCGACGGAACACATATTGATGCAAAAATCAAGCTTGATAGACAAACTCCTTACATAAATAGGCATGGCTATATCTCTCAGAATGTAATGGCAGTAGTATCATTTGACATGACATTTTCATATGTGGCTGCTGGATGGGAAGGCTCTGCATCAGATCAAGCTGTGCTACGATGGGTTTGTTACTAGTGGTGGGTTTGTTGTTCCTGAAGGTAAAGTTATTGAAATACATGAATTTTAGTGGCATGCAAGTAAAGTTTATCTTTATTGTCTCAAACATATAATAGAGAAAATGAGTGTGCTATCAAAATTTTCATGTAGGTAAATTTTATCTCGTCGACTCAGGCTACGCAAATACTCCAAAATTTGTTGCCCCCTATCGTGGAGATCACTATCATATTGGTTCTTTTCGTGAAAGTAATCGACGATATAATAGTGCACAAGATCTGTTCAATCATCTGTTCAATCATCTGCATGCACAACTATGGAATGTTGTTGAACAAACTTTTGGTGTTCTGAAAGCTCGTTTTCCAATTTTAAGTAGGAAAGGAGGAATTTCTTATTCTTATAAAACTCAAGTCAAAATTGTTATGGCTTGTTGCATTATTCATAACTTCATAAGGAAGGTTAATCAGCCTGATGAGTTGTTCGAGCTATATGAGCATGGGGAAACACCAAGTACCATGGACAATGGTGATAATGAAGTTAGAGGGCAGGCAAATGTACGAGAAGATGAGCGAGCTGCTGGTGAGCGAATTCGTGGAGGCATCGCTCGGCAGTTGTGGGCTGATCATCAACAACGTATCAATCAACATCAACAAGACGATTAAGCACTACAATATTTATTTTTCCTATAGTTGTTGATTTAATTAGACATTGGATAATTATCCTTAAATTTTTTCATTACATTCCTTTGTATGTTCAAAACTTTCTACTCTTTTATATGTTCTGGATGATAGTATTGGCTCAAATGTCATTTTCTACCAATAGTTTGAGCAAATGAACCTGACAATATAATTTCTTCAAATTAGAACATTGTTACAATGTTCTACTCGTTCTTGGACCACTGATTCGAGCTAGCTAGCGGTGTGGAGATACTTTACGTACAATAAACCATGAAAATAAAGTAATTTTAAAGCAAATTGTAGTAACTTCTCAAGCTTCAGTACAAAAAATTTTTACAATTTACAGAGGATGAACTCACCTGAAATTCTTTGGAAGGTGGCGACACCAGTCCTAGATGCTGCATCCCGTGCCGCTGTAAGTAGTGGGAACAAGTGTCACGCCCCTCGTTGCGACGGCATTGAGAATTCTCACGAATCCGAGCACCGCCGCGTGGGGACGACTACCACGGCCGTGGAAGGCGGCGTCTAGACTGCTGTGTGGGGGGAGAGTGCCACGACCCTCGCGGCAAACGGCGAACTGCGTGGGGATGACTGTGGCGGGCGTCCAGGATTCCGGCGTCACATCCGAGCTTGAGCGGATGACCGCCATGGGCGTCGTGGCCGGTGGTGTCGACCACGCTCCCGAGCTTTTCCCTTGCCTGGGTACAGATGCGAGCGTCGGAGCAGCCGGTGTTGAAGATCCTCGCGGGCTCGCCGAGATCCTCCATGGTGGATTCGAGGCGTAGGTGCTCTGAAGTGGAGACCGGAGAGAGTAACGAAGGGGATAAAGTTATGGAGCTAGACTGCTCGAGGAAGAAGAGGATAAGACCCACTCGTGTAAGCCAAACAAGGTACGTGTAAAACTGGTTTCATGACTTTTTTATCCAAACGTGGTTTCCCATCTACTTGTTCCCAACCGAAATATTAGTAAATCCGGTTCTACAAAAAATCTACCTAGAACGTGTTTTTCTAAAACTTAGCGCTAATTCTCTTCATCCAAACAACCACTTAGTTTTTTTGCAAGTGCTATTCTTTGCCTTGTGTATTTTTGATATTTACCAAGTGATTTTTTTTTGTCTCATGTAATTTGGGATTTTACCGAGTGTATTTTATTTTTTTGCCAAGTGTCTAGGTAGAATTTACCGTGTGGGCAATCTTTGCCCGAGTGTTCCACTCGGCAAATTCATTTCCGCACATTTTGTACTCAGGCAAAATCGTGTTTACTCAGCAAAAACATTTTTCCGGTAGTTTAAACCTTTCAAAATGTTTTGATTAAGAGGGGTTGTTCAAGATATATAAACCTTTCAAAAAAATAGTTTAAGAAAGGTCGTTAAAGATATTTAGGCTCTTGTTTCGTGTTACTTTCTCCGATATAAATTAATGTACTTAGATTTTTTTAAATTCGAATATATTCTAACACTAAAACATGACGGAGGGGTACCTCTATTTATCTGTATGTATACGATTATGGAGCACTACTCCAACGACATGCATACACACCTTGTACATGCCTTCAGGGGCTCTCGCAATTCTATGTTAACATGAACCCAAGCCTCTAAAAGCATCTCCAGTAGTCGTGGCAAATCGCACGTGGGGATAAAATGGCTATTTTAGCGTGAGGGAGCTTGCGCTCGCAGCTCCAGCGAAGGCGGCAAAATAGCGCACGCGTTAAAACTTTTGCCACGCACGAGATTTCGAGGCATCACGCGCTAGATATTTCTAGTGCAAGCTACAACGTGCCCTATAAGGGCATGTACAATAATACTGACTAAGCTGTCTGCAAGAGGAGGTTATATGTGATTCTGATGATGTGGAGAGGAGAGAGAGTGAGACTGTCTATAAAGTTGTAGACAGTCTATAGAAATCTTGCAGACAGCTTATAGACGATAATTTTGTTATTATATGAGTGGTGTCTGTAACTTGTACTTATATAGGTATTACTAAAAATAGCTATGTTACAGACAAACTGTTGTATAAGTTATCTATAATATTGTCTATAAATTGTACTACAGACATCACCCGTCTAAACCAATGCTCATGCCCTACAAGCGCCCGCGCGCTGCCAACTGCCGCTGAACGTTCACTCTCACTAAAATGAATCCCTACCGCTGAGGTGCTTCGCCCGCTCGCCGCGCATTCTAGCGTCCGCACCGTCGCCGCACAGTCCAGCACCCACACCGCCACGCGCTCCCCAACTCCTCCGGCTACCGCAGGGTGTGCGCGTGCCCCAATGGCACCTACTACTCGGAGATCCTTGCCGGCGGCGACCGCATAGTGCTCGGCACTTCCAAGAAGACACAAGAGGTGGCGCAGGACGTGCGACGCGATGGCACGCCGCCATAGCCTAGCAGGCGGACAGCCTCGCGCTGCGGCCGTGCCTCATCACGGAGGAGGAGAAGCGGCACCAAAAAAGCGACTATGTTGCCTCTATGACGCCGAGGAGGACGAGCGCGCGAAGGCGGAGTGGGACGCCTACTTCCGGGAGGAGGAAGGAGGAGCGGAAGCCACGCCGCCAATAGGGCCTCCAAGGCACGCTACCGCACCTTCATCAATGCGTAGATTGCCGGCCTGCGGACGATCGACGATGACGGTGACCGCTGGTTAGACCAGTTCTCGTCGACACCGGTGGAACCGTCGACGGAGGAGGATGACGATTCCAATTTCTAGTTTGCAACGTCGAAGCTGGTTGGTGGTAGTAATGAAGTTAGGTAGTCTAGCTTCGTTGTCATCACCAGCACGGACGTTGTGAATTAGTGTCACTAGTAGAAAAAAGAGTTTCGGTTCGGTCCCAAGTCCGGCACCAGTCCCGGTTTGTTACGGGTCAGGACTAGTGTGAGCACTAGTCCCGGTTCGTCATGTTTTCAGTGGCTAGGAGGCTGGGGAAGTTCTAGTCTCGGGTCATTTCAGACCTTTAGTCTCGGCTCGTCATATGGCACGGAACTAAATGAGTGCGGCCGCGGGCAACACCCTTTACACCAAACGTGACTAAAACAACACCCTCTAATTCCGGTTCGAGACATAAACCGGGACTAAAATAATATGGCAAAAAAATTTTAACAGATTCTGCCACGACAGGAAAACGGAAAAAATCCTGCCGCGGTAGGAGATTTCTGTCCACCACATCCCACCCCGCCCCCTCCACCGCCTTTTCAAGTTTCAAAAGTATGCCACAAAATTATATAAAATTCTAAAAATAAAATCTTTCAAACTGTAGTTATATTAAGTGATTTAGTTGTTACGAAAATTAACAAACATAAATTTCGATATATTTTTATCAAAAAATGTCATGAAAACTTTAAATGGCTATAACTTTTGCGTACAATGTCGAAAAAAGTACAACCTATCGAAATGTGCGAATTTTTTTTGAGTTTGATTTCAACCGTCTTAGACCGTTTTGGATTCTTTTAGATTTTTAAAATTCAAAAAGGAAAAAAGTTATTTAAAAAATTAATTTTTTTAGCAATTTTTTTCATATTTGGATTCCTCACATTTTTCTCATAATAATGGATGTATTATTTGTCAAATTCGATTTACCGATTTAAATATATTATTTATGCCATATTAAATGAATAAATGGCGAAAATGAATAATTTTTTTTATTTTTTTATTTTCATTGGAATAAAATATTTATTATTACTTATTTATTGTTGTTTAATTAAATAGTTGATTTTAGTTTAGAAAAATAAAGACGTGTGACATATTGATATGAGCTAATAAGATTGATATAGTAGTTTTAACAACAAAATACAATATCCTTCGCGTATGGACATTCCGATGGAACAGAGAAGTTAAGCGTGCTGGGATAAAGTAGTGCTAAGATTAACTATAGTTAGTGTTAAAAATGTTTGACTCGTTGCATAGTATGTGTGACAAATTATGTGACTCATTAAAGTTTGACCACGAATGTAATTTAACCTAAGATTAAGTTAATTAGTGTTAAAAATGTTCAAAGTGAAAGAATTAACGAGTCAAAAAATTCAAAAGTTCAAAAAAATTGAAAAAAAAAATCAAAAACACAATCTCTAGTCCCGGGCCGTATTACGACCCGGGACTAAAGGTCCTTTGTCCCTCCTCAGGAAAGTGGCCATGTGGTGGCCTCTATTTCTAGTTTGTAGCAAACCGGGATTAGAGATTCGTGTCTTTAGTCCCGAATTCACAGTTCCGAATGTGAAACCGGGACTAACGGTCCTTACGAACCGGGACTAAAGGCCCGGTTTTCATAAGTGAGTGTGTGCACGGTTTGTTGCTGATCTCAGTATCTACTTTATTTTTTCTAGTTTTTTTATCTTTCTTCGTGTAGATATGTGTGTGAATTCTGTCTGTAGCGCTAGTGCACGCTGTAATATGGAGTGCCGGGTGAAACGTCATTTTTACGATTTTGCAAAGCACATCCAGTGAAGCTGTGTAAACCAGTTTTAGCGCGCTAGATTTTCATTTTTCATCCCCTGGTGTAGATGCTCTAACGAGTTATCGTTCCACTAATGCCAATACTAATTACACCAAATTATGTACCTTGAAAATTATCAGACAAGAGTAGATACCAGGGCGTTGGTCAGAAGGGGTCTTAGCCATTTTAAAGTGTTGGGAACGAGCAGTTCGCGGTCCAACTGGTGTTTCCGTTTTCTTTATCTTCATTGAAATGGACAAACAGTGGTGTGTCGTCTGCGTGGTCTATTGGACTCTGGACCGGGTTAGGCTAGTTATAATAGTAGTAACTTATGTACTCCATCCGTCACGGTTTGGAGCGCGTTTTAGATAAATTGTTGAAACCTAGGTAGACGCTGAAAGGGTCAAATTTATGCTAAAAACATGCACCCATTAATTATTCGGCGCCCTATTAAACGTAATTACTCAATAGAAACGAGGAGTTTAGGCGCATGCATTGGTGAAATTGCGTGCAAGAATTAATTCCTTGGCTGCATGGAGTAGGAAATTAGAAGGAAAAAAGGGGCATTAATTTTATAATTAAGTCTAACGCACCTAAAAGGAGAGGAGTTTTAAAAACGCATGGCTTTTGTAAGATGCCCTCCAAACCGTGACGAAGGGAGTAATAATATAATCTTACATGTATTGACAACTAAGTATTTACATGACATGACATGCAATTAAACCGTGTAAACGTACAATACCATACTGGGAATAGGTAGAAAGGAGGAGCCATGTTGAGTATGAATTGGAATAGAAGATGTCAAGTACGACGTATTGTGCTTAGTAAGAATATAGTACTCGCTCGACTCGAAATAGATATCTTAATTTTTTTAAAATTTTGAATGAATCTATATACTAAATATAGTCTAGATTCATTCAAATTTTGTTACATCTATGATATCTATTTTAAGACAGAAAATAGTATAGAAGGATTCCAAATTGTTAAATGTGCACGAGACGGTTCATTATATTGGTCACGTCCACCGGCCTCAGCATGCACAATATAATCCAGGTGCAGTTGAATACCAGAAAACAAAACAAACGGCCAAAGAAAAGGAGGGACGACGTTCTTGATCTTGATGATTGTATTGTTGGTTGTGTATGTTGTTTTCGCCGGAGCCGCGTTATGCATTTTAGGGCTGCGTGTGTGCGTGTGTGCGTGTGTGTGTGCGTGTGTGCGTGTGTGCGTGTGTGTGTGTGTGTGTGTGTGTGTGTGGAGGGGGGTTAGGGTTTAGGGTTTAGCTTTTTGTCTTGCTGTCGCGCGGCTGCATTTTAGCGTGTTCAGTGTAGAAAAAGCCGATGTCTCACGAGATGCAGAGCGCTGCATAACGATTTTAGCGCCGTGCAATAGCGCTACTGCTAGAGTTGCTCTTAGCACTAAGCAGTTGGCAGTACAGCTGGTGTTCTTTTTCTTTTCTTGATTGATTGATCGAAATGTGGACAAATAATGGTGCGTTCGTCCCCTTGGTGAGAAGCTGGGTCGCTGCTGGGCTCTGGTTTATGAAGACCAGGTTAGAGACAGAGGAGACGGCAAGATTAATACACTACAGGAATGGGAAGCTACGCCGACGGCCAAACGTCGGGGCCGTCGGCGTAGCCATCGTCCAGGCCAGCCCCGCCAAGCAGCCGTCGGCGTAAAATTGCCCTCGGCATATTCTATGCTACGCGGACGGCTGCCCTCGGCGTAGCATACGCCGACGGCTGCCCTCGGCGTAGCTATTTCTTATTTTATCTCATTAAACTTTGAAAAATCATAACTAAATCATTCTAATTCGGAAAAATACAAATAATATATCAAAATTTGCAGAAAAATAAGACCTATCTATCTAAACTCAAATATTACACATTTATAAATAAAAATTAAGTAAAACATAAAGCATTATATATAGTTTAAAACGGGCATAAAAAATTCAAAAACGATCGAAACAATGCGAAACCTTCGCGTGGTGTTATATTATGTGACATAGTTAGAAGGAAAAATATCAAACTTGGTATATTGATTATGTCTCAAAGAAACCTTCACAACATGACCTATCTCATTCGAGGTTTCTTGGCTTTCGGGTCAAATGACCAATGTTATGGGTAGAATCAAGGCATAGTTTGTGATAATGTGCCCATATTATGCATACACATGCATCATGGGATGGAAAACAATGTTGCAGGAGGAAGTTTTCCTTTTCGTCGCACCAAAAAGCCATTTTCTATTTTCCGAGCATAAAAAACGAACGGTTTTGTGAAGCAACCACCAAATGGCTAATTCAAAATACTACCACCACATTTTACAAAAATACTATACCACCTTATATGGACAATGTCCCAACAGGGGGATCCGAAACCTTTCCGTCCATCTTTGGTGAAAAAGACAAATTCCTGCCGAATCGGTAGGAAGTGGGTCAGATATGAACTACAGGTACATGATCCGATGCTCATGTTTTTTTACAAAAAACATTTTTAGGTTCACAATATGCTATTTTATCAAAGATCTAATGAAAGTTTAGCGAGACTCGGCCTGAGCTAAGAATCTTTATGTCCGTCGTTCGACAAAGTTTGACGATAGTTTAAAACAGGCATAAAAATTTCAAAAACGATCGAAACAATCCGAAACCTTCGCCTGGTGTCATATTATGTGACATAGTTATAAGGAAAAATATCAAACTTGATATATTGATTATGTCTCAAAAAAACCTTCACAAAATGACCAATCTCATTCGAGGTTTCTTGGCTTTCGGGTTAAATGACCAATGTTATGGCTAGAATCAAGGCATAGTCTGTGATAATGTGCCCATATTATGCATACACATGCATCATGGGATGATGAACAATGTTGTAGGAGGAAGTTTTCCTTTTCGTCGCACCAAAAAGCCATTTTCTATTTTCCGAACATAAAAAACGGACGGTTTTGTGAAGCAACCACCAAATGGCTAATTCAAAATACTATCACCATATTTTACAAAAATACTATACCACCTTATATGGAAAATTTCCCAACAGGGGGATCCGAAACCTTTCCGTCCACCTTTGGTGAAAAAGACAAATTTCTGCCGAATCTGTAGGAAGTGGGTCAGATATGAACTGCAGGTACATGATCCGATGCTCATGTTTTTTTACAAAAATCATTTTTAGGTTCACAATATGCTATTTTATCAAAGATCTAATGAAAGTTTAGCGAGGCTCGGCCCCAAGCTAAGAATCTTTATGTCCGCTGTTCGACAAAGTTTTACGATAGTTTAAAACGGGCATAAAAAATTCAAAAACGATCGAAACAATGCGAAACCTTCGCGTGGTGTCATATTATGTGACATAGTTATAAGAAAAAATATCAAACTTGATATATTAATTATGTCTCAAAAAAACCTTCACAAAATGACCTATCCCATTCGAGGTTTCTTGGCTTTCGGGTCAAATGACCAATGTTATGGCTAGAATCAAGGCATAGTTTGTGATAATGTGCCTATATTATTCATACACATGCATAATGGGATGGTGAACAATGTTGCAGGAGGAAGTTTTCCTTTTCGTCGCACCAAAAAGCCATTTTCTATTTTCCGAGCATAAAAAACGGACGGTTTTGTGAAGCAACCACCAAATGGCTAATTCAAAATACTACCACCACATTTTACAAAAATACTATACCACCTTATATGGACAATGTCCCAACAGGGGGATCCGAAACCTTTCCGTCCACCTTTGGTGAAAAAGACAAATTCCTGCCGAATCGGTAGAAAGTGGGCCAGATATGAACTACAGGTACATGATCCGATGCTCATGTTTTTTTACAAATTTAATTTTTAGGTTCACAATATGCTATTTTATCAAAGATTCAATGCAAGTTTTCCTTTTTATCGCACCAAAAAGGCATTTTTCATTATCCGAGCGCAAAAAGAGATTTTCTAAAGCAACCACCAAATAGCTAATTCAAAAATGGAGGGTTTGTGATTAGTTGATATGGATATCATATTTGGATTCCTCTCATTTTTCTGATCAATTTAGACATATTATTTGTTGAATTTCGATTTACATATTTAAAGATATTAATTATTCTATATTAAATAGAAAAATACAAAAAAATAAAATTATTATATTTTTATTTGAGTTCAATAATATTTTTACTTATTCATTAATATTTACTTAAATAATTGTTTGTAATTTCAAAAAATACAAACATGTGACATGATGATATAAGAGTTAATAGGATTGATATCATAGTATTAACACCAATGTATGAATTACTTTGCGAAAACGGATTCTGAAGGAACGAGGAAGTTAATCGTGCTAAAGCTGGAGTAGTATTAGGATGGGTGATCTGCTGGGAAGTTTGACTAAGACTGGAATTTAATCAAATATTAAGTATAATTAGTATTAAAAATGTTCAAAGTAGGATATTAACAAGTGAAACAATTCAAAGAATAAAAAAATTGAGAAAAAAATAAAAAAAAATATTTTTTTTTAAAATGTTTTTGCAACCAGCCGACAGGCTATGCCGACGGCCGCTACGCCAACGGCATTTCGATATGCCGACGGCTTGAGTGTGCTCCGCCGAGGGAGATCTTTGCCGAGGAGGCTACGCCGAGGGCAGCCCTCGGCGTACCATACGTCGAGGGTATTTTGGCCTACGCCGACGGCCACTAGTGGAAACGCGGGCTTTTGTTGATCCCGAAAATGGGCTTTAACACCGGTTCTTCTACGAACCGGTGTTAAAGGGGGGGCCGTACCAGCGTGGCCCCTGCGGCATTAAAGGAGCCCCCCCTTTAACACCGGTTCGTGCCACGAACCTGTGTTAAAGGTCCCAGCACCAGTGGCCCGCGCACACCCCCCTTTAACACCGGTTCGTGGCATGAACCGGTGTTAAAGGTGAAACTATATACCCCAGCCACCACACACCCCACTCTTCCATTTTTTCACATTTTGGAGCCTAGCAAGAGGTGTGAAGAGTGCTAGTTTGTGTTTTTTCATATGCACTAGAGGTGTTCGGTGAAATGCCCGAGAGCTCAAAATAAGCTTTCTTGTTGCTCTTTCCGTCTCGGTCGAAATCGGCAACTATAGTTTCATGTGTCATTGATGTACTATATATATAAATGGTCATCTCCCTATTATTTTTGATATATACTACATATTAATGCGGATGAATCGGCAATGGATGTACGGTGACCGCACTTCCGAGTACATTACGGGCCTCCAAAATTTCATCGTTGTGGCTAATGCAAACCATGGTCACAATGGTTTCATGTGTTGTCCGTGTTCACCGTCGAACAAGAAAGACTACTCAAATACGAGAACCATTCACGCCCACCGCTTGATCCGGTTTCATGCCCAGCTATAATTGTTGGACCAAGCACGGAGAAAAAGGGGTTGTGATGGAAGACAACGAAGAAGAAGAGGATGATGAAAACTATCATAATATGTATCCTGAATATGATGATAATCGCACGGGGTAGATAATGAAGATCAAGAGGAGCGGATGGGCCCGATGACGATCTTGGTCGGGCCATTCTTGATGCAAAGGAAGAATGTGGCTGAGCAGGAGAAGGAGAATTGGAGCAGGATGTTAAAGGATCACAAAACATTGTTGTATCCAACTTGCGAAGATGGCCACAAAAGCTAGGTGCCACCTGGATTTGCTGCAATGGAAGGCAGAGAATGGTGTGGACGCATTTTCAAAGTTGTTGGTAAAATGAAGAATCTTCTTCCAAGAAATAATGAGTTGCTGACGGTACATACCAAGCAAAGAAGGTTATGCGCCCTCTAGGATTAGGCGTGCGGAAGATACATGCTGCATTAATGTTGCATCCTCTACCGCGTGAGAAATACGAGAATTTGGATGCATGCCGGTATGCAGCACCTTGGTATAAGATCGCACGAGGCGATCCTGGCGATGTTGAGGCGAGGCCCCTAGGAAGAAGGTTCCCGCCAAGGTTATGTGGTATGCTCCTATAATACCACGGTTAAAACGTCTCTTGAAATAAAGAGCATGCCAAGTTGTTGCGATGGCACATGGAAGACCGTAAGAAAGACGATGTTGAGACACCCTGATGGGTCACGGTGGAGAAAAGTCGGCGAGAGTACCCGGACTTTGCACGTGACGCAAGGAACTTAAGGTTTGGTCTAAGTACGGCATGAATCCTTTTGGTGAGCAGCTGCGTCACACACGGCTGTGACCCTATGTATCTATAACCTTCCTCCTTGGTTGTGCATGAAGAGGAAGTTCATTATGATGCCAGTGCTCATCCAAGGCCCGAGGCAACCCGGCAACGATATTGATGTGTACCTAAGGCCATCAGTTGAAGAACTTTTATAGCTGTGGGCCAAACCAGGTGTACGTATGTGGGATGAGCACAAAGGGGAGCCATTTGACCTACGAGCATTGCTTTTCGTAACCATCAATGATTGGCCTGCTCTTAGTAACATTTCAGGCGGACAAACAAGGGATACAATGCATGCACACACTGTTTAGATGATCTTGAAAGTGTATATTTGGATAAATGTAAGAAGGTTGTGTACCTAGGGTATCGCCGATTTCTTAGAACCTGCATCGATGAAGAAAGAAAGGCAAGCATTTCAAGCGTCTGGCGTAACCCGGAGGAAGCCTGTCCTCCGTACCGGTGAGGAGGTATTTGGTATGGTCAAGGACCTAGAAGTAATCTTTGGAAAAGGTCCTGGCCGTCTATCTGTTCGAATGACGATGCCGGACACGCGCCCATGTGGAAGAAGCAATCTATATTTTGGGACCTACCCTATTGGAAAGTCTTAGAGGTCCGCTCTTCAATCGACGTGATGCACGTGACGAAGAATGTTTGCGTGAACCTGCTAGGCTTTCTAGGAGTGTATGGGAAGACAAAAGATACACCGGAAGCACGACAAGACCAGCAACGTCGAAGGCCCTCAAGAGCCTATGCATCCGAGAGCGAGAAGGGTAAACGATGCCACTTAACTCCTGCGCCTATGCTCTTACCAAAGCGAGAAGGAAATCTTTTTGAATGTCCGAAAGCGGTATCAAGGTCCCGTCGGCTTCTCGTCGAATATAAAGGGAATAATAAATATGGCGAGAAAAATTCCAAAACCTGAAGTCTCATGGCGCCACGTGATTATGACACAATTGCTTCCGATTGCATTGAGGGGCTTCTACACGAAAATGTTCGAGTACCCATTGTGAAGCTATGTGCATTCCTCAATGCAATATCTCGGAAGGTAATCGATCCGGAAAGCCTACCGGTTACAAGCAGATGTGGCCCAATGTCTTGTCGACTTTGAGTTGGTGTTCCCACCATCCTTCTTCAATATTATGACGCATCTCTGGTTCACCTAGTAGAAGAGATTGCCATTCTCGGTCTGTATTTCTACACAATATGTTCCCTTTGAGAGGTACATGGGAGTCTTAAAGAAATATGTTCATAACCGTGCTAGGCGAAGGAAGCATCTCCAAGGGCTATGTAATGAGAGGAGGTCATTGAGTTCTGTGTTGATTTTATTCACGACCTTAAGGCGATTGGTGTTCCGAATCACGACATGAGGGGGCTGCGTGGAAAAGGCACCCTAGGATGTAAAGCAATGATATGTAGGGACGGGCATTCTCTCAATCAAGCACACTACGGTTTTACAAAGATCTATCTTGGTTGCCCGTATATCAATGAACACAAGAATTTAATACGCCTCAAACACCGGGGTCGATGAATGGATTATAAGTGAACACATGGCGAGTTTTGGCGGCTGGCTGCAAAGACTTCTCACGAATAACACCACTATTGGGGATCATATGTACTTGTTGGCCAGGACACCGTCTTCGACTGTATGTACTTTCCAAGGGTACGAGATAAATGGGAATACATTTTACACGATAGGCCAAGATAAAAAGAGCACCAACCAAAACAGTGGTGTCCGCCCGATGCAGCGAAGACAATGGGCAAAAGACCACGTATTATGGGTTCATAGAGGAGATATGGGAACTTGACTATGGACCTAATTTTAAGGTCCCCTTGTTTCGATGCAAATGGGTCAAGCTAACGGGAGGAGGGTTGAGGTAGACAAGAATGCGGAATGACAACGGTGGATCTCAACAATCTTATGAAGAACTTAGACGAACCATTCGTCCTAGCCAATGATGTGGCTCGGGTTTTCTATGTGAAGGACATGTCCTCCAGACCAAAAAAAGAAAAAATATGCAAACGAATACATCATATGATGAGCCAAAGCGTCACATAGTTCTTTCAGGGAAAAGAAACATCGTGGGAATCGAGGACAAGATGACATATGGGAAGATTATAATAAGTTTGATGAAATTCCGCCCTTCACAGTGAAAACCGACCCAAGCATTCCGTTAAGTAAAGAAGATGCTCCATGGTTACGACTGAAGCGATCATAAGGAAGGGCATATGCCAAGAAGTTCATGCTCATATTATGTAACTCTAGTTCATGTTTTTAATACATGTCTTGAGTGTTAGTCATGTTTTGTGGATGGACCGGGAGTATGAGAAGAAGTTGTCCCGAATCGTACTTACCATTAAGATCTGATCTCCAAACGCGTGCGGTCACATATTAGGGAGTGCCTCTATGACCAGTTTCTCGGAGATCTTGGGAGGATCTGGGCTCCGTCGCATCTCCCCGAAACTGGCCGTAGTGGTGTCCACTGCTCGAAAACCATCTTGCAGCTTTGTAACTTGTCTAACTAGATCAATACACCGGGAGCTAACTAATTTCACATATTAGAGTGCCTCTATGACCGATTCTCGGAGATGCTGGGAGGACTGGCTCGGCATCTCCCCGAAAGGTCGTAGTGGTGTCCTGCCTCAAACCGGCTGGAGGCTGGACTCACAAGGATGCCTATTTATAGTACAAGCAGCTCGACATAGTGTTGACACTTACAAAATAATGTCGACACTCACCCTATTATTAGTCGGTTGGTGTCTCCAACCGGGACTAAATTCATCTTTAGTCGGTTGGTGACACCATCCGGACAAGGTACACGCCATACGACATAATGTCGACATGCACTCACCTCTATTATTAGTCTTGACTCGTGTTTTGTCGGTTGGTGTCTCCAACCGGGACTAAAATTCATCTTTAGTCCCGGTTGGTGTCTCCAACCGACTAAAGGTTCATCCCGCCATTTTTCTTCCCGCCATTTTTCTTCCCTTGATTCTTCCCGCCATTTTTCTTCCCGCCATTTTTCTTCCCTTGATTCTTCCCTCCAGTTCTTCCCGCTAGTTCACTATATATATATGTAGGGGTTGGCCTCCATTGTCATTGCACATCTCTAGACTCATATCGCAACCTCATCACTCTTTCCCATGGCTTCCACCGTAGCACTAACCCCTGGGAGGCGGAGGCGCTGCGCTCGAACTACCCCTGCCCAAGACTCTTGTCCCGTCGATTTGGATCTTTGGCGTCGGAGGTGTGCCGGTTCCTCTGTCCCTCTAGGTGTGGCGCCGGATGGCCATCACGAACCACTACTACCGAGCTCACGCCGAGCGGGAGGAATCCCGGATGGCATCCCGACTATTTCTCTACTTGGGAAGCCTTCTTCGTGGATCGGCATGAGAGGCGCTCGCCAGGCAGGAGGACGCCCACCTCCTCCTAACTTCAACGAGGCCGGCCGTCGGCTATGGTGGCGCGGTCGGACTCTCCAGCGTCATGGCCTATGACACCTTTGCCGACTCTAACCCCGTCTGCGCTACCCTCAAGTCCAGCCACGTGCTACCCTCAAGTCCAGCCAGCGTACTCTCCAGAGGTTCAATTACGGTGACCCCGACGGCGATGACGGCGGCATGCAGTACGACTACTGATGGCGAGTATTACAGGTGTAGGCAGGAGCATGACTAAATCACTCCAACATTCTGAAACAAGTTCGGCCGATTGTTACTTAATCTGGCCATGTATCTTGATTTTCAGTTCTTTTATGTATCTTAATTTTCAGTTCCAGTTCGGCCGATTGTTACTTAATCGGCCATGTATCTGAATTTGTAGTTCGTTGATATATCGTAAAAAAGCACCTTTAATGCATGAAATAAGTGTTTATTTATTTTAGAAAATTTCATGTAAAGTAAATATAAAAATCATTTACATGAATGGATAGATATTATTTTTATGAAAATTATGATATATTATTCATATTTTTACGAGTTGAAATGAAAAGATATGAATTTTCTAAATTCATATCATATTTTTGAATTAAAAAGCCCTTTAATGCATGAAATAAGTGTTTATTTATTTTAAAAAAATTCATGTAAAGTAAATATAAAAATCATTTACATTAATGGATAGATATTATTTTTCTGAAAATTATGATATATTATTCATATTTTTCGAGTTGAAATGAAAAAGATATGAATTTTCTAAATTCATATCATATTTTTGAATTAAAAAGCCCCTTTAATGCATGAAATAAGTGTTTATTTATTTTAAAAATTTCATGTAAAGTAAATATAAAATTATTTACATGAATGGATAGATATTATTTTCTGAAAATTATGATATATTATTCATATTTTGAATTAAAAAGCCCTGAATTAAAAAAGCCCTGAATTAAAAAGCCCACGAAATAAATGCTGGAAAACACTTTAACACGGTTCGTGCTGGAACCGGTGTTAAAGCATTCATGATATTAACACCGGTTCCACGAACCGGTGTTAAAGAAGTAATAAATCTGTGAAAGCTTCTTTAACACCGGTTCGACCGGTGTTAAAGGGGGTATTATTCACCTTCCTCCTTATTCCTCCCACGCGGCCAGATCGATCGAAGCGCCCGCCGCCTTGCTGCCGCCGACAAGTCTACGCCCGCCGTATCCGCGCGCCGCTCGAGGTTCGCCCGACTCTGCGTCGCCGCCTCTCCCCGACCCACCCGCCGGGCTGCGCGACCCGCTCCGCCGCATCACCACCGCCGCCGCGGCCCCACCCGCTCCATCCGCCTTCCGTCCCTGACGCCGGGCCGTCCCTGCGCCCGTCGCGCCCAGCTTCGCCGGCCGTCGCTTCCCGCCCGTTCCACCTCCGGCCAGCGCCCGTCACTTTGCCCGCGCAGCGCCTCGAGCCGCCTCCACCTCGCCCAGCTCCTCGCCCGGCCGCGTCCCGTCCCGTCGCTTGGGCTCGCCGGCCACCCTCCTGCTGGCGCCCTCGGGCCGTCAAGCACGCGGACCGCCCTCAACCGACCCCCTCTCCTTCCCGGCCTGCGGCGCCGCCATGTCCATGACCGACTGCCACGCCGTGGCGTCCCCCTTGTTCGGCCTCCCTCCCACTCTTGGCGGAGCTTGGGCCGGGCAAATGGGCCAAGGAGACACTTTGGGCCACTATTGGGGGCAAATGGGCCAAATATCGTTATTTTTACCCAAAATTTGTCAAATATGAAGGGATATTAGGAAAAAAATTCTTGGGAAATGGCCCCCCTGAATCGTGCATAGCTCACTTGGTCCAGGCCCGTCTTCCTTGGTCGTGCCCTTTTGGCGAGCTCACTGCCCGACCATGGCCTTGGCGCCCTCCTCTGGAACCGCCTCCGGGCCTCGCGACTCCGACGATCTAGGCCTTAATCCTTGCACATGTGAATTAGAAGCATGTGGAGTAAAAATAAAAGAGCTTATAGCAAAGATATTATAATAGGCCACGCCTAAACCCTAACTGACCACCTCGCTCTCTTCCCCGTGCAGGAGCGTCTCGCCGCCGCTTGAGCTCATAGGCCACGCCTAAGCGCCGCTAGCACCGCCGCCCGACGAGACCGCCCGCATCCGTCTGCCTCGCCGCCTCGCCCACACCACCCTCGTCGCCCTCGTGCCGCCATCCCATGGGATATAAGTAAGGGCATGTTTGATTCAAAGGATTTGTATAGGAAATTTGTAGGATTAAATCCTATAGGAAATTTGTAGGATTAAATCCTATAGGAAATCCTATAGGAAATTATGCATGTTTGATTCAAAGGATTTGTATTGTATGTGTATTGTATATGCATGTGTATATTTTGTGCCACGACGACCACCGCCACCATTATGCCGTCGACCACGACCTCCTATGTCCTCTGAGCCTACACAGCGTCGAGGTGTGTCGCCCATGTTAGGTAGACCATCACGTCGTCTTTGGTTCGAACGCACACCCCACGCACCCGGCTCGCCCTAAGCGCCTCGCCACCTCTCGTTGTCAATATAGCATTATAATAACCATGCTATGTTAATCAACTTTGATGACAAGTTAATTAGAAGAAGTAAATGTACCCTCTCATATGAGTCCGGTTTCTCGAATTAGGGTTTGAAATGACCAAGCATGTATTAGGGTTACATTTCAATACTTTTAACTTTATCATATCGCCGTCTTGAGCATTTCAATAGATGTATTACGATATTTCTGTGATAATATTATTGTTTTAGAAACTATGGATCCACTTAGTAGAAACCTTGAAGAAGAAGAAATAATGGAGAACATTATTGATGAGGACACCTCACAATATCTCGAACTTGGAGGGACATGACGACGGCTCAAGTACTAGTCATGGAGAAGATGAAGACTCGTGAACGCAATTTAATGGTTACAAAGTCCGCGAGGTATATGCATTGATTAAGCCTCAATGAACTCCACCAACAATCTTCTTCTACATGTATTAATTAACGCTTCTTTCTTCTTTTAGCCCTCTGGATCGACCAGCCAGCAACCATCTTCTTCTACGAAAAGAGCAAGCGGTAGCGAGCCGGCGGTTGAAAGATCGTGCAAAGTTCACGATCAAGCGGTCCGTGTTGATGGCAGGCCGATGGAGCCCAAGAAGGCCGAGACAAATTTATACGTCGGTGAGTTCTTGTTAGGGACCAAATCCCAATCACAATTGAAAATTGGAATAAGCCAAAGAAGGCGGCGGTACCTTTGTCGATGTGATCCAAAAAACGCTTTGGAATTCGTTGTTGGTAAATTTCACCCTTCCGCCAGAGGAGGATGAAAACAACCGGTTATAGAGAACAAGGTCAAAGAGTGGACTCTAAAGAAGATGGCTGATGCTTTCCAGAATCGAAGACAAAATTGAACAAATTTGTCAAAGTGGCGAGACTCAAATTTCAAGAGCATATTATGCGAAGATAAGACCTCAACGGCCCGAATTTAAGACATATAAAGAAAGTGCTATAGCTAAAAAGAGGTCGAAACCAATACGCTTAATGCCACAAGAAGGAATATCACGGAGGACGGGGTCAGGTGGCTACATATCTCAGAGGCCTAAGTGGGAGGAAGCTGAGAGGGCCCTGCGCGAGAGAGGGACCACACCCCAGACAGATGGGTGGGACCTACGTGCAAAGACTTGGTTCTACGGAATCGGGGCAAGGTTGGACCCGAAGCAGATTGTGTATCTTCCCAACCATCCTTGCCAAACCGTCCTTGAACTCATCACGGCATACGAAACATCCAGGGACCTTCCATCCCGCAGAGAGAATGACCAGCTCACACGCCATCGGTAAAAAGAACACTACGGACATGCACGAGGCACGGGGTATGGCGTGGAAGGATGGGTTTGCCGACGGGCGACTCTTACAGATGGCGCGCAGAAAAGAAAAAAGCGTCAGATCGGATGACACAGATAGAACATGCACTTGCGGCGCTGCGACGCAAGTGAATGCACAATGAGCCATCAAGCTACCGGCCCATCTCAGCGGCATGAAGAGCCTGCATTGGAAGCTGCCCGCCGGACTCTGCGGAAAAGCGGTGTGGCTTCCACGGAGAACGGCAGCCAACGCTGAAATGACGGGTCCTCGATACCCGTTGATGAGATCACGGAGAGCGAACACGCTGAGCTGCATGTGAGATTAATGGGCTTATCCATTAAGGTGGTCATCGGCTATGCCTTACCTCCCGTAGCTGGTGGAACTTACCACGCCGACCGATTCGAGATGGCTATGCTATTGTCGGGTGGATGAGGTTGTGAAGGAATATGAGGAAGCACAGCTTGACCATGCTACGGTGAAGGGAAACTCAACTCAAATTTGCGGTGAAAACAACCATTCTTTGGAAGAAGGAACACATTGTGCTTCCAAATTGGAGGTCACTGGCACCCCCGCGTGCCTCCTAGCGTCGCCGATCTGAGCCGCTTCAGCCATCTCTGCTTGGCAGCCATCTCCGCCTCGGCCATCTCTGCTGGCAGCCATCTCCGCCCGTCGACCATCTCCTGGCGCAGCCATCTCCGCCCGTCGGCCATCTCTGCTGGCAGCCATCTCCGCCCGTCACCATCTCCGGTGCTTCAGCCATCTCCTCGGCGTAAGCGGAAGAGCACCGCCACGAGGAGCATCATGCTTCGCCACAAAGAAATCCGCAGGAAACCGTCGCCAAAGAGTTCAAAAAACTACGTCCCGCAGCCTTCCGCCAAGCCATTGCCGGTTTTACGTGGAATCGCAGCGACGAGGAGACCAATAGGATCTCGGAAGAACAAGTCAAGAAATTCTTTGCACCTAGACGGGCCGAGCCAAAGGAGAAATAGATCCGGCGGTGGTGAGAAGTTTTACAAAATCTTTTGAAACCTGAAACCCCACTTGTGCGGACTACGGCGCCAGATTTTGAAGGCGGATGCAAGGCGTAGGAGACGAAAGTAGCAGTCGTGAGGCACCCCACAAAACAGTTCCCATGCTCG
Source organism: Avena longiglumis (assembly GCA_030063025.1). Lineage (NCBI taxonomy): Eukaryota > Viridiplantae > Streptophyta > Magnoliopsida > Poales > Poaceae > Avena > Avena longiglumis. The sequence continues at coordinate 98,296,655 of CP125979.1, forward strand.
GAGCAGGAAAACCAATCATGCGCCCGCTCCAAATGTTTGACAAGCGGACGCTCCTCCGTAGATGATTACGAGGCAGAGCTACAAAGAAAGGCCAATGAGATGGGGATGACTTACATTGCATACTTGAGCGTCATGGGAGACAACTTGCCCAAATGCGATGTCAACCCCATACAGCCATGGAAGTATGGGAAGAATCTAGTCAAGAAAGAGGAGCTCAAAATCTACCAACAAAGATGCGAAAATTGCACAAGTGGTACCTTCATTTCTGCAAGACGAGAAAAGAAGAATGGATCACGCGCATATAAGAGATGAGATTTTCTTGTGCGGAGGCGATCGACTTCAACATTCAAGACTTGCATTTTCTATTCAATCGAAGGAACTCGACAAAGCTGCCATCGCCTTTATTGTGTGTAAGTACTATTTCGTAATTTTATCTCAACTCATTCACTTCATTAATTGCATGTATATATATATGCTCACCATATATGTATATACTATTATGCAGGAAAAAGGTTATGGAATGCGTGAAAGGAGGCCCTTTTGACATTGGGTTCGTTGACCCAAATAGAGTTCATGAAGAAGTGGTAAGAGAAAAACCGGGCAAGCAGAAGATTACTTGCTAAAGTCTTTTGAGACAACAAACCAAAAGGGAAATACTATTGCCTTACAACTTCTCGTGAGTAGTCATTACCCTCTCTCTTGTACACATTCTTTGGCTTACTCGATGTTAAGTGTAACGATGATGAGTTATGCGTCTTGTGAGTTCCACTTTATTCGCTAGTCATTCAACCCGACTCAGAAAAGTCCTTGTCATGGACTCGTTCTAAAAGAAAAAGAGCTATGGGCAAACTTTAGAGAGATGCTCCAGAGGTAATTTCAATCATATTATCGCACTAGATCGGCAACTTTCGTGACAATAAGTAATTAATTACTCCTTTATCCATTTTCTTTGTCGGACAGGGTTTGGAAAATGTTCACGGGCAGGGCCGTGGGTGAATGGTCGGAAGAACTAAAATTTGTAGACCAAAATGTAAGTAATACTAGCTAGCTTCCAATTCCATTATATCATGCTTTATTGATTATTATTTTGATTGAACTCTCTATTCTCGTAAAGTGCGCATCAAGGACACGGCAATAACTTATGTGGGTACTATGTTTGCGAATTCATTCGCAACACGATATGTGCGACAGGCCAAGCCGCACTAGAACAACTTAGAGTAAGTAAACAAAGTCCACAACATTATTTTATTACCATCAATTGTGTTGAGTTTTATTCTTATATATATATTGACGGCTCATTCTTCATATATATTCAGATCGAACGGATGCGGGACCAACTCCTACCATTTGAACGCATACGAGCCATTCAAGAGGAATTGGCGGGGTTCATACTTGATGAGGTCGTCACGCCTGGCGGAGAACTCTTTAGATATCCACCAAAATGAACGATGATGATGTATGTGCCGATGACGATGTTTGTGTATAATAATAGTTGCTTAATTATTCATGTACTCGTATGTACCGATGGCGATTCTATAAGTATACCGCTCCCGATCGATTTCCCCTCGCTCTCCCCCCCGTAAATACGAGCAGGCGGGCAGAAATGGCAGAGATTTAGGCGTTTTCTGCATGGCAGAACTCTGCGTAAAAGCAACCTAAATCTGCCACAGCGAATTCTTAACACCGGTTCGGTCTGAACCGGTGTTAAAGGGGCTGAACTGGCAGACGTCGCCACCCTTTAACACCGGTTCGTATAGGAACCGGTGTTAAAACCCCTCAACAAGACCCTCAAGCGGTTGGGGAACCGCTGTTAGAGGGTCCTCCAAACCGGTGTTAGAGGGGTACGTGTGCACTAGTGGGCCTTTTGCCCTCGGCGTAGCGCGCGCGTCCCGTAGTGATACCGTATAAGGATTGGATAGAAAGGAAGAACCGTGTTGAGTATGAGTTGGAATAGACGATGCCCTGTGGCAAGTATTGCCTTAGCTAGAATAAATAGTACTAGTACTATACGAAGGATTCCAAATTGGTAAACCGTGCACATCTCCGGAGTCGGTTCATTGGTCAAATCCACCCAGACTACGCCATATAAGGAGGTGAAGTCGTGTACAAGAAAACAGAAAGGCAACCAGGAGATCGAAGACAATAATGGCAGACAACGACAATGGTATGTTCGCCGCCAGCCCGGAGCCAGATGAGGAGGCTAACCGCCGTTTCCGGAATCAGGTCGTGGCCGTGGTGTATCTCGTCTTGGGCGTGCTAGGCGCCGTCGAAGTGTCCACCATCCTCTATATCGGCACAAGGGACTCAAATATCGCGCAAATTGTCCTCACCTTCTCCTCTTTGATTTTTCACTTGAGCCTAGGATACTTTCTTTTCTTCCAGAGGAGATGGAGATTTTCAATGTGATACTTCGAAGAGGTCTATGTGAGATTTACAATCCAGAGAAAGAATTGCAGGTAGATGGAGAAGGCCGGCTTAAATTTGACTAAGTAATTCAGCATGCCATCTCATTATCAAACAGTAGCTTTGCATTAACTTGCACTCATCTTAGCTTAGCTTTGTTCTCGTGCGTGGAATATTATTCTCGTTGTTTACTGACTCGAAATTATGTATGGAGTATCTTGTTTTTCGTTTCTGTGTTCATATCGAAATATCCTAGTTGTTTGAAAGATCACCGTATGATCTCTACTATATTTGGGTGGGACGATGCCCTTTACCTCATGCTCGTCGGCAGGGGATCGATTACGACGCACGTCTAGAGTTAAGGGATAGGAGGAGATCGATCAATCTTATCTCGTGATCGATCGTTTACAACAAACTCATATCTCCATCTAGAGTTTGTACAGGGTATGTTACATGTGAGGAAGTCTACGTGACAATTTCGTTTTCGTCTGCCGATTTAACCTGTTTCCTCGCTCACAAAGCTCAGCTCGTTTCTGTGTTCGCATGCAATACATTATTATGCGTCCGCCTTGATTCTTCTTGTCTCGTACACGTTACTGAAGGAAATATGCCCGAGAGGCAATAATAAATTGGTTATTATCGTATTCCTTATTTATGATAAATATTTATTTTACATGCTATAATTGTATTAATACGGAAACATCAATACATGTGTGTTTAATAAACAAAAATGAAGTTTCTAGTTATGCCTTTCTTATAAACTAGCTCGTTGATTAACATGATGATCAAAGTTTCCTGATCATGAACATTGGATGTTGTTAATAACGAGGTCACAACATTAGTGTAATGATGTGATGAACATTCATCCGAAGTATAGCATTACGATCAAAGTCATTGAGTTTATATTGCTATAACAACTTACGAAGTGATCCTAATCCTTAGACCATGAGATCATGTCAATCACTAACACCGGAAGAGTTTCTCGATGACATCAAACGTCATACCGTAACTGGGTGATTATAAAGATGGCTTCAGAACTACTAAAGTGTTATGTTGAGACCCATGGATCGAGAGTGGAATTTGTTCATCCCGATGACGGATAGATATGCTCTGGGCCCTCTCGGCGATATCACATTGATTAGCTTGCAAGCAAGTGATTTGATCACTAGAATGTTATATCACGGGAACGAGAAAAAAGTTCATGTGGGTAACGAGATCAAACTAGGTATGGAGATACCGATGATCGAATCTCGGACATGTAATATATCGTGAAACAAAGGGATTAAGATACTAACGTAAAAGGTTCACACGATCACAGAAGTCATCGTTGAATGTGTGGGAGTCAGTATGGATCTCCGGTCCGCCATCGATTATTGATCGGAGAAGGGTCTCAATCATGTTCGCATTATTCGCAAAACCGTAGGGTGACACACTTAAGGGATACCGACACCATTCAGAGCAAATGATATGCGTAGAAAAAGGAAAGCGGAGGAATTTATTTCACTAGACAAGAAACTGTTTGGTTGAAATTGCTGAAACTGGTTCTGTGAAATTGAAATGTTGTAAGGGTTTTATGTGAATGTTTGTTAATTAAAGTAATTAACAAAATTCTGAATAAATAAATAAAAGAGTTTTATTTAAATGAGAGCTTGCATTAAATTTGGTGGAAATTTAATGCATGTGAGTGGATTTTTGAGTGAAGGCTTTTTAATGGGAGTGGAGGCTTTTCATTTTGAGTGGGAGCTCCACCCACATGAATGTGGAAGAGGTGGGGGCAGCCCTATGGCTGGGCGCCATGACCCTTGGGTGCCCCCCTCTCCCCTATAAAAGGCCCCCCTTTCCTCCTCTCAAAGCACACCTCCTCGCGAAGGATCTCTCTCCCCCCTTTAGAATTTCCCCATGGTCTCGGATCAGCGAGATACATGTTCCCGGTGGCTTTTTTTGGAAGGATTTGTTGCTTCCGCTGTTTCGCTGGAGCGAGGGCGCGGAGGTTGTCAGGGTACCCGTACATGTGTGCGATCACGGATGCACCACTGCTTTGAGGTGCTGGACTTGATCGTGCTAGACCGGCTGGAACATATGGACTTCATCACGATCTTGAGATCGGCAAGCGTTCGTCTACATCATCCATGAGTACAACCTCGTTAACGCTATTCGGTCTTCGAGGGTATGTATTCTATGGATGTATATCCACCTGTTGCTTGTATCTAGTAGATAGATCTTGGTACATAGATGTTCCCGTCGTAGGAATTTTTTTGTTTTCTATGCTGCGAACCCTACAGTGGTATCAGAGCCGGATATATGCGTAGATACTTTGCACGGGTAGTACACATATGAGTATGTGGGCGATGATGATCATTTTATTGCTTCTTAGTTGTATTTTGGATATTGGTGGCATAGTGGGATAAAGCGGCCCGGACAAACTTTACATGTCCTCGCACATGAGACCTGTTCCACGCTTGACATGCAACTAGTTTTGCATAAGTGGCTAGCGGGTGTCTGTCTCTCCTACTATAGTCAATATCTAATTTGCAACGAGTTGTCAACAATTTGGTTATCCTCGTTGTGGTTCATGTTCGTAGGTAAGAACGGTTCTATCTTCGAAAGCCCTAAGCCACGTAAAATTTGCAATGGATAAATTAGAGGCGTCTAGTTTAGATTGTTGCTGGGCTAGTGTTATGATATGGTGATGTTGTAAGTAGAAGTATGAGATGATACTCTTACAACACACATAACGTGTAAACTCCATAGACCTTGGATTTACACATAAAGATATGATAGTGATCATACCACGGTGCACATGATAGAGATCATATGCGGGAAGCATATCATTTTACTAAATAAACATGTGATGTTTGATTGCATCTTATATTGCTTGTTTGGCATTTTATTAGCATAATAAGATGATCCCTCATTTAGATATCAAGACAAGAATGTGTTCTTCCTTAAGTATGCACCGACAATGTTTCGTCGCTTCAAGACATCACGTGATGATCGGGTGTACTTGAATCCACGAGCATATCTCGGGTGTAAGACAGTTACACACGCGAATACTGTGGCATCCCGCAAAAACACTACTAGAAAATCGCGTTGTTTTTGTGCATTACATCGCCATCATCATGCATTGTTTGTCTGAAATTATTTTCGAAGCGCCTAGTTTTGTTTCTAAGTAGCCCCCGTCTTATTTCAAAATTAAAACATCGGTCTGTTCCGGTCTTTTATTTGTCTAAAACTATTTACCAAAAGTTATTTCTAAATAAATAAAACCCTAGACTAAAATATCTAACCAGTCCCACCTAAATCCCTAAGTCACCCAACCTAGTCTACCCACCCCTCCAGCCACCTCACCCCCACCAATAATCAGCCGCCACCTCACCCTCTCCCTCCCCTCTACCCAATCCCGGGCCGCCACCTGCCCAACCCCCTCACCCCCACTCCCCTCCACCTCACCCACTCAACCCACCCACACAGCACACCACGCATGCCACCCTCCCCACACCGCATCCCCACCCCTCTGCCCTCCCGCGTGGACCCCACCCGCAGCCACTCTCTCCCTGGCCCACCCCTCTCTCCTCCCGTTCTCTCTCTCTCTCTCCCCATGCAGCCGACCCCGTCCTGTTCCTCCCTCTTCCTCCCCGTTCCTCCCCGCCGCACCCGTGCTCGCCCGTCGTTGGCCGCCCTCCGCCGGTCCGCCCCACCTCTCCTCCTCCCTCCGGTCACCGCCTCTCCCTCGCTCTGCCCCGGCCTGCCTTCCTCCGCGCCGGCGCCGCCCTGCTTGCCCTCCACCACCGCCCCTGCTCACCTCCGGCCGGCCGCGCGTCGCCGGTCCCCCTCCTCCGCTCGCCTCGCCGCGGTCCCCCAACCTCCACCGCCTCGCCTGCCAGTCTCCTCCCCTCAGCGCCCGCCCGCCAAGCCGAGCCCCGCCTCTCCGGCCGTTCTCCCGTCTGTGGCGCCTGCACCTCCCTCGCCCCCCCGCAGAGCAGATCGCCATCTGCAAGCAAGCCGAAAACCTCAAGGACTTCGACACGGAGCGTCAAGATCGCCTCACGGAATCCGGAGCGCGGACCCGACAAGATCTTCGCGACGATAAGAACGACACCGACCCGGAAGAACCCGATGCGCCCCCGGCACCGAACCAAGTCCTGCTTCCCGGATGCGACAAGACCTACCTCCGTTATCCGAGACCGAGCCCGTCGAACCCTGAACCCCGAGACCGGACCCCGAACCCCCGAACCAAGATCGTCGAACCCTAATGTGTGAACCTTTTTCCCGAACCCTATTTTATAAACACTAAATATAAAACCTGTTGCATATTAATCATTCATCTCGCATGCATATTTGTGTGGTTTGGGGGCCTTATGCCGATTCACCTAATAATTAAATATGGGGCCCATATGCGGGGAAATCTAGTCGAATATTGGCCTCATTTAAATTTGTGTAGCGAACCGGTAACTTATCTTGCCCTGTTATTACAACATTTAATTTGCAGGGTAGATAAATAACTTGAACCGTTTAATTAAATGTCGGGACCCCGGTTCCGCTTAATTTTGCCTAATTGCATTGCACCTCTGCCATGTCATGCACCATACATGCATCATGCCCGATCTTTTGCCGTAGTATTAAATATTGCATCCGGTGTTTCTTCTAGTGTTTTGCTTCTTCGCGGATAAGGCCGTTGAGTTGATGTGAGTGTCGGCCCGATCTTCGGATGAACCTTCGGCAATGTTTTCAGGCGAGCATCTCCCCCTTTCTACCTATCTTACTTTTATAGTATTTATTCCCTCCTGTTGATCTATTGCTATCTGTGTTGCGATGCTCTAGTTTTCGTACCCGTGATATCCCTCGCAGCCTTATATTGCCTTGGACACATCCTATTACCTGTTGTTTGGTAGATAGTTGGACTTGCGCGTCGTAGTCGCTTGCTCAAGTGCCGTTGCGTGTCCTCAAGTACCACAGTTGTTGGAGTTTGGCCGCATGTTGGATGTTGGAGACGATCATGGTTTTACTTATTGTTCACTTTATCTACTGTTTAAACAACTAAAATTGAAGTAAGTAAGCAGAGGCATCGGTGGGTGATAGATAATATTTGGTTTCCGACCGCCCACTTGTGTCCCGTAGGACCCCGAGTACTTGATACCTGTTCCTTGATTTATCGCGCTATCCACATACGGGGAATTATGGGACCCCCCTTAGCCAGAGCTTGATTCATTCTTATTTCTTGGGGCCACAAACTAGTTTGAGGTTTTATTTACTATCCTGTACTTATGCCATGCTACTGCTTTATTTACGATTGTGCGAGGAGAACACTGTACTGTTTAGGTAAGCGGAATGTTTTCGCGGTATCGACAAGCCCAGTTTTGGGTTCCCGATCGTTTCTGACCATTGTCGCAAACCTTGAGTCCGTCTCGAGTCACCGGCTTCGCTTGGTCTACTCAATGGGGTGGCCCCAAATATACGAATCTGTAATTGCTTTGTCGTGAAAGCCTCGTTGGGTTTTGATTTGGTTTTTCCGAGGTTGATCGAGTGTGTGTTGCTATTGGTGCACCCCGGCCGGGTAAAACTTTCTTAAAGCCGTGTCCGCGGTTATGGACGACTTGGAGCACAGTATCTCGATCATAGACAACTATAACTAAAGTAGTGCTATAAATTTGACTTTATAATGACTAGTAATCAACTTCACTATAATGGAATGGCTAACTAAAACTGCCCACAATTGCTTGTTTGGTTTGTCGCTTGCGACAATTGTATCTGACTTGTAAGTACTGCAACTACAACGGAATGGCTAAATAAAAGTACCAACAACTGCTGGGTTTTCGGGTTATCTCATGCTAATTGTACCTGGCTAGTAAGTGTTGCAACTACAACGGAATGGTTCTCTAAAAGTGCCCACTGCTTATTTTATCAGGATGATTATCTAAACCTGACTAGTAATTGCTGCAACGATAACTGAATAAGTAAAACTGCCAACTGTGTGAGTTCCTCGGTTGACTTCCTCGTTTGGTCTCGAGGGGGAAACACCAGGATGGGTTTGTTTGATGGTAGCATCAGGTTGGTACCGAATAGGTCTTTCTTACCCCTCTCTAATAACCGCTAGTTGTACCGAGTCTCTATAGGTTGTTTAGCGCATGCTACCGCTGCCGCTTCAGTCCACCATACCTATGTAGGTGAGGACCGCCGAATTCTAGCCTCATGGTGTCTGGCCTCGATCGACGCTCCTCTTTTCCTTTGCCCTTTGTCGGCACCCTTTTGTTTAAGCGGTTTTGAGATCGGCGTCGTTAGCGGGGTTACCCTTCCGGCTTGGCTTTGGGCAGGTTATGGACGCCATTGGTTATTCTTCAGGGCTCTTAGCCCCATTTGCATCTTGTCCGTAGTCGGACGCTCTATCATTTTCAAGGTGATTTGGATCTTTGTATATTATATCTGTATTCTTGACTCTTTGAGTCGCTGTTGTATATATCCGTCCCGTGGGTCCCATCGAGGACTGTTGTGTAATGTTATTACTTCGTTTTACACCTGCACGAAAGTTCCTGGTGGGCACCTTTGAATCGTTTCTATGCGGGTTTGGCGGGTTTCGCTAAAACTTGCATAGGGTCGATCGAGGTGTTACAGTGGTATCAGAGCACAGCAGTTGCGATACCCCACAAGTCCAGCCTGTAGGATAACCTAGCTAACGGCCGAAGTAGAGTGTCAAAACTATTTTTGCAAAATCGTTTGGATAGTTCTGATTAGGTCTGATTTTACTCCTTACCCCTCTACTGTTCTCCTCTTACCTCTACGTGTTTTGAATCCGCTCTCTTCTCTCTCTTCGAGTCCAGGATTTCTCGTGGTTGGATTTTCCGTCGTACCTTCAGGGTTTCGCTTCCTCCTTTGGTAACGGTTTTGCTACATCTGGTCTTCATGCTATCTGAGTGGTCCTTTATCTGTGGTACCATTCTGTGTTCCTTGTTTGTGCCTTCCGGTGTTTTCCGACGCGACGACATCATCTGCGCCCGGACCGATCTGATGCATCACTCCTTTCGAACCTCGATTGTCGAGATCTTGATCGATTCGAGAATGGTTGCACGCTTTTCCACTGATTGTGCGGAGTAATAGTTTGGGTGCGTGATGGATTGGCCCCCATGCCGACTACCCCTTCTATTCGCTTTTGTACATTGAAGTGGATGAGAATGCATCGGTTCCCTTTTTCTATCGAAGATAGAGGTGGCTTTAATTGTGGATACCTCTACCTTCGACCTTTTGTTCCGGAGTGTTCTCTCGACGATCACGGACAACGACCTCTTGTTAGTGGTGTCGCGAGGATCTACACGAAGCGCGAAGGATCAGACCGCCGGCCTTCTTCCCGGTACCATGAGGCGGATCTCGAGGGCGAGATCCATTGTTAGTGGTGTCGAATTGTGGCATCCTGCAAAAACACTACTAGAAAATCGCGTTGTTTTTGTGCATTACATCGCCATCATCATGCATTGTTTGTCTGAAATTATTTTCGAAGCGCCTAGTTTTGTTTCTATGTAGCCCCCGTCTTATTTCAAAATTAAAACATCGGTCTGTTCCGGTCTTTTATTTGTCTAAAACTATTTACCAAAAGTTATTTCTAAATAAATAAAACCCTAGACTAAAATATCTAACCAGTCCCACCTAAATCCCTAAGTCACCCAACCTAGTCTACCCACCCCTCCAGCCACCTCACCCCCACCAATAATCAGCCGCCACCTCACCCTCTCCCTCCCCTCTACCCAATCCCGGGCCGCCACCTGCCCAACCCCCTCACCCCCACTCCCCTCCACCTCACCCACTCAACCCACCCACACAGCACACCACGCACGCCACCCTCCCCACACCGCATCCCCACCCCTCTGCCCTCCCGCGTGGACCCCACCCGCAGCCACTCTCTCCCTGGCCCACCCCTACCTCTCTCCCCTCCCCGTTCTCTCTCTCTCTCCCTGGCACCCCCGCAGCCGACCCCGTCCTCTTCCTCCCTCTTCCTCCCCGTTCCTCCCCGCCGCACCCGTGCTCGCCCGTCGTCGGCCGCCCTCCGCCGCTCTGCCCCGCCTCTCCTCCTCCCTCCGGTCACCGCCTCTCCCTCGCTCTGCCCCGGCCTGCCTTCCTCCGCGTCGGCGCCGCCCTGCTCGCCCTCCACCACCGCCCCTGCTCACCTCCGGCCGGCCGCGCCGCGGTCCCCTCCTCGCTCCTGCCGCGGTCCCCAACCTCCACCGCCTCGCCTGGTCCGTGTCCTCCCCTCAGCGCCCGCCCGCCAAGCCGAGCCCCTGCCTCTCGGCCGTTCTCCCGTCCAGCGCCCGCCTGCACCTCCCCTCCATGAGCGGCACGCCCGGCCTCGCCCTCTGCCGCCAAGTTCGTCGTCGCCCCGGCCCCGAGCCTGCCCGTCGACCGCCGGCCTCCTCCTTGGGCCCCTGCTCGCCGGCCATGGACGCTGCTCAACCCCTGCCAATCCGATGATCTTGCTCATTCTTGTACTACTCAGAACCCGACATGTTGGAGTTGAGATGTTGTGGAGATACAGGTGTGCCCTTGAGTTAGATTGATGCCAACCGAAGAGTACGGAATTCCCTGAAGGTTGTCGACTCCAGTATTCCTCAAGATCTTCCGTCCCGAAGCCACCGGTGCAAGTTCTACTTCGTGAAACCAAGCACGACGCCAACAACGAAGTCGCCGAACCCCAAATAAACCTCAAGATCGCCATCTGCAAGCAAGCCGAAAACCTCAAGGACTTCGACACGGAGCGTCAAGATCGCCTCACGGAATCCGGAGCGCGGACCCGACAAGATCTTCGCGACGATAAGAACGACACCGACCCGGAAGAACCCGATGCGCCCCCGGCACCGAACCAAGTCCTGCTTCCCGGATGCGACAAGACCTACCTCCGTTATCCGAGACCGAGTCCGTCGAACCCTGAACCCCGAGACCGGACCCCGAACCCCCGAACCAAGATCGTCGAACCCTAATGTGTGAACCTTTTTCCCGAGCCCCTATTTTATAAACACTAAATATAAAACCTGTTGCATATTAATCATTCATCTCGCATGCATATTTGTGTGGTTTGGGGGCCTTATGCTGATTCACCTAATAATTAAATATGGGGCCCATATGCGGGCAAATCTAGTTGAATATTGGCCTCATTTAAATTTGTGTAGCGAACCGGTAACTTATCTTGCCCTGTTATTACAACATTTAATTTGCGGGGTAGATAAATAACTTGAACCGTTTAATTAAATGTCGGGACCCCGGTTCCGCTTAATTTTGCCTAATTGCATTGCACCTCTGCCATGTCATGCACCATACATGCATCATGCCCGATCTTTTGCCATAGTATTAAATATTGCATCCGGTGTTTCTTCTAGTGTTTTGCTTCTTCGCGGATAAGGCCGTTGAGTTAATGTGAGTGTCGGCCCGATCTTCGGATGAACCTTCGGCAATGTTTTCAGGCGAGCATCTCCCCCTTTCTACCTATCTTACTTTTATAGTATTTATTCCCTCCTGTTGATCTATTGCTATCTGTGTTGCGATGCTCTAGTTTTCGTACCCGTGATATCCCTCGCAGCCTTATATTGCCTTGGACACATCCTATTACCTGTTGTTTGGTAGATAGTTGGACTTGCGCGTCGTAGTCGCTTGCTCAAGTGCCGTTGCGTGTCGTCAAGTACCACAGTTGTTGGAGTTTGGCCGCATGTTGGATGTTGGAGACGATCATGGTTTTACTTATTGTTCACTTTATCTACTGTTTAAACAACTAAAATTGAAGTAAGTAAGCAGAGGCATCGGTGGGTGATAGATAATATTTGGTTTCGATCGCCACTTGTGTCCGTGGGACCCAGTACTTGATACCTGTTCCTTGATTTATCGCGCTATCCACATACGGGGAATTATGGGACCCCCCTTATCCAGAGCTTGATTCATTCTTATTTCTTGGGGCCACAAACTAGTTTGAGGTTTTATTTACTATCCTGTACTTATGCCATGCTACTGCTTTATTTACGATTGTGCGAGGAGCACGCTGTACTGTTTAGGTAAGCGGAATGTTTTCGCGGTATCGACAAGCCCAGTTTTGGGTTCCCGATCGTTCTGACCATTGTCGCAAACCTTGAGTCCGTCTCTGAGTCGGTGGCTTCGTTCTTGGTCTACTCAATGGGGTGGCCCCTGAAATATACGAATCCTGTGATTTCTTTGTCGTGAAAGCCTCGTTGGGTTTTGATTTGGTTTTTCCGAGGTTGATCGAGTGTGTGTTGCTATTGGTGTACCCCGGCCGGGTAAAACTTTCTGAAAGCCGTGTCCGCGGTTATGGACGACTTGGAGCATAGTATCTCGATCATAGACAACTATAACTAAAGTAGTGCTATAAATTTGACTTTATAATGACTAGTAATCAGCTTCACTATAATGGAATGGCTAACTAAAACTGCCCACAATTGCTTGTTTGGTTTGTCGCTTGCGACAATTGTATCTGACTAGTAAGTACTGCAACTACAACGGAATGGCTAAATAAAAGTACCAACAACTGCTGGGTTTTAGGGTTATCTCATGCTAATTGTACCTGGCTAGTAAGTGTTGCAACTACAACGGAATGGTTCTCTAAAAGTGCCCACTGCTTATTTTATCAGGATGATTATCTAAACCTGACTAGTAATTGCTGCAACGATAACTGAATAAGTAAAGCGCCAGTATGTGAGTTCCTCGGTTGACTTCTTCGTTTGGTCTCGAGGGGGAAACACCAGGATGGGTTTGTTTGATGGTAGCATCAGGTTGGTACCGAATAGGTCTTTCTTACCCCTCTCTGATAACCGCTAGTTGTACCGAGTCTCTATAGGTTGTTTAGCGCATGCTACTTGCCGCTTGATCCACCATACCTATGTAGGCGAGGACCGCCAATTCTAGCCTCGCCGTGTCTTGGCCTCGATCTTGGCTCCTCTTTTTCCTTTGCCCTTTGTCGGCACCCCTTTTGTTTAAGCAGGTTTTGAGATCGACGTCATTAGCAGGGTTACCCTTCCGTCTTGGCCTGGGCAGGGTTATGGACGCCATTGGTTATTCGTCAGGGCTCTTAGCCCCATTTGCATCTTGTCCGTAGTCGGACGCTCTATCATTTTCAAGGTGATTTGGATCTTTGTATATTATATCTGTATTCTTGACTCTTTGAGTCGCTGTTTTATATATCCGTCCCGTGGGTCCCATCGAGGACTGTTGTGTAATGTTATTACTTCGTTTTCCACCCACACTAAAGTGCCTGGTGGGCACCTTTGAATCGTTTCTATGCGGGTTTGGCGGGTTTCGCTAAAACTTGCATAGGGTCGATTTTGAGGGTGTTACAAATACTAAGGTTCTTACTTGGCGAGCCTATAATGTACAGACATGGCCTCGGAACACGGACCGAAAGGTTAAGCATGAGTCATATTTTTGATATGATGACCATATGGATGCTCGCCTTTGAAGCTACACCGACTCACGTGATGATCGGACTTGGTGTAGTGGATTTGGTTCATGTAATCACCAAAAAGACACGAGGGATGTCATTTTTGAGTGGGAGTTCATTTCTAATTTGGATTAGTAGAACTCAATTTATCATAAATTAAATCAAAGTTAATTTGCATAATTTATTGTAGTCATTGGCATTCGTTCACCATCTTATGCATAGTTGTAATTGAGATAATAGAACTATAGAATTCTGGATATATACTTTACGAACTGGTATCGTATTGTGTTGAGTGTCAATCTAAAGTTTAAAGTAACAATAGAATTCTATTTACTCCGTGAAATTTAATAATTGGTATTAAATCAAGAGTAACAATTCCAATGTTAGTATCTTAAGTATCATGTTTGCCTCCATGATTCTTGATTGTTTTAATATCAAGTTTATCTAGGATCCAAAAGAATTGTTTCAAAAACCATCATGTGTGGCAGATATAACGATATCTAAAACAATGTTTTGGTTGCAATATGCTAGAGTATAACATATGTTCTCATATTGGATGAGAATTTACGAAGGTTGGAGATGCTAGACATCCTAATCATCCAAAAGGGTTTTGGAAAGTAATGTTATACTCACGATTCGCCTTTATAAGCTAGAGTAGCTTGATCATGAAATTCGTCATGATAAGAGTGAATAGAAGATGTATGTAAAGTGTTTACTACACTAAAAGATTACTAAAGAATGGATTTTGAAAGAATACCGATCATTTTGATGATGGTGATCTACTTCAAAGTGCAAGTACAAAGGTATTATTATTTGAATATACACGCTTTGGACTATGTGTCATGTATATGGCGCCACTTTTGATGTTGATAGATTCTTTTAAAAGGAAAAGGAAATGCTGAAAGAGAATCTATAAAATATATTTGGCAGAAAATAAAAGATTGGAAATATCCAATTTAGGTATATAAATGATATACATATTATGGTTGTATTCTTTGCTTGTTAAACAATGTGGTTCTTGGGTATTGGATACGGAATTGGTTGGTATGAAATTTCATACGGAACGACGCAATTCGTAAACCACAATGGCCTAAATAACTAGCAAGAGAATATGTGATGATGTTCATCGAAAACAAACAAACCGTTGTTTGTATTTCTCGTTGACATCAAAGCTTGACTTTAAGATTTGTTTTAATAATTGTTATTTGAATCAGGTATTATGAGAACAAAGGTTGTTCAAATAATTATCGTATTCCATATAAGATGGATGATTTACAAATCTAGTTGGAGAAATCACATCCATAAAATCTAATGCTAAAATGTCGCAAGACAAATGATTGAAAGATCACTTACGAAGTGACATCGCTGTTTAAATTATATTGTAAAGAAAACATGAAGAATCTCCATTTTCATGGATTTTTGGAGTCTTTGATTTGATCAAGTGACGCTTGTGAGACTTTCCTTGGGATAATTAAAAACATCGTTCAAAGGCCAAAGAAGAACGAACGACTAAAATATTGGAATTTATACATATCGATGTATGTAGTCCATTATTTATAGTCCTAAGCGATGGGTTTCAACTTCATATACTTTCTACGGAAATTTGAGTGAATGTTCACTTAATGAGAATGAAGTATGAAATATTTGAAAATGTTTCAAAGACTTTCAAGATGAAGTCGAAAATCATTGTAACAAGAAAATAAATGATTTATGATTTTATCATAAGGGATTTGTTTGAGTTACAAGTGTAACAAGAAAATAAATGAATTATGATTTTATCATCAAGGGATTTATTTGAGTTGCAAGTTTAGCAAAACACCTAGATTTACATTTCCCGAAACACCATAGGAGTATGGAGTGTTTGAGATTTGTAATGAAACCTTGTTTGACATGGTTGGATCAAAGGTGTTATTTATAAAACTGCCATTATGTTTTAAAAGATTAAAGCTTTAGAGACTACCGCTTTTACACTGAAAAGAGCTCCATCTTGATCCGTTGAAATGACACCATGGAAGTTATGGTTTGGGGTAAAACCCAAGTTGTCATTTCTTAAATTTTGGTATGCTAAACATAAGTAAGATGTTTACAACCAAAGTCGGATGAGCATGTCTTTGTAGGTTATTTCGAATAACAATTGGTTATTCCTCCATAACACCAAGGACAAAAGGGTTTGTCGCTTGAAATGTGAAGTTTCTTGAAGAAGGAATTTTTCATAAATGTTAAGTGGGAGTAAAATAGAACTTTGATAAGGTTAACGAACCATAGCTAAATGTCTTTGAGTTGCATGGCTTGAAATCGTTAGAGGCTGCCATAATGCTCATAGCTGATGTGCCTCAAAGGTTGTGGTCACAGAGATCTAAGTTCCTATTGAACCAAATAGGTCGGTTAAACAATCAAATGCTAAGATTTGAGAGTAAATCATTATTGTTTGACAATGATGAACCGAATACATACAAAGAAGCGATGATGGGCCCTGACTCCGTCAAATGGCTTGAAGCCATAAAATCCATGATAAGTCCATACACGATAAATCAAGTTTTGAACTTGGAAGACCCTCCAGAAAGGTGTAAAAACCTATCGGTCGTATTTGGATCTATAAAGAAACAGACATGGAGGTTTCACATCTATGAAATAGTCGACATGTCGTAAAGTATTTTATGACAATGTTCAAGGAGTTGACTATGACAAGATTTGATCTTTCATAGCGATATTTAGTCTGGACGGATTAAAGTAGCAACCACTACATATAATTTGGTATATGGTAGATGAATAAACAAAACAAAGTTCTTCTAATAGAATAGTTACCTAGGACGTGTACATGACATGATCCAAAGGGTTTTGTTAAATTCAAAGGATACTAAAAGGGAATGCAAACTTCAATGGTTGAAGTAAGCATCGCGGAGTTGGAATCTTCACCGTGATGAAAAAGAGTTTACATCAGGAGACGATGAAGATGCTTGCATTTGCAAGAAATTAAGTGCGAGCGCTGAGACACATTTCTAATACATTATGTGGATGACATCTTGTTGATTAGAAATGATGTATCTTTTATTGAAAAAGGTTAAGAATTTCATTTCGATAAAATACTTAGGCAAAACCCAAATATTTAGCATGAATGTCTATAGTGGATAGACTGTGACGCTAATATGGTTGTGTCAAACGTACATATATGAGATATTGAAGGAGTTCAATATAGAAACGACAAGAAAAGGTTCTTGTCGCATGGAAAGGAATTGAATCAAGATTCAAGTGTATCGACACTTGATAAGTGAAACAAGATTCAAGTGCTTTGACACTTGATGAGTGAAATCACAAGAATGTTTTGATCAATCATACCATGATATGTACACATCCAGATATGTCCTATGCTCTAAGTGTTATGAGCATATACCAGAATGAATCATAAAATGATCATTGGACTATAGTAAGGATATTCTTATGATCTTTTGAAAGAACTAAGAATATATTTGTGTAGAGGTGACAAACAATTACAAATAGTTCATTGTAAAGCGTTACATTGATACTAGTTTTGACACAAGATACAAATTAAGTTTATCTCAATTTAAACTATGAGTGGCACAATGAAATGGAAAGAAAGTTTCCGTGATGAATTTGGATGAAATCCATAGTTAAGACATTGTGACGAATACTACAACAAAAGGACTAAGTATATGACTGCTATAGTAGCAGCAAAGGAGGGAATTTGTGTCAAGTAGGTTGTTATCAAACTAAGGTGTGGTTCGCAACGGGCTAACACTAAAGATATATTGTATGACAATAGTATCGACGTGTTTTAAACCCCAAGGAACTAAAGGTCTCACCGAAAGACCAAATTTATACAATGCCATCTCATTGGAGAATGAGTGATGCGTGAAGACACAAAGACAGGCAAATACACACGGACCTGAAAGCGTCAGATCCATAGATTATGTTAACCACTTGCAGTTACGTATTTGGAACACCAGAAAGCCATAGGTTTTCAATACGCAAAGTTTTCAAACTAGATTATTGTCTCTAGTGCAAGTGGAAGACTGAAGGGAATATGCCCGAGAGGCAATAATAAAGTGGTTATTATCGTATTCCTTATTTATGATAAATGTTTATTTTTTATATGCTATAATTGTATTAATACGGAAACGTTAATACATGTGTGTTTAATAAACAAAAAGGAAGTTCCTAGTTATGCCTCTCTTATAAACTAGCTCGTTGATTAACATAATGATCAAAGTTTCCTGATCATGAACATTGCATGTTGTTAATAACGAGGTCACAACATTAGTGTAATGATGTGATGAACATTCATCCGAAGTATAGCATTACGATCAAAGTCATTGAGTTTATATTGCTATAACAACTTACGAAGTGATCCTAATCCTTAGACCATGAGATCATGTCAATCACTAACACCGGAAGAGTTTCTCGATGACATCAAATGTCACACCGTAACTGGGTGATTATAAAGATGGCTTCAGAACTACTAAAGTGTTATGTTGAGACCCATGGATCGAGAGTGGAATTTGTTCATCTCGATGACGGATAGATATGCTCTGGGCCCTCTCGGCGATATCACATTGATTAGCTTGCAAGCAAGTGATTTGATCACTAGAATGTTATATCACGGGAACGAGAAAAGAGTTCATGTGGGTAACGAGATCAAACTAGGTATGGAGATACCGATGATCGAATCTCGGACATGTAATATATCGTGAAACAAAGGGATTAAGATACTAACGTAAAAGGTTCACACGATCACAGAAGTCATCGTTGAATGTGTGGGAGTCAGTATGGATCTCCGGTCCGCCATCGCGATTATTGATCGGAGAAGGGTCTCAATCATGTCCGCATTATTCATGAACCGTAGGGTGACACACTTAAGGGATACCGACACCATTGAGCAAATGATATGCGGAAAAAGAAAAGGAAAGCGCAGAATTTATTTCACTAGACAAAAGCTGTTTCGGTTAAAATTGCTGGCCCGGTTACGCATGTGAAATTGAAATGTTGTAAGGGGTTTTATGTGAATGTTTGTTAATTAAAGTAATTAACAAAATTCTGAATAAATAAATAAAAGAGTTATATTTAAATGAGAGGTTGCATTAAATTTGGTGGAAATTTAATGCATGTGAGTGGATTTTTGAGTGGAGGCTTTTTAATGGGAGTGGAGGCTTTTCATTTTGAGTGGGAGCTCCACCCACATGAATGTGGAAGAGGTGGGGCAGCCCTATGGCTGGCGCCATGCCCTTGGGTGCCCCCTCTCCCTATAAAGGCCCCTCTCCTCCTCTCAAAGCACACCTCCTCATGAAGGATCTCTCTCCCTTTAGAATTTCCCCATGGTCTCGGATCAGTGAGATACATGTTTCGTGGCTTTTCTGGAAGGATTTGTTGCTTCCGCTGTTTCATTTGGGCGAGGGCGGAGGTTGTCGGGTAACCGTGCGTGTGTGCGATCACGATGCCTGCTTGCTTTGAGGTGCTGGACTTGATCGTGCTAGACCGGCTGGACCAGATGGACTTCATCACGATCTTGAGATCGGCAAGCATTCATCTACATCATCCACGAGTACAACCTCGTTAACGCTATTCGTTCTTCGAGGGTATGTATTCTATGGATGTATATCCACCTGTTGCTTGTATCTAGTAGATAGATCTTGGTACATAGATGTTCCCATCGTAGGAAATTTTTTGTTTTCTATGCTGCGAACCCTACAGTTACGTGGTGGTGTTACCGGTGTATGTGGACAGGCTACACACTACGTCCCGTCCAGGAATTTGCGGCACTGTTTTTAGAGGCACCTTTTGCAGATGCCTTTAAAAGCATGTATAATGGAGAGTGCTTAGAGTGATGCTTATAAAAATAAAACAGACTTCTTCTTAAGCACCGGTGCTTTTTTTCTGTAAGAGAGGTGCCTAGTTAAGCATCTTTCTTGTATAAATAAACGCTAATGCTTAAGTCTAAACCGGTTTATTTTTTTGAGCATCTCCTTTAAGCACCTAGCATTGTACATGCTCTAATTATACGAGTAAATTGCAAAAAAAACAATTTTGCTAGGTCTTAGGCGCCTGAGAACTTCTTAGGTCTCAGTCGTATCTTTTACCGTTCGATTTACCTCATGATTCGTGCAAAGTGAAAGTTACACATGAGTTGCAACTAGAGTGTAAACCACAATTTAATGAGTTGCAACTAGGTTGCAACTGAAAATTAGTACAAATATTATGAGTTGTAACTATGTTCAACTGAGATTTTAGCAGAAATATTAAGATGACATCAGCGACTTAGACATAAATAGTTCTCATGCGCCTGAGATCTAGACACTCCAAAAAAAGAAGACCATATTAGGGAAACAATAATGCTATGTTTACGGACATTTTGTTACAGGAAGACTCTTACGGAATTACATTGCTAACAGCCGTGCATCGCGTGCTGAATTGTCTGCAAGTTTATTCTGTAGAATTCTTCCGTAAGTGTAGCATTACTCTTTGGGAAAGTTATCAACCCTTTACAAAAGAACCATCAGAAAACAAGCATTTCGTGGGTGTTTGATGGATTTGTCCCAATTGTGGTGGTTTTTTATAATTTACTCTAGTTATAACCTTTTGTGGCACTTAAAAAAATAGTGTCTCAAATGGTTAACTTATAGAAGTAGTTTTTTAAATGCTTCTAAAAATTAAGTCTTTGAAGGCACCATCAATAGTTCCTCTAATACAGTTAGAGAAGCAATTAATGCATGAAGAAAAATGGTTAGCTGATCTTAGCAAGGGACTAACTCATGCGATGCTTCCAGAACTCCAGCACCTAATGCAGTTAGGCGCTGTCCAAGTGTCCACCATCCTCTCTATATCTATATCTATATCTATATCTATACCTAATAATAAAGTACGAAGTGTCTTTTCCGGTCCAACACTTTTTTGACCGGTTTTCCCTTCCACCAAAGCCCATAATACACACAAATGCCATCGTACCGTTTTGTTTTGAAAAAGAAAAAACTATGCGATGCGGATGTGTGTAGGACAGGCAGCAGTAGAGTCCCTTTTAAATCCAATTGATCATTTTTTGGACCGGTTTGCCCTTCCACCAAAGCCCATAATACACACAACTGCCATCGTACCGTTTTGTTTTAAAAAAGAAAAAACTATGCGATGCAGATGTGTGTAGGACAGGCAGCAGTAGAGTCCCTTTTAAATCCAATTGATCGTGTCCTCAAAGCCAGAGATAGGGTTGAACACAATCGAGTCGAGCATGTCCTCATATAACTCATATTACCACCATCCTATCTCACGTAGGTGTCTGGCCTCAAACCATGCCGCCACAAACCCTAGATCGATTCTCTCGCCGCCTCTCCTTCCATCCTACGGCACACGATCGATCACCACGCCGCCACAAGAGCACCGCGGATCAATGGGTGAGCGAACAGATAGCATGTCTTATTTTCAATCTTACAAGCTCCAATCTAAAACTGCACGTTGGCTTGGATCGGCCGATCTCCCATGCATTGGTGGGATCATGATCCAGCAGCGGAAGAGCTGCTAGCAGGATGGCTTGCTGGGTACCAATAATCCCATGGGACTCTAGGTGCACTAGAGGAAAAAGGGCCATCCGTTCGCGACCCCTCGGAGCATTAGTCCCGGTTGCGCCACCAACCGGGACTAATGCTGGCACGCGTCCGGTTGAGCGGCACGGGCATGGGTCCCGGTTGGTAAGGGGGCATGCGTCCCGGTTGGAGCCACCAACCGGGACTAAAGGTTTGGCCACAGCCACGTGGACTGACACACACCTTTAGTCCCGGTTGCTGGCTTCAACCGGGACTAAAGACCCCTTGCCCTCTATAAATGCATGACCCCTCTGCCTCCACTGTTTTTTGAATGGTGTAAGGTGTGAGGGTGTGTGCTAGTTTTTTCATGCATGCATTGAAGGTGTTTGTTGAAATGTTTGAGTGAAAAATCCCATTGAATTTCTCATAGAACAAAAATATAGAAGGTGTCCGAGACGCACTTGAGCTTTCTCCTCTTTATTTCCCTCGATCGAGGTTAGCAATCTTATCTTTTCTAGGTCATTGATACAATTCATGTGTCGGTGTGAATTGGTTATTTCACTATTTATGATGTCCTGTTTTTGATAAACTTACTTATATGATGCGATGAGCGGTCGGGAATGGATGTACGGTGACCGGCGGTAGCCGGTATATCAAAGGCGTGGATAAATTTATCGATGTGGCTACGCAAACAAAGAGAATGGATTTATCGTTGTCCATGTGTTCAATGTCGGAACAACAAGGAGTACTCTTCCTCGAAAATCATTCGGCCACCTGATTATGAAAGGTTTCATGCCCAACTATAATTGCTGGACCAAGCACGGGAAAGAGGGGTTATGATGGAAGATGGTGAAGAAGAAGATGATGATAACAACTATCATCATATGTTTCCTGAATCTGGATATCGCAATGGAAGATAATGGAGAGGAAAAAGGTGAAGAACGGGCATCGATGAGCGGTGATGAACTTGGTAGGGTCATTTCGATGCAAAGCGAGACGTGAAACAGAAAATGAGAAGTTGAAGTTAGAGGGCATGTTAGAAGATCACAAGAAATTGATTTACCCAAATTGTGAAGATGGCGGCACAAAGCTCGATGCGACCTTTGGAATTGTTGCGATGGAAGGCGAGTGTGGTCTAACTGACTCCTCATTTGAAAAGATCTGAAAATAATGAAGCAAGTTTCCAAAACATAACGAACTTCCCGAGAGTACCTCTGAAACAAAGAAGACTCTCATCCTCCGGGATTAGATGTGCAAAAGATACATACATGCATTAATGATGCATCCTCTACTGTAAGGAGTATGAGAATTTAGATAAATGCCGGTATGCAACGTTGCGGTATAAGATCGACGAGATGACCGGTGATGTTGAGGAGAGCCCCTCGGAAGAGGGTTCTGCTAAGGTTATGTGGTATGCTCCTATAATACCAAGGTTGAAACGCATGTTCGAAACAAAGATCATGCCAGTTGTTGCGATGGCACAAAGAAGACCGTAAGAAAGACGGGGAGTTGAGACACCTGGCGATGGGTCACAGTGGAGAAAAATCGAGAGACTTCCGGACTTTGCGGTGACGCAAGGAGTTTAAGGTTTGGTCTAAGTACGGATGGCATGAATCCTTTTGGGGAGCAGAGCTGCGTCACAAGACTGCCCGTGACTCTATGTATCTACAACCTGCCTCCTTGGTTGTGCATGAAGCGTAAGTTCATTATGATGCCGTGCTCATCCAAGGCCCAAGCAACCGCAACGACATTGATGTGTACCTTAGGCCATTAGTTGAAGAACTCTTACAGTTGTGGGGCAAACCAGGTGTACGTGCGTGGGATGAGAACAAACAGGAGCCATTTAATCTACGAGGGTTGTTATTCGTAACCATCAATGATTGGCCTGCTCTTAGTAACCTTTCAGGACAGTCAAACAAGGGATACAATGCATGCACACACTGTTTAGATGAGACTGCAAGTATATATTTGGAACATTGTAAGAAGAATGTATACAATGAGCATCATCGATTTCTTTTGGCCAAGCATCCGTTAAAAAAGAAAGGCAAGCATTTCAACGGTCTGGCATGTCACCAGACGAAGCCTAAGGAGCGTACTGGTGCTGATATATTTGATATGGTCAAAGATTTGGATCAACTGGTAACCTTTGGAAAGGGTCCTGGAGGAAAATCTGTTCGAAAACATTTGACGTCAAGGACACGCACCCATGTGGAAGAAGAAATCTATATTTTGGGAGCTACCATATTGGAAATTCTTAGAGGTCCGCTCTGCAATCGATGTGATGCATGTGACGAAGAATCTTTGCGTGAACCTGCTAGGCTTCTTGGGCGTGTATGGGAAGACAAAAGACACACCGGAAGCACGAAAGTACCATCAACGTATGAAAGACCCAGATGGCCTGCATCCAGAATGGTTTCAAGGTCATGCTAGCTACGCTCTTACGAAACAAGAGAAGGAAATATTTTTTGAATGCCTAAGCAGTATTAAGGTCCCGTCTGGCTTCTCGTAGAATATAAAGGGGATAATAAATATGACAGAAAAAAGTTCCAAAACCTAAAGTCTCATGACTGCCACGTGATTATGACGCAAATGCTTCCGATTGCATTGAGGGGGCTTCTACCAGATAATGTTCGAGTACCCATTGTGAAGCTATGTGCATTTCTCAATGCAATCTCTCAGAAGATAATCAATCCTGAAGATCTACCAGTTCTGTAATGATGTGGTCCAATGTCTTGTCGTTTTGAGTTGGTGTTCCCACCATCCTTCTTCAATATTATGACGCACTTCTTTGGTTCACCTAGTCGAAGAGATTTCCATTCTCGGTCTGTATTTCTACACAATATGTTTCCCTTTGAGAGGTTCATGGAATCTTAAAGAAATATGTTAAATCAAGTGCTAGGCGGAAGGAAGCATCTCCAAGGGCTATGGAGCAGAGGAGGTCATTGAATTTTGTGTTGTCTTTGTTCGACCTTAAGCCGATTGGTCTTCCTCAATCGCGTATGAGGGGAGACGAGGAAAGGGTACTCTAGGAAGGAAATCAATAATATGTAGAGGCGGAGATTCTTACACGAAGCACATTACACCGCTCTGAGAATTCTATCTTGGCAGCCCCATATATCGAGGAACACAAGAAAATCTTACGCTCCGACAACCCTGGAAAGTATGACTCTTGGATTAGAGATGAACACATGAAGAGTTTCGGCGGTTGGTTGCAACATCTCATCAAAAACAACACTCTTGGAGATCATCTATACTTGTTGTCTAGGTCACCATCTTCGACTATATCGACTTTCCAAGGGTACGAGATAAATGGGTATACATTTTACACGATAGCCCAAGATAAAAAGAGCACCAACCAAAACAGTGGTGTCCGCTTTGATGCAACATACAACAAGGGGTCAAAGACCACATATTATGGTTACATAGAGGAGATATGGGAACTTGACTATGGACCTACTTTTAAGGTCCCCTTGTTTTGGTGCAAATGGGTCAAGCTGACGGGAGGAGGGGTTGAGGTAGACAAGAAATACGGAATGACATTGTTGGATCTCAACAATCTTGGGTACTTAGACGAACCATTCGTCCTAGCCAATGATGTGGCCCAGGTTTTCTATGTGAAGGACATGTCTACCAAACCTAGAAAATGAAAAAATAAGAAAAATAATACATCAGACGATGAGCCAAAGCGCCACATAGTTATTTCAGGAAAAAGAAACATCGTGGGAGTGGAGGACAAGACAGACATGTCAGAATATTGTGATAAGTTCCATGAAATTCCGCCCTTCGCGGTGAAGGATGACCCAACCATCATGTTAATGAATGAAGATGCTCCATGGATACGACGGGATCAGAAAGGAACACACGCGAAGAAATGATATGTAATAATTGTAACATTTTATGAGTGAAGATGTTCCATGCATGTGTCCATTTTTATAGTGTTGTCTGCAAACAATCTTGAGTGTGTTAGTCCTGTTTTGTGGCTGGACCGGGACTAAAGGAGGGCCTTTAGTACCGATTCATACTTACCATTAAGATCTGATCTCCAAACGCGTGATGTCACATATTAGGGAGTGCCTCTATGACCAGTTTCTCGGAGATGCCGGAGGACTGGGCTCCGTCGGCATCTCCCTGAAACTGGCCGTAGTGGTGTCCCTGCTCTCGAAAACCATCTTGCATCTTGTAACTTCTCTAACTAGATCAATACGCCTGGGAGCTAACTAATTTCACATATTAGGGAGTGCCTCTATGACCAGTTTCTCGGAGATGCCGGAGGACTGGGCTCACCGCATCTCCTCGAACTGGCCGTAGTGGTGTCCTGCTCTCTAAAACCATCTTGGAGATGCCTCAAACTGGCTGGAGGACTGGACTTACAAGGATGCCTATTTATAGTACAAGCATTTCAAGATAATGTCGACACTCACGACATAATGTCGACACTCACCCCTATTATTAGTCTTGACTCATCTTTAGTCGGTTTGTGTCTCCAATCGGGACTAAAGGTTCATCTTTAGTCCCGTTGGTGACACCATCCCGACAAGGTACAAGCCGCGACATAATGTCGACACTCACCCCTATTATTAGTGTTGCTCGCCCGATCTGCATAATCCTTGATCATGGGTTGGTTTCTCCAACCGACTAAAGATGAACCTCTCTTTATATAGGCATTTCCCTCTATTTATTAGGTAACACTCAAGACATTTATTAATATTAAAACCGGGACAAACCGGGACTAGCTAACACTCAGGACTAAAGCCGCCTTTAGTCATAATCATGCCTAGTCCTATAGTACGCAGCCGTGGTCTTCATCGTCATCGTCATCATCATCGTCATCGTCGCCTGCCACTTCGGGGATCCTCAGCCCATCCATGGCATATACCAGGGGCCATTCCAGCCTCGGATTCACGGCGGGGGAGGGGGTCTCTGAAGACGATGCCGCCACCGGATGGTGGGGCCTGTGGCGGGTGGACTCGTGGGCACCGTAGGCGAGGATGGTCTCCCCCGGCGATGTAGCGCATCACTCCGATGATAGTACAGTTCGCCCACCACAGACGATGGCCGGCTTCGTTGTGGTTCACTGGTGGCAGACCATCACCCTCGTACCTTGCGAGCTCCCTTTCCCGCCTATTAGCGAAGAAGGCATTCCAGGTGTCGTAGTTGTCGGGATCCCACTGGGAATCCATCCGCTGCTCCGGCGTGAGCTCGTGGTAGAAGTGGTTTGTGATGGCCGCCTGGCGTGCGGAACCTTGAGGACATGAGGGACATGAACCCTCCGGCCAAAGATCCATCCGGGCGGTGTAGCCCGGCGGACAAGGGTAGTTGAGGCGCCTGACGCCGGTCTCCTCGAGGGTCAGAATGGCCCAGTAGGAGTTTTCCATTGTTCTAAGAGAGGAAGGTGTGGATGTGTGGATATCCATGGCACGATCACCCTAAATATAGAGGGAAAGGGCGGGAAAACTTGGCGTGAAGCTTTGGGAAATGGCGGGAAATATCTTTAGTCCCGGTTAGTGACTACATCCGGGACTAAAAGCTCTCGTAGAAAGGAAAGGGCGGGAAAACTTGGCGGGAAGAGGTGGGAAATGGCGGAAAATATCTTTAGTCCCGGTTTGTGACTACATCCGAGACTAAATGGATATTATATTAAGATTCATTATATTTTTCTAATAATAGTAGACATATTATTTGTGTTATTTTGATTATTAGAATAAAAGATATGATTTTCCAAAGTTTTTATATTCGATTTGAATTAAAAAAAGAAAATTTACAAATGAAATAATTTATAAATGATGCAAACAGATAAATGGGTATTATATTAAAATTCTTTATATTTTTATGATAATAATAGACATATTATTTGTTTTATTTGGATTATTACAATAAAAGATATGTTTTTTCAAAGTTTTTATATTAGTTTTGAATTAAAAAAGAAAATTTACAAACGAAATAATTTATAAATGATGCAAACAGATAAATGGATATTATATTAAAATTCTTTATATTTTTTTGATAATAATAGACATATTATTTGTTTTATTTGGATTATTACAATAAAAGATATGATTTTTCAAAGTTTTTATATTAGTTTTGAATTAAAAAAGAAAATTTACAAATGAAATAATTTATAAATGATGCAAACAGATAAATGGATATTATATTAAAATTCTTTATATTTTTTGATAATAATAGACATATTATTTGTTTTATTTGGATTATTACAATAAAAGATATGATTTTTCAAAGTTTTTATATTAGTTTTGAATTAAAAAAGAAAATTTACAAATGAAATAATTTATAAATGATGCAAACAGATAAATGGATATTATATTAAAATTCTTTATATTTTTCTGATAATAATAGACTTATTATTTGTTTTATTTGGATTATTACAATAAAAGATATGATTTTTCAAAGTTTTTATATTAGTTATGAAAGAAAAAAGAAAATTTACAAATGAAATAATTTATAAATGATGCAAACATATAAATGGATATTATATTAAAATTCTTTATATTTTTCTGATAATAATAGACATATTATTTGTTTTATTTGGATTATTACAATAAAAGATATGATTTTTCAAAGTTTTTATATTAGTTTTGAATTAAAAAATAAAATTTACAAAAAAAAACAGTCGCGGGTCGTGGCTGGACCCGGGACTAAAACGTGAGTGCGCGCGCGAAAACGAAGCGGCCAAAAAAGACCTTTAGTCCCGGGCCGTGGCTTAGCCCGCGACTAAAGGGGGGGTCTTTAGTCGCGGGTTAAGCCACGCCGGGACTAAAGACCCTTTAGTCATGCGGTGGCTTAGCCCGGGACTAAAGGTGGTATAAATAATTGCGCCCACCGGCCTCCCCACCCAACTTGGCGAAATCGGCGAGGAGATCTTGGCTGAGCGATGGCGAGCTCGATCGATGAGGAGGTCTTCCGGATTCCACTGTGCCGCCCTCATCTCCGGCCACCACCCCGCCGTGCCGCCACATGCCGTACCGCAGAGCCTCACCCAAGGAAGAAGCCCCGTGCCCCCAGTCGAGCTCCCCGCGGTCCGCTCCTTCCCCGTCTCCGGCCGCCGCGTCCGTCGCCGATTCAGCCGGCCACCCTTGACCTCCCTCAACCTCCCTCGGCCTCATTGACCTTAGGCACCCTCCTGCTTCCTTCCTCTTCGATTCGCCGTCCTTCACGTCCAATCGCTCATCCTTGTCATGTCAACGGCTCGTGAAAATAATCAACCCCCCCGGTCCCTCTTGCTTGCGTGGCATCTTTGAGGTGTGATACTTAGTCGATCATAGTGGCTAGGCTTAGTAGCGGTACAAAGTTTAACCCCCTCTCTGTGATGTCATAATGATGAAATAACCCTTTTTAGTAATTCCAGAATTTGATTAAATATTGTAAATTCAATAACTTTTAATTTATAAGTCAGAAAAATACAAATAATATATCAAAATGTTCAGAAAATTGAAACCTAGCTATCTATATAATCATGCATTATTAATCAACTTTCATGACAGCAAGTTTAATTAGAAGAACAAATGCACCCCTCTCATATGTTCCGGAGTTTTCACGAGTTAGGGTTTTCACCCCTCGGAACCCCGATTAATTTGCCGAGCATGTTTTAGGGTTTCAATTCAATGCAATTCAACTTGTCATATCATCATACTTGCTTGTTTCCCCTTTATTTTTTTCTGGTGTTTGGTGCTTCTCGGTAGAATACGATATCGAGATCGAGACCGAAGCCCTTTAGGATTAGGGTTATTTTTTTGTTTAAGTTATTATAATTAGGATTATATTGTTTTAGTTATTAGGATTATTGTTTTTTCTAACCTGTTTAACTCTCTTTTTGTTATAGATAATTAAGTCATGGATCCATCCGAAGATCCTGGTCGCATCGGTGAAGGTTTTCTTCTGGGCATGATAAGAGGTGAAATTCCTCGTATTGCGGGCACGGCCGAAGATATTTTGCTCGTGGAAGAGATATCCTCATATCTGAATCCATCCGGTGATGGACTAGAGGAAAACCAAGGGGAAGACCAGATGGACGAAGGGCAAACAAATAACAACAATAATTATGGCCCCTCGACAGGATCCAGCGAGGTACATATATATATATATATATAAAGTCTCGTGTTACCTCTATTCATTAACTGATCTAGATATATATTAATCACTCTCTCTTCTTCTTTTAGCCCACCGGATCGAAGCAATCGACAGCTCGAACGAAACGAGGGTCAAAAAAAAAGTTGGATGGTAATCAGAGGTTCACCATCGAAGAAATAGATGATGATGGTGAACCGATTGCTCCAGAGAAACACCGGAGGATGTTTATAAATCAATGCAGGGTGCTTGTTAGGGACAACCTGCCGATCACCATCCAAGAATGGAATAAGTCAAAGAAACCCGGTGAAGAATCCAACAGCTATGTCACCGATGATGCCAAAGATGACCTTTGGCAGAAGCTCATAGTGCATTTCATACTACCTCCAGAGTATGAGGAATTTGAGGTAGATGGTATTACCCCAAGGCCGGGTGGGCTTGAAAATAGAGCGAAAGTCAAGGAGTGGGCACTAAGCAAGATGGCTGAACTGTACCGGAACCACAAGAAAAATTTATACGCGAAATATGTCGCGAAAAAGAAAACTCTAGACTTCAAAGGAGTAAACGAGAAGTTGAGAGAATAGTGGCCCGATTTTGTACAGTACAAGCAATCTGATAAAGCAAAGGCAAAGTCTGCAAAGAACGCGTTAAATGCTGCCAACAAGAAATACCATCATAAAATGGGGACAAGTGGCTACAAGAGTGCCATCCCTAAGTGGGAAACTATGGAGAAGGATATGAGGGCTAGAGGCGTCACTCCTGGTACAGATGGATGGCCCGAGAGGTCAAAGCACTGGTGGTACAGGCACGGGGGATCCTTGGACCCAGAAACAGGGAAGACTTTATTTCATGATAAAATTCTAAAACCCTCCAAAGACCTTATTCAACCAATGAACGATGCTCAATTGGGATTGTTCCTTCCCGAGAGAGAGAACGACGAGCTGACACGCGCCCTAGGGAATCCTGAAAAGGGAGGACGAACACGAGGCAAAGGCGCCGGTGTCTCGTGGAAGAAAGGGTTTCCTCTGTACGATGCCAGTTACAGAAGCCGTCAGAGAAAGAAGGACCGGGAGGCAGACCGGATCTCCAGGGTAGAGCAGGACCTAGCTGATCTGAAGAACCTCATGCATGAAATTAGCCAAAGGCCGCCGTCGTCAACTCACCCGCGGTCTGATGATCCAGCGTTGGATCTTATCCAACGGAGAAGCAGCGTGGATTCCACGGAGGTCCATGCTGATGATCAAGCACTGCTAGATGATGCACCGGCTCCTCACTACCCCGTGGATGATGTCAGAGAGATGGCACAATGTGAGCTACATCAGCCAATGAACAACCTGTCCTTCAAGGTGGCGATCGGCACTGCTTTACCTTGTCTACCTGGAGCACTCCACCATTCACTTCCGATTCCACTAGGCTATGCTCGTGTCACGGTGGATGACATAGTGGAGGATTTTGCGGACCTAGAGATTGAAATCGCTACGCCTGAAGGCCTTACGAAACTAGGAGATGTCAAGCGCAACATCATTCTATGGAATAAGAAGTACATCAAGTTTCCAGGCTCGGCGCCAAGGCCACCGACTCCAAGGAATCCAAATCCACCCCGCATCGAATATCGTCAACCTCCAAATCCACCCCAACCCGATTATCGCCAACCTCCAAGTCCACCCCAACCCGATTATCGCCAACCTCCAAGTCCACCCCGCCCCGCTGACGATCGCCGCAGCAGGAGTACATCAACTCGATCTGCGCCTCCGCCTCCGTGCAATACTACTACCTCGTTGAAGAAACGGAAGTTCGACGGTCCCCCACGCCCCACATCGAAGAAAGGTCAAACGCCGAAGATAGTCGATATCCCGCCGGCTCTTCCAAAGAGACCTTATGACAAGACCGACGAGGAAACTAACGCGGATGTGGCTGCCCAAGTTAAGGCGCATTTTGCACCCAAAAATCCTGAGCCAAAGCCGGTATATGACGAAAAAACAAAAAAGTGGGCTAAGTCCTTTCTTGAGCAACCATCCCAGATATCGATGAATCTGGAATCAGACTATGACCGGGAGATTATTAAGCAAGCATAGAAAAAAAATCACAAGTGCAAAAAGCGGGAAGCAAGTTGCCCAGCTCGGAGCATAGAAGAATCAATCGGTCGCCCCGCTCAAAGTCATTTCAGACCTCGACAAGGCCTTCAGAGCTGAAATGGATATGGACATGCAAATAATGGACCCTAGAGCCTGTAATAATGCTGCACTTATGGGAATCACTGTATCGCAGGCCAAAGCACTTGCTAACGAAGCAAATATGTCTCTTGGTCAATATTTAGGCTATGAAGATACGCTAGTGGGTCAGATAGTACGGCAGTATGTCCAAGGGCAGCCTCTAGTCAGTAATGAGGAGCTCGCGCGTCTATCCACACATATGCAAAATCTGCATGAATGGTACATGTCGCAAGCAGAAAAAAAAACATCATAAAGATTGGTTTCCGGTGGACGTTAGAAAGGAGCATCACTTCAAACCATACTCGATACAGGTTCAAATGACCGAACTGTTTCAGTTATACAACCAGCGCGCCCTCGACAAATCTATCATTGGTTGCTACTGTCTGTAAGTTATTTATTTCTATAATTAAGTTTGTAGCTTTAGCTCGTTCATTGCATTTAATATATTATCCTAACTATATATCCTTTTGTATGATCATATTATATTCCACAGAATGAAGATGCTTGAATGCAAAAGAGCTAGAAGATACGATGTTGGGTTCATTGACCCATATATCATTAATGAATTTACGTTAAAGAATCACCCCAAAGACGTGGAGGAAGACCTGTCCAGGTTCTTAACCGAGCATAATTTTGTTAAGGAAATACTATTTCCTTACAACTTCAAGTGAGTGTTTATATCTTGTACATATTTTATTTTTGCTTACTGGATGAGCTATGCATGTATGCTTATGTAAATGTCCGCAGATTCCACTGGATCTTGCTAAACATTCAAGTTGACAACTCCCTAGTTGAAGTCCATGACTCATTAAGTTGGGACCAAGAGAAGTGGAGCGACATGAAAGCAATGCTCCATAAGTAATTTCAATCATTATCGCATTATATCGTCCTCTTTCATTCATTTCCTGATATCAAGTAACTAATAACTCCTTTGTTCATTTTCTTTGCCGAGCAGGTGTTGGACACGGTTCAGACAGAAAATACCAGGTCCATTCAAAGAGGAGCTAACTTATAAAATGGCGAAGAGTTTACAGCAGCCACCGGGAACTCATTTATGTGGATACTACGTCTGCGAGTACATCCGAGAGTTGACCAGTGAGCGGAAAGTTGACTCACATTATATTTATGATTTGCGGGAGAAACTAGAGCCAGACCAGCGCATAAGAGCAATTCAAGAGGAGCTGGCGGGATTTATGATGAAGGAAGTCCTTGATATACATGGAGAGCATTATGAGGATGACGTGGAACTCGATTTGCCTTAGTCATCTCCATGTATCTCATATGATATATATATTCATCAATGACCATGTAATTTCAAAACATTTCTTCCTTTTGATATGATTGATTACATGTATGCTTGTAAGGGATCGATCTTATATAAATGCATCGACGTGTAGTGTGTATGTAGTAGCGTATAATATGTCTACTGAAATATATGTTTGTTATAGTGAAACATAAAACGAAAAAGGAACAAAATGGCAAAAAAAAGCAAATACACAATCTCTGCCGCGGCAGAGAAATGTGGTGTTTCTCTGCCGCGGCAGGAAACCTTTCAGTCCCGGGTGGTGTTACAGCCCGGGACTAGAGGGTTTCCGCCCCCCGCGGCGCTGAAACAACCACGTGGCTGTTATCAGTCGCAGGCCGTTGCGAGCCGGGACTAGAGGGGGGCGTCTAGTCCCGTTTTCGCATTCCCGGGCCCAAAACCGGGACTTGAGCCCGTTGCGGCCCGAGACTAGAGGACCTTTTTCCACCGGTGTCTATTCCTCCCTGCTATTACCTCCAAATTGTTCCGCAGCTGATAATACTTCGTTGAAATCTCCAGCACATAGCCAGGGAGTATCAAATTCCTTCCTCATGTATCTTAGCAGCTCCCGGCACCTTTTCCTCGCTGCACGAGTGGGGCTTTCATAAAATCCCGTAAACCTTTGTTAGAGTACGTATACGTGTATAGACTAGAGATAGATTAGGACTCTACATCTTGTACTCAAGTCTCCGCCTATCCCGTGTACGTCTATATATACTCCCCGTGAGAGTCAAATCAATACACCGAAATATTAGAGATTAATATTCTCCACATGGTATCAGAGCGGTTAGCCTTACGGCGCCGATCCTAGGTTCTTCCACCACTTCCACAATGCGCCGCCCCCGGGGAGATTACTCCTCGGGGGCGCGGCACCCGGTCTTGATCAAAGATCAGATCGGTTCTTTAGATTAGATTAGATCCAAATTTTGTTTTCCCAATTTCTTAGATCAAATCCAGTTTAGATACAAAATAATCCCTAAATCTTCACGATCATCACCGGCGAACATCAAAGTACAGATCATATCAGATCAGACTGCTTTATCTTGGCCCGATCAGGCGGCGGCGCTCCTGCTTTGAGTGCTCCACACGCGGACATGGTCACGCGTGGGTGCTACCCTCGCCATCCAAGACGAGACTCCACACCACAAGCGCACATGGCGCAACCAGGAGCAACGATCATGTCCCAAGTCAACTCCACGCAAGGATCACACCAACGCCATGCAGAGACAAACCAGGTTGCAAAATTAATTTACGTGTCCTGTACACTTTCTCCGTTTGTTATATGCAACAGCCAAGGCTTCTACTTCGACAACACGATGCCTTGGCTACTGAACCAAGTGCCGCCTCCCCGCGCTCAAGTGTCGATCTGCTGCAACATCTGCCTGCCGGCTAGCCAAGATCTCCACCGACTTCATCGCATCGCGCCGATCTGCACTGCATCAAGCCGAACTATATCGATCTGAACATCTACATCAAGCTGTACGACTGCGTCAGGCTACAATCAAGCCAAGATCTTCGTCGAGCACATCCACGGAGAAGCGGCATCGACATCATCCACACGCCAGGCCGGTGTGGAACACTACTACTCCGACTTCTCCGACATCAAGGCTTCGACATCATCGCCGCCACAAGGGACGCCTTCGAGCGAAGATCATCGCCGACATGCCTACTCCATTATCGTCGACACATCATAGCCAAGGTCTACATCAATGTGGTCTTCATCAACATCTTCGTCGACACACCGCCGCCGCCGCTATACCCGTCCACACGATATGGACATACAACTACGACGCCCTCTGACAGTACAAC
This sequence comes from Avena longiglumis, assembly GCA_030063025.1. Lineage (NCBI taxonomy): Eukaryota > Viridiplantae > Streptophyta > Magnoliopsida > Poales > Poaceae > Avena > Avena longiglumis. The sequence goes on from CP125979.1 coordinate 98,331,410, forward strand.
TGCAAGGGACGACGACGGCATCGCCACGTCCACGGCCCCGACGACTGCAACAACAAACCGGCATCACAATTGTGACGCCCCTACGACCGTGCATATGGTTCTGGCAAAACCTTGTGTGCTTGGTGGGTTCCTCCGGTCCTGGCAAAACCGGTGGTCTCACTTATAACCGCGTCCAAGAGACGCCCCCGACGGTACCTCTCAAGGTACAAAACGTCCACAACTGCAACTTCGTCAACAATAACAACAAAAAAAACGCGTAATTTTTTGCGCCTCCGGCAATGGCGGCCACACTATTACGACGACTATGACATCGATCACACCTACATCGACCACGGCTACATAATGATCGGCTACCTCGACATCGACATCTACAACAATGTCTACAGCAACTCAAGAACTCCAGTCAACAGCCTTCGCGTCATCACTTGCGTCCACGTCACTCCCGCTGTGACTGCGGGAGGGAAGAGAGGCACTAGAAGGGGACGCAGTCACCGCCCCTAGGTGCCAGCCATGATCATGTCCACGCAGGTGATGATGACAAGGAGGTGAAGACGACGGAAGCGCAAGACTTCAAATCCAGTCGCAAACGTCCGCTTCACTCCCGCTCCGACTGAGGGGGATGTTAGAGTACATATACATGTATAGACTAGAGATAGATTATGACTCTACATCTTGTACTCCAAGTCTCCGCCTATCCTGTATACGTCTATATATACTCCCCATGAGAGTCAAATCAATACACCGAAATATTAGGGATTAATATTCTCCACAACCTCCACTCCACCTGTCCGAACTTTGGTTTTTCACCATCACATCGATATGTGAGCGACTGAAAGATTTCAGTGTCACATCTGAATCATTATTCCAATACAGCGCCAGACCCCCGCTAGCTCCAGCAGATTTCACTCCAAATGCTCTATCGAACCCCAATCTCCACCTCAGATCTTGTGCTTTGATGTCAGACATCTTGGTCTCCGAAAGAAAGACCATAGATGGGCGATGCAGCGCCACTAGGCTGCATATTTCTTGAACTGTCTCGGACCGCCCGCAACCCCGACAGTTCAAACTCATGAGATTCATTGTTGGCGGCGGTCATCCTCGAGGGATGCCGCCGATCCTGAAAAATCTGAACCACTCAAAGAACCATCTTTCTTTGATTTTTTGAACACATTCTCCTTCCTTACTAAGTCTCTCACTTCATTCTCCTTTGGTAGATCAACAGTCATCGCCACACCATCCTTGATTGCAAGGGTGTTGTTATGTTTATCACCATCCACTGCTTCCCCATTAAAATCAATCCTCCTCTTTGGATTCTTGTCTGACTCAGACATAATTATATCAGTAGGTTTGATAGGGCTAGTAGCCGTATCCTCCAACTCACTGTTCTGTTTCCGACGTTCCGGGTGCTCCCTCCATTCATCATAGGTACCACGACCACGGCTAAAAGGCATACCATCACCGTAGCCCCGACCTCTACCGCCAATATCAGATCGTGCACCCCGCCAGTTTCCTCGATTACTAGCCGCACCCCTCCCACGTGTTGGAGGAGTAACATAAATCCAATCTCCATATTTTAAATCTTTCTCTTCATAGATTCCAGCTCCACATTCCTTCGAACCATGACCAATAATGCCACAGGCATAGCAAACTTGGCCGAGTTTCTCATACTTGACAGCATACAAGAACCTTTTACCTGCTCGAGATATTGAGACAAACCGAGTCAGTGGCAGTCTCACATCATGAACAACTCGAACTCGAACAAAATCACCCCTGAAACTTCCCACAGGGTTCATCTCCACCGTCTCAACTCTGCCTGCAACCCTACCGACCAATTGTTTAACAATGGCTTCTTGACGGTAACCTTCTGGTAGTTTGTGCACTTGGAGCCACATAGGTAAAAAGTTCAGATCAACAAGCTCAGCATCAGAAAAACCATCATAAGGTGCAATGGCAACAGCCCATTCACGAAATAACCAGGGGCCCTTCTCCATCACTTTTTCCCAGTCTCCCAAACAAAAACATTGAACAATGAAGCGATTCTCACCGATCGCCCTGATTTTGATTCCCTGCGCAGAATTCCATGCATATTGCATCTGCTGGAAGAAGGCTTCATGGCTGAATTTTTTTGGGCATACAACCCTGGCCACGGCTAGCCATCTTGTACTCTCTTCAAGTTTCGCATCATTTTCTGATAGCACAAAATCGTCAAATTCCTCATCATCCTGGTCAACGCCCCAGATTAGCACTAATACACGGTTAGACGCGACCAATCCCACGCCTGATCCGCAAAAAAGAAATTCCCCAAACGTCATCGCAGTCGCACGACACCACGGCGGCAGATTGCATCCAGGGCACCGCCCCCACCTCCGCACCTGCCGCCTCCACCTCCGCACCTGCCGCCTCCCTCCGCCGCGACTCCCCTGCCGCAGAGCCTTCAAGCCGCATGCGACACTTTTCGCCAAGGAACTTGCCCGCCGCCTTTCTCCTTGTCCGACGTTGCTCCGCCTAGCCCTCCATTGACGTGCCGTGCCGCCTATCACACGAGATCATGTCCGCCGCCCGGTGCTCTATGGCCCCGTACCATGCCGCCAACTAGCTCCACGCCATCGCCCCATGCTCCATGCCACCGCCGCGTGCGAGTGCCGCGCGAGGCCCTACGCCCTGCACGCGACACATGCGCCAGCCGCCTCCTGCATGTCCCTCCTCCACATCTTTCCTGCAATTCGACAACTGGGCGCCGCACTTTCTTCAGGTTTGACTTCTTCCTCTGCCTCTTTGCATGCATTTGAACACAGCCGTGCATTTGTACCAGTGGATTGGGTTCAAGACTTGTCGTCAAGCAATGATTAATTAGGATTAGCATTTTGCAAGACAAGGATGTTTTGCTTTGGCTGGAGGCAGTGACCTGAATTTTAACTGAAACAATTGGTCTTTGCTCCTGCAAAATTAAGACGAAAACAAATACTCCTGATACAATTTCTTCAGGACGTATAATTGTTTGACGTAGATCACTAGCATGTGCAAATTTAGGTTTAAAATTTGTATGTCTATACTATACACGACGAACACTGTCTTGAGTACCACGGTTATTACGTAAATAATTAAAGATATCATAATGCAGAGGAATAGGGCGTGATTACACCAGTAGAGAGAGCTTAAAAATAGTCAATGGCCCTTGTGAACAAAACGAAAACGCGAAAAAAGTTTCATCATCCCACTGCAACTTGCTTCTCAGGTAGGATCGTTTATGACTTTTGACGAGGTTTGGACTCAACAATGATCATTGTTATGGACTTGGGTTTTAGAAAAGGAGGGGGAGCTAGAGATTGCGGGACGAATAACAGGCAAACAACACGGGAACACGGTGTTTACCCAGGTTCAAGCCACCGGAGGAAAAACCCTACTCCAGCTTACTGGTCTTGATTGATGGCGAGGACGAAAGTTACTAGGGTGCGCAGATGCAATCTGGCGTGAGGTGTGTGCTAGGTTATGAAGTGTCCTCCTCGCCGTGCCCTCCTGGCCTTTATATAGATAGGCTAGGTCACGGATAGATCGAGTCGGTTACAAATTAGGGTTGAACCCTTTAAAGTTCTATCTATAGCTAGTTGTGTTCTCCAAGAAGACGCATCCGTGTGGGCCTTGGCCATCCAAATTATTCTTGGGCTTCATCATCCGCACGAGGTAGTCATGTGGGCCCCTGCTAGGCTGATACCGGGTAGGCTAACATCATGTACCCGTAGGGCATATCCATGTCAGTAGCCCCCGAGCGTTCAGTCGAATCATAGATTTGACTGGAAACTCTATAGTCATTCGAACATGTTTTGTGTGGATATGTTGGTTCATAGGGATTGTTGATACGTGTGCCTGACTCACTCGACGGATCAGGGTCACTTAATGTCTTTGGACAAAACAACATGATATACTTCAGACTCAAGTCCCCGGACTCGAATTCGGAAAAATGCTGTCGTAATTCAACCCAGGCCGTGGAGGTCTTATAGGAGTCAAATTCCAATGTTTAAATTATGTACCCAACGCATTTGTTGGGATTTTTTATCGTGCCTGTTGGCACGGAATATCACTAGCAGAGCGTAGTCGGGTGCGTTGTTAGGCCATCAGAAGTATCTGTAGGTCTTATCTTTGCGTCGCAGACACAACATCTGAAAGTTTATCACCCCTCAAAGGCATTTCGGGTGACCAAGGAGACGGTATCTCGCTTAGCATTAATTTGGGCAAAGTTGCCAATGTGATTTTTTGCTTTTGTCATGAGTGATCCGAATGATCTCATTCGAATAATTCATAGGGTGCGTGACCAACGCTCTCAATGGGAGTAGCCCAAGAGTCCGTAGTGGAGTCGTAGACTCGAAGGACTCGAAGCTTTTAGGAAGTTCTTCGATTGACTCGGGGACCATATAAAATTTTTAGGTGCGCGACCAGCGCTCCTGATAGGAGTAGCCCTCGAGTAGTTGGTTGAGTTGTAGACTCAAGTAAATACTTTTATTTGTAGACGAAAGTTGCTAGCCGTTGCTGGTCTTTGCTTCGCTGACGTCATTGCTGACGATCGGTGAGCTTCGGTGCTGACGCTCGGTGAGCTTCGGTGAGCTCAACCGTCTGCGGTAGCAGAAGCGATGTGACGAGACGATCATGGGTCCCTATTGAAGATATGCCCAAGAGGAAATAATAAAGTGGTTGTTATCATATCTTCGTACTTTTGATAAATGTTTACATACCATGCTATAATTGTATTAACCGGAAACATTAATACTTGTGTGGTTTGTAAACATAAAAGAGTCCATAGTAAAGCCTCTTGTTAAACTAGCTTGTTGGTTAATATATGATCATGGTTTCCTGATCATGAACATTGAGATGTTATTAACAACAAGGTCATATCATTAGGAGAATGATGTGATGGACATACTCCTATAGTTAAGCGTAGCATAAGATCAAGTCATTTAAATAGTTCACTTGCTATAAGCTTTCAAATACATAACCTAAATCCTTCGACCATGAGATCATGTTAATCACTATCACCGGATGGATGCTTTGATGACATCAAACACCACTTCATAACTGGGTGGTTATAAAGGTGGCATTGAGTGTTTGGAAAGTATGTGTTGGGGCACATGGATCAAGAGTAAGATTTGTCCATCCATATGACGGATAGATATACTCTAGGCCCTCTCGGTGGAATGTCATACAATTAGCTTGCAAGCATGTGACTGGCTCACAAGGGATCACATTCATAGGAACGAGTAATTAGTACTTATCGATAACAAGGTTGAACTAGGTATGTAGAGATACCGACGACCAGACCTCGGATAAGTAAAATATCGCCAAACAAAGGGAAATTGGTATCGTATGTAAATGGTCCATTCGATCGCAAAGTAATCGTAGAAATATGTGGGAGCCATATGAATTTCCATATTCCTCTATTGGTTACTGATCGAAGAAGAGTGTCGGTCATGTCTGCGCAATTCACGAACCGTAGGGAGACACACTTAAGGATTCGATGTTGTTTAGTAGATATGGAATGTTAGTAGGAAGACTGAATGTTGTTTGGAGCCTCGGATGGGATCCGGGATATCACGAGGAGATCCAGAATGGTCCGGAGAATAAGATTCATATAAGAAAAGTCCAATTCCGAAGTTCGGGAATGATTCCGGTGTTTTCACCAGAATGATCTAGAAGGGTCTAGAAGGTTCACCAGACTGGAAGGGGAAGGGTACATGAATGTGTCATGACAAAGTGGAATGATTGCATCATGTCCTAGGTCACTTGGCTGGGCATTTTAAATAAAGAAATTAAACTCCGAAATTGAAAGTCAAAAGGCAAGTTTGAAAAGTCAAACTGGGACAATGTTTCCTGGCGGAGGGAGGAGAGGAAACCTCCTCTTCCTCCACCACAAGCCTAGTAGGATAGGGATTTGGGAAAGGATTCAAACTCCCCTCTCCCAAGCTGCCCTCACTCTCATAAATAGAGGGGAGGGGGGTGCCCCGAACACCACAACAACACCCAACCCCACCCAGCCACCGCCAACGCATCACCGTCGCCGCCCTAGTTGCCACTGGCTCCACCTCCTCCTCTCTGGATTCTAAACCCTAGACGCAGGGGAACCCTACTACTCCACCATAACCTGCTCCGGCTTAAGGCAAATCCCCGCGGGATTTATCCTCTAACTCCGACACCACGCCGTCGTGCTGCCGGAATCGCGAGAAGAGAACTACAACCTCCGCTGCCTGCTGGAACAAGGGAGAGGAAGGTCTTCATCGAGTACCGAATGTGTGACCGACTACGGAAGAGCATGCTATCAACTTTGGCTCTACTATGACTGATTGTGACCGACTGCGAAAGAGCATGATATCAACTTTGGCTCTATTATGACCCACTGTGACCGACCGCGGAAGAGCATGATATCAACTTTTTCCCTGAACTACTACATATAATTTGGTTATATGGTAGTTGAACGAACAAAACAAAGTTCATTTCACACCGACGACATCCATAGACAAAAGAGCATGATATCAACTATGTACAAAGTATAAGTGCAATGTTGAAAGCGTTCCCCATGACAACATGATTCTGCTAATTCCAACGTATAAGTGCAAGCATATACAACATAGATGACACAATGGTTCAAGTTTATTAGGGGCATGAAAAATAAAGTGTGTCATCAAGTTCGTGAGAGCTTTAATCACTAAGTTTTCACATAACAAAAAGACTTTTTAATTGGAAGATAGATGAAAACAAGAATATACTTGGAATGGCGTAACACACCATGCATAGGAATTTATAGTGGAATCTTTGGAATAACTTGGTTTCTTGGGAGTTGGATGCATGAGTAGAGCTTACTCATACAAGTGGAGGCTAGAAAAAGACTGGGAGCAACCAACTAAGAGAGCAATAATGGCCATAATCATGCAGAGCGACAAAACATTACTAATCAAAGCATAAAGTGGTACTACAAGTCAAGGACTAAATGATCAAAGAGGCTATGGTGACTTGTTCATAGTCATAACATGGTGTAAGCATGTGCCAAGTCAACCCAAACAAAGCATCAAAGGAGAATACCACAATACTATGCTTTTGTATGCTAAAACAATGCATGATTCCTTCAAGGCACACTAAGCAATCCCAATTGTTTGGAGCAAGTCATGCTACAACAATAATCACTAAGCATAAGGTTAAAACAATACCTAGTATGACATGATAAAGTCTAAGTCACAGTCAAAGCAAGCTCCTCTTGCACTACTCAAGCAAGAACTTTCTACTCCTCTCCAACACCAATCAACTTATTTGAAACAAAACAGCGAGAATGAGGGTCTAAAATACTTTATTCAAGCAAAGTAAACTGAAAACTAAGATGCTCCAAGAACAACACAATAGTGCATGAAACAATAAAAACGAAGTGTCTAGAAAAGACCCGAACTTTTTATTGATGAAGAAGGGGATGCCTTGGGCATACCCAAGCTTTGACGCTTGTACCTCTTTAATATTTATTGGGGTGACACAGGGTGGCATCCCCAAGTTTGAGATTTTTTCCATTCTTCATATTATTACATCATTCTCTCTCTACACCTGCAAATTTTCCTTCATACAAAACTTCACACAATCTTCATTAGCAACATTAGTGTATTCAAAAGATAAGAGACCTTTAGGCTTAGCCTTAGAACAGCAAAACTTTCCATAAAAACACAAGCTACTGTAGCAATTCCCTCAAAAAGATCAATTTCCCGAAAAGAACCCAAAAAGGAATCAATAAGAAGCAAATGCAAATAATGGCAGAAATCTGTCAAAACAGACCAGCAGGTAGAAACCAATTTTTTCGAAGACCTTCTGTTACTCAAATCAAAAAGTGTTGAACTAACGAAAGTTAGCTAACATACTATGGTATCTATTTATAAAATATCAGCTTAATCCGACTTACAAAGATTCCTCACGAATTTTTATGGTGGAGCACAAAAATCTGTTTCGGGACAGCAACTCCCCAAATCTTACTTCCCTCTCATTAGAGGTTATTCTTGGCACAAAAAGCAAATAAAAAGGATAAGAAGAGGTCATTACTAAAGTAATAACTTCCAAGACTCAAGAAAACTTTTGGGTTATCTCCCAATAAGTTCTTTTATTTAACGCCTTTAAGTTAGGCACAAGAAGCAAGAATCAAGTACTTTCAAATGAAGAAGCATTAACATCAATACTTGCTTTCAAAGGAGGAGCAAAAATAAAATTCTCTCTCCTCATAGGGGAGTGTTCAATACCTTTCTTGAATGGAAATTTATATTTAATGGTGTCTTCTTTCATATCAATAATGGCACCAACAGTTCTAAGAAAAGGTATTCCCAAAGTAATAGGACAAGTAGCATTGTATTCAACATCCAAAACATAGAAATAAATAGGGACATAAGCATTGTTAACCATAATAAGAACATCATTAACACTCCCATGAGTTTCTTTTTAGCATTATCATTAAGTGGAACATCCAAATAACAATCTTTCAAAGGTGGCAAATCAAGCATTTCATAAATCTTTCTAGGCATAATAGAGACACTAGAACCAAAGTCACATGAAGCTTTGAGATCAAAGTCATTCACTTGCATATTAATAATGGGTTCCCAACTATCTTCTACTTTCTTAGGAATAGAGGCTTTGTGTTTCAACTTCGCTTCCTTAATTTTAATAAGAGCATATGTAATGTGTTTGGTGAAAGCCACATTCATATCACTAGCATCAGGACTTCTAGCAAGCCTTGTAGGAACATAATCACTTCAGAAATATTGCAACCATCAAGACCAAAATCAAACTTAGCATCACTAGTAGTAGACTCATTGGGTTTAGGCATTGTGGTAGGAGTAATAGGGACTTCTTGTGGTTTAGTGACATCCATATTGGTGGTGGTGATAGTGCACACATATTGTTTCTAGCAATTTTAGCTTCTCTTTCCCACTTAGCATGAAGTTGGGCTAATAGCCTAACATTTTCATCAATAGTAAATTGTATGGCATGAGTAGCAACAAAGGTACTTTCCAAAGTTTCAGTTTTAGCAGCCATTTTATTAATCAAAGAGGACTGTGCTTCAGACAAAGAGGAAATATTTTCCTCAATATTCAAAAGCTTTTCCTCCATAGTCTTATTGAAAGTGGTTTGTTTACTAATAAAGTCTTTGAGCATTACTTCAAGTTCAGAGGGGGCACTTCTAGTATTGTCGTAGGAGTTTCCATAGGTATTGCCATTATTAGTAAGATAAGGCCTATAATTATTGTTAGTACCAAAATTATTCCTATAGGCATTGTTGTCAAAATTGTTGTTTCTAATGAAGTTCACATCAACTTGCTATTCTTGAGCAACCACAGAGGCTAAGGGAACATAATTTGGACCTAAAGGAGCTTTCCCATTAACAAGCATAGCCATGATAACATCAATCTTATCACTCAAATAGGAGGTTTCTTCAACAGAATTTACCTTCTTACCATGTGGAGCTCTCTCAGTGTGCCATTCAGAATAATTAACCATCATATTATCAAGGAGTTTTGTTGCAGCACCCAAGGTGATGGTCATAAAGATACCTCCAGCAGCTGAATCCAATAGGTTTCTTGAAGAGAAGTTCAAACTTGCATAAAAAGTCTGGATAATCATCCAAGCAATAAGTCTATGAGTGGGACAATTCTTAACCAAAGATTTCATTCTTTCCCAAGCTTGAGCAACATGTTCATTATCAAGTTGTTTAAATTTCATAATATCACTTCTCATAGATATAATATTAGCAGGAGGATAGTATTTTCCAATAAAAGCATCTTTGCACTTAATCCAAGAATCAATACTATTTCTAGGCAAGGATAGCAACCATTCTTTATCTTTTCCTCTCAAGGAGAAAGGAAACAACATGAGCTTAATAATATCTTCATATATATCCTTATATTTTTGCATCTCACAAAGTTCAACAAAGTTATTGAGGTGGGCAGCAACATCAAAACTAGCACCAGAAAATTGCTCTCTCATCACAAGATTCAACAAAGCATGCTTAATTTCATAAAAGGTAGCACCAGGAGCATGTGGAGCAATAGGAGTACTTAGGAAATCATTGTTGTTTGTGCTAGTGAAGTCACAAAACTTAATGTTCTCATCAGAGTTCATTTTGACAAAAGTAGAACAAGCCAACAACACCAGCAACTAGAGCAGGGACTATTTTTTTATGTGTTTTTTATAAGAGAAAATAAACCAAATTAAACTATTTTTTTGGAGTTTTTGATAAAAAGAGGAAAACAAAACCAAGCAAAAGAAACTAAAAAAATCAAAAACAAAGTAAAGAGAAAGGTTGTGAAGGACTCCCCTTGTGAAGACGTCCTTAGCCTCCCCTACAATGGCACCAGAAAACTTGTTGATGGCGCGTGGTAGCGCTTCATTGGGAGACCCCAAGAGCAAGGTGTGATGAGCACAGCAAAAAGTCTTCCCTCAGTAAGAAACCGAGGTTATCGAACCAGTAGGAGGAAGGAAACGACTCAAAGGTATTGCTAGCAACTTGGAGACCTGCACAACACAAACTCAAGACATTGCCCCAACGAACAATGAGGTTGTCAATCTCACCGGTTGTTGTAACAAAGGATTAACTGTATGGTGTGGAAGGTAATAGTGGCTTGCAGAAAGTAAACAGTAACAGTGGAAGATGTATCAATGGTAAAGATTGGACCGGAGTCCATAGTTCACTAGAGGTGTTCTCCTTAGATAAACAAACATGGCATGCTAGGTAGACAAATTACATCAGGGCTATTGACAGGACTGAGCAAGGCATAACAATGCAATACTAGACATTCATGATCCTGTGAGATTCGATTGGGAAATACAACAAGATACATAGACCACCATCCAACTGCATCTATGACTCCACTGATACGTCGGAAACGTATCTATAATTTTTGATGTTCCATGCTTGTTTAGTATCTACTTTGCTTTGCTTTGTCTACACTTTGAGGTGTTTTTATATCTTTTCTGGAACTAACCTATTACCAAGTTGCCATAGTGCCAGTTGCCTGTTTTTTTTTCTGTTTTTGGTTCCAAAAAGGCAGAAAATCAATATTCTCGGAATTGGACGGGACAAAAGCCAAAGTTAATATTTTACCGTGGGCGACACGGAGTCCAGAGGGGAGACGGAGAGGCGCCACAGGGCGGCCAAGCCTGGCCCGCGCCTAGGGAGGGTGTGGGCCCCCTGGTCCCCTCCCAGCCTCGCCTCTTCGCCTATAAGAAGCCCTGATGCAGAAACCCTAGGCAACCGATCAAAACTCCACGAAACTGTCTGTAGCTGCCGCCACCATCGTCCCTAGATCGGGGGGATCTGAAGTTCTTCCCGGCACCCTGCCAGAGGGGAGATCATTCTGGAGGCCTTCTTCTCTGGTGTGATGCGTGAGTAGTTCCACCTTGGACTACGGGTCCATGTAGTAGCTAGATGGTTGTATCTCCTCCTTGTGCTTTCATGTATATATCTTGTGAGCTCCGTTCATGATCAAGATCTAATCTATTTCTAATCATCCATGTTGTGTTTGCGGGGATCCGATGGATATTGAGATTATTATGTCAGTTTGGTTAATGGTTTTGTCTATTTTATTCTATCATGTATGTGTTGTTTGTGATCTTGCATGCTCTCCGTTGTTAGTAGCTATCTTGGCCAAGTAGTTGCTAGTGACTCCAAGAGGGGGTATTTATGCTCGATAGTGGGTTCATGCCTCTAGTTTCCAAGGGAAGTGACATAAATCTCTTCGGTTGTAGATGTGCTATTGCCACTGGGAGAAAACAACGGTCTCTTGTTCATGGAACAAGTGGATTGTTTACCTTACACACTTTGCTTAAAGAAGTTGTCTATTGCTTGCAACTTAATACTGGAGGGGGTTCGGATGATAACTTGAAGGTGGACTTCTAGTTATAGATGAAGTTGGATGGCGGTCTATGTATCTTGTTGTATTGCCCAAACGAATCTCATAGGATCTTTCTGACTAGTATTGCATTATTATGCCTTACTCAGCTCCTATCAATTGCCCTGCTGTAATTTGTTTACCCTTCATGCCATGTTGTTTATCTAAGGAGAGCACCTCTAGTGAACTATGGATCCTGGTACAATCTTTACCATTGATACATTTTCCACTATTACTGTTTACTTGCTGCAAACCACCATTACCTTCCACACCATATATTTAATTCTTTGTTACAACAAACCGGTGAGCTTGACAACCTCACTGTTTATTGGTACAAAGTCTTGAGTTTGTGTTGTGCAGGTTTCCGCGTTGATTGCAACACCTTTGAGACGTTTCCTTCCTCCTTCTGGTTCGATAACCTCGGTCTCTACTGAGGGAAAACTTGTTGTTGTGCTCATCACACCTTTCTCTTGGGGTTTCCAATGAAGTGCACCAAGCACAGCCAACAAGATTTTCTGGCTCCATTGTCGGGGAGGCTAAGGACGTCTTCACAAGGGGAGTCCTCCACTTCCTTTCTCTTTACTTTGTTTTTAGTTTGCCTAGTTTCTTTTGCTTGGTTTTGTTTGCCTCTTTTCAAAAACTCCAAAAAATTAGTTTAGTTTGGTTTGCTTTCTCTATTCAAAAACACAAAATTAGTTCCTACCGTAATTGCCACCTTGCTCTAGCTCACCATGTTGTTCCCCAAGTTCTCCCTGAAGGATCTTGCGATAGGTAGTGGTTCCATAATTGGGAAAGATAATAATAAAGAATTCTTTAATCATGTTAGCAAGCATGAAGATATTGAGGATAGATCTATAGCAGAACTTGCTCCCAATTATGAGATTGCTACAGCTTCTTTAGTTCATATGTTGGAGGCTAGGTTTGTTAGCCTTAACCCCATGATGCAAATTTTGTTCCTAAAAGTAAGAAGAGAAGAATGCTGAAAAGAGAGAATTTATTCTTGAAAATTTGCTCAAAGAATTCCATGATGTTGCAAGGGAAACCAAAAAAGTCTTTTAGTGTTTCAATATGCTAGGCTCAAGTGTAGATGGTGTGGGTACTTCTGATAAAACTAAGCCTAGAGAGGAATTTAAGATACCCATACCCTTTAAGCTTGTTGAAATGCATGAAGCCTTTGAAAAGAATTTTGATTGGATTGTTTCTGAAAATCCTTTTGAGGAAAGTAGTAAAACAAAGAGATATGAGAAGGGATCCTCCAAAACTCATTTGGATGAGATACCTTTCATAGTTGAAGATTTTGCAAGTATTGATGTTAATGCTTCCTCATTTGAAAATACTTGATTTCTTGCTTCTTGTGCCTAACTTAAAGGTGTTAAAGAAAAATACTTGTTGGGCGATAACCCAAGAGTTTCCTTGAGTCTTGGAAGTTAATACTTCAGTAATGACCTCTCCTTATCCTTTTGTTTGCTTTTTGTGCCATGAATGGCCTCTAATGAGAGGGAAGTAAGATTTCGGGAGTTGCTGTCCCGAAACAGATTTCTGTCATCCACCATAAAAATTCGTGAGGAGTCTGTAAGCCGGATTGAGCTGAAAATTTACGAATAAATCCCCCAACATGTTAGCTAACTTTTGTTAGTTCAACACTTTTTGATTTGAGAAACAGAAGATTTTCGGAAATATCGGTTTTTACCCGCTAGTCTGTTTTGACAGATTTCTGCCATTATTTGCATTTGCTTCTTATTGATTCCTTTTTGAGTTCTCTTTTGGGGAGTTGAGCTTTTTGAAGGAGTTGATACAGTATCTTGTGTTTTTAGTGAAAAGTTTTGCTGTTCCAAAGCTTTTCCTAAAGGTCTTTTATCTTTTGAATACACTAATGTTGCTAATGAAGATTGTGTGAGGTTTTGTATGCAGGAAAAATTTTAGGTGTAGAGAGAGAATGATGTAATGAGATGAATAATGGACAAAATCTCAAGCTTGGGGATGCCACCCCGGTGTCACCCCAAGAAATATCCAAGAGGTACAACCGTCAAAGCTTGGGGATTCCCAAGGCATCCCCTTCTTCATGAATAAAAAGCTCAGGTCTGTCTAGACACTTCGTTTTTATTGTTTTATGCACTGTTGTGTTGTTCTTGGAGCGTCTTAGTTTTTGTTTTATTTGCTTAGTTTGTTTAGTTTGCTTGAATAAAGTAGTTTGGACCCCCGTTCTCGCTGTGTTGTTTCAAATAAGTTGATTCGTGTTGGAAAGGAGTAGAAAGTTCTTGCTTGGAAATGCAACAGGAGCTTGCATTAACTGTGACTTAGACTTTAGCATGACATGCTAGGTGTTGTTTTCACCTTATGCTTAGTGATTATTGTTGTATCATGTCTTGTTCCAAACAATTGGGACTGCTTAGTGTGCCTTGAAGAAATTATGCGTTGTTTTAGCATGCAAAAGCATAGTATTGTGGTATTCTCTATTGATGTTTTGTTTGGGTTTATTTGGCACATGCTCACACCATGTTATGACTATGACAAGTCACCATAGCCTCTATGATCATTTAGTCCTTCACTTGTAGTACCACTCTATGCTTTGATTAGTAATGTTTTGTCGCTCTGCATGATTATGGCCATTATTGCTCTCTTAGTTGGTTGCTCCCAGTATTTTGCTAGCCTCCACTTGTATGAGTAAGCTCTACTCATGCTTCCAACTCCCAATAAACCAAGGCACTCCAAAGTGTCCACTATAAAATCGTATGTATGGTGTGTTACACCATTCCAAGTATATTATTGTTTTTAGCTATCTTCCAATTAAAAACTATTTTGTTATCTGAAAACTTAGTGATCAAAGCCCTCACAAACTTGATGGCACACTTTATATTCTTAGAGACCAGCACAGCAACAAGTCTTACCTTAGTAATAAACCGAGGTTATCGAACCAGTAGGAGGAAGGAAATGACTCAAAGGTGTTGCTAGCAACATGGAGACCTGCACAACACAAACTCAAGACTTTGCCCCAACGAATAGTGAGGTTGTCAATCTCACTGGTTGCTGTAACAAAGGATTAACTGTATGGTGTGGACGGTAATAGTGGCTTGTATAAATTAAATAGTAACAGTGGAAGATGTATCAATGGTAAAGATTGGACCGGGGTCCATAGTTCACTAGAGGTGTTCTCTTTAGATAAATAAACATGGCATGCTAGGTAGACAAATTACAGCAGGGCAATTAACAGGACTGAGCAAGGCATAACAATGCAATACTAGACATTCATGATCCTATGAGATTCGATTGGGCAATACAACAAGATACATAGACTGCCATCCAACTGCATCTATGACTAGAAATCCACTGATACGTCGGAAATGTATCTATAATTTTTGATGTTCCATGCTTGTTTAGTATCTACTTTGCTTTGCTTTGTCTACACTTTGAGGTGTTTTTATATCTTTTCTGGAACTAACCTATTAACAAGTTGCCATAGTGCCGTTACTGTTTTCTTACATTTTGGTTCCGAAGGCAGAAAATCAATATTCTCGGAATTGGACGGGACAAAAGCCAAAGTCAATATTTTACAGTAAGCGACACGAAGTCTAGAGGGGAGACGGAGAGGCGCCACAGGGCGTCCAGACCCCCCTGGGCTCGGCCAAGCCTGGCCCGCGCTTGGGGAGGTTGTGGGCCCCCTGGTCGCCTCCCAGCCTAGCCCCTTCGCCTATAAGAAGCCCTCGATGCAGAAACCCTAGGCAACCGATCAAAACTCCACTAAACCGTCTATAGCCGCCGCCACCATCATCCCTAGATCGGGGGATCTGAAGTTCTTTTCGGCACCCTGCCGGAGGGGAGGTCATCCCGGAGGCCTTCTGCTCCGGTAAGATGCGTGAGTACACTACTAGAGAAAAGGCTATAGGAGACATGCTTATAGGAGGCACATTTAGACCATATGCGCCTCCTATAAAATAGGCGAGGTGCACTCCTTCTCCATGCGCCTCTAGTATAAAAATAGGCGAGGCGCATATGATAAGAATGCGCCTCCTATAATCCCTGTACGGACAAAATCAAGCAGCCCCATATTATGTGAGGCGCATTCTAGTCATATGCGCCTCCTATATATCAGATAGGCGATGCACGTATGGGCAGAATGCGCCTCACATAATCTGTGTGGGCCCGCGTGTTGGTAGGTGCACGAATATGCGAGGCACATATGGTTATATGCGCCTCCTATATTTGATAATATGTGAGGCGCATATGGTCATATGTGCCTCAAGTAACTCCTGCGGGCCCGGGTGGAGGTAGGTGGCCGCATAGGCGAGGCGCATATTGCTATATGCGCCTCCTATAGTTTGAATTATAGGAGGCACATATTGTGCAATATGCGCCTCCTATAACCTGGCACCACTTTTTTCCAGCTTTTTGCAATATGAGCAAGTCGTCGTTGGAGGAAGCGTGAAGGCGTTGCTTGCATGTATGCGCGTTGTCAGAGACACCGACTATATGATTGTGTTGTGGTGATACTTTTTGTGCAGGGATTTCATTTGAGATGCCAATGTTTCGCCGGAATGTCGATTTATTTCTTTTCTGACGAATTTCTGGCACTCGCGGATGTCCTCTTTTTAGGGGAGGCCATGCCGAATTTTTTCGGCGATCCACGTCCATATATGCTCTAATTATTCTCTTGCTCTTTGTACCGCGCAGGCGGCCATGGTCCAACCACTGATCAACAAAGCTCGCGTGGATAGGTGGATGACATGCGCGAGGGCCGACATGGAACACACAAACAAGACAGAGATAAGATGTCCATGTCGGGACTGCAAGCTGATGTATCTGATAAGGCACGATTTCGGAATGCTGGAGTCACACCTGCTTCGACGTAGTTTCATGGATGGCTACACTCGGTGGATACGTGATGACGAAGATGATGATGAGGATGTCAATAATGGTGAAGATCAAGATGCCAGTAACGATCACGAAGATCAAGACGCCAGTCATGATCACGAAGATCAGGGTGGCACAAGGCATGGACACGAAGATGATCAAGGTGGCGTCGGGCATGGACAGGAAGATGATCAAGGTGGCGCCGGGCATGAACATGAAGATCAAGGTGTCGACCATGATTCGAGCTGGCTGCGAGACCCTCATGTCCAAGATCTGCTTCTCAAGGAGACGAGTAACACCAGAGCCGCCGCTAGAGAGAAAGCTAAGCTGGAGCAAATGGAGAAAGACGCGATCACTCCATTGTTTGACGGATGCAACGACGACGATACCCGTCTTAGTGTAAAGCTCAGGGCTCTGGAGATGAAGGCGAAACACAAAATGACCGACTAATGCTTCGACGACAACATTGGATTCTGGCACGATATTCTTCCCAAGAAGGGGAACACATGTCCGACTAGTATCGCTGAGGCGAAGAAAGTCGCGTGCCCTCTCAATCTACCGCACGTGAAATACCACGTCTGCATAAATGATTACATCATCTACCGGGGCGAGGACACATAGAAGACCACGTGTCCGGTGTGCAAGACCTCTCGATATAAGAGAGGGAACAAGAAAGCTCCTAGGAAGGTGGTGTGGTACTTTCCGCTAACTCCTCGTTTGCAGCGGTATTTCGCGGACCCTAAGGAAGCACAGCTCATGCGCTGGCACGCGGAAAGAAAGAGGCCGGAAGACGATGATCCGGAGAAGGAGGAAATGCCGAGGCACCCTTCGTATGCTTTCCAGTGGAAGGCGTTGGACCTCCAATATTACCAACATTTCAGGAAAGAGTCAAGGAACCTCAGGCTGGGCGTGAGCACCGACGGATTCAATCCGTTCGGAAGCCAGAGCAACACACACAACACCTGGCCCGTGTTTGTAGGGATCTACAACCTCCCCCTGGTTGTGCATGAAGAAGAAGTACGTAACCATGAGTATGCTGGTTCAAGGGCCAAAACAACCCGGTACATACATCAATCTGTATCTCACGTTGTTGAAAGAGGAGTTGACTACGTTATGGGAAGAAGGAGCCCGTACGTGGGATGCCTCGAGACAAGACTACTTTGACATGAGAGCGGCTGTGATCACGACAGTGCAAGACTATCCTGGTTACGGATACTCCCCGGGGAAGGTGGTCCAAGGATTCTATGGGTGCGTTAGGTGTAAGGATAATACAACGTACCGCCAGCTACAGAAAGATCCCGGGTCCGAGAAAACCGTGTTCCTTGGGGCTCGGAGGTGGCTTCCAAAGAATCACGCCTGGAGAAAGCTAGGACATCTGTTCGATGGGACAATCGAACTCCGAGGAATCCCGCACCATAGGAGCGGCGTGGAAATCTATAAGCTGTTGAATAACTGGAAGGAGTGCCCTGTGCCTGGAAAGACCCAAAAGAAGCCAGAGCCGTTGCTAAAGGTATGGAAGGCGAGGTCTGTTTTCTGGGACTTGCCATACTGGAAGATCCTCTGTGTGCCTCATAGCCTCGATCTCATGCATATCACGAAGAACGTGGGCGAGAGTCTGCTTGCCACCCTCCTTAACACCGACAAGACCAAAGATGGGCCGAAGGCAAGGAATGACTTGAAGCATATGGGCATCAGGGATGAACTTCAACCACCACCTAGCGATGATGAGGAGAAGGACGAGGAGGAGGAGACAGAAACACAGAATAGCCGTCGTCACCAGGGAAAAAGGTTAAGAAGGGCGAGGTCAAGCTCAAGGCCTCGTGCTTCACTCTGAGTAAGAAGGAGGCCATACACTTTATGAAGTGCCTCCTTAGAGTCAAATTTCCGAACGGCTACACGGGGAAGATAAGCAGATGGCTAGACGAGGCGAAGCAACACTTCAGCGGGATGAAGTCTCACGACGTCGCCGTGCTAATGATGCAGGTACTCCCGGTCGCGATCCGAGGTATAATGGACAAGCACGTCCGTGAAACACTGTTTGGCCTCTGCAACTTTTTTGACGTCATCTCTCGGAAGTCGATAGGCATTAAGCAGCTCACGAGGCTACAGGACGAGATCGTGGTGATAATGTGCGAGCTCGAGATCTATTCCCCCCCCCACTTTCTTCGACGTCATGCTTTATCTGCTTCTCCATGTCGTGGAGGATATCGTCCAGCTCGGTCCTGCGTTTCTGCGAAGCATGATGCCGTTCGAAAGGCTCAATGGACACATCAAGGGATACGTTAAGGACAAGTCCCGTCCAGATGGAAACATAGCAAACGGCTTCCTGGCCGAAGAGTGCATCTCTTTCTGCTCTAACTTTCTACAAACCGAGACCCCTCTTTGTCTGCCATTCAACAAGCACCTCGGGAGGCTTGCTGGATGGGGTCACCGCGAGGGTCGGCACCCAAAGAATGTCGACATCAAGGGCCGAACCAGGGACTTTGAAAGAGCAAACCTGGTCGCGCTGCAACACCTGCAGGTGGTTGATCCATACACACATCAGCACAGAGAGTTTATCAAGAAGAATTATGCCGACCGAGGGCGCCAGGTCCCGAGGGAGGAAGATGTTATCAAGGAGCACAACTCCGGTTTCACGCGGTGGTTCAGGGAGAAGGTCATAGCTAATCCACCGCAGGGCGAGTACTCGGAGGAAGATAAAATCATATTCTCCTTGTCACAGGGCGCCTCGCACAACCTGATGACCTATCAGGCTTACGATATCAACGGATACACGTTCTACACAGAGGAAAAGGACAATAACTGCGATTACCAGAACTCAGGGGTAACAGGGATATTCTACACCGATGATGTCCGAGAAAGATACTACGGAAGGATCGAGGAGATTTGGAAGCTCGACTACGTTACAGAGAAGGTGCCGATGTTCCGTGTCAGGTGGGCCAAGAGCGTCGAGAAAGAAGGACGGTATTTCACCACCATGGTTATATTGTCAAAGACCACCAGCGCGAACGCACCCGCGAGAAATGAGCCTTGGGTTCTGGCTAGCAAAGTCGACCAATGCTGGTACATCAAAGACCCGTCAAAGCCTAGCCGGGTTGTCGTCAGGAAGGGCAAAAGGAACATTATCGGAATGGACGGAGTCGCCAACAATCAAGACTTTGACCAGAAAGGCGACCCGAAGATAGAAGACGGGTACGGCAACCATCGTCGAGAGGTGAGCCCCGACCCCATTCCCCTCTCCCTCCCATTCCCCCTACCCCTCTCCCCTCTCCCTAATACTTGGGAGACCACCTACAGGAGGAGCATGCCTCGCCCGCGACCCGCCCGCCCCGTGGAGGAGGAGCCTGCCGCCGCCCTCCCCGTGAAGGAGGAGCTCGCCGCCACCCCGCCTCGCGGAGGACCTGCTGTGCTCGTGGAGGACCTGCTGTTGCTGCTGCGCTCGTGGAGGACCTACTGTTGCTGCGCTCATGGAGGACCTGCAACCTCACTGTAGCATCCCAATTGTCTAACAATTTTAATGCTACTTGGTCTAGTAATATAATGGCTACTTCCTATATATAATTGTTGCATCATAATTATATCATGCTCATGTCATCATGCCACCTTGCATTTGAGCATCATATAAAACCCTTTTCATTTGGTTCTTATCTCATATGCATTGTTAATTGTAATTGCCTCTTGATATTGTAGTTGGCTCTTGATATATTGTTAAATGCCCAAGTTGAGTTGGGGGCATATCTTTTATTAACTCCACCACCTTTTCTTTCACCACCTTATAATTCCACCATCCAATTAATATGAGCTTTGCATTTTATTCGAGTTTACCTCTAGCTCATGTGGGTTGGGATGGATCCAATTCTTTTCCACATGCTCTCATCTTGGCATCATGTTGTTTTCACATTATTGATATATGAGAGCCACATGGCCACCTTGGCATGCCTTGTGAGTGGAACCCTTTGTCCTAGCTTCCATATGGATTATTTTGGGTTCATGCTCATGTGGGAATATTTTTGGGACTAATAATCATCTAGTGGAATATACACACTAGCAAGTCCCAAATATAATCAAATGTGATCATCTCCATCTACTCTGTTTGGAACTTTCTCTTAAATCCTTTTGCTTAGGCCTTACGCCACATTTTGGAATGCATAAGTATAAGTGATATGGATATTCATTTTTGTTCTCAGAAGAGGAAACCTAGCATTTAATGCATGGGCCATGCAACCATCACCAACTTTGGTCATCTTTTGGTTTTATTTGAATTCTTGAGTGGTTCATCTCTATCTCTATCCCTTTTTTGGGCTTGATCTATTTTGATCTTGCTTAAACCTCATCACCATCTCTATCTACCCCATCACCACCTTTTCTTCTTTTCTCTCTTTTGGCTATCTTGTTTGAGCTTGTGTTGATCATGCTTGATCTAGTCAAAAGGAACCACTCAATCTATCTCTCTCTCTTACCCTCTAGCTAAGATCCTCCCTATCACCTACCCATCTAACCATACCCCATCCTCTCTAACCATACCCCCATCTAACCCTAACCCTCACATCCCCCTCTCACCTAAACCCTAAGTCTACCCCCTCTCTCGGCCTCTCTCTCTCACCTAGCTGGCCCCACCATGCCACCTAGCTACCCACCCAAGCAAGCCCTAGCCCGAGCCATACCCCTCTCCCCTCCTACCCTAGCTCTAACCCGAGGCTACTCCTCCCTCTCTCTTTTTCTCTCTATGCCATAGGGGCCCCTCCAGCCCGAGCCTGTCCCTGCCTCCTTGCCCTCACGTCGACCCCACAGAGCCTCCCACCGCCTGCCTCTGGTCCCAGAGCACCTTGACGTGAAGAAGGAGCAAAAGCGGCCGACGCCACCTTTCCCCTCCACCACGCCAACTACCCCTCCCTTCCTCCGTTCCTATCCACCCCACCACCTCTCTGCCTCGCCCAGCTACCCCCAGATCTACCAGGGCTCCCTCTCTCCTGCCGTCCCTCACCACCGCCACACCATCGCTGCAAAACCCTCGGCCTCCGCCCCTCCTTATCCAGTAGGTGGCGTGGCGCTCTAAGGTGTCGAGGAAGACCACGCAGCTCCCCTACGTCCCCTGTACGCAGAGCCAGGAAGGAGAAGGCCAGGACGCTGGACACCGTCGGCCGAGCCCAAACCCTAACCCGGCGTCGCCTCGCCGCCCGATCCGCTCGCCGACCCGATCCAACACCGTCAACCAACTCTCGGTGAGCCTAAACCTCTGGACATGCTCCGCTTGTTGTCGTCTAGGGCGCTATGCGTTTCATCGAGCACGCTACGTGGCCGTGAGCACGGCGTCTGCCGCTTCGCATAACACCCTATCTAGGCCGCGACCTCCCCGACACCAAGCCCAGGCGGTAGCGGTGCTCCGCCCTCATGGCGAGCCCTAGGTCCCGCATTCGATCTCCCACCCTGCTCTGCACCGCGCGCGAGCACCGATCTGTCCGCGAGGAAGATCCACAGTGTCGCGCCCTCGTTTTGCAGATACCCCCTTGCGTCTTTTTGATGCTTAACCCGCGGTCCGCCTGGCCCACTAGTCAGCCGCCGCGGAATTCTCCCAGAAACCCCCTGGTTTTTTGTAACCCTTAACCCGCTCTCCAGCCTGCATCGGTCCACAGCCCGCTCGTCTACATCACGTGGTCCCTGTGGCCTGACCCCACACTCGGCCTCTGTGGCTTAGCTCATGATGTGAAGTTTTCAGGCGCCTGTCGGTCCAAGATGACCCCCAGCGGCGTCGTGGCTAGATCTGAGCTAAGTAACAAAAGTTTCTGTCTATTCTGTTTTAATTCAAATCTTTTCAAATTTAATTCAAATTCAAATTTATTTCTGTTTTTAAATATCTTTCAAAATATAAATCCAAATAATGCAAATAATATATGTTTTCAAATCAGAAAAATATGAGGAATTCAAATATGACCTTCAAAACATATTTTGGACATTTAAAATTCCAAGTTTATTTAAATTACAATAAAATGCCGTTCTCCCTTAATTAATTAATAACTTTTGTTTTATAACTCCAAATTTAACAAATGATATGTCTAAAATGATCAGCTCGACGAGACCTTTCTGTTTATGCATTCCATGTTCTGAATTGCAACATGCATCATATAGATATTAAGTAAACAGCAACTTATTTGAGGATAAAATATGGCCAAAACTCAATAAAATGATTTATTCTTGTATTCCACACCTCACCCATGCCATGCTACTTTAATGCCATGCAAATTGTGCATCATTCACCATGGCATGATTGTTTGCTTGTCGCATTTAACTCATATGCTTGTGCACTATATTTATGTTGGCCCTTGTTTGTTTGGTTCTTCTTCGAATAGACGCTGAGCAGGGGATATATCAAGAGAACCAGGAGCACTACCCAGATCCTTCTCTCTCTACAACTGAGCTGCCAGGCAAGCACTACCACATGCTTGCATACTTACAGTACCTATTGCCTCTATCTTATTCTTGCATCATTGAGTCGCGATTGCATTAAACTGAATCCCAAGTATTGCATAGCCTTTACTTTTAAACCCCCACCGAAGCTTGTTCCTCCATCCCATGAGCCATTACTACAGGAGTTGTTTGAGCCATGCGAGTCGTAGAACAGCATGTGTAGGGTATGTGAGTGTCTGATGGATAACGAGGTACCTATACAACTTAACCTGAGTAGTAATGGGATAACTAATGAAAGTGGCACCGGTGAGCAATATCTGCTATTTGGTTTTTCATGCTCACTTGTGTCCCATAGGACCCCGAGTACTTGATTCCTGTTCCTTGAATATTCGCTATCCACATCCGGAGGCTTATGGGACCCCGAGCGAGCTTGATTCATTCTTATTTCTTGGGGCCACAAACTAGTTTGAGGTTTTATTTACTATCCTGTACTTATGCCATGATTTCTGCTTTATTTAAATTGTGCGATGTTACTGCATCTTTGTTTAAGCGGAGTGTTTTAGCGGTCGACAAGCCCGTCACATTTTCGGGTTCCCATCGTTTCTGACCATTGGCGCAAACCTTGAGTCCGTTTGAGTCAGCTAACTTCTTGGGTAGCTTAATGGGGTGGCCCCTGAAATATTTGAATCCTGATTGCTTTGTCGTGAAGGCCTCGTTGGGTTTTGATTTGGTTTTCGAGGTTGATCGGTGTGTGTGTTGCTATTTGTGCACCCTGCAGGTAAAACTTTCAAAGCCGTGTCCGCGGTTATGGACGACTTGGAGCACAGTTTCTCGATCATAGACAAGTATAAATAAAGTACCGCTTTTAATTTGACTAAGTAACTGACTAGTAAATAGTGCAACACTCATGGAATGGTTAATAGAACTGCCAACGGATGGGGAATGTTCGTCCGCTTCCTCGTTGGTAAGCGAGGAGGATGGATCGGTGGATATTACTGTTATAACTATTGTCATTAATTCACGGACATCCGTCTATCATTGGTTAGGAGGATGGTTAGCGAGTATCTATAGAATTGTTAGGGTTTATCTTTTGCTGCAATTGCGTCACCCCAGGTTGTGTCCCCTTTAGAGGCATAAAGACTTCTTTGAGTACCCCTAGGGTCTCACACGATAAATTGTTTGATTCAGATGAATAGGTACACTCACGAGATGGATACTGGGTGGAAGAGACGGACGATGTGGGCAACGATCATTCGGTGTAGAGATTCCGGGAACGGGGATCCGTGAGATCTGTGGGCGGGATGTGCTTATTTATGGGGCATCTTATGCCGATTTGCTTCTTATCCGTACTCGGATCCTGTTTTCCGCTTCCGCCTGATACTCTGATGTTTGATGTATGAGGAGATATCCTAAACTATATATCTATCTAGGACATTTGAATCTTCCGTATGGCGTTGCTATATTTCCTTTCTTTTTAGATGGTATGGCTCTGATGTACTGTTGTATGGTGGCTTGCATACATACTCATTTGTGTATGTAGTTGATCCCTTCGCCTGCCGATTACGCCGCCCGTTCTTGTCCCGATGTTTGGAAATGGTTGGGACGGCCGAAAGGTCTACCTGTGAGTGGCATTTGGGCCCCACCGTACTATTTCAACCATTTCCGCTCATCCAGGCTTGAAACTAGGAGCGTAATTCACCGAGGTAGTTACACTCACCTCCGTCCTCAGCACCCCAAGGTGAGCGCCAATCCCCCTTCTCCCTTACCCCTCGTAATACTGGCATCAGTTGTTGATGTTCTTTTTTCAGTCAGTTGATCATGATATTTGGATCCACCTTAGAATGAAATGTTTTTTTCAGTCAGCTGATAGTTGTTGTTCTCGTTTTCATTTATGTTAATAATCGGCAATGCCAGCGTGATGAGTGTGATGGTACAAATCCAAGGAACCAAAGCCATGTTTGGGAGAATTTGCAAAAGGAAACAAACTTGTATGAGAGAGACGATTTCCTTAGGATGCTTGGATAAATTGCTCTTATTAAGAAAAGTATTTGCCTTTTTAGTGCTCATTTTTTCACGTCATCAGCAAATGGATACGGATGTTACAAGAAAATGCGTGTGGCTTTGTTTCGCCGACAATTAGAAAATGAAGCTGGTCCGTCTGAACTCGAAAGAATGATGTATAGCTGCACCGTGCTTATACAAGACTCAATTCTGTAATGTGCCTACATTTCTTGGTGTCTTTACATCTTGCCTAGGCTTTGCAACCCAGCTGGCTCCGCCACTGTCGTGCATACATATGGCATCAAACATACACTTCTGTTGAATAACACATAGTCAGTACTGCTACTTGCCATTATTTGAATATCAATATTTACTTTTCTGTTGTTGCATTGTTGTTGTTCTTTCTTGTTTGATGCTTCTGAATTGAGAGGTTTTTTGTTGAATAACTACACTATTTTGTTGGAGATGATAAAGTAATCTACAGCAAGTTGTGTATGCTGTCCAGAATTTGTGTATGCTGGCAGCAAGTGTGTGGATATGTGGGACAAATGGCTGCGTTTGTGTATGCTGGCAGCAAAATGGCTATGTTTGTTTCTATTTAGGCTTTTTTGTGCAGGTTTTTCTTTTTGAGTTGCCAATGTTTCGCCAGAATGTTGATTCATTTCCGTTTCGGTGAATTTCTGGCACTCCTAGACATAGAAAATTAGCAAAGTTCATGCCAAAATTTTCTGTGAATTTTTGTGCTTATTAGTTTCATTTATTTGTGTGTTTAGAAATGTCGGCGGAGCCGGGACCTTCTAGCAATAAGCCCTTTTGGGAGCAGCGGGCGGAGATGGAATCCCTAGAGGACCCAGAATTTGTTCCACGGGACTACGAGATGGAGGAGGACGAGGATACCTCGTCGGGAAATGAGGAGATGGGGGACGCCGATGGCGACGCCACTACCACTGATGGTGGCGGTGAAGCTACTACGAACGATGGTAGCGCATCGAAGAAGTCCTGTAAGGATCGGACCCCGATCGTGGTCGACATCAAAAGGTCCATCATCACAAGCATGAGCCCTAAAGGTGCGCCTTTGGAGCCAAAAGATTTTGTCGAGGGTTACTCTAACCAGCTTGCTGCAATCCTCCGGAACACCGTCACGATGAACATGGAGCACCTGAAGGCCGAAGAGAACAAGGGTTTCCTCATCCAGCTTTTCCGGAAGCTGCACGCAAGATACGCGTTCTCAGGTGATGAGGAAAACAAGTATAATAATGACAATCTCAAAGGGAATCCGGTGAACAAGTATGCCCTCAGGAGGATGACCAAGGCCTTGTCGAATTGGAAGGCTCGGGTGAAGAATCTGATTTTCGAGGAGAAGCTAAGTTATTCGGAGCTCGTCAAGAAGGAGCCTCTGGTCAAGGAAGAAGACTACAATGTGTTCAAGGCCAGATGTAACCCCGCCTTGGGCAAGGCCAGGAGTAAGAAGGGCAAGGATATGAGAGCCCTGAACATTGGTACCCACCATCTCGGCGCCGCGGTTATAGAGCCGCGAGGCCCAAATGGGATAAGGAGGACGCCGACGCTCGTGCAAAGGGGTTGACACCTCCCTTTGACGACATAAAGGAGGAGCAGGCAAAGAACTTCGTCAGGGACCGGTTTGCCAAGCCGAAAGGGAGTTCTGATTATTCTTTGGAGCCCTCCGGCCCGTTTGCTCCGAGGGTGACGGACTTCATGCAAAAATATGTAAGTAGTTTGCATGCAAGTCGATTAATTGCATTCATGATTAATTAATGAAGTCCAGTTTTTTGATCAAATGCTTCGCGTTCCTTGTGCGCAGGACGAGGAATGTAGGAGCTCCTCATCCCAGGGGTCAGCACCACTGCCTGTCGCCAAGTGTGACACCACTTTTAATAGGGCGCTGACGGACCAAGAGTGTCGATCCCCTGGTGTCCCCGTCGGCTGGTCGTGTGGTCGGCTTTGGCGGCATACCATGGTCCGAGTACTATGGCACCCCGGAGCGGAAGGGCAAGAAGGCCGAAAGCGCCGAGGTAAAACTCCTAAGGGAACAGGTGGAAGCCTTTCCAAATATAGTCCAAGATGCCGTGAACAAGGCTGTGTCGGCTGCCGAGACAAAGTTCCAAGAACAAGTCCAGACACAAGTCCAGTCACAAGTCTATTCACAAGTGAACGAGAAGCTCAACACCATCCTTCCCGTCTACATGGAGAAGTACAACAAGTGGCAGAAGGGTGGTAAACGGGGGCCGCCACCGGTTCCCAACCTCGACAGCGCCCAATCGGACAACGTGGCATGGCCGGAGGCGTTGGTGACTCCTCCAGCGGGGCCGGTGGTGGTGGAGACTCCTCTAGCTCCGGAGCTTAACTTGCCCGTTGCGGCCAAGGCGCCGACCCGCACCACCGTGCCATCAGGCAGCCACTCCGCCACTTGCGTGGTCAAGCCTGTCGGCGTCGGTGCCTCGACATTGGCCGAGTTTGACGCCCTCAAGGTAACTAACTAATTAAAGCGATAGTTGGGAGGCTCAACCACACCGATGACTTGATCCCCGTTTTTCTAGCGCTCGGCCTACATGTCGATCTTTCGCAGGGAGACACTCCTTGCACTCTAATGCACTGGGTGGGCGGCCAGTTGATGAATGTTGCCAAGGGTACTATTGTTCAACCAGAGAACCGCAAAATGAACAATGTCACAATGCTACCTGACATGATGAGGGTCAGATACAGTATGGTGCTTCCGGCCTACGAGCAAGTGGAACCTCCCTCTCAACCTCAAGGATGGGATGATGAGGAGACGGCAGCGGTCCTCAATACCGGCTTCGGCTACTTGTACCTATGGCCGAAGAGCCAGATCCGTTTGGGGATGGAGGACCAGCTCAACATCACCCTAGAGGCAGCACAACCAACACATGATGAAGAATTCGAGATGGGAGACTTGGAAAACATGGCACAGAATCCCGATGATGATGGAGAAATTGACCCGAACTTTGGTGAACAGTTTGTTAACACAAGGTTTTCTGGTTGGTATGAGCCGGGACCATCAGGCACACATCAAGTTGCCGAGACCCAACCAGCACCAGCAAAACCCCCTTGTGAGGTGCGTCTCTTCCCAACTAGCTAGGAGACGCCGCCACCTGCCCCCTTCACCGAGCCTCCAAGGCCATTAGTTTCTTTGACCAGCCCCGGCACCCTCCATAAGGCAGTCGGTGAGGTGAACGCGGTGGCCGACGCCGTAAAGAGAAAGAAGGGTCGCAAAAGGAAGCCTAAGGGTGATCGGGGCCAGGATCCAAATCCTCTTTTACGGGACGGCGCTGTGGGGCAAGCCAGGAATCAGCAGCACATGGCATGTGTACCGATGATGTGCAAATCGATGCTTGAGGTCACAGGCTCGCATATGCGTAGTATTCATTATGTCTGTCTCACAATTGAGGAGCGCCGCATTCGCGACAACGACCAGTCGTACCTCGTTTTCAAGGCTAAGGTGCCTTCTCATATGTCGTGCTTCGTCAGTGTACCCCCCGGGGATATCTTCTACGTGCGGCATACCGACCTCTTTGACATGTTGAACGGGTTTCGGCTGCACAATACCCTGTTCCAACTATTCTCCCTCAATATGGCCATGGAGATCACCAGAGACAAGATCCCGGGCATCTAGATAGTGGATCCCTACTTCATGCGTGACGTCGTCCTGAAATATGCTGAGGCCATAGAGCTAGCGACCGACTACCTCTCAAACTTCTAGCAAACATACTCGGACAAGTATGTGATTCTCCTTCCCTACCATCCCATCACGGAGGCTGACCGGACAGGCTGTGTGCTCATAAGCTTGAATTTGAAACACTCAACAGCCTTGTACCTCGACTCAAACAGTGCGATCCGAAAAAACTACACCAATATCAAGAAAATTCTTGATGGCGCTCGCACCGGCTACATCGCAGGGGGAGGAGTCAAACCGGCAAGGCCACATGTGAAGTTCGGCGCGCACGTGTTCCGCCACACGACGAAGTTCGCCTGCGTCAAGCAGCCGTTTGGCAGCGGGAAGGATGCCTTCTACTCCCTTTACCACATAAAGGCGTTCTTAAATGACATGGATACCAAAACGCTGTCATCTGACCTCGTGAGTTGGGCTGAAAAGCTTGCATGCATACAGGCTCGCAACCTCAGGCAGCACTTCTTCAACATCCAGGAGGAGATCGCGACAATCATGTACCAGGGAGTTATAAAATCCGGGGGCACCTTCTACGGTGGCTATACATCGTCCAACAGGGAGATAGAAGAACGCTTAGCGCAGCAGGGTGACGGCAGGATGTTCATGCAGATGGCGAAAACTCGGTCGGGCTTCATCAATGCCCCCCCAAATCCGACTCAAGAGCCGAAAAAGACTTCATGATTGCATTGCCTGGGTACCTAGCTGTTAGTTCCGAACTCGTGTTGTAACCTCTTATCACTATGTTAAACTTGCCTAGCAAAACCTCTAGAGTATGTTTCATCAACCGTTGAACTTGATTGTGAGAGACACTAGCTAGTTATTTGTGTTAAGAACTACTTTAAGTGCTTATTGCTTGTCATTCGTCATTGCTTCCCTACTTCTTGTGGTTTGCTTTCTTTGTCTTTCATCGAAATGTCGATGATTAGAACATGTTGTGGAGGATCTGGTGTGCCAAGTAGACTAGTAATTTGGGCATATATTCTACTTGACGCACAAGATCGAACAACGAGCATTATTATTTCCGTGCCCAACCTAAGTATGAGGTACTAATCCAAGTCATTCTTAGTTTGCTTTTTTTGGTATTTCTTCGAAATGCCGTGATTTCTTACATTTTGTTGCACCCATATATATGCATGGTTCTATCTTGTGAACTGCTAGCTATTGCTTTCCAATGACATAACTAATATCATCTTTCTTATGTGTAGGAGATGGCGAAGAAGTGTTATGCCGTGTACATCGGTCGGGTTGTAATGTAATTGTGAACTTGTACTTAGATGATGTGATTGTGAAATTGTACTCGGAGGTGTGAACTTATGGCACAAACATTTGGTGTTGTGTGAAAACTTGGCACTTGTTGATTCTACTTGATGTATGAACTCGTATGTCGCGATTTATGTGTAATGTATTGTATTTATGTTGGTTGTATTATGCTTTGGCCAATTGCAAGTTTCTAAAAAATTATGTGTTGTTTATACTGTATTTTGGACTGTATTGTATATTTGAAAATCCATATAATGTTATTTATAGTGATCTGTAAAACTTGAATTTTGGAAATATTATAGGAGGAGCATATAGATCACTATAGGAGGCGCAAATACTATAAATATACAAGACGCATTGTGAAGCATATACGAGGTGCATATGATATGGGCCTCCTATACTTCACATATACGAGACGCATATCGATATGCGCCTCCTATACTTCACATATGCGAGGCGCATATCGATATGCGCCTCGCATATGTGAAGTATAGGAGGCGCATATCATATGCGCCTCGCATAAAAAATAGGCGAGGCTCAAAGGTAGATGCGCATACGATATGCGCCTCGCATATGCTTTTAGGTGCGCCTCGCATAAGGTTTTCTCTAGTAGTGGTAGTTCCATCTTGGACTAGGTGTCCATGTAGTAGCTAGATGGTTGTATCTCCTCCTTGTGCTTTCATGTATAGATCTTGTGAGCTCCGTTCATGATCAAGACTTAATCTATTTGTAATCATGTATGTTGTGTTTGCGGGGATCCGATGGATATTGAGATTATTATGTTAGTTTGGTTAATGGTTTTGTTTATTTGATTCTATCATGTCTATGTTGTTTGTGATCTTGCATGCTCTCCATTGTTAGTAGCTATCTTGTCCAAGTAGTTGCTAGTGACTCCAAGAGAGGGTATTTATGCTTGATAGTGGGTTCATGCCTCTAGTTTCCAAGGGAAGTGACAGAAATCTCTTCGGTTGTAGATGTGCTGTTGCCACTAGGGAGAAAACAACGGTCTCTTGGTCATGGAAAAGTGGATTGTTTACCTTACACACTTTGCTTAAAGCAGTTGTCTGTTGCTTGCAACTTAATACTGGAGGAGGTTCGGATGGTAACATGAAGGTGGACTTCTTGTTATAGATGCAGTTGGATAGCGGACTATGTATCTTGTTGTGTTGCCCAAACGAATCTCATAGGATCTTTCTGACTAGTATTGCATTGTTATGCCTTGCTCAATTCCTGTCAATTGCCCTGCTGTAATTTGTTTACCCTTCATGCCATGTTGTTTATCTAAGGAGAGCACCTCTAGTGAACTATGGACCCTGGTCCAATCTTTACCATTGATACATTTTCCACTGTTACTGTTTACTTGCTAAAAATCACCATTACCTTCCACACCATACAATTAATCCTTTGTTACAGCAAATCGGTGAGCTTGACAACCTCACTGTTCATTGGGACAAAGTATTGAGTTTCCTTTGAGATGTTTCCTTCCTCCTTCTGGTTCAATAACCTCGGTCTCTACTGATGGAAAACTTGCTGCTGTGCTCATCACACATTGCTCTTGGGGTTTCCAACGAAGTGCACCAAGCACAGCCAACATACACCTTCAGGTTATCATCCGAACCCCCTCCAGTATTAAGTTGCAAGCAACAGATAACTGCTTTAAGCAAAGTGTGTAAGGTAAATAATCCACTTGTTCCATGACCAAGAGACCGTTGTTTTCTCCCTAGTGGCAACAACACATCTACAACCTTAGAGATTTCTATCACTTCCCTTAGATTAAATAGAGGCATGTACCCACTATCTAGCATAAATACCCTCTCTTGGAGTCACTAGCATCTAGTCGGCCAAGATAGCTACTAGAAACGGAGAGCATGCAAGATCACAAACAACACAGACATGATAGAATCAATAATATAGAACCATTAATCAATCTGACATAGTAATCTTAATATCCATCAGATCCCCGCAAACACATCATGCATGATTACAAATAGATGATCTTGATCATGAACGGAGCTCACAAGATCTAAACATGGTAGCACAAAGGAGGAGATACAACCATAAAGCTACTACATGGACCCGTAGTCCAAGGTGGAACTACTCACGCTTCATACCGGAGGCTGGCATGATGAAGAAGAAGGCCTCCAGGCTGATCTCCCCTCTGGCAGGGTGCCGGGAAGAGCTTTAGATCCCCCCGATCTAGGGACGATGGTGGCGGCGACTACAAACGGTTTCGTGGAAATTGATCGGGTACTTAGGGTGTCTGCATTGGGGTCCTTATAGGCGAAGAGGCTAGGCAGGGTGGAGGCCAGGGTGGTCACACCCCCTAGGAGCGTCTAGCCCTAGCCTGCGCCGCCAGACGGTGTGGCCCCCTGGTGCCTCCCCTTCGTCTCGTACTCTGGATCCATGTTCCCCACGGTAAAATATTGACTTTGTCTTTTGTCTCGTCCAATTCCAAGAATATTGATTTTCTGCCTTTCTGAAATGAAAAATAGAAGAAAACATGCAACTGACACTATGTCATCTTGTTAATAGGTTAGTACCAGAAAACATATAAAAACACCTCAAAGTGTAGACAAAGCAAAGCAAAGTAGATACTAAACAATCATGGAACATAAAAAACTATAGATATGTTTCCGACATATCATCGGCTCCACCTCCTCCTCTCCGGATTCTAAACCCTAGACATCGGGGAACCCTACTACTCCACCATAACCCGCTCTGGCTTAAGGCGAAGCCCTGCGGGATTTTCCCTCTAACTCTGACACCACGTCGTCGTGCTGCCGGAATCGCGAGGAGAGAACTACAACCTCCGCTGCCTACTGGAACAAGGGAGAGGAAAGTCTTCATCGAGTACCAAAAGTGTGACCGACTGCGGAAGCGCTACCGAAATACGGCGTCGGAGAGATCGTCTACGTGATCTTGATATCATCAAGTGAACGACTACACCCACGAGAATCCGATCTCGTTAACAGCTTTGGAATCTTCGAGGGTGAGTTTCCATCAACTCGTTGCTACAATCTAGTAGATAGATCTTGGCTTGTGTGTGTTCATGCGATAGAATTTTTTTGTTTTCCATGCTATGAAATCCAACAGTCCCACTATTTGACTTGGATTTGACTAGCCATGCGTAGTTGACACGATAATTACGACGTCTCCTTGATTTCCGTGCATAGTGGATGACGTGGTCGGGACGATTCGGGCGGCACGTTCCACATGTATGTCGTGATGTAAGACACGTGTTATGATAATTGGATCAATGTCCCTTCTTCATCGTCTTCGTCTTTTTATACTGCGGGGCTGTGGTAATTTTTCCCCTTGCCATTTGCTTTTGTCGTTCTTTGTCTTTCTGCCTCCTCCATTCCTAGAGCTCGTACGTGTTGTGCACTGGATATTCTTCGTGTTTTTCCCTATTCTCTCCTTCGCGCTCACCGCACCGCTGCAGGGACGAGCGCCGCCGGTGCCACCAAGAAGACATCCACCGCCGGCCACATCACCGATGGTGGTTGGCGGCGGTCTTCGATCAGGGAGACGGATTTGCGACTCCTGCGCGAGTCTGGCTTGACTTCACATGAGAAGGGTGACGCCTTGATTCCTCGCAACGAGGTAATCCCAGACCCACCCGAAGGTTTTCGGGTTATGTTTTACGCTTTTGTCCTTCGCGGGCTTTCTCTTCCTGCCCACGAATTTCTTCGTGGGCTCCTTTTCTCTATGGGCTACAACTCCACCAGTTGTCGCCCAAATCCCTTCTGCATATCGCGTGCTTCATCATGCTATGAGAGTGCTGGCTCGGAATCCAGCCGCACTTTGGCCTCTTCAAGAAGCTCTACTCCTTGAAGAGGCAGTCTAGTACTGGCGGCGTCTACGCGCTGGGTGGGTGCGGGATATCCATCCTCCCCACCATTCAGTATTTCTCCTTCCACCTCTACGAATTTGTCCAAGGATGGAGTAACAAGTGGTTCTACCTTCGTGACTCCAAGTCCACAGTCAGCACTATAGATTAGCCCCCTTCAACGCCATCAAGGTGGTCACCCGACAGCACTCGTGATCCAATGACGTTATGGAGGGTGAAGCCGAAGTGGTGGAGAAGCTGTACCAGCGAGTGGAGGCGCTCCAGATGGTGCGAGGCAAGGAGGTCTGCGGTGTTGACATCATCCAGACGTTCCTCAAGCGTCGGGTGCAGCCCCTCCAAGCGAGGGCGTACCCGATGTACTTGAACTCCGACGCCACCGACCCGACGAGAGTGTCAGATGAGGAGATGTCCTCAACCGACCTCGACCGAGCGCTCTGACCCCTGCTGAAGTACAAGGGTGACGAGGAGTTGCCTGGTAAGTCTTTAACTACTGATACGTCCAAAATGTATCTACTTTCCCGAACACTTTTGCTATTGTTTCTCCTCTAAACTTGTGTGATTTGGAAACAATTAACACAGATTGACGTTGTTTTCAGCAGAATTACCTTGGTGTCTAGTTTTTATGCAGAAAATCAACTATCAGGAAAAATCCTGGAAAATATGCCAAAAATCCTATTTCACCAGAAGATCCACGGAGTCATAGTACGAGACGGAGTGGAGGCCTGGGGGGCCCACACCCCTGCTAGGAGCGGACCAGGCCTGGCCACGCCTAGGGAGGGTGCGGCCACCCCAGGCACCCCCTCGGCCTCCCTCTTCGCCTATAAGATGCCTTATGACCTAAAAACCGAGGGGAGTCGTCGTTTTTCCAGAAACAATTCCGCTATGCCGCTACCACCAGAGACCAAGATTCGGAACCAGAAACTCCGTTCTGGCACCCTGCCGGGACGAGGAATTTGGGGAGGATCATCGCCATCGTCATCACCAACGCCTCTCCGTCAACCATCAATGTTTCCCTCATCCATGAGTGAGTAATCCCCCGCTATAGGCTTTGTGGATGGTAGGGATTGGATGAGTTCTATCATGTAATCGAATAAGATTGTTAGGGCATAGTGCTTAGTATCTCTATTAGTGCTATTTGACTTTGTTGCAACTTGTTGTGCTTAATGCTTGTCACTAGGGCCCGAGTGCCATGATCTCAGATCTGAACTTATTATTGAATCATTATGATAGTATTGTTTGTGATCTTATCTGCAAGTTGTGTAGACATATCATTGTCTGGAGCCAAATGCCCGAAGTGACAGAAATTGGGACAACCAGAGGGGATGGCTGTGATGTGAGGATCACATGTGTTCATGGAGTGTTAATGCTTTGCTCCGGTGCTCTATTAAAAGGAGCAGCTTAATTTCCAGTAGTTCCCTAGAGGCCCCACTGCAACGGGCTGGCTAGACAGAAGATGTTGTGCAAGTTCTCATTGCGATCACGCATGACTATATATGGAGCACATTCCTATGATTGTTTAGTACTTGGATGCTTATTCTTATTTATCTACAATGCCCTAGGTCTTGAAGTTACATGTTTAGACTCATGCATGCAACGCCCATCCATCCATCCATCCCTATGCCTACCGCACTCATATACTACTGTTTGCTACTACTGTTACTATTGCTCTTATTTCACTATTGTTGTTGCTTTGCTATTGCTACTACAAACTGTTGCTACTACTAAACTTCTGTGAGCAAGAACTATTTCCAGGTGCAGCTGAATTGACAACTTAGTTGTTAAGGCTTGCAAGTATTCTTTGGCTCCCCTTATGTCGAATCAATAAATTGGGTAATACTACCCTCGAAGAATGTTGCAATCCCCTATACTTGTGGGTCATCAAGACTATTTTCTGGCGTTGTTGCCGGGGAGCATAGCTTTATTTGTGAGTTCACTTGGATCTATTATTGTTCACTGCTACTCCTTTCATCATGGGGAAGTCTCGAGATGTAAAGTTTCCTATTTTACCATCCACTACAAGAAGAGGTACAGTCCTAAACACCTCTGTTGCTCTTGATTCACCGTCTGTTATAATTAAGCTTGTTACACCACCAGCACATACTCATGCTACACACACTGCTGCTACTACTGAATCTGAAACTGATTTTGATACTCATGATGTTACTTCTACTGTGCTTGATGTGAGTGGTTCATTAGGTCGTTTCCTAGATGCTACTATGGCTAGTCTAGGAAATACTGAAACTCCTAGTGAAGACACTATTACACCTGTTAGCTCACTTGATTCTAGAGAGAGTTATGATATTAATGATGTTTACATTGAGTTCACTGATGAATTTTTTGAAGAGTGCCGAAACACACATGGTACTAGTGCTATTAAGAGTCTCCTTGCGAGACGTACCATTATTCCTAAGTTGTCCTCTGATCCCAAGTTTGCCACTTCTCCCATAGATATTAAAGAAAAAGATTATGATTTCTCTCTTGATTTATCCTACTTGGACATTGTTGAGAAAGAACCTTTTTGTGGGACTGAAACTGAGAGTGTTGTGGCTCATATGAGTGAGCTTTCCACTATGAGTGATTTATTCTCTGATGATTTTAAGATGCGCAAGTACTTTGTTATGAAGATCTTCCCTTTTTCACTAAAAGGAGAAGCTAGGGCTTGGTTTAATAGATTACGTCCTGATTCCATTAATAGCTCTGATTGTTTGATTGCTTCTTTCTTCCATAAATATTTTCCTCCCAGTGCTAGACATGCTTCTTTGCAAAAACTTTTTGATTTTAAACAGGGAGAAGAAGAGAAATTGCCTGAGTCATGGACAAGGTTCTGTGCCTTGATTCATGCACATCCTGGATGTCCATTACCTAAAAATGAGCTTCTTGATATTTATTATAATGGACTAACTGATGATTCTAGGACATACCTAGATAGCTTTGCTGATTGTGTTTTCAGGAAAAGAACTCCTACATATGCTGAAGAATTAATGGCTAAAATAAGCAATAATTATGATGATTGGACTTCAACTGAGCTAAATACACCTGAGCCTATTACTCCTGAACCAGTTGTGCCTGAACCAGTTCCAACAGCAACACCAAAGAAGAGGGGAGTTATTGCATTAAATGATGAAGTGATGAAGGAAGCTAAGAAGTGTCTAAAGGAGAAAGGTATTAGAGCTGAAGATGTGAAGAATCTACCTCCTATAGAAGAATTATGTAAGCCAATTCCCCACTCATCTACTATTGAGGTACACTCTCTCCAACACTTTGATGAAGGTGATATTCCTTATGGTAAGCCTCCTGATCAATGTTTAGAGGAACTTGACATTTTTATTGTTAAGCAAGGTAATTTTAATAAAAAGTTCAGAATCATTTATTGGAAAACTCTAGAGCTATTAAAGAGTTGAAAGATATTACAGAAAGAATTTCTAATGATATTAAAATGCTTTGTAAACACTTTCAAATGGTTCAAACCCAGATTGATCAACTTGCTAAGGTGCAAAAGGATATGCTAGTTAATGCCTCAGGAGATAAACATGCTTATGGAATTAGATCTAGGAGTGGTATAGTTACTCAAGATCCTTTATATCTTGAGGGACACCCTAAAGAATTGAGCAGGATGCTCAATAAGGTGAAAGTAGTGGTAGTCCTCATAAGAGAAAGAAAAAGAAACACAAAGTAGTTGAGGAACTCTCTGAACCTGCTGTATCCTAATAATATATATGTCGCTGATGCTGAAATTGAGAGTGGTAATGATAAAAATGATGCTCCTGATAAGGAAGAAGTAGAGGAAGAACCTGATAAGCACACTAATAATACTAGGTACACTAAGGAAGATTTTATTGCTAATAAACATGGTAAAGAGAGAGAACCTTGGGTGCAGAAACCTATGCCTTTACCAGGTAAGAAACACAAGTCAAAGGAGGAAGAACACTACAACAAGTTTTGTGAGTGGATGAAACCTTTATTCTTGCAAATTCCTTTGACTGATGATATTAATTTGCCTCCTTATTCAAAGTATATGAAGGATATTGTCTCTAATAAAAGGAAGATTCCTAATGAGGAGATTTCTACTCTGCTTGCTAATTATTCCTTCAATGGTAAGGTTCCAAAGAAACTTGGTGATCCAGGTATACCAACTATTCCTTGCTCTATTAAGAATAATTATGTTAGAACTGCTTTATGTGATTTGGGAGCTGGATTTAGTGTTATGCCTTTTTCTCTCTACAAGAGACTCCATCTAGAAAAGTTGATACCAACTAATATATCTTTGTAAATGGTTGATAAGTCAACTACTATTCCTGTTGGTATATGTGAGGATGTTCCTATTCAAGTGGCTCATAATTGCTTGGTTTTAACTAATTTTGTTGTGCTTGATATGCCTGAAGATGATAATATGTCTATTATTCTTGGGAGATGTCACATCCCAAAATTTTCCAAATTTTGTAATGTGAAAAAAAAAATAAAAAAAAATTGTTGAAATTTAGGGTGAAAAGAAACTTTTTGATTCTAAATGGAAACTTAAAATCCCATCTTGAACAAACTTGAGTAATGTTTGAATCAAACTAAATTCAAATCAAGTGAGATGCATTCTTCATAGATGCATCTGGAAATTTAAACACTTAGAAAATAAACCAAAATCATAAAACCCTAATAGAATAAAATCATTTCCAAGATATCTCTAAGACCATGGTTTTGATCCATATAAAAATTTGTCAACAAACATTTACAAATGATCAAGAATGACAAATAGCAATATTATAAAACCAAATGAATTGGTTTCACTTAATTTGGAGCCATAGATAAAATCTTATGAATTTAATAAGATAAGGAAATTGAATTTCCAAAGCTAATAAAGTACCTATCTAGAAATCCATACCAAATGGTGAGCAAATAATCCTAAGGACATTTAAAAGGATAAACAAATATTAAATAAGATTATACAAATTGGAAACACCAAGTTTGGATCTATAAATAAAAAGATATGGAATTTATAAGATAAAGAAAGAAATATTAGATGAGGAATATTTAAAGACCAAATTAAATGGCCTAATCCATAAGCAAATGGAATGAATATAATCCAAATCCAAATAAAATAAAAGGATAAAGAATTTTCCAAATAAAATAAAATGGCATTAACCAAATACTATTTCTATTTGAATAAAGACAAAATCCCTAATGGAAAATATCAATTAAATCAGGAAAAATAATTTGAATTTACCCAAGTGGAATAAAAGTTATTTAATTGACTTAAATGAAATAAAAGAATCATTTAAATAAAGTCTTATGGAATTAAACCCATATTTAATTTCATTGGAATAAAGACAAATACCCAATTTAAAGGATTAATAAATCATATTAAAAATATTCCAAATAATTCAAAGTGAATTATTTGACACCCTACTAAATAAATAAAACTTACTGAAAAAGGTTTGGTAATTTTTTTTTGAATTCAAATAAGAGTTGAAACTATATTTAAAATCTTGTTTGAATTAAGACAAGGGCTTATTTTAAATAATTAATATTCCCTAAAAAGAATAAAAGATTTATTTTAAAATTTACTTTAGAATGAATTATTAATCAGTATTTGAATATACACAAATTTTGGTTGAAGTTTGAATTCAAATAGTTGTTTGAAATGATTAAACAAAATCAAAACAGAATAAAAGAAATGGAAAAAGAAAAATAAACAGGAGAAGGAAAAAATAAACAAAGTAGCCAGCCCAACAAACCCAGCCCACTGGCCCAGTTAGCCCATTTACCACTTCATGAGAAACGATTCAGACCAAGATTTGACCCGCCCTCTCATTGACCTTGCCTCTCTTTCTCTCTCTCTCTCTCTCTCTCTCTCTCTCTCTCTCTCTCGCTGTCAAGCAGACCCCACCGGTCAGGTCATCTTCTTCACCCGCCGCGCTGACCACGCCCTCCTCCCCAAGCCGTTTCTATCGCCGTTTCTTCGATTAAATTCATGGTAAAAACGCCATTTAACCGCCCCTGGCCACGCCCTCTTAAGCATCTGCCCCTCCTCTCCATTTCCCCTCTCCCGCCGCTCCCTTTCTGCCTTCAGGCCGTCCCAATTCGTCCTCACACCGCCACTGCCTCCGACGTCTTTCGGTGAGAATTCCGGCCAGCCGTCGTCACCCCTCGCCCCCTCGACCACACGAGCGCACTCCCCATCACCTAGCAAATCTCTCTGTAGCCTCCACTCGCTCGCGCGCGCTCCACATCGTCGGCAACATCAACACCGAGCGCCGCCACGGTCTGCAGCAGCTCCGGCGAACCCCTCTGGTAGTCTCTGACCGCGCCTCCTCTTCTCTTTGATGCTCCGGTGCTCCCCACTCTTCCGTGCATCTAACAAAACTGTTTGATTGCTCTCTCATGCTCAGTAGCGACGCCACCAACGGAACCCGTGCATGTCCGACGGCGCCAAGAACTTCGGCGAGGGATTACCATCGTCCCCGTGCGCCCCTTCGCCAACCCCGAGCACTTTGAGCATCAGCATTCCACGACGAACACGGTGAGCCTGTCCTCCCTCTCCCTCCCTTCCTGGAATAGCCAGAACTCCATTGCCAGAGCCGCGTCGCCGCCGACCACCGTCGCCGCGCCGCCAGTTCTTGGCAAAGCATTAGGAGCCGTCCGATCTAGATCCGAGTGATGCGATAGATTGACTAATCAAAGAGGTATGAGAGCATCTGTGCCGTGTGTTGTTAGTTAGATCCAACGGACCGTATCACTCGATCCAGACGAAACGGTACCGGCGAATAGAAATCAGCCACGTGGCTAGAGTATGTTCTAAATTAGAAATTTTGATCTATTAGATGCTAGATTTTGTAAAATCTATAACTTTTGATCCACACGTCCAAATTTGGAAAATTTTATATCAATGGAATCAGCAAGACAAGTACTTTCCAACCATGCACTTTGTTTAATAAATTGATTCTGGTAAAATGGTTGTTTTTGCAGAAACTTGTGTAGGCATAATTTGAATATAAAATTCATTCTAAAATAATTTTTGTGATAAAATCTTTGGCAAATGGATTGTTTTGAACCTACTGACCATAGAAACCAACTTGTGGATTCAAAAACATATTTTGTGAAGCAAAAGAATAAATCTTTGATTTAGAACATTTCTAGTCAACTAAAAAAATAATGTTTATACGTTAAAAATGCTTTTGGATGAAAACCTTTGGGAAATGGTTTGAATTAAACTCTCTGACCCTAAACACAAAGTTTTATGAATTAAAAATATATTTGGTGAACCCTATAAAAATTATTGCTTTACTAAAGGCATTTTCAACAACATAAAATATTGATTTGGTGTAAAAATGGTTTAAGGTAAAAACTTATGCAAATGGATTTAATATTAAATACTTGACCATAAAACAATAACATTTGTGTTTAAAATGTATTTATCAAACACTAGAAATATTACTTGGATTGAACCATTTCTAGCAAAACAAAAATGACCTAAAATGGCCATTTACACTAACTTGATATCAAATGATTTTACCACATTTACAAATGGCCTTGCCACTTTTGTAAATGACCAATAGGTGTTTTCAAATGTTTATAACCTATTAGAAACCACTTTTTCAAATAAAACAACTTTTGGGATGTTTGCATGCATTGCTTTGTTTGTATTATTTTATGTGATGTTTGCTTGAATGGTAGATCGAATATTGCTTGCTTGGTTGAATTGTAGTGGAATTTGAAGAGTGTTAATATTGCAAGATCAAGGAGTGAACTTATAATTCTCTACCAAAAAGGCAAGTGATGCTTCATACTTTTGTCCCATTATTTTCACTATGCATTACTGATATTTCTAAGTAGGACTTGCATGGAATTTTTGCTAAGTAATAAACTATGCCATGGGAAATCCTAGTAGATGAAACCTTAGAAGAAATTTCCTAAGTTAAGATTCCTACTACTATCATGCTTAGCTTAGCTAGTAGAAAACAAGGGTGGATTATATTCATGCTATGGAATATTTCTAAGTCAAGGACTTGTGTTTTGTTTAATAAAACAACTAAGTGAATGAAATACCTGGGTGGAATGGAAGGAATGGTTTATGTTGAGTGGTTGTACAAGGCCCATTTCTATGGTTTACCTTGTGTATCTCACTTGTGGAATGCCACCCAGGAACAAAGAGATTTGAGATGTCAAATGTTGAGAAGCTTCAAGTGCAGCCACATGGCATTATGGGCTCTGCCTGGATCATATAGGTTGCAACAACTTAGACAAATGGACAGTTGGTGGTAGGGGGTTTGATAGGTTGGAGCGCGTCCATTCTGGTCTAAGGGAAGGCTTCTGAAAGATCTTGTCTTGGTGAAACCAAGTCTTGTGGGGAAAGTGCACCACCTCTGCAGAGTGAAAAATCTAAGTACTTAGCCATGTCCCTGGCAAAGGACAATTTGAGCATCAAGACATAGAAGCTATCAAGAATCTCCTCATCCCAATTTCTAAGTTAAAAACTTGTGGTTGAACAAGGGTTGAAGGTTCACCAATTTCTATTGGTGGTTCCTTGGGTGATTTTGACAAACAAAAACTTAGAGTTTTCAAATGATAAGGAAAATCTATTTTGATCAAAGCAAGCCTAAGCTCCACGTAGCCAAATGCATATAGATGATAGACTCCACTATACTACCATAGTATCACTACGGGTCCATGTAGTAGCTAGATGGTTGTATATCCTCCTGTGTGCTTTCATGTATAGATCTTGTGAGCTCCGTTCATGATCAAGATCTAATCTATTTGTAAGCATGCATGTTGTGTTTGAGGGGATCCGATGGATATTGAGATTACTATGTTAGATTGATTAATGGTTTTGTCTTATTGATTCTATCATGTCTGTGTTGTTTGTGATCTTGCATGCTCTCCGTTGTTAGTAGCTATCTTGGCCAAGTAGTTGCTAGTGACTCCAAGAGGGGGTATTTATGCTCGATAGTGGATTCATGCCTCTAGTTTCCAAGGGAAGTGACAGAAATATCTTCGGTTGTAGATGTGTTGTTGCCACTAGGGAGAAAACAACGGTCTCTTGTTCATGGAACAAGTGGATTGTTTACCTTACACACTTTGCTTAAAGCAGTTGTCTGTTGCTTGCAACTTAATACTGGAGGGGGTTCGAATGATAACCTGAAGGTGGACTTCTAGTCATAGATGCAGTTGGATGGTGGTCTATTTATATTTTTGTATTGCCCAATCGAATCTCATAGTATCTTTTTGTCTAGTATTGCATTGTTATGCCTTGCTCAGTTCCTGTCAATTGCCCTGCTATAATTTGTTTATCCTTCATGCCAGGCTGTTTATCTAAGGAGAGCACCTCTAGTGAACTATGGACCCCGGTCCAATCTTTACCATTGATACATCTTCCACTGTTACTGATTACTTGCTGCAAACCATCATCACCTTCCACACCATACAGTTAATCCTTTGTTACAGCAACCGGTGAGATTGACAACCTCATTGTTAGTTGGGGAAAATCTTGAGTTTGTGTTGTGCGGGTTTTGACATTGCTTGCAACACCTTTGAGGCATTTCCTTCCTCCTATTGGTTCGATAACCTTGGTTTCTTACTGAGGGAAACTTGTTGTTGTACCGCATCATACCTTCCTCTTGGGGTCTCCCAATGAAGTACTGCTGCACGCACCACCTCCGCGCCGGCATCCGATGTCGGTCCTTTTTAACTAGACGCTCACGACCATCTTCTCCTCCACAAAACACCATCCTCTCCTCCATCTCCTTTTTGTTCTCCACTACCTATAGCTAGCCATGGCCGATGGGTCTGGATCGAGGGGAGGGCATGGTGGACGTGGACGTCGAGGGAGGCATGGAGGACGTGGTCAAATCAGCGCGCCACCACGCTCTCCCTCAATGTTGTCTTCGCCCGAAGATTTCGACCCTGGTACACAGTTCGCCGTGGCCATCCACCTCGGCATGCCGCGTGACAGGCTGCTCCTGCCCGCAGGTTCGTGACACTGATCGGCGACGTGCCTCCACCACTTGTCATG
Organism: Avena longiglumis; assembly: GCA_030063025.1. Taxonomy (NCBI): domain Eukaryota; kingdom Viridiplantae; phylum Streptophyta; class Magnoliopsida; order Poales; family Poaceae; genus Avena; species Avena longiglumis. The sequence continues at coordinate 98,375,374 of CP125979.1, forward strand.
CTGCGGGCGAATGGCTTCAGGACCACCAGAGACCCGGTCGATCTGAAGTTCGACCACCTCGGCCAGATGTACCTCGACAACGGATAGGAGTGCTTCACCCTCTCGCACCAGATTGAAGCGGGCAACATCGTCGTCTTCAAGTACGACGGCGAAGGAAAGTTTGGTGTCAGCGTCTTCGATGACACCATGTGCCACCTCTGCTACCACTCCGACTCCGACAAGTAGGCTAGGCTATGCGTGCGCCATGTACGATGTATCAATGTAGGCATTGGCCATTTGCAATGAAAATCTTTATTCAATCCCTAGAACATTTGTTACAAGAACACCACACACCCTAAAACTACGCGCCGCCGCAGGTCAGATACATCATACGTCATTCAGATACACCATTCGTCATTCAGAGAACTGATTATCGCTCGCTGCATCTACACCTCCTCTTCATCTCAGTCGAGGAGGGCACGCAGGGAAGCGTCATCGGAATTGGCCCACATTGCTTCTCGAAGGTCGGCGCGCACCAATGCGAGCTGGTCCATCGCAAGTACTCCGGCAGAAACACGCATTCCCCTACCGCCAGCGTGAAAGGATCGCTGGTGATCACGTGACAGTTGTAGAAAGGGCGGCGCGGCAGTGTGCGCATCCTGTAAATCCGCGGATGCCCCGAAATCGGGGGAGGCAGCACGTCCGGTAACTCCGGCGGGTTCCACAGGGGACAGCGTACGCTCAGGTAGCTCTTCTCTGCCGGCGCCGAGGATGCCACAGAGCTCGTCGGGTCAACACCGGTGGCCAGGCATGGTGGTTTTTTGTGCTGTGGGTGGTGTGGGTCTGATCGAAGATATCTCGACGACCTCCCTTTTTTATGGCTGCGCCTGGACGCGGTGGGAAACACCCAGAATTCGCGGGAAGCGGCGGGAAAGAAAGGCAGAAGACGAGGGAAGACACTGAAAATACGCTGGTATTGGCGATGGCCAATCACGGACAGATAGATCACACCCACTAGTGGAGAACGGGGCACTAGTCCCGGTCATAGAGGGCCTCTAGTCCCGGATGGCCAGCCGGGACTACGGAAACGGGACTAGAGGTCCTAGCCTCTAGTCCCGGTCCATTTACGGGCCGGGACTAAAATATGTGCACGTGGCAGCGTAGCAATGCGAGGGGGCTGGTCTTTAGTCCCGGTCCGTATTACGGGACGGGACTAGTTCCTTTCTGCCGCGGCAACATTTTACCTATTCGTTGTCGCGCCGATGATGGGGGTTTCTGCCATGGCGAGAGTTTTGGAACCATTTTACGTCGCGGCCGATGGGGGTTTCGCATGGCGAGTTTTGGGGCCATTTTCTGCCGCGGCAGCCGATGCGGGGTTCTGCCGCGGCAGGAGGATAGGTAGATGATACAGATATAATTCTACATTACATAAATATATACATAAATGGAGATCACAGCCCGTCTATTCGGTTACAAGTTCATTAAATCATGGGTAGCCGGAGGTATGGTATTTTCCTTCTGGGTTTATGACATGGTCAACAAGAAATCCCGTCAATTCCTCTTGAATGGCTACGAGACGCTTCCTTGGATCGAGATTCTCCCGCAATCTTTCCGACTATATATAAAAGAAGGAGGTCAATATGAATATCAATAGTCATAACAAATATTATGAATGACACTCAACAATTTTTTTGAATATATTGCTCACGTACTTCCAAAAATGTATCTCCGTCCCGCTCACTAACCTCCGAGCGAATGTACTCGCACACGAAGTATCCACATAGGTTAGTACCTGGTGGTTGCCTCTCGCACTTTACGATAAAAGGTTTCAATCAAATAATAATCAAGCATGACATGATGGTATTGAAACTAGAATTGAAGAGATGCGTGGATCTAGCTCGTACTACTTACATCGATCCGATGAAAACTAAGCTTGTCTTTAAATTCACCGACCGTAGCATTGGTGAAAGCTTTCCAAACCCTGCCCGGCAAAAAAAGAATAAATGAGTTATTAGTTACTCGATATCTCAGGATATATATATATATATATATATATATATATATATATATATGAACGAAAGAGACTGATATAGTGCGATAATGACTGAAATTACCTCTAGAGCGCATATTTAATGAATTCGTACTCTGATTCATCTCTCATTAGCGAGCCCTTGATTTCAACTCTACCAGCGTCAACTTCAATGGTTAGCAGAATCCAGTACTAGCTGCGCACATTTATATACGTCAGTAACTCATCAATTACACTTAGCAGAATCAATTGATTTGTACAAGGCAGCAACACTCTTACCTGTAGTTGTAGGGAAACAATATTCTTCGTTTGTAATGTTGCCTCAATAAGACCCTTAGCAAGTTACGCTCAGTGTCCTTGGGGTATTCCATTAGCAATGCTTGATTAAACCGGTGTGGGTCGATGAACCCAATGTCAAAGATTTTCTTCCGGTCACATTCATCGCTCTTCATTCTGCATAATAGCATATAGTGAAGATAATTACATGCAATAAAATAGCTGGGTTAGAGACTTTATCATAGAAATAATGAACTACTTACAAACAATAGGTAGTGAGGAGACTCAAGTCAAGGGCATCTTGTTTGAATAACATATAGAATTCCTCAAAATAAATTTGCAACTGGTCTTCACCATTAAAATGCTCACTTCTAATTTTCACAAACAGCGTTTGTAGTCATCAGCCTTATTTATCTCATATTGTGATGGTTGCTAAAGAAACCCCTAAGCCCACTTTTTGGCTTTCGGATCAAATATTTGTTTTGGCTCGGGAGCTTTGGGTGCAAAGAAGGCTTTAACTTGGAGATAACTCATAGAATATTCATCGGCCTTTGCTAGCTTATTCCAGTTGATAATGCTGATCGGGACGTTGTCCCTAACAACAAATCCACATTGATGAATAAATGTGTTTGTGTTCTTTATGCGAAGCAACGGGACGCCCACTGGAGAGACCTCAACAATTGTGAGATGCGCATCATCGGGCATCCCTTTGGCCGGTCCTCGTTTACTATTTTTAACTGGCTCGGTCGATGTGGATGTCTAAAATAAGAAACAACATTCGTTAATATATATATATATACACACAAATCAATTAATGCGTCTATCTACTAGTGATCAAAAGGCTTAATAATTTACCTCGCCAGACTTTGTCAAGGCTGGTCCATCATTCTCCAAGCCATCATCGAAATTAAAACTAGTATGCGCTTCGACTTGAGGTTCTATCTCTATTCCCTCACCGGACTCATTTAGAAACTGTGAGCCATCTTCTGCTCCACAGTCTTCTTCCCCACTCTGATCGACGAGCGCTCCATCCTGATAGGGGAGCGGTCCTCCACCAGCCAGTATCATATCGAATAAAGGCTCTTCACCTTCTCTACTGTTGAAGTGATCCATAGAATAACTGCTATGACATAATGTGCATATATGAGTAATAAAATTATATAACATCTCGAATGACAACAAAAGTATTCATATCATATAACATCTCGAATAACATCTCAGAAAACAACAAAGAAGTCATAATACATCTCGAATAACGACAAAGTAGTAATATTATATAAAAACAACATCTTGTCTGATAACATCGCTCAAACTCAACGTCGACTATCGGCTCCTGAGCCGCGGGATGTGACCAACCAAATAGTCAGAACCATCATCGGACTATAACTAGGGTGAGATCACTGAAAAAACCTGCCATTTATGGGGGCCAGCCTGGCGTCCAACATCACCATATAGCGATGGACGTGCTCGTCCTCCTCCCTGACGCGACGTCGTACCACCTCCTCGGGGGCCGGCTCCCTCTGCACTCTGCCTGGGCCACGTGACCTCCACCAAAGAAGATCCGGGTCGACGACGACACCCGGATTCCTCACCAAGCTACGCGTCCCTGACGGTAGCACCTCTCAGTGCCAGCCTGGCGGAGCCCAGTCTCGTACAACACCGCTAGAGCATAGTACTCCCTCGCTCTGGATGAGTTGGCTACGAGGATGCCCGGGCATATCCTAAAGTAGGTATGGATTTGACCGAAAAATACACTCTTTATAAAAAAATACACTATTTAGGACAAAATATACTATATATATACACTATATACTAACTAATATCCTAATTAAATACTAAACAATATACACTACTTAGGAAAAAATACACTATTTAGGAAAAAATACACTGTGTATACATTAAATACAAACTAATATCCTAAATTCTAAACAATATACACTATACATTGAAAAATACACTATTTAGGGAATAAATACCCTATACACTAAATACTACCTAATATCCTAAATACTAACTAATCTACACTATAGTTTGAAAAAAAACTAAATACTAACTAAATACTAACTAATATTTCCTAAATACTAACTAATATATCCTAAATAATAAATACTAACTAAATCCTAAATATTAAACAATATATACTAACTAAATACACTATGTTGAAAAAACAGAAATACTAACTAAATATATACTAATAAATACTAACTAATTAAATATATACTAATAAGTAAATACACTATGTTGAAAAAATAGAAAAAAAAACAGAAAAAGAAACTCACCGGTGGGTGAGGATGGGCTGAGAGGCGGAGGAGGCGTCGGCACGTCTGAGGGCAGGCGTGCGAGGCGACGAGGCAGTGAGGCGCGGCGACTCTGATCCGGACGGGCGCGACGGCGGCAAGACGACGGCTAAGACGATGGGGCAGCATGGCGGGGCACGGGCGCGGGAGTGGGCGGCGGCCTGGCGGCGTCATCTTTGGAGAAGAAAGAAACGCGTCTCGGCCTGTGGCTCGGGCAGGGCGGTGGGTATTTATAGTTTGGAAAAGTCGTAGTACGAATCGGAACTAAAGGCCCCCCTTTAGTCCCTGTCCAACCATAAAACGAGACTAATGCACTCAAGACATTTATTAATATTTAAAAATTGAGACTACGGAATCAGGACTAAAGGCCCCCTTTAGTTCAGGTCCAGTCACAAATCGGGACTAACACTCAATATTAAAAACCGGGACAAACCGGAACTAGCTAACACTCAGGAGCAAAGCCGCCCCCTTTAGTCATAATCATGCCTTGTCCTATAGTACGCAGCTTCAGGGTCTTCTTCGTCATCGTCATCATCATCGTCATCGCTAACTGCCACTCCGGGGATCCTCAGCCCAGCCATGGCATATACCGGGGGCATCTGCCACTCCAGCCTCGGATTCACGGCGGGCGGGGGAGAGGTCTCCTGGAAGACGATGCCGCTACCGCCGGGCGGGGGAGGAGGTCTCCTGGAAGACGATGCCGCTACCGCAGGCGAGGATGTTCTCCCCCGGCAATGTAGCGCATCACGCCGATGATAGTCCGGTTCGCCCACCACAGGTGGCGGCCTACTTTGTTGTGGTTCATCGGGGGAGGGCCGTCACCCTCGTACCTAGAGAGCTCTCTTCCTTGCCGGTTAGCAAAAAAGGCATTCCAGGTGTCATAGTTGTCGGGATCCCACTGGGGATCCATCCGCTGCTCCGGCGTGACCTCGTGGTAGAAGTGGTTCGTGATGGCCGCCTGGCGTGCGGAACCTTGAGGGACATGAGGGACAGGAACCCCTCCAGCGCTCCGCATCCAGCCGGCGGGCGGCCGGTAGCTCGGAGGGCAAGGGTAGCAGGAGGCGCACAGCGCCTCGGTCTCCTCAAGGGTCAGAATGGCCCAGTAGCCGCTATCCATTGTTGTGAGAGAGGAAGGTGTGGATGTGTGGATAGCGATGGTGCGGTCGACCTCGATATAGAGGAAAAGGGCGGGAAAACATTGCGGGAAGCGGTGGGAAATGGCGGGAAATATCTTTAGTCCCGGTTAGTGGCTACAACCGGGACTAAAAGCTTCGGTCAGATGGAAAGTTAGTATAATTATTCTTATAAAACAGAAAAAATAACAAACTTTGTAAAAGCTTCACAAAATGATATACATGCATATGTACATATTGATTGCATCTAAAAAACGGTCGCAGGCAAAATTCTGAATACATCATATGACTTTCTTATGACCGTGTGGACTTAACCATGGAGCATCTTCATTAAGTAACATGATGCTTGGGTCATCCTTCACTATAAACAACGAATTTCATGAAACTTGTCATAATGTTCGGACATCTCTGTCTTGTCCTCCACTCCTACGATGTTTCTTTTCCCTGAAAGAACTATGTGGCGCTTTGGCTCATCGTTTGATGATGTATTTGTTTGCTTATATTTTCTTTTTCTTGGTTTGGTAGACATGTCCTTCACATAGAAAACCAGAGACACATCATTGGCTAGGACGAATGGTTCGTTCATGTACGCAAGATTGTTGAGATCCACTGTTCTTATTCCGTATTTTTTGTCTACCTCAACCCCGCCTCCTGTTAGCTTGACCCATTTGCACCGAAACAAAGGGACCTTCAAAGCAGGTCCATAGTCAAGTTTCCATATCTCCTCTATGTAACCATAACATGTGTCCTTTGACCCATTGTCGTTTGTTGCATCGAAGCGGACACCACTGTTTTGATTGGTGCTCATTTTATTTTGGGTGATCGTGTAAAATATATTCTCATTTATCTCGTACCCTTGGTAAGTCCATATAGTCGAAGATGGTGAGCTGGCCAACAAGTACAACTCATCACAAACAGTGTTGTTATTCATGAGATGTGTTTGCAACCAACCGCCAAAAGTCTTCATGTGTTCATCTCTAATCAAGGAGCCATGCTTTCCCGGGTTGTTTGAGCGTGCAATATCCTTGTGTTCCTTTATATACGGAGCTCCCAAGGTGGAATTATGCAGAACCATGTAGTGTGCTTGAGTGAAAGAATGTCCGTCCCTACATATTATTGATTTCCTTCCTAGTGTGCCTTTTCCACTCAGTCTCCCCTCATGTCGTGATTTAGGAACACCAATCGACTTAATATCAGAAATAAAGTCAACACAAAACTCAATGACCTCCTCTGTTCCATAGACCTTCGAGATGCTTCCTTCTGGCCTAGCACGATTATGGACATATTTCTTCAAGACTCCCATGAACCTCTCAAAGGGGATCATATTGTGTAGAAATCCAGGACCCAAAATAGTAATCTTGTCAACCAGGTGTACCAGCAGATGCGTCATAATATTGAAGAAGGATGGTGGGAACACCAGCTCAAAACTAACGAGACACTGGACCACATCATTTTGTAACCTCGGTAGAATTTCTGGATCGACTACCTTCTGAGAAATAGCATTAAGGAATGCACATAGCTTCACAATGGGCAGTCGAACATTTTTCGATAGAATCCCCCTCAATGCAACCGGAAGCAATCGTGTCATAAGCACGTGGCAGTCATGAGACTTTAGGTTATGGAATTTTTTCTCGGCCATATTTATTATTCCCTTTATATTCGACGAGAAGCCAGAGGGGACCTTCATACTTCTTAGGACTTCAAAAAAAATTTGTTCTCTTCTTTGGTAAGAGCATAGCTGGTAGTACTTAGACGTCCTTTATCTGTCTTTATTGGATGCACGCCGTCTCGGTCTTTCATACCTTGCTGGTCCTGCCGTTCTTCTGGCGTATCTTTTATCTGTCCATACACGCCCATAAACCCTAGCAGGTTCACGCAAAGATTCTTCATCGCGTGCATCACATCGATTGCAGAGCGAACCTCTAGAACTTTCCAATAGGGTAGCTCCCAAAATATAGATTTCTTCTTTCACATGGGCACATGTCCATCAGCGTCATTTGGAACAGATTGACCGCCAGGGACCTTTCCAAAGATTACTTCTAGATCCTTGACCATACCAAATATATCATCACCGATCTGGATAGGCTTCTTCCGGTGATCGCCTCACCATTGAAATGCTTGCCTTTCTTTCTTGCGGATGCTGGCGAAAGAAATCGACGATTCCCCAGGTACACATTCTTCTTACCTTTATCCAAATATATACTTTCAGTATCATCTAAACAATGCGTGCATGCATTGTATCCCTTGTTTGACTGTCCTGAAAGGTTACTAAAAGCAGGCCAATCATTGATTGTTACGAACAACAACGCCCGTAGGTAAAATGGTTCCTGTTTGTGCTCATCCCACATACGAACACCTTCGTTGCGCCACAACTGTAGTAGTTCTTCAACTAATGGCCTTAGATAGACATCAATGTCATTGCCGGGTTTCTTCGGGCCTTGGATGAGCACTGGCATCATAATAAACTTCCGCTTCATGCACAACCAAGGAGGCAGGTTATATATACATAGAGTTACAGGCCAGGTGTTATGACTGCAGCTCTGGTCTCCAAAAGGATTTATCCATCTGTACTTAGACCAAACCTTAAGTTCCTTGCGTCATCTGCAAAGCTCGGATACTCTCTATCAATTTTTATCCATTGCGACCCATCAGCGGGGTGTCTCAACATCGAGTCTTTCCTGCGCTCTTCTTTTTGCCATCGCAACAACTTGACATGCTCTTTGTTTCTAAACAAACGTTTCAACCATGGTATTATAGGATCATACCACATAACCTTTGTAGGAACCCTCTTCCTGGGGCGCTGCTCGCCCTCAACATCACCAGGGTCATCTCATATGATCTTATAACTCAATGCGCCGTATACCAGGCATGCATCCAAATTCTCGTACTCCTCACCGCGATATAATATGCAGTCATTAATGCATGCATGTATCTTCTGCACCTCTAGTCCTAGAGGGCAGACGACCTTCATTGCGTCGTATGTACTGACAGGCAATTCATTATCCTTTGGAAGCTTCTTCTTCCAAATTTTCAGTAGCTTCTCAAATCCCTTGTTAGATAAACCATTCTCTGCTTTCCATTGCAGTAATTCCAGTGTGGTACCGAGCTTTGTGTTGCCATCTTCGCAATTTGGGTATAACAATTTTTTGTGATCCTCTAACATGCGCTGCAACTTCTTCTTCTCGTTTTTATTTTCGCATTCGCTCCATGCATCAAGAATGGCCTGACGAAGATCATCAGCAGTCTCATCTAATGCCCGTTCTTCACCTTCTTCTTGTTCATTGTCTTCTAGTGCAGTGCCACCGTATTCAGGAAACATTGGATAATTATCATCGTTCTCTTCTTCTTCTTCGCTGTCTTCCATCATAACCCCGCTTTCTCCATGCTTTGTCCAACAAATATAGCCGGACATGAAACCTGATTGAATCAGGTGGATGTGAATGGTTTTGGATGAAGAGTAATCCTTCTCATTCCGACAGACACGACACGGACAACACATAAAACCATTCCGCTTGTTTTCCTCGGCCAACTCGAGGAAAGAATGCACGCCTTTAATGAACGCGTCAGACATTCGGGGAGCGTCATACATCCATTCTCGGCTCATCTGCAGTATAATTAAAATTTTCTATCATATAAAAAGTTTGGATCATTTTTACTACAATTACTTTTACATGCACTAATTTTTGAATTAAGATTTTTTATCATATTAAAATTTTACATGCACTAATTTCTAAATTGGACAAAATTGTTAACATAAAAATATTAACTATTTAATTATTGCTCTAGCAGTGAAAACCTTATTCAATTCTGAGATCCGAAACTCTTCAAATGCACATCTCAACTTTCAGTAGCTTTTTGTATAATCAAACTATGCTTAAAACTACACATTTAAAATTCCCTCTACACTTCTAAGCATGAAATTCCTCATTCTAGCTAGTTCTAGAGCATTGAGCTAAACTATAACAATAAGAGGTGAATGATTGAAGTTGATAACCATTTTAGATAGATGATACCACCAAATCTTGGATTGAAAGTTGCCACCAAATCTTGGATTGAAAGTTGCCACCAAAATGAGGATGAACTTGAGTTGTTACTTGGAGGAAATGGCCATGCTTTTGGGCTGGATCGAACAGGTATATATAATGGTAATAAGTTGTCCCGGGTGGTAAAATGAACCCAGACTAGAGGTTGACCTCTAGTCCCGGCTTGTAACAAGAACCCAGACTAAATATAGACATGGGTCCCACAGAAGCTCTAGTCCCGGCCTGTGTTACAAGCCGGGACTAGAGGTTGCCCATGTACCGGGACTAGTGATATGGGCCATGTAGCCGTTGCAGAATTTACAGACCGGGACTAGTACTAACACTAGTCCCGGTTTCAGAGGAGGCCGGGACTAGAGGCTGGAGCTGCAAAAAACGAAAGATCTACTAATGACCGCTGGACGCGGTCGGCCAGATAGGGCCAGACCACGGTTTTAACGTACCGTTTAGGATGACCGGATAGGTGGGCCTGGTGGATGGCTTTAGAGACAGTACAACAACCAGACTAGTAGTACTAATCGTGTACATGAGCTCTAGAAAAAAGTTCGTGTACACATACAATACGTATGGGCATTGGATAAAATGTAGGAACAGCATGCATGTGAAAACGTACTGGTAGTACGTGCAACTAGTATTTTACTAGTATGAATGGGAGTACAATATGTCAAGTAGTAGTAGTACTATTCTACTGCATTGCTGATGCCGTAGCTAGAGTCTTCTATCTAGTCTAGTAGAATAATAAAAGGATTCCGAATTGGAAACGTCTTCGTTGGTCCCTGCACAAATATACAAGGCCGACCCGGCCAGGTGGAGCTGTGTACGAGAAAACAGAAAGGCGAAAGAAAGACGAGGAGAGAAGCTCGATCGGTGAAACGATCGATCATAACCAAAGCAGCAGGCAACTAATAAGGAGACCGAATCGAAGACAATGGGCGACATCGATAACGGTATCCACGACTCCCTGATCGTAGCCACGGCAGAGCCAGATGAGGAGGCCAATCGCCGTTTCCGGCTTCGGATCTCGGTCGTGTTGAGTCTCGTCCTGGACGCGGTGGCAGCTGTCTTATTGTTGATGTGCCTCTATTACGGCATAAAGAACTCAAGCATGCCGCTCTGGGCCCTCGTTTTCGTCTTGGGGATGCTAGCCTACGTCTTAGGATATGCATTTTTCCTCCGTCGTCATCTTGTTTGGAAAACTGTTTGTGAGATTTGTAACCCAGAGGAAGAAACGCAGATCATAGACTGATAAGATTTCGCTAATTCAGCCTGTCGTCTTATATTGTTAAATGTTAAGGCAGGTATACTACTATGTTCGCTGTCTATGTATTTGAATGATATATGTATATGGAGTATATGTTTCGTTTTCTTCCAAGGATTTACTTGTTCCATGTCAAATATATGTACCACTCATCCTAGCTTGTTCTGATGCGTGTAAATATATACTACTCCCAATCATCCTATTTAATTGGCGCATAAGCATATTTAACCAAGTTTTTGCCTAAACCTGGTGATAATTAAATTGGAGGTTGTAATATTCTCATTATTATTTATGTACTGAAATTTTATTTTCCCTTCGACACAAATTAGTTGACCTGGTTTTGTCTAGATTTGGATGTATCCAACTTAAAACAAGGCTAGATACATCCGATTCTAGACAAATTTGAGTCAAATAATTTGTGTCGGAGAGAGTACTATCAAGTAGTTCCGAGGATATAATATGCTTGTTAGAAAAGCATCCTCCGTTTGCCATCATCTCCGGCTGTCTTGTTTTAGCGGGGATTGAAAAACAAGTGGTCTTGCTCCAATTAATGCATGGGTATTGGGGACTACAACTCCTTCGACCCGGTTCCTCCCGTTGCATATCAGGAGGATGACTTGGGTGCCTTTCAGAACAGCCGTAACACATTCTTGGTGATGCCAGGGAAAGAGAGGTGGATCCAGGATTTGAGCATGGGTGTGTGTGTGTGTGTGTGGGGGAAGACAATGACCATATAAGTGATACGACCGAGAAATAAACCAAGTCTTATATGTTCTCTATGGATATCAAATTTTAATCATATGTGTTTGGCAATAGAAAGAAAGTCGATATTTCTACTAGTTTGAATGTGGATCTATGTAAGGACCTATAAACCAAGTCAATAATTTCAACAACGTTGAACTTTATAGCTATTTCTTCAAATATATATTAGTTACTACTAATAATATATCTGATTTTTATTACTAACAAATCATAACAGTAAGAACTATATGATGATCGTTGGATAATCAGATATTCAAACCAGCTAGCACTAACTGAAATAGCCAATCTCTAGCTAATAGGTGTACCTGGGCCAATCAGTTTAAGATTTAGGCGTGGCAGATTGCAATCTCCAGTTGACACGCTGGATCCAGTAGGATATGTGCCTTTACTAAACCGTTGATCATGTGTTCATGACGCCTGGCTCAACCAGCGAACCCCGGGCGGGAGACTCTTCCTGGGACGGTGCGGCTCGGCAGCGGGCGAGGAGGGCAATATGATCGATGATTCTGTTTTGCCTAGACTAGCGGCTCAATCACCAAATGAGATCGTGAGTCTAATACGTGCATCAACCGACCGTTGATTCTGTTTTGCCTAGACTAGCAGGCCCGTGCGGATTAGAGGGGATTATCCCCACTAAACCCCAATTTCCCACTTATTTTTAAAATAGTGTTTTGTTTTAGTGTATTAGAGGGGATTATCCCCACTTTTCCCCAGTTTTTCTCAAATCCCTAGTGCATTTTTCTCAATACCCAATACACTATCTCTACCTAGTGGATTGTTGGGGATTGAATTTTTGTCGGGATTTGAGGGAACTAGAAGAACTTGGCGCGCGTTGCTGTGCCCGTTGGATATACAACATCGATAATATGGAGGCAATTAAAGTTTCTCCTCACACTCAAAGGAATATTTATTTGGTTGTAACGACAATACCACACACACTCAATGCATCACAATTTACATTAAAGATGAGGAGCATGTCCCTCTCATTCTTTTACTCGATATTTTGAAGGATACTATAACATGATCTGAGCTTATCTGACTAATTTCCTCTGGACCAATGCTTTTGACTCCTTGGCCTCGGCAAGCAACATGTACAAAGAAACATTTGTCTGTGTTGTTCCATATCAAGGTACACACTGACATACTAACAGATTGTCTGCACAACCTCTTCCTACTTAGGCAAAAGAAGAAACATACAAATTGTACCACTTTATTCTAAAAAAAACGCCATCAATTTGTTGTTGTTCTATAGTTTGCACAGTAATCTTGCAGAAAAAAAATCACGTTTTGCAAATATAGTGCTTATTAGATCACAATCTGGGGAAACACATACTACAAACTATTTAGTACCTCCAGTTTATGCAGTATAAGCTTATAAATACATGCCACAGTAGCAGGATCCCTTTTTGTAGACTCAAATCATCAACCTATTTCAGCAATGGAGTCGCCCTCTTTCAACTCCAATGATTCTACTAAAAAAATCTCCATCAGCGTCAAAGCAACATTGCAACAGAGACCGAACTCCATTCTTATAAGAAAAAGACATATCTATTAAAAAAGACGGCATATTTGAATTAGCAAGATTAACACATATCTTAGACCCATAGATAGCTGCTAGAGCCCAAATAGCTGCAACATTGGATATTAAAGAACATAGACAAACCCGGAACTGAACCCTTACTGAACTGCTAACAATCATCTTAATGTCACACCATTACAACGGAATAATAAAACTTAAAATCATGTAAAAGTACAGCCCATAATGAGTGCTATTATAGGTTTCCTGCAACTTCTCGTTATTGGATTATATCCTGTGTCGACCTGCATCGCATTAGCTCCCCACAAAGTAACAATCGAGATAATTCATATGAAGAGAGTAAAATGTTGTCTAAGGAAAACAGTTGAAAGCAAAATATTTTCCTCCCAAAAACAATGCATGACCTTAGGTAAATCTCCACTCCAACTAAAATAACACATGCCAGAAACCAAACTGTACCTAGCTTTTGTTACTAAGGTCCCTTTTCGACATGGCCTTACCTCCGGAATCAGGTGATCCAACAAGTGATGCCCCCATCACGAAGCCAACAATGTATACACATCCAATAAACATCAATTATAACAAAAATTATATGTAAGAAAATAAATCCAACACAAAAAACATGAAGCTATAGCAGAAAAGCAAATAACCTACTAACAACGTATTATCCATAATGGCGCCCATTATGTCTTTGAGCGACCTCATATTCTATTTGTAAAAAATATAAGTGTATGGTACAACACCTATATGTTGCACAATAGTCCATGATGCGAAAAACAGCTCAAACCTATGGTTCTTTGGCCAGACCTATTTTTAATAGGTATAGCTTCAAAGTACTGGAAATAGTAAACCTGACGCTGCACTAAGCGATGCTAATTTATGAATATTTTGGTACAAAACCATGGATTCCATCTCCCTGCGAAAAAAATATGAACTAATAAAGATATAAAAAGAAGACAATAAGTACCTTCATCGAAACCAATAAAAAAAGGAACATGCTAGACATAGAGCCACTGAAATAAGAGAGGCACCAGATCGCAGAGCAAGACATGTTTGCACCTTACAACATGCTCTTCCAGCTTGAAGATATCTTTCTTATCTTCCCTACAACCAAAAAATCCGGTTCCGTCTTCCAAACCTTTCTCTTCTTGATATCTTCCAAATATAAAGCGACTAAACTTGGAAAGGCACATGCTTTCTAGTTGGCTGAAAGCCATATATAATGGAAATTCTCCTTATTGATGTACTTCACATGGGAGAAGCTTCAAGTCTTTGAAATTATCTAAATTAAAAGTGAAGATTTGGTGCACATGCACTACAAGAAATGTGCTATACTATGACCTTTTGATAGTGACCCCGAAAGAAATCGTCATAAATTTATGACGATCTTGCTGCAGTTGGTCATGAGCTGTTTGGAAGGGGCAAAGGATAGCAAATGCATGACGATTTGTCCCAAAAACGTCTTAAATTATTTACACGAAATCGTCATAAGCTGGTGCGTACTGTTTGGGGCCTTGATTGGAGCATACTACGACGATATAGAATCGTCATAGTCACTTATGACGCTATAATAACGTCGTAGTATGTTAAGCACTAGGATGATTTGTCTTGCCACCTCCTCAATGTGATCCACATGTCGTGTTAGTTGTGTGCTAGGGATTTTTAGGTCGGGCCTAGATGGGCCGATTCTTTGTCGAGCCCATGACTTCTTTGGCCTAGATAATATTGTTAGGCAAAAAAGATTGCACTAGCTGGGACTTGAACCAACGACCTAGCGATGTGAGGCAGCTGCCATAACCACTATGCTATAGTTGTGTTGTTGCAAATAATGTATAAACAAGTGTATCTATACTATTAGTATTATCGAGCGAACCAAATAGAACAAAATGCAAGGCTCCTTCGTGGCTCCCTTTGTTGGCGCCTGAAACAACCAAACCTTACCAAATGAGCAGAAGGGTGGCTCCTTCGTGGTGACCGGGCGGCGGCGGGCGATGACGGGCTGGCGGCGGGCGACAACGGCTGCATCGGAAGGAAGAGGCGGTGGTTGCCGACGGCGGAGGAGCTAAGCGCGCCGGAGGGGCTGGAAGTCGTGGCCGGAGGGGCCGAGGCGCCATGAGGGGCGTGGTCGGCGGAGGGGCTCCGGTGGTGATGGAGGAGGTCTGCAGCAGATACATCGGTTAGCACCCTCTCCTCTCTCCCTGTTTACTTCCTGTTAATTTGAGCTGGTTTCATTAGGGTTTCAAAATCCATATTTTGAGATGATGTTTAGAATCAATTCAAGCCCAAACCTTGGTCTTTTTGCCTTTAGCTAGATGTAGGCATAGAACTATATTGTTGGAGCTTATCTAGGTTTTTTAATTTACGCTAGCTAGTGTGTACACTTGATGCAATTCTAACTTGCAATATTTTTGGTCTTTGCGGATGGATGAAATTTGGATAACAAAAGGAGTTAGAAGGCTTTCTTATGAGCATCTAAGGGAGTGGATGAGTTCATGCGATTTGTCCGTAGAAGTGTTCGATGATGCTCAAGTTTTATGCCCATGCCCCATTTGTATGAATCGTGTTGAACAAACTCTACCAAATGTAGAGGCTCATCCGCTAATGTGTGGGATGGCATGCACGTATGATAGGTGGATCCATCATGGAGAGCCTTTACATCCAGAACCCGGAGCTGAACCTGAACCTGGTGAAGGCGCAGATCATGTTGATGATGGCGGTGAGTTTGTACAAGATGATGTTCCGCAAGAGGATGTTGGTTTGGAGGCAGAGGATGGCTATGAGGATGATAGAATCCACGATCTGTTTAGGGATTTGTGCAGTCTGAACCGCAAGGTCTTGGAGAGCATACAATCTATGCCGGTGATAGAGGAGGCCAAGCGCGACTAGTGATGGTGGGACATTGTCCGATTTTCTTTACCGTGAAGTTACTCCATGTCAAGTCCTTCTACCGAATCAGCAATGTTGCCTTCAACGCAATACTCCGTATCTTGACCATCCAATACCCTAAAAGTGCAATTCCCAAATCTTATGAAGAAGCATTGGGTATAATCGGTAGATTGGGGCTTGGTTATGATTCAATCCATGTCTGCCCGAACAACTGTATCTTGTTTCGGAACACGTACGCCAAGCATGACAGGTGCCCGAAATGTGATGCCTCAAGGTGGAAAGATGCGGATGGGAGGAAGCAGATACCAGAGAAGGTGTTGAGGTACTTTCCTGATTCCAAGGCTACAGAGGATGTTCATTTGACAACAATGGAGGATGTCAATGGCACAAGCTAAAGCGGCAACCCGTGGATAATGAACTTAGCCATCCAGTGACGGAAAGGCATGGAAAGATTTTGATGATAAACATAAAGAGTTTGCCGCCGATGCGAGGAACATCAGACTCGGCCTTGCCACAGATGGCTTTAATCCATTTGGAATGAGCTCGAAATATAGCATGTGGCCGGTATTTGTTGTGCCGTACAATCTTCCACCATGGGCATGTATGGATCAGTCCAAATTCATGATGGCTTTGCTAATCCCTGGTCCAAAATCTCCAGGAAAAGATTTTGATGTCTTTATGGAGCCCCTAGTAGAAGATCTCCTCAAACTCTGGAAAGGTGTCCGTACCTATGATGCCCTGAGTCCTGATAAGTTCGATCTCCGTCTTTGCGGTAATATGGTGTATCCA
This sequence comes from Avena longiglumis, assembly GCA_030063025.1. Lineage (NCBI taxonomy): Eukaryota > Viridiplantae > Streptophyta > Magnoliopsida > Poales > Poaceae > Avena > Avena longiglumis. The sequence goes on from CP125979.1 coordinate 98,392,360, forward strand.
TGATTTCCAGTAGCGCACACTTTGTCGGGGAGGCTCACGTCTGGTTATCAAGCATGTGTGCGTTGTGACAAGGATCCGTGCTCAGAAAGAATAAGGAACAAGATATGTTGGACTGGGGGGCGCCGTTTTCTTCCCCGCCACCATCCTTGGCGAAAAAGCAAAGATTTCAATGGAAAAACTGAAACACGTGACCAGCCGGCGGAGTTCACTAAAGAAGAGCTCGAGCAACAGCTTCACAATGTGAAAGATGTGAGACCTGGAAAACATTAGAAGAAAAGGAAGCGTGAGGATGGACAATGTTGGGACCGGAGGGCTATTTTGTGGGACCTCCCTTACTGGGCAGATCTCAAGTTGAGGCACAACCTTGATGTAATGCATATCGAGAAAAACATATGTGATAATCTGCTTGGCACATTTATGAACATCGACGGGAAGTCAAAGGATCTGATTAACTCTAGGCTTGATTTGGAAGACTTGGGCATAAGAAAAGATTTGCATCTTGACTGTTGAAGGTGGAGAGTCGTTTGAGATGCGAAGCATGGTATACAATGACTAAAGAAGAAAAGCTTGCATTCGTGAATTTATAAGAGCGGTGAGATTTCCGGATGGGTATGCCGCTAACCTAGCAAAATCGTGTCTCTGATGGATGCAAGCTCGAGGACTAAAAACTCATGATTGCTACATCCTCCTTCAAAGGATTTTACCGGTGGACTCCATGGAATTTTGGATAAAGAAATATATGAAGCGTTCTTGCGAGTGGGAATTTCTTCAGAGAGTTGTGCGCCAAAACACTGAAGCTATCTGTTCTTGAAAGACTCGAAAAAGAAATCGTAGTTATCCTTTGCAAGCTTGAAAAGATCTTTCCTCCAGCCTTCTTCACGGTGATGGTTCATTTGACTGTGCATTTACCCAAAGAGGCAATGCTTAGAGGCCCTGTACAATACGGCTGGATGTACCCTGTTGAAAGAAGGATGCTTACATTTAAGCGTTATGTACGAAACACCGCCAGGCCTGAAGGGTCGATGGCTGAGGCATATATTGTTGATGAGTGCCTTACATTTTGCTCGAGGTACTTCGATGATCTGGAAACAAGATTCAATAGGCCGGGTAGAAATAGAGAGCGGGATGATTCGCACGTTGGTGATGTCTGTGTTTTCAACCATGGTGTAAACCTTCTTGGAGGGTCAGAGTACTCGGAGGCTGGTGATGAATATGACAAGATGCATTGGTATGTGTTAAGGAGTTGCCCTGAGGTTCTACCGTATATCGAGTATGTCATCTCTTGTGCATGCACCCTTATCTTTTTTATTGAGTTGGAAGGAACCCATTTGCAAGCCTGATGATTTAATTAACTTTATGTTTTTGTTGTACTGCAGGTTGTGCAAAATAGAGCTGAATAAGCAAGGTAGCGCATCAATGTTGATAGATGGCTCATGAAGGATTTGCTAAGTGGTTTAAGAATCATGTGAGATCTTTAGTCTTGGAATCAATTGCCACATGTTTTTTGTGTGTGTTTTTTACTAACCACTGCTTTATTTGTGCAGATTGGAAAATTGCATGAGGACAATAAGGTCAGTCTTGATCTTTTGCTTTGGCATGCGAGCCGGATAGGCGAGTGAGGTATATTCGGCATGTATTGTTGTGATGTTCGCTACCACCACGGTTGATGAGAAAAATAGAAACACGTGAAACGTGGAATAGTTGCGAGGAGACCATGATGATGAAGAGATGGACTTCTATGGTCAGCTTAAAAGCATCATAAGGCTCGGTACAACTCGAGAGGCGTCCATCGATCGGTCGTCTTGTTCGTTGTGATTGGTTTGATCTTGGTGGCGAGAAGAAGACAGGATCCAAGATGACGGACACTTCAAAAGCATTAACACTTTGGAAGGTCTGGTATAAGAGTGATCCATTTATTCTAACGACACAAGCAACAAAGGTGTTCTATGTGCGGACCGACTTGCGTGGAAATTGGCAAGTTGTGCAAAAGTTTCAACTGAGACATTTGTGGAGTGTGAAAGAAACTGAAATGGAGAAGGGTCTCAATGGTGGTGGTGGTCTAACATACCAAGATGATAACACCGAGGAAGTTCGATTGCAAGAGAAAGAACCGGTGTGCATACTAGATTGCGAAGGAGACAGAACAAGTGTTACTTGATGCTTCATTCGTAGAAAACATTAGGAAAAGAAGGAAGGAGGTAGTGGAGGGCCATGAATGCGATGATGAAAACATGGTAGATGACACGTCCTCGATCTTTAGCGATGGTGAGGATAAAAGGCGGATGCATTTGACGATGATGATTAGTGGCTCACTTTGGAAACATGGTAGATGACAACATGCAAGGTAAATTCTATCCTCCATTATCTTTTCTTTTTATTTCATTGGTAGTGGCTCCTTTGGAAATTGCTATTCTTTGTTGCAAATGCTCATAAGAAAGCGATGGTGAGGATCAAGATCGAGATCGGAGCGGTGGTGGTGAGGATCAAGATCGGATCGGGAGTAGTGGTGAGGATCAAGATCGGATCAGAGCAAGATCCTTTTAGTTGGATGAGCAAGATCGGTACTACTATTTACGCCTATTGTTGCCTTGTAATCTTGACCATGTACTACTATTTACGGATGACCATGTCATTTTAGTTTACGGATGAGTTATGAATATCATTGTGACTTACGGATGATCATTGTGATTTTAGTTCTGAATCTTTGAGTGCATATCATTGTGAGTTCTGAATCTGTCCAAAAAAGGAAAAATGGTGAGGCCTGGGGATCGAGCCCAGGACCTCCTCCTACTATTGCAGCATCAACTGCCACCACACTACACAAGTGACCTTGTTAGGTATCTGATCACATGATACAAGTAGCATTGTATATTTACAAGACCATTTAAAAAAAAATCAACCTGATCATTTCATAGATCACATGACCATATTTACAACCTGATCAAAAGCAACCATTTCACAATGCAACCTGATCAAAAGCAACCATTTCACAATGCAACCTGATCAAAAGAAACCATTTCACATTGCAACCTGATCAAAAGCAACCATTTCATAGATACTAGTAGGTTTCTGATAGCTAGGACACGATAGTGCGGGCATTACAGACCAAAAGCATTACGGGACCAAAAGCATTACGATAGCTAGGACACGATAGCTAGGATCATTCCATAGTGCGGACAAGTAGCACCAACGACACCGATAACAACACAACCAGAACCTAGAGGACCATTTTACAAAACAGCACCAACCAACACAACCGGTGATTACATGACCTTCTTAACCTCCGGCTTAAGTCCGTCGGTAGGGCTGCGGAAGCGGAACATGAAGACATCGCCTTATGCATCACGGGCGCCACCACCTGGGACCATTGGGTTGTAATTTGTGCTCCTTTACCCTTCCCTTTGCTCATGATGAGGGAGACAATTATGGGATCATGGCCTCCGTAGAAGACCCTCAGCTTTGATGGGAAGTCCTTGTATGGCCTGATGTTGGCATTGGTGAAGTTCCTTGGGAAATACTGCAATGCAAACAACAATGCAATATGCAATCAGCAATGCAAGGACATAGTGCAAACAATTTGTTTACCATTTTAGCTTTTGGCTTCTCGGTGTTTGCTAGCTGCATAGTGCAGACATACACTGGTAGAGTGGGTTTCTTCTTTGCAAGTTCCCTCATGAACAACACCTGTGTGTGTTTCAAAGCAATCTTGTTGCCATACACACACCACTTATCAAAACTGACACTTGCCTTTGACTTGGGACCTACATGCAAAGAAAAAGGCACATTTTCAAATCAGCAAACCGCATAAGTAAAAGATAAAGAAAAGGAACAATGGCAGAAAAGGATTTTACCTCGGCACATGATAATCTTAGCTTCCGCGGCAGCGGCTTCCGCCGCAGCTTTCTTGTGGCAAGAATCGCTACATAGTTTGTGATAACATGCCCATATTGTGCATGCATGTGCATCCTGGGATGGCGAAAAATGTTGCAGGAGAAAGTTTTCCTTGTCGTCGCACCGAAAAACCATTTTCTATTTTTCGAGCGCAAAAAACGGGCCGTTTTGTGAATCAACCACCAAATGAAAGTTTCGAAATGACAGCACCACATTTTTCTAAAATGATAGACCACCTTACATTTACAAATGTCCCAACTGGGGTATCTAAAACCTTTCGTTCCACTCCTGGCGAAAAAGACAAATGTCTGCCGAATCGGCAGGAACTGGGTCCGATTTGAACTACAGGTACATTATCGTATGCTCATGATTTTTTGCAAAAATCATTTTTAGACTCACAATATGATGTTTTATTAGAGATCCAATGCAAGTTTGGCGATACTCATCCCCTAGCTAAGAACCTTCATGCCCGTCATTTTTACCATAGTTTGAAACTGGCGTAAAATATTCAAAAACTGTCCGAACAATGTAAATCTTTCGCGTGGCGTCATTTTATGTGACACGGTTGCAAGGAAAAATACCAAGAATTTTTTTCATGCTGCATCATTTTATGTGGGCATCATTTTATGTGACATATATAGCATAAAAACCCTTATATAAACCAAAATCCAAAATTCTGCCGCCAGAACCCAAAATTTCCCCCTCTCCCGCCTCTCCTTGACGTCTCCCACCTGATTTGGCATGGGCAATTTGGACAATTGTACTCGGTCCACCCATCCCCACTCGCCCACCGAGTCGACCGACCCACCCATCCCCACTCGGCCACTCCATCCATCCCCATCTCCACCCACCCCCATCTCACGGCCTTGGCGGCAGGCGCCTCGCTCCCAGCCACGGCGACCCACCCTCCCTCCATCCCCATCGGCAGCGCTCACTCCCTCCCTCTCCCTCCCTTCATCTCCCTCCATCGGCCTTCTTCCTCCACCCACCCTCCGATGCTCCACGACCCACCCCTCCAGTGCTCGCTCCACGACCCACCCCTCCCTCCATCTCCCACGACGTCCCACGACAGCCAGAGCAGGTGAGTCTCCTGGCTATCTCCCTAGCTCCTCCTACTTCCTGCTTTCTAGGGTTAGGGTTTGTCTCATGGCGTGTCTAGGGTTAGGGTTTGGCTCCCATGGCGTGTTTAGGGTTAGGTTTTGGCTTCCATGGCGTGTCTAGGGTTAGGGTTAGGTTAGACTTTGATCTGATAGGGAGGTGTATTGTCCATGTCCATGTTCAGAAGATAGGGAGCCTCTCTTCTTTTTTTCTGACTATAATCTGTACTGACTATGAGTTGGTTCAGAGATTTTTTTTGGGTTTGAAGATCTGTACTGACTATGATGGATGTAGCTTTTATCTATTGATGCTCGTTACTCCTAGCTTGTATCTATTGATTTTTTTTGGGTTTGAAGATCTGTACTGACTATAATCTGATGCTTATTTTGAGTTTGCCCCTGTTCTAGGCAAATGTTGGAGCAAGGTACTAATGTGTGTACTGATGTGTGTAGTGATGTGAGCACTCTGTTTGCCCCCGTTCCACTCTATTTTTTGGTTTGCCCATGTACTGATGGGTGTACATGGTAGCTGGCTATGTGTGTATGTTTATTTTGAGTTTGCCCCTGTTCTAGGCAAATGTTGGAGCAAGGTACTGATGCATGTAGTGATGTGAGCACTCTGTTTGCCCCTGTTCCACTCTATTTTTTGGGTTTGCCCATGTACTGATGGGTGTACATGGTACCTGGCTATGTGTAATGCTTAGTGTAACTTTGTAGTTAATCTTGATTTTATAATTGGACCTTTGTGTAACTGTATGTCTATCGATCTTTGTGGAAGCATCTATTGACAACACACGGTCCGACTTTTACTTGATGTTGCTCAGATTTTGAGATCAGGAATGGGAAGAATGACAAGGAAGACGCTTCTTGGTATGCAAATTGCTCCTCATGTATATGCTTGATGCTATAAATCTTTGTGATTGGATGTGCTAAGATTGTAATGTTTGGTTGTCCATGTAATCTTTGTGATTGGATGTGCTAAGCTTATAAGCTTGTAATCTGCTGCTATAATCTTGCTTGTAGCTTTGATGTGCTAAAATTTCTGCTATAATCTTGCTTGTAAGCTTGTATGTGCTATAATTTCTGCTATAATCATTTGATTGTCCATGTACTTATTCTGCTTCTTCTTTGGTTCACACCTTGTCATCAAATGCTTCATGGGTTCCCTGGTCCATGTACTGGTTTATATTTTCAATATAGAATTTCTTGTTAATCTACTAGATTTAATGAAACTAAAACCTGATAAGATACATTGGCTGTTTGAGTTGTCTTGCTCCCATATGCATTTCAACCATCCATCTAATGCATATTTTCTTATTCATGTAAAGAAGCGCCCCTCACTAAACTTGAGAAGATTAGGGCTAGGACAATGATGAGGAACAACCGTGTCTTCCAATCTCTTGGCATCTCCCAGATAGCCTCAATGATTAGAAACTCAAATGGTAGTGCAATAATAGCTGAGGAATCCTCCGCATCTGCCATAACACAAGGCGAGAGCTCGGACTACAATCCTAGAGATGAAGATATTATTGAGGAAGAAGTTGACGATACTGTAGTGGACAAGATTGTAAAGGTGCAAATTCTAACTTGTTTGGAGGGGGGTTTATTTGTTTGATGTGTGTTTTTCCTTGTTTTCCTTCATTCTATGCTTACAATGTTTTATTTACGATCGTGGTCTAATGCTTTTCATGCGAGGTCGAAGGTTCCTAGGAGGAGGAAGAAGTGTGCTAAGAGAAAGAGAAATAGTACACGTAGCCGGATACAACTACAACAATGGCTCCGGGAAGGGTGTTTGCGGTACCACCAGAGCATCGAGATAAGTTGATGTGTCTTGATGAACATGCTCTTGCTAGAGTCACAAGGCGAGCGAAGGTGGTTGATGTAGCCAATGAAGGAGGCCTACTGCAAGGATGGTGGAAGCTCAATGCAATGGGATGATGGGTCTATGTCCATGGATGAAGGAAGTACGTCGTATGGACCTCGACCTGTTAAGCCTACGGTGATGTAAATGATGAATTGATTCACTTTGAGCGACCTATGGGTGATGAAGATAAGTATGAAATAGTAGTAGCACAAATCCTTTACTAGTCAATTAATTGAGATTATTGCTGTGCATGGATATCAGTATTTCCAAACTAAACAAGCGCCCAAATCTGTTTTCTGTAATTTATTTGCACATCTGATTTAAAATATATTTATTGTACTGATATTTGGAAAACTTGCTGTAATTTTTTTGTTGTAGCTTCTATTTCTCGATATTGTACTTCTCGCTTCTATTTCAGGCACATCACTTGTGGTAGTCGTATAAGAGAAAAGGCACAACTGGAAAAGATGACCAAGGGTTTGGGAAGCAAAGTGAGGATTGAAATTCTGAAGGGATGAAACGCCCCGAGAGGCCCGTGCTAGCTGCAAAGTTTGCATCAGAAGGTGGGATGATTGCAAGAAGCCATACACCCATTCTTCCACACTTCAAGGAATACAAAAAGACAAGGCTATGGTGAAAGACTATATAGGAAAAAGTTGCTGTAAGCTCATGAGTCCTTACACGAATATGTTTTTCTACTATTTTTGTCATTTGGTTACTTATCTTATCATTGCTTTATTCTTGTGTTTGTAGGCAAATTTTGAGATGGACACGATGCAGGAAGTTAAGGTAGCCTGCGATATCTTGAAGAATGTTTCAAAACAAAGACGGCATTTGGTCAAGAAAAAGTTTTTCGATCAAGTACCGGAACTGAACTCGACATCAAGTCCTGTTTCATACATCTCACGATGAGGAATGGCAAGCTGCTCAAGCGTGGACAAACCCGAAACACATGGTATTTTGCATTTCTTGACCTTTACATTCTGTAATTACCATGTCGTAGTTTTATATGCTATCAACTACTGTTTTTGAAGTTTCAATGTTGAAGGAACAATCATGTCAAGTGAAGCGCTTTATTTTATCGATGTTATATGTGATAGGATACATGCTCATTTTGTTGCTTGATATGATACATAATCTGGTCAAGTCTCATAAAGTAGTTTATATTCTAGTATGCGATTGATGGAAATGTTCTTATAAAATGCTCCCATATGTAGGACACATGCCAAAAGAAAGGACCAATCGAGGACTAGTAAAGTTTCAGTAGAAGACCGGTTCGCGGTGCTATCTAGCTCATCTTTATGCACTGTAAGATACACTTACATTTTTATTTAGGCATAATTAACTTGTGTCCTTATAAGCTGTGTTCTTAATAATGTTGGAAATCATTTCGGAGGGAGGAACGTCGGTGAAGAGCTTAATGCCATTGACATGTTTAAGGTCACCCACAACAAAGAAAGCTGGTTTCTCTGTGATTCAAGATGCTATAGTGAGTCACTCCTTTCTGGTTGTGATTAAATCTGTGTGTGGACTTGTTTAGTTACGCCTAGGTTTCTTTAATGGTCTACTTGATAAGCTTATTAATGTTGGATATGGTCTATAGTTGTTTGGTAAGCATGTTATTCTTCATTTCTTCTAGGAAGGTTGCTCTCCAAGTATGTTGTAGTTCTTGTCTATTTTAAGAACTTATGATCTTGTGCATTTCATATTTCTTTGCTGCTCCTAGTGGATTAACTTATTTTTCTGCGATTCTGCTCCTACTATTTGTGCACATGCTAATGTTTCCTAACATCTTTGAGCAACTGATTCCAAATGGCGAGCAAAGCAGGCTGAGATGGCTAAGCCGGTACCGGAAGGTGAACAGCCAAAGTCTGCTATGGAGGTGGTTGCCCAAGTTCTCACCAATGAGTATTGTCAAGAACATTCTGAAGAATGTTGGCCTCGAGACGGCTCCAAGAACAAGATGAACATTTCACATGCGGTGTATCCGCTCATGTCCGTGACACTGCAAGAGAAGTTGCGAAGTCGGACGTGAAGTGAAGAGATGTCGAAGAATTGGCTGCAATCAAGAAGGTGGCAAGATGCGAGCTGCACAAGCTCAACGGGACAAGGAGTACTTTGGTCAAGAGGCGCGCAAGAGCATGAGGAGAAGCTTGCTCACATGATGGCTTTATTTGGAGCCAAAATCACATGATGGGTATCTTGCTGGGCGATGGGTATCTTATTACTGTTTTTTTGGCGATGCTCATCTTGCTATTATTTGAGTACCTTGCTGTGAGTATCTTGTTGTCGTTTTGGCTGAACTGATGTACGATGATGAACTCGATGTATTGGCTGTGAACACGATGGTGAACGATCCTACATCATGATGTTACTTGAAATGTGAACTGAACTCTTTGTTATATGATGTTAATTTAGTGTTTGAAATGCTACATGATGTATCGAAATATTGGTTTTGAATTTCAAATGTTGATTTCTGTCTATTTAGTTTGTCTTTGAATGAAATAGTGGCCTTAGTAAACAGGCCACAACCCACGATAATGAAATGGCCATAGACAAAGTAATCTGGATGGAATAAAAGGACTTGGCCCGAAGAAAGTGTAAATGGACATTTCTTTTGAGAAAAAAACTGAAATATAAGCTAATATCGAGTAAGGCCATGTCCCAAATGTAAGCCCGACACTAAAAAGTCCAAGAGCTTAAATATAGAGAACCCTAAAATGCATCTGTTTGGCCCAATAACTCGAAAAAATTCTAGAATAATAATTCATAATGGACCAAATTAATGTCTGGCCCATATAACAATCGGTATGGACGGGCTAAATTCACGTTAAGACGCGTTTTCATTTCGTCACAAATTTACGCCACGTCGGATCGTCCCACGTGGCGTGGTCAATTGCACATGACGATTTTGGAACGTCATAGAGGTTATGAAGATCCCAAATCGTCATAGTATCTTATGACGATTTCAATAAAATCGTCGTTATAGTTCATTAGCGACGCCCAGCTTTCGACGATCTCAAAATCGTCATAGAATCGTCATAAACGGACTATTGTGACGATTTTGTGACGAAAATAGAGGGTCATATAATGCCAGATTCCTTGTAGTGATGGGCTCCATGATCCCTTTTAAAAAATGAAAATCATATTTTCGAGTTCCAAAAAACTTTGAAAAATAAATCGGGGTAGCCAGTGATGTATACAAAAAAAGTTGCAAAACATCAACTGGAAATAATGTGTATTTTGAGCTACACAAAATGACAAAACTATAGGTCCGAGTATAGTGATTTCAAAATAAAATCTGAACTTTGCCATTTTTGTATTGCTAATATAGAACATTTCAAATTGAGATTTTGCACATTTATGGGATATATCATTAACTACTTTTGAGATTTTTTTTCACGATTTTTGGAACTTGTAAACATAGTTTTTTTTTTAATATGCATGGAGCAATGGAGCTCGGGATCCAAAAGGACTTTCCACTAAATTAACAACATGCGTAGAGTGAACTCACTGCATCATCTGAACCCAGCAAAACATACACTGTACATGGAAGGGTTCAACACTTCAATTTCTAGATTCTGTTTTGTAATTAGATGAACGAAATCACGTAATTAAGAAAACAAATGCCCTAGCTTGGTGTATCTAGTCATCACAGAAATTGCAACGCATCCAACCTTCTTTACTCCTTAGTTTGTGAAACTAAATGCTAACCTTATTGTTCAAGGTAGAGCGTAGCTATACTATCAATGGAGAACATATATTGATTTTGTATCATAATTTATAACACACTGAGAACTGGGTAATAAAATAACTTTATATAGTGTATATTGTACACAGTAGCACAAGTGTCTTATGCGATGAATGAAATCACATAATCAAGAAAAACAAATGCCCTTAGTGTATCTAGTCATCACAGAAATTGCAACGCAGCTAACCTTCCTTATTACTCATTAGTTTGAAAAACTAAATGCTAGTCCTATTGTTCAAGGTAGAGCATAGTTGTATTGTCAATGGAGAACATATATTGATTTTGCATCATGATTTATAACACACTGAGAACTGGATAATAAAGTTCTACCTTTTATATAGTGTATACTATACACGGTAGCCCAAGTGTCTTATGCCTACTTTCATTATATCAGTATAGTCGAACACAAGCTATTCTCATAGAACCATGTTACTTTAAAAAAAAAATGCCCGAACAACACCGTTTTCCTGCCCTGACGTGAACTCGAGGTAGTTTTATGCCTAGGTGTATTATATCAATGTTTCAAGTTTCAACACAAGCTTTCTCATAGAGACTAACGGAGACAAACCTGCCTGACATGGACCGGCATCTTGCTCATCGCGAAACAAATGACGGCTTGCTCAGCTTGGGTGTCGGCACTGGCCTACGGAAGCTGGGTCCAGAAGCAGTTGGCCTGGTCCACCTTCCTCCCCTAGGCATCCATGCTCTCCTGCTGTAGCTGAAGCAGGGCATCCTATCCCTCGCGGTGCCCTGCTCCCTTGTACCAGATGATCTGAGCACACACAACCAGGACCAATTAGACCCTCAGACTGCACCGAATCACTCTGCCGCAGACATGGTGACAACTGAGGCGAACGACGCACACAATCCAGGAGCTTGTGCTCGAGGGCGGCACAGGCCGTCTCCGTACGAAGGAGCCGGTGATCGCTCATCTAGTGAGGATACCCAGGCCTGCAAGGGGAATTAAATTGAGGGGACTTGGGCTCGGTCTGGGTGGTAGATAAATCAGAAAGGTCTACTGCGGTTTCGCCTCTACCTGGTGCGAGTTCACTACAATCAGGTGTGCTGAAGACGAAGTCGCAGTTTGGGGACCGGCAAGCGAGGGGTCATTCCAGGTCTTACGCTAATCCCTCTGCAATAATCACCGGAGATGGTAAAAACAATATACATCATGGTTATTCCTTTTATACTAATATGACAGAAAATATTTGGCATATGACATGTTACACAGAGTTGCGAATATTCCAGGTCTCATTGCCACAAAACCTTCCTAGTGACTAAATTTTAGTTTTAAAAGAAACAAAGCACATAGACATATATATATATATATATATATATATATATATATATATATATATATATATATATATATATATATATATATACCATGTTCGCTTATCGGATTAATAATGTGTTTCGTACATCTCTCTGTTTCCTTTGTTCCTGTATGCTAGGGAGGGACAGTACTCGTGTCACTGCTTTCACAAGAAATATTGTAAACGTAAGAGCTGAGAAAAACCATAATTAAGCAACAACTATGTAGCACATGCTAATTTTCAACACTGCACCTAAATGAATGAAGTGTCATGTAGTATTTGACGATGTAAAGAAATTCAACTTAGAGTTCAGAGAGCAACTTTTTCGGAGCATACCTACACAATTGATTTTCCTCAAAAAGAGAAGGTTAAAATAGGTCACTGGATGGGAGGCAAAACAAAAATGATAATGAGATGCACCATTTCATATAAAACTATGCAATCCTTCTTTTAGTTAAATATAAGTCACCTCATAAATAGTGTAGCATAGTCTTGAAATTTCAAACCACAGATCCTCCATTCCTCCTTAATCTTCATAGCATGCTCCATGTCAGCTTTCAAATATCTGAAGCAGCAGTATAAGGTTACCACAGCCAGAACCGTCAGGAAGCTAGCTATTGCATTTTTTCGCTCACCCTCATGTATTAGTTACATACAAACATACAATTTAATGAACAAGTAAGCTGCTCTCAGAAATTTGGAATGATAAATTTGATATTACGTTCTGTAGCTTCGTTTATTATTTCAATAGAAGTGGTTCATCTTGAGAGAAAATGCTTGAAGAAGTACAGCATGTGTCGTGGGCATATATGTACCTGAGCAGAGGTACACCACATAGCAGGACGTTGAATTGTCTTAGTTCTCCACGCGATTGGCATTCTCCGTAAGAAAATTTGATGGTCTTGAGCGCCCTTCGCATTGCCCTGGAAGGCACAAAGAGCTGCTGCACACAGCGCGACCCGCCTACAGCCCCTCCATCACCGCAAGAGCCGGTGTGACCGATAAGCCGACGTAAATCACAGGACACGAAAACTCACTATAAGGAAAAGAGTTAAATTCACCGTTAGTCATTAAACTTGCTTAGCAAATTCAATACAATCATTGTACAATGGAAATACAAATTTACGGTCATCGAAGACCCGGCGGAGCATCACTCGCGGTCATCGCTCCCGGTGTAGCGACGTATTTGACGACGTGACGCTGAGTGGACCCACCGACAGCCTCTGCGTGTGTTTCATTTGCAGAAAAGCCCCTCAAATTTACTTTTCTATCCCAGTCAATTGCTTAACTATTTGGCCCAGTAATAACTCAGTCAGACACTCAGACTGACCGGTGGGACCCACATGTCAGTCGCACCCTCTTGTCCTTCCCTCTCTCTCCTCTCTTCCTCATCCCAACCGATGCGCCTCTGCTTCCTTCCTCAGCCGTCGTGGTCGCCTCCATGGCCGGGCTCGCCGGGGTGTACGGCATCGCAGAGATCGACGAGTCCCCCAAGGCGGAGGCGGAAGACAACTTCTCCCTCGCTCCGTCCTCACGTCCTGGAGGAGGGCGACGCCCGCGCCCGCCTCACCGTCGCCTCTGCCTCTCGTGATCGGGGGAAAACAGGCCTTCGACACAATTCGCGGCGCAGGACAAAGTACAACAAGGGGTACGCGTCCGTCAACATGACGACGGCGACGGCGGCACGGCGGCTGCACGCATTCCTCGGCCACAATTGGGGCGCCATCGGCTCCGGGAAGGTGTGCGAGGTTGTGCACGCCGACATCCAGGTACGCCCACTCACGCATGCATCACCCCACAGGCCTGCCATCTTCCTCTTCGGCTGCCACCGTAACTAATGTTTGCCTGCTTGCTCTCCTCGCAGGGGAGCGCTCCCCTACCTCCCACGCCACCGCAATTCCTCGAAAGCCGACGATGTGGGGTGGCCGTCGCAAGGCGCAGGCGGAGGCGGTCTCCCTTTCCGACCCCGAGCGCTGTTGCAAGGCGCAGGCGGAGGCGGTGGGCGGAGCGGACAAGGAGGCGGTGTGCACCTACTTCAACTCCACGGGCTTCGAGCGGTGGCGCAAGATCTACAGGTCAGCCACAGACGACGTTAACCACGTGCAGCTAGACATCCCCGAGGGACACGCGCAGACGGTCTCCGCCACGCTCGCCATGCTTTGCGACGCCCTCGACGTGCCGCTCGCGGGCGCCACGGTCTGCGATGCCGGCGGTGGCACTGGTTCACTCTCCATCCCGCTCGCGTCCGCCGACGCCTTCGTGCTCACCTCCGAGGCCACGCACGCCGGCGAGCTGTTCCCTTGCCCGTCCAAGGCCACGTCGGCGAGCTATTCCCATCCAAGGCCACGCACGTGCTCTCCATCTCTCAAGCGCGTCAGCGAGCTGTTCACTGGCCCGTCCAAGGCCACGCATGTGTACCTCCGCTTGGAGAAGGACGAGACATGACCCAGGAAGGGACAACAGTTTTGCAAAAAGGCCCTTGTATAAGTGATTATTCTTTACGGATATATTAAATTATCTTACAATGGGTTTTCGTCTCGCCATGTCATCAAATACATCTCTACAACGCGAGCGGTGACCGCGAGTGACGCTTCAATGCGTCTTCAGTGACCATAAACTCGTATTCTTGTTGTACAATGACCGTATTAACTTTGCTAAACAAGTTTAATGACTAACGATGAATTTAACTCTAAGGAAAACTACAGCGCCGGCAGGAACCTGCTTCACGCCTGGCCCCAAAGTAGACACCCCCAGCGCAGATCAACCTGAAACCCCAATTCCCCCAAATCAACAGCAAGGAGCGGCAAACCCATCCGTAATCTCCAAATCAACAGCGAGACGCAGCAATCTAATCTCCTGGAAACCCGCGGTAACAAGGCACACAAACACATCGCGACCCCACGCGAACGGAACGAACCCCCCACACACACACACACAAAAACACAACGACCGGAAAGAAAACCAAGATAAAGGAGGAAGAGAACGAACCAGAGCAGCAGGCTGTAAGCAAGGACACCATATCGCGACGGCCACGAGCAATCGGTGCGAACGGCGGTCGGACGGCGAGGACTCGCGGACGCATGGGAACAACGCGGTCGAAGAAATCGCTCCAACCCCGAATAGATCACGAGATAGACCGAGCACATGGTCAAAATTCCCAACGAACCGACTCCGTGTTGGTCCGGCACGTGTGCCCATCTGGCATCCCGCGCGGAAGCAAATTTGCAAGCGCACCACCGCACGAGCAGAAAAATAAAACGCCAAGGCGCTGACTGGTAGGCCAAAACATAGCGATCAGCGGTTCGAGCAACCAGGGATTTCAGGGAACTTAGAGCTCCTTAGGGATTGGGTGAAGGTAGAGTTTCATCCAATCTTTTTGGAATTATTCCTCTGATCCCCACTAAACCTCTAGTACCAAACATGGCCTTACTGGAGCCCCCAAATCCGTTTAGGCCAGTAGTCTATACTACTTATACTAGCTGAATGTCCGTGCGTTGCCACGGTTCACTAAATTTTTGTTTCTTATTTATATGTAAATATGATTTGTGAAAATTCACAAATATACAGTCAGAACTGTTAGTTTCGTGCAAAACAATAGCAGAACCATATTAGCACATACAACAAGGTTAACTCCAACAGCACATGATGCAAGAAAAAGCAACAGAAAAAATAGCATACACAAGAGTTTGTCTACAGTTGGAGGTATCACGATTTCTACAACCAAATCAGCAATGAATGTATCCTCGGTTTCACCACTACACCCAAAGATATGACAATTGAATATTTTATAAATTTTTTTTGCAGGAAATAACAAAAGAGACAAAAGACAGTGAAGAAGTGTACCACCGGTGACTGATCATCCCACCCCAGCCAGCATGTTTTGACATTTTCACACACTGAATGCTCTCAGTTACATATCTGATTTGGTTAACCTATATTGTACATGATAGACAGAATTATTCAGCTGACGGTACTATCTGCAACAAAATATAATTACCACAAACCAAAGATACCTTCAGGAGAAGAGCATTGCAGGACTTCTCTGCAATCGCCTTTGCAACTCTTTACAGGAACGATTTCAATAAATATTTAATTCACAGAATAGAATGTATCTAAAAGAAAGAACATGGAATTGGATTCGTGACGAGGAGGTCATCTCCAATTTCCTCAGTCGTTTTAGCATAGTGAATCCAGTCATCCTGATCAAATGGGTCCTCAATCGAGCCAATTGAACAACAGCTTCCCATCAGCTAGCAAATAGGTCTGATGAAACTGAATTCCGTTCGTGTGAATGCTGCTAGCTAGCTCCATCTTTGAGAAATGATTCCGAGAGATTGGCTGCTCCGTTTTGTCCTCCGTTTGAACCTACTGGAAGATGGATGTGGCCTCTTTAAATTCATGTGATGGTTGCCATCGGAGCATCACCCATATGGGCATGATCATGCGATGAACAGAGAGGCTTGCTAATGGCCAAAACCTGACAAACAAAAGGTTGTGGGTACAGAAAAATTGTCAGGATGATGTTAGCGGGGAGGATTGTCGCCGGCGCGGCCGGAGTGGCGTGGGGGGATGGAGAAGAGGGAGGCAAGGGGCTATGGGGCGGTGGACGGGAGGCGTCGGCGGTTGGAGAGTCGTGGGGACCAATTACGTTGTCGTTAAAACGGCCAAGCTTGGGATGTAAGACGAGGTGATGGGGAGGGGTCACCAGGGGAATGAAGACGGTGGTTGCGCGTTGCTCGCTTTGTGGAGAGACCACCGGTCGTCCTCCGCAGTCCCCATCGCCTTCACCGCCGGGTAGGGACACCTCCACTCAGATCCCTCCCTCCATCAAGCTCCACGCAGGGAGATGCGTGACTGGTGGAGCTCCGAGCGGGGTCGAGGAACCGCCATAGAGCTGGCAGCGCTTATGCTGCCTCGTCAAGGCGAACCGTAGATCGGGATTTGAGGGGGCGATGCTGGAGGACATGAGATCGAGATGGGAGGCGAGCGGGGCAGCTGTGAAGCTTCAAGGCGGCGCTGGCGGCGGTCGGCAAGGAGGCGGAGGAGCGGGGGAGGGGGCCCGGCAGCTCAGGCTGGAGCGAGCGGAGTTACAGACGAAGGAGGCGTGCAGTTTTTGACTTTGCGGTGGCAGGGCATGTAATATTTACTAACAGTCGAGGGCAAAACCGTCATTTTATGGCAGACGGAAATTTGGCTGGTGACGAACGGTCCCAATCTTTTTAATAGTATAGAAAAGAGCAAACATTATTTTTCTTAAAGCCAGGCCGACAAGAGTACCGCTGGATTGTTCAACGCAGTTAGATATAACAACCTAGATTGATCCAATATGACACGTCGTGTGCACTTAGCAATTATGTTTGACGGACTGTGCTCTGCCTGTCCGCCTCAAAATTTCCAGCTCCTTCACTAATAGAGAACGGGGCATTAGTCCCGGTCCTAGAGGACCTCTAGTCCCGGATTGGCAGCCGGGACTATGGAAACGGGACTAGAGGTCCCAGCCTTTAGTCTCAGGTCTGTTACGGGCCGGGACTAAAGGCTCTGCACGTGGAAGCGTAGCAGTGCAAGGGAGGGTGATCTTTAGTCTCGGTCCGTATTACGGGCGGGACAAGTTCCTTTCTGCCGCGGCAGCATTTTACCAATTCAGCTGTTGCGGCAGCCGATGGGGGTTTCTGCCGTGGCAGAGTTTTGGGGCCGTTTTCTGCCGCGGCGGCCGATGCGGGTTTTTGCCACGGCAGAATTTTGGGGCCGATTTCTGCGGCGGTATCCGAATGCGGGGTTCTGCCGCGGCAGGAGGATAGCTAGAGGGTTGCGTTTGGCATAAAGTGATATGCAATAAAGAAACCCATTACACACAACATCGTCATAATTATATAGATATAATTCTACATTACATATATATATACATAAATGGAGATCACAACCCGTCTATTCGGTTATAAGTTCATTAAATCACTAGGAGCTGAAGGTATGGTATTTTCCTTCTGGGTTTATGACATGGTCAACAAGAAATCTCGCCAATTCCTCTTGAATTGCTACCAGACGCTTCCTTGGTTCGAGATACTCCCGCAATCTTTCCAACTATATATAAAAGAAGGAGGTCAATATGAATATCAATAATCATAACAGATATTATGAATGACACTCAACAAAAATTGTGATTGTTCACGTACTTCTATAAATGTCCCTCCGTCCCGCTCACTAACCTCGGAGCGAATGTACTCGCACACGAAGTATCCACATAGATTAGTACCTGGTGGCTGCCTCTCACACTTTACGAGAATATAATTCAATCAAATAATAATCAAGCATGACATAATGGTATTGAAACTACAATTGAAGAGATACACAGATCTAGCTCGTACTACTTAAATTGATCCGATGAAAACTAAGCTCGTCTTTAAATTCACCAACCGTAGCATTGGTGAAAGCCTTCCAAACCCTGTCCGGTAAAAAATAAAGAATAGATGAGTTATTAGTTACTTGATATCTCAGGATATATATGAACTAAAGAGACCGATATAGTGCGGTAATGAATGAAATTACCTCTGGAGCACATCTTTAATGAATGCGTACTCTGATTCGTCTCTTATTAGCGAGTCCTTGATTTCAACTCTTCCAGCGTCAACTTCAATGGTTAGCATAATCCAGTGATAGCTGCGCATGTTTATATACGTCATTAACTCATCAATTACACTTAGCAGAATCAAGTGATTTGTACAAGACAGTAACACTCTTACTTGTAGTTATAGGGAAACAATATTGTTCGTTCGTAATGTTGCCTCAATAAGACCCTTAGCAAGTTACGCTCTGTGTCCTTGGGGTATTCCTTTAGTGATGCTTGATTAAACCAGTGTGGGTCGATGAACCCAGTGTCAAAGATTTTCTTCCGGTCATATTCATCGCTCTTCATTCTGCATAATAGCATATAGTGAAGATAATTACATGCAATGAAAGAGCTGAGTTAGAGACTTTATCATACAAAAATGAACCACTTATAGACAATAGGTAGCGAGGAGACTCAAGTCAAGGGCATCTTGTCAGAATAAATTTGCAACTGGTCTTCACCATTAAAATGCTCACTTGTAATTCTCACAAGCAGCGCTGACAATCGATCTTCTTCATCGCATATAGAGACTTTCTCGTACCACTCATGCAGTCTTCGCATTTGAGTTGGTAGAAGTTTGACCTCATTAGGTCTGACCAGAGTCTTCCCGTATTCATATCTCCATGCAAATTCCTCTTGTATGGAGATATGCCCGCCTAGCGCTTGATCAACTGTAATACTAGCACCTTTGGAAAATTCCATTGATATAATATTTTGATGATCAGTATTGGATAACACCTTGAGCGGGGCGATCGATCTGTTTGCCTGCATTCCGAGTTGCGCAACATCTCTTTTCACGCTGCTTGCAGTAGTATTTCCTGGAGTATTAACGCTACTTGCAGTAGTATTTTCTGGATTCTTCCTACCAATTCTCAGCAGACAACGTTTGTAGTCATCAGCCTTATTTATCTCATATTGCGATGGTTGCTCAAGAAACCCCTTATCCCACTTTTTGGCTTTCGGATCAAATATTTGCTTTGGCTCGGGAGCTTTGGGTGCAAAGAAGGCTTTAACTTGGGCATCGCTGATCGCTTTTCTCATCAGTCATCTCGTAAGGTAACTTGGGAGGAGGCAGCGGGATTTTCTTCACCTTTTTACCTTTGGATTTCTTCTGACTAGTATTTTTACTAGTTGACTAAGAGACCGCCTTCTTCGTCTGACACGGCGGCGGTGGAGTGGGCTGACGCGGAGGGGAAGTGGGCTGATGCGGCGGTGGACTCGCGCTATGGTGGTCGTCCCACTCCTCATGTGGACTTGCTGGAGGCGGCAGACTCGGCTGACGGGAAGGAGACGGTGGTGGCTTGGGTGCAGAGCCTGGAAACACGATGTATTTCTTGCGCCATAGAATGATAGAGCCCCTGACTTCTCCTAGCGTGCTCTCATCTTCAGGTCCAGGGATGTCAAGTTGTAGTGATTCATATTAAGGTAGAACCTCATCCACCCCGACACGAGCATAGCCATCTGGAATCTCTTTGCAATGCCAGCGTGATTCAGGTTCACAAGATAAAGCATAGCCGATAGCCGCCTTGAAGGATAAGTTCATCACTCCCACATGCAGCTCGCAGCTTGTCTTCTCAGTGATATTGTCCATGGGATAGCGATCTATTGGATCGGCCGCCGTGGAAGCGACACTGCTTCTCCGCTGAGATGGGACACCGGCACTTTCTTCTAGCCGCTGATGAGTTGGCCCTTCTTTGGCGTATTTAAATCCGATTATACATTGCTCCTTTAGCATGGCATATATTTCCTTGTTCTTTCTTTCTTTCCACGCTACGCAACCGGTCTGCCTCCTCTATCTCCTTCCGCTTCTTTGCCCTCGCTCGGCTTCTATAGGATTCAGTGTCCTCAGGAAACCCAGTCTTCCATGGCACAGAAGGTCCAAAGCCTCGTGTTCGTCCTGGTTTTTCAGGATTCCCGAGGGCCCTTTTTAGCTCATCGTTCTCTCTGTCGGGTTTGAAGTTACCCTTTTTAACCTCCTCAATTGTTTTAAAATTTTCTCCATGGGGTGTAGCAACATTGGAATTTTCATCGAATATTAACTCCCATGTTTCCATGTCATACTTTGCCCCATGAGCAAGTAACCAATTCCTTACTCTGATGGGCCAGTCCTCTGTAGCTGGAGTGAGCCCTTGGGCATGCAAGGCTTTCTCGGCTTCCTCCCACTTAGGAACGGAAGTCCTGTAGCCACCTATCCCCATTGTATGGTGATATTTATTTTTTGCAGCATTTTCTTTATTCTTTGTGGACCTTTTTTTTGCTATTGTTGATTTCTTGTAGTCTAGAAATCTTTCCCAGTGAGGCCGCTGCTACTCTAGTGAGTCAGCGAATTCTGAAACTTTTCCTTCCTCGAGATATTAATTGTACAATCTTTTCTTATAGTTATTGAACTGTTGGGCCATCTTCTTAAGAGCGAAACGCTTAACTTTGGACCTCATATCATCTGTAGCCTCCTTAGTCTCTAAGACCGATAGGGTGAAATGGCGAATGAGCTTATCCCATAGTATGTCTTTGTATATGTTCTCGACATAACTCATAGAATTTTCATCTCCCTTTGCTGGCTTATTCCAGTTGATAATGTTGATTGGGAAGTTGTCCCTAACAACAAATCCACATTGATGAATAAATGTGTTTGCGTTCTTTATGGGAAGCAACGGAACGCCCGCCAGAGAGACCTCAACAATTGTGAGATGCGCATCATCGGGCATCCCTTTGGCCGGTCCTCGTTTACTATTTTTACCTGACTTGGTCGATGTGGAGGTCTAAAATAAGAAACAACATTCGTTAATATATATACACACACAAATCAATTAATGCATCTATCTAGTGATCAAGAGGCTTAATAATATACCTCGCCAGACTTTGTCAAGGCTAGTACATCATTTTCCAAGCCATCATCGAAATTAAAACTAGTATGCGCTTCAACTTGAGGTTCTATCTCTATTCTCTCACCGGACTCATTCAGAAACTGTGAGCCATCTTCTGCTCCACAGTCTTCTTCTCCATCCCGATCGACAAGCGCTCCTTCATGATAAGGGAGCGCTCCATCCTGATAGGGGAGCGGTCCTCCACCACCTAGTATCATATCGAATAAAGGCTCTTCACCTTCTCTACTATTGAGGTGATCCATAGAATAACTGCTATGACACAATGTGCATATATGAGTAATAAAATTATATAACATCTCGAATGACAACAAAAATATTAATATCATATAACATCTCGGAAAACAACAAAGAAGTCATAATACATCTCGAATAACGACAAAGTAGTAATATGATATAAAGAACAACATCTTGTCTGATAACATCGCTCAAACTCAACGTCGACTCTCGGCTCCTGAGCCGCGGGATGTGACCAACCAAATAGTCGGAACCATCACTGGAGTATAACTAGGGTGAGATCCCTGAATAACCTGCCAGGTATGGGGGGCCACCCTGGCGTCCAACATTACCATATAGCGACGGACGTGCTCGTCCTACTCCCTGACACGACGTCATACCACCTCCTCAGGGGCCAGCTCCCTCTGCACACTGCATGGACCACGTGACCTCAACCAAAGAAGATCCGGGTCGACGACGACACCCGGATTCCTCACCAAGCTACGCGTCCCTAACGGTAGCACCTCCCAGTGCCAGTCTGGCGGAGCCCAGTCTCGTACAACACCGCTAGAGCGTAGTACTCCCTCGCTCTGGTCGAGTCCACTACGAGGATACGGTATGGGCATATCTTAAAGTAGGTATGGATTTGACCGAAATAATGCTAAGTAAATAATTATATTCTAATAATAGTAATAATTTCCTAAATATTAGCAATAATATCCTAAATACTAACAATATTATATACAAATCCCTAAATATCACTAAACTAAATAATAATATCCTTAAATCATCGCTAAAATTATATATCAAACTATCAAACTAAACAAATATACACTATATTCAAACTATCAAACTAAACAATATACACTATTCAAACTATCAAACTAAGCAAACATATCAAACTATCAAACTAAACAATATACACTATTCAAACTAAACAATCTACACTATTCAAACTATCAAACTAAACAAATATATCAAACTATGATCAAACTAAACAATATACAATATTCATCGCTAAAATTATATATCAAACTATAAAACTAAACAAATATACACTATATATTGAAATAAATATACACTATATATTAACACATTCATCGCTAACTAATATACACTATATAGTGAAAAAATACACTAACAATATTGAAAAAATACACTATATGAAAAATAGAAAATAAAAACTCACCGGTGAGGTGCGTGGGAGGCGGGCGAGGGGCGGCAGGGACGGGCGGTGAGGAGCACGGCCACTCCATGGGGCGGGCGTGTGAGACGGGAGAGAGCAGGCCAAGGCGCGGGCGGCAGCAAAGACGACGGCAGCAGGCAGACGGGCGGCTTTGGCGTCAAGTCCCTCGAGATTTGGAGAAGAGAGAATGTCCCAACTGGTGGCTCGGGCCAGGAGGCGGACTGTGGGTATTTATACCCACCACATCTAGTCCCGGCTCCAACCTCTAGCCGGGACTAGAGGGGGGCCTCTTGTCCCGGCCCTAGCCACGGGCCGGGACTAGAGGGGGGCCTCTTGTCCCGGCCCTAGCCACGGGCCGGGACTAAAGGTTTTTTTGGTGCGCCGTTTTGTTCTCGTGCGCAAAAACCTCTAGTCCCGGCTCGTGGCTGGGGGCCGGGACTAGAGGTTGATTTTTGTTAATTTTATTATTTCTATATCTTTTATTCTGTGATGATGAAAAATATGTATTATATATCAAATTTTGCAGAAAAAAAGATCTATAATGTAAATCTATTAGCATATTTTGTTATAATACTTATATTTTGCTGAATTAAAAAAAACATCATCTGTATACTAGAGTTTGAATTTATTAATATTATTATTTCAATATCTTCTATTCTGTAATGATGAAAAATATGTATCATATATCAAAATTTGCAGGAAAAAAAGATCTATAATATAAATCTATTAGCATACTAAATACGGCCGTTTCGTTCTCGCGCGCAAAAACCTCTAGTCCCGGCTCGTGGCTGGTGCCGGGACTAGAGGTTGATTTTTTTTTAATTTTATTATTTTTATATCTTTTGTTCTTTGATGATGAAAAATATGTATTATATATCAAATTTTGCAGAAAAAAGATCTATAATGTAAATCTATTAGCATATTCTCTTATAAAACTAATATTTTGTTGAATTAAAGAATATCTTTTGTATACTAGAGTTTGAATTTATTAATATTATTATTTTAATATCTTTTATTCTGTAATGATGAAAAATATGTATCATATATCAAAATTTGCAGGAAAAAAGATCTATAATATAAATTTATTAGCATAATAAATATGGACCGGGACTAAAGCGTGCGGCAGGCTAGGGCAGGTAGGACTAGGGCAGGCAGGCTACTAGGGCAGGCAACACTAATGATAGGGGTGAGTGTCGACATTATGTCGTGCGAATTTTACCTTGTCCCGGATGGTGTCGCCAACCAGAACTAAAGGTTGCTTTAGTCCCAGTTGGAGACACCAACCGAGACAAAACATGAGTCAGCACTAATAATAAGGGTGAATGTCGATATTATATCGTGAGTGTCGATACTATGCTGAGCTACTTGTACTATAGATAGGCATTCTTGTGAGTCTAGACCTCCAACCAGTTTGAGGCATCTCCAATATGGTCTTCAAGATCAGGGACACCACTACGGCCAGTTTCAGGGAGATGCCGCCAGAGCCCAGTCCTCCGGCATCTCCAAGAAACTGGTCATAGAGGCACTCCCTAATATGTGAAATTAGGTTAGCTCCTAGGCGTATTGATCTAGTTAGAGAAGTTACAAGCTGCAAGATGGTATTCGAGAGCAGGGACATCACTACGGCAGTTTCAGGGAGATGCCGCCGGAGCCCAGTCCTCCGGCATCTCCAAGAAACTGGTCATAGAGGCACTCCCTAATATGTGACCACACATGTTTGAAGATCAGATCTTCATGGTAAGTACGAATCAGGACAATATATTCATTATTTGGTAAAGTCGTAGTACGAAACGGAACTAAAGGCCCCCCTTTAGTCCCGATCCAGCCACAAACCGGGACTAGCACTTAATACATTTATTAATGTTAAAAACCCGGACAAACCGGGACTAGCTAACACTCAGGACTAAAGCCGCCCCCTTTAGTAATAATCATGCCTAGTCCTATAGTACGCAGCTTCAAGGTCTTCTTCATCATCGTCATCATCATCGTCATCGTCACCTGCCACTACAGGGATCCTCAGCCCAGCCATGGCATATACCGGGGGCACGTGCCACTCCGGCCTTGGATTCATGGCGGGCGAGGGAGGGGTATCCTGGAAGACGATGCCGCTACCGCCGAGCGGGGGAGGGGACTTTTTGTGGCTCTGTGGCGGGTGGCCTTGTGGGCACCGCAAGCGAGGATGGTCTCCCCCGGTGATGTAGCGCATCACGTCGATGATAGTCCGGTTCGCCCACCACAGGCGACGACCGTATTCGTTGTGGTTCACCGGGGGAGGGCCGTCACCCTCGTACCTGGAGAGCTCTCTTCCTCACCGGTTAGCAAAAAAGGCATTCCAGGTGTCATAGTTGTCGGGATCCCACTAGGGATCCATCCGCTGCTCCGGCATGAGCTCGTGGTAGAAGTGGTTCGTGATGGCCGCCTGGCGTGCGGAACCTTGAGGGCAGGCGGCGACAGAACCCTCCAGCCAAGATCCGGTGGCGGCGACCGTGCCCGGAGGGCAAGGGTAGCTAGAGGCGCACAGCATCTCGGTCTCCTCGAGGGTTAGAATGGCCCAGTAGGCGCTGCCCATTGTTGTGAGAGAGGAAGGTGTGGATGTGTGGATAGTGATGGCGCGGTCGGCCTAGATATAGAGGAAAAGTTCGGGAAAACATTGCGGGAAGCGGCAGGAAATGGCGGTAAATGTCTTTAGTCACGGTTAGTGGCTACAACTGGGACTAAAAGCTTCAGTCAGAGGAAAAGGGCAGGAAAACATGGCGGGAAGCGGTGGGAAATGGCGGGAAATATCTTTAGTCTCGGTTAGTGGCTACAACCGGGACTAAAATATTCGGTCAGAGGAAAAGTTGGTGTAATTATTATTATAAAACGGAAAAATAACAAACATGGTAAAAGCTTCACAAAATGATATACATATGTACATATTGATTGCATCTAAAAAACAGCCAAAGGCAAAATTCAGAATACATCATATGACTTTCTTATGACCGTGTGGCCTTAACCATGGAGAATCTTCATCAAGTAACATGATGCTTGGGTCATCCTTCACTACAAACGGCGGAATTTCATGAAACTTGTCATAATCTTCGGACATCTCTGTCTTGTCCTCCACTCCTACGATGTTTCTTTTCCCTGAAAGAACTATGTGGCGCTTTGGCTCATCATTTGATGATGTATTTGTTTGCTTATATTTTCTTTTTCTTGGTTTGTTAGACATGTCCTTCACATAGAAAACCTGAGACACATCGTTGGCTAGGACGAATGGTCCGTTCATGTACGCAAGATTGTTGAGATCCACTATTTTCATTCTGTATTTTTTGTCTACGTCAACCCCGTCTCCTGTTAGCTTGACCCATTTGCACTGAAACAAACAGACCTTCAAAGCAGGTCCATAGTCAAGTTCCCATATCTCCTCTATGTAACCATAATATGTTTCCTTTGATCCATTGTCGTTTGTTGCATCAAAGCGGACACCACTGTTTTTGTTGGTGCTCTTTTTATCTTGGGCGATCGTGTAAAATGTATTCCCATTTATCTCGTACCCTTGGTAAGTCCATATAGTCGAAGATGGTGAGCTGGCCAACAAGTACAACTCATCACAAATAGTGTTGTTATTCATGAGATGTGTTTGCAACCAACCGCCAAAAGTCTTCATGTGTTCATCTCTAATGAAGGAGTCATGCTTTCCCGGGTTGTTTGAGCGTACAATATTCTTGTGTTCCTTTATATACAGAGCTGCCAAGGTGGAATTATGCAGAACCGTGTAGTGTGCTTGAGTGAAAGAATGTCCGTCCCTACATATTATTGATTTCATTCCTAGTGTGCATTTTCCACTCAATCTCCCCTCATGTCGTGATTCAGGAACACTAATCGACTTAATGTCAGGAATAAAGTCAACACAAAACTCAATGAACTCCTCTGTTCCATAGGCCTTCGAGATGCTTCCTTCTGGCCTAGCACAGTTATGGACATATTTCTTCAATACTCCCATGAACCTCTCAAAGGGGAACATATTGTGTAGAAATACAGGACCCAAAATGGTAATCTCGTCAACTAGGTGTACCAGCAGATGCGTCATAATATTGAAGAAGGATGGTGGGAACACCAACTCAAAACTAACGAGACACTGGACCACATCATTTTGTAACCTCGGTAGAATTTCTGGATCGATTACCTTCTGAGAAATAGCATTGAGGAATGCACATAGATTCACAATGGGCAATCGAACATTTTTCGGTAGAATCCCCCTCAATACAACCGGAAGCAATTGTGTCATAAGCACGTGGCAGTCATGAGACTTTAGGTTCTAGAATTTTTCTCTGCCATATTTATTATTCTCTTTATATTCAACGAGAAGCCAGAGGGGACCTTCATACTTCTTAGGACTTCCAAAAAAATTACCTTCTCTTCTTTGGTAAGAGCATAGCTGGCAGCACTTAGACGTCCTTTATCTATCTTTATTGGATGCACGCCGTCTCAGTCTTTCATACCTTGCTGGTCCTGCCGTGCTTCTGGCGTATCTTTTGTCTTTCCATACATGCCCATAAAGCCTAGCAGGTTCACGCAAAGATTTTTCGTCACGTGCATCACGTCGATTGGAGAGCGAACCTCTAGAACTTTCCAATAGGGTAGCTCCCAAAATATAGATTTCTTCTTCCACATGGGCACATGTCTGTCAGCGTCATTTGGAACAGATTGATCGCTAGGGCCCTTTCCAAAGATTACTTCTAGATCCTTGACCATACCAAATATATCATCACCGGTTCGGCGGATAGGCTTCTTCCGGTGATCTGCCTCACCATTGAAATGCTTGCGTTTCTTTCTTGCGGGATGCATGGCCGAAAGAAATCGACGATTCTCCAGGTACACATTCTTCTTACCTTTATCCAAATATATACTTTCAGTATCATCTAAACAATGCGTGCATGCATTGTATCCCTTGTTTGACTGTCCTGAAATGTTACTAAGAGCAGGCCAATCATTGATGGTGACGAACAACAATGCCCGTAGGTTAAATGGCTCCTATTTGTGCTCATCCCATATACGAACACCTTCGTCGCGCCACAACTGTAGTAGTTCTTCAACTAATGGCCTTAGATAGAAAGAAATGTCATTGCCGGGTTGCTTCGGGCCTTGGATGACCATTGACATCATAATGAACTTCCGCTTCATGCATAACCAAGGAGGCAGGTTATATATACATAGAGTTACAGGCCAGGTGCTATGACTGCAGCTCTGCTCTCCAAAAGGATTCATGCCATCTGTACTTAGACCAAACCTTAAGTTCATTGTGTCATCTGCAAAGCTCGGTACTCTCTATCGATTTTTCTCCATTGCGACCCATCAGCGGGGTGTCTCAACATTGAGTCTTTCATGCGCTCGTCTTTGTGCCATCACAACAACTTGGCATGCTCTTTGTTTCTAAACAAATGTTTCAACCGTGGTATTATAGGAGCATACCACATAACCTTTGCAGGAACCCTCTTCCCAGGGCGCTGCTCGCCCTCAACATCACCATGATCATCCCGTCTGATCTTATAACGTAATGCGCCGCATACCGGGCATGCATCCAAATTCTCGTACTCCTCACCGTGATATAGTATGCATTCATTAATGCATGCATGTATCTTCTGCACCTCTAGTCCTAGAGGGCAGACGACCTTCTTTGTCTCGTATGTACCGACAGGCAATTCATTATTCTTTGGAGCTTCTTCATCCAAATTTTCAGTAGCTTCTCAAATCCCTTGTCAGATAAACCATTCTCTGCTTTCCATTGCAGTAATTCCAGTGTGGTATCGAGCTTTGTGTTGCCATCTTCGCAATTTGGGTATAACAATTTTTTGTGATCCTCTAACATGCGCTCTAACTTCTTCTTCTCGTTTTCATTTTCGCATTCGCTCCGTTCATCAAGAATGGCCCGACGAAGATCATCAGCAGTCTCATCTAATGCATGTTCTTCACCTTCTTCTTGTTCATTGTCTTCTAGTGTAGTGCCACTGTATTCAGGAAACATTGGATAGTTGTTATCGTTCTCTTCTTCTTTGCTATCTTCCATCATAACCCCGCTTTCTCCATGCTTTGTCCAACAAATATAGCCGGACATGAAACCTGATTGAATCAGGTGGATGTGAATGGTTTTGGATGAAGAGTAATCCTTCTCATTCCGACAGACACGACACGGACAACACATAAAACCATTCCGCTTGTTTACCTGAGCCAAATCGAGGAAAGAATGCACGCCTTTAATGAACGCGTCAGACATTCGGAGAGCGTCGTACATCCATTCTCGACTCATCTGCAGTATAATTAAAATGTTCTATCATATAAAAAGTTTGGATCATTTTTACTACAATTACTTTTACATGCACTAATTTTTGAATTAAGATTTTCTATCATATTAAAATTTTACATGCACTAATTTTTGAATTGGACAAAATTGTTAACATAAAAATGTTGATTATTTAATTATTTATGAAGCAGTGAAAACCTTATTCAATTATGAGATCCGAAACTCTTAAAATGCACATCTCAACTTTCAGTAGCTTTTTGTATAATCAAATTATGCTGAAAATTACACATCTAAAATTCCCTCTACACTTCTAAGCATGAAATCCCTCATTCTAGTTCTAGAGCATTGAGCTAAACTATAACAATAAGATGAGTGATTGAAGTTGCTAACCATTTTAGAAGCTTGGATTGATAGATGATGCCACCAATTCTTGGATTGAAAGTTGCCACCAAATTGGACAAAAAATAAGGATGAACTTGAGCTATTTCTTGGAGGAAATGGCCATACTTTTGTGCTAGGTGAAGAGGGATATATATAGTGGTAATAAATTGTCCCGGGTGGTAAAACGAACCCAGACTAGAGGTTAATCTCTAGTCCCGGCTGGTAACAAGAATCCAAACTAAATATAGCCATGGGTCCCACAGGTGCTCTAGTCCTGGCTTGTGTTACCAGCCGGGACTAGAGGTTTCCCATGGACCGGGACTAGTCATGTGGGGCCATCTAGCCGTTGCAAAAATTCACAGGACCGGGACTAGTCACTAGTCCCGATTTCACTAGTTCCGGTTTCAGACAAGGCCGGGACTAGAGGCTGGAGCTGCAAAAAACGAAAGGTCGTTTTTCTACTTGTGCTTGTTCAGTCTGCCCCCGAGGAAAAAGGAGAGAATAACTCCCTCACACGATCAAGATCATGATTGCCTTCTTCGTCGCAACGCCCCTACAACTATTTTGCCTCCTTTCCAGAAATAGTTGTTCCGCGCGACGCATCCTGACCCACACGCCATCGTCGTGCTGCCTCAGACGCCTCCTCGACGCGGATATTGAGGCCGCCATCGGCTATTCGGCTCCATGGCTTCCTCTTTAGGTTTCAGAAAATCAAAAAAGGGATCAGGGAGAGGGATCGGGATATATGCGGATATTGAGGCCGCGGGACTCTCCGGGAGGGGCAGCGTAAGGGCACGTACAACCGGGACGCTTACGCGGAGCGCTAAGGCGAGATTCCTGACCGTTACGATTGATTCTGGCCGGATCCTAGGAATTAGCTAGACGTCGACGCAAACTTAGCAATCGAGCGCTTCAGTTTTTTTCTCCCGCATGTGGCCCAGGGATGGGAGCGATGCATACGCTGGAAAAGAAAAACTAGCGTCTCAACTAGCGTCTTTTGTTGGACTCCGGGACTCTTAAGTTAATTCTTTAGCTGAATTAATTTTTTTTACAACACAAGCGTCTACATAAGAGTCTAGCATTAAACTCGGAAGGGGAGGCCTGTGACGACTCGGAAGACATCCACCCGCACCCTCTCACCATCTTGATCTACCTGGTGTTGTTGGATGCCTGGTGGACGAGGGCTCCCGGTGTCTGGACGAACTCAAACTGGTCCTTCTGGATTTCCAGAAGTCTGGGCGTCCGCGACGACCAAGTCCCTGTTAGTGAATTAAGCATGTTCTGATTTGGAGATTATGAACTTGTTAGTGAATTAAGCATGTTCCGATTTGGAGATTCTGAACTGCATGTATCCCATTCGATTGGACCCAAATTCACATTTGCAGTATCAAGATTATAAGTTGCGCTAATGCATGCAATTGTAAGTTGTTCGGTCGCTGCTGCTTTGGATTCTCTTTGTTAGGTTTTAATAATTCATGGTATCAAGGGGCTGCCATTGCATAGCTGTAGTGTAGTACTAAGGTTAAATGTTTAAATTACAATCCAGATTAGCAAGTCATTTTTCATGTGAATGCTGGAGAAGGATTTCACCTCATTATGGATATTCAGATATGGTACCATATGTTTCCATGATACTTCATATAATTCCGCCTTTATTTATAGATTTCCATCTTTCTTTCCTCCTATGCCTTCTGATTGTAACCTGGTTGTGACACAGATTGCCTCTATGTAATGGGCAAGATCAATGACATGCCATATTACCTTTATTTTTTTACGTACTTTTGCTTCTAAAGACTACACCGTTAGCTTTGAGTTATCACTCAACATCACAGGAAAAGACTACTGCAATTGATGGGTCTGCACTAACAAAGCTTTTTTATGGACATTGCATCATCTCTGCAAGTCACAAAAAGGATTACAGATTAAGAGGCAATTCATTTAACAACTATCACTATATCATGTATATGTTAGCTTCTGAAAATTTCAACTGTTTGGCCTAATGCATCTCAAGTTTCTGCTAAAAAGTTTCTTTTTGACACTGCATTGCTACCTCTCGTAAGAAACTCACCAAGGTTTGCTTTTCCATTCTGAGTATCGCAAGCATGTCTCCTTTAACTTATATGGAGCAGCGCTCCATCTGGTTGTACTGCTACTGGCGGGGTTTTGTTGGCTTTGTATTCTGTGTCATGGTGTAGCGCATGCTTTAATACACTTGTTTGTTCTCAAGATGAATTTTATTTAGTGAAGTCTCTGTAAATTTTGTTTCAATTGTTTAGGATTTGTTCAAAGATACATGCATTTTATCTTATCCTATATAGCAGGCCGGAATTACTGAATTTTTAATTTAGAGTAGATTTTCAGTGACTAAATATCGGAATTGATTGCCCCGTAAGAAGTCTAAGGCAGCAAAGTTTCCAATTTTCCGTCTCCTTCAATTAGGTGGATGCTGGACCACTACATTTTTGTTGTTCTGTTCCTCAATAAAGACTCTTTAGTTTGCATTATGCAGTATTTGTAGAGAAATTTTTGTTCCAGTGTTCCTTGTGTTTAATGTTCCATTCAAGGGGGTAGGTTTGCAGTTGGTCAGTTTCTCAACAGAATCTGAGTAATCTCATGAGAAAAATAATAATTGTCGAGGGCGTCATGAGATAATAGATTTAAGTATGCTGACATCTCAGTTTCAGCTTAAACTGATTTGTGTTCACTTACTATGACATGTCTATTAGTCTCATGCATTGTTTTTGCTATGAGAACAAACATGCCAGAGAGTGGAGTAGCCTGCCATGCGTGCTAGAAATGGATTGTCCATGTTCCATCCAGCTAATTCAGGAGCAAAGCAAGGATTGATCAGGGGTAACATAAAAGGAGCAAAGCACTTCACGATAGGGATGGAAAAATCCACTTAAGAAAAATGTGTGTGTTTTGAAAAAGGGTGAAGTTGAAGAAGATCCTTCAACATCCTGAAATGATTATTTGCCCTTGCATAAATTGGAATAGCATCAAATATTTTAGGAAAATTTGATTTATGACTAATGTCTAGTGAAAGGGTGTGTTTCATGTTAGAAATAATGGGGCTAATCCATTTAGGCCCATGAGTATTTCAGATTTTCCCTAAATCTCAAAGCCCAAATTTGTGGCAGCCCATATGTGTTTGGACCCATGTTTGTGGCAGCTCACATGTGAGTGGAGTGGGAGCTAAAGTTTAGTCCCACATGGAAAGTTGGAGGAGAGTTGCACCACCTTATAAGGTGGAGTGTTGCACCACTTTGTAAGTGAGTGGGAATAAGAGAGATACACACGCCGCTCCTCCTCCGACGCCGCTCGCACGCACGCACGCTCGCCACGTCACGACGCCCGCGCGCGCGCACCGCGGGTTGCGGGAATCTCGCCGAGCCGAGCTTTAGAATAAGGTTTTTGGGAAGCCGCCGTCTTCGTCGCCATCTGCTGCGATCCCTCTTCCCCAAAGTTTCTACTACTACAACCGAACGGTACGCGCTACGTGATCCTGTTTGGTTGTTCATCATGTTCTGCGAGTACATGTTAGGCTGCTGTTTGTTTCCGATCATCCTATTGTTTAGTACATCTAGTATGTTTTCAGAACAATATTTTGTGTTTCTTTTAGGCTGGCCCGCCCTTGATTCTTGTTCAAGCTCCGCCACTGCGCTAGCGCGCTCCATTTTCCACCCCATGCTGTAGATGCTCTAACGAGTTATCGTTCCACTAATGCCAATACCAATTACACCAAATTATGTACCTTGAAAATCATCAGACAAGAGTAGATACTACTACCTCCATTCCGATTTATAAGGCAAATCTGGATTTTAAGAAAATAGTTTGATCATAAATTTGGTCAATAAAATACAAACTATATTTAACAAAAATTATATCATTAAATTCACATTCAAAATATACTTCTAATGATACAATTTTTGTGACATATGATTCATATATTGTTCACAAAATTTACAGTCAAACTATTTTCTTAAAATACGTGTTAGCCCTATAATCCGGAATGGAGGAAGTAGGGTGTTGTCCAGAAGGGGTCTTAGCCATTTTAAAGTGTTGGGAACGAGCAGTTTGTAGTCCAGCTGGCGTTTCCGTTTTCTTATCTTCATTGAAATGGACAAACAATGGTGTGTCGTCTTCGTGGTCTGTTGGACTCTGGACCGGGTTAGGCTAGTCATAATAGGAGTAATATAGATAGTAACATAATTTTACATGTATTGAAAACTAAGTATTTAGATGACATGACATGCAATTAAATAATAAGAGAAAAGCTTGTGATAACTAGCTATGTTACCATAACATCGCACATTTTAAGATAAAATGAATCTACATTATAATAAATAAGACTTTCCATGATACCACACCTATGTTATTTTTTAGTATGAATGTATTAACTTAGACTAGTAACTTATACATGTTAC
Source organism: Avena longiglumis (assembly GCA_030063025.1). NCBI lineage: Eukaryota > Viridiplantae > Streptophyta > Magnoliopsida > Poales > Poaceae > Avena > Avena longiglumis. The sequence goes on from CP125979.1 coordinate 98,426,258, forward strand.
TACTCTAAGTTACTCCTCGCTATGATCAGTCATAGAGACAGAGGAGCGGCCAGATTAGTACTCGTGACGTGCAATACCGTACTGGGATTAGGTAGAAAGGAGGAGCCATGTTGAGTATGAGTTGGAATAGAAGATGTCAAGTACGACGTATTGCGCTTAGTAAGAATATAGTACTCACTTGTCTTGAAATAGATATCTCAAAGTTTTCAAATTTTTGAATGAATCTATATACTAAATATTACAAGATTTATTTAAATTTTGATAAATCTAGGACATCTATTTTGAGACAGAGAAAATAGTATAGAAGGATTCCAAATTGTTAAATGTGCACGAGACGGTTCATTATATTGGTCAAGTCCACCAGCCTCAGCATGCACAATATAATCCAGGTGCAGTTGAATACCAGAAAACAAAACAGAACGGCCAAAGAAAAGGAGAGATGACGCTTTTGATCTTGTTGATTGTATTGTTGGTTGTGTATGTTGTTTTCACCGGCGCCGCGCCCTGCATTTTAGGGCTTGGTGGGGGAGGGGGGAGCTTTTTGTCTTTCTGCCGCGCGTTGCATTTTAGCGTGCCCGGTATAGGAAAAGCTGACGCCTCGCGGGATGCAGCCCGCTGCAAAACGATTTTAGCGCCGTGCGATAGCGTCGCTGCTGGAGTTGCTCTTAGCACCGAGCAGTTGGCAGTACAGCTGGTGTTCTTTTTCTTTTCTTGATTGATTGAAATGTGGACAAATAATGGTGCGTTCGTCCCCTTGGTGAGATGCTGGGTCGCTGCTGGGCTCTGGTTTATGAAGACCAGGTTAGAGACAGAGGAGACGGAGAGATTAATACCGTATAAGGATTGGATAGAAAGGAAGAACCGTGTTGAGTATGAGTTGGAATAGACGATGCCAAGTACGGACCCTGGCAAATATTGCCTTAGCTAGAATAAATAGTACTAGTACTATACGAAGGATTCCAAATTGGTAAAACGTGCACATCTCCGAGTCGGTTCATTGGTCAAATCCACCCAGACTGCGCCATATAAGGAGGTGAAGTCGTACGTGTACAAGAAAACAGAAAGGCTAGCAGAGCAGCAGGCAACCAGGAGATCGAAGACAATAATGGCGGACAACGACAATGGTATGTTCGCCGCCACCCCGGAGCCAGATGAGGAGGCTAACCAACGTTTCCGGAATCAGGTCGTGGCCGTGGTGTATCTCGTCTTGGGCGTGCTAGCCGCCGTCGAAGTGTCCATCATCCTCTATATCGGCACAAGGGACTCAAATATCGCGCAAATTGTTCTCGCCTTCGCCTCTTTGATTTTTCACTTGAGCCTAGGATATTTTCTTTTCTTCCGTCGCCATCTTCTTCGAAGAGGTCTATGTGAGATTTTCAATCCAGAGGAAGAATTGCAGGTAGATGGAGAAGGCCGGCTTAAATTTGACTAAGTAAAATTCGGCATGCCATCTCATTGTCAAACAGTAGCTTTTTCTTAACTTGCACTCATCTTAGCTTAGCTTTGTTCTCGTGCGTGAAATATAATTCTCGTTGTTTACTGACTCGAAATTATGTATGGAGTATCTTGTTTTTCGTTTCTGTGTTTGCATCAAAATATCCTAGTTGTTTGAAAGATGACCGTATGATCTCTACTATATTTGGGTGGAACGATGCCCTTTACCTCATGCTGGTCGGCAAGGGATCGATTACGACGCACGCCTAGAGTTAAGGGATTGGAAGAGATCGATCGATCTTATCTCGTGATCCATCGTTTACAACAAACTCATATCTCCATCTAGAGTTTGTACAGGGTATGTTACATGTGAGGAAGTCGACGTGACAATTTCGTTTTCGTCTGCCGATTTAACCTGTTTCCTTGCTCACAAAGCTCAGCTCGTTTCTGTGTTCGAATGCAATACATTATTATGCGTCCGCCTTGATTCTTCTTGTCTCGTACACGTTACATGGTGGTGTTACCGGTGTATGTGGACAGGCTACACACTACGTCCCGTCCAGGAATTTGCGGCACTGTTTTTAGAGGCACCTTTTGCAGTTGCCTCTAATTATAGGAGTAAATTACAAAAAAAAAACACCACAATTAGGCAAACAATAATTCTATGTTTACGGACATTTTGTTACGGGAGAACTCTTACGGACTTACTTGGCATGCAGGCGTGCATCGCGTGCTGAATTGTTGGAGCCTTCCATAGGGGGAGGTCCAGGAAAGAGAGGGCCCACTAAACAGGGCCCCGTATGACGATCCAACCGAATAGGTCCCCGAGGGGACCAAACACTATGAAACACTATCCGGGGATTGGGAGAGGGTCAGCGGGAGGCCGTCCCGTAGCCCATCCAAGGGAGCCATCTCTGCCGCACCAAGGTTTCGCTGAAAAGCGACCTGCCATGTCCCGCCTTGGCAAGCCTCAGCCACCCAAAAGCATGGAATCTGCGTAGATTGCGAATAGCTTGGGAGCCTTGTGGCATAGTGGGTGGCCCCCAAACCAAGGGTTAAGCCAGATAAGGGTTGCCCTTCCATCACCTATAGAGATGGACATGCCCTTTCATATTACCGGCTTGATGTCCTGAATGAATCTGCAAAACTGAGACCCCCCCCCCCCCCGCGCGGCGATCACATGCCATTAGTGTCCGCCCCGGGAGATATTTAGCTTTTATCAGCTGAAGCCAAAGGCCGCCATCGTTAGTCAAAATCTGCCACACCCATATGAGCATCAACGCCACGTTCATGTGGCGAGAGGATAGGATACCTATGCCCCCATGGTCTTTAGTAGGGGTGCAGATGTCAACCCATTTGACCATATGGTACTTTTGGTGGCCATCATTAGCCATCCAAAAGAACCGGGCTAGCTCCTTGTTGAAGTTGGCATGGACTCCTTCATGCATGAGATATAACCCCATGATGTACATGGAGAAGCTAGAGAGACAGGAGTCGATGAGAATGGTCTTGCTACCTTTGGATGTGAACCTCACTTGATATGGCTTGGATTTTGCTTTAACCCAACCCATAAGGGGATACAAATCCTTGGTCACGATCCTGGTGTCCCCGATCAGCATTCCTAGATAATTCAGAGGGAAGACCACCAGTTGGCAATTCAGGTTATCAGCAATCCTCTGTCGGTCTTCCAAGGAGTAACCAAGCACCATACCTTCTCTCTTGTCGAAGTTGATCTTGAGGCCCAACATGGCCTCAAAGCAGAGGAGTAGAAATTTCAGGTTGATGATATCCTCTTCCAGTGAGGGTCCGATCTGGGCCCAATTCAGTGCAAATTTAATATGATGTGCTTTGTCTGCTCAAGTTGTTCTATCGATCTAGTCGGTGTTGCTCTCATGTGCGGTAGCTAGTAGTATTGACTATGACTCGAGATAGAAGATGACAAGGAGTGCCGTAGCTCGAAGTCTTCTTATAGTAGAAAAATAAAGGGAAATGATAGTCCTCCCCTGGGGGATCTGGCGATTCTATCCTCGAGGTCGCTTCTTTGCTCGGGTCGTGCGCACCAGGTCGTGGTGGACCCGCGCACAGACCAATGATGTCTCCCATTGTGTATCAACTTCCTTACCCCCAATTCCTCTGCTAAACACAACCATGGAGCCTACGCGCGCCGCCACCATCCTTGTCGTGCCCTGCCGCCACAACAACCTCGTGGCACGTCGCCCTGTGCCCCTTGCCTCCACCGCCGGCAGGAAGTGAGATCAGGAGGAGGGACGCCTCACCCTGCTCCTCCTGTTCAGGGGCAAAGCTCGAGCACCGCTATGTGTCCCGGGTCGACGACGACCGCCACCGCGACGTCCTGCGCACCCTCGCCAGGAAGCCCCATGCGCCATGGAGGTGCTCCTCCATCCGGGCGCACGCGAGCTCCGACACCCTGTCGTGCACCCGTCGGCGTCTTCACGGAGGCGCTCGCCGATAGGGGAGGCCACGACGGTGTTGCTCCCTGTTTGTCGTCGGAGATGGACTTCATCGTGGACATTCTCCTGGGGATGGAGTGGCCATGGCCCCAGCGAAGGCGATGCTACATACGCTGTCCGGTGTTTCTATGTGCAGTGTTGATGTTGCTACATGCAGCCAGCGGTGGTGCTACTGTGACCGGGCGGAGGTGCTACAAACAACCACGGGTTTTGCTACTTATGGCGGGCGGCGGTGCTACAAACGGCAACGGGTTTTGCTACAAGTCTCGGGCGAAGTTGTTTTTTCTATAATTACTAATGTTTTTTTCTAAATAACTTTTGTGGTTCTGCTATAATTGAGTAAAGTTTTTGTTACACGGTCTCCGACGAAGTCTACCGGCAAAATTCTCTGGAGAGATCTCCGGCGAGTCTCCGATGAGGTCGGGTTTGCTACATTAGTACAACATTTTTGCTACACAGTCGCCGGCGAGGTCTCCGACGAAATCTCCGGTGAGGTCCAGTCTGTTTTTTTATTTTCTGGACCAAACCTTTTTTGCTACGTATAACAAAAGTGAGACTATTTATAGCAAAAACAGACATGTTTATAGCAAAAGCGGGTTTAGGGGATTTTGGGAGACATGTGTGAGAAGGGGACCGGAGTCCGGAGGATTTTGAGAAATTATCGCGCCCAAAAAGAAAATGTTTTCGAGTTGTAGACGTGCACATCTCCGACTCGGTTTATTGTTTAAGTCCCTCTCCAAGCCTGCGTGAATAGAAAATACAAAGGCCAAATCAAGGAGAGAAACACGATCGATCGTTTGATATTCCGAGCAGACCGATTGAACAGAGCGCAATTAAGGAGATCGAGGAAGACGGACGACGTAGAGAACGGTATCCACGACTCCCTAGTCGCAACGGCGGAGCCAGATGAGGAGGCTAACCTTCGTTGCAGTCTCCAGATCGCAACTGTGCTGGTTCTCGTCTTCACCATGATATACGCTGCCGTCTTGTCGATGTGCATCTATTATGGCTTAACGGCCTCAAACCCGCTCCCACTCCCGGTCCTTGCTCTCATCACGAGTCCTTTCCTCATGGTAGTAGGCCTATTGTGCTCCGATCGCCATCGTCTTTGGAAAACTGTATGTGAGATTTGTAATCCAGAGGAAGAATGGCAGGTAGAAGCATAAGGTTGCCCCAATTAGTTCGGCATGCCATGTTATCATCAAACAATGGCTTCCTGAGCTTGTTCTGATGCGTGTAAGTAACAAATATTCTAGTTGTTTATGTACTGAAATTTTATATATATGGAGTATGTTTTATAAGTCCTGAGAATTTATAGTATTTGTTTGTTCTAATAATGTCCGTTTGCCATCAGCTTTCCCTATGCCTTGTTTCAAGATTGAAAAACTAGTGCGCGATGTCTTGTTCTAAGTTCTAACCTTTCCGACTCGGGAGTGTCTTCAGAGCAACCAGATCATTAAGATCAGGAATCATGCTTTGGGTGTTATGCTGGCGCCTCCTTGTTAACCATTAATGCTCCCACTTCAGGTAAGGGTCTCTCTTCTACTCCACTTAGTCACTTTGCCACGGAGTGGGCTATGTATAAAGAAACTCGGCATATTGCACACCTCTTTGCCGTTTACATTTTCATAGAGGCCAAGAGGCCGTTCTGGAATTGATAAATTCGCTAAATTTGGAAAGAGTAAAAAGTTATGGCAGAAAAAAGTTTTTTTTCTGCAAAAAAATAAAAAAGGGGAAGACATTTCTGTGGCGCATATCTAGTTGGACGAGATTCGAAATTTGAATCCCGTTGGTGCCCCTTCTCCCTCTCTTTTCTCCTTTTGTCCTCTTCCTCTCCACACTTCTCCTCCCTCTACTTCTTCTCTCTTTCTCCTCCCCTTCTTCCTCCCCTTCTCCTTCTTCTTCCTCCTCCACCCGGTGAGCTCCTCCTCCTCCTCCTCTTCCACCCTGGTGAGCTCCTTCTCCTCCTCCAGCCGGTGAGCTCCTCCCTCCTCCTCCTACACCCCGTGAGCCCCTCCTCCTCCTATACCCCGGTGAGCTCCTCCTCGTCATCCAACAACGACGACGATGACCATCCCGATGATCTCCTCCTCCGGCGAATCCCTCTTCCTCCGGCGATGGCCTCCTTATCCTCCGGCGAGCCCCCTTCTCCACCCACCCCCGACCTAGGATAGCCCACCTCCGGCTAGCCCCACCTCCGGCCAGATCTGGACAACTTTTTTTTTTGAAATTTGAAAATAAATTATGTGGCGCATATTGGTAATATGCGCAACAGAAGTTTTAGATCTAGCCCGCCTTTTTGATTTTTTTTTTTAAAATCTGTGGCGTACATAGGCAATATGCGCCACTGAACTTTGAGACTTCCGTGGCGCATTTTGAAATGTGCCATAGAATTACAGTTTAGTGGCGCGCCACCATATGCGTCATAGAAGTCGAAAAATGTGCGCCACTGATCAACTTTTTCCTTGTAGTGGCCGCCGCCGCCCAAGGCCAAAATTGGCAAGCTCCCCCGCGCTCCCCGGCGGCCCAGACTCCCCTGCGCGACCGCCCACCGTTCCTCCACTAGAATCCGCTTCCAAGCCATTATAATCGGAGATGAACTCCAAGACGGAGGTCGATCTCTCCGAATGGTTGTCTTCGGACGATTCCTACCACGACGAGCTGCTCCAGGTCGATGAATTGGAGATCATAGCCCTCCTCCTCACCGCCAAGGACCTCGACGACCGCCAGAGGCTGCTAGATCGGCGGCGCGGGTCGGTGCCAGGCCTCATCTGCATCTATCTAAACTGTGCCCTCGGCCATGCTAAGCTCATCGAAGATTACTTCGCCAAGGTACCGACATACCTGGCTCATGTCTTCTGTAGAAGGTATCAGATGTTGCATAGTTTGTTCGTCAAAATCGTACGAGCATGCGAGACCAACTCCACCTACTTCAAGCAACGTAGGAACAACGCCGGCACATTAGGTTTTAGCGTGTTCTAGAAAATCTCTACTGCAATGAGGGTGATTGAATATGGCGTCCCCGCGGATTATACCAATGAGTACCTACGCATTGGTCAAGACACCACCACGAAGTCCGTGCGTAGGTTTGCTAGAATGATCATCAATTTGTATGGTCCATGCTACCTCTGAGCTCCCAACGAAGAATATACAGAAAGAATGATGCAAATCAATGAAAATAGGGGTTGGCCCAGCATGCTAGGTAGTGTTAATTGTATGCATTGTACATGGAAGAATTGTCCAAAAGAATGGCATGGGATGTATTGTGGCAAAAGCCATGATCCTACTATTGTGCTTGAGGCGGTGGCATCCGAGGATTTATGAATTTGGCATTGCTTTTTTGGGTTGGCGGGGACACTAAATGACATCAACGTGTTGCAAAGATCCCATCTGTTTGCAAAACTAGCAACCAAAGAGGCACCACATGCAATTACAAAGTCATGGATAATGACTACACAATGGGATACTACCTTGCCGATGGCATATATCCGGCATGGGCAACTTTTGTGAAGTCCATCAAAAATCCCCAAACCAAAAAATAATATGTATTTGCCAAAGCACAAGAGGCAGCCCTCAAGGACACTGAGAGGGCTTTTGGTGTGTTGCAAGAAAGATTTGCTATTTTTCGGGGTCCTGCTCGGTTTTAGGACTGATGACCCACAAGTATAAGGGATCGCAACAGTCTTCGCGGGTAATATTACCTAATTTATTGATTCGACACAAGGGGAGCCAAAGAATACTTGCAAGCCTTAACAACTGAGTTGTCAATTCAGCTGCACCTGAAAATAGTTCTTGCTCACGGAAGTTTATCAGTAGCAACAGTTTGTAATAGCAACAGCAACAGTGAAACAGGAGCAATAGTAACAGTAAACAGTGGTATTCGAGTGCGGTAGGCATAAGGATGGATGGACGGGGTGTTGCATGGACGAGTCTAAACATGTAACTTCAAGATCTAGGGAAATTGCAGATAAATAAGATAAAGCATCCAAGTACTAAAAAATCATAGGCATGTGTTCCATATATAGTCATGCGTGATCGCAATGACAACTTGCACAACATCTTCTGTCCAGCCAGCCCATTGCAAAGGGGCCTCTAGGGAACTACTAGAAATTAAGGTGCTCCTTTTAATAGAGCACCGGAGCAAAGCATTAACACTCCGTGAACACATGTGATCCTCACACCACAGCCATCCCCTCCGGTTGTCCCAATTTCTGTCACTTCGGGGCCTTTGGTGTAGAGGTTCGTAGCATGGAAAACAAAAAAATTCTACCGCATGCAAACAAACAAGCCAAGATCTATCTACTAGATTTTAGCAATGAGTCGATAGAGGAACTCACCCTCGAAGATTCCAAAGCGGTTAACGAGAGCATATTCTCGTGGGTGATGTAGTCGTACTCTTGCCGATCTCAAGATCGCGTAGACGATCCTTCCGGCGCTGCGTTCCGACAGCGCTTCCGCAGTCGGTCACACATTCGGTACTCGATGAAGACCTTCCTGTTGGAGATATGCCCAAGAGGCAATAATAAAGTGATTATTATCATATCTTCACAATTATGATAAATGTTTACATACCATGCTATAATTGTATTAATCGGAAACATTAATACTTGTGTGATTTGTAAACTAAAATAAGAGTCCCTAGTAAAGCCTCTTGTTAAACTAGCTTGTTGGTTAATATATGATCATGGTTTCCTGATCATGAACATAGAGATGTTATTAACAACAGGATCATATCATTAGGAGAATGATGTGATGGACATACTCCTATAGATAAGCGTAGCATAAAGATCAAGTCATTTTAATAGTTCAATTGCTATATGCTTTCTGATACATAGTAACCTAATTACTTTGACCATGAGATCATGCATATCACCTTTTCCGGATGGATGCTTTGATGTCATCAAACACCACACCGTAACAGGGTGGCTATAAAGGTGGCATTGAGTGTTCGGAAAGTATTGGTTGAAACACATGGATCAAGAGTGGGATTTGTCCATCCATATGACGGATAAATATACTATGGGCCCTCTCGGTGGAATGTCATCCAATTAGCTTGCAAGCATGTGACTGGCTCACAAGGGATCACATATCACGGGAACAAGAAAAGAGTACTTATCGGTAACGAGGTTGAACTAGGTATGCAGAGATACCGACGATCATAACCTCGGATAAGTAAACTATCGTGAGACAAAGGGAAATTGGTATTGTATGTAAGTGGTTCATTCGATCGCAAAGTAATCGTAGAAATATGTGGGAGCCATATGAATTTCCAGATTCCTCTATTGGTTATTGTTCGGAGAAGTGTCTCGATCATGTCCGCATAATTCACGAACCGTAGGGAGACACACTTAAGGATTCAACGTTGTTTGAGTAGTTATGGTATTATGAGAAAGAGACCGAATGTTGTTCGGAGTCTCGGATGGGATCCGGGATATCACGAGGTGATCCAGAATGGTCCGGAGAATAAGATTCATATAGGGAAAGTCCCGTTTCGGAGTTCGGGAATGATTCCGGTGTTCTCATCGGGAATGTTCTAGAAGGTTCCGGATTGTCCGCACTGGGGAGGGTACATGAATGTGTCATTGAATGATTGCATCATGTACTAAGTGTTCTTGCTGTTCCAAAACTTGAAAGTCAAACTGCCAGTTTGAAAGTCAAACGGCTAAAACAGGAAACTGTGGAAAACAGGAAACTGTGGGAAACAGGAAACTGTGGGAAACAAGCAAGAGGAGGTTGAAACCAACTTGGAGGAGGAGTCACTCTCCTCCAAGCCGGCGGCCAGCCCTAGGCCGAGTTGGAGAGGGACTCCCCTCCCTCCCTGGCGCGCCTAGCCCCTCCACCTATAAAAGGAGGGGCAGGGCCTCCTCCTCTAGACACACAAGTTCCTACCTCTAATCTCTGGTTTAGAGCCGTTTGGTTTAGAGCTTCTAATTGCTTTAGCCTGAGGTTTAGAGCCTTCTAATTGGTGTGTCTAATCTCTAGACCACTAATATCCCTCTCTCATAATCCACCATACTCGCTCCGGCTTGAAGCCTGCGGATCTCCCATCTACTTAGGTACCACGCCAGTTGTCCGGAATCGCGTGGAGAGTGCTACAACCTCCGGCTGCTTTGGAACAAGGGAGAGGAAGGTCTTCGGAAAGTACCGAACGTGTGACTAACTCACGGAAGCGCCGCCGAACGCAGCGGAAGGATCGTCTACGCGCGATCTTGAGATCGGAAAATCGACTACATCACCCACGAGAATCTGCTCTCGTTAACCGCTTTGGAATCTTCGAGGGTAAGTTATTCCATCGACTCGTTGCTACAATCTAGTAGATAGATCTTGGCTTGTTTGTTTGTATGCGATAGAAAATTTTTGTTTACCATGCTACGAACCCCTACAGTGGTATCAGAGCCGTGTCTATATGTAGATCTGTTGCACGAGTAGAACACAATGGTCATTGTGGGCGTTGATGCCTTTATTGTCGATTGCTTTTTGTGTACTTTGCATCTTGCGGTATGTTGGGATGAAGCGGCCCGGGCTAACCTTACATGACATCGTTCATAAGACTTGCTCCACGCTTAACATGCAACTTGTATTGCATAAGTGGCTTTGCGGGTGCCTGTTTCTCCTAGCATAGTTAAGATTCAATTTACAACGGGTGATTGACAATACTAGTATCAATGTTGTGGTTCTTGTTCGTAAGTTAGAACGACACTTATTGAAAGCCCCAAACCACGTAAAACATGCAAAGAAAATTAGAGGCGTCTAACTTTGTTTTGCAGGGGTGTGCTGTGATGTGATATGGCCATGATTGTGATTATATATGATTTATGCAATGTTCCTTATTGTAAGTTGGCAACCGGCAGGAGCCATATGGTTGTCTTTAAATTCTGTTAAGACCCGCGTGTCTATTCAAAGTAGTTGTAACAGTTGAAGCCGGTGGACGACAACCATGGAGAAGCATCATTGACCTTGATGCAATGTCGGTGATGATGGAGATCATGTTCGTGCTAGAAGATGGAGATCGGAAGCACAAAGAAGAAAGGCCATATCATATCACATATTATGAATTGCATGTGATGTTAATCCTTTATGCATCTTGTATTGCTTAGTAGACGACGGTAGCATTATAAGATGATCCCTCATGCACATGAATTTCAAGTCATAAAGTGTTCACCCTTAGTTAGCACCGTTGCTAAAGCTTGTTGTTTCGAAGCACCACGTGATGATCGGGTGTGTTAGATTCTGAAGGGAATATGCCCGAGAGGCAATAATAAAGTGGTTATTATCGTATTCCTTATTTATGATAAATGTTTATTTTGCATGCTATAATTGTATTAATACGGAAACGTTAATACATGTGTGTTTAATAAACAAAAGGTAGTTCCTAGTTATGCCTCTCTTATAAACTAGCTCGTTGATTAACAAGATGATCAAGGTTTCCTGATCATGGACATTGGATGTTGTTAATAACGGGGTCACAACATTAGTGTAATGGTGTGATGAACATTCATCCGAAGTATAGCATTACGATCAAAGTCATTGAGTTTATATTGCTATAACAACTTACAGTGATCCTAATCCTTAGACCATGAGATCATGTCAATCACTAACACCTAAGAGTTTCTTGATAACATCAAACGTCACACCGTAATGTGGTGATTATAAAGATGGGTTCAGAACTAATAAAGTGTTATGTTGAGGCCCATGGATCGAGTGGAATTTGTTCATCCCGATGACGGATAGATATACTCTGGGCCCTCTCGGTGATATCACATTGGTTAGCTTGCAAGCAAGTGATTTGATCACTAGAATGTTATATCACGGAACGAGAAAAGAGTGCATGTCAACGATCGAGATCAAACTAGGTATGGAGATACCGATGATCGAATCTCGGACATGTAATATATCGCGAAACAAAGGGATTAAGATACTAGCGTAAAAGGTTCCGACGATCACAAGAAAGTAATTGTTGAATGTGTGGGAGCAAGATGGGTCTCAGATCCGCCCGATTATTGATCCGAGAGGGTCTCGATCATGTCCGCATTATTCACGAACCGTAGGGTGACACACTTAAGAGACACCACATCCATTTGGAGCAAAAGTTTCATGCCGAAAAGAAAAGGAAAGCGAGGAATTTATTTCACTAGACAATAAACTGCTTTGGTTGAAATTATGGCCCACTGGTTCTGCATGTGAAATGGAATACTAGCAAGGGTTTTATGTGAATGTTTGTTAATTAAAGTAATTAACAAAATTCTGAATAAATAAATAAAAGAGTTTTATTTAATGAGAGCTTGCATTAAATTTGGTGGAAATTTAATGCATGTGAGTGGATTTATGAGTGGAGGCTTTTTAATGGGAGTGGAGGCTTTTCATTTTGAGTGGGAGATCCACCCACATGAATGTGGAAGAGGTGGGCAGCCCCATGGCTGGGCGCCATGCCCTGGGTGCCCCCTCTCCCCTATAAAGGCCCCCTCTCCTCCTCTCACACCACACCTCCTCGTGAAGGATCTCTCTCCCCTCTAGAATTTATCCCCATGGTCTCGGACTAGCGAGATACATGTTCCGGTGGCTTTTCGGCAAGAAAGAGTTGTGCTTCCGCTGCATCGCTGAGCGAGGAGGCGGAGGTTGCTCGGTGCCTCGAACGTGTGCGAGCACGGATGTTGCTATTTTGCGGCGCTTAGGACTTCCTCTCGATCTTGAGATCGGCAAGAGATCGTCTACATCAACCACGAGTTTGGACTCGTTAAGCTTTGTCGGTCTTCAAGGGTATGTTCTCTACGGATATACATCCGCCCGTTGTTTGTATCTAGTAGATAGATCTTGGTACATAGTTGTTCCCATCGAGGAAAATTTTTTTTCTATCTGCGAACCCTTCAAAGGGTATCGAGCCGATCTATGCGTAGATACTTTGCACGGGTAGTACACATATGAGTATGTGGGCGATGATGATCATTTTATTGCTTCTTAGTTGTACTTTGGATATTGGTGGCATAGTGGGATGAAGCGGCCCGGACAAACTTTACATGTCCTCGCACATGAGACCTGTTCCACGCTTGACATGCAACTAGTTTTGCATAAGTGGCTAGCGGGTGTCTGTCTCTCCTACTATAGTCAATATCTAATTTGCAACGAGTTGTCAACAATCTGGTTATCCTCGTTGTGGTTCATGTTCGTAGGTAAGAACGGTTCTATCTTCGAAAGCCCTAAGCCACGTAAAATTTTCAATGGATAAATTAGAGGCGTCTAGTTTAGATTGTTGCTGGGCTAGTGATATGATATGGTGATTGTAACTACCTCGGTGAACTACGCTCCTAGATACAAGCCTGGATGAGTGATAGTGGTTGAAATAGTACGGTGGGGCCCCAAAAGCCACTCACTGGTAGTCCTTTCAGACGTCCCAACCACTACCCTCTCAACGGGACTCAGACGGGCGGCGTGGTCGGCGAAGGGATCAACTACGTACACAAGTGGGTATGTACGCAAGCCACCATACAAGAGTACATCAGAGCCACACCATCTAGAAAGAAAGGAAATATACCAACGCCATACGGCAAGATTCAAATGACCTAGATACATCTATAATTTAGGATAAATCCTCATACAACACACATCAGAGTATCATGCGGAAGCGGCAAACAAGATCCGAGTACGGATAAGAAGCAAATAGGCATAAGATGCCAGATAAAATAAGCACATCCCAACTACAGGTCTCACGGATCCCGTTCCGGAATCTCTACACCGAGCGATCGTTGCCCACATCATCGGCTTCTTCCACCAAAGATCCGTCACGAGAAGGTACTGTTCATCGAATCAAGAATTTATCGTGTGAGACCCTAAGGGTACTCGGCAAGACTTAATGCCTCTAAAGGGACACAACACAGGGTGACGCAATTGCAGCGAAAGATAAACCCTAGCAGTTCTACAGATAAACGCTAACCATCCGCCTAACCAATGATAGACGGATGTCCGTGAATTTAAGTACAACAGTTATAATGGTAATCTCATCCGATCCATCCTCCTCCCTGCTTACCAACAAGGAAGCGGACGAACAACCCCCATCCGTTGGCAATTTTATTAACCATTCCATGAGTATTGCACTATTTACTAGTCAAGTTACTTTAGTCAGATTAAAGGCGGTACTTTAGTTATGCTTGTCTATGATCAAGAAACTGTGCTCCAAGTCGTCCATATCCGCGGACACGGCTTTCAGAAAGTTTTACCCGGCCGGGGTGCACCAATAGCAACACACGCTCGATCAACCTCGGAAAAACCAAATCAAAACCCAACGAGGCTTTCACGACTGAACAATCACAAGATTCAGAAATATTTCAGGGGGCCACCCCTTAAGTAGAATCCATAGAGTAAGCAAGCCCGAGACGGCCTCAAGGTTTGGCGGACGTGTGAAACCGTCGAAACCCCAAACGGGCTTGTCGACACCACGAAATCGTGGTCCGATCCTAACAAGACAAAGCAGTTACCTCGCACAATCGTAAATAAAGCGGTAAAACATGGCATAAGTACAGGATCGTAAATAAAACCTCAAACTAGTTTGTGGCCCCAAGAAATAAGACGGAATCAAGCTCGGTCCAGGGGTCCCATATACCTCCGGATGTGGATAGCGATAAATCAAGGAACAGGAATCAAGTACTCGGGTCTTACGGGACACAAGTGAGCAGAAAAACCAAATAGCATATATTGCTCACGGTTCCACTTTCTTTAGTTATCCCGAACTACTCAGTTAAGTTGTTTAGGTACCTCATTGTCCATCGACTCTCACAAACCCTACACATGTGTTCTCGACTCGCATGGCTCAAACAACTCCTATAGTAGTGGCTCATGGGATGGAGGAAACAAGCTTGGTGGGGTTTAAAAGTAAAGGCTATGCATACTTGGGATTCAATTTAATGCAATCGCGACTCAATGATGCAAGAATAAGATAGAGGCAATAGGTCGTATGTATGCAAGCATGTGGTGCTTGCTGGTGTCTCTGTTGAAGCAAAGGACGGTTCAGGTAGTGCTCCGGTTCTCTTGATACAACCCCGCAAAGGTCTATCCGAGAAAAACCAAACAAACAAGGCCAACATGAATATAGAGCACAAGCATATGAATAAGATGCGTCAAGCAAACAATCATGCCATGATGAATGATGCACAATTTACATGGCAAGTAAAGTAGCATGGCATGGGTGAGGTGTGGGGAACAAGAAAATAACATTTAGTTGGTTTTTTTAGAATCACATTTGTTGCCATAACATTTGTTGTTCAACATATATTTATATGATGCATGCTGCAATTGAAGTCATGGATAGCATAAACAGAAAGGTCTCGTCGAGCTGATCATTTTAGACTACTTATTTGCTTAATTTGGATTTACCAAACAAAAGTTATTTAATTATTAAATTCTAGTGGCAATTGATGTAATTTAAACAAACTTGGAATTTTAATTGGGCAAAAGTCAAAACAGATGGCATATTTTAATTCCTCTCATCTTGCTGATATCCAAACATATATTATTTGTCAAATTTGGAGTTAGTATGTAAAAGTTATGAAAAATCTGAATAGAATTTGAATTTTGAATTTATTTAACAACATCTGAATTCAAAACAGCTCTGCACGTTCTATACACAGCCACAGGCCAGCCTGAGTCGCAGACAGGTGGGCCAGGGGGGTCTCTCAGCCCTGCACGTTGTTCGAACAAATCTGGACCGGGTTTATTAAACAAAACATCGGGTCCCTTTTAGAAAACTATCATCGACGACAACGGGCCCTGGACATGGTTGGTTAAACTAAAAGGCAGGGGGCAAACTGCGAAACACACACACGGGCACTGGGGAGGACTACGGGTTGCGTTCTGGTTCTTATGGAGCCTTTTAGAAAAGGGCCACCACCGTGAGTGGGGCCTCGAGGGTCGCGTTGCTAAAAGATACCGCAGGGGTTTTTCGCAAAAGGACATGGCGCCGTGGATCTTCTCTCATCTCGAACCTGTCGAAACCGCGTGTATACATGGCGCGCACGTGGCGCAGAGGGCTCGAACACAGGACTGGAACGCGCGCGCCGCTGGGCTAGGCTGGGTAGGTGTTGGAGAGGGGGGGCGCGCGCTAGATAGGCGATACGGCGCGCGGTGCTGGCGGCAGGTGGCGACGTCGCTGGCGCACGGAGGGCGCTCGACAAAACGAGCAACGCATCCAGGAAACGAAAAAGCACAGGAGGATGTCTGGGGAGTTCGTAAGCTCACCGCGAGCGTGACGGTGTGGTTGACGCAGAGCGGGGAGCAGACGATCAGCGATGGGGCTGGCGGACTGGGGCTAGGGTTTCCCGGCGGTGCGCGGCAGATCCTGGCGGTTCCTGGCCTCCTCCTCCTCGCGTCCGGCTCCAGGCGTCGCAGGCGAAGCTCCCAGGCTTCCTCGACACCTCGCAGCAACACGCCACCGGCTCGGTTGACAGGGGACAGAGGTAGACGGCGGTGTGGCGGCGAGAGGGCGTTGGGGTGGTGTAGAGGAAGGGGGGTGCGAGGCAAGCCTCAGGGGCGGATCTGGGGAAGGCTAGGAGGGCAGGGAGAGGATAAGAAGGAAGAGGGGGCAGGTTGTGGCGTGGGGGAGGGGAAAGCTGGCAGGGCGCGTCGGCCACTCCTGTTCACGTGCCCTCGGCCGATCCAGCAAGGCAGGTCACGGAGGCGGGGGTGAGGCCGGTGGGGTAGGGCGCTGGGCAGGTGAAGGCTTGGTGGACCTGGAGGCGTGGCAGGTGAGGAAAAGAGGGGAGAGGGGAATGGTCGGGCTAGGCTAGGGTTAGAGGGAGGGGTCCTGGTCACGTGTGGGAGCAGGTAGAGGGTCGCTGGGGTAGCTAGGTGTCCAGGTAAGAGGGGCATGCTAGATATGGGAGAGGGAGGGGAGAGATTGTTTGGGTTTTGGTAGAGGGAGATGTAGTATAGGATTTAGTTTTAGGGGGATGTTGATTAGAGGGGGAAGGTAGCTTAGGGTTTGATGTAGCTAGGTAGAGTTTAGGGTTTTGCTTTAGAGAGGAAGAGGAAGGTGGCACTCTAGTTGATCAAGCAAACTACAAGCAAGCACTAAGCAAGAAAAACAAGAAAAGAGGGAGAAGGGAGAGAGATGGCCAAAGGGTGGTGAGGTACTTCTTTAGTTCATGCATGATCCAATTTAATGGCCAAGCAAGAACCAAGGGAGAGGGTTTAACACTACCAGAACAAGATCAAGCAAGGAAGGAGTGGTTCATTTAGAAAACAAGCAAAAACCAAATACTAGGAAAAAAGGTGGCTATTGCATGGCCCATGCAGAATAATTAATGCCACACTTATACTTGTGAGAACAAGGATATTAATATGGCACTATCCATCTGCATTCCAAAAATGTGGATAAGGCCAAGCAAAGATCAAAGGTGGGTCCAACCAACAACATGGGCTAGAGATAACTCAATAAAATACCAAGCCCATATTATTGGATGGTGGAATTATAAGGTGGTGAAAGATAAGGTGGTGGAGTCAAAAGAGAGATGCCCCCAACTCAACTTGGGCATTTAACAATTTATCAAGAACCAAATACAATATCAAGAGGCAACTACAATTAATCATGCACATGAGATAAGAAGCAAAACAAGAAAAAGGTTTTATATGATGCTCAAATGCAAGGGGACATGATGACATGAGCATGATGTGATGATGATGCAACAATTATATGTTGGAAGTGGCCCATTTTATTATTATGACATGTAGCATTACAGGGGTTAGACAACTGGGATGCTACAGTGATGTTGTAAGTAGAAGTATGAGATGATACTCTTACAACACACATAACGTGTAATCTCCATAGACCTTGGAGTTACACATAAAGGTATGATAGTGATCATACCACGATGCACATGATAGAGATCATCTGCGGGAACCATATAATTTCACTAATAAACATATGATGTTTGATTACATCTTATATTGCTTGTTTAGCGCTTTGTTAAGCATAATAATATGTTCCCTCATTTAAATATCAAGATAAGAATGTGTTCTTCCTTTAGTATGCACCGATTATGTTCTCGTCGCTCCAAGACATCACGTGATGATCGGGTGTTCTTGGATCCTCGACCATACTTCGGGTGTAAAACAGTTACACACGCAAAATACTAAGGTTCTTACTTGGCGAGCCTAGCATATGAGACATGGCCTCGGAACACGGACCGAAAGGTTAAGCATGAGTCATATAATAGATATGATGCCCATTTGATGCTCGCCTTTGAAGCTACGCCGACTCACGTGATGATCGGACTTGGTGTAGTGGATTTGGTTCATGTAATCACCAAAAAGACACGAGGGATGTCGTTTTTGAGTGGGAGTTCATTTCTAATTTGGATTGGTAGAACTCAATTTATCATAAATTAAATCAAAGTGAATTTGCATAATTTGTTGTAGTCATTGGCATTCGTTCACCACCTTATGCATAGTTGTAATTGAGATAATAGAACTATAGAATTACGGATATATACTTTCTAACTGGTATCGTATTGTGTTGAGTGTCAATCTAAAGTTTAAAGTCCTATTGCAAACTTTCAGCAAAATTCTATTTACTCCGTGAAATTTAATAATTGGTATTAAATCGAGAGTAACAATTCCATGTTAGTATCTTAAGTATCATGTTTGCCTCCATGATTCTTGATTTAAACATCAAGTTTATCTAGGAGTGAAAGAATTGTTTCGAAACCATCATGTGTGGCGATATAACGATATCAAACAATGTTTTGGTTGCAATATGATAGAGTATAATATATGTTCTCATATTGGATGAGAATTTGCGAAGGTTGGAGATGCTAGACATCCTAATCATCCAAAAGGATTTTGGAAAGTAATGTTATACTCACGATTCGCCTTTATAAGCTAAAGTAGCTTGATCATGAAAGTCGTCATGATAAGGGTGAATAGAATATGTATGTAAAATGTTTACTACACTAAAAGATTACTAAAGAATGGATTTTGAAAGAATACCGATCATTTGATGATGGTGATCTACTTCAAAGTGCAAGTCCAAAGGTATTATTATTTGAATATACACGCTTTGGACTAGGTGTCATGTATATGGCGCCACTTTTGATGTTGATAAATTCTTTTAAAAGGAAAAGGAAATGCTGAAAGAGAATCTATAAAATATATTTGGCAGAAAAGAAAAGATTGGAAATATCCAATTTAGGTATATATATGATATACATGTTATGGTTGTATTCTTTGCTTGTTAAACAATGTGGTTCTTGGGTATTGGATACCGAATTGGTTGGTATGAAATTTCATACGGAACAACGCAATTCATGAACCACAATGACCTAAGTAACTAGCAAGAGAATATGTGATAATGTTCATCGAAAACAAACAAACCGTTGTTTGTATTTCTCGTTGACATCAAAGCTTGACTTCAAGATTTGTTTTAATAATTGTTTTTTGAATCAGGTATTATAAGAACAAAGGTTGTTCAAATAATTACCGTATTCCATATAAGATGGATGATTTACAAATCTAGTTGAAGAAATCACATCCATAAATCCTAATGCTAAAATGTTGCAAGACAAATGATTGAAAGATCACTTATGAAGTGACATCGCTGTTTAAATTATATTGGAAAGAAAACATGAAGAATCTCCATATTCATGGATTTTTGGAGTCTTTGATTTGATCAAGTGACGCTTGTGAGACTTTCCTCGGGATAATTAAAACTTCGTTCAAAGGCCAAAGAAGAACGAACGACTAAAATATTGGAATTTATACATATCGATGTATGTAGTCCATTATGTGCAGTCGTAAGCGATGGGTTTCAACTTCATATGCTTTCTCCGGAATTTTGAGTGAATATTCACTTAATGAGAAAGAAGTATGAAATATTTGAAAAACGTTTTCAAAGACTTTCAAGATGAAGTGAAAATCATTGTAAGAAGAAAAATAAATGAATTATGATTTGATCATAAAGGGATTTATTTGAGTTACAAGTGTAACAAGAAAATAAATGAATTATGATTTTATCATAAAGGGATTTATTTGAGTTGCAAGTTTAGCAAAACACCTAGATTTACATCTCCCAAAACACCATAGGAGTATGGAGTGTTTGAGATTTGTAAGGAAACCTTGTTTGACATGGTTGGATCAAAGGTATTATTTATAAAACTGCCATTATGTTTTAAAAGATTAAAGCTTTAGAGACTACCGCTTTTACACTGAAAAGAGCTCCATCTAGATCCGTTGAAATGACACCATGGAAGTTATGGTTTGGGGTAAAACCCAAGTTGTCATTTCTTAAATTTTGGTATGCTAAACATAAGTAAGATGTTTACAACCGAAGTCGGATGAGCATGTCTTTGTAGGTTATTTCGAATAACAATTGGTTATTCCTCCATAACACCAAGGACAAAAGGGTTTGTCGCTTGAAATGTGAAGTTTCTTGAAGAAGGAATTTTTCATAAAAGTTAAGTGGGAGGACAATAGAACTTTGATAAGGTTAACGAACCTTAGCTATATGTGATGAGTTGTGCAGCACCGGAAAATGTTCCGGAGGCTGCCATAATGCCCATAGCTTATGTGCCTCAAAGGTTGTGGTCACGGAGATCTAAGTTCTTATTGAACCAAGTCGGTCGGATAAACAATCAAATATTTAGATTTGAGAGTAAATCATCATTGTTTGACAATGATTAACCGACTATATGCAAAGAAGCGATGATGGGCCCTGGCTCCGTCAAATGGCTTGAAGCCATAAAATCCGTGATAGTTCCATACACGAGAAATCAAGTTTTAAACTTGGAAGACCCTCCGGAAAGGTGTAAAAACCTATCGGTCGTATTTGGATCTATAAAGAAACAGACATAGATGTCTCACATCTATGAAATATTCGACATGTTGTAAAGTATTTTATGACAATGTTCAAAGAGTTGACTATGACAAGATTTGATCTTTCATAGCGATATTTAGTCTGAACGGATTAAAGTAGCAACCACTACATATAATTTGGTATATGGTAGATGAATAAACAAAACAAAGTTCTTCTAATAGAATGGTTACCTAGGACGTGTACATGACACGGTCCAAAGGGTTTTGTTAAATTCAAAGGATGCTAAAAGGGCATGCAAACTTCAATGGTTGAAGTAAGCATCGCGGAGTTGGAATCTTCACCATGATGAAAAGGAGTTTTTCATCAGGAGACGATGAAGATGCTTGCATTTGCAAGAAATTAAGTGGGAGCGCTAAGACATATTTCTAATACATTATGTGGAGGACATCTTGTTGATTAGAAATGATGTATATTTTATTGACAATGGTTAAGAATTTCATTTCGATGAAAGACTTAGGCAAAACCCGAATATTTAGCGTGAATGTCTATAGTGGATAGACTGCAACGCCAATATGGTTGTGCCAAAACGTACATATATGAGATATTGAAGGAGTTCAATATAGAATCAACAAGAAACGGTTCTTGTTGCATGGAAAGGAATTGAATCAAGATTCAAGTGTATCGACACTTGATAAGTGAAACAAGATTCAAGTGCTTTGACACTTGATGAGTGCAATCACAAGAATGTTTTGATCAATCATACCATGATATGTACACATCCAGATATGTCCTATGCTCTAAGTGTTATGAGCATATACCAGAATGAATCATAAAATGATCATTGGACTATAGTAAGGATATTCTTATGATCTTTTGGAAGAACTAAGAATATATTTGTGTAGAGGTGACAAACAATTACAAATAGTTCATTGTAAAGCGTTACATTGATACTAGTTTTGTCACAAGATACAAATTAAGTTTATCTCAATTTAAACTATGGGTGGCACAATGTAATGGAAAGGAGATTCCATGATGGATTTGGAAGAGTTCCAAAGTTAAGACATTGTGACGAATAATACAACAAAAAGGCTAAGTATATGACTGCTATAGTAGCAGCAAAGGAGGGAATTTGTGTCAAGTAGTTTGTTATCAAACTAAGGTGTGGTTCGCAACGGGCTAACACTAAAGATATATTGTATGACAATAGTATCGACGTGTTTTAACCCCAAGGAACTAAAGGTCCCACCGAAAGACCAAATTAATACAATGCCATCTCATTGGAGAATGAGTGATACGTGAAGACGCAAAGACATGCAAATACACACGGACTGAGCGTCACCAGTAGATTATGTTAACCACTTGCAATCGTGTATATGGAACACCAGAAAGCCATAGGTGTTCAATACACAAAGTTCTCAAACTAGATTATTGTCTCTAGTGCAAGTGGGAGACTGAAGGGAATATGCCCGAGAGGCAATAATAAAGTGGTTATTATCGTATTCCTTATTTATGATAAATGTTTATTTTGCATGCTATAATTGTATTAATACGGAAACGTTAATACATGTGTGTTTAATAAACAAAAGGTAGTTCCTAGTTATGCCTCTCTTATAAACTAGCTCGTTGATTAACAAGATGATCAAGGTTTCCTGATCATGGACATTGGATGTTGTTAATAACGGGGTCACAACATTAGTGTAATGGTGTGATGAACATTCATCCGAAGTATAGCATTACGATCAAAGTCATTGAGTTTATATTGCTATAACAACTTACGAAGTGATCCTAACCCTTAGACCATGAGATCATGTCAATCACTAACACCGGAAGAGTTTCTTGATAACATCAAACGTCACACCGTAACAGGGTGATTATAAA
Source organism: Avena longiglumis (assembly GCA_030063025.1). NCBI lineage: Eukaryota > Viridiplantae > Streptophyta > Magnoliopsida > Poales > Poaceae > Avena > Avena longiglumis. The sequence goes on from CP125979.1 coordinate 98,448,836, forward strand.
GATGGGTTCAGAACTAATAAAGTGTTATGTTGAGGCCCATGGATCGAGAGTGGAATTTGTTCATCCCGATGACGGATAGATATACTCTGGGCCCTCTCGGTGATATCACATTGGTTAGCTTGCAAGCAAGTGATTTGATCACTAGAATGTTATATCACGGGAACGAGAAAAGAGTGCATGTCGGTAACGAGATCAAACTAGGTATGGAGATACCGATGATCGAATCTCGGACATGTAATATATCGCGAAACAAAGGGATTAAGATACTAGCGTAAAAGGTTCCGACGATCACAAGAAAGTCATCGTTGAATGTGTGGGAGTCAGTATGGGTCTCCAGATCCCGCTTCTGATTATTGATCTGAGAGGGGTCTCGATCATGTACGCATTATTCACGAACCGTAGGGTGACACACTTAAGAGACATCGACATCCATTTGGAGCAAAAGTTTCATGCCGAAAAGAAAAGGAAAGCGTAGGAATTTATTTCACTAGACACCGAAACTGTTTCGGTTGAAATTGCTGAAACTGGTTCTGCATGTGAAATGGAATACTAGCAAGGGGTTTTATGTGAATGTTTGTTAATTAAAGTAATTAACAAAATTCTGAATAAATAAATAAAAGAGTTTTATTTAAATGAGAGCTTGCATTAAATTTGGTGGAAATTTAATGCATGTGAGTGGATTTATGAGTGGAGGCTTTTTAATGGGAGTGGAGGCTTTTCATTTTGAGTGGGAGCTCCACCCACATGAATGTGGAAGAGGTGGGGCAGCCCCATGGCTGGGCGCCATGCCCTTGGGTGCCCCCTCTCCCTATAAAGGCCCCTCTCCTCCTCTCACACCTCCTCGTGAAGGATCTCTCCCCTCTAGAATTTATCCCCATGGTCTCGGACTAGCGAGATACATGTTCCCGGTGGCTTTTCGGCAAGAAAGAGTTGTGCTTCCGCTGCATCGCTGGAGCGAGGAGGCGGAGGTTGCTCGGTGCCTCGAACGTGTGTGCGAGCACGGATGCGCTGCTATTTTGCGGCGCTAGGACTTCCTCTCGATCTTGAGATCGGCAAGAGATCGTCTACATCAACCACGAGTTTGGACTCGTTAAGCTTTGTCGGTCTTCAAGGGTATGTTCTCTACGGATATACATCCGCCCGTTGTTTGTATCTAGTAGATAGATCTTGGTACATAGTTGTTCCCATCGTAGGAAAATTTTTGTTTTCTATGCTGCGAACCCTTCAGATTCTGCAAGTGTATACAACGTGAGCAAGCCAGATTTGCTCATGCGGAAACTAAGGTTTGATCTTGACGAGCCTAGCATGTACAGACATGGCCTCAGGAACACGGATTACCGAAAGGTAGAGCATGAGTCATATAGTAGATATGATGAACATGTTGATTGTTCGCCATTGAAGCTATATCAACTCTCGTGATGATCGGTTTTGATGTGGTGGATTTGGTTCGTGTGATCACTAAAACAATGTGAGGGATATTGTTTTGAGTGGGAGTTCACCTAGATTAATTTAATTATTAATTAGAAATCAATTTATCATAAACTAAATCAAAGTGAATTTGCATAGTTGTTGTAGTCATTGGCATCCGTTTACCACCTTGCGCTTAGTTATAATTGAGATGATAGAACTATAGAATTCTGGTTAGTTACTTTACGAACTGGTATCGTATTGTTTTGAAGTGTTAATCTAAAGTTTAAAAGTCCTATTGCAAACTTTCTGTAAGTTCCGGTTACTCCATGAAGTTTAATAATTAGTATTAAATCAAGAGTAACAATTCCAAGTGTTAGTATATAAGTATAATGTTTGTCTCCATGATTCTTGATATTCAAAGGATTCTCCTAATATCAAGGTTATCTAAGGATCTGAAAGAGTTGTTTCAGAAACCATGATTTGTGGAAGATATTGTGATATCTGAAACGAAGTTTTTGGTTGCAACATGATAGAGTATAATATGGCTAAAGTCATGTTCTCATATTTGATGAGAATTTGCAAAAGGTTGGAGACACTAGTTGTCCTAAACCTCCAAAAGTTTTTGGGAGAGTAACATTATACTCACGATTCACCGTTACAAGCTAATAGTAGCTTGATCATGGATAATTCCATGATAAGGGTGAATATTTGATGTAGGTAAAATATTTACTACACCAAGAGATTACTAAAGAAAGGAATTTGAAAGAACACCAAACATTTGATGATGGTGATCTACTTAAAAGTGCAAGTCCAAAGACATTGGTATTTAACTATACACGCTTTGGACTATGTGTCATATGAATGACTCCACTAATTGATGTTGATAGATTCTTTCAGAAAAGGAAATACTAAAAGAGAATCTCATAAGTATATGGCAGAAAAGAAAAGACTAGAATTGTTCAGTTTAAGTATATAGATGATATACATGTTATGGCTATATTCTTTGCTTATTAAACAATGTGGTTCTTAAGTATTTGATACTGAATTTGTTGGTGTGAATCGTCATACGAAACAACACAATTCATGAACTACAATGGCCTAAGTAACTAGCAAAAGAATATGTGATGATGTTCATCGAGAACAAAATAAAGGGTTATTGTGTTGCTCGTTAAACATCAAAGCTTGCCTTCAAGATTTGTTTTATCAGGTATTATGAGAACAAAAGGGTTGTTCAAATAATTGCCGTGATCTATAAAAGATGGATGATTTGCAAATCTCGTTGGAGATATCACATCCATAAAACTAGTGCTAAAGATGTCGAAAGACAAATTGATTGAAAGATCACTTAGGAAGTGACATCGCCGTTTAAATTATATTGGAAAGAAAACATGAAGAAAATCCATATGGATGGAATTTTGGAGTCTATTTGATTTTGATCAAATGACGCTTGTGAAACTTTCCTAAGAGATAATCAAAACTTCGTTCATAGGCCAAAAGGGAACGATAGACTAACTTATTGGAACTTGTACATATTGTTGTATGAAGTCCATTATATATAGTCAAGAGCGATGGATTTCAACTTCATGTGCTTTCTCCGAAAATTTGAGTGAATATATGAATATTTACTTAATAAGGATGAAGTGTGAAACATTTGAAAAGTTCAATGACTTTCAAGATGAAGCGCAAAATCATTGTAACAAGAATATAAATAGTTTATGATAAGATCATAAAGGAAGATATTTGAGTTACAAGTTTAGCATAATACCTAAGATTTAAAGGAATCGTTCCATGGATTTGCATTTTCCCGAAACACCATAAGAGTATGGAGCGTTCGAGATATGTAATTAAACCTTGTTTGACATGGTAAGATCGAAGGTGTAATTCATAAAACTGCCATTATATTTTAAAGATTAAAAGCTTTAGAGATTACCGTTTTTCCACTGAAAAGAGCTTCATCATAATCCGTTGAAATGACACCATATAAGGTTATGGTTTGGGATAAAACCCAAGTTGTCCTTTCTTAAACATTGGTATGCTATGCATAAGAAAGATGTGTGCAACCAAAGTCGGATGAACTGTCTTTGTATAAGCATAAGTATTCCTCCATAAACACCGGAGACAAAAGTGTTTGTTGCTTAGAACGTCAAGTTTCTTTGAGAAGGAATTTTTCGTGAAAAGTTAAGTGGGAGGACAATAGAACTTTGATAAGGTTAAAAGAACCTTAGCTATATGTGCAGAGTTGCGCCTTGAAAAGTGTTTCTGAGGCGAACAATGCTCATGGCTCACGTGCCTCAAAGGTTGTGGTCACGGAGATCTAAGTTCCTATTGAAACAAGTAGATCGGGTAAACAATCAAATACCAAGATTTGAGGGTTGAATCATTATTTGAGAATAATGAACCGACTACATGCAAAGAAGCGATGATGGGCCCTGACTCCACCAAATGGCTTGAAGCCATAAAATCCGTGATAGTTCCATACACGAGAAATCAAGTTTTGAACTTGAAGGACCCTCGAGAAAGGTGTAAGACCTTACAGTCGTGTTTGGATCTATAAAGAAATAGACATGGATGTTTCGCATCTATGAAATAGTCGACATGTTGGGAAAGAGTTCACAAAATGTTCAAAGGTTGACTATGACAAGATTTGATCTTTCATAGTGATATTTAGTCTAGACGGATTAGTGTAGCAACCACTACATATAATTTTGTTATATGGTAGTTGAATAAACAAAACAAATTCTTCTAATAGAAGGGTTATCTAGGACGTGTGCATGACACAGTCCAAAGGGTTTTTTGTTAAATTTCAAGGGATGCTAAAAACATATGCAAACTTCAATGGTTGAAGTAAGCATAGCGGAGTTGGAATCTTCACTATAATGAAATTGTTAAAAGAGTTTTAATTCATCAGAGACAATGAAGATGCTTGCGTTTGCAAGAAATTAAGTGGGAGCGCTAAGACATGTTTCTAATACATTATGTGGAAGACATATTGTTGATTGGAAATGATGTATCTTTTATTAACACATATTAAGAATTTCATCTCGATGAAAGACTTAGGCAAAACCTAAATATTTGGCATCAATAGATGCTAATATGGTTGTGCCAGAAGTACATAGACGAGATATTGAATGAGTTCAATATAGAAACTACAAGAAAAGTTCTTGTCGCACAGAAAGGATTGAATGAGTTCAATATTGATGATATATTCAAGTGTATTGACATTTGGTAAAGTGAAACAAATAATCAAAGTATAGATTGATACTTGATGTATGAAATCACAAAGAATATTTATATCAATCATACTGTGATATGTACAAATCCAGATATGTCCTATGCTCTAAATATTGTGAGCATATACCAGAATGATTCGTAAGATGATCATTGGACAATAGTAAGGATATTCTTATGATATTTTGGAAGAACTAAGAGTATATTATTTGTAGAAGTGACAAATAGATGGTTAGTTCATTGTAAAAGTACTACATTGATACTAGCTTTGTCGCAAAGTACAAATTAAGTTTATCTCAATCTAAACTAGAGGTGGCACAATATAATGGAAAGTGAGTTCCATAATGGATTTGGATGAGTTCCAAAGTTAAGACATTGTGACAGATACTACAACAAAAGCTAAGTATATGACTGCTATAATAGCAGCAAAAGAGGGCATTTGTGTCAAGTAGTTTGTTATCAAACTAGGTGTAGTTCACAGCGGGATAATACTATGAAGATATATTGTACGACAATATTATCAACATGTTTTAACCCCAAAGAACTAAAGGTCACACCAAAGTACCAAATTTGTACGAAGCCATCTCATTAGAGAATGAGTGATGCGTAGAGACGCAAAGACATGCAATTACACACGGACCTAGAAGTGTCAGATCCGGAGATCAGTTGACCACTAGCAATCGTGTACATACAACACCAGAAAGCCATAGGTGTTGAATACACAAAGGTTTGAAACTAGATTATTGACTCTAGTGCAAGTGGGAGACTATTGGAGATATGCCCAAGAGGCAATAATAAAGTGATTATTATCATATCTTCACAATTATGATAAATGTTTACATACCATGCTATAATTGTATTAATCGGAAACATTAATACTTGTGTGATTTGTAAACTAAAATAAGAGTCCCTAGTAAAGCCTCTTCTTAAACTAGCTTGTTGGTTAATATATGATCATGGTTTCCTTATCATGAACATAGAGATGTTATTAACAACAGGATCATATCATTAGGAGAATGATGTGATGGACATACTCCTATAGATAAGCGTAGCATAAAGATCAAGTCATTTTAATAGTTCAATTGCTATATGCTTTCTGATACATAGTAACCTAATTCCTTCGACCATGAGATCATGCATATCACCTTTTCCGGATGGATGCTTTGATGTCATCAAACACCACACCGTAACAGGGTGGCTATAAAGGTGGCATTGAGTGTTCGGAAAGTATTGGTTGAAACACATGGATCAAGAGTGGGATTTGTCCATCCATATGACGGATAAATATACTATGGGCCCTCTCGGTGGAATGTCATCCAATTAGCTTGCAAGCATGTGACTGGCTCACAAGGGATCACATATCACGGGAACAAGAAAAGAGTACTTATCGGTAACGAGGTTGAACTAGGTATGCGAGATACCGCGATCATAACCTCGGATAAGTAAACTATCGTGAGACAAAGGGAAATTGGTATTGTATGTAAGTGGTTCATTCGATCGCAAAGTAATCGTAGAAATATGTAGCCATAGGAATTTCCAGATTCCTCTATTGGTTATTGTTCGAATAAGTGTCTCGATCATGTCCGCATAATTCACGAACCGTAAGGAGACACACTTAAGGATTCAACGTTGTTTGAGTAGTTATGGTATTATGAGAAAGAGACCGAATGTTGTTCGAGTCTCGGATGGGATCCGGATATCACGAGGTGATCCAGAATGGTCCGGAGAATAAGATTCATATAGGAAAGTCCCGTTTGGAGTTCGGGAATGATTCGGTGTTCTCATCGGGAATGTTCTAGAAGGTTCGGATTGTCCGGCACTCGGGGAGGGTACATGAATGTGTCATTGAATGATTGCATCATGTACTAAGTGTTCTTGCTGTTCCAAAACTTGAAAGTCAAACCGCGGTTTGAAAGTCAAACGGCTAAAACAGAAAGCTGTGGAAAACAGAACTGGGAAGCAGGAAACTGTGGGAAACAAGCAAGAGGAGGTTGAAACCAACTTGGAGGAGTCACTCTCCTCCAAGCCGGCGGCCAGCCCTAGGCCGAGTTGGAGAGGGACTCCCCTCCCTCCCTGGCGCGCCTAGCCCCTCCACCTATAAAAGGAGGGGCAGGGCCTCCTCCTCTAGACACACAAGTTCCTACCTCTAATCTCTGGTTTAGAGCCGTTTGGTTTAGAGCTTCTAATTGCTTTAGCCTGCGGTTTAGAGCCTTCTAATTGGTGTGTCTAATCTCTAGACCACTAATAGCCCTCTCTCATAATCCACCATACTCGCTCCGGCTTAAGGCGAAGCCCTGCGGGATCTCCCCTCTACTTTCGGTACCACGCCGTTGTGCTGCCGGAATCGCGAGGAGAGTGCTACAACCTCCGCTGCCTGCTGGAACAAGGTAGAGGAAGGTCTTCGTCGAGTACCGAACGTGTGACTGACTACGGAAGTGCTGCCGGAACGCAGCGCCGGAAGGATCGTATACGCGATCTTGAGATCGGAAAGAGTACGACTACATCACCCACGAGAATCTGCTCTCGTTAACCGCTTTGGAATCTTCGAGGGTAAGTTATTCCATCGACTCGTTGCTACAATCTAGTAGATAGATCTTGGCTTGTTTGTTTGTATGCGATAGAAAAATTTTGTTTTCCATGCTACGAACCCCTACACTTCCTCTCCCTTGTTCCAGCAGACAGCGGAGGTTATAGCACTCTCCTCGCAATTCCGGCAGCACGATGGCGTGGTACCGGAAGTAGAGGGGAGATCTCGCAGGGCTTCGCCTTAAGCCGGAGCGAGTATGGTGGACTATGAGAGAGGCCTTGGCGATCTAGGGTTTAGAAGGCACCAAGGGGAGAGTGTAGCCGGCTGATAGGGTTTGGGATCACCCCAACTCGGCGAGTTGGTGGTGCCCTAGGCGGCGGCAGCAGCAGGGGTGGTGGCGCCGGCGGCTTAGGGCTAGGGTTTCGGGGTGTGAGAGGTGTAGGCTAGAGGGGCACCCCTGCCCCTTCTTTTATAGGTGGGAGGGCACCGTTTGGGAGGAGGGACTCCTCCCCCAACTCGGCCTCCTTGGCCGGCGGGTGGAGGGAGGAGGACTTCCTCCCCAAGTAGGTTTCCTACTCTCCCTCCACCAAGCAAATTTCAGTTTGACTTTTCAAATTGGCGTTTGACTTTTCAAACTAGGATTTGATTTCTCCCTTTATTTTGCCCAGCCATGATACCTAGCACATGATGCAACCATTCCACATTGTCATGACACATTCATGTACCCTTCCCCTCCGGAGTGCCGGACCTTCCGGAACCTTCTAGAACATTCCCGATGAAAACACCGGAATCATTCCCCAACTCCGAAACTGGACTTTCCTTATATGAATCTTATTCTCCGGACCATTTCGGATATCCTCGTGATATCCTGGATCCCATCCGAGACTCCGAACAACATTCGGTCTCTTACTCATCATTCCATAACTACTCAACAACATCGAATCCTTAAGTGTCTCCCTACGGTTCGTGAATTATGCGGACATGATCGAGACACTTCTCCGAACAATAACCAATATAGGAATCTAGAAATTCATATGGCTCCCACATATTTCTACGATTACTTTGCGATCGAATGAACCACTTACATACGATACCGATTTCCCTTTGTCTCACGATAGTTTACTTATCCGAGGTTTTGATCGTCGGTATCTCTGCATACCTAGTTCAACCTCTTTACCGATAAGTACTCTTTTCTCGTTCCCGTGATATGTGATCCCTTGTGAGCCAGTCACATGCTTGCAAGCTAATTGGATGACATTCCATCGAGAGGGCCCAGAGTATATCTATCCGTCATATGGATGGACAAATCCCACTCTTGATCCATGTGTCTCAACCCATACTTTTCGAACACTCAATGCCACCTTTATAGCCACCCAGTTACGGTGTGGTGTTTGATGTCATCAAAGCATCCTTCCGGTGATGGTGATAAGCATGATCTCATGGTCGAAGGAATTAGGTTACTATGTATCAGAAAGCTTACAACAATTGAACTATTAAAATGACTTGATCTTTATGCTACGCTTATCTATAGGAGTATGTCCATCATATCATTCTCCTAATGATATGACCTTGTTATTAACAACATCTCAAATGTTCATGATCAAGAAACCATGATAATCTATTAATCAACAAGCTAGTATTATAAAGAGGCTTTACTAGGGACTCTAATTTAGTTTACAAATCACACAAGTATTGATGTTTCTGGTCAATACTATTATAGCATGAATGTAAACATTTATCATAAAAACAAAGATATAATAATAACTACATTTATTATTGCCTCTAGGGCATATCTCCAACAGTTTCCCAGTTGCACTAGAGTCAACTAATCTAGATTACATGGTAATATACCGAACACCCATGGCAGTTTGGTGTTGGTCATGTTTTGCCCTCGGGAGAGGTTTATTCAACGGATCCGCCACATTCAGATCTGTGTGTACTTTGCAAATATTTATGTCACCATCTTGAACATGTTCTCGAATAGCGTGAAAACGCAGCTTGATGTGCTTCAGCTTCTTGTGTGACCTTGGTTCTTGCGCATTGGCTATGGCGCCCATGTTATCACAGTAGATAGACATTGGGTCCAGCGCACTTGGAACCACACCGAGCTCTGTAATGAACTCCTTCATCCATATCGCTTCTTGTGAAGCCTCTGAAGCAGCTATGTATTCCGATTCAGTTGAAGATCTCGCCACAACGCTTTGCTTTGCACTCCTCCAGCTAACTGTTGCACCATTCAAAGTAAATACGTATCTAGATTGAGATCTAGAATCATCCGGATCGGTGTTCCAACTAGCATCAGTGTAACCATTAACAACGAGTTGTTCATCACCTCCATAAGAAAGAACCATATCCTTAGTTCTTCTCATGTACTTAAGGATGTTTTTGACCGCTGTCCAATGATCCACTCCTGATCACTTTGATATCTGCTAGTTAAACTAACAACATATGAAATGTCGGGTCTAGTACATAGCATGGAATACATTAGAGATCCTATGGCTGAGGCATAGGGAGTTTTACTCATCCTTTCTCTATCTTCTGCCATTGCTGGACTTTGAGTTTTACTCAAGGTCGTATTGGGCAACATGGGCAAGAACCCTTTCTTGCTATCTTCCATTCCAAACCTCTTTAGAACTTTGTACAAATATGTACTTTGTGACAATGATATTAGGCGTTTCGATCTATCTCTATAAATCTTTATGCCTAATATGTAAGCTGCTTCGCCAAGATCTTTCATTGAAAAACTATTATTAAAATATTCTTTGACACTATTAAGAAGTTCTACATCATTCCCAATCAACAATATGTCATCTACATATAGTATTAAGAATGCTACAGAGCTCCCACTCACTTTCTTGTAAATACAAGCTTCTCCATAAGTTTGTATAAAACCAAAACTTTTGATTACCTTATCAAAATGTTGATTCCAACTTCGGGATGCTTGCTTCAACCAATATATGGACCTTTGAAGTTTGCATACCTTGTTAGCATCTTTAGGATCGACAAAACCTTTGGGTTGCATCATATACAACTCTTCATCAATGTCTCCATTGAGGAACGCCGTTTTGACATCCATCTGCCATATCTCATAATCGTAATATGCAGCGATTGCTAACATAACCCTCACAGACTTTAGCTTCGCTACTGGTGAGAAAGTCTCATCGTAGTCAACTCCTTGAATTTGTCGAAACCCTTTTGCGACAAGTCGAGCTTTATAGACAGTAACATTACCATTAGCATCTGTTTTCTTCTTGAAAATCCATTTGTTCTCGATAGCCTTCCGGCCATCTAGTAAATCCACCAAAGTCCATACTTGGTTTTCGTACATGGATCCAATTTCGGATTTCATGGCGTCTTGCCATTTATTGGAATCTGGGCTCATCATCACTTCCTCATATGTCGCAGGGTCATCGGTGTTGTCCACCAACATGACACTCATAACGAGATCATACCAATCAGGAGTGGTACGAGTTCTCGCTGAGGCTCAGAGCAACTACAACCGAAGTTTCATGATTATCATCATTAGCTTCCTCTCTTATTGGTGCAGGCACCACAGGAACTTCTTTCGGTGCTGCGCTACTCGCAAGTTTGAGAGAAGGTTCGACAACCTCGTCGAGTTCTACTTTCCTTCCAGTCACTTCTTTCGAGAGAAATTCTTTCTCTAGAAAGGATCCATTCTTGGCAATGAAGATTTTGCCCTCGGATCTATTGTAGAAGGTATACCCAATAGTTTCCTTTGGGTATCCTATGAAGACGCATTTTTCCGCTTTGGATTCAATCTTGTCCGGTTGTAACTTCTTTACATAGGCTTCGCAACCCCAAACTTTAAGGAACGACAATCTGGGTTTATTCCCAAACCATAATTCATACGGTGTCGTTTCAACGGATTTAGATGGTGCCCTATTTAAAGTGAATGCGGCTGTTTCTAATGCATAACCCCAAAATGATAGCGGTAAATCTGTAAGTGACATCATAGAACGAACCATATCTAAGAGAGTTCTATTACGATGTTCGGACACACCATTACGCTGTGGTGTTCCCGGCGGTGTCAATTGTGAAAGTATTCCACATTTATTTAAATGTTCGCCAAACTCGTAACTTAGATATTCACCTCCACGATTAGAACGTAGAAATTTAATCTTCTTGTTACGTTGATTCTCCACCTCACTTTGAAATTCCTTAAACTTCTCGAAAGTTTCGGACTTATGTTTCATGAAATAGATATACCCATATCTACTCAAGTCATCCGTGAAGGTAAGAACATAACGATAACCACCGCGCGATGCTACACTCATTGGACCACACACATCGGTATGTATGATTTCCAATAAGTCCGTAGCTCGCTCCATCATACCAGAAAATGGAGTCTTAGTCATTTTACCCATCGGACATGCTTTGCATCTTTCAAGTGATTCAAAATCAAGTGATTCAAGAAGTCCATCGGAATGGAGTTTCTTCATACGCTTCACTCCAATATGACCAAGACGACAGTGCCACATATAGGTCGAGTTATCGCTCAATTTCAAACGTTTAGCTTCACTGTTATTAATATGTGTATTTCCACTATCGAGATTCAATAAGAATAGACCATCTATCAAAGGTACATGTGCATAAAACATTTTACTCATATAAATCAAACAACCATTATTCTCGGACTTAAACAAGTAACCGTCTCGCAATAAAAAAGATCCCAATATAATGTTCATGCTCAACGCAGGCACCAAATAACAATTATTTAAGTATAAAACTAATCCCGATGGTAGATGAAGAGGTAGCATGCCGACCGCGATCACATCAACCTTTGATCCATTTCCAACGCGCATCGTCACCTCGTTCTTCGCTAGCTTCCGTTTATTCTGCTTACAAATTCGAGTTACAAATATGAGCAACCGAACCAGTATCAAATATCCAGGCACTACTACGAGTACTAGTGAAATACACATCAATAACATGTATATCAGATATACCTTTCTTCTTGATGTTGCCGTTCTTCAAATCCGCCAAGTACTTTGGGCAATTTCGCTTCCAGTGACCCTCTCCCTTGCAGTAAAAGCACTCAGTATCAGGCTTAGGTCCAGCCTTGGTATTCTTCACCGGTGCGGAAACTTTCTTGAAGTTTCCCTTTTGCTTAGACTTGCCTTTCTTGAATTTGGTGGTCTTATTGACAAACAACACTTGATGCTCTTTCTTGATCTCCACTTCTGCAGATTTCAACATGGAGAAGAGTTCTGGCAATGTCTTGTTCATGTTTTGCATATTGTAGTTCATCACAAAGTTCTTGTAACTTGGTGGCAGTGATTGGAGGACACGGTAAATCCCCAAAGCATTAGGAATCACTATACCCAAACTTTGGAGTTTGTTTGCGTGCCCAGACATCTTAAGCACATGCTCACTGACGAATCTGCCCTCTTCCATCTTGCAGTTAAAGAACTTTTCAGAAGCCTCATAACTCTCACGCCGCGCGTGAGCCTCAAATATCATTTTGAGTTCACGGACAATATCATGTGGGTCATGGTTCTCAAACCTTTTCAAGCTCCGATTCCAAACCATACAAGATAGCACATCGAATCAGGAGTAATCGATTCTTCCGAGTGAGGTAAACGCTCATTACTTCATCGGTAGCATCACCGCAGCGGTGACCCAAGTGCATCCAAAGACATAGGTCAAATTACCAGCATTCAGGACAATCCTCAAATTGCGGAACCAATATGCGAAGTTGCTTCCATTGTTTTTCAACTTTTCTTTCTCTAGGAACGCATTAAAATTGATGGTAGGGGCCGCTATTGATCTACAACATATTTGCAATAGTTTAGACTAAGTTTATGACAAATAGAGTTATAATTAATAGTTAAATTAATCTAGGTGAACTCCCACTCAAAACAATATCCCTCACATTGTTTTAGCGATCACACGAACCAAGTCCACCACATCAAAACCGATCATCACGAGAGTTGATGTAGCTTCAATGGCGAACAATCGACATGTTCATCATATCTACTATTTGATTCATGCTTTACCTTTCGGTGATCCGTCTTCCGAGACCATGTATGTACATGCTAGGCTTGTCAAGATCAAACCTTAGCTTCCGCATGAGCAAATCTGGCTTGCTCACGTTGTATACACTTGCAGAATCTAACACACCCGATCATCACGTGGTGCTTCGAAACAACAAGCTTTAGCAACGGTGCTTACTAAGGATGAACACTTTAAAACTTGAAATTTATGTGCATGAGGGATCATCTTATAATGCTACCGTCGTTAACTAAGCAATACAAGATGCATAAAGGATTAACATCACATGCAATTCATAATATGTGATATGATATGGCCTTTCTTCTTGTGCTTCCGATCTTCATCTTCAAGCACGAACATGATCTCCATCATCACCGGCATAGCGTTAAGGTCAATGGCGCCGTTTCATGGTCGTCGTCCACCAGCTCCAACTATTACAACTACTTTGAATAGACACGCGGGTCTTAACAAAAATTAAAGACAACCATATTGCTCCTGCCGGTTGCCAACTTACAATAAGGAACATTGCATACATCAAATATAATCACAATCATGGCCATATCACATCACAGCACACCACTGCAAAACAAAGTTAGACGCCTCTAATTTTCTTTGCATATTTTACGTGGTTTGGGGCTTTCAATAAGTGTCGATCTAACTTACGAACAAGAACCACAACGTTGAAGTTTGAACTATTAAGTGCCCGCTGTAAATTGGATCTATACTATAATGGGAGAGACAGACACCCGCAAAGCCACTTATGCAATACAAGTTGCATGTTGAGCTTGGAGCAATTCTCATGAACGATGTCATGTAAGGTTAGCCCGGGCCGCTTCATCCCATCATACCGCAAGATGCAAAGTACACAAGAAGCAATGGATAATAAAAACACCACTGCCCACAATGACCACTGTGTTCTACTCGTGCAACAAATCTACATATAGACACGGCTCTGATACCATTGTAGGGGTTCGTAGCATGGAAAACAAAAATTTCTACCGCATGCAAACAAACAAGCCAAGATCTATCTACTAGATTGTAGCAACGAGTCGATAGAGGAACTCACCCACGAATATTCCAAAGCATTTAACGAGAGCAGATTCTCGTGGGTGATGTAGTCGTACTCTTGCCTATCTCAAGATCAGAGACGATCCTTCCTAAGGCCATTCCTGCTTCCACAATCGATCACACGTTCGATTTCGATGAAGACCTTCCTCTCCTTGTTCCAAAGAAAATGGAGATTTTAGCACTCTCTCGCGATTCAAGAAAGACGATGGCGTGGTACCGGAAGTAGAGGGAGATCTCGCAGGCTTCGTTTAGCCGAGCAAGTATGGTGGACTATGAGAGAGCCTTGGCGATCTAGGGTTTAGAAGGCACCAAGGGAGAGTGTAGCCGGCGGCTAGGGTTAAGTGCGCCAGCGGGGTGAGTGTGGGGTTGGCTTAGGGCTAGGTTTTCGGGGTGTAGGCTAGAGGGGCACCCCTGCCCCTTATTTTATAGGTGGGAGGGCGCCGGTTGGGAGGAGGGAGTCCTCCCCCAACTCGGCCTCCTTGTCCGGCGGGTGGAGGGAGGAGGACTTCCTCCCCAAGTAGGTTTCCTACTCTCCCTCCACCAAGCAAACTTGCCGTTTGACTTTTCAAATTGGCGTTTGACTTTTCAAACTAGGATTTGATTTCTCCATTTATTTTGCCCAGCCATGATACCTAGCACATGATGCAACCATTCCACATTGTCATGACACATTCATGTACCCTTCCCCTCCGGAGTGCCGGACCTTCCGGAACCTTCTAGAACATTCCCGATGAAAGCACTGGAATCATTCCCCAACTCCGAAACAGGACTTTCCTTATATGGATCTTATTTTCCGGACCATTATAGATCTCCTCGTGATATTCCGGATCCCATCCAAGACTCCGAACAACGTTCAGTCTCTTACACATCATTCCATAACTACTCAACAACATCGAATCCTTAAGTGTGTCTCCCTACGGTTCGTGAATTATGCGGACATGATCGAGACACTTCTCCGAACAATAACCAATAGAGGAATATGGAAATTCATATGGCTCCCACATATTTCTACGATTACTTTGCGATCGAATGAACCACTTACATACGATACCAATTTCCCTTTGTCTCACGATAGTTTACATCCGAGGTTTTGATCGTCGGTATCTCTGCATACCTAGTTCAACCTCGTTACCAATAAGTACTCTTTTCTCGTTCCCGTGATATGTGTGATCCCTTGTGAGCCAGTCAAATGCTTGCAAGCTAATTGGATGACATTCCACCGAGAGGGCCTAAATTATATCTATCCGTCATATGGATGGACAAATCCCACTCTTGATCCATGTGTTTCAACCCATACTTTCCGAACACTCAATGCCACCTTTATAGTCACCTAGTTACGGTGTGGTGTTTGATGTCATCAAAGTATCCTTCCGGTGATGGTGATAAGCATGATCTCATGGTCGAAGGAATTAGGTTACTATGTATCAGAAAGCTTATAGCAATTGAACTATTAAAATGACTTGATCTTTATGCTACGCTTATCTATAGGAGTATGTCCATCATATCATTCTCCTAATGATATGACCTTGTTATTAACAACATCTCAAATGTTCATGATCAAGAAACCATGATCATCTATTAATCAACAAGCTAGTATTATAAAGAGGCTTTACTAGGGACTCTAATTTAGTTTACAAATCACACAAGTATTAATGTTTCTGGTCAATAATATTATAGCATGAATGTAAACATTTATCATAAACACAAAGATATAATAATAACTACATTTATTATTGCCTCTAGGGCATATCTCCAACATTTGGATCCGGACAATGATATGTGTACACAACTTGCAGATAAGATCACAAACAATACTATCATAATGATTCAATAATAAGCTCAGATCTGAGATCATGGCACTCGGGTCCTAGTGACAAGCATTAAGCATAACAAGTTGCAACAAAGTCAAATAGCACTAATAGAGATACTAGGAACTATGCCCTAACAATCTTATTCGATTACAAGATAGAACTCATCCAATCCCTACCATCCCCATAGCCTACAACGGGGATTACTCACTTATCGATGAGGAAAACATCGATGGTTGATGGAGAGGCGTTGGTGATGACGATGACGATGATTCTCCCCAAATTCCCTGTCCCGAAAGGGTGCCAGAACAGATTTTCTGGTTCCGGATCACGGCTTCTGGTGGTGGCAGCGCAGCAGAACTCTTTTCTGGAAAACGTCGACCCCCCTCCCCTCGGTTTTTAGGTCAAGGGTTAACTTATAGGCGCAGAGGGAGCCCGAGGGGGTGCCTGGGGTGGCCGCACCCCCTAGGCACGGGCTGGGCCCACCCCCGCCTGCCAAGGGTATGGGCCCCTAGGCCTCCACTCCGTCTCGTCTTCTGGCTCCGTGGATCTTCTGGTGAAATAGGATTTTTGACATATTTTCTGGGGGGTTTCCTGATAGTTGATTTTCTGCACAAAAACTAGACACCAAGGTAATTCTACTGAAAACAGCGTCAGTCCGTGTTAGTTGTATCCAAATCACACAAGTTTAGAGGAGGAACAATATCAAAAGTGTTCGGGAAAGTATATACGTTTTGGACGTATCAGGGACAAAAAAACCTTTGTCAACATCATGACATGTTGTGTAAATATTCACAACATGATCCTCGAGGATGAGACATGGTTAAATTTGCCATGCTTCTACGACAATGTTGGCACAAGAGTGCAACCCGAGAGGAACCCCGACCGCATTCAAGATTTCTTGAGACACACCGAGAGATTGAAAATGAGGCACCCCATACCCAGCTCAACAATGATCTCCTCGAGCACCACTGGCAGAGAGAAGGCCGTAGGGCATGATCTACTCTTGTTCGTCTTGTGAAATGAACTATTTATTTGTGTGATGAAACATTTGTTATTTGTTAATCTTGTGATTCGAACTATTTATTGTAATTTGATTGAAATATTTTTGTAATAATTTGGATGATTCTTGTATGCTCAAACTATTTATTTGATTGATTATTACTATTGCTTGAATGACTTGTGTATATTTGAGTATATGAAATTATGCAAAAAAAACTGTCCAAAGCCCTGTTTTACAGGTAGGCACGGTGAACGCGCGGAGCAACACCCGTAGCAACCCGTAAAAAAAATACGGGTACTGCTCCTATCTAGTGCGCCTCTACCCCGTAAAACAGGTTTTTCGCGGCCTGTAAACTGCGAATACGGGTTTCCATTTTAGGGGCCCTGCTAATGATGCTCTTATGGCTTAACAGCCTCAAACCCGCTCCCACTCTCGGCCCTTGCTATCATCTTGAGTCCTTTCCTCGTGGTAGTAGGCCTATTGTGCTCCGATCGCGATCGTCTTTGGAAAACTGTATGTGAGATTTGTAATCCAGAGGAAGAATGGCAGATAGAAGCATAAGGTTACCCCCAATTAGTTCAGCATGCCATGTTATCGTCAAACAATGGCTTCCTGAGCTTGTTCTGATGCGTGTAACAAATATTCTAGTTGTTTGTGTACTAAAATTTTGTATGGAGTATGTTTTATAAGTCCTGAGATTGTTTGTTCTAATAATGTCCGTTTGCCATAAGCTTTCCCTATGCCTTGTTTCAAGATTTTAAAACAAGTGCGCGATGTCTTGTTGTAAGTTCTAACCTTTCCGACTCGGGAGTGTCTTCAGAGCAACCAGATCATCAAGATCAGGAATCATGCTTTGGGTGTTATGCTGGCTCCTCCTTGTCAACAATTAATGCTCCCACTTCAGGTAAGGGTCTCTCTTCTACTCCACTTAGTCACTTTTCCACAAAGTGGGTGGTGTATATACAGGTGAAAAGTAACATGCTCCCAATTTCCGTAGGAAGTTACCCGGTAGTATTAGACTAGTTTTCTGGCCACGGGGTTTTGGGTCAAAGCACAAGTTTCTAACTACGACTCTGGCGGCAAGGTCGTGATGGACGAAGACGACGAGGTAGTTGTTGATGATTATT
The DNA here is from genome assembly GCA_030063025.1 of Avena longiglumis. Lineage (NCBI taxonomy): Eukaryota > Viridiplantae > Streptophyta > Magnoliopsida > Poales > Poaceae > Avena > Avena longiglumis. Next base: position 98,467,019 of record CP125979.1, read on the forward strand.
GAGTTGTTGCGGTAGTCGATTTCGGGGATTAGACCCGTATTTTCCGCTTGTATGAGCGCGTCGTCGCTCATGGAGAATAATAACTTGTTGGCCTTGACGATGACCACAATCAATGTTGGGGGCAACGATGTGGAGATGTTGTTGATGTAGATGGTTGCCGGCGATGATGACCACGGTGATGAAGGTGCATGATACGTTGGAAACATATCTATAATTTTTGATGCTCCATGCTTGTTTAGTATCTACTTTGCTTTACTTGTCCACACTTTGAGGTGCTTTTTACATGTTTTCTCGTACTAACCTATTAACAAGTTGCAATAGTGTCAGATGCCTATTTTCTGCTGTTTTTGGTTTCAGAAAAGTTAGTAAAGAAATATTCTCGGAATTGGACGGGATGAAGGACAAATTCAATAACTTTCCGTGGGGAACAAGAAGTCTAGAGGGGAGACGAGGAGGCGTGCCAGGGCGTCTAAACCCCCTAGGCTTGGGTAGGCCCTACCCTGCGCCTGGGTAGGGTTTGCCCCCTCTGACCGCCGCCTCGGCCTCTCCCTTTGCCTATAAGAAGCCCCTGATGCAGAGACCCTGAGTACCCGATCAGAAATCCACGAAACCGTCTATAGCCGCCGCCACCATCGTCCCTAGATCGGGGGGATCTGAAGTTCTTCCCGGCACCCTGCCGGAGGGGAGATCATTCCGGAGGCCTTCTCTCCGGTATGATTCGTGAGTAGTTCCACCTTGGACTATGGGTCCATGTAGTAGCTAGATGGTTGTAGCTCCTTCTTTGTGCTTTCATGTATAGATCTTGTGAGCTCCGTTCATGATCAAGATCTAATCTATTTGTAATCATGCATGTTGTGTTTATGGGGATCCGATGGATATTGAGATTATTATGTTGGTTTGATTAATGGTTCTGTCTTTATGATTCTATCATGTCTGTGTTGTTTGTGATCTTGCATGCTCTCCGTTGCTAGTGGTTATCTTGGCCAAGTAGTTTCTAGTGACTCCAAGAGGAAGTATTTATGCTCGATAGTGGGTTCAGGCCTCTAGTTTCCAAGGGAAGTGACAATAATCTCTTGGGTTGTAGATGTGCTGTTGCTACTAGGGATAAAACAACGGTCTCTTGTTCATGGAACATGTGGACTATTTACCTTACACACATTGCTTAAAGTAGTTGTCTGTTGCTTGCAACTTAATACTAGAGGGGGTTCGGATGATAACCTGAAGGTGGACTTCTAGTCATAGATGCAGTTGGATGATGGTCTATGTATATTGTTGTATTGCCCAATCAACCTCATATGATCTTTCTGGCTAGTAATTGTATTGTTATGCCTTGCTCAGTTCCTGTCAATTGCCCCGCTATAATTTGTTTACCCTTCATGTCATGTTGTTTATCTAAGGAGAGCACCTCTAGTGAACTATGGACCCCGGTCCAATCTTTACCATTGATACATCTTCCACTGTTACTTATTTACTTGCTGTAAATAATTACCTTTCACACCATACGTTCAATCCTTTGTTATAGCAAACCGGTGAGCTTGACAACCTCACTGATTCGTTGGGGCAAAGTATTGAGTTTGTGTTGTGTAGGTCTCCATGTTGCCAGCAACACCTTTGAGACGTTTCCTTCCTCCTTCAGGTTCGATAACCTCGGTCTCTACTGAGGGAAACTTGCTGCTGTGCTCATCACACCTTGCTCTTGGGGTTCCAACGAAGTGTCCCACGTCAACACTGGGTGCACACATCAGTGCAACCTTGTATTGAAGGCGAGGCATGTACTCAGGACGTGTGTCCTGGTCGATGTTGGCAAAGACGGGCCGGCATGGTTACGACGTGAGGACGGAGCAGCCGACGCAGCGCGTGAAGGCGTCCCTTGGGGTGCCGCGCGGAGCCTCCTTTGCACGATCGTTGGTGATGATTGGCCAGAGATGAGTCGACGCCGAGGTTGAAGTAGAGGCGCGTGATGACGACATGCGGCTGTAGATGATGCAATCCGATCTTTAACCGGCGAAAGAAGAAGAAATGTCGGTCAAGCGGCCGACGAGAAAATTTTGGCGAAGTAAGATCTAATCTACTATTGTGCGGCCCCCGGCGGAGAACAATCTCCCCGTGGGCGGCGCGGTGGAAGAGGTGACTAAACTCTAGGCGAAGCGAACTGTTCTGATACCATGACAAATTGTGGAAGTATAGATTGTATTGATATTGCAAGAGGTAATTACATCAAGAGGCCTGAAGCTGTTTATATAGTACTAAAAGACTTGGGGGCCAAGAAGACTATTAGAGATAGAATTTGATTACAATATGAAACTACATAATATAACCTAACCGACATAATAGCCGGGACCGTGTGTGGTAGCCACGCTCGTCTAGGAGCTCGTCGACGTCAATGTCTTCCTAGTAGGCATGGCGGCTCTCACAGTTCTAGGGCCTTTTGTAGATTACGGTGTGGTGGAAACCGTGACCTCGTGCTCCTGATGGAGGATCACCCACCATATCACTTCATTGTTCTAGGCTGGGTCCTCCTGCCAGGGGCGGAGCCAGGGGCTAGCAGGGGCTAGACCCCCTAACCATCGGCCCCCCTTAATACATAGGTGCAGATTTCAGTACTAAAAAAATAGCCTCATAGACTTAATTAAAACTAAGCCCAAATTTTATTTTTTTGTCGTGCTTCTCTCTACCGAAAGCCAAATGTAGCCCATGAATTCGGTTTATTAGTCAACCGTAGTAACATGTCCTAGCATTCTTGGTTTGTGTAAATAGACCTAGTAGCTAGCACCATATGCAATCGTTCAGATCAACTGACTGGATGCCTGCCACCGTCGCTCGCTCCTACTCAGTAGCTAGATGCCACGTGATACCGCGGCCATGGCGCCATGCGAGTCAGCTATGTTGTTTTCCAATTTCTACCTTTGTTAATCCTGCCGCAACGCCAGGGACAAACATGTTATGCCATCGAGTATAGGAATCCATCTTCCTCACTCTGATTGAAGGTACCAAGTCATTAGTATTTTCTTGATAGATTGCATAACCTATAGTCTAATTGATTAATTTACAAGAAAAGATATGTCTTTTGTTTGATGTTTGTTCGGTGATGACGACAACTTATTGAATAATAATAGGAAGGTCACCTGCAATGGAATTATCATGCTTTATACTCATAGAGATAAAGTTGATCCAAAATAAACCAATCTTCTGTTTTGTATTGTCCAAGATTTAGTGCTACATATTAATATTAGTTCTATGCTGATACTTTAATATATTGTTATGTTTTTTGTCCAAACAATTCTTCCAACACAAAATGAGAGGTAGTTGTAGCCTTCATGAGAAAAAAATCTTATATATGATCATGAATATCCTCACCCCCCTCAATGTCAAATCCTGGCTCCGCCCTGCCTCCTACGCGTACGCCGGTAGCAGCGACCGGCGGTGCGCGATGACCTCTTCTAGGTCACCATCACACAGGAGAGGCGGGATGGGGCTACCATCAATGGTGTTGTTCCAACCACAGAGCAGCTGCCAGTCTGGTGACACGTGCAGGTTGGCTTCGTACAAAACCACACCCTCATCAATACTCAGGTTGCACACCCTCGACATGGCGGCGTGTTTGCCGCTTCCGCCACTCCTGCTACATTCGGCCTCCCCATGGGTTCGCTGGAGAGTGGGGGAGGAGGAGAGCTCGAACGAGATCCTTGTTAGCACAGCCCCTGCCGCCGAGTACTTTCCGACGACACCGACGAGAAAATTCCGACCAGATGACACGCACGTATCTGATAACTTCCGCCGAGATGCACGTACTGCTAGCCGATCGATTCTTTTGATCTAACTAGTACACTCACGCACGCACACGCAAAACAACTTTGATCGCCAAAGGCTCTTATCGAGCCCTGCTTTCTCTCTTGTATTGCTCAACTCCATGGTCACGGTGGTGTTTACAGGCTAGGATACACGCATATATATATGCCAAGACTAGACAACCGACTCGATAGCTAAACCTAGTCTAATACATATACGTATAGTACCTAGACACCTACACCTATTCGAACAGCAATTCCAATACGTGTAGGACACGTGATTATCTAACAATCACCCCCTAATCACGATGTGCTTCTTTACATCGACCCGGGTCCCAAATGCGCCAGCTGCTCCTCGCGGGCGTCATCCACGGCATTGCTTTCTCCGTCCTCTTCCTTGGCACCCATGTCACCGACATTGCTTTCGCCGGCTTCTCCATGACTTCACGTCGACCCTTCTCGTCCGCGTCCTTATTTTTCGCGTCCTTCTTGTCGATGTCGTCCATGACCGTGCCTTCGGTCTTCACCGGTTCCTTGATGAACAAACATTGATTTTCGTACTCCATCTTCACCAGATAATTTACCGTCCAAAATTCTTTCTTCGGATAGTAGTCCATCATGTCTCCCATGCGTGCTTGCATCGGTCGTAGTCGTCTCATCTCCAGTGCAGTCGGAGGCTCTGCGACATACTCTTCTGCGTTCGATAACGCGCTTGTTTCTCCAGTTTCTGAACCTTGTGTGCCTTCACGTAGAGCTCCTGAAGCCAACGGCTCTACATGCAGTGTATCCTGCATGCCTATTTCTGAGCCAATTTCTTGACTCACCACCACATCACATGGCGCTTGCACTTCTGGACACTCCTTTGCCCCAAGCTCTTCACGTGGATCATCACCTCCTGTATTAGCGGATGATGAGCTAAACACAACACCTTCTAGCTCTGTTTTTTCTGACCACGGACTAGCCTTTTCTCTGGACACTTTTCTTTCTGGGAGTATCCCTAGTGCTTCTGGCCTGGTGTCCACGCCTGAAGCATCGCGTAGGCCTTCAATCTCTTCTGGGTCCAAATTTGCTGACAAAGATAAGCTTGGTTGATCCATATTTTCTTCATACTCAAGATCCCACGTGATGTGAAAAGATAAATATTCCGGTTCCTTGGAGCCCCAATTCCATGATTTCTCTTCCTCAAAGACTACGTCGTCCGTAAAAACCACCTTATTGGTATAAGGATTGCACACACGGTATTTCTTCGAGCCTTGATATCCTATCATGATCATTGGAGTCCTCTGCTCCGCCACATGCGCCACGCACCCAAAAGTGCGATCAACCGAGGGCTTCCGTCCGTACCATGTTTCATACGGAGTCATACCAACTCCACTCTCAGTTGGCTCCATGTTCAGCAAATACACAGCCGTATTGACTGCCTCACCCCAGAAGTTTCCTGGCAAACCTTTACTCTTCATCATCCTCCGTGCCATGGTCAACACGGTTTGATTCAGCTTGCCTTCCTGATCAATGCGTAGAGATCTTATCTTCGCCTCCATCTTAAACTCTTCGGCTTCCTTGATCTTCTCAAATGCTTGTTGAGCTTGACCCTTACTTTTTAGCAACACAATCCACATGTATTTACTATGATCATCTACCGCAAGCATGAAGAACTTATTGCCGGACGGAGTTGCAGGTGAAATTCCAACGCATAGATCGCCATGATCAGATTCTGAAGCTTCACTTGCCTCAAACGTGGCTTCACGCAGAAACGGGGCACTCCGTTGCTCGTGATCCACACACGGTAGATTGTGATCCACTTGCGCCACAATCTTCGTACCCGGTGATGGAGGATCCTCCTCATCCTTCATTTCGATTACTTGAGCATCGATCATCGGTCCATCATCATCTCCTTCTGGGCGATGAGAGCCCTCTCCTTGACGATTTCTTGCAATCCTTCTTGAAGTGACCGAGCTCACGCACTTATGACATCTTACTTTCTTTATATGAAACTTCCTCCGTGGCGGAGCCTCGCCCTCGTCCCCCGCGATATGCTTTTTCATGGGCGAGAATCTTCTATCACTCCTTCTGCCGGATGCTTTATCGCCTTCTTCTTCTCCTTGGCGAACAACGCCGAGCCATAAGCATAAGATGCTCATCCACTTTGGCCGCCATAGGTGATCTTCATCCGCTCGTCGTGCGCCTTGAACCGTCCAACTAGATCATCCATCGTGAGAGTCTTGAGATCAACGCATTGCTCGATCGCCGAGACAACGGGTGAGTAACGCGGCGGCGCCACGCGGAGGAAACGCCTCACAATAGAGATCTCATCCAGCTTCTCGCCAAGTCCGCGAATCCCATTGATCAGTGTAGCGACCCTTGAAGCAAAGGCGTCTAGCGTCTCATCTTCTCCCATCTCCAGATTCTCGTACTTCTTCTGCAAGGTTTGCGGTGGTCGCCTCCGCAGACGCCGCGTGCCCAAGATTTAGCGTCTTGAGCGTATCCCACACCTCCTTTGCAGACTTCTTCGAGATCAGGTGTTGCATCAGATCCGTCGGCACCACCGAGCAGATTGCCGTGAGTGCTAGTCGGTCTAGGTTGTACTTCGACGCGTCTTTCTTGAACTCATCGCCGCCTGGATCGACAGCCTCCAGTCCGGCGCCTAACGCCCACTCCATCTGGACCGCCCATACCGTGTAGTTGTCACGGGTGTACCGGAATCTGATCGACACCGCGCACCTCGACGCACCAGAATACTCGCCTAGCTCCTTGCCCGTCATGACCTCCCGTTACTAGGAGATCCTCCGCGAGGCTCTGATACCAATTGTTAGCACAGCCCCTGCCGCCGAGTACTTTCTGACGACACCGACGAGGAAATTCCGACCGCATTTACACGACGTATCCGATAACTTCCGCCGAGATGCACGTACTGCTAGCCGATCGATTCTTTTGATCTAACTAGTACACTCACGCACGCACACGCAAAACAAATTTGATCGCCAAAGGCTCTTGTCGAGCCTTGTTTTCTCTCTTGTATTGCTCAACTCCACGGTCATGGTGGTGTTTACAGGCTAGGATGCACGCATATATATATGCCAAGACTAGACAACCGACTCGATAGCTAAACCTAGTCTAATACATATACGTATAGTACCTAGACACCTACACCTATTCGAACTGCAATTCCAATACGTGTAGGACACGTGATTATCTACCAATCCTCTGACATTGTGGGAACTACTGCAGAGGGACGTTGAGGAGTATGGTTTGTTCGTTGGACATCCGACGGCAGAAGGTTGAGTCCCTAGACACAGCGACCCATTGCCCAGTTTGACCAAGGGAAGAGCGAAAATGATGCATTGCAGTTCCGTCTAGAATTTCCCCTTCCCTCGTCGTCTACGTTCGCTTTCCGGCATGCCCAGCTCCACAGTCTTGGTTAGCTGAAGCACGTCGTCGAGTCAGGTCTCAACCAGCGACCATATCATCCTGGTCGCCCTGCTCGACCTCTGCGCCGCCACCTCGACGGCACACGCCGGCATCATCCTGGTCTCTGCAGGAGCCCGTATCGTCATGCTCGCCACATTGGAAATCGGTGCTACCGCTGCACTGGCACACGTCGTCCGCATCCACCAAGAGTAGGAGCAGGAGCATGTGTTGTCCTAGTCGTCGCTGCTCAACCTATGCAGCACTGCCGGTGCCCTGAGTTGGGCGTCGGTACTTTCAAGTGTAGCCTCAACAATGGTTGGTGTCTCGCCGCTGCTACTCCTACTTGCTACCTCGTTGTCTCATATTTGCATCGGTTGTGCTCGAACGCACAGGGGCGAGCCCGAGCTAGCGATGGTGGAACCGCAGGTGCCATGGCTGTGCAAGTACGCCGTGAACTTCGACGCCGGCGCGGCGGCACAATGGAGAGAACCGTTTTCCTTCTCCCGTCGTGGTCTTTGGTGTGATTCCCGTAGCTGTGTCCATGGAATCGTCCTGCTGCCGTCGGATGTGCAACGAATGGACCATACTGCTCAACGTCCCTCTGCAGTTGTTCCCACAACGTCAGAGGATCTCGTTCCAACAGTAAGAGGGTGATGTCCTTTTAATGGGCACTGTGGATAGGACAAACGACACCACGCCATTAACTCTGACTCATCAGTAAAAGAGCCTTCATGTGTCAGCGCCTGCATGCGTTGGATTTTGAACCAGGCGAAGCGCATCAAGTAGGCATGTATGGAACCATCATGGGGGTGTCTTAAATTGGTTAACAGCGGGTTTAGCGGTTGACAAGAGGGTCCGGCGTGGCCGGTCCTGCATGGCGCATGTTGCCGACAACCCCAGCCCATCCCATGTGTGTGGAGGGCGGCAAGGGGCTGTCAGACACTTTCCCAGGCTGTCCCAGTTGCCGGCACGGGCCTTTTTCGGCCGTGACCCTCGAAAGTTTTTTTTAGCTTTTCACATCATTTAAAGAAGACATAATATATAATTTGTACAATGTATTGTCTCTTATCGGTATCTCTAACCATTAGTGAGAATTAACTATTTTTAGTAAGGCATTGGTTGACTAAGAGAAGACATATGTTAATAGAGAAAATAGTCTTCTCTTATTTCTAAGAGATCATCCCTTAGCGAAGAGAAGACAATCTTTATTTTTTATTTTTCTCTCTTCCAACTAAGCAAAAATCTAACGTGGCAACCATAAGAGAAGGCTAACGTCACCGTATTGTACATGCCCTGGCCTTAATTATCTAGATACGAATGCATCTAGCCAAATATTTAACTAGATACATATGAATCTAAATAAAATTGATCATTAATATGAACCGGAGGAAGTATGTAATTTGTTTCCAAATAATACGGCTATTTTCTATGTTTCCCCAAAAAATCAGAAAACTATCTCAAAATAAAAATCAGAAAACAAATATTTCAAAATTTAAGCTAAATCTATACGGAAGTCATGTAATGTGACCCATTTAAACAGCTTGATAAGATGAGCAATCTCTGTCACCTTAAAAAAAAAGGCAATCTCTGCCGACTGCCGCTGGCCTGTGGCGTATGTAGACTCACCAGATTGCCCTAAAACAATGTAGACCTTGCCAGATTAGAGACGGGACAACTGCCAAATTAACACATAGTCGTGCACACGAACAATACGTATGACCCATACCTCCGAATCGATCGGTTCATCGTTCAAGTCCACCCAACCTGCACGATATAAGCAGATAATCTCAAGAGAGGCTGGAGTCGTGTACTGGAAAAGAAAACGGAGAGGCCAAACGAGAGTAGAGAATCTGTGAATCGTAAGCTAGCAAAGCAGCAGGCAAGGCAATCAAGAAGATCGATCGATGACAATAATGACCGATATCGAGAAGGGTATCCAGGACTCCCTTGTCGCCACGGCGGAGCCAGACGAGGAGACTACTCACCGTCACCGCCTTCACAGCCGCCATATCATAACCGTGGTGTCTACCGTCGTGGGCGTAATGAACGTTGTTGACTTTCCGATAGTCATCTATCGTGTCCTAACGGTCCTACCAAACCCAGTCGTGCGCTGGACCATGGCCGCTGTCCCCTCGCTTCTTTTCCTCGTGCAAGTAGGCCTATTTTGGTCGATTCGTCATAGTTTTTGGAAAAATTTATGTGAGATTTGTAATCCAGAGGAAGAAAGTCAGATAGATGCGTAAGTTACGGTTGCCCCTACTTAATTCGGCATATATGCCATGTTATCGTCAAACACTGGCTTTGTTAGCTTGTTCTGATGCGTGTAAATATATATACACATGTTTTCGTTGTTTACTTTCTGAATTTTTATATGGAGTATGTTTTATAAGTTTCGTGGATTTATTTGTTCTAAATGCACGTTCTCTTAGCCATCGGCTTTCGCCATATGTCATGTTTTTAGATTGAAAAGCAAGTGAGCCATGGGTTGTTTTTCACTGGTGAATGTCTGCCGACTGCCACTGACCCGTGGCATATGTAGACTCGCCAGATTCAGATTCGCCCTAAAAAATGTAGACCTTAGAGACGGAACAACGGCCATATTAATACTTAGTCATGTACACGTACGATACATATATGGCCCATACATAGTGGGTATTGGATAGGAAGAAGGAGCCGCACGTATGTCAAATATTATATGCAATATTTTTTTGAAACGGGTTTATGTTCAATATTGAGTATATAGCAAGTATTGCCGTAGCTAGAATAAAAAAGGACTCCAAGTTTTAAACGTGTAGGTCTCCGATCGGTTCATCGTTCAAGTCCACCCAGCCTGCACAATATAAGGAGCCAGCTGGAGAGGCCAAACGAGAGGAGAGAATCTGTGGATCGTAAGCTAGCAAAGCAGCAGGCAAAGGCAATCGAGAAGATCGAACGAGGACAATGGACGATATCCACGACTCCCTGGTCGCCACGGCGGAGCCAGACGAGGAGGCTAACCGCCGTCGCAGCCGCCATATCAGAACCGTGGTGTCTACCGTCGTGGGCGCAATGAACGCTGTTGGCTTTCCGGTAGTCATCTATCGTATCCTAACCGTTCTACCAAACCCCCCCTTGGCGCGCTGGACCATGGCATCTGTCTTCTTGTTTCTTTTCCTCGTGCAAGTAGGCCTATTTTGGTCAGTTCGTCGTAGTTTTTGGAACAATTTATGTGAGATTTGTAATCCAGAGGAAGAAAGGCAGATAGATGCTGCCTAAGGTACGGCTGCCCCCACTTAATTCGGCATATATGCCATATTATCATCAAACACTGGCTTCGTTAGCTTGTTCTGATGCGTGTAAATATATATATATATATATATATATATATATATACATGTTTTCCTTGTTTACTTTCTGAATTTTTATATGGAGTATGTTTCATAAGTTCCGTGGATTTATTTGTTATAAATGCACATTCTCTTTGGCATAAGCTTTCGCCGTATGTCATGTTTTTAGATTGAAAAGCAAGTGAGCTATGCCTTGCTCTATTGCGTGGGTAGTACAACCCTTCCGACTCGGACTGCATTCAGAGCAACCGGATCAAGATCGGGAATTATGATTTGGGCCTAAATATTTAACTAGATACATATGAATCTAAATAAAATTGATCATTAATATGAACCGGAGGAAGTATGTAATTTGTTTCCAAATAATACGGCTATTTTCTATGTTTCCCCAAAAAATCAGAAAACTATCTCAAAATAAAAATCAGAAAACAAATATTTCAAAATTTAAGCTAAATCTATACGGAAGTCATGTAATGTGACCCATTTAAACAGCTTGATAAGATGAGCAATCTCTGTCACCTTAAAAAAAAGGCAATCTCTGCCGACTGCCGCTGGCCTGTGGCGTATGTAGACTCACCAGATTGCCCTAAAACAATGTAGACCTTGCCAGATTAGAGACGGGACAACTGCCAAATTAACACATAGTCGTGCACACGAACAATACGTATGACCCATACAGATACAGAAGGGGCCGGGTATTGGATAGTAGAAAGAAGGAGCCGCATGTATGTCAACATATTATGTGCAATATTGAGTATGAGTCGGAATAGAAGATGTCAAGTATTTCCGTAGCTAACTGGAATAAAAAAGGATTCCGAATTTTAAAGGTGCAGATCTCCGAGACGGTTCATCGTTCAAGTCCACCCAGCCTGCACGATATAAGCAGAGAATCTCAGGAGAGGCTGGAGTCGTGTACCGGAAAAGAAAACAGAGAGGCCAAACGAGGGGCTTATAGCTCCTATGCGACGTCTTTACATGGAATTGGAAGGAAAGCGACATCGTTGAAAAGAATAGCTCGCATGCGACGGTTGTGAGGCAGCTAATATCCCAGGGCCACACGGGCCTTAAAACGGTCGTAAGGACACATTTAACTTTGTTCCAATATTAGAGTTAAGCCAAACCGGTTGGTTGGGACAGCCAGTCAAACCAACCGCTTCCGACCGAGAGTGCGCGTAACACTGACTGTAGCTTCCCGGCGCGGCGGACCTCACCCATCGTTCTCGGGCCGCAGCGGCGGCACGACAATTAATTTAGGCGGCGGCGCTTCGACGGCGAAGGTGGTGAGTGCCATTTGAAAGCTAATTTCTCTCCCATTCTTCTCAATTCGAGATCTGAGCGTTCCCATTGATGCTAGATTGTGGAGGCGAGGGTGTGCTGAACGGGGCGAGGGGGAACGATATGGAGCATGGAGAGGGGACTTCTAATCGGTATATCCCGTATCTCTGCACTTAATTTCTCTAAGGTTGAGCTCTGTTCGCTTCCGCTAGCTCACAGTGCCCGCCAAAAACAGGGGAGACGATGTTGCGCGCCAAACCTTCGAATTTCGCATCAATTTCTTTCCCTCTAGGGCTGTTTTAGTTGATGGAAGCACGCAGATCATTGAGAGAGACACGGTTGTTAAATGGGAGGTGGAATTAGAACATGTTGATCCCCAAGAGCTAATAAACATGGGAGAGGAGGCAGTAAGGAAAATGGTGGAAAAAATTGGGGATAGTGTGGTTTGGGGGCCAGAGCAAGAAGTTTCTTTGTTACGATTTGATGATTGCAAATGTGACTATGTTAGGGTTGAGACAGGGGAACATATAGTTGATGAAATCGATGAGCGAAACGGTTGGACAAGCAAAACTGTTCTGTTTTTAGCAGAGCTCATTGATCTGAAACCTGATTCGAGGGTTGGATATGTGGCCTCGAAGCTGGCTGCTCAGATGGTCGAGGATGATTGGGCTGCACAAAGGCAAGTAATGCCTATACTTACTGAGTTGAAAGTGTTAACAGTGGAGGATGATGATGCTAATGCACAAGGGGAGGCTGCAGATGGTAATGCACAAATGATTGTAACTGTTGATTGGAATTCAGTTGAGATACATGACCGCACTGATTTGGTCATTGCACCAATAGATGACATTGAAATGGCAAAGCTTTTTGGCATTCCTATAGATGACAGAGACAAGGAGAAGAAGAGGGATGAAGCTGCAAATGATGGTGACAACCATTTAAGAGATGAAGAGGCAGATATAGATCTAGAGTTGTTGGAAAATGCTGCAGTTCATGTAGATGATGCACATGATGATGAGCTAGTAACAGTTTATGACAAAGAGGACCCGTTATTGAAGTTGGGAGATTGTTTCCAAGCATGGATGAATTCAGGATGTGTTTCAGACATATGCAATCAAACGTGAGTTTGCTACCAAGACTATGTGGATGATAAAAGAAGTTCTATGCAAAATGCATAGGTTATGATGGTGGTGCCAAGCCTTGCAAGTGGTATATATCTGCTAGACTCCAACCGATGGAAGGACAATAAGAGTGAATCAAATTCCAAAACCTCATACTTGCATTACAAGTTCTCAAACAGTTACAAAGATGACATCACAATTATGGGTTGCGAAAGATCAAGCCCATTTTAGCCACAACACCAAACAAAGACGCAAAGAGACTGAAAATAGACTTGGAAAAGCAAGACCCCATTAAGCTGAATTATACTACATGTGGAAGGCAAAGCAAAGGGAATGAAAGAGCTATATGGTGATTGGGCAAATACCTTTCGAATGCTTTATAACTTCAAAGCAAGTAGAGAAGAGGTCACCGGTGTTGTGGAGATAGATACCGAGGTAACGGTGATGGGAAAGTCTTCTTCTCTAAATTCTTCATGGCTTTAAAGCCTTGCATAGATGGCTTCAAAGCAGGTTGTCATCCATATTTGAGTATAGACTCATCTTTCTTGATGGAAAGTGGAATGGTCAACTAGCAGATGCAATGCTTTAGATGGACAATTGGATGTTCCTGTAGCTATTGGCATGTTTCACTGAGACAGAGGCATCATGGACATGGTTCATGATGCAGTTGAAAAGATGCATAGGGCCGCTCTCCATTGGCGGTGCACAGATGCATGTAAAGGTTTAGAAAATGCAGTGAAGATTGTTTTCCTCATGCCGAAAGGGAGTGCTTGACCATATGTGGATGAATTTGATCAAAAATTCAGAGGAGATGATTTTGGACGCATGTGGCCGGTGCAAGATCTTACACCAGTGCACATTCATATCACCTTGAGAAGATTAAGGCGGCATGCTCGAGGAGGATAGGGTCAAGTTTTGTACATGGTTGGAAACCTACCATTCTCTTTTATGGTACAGTCTGGTTTTAACACTACCATCAAATGTGATCATATCAACAATAATTTGTGAAAGTTTCAACAACAAAGTGAAGGAGTTAAAAGACTTGCTGTCCATGACATGGTTGACCATATCAGATCATGATCATGAGGTTGTGGGAATTGAGAAGAAGGCTTGGTGATGTTCTTCAAGGAGATAAGCTTCGATGTTGTGCGGCGGGTGGTCAACAGAGGTAAATCTTGAACATTTGCGTGTTGAGAAATCCTCATTGTGGGGTGCTGAAGTCAGAGATACAAAGACCGGCAGGAGGCATGTTGTTGACACTCAATTGCATGAATGCACATGCCTTGAGTGGCAACACACTGGGAAGCCTTGTGAGCATGCCATACTTTTCTTGGCCTCCAAACACAAGCTAAATATGCACCCATATTTGCATGAGTATTATTCTGTAGCAAAATTCAAGGCTGCATATGGAACACCAATTCCAGCACTTACAGATCAGTCTCAGTGGCCTGAAGTGGACATTCAGTTCTCCTTGTGTCCTCCTTTGATGAAAAGAAAGGCTGGCAGGCCCAAGCAGAGTAGATTCAAGGCTTGGTTTGAGAAAGGTGGGAGCAGCAAGAAGGGAAAGAAAGATGAAAAGAAAGATGCCAAGCCAAAAAGGGCCCAAAAAGGTAACAAGAATAGATGCAAACTCTGTGAAGAACTTGGACACCGAGCTGGCTCTACCAAGTGCAGATACACCGATGAAAAGCCAAAGTATGTTCATCCAAAATCTATCCCATTTCTTGTTGATGATTTTTCTCCCCGCCTAACTTGCTTGTTTTCGGAGGAAGCGTGGAGAAAAGGCCCACCTCTTGTTGTTGACGAATCTTGGCCTGAAAAGGGCAAGAATCAATGGCCAAAGAAAGAAGAGAACTAACCAGATCATGTTTGGTCTTTCGAGGTGCAATCTGAACTTGTTTTGGAGGATGATGTGCAAACTGTTGAGGCTTTAGGGCACACCGTTTCTGATTTGGAAAAATGAGGGGCAAAATGAGCCTGTTGTTGAGGCTCTAGTGCAAAATGAGCCTGTTGTTGAGGCTCTGGTGCAAAATGAGCCATTGTTGAGGCTCTGGTGCAAAATGAGCCTGTTGTTGAAGCCGGTGCAACTGACCAAGTTGTTGAGGCTCTGGTGCAAAGTGACCATGTTGTTGAGGCTCTAGTGCAAAGTGACCATGTTGATGAGGCTCTGGATCATGATCATGAGGTTGTTGAGGAGGTGCAGGAGGTGAAGGAGACTCTTGGACGTGCTGTGGGGAGGCCAGATGGTAATGGTAAGAAAAAGAAGAGCATAAAACTATTGTGTGGTGTGAAACTTGTGAAGGAGAAGAAAACGAGGGGTAAGAAGAGCCAAAAGAAATAGACATTTGTTATTGTAAACATTTGTTATTGTTGTAAACATTTGACACTTGTTGTTGTAATAATTTGGCACTTGTTGTTGTAAACATTTGTTATTATAATAATTTGTCACTTGTCGATAATTTGGACAAAATTCAAATATGATGGTAAATTTGAATTTCAACATATGTAGCTATGTCACTTTTCTATGTTTGTATGAGCTTCCAACGTTTTTCTCATATGTACAATACAACTCATCCTCAACCCGATCCCTTTTGTGAAGTACAACTCACCCTCACCCAAAATGGGGTAGAAATGGGCTCCAAAGCTAGGGTAAACCACCCCATTTCTAAGCAAGTTTTTTTTTCGACCATTTCTAAAACCAAGTTAGATATTTTTCCTCAGAACTATGTCACATAACATGACACCATGCGAAGGTTTTGTATTTTTTTGAATTAGTTATGCACATTTGAATGTCTGGTCAAACTTGAAGGGTTTTCATAAATATTCTTAGCTAGGGGATGAGGCTCGCAAAACTAGCATTGGATCTCTGATGAAATAGCATGTTGTGAACCTAAAAATTATTTTTACAAAAAATCATCAGCATGGAATCATGTACCTGTAGTTCATATCTTACCCACTTCCAGCCGATTCGGCAGGATTTGTCTTTTCACCGTGGATGGAATAAAAGGTTTGAGATACTCAGTTGGGAAATTGTACATTATAGGTGGTCTAGTATTTTTGAAAAATAGGATGTTACCATTTTGAAACTTCAATTTGGTGGTTGCTTCACAAATCCCCTCTTCAAGACTCGAGAAAATAGAAAATGATTTTTACGTCGAAAAGGAAACTTTGTGCTACAACATTGTTAGTCATCCCATTATAGACATGCATGCCAAATATGGGCACATTATCACAAACTATGCCTTGATTCTAGCCATATCATTGGTCATTTGACCCGAAAGCCAGAAAACCTCGGAGGAGATAGGTCATTTTGTGAAGGGTTTTTTGAAATATGATCAATAGACCAAGTTTGATATTTTTCCTCACAACTATGTGACATAACATGACACCATGCGAAGGTTTTGTATTTTTTTGATTTTTTTTTGAATTAGTTATGCACATTTGAATGTTTGGTCAAACTTGTGAAGCCCCGTTGACTGCATCCTAAACCCCGCTAACCCTAAGGCCGAATGAGGACCGTAGATCTAACCCTAGCGCGACACTGTGGCCGTCCGATCGCGTCTTCTAGAAGGATTCCGCGGGTGGCTCTGGACGATCCGTGGAAGGGCTTGTTCTGCAACCTGATTGGTTGGCGTCTCTTAGAAGGATTTCGTGGCTAGCTCTTGGCGATCCGTGGGATGGATGATTCTGAAATCTGATTGGCTTCATCGTTTTTACGTGCAACAGCGTGGCATGCGAGGGCGCTGGGCGGGGCGGGCTGCACCATGCGGGCATGCAGCTGCCTAGCGTCAGATCAGCTATTTTACGTCCAACATTGCAGATGCATTTACTCCCTCCGTCGCATTAAATAAGTTTACGTGTAACAACTTTCTCCAATCAAACTTACTCCCCTCAGGTTCATTGTAATAAATGAGACTTTGCATGATACCACATCTATGTTATTTTGCACTATGTAGTAGTAACTTAGACTAGTAACATATGCATGATACCACATCTATGTTTATTGCTTGTGGGCAACCCATAAGCTTGTAGGTCACCCTTAAAGTAAACCTCCACTATGTATATGGATAGCCATATGGACTATTTTTTGGCTTGTGGATAGCCTTATGGACTACATAGTGGATGCCCAAGTGCATTGGAAAGGTAGAAGTACATTTTTTGTGGACAAATTTTGAAGCCAAACATACACTTATTTGTGAACAGAGGGAGTATGCATGTCACTATGACCAGCAGAAAAATATCAAAATCTAAAATATGTAATAAATATAACGTACAGCGTTGGCACACTCCAGACCGTTGGACCGAGCGTGGCATGCGAGGGCGCTGGGCGGGGCGGGCTGCACCATGCATGCAGCATGCAGGGTCGGGGGCGGCGGTGCAGGGGTTACAGTACGTCGCATCCTACCTATTTTTTTTCTCTCTTTCGCATTGATCACGCCCGCTTCCCACACGCAACGCAGCCTTGCCTCGTCTCGTCTGGGCGGGCTGCACCATGCATGCAGCTGCCCCTAAGCGTCCGATCTAGCTATTTTGCGTGCAACAGCGCTGCCCCATTAAATAAGTGTACGTCGAACAACTTTCTTCAGTCAAATTTACTTCCATCTGGTTCATGCGCCATACAAAAAGTCAATATTACTCCCATCGATTTTTCTTGCGTGTGTAAAAACGAACGAGTACCTTGGTACTAGATTCCTGCATTTATTACCGAAGTAAATCAAGGCCAAATTATATTTTCCCTTTTATTTTTCACTGCCAATGAACAACTACCTTGGACGTTTTTTTCTCTCTTTCGCATTAATGCACATGCATGCATGCAGGGCGTCGCATCCTAGCTATTTTTTCTCTTCGCATTGATCACGCCGCTGCCCCGCTTCCGTCTCTTTCGCATTGATCATGCATGCGGGGCAACGCAGCGACAGCGTCTCGTCTCGGCGTCTGCGCACGCGACGCTGGATTCCCACGCGCCCTTCACGCTCCGCCTCAATAAATAGGCAAAACGCCTTTGCCTCCTCATCTCATCTTGCCCTCATCTCTTCAACCTCGAGCCGTCCTTTGCCTCCTCCCAGCCGCCCCAAACACTCCGACCATGGCGACCTCCCCTTCCGCCTCCTTCCGACACCGAACTAAGCGACGAGGACAACCACCCGGACCACAAGCAGTGGTGGGAGCAGCGGGCGCCCACGCGCCCCAAGCGTGGCAAGAAGAAGGAGAAGAAGTCCCCGCCCTGCCCCTGGGGAGACCAGGGCCCCATCGTCCACAACCCCGTCTCCAACCTCCCCGGCGGCGGCGACCTCCCCTCCGAAGCCTACTGGGCTAAGGCGGCGAAGGAGGAGGCAAGGCAGGAGGCTGCCATCGCCAGGTGGGAGGAGAAGGAGGCCCAACGCTCCTTGAAGAAAAGGCGCAGACGGCAGGAGGAGGAGCAACGGGAGGCCAATGGTCGGGCCTTCCGGGAGGAGCAACGGAAGCGGAACCAGCGGGAGAGGCTGGCGGCGTGGAATGCGGCTGCACCGGCACCGCCTCCACCGCCGATGGAGTAGGGGGTTAGGGTTTAGGGGCTAGCCCAGGGTTTAGGCGGGGCGCCTATTCCGCCCCTTCTATATTATTGTACCTTTTTATTTTTATTGTAATGTTATCGATCCCCCCTATCTAATATAAGTAATGTTATCTGTTTTATTGTAATATTATTGCCTATTCCATCTCTTGTTTCATTGTAATCTGTGTTTTATTGTATTGTCATTTGTCAAAACACCCAAAACAACAAGTGTATAAAACAAAAGACACAAAAACAAGTTCATATAATACTCGTGCAATATTTATATATTTACAAGTGTATAAAACAAAAGACACAAAAACAAGTTCATATAATACTCGTGCAATATTTATATATTTACAAGTGTATAAAACAAAAGACACAAAAACAAGTTCATACAACACATGGTTCATTTTCAAATAAGACATTTACATATTTACATAAGTTAAAGGAGCGCCCAAGTTATGTTAGTTAAATGGATGTCCTTGGACTTCATTTATATATTTACTTTTGCAAAAAAAAGATTGCAACCTGAGCACGAGTATCTGCAGATCCACACGTTCCTATTTAGATTGTAACGTGAGTACCATTTTTTTTTGCCCAATCAACATATAGTTACTATTGGGCCTGGATACGTCCATTTTGGCATGGCTAAGTTATATTTGAGCCTGGCCTTTTTCAATCCTCGTCAATTGTTTTTTTACTTTTCAACCCCTCCCCCTCCCCTGCACACGGGCGCCCCCTGCACACTGATAAAAGGAACACTGACAAAACTGAAGAAACACTGATTTCGAAAATAGAGCAGCTCAAAATTAGCCCGAATTTGTGTTGCATTTTATTCAAGCCAAAGGCATAGACCATTACATCCATTACAAAGCATCACTCGAACACTGACTGCGCTGTCTAATGACTAACGATGAGGAGATAAACTAATCCGAGAGAAATTACACAAAAATAAAAAACCGCCATCAGTTGTCACGCTTCTTCAATTCGATGATTTGCCTTAGCTGCTTGTTCATCTTCTTTAGCTCGGCCTTCACTTCCGCATCCACCGTAGTACCAGCGGAAATGGGGTTGCCACATCCCAATTGCTCCACCACGAACGGGTTTTCGAGCTCCCGGGATGCTACCTCCACCCCAATTCGCTCGATGTACTCATCAAGCCACTCAAAATGCCCACATTTTGGCAGTTCCTGAAATCGCAGAGATGAACCCTGTAACACCCTCAGAATCGGCCCTATGCAAGTTTCAGCGAAATTCGCCAAACCCGCATAGAAACGATTCGAAGGTGCCCACCAGGCACTTTCGTGCGGGTGGAAAAACAAAGTAATAACATTACACAACAGTCCTCGATGGGACCCACAGAACAGATATATACAACAGCGACTCAAAGAGTCAAGAATACAGAAATACGGTACAAAGATCCAAATCACCTTGGAAACGGTAGAGCGTCCGACTACGGACAAGAAGCAAATGGGGCTAAGAGCCCTGAAGAATAACCAATGGCGTCCATAACCCTGCCCAAGCGGAAGGGTAACCGCTAACGGCGTCGATCTCAAAACCGCTTAAACAAAAGGTGCCGACAAAGGGCAAAGGAAAAATAAGGCGTCAAGATCGAGGCGATTACAGCGAGGCTAGAATGGCGGTCCTCGCCTACATAGGTATGGTGGATCGAGCGGCGGCATGCACTAAACAACCTATAGAGACTCGATACAAATGGCGGCTATCGAGAGGGGTGAGAAAGACCTATTCGGATCCAACTGGTACTAGCATCAAACAAACCCGTCTGGCGTTTCCCTCGAGACCAAACGAGGAAGTCAACCGAGGAACTCACACGGTTGGCAGTTTTAATTATTCATTATAGTTGTGGCACTTTACTAGTCGGGGTTTAGGTAATCGCACGATAAAGTAAGCGATGGGCAGTTTTAGTTAATCATTCCGTTATAGTGGCAACACTTACTAGTCGATGCAATTATCATGAGGTAACCCCAAAACCCAGCAATTGTTGATACTTTACTTAGCCATTACTTTGTGAAGCTGATTACTAATCATATCGGAAACAAGTCAATTTAAAACATAAACTTTAGTTATAGTTGTCTATGATCGAATCTTGTGCTCCAAGTCGTCCATAACCGGACACGGCTTCTCGAAAAGATTAAACCCTAGGGTGCACCAAAGTATCCACAGCACTTGACCCTTTTGCCGGATCGGTTAACATACACCCATCGGTATGTCGGCGGCCTAGGTCACGACGTTCCTGCACCCAAAGCAAGCACCGGGGCCACCCACCGAGTCGACACCGCAACGGAGTCACGGTCTCGAGACGGTCTCGGGGTTTGCGTCGATGGCGATATCATGAGGTCCCCAAACGGGACCGCCCATCCATACGAAAACATCCCGCTTTCCTAAGCGATGCAGTGCAAGACCTCGCACAATCGTAAATAAAGCGGTAAACATGGCATAAGTACAGGATAGTAATAAAGCCCCAAACTACTTTGTGGCCCCCAGTACAGTACTTTGAAATCAGGTAATTATCAATGGGGGGCCCATATCACCCCACCTGTGGTTAGCGCGCTCGATCTCGGAACAGGTGTCAAGAACTCGGGTCCTACGGGACACAAGTGGGCGGTCGGAAACCAAATCTTACCTATCACCCACCGATGCCTCTGCTTAATTCAATTTTAGTTGTTAAACAGAATTTAAGGTGCAACAATAATTAAGCCTTGATCATCTTCAACGTCAACATGCGGCAATTCTCCAACAAAGGTGGTCCTTGACGACAAGCAAAACACTTGAGCAAGCGACTACGACACGCGGGTCCATCTATCTACCAAACAACAGGTAATAGGATGTGTCCAAGGCTATATATGGCTGCCAGGGGTATCACGGGTACGAAATCTAGAGCATCGCAACACAGATAGCAAAGATCAACAGGAGGGAATAAAGACTAGAAAGTAAGATAGGTAGAAAGGGGAAGATGCTCGCCTGAAAACATTGTCGAAGGGTTCATCCGAAGATCGGGGCGAAGCTCACATCAACTCAACGGCCTTATCCGCGAAGAAGCAAAACACTAGAAGAAACACCGGATGCACTATTTAATACAACGGCAGAAGATCGGCATGAAGCATGCATGATGGATGGCATGGCAAAGGTGCGGTGCAATTAGGTCATATTAAGCGGAACCGGGGTCCCGACAATTATCAGATGGTTCCAGTTGTTTAAAACCCCCGCAGTTTAAATGTTGTTTTAACATGGCAAAGGGGTAGTACCGGGTTCGCTACACAAGTTTAAATGAGGCCAATATAAGGCTAGATTTGCTCGCATATGGGCCCCATATTTAATTATTAGGTGAATCGGCATAAGGCCCCCAAACCACAGATGCGCAGGCGAGATGACAATTAAATATGCAACAATTGTTATTATGTTGTAAATAGGGTTCGAGGAAAAGGGGTCACACATTAGAGGGGGCTCGACGATCTTGTTAGGGTTCCGAGGTTCGGGGTCGGTCTCAGGGTTCGACGGAGCTGGGGTTCGGCGGAAGCGTTCTCGGCCACGGGGCAGATCTTGTCGCATCGGGGTCTCGGTGTCCGGGGCAGAACTTGTGTCGGTGCCGTTCTCGTCATCGCGAAGGTCTTGCCGGGTCCCACAGGGTCGGTCTTGCCGTTGCGAGAGTCTTGTTGGGTCCGCGCCGTCGAGGCGGTCTTGACTTCGGGGTGAAGTACTTGGCGTCCGGGTGCGGTACTTGTGGTACAGGTGGCGATCTTGGCGTTCAGGGGGGGATGTTCTCGGTGTTCTCGACGAAGACCTTGGCGAGGTGATCTTGGGGGTGGTTCTTGGCGTGTCGAGGGTTCGGATTCCGGGGAAGGAGTACTTGTCGCACCGTCCTCGTTGTCCGCGGAACGTTTGGAGACCTTGGCGACCGAGGGAAGATCTTGCCGACAAGAGGGTTTGTTGCACTCGTGAACAGGGTCGGTGGTGTGCCTCTGGGGGCGACCAAAACCAGCTTCATCCATCAACACACACGTGCACCACACATCGCCAGGTACCAACGTGGAGGTACGGTTCCCGGAGGCAGCACATGGAGTGAGCTTGGCGATGGGGCGACGACGGCGCCGGCTCGGGGCGGTCTCAGCATGAGGGAACGCATGAACGACGGAGAGGGAACGGCTCGGGGTCGCGCTTGAGGGGAGGTCGGATATGGCGGTGGCGGTCCCGCGGGCTCCGCGGCGAGAACGGAGGGAACGGCTCGCGAGGCCGGGAGCTCGCAGGTGGGGCGGCGCGGCGAGGCTGCCGGAGAGGCTGCTCGGGCCCGGAGGCGCGGCTCGAGGCGGGCTAGCCGGGAAGCGGGTCGCTGCTGGGCTCGCCCGGCGCGCTGCTCGCAGGAGGCCTTGGAGGACGCAGGGCTCGCAGCGGGGGCGGTTGACCGGCGAGGGACGGGCGGCGGGCGGAGGCCCGAGGCTGGTGAAGCTCGGAGGAGGGGCTTGCCGGCGGGTCGGGCCTGCGAGTGCGGAGCATGGAGGCGCCGCGGCGGCCAAAAGGGAGGGTCGTTGCGGGAGCACGGAGAGGCCACGAGGCGGGCCGACGCCAAAGCGGCGGAGGACGGGCGGTCATGCGGGCTGCGACGACCGTGACGGACACCGGAGCGGGGAAGGCGTGAGGGGCTTGAGGCCTGGCGCGAGGCGCACCACGGGCCGAGAGGAGGGGCCTTGAGCTTGAGGGGCGGCGGAGAGGCCCAGCCTGTGTGCAGGAGGTCCGGCGGGCGAGCTCGAGCGGAGGAGGTGGATGGCGTCTTGGCGAGGCGGAGCGAGGTGAGCGGGTGTGGGAGGAGCGAGGAGGAAGGGGAGAGGAGAGGGTTGGGGCGAGCTGGCTCGGCGTGGTCGCCTGTGACTGGCGGAGGGAAGGAGATGAACAGGGCGGCGGGGTCGGTAGGTGGCTGGGGTGGCCCAGGGCGTGGGGCCCGGCGGCAGTGGGAGGGGGTTGGCTGGGTGCGGGCGCTGCGCGCGTGTGTGATTTGGGGTCCAGGCGTGTGCGTGTAGGCTGAGAGAAAGAGAGGAGAGAGAGGGAGAGAGATAGAGAGGGTGAGGTGGCCGGTTTAGATTGGTTAGGGGGGAAGGGCTAGGTGAGGTGGCAGGACGGGAATGGCCAGGGTGATGTGGCCACAGAGGGTGGGTAGGATTTTAGGTGGGATAGGATTAGATGGGGTAGGCAGGTTGGACCGATTTAAAAACAGGGGTGGTCGTTCGGTCTACTCGGCCCGTTCGACTGCCCCTACTAAAACAAATTAAATCTTTTATTTAATTTCATTGGGCCGTTTGCAACCCGAATGCCACAAAACAAAATACTCCGGAGCCCCGGGGTTTTGGCGTTTGAATAAAGATGGGCGTTTAGAAAACAAAGACGGGTTTTGCAAACATAGTTTTGGCAAACAATGCATGATGATGACAATGCAATGCACAAATTCAACGCGATTTTTCTAGTAGTGGTTTTGCGGGATGCCACAAACCCTAAATCCCAAATTCGATGAAATGCATGAAATTTCGAAAGAAAAGCGAGAAATTGGCGCTCGGAACACTCAGATCTCACCTTTCCCGGCTCGGGCTTGCTCTCACACTTCACAAATTCCCGACCAATGTTGCCGTTCTTGTCGGTGGATGTGACAAGCCGCTTCAGGGGCGCGGTACGGGGGCAATCGGGGCACCTCCTCATCGGCACCGCACCATACCGAGGCCATGAGCGGTGGGAGGAAGCAGAGCTCGACATCCCTCGTCGGCGTTGCCGCACTAGCTCGCCGGAGAAGAAAACGGAAGGGAATGGGATGCTGGAACGGTGGCGGGAGTGCTCGGGTGCGGGGACGGATCGGGGCCAACGGCTCTCTTCAACCACAGGGTGGGTCCCACGATATGAGGTGGACATCAAGTGAGTTCCGCCGTGACGTGGAGAGGCTGTGGGTCCTACTGTGCTCAGCTGATTCGAATTCGTTGACGGTCTCGTGGGGTTAAGTGGAAGTGTCGCACGAGAGCTATTTGCCGCTTCAGAAGTGTCGCGTGCGAGCTATTCTTTTCAACGATGTCGTGTTCCTTCCAATTCCATGTAAAGACGTCGCATAGGAGCTATAAGCCCCCAAACGAGAGGGGAGAATCTGTGAATCGTAAGCTAGCAAAGCAGAAGGCGAAGGCAAAGGCAATTAAGAAGATCGATCGAGGACAATGGACGATATCGAGAAGGGTATCCAGGACTCCCTGGTCGCCACGGCGGAGCCAGATGAGGAGACTACTCACCGTCACCGCCTTCATAGCCGCCATATCATAACCGTGGTGTCTACCGTCGTGGGCGTAATGAACGTTGTTGACTTTCCGATAGTCATCTATCGTGTCCTAACGGTCCTACCAAACCCAGTCGTGCGCTGGACCATGGCCGCTGTCCCCTCGCTTCTTTTCCTCGTGCAAGTAGGCCTATTTTGGTCGATTCGTCATAGTTTTTGGAAAAATTTATGTGAGATTTGTAATCCAGAGGAAGAAAGTCAGATAGATGCGTAAGTTACGGTTGCCCCTACTTAATTCGGCATATATGCCATGTTATCGTCAAACACTGGCTTTGTTAGCTTGTTCTGATGCGTGTAAATATATATACACATGTTTTCGTTGTTTACTTTCTGAATTTTTAGATGGAGTATGTTTCATAAGTTTCGTGGATTTATTTGTTCTAAATGCACGTTCTCTTTGGCATAAGCTTTCGCCGTATGTCATGTTTTTAGATTGAAAAGCAAGTGAGCTATGCCTTGCTCTATTGCGTGGGTAGTACAACCCTTCCGACTCGGACTGCATTCAGATCAACCGGATCAAGATCGGGAATTATGATTTGGGTGTTACGTTGTACCGAGGGTCCGCTGGCGCCTCTTTGCTGTAAATGCCTTATTCTACTAGAGTAAAAGCTCTCACTTCGAACATTGTGTTGTCTCTCTCTTCTACTACTTCTCTCACTTTGGCACTTCGTTTACTTTCTGAATTTTTATATGGAGTATGTTTCGTAAGTTTTGAGAATTTATTTGTTCTAATGCACACACTAGTAGAAAAACTGTCCTTCGTTCGGAGCAGCCCAGAGCATTAGTTTCGGTTCCGCCACGAACCGGAACGAATGCGGCGGAACAAGCATTCGTCCCGGTTCGAGCGGGCCGGCCTGTCGCACGGGAGCGAGAGGCACATCCCAGTTCATGAGGGCTCATACGACCGGGACTAAAGGTTTGGCGCCAGACACGTGGTCTGCCGCAAACCTTTAGTCATGATTTGTGGTACAAACCGCGACAAATCGGGGCGTATGAGCCATGCCTATACATTACGGCGCCCCAGCCCTCTGTCACCCCATATTTTTTCTTGGTGGAAGGTGTGAGAGGTGTGCTAGTTTATTTTTCTATGCATGTGAGGTGTTTCTAAAGTGGGAGTGTGGACGCGTCCTAGACGTGATAGGCGCTGCTGAAGTGTCGATCACCCTCTATATCCGCACAAGGGACTCAAACATCGCGCTCTTGGCCCTTGCCTTCGTCTTGTTGATTTTTGACATGGTCGTAGCCTCGTAGCACACACAGTTTTCTTCCGTTGCCATTTTCTTTGGAGAGATCTATGTGGAATTTCTAATCCAGAGAAAGAATTGTAGTAGATGGACAAGGCCGATTTAATTACCCTAATTGATTCGGCATGCCATCACATTGCACTAGTGGAAACGCGGGCTTTTGTTGATCCCGAAAATGGGCTTTAACACCGGTTCTTCTACGAACCGGTGTTAAAGGGGGGGCCGTACCAGCGTGGCCTCTGCGGCATTAAAGGAGCCCCCCCTTTAACACCGGTTCGTGCCACGAACCGGTGTTAAAGGTCCCTGCACCAGTGGTCCCCCCCCCCCTTTAACACCGGGCCGTGGCACGCACCGGTGGTAAAGGGGAAACTATAAGACACCACCCAGCCCACACACACCCCACTCTTCCATTTTTTCACATTTTGGAGCCTAGCAAGAGGGTGTGAAGAGTGCTAGTTTGTGTTTTTTTCATATGCACTAGAGGTGTTCGGTGAAATGCCCGAGAGCTCAAAATAAGCTTTCTTGTTGCTCTTTCCGTCTCGGTCGAGGTCGGCAACTATAGTTTCATGTGTCATTGATGTACTATATATATAAATGGTCATCTCCTATTATTTTTGATATATACTACATATTAATGCAGATGAATCGGCAATGGATGTACGGTGACCGCACTTCCGAGTACATTACGGGCCTCCAAAATTTCATCGTTGTGGCTAATGCAAACCGTGGTCACAATGGTTTTATGTGTTGTCCGTGTGTTCACCGTCGAACAAGAAAGACTACTCAAATACCGAACCATTCACGCCCACCGCTTGATCGGTTTCATGCCCAGCTATAATTGTTGGACCAAGCACGGAGAAAAAGGGGTTGTGATGGAAGACAACGAAGAAGAGGATGATGAAAACTATCATAATATGTATCCTGAATATGATGATACCGCAACGGGGTAGATAATGAAGATCAAGAGGCGGATGGGCCCGATGACGATCTTGGTCGGGCCATTCGATGCAAAGGAAGAATGTGAAACTGAACAGAGAAGGAGAAGCTGGAGCAGATGTTAAAGGATCACAAAACATTGTTGTATCCAACTTGCGAAGATGGCCACAAAAGCTAGGTGCCACAATGGATTTGCTGCAATGGAAGGCGAGAGAATGGTGTGTGACAGCATTTTCAAAGTTGTTGGTAAAAATGAAGAATCTTCTTCCAAGAAATAATGAGTTGCTGACGGTACATACCAAGCAAAGAAGGTTGTCGCCCTCTAGGATTAGGCGTCAGAAGATACATGCCTGCATTAATGACTGCATCCTCTACCACGGTGAGAAGTACGAGAATTTGGATGCATGTCCGGTATGCACTGGTCTGCAGTATAAGATCAGACGAGACGATCCTGGCGATGTTGAGGGCGAGGCCCCTAGGAAGAAGGTTCCCAAGGTTATGTGGTATGCTCCTATAATACCACGGTTAAAACGTCTCTTGAAATAAAGAGCATGCCAAGTTGTTGCGATGGCACATGGAAGATCGTAAGAAGAAAGACGCGATGTTGAGACACCCGATGGGTCACGGTGGAGAAAAGTCGGCGAGTACCCGGACTTTGCACGTGACGCAAGGAACTTAAGGTTTGGTCTAAGTACGGCATGAATCCTTTTGGTGAGCAGAGCTGCGATACACGGCCTGTGACCCTATGTATCTATAACCTTCCTCCTTGGTTGTGTATGAAGAGGAAGTTCATTATGATGCCGTGCTCATCCAAGGCCCGAGGCAACCAAGAACGACATTGATGTGTACCTAAGGCCATTAGTTGAAGAACTTTTTACAGCTGTGGGCCAAACCAGGTGTACGTATGTGGGATGAGCACAAAGGGGAGCCATTTGACCTCGAGCATTGCTTTTCGTAACCATCAATGATTGGCTGCTCTTAGTAACATTTCAGGGCAGACAAACAAGGGATACAATGCATGCACACACTGTTTAGATGAATCGAAAGTGTATATTTGGATAAATGTAAGAAGGTTGTGTACCTAGGGTATCGCCGATTTCTTAGAACTCGCATCCAAGAAGAAAGAAAGGCAAGCATTTCAAACGTCTCGCGTAACCCGGAGGAAGCCTCCTCCGCCGGTGAGGAGGTATTTGGTATGGTCAAGGACCTAGAAGTAATCTTTGGAAAAGGTCTGGCGGTCTATCATTCGAATGACGATGGGACACGCCCCATGTGGAAGAAGCAATCTATATTTTGGGACCTACCCTATTGGAAAGTCTTAGAGGTCCGCTCTTCAATCGACGTGATGCACGTGACGAAGAATGTTTGCGTGAACCTGCTAGGCTTTCTAGGAGTGTATGGGAAGACAAAAGATACAGGAAGCACGACAAGACCAGACGCGTCAAGGCCCTCAAGAGCCTATGCATCCTAAGAACGAGAAGGGTAAACGATGCCACTTAACTCTGCCGCTACGCTCTTACCAAAGCGTAGAAGGAAATCTTTTTGAATGTCCGAAAGCAGTATCAAGGTCCCGTCGCTTCTCGTCGAATATAAAGGGAATAATAAATATGGCGAGAGAAAAATTCCAAAACCTGAAGTCTCATGATCGCCACGTGATTATGACACAATTGCTTCCGATTGCATTGAGGGGCTTCTACGAAAATGTTCGAGTACCCATTGTGAAGCTATGTGCATTCCTCAATGCAATATCTCGAAGGTAATCGATCCAGAAAGCCTACCAGGTTACAAACAGATGTGGCCCAATGTCTTGTCACTTTGAGTTGGTGTTCCCACCATCCTTCTTCAATATTATGACGCATCTCTGGTTCACCTAGTAGAAGAGATTGCCATTCTCGGTCCTGTATTTCTACACAATATGTTCCCTTTGAGAGGTACATGGGAGTCTTAAAGAAATATGTTCATAACCGTGCTAGGCCGAAGGAAGCATCTCCAAGGGCTATGTAATGGAGGAGGTCATTGAGTTCTGTTGATTTTATTCCGACCTTAAGGCGATTGGTGTTCCGAATCACGACATGAGGGAGACTGCGTGGAAAAGGCACCCTAGGATGTAAAGCAATGATATGTAGGGACGGGCATTCTCTCAATCAAGCACACTACACGGTTTTACAAAGATCTATCTTGGTTGCCCGTATATCAATGAACACAAGAATTTAATACGCCTCAAACACCCGGCGTCGATGAATGGATTATAAGTGAACACATGGCGAGTTTTGGCGGCTGCAAAGACTTCTCACGAATAACACCACTGTTGGGGATCAAATTTGTACTTGTTGGCGGACACCGTCTTCTGTATGTACTTTCCAAGGGTACGAGATAAATGGGAATACATTTTACACGATAGGCCAAGATAAAAGAGCACCAACCAAAAAGCAGTGGTGTCCGCTTGATGCAGCAGAAGACAATGGGCAAAAGACCACGTATTATGGGTTCATAGAGGAGATATGGGAACTTGACCATGGACCTAATTTTAAGGTCCCTTGTTTCGATGCAAATGGGTCAAGCTAACAGGAGGAGGGGTTGAGGTAGACAAGAATTGCTGAAGGACAACGGTTGATCTCAACAATCTTATGAAGAACTTAGACGAACCATTCGTCCTAGCCAATGATGTGGCTCAGGTTTTCTATGTGAAGGACATGTCCTCCAGACCAAAAAAAAGAAAAAATATGCAAACGAATACATCATATGATGAGCCAAAGCGTCACATAGTTCTTTTAGGGAAAAGAAACATCGTGGGAATCGAGGACAAGATGACATGTCGGAAGATTATAATAAGTTTGATGAAATTCCGCCCTTCACGGTGGAAAACTGACCCAAGCATTCCGTTATGTGAAGAAGATGCTCCATGGTTACGACCGGCGATCATAAGGAAGGGCATATGCCAAGAAGTTCATGCTCATATTATGTAACTCTAGTTCATGTTTTTAATACATGTCTTGAGTGTTAGTCATGTTTTGTGGATGGACCGGGAGTATGAGAAGAAGTTGTCCCGAATCGTACTTACCATTAAGATCGATCTCCAAACGCTACGGTCACATATTAGGAGTGCCTCTATGACCAGTTCTCGGAGATCTTGGGAGGCTCGTCGGCATCTCCTCGAATCGCCGTAGTGGTGTCCCTGCTCTCGAAAACCATCTTGCAGCTTTGTAACTTGTCTAACTAGATCAATACACTGTGGAG
The DNA here is from genome assembly GCA_030063025.1 of Avena longiglumis. Taxonomy (NCBI): domain Eukaryota; kingdom Viridiplantae; phylum Streptophyta; class Magnoliopsida; order Poales; family Poaceae; genus Avena; species Avena longiglumis. The sequence continues at coordinate 98,497,206 of CP125979.1, forward strand.
CTAACTAATTTCACATATTAGGAGTGCCTCTATGACCAGTTCTCGGAGATGCCGGGAGGACTGGGCTCGTCGGCATCTCCTGGCCCGTAGTGGTGTCCTGCCTCAAACCGGCTGGAGGACTGGACTCACAAGGATGCCTATTTATAGTACAAGCAGCTCGACATAGTGTTGACACTTACAAAATAATGTCGACACTCACCTATTATTAGTCGGTTGGTGTCTCCAACCGACTAAAGGTTCATCTTTAGTCCCGGTTGGTGACACCATCCGGGACAAGGTACACGCCGCACGACATAATGTCGACATGCACTCACCCCTATTATTAGTGCTGACTCGTGTTTTGTCCCGGTTGGTGTCTCCAACCGGGACTAAAAACCGGGACTAAAGGTTCATCTTTAGTCCCGGTTGGTGTCTCCAACCGGGACTAAAGGTTCATCCCGCCATTTTTTCCCGCCATTTTTCTTCCCGCCATTTTTCTTCCCTTGATTCTTCCCGCCATTTTTCTTCCCGCCATTCTTCCTCCAGTTCTTCCCGCTAGTTCACTATATATATATGTAGGGGTTGGCCTCCATTGTCATTGCACATCTCTAGACTCATATCTGCAACCTCATCACTCTTTCCCATGGCTTCCACCGTAGCACTAACCCCCAGGGAGGCGGAGGCGCTTTGCGCCTCGAACTACCCCTGCCCGCCGGGCTACTGTGTCCCCGCTTACCGGATGCCGAAGGCCGGAGGTGCCGGTTCCTCCTGTCCCTCTAGGTGTGGCGCACGGATGGCCATCACGAACCACTACTACTTCGAGCTCACGCCGAGCAGCGGAGGAATCCTGATGGCATCCCGACTATTTCTCTACTTGGGAAGCCTTCTTCGTGGATCGGCATGAGAGGCGCCAGCACGAGGAGGACGGCCCACCTCCTCCTAACTTCAACGAGGCCGGCCGGCTATGGTGGCGGTCGGACTCTCCAGAGGCCATGGCCTATGACATCCGCCGACTCTAACCCGTCTGCGCTACCCTCAAGTCCAGCCCACGCGCTACCCTCAAGTCCAGCCGCGTACGCATTTCTCAGAGGTTCAATTACGGTGACCCCGACATTTACAGCGATGACGGCGGCGAAGTAGTACGACGACTACGATGGCGAGTATTACGGTGTAGGCAGAGCATGACTAAATCACTCCAACATTCCGAACAAGTTCGCCGATTGTTACTTAATCGCCATGTATCTTGATTTTCAGTCTTTTATGTATCTTAATTTTCAGCCCAGTCCGATTGTTACTTAATCGCCATGTATCTTAATTTTTAGTTCTTTTATATATCTTAAAAAAGCACCTTTAATGCATGAAATAAGTGTTTATTTATTTTAGAAAATTTCATGTAAAGTAAATATAAAAATCATTTACATGAATGGATAGATATTATTTTTATGAAAATTATGATATATTATTCATATTTTTCTGAGTTGAAATGAAAAAGATATGAATTTTCTAAATTCATATCATATTTTTGAATTAAAAAGCCCTTTAATGCATGAAATAAGTGTTTATTTATTTTAAAAATTTCATGTAAAGTAAATATAAAATCATCATTTACATGAATGGATAGATATTATTTTTCTGAAAATTATGATATATTATTCATATTTTTACGAGTTGAAATGAAAAAGATATGAATTTTCTAAATTCATATCATATTTTTGAATTAAAAAGCCCTTTAATGCATGAAATAAGTGTTTATTTATTTTAAAAAATTCATGTAAAGTAAATATAAAATTATTTACATGAATGGATAGATATTATTTTTCTGAAAATTATGATATATTATTCATATTTTGAATTAAAAAGCCCTCAATTAAAAAAGCCCTCAATTAAAAAAGCCTCAATTAAAAAGCCCCGAATTAAAAAGCCCTGAAATAAATGCTGAACATTCTTTAACACGGTTCGGTCGAACCGTGTTAAAGATGCATTACCTCTTTAACACCGTTTGTGGTCGAACCGTGTTAAAGGTAATAAATGCTGAACGCTTTAACACCGTTCCACACGAACCGTGTTAAAGGGGGTATTTATTTCACCTCCTCCCTTATTCCTCCCACGCACGCCAGATCGATCGAAGCGCCGCCGACGCCCCGCCGCTCTTCGACGCGCATTGCCTCGCCGCCCGGCACACGGCACAGCCCACCGGCGGCAGCCCGGCCCTCACGGCGGCCAACCGCCTCGCCTCCCTGCGCGGGCCGCGACCCGGCTCCTCCCTCCACCGCGCCCCACGACCGGCTCCTCCCTGCCCGTGCCCCGCTGCGCCTCCGCTTGGCCGGCGGCGCCCGCCAAGCTCATGACCGCCAGCCAGCTCCTCCGTGCGCCGCTCCTCCGCGCCCTCCGTCGGCGGCGCCAGCTCTCAGCCTCCGCGGCCCGGGCGTCCGCCTCGCGGCCTTCCCACAAGAACCGCCCGCCAGCAACTGCCGTCGCGGCGCCACCGCAACCCCGCTCCGCCAACCAACCGCCGTCCACCGCTCCGCGGTCCTACCTCGCCTGCGGCCCCGCCGCCAAGCTCGCTCGCCACCGGACCGCGTCTTCCTCCTCCCCCGGTCGCGCCCAAGCCGCCACGTCATCCTGTGGGTCCCGCCTCCATGTGCGCGTCCGTGTGTGCTCGTGTGTTTGTGACATGTGAGTCTGCTTGTGTACCTTAGGGACGACTTGGAGCACCCCAAGTTCGCCCACAACCCCCGACGCCGAGGCCCTAAACCCGTGGTCCATCTACAAGACCGCCGAGAACCTCGGGTGCACCAACATGGAAGACCGAAGACCGATCCCGGCGAAATCCGGACCCGATGACCACCAAGAACGTCACCGGCTTAACAAGTACGCCCTCCCGGAACTGGAAGCCAAAATTGAACAAAGAGTGGACTCTAAAGAAGATGGCTGATGCTTTCCGCAACTGGAAGACAAAATTGAACAAATTTGTCAAAGCTGGCGAGACTCCAAATTTCGAAGACGCATATTATGCGAAGATAAGACCTCACTGGCCCGAATTTAAGACATATAAAAAAAGTGCTATAGCTAAAAAGAGGTCAGAAACCAATACGCTTAATGCCCTGAAGAAGGAATATCACCAGAGGACGGGGTCAGGTGGCTACATATCTCAGAGGCCTAAGTGGGAGGAAGCTGAGAAGGCCCTGCGCGAGAGAGGGATCACACCCCAGACAGATGGGTGGGACCTACGTGCAAAGACTTGGTTCTACGGAATCGGGGCAAGGTTGGACCCAGAAACAGGATTGTGTATCTTCCCAACCATCCTTGCCAAACCCGTCACTGAACTCATCACGGCATACGAGGAAACATCCGCCGGGACCTTCCATCCCGACAGAGAGAATGACCAGCTCACACGCGCCATCGGTAAAAAAGAACACTCTGGACATGCACGAGGCACAGGGGGTATGACGTGGAAGGATGGGTTTGCCGACTGGAGCGACTCTTACAGATGGCGCGGCAGAAAAGAAAAAGAGCAGATCGGATGACACAGATAGAACATGCACTTGCGGCGCTGCAGACGCAAGTGAATGCACAACAGAGCCATCAAGCTACCGGCCCATCTCAGCGGCATGAAGAGCCTGCATTGGAAGCTGCCCGCGCCCGGACTCTGAAAAGCGGAAGCGGTGGCTTCCACGGAGAACGCAGCCAACGCTTGAAATGACGGTCCTCGATACCCGTTGATGAGATCACGGAGAGCGAACACTGAGCTGCATGTGAGATTAATGGGCTTATCCATTAAGGTGGCTATCGGCTATGCCTTACCTCCGTAGCTGGTGGAACTTACCACCGCCGACCGATTCCAGATGGCTATGCTATTGTCGGGGTGGATGAGGTTGTGAAGGAATATGAGGAAGCACAGCTTGACCATGCTACGGTGAAGGGAAACTCAACTCAAATTTGCGGTGAAAACAACCATTCTTTGGAAGAAGGAACACATTGTGCTTCCAAATTGAGGTCACTGCACCCCGCCGTCTCCTAGCTGATCAGCCTGGCAGCCATCTCCGCCCAGCCGTAGCCATCTCTGTGGCAGCCACCATCTCCGTCGGCCATCTCCTGCTGGCAGCCATCTCCGCCCGTCGGCCATCTCCTGCTGGCAGCCATCTCCGCCCGTCAGCCCATCTCCGGTGCTTCAGCCATCTCCTCAGCTGAAGCGGAAGAGCACTGCCACGAGGAGCATCAGTAGCACTGCCACAAAGAAATCCGCAGGAAACCGTACGCCAAAGAGTTCAAAAAACTACGTCCCGCAGCCTTCCGCCAAGCCATTGCCGGTTTTACCGTGGAATCGCAGCGACGAGGAGACCAATAGGATCTCGGGAGAACAGGTCAAGAAATTCTTTGCACCTAGACGGGCCGAGCCAAAGGAGAAAATAGATCCGGCGGTGGTGGAGAAGTTTTACAAAAATCTTTTGAAACCTGAAACCCCACTTGTGCCGGACTACGAGCGCCAGATTTTGAAGGCGGATGCAAGGCGCCGTAGGGAGACTGAAAGTAGCAGTCGTGAGGCACCCCACAAAACAGTTCCCATGCTCGGAGAGCAGGAAAACCAATCATGCGCCCCGCTCCAAATGTTTGACAAACGGGACGCTCCTCCCGTAGATTACGAGGCAGAGCTACAAAGAAAGGCCAATGAGATGGGGATGACTTACATTGCATACTTGAACGTCATGGGAGACAACTTGCCCAAATGCGATGTCAACCCCATACAGCCATGGAAGTATGGGAAGAATCTAGTCAAGAAAGAGGAGCTCAAAAATCTACCAACAAAGATGCGAAAATTGCACAAGTGGTACCTTCATTTCTGCAAGACGAGAAAGAAGAATGGATCACGGCGCATATAAGAGATGAGATTTTCTTGTGCGGAGACGCAGCGATCGACTTCAACATTCAAGACTTGCATTTTCTATTCAATCGAAGGAACTCGACAAAGCTGCCATCAGCCTTTATTGTGTGTAAGTACTATTTCGTAATTTTTATCTCAACTCATTCACTTCATTAATTGCATGTATATATATATGCTCACCATATATGTATATACTATTATGCAGGAAAAAGGTTATGGAATGCAGAAAGGAGGCCCTTTTGACATTGGGTTCGTTGACCCAAATAGAGTTCATGAAGAAGTGGTAAGAGAAAAACCGGGCAAACAGAAGATTACTTGCTAAAGTCTTTCTGAGACAACAAACCAAAAGGGAAATACTATTGCCTTACAACTTCTCGTGAGTACTGTTACCCTCTCTCTTGTACACATTCTGCTTCGCTTACTCGATGTTAAGTGTAATCGATGATGAGTTATGCGTATGCAGTTCCACTTTATTCGCTAGTCATTCAACCCGACTCAGAAAAGTCCTTGTCATGGACTCGTTACGAAAAGAAAAAGAGCTATGGGCAAACTTTAGAGAGATGCTCCAGGTAATTTCAATCATATTATCGCACTAGATCGGCAACTTTCGTGACAATAAGTAATTAATTACTCCTTTATCCATTTTCTTTGTCGGACAGGGTTTGAAAATGTTCACGGCAGGGCCGTGGGTGAATGGTCGGAAGAACTAAAATTTGTAGACCAAAATGTAAGTAATACTAGCTAGCTTCCAATTCCATTATATCATGCTTTATTGATTATTATTTTGATTGAACTCTCTATTCTCGTAAAGTGCGCGCATCAAGGACACGGCAATAACTTATGTGGGTACTATGTTTGCGAATTCATTCAACACGATATGTGCGACAAGCCGCACTAGAACAACTTAGAGTAAGTAAACAAAGTCCACAACATTATTTTATTACCATCAATTGTGTTGAGTTTTATTCTTATATATATATTGACGGCCCATTCTTCATATATATTCAGATCGAACGGATGCGGGACCAACTCCTACCATTTGAACGCATACGAGCCATTCAAGAGGAATTGGTGGGTATCATACTTGATGAGGTCACGCTGGCGGAGAACTCTTTAGATATCCACCTCGGCGATGTAGATGTATGCCGATGTATGCGATGGCGATGTATGTGCCGATGGCGATGTTTGTGTATAATAATAGTTGCTTAATTATTCATGTACTCGTATGTACCGATGACGATTTATAAGTATACGGCTCGATCGATTTCCCTCTCCCCCCCGGCAGAAATACGCCCAGCAGAGAGGCGGAATGCTGCGCGAGATTTAGGCCGTTTTCCTGCCGCGAGGAACGCAGCGGGCAACCTAAATCTGCAGCAGAAACTCTTTAACACGGTTCGGTCTGAACCGGTGTTAAAGGGGGGGGCCTGAGGCCTGCGGCAGCCCCACGTGCGCCACCCTTTAACACCGGTTCGTATAGGAACCGGTGTTAAAGGGGCCCCCCCTCTAACACCGAACCCTCAACAGCGGTTGTGGAACCGCTGTTAGAGGGTCCTCCAAACCGGTGTTAGAGGGGTACGTGTGCACTAGTGTTGTCAAAGAGTGGATTCTCAATAATTTGCACTCATCTTAGCTTTGTTTTCATGTGGGAGGCGGTGTGGCGGGGGAGGGCTAGAGGTGTGTTTGTGCGGGCATGAGGTGGTGCAGCAGCGAGCGGGCAAGAGGTGTTTTGGTGCGGGCAGGAGGTGCGACGGCGCGGTCAATTTGGAGGGGTGGGTAGGAGGGCCTCTTATGGCCACCTACACTCCGGGTTTGCCGAGTGTCCCCTCAAACATTCAAAAAAGCCTTGATGACTTTTTTACTTTTTATGCCGAGTTTATATTGTTTGCCAAGTGTAACTGCACTCGAAAATATAAAAATTACATTTTGCATGCACATGTAATTTAATTTTTTTAATTGGACTATGGATACTTTTTTTTTTAAAGAACTCTTCACATAAGCGAGCTAGCACGGAGCTAGCACGAACGAGTTTGCATGGCTTTCAAAGCAAATGACCTAGGTCATGAGCTTAACCATGAATTCCTAGTTTGTCCGAATGATCCCACAACACGCACAAGCGTGCATTTAGGAATTCCTAACAACGTTGCCACATGGATTTTTCATACTCTTTCTAAATAAACTCTTTCCGTTTCCCAAGTGCCCAAAATAGGTTTTTTGTAAAGCCGCTACCAAAAATCTGCTTTATAACCTGACCAAACCACCTTGCAAAAATAGTAAACCTAGTATATGATTCACATTTTATCCAATCATAAAAAAAATTGGCGATTTTTCATATTTTACTGACTATCATGTTGATTCAGTAGGAAGCGGGTGGAAATTCTGGCTTGCCGCCTCGCACTGTCACAGGGCAGTCCAGCGCCCACACCGTCGTCGAGATGCCGCTGCGCGTTTCCAAACTCCTCCGGCTACCGCAGGGTGTGCGCGCGCCCCAACGGCACCTACTACTCGGAGATCCATGCCGACGGCGACCGCATAGTGCTCGGCACTTCCAAGACGACGTACAAGGCGGCGCATGCTTTCAAAGCGGCGGCATGGAGCCACGACCGAGCATGTGGACAGTCTCGCGCTGCCGCTGCGCCTCGTCATGGAGTAGGAGAAGCGGCGCCAAAAAAGCGACTTTGCTGCCTCTATGACGCCGAGGAGGACGAGCGCGCGAGGGCGGAGTGGGTCGCCCACTTCCCGAAGGACGTCAAAGCCGCCTTCTACGCGCCGAGGAAGGAGGAGCGGAAGGCACGCCACCAATAGGGCCTCCAAGGCACGCTGCCGCGCGTTCATCGATGCGTAGATTGTCGGCCAGCGGACAATCGACGATGAGGATGACTGCTGGCTAGACCATTTCTCGTCGACAGCGGTCGAATCGTCGACGAAGGAGGAGGACGATTCCAATTTCTAATTTGCAACGTGGAAGCTGGTTGGTGGTAGTAATGAAGTTAGGTAGTCTAGCTTCGTGTCCATCATCAGCACCGACGTTACAAACTAGTGTGTGTATGTGTATGGTTTGTGCCGATCTTTGTTCCTGTAGATATGTGTGTGAAACGTGTTTATAGCGCTAGCGCGCTGTAATATTAAGAGTCTGGTAAAGCCCTAGTTTTATGATTTTAGAGTGCATTCGCATTCGGTGAAGCGTTGTAAACCAGTTTTAGCGGGCGCGATTTTCCGGTGCCGGCCATAGATGCTCTAACGAGGTATCGTTCCACTAAGGCCAATACTAATTACACCAAATTAGATACCTTCAAATCATCACACCAGAGTAGGATACTAGGGTGTTGGTGAGATGGGGTCTTATTAGCCATTTTGAAGTGTTGGGAACGAGCAGTTCGCAGTCCAATTGGTGTTTCCGTTTTCTTATCTTCATTGAAATGGAGAAACAGTGGTGCGTCGTCCCCGTGGCTTACCGCAGATGGCGCGCTGCTGGAGTCTGGACCGGGTTAGAGACGGAGGAGCGGCCAGATTAATACTCGTGTACCCGTACAATACCGTACTGGGATTAGGTAGAAAGGAGGAGCTAGCCATGTTGAGTATGAGTCGGAATAGAACATGTCAAGTATATGACGTATTGCTTCAGCACTAGTCTCTACTTCTCTACTACTTAAAAAGAATCTGACGTTCCGTTTCCATCAATACGTCGTTGGGACGAAACCCCGTTACTCCTCCTTCGTCTGGCGATGTATCCCCTGCGTGCCCCTGCACCCGCGCCGCCCTCCCAAACTGTGCGGATAGCCCCGCCGCGTCCACATCTCACCACAAACTCGCCACTAATTCAGCCCCCACGACGAACAACCAGGACATCTCTGTGAAGTGCAGGAGATCGAGGTGCGCTTCCATCTCTCATCTATCCCATCCTACGCATCTCTCACCACGTTTCTCTCCTGCAAGGACTCGCAGCGGCAGCTGCTCAAGGGCGCGATACGGGGGCGGTGACCTGCGGATGGGAGGGAGGCGATACGGCGAAGGCAAGGGTGACCCGATCCGTTCTTAAACATGGATGACCACCGTCCCTAGCAGGAACCGCCGTCCTCAAGAAATCGTCTTCCTGTAGGCCAAGAACCTCTGTCACTCTGCATCACAACGTCACCTCTGACCATCACTGCTGCTGCGCTCCTCTCTACCAGTTCCTCCGACCATCACCGCAAGCCGATAAACAACATTGTGGACGATGCCGCGGGCTGCTGAGACTCAGGCACGAGAAGAAGGTACTCCCTGCAAGCGGCCAGACCCGTACTTCACCTTCCACGGCTTGGTATCCAACAACATGGTACGCGCCATTAGCTTTTTCTTCCCCTTTCATTTTTTTTAAAGAATTTTTCTTCCCCTTTCCAATTTATTAATTTCTTATTTCATTTTGTTGGGCAATCTGTCCGCTAGAAAGAATTTCCTCAGGGCTTGCAACCTTTTGTCCAATGAATTGGTAATACATATGGCCGCACTTATAGGCTGCTAGATGGAATTTCCTCAGGGCTTACAACCTTCTGGCCCAATGAATTGGTAATACCTATAGCTGCACTTAATAATTGTTATGTATCCCAATTGCGCATCGTAAATGTGAGTTACGGTACATATTAACTATTTAGAACACTATATTCTGCAAGATGTGCCCTGATTCTTATTTCCCATGTATAAAACAATTGTGTTTGTCCATATTACTGAATCACCTCTGGTTTTTATATCTTAATTCAGTTTCGTCTTTTTACTAATTCTTTGGTAAGGTTCTGCAATGGTTGGTTGTGATGCACTGATTCCATATCAACAAAAGTAGTTACTGAATACTAATCTTCTTATTTTTTTTTTGACTTCATATGTAGCAATATTATTTTTCAGATATGTAGGTCAGCTATACTACAAGATATTCTTGTAAGGTATGATTCTATGAAAAACTTACCTGGAGCTAGCATCTTATGCACCATCTATTTTTTTAGTTTCTTCATGGCACTCTTATATCTAGCATTGTAATAATCTTGTAATGTACCAAGATGAGTCTTTCTTTTACATGTTGATAGTGCTCTTTTGTTTGCATGGTATTCATTTTGGTTGTCAAAGACAATATATGTTAGAGAAGAGGCAATTGACTCAAAGTTGTATTAATACTGGTTACCCATATTCCAAATGTTGAAGAACTGTTTAGACATATATGGACTTCTTTTCTGCTATATACTAGATATAATTATTTGTCATGCCTTTTTAACTAAAATTCCAATTGTTGATAATTATTGCACGTTTTTGCACTCTGGTTGAAAAGCATGCCAACTTTAATTGAGCTAATAGCAGAAAGAAACTATATTAACCTTCACTTTGTTTCTGAAGTGGAGCTTATAGTGCATTGACTCTGTTTTCTAAGGTAGTGCAGTATCACACTCTGCATTTGTACAGCTAAGTTCCAAAACTCAAAATGAATCAGGATCGTGAAATCGCCTTCAAACACCCTGACCAAACATTGGGAAAATCAGCATCATCCAATCAGGGAGAAATATGAAAAAAAAAAATTATAAGGAAATAATGAGCGGTTTCAACCAATCAGGGGAAAACATGGAAAACAAGCATAAAAGATATGGACCCACAATTAAACTCCAATAATCAGGGATGCCCACAATCACGAAAATCTTCTTTAAACGCTGTAGGTCACCCCAGATACCGAGTGGGCCCTTTTCCCCTATTGTGAAATAAGAAACGCTTCGCATATTGCATATGTGAAATTTGATTCGTCCAGGAGATAGACTCCATGTCCTAGATGAAGTACGTCCATGCCAAGTACTATTTTGATTAGTCCATGTAGAATACTACTTTGATTTCTTGTTGATTAGTAGCAGTACATCTCACGTCTATGTGAAAGTAGTAAGGTTAATTTCAAGTAGAGTCCGGGAATCATTACTTATGGACGCATGATCAAAAACACACCTATGCTTTTAGTTGTAAAACCTTATTGTACCTATTTAATGTGTTCCGTGGACACATCCCAACGATTAATAATGGCAGAGTAAAATAAATCAACTACAAATATTTAGTATGTTAGTACTATCTCTTTGTTGCAGACAGACTACTGAATATGCACATGAGGAATGTATGTGACCTAATTTTTTCACTGCGTATTTCTTCTATACACCATTGAGTTTCTTGAAAAATATACCTTTTTTGGCAAATTATTGTCATGCTCATCCTTTGTGATTTATAACTGCAGGAGAAGATGCTGGAAGAGGAGCACAAACTGCTGGTGGATGCGGTGAAGGAAAGAATGTTTTTAGGACCTTGAAGCCAACCGGATGGATGCCCGCTTTATTTCCTGTAACAGTTTCTCTATCACCCGACACTATTGGCTCCTCGTATGGGTCACACTGTCAGCAGCAACATGTACATCCTTGAAGTTCCTACTACCACACTTTTGGTCAACCAACCGTCTCGTGGTTCGTGTGTGTGTGATCTCTGTTCCGGTGGCTCCTCTTGGCGAGGTGCTGGAGATGAAGGATAGACGAGAGAGGCAGTACTGCTTGTGCGACTACTCTAGGGAGATGTGGCTCGCCAACCCTCTCTCGGGAAAGCACGCACAGAGGAGGCAGGAGGCTGATACGTCAGTGGCCAGGCTAGATGTTACATAATTTGAACTCTAGAAATTAGCACATCTACAGCTGCAACAACAACAGACAGAACCAAGAGTAGGTGAGTGTGTTTGTAGGTGGATTGGATGTTGCGTGATAGAACCTATAAGATTTTGTTTTATTTAAAGATTTATCACACGAGCACACTGACTTTAATCATTATGTCATTGTGAATTAGTGATTGAAATTATGTTTTGCTGTTAAAATTTTGTTATGTCGTTTTGACTAGCAAGGGAATGGCTATTCAGATAGATCCTAAACATACTACTTTAACCGATAATGTAAATTTAGTTGTATGTTTGGTTCCTATACATATCGTTATTCTTTGCAATGTTTTCTTCAGATCTTAGATGTTTTGATACAATTGACTGTAAACAATAGCATATGAGTGTAGTTATTGCAATATGTTTTAGATATTTCGCTGATTGGTGTATATGTTCGGTTATGTGAACTTCCTTCCGTGTAACGTAGAATTTAGCAAATCATATGCACTGCAACTTTATTTAACACGTGTTGGATCAAACGAGTGATGTGTTTCTTATATGCATAAATTGTTTTTACTCAAGAGTTAATGTTCCCGTAGCAACGCACGGGCATATTACCTAGTAGTATAGAAGTAGAAGGATTCCAAATTGGTAAACGTGCACGAGTCGGTTCATTGGTCAAGCAAAGTCCACCCACACCCTCAGCCTGCGCAATATAACAGGTGCAGTCGTGTGTGTACCAAAAAACAAAAAAAAACGGCCAAAGAAAAGACGAGACGACGACGACGCTCTCCTCTCGATCGTAAGCAGATCGAGCAGCAGGCAATAACCAACCAAGGAGATCCAATACAATAATGGCGGAGAAGGACAATGGTGGTATGGACGCCGCCACCGTGGAGGCGGCGCCAGTCGAGGAGGATAACAACCGCCGGTTCCGGAATCAGGTCTTGGCCGTGGCGTTTGTCGTCTTGGACGTGATAGGCGCTGTCCAAGTGTCGACCTGCCTCTATATCAGCACAAGGGACTCAAATATCAGCCTATTAGCCCCCGCCTTCATCTTGTTGATTTTTGACTTGGTCGCAGGATACAGAGTTTTCTTCCGTAGCCATCTTCTTCGGAGAGCTCTATGCGAGATTTTCGAAGAAAGAATTGCAGCTAGATGGAGAAGGCCGTCTCAAATTTGACTAATTATTAACTCGGCATGCCATCTCGTTGTCAAAACAGTAGTAGTAGATTTTCAATAAATTGCACCCATCTTAGCTTGTGTTCTCGTGCGTGAAATATTATTCTCGTTGTTTACTTACTCGAAATTATGCATGTATGGAGGTATCTTTACTACTAGTATTACTACTCGAAATTATGTATGGAGGTATCTTCACTCGAAATTATGTCTTTTTCGTTTTCGTCTGTCGCTATAACATGTCCTCGCTCAACAAAGTTGGTTTGCATCTTATATACATTGTGCGGCGAGGAGAGACAAATCGATCAATTGATTGATCATGCAGACGCAACAGCGAGAGATTCGGCGACGTGCGCTGTCGTCGAAGAGTTGTCTGCCTAGGGAGAGGCCGGTGAGGGCTCCGTTGGACGTTGGAGAGGAACATTAGTTGGAGTTCGTCGGGGCAGGATCTTTCAGGCCAGGATCTTTATGACGGCTCCCTCCCCTGATCGTCGACGGATGCCGAACATCCTATTAACTTTGCAACGAACTGTACCGCAAGTTTTGCCATTAGTTCAGATTGACAACGCCAAGCTGCTGACCGATCTTTCTAGGGCAGAGATATAGGTTCACATCAATTGACGAAACCCAGATTAGCTTGCCTCAATTCAATGTGGTATCAGACTAGGAGACTAGGAGGTTATACGATCAAATCCTAACCAAGCCAAAAAATTGAAACAAATATTGCGGCTCCCCAAAACATACGTCACAATAGGCCAAATAGAGAAAGACGTAGGATGAATGCTGAATATATTGCCTAGCCCTTTTCATCAGTTCGGACTGTTGGTTGCCTTGGCTAGTGCATGCAATTCAATATGGTATCAGAACAGTTCGCTCCGCCTAGGGTTTAGCCACCTCTTCCGCCGCGCCGCCCTCGGGGAGATCGTTCTCCGCCGAGGAGCATGCAATAGTAGATTAGATCTTACTTCCTCAAAAAAATCCGCTGGCCGCTTGACCGGCGTTTCTTCTTCTTTCGCGGACCTTAGATCGGATTGCGTCGTCCATAGCCGCATGTCATCATCACACGCCTCTACTTCAACCTTGGTGTCGACTCATCTCCGGCAAATCATCGCCAACGAACGTGCCAAGGAGGTTCCACGCGGCGTCCCAAGGAACGCCTTCACGCGCTGTGTCGGCTGCTCCGTCCTTACGTCGTCACCACGCCGGCCCATCTTTGTAAACATCAACCGGGACATACGTTCCCGAGTACGCGTCTCACCGTTAACAAAGGGATGCGACTTCATCACGCGTGATCATCATCGCCGACAACCATCTACATCAATATCGCCACATCATTGCCGTCACCACCGATCGTGGTCATCGTCAACGCCAATAAGTTTTTCTCCACGAGCGACGCCGCGCTCATACAAGCGGAAAATACTCCTCAAAATCGACTACCGCTACAATTCAAACGCCTTCAACAACTACCACCGTCGTCTTCGTCCACCACGACCTTGCCGTCAGAGTCGCAGTATAATTTTTATTTGCACAAGTTTGTGCTCAATTTTTTTCTTGCAGCCACTTCGTCTACTCCGACACGGCGGGCAACTTCTACCGACCGTTTACGAAAATTTTTCTTTGCTCCTCAATCCGGCTCTGGCACGCATGGATTATGATGGTCCCTGTCTTTGCATGTCTGGCAACACCGACGCGTGCCTTCGTTCCCGACACGCTCCCGGGTCTGGCAAGCTCGGCATTGCGGGTCAAGCTACTTCAACTCAAACTACGTCTACATTAACTACTACGGCGAATTCTCTAGGCTCAACAACGACATCGACCACAGCACACCGGCACCAACAGTACCATCGACCACAACTACAGCGCCCTCACCCGCGGCTACATCGACATCGGCAACAAGGGCTACCACCTCACCTCCGACTTATGCTCCAGTCAAACCGTCCGCATCACTACCAATCCGACTGCGGGAGGTATTAGAGTATATGTCGGTTAGACATAATTGATAGTTTAAATATTATAATCCAATTCTATCTCTACTAGTCTTCTTACCCCTAAGTCTTCTAGTACTATATAAACAGCCTAAGGGCCGATGTAATCACCTCTTGCAATATCAATATAATCTATACTTTCGCAATCTTTCAATCTCCATTATCAGGTAATTTTAGTATTCTGCTTTGATTATCTTTCTGTCGGTTGCCAAACTTTTCCTGATGGCGGATCAATGCATTAAAATTCTTCTCTTGATCGGCTGTTATATTTTCCATCTATTGGCCGCATATGTACTGTACCATTACATAGATGGCAAAGCACGATCGGTATTGCCGCCGTTCAGGCTGCAGCCCGCGCGTCTGAATCGCTTCCGCGCTAAGCGGTGGCTGACGGGTGGGTCAGTGGCACGCACGGGAGGACACGTCCTCGGTCTGCCCGCGTCCGCCCCGATGCGACTGTTGCCCAAATTTGGTGCACGGATGCGTCGAGTCAGACGTGTCGGTCCGGATGGGTCGTGCCAGTGGATAGGCCATGCACGTCGGACGATTTGGGTCGTGTAGGTGGAGATGCCGTTATAGCAGCCCAACTCCCTTCAAAATACTCCTCTACGAACATTTAGCTTTTAGTAGTTATGCACAAAGTACTCCAGGATAGAGGTTTGAGGGAAGTATTTAGCTTTCAGTACCTGTGCACAAAGTGAATCAAGAGCATTAAGTATTCTCCATGCTTGCCTCGCCAACATCACCATATTGAAACCATACAGACCTCTAAAACCCAGTCTTCCTTCACTCGTACTCCCTCCATTTTACAATATAAGATGTTTTAGTTTTATAAAAGGAGATTATCTAGACCTTTTTAGTGTTTATGTTAAGGGTCTATATTATATACCCTTTTAGTGTGTATGTTAAGGGTCTATTAATTATAGACCTGTTTAGTGCGACAATTAGATTGGATCGTGTGAGGTAGTCTATATTTACATGCATCAAAACACGCTAGGATGAGTCGTATATATTTGACATGAAACAGAGTAAATCCGATTTAATTGTCAAAGGAGGCTTAGTTAAGGTTTTGGCAAAAGTTTGTTGGAACCTGCCACAATTAAATTGGATCGTGCGGAGTAGTCTATATTTACATTCATCAGAACGAGCTAGGATGAGTCGCATATAATTGACATGGAACAAATTAGTAAATCCTCGGACCAAAACGGAACATACTCCATATATATATTATCATTCAGTACATAGACAGCAAACGTAGGCATATATGCATCAGAACAAGCTCTGATGAGTGCAAAGGAAAACACACTGTTTGACAATAAGACGAGACGCTGAATTAGGGAAAACCTTCACCATCTACCTGCATTTCTTCCTCTGGGTTACAAATCTCGCATACAGTTTTCCAGATAAGATGGCGACGGAGGAAAAACGGGTATCCTCCATAGAAGGCTATCACCCCCAAGAGGAAAACGAGGGCCCAGAGCGGGATGCCTGAATCGTCCTTTATTATGACGTAATAGAGGCACATGAACAGTAGTACGGTGGTCACCGCGGCCAAGACGAGACCTAACACGATGGAGAACCGGAGGCAGAAACGGCGGTTAGCCTCCTCATCTGGCTCCGCCGTGGCGACGAGGGAATCATGGATGCCGTTCTCGATGTCGCCCATTGCCCAAGATCACCTCGATCGACCTCCTTGGTTACCTGCTGCTTTGCTTTCGTCTCCTCTTCTTTGGACTTTCCCTTTTTCTGGTACACGGCCGGCTTCCCCACCTGGGTCCTTATTACTCTATATATTACGCAGGTTCGGTAGACTTAACCAACGAAGACGCTTAGAATTCGGAATCCGTTTATTATTCTACTACTAGCCGAATGCCCATGCGTTGCTACGGTTTTAATTTTTATCATCACTAAATATAAAATGAACACTTTGTATAATTCGACAATTGTAAAAAATATTTTATATTTTAAAAAATTATATTAAGAGACATTTTAGTTATTTTAGAAAGCAATATATTTTTTTGACTCCAATGGCCTCTTCAATATTTCAACCGTCTTTACTTTGTTGATTTTCTATATCGGCCAAATTTGTACAAGATAAAATAAAACTGTATCATAATTTATACAACAAAAATCACTATTTTTTTTTAAAGTTTATTTTTTCATGTAAAACTTCAATTCTTCCACATCTCTCTCCACCTCATATCTACCATGTCCTCCCAAATTTTCCCTCTTCTCCTCACCGAGCTTCCCAAGTGCAATGTATATGTGATTGCACAAAACAAACCTAGACATCAAGCAATAGTAGCCCCATCTGCACGTTGACCCTATATGATGAGCTCGCCGTAGTTTTGCTTTTCCAAAATCTGTGAGTACCACACCTTTACAATGCGGGATCTAAAAAATATTCTCTAAAATCTCAGTCATTTGTGCTGCTGGTGTCACCAGAAGACTGTTCTTCAAATATACCTCTATAGTATGCTCCATGTGATACTCTGAAATTGATGTTCAGATTAGTGCAAAGATTTGGGATTCCCCTTGACCACTTCGCTCCCCTGACTTCTCTTCACGACATGGTCCATGGATGCTTGTGGCTTCCCCATGGTAGCACGTCCCCAAGCTCGCGTCCTTCACACCTAGCGCGGCCCGTCCCCATGGGCTAGTTCATGGCCTCCATGGTCAAGTCGTTCATATTTCTAGTATTCAACAAATCCTCCACTCTGCTGATGCCGCGTCCTGATGCACCGCCGTGCCGGGCCGAGCGAGTTCTAGGACGTCGACCCCTGCAAGCACGATCCCAGCCCCGTCAACCTCGTCGCTCGGCCTCTGCTCCTCCCCTCTCCCAAGTATCCTGCAGCGCTGCCGGCTGTCGGCCGTCACCACCATGGCATGGTCCAACCAAACTGCGCCTCGTGCTCCTATGCATTAAAGTATGGATGTTGGTGCTTTATTAATTTCCAAGTAACCTTGCTGGTATTCCAGGCAAACTGGGAACTATATAAATCGGTTGGACTTATTGAAAAGAAACGAGGTGGGACTAAACGTGTACGCACGTCCAGACGGATTTTTCATGCACGATTAACTGGGCTTGGTTTGGTGATTAGGTCTGGAGGGTATAGGCTGGGTTGTGGATGTGGATCCGTTATCTACCACGGTTGGATCAGGAGAAGCAAAGATACAGCGGTTTTATTTTTCTTTTTAATCACTTACCGGTGGCATTAGTGGGTAATTTGGTGTCTAATAGAAGGGTAAACTAGTCCAAAAAAGTGTTGGACCGGGAGAAACACTTCATACTTTATTATTATATATATATATATATATATAGGTGTAGATATAGATAGGAGGACTCCAAGCTACGGATGCAGTACTTCCCATGCATCTTGTATTCCGACTCGTACTCTACTTTTTTTTTGCGTGGGACTCATACTCTACTTGCACATAGTACGTTGACATGCATGCGGTTTCTTATTTATATCCAATGCCCATACGGATACGTACTGTATGTGTGCACACGACATTTTTTCCTTTTTTCTTTTATAAAGAACAGTGTTATATACTCCCTCCGTTTTAAAATATAAGATGCTTTAGGTTTGTGAAGTGAGGGTGTGTTTGGTAGCCCGGTCCAGTGAAAAATAGCTATCTGCCCTCATTCAAGCTGACCCTAGCTAAGCTGACCTCAGATTTTCTCACATGTTTGGTACCTCGTGTTTGTTGAGACAAGCTGAGTGTGTATGTTGTTTGGTAGGTTGTATGTGGTGAGATGTTGAGGAGGTCTAAATTTGCACAATGACCGCTAAATATAAAAATGAAAAGCAATCGGATCCCTGTGGAGGCATTGGCCATGTCTGGCCGTGCACGCATTACTGGCCACGCTCGTCATGGAGGAAGGGTGATGGCGGCGGCCTGCATCAAGGAGGCAGCGGCGGTGCTCGTCAAGGTGGAGGTGGCGGTGCTCGTTGAGGTGGAGGCGTCAGTGGTGGCCTGCATCGAGGAGGCGGAGACGACGCTCGTCGGGATGGGCGATGGCAGACTGCATCGAGGAGGCGGCGGTGCTCGTTGGGATGGGCGATGGCAGACTGCATCGAGGAGGCGGCGGCGCTCGTCGGGATGGGCAGCGGTCGCGCTCGTCAAATCGTGTGCTGGGAGCTGTGGGCGGCGGCGTGGCCTTCTGTTTCTTCGAAAGTGCGGGAGAGGAGAGACGGGAGGGCCAGCGCGGGAGGAGGAGCTTCACAGCGGCGCGACCTGCTGCTGCTTCGGTGGTGCGGGAGAGGAGAGACGGGAGGGCCGGCGAGGGAGGAGGAGCTTCGACAGCGGCGGGGCCCGGTGTCCCTTGCTCCTGCTAGGCCGACGCGCGGAGAGGAGAGCCGGGGGCGGCCGCCATGGAGGAAGCGATTAGGCACGGGGGCGGGCGGTTGGGATAGATAGGGGCGGTCCGAGAGGGGGAAATGGG
Organism: Avena longiglumis; assembly: GCA_030063025.1. NCBI lineage: Eukaryota > Viridiplantae > Streptophyta > Magnoliopsida > Poales > Poaceae > Avena > Avena longiglumis. The sequence goes on from CP125979.1 coordinate 98,516,307, forward strand.
GGTCGGGCGCTTGACCCCTGCTGGATTCGGTCCAGGTACGGGGCGCGGGGGAGGATTTTCGGGGCGAGGTCAGCTGTGCCCACATGCGAAGCTCGTTTTCAGCTTCGCAACCGGGAAGGACTGAGAGGGCGTTTCCATGCGAGGTGGGCAGGGCGGAGGAAAGAAACCCGGGCTAACAAACACCTAAAACTTGGCTGAGACGAGATTTTCTGGGTTGGACCGAGTTAACAAACACACCGTGAGTGTCCGAATCTATACATAAGAGGAGTCTAGATACACTCATTTTACAAACCTAAAACATCTTATATTTTAAAAAAGAGGGAGTATTACTCAGTATTACGCAGGTTCGATGGACTTAACCAACGAAGACGCTTAGAATTCGGAATCCTTATTCATTACCTTTTTGTTGATCCAACTGAACCCTATACCTAAGCAGTTTAATACTTTCCCATCCGTGGCTCCCAAACGCAGCTTGGCCCGGGTCCTGGGTACACACAACTACTGTCAAATTATGTGACGTCGTATCAATCAGAAACTTGTGCTTTGATCCAGAACCCCATGGCCAGAAAACTAGTCTAATACTACCGGGTAGCTTCCTGTGGAAATTGGGAGCATGTTACATTTCACCTGTATATACACTGCCCACTCCATGGCAAAGTGACTAAGTGGAGTAGAAGAGAGACCCTTGCCCGAAGCGGGAGCATTGTTAACGAGGAGGCGCCAGCCGACCCTCTGTAGAACAGAACACCCAAAGCATGATTCCTGATCTTGATTTGGTTGCTCTGAATACACTCCCGAGTCGGAAGGTTAGAACTTAGAACAAGACATCGCGCACTTGTTTTTCAATCTTAAAACAAGGCATAGGGAAAGTTGATGGCAAACGGACATTATTAGATCAAACAAATACTATACTGAGGCTTGCTTCGGTCCCCCACCATAAAGGCAAGTTTTGGTGAGTTAGTTGGCTGACGGAATTTTTTTAAATAATACATTTTTTTAGTCAATTTCATAAATAATACACGAAATCTAAAAATTGCAAATCTAACGGACCTCGTCCGTTGAAAAGACGAAGGTGGTGGTTCGTCTTTTGAAAAGACAAAGGGGTGGTTCGTCCGTTCAAAAGACGACCGACCACGTCAAGCCAACGTGTGAAGAACATGTCCATCGTCTTTTCAAAAGATGAACCATCCCCTTCATCTTTTCAAAAGACGACCCCCCCTTCGTCTTTTCAAAACACGAACCATCCCCTTCGTCTTTTCAACGGACGACGGTCCGTTAGATTTGCATTTTTTAGATTTCGTGTATTATTTGTGAAATTGAATAAAAAATGTATTATTTAAAAAAATTAGCCGGGTTGTGGGTGGGTTGTGAACGGGCCGAAGAGTTCCATATTGCCCACTTATATAGTTATATATTATACGTGGACTCTAGTGAAACAAAAGACAGATCGATCAGCTGATATGTGTACGTACGGGACATGAATTAAAAGGCAGGTCAATCAGCTGATATATGTGTGTACGGAACATGAATTAAAAGGAAGATCGATCAGCTGATATGTGTATGTACGGGGCCTGAATTGGAAACAAGGAGCTGACTGCTCGGACCTGGTACCAACAGATCAGACCTGAAGATGTGGTCGTTGGCGGCGGCGACCGTGTCGCCCGAGTAGCCGACCATGCGGTCGTCGGGCTTGCCATTGCCCGAGGGCGGCTGTTCGCCGACGAGAAACTCGACACAGCGCGGGACGTGGTGGCCCATCGCGAGATTGACGGCGTGGTAGGCGAGCTCGATGCGGGTGAAGGCCTCGGTCTGGAATCGCACCGCTCACGTCTCCCTGTACAGACGGAGTACACGCGTATGTATTTGCAGATGGACAAACGAGTAATACCGGGTAGATCTGGAGCCACGCGGGAAAGGAGGTGGGCTTAAGAACCAATTGCTAGGTGATAAATGGGCAGATAAGACATCGATGCCAACACAGGGGTGGGGGACCGAAGCAGAAGTGATACTATAAATTCTCAGGACTTATAAAACATACTCCATATAAAATTTCAATACATAAACAACTACTAGAATATTTGTTACACGCATCAGAACAAGCTCAGGAAGCCATTGTTTGACGATAACATTGCATGCCAAACTATTGGGGCAACCTTATGCTTCTACCTGCCATTCTTCCTCTGGATTACAAATCTCACATACAGTTTTCCAAAGACGATGGCGATCGGACCACAATAGGCCTACTACCATGAGGAAAGGACTCGTGATGAGAGCAAGGACCGGGAGTGGGAGCGGGTTTGAGGCCGTTAAGCCATAATAGATGCACATCGACAAGGCGACAGCGTATATCGGGGTGAAGACGAAAACCAGCACGGTTGCGATCTGGAGACTGCAACGAAGGTTAGCCTCCTCATCTGGCTCCGCCGTTGCGACTAGGGAGTCATTGATGCCGTTCTCGATGTCGCCCATTGTCCAAGATCACCTCGATCGACCTCCTTGGTTATATTGCCTGCTGCTTAATTTGCTTTCGGCTCCTCTTCTTTGGCCTTTCCCTTTTTCTGTTACACGGCCGGCCGGCTTCCCCACGTGGGTCCTTATATATTAGCATGCTCCATGGACTTAACCAACGAAGACACTTAGAATTCGGAATCCGTTTAGTATTCTACTAGGAGGACTCCAAGCTACGGTTGCAGTACTTCCCATCTTGTATTCCGACTCATACAGTATATACTCCACTTGCACATAGAACGTTGACATGCATGCGGTTCCTTGTTTCTATCCAATGACCATACGTATTCCATGTGTACACGCCATTGTTTTTTCTTCCCTTTTGATTCATTGGCGAGATATGCTTATGTGCAAATCAGTTTTTTTAATTTAAAAAACAGGAATGGACCCCTGGTAATAGGAAGCTCCGCCGAGTGCTGGGAGCTACACCGACGGCCAAATGTCAGGACCGTCGGTGTAGCCATCGTCCAGACCAGCTCCCCTTACGGCCGTCAGCGTACACCTGCCCTCGGCGTATCCTACGCTACGCTAACGGCTGCCTTCGGCATAGCTATTTTTCCTTTTACCTCATTAAACTTTGAAAAATCATAACTAAATTATTTTAATTCGAAAAAATACAAATAATATATCAAAATTTGCAGAAAAATAAGATCTATCTATACACTCAAATATTACATAATTTGTAAAAAAAATTAAGTGAAACATAAAACATTATATATATAGTTTAAAACGGGTATAAGAAATTCAAAAACGATCAAAACAATGCGAAACCTTCGCGTGGTGTCATATTATGTGACATAGTTATAAGAAAAAATATCGAACTTGGTATATTGATTATGTCTGAAAAAACCTTCACAAAACGAGCTATCTCATTCGAGGTTTCTTGGCTTTCGGGTTAAATGACCAATGTTATGGCTAGAATCAAGGCATAGTTTATGATAATGTGTCCATATTTTGCATATATGTGCATCATGGGATAGCGAACAATGTTGCAGCAGGAAGTTTTCCTTTTTATCGCACCAAAAAATATTTTTTTATTTTTCGAGCACAAAAACGGACGGTTTTGTGAAGCAACCACCAAATGGCTAATTTAAAATTCTATCACCACATTTTACAAAAATACTAGACCACCTTATGTGGATAATGTCCCAACAGGAGAATCCAAAACCTTTCTGTCCACCCCTGGTGAAAAGGATAAATTCGTGCTGAATCGACAGAAAGTGGGTTGAACTATAGGTACATGATCTGATGCTCATGTTTTTAATAAAAATCATTTTTAGGTTCATAATATGCTATTTTATCAAAGATCCAATGCAAGTTTAGCGAGACTCGGCCCCAAGCTAAGAATCTTCATGCCCATCGTTCAACAAAGTTTGATGACAGTTTAAAACGGGCATAAAAAATTCAAAAACGATTGAAACAATGTGAAACCTTCGCGTGGTGTCATATTGTGTGACATAGTTACAAGGAAAAATATCAAACCTGCTATATTGATTATGTCTGAAAAAACCTTCATAAAATGACCTATCTCATTCGAGGTTTTTTGGCTTTCGGGTCAAATGACCAATTTTATGGCTAGAATCAAGGCATAGTTTGTGATAATATGCTCATATTTTGCATATATGTGCATCATAGGATGGCGAACAATGTTGCAGGAGGGAGTTTTTTTTTGTCGCACCAAAAGCCATTTTTAATTTTCCGAGCACAAAAAACAGACGGTTTTGTGAAGCAACCACCAAATGGCTGTTGGAGATATGCCCTAGAGGCAATAATAAATATAGTTATTATTATATCTTTGTGTTTATGATAAATGTTTACATTCATGCTATAATAGTATTAACAAGGAAACATTAATACTTGTGTGATTTGTAAACTTAATTTGAAGTCCCTAGTATAGCCTCTATACTTCACTAGCTTGTTGGTTGATTAATGATTGTGGTTTCCCTATCATGAACATTGAGATGTTATCAACAACAAGATCATATCGTTAGGAGAATGGTATGGTGGACATACTCCTATAGATAAGCGTAGCATAAAGATCAAGTCATTTCAATAGTTCAATTGCTATATGCTTTCTGATACATAGTAACCTAATTCCTTCGACCATGAGATCATGCATATCACCTTTACCGGATGGATGCTTTGATGACATCAAACACCACACCGTAACTGGGTGGCTATAAAGGTGGCATTGAGTGTTCGGAAAGTATTTGTTGAAACACATGGATCAAGAGTGGGATTTGTCCATCCATATGACGGATAGATATACTCTGGGCCCTCTCGGTGGAATGTCATCCAATTAGCTTGCAAGCATGTGACTGGCTCACAAGGGATCACATATCACGGAACGAGAAAAGACTTATCGGTAACGAGGTTGAACTAGGTATGCGAGATACCGACGATCATAACCTCGGATAAGTAAACTATCGTGAGACAAAGGGAAATTGGTATCGTATGTAAGTGGTTCATTCGATCGCAAAGTAATCGAGAAATATGTGGAGCCATATGAATTTCCAGATTCCTCTATTGGTTATTGTTCGAGAAGTGTCTCAATCATGTCCGCATAATTCACGAACCGTAGGGAGACACACTTAAGGATTCGAGGGTGTTTTGAGTATTTATGGTATTATGAGAAAGAGACCGAATGTTGTTCGGAGGCTCGGATGGGATCCGGGATATCACGAGGTGATCCGGAATGGTCCGAGAATAAGATTCATATAAGGAAAGTCCTGCTTTGAGTTCGGGAATGATTCCGTGTTTTCATCGGAATGTTCTAGAAGGTTTCGGATTGTCCAAGCACTGGGGAGGGTACATGAATGTGTCATTACATATTGAATGATTGCATCATGTACTAAGTGTTCTTGCTTCCAAAACTGAAAAGTCAAACTGCCGGTTTGAAAGTCAAACGGCTAAACAGAAACTGTGGGAAACAGGAAACTGTGGGAAACATGCAAGAGGTGGTTGGAACCGACTTGGGGGAGGAGTCCCTCCAAGCCGGCGCGCCAACCAATGCCGACTTGGGGAGGGACTCCCCTCCCCTTGGCCGCCCCTCCCACCTATAAAAGGAGGGGCAGGGCCTCCTCTAGACACACAAGTTCCTATCTTCTAATCTCCGGTTTAGAGCCGCTTTTGGTTTAGAGCTTCTAATTGCTCTAGCCTGCGGTTTAGAGCCTTCTAATTGGTTGTCTAATCCCTAGACCACTAATAGCTCTCTCATACTCCACCATACTCGCCCGCTTAAGGCGAAGCCTCGGATCTCCCTCTACTTCCGGTACCACGCAGTTGCCGGGAATCGCGAGGAGAGTGCTACAACCTCCGCTCTGCCTGGAACAAGGGAGAGGAAGGTCTTCCGAGTACCGAACGTGTGACCGATCAGGAACCGCTGCCGAACGCAGCGGAAGGATCGTACACGATCTTGAGATCGGAAAGAGTACGACTACATCACCCACGAGAATCCTCTCGTTAAACACTTTGGAATCTTCGAGGGTAAGTTATTCCATCGACTCGTTGCTACAATCTAGTAGATAGATCTTGGCTTGTTTGTTTGTATGCGATAGAAAATTTTGTTTTCCATGCTACGAACCCCTGAAAGGGTATCGAGCCGTGTCTATATGTAGATCTGCAGACGAGTAGAACACAATGGTCATTGTGGGCGTTGATGCTTTTATTGTCGATTGATTCTTGTGTACTTTGCATCTTGCGGTATGTTGGGATGAAGCGGCCGGGCTAACCTTACATGACATCGTTCATGAGACTTGCTCCACGCTTGACATGCAACTTGTATTGCATAAGTGGCTTTATGGTGCTGCTTTCTCCTAGCATAGTTAAGATCCAATTTACAACGGGTGATCAACAATGCTAGTATCAATGTTGTGGTTCTTGTTCGTAAGTTAGAACGACACTTATTGAAAGCCCCAAACCACGTAAAATATGCAAAGAAAGTAGAGGCGTCGAACTTTGTTTTGCGGGTGCAAGTGATGTGATATGGCCATGATTGTGATTATATTTGATGTATGCAATGTTCCTTATTGTAAGTTGGCAACCGGCAGGAGCCATATGGTTGTCTTTAATTTATGTTAAGACCCGCGTGTCTATTCAAAGTAGTTGTAATAGTTGAAGCCGGTGGACGACAACCATGGAGTAGCGTCATTGACCTTGATGCAATGCCGGTGATGATGGAGATCACGTTCGTGCTTGAAGATGGAGATCGGAAGCACAAAGAAGAAAGGCCATATCATATCACATATTATTGAATTGCATGTGATGTTAATCCTTTATGCATCTTGTATTGCTTGGTAGACGACGGTAGCATTATAAGATGATCCCTCATGCACATCAATTTCAAGTCATAAAGTGTTCGCCCTTAGTTAGCACCGCTATAAAGCTTGTTGTTTCGAAGCACCACGTGATGATCGGGTGTGTTAGATTCTGCAAGTGTATACAACGTGAGCAAGCCAGATTTGCTCATGTAGAAACTAAGGTTTGATCTTGACGAGCCTAGCATGTACAGACATGGTCTCGGAACACGGATCATCGAAAGGTAAAGCATGAATCGTATAGTAGATATGATGAACATGACGATTGTTCGCCATTGAAACTATATCAACTCTCATGATGATCGGTGTTGATGTAGTGGATTTGGTTCGTGTGATCACTAAAACAATGTGAGGGATGTTGTTTTGAGTGGGAGTTCACCTAGTTTAATTTCATTAATTAATTTGAACTCAGTTTGTCATAAACTTAGTCTAAACTATTACAAATATGTTGTAGATCAATGGCAGCCCCTACCATCAATTTTAATGCGTTCCTAGAGAAAGAAAAGTTGAAAAACAATGGAAGCAACTTCGCGGATTGGTTCCGCAATTTGAGGATTGTCCTCACAGCTGGTAATTTGACCTATGTGTTGGATGCACTGGTGACCCACCTGCAGCTGATGCTCCCGATGAAGTAAAGAATGTTTACCTCGCTCGGAAGAATCAGTACTCCATAGTTCAGTGTGCTATCTTGTATGGTTTGGAATCGGAGCTTCAGAAAATGTTTGAAGAGTCAGACCCATATGATATTGTCGAGGAGACTCATGCGGCAATTGAAAGCTATGAGGCTTCTGAAAAGTTCTTTAACTGCAAGATGGAAGAAGGCAGCTCCGTCAGTGAGCATGTGCTTAAGATGTCTGGGCACGCAAACAAACTTCAAAGCTTGGGTATAGTGATTCCTAATGCTTTGGGGATTTACCGTGTCCTGCAGTCACTACCACCAAGTTACAGGAACTTTGTGATGAACTACAACATGCAGAACATGAACAAAGAGTTGCCAGAACTGTTTGCTATGTTAAAGTCTGCAGAAGTGGAGATCAAGAAAGAGCACCAAGTGTTGTTGGTCAATAAGACCACCAAATTCAAGAAAGGCAAGTCTAAGCAAAAGGGACACTTCAAGAAGGGTGGTAAGAAAGTTACCACGCCAGCGAAGAAGACCAAGGCTGGACCCAAGCCTGATACTGAGTGCTTTTACTGCAAGGAAGAAGGTCACTGGAAGCGGAATTGTCCAAAGTACTTGGCGGATCTGAAGAACGTCAACATCAAGAAGAAAGGTATATCTGATATACATGTTATTGATGTGTATCTCACTAGTACTCGTAGTAGTGCCTGGGTATTTGATCTCGGGTTCGTTGCTCATATTTGTAACTCAAACGGTCTTTGCCGCAGAATAAACGGAAGCTAGCGAAGAACGAGGTGACGATGCGCGTGGGAAACGGATCAAAGGTTGATGTGATCGCGTCGCACGCTACCCCTTCATCTACCATCGGATTGGTTTTATACTTAAATAATTGTTATTTAGTGCCTGTGTTGAGCATGAACATTATATCGGGATCTTGTTTATTGCGAGACTACTTTGTTTAAGTCGAGAATAATGGTTGTTCGATTTATATGAGTAATATGTTTTATGCACATGCACCTTTGATAGATGGTCTATTCTTATTGAATATCGATAGTGGAAATACACATATCAACAACATTGAGGCTAAACGTTTGAAATCAGCGATAATTCGACCTATATGTGGCAATCGCTGCCTTGGTCACATTGGATTGAAGCGTATGAAGAAACTCCATTCGATGGACTTCTTGAATCACTTGATTTTGAATCACTTGAAAGATGCGAAGCATGTCCGATGGGAAAAATGACTAAGACTCCATTTTACGGTATGATGGAGCGAGCTACGGACTTATTGGAAATCATACATACCGATGTGTGGTCCAATGAGTGTAGCATCATGCCCAGTGGTTATCGTTATGTTCTTACCTTCACGGATGACTTGAGTAGATATGGATATATCTATTTCATGAAACATAAGTCCGAAACTTTTGAGAAGTTTAAGGAGTTTCAAAGTGAGGTAGAAAATCAACGTAACAAGAAGATTAAATTTCTACGTTCTGATCGTGGAGGTGAATATCTAAGTTACGAGTTTGGCGAGCATTTGAAGAAATGCGAATACTTTCTGATTGACACCGGGAACACCACAGCGTAATGGTGTGTCCGAACGTCGTAATCGAACTCTCTTAGATATGGTTCGTTCTATGATGTCACTTACAGATTTACCGCTATCATTTTGGGGTTATGCATTAGAAACAACCGCATTCACTTTAAATAGGGCACCGTCTAAATCCGTTGAAACGACACCATATGAATTATGGTTTGGGAAGAAACCTAGATTGTCGTTCCTTAAAGTTTGGGGATGCGAAGCCTATGTAAAGAAGTTACAGCCGGACAAGCTTGAACCCAAAGCGGAAAAATGCGTCTTCATAGGATACCCGAAGGAAACTATTGGGTATACCTTCTATCATAGATCCGAAGGCAAAATCTTCGTTGCCAAGAATGGATCCTTTCTAGAGAAGGAATTTCTCTCAAAAGAAGTGACTGGAAGGAAAGTAGAACTCGATGAGGTTGTCGAACCTTCTCTCGAAATTGCGAGTAGCGCAGCACCGGAAGAGGTTCCTGTGGTGCCTGCACCAATAAGAGAGGAAGCTAATGATGGTGATCATGAAACTTCGGTTGAAATAGCTACAGAGCCTCGGAGGTCAATGAGAACTCGTACCACTCCAGATTGGTATGATCCCGTTATGAGTGTCATGTTGGTGGACAACACCGATGACCCCGAGACATATGAGGAAGCGATGATGAGCCCAGATTCCAATAAATGGCAAGAAGCCATGAAATCCGAGATTGGATCCATGTACGAAAACCAAGTATGGACTTTGGTGGACTTACCGGATGGCCGGAAGGCTGTCGAGAACAAATGGATTTTCAAGAAGAAAACAGATCGATGGTAATGTTATCATCTATAAAGCTCGACTTGTCGCAAAAGGGTTTCGACAAATTCAAGGAGTTGACTACGATGAGACCTTCTCACCAAGAGGAAGCTAAAGTCTGTGAGGATTATGTTAGCAATCGCTGCATATTATGATTATGAGATATGGCGATGGATGTCAAAACAGCATTCCTCAATGGAGATATTGATGAAGAGTTGTATATGATGCAACCCAAAGGTTTTGTCGATCCTAAAGATGCTAACAAGGTATGCAAACTTCAACGGTCCATCTATGGATTGAAGCAGGCATCCCGTTGGAATCAACATTTTGATAAGGTGATCAAAAGTTTTGGTTTTATACAAACTTATGGAGAAGCTTGTATTTACAAGAAAGTGAGTGGGAGCTCAGAGCATTCTTAATACTATATGGATGACATATTGTTGATTGGGAATGATGTAGACCTTCTTAATAGTGTCAAGGAATATTTGAATAATAGTTTTTCAATGAAGGATCTTGGCGAAGCAGCTTACATATTAGGCATAAAGATTTATAGAGATAGATCAAACGCCAAATATCATTGTCACAGAGTACATATTTGGACAAAGTTCTAAAGAGGTTTGGAATGGAAGAAAGCAAGAAAGGGTTCTTGCCCATGTTGCTCAATACGACCTTGAGTAAAACTCAAAGTCCGACATCGCGTAAGATAGAGAAAGAATGAGTAAGACTCCTATGCCTCAGCCCATAGGATCTCTAATGTATGTCATGATATGTACTAGACCGACATTGCATATCTGTTAGTTTAACTAGCAGATATCAAAGTGATCCAGAGTGGATCATTGGACAATGATCAAAACATCCTTAAGTACTTGAGAAGAACTAAGGATATGGTTCTTTCTTATGAAGGTGATGAACAGCTCGTTGTTAATGGTTACACCGATGCTAGTTGGAACACCGATCCGGATGATTCTAAATCGCAATCTAGATACGTATTTATTTTGAATGGTGCAGCAGTTAGCTGGAGGAGTGCAAAGCAAAGCGTTGTGGCGAGATCTTCAACTGAATCGGAATATATGGCTGCTTCGGAGGCTTCACAAGAAGCGATATGGATGAAAGAGTTCATTACAGAGCTGGGTGTGGTTCCTAGTGCGCTGGACCCAATGTCTATCTACTGTGATAACATGGGAGCCATAGCCAATGCGCAAGAACCAAGGTCACACAAGAAGCTGAAGCATATCAAGCTGCGTTTTCACGCTATTCGAGAACATATCCAGGATGGGGATATAAAGATTTGCAAAGTACACATAGATCTGAATGTGGCGGATCCGTTGACTAAACCTCTCCCGAGGGCAAAACATGACCAACACCAAACTGCCATGGGTGTTCGGTATATTACCATGTAATCTAGATTAGATGACTCTAGTGCAAGTGGGAGACTGTTGGAGATATGCCCTAGAGGCAATAATAAATATAGTTATTATTATATCTTTGTGTTTATGATAAATGTTTACATTCATGCTATAATAGTATTAACAAGGAAACATTAATACTTGTGTGATTTGTAAACTTAATTTGAAGTCCCTAGTATAGCCTCTATACTTCACTAGCTTGTTGGTTGATTAATGATTGTGGTTTCCCTATCATGAACATTGAGATGTTATCAACAACAAGATCATATCGTTAGGAGAATGATATGGTGGACATACTCCTATAGATAAGCGTAGCATAAAGATCAAGTCATTTCAATAGTTCAATTGCTATATGCTTTCTGATACATAGTAACCTAATTCCTTCGACCATGAGATCATGCATATCACCTTTACCGGATGGATGCTTTGATGACATCAAACACCACACCGAATCGGGTGGCTATAAAGGTGGCATTGAGTGTTCGGAAAGTATTGGTTGAAACACATGGATCAAGAGTGGGATTTGTCCATCCATATGACGGATAGATATACTCGGGCCCTCTTGGAATGTCATCCAATTAGCTTGCAAGCATGTGACTGGCTCACAAGGGATCACATATCACGGGAACGAGAAAAGAGTACTTATCGGTAACGAGGTTGAACTAGGTATGCAGAGATACCGACGATCATAACCTCGGATAAGTAAACTATCGTGAGACAAAGGGAAATTGGTATCGTATGTAAGTGGTTCATTCGATCGCAAAGTAATCGTAGAAATATGTGGGAGCCATATGAATTTCCAGATTCCTCTATTGGTTATTATTCGGAGAAGTGTCTCGATCATGTCCACATAATTCACGAACCGTAGGGAGACACACTTAAGGAATTGTGGCATCCCGCAAAACCACTACTAGAAAATTGCGTTGAATGTGTGCTTTGCATCGTCATCATCATGCATTGTTTGCCCAAAACTAATTTCGAAAACCTATTTTGTTTTGCAAACGCCCCATCTTTATTCAAACACCAAAACCGGGTTCCCGGAATATTTTGTTTTGGCCGCTATCGGTTTGCAAACGGCCCGTTAAAACAAATAAAAAGTTTAATTGTTTTTAGCGGGGGCAGTCGAACGGGCCAACCCGACCTGAACGACTAACCCCAGAAATTAAATCGGTCCACCCCTTTTTTCCTACAGCTACCAAACTACCTACCCACCCCTATCTCCACCTCACTCCCCCCAATCAACTCTTGCCACCTCACCTCTCCCTATTCCCCAACCAACCATGTGCTGACACCTCACCCAGCCCTCTCTCATCCCTCCCCACCTGGCCACACACCCACTCACCCAGCTGCCCACGCCACACACGCACACGATCAGACCCCCATCCTTCCGCCTCGCCGCCGGCGTCTGCCCCGCCGCCGCACCCGGCTCCCCTCTGCTCCGCCACCCCTCGCCACCGACCGTCTCCTCCTGCCGAGCCACCACCTCTGCGCCTGGCCAGCCGGCGCCCGGGCAGGAGCTCCCGAGCCCTCGCCCCTCCTCCTAGCGCGACCTCTCCGGCCTCGAAGCGCTCCGCCTCCGCCCACGATCACGTCCGCCTCGCCCGCCCGGCCGAGCTGCTCCGCCACGCGCCTCCCAGCCCAGCCCGAGCGCTGATCCGCCTCCTCTCCGAAGCTTCGGCAGCCTCCCGTCGAGCTACTCCACCCCTCCATCGTGCCGGCCCCTGACCCCTGTCGGCCTCCGGCGCCATCCTTCTGCTGGCCGTGGCATGTGCCCTGGCGTTTTCGGCTTCGCCGTTTGGTCTGCGTGTTGTGTTGCTGCGAGGCTGTGGGGGTGTGCTCGCTGAAGAGATATACGGCATCTTGTCCGGAAGTGCTGCGTGTATCGATGGCAAGGACAATGGTGGTGTGGAGATGGTGAAGATGTTCGCGCCAAGTCGCCATGACCGACTACATGACTACAAGGAACCATCGACCAAACTCCCGAAGTCCGACCAGGCGAGACCGAGCCCTGTCGACCAAGAATCAAGATCTGCAAGACTCCTCGGAACATAAGATCTCCCAGTACCAAGGACCGAGTCCGACACCGAATCGAAAACGGACCGACGAGTTCGCTTAACCGACACCGGCGACAAGATCTTCTCGGACCCGAGGACCATCAAGACTTCCGCCGGCGTCAAGTACTCCTTCCGCTTCAAGACCGACCCGTGGAACCCGACAAGATCTACCATATGAAGATCGCATCGACCGTGAACCTCGACGAACCTCCGGCAAGAACTTTGACATGGCCAAGATCTACCGCAACCGAGTCCGGCACCGACAAGTGAAGTCAGAACCACCAAGCCCTTCCTCGCGGAACGCCAAGACCCACCTCTGTTATCCGAGAACGTTTCCGTCGAACCCTGGACCCTGAGACCGACCCCGAACCCTCGGATCCCCAAGTTCGTCGAGACCCCTCAATGTGTGAACCCCTCCTCGAAACCCTATTTTATCATATATAACAACTTGTTGCATATTAACTGCCATACTTGCATGCATAATCATGTGGTTTGGGGGCCTTATGCCGATTCACCTAATAATTAAATATGGGGCCATATGCGGGCAAATCTACTCTCATATCGGCCTCATTTAAACTTGTGTAGCGAACCAATACTATAATCTTGCCTTGTTAAAACAACATTTAAATTGCGGGGGGTTCTAAACAACTTGAACCATCTAATTAATTGTCGGGACCCCGGTTCCGCTTAATATGACCTAATTGCATCGCATCTTTGCCATGCCATACATCATACATGCATCATGCCGATCTTCTGCCTTTGTATTAAATAGTGCATCCGGTGTTTATTCTAGTGATTTGCTTCTTCGCGGATAAGGCCGTTGAGTCGATGTGAGCTTCTCCCCGATCTTCGGTTGAACCTTCGACAATGTTTTCAGGCGAGCATCGCCCTCTTTCTACCTATTTTACTTTTATAGTATTTACTTCCCTCCTGTTGATCTATTGCTATCTGTGTTGCGATGCTCTAGTTTTCGTACCGTGATATCCCTTGCAGCCATATATAGCCTTGGACACATCCTATTACCTGTTGTTTGGTAGATAGTTGGACCCGCGTGTCGTAGTCGCTTGCTCAAGTGTTTTGCTTGTCGTCAAGTACCACAATTGTTGGAGAATTGCCGCATGTGATGTTGGAGATGATCTTGGCTTTAATTATTGTTTCACTTTAATTACTGTTTAACAACTAAAATTGAATTAAGCAGAGGCATCGGCGGGTGATAGGTAATATTTGGTTTCCGACCGCCCACTTGTGTCCCGTAGGACCCGAGTTCTTGACACCTGTTCCGAGATCGAGCGCGCTAACCACAGGTGGGGAGATATGGGCCCCCCATTGATTATTACCTGATTTCAAAGTATTGTCTGGGGCCACAACTAGTTTGAGGTGTTTTACTATCCTGTACTTATGCCATGCTTATCGCTTTATTTAAATTGTGCGATGATAGCTTGTACGCTTAGGATCGGGCCACGTTTAGCGGTCGACAGCCCCGTTTGGGATTTGGCTCCTCACCGCCCAAACCCCAAACCCCCCCTGCTCCTGAGACCGCCCGACTATGGGTAAAATTTTTTGGTGGGTGGCCCCCACGCATTGCTTTAAGTCCGGGAACGCCGTGACTTAGGCCCCGCCGACATACCGATGGGTGTATGTTAACCGATCCGCAAAAGGGTCAAGTGCTGTGGATACTTTGGTGCACCGCAGGTTAAATCTTTCGAAGCCGTGTCCGCGGTTATGGACGACTTGGAGCACAGTGCTTGATCATAGACAACTATAACTAAAGTTTACTGTTATAAATTGACTTGTATCCGATATGACTAGTAATCAGCTTCACTATAACGGAATGGCTACGTAAAAGTACCAACAACTGATGGGTTTTGGGGTTATCTCATGCTAAATGTATCTGACTTGTAAGTGTCGCCACTATAACGGAATGGTTAATTAAAAGTGCCTACTGCTTACTTTATCAGGATGATTATCTAAAACTGACTAGTAAAGTGCCGCAACTATAACTGAATAAGTAAAACTGCCAACCGCATGAGTTCCTCGGTTGACTTCCTCGTTTGGTCTCGAGGGGGAAACACCAGGATGGGTTTTGTTTGATGTTAGCATCGGGTTGGATCCGAATAGGTCTTTCTCACCCCTCTCTGATAGCCGCCAGTTGTATCGAGTCTCTATAGGTTGTTTAGTGCATCTCGCCTTGCCGCCACCACCATACCTATGTAGGCGAGGACCGCCAATTAGCCTCGCCGTCTTGGCCTCAAGATCGACGCCTCTTTTTCCTTTGCCCTTTGTCGGCACCCTTTGTTTAAGCAGGTTTTGAGATCGACGTCGTTAGCAAGGTTACCCTTCCGCTTGGCACGGTGGGTTATGGACGCCATTGGTTATTCTTCAGGGCTCTTAGCCCCATTTGCATCTTGTCCGTAGTCGGACGCCCCATCGTTTTCAAGGTGATTTGGATCTTTGTACCGTATATTTGTATTCTTGACTCTTTGAGTCGCTGTTGTATATATATCTGTTCTGTGGGTCCCATCGAGGACTGTTGTGTAATGTTATTACTTTGCTTTCCACCCGCACGAAAGTGCCTGGTGGGCACCTTCGAATCGTTTCTATGCGGGTTTGGCGAGTTTTGCTAAAACTTGCATAGGGCCGATTCTGAGGGTGTTACAGGATTCGACGTTGTTTTGAGTAGTTATGGTATTATGAGAAAGAGACCGAATGTTGTTCGGAGTCTCGGATGGGATCCGGGATATCACGAGGTGATCCGGAATGGTCCGGAGAATAAGATTCATATAAGGAAAGTCCGCTTTGAGTTCGGGAATGATTCCTGTTTTCATCGGAATGTTCTAGAAGGTTCGGATTGTCCCAAGACTGGGAGGGTACATGAATGTGTCATTACATATTGAATGATTGCATCATGTACTAAGTGTTCTTGCTGTTCCAAAACTGAAAAGTCAACCGCCATTGAAAGTCAAACGACTAAAACAGAAACTGTGGGAAACAGGAAAGTGGGAAACATGCAAGAGGTGGTTGAACTGATGGGGAGGAGTCCTCCAAGCCGCCAACCAAGGCCGACTTGGGAGGGACTCCTCCCTGGCCGCCCCCACCTATAAAAGGAGGCAGGGCCTCCTCCTCTAGACACACAAGTTCCTATCTTCTAATCTCCGGTTTAGAGCCGTTTTGGTTTAGAGCTTCTAATTGCTCTAGCCTGCGTTTAGAGCCTTCTAATTGGTGTGTCTAATCCCTACACCACTAATAGCTCTCTCTCATACTCCACCATACTCGCCTCCGGCTTAAGGCGAAGCCTGCGGATCTCCCTCTACTTCGGGTACCACGCCACAGTCTCCGGAACCGCGAGGAGAGTGCTACAACCTCCGCTGCCTGCTGGAACAAGGGAGAGGAAGGTCTTCATCGAGTACCGAACGTGTGACCGACTGTGGAAGCGCTGCCGGAACGCAGCGCCGGAAGGATCGTCTACACGATCTTGAGATCGGAAAGAGTACGACTACATCACCCACGAGAATCCGCTCTCGTTAAACACTTTGGAATCTTCGAGGGTAAGTTATTCCATCGACTCGTTGCTACAATCTAGTAGATAGATCTTGGCTTGTTTGTTTGTATGCGATAGAAAATTTTTGTTTTCCATGCTACGAACCCCTACAATGGCTAATTCAAAATTCTACCACCACATTTTACAAAAATACTAGACCACCTTATATGGACAATGTCCCAACAGGGGATCCAAAACCTTTCCGTCCACCCTAGTGAAAAAGATAAATTTCTGCCGAATCGGTAGAAAGTGGGTCAGATATGAACTACAGGTACGTGATCCGATGCTCATGTTTTTTTACAAAAATCATTTTTAGGTTCACAATATATTCAAAGATCCAATGCAAGTTTAGCGAGACTCGGCCCGGAGCTAAGAATCTTCATGTCCGCCGTTCGACAAAGTTTGACGATAGCTTAAAATGGACATAAAAATTTAAAAACGATCGAAACAATGCGAAACCTTCGAGTAGTGTCATATCATGTGACATAGTTACAAGGAAAAATATTCACAAAATAACCTTTCTCATTCAAGATTTCTTACCTTTTGGGTCAAACTAGCATGGTGGCCCTCGCAATGCGAGGGCATCATCTGTAGTGTGTCAAAATTGCCAATTCTTTATATAATATAGTACATTTTTTCCTCCTAACCCACTTCATGGAAAAAATACATGATGTCTTAATACATGTATACATATTTATACCTATTTCCATATCTATTTAGTGTAATGGGTTGTGTTTTTGGAAAAACTTGCAGTTGACTTTATTTGATCCAAAACATTAAAGACCAAATCTATGGGAACACTTGGGAGAAACTTTAGTCACATGAGCAATGACATCATTGACTCACCGACCATTACTAGTAATACAAATCATTGATATATCTTCATGCAAAATGTGTATTAGTTACCGGATCTTTCCTTCAAATAGCACATGTTACTTAACGATTGCACATTCCAAAACATCCCAAGTTACAGCCTCAAGTTTAGTGTTCACATAATCCAATGATGGCATGCCATGAAAAAATGCACACATTATTATTATTTATTTAAATAGAGAATCAATTCATAATCCCAAGAACAAAAATTAGTTGATTGTCTCAGTTTTGTTAAGACGACTGCAAGAAATAACCCAATAGTTAATAATGATACGACCAAAAATAATTTTACATTACTACGACGAATTAATCTCTGCAGATATATTATCCATTAATTTGTCAAGGATATCCTAATCATCTTCACGAAACCATAAACTCACCAACACGAGAAACATGTCAAGTTGAGCCTAATGAGAACAGGTAATTGCACTAAAGTGGAACGATTAGATGTTTATTGATATTCATTCTCATAGCCTCGCAAAGGTTTTCATAGATCTATGGATCTAGGCTAATGATTTCAGGTACATATAAGTCACCAAATCTTCAGAGCAACTAAATAAAACACCATCAAATAATAACACCTACTAATTAGCACATAAAACCATTGAGCATGCATACATGGATAACATTACACACCATAGATATTTGAAAATTGTATCAAATACCTCTAATATAGTCTAGTGAGGACTACTTTATGTCTAGACATTAGTTGTCCAAACATGAGTATTGGCAGACTAAACTGTAGCCCAGCAAAAGCAGAAGGGGAGCGACAAAGTGAGAGATGCCTAGCAAGGAATATATAATCATGAGTATTTTCCTTTGCTATGAAAAATAATATATTTTAGTCTTTCTAGAGTAACAAGTAAAACAAATGTATAAATGCTAAATAAATATAGCTAAAAAACCATACTCCCTCGGTTCCTTTTATCAAATACATTAGTTTTTCCAAAACTCGAACGTTTATATCTTTAACCAAGTTTAGAGAAAAATCTAACCAACTTTACAATACTAATTAAATAAAAATGAAATATATGCACAATGAATCCAATGATAGTGGCTCAGATGTAGACACTAATAGTTTTTTCTCAAAACTTGGTCAAACATAATAAAGAAAAAACTGACACTCCTTATAAAGAGGAGCAAACCGTATGGTTGTACACTGATACAATAAAATTGATCTAATAAAAAATATGAAGCAAGCATGGTACCTTAGACATTCAATCTTCACACCGACTACATTCTAAACCAACGAAAAGACGACATAGGAATGTTGAACGCATGTGTTATGCATAGAGCCTGTCAATTTTCATAGACCAATAATAATCCATGAGTTTTTCAACAACCATGGTAGCTTTACAAGACATCGTGGTGATGACTTCAGTAAGGTTTTATACTCTCTCTAGGCATTTATTAGAACAAATGTCGTGGGAATGACCACGGCAGATGCTGCAATCGGCAGCGAGTAGTAGAACGAGGGGCAAGGGCGGCCAGCCATCTGCGGTGCGAGATGAGGGCAAAGACACAGGGATTTACCCAGGTTCGGCCCCCCGGAGGGTAAAGACCTACTCCTGCTAGGTTGTATTATGGAGGTGATTACAATGGGTGAACTCGGCGACTAGGCGGCGAGTTGCTTGGGTGTATGAGGGAACGTGTCTCTACTCACCCCTTAGGGAGGTTTATATAGGCTCACCTCCCCTAGGGTTTACATATCTCAACCGATTCGGTTACAACTTTGGTAATTGTTTTAACCTAGACCGACTGGGCCTATCCACTCGCCTGGGCCTTCTACTTCCAGTCGCCTGGTATCTTGCTGGGCCTTGATCCACTCGCCGTTCTGCAGGCCCACTCGCCAGCCTTTGGGCCAGTCGGAAACGTCCTGCTGAGTATACCCCAGTAGGCGTATCCCCATCAGTAGTCCCCGAGGCCGTCGTTGATTAGGCATGGGTGGCTGCTGGCAATCGGAGTATACGGCTTCAGGTTGGCATCCAGTCGAATCGTCGGCGGGCTCCTGCATAAAGGAAAAAATCCGGCGAACCGAGTCGCGCCTTGGGCGAGTCGAGCCAACGGGACACGGTCTCGGCGAGTGACTTAGCGAGCCGAGCAGCTGGAGGTGGACCGTCGGGCGTGGTCAAACTAGCCGTTAAGGTAACTCAACGGTAACTTTTGGCGTAATCATCGCGCGGTAACGGCCTCCTAATTTGGCGGGCAACTCCCGCTATATAAGAGGAATGGTAGGCTATCGTAAAGCCAACCGCCCACCATTCCTTCCGAGTGCGCACATCTTTCTTCCTTTGATTCCGCGATCCAATCGACCCGCAATCCTCCGACCTCCAAACAAATCCTCAGCCATGGCCCTCTCCACCGAACCTTGGGGCAGATCCAAGTGCACCAGGGCGCAGCTGGCCTCCTTCGAGGAGGCCGGAATCCTGCGGGCCGGCTGCTGGCGTATCCCCGCAGCCGGAGAAACGACCCCAAACCCGCGAGAGAGAGAGTTCGTCTGTTTCACCAGTCACCTCGAGCGGGGGTTAGGGTTTCCCACATCTTTGTTCTTCCGGCGTTTCTGCGCCTACTACGGGATCCAGCCCTCAGATCTGGGTCCCCATAGCATCGAGCAGCTCGCCATCTTCGTGGCGTTCTGCGAGTGCTACTTGGGCTGCCGGCCCTACTTTCCCTTGTGGCAAGATCTGTTCCACGGACGGATCAGCCGCGAGGAGGCGGGCGGCCCAATGCTAGCCGCCGGCGGCTTAACCTTCCAGCTCAAATCCAAAGCTTCCTTCTTCCACCTAATGCTGCCGGCCAAAGCAGCGAGCGACTGGAAAAAGTCATGGTTCTACGTGACCGAGGCGACTCCGGAGGACGAGGCGGCGATCCCGCGATACTCGGCCAATCGTTCCGAGCCACGCCATCTCCAGGTCATCAAGATCCCCGACGACCAGCGGATGGTCGTCGACGAGATGCTCCAGACCATCCGTGGTCTAAAGAAGAAGGGGCTCCAGACGGTAAACTTGTACAATTGTTGGCTTGGGCGGCGGCTTGTTCCGCTCGCCCAACGCGACCATTACATGTACCAGTACACCGGCCGGGGAGACTCAACGAAAGCCTGCCCCGACGAGTGGAAGCTGGAGGACTACCTCTCAGCGCTGAAGAAGATCACCCAAGCGACATACGCGGATGCGCAGGCTGGGGTCCCTCCCTACACCGCGAAGCGTCCGGCTCCGACGGTAATCCTTTTACCTTGTTCGCAGTCGCAGCGTGTGCAGTCGCGGTATCTCTAACTCTGTTTCATTTTTAATGCAGCTGTTCCAAGTGGGCCAAGTGGTGGAAGGTGGTTACCACCCGCCGACGACGAGAGCCCCGGGCATCCGCCCAGGATACAAGCGAGTCGCCACCCGCCAAGGGTAACGACGAGGACGAGTCCGAAGAGGAGATTGCCCCACTGGTCCGAAAGACCCGCGGGCAACGTCAACGCGAGATCGAAGCGAGCAGGAGCCTCGAGCGTCATGACGATGACGACGAACTCCCAGAGACCACCTCGCGCCGTCAGGCCACTCCCGCGAAGAAGAAGAAGAAGGAGAAGGAGGCGAGGGCCCCCCTGAGAAAGAAGACGAAGCCGCCGAAGGCGGCCTCACCGCCATACTCGACGAGCAGCTCTGATGCCCACAGCTCGGCCGGTGACGGCGCAGTCCCGGCGACAACCGCGCTAGATGCGCCATCTACAGAAGCGCCGCTGGCCTCAATGCCTCCGCCTGGCGCGGTACGGGCTAGGGAAGGCTCCGGTCGTGGCGACTTCGCCTCGCAAGGAGGTCCCGGCCGCGGTGGCCTCGCCCCGCAAGGAGGTCCCGGCCGCGGTGGCCTTGCCCCACAAGGAGGTTCCGGCCGCAGTAGCCCCAATTCGCGAGGAGGCCTCCACCGAAGGCGCCCCGGAGGTGCCAACCGCTACCTCAACATCAAAGAAGCCATTCAGATCCGGCCCCGACGCCCCGAACTGGGCTTAGTCGACAGGGCCTCGAGCTAGAAAAGCCGCCAGCATTCGACAGGCTGCGTTTCATTCCAGTCGCCAAGTGAGCGCATTCGGCCTTCTCTACTTTCCTTTAGTACTTTAATTGTCTTTTATTGATTTGATTCGATGTGCAGGACCGGAGTGAAAAAGATGGGTCACCCGACCGTGGCCAAGGTATCCTCCGCCCCCGGCGAGGAAGACCCTTCCGCAAGAGGAAAAGTGACGAGGTCGCCGCCTCAACGGAAGGCAAAAAAGGCCAAGGGCGACGACATCGCGCCATCTCTCGATGACGCTGGCGGCGCCGGGCCGACCCGCAGTGGAGGCAACCGCGTCACGGCGAGGGCGCTTCCTTGCCTAGACCGAGGAAGCGACTTTTGGGGCGGCGCCTCGATTGCTACCTTCCCCCGTTTCATGACCAAGGCGGCGAGTGGCGCTGCGACCCCGAGCCCCGCTCCAGGAACCACCGACGCTGAAATCGACCAACGTCGCGGGCACACGCCAGCGCTGCTTGCGTCCGTGGACGCAGTACAACTTCACGGCATGCTTGGTGCGGCCATCCAGGTACCTCCAGTCCCCGAGGGTCAGGTCGGTGCTTAGCAGCGGCTTGATTCTTATAATTACTTGTTTTGTACTTTCGAATCCAGTCCCCGAGTGCGTATGCGCTAAATTTTAGCGGGTATGCACTGAGGAATTTTCGTGGTCGCCAGTCCCCGAGTGCGCACCCGCTAAATTTTAACGGGTGGGCACTGAGGAATTTTCGTGATCGCCAGTCCCCGAGTGCGCACCCGCAAAATTTTAGCGGGTATGCACTGAAGAATTTACGTGATCGCCAGTCCCCGAGTGCGCACCCGCTAAATTTTAGCGGGTGGGCACTGAGAAGTTTTCATGTGTGCTAACTTTGAAGATGTACAGGGTCTGCAGCTGGAGTCGGCAGAGCGATTGCTTGCAAGCGTCTTGAGAAGGAGCTGGCGCTATCCAAGAAGCGAACAAGGAGCCAGCCGTTGTCGCAGCGGAAGTGGCTCGCCAGAGCTTGTCCCTGCCGGTGAGCTGGTGGCGGCGTTCGCTAGGCACTGCCGAGCAGAAGATCGCCGACCTCGAGCGCGAACTGCGGGAGGCAAAAGAAGAAGCAAGCTAGGCGAACGGGCGAGCGAAGGCCGCTATTGCGGCCGCGGAGGAAGACCGAAAGGCGTCGGAAGCCCTCATCGTTGGGCTTCAGGGCGATCATACATCGCTGCAAAGTTTCATCACGGGACTCGCCCGCCCATTGCTTGGTGAGTGCGTCTTCCCTGTCTTTTGGTTGTATTGTTTGTGGTTTCCATGGTACTCATACTCGTCTCCTTCTCGCAGGTCGTGTTATTGGCTGCCAAGAAGAAGCGAATTCTCTTGACGCGAGGGAATGCGTAAGCATGCTCGTCGACTCGGCGACGCTGTCGGCGACGTGCATCCGCGCCTATCTTCAAGAGATGTCGCCCACGGAGGTTATTCCCAGTGACCTCGTTGAGGTGTGGGAGTACTTGGAGAAGGCGCCCGCGGTCGTAGAGTTTATGACGCGGTCGGCGTTTCGTCGCGGAGCGTTGACAGCCTTGAGCCTTGGGCTCGCCCACTTCCCCGAGGACTTCGATCTCGACGATGTGACGAGTGGGTATCCTTCGTCGACTGGCGCGGTGGATTTGTCCGAGGTTCTCAAGCTGCAGGAACGTGCCGCCGCGTACTCGGAGCGCGTCTGGGCGATGGGCGACCTCCTTCCCTACCAGGAAACGGTCGTCGCGCCAAACGACCCCGAGCCGCCGCATCGCGACTTCAAGGTTGAGCAACCTTTCCGCTCGGCGATGGCGGGTGAGCTGACGACGTATCCGTCAAACCCGTACACTGCGTTCATCCGTAGGCGCCGGGATGCTGGCGCGTCGTCGTCGAAGCCTGCAGAATAGTGTAGTTTGCCTAGATGTGTTAGCAGCAGTTCTGCCGAGTAGGCATATTTTGTAATGTAAGACAATGCGATATGCGATTGAATGGAACATTGTGTTCATTTTGCTATTTGTTTGTGTGTTTTGGATTGATTTTGGGTGAGTCCCCGAGCGCGTCCGCCCTTTTGTGGGGTTCACCTCATATATGATGTTTTTCTTGTTATCATGTGTGTTGTTAATTTAGTCGACTCGCCCGGGCTCGGAGAGCCAGTCGCAAGGCGACTCCCTTGAGTGCTCTGTACTTTACCGTTTTCCCGTACGCGAACGGGGCCGGGTGGCCGAGTCCCCGAGCGTGGTACTTGGTAGTTCAAGGCGCGACTCGAAGGTGGATGAGGACTGAGCGCGTTGGTGAGAGCGCGTCACTCCTGCCTGGCCCGGTGGGTCAGTCGCGTGGCGAGTCCTAGGCATGCTCTCTTACTTGGCGTTTTCCCTGACCGATCGCGATTTAACCGGTATTCAGTCCCCGAGCGTGGTACTTAGCCGCTCGAGTCGCCACGCCGAGGATGCGGAGGACCAAGGTCGCTGTGGGAAGCGAGGACTTGTCTTGGTTCAGAAAACGTCGAGCTAGGCGACTCAATGGGGCTCGGATTGGCGTTTTTCGTGGACGATGCAAGACCTGAAATGACTCAATGCTCTTACATCGCTACTTAGCCGTGCGGTCGCTGTACCAAGGGTTGACTGTGTTTTAGCATGACGCTGTTTATTACGAAAGTGCGAGTGGCACAAGGGATGGAGAGTAGACGAATTTGCAAGAACCGCTTCTTTTATTCATAGCGATCGGAGAGTACATATGTGGGGTTCTAGGAATAGAACTTCCGAGGAGATTTACGTTCCATGGCCGCTGACGTCGAGTTCGCCGCCCCGCGGACGCCGATGAGGTAGTAGGCGTCGTTGTTTAGCACGCCCGATGGCGAACGGGCCTTCCCACGGAGGGGAGAGCTTGTGCATGCCCTTCTTGTCCCGGATGAGGCGTAACACCGTGTCGCCTTCTCGGAAGGTGCGGGTTTTCACCCGTCGGCCGTGGTAGCGCGGAGCCCTTGCCGATAAATGGCGCGCGATCGAGCGAGGTCGCGTGCTTCGCCGAGTTGGTCGAGCCCATCTTGGCGGGCCAGCTCGCTTTTGGCCTCCAGATAGTGGACGACCCGTGGCGAGTCGTGTTCGAGGTCGGTGGGCATGATCGCCGCGCCAGAGACCATGAAGAAGGGAGTGAATCCCGTCGACCTGTTGACCGAGGTGCGGATTCCCCAGATGACGGAGGGGAGCTCTTCGACCCAGCATCTGGCGGTGCGCTCGAGTGGTACTTGGAGTCGCGGCTTCAGGCCGTGGAGGATGCTTTGGTTGGCTCGTTCCGCCTGGCCATTGGATTCCGGGTGTGCGACTGACGCGAGGTCGAGGCGGATGTGGTGCTCTTCGCAAAATTCGGCCATTGCTCCCTTGGCGAAGTTTGTGCCGTTGTCCGTGATGATGCTGTTGGGGAACCCGTAGCGGTATATGAGCTCGCGTAGGAACTTAGTGGCGGTCTTCCCGTCGCATTTCCGGACTGGCTTGGCCTCTACCCACTTCGTGAACTTGTCGACGGCGACCAGCAGGTGGGTGTAACCAGAGGGGGCCTTCTTGAAGGGGCCTACCATGTCCATGCCCCACACCGCGAATGGCCAGGTGATGGGGATTGTTTTGAGCGCCGAACTTGGAACGCGTGCCCGTTGGCGTGCCGGCACCCGCGCATCGCTGACGATATCGGCGTCGGCGTGCAGCGGGCCAAGAGAAGCCGTGTCGCATAGCCTTGGCGACAGGAGCGCGCGCAGCGCGTGGCCGCAATACCGAGTGGATGTCGTGTAAGATTTTGCGTCCTTCAGCCGGTTGGACGCAACGTTGGAACACGCCGGTGACGCTTCGCTTGTGTATCTCGCCGTCGATGATGGTGTAAGACTTACATCGGCGAGCGATCATTCAAGCGCTTGTCTCGTCTGCGGGCAGGTTGCCGGTCTCCAGGTAAGCGATATACGGCTTGGTCCAGTCGTCTGGCTCGGTGATGAGTGCGACCAAGGCTGCCTCTGGTTGGAGAGGGACTCCGATGTCGATCTCCCTCGGGGGAGAGACTGATGGTTTGGAGATTGTGTCGAGGAACACGCCGGCGGGTGGTGCGAGTCGAGCCGACCCGATGCGAGAGAGGGCGTCGGCCTCCTCGTTTTTCCGCCTGTCGATCCACTCGTAGTAGCCGTGAAGTGGCCCAACTTATCCACCTCTTGGCGATACGCCGCCATGGTAGGGGAGACGGCGTCGCCGTGCGACTTGTCCCGCAACGATCGGAGTCTCCGTAGCATCGAGGCGATTGACGCTCATCTCCTGCGGCTCGCATGCCGTGGAGTAGGGCCTCGATTCGCCATGTTGTTGGTGCAGGCGTGAATTGAGGCGGAGGATGTAGCGGAGCTTGTCACCCTTTGGTGAAGTCACTATCTCCCGCCCGCACCGTCCGCGTTCTTGGACCCGTCGAAGTGCGAGTTCGATAATGGAGGTACGCGGCTTTTTTTGCCGGGCCTCCTCCCGCCGGCGATGAAGTCGCTAGTGCTCGGGACTTAATCGCCTTCGTGGCTCAGATTTAATGTTGTGGACGCCGATCTTGACGGCCCGGTTGGCGACCCGCCGTCGCCTCGCGATTATGGATGATGTCTTGTAGTGGTGCTGAGGAGACGACCGTGATCGGGTGCTCACGGAAGTAGTGCAGCGCCGCCGAGCTCAAGACCGCGTATACCAGCTTTTGGTATCAGGTATCGCGACTCGGTGAGGACCTCGCTGATGTAGTACACCGGCCGCTGGACCGGGCGCTCCTTTCCTTCCTCTGGTCGTTCGACGACCATTACAGCGCTGACGACGCGCTCGGACGCCGCGACGTAAACCAGCATGGGCTCTTTGTCAGTTGGTGCGGCGAGTAGTGGCGGGCAGTAGCACTTTTTGAGGTCGCGAGCGCCGTCCGCCTCCTTGTCCCATCGAAGGTGGGATTCCGCATCAGCGGTATAGGGCATCGCCGCCTGACGGGGATGAAGCGATCGAGAGCCGCCACACGCCCGGCCAGCTCGACGCCAGCACTCGGGTTTGCCGAGCCGCGCGATCGTGTCGATCTTCGTTGGGTTTGCCTCGATCCCTCGCTTGGAGACGACGTACCCAAGAGTTGCCCGCGGTACCAAGGTGCACTTGCTCGTTGAGCTTTATCTTGTACCTCCGCAGATTGGCGAAGGTTTCTGCTAGGTCGGCGAGTAGGTCGCCTTGGCGAGCGGATTTCACGACCACGTCGTCGATGTAGACGTGGATGTTGCGGCCAATTTGGCTCGTGAGGCATTCTTGCATGCACCGCTGGTAGGTTGCCCCGGCGTTCTTGAGGCCGAAGGTCATGGCGGTGTAGCAGAATGCTCCGAATGGCGTGATAAACGCCGTCTTCTCCTCATCCTCGACAGCCATTTTGATCTGGTTGTACCCGGAGTAGGCGTCGAGGAAACATAGCGACTCCGAGCCCGGGGTTGAATCAATTATCTGGTCGATCCGCGGGAGGACGAACTGCTCCTTTGGACAGGCGCTGTTCAGGTTTGTGTAGTCGATACGCATTCTCCGTGTCCTGCTTTTCTCGACCAGGACTGGGTTTGCCACCACTTGAGTATTTGATTGGCGGATGAAGCCGGCAGCAGCGCCGCACTTCCTCGGCGATTGCTCGACGGCGTTCTTCGTTGAAGGGTCAGAGCGATCGCTTGACGGTCGCACTTTGGGGTCGGCGTTAGTTTGTGCTCGGCGAGCTCCCTAGGGACACCGTGCATGTCGGAGGGTTTCCATGCGAAGATGTCCCTATTCTCACGAAGGAACTCGGCGAGCGCCTTCCTATGCTGGGCTCATGCATGTCCCGATCGTCACCGTCTGGCCGGGTCGCCGGGGACCAGCTCGACGGCGAGTGGCCGTGGCCTCAAAGGTTGAGGTGTTTGTGCCCTCCGAGTTGGGCTTCTTGAGTATTGTGGGGTCGTCATTGTTGACCCCGCCGCGATTTGGCGAGCTCGTCGGCGTGATTAGCTTCGCCGCGATGACGGCGTCGGCGAAGTTCGCTCCTTTGGCCTCGCATTCGGCGGCCATGTCGGGTCGCCGTTGATGGTGATGACGCCGCACGCCCGGAGCTTCATCGCGTTATGCGCGAGTGGGGCTCCGCCATGAATTTGGCGAACGCTCGCCCAGACGCAATGGTAAGGCTGTCGAAGGCACCAGCTCAAAGACGATCCGCCGGTGCGGAAGTTTGCCGGAGTACCGAAGGTGACGGTAGCGTGACTTTGCCGATCGGGTACGCCCGACCGGGACGATGCCGTGGAACGTGGTGTGGGTTGTCTCGATCATCGCGTAGCCGCAACCGCTGAAGGTGTCGAGGTAGAGGATGTTGATGGAGCCCGCCGCCCATCGTGTCTTGGGGAGCCGAGTCGCCAACCTTGGGCTTGACCACCAAGGCGACTCGCCCCGGTACTCGATGCGTGGCGAGTGGTCTTGCCGGCTCGGTGATGGCTGTTCACCAGTTGAGGAACGGGGACGTCTGTTTGGGCCACCGCTGACGGCGACGGCGCTGGGCGATGACCTTCTTCTCGCGCTTCGTGTTGAAGCTGTGAAGGTGTGGAGCGAGCCGCTACTTTGCGAATTTTCCGCCATTTGGCGGGTCGTTGTCGGTGTCCTCCCGCGTGCGTGCCTTCTCGATTTCCACGAGGGTGTGGCGCCGGCGGTGGTGTGCGGCGGGCTTTCCTTCCCGCCGTGGAACGCACATGGTTGGTTAAGGAGTGCCGCGATCGAACCTTGGCTTGTTTTGTAATTGCCGCCGTCGCCGTTGTCCTCCGTCACGGCGGTAGCTCTGGGCTCGCGTTATGCGTGCCAGCGTTAGCGGCAGTCGACTTCGCCCGTTGCGGCGCTTGCCTGTGAGGCGGGTGCCGCTGTAGCGTAGATCGGTTCGGCGTCCGCCGTCGTTGCCGCCCGTGCGGCGTTGCCCTCCTGACTCGTCGTTGACGTCTTGGTTGGGATCCTCCTCGGCGTATCGTTTGGCGATCTCGAGGAGGTCGGGGATGTTGTCGAGTGTGCGGGCGTGTCGCTTGAGCTTGGCGACTAGAGGCTCGTAGCGGCACGAGGTCTTGAAGCAATGGATCGCGGTGTCCGGGTGGATGCCGACCGCGTTGTACCAGAGCTCTTGCCACCGTTGGACCCAGTTGCGGGTCGACTCGCGGGGTCCCTGGACGCATCGCTCCAGGTCCTCGAT
This sequence comes from Avena longiglumis, assembly GCA_030063025.1. NCBI lineage: Eukaryota > Viridiplantae > Streptophyta > Magnoliopsida > Poales > Poaceae > Avena > Avena longiglumis. The sequence goes on from CP125979.1 coordinate 98,545,220, forward strand.
GGTGGTGGCGCGAGTGTAGGAGCACTCGAAGTGCCTGACGAAGGCGTCTCGCATTTCCTCCCAGGAGTCGATACTGTCCTGGGGGAGCGTGTTGATCCACTGCCTGCACGTCCCCTCCATCATCAGTGGGAGGTAACGGGCGGCGAGTAGGTCAGTGTGACCCGCGATCCCCATTGCCATGAGGTATGTGTCAAGCCGATCATGGGGTCGCGAGGAGTCGTATTTTCTATCTCCTTTGGCGCCTTGAAGTTTGGCGGGTACTTTTCGCTCGGATCATTGGTCCAAAGCACTTAGGCCCTAGTCGATCGGCGACATGGGCTCGCCATCGCGCGATTAGCTAGGTGTGCCGCAGTCGCCGGGCTGGCGGCGCGCCGCTTTGGTTGTTGATGATGTGAGTGCGGGCGTCGATGGGTTCTCCGTTGGCGGCGACGAAATTGGTCGCCGGCCTGGGATCGTTGGTGGAGAGTGCCGCGTTCGCGGGTCGGCGTTGGAGCTGCAGTGGCTCTGGCGGCGGGCAATTGAGGGTGTTTGCCGCCGCTGGGCGGCCGCTTGAGGCCGCCCTGCTGCCCGAGGAGCGCGAGTATACTCGCCCTTGCGAGTCGGCGCCCGCTCTTTGCTGCTCCACGGCTTTTGCGAGCAGGGCCCTGACGTACTGGATCTGTAAGGCGCCGTCGCCGGTGGCCGTGATGCTATCGGCCGCTGCTCGGCCTGCCACGAGGTTGTCCATCGGGGTGGAGAACAGTGGGAGGCCGTTCGCGTCTCGCTCCCGTGAGGAGACGACTATCCGCGGCTGGTCTCTGGGAGGGGTGCGGTTGGGTGGCGGTGGGGCACCCATCGCCGTCGATCCTGGCGGGGGCCGAGCGCTTCCTCCTGGTGGCGCGTTCTCGCAGATCGCGCGCTCGGCTATGCGAGCCGGGTCGTTCTCATCGTCGAAGTTCAGGGCGCGCCTCAACGGTGGGTTCAGCGTGACCTGATCCGCCTGGTGGTAGCGTGATACCTCGCTGTCACTTGCTCGAGGCGAAATTTTCGCGCTCGCCTGCTCCTAAGATCGCTTCGCCAATTTCAGGCAGAGTTCCTCGACCTCCGTTGCCGTGGCGTTAGGAGGGATTGGGGTGGAGAAAGGATCCTCCGGCGGATCGGCGCCGGTGGCCATGTAGGTCGCGGCATGGCGACCGGTTCCGTCGTGGAGGTCGGCGGAGTTTTCCGACCCGGAGTCGAATTCGAAGATCCCGAGGATGGAGGGGTCCTCGAAATCTCCCGCGTTGGAGACCTGGGCGATGGAGCCCGCGGACGAGGCCGCGGTGATGGATCCGGCGAGTGACGCCGGGGTCGCCGAGTCGGCGTCGTCGGTGAGGGCCGCATCTTCTGCGGCCGCTGAGTTCTCGGCCACGTTGCTGTGGGCCGAGTTGTACTGAGGCGAGGCGGTGGATCGTGCGGACTGGCTCGGAGAGCCGATCACAGGTGGCGACTCGCGGATGCGAGCCGAGTCCTCCGAGGTGATGATGTCGGTGAGGCCGGCGAAGAGGCTGATCGTGCCGATTGGCGGGATCACGCCGCGGTGACGGGTCGCCGCCGACGTAGCTGCTCGGCAAGATCCGGAGCATCTCGCCGATTGCTATCATACGCCGGTGGCGCACCGTCTGATGGGCAGATTGGATCTCGCCGCAGAACACCGGCCAGACCGGCCAGGCCCCACGGTGGGCGCCACTGTCGTGGGAATGACCACGGCAGATGCTGCAATCGGCAGCGAGTAGTAGAACGAGGGGCAAGGGCGGCCAGCCATCTACGGTGCGAGATGAGGGCAAAGACACAGGGATTTACCCAGGTTCGGCCCCCCGGAGGGTAAAGACCTACTCCTGCTAGGTTGTATTATGGAGGTGATTACAATGGGTGAACTCGGGGACTAGGCGGCGAGTTGCTTGGGTGTATGAGGGAACGTGTCTCTACTCACCCCTTAGGGAGGTTTATATAGGCTCACCTCCCCTAGGGTTTACATATCTCAACCGATTCGGTTACAACTTTGGTAATTGTTTTAACCTAGACCGACTGGGCCTATCCACTCGCCTGGGCCTTCTACTTCCAGTCGCCTGGTATCTTGCTGGGCCTTGATCCACTCGCCGTTCTGCAAGCCCACTCGCCAGCCTTTGGGCCAGTCGGAAACGTCCTGCTGAGTATACCCCAGTAGGCGTATCCCCATCAACAGAGAAAACAATGATTCTACACTACTAATAGATATCATATGCCATAGAATTTAAGCGTTTGATATAGATGAAAAAGGTAACTTAAATTTAAGTGATAATTTTTTATCATCACCAACAAAGCTCAATTTGTATTGTCATTTTTATCCAGCACACCAACTAAGAGCATGCTTAGAAAGGTATTATCTTCCCGTGAAATAAGTGCTAGAGCACAAAAAAAGAGGGAAATATAGTCACATGTTATTATTCTACAAAATGAAATTTCTAATATGCAAATATAATTGTTTAGAGCCGTTAGATACATCTAGAAATTCTCCGTGTGACGAAACAGCTTGCAAACTGTTGTACTACCTCCGTTTCAAGGCTTAAGGCGCACACGTTTTCCAAAGCAAAGTTTAACCAAAAGAATTGAGCAATAAAATCTTGATTATATTGTACATAATTAGTATCGTAGGATTCATATTGAAAAATACTTTCAGTTGATACTAATTTTATACCAAAACTTTTTACGTATTTAAAGTAATTCTTGGTCAAAGAAAAAACACGCAAAACGAGGACGCCTTAAGCCCTGAAACCGAAGGGAGTATGAGGGTAACAAAACAAATCCAATTTTTAATAGGTATGCATATTAGAAATCACACGACCATCAATCAGAAGAAGAAACTGAATGTCAACCTACACTCCAAATTTGAACCGTACCGTTGGTAATTTTAGAACATGAACTGGTGCAGGTAGATAGCTAAAACAACTACCGAAGTAGTATAGACAAAGAAAAAACATAATATTGCTAATCGGGGGTGAAAATGCATTTTACAACACTCTCTTATAGATATTATTGAAGTACCTTGTTCTCATTCTTCGCTCGCAAAGATATATCAAGTTTTGGTTTCTATCCTCCAAACAATGAACCATTCAGTTCTTTCGGAAAGTAGTACTGCATAATAAAAATTTGGCGCGACTTCATGTGAGGAAAAAATAAGCACACGTATTTGTACAAACAAAGTTGAGAAATCTAGGTATTACAGAAGCATCACCCGGTAGGAGGAGACATTAGGCATACTTTAATTTTTATCCCAGCTACCTTACATGTGAGCAGCTGCCCTTGAAATAGAGCCAGGTCGAACCACCAAATTTGTTGTCTTATTTTTTTCAACATGCTACTTTTGACCATGTAAGGACCCACTGAACGATTCGAACACGGTTCATCACCATCAAAAAGCAGCGCAATGAGATGAAACTGCTCATCACGGTACTAAGCGAGATCCCATCTTGTCTTCTGTTTTCCATCTCACATGACCTTCACCTAAATTGCAGGAGAACACAAAATCCATATATGTTAGCTAATTCAGGTGAAATTAATACTACCATGCAACGATTGAAATACTGAAAGTTAACAATTGTATTCTCCCGCAAAAAAAAGTAACAATTATATTTTTGTTATGACATAAGTCATATTGTATCGAACAATTACCTTGATCATGAAGCACTTGCAAAGGAGGAGGCCATGTGGACCCGGAGGAAGCTTTTTGATTGGAAAAGAGAGAACGGAGGCCACAAGATGTACGTACTTGCTGTACGGATGTGTATTCTCGTTGGGCGTCCGTGCCGGCATCGATCGATGTCTATGGGTGTATGATCTGATACTCCTCATCTCCTCCTCAATCTGGTCCGAGTGAAATTGCAGGTCTTGTCCCTTCAACTCCGAGTGGTTTAGAGAATTTCATGGCGCTGGCAGAGCAAGATCTAAAGTAAGAGATCTGCTGCCGCTGATGCAACTGACGGCAGCCTTGGAATAACGTACATTTTGTTCTTTTTATGCATCTTGTGGCCGCTTATAGATGAAGTCGCGACTTCCTTGACGCCGCAGCTGAAGCTAGGAGCTTCACCTCCTAATGCAATGTTCCATGCGTGCAAAGAATCATGCATCCATCACCATGGAGAAAATAAGAGTACGTGTGTGTGTGCGCTGCCGTTTCCCCGATCTAGGAAGATCACCATGCATCGCTTTCATGAATACTGGTGTGAGGGAAAGATTTATTAAGCGTGGCCATATATCCTAGACTCCTGGTCATGCGGGACTCGCGAAGTATGACGGCGGCGTTTCAGATTGATTTATTCCTGGCCTTGGGCACCTTGCAAATTGATTTATTCCGGGCACCCCTAATTAAATCGTGGCCTTGATTTATAGATCTAATGATCAATATAATTCAGGTGATGTGGATCAACGTGATGTCTCGAAAAACACTCTTATATTGCTTTTAGTATATAATAGAATAGATGACTGATATATATATATTTTTTTAAATCCTCCACATCTTTATTCAGTGTTCGGGGAATACAAACACCAGCAGGCGGATCACGATACAATACGTAGCGCCCGTCAGCAGACCCAAAACATGGCGTGCCAGGTCACGGGGCTCATTGTTGGACGCTCGGTTCTCATGAACGAAAGTAGCTTCAGCAAACAGTGCCGCCGACGCCGTTATTTCCTGTAGAATATGGTTGTACATATATACCTTCCCAGGTTCAGCTCTTTCAACGCCTAGATCACCGACGTACATTCATTAGCCAGCCGTACCTTTGATAGCAGGAGATCCATCGCCTCCAGGACTTCCGGGTCGGAGATGCCTTCAACCACCACCGCCGATACACCCAGGTAGTTGCCCGTGGCTGACCTTACCACCGCAGCAATGACCCATGTCTCTTTATATTCCTAGAAACTCCAGCATCAACATTGACCTTTGCTACTCCTGCTGGAGGAGGTAGCCATCTAGGGTGTGGATCAGTGGGACTAGGATTCCTCCGTTTGATTTCCTTCTCGGTAGATTTGGTCTGATCAAGCTCTTTTAAAAACCTCTACACAAAGCAGTGGGTGCTGAGTGTGCTTCGAAACGTCCCTTCCTCATCTTCCCCTCCCTCTCCCTAGAGCTTTCCACCATGGCGATCACGAAAATCTCGTCATCCGCACCCAAACCCTAACAACCAGGCACTCTACCAAGGTCGGATAGTTAGCCAGACTAAGCCCGAGTAGAAGCGGAGGCGTAGGGGAGGTGAGTGCACAGTGATCGGTCATCTACCGACATCATATGAGACCGCCGCTAGAATCGCCAACCCTAGAAACCCTAGGTCTTAGACGCTCGTATGAATGTTATTTCGAGCAATTGATGGTTCTTACAGATAAATGAATGACAGTTTGAAAAGTGAAGTCATTTCAGTGTAGACATCTTAGGCCTAGTTTGGCAACAAAGTTTTTCTAAAACTGAAGTATATCAATACTACAGTGTTTTAGTGTCTAGCAAAGCAATACTTCAGTTTTTCTCTTTTCTCAGTTTTAAAAAAAGGAGGGTCTGGCCTCTTTCTCAAATACTTTAAAAAAACATAGTTTTAGAGAATACTTCAGTTTTAAAACCATACTAGCACAATGCTCGCGCGATGCTGCGCTAGAACAAAACCTGTTGTCTTGGTCACCCTATCTTATAATAAGCATCACTTCTCGTTTAAATTGGACATGTTGCTAAATGTCGCTAATCTTTGATGCATCTTTGATGAACGGTAGGTTCTTCATGAAAGCGTGTTAACTGTTTGTGGTATACCTCTTTGCATTAGACATGTTGCTTGAAGACAGCTCACAATGTATAAAGTTTTCTTGTATGCAGTACATCTTTAAATAGTCTATAAAATAAGTTCTAAAATGACAGTTCAATATCGACGCATGTACCACCCTCGCTGCTGCACTTTCCTGTTCAGAAATCACTGAAAATAACTACTCATATATGCAACTTCTACATTCTACTTCTGTAGGGGCATCATTTAAAACTCAGCGACCTCATTATTAACATTCAAATATCTAAATCTCTAGAAAAACTGTTCATTTGAGTCTTACATAACAGTTTCTCACAACATCATAACCCCATGATCGTATCTTTTCCAAATGGAAATGAAAGAGCAAGATTGCAAAAGCAAACACCATCTAACTGCATGTTTACTATAAAAACCATTTCATATTCTTGCTTACTGTCTCATCGATGAAAAGGAAGGTCACCAAGTGGCTAACAAACATGGAGTGAATATAAATACACTTGACTGAATAGGTCTAAAACTGAACAGAGTTTTCAATTCTCGGTGCTAATGTACTGTTGAATCAAATACATGTGAACTCTGATTGTGTTATCCCGCTACGCCCAGAGAGATACACTGTCAGTTCATTGCCCTTATACCCATAGTTATGTATTTATTCATAGACTGCAAAATAGACTTTCGGACAGTCAACAAGAACTCATCTTCAGTAGCAGTAGGCTTTGATTGGAAAACAAGTTTGGCTAGACAGTCACAACATCTCCGTAGTTATTCTATTAGCAAGCATAAAAAAGGGAGGGAAAATACAGATTTCGTGCTATGCCAAACTCTACCGTGTCGTGTGTAGCTCAATAGTCAATACATGCTGAACTGTGTGCTCTCTTCTGACAAAACTGAATACTATGAGCACCTAACAAAGCAAACTGAACAGGATTTTGTTCCAGCGTTCTTTATGATGAATTCAAAGGGGTCATACATAAGACCCCATCGCAGCCAGTGCTCTACCATTGGTGTCATACACAAGAAGCTCCTGGTCGGATAATGTGACCAGCTCACGGTGACAAGCTGGTTGATGCTTTCTACTGTGCCTCCAGGACTTCCGGGTCGGAGATGCCTTCAACCACCACCGCCGATACACCCAGGTAGTTGCCCGTGGCTGACCTTACCACCGCAGCAATGACCCATGTCTCTTTATTCCTAGAAACCCCAGCATCAACATTGACCTTTGCTACTCCTGCTGGAGGAGGTAGCCATCTAGGGTGTGGATCAGTGGGACTAGGATTCCTCCGTTTGATTTCCTTCTCGGTAGATTTGGTCTGATCAAGCTCTTTTAAAAACCTCTACACAAAGCAGTGGGTGCTGAGTGTGCTTCGAAACGTCCCTTCCTCATCTTCCCCTCCCTCTCCCTAGAGCTTTCCACCATGGCGATCACGAAAATCTCGTCATCCGCGCCCAAACCCTAACAACCAGGCACTCTACCAAGGTCGGATAGTTAGCCAGGCTAAGCCCGAGTAGAAGCGGAGGCGTAGGGGAGGTGAGTGCACAGTGATCGGTCATCTACCGACATCATATGAGACCGCCGCTAGAATCGCCAACCCTAGAAACCCTAGGTCTTAGACGCTCGTATGAATGTTATTTCGAGCAATTGATGGTTCTTACAGATAAATGAATGACAGATTGAAAAGTGAAGTCATTTCAGTGTAGACATCTTAGGCCTAGTTTGGCAACAAAGTTTTTCTAAAACTGAAGTATATCAATACTACAGTATTTTAATGTCTAGCAAAGCAATACTTCAGTTTTTCTCTTTTCTCAGTTTTAGAAAAAGGAGGGTCTGGCCTCTTTCTCAAATACTTCAAAAAAACATAGTTTTAGAGAATACTTCAGTTTTAAAACCATATTATTTGTTGGATGCATGCAAACACCTCAAAGTATTTAATACTTTAGTTTTTTCAGAAACCAAAGTATTCCCTGAATACTTTAAAAATACTTTGATGCCAAACGGGGGTTCAGTCTAGACATCTTGTCAACCATGCTTGATATATGGGGAGCGTGTGTTATATGCTTGTGTGCCAGTTTGGTTTACTTTGTCTTTTTTATTACTTTTTGTTTGGAATTGGCTACGAGGCTAACCTGTAATGCTACAATGTGGGTTTGTTTAGGAGCCGGACTTAACGCAGATGGGCCGCTGGACTCTGGTTTAGGTAGATCATTATTAGAGACGGGAGAGCGGCCTGATTACAAATATAGTCGTGTACACCTACAATACCGTATGGGGATTGGATAGAAAGAAGGAGCCGTGTTGAGTATGAGTCGGAACACGAGAGTAAGTACGTACTGCCTTGACTAGAAATAGAATACTAATATACTCCGTTCACGTCTCCGAGTCGGCTCATTGGTCAAGTCCACCCAGCCTGCGCAATATAAGTCCCACCCAGAAAAGAAAAGAGGAGAGAAGCTCGCTCGATCGTAAGCAAAGCAGCAGGCAGTTAAGGAGATCGAGGATGACAATGGCCGACGACATCGAGACCGGTATCCACGACTCCCTCGTGGCCATGGCGGAGCCAGAAGAGGAGGCCAAAGGCCGTCGCCAGAACGGGGTCTTGGGCGTGGTGGTTCCCCTCCTCGGCGTGGTGGCCGCTGTCGAACTGTCTTACGGCCTCTATATCGGCATAAGGGACTCAAACATGGCGGTCTTGGCCCTCGACTTCCTCTGCGTGATTTATTCCTTGGTCGTAGGATACCAGTTCTTCCTTCGTCGCCATCTTATTTGGGGAGGTCTGTGTGGGATTCGTAATCCGGAGGAAGAATCGCAGCAGGTAGATGTGTAATAAGGTTTTCCCCAATTATTCAGCATATGGCATCTTATTAATTGTGGATTCGTTTGCACTCGTCCTTGTTGGCTTGTTCTGATGCGTGAGTTAGTAAACAAATGTTCTTCGTTGTTTATGTACTGGTGATGAATTTTTATATGAAGTGTGTTTATCAGTTCTGAGCATTTATTTACTTGTTCTGATGCATGCTCTGTTAACTTTGGCGTGTGGGCTTTCGCTGTCATGTTTTTTAGTGCATAATTAATGAAAAAGAGGTACTAGTGCGCTATGCCTTGTTCTGATGCATTGGGCGTTGAGCAGTACGTACAGCTCCCCTGAACTGGAGTGCGTTCGGTTCAGAGACGATCGAGAGAACAAGCAACTCGTACAACCTTGTGATTGATTCTCCCTCGCTAGGATAGGCAACCTTGTTATTGGGCTAGCGAGGTACTCCCTCCATTTAGAAATATAAGATGTTTTAGATTTGTGAAAAAGATATATCTAGACACGTTTTAGTGTATAGGTTCAAATGAATCTAGACACTAAAATATGTCTAGATACATCTCATTCACAAATTTAAAACATTTTATATTTCTAAACGGAGGAAGTATTTGTCTAATGATTGAGTTTCCCTTCTTCGTATGCGAGATTATTATTGAGTTTCCCTTCTTCGCTCGAGCCGACCCCCCTGCCGCCCTCAAGCCCCTCATCCGCTTCGCCGTTTCTTTGAAGCACCTGCACCGCAACATCACCGACCCAGCCTTCCTCCAGCACTACAACGAGTACGCTGGCTTCGCCCCCTCCCTCCTCCTCGGCATGTTCCGGCAGCACGCTGACCAGGAGATGACGACAACACGGGCCAACTCCTTCTGCCTACCCGTCACTGACCATTCATGCCACACGCAAACTTTTTCATAAAAAAACCAGCTCGTGGGACCCGGTGACCGTGACTCCTGGAATACCACCCTTCATGGACGAACTGCACCATCTGGAATTCCTTCCTTCTTTTCATTGATCTCTTTTACAATGTGACCGCACGGGCCTTTTCCTGCTCCCTTGCTCCTGATCACGTCCAAACATTCAGAAGCAACAAGCTTATGAAGGAGAAGATCCGCTGCTACTGCAAAGCTTTCACGGCAAGCTAAGGGCCTGTTTGATTCGGCTTAAATCTAGCTTTTGAAGCACCGAAATAGGTGATTTTGGCTTTTAACTGAACATAGTAGTAGGATGATATAAGCCAAAAGCCAAGATGAAAAACACATATTTAGGTGTTTTTATGGCTTATAAGCCAAAAGCAAAAAGAAATAAATAAGCACAACCAAACGGCCCCTAAAGCCTCCAAAATATCGGGATCCACCGGCGCCATCATCACCATCGACAAAGTACCCAAAAACTCATCTGCAGTGTCCCACGCTACTGCCGCGGTTGATGTGTTCTTAGACACAACTGCATCCACATTCACCTTTACAAACCCTGATGGAGGAGGGATCCATCGGGGTGCCGCAACCTTGCTCACTTTGGGGCTGGCCAGTACCAGCAGCAGTACCTCTAGAATAGAAATAAAGCGCTCAATAAAACAGTGAGTCGACAGAGGGCTTCGTAGATGATTCTTCTTTTTGCATGCTGTTAGCGTCCACTTGGCTAGCCCAGTACTCGGTCCACGTTATGGACGTTCACGCGCTCACAGCCCAACAATAAGAAGAGAGCTCCATCCCAAAAGTCCGGACTGAAGGAAGGAAGGAATCTCTTCCTTATAAGCTGGATGTGGCCTCCTCCCGTAGGCGAGGTGGGACTAAACCAAGCAGCCTCCACCGGTCAATAGAGGGGTCCTCACATCTCATCCCTCTGAGAAGCCTCTCAAAAAGGCATGACGATGTTGGCTCTAATATCAGTCCGGGCTTTTGGGATGGAGTGAGCTCTCTTATTATTGTTGGACTATGAGCGCATGAACGTCCAGAACATGGGCCGAATACTGGGCTAGCCAAGTGGACACTAACACATGCTATAACGCACACATTGTAACCACAACCTGGTTTGCGGCAGAGCTTTGATCATCGCCGCAATCCACGCACATGCGTGTAGCTCCTGGAGGTTGTAAACGAAATTACTAATCTCCTGCGAAGCCAAGGCCCAAACACTCATCGCATGATGACATTCGACAGAGAATGTTTTCCGGAGTCTTCCTCTCCACAGATTGCACATTTACTCTGTGGTGACATGTTCCGGTGGTGTAGGCCGGAAGTGATTGACGTACGTGCTAATCTTCACAGGAAAACCTTCAGTTTTGAGGGAACTTTAACTTTTCACATTGACGTCCAGCTGTTTTCTACTTCTTTAACATTCGATCCCCCTCGACTATCGTCAATCCGTGTTGTTCTTATGTCTCTAATCTGAACCAGCATGCGATACTAAAACAGGTGCTCTATACACAAAAATAGCCCTACTAAAATAGGGCACCTATTAGAGATGCTCTCAGAACTAATAATCCTAATTACTCCTAATAGATGCCTTCAAATCATGAGGCAACAGTAGGATACTAGGATGTTGGTTAGAGGGGGTCTTAGCCATTTTGAAGTTTTAGCAATGAGAAGTTTGCACTCTAGCTAGCGTTTTTTTTTCTAGAGAACGCTAAAATTGACAAATATATAGTGGTGCGTCGTCCCCCCTGGTGAAATTGTGAGGAACCGGACTTAACGCAGATGGGCCGCTGCTGGATTGGGGTTTAGGTAGACCAAGTTAGAGACGGAAGAGCGGCTTGATTAAAAATACTCCCTCCGTATTAAAATATAAGATGTTTTAGCTTTATAAAGCAAATGTATCTAAATTTTTTTAAGTACTTAGGTTTACTCATATTTAAAGTGAATCTACACACTAAAATAAATTAAGATATATTTTCTTTATAAATCTAAAACTTTTTATATTTTGAAACGGATGGAATAGTACCGTATGGGTATTTGGACGAGAAAATTACAAAAAACCACCACAATTGAGGCTAGGGTTTCAAAAGACCACCAAAAACTTTAAAAATTTCAGAAAGCACCGGATTTGGGGCATGAAGTTCCAGATAGCACTGATCTGGTTTTGACGCTGCTCTAATGATGAATCTGACTCGTGGGGCCTGAACGTCAGGCTGACGTGACACATGTGGACGAACGGACGTGGATGGCCGTTAACGGCGAAAATTACAAAAAAACACCACAATTGGGGCTAGAGTTTCAAAAAACCACCAAAAAAATTAAAAAATTTAAAAACACCAAATTTGGAGCAAGAGGTTGCAGAGGTTATTTTATGCTATTATCATGCAATCATGACATAGATTGTTTTTAGATAAATATTGCACAATTTTTTAACAATATTTTAAAAACACAAACCCATAAAAGTATTTTTTTCTAATTATTCTAGGGTTGTATACACCCTTTTCTTCCTTTTCTTGTTTTTAAATTAAAATCAAATAAATCTCGTCTAGCTCCTCTCCTAGGATCCGAGCCACATGTAAGGCCCCCTCCTTGTCTGCACCCGTAATAACATGATACACAACAACTTGATTATCCATCCGTTCATAGTAATACACAAGAGTAGCTTCAGTCATAGCTTATAAAAGCAACATTAGAAGTGAGTCTATCCAATGTATGGTATTGAACCTACCCTCAAGTTCAAAGAATTTTTTAGATTTAAGTATCTGGTGTGTAGTATCGATTAATGTGTGCATAGTTTGGATCGAAGAGGATATTGACCAATGAGCGAAGGCTATCATCCATTGTAAAGATAAGCAGAGAGAATTGTAATTCAAATCGTCAACATTGATTTGTGTGAGCTAATAATTTTCATTTATAGCAATTTTGTAAAATTCTCCTTAGCCACAGCCTCTGTGCATGTAGGCTGTTCGAATAAAATTCCAGTTTCTTAGTATAAAAATATACTTCATATCCATTTTCCCCAGGATGTGAAGAGAGTTGCTAGGTCTGAATAGATCTAAAATTTTGGTGTTAAGTTTAATTAAAAAAAGTTTAATTAGCAACACTATGCATTATAAATGCTTAGTTCAGGTATATTTGTGAACTGGGCCTAAGTACTGCCTTAGTTCAGGAAGCTGGGGATAGGGCGGCTTCTCGAAGAAGCCCAAAAGAACTGGGCCTAAGTACTGCCTTAACTAGAATAGTAGAAGGACTCCAAGTCGGCCCATTATTAATTGGTCAAGTCCACCCAGCCTGCGCAATACTATAAGGAGGTGGAGTCGTGTACGAGAAAAAACAGAAAGGCCAGAAAAGAAAAGAGGAGAGAAGCTCGACCGTAAGCAACGCAGCAGGCGAAGATCGAGGACGACAATGGCCGACTTCGAGACCGGTTTCCACGAGTCCCTCGTGGCCATGGCGGATCCAGAAGAGGAGGCCAAACGCCGTCGCCAGCAGGGGATCTTGGCGGTGGTGTTTCTCGTCCAAGGCGCGGTGGCCGCTGTGGAACTGTTTTTCAGCCTCTATATCGGCATAAGGGACTCAAACATGGCGGAATTGGCCCTCGCCTTCTTCATCGTTTGTTTTTCCTTGCTCGTAGGATACTATTTTTTCCTCCGTCGCCATCTTCTCTGGAGAGGTCTGTGTGAGATTTGTAATTGTAATCCGGAGGAAGAATTGCAGCAGGTAGATGTGTAAGGTTTCCCTAATTCAGCATGTTATTATCTCATTGTCGAACAGTGGCTTTGTTTGAACTCGTACCTTGGCTTGTTCTTATGCGTTATTGGTAAACATATGTTTCATTGTCTACTGAATTTTATATGGAGTATGATTCGGTAGTTCAGAGGATTTTCTTGTTGTAATAATGTATGCTCCGTTTGCCATCTGCTGGGCATTGGTGGCAGTACAACTTCTTCGAATTAGGAGAAGAAAAAAAACACCAGAGTTAGGGATAGGATTTAAAAAAACTACATCCTTTCGGTTCGTGACAAAAAACCACAAGACTCTAGCGTAACATCGTGACAAATACCTACCACTTTCTCTTAACCTAACCCTTGTGGTCAGTTAAACACGAAATTAGGCCAATGTGGTAGCTAGCAGACGGTTCAGACTGGACGGCCGTTAACGGCGCTAACTTTAGGATTCTATTAAATTTACAGAGTCAATATCCCCAATCTCTCATGTCACCGCCGCCTAGTCTCTCTCACCATCGGCCAGTCCCCCTCCCCACGCCGCAGCCTAGTCTCTCTCGTCGTCAGTGAGGGGCCCTTCCCGCGTCGTCCCCAACTTCCCTGCATTTAGACTTACTCTCCTCTAGCATAGGAGGGACATGGGGATTCCGCGCATCTAGAAGACAGTGTCATCCCGCGAGGTGGAGCCTGCCAGATGGCGGCGGCACTCAGCCAGTTGCCATGGAACCACGCGCTCCCTCACCCCATCTCGGTCACAATCGGAGACCCTCCCCTCTCCTGCTATGAGCTCAGCCGGTGGAGCCGCTCCATTTCCTATCATAAGCTCAATTGGCGGCACCACGTCGTTCCCCTATCTTGCGATTGGCCAGTGTTGCCCTTCCATGGTGTGGGTGGATGTCGATTAGGGATGACAACTAGGGTCCGCTTCACATGGAGAGAAAATAGAGGAAAGTGCACTGACAAATGGGGTCCTCAATGTTTTACAAAAAGACCTAGAAAATATTAAAACTTTAATATTTGTTCCCTCAACTGTCTACCGCATGCCACGTCCCTCGCTAAGAGCATCTCCACTCGCTCCCCCATACGGCGTCCGGCGTGGCTCAATTTTCGGCCGTATGGGGGCGCTGGATTGGTTCTTGATTTGGGGGGTGCTGGCTCCCAGCCGTGCCTCCATACAAAAAATTTAAACATTTAAAAATTCATGCAAATACGAAAATACTCTAGAATTCATAGCACTTCAAATAAGTTTGTACAAAATTTAGAAAAATAAAACCTAATCTAGTAGCGGCACCGGCCACGTCCGCAAGTCCAAGGCGACGGCACATCGCTGTCACGTAGTGGTCGCCATCGTCATCGTTGGGCTCCTGCTTCAGCGGCGGCATGGTGTTGCAACCCTGGCCTGGATCGCCACCATCGTCGCCCCAGCCGGAGCAGCCGGTTCCGTCGTCGCCCTCTAGGTCGATGAGTGATGACGCTCACGATGTTGACGTGGGCGCTTCGTTGGAAGACCCCAATAGCAAAGTATGATGAGCACAGCAGCAGTTTCCCTCAGTAAGAAACCAAGGTTATCGAACCAGTAGGAGGAAGGAAATGTCTCAAAGGTGTTGCAAGCAACATGGAAACCTGCACAACATAAACTCAAGACTTTGTCCCAACGAATCAGTGAGGTTGTCAATCTCACTAGTTTGTTGTAACAAAGGATTAACTGTATGGTGTGGAAGGTAATGATGGTTTGCAGCAAATAAACAATAACAGTAGAAGATGTATCAATGGTAAAGATTGGACCAGGGTCAATAGTTCACTAGAGGTGCACTCCTTAAATAAACAACATGGCATGAAGGGTAAATAAATTACAGCAGGGCAATTGACAAGAACTGAGCAAGGCATAACAATGCAATACTAGAAAAAAAGATCCTATGAAATTTGATTGGACAATACAACAATATACATAGACCGCCATCCAACTGCATTTATGACTAGAACTCCACCTTCAGGTTATCATCCGAACCCCCTCTGGTATTAAGTTGCAAAACACAGACAACTGCTTTAAGCAAAGTGTGTAAGGTAAACAATCCACTTGTTCTATGAACAAGAGACCGTTCTTTTCTCCCTAGTGGCAACAACACATCTACCATCGAAGAGATTTCTGTCACTTCCCTTGAAAACTAGAGGCATGAACCCACTATCAAGCATAAATACCCCCTATTAGAGTCACTAGCAACTACTTGGCCAAGATAGCTACTAACAACGGAGAGCATGCAAGATCGCAAACAACACAGACATGATAGAATCAAATAGACAAAACCATTAATCTATCTGACATAGTAATCTCAATATCCATCGAATCCCCGCAAACACAACATGCATGATTACAAATAGATTAGATCTTGATCATGAACGGAGCTCACAAGATCTATACATGAAAGCACAAGGAGGAGATACAACCATATAGCTACTACATGGACCCGTAGTCCAAGGTGGAACTACTCACGCTTCATACCGGAGAAGAAGGCCTTCGGGATGATCTCCCCTCCGGCAGGGTGCCGGAAAGAATTTCAGATACTCCCCGATTTAGGAACGATGGTGGCGGTGGCTACAGACGGTTTCGTGGAATATTGATCGGGTACTTAGGGTTTTTGCATCGGGGGACTTTATAGGCGAAGAGGCGAGGCAGGGGGCCACCAGGGTGGCTGCACCCCTCCCCCCCAGGCGCGGCCAGCCCTAGGGCACGCCGCCAGGGGATGTGGACCCTGGTGCCTCCCCTCCATCTCGTACTCTGGCTTCGTGTTGCCCACGGTAAAATATTGACTTTAGCTTTTGTCCCGTCCAATTCCGAATATATTGATTTTCTGTCTTTCTAGAACCAAAAACAGAAGAAAATAGGCAACTGGCACTATGGCAACTTGTTAATAGGTTAGTTCCAGAAAACATATGAAAACACCTCAAAGTGTAGAAAAAGCAAAGCAAAGTAGATACTAAACAAGCATGGAACATCAAAAATTATAGATACGTTTCCGACGTACCAAGCATCCCCAAGCTTAACTCCTGCTCCTCCTCGATTAGGTAAGTGATAAAAGAATATTTTTTGAAGTGACATGCACCATCAAAATCAAGATCAAACCATTTGCAAGCATTGAAAGCTGGGATCAAAGAACTCTAAACATGTGCATAAAAGATGGAGTTCTAACAATAAGACAGAGTAACTATGCATGCAACATGAAAGGCTACAAACAAAGATCATGAATAACATGTATTGAAAAACGTTTGCTTGTTTCACATACAGAAAATATGGCATAGTGGCAATCAGCTTGTCCCTCATAGAGTAGCAAATAGATGCATAGGTGTAACACCCTCAGAATCGGCCCTATGCAAGTTTTAGCGAAACCCGCCAAACCCGCATAGAAACGATTCAAAGGTGCCCACCAGGCACTTTCGTGCGGGTGGAAAACAAAGTAATAACATTACACAACAGTCCTCGATGGGACCCACGAGCAGATATATACAACATGACTCCATGAGTCAAGAATACAGATATAATATACAAAGATCCAAATCACCTTGAAAAGGATAGAGTCCGACTACGGACAAGATGCAAATGGGGCTAAGAGCCACGAAGAATAACCAATGGCGCCCATAACCTGCCTGTGCCAAGCCGGAAGGGTAACCACGCTAACGACGCCGATCTCAAACCTGCTTAAACAAAAGGGGTGCCGACAAAGGGCAAAGGAAAAGAGAGCGGTCAAGATCGAGGCCAAGACACGGCGAGGCTAGAATTGGCATCCCTCGCCTACATAGGTATGGTGGATGGCGGCATGACAAAGATGCACTAAACAACCTATAGAGACTCGATACAACTAGCGGCTATCAGAGAGGGGTAAGAAAGACCTATGCGGAAACAACCTGATACTACCACCAAACAAACCCATCCTGGTATTCCCCCTCGAGACCAAACGAGGAAGTCAGCCGAGGAACTCACACAGTTGGAAATTTTACTTATTCGGTTCTCGTTACAGTGATTACTAGTCAGGTATAGATAGCATCCTGGTAAAATAAGCAGTGGGTAGTTTTAGTTAACCATTCCGTTGTAGTTGCAACACTTACTAGTCATATACAATTAGCATGAGATAACCCCAAAACCCAGCAGTTGTTGGTACTTTTATTTAGCCATTCGTGGTAGTGGAGCTGATTACTAGTCATAACGGATACAAGTCAAATTATAACAGTAAACTTTAGTTATAGTTGTCTATGATCAAGCACTGTGCTCCAAGTCGTCCATAACCGCGGACACGGCTTCTCGAAAAGATTTAACCCTGCAGGGGTGCACCAAAGTATCCACAAGCACTTCGACCCTTTTTGCCAGATCAGTTAAGATACACCCATCGGTATGTCGGCGGGGCCTAAGTCATGACGTTTCCAGACCCAAAGCAAGCACGGGGGTCCACCCCACTAAGTCTACCCGCAACGATGTCGGCCGGTCTCCGAGACGGACTTAGGGTTTGGTAGACGGTCAGGAACGATCGGGGACCCAAACTGGGCTTGTCGACACCGCGAAAACGTGTCCCGATCCTAAGCGATAAAGGTGTGCTCTCGCACAAACGTAAATAAAGCAAAGCATGGCATAAGTACATGATAGTAAATAAAACCTCAAACTAGTTTGTGGCCCCAAGACAATACTTTGAAATCAGGTACTAATCAATGGGGCCCATATCTCCCCACCGTGGTTAACGCGCCGATCTCTAACAGTGTGTCAAGAACTCGGGGTCCTACGGGACACCAGTGAGCGGTCGGAAACCAAATATTATCTATCACCCACCGGTGCCTCTGCATTTACCTACTTCAATTTTAGTTATTAAACAATAATTAAATTAAACGATAAATAAAGCCATGATCGTCTCCAACATAAAGCATATGGCAGTCTTCCAACAACTGAGGTACTGGACGACACGCAACAGCACTTGAGCAAGCGACTACGACGCGCAAGTCCAACTATCTACCAAACAACAGGTAATAGGATGTGTCCAAGGCAATATAAGGCTGCACGGGATATCACGGGTACGGAAACTAGAGCATCGCAACATAGATAGCAATAGATCAACAGGAGGGAATAAATACTATAAAAGTAAGATAGGTAGAAAGGGGGAGATGCTCGCCTGAAAAACATTGTCGCAGGTTCATCCGAAGATCGGGTCGACACTCGCATAAACTCAACGGCCTTATCCGCGAAGAAGCAAAACACTAGAATAAACACCGGATGCACTATTTAATACTACGGCAAAAGATCGGGCATGATGCATGTATGATGTATGACATGGCAAGGATGCGATGCAATTGGGCGATATTAAATGGAACCGGGGTCCCGACAATTAATTATTAGGTTCATGTCGCTTAGATACCCCGCAATTTAAATGTTGTAATAACAGGGCAAGATAAGTTACCGGTTCGCTACACAAATTTAAATGAGGCCAATATAAGACTAGATTTGTCCGCATATGGGCCCCATATTTAATTATGAGGTGAATCGGCTTAAGGTCCCCAAACCACACAAATATGCATGCGAAATGAATGATTAATATGCAACAGGTTTTATATATAGCATTTATAAAATAGGGCTCGGGAAAAGGTTCAGACATTAGGGTTCGGCGATCTTGGTGTTCCGAGGGTTCGAGGTTCGGTCTCAGGGTTTAGGGTTCGACGGGATCGTTATCGGACAAAGGAAGTAGGTCTTGTCGCATCCGAGAAGAAGAGCTTGGTTCGGTGTTGGGGCGCATCGGATTCGCCCGGGTCGATGTCGTTCTTGTCGCCTTCGTGGTCTTCGGGCCCGCGTAGACGGTCATGGCGTTCAAGGTGGAGAACTTGGCGTTCCGTGGCGAAGTGCTTATCGTACCGGGGTGAAGGCCTTGGGGTCCGGGTTCTCGGCGAACTTGGCGTCCGGGAAGGAGTACTTGTCGCTCAGGTCTCGGTGTCCGGGGTTAAGTGCTTGTCGTTCCATGGCGATCTTGGCGGCTTCGGAGAGGTTCGAGGAATCGGAACGGTCTTCAGATTCCGTGAGGGAGATCATGGCGTCGGTGAGGTAGACCTTGTCGGTTCCACCACGAATGCCTTGGGGTTTTTCCGTGACGGAGAACTCGGGTTCAACAACTCTTTGATTCCATGTCGGTGAACTTGAAGGTCCCGACTTCGATGGTCGGTGGCTCTTGGCGTTCCAGGATGGAGGACGGCACGGTGAACATCGGCCCAGAGGCGGGGACGAGCGGCGACAGGTGCGAGCTCCGAGGCCGCTTGCGGTGATGGTGGAGTCCAAATGGCGCGGGCGGCCGAGGCAGGTGGGGCGCCATAGGACGCGCCAGGCGGCCGCAGAGGAGCTCGGCGGTGAAGGAGGCAGCGGCGCCTGCAGAAGATGAGGAGGACGCGCCGAGAGGTTGAGGCGGCGTGGCACGGGAGGAGGAGGCGGTGGTCCACTCGGGAGGAGCTCGGCCCCGAGGCGTGGCGACAGGCCCGGGCGGGACAGTGGCGAGGTTCTGGCCGGAAGGAGAGGAGGTCGGTCGGCGCAGCGCGCGAGACAAAGGCCGGAGAGGGCGGTGAGGGACGTGTCGACGAGGCGGGTGGCATGGGAGGAGGCTCTAGCGGTGTCCAAGGGCCTTGAGAGGAGAGGAGAGGGAGAGCCGGCGAGGAGGCGAACAGGAGGTGGCCTCCGGTGAGCTGAGGCAGGGCGGCCGGAGGAGAAGACCGGCGTCGGGCGAGCGGAGGCCGGCGGGAGGTGCTCGGGGACGGCGGAGGCCGAGTAGGGCGGAGGAGGCCCGGGAGAGAGAGAGGAGCCTGGGGAGGAGAGGGAGGCGGTCGGGCGAGGGGAGAGGAGGGAGAAGGGGGGCGCCGGCCGGAAGGGAGGAAGAAGGGCGGGGCCGGGGGAGGTGACGCGGGGTGGGGCGCAGGTTGGGGTCAGGTGGGCGTGGGGATCGGTGGGGTGGGACCCACGGGATGGGTCCAGGGTGGAGAGGCAGGGCCGGGTCCAGGGGGTGGGTTCGGTGGGACCCGCGGGGCAGGGAGGTGGTTGTTGTGTGCGGCAGGTGTGTGTGGTGTGTGTGGGTGGGGTCGGGCTAGCAGAGAGAGTGGGGAGTGGGGGTGAGAGAGAGGATTGGTGAGGTGGCTGGGTGGAGTGCTGAGGTGGAGGGACGGTGAGGTGGCAAGCTGGGGTTGGTGGGTAGACTAGGATTAGGTAGAAAAGGGTTTGGGTTGGGTTTTATTATTTTGTAAAATATTTGTGGTGTTTTTTTGTTTTAAATTCTTTTTAGCAAATAATTTTTAGGCAATTAATTTAACAGATAATTATAAGACTTATTTTGAAATAAGAGAAGGGTATTTTTAGAAAACAAAAATAGGCTTATTGAAAATAGTTTCAGACAAACAAATGCATGATGATGACGATGCAATGCACAAAACAACACGATTTTCTAGTAGTGGTTTTGCGGGATGCCACAATTCGACACCACTAACAATGGATCTCGCCCTCGAGATCCGCCTCATGGTACCGGAAGGAAGGTCGGCGATCTGCGTCTTCTCGCTTCGTGTAAATCCTCGCGACATCACTAACAAGAGGTCGTTGTCCGTGATCGTCGAGGGAACACTCCGGGACAAAAGGTCGAAGGTAGAGGTATCAACAAATAAAGCCACCTCTAGCTTCGATGGAAAGAGGGAACCGATGCATTCTCATCCACTTCAATGTACAAAAGCGAATAGAAGGGGTAGTCGGCATGGGGGCCAATCCATCACGCACCCAAACTATTACTCTGCACAATCCGTAGAAAAGCGCGCAACCATTCTCGGAATCAGACTGAAGATCTCAACAAGCGAGGTTCGGGAACAACGGAGTGATGCAGACTCTACATCGGACCTAGCGTAGATAATGTCGTCGCGTCAGAAACACCGGAAGGCACGAGAAGGAACAAAGAGAAGTCCACCAAACGAAGGGTTCCTCAGATAGCATGAAGACCAGATGTAGAAGCATCGTTACCAGAAGAGGAAGCGAAACCCTGAAGGTACGACGAAACCCAACCACGAGAATTCCTGGACTCGAAGAAAGAGACGAGAGCGGATTCAAAACACGTAGAGGTAAGAGGAGAATAGCAAAGGGGTAAGGAATAAAAGCAGTCCTAACCAGATCTCTCCAACCGATTTTGCAAAATAGTTTTTGACACTCTACTTCGGCCGTTAGCTAGGTTATCCTACAGGCTAGACTTGTGGGGTATCGCAACTGCTGAGCTCTGATACCACTCTGTAACACCCTCAGAATCGGCCCTATGCAAGTTTTAGCGAAACCCGCCAAACCATCATAGAAACGATTCAAAGGTGCCCACCAGGCACTTTCGTGCGGGTGGAAAACGAAGTAATAACATTACACAACAGTCCTCGATGGGCCCCACAGAACAGATATATATACAACAGCGACTCCATGAGTCAAGAGTACAGATATAATATACAAAGATCCAAATCACCTTGAAAAGGATAGAGCGTCCGACTACGGACAAGATGCAAATGGGGCTAAGAGCCCTGAAGAATAACCAATGGCGTCCATAACCCTGCCCAGGCCAAGCCGGAAAGGTAACCCTGTTAACGACGTCGATCTCAAACCTGCTTAAACAAAAGGGGTGCCGACAAAGGGCAAAGGAAAAAGAGAGAGCGGTCGATCTTGAGGCCAAGATGCAGCGAGGCTAGAATTCGGCGGTCCTCGCCTACATAGGTATGGTGGACTGAGCGGCAGCGACAGCATGCACTAAACAACCTATAGAGACTCGATACAACTGGCGGCTATCAGAGAGGGGTACGAAAGACCTATGCGGAAACAACCTGATACTACCACCAAACAAACCCATCCTGGTATTCCCCCTCGAGACCAAACGAGGAAGTCTGCCGAGGAACTCACACAGTTGGAAATTTTACTTATTCGGTTATCGTTACAGTGATTACTAGTCAGGTATAGATAGCATCCTGGTAAAATAAGCAGTGGGCAGTTTTAGTTAACCATTCCGTTGTAGTTGCAACACTTACTAGTCATATACAATTAGCATGAGATAACCCCAAAACCCAGCAATTGTTGGTACTTTTATTTAGCCATTCGTGGTAGTGGAGCTGATTACTAGTCATAACGGATACAAGTCAAATTATAACAGTAAACTTTAGTTATAGTTGTCTATGATCAAGCACTGTGCTCCAAGTCGTCCATAACCGCGGACACGGCTTCTCGAAAAGATTTAACCCTGCAGGGGTGCACCAAAGTATCCACAAGCACTTCGACCCTTTTTGCCAGATCAGTTAACATACACCCATCGGTATGTCGGCGGGGCCTAAGTCATGACGTTTCCAGACCCAAAGCAAGCACGGGGGGCCACCCCACTAAGTCTACCCGCAACGATGTCGGCCGGTCTCCGAGACGGACTTAGGGTTTGGGTAGACGGCTGTGAACGACTGGGGACCCAAAACTGGGCTTGTCGACACCGCGAAAACGTGTCCCGATCCTAAACAGTACAGTGTGCTCCTCGCACAAACGTAAATAAAGCAGTAAAGCATGGCATAAGTACATGATAGTAAATAAAACCTCAAACTAGTTTGTGGCCCCCAGTACAATACTTTGAAATCAGGTACTAATCAATGGGGGGCCCATATCTCCCCACATGTGGTTAGCGCGCTCGATCTCGGAACAGGTGTCAAGAACTCGGGGTCCTACGGGACACCAGTGAGCGGTCGGAAACCAAATATTATCTATCATCCACCGGTGCCTCTGCATTTACCTACTTCAATTTTAGTTATTAAACAATAATTAAATTAAACGATAAATAAAGCCATGATCGTCTCCAACATAAAGCATATGGCAGTCTTCCAACAACTGAGGTCTTCGACGACACGCACTTGAGCAAGCGACTACGACGCGCAAGTCCAACTATCTACCAAACAACAGGTAATAGGATGTGTCCAAGGCAATATAAGGCTGCACGGGATATCACGGGTACGGAAACTAGAGCATCGCAACATAGATAGCAATAGATCAACAGGAGGGAATAAATACTATAAAAGTAAGATAGGTAGAAAGGGGGAGATGCTCGCCTGAAAAACATTGTCGCAGGTTCATCCGAAGATCGGGTCGACACTCGCATCAACTCAACGGCCTTATCCGCGAAGAAGCAAAACACTAGAATAAACACCGGATGCACTATTTAATACTACGGCAAAAGATCGGGCATGATGCATGTATGATGTATGACATGGCAAGGATGCGATGCAATTGGGCGATATTAAATGGAACCGGGGTCCCGACAATTAATTATTAGGTTCATGTCGTTTAGATACCCCGCAATTTAAATGTTGTAATAACAGGGCAAGATAAGTTACCGGTTCGCTACACAAATTTAAATGAGGCCAATATAAGACTAGATTTGTCCGCATATGGGCCCCATATTTAATTATGAGGTGAATCGGCTTAAGGTCCCCAAACCACACAAATATGCATGCGAAATGAATGATTAATATGCAACAGGTTTTATATATAGCATTTATAAAATAGGGCTCGGGAAAAGGTTCACACATTATGGTTCGGCGATCTTGGTGTTCCGAGGGTTCGAGGTTCGGTCTCAGGGTTTAGGGTTCGACGGGATCGTTATCGGACAAAGGAAGTAGGTCTTGTCGCATCCGAGAAGAAGAGCTTGGTTCGGTGTTGGGGCGCATCGGATTCGCCCGGGTCGATGTTGTTCTTGTCGCCTTCGTGGTCTTCGGGCCCGCGTAGACGGTCATGGCGTTCAAGGTGGAGAACTTGGCGTTCCGTGGCGAAGTGCTTGTCGTACCGGGGTGAAGGCCTTGGGGTCCGGGTTCTCGGCGAACTTGGCGTCCGGGAAGGAGTACTTGTCGCTCAGGTCTCGGTGTCCGGGGTTAAGTGCTTGTCGTTCCATGGCGATCTTGGCGGCTTCGGAGAGGTTCGAGGAATCGGAACGGTCTTCAGATTCCGTGAGGGAGATCATGGCGTCGGTGAGGTAGACCTTGTCGGTTCCACCACGAATGCCTTGGGTTTTTTCCGTGACGGAGAACTCGGGTTCAACAACTCTTTGATTCCATGTCGGTGAACTTGAAGGTCCCGACTTCGATGGTCGGTGGCTCTTGGCGTTCCAGGATGGAGGACGGCACGGTGAACATCGGCCCAGAGGCGGGGACGAGCGGCGACAGGTGCGAGCTCCGAGGCCGCTTGCGGTGATGGTGGAGTCCAGCGAGCGGCGGCCAGCTGGCGGCAGGAGGTGGGCGCCACGAGGGGCGCCTGCGGGCGGCCGCAGAGAGGAGCTCGGGCGGTGAAGGAGGCCGGCGCGCGGCGCTCTGCAGGAAGATGAGGAGGACGCGCGGCCAGGGGAGGTTGAGGCCGGCGGCGGCTCGCCGGAGGAGGAGGCGGTGGCAGGGTCCACTCGGGGAGGAGCTCGGCGGCCTGAGGCGTGGCGACGGGCTCCGGGGCGGGGACGGTGGCGAGGTTCGCTGGCCGGAAGGAGAGGAGGAGGAGGTCGGCGGGCCGTGCGACGCGCGGGCGCGGGACAGGCGGCCGGAGAGGGCGGTGAGGGGACGTGTCGATGGAGGCGGGTGGCCGGCGGGGAGGAGGCTCTGGTAGTGTCGGGGACACGCGCGGCGGCGCCAGAGGAGAGGAGAGGGAGAGCCGGCGAGGAGGCGAACGGGAGGCGGCCTCCGGTGAGCTGAGGCGGGGCGGCCGGAGGAGAAGACCGGCGTTGGGCGGGCGGAGGCCGGCGGGAGGTGCTCGGGTACGGCGGAGGCCGAGCAGGGCGGAGGAGCAGCTCGGCGGCCCGGGAGAGAGGGCGCGCGGAGAGGAGCCTGGGGAGGAGAGGGAGGCGGTCGGGCGAGGGGAGAGGAGGGAGAAGGGGGGCGCCGGCCGGAGGGGAGGAAGAAGGGCGGGGCCGGGGGAGGTGACACGGGGTGGGGCGCAGGTTGGGGTCAGGTGGGCATGGGGATCGGTGGGGTGGGACCCACGGGATGGGTCCAGGGTGGAGAGGCAGGGCCGGGTCCAGGGGGTGGGTTCGGTGGGACCCGCGGGGCAGGGAGGTGGTTGCTGTGTGCGGCAGGTGTGTGTGGTGTGTGTGGGTGGGGTCGGGCTGGCAGAGAGAGTGGGGAGTGGGGGTGAGAGAGAGGATTGGTGAGGTGGCTGGGTGGAGTGTTGAGGTGGAGGGACGGTGAGGTGGCAAGCTGGGGTTGGTGGGTAGACTAGGTTTACGTAGAAAAGGGTTTGGGTTTGGGTTTTATTATTTTGTAAAATATTTGTGGTGTTGTTTTGTTTTAAATTATTTTTAGCAAATAATTTTTAGGCAATTAATTTAACAGATAATTATAAGACTTATTTTGAAATAAGAGAAGGGTATTTTTAGAAAACAAAAATAGGCTTATTGAAAATAGTTTCAGACAAACAAATGCATGATGATGACGATGCAATGCACAAAACAACGCGATTTTCTAGTAGTGGTTTTGCGGGATGCCACAATAGGACACCTTCAAAGTTCATAAGAGTGACTGGATATAAATAGCACAAGAACAAGCAATATCAACAATATGCATCAATCAATAAGTTTTGGGACACTACACATAGAACTAAGAATGGCAACTATGCTCTCTTAATGGTGCCTAGAGGTAGAAGTTGGAGACTCAACATAATAGTGGAAGAAAGGCCCTTCATAAAGGGAAGCAGGGATTTCAATGTTTCAAAAAGAGCTTCCAAAAATTATGGTACTTGTTAGCTTTCAGCCCTCATTGCCCCTATCATAAGCATCTTGAAGTGATTAAGGTTAAAGTGAACAAACTATGGAGTATATGCTTGACAAAGTATAAGTTGGCAATATCATGTCCCTTGATTATGAGGGCCACACCTCATGCTACTCAACTTCAGTCACCTGTAAGTTCTTGTCATAGTAAGTACATGTGTATCATAGAGAAACTCCAATGGGGTACCCCTTGCACATGGTACAGGAGCTATCTCATAACCAAAATGACAAGGCAAGCAGATAATGAGCATCTCAGCGATCCTTTTATTTACTATTTGCATAGATTTTTATTGAGAATGCTTCACAGATAGCTCATTATGGTGATGCTGCAAGTTTCCACCATGATTAGGCATGGCTTAGGCTAGCGGCCCAGGCATTTCTCTAACACAAAATACATAAATCCATGGACTTACAAGCTCCCTCTTTATTTCACACCGGTGACATCCATAGACAAAAGAGCATGATATCAACTGTGTACAAAGTACAAGTGCAATGTTGAAAATGTTCCCCATGACAGCATGGTTCTGCTAATTCCAACGTATAAGTGCAAGCATATAGAACATAGAGGACACAGTGGTTCAAGTTTATTAGGGGCAAACAATATAAAGTGTTCCATCAAGTTCGTGAGGGCTTTAATCACTAAGTTTTCACATAACAAAATACTTTTTAATGGGAAGATAGTTGAAAACAAGAATATACTTGGAATGGTGTAACACACCGTGCATAGGAATTTATATTGGACACTTTGGAATAACTTGGTTTCTTGGGAGTTGGAAGCATGAGTAGAGCTTACTCATTGATGAACCACAAGTGTAGGGAATCACAACAGTCTTCGCGGGTAGTATTACCCAATTTATTAATTTGACACAAGGGGAGCCAAAGAATACTTGCAAGCTTTAACAACTGAGTTATCAATTCAGTTGCGCCTGGAAATAGTTCTTGTTCACAGAAGTTTATCAGTAGCAACAGTTTGTAGTAGCAACAGCAACAGTGAAACAGGAGCAATAGTAATAGTAATAGTAAACAGTGGGATTCGAGTGCGGTAGGCATAGGGATGGATGGACGGGTGTTGCATGGACGAGTCTAAATATGTAACTTCAAGAACTAGGGCATTGCAGATAAATAATAACAAGCATCCAAGTACTAAAAAATCCTAGGCATGTGCTCCAAATATAGTCATATGTGCTCGCAATGAGAACTTGCACAACATCTTATGTCCAGCCAGCCCGTGGTAGCGGGGCCTCTAGGGAACTACTGGCAATTAAGGTGCTCCTTTTAATAGAGCACCGGAGCAAAGAATTAACACTCCGTGAACACATGTGATCCTTACACCACAGCCATCCCCTCCGGTTGTCCCAATTATTGTCACTTTGGGGCCTTTGGATCCGGACAATGATATGTGTACACAACTTGCAGATAAGATCACAAACAACACTATCATAATGATTCAATAATAAGTTCAAATCTAAGGTCATAGCACTAGAGACCTAGTGACAATCATTAAGCACAACAAGTTGAAACAAAGTCAAATAGCACAAGAGATACTAGGCACTATGCCCTAACAATCTTATTCGATTACATGATAGAACTCATCCAAACCCTACCATCCCCAAGCCTACTGCGGGGGATTACTCACTCATGGATGAGGGAAACATCGCTGGTTGATGGAGATGCATTGGTGATGACGATGGCGATGATCCTCTCCAAATCCCTCGTCCCGGCAGGGTGCCAGAACGGAGTTTCTGGATCCGAATCTTGGTTTTTGGTGGCGGCAGCGGAGTGGAACTATTTATGGAAATCTATCAAACCCCTCTTGGTTTTTAGGTCGAAAGGCAACTTATTGGCGCAGAGGGAGCCCGAGGGGGTGCCTGGGGTGCCTGCACACACACACCCCCAGGCGCGGCCAGTGGTGGGCCCACGCCTAGCATGGGTGTGGGCCCCCTAGGCCCCTTCTCCGTCTCATCTTATGGCTCCATGGATCTTTTGGTGAAATATAATTTTTGGCATATTTTCCGGGATTTTTCCTGATAGTTCATTTTCTGCACAAAAACGAGACACCAAAGTAATTCTGCTGAAAACAGCGTCAGTCCGTGTTAGTTGCATCCAAATCACACAAGTTTAGAGGAGAAACAATAGCAAAGTGTTCGAGAAAGTAGATATGTTTTGGACGTATCAACTCCCCCAAGCTTAGCTTATTGCTTGTCCTCAAGCAATTCAATTGAAAACTGAGTGCGATAAAAGAACTTTCGCGAACACATTGCTTCATATGATGTATATATTCTCAGCACAAGAGTAGATGCTTAGACAATTCATAATAAAGAGCATGCAACTAAGTCTACTCAATAGCCATTGCAAGCTATGAAGAGAAACCAACTCAAGAATAATAAGTAGCATGAAACATAAACATAAGCAACATTGCAATGCTCATAGTAAGGTATGATAGAGTGGTATCTCGCTTGCCTTTGTTTGAAGGGCACAATATAAATGCCAAGGCACCTCTGAAGTTCAAGTGAAGACTAGAGATAAAGATATCAGAGATACAAGCATCAAAGTCATGACATAATTAACCAAGTTTTGGAACAAACAAAAGAATGACAACTATGCTCTCAAGAAGGTGCTCATAGAATAAGTGGTGACTCAACAAGGTTGTGAAAACGGTTTTGAAAGATTTGAAAGGCTTCCCAATGCTAAAAGGAAGGTACTCGTTAGCTTTGAGCTCTCAATGCCCCTATCATAGGAATCTTCATGTGGTTAAGGTGAAAGTGAGGTCCACTCTGAATCATATGCTTGACAGACCATAAACTGTAAATCTCGAGTCCCTTGAGTACGAGGGCCGCTCCGCATGCTACTCAACTTTGGGTCCACGCAAGTTCTTGTCATTGTAAGTATTTGCATATCATTGAGAACCGCCAACAGGGTACCCCTTGCACATGGTACAGGAGCTTTCCCATAACCAAAATGACAAGGCACGCAGACAATGAGCATCTTAGCAATCTTTTTATTTACTATATGCATAGTTTTTATTAAGGATGCTTCATAGATAGCTCACTATGGTGATTCTGCAAGTTTCCACCATGATTAGGCATGGCTTAGGCTAGCGGCCCAGGCATTTCTCTAACACAGAATACGAACTCCATGGACTCACAAGTCCCCCTTTCATTTCACATTGTCGACATCCGCAAATAAAAGAGCAAGGAATCAACTAGATATAAATATATTTAAAAGGTGTTGAAAGCGTTCCCCGTGACAGCACGGTTCTACTAACTCCCAGCATATAACTTTCATGGACTAGTCACAATGGTTCAGGATTTTTAAGTGTGAGGAATAAAGCGTGCCATCAAGTTCGTGAGAGCTTTACTAACTAACTTTCTCAAAACAGACAAACATTTATTTTGGAAGAAAACATGGCATATAGAATATGCACTCAAATAGAAAATGATGCTAATAGGTAGGTATGGTGGACACAACTGGCAATATTGGTTTTGGGGAGTTGGAAGCACAGGTAGAACACATACTCAGTGCAAGTGAAGGCTAGCAATAGAGAGGGAGTGACAAACAAGAAAGCAATAACTGTCATAATCATGCTTGCAACAAAACAAGACTAATTATGGCATTAAAGTGATACCAGAACTCTGAGGCAAAATAAATCATCGAGGCTTACTGACTATTGATTAGTCATATGCATGTGTGAGCATGTGACAAGTCAATTCACATGAACAGTCAGAGGAGGATACCACAATATTATACCAAAGTATGAATAATACAATGCAAGCAGACATTCATATGACAAGCTACAAACTATTCGCAAGCTAGATCTAATCATAGACAAGCAAGAACTACTGAGCATCCATAATGACATACACCTTACACAAACAGGCTAAGCATGCTCACAATGATGAGTATATGTACAAAAATGAAACAAATAGAGTTTGTTACCAGCCTCTTACCACTCCTCGAGTTGTCTTAATCTTCATTATTGCCCTTCACTTGTGCGACTTGAATAATTAACATGAAACCAAAATCCACTGAGGACGGCTGAACCCTGCAAAGAACTCACAAAACCAAAGAAGAACAACAAATATTTTTGTTGTTTTCGTTTTTTTAGAAACAAGCAAACAAAGAAAAAAAACCAAACAAGAAGCAAGCAAAGCAAAGCAAACAAAGCAAAATCTTTTTGGATTTTTCTTTTAAGGCAAAACAAAGAAAGAAACAAACCAAGAGAAACAATGAAAATATTTTTGGTATTTTTGTGTTTTTGAGAAATAAGCAACAAGAACTAAAAAGAAAGCGAAACAATGGATATACAAAGAACTGACCGAACATGATATATAGATGAGTGCGATGTCGGTGTACCTCACCCCAAGCTTAGGCTTTTGGCCTAAGTGGGGCTCAATCCCATGGTGTCCAAGAGGATGAACCTCCGTAGTATGTCGAGGAAGCTCCCTCGTCCTGGTATGAGCTCGAGGCCTCTCCCGTGTAATACATAGAGGGGTCGTATGATGGTGCTTCCTCCTGATAGTGCCCGTGGAAGTTAAGAGAGCGAAGCTTGTCATCCATCTCCGCCTTCGAGCGTGACCAAGGTCCTTGAGAAATACTGAGCAAAGTGGTTTGGGGTAGAGGGATCTCTCACTATTCGACTTCAGTAAACAACATTCTATAAACCAAGTTCTCAAGGGTAGAGCCGGTGGTGACAAAGTGGTGCGCCTTCATGGCAGCAAGATCAAGCCTCTGAGGAGCCAAAACTGTATCATGTGGATCAACAGCAGTGTTCAAGGCAGTAGCAATATGAGTAGCAATGATTCCCCCATAAATGGGTCCCTTAGCAGCTAAACGACGAGCAATGAGAGAACCAAGATTATACTTGTCTTCATTGTTGAGCGCAGCAGCTGATAGCTGGAAGTTGAATGTTCTTTATCTTCCCTCGCTGAGCTCTACGGTCATCATCATTGGTTATCCCTCGGTAAAGCTCTAACAAATCAGTGGGTAGAGCTGTAATCTTCTTTGATGACCCAGTCGTACTAAGTCCCAAGGCCTTGCAAAATTGCTTCAAAGTCATAGAATGAGCTGTGGCATCCCGCAAAACCACTACTAGAAAATCGCGTTGTTTTTGTGCATTGCATCATCATGACCGCATGCTCATGTCATCATGCCACATTGCATTTGAGCATCGTCATCATCTTGCATTTGCTTGCATAAAACTATTTGCGGAAAAACCTGTTTTTGTTTTCTAAACGCCCCATCTTTATTCAAACACCAAAACCCGGGTCTCCGGATTATTTTGTTTTGTCTGCTATCGGTTTGCAGAAGCTTTGTTTTAAACAAATAAAATATTAAATTATTTTAGTGGGGGCAGTCGGACGGGCCGATTCGACCCGGACGACCACCCCCAGAATAAAATGGTTCGCCCGAAATCCCTAAGCTACCCAACCTAATCTACCCACCCCTCCGGCCACCTCACCCCACCCAATCCTCTCTCGCCACCTCACCTCTCTCCCTTCCCCCACCACTTATCTGCTGCCACCTCACCCCTCTCCCCATCTCTCTCCCCACTTTTTGCCACCCCCACCCAGCAACCCCACCCCAAGCACACCAGCAGTGCCACCCAGGCGCCACCACCGGTCAACACCACCCCACCCTGCCACCTGGGCCCCACCCCTGCCCCCCTGCCCCCCTGTCCCCGCGTCTCCCTCTTCCTCTCTCTCCCTCCCCACGCGAGCACCCCGAGCCCCGCCCACGCGTTCCTCTCTTCCCCGCGACCTCCCCTCCTCCTGCAACCGCCCTCCGGCCGCCGTCCTCGGCCCCGAGCCTCCCCCTCCTGCGTGACGCCGCCGCCGGGCCGCCTCAGCGTGCCACCGCCCGCCTCCACCACCGCGACCCCGACCCCCTGACCCCCACCTCGCCGGACCCTCCCGCCTCGTCGGCCGCCTCGCCTCCTCCGCCACCCGTCGTCCGTCGTCCCCCCTCGGCCGCGCCTCCCTCTGGACCACAGCCGCGCCGCCCGGATCCCGCGTCCCGCTCCGGCCTTCACCCAGCGGCAGGACCTCGCCGCCCTTCAACGCGTCCGGCGCGCGCCCGCCGCCGTCCGCTGCCGGTCGCCCGCTGCACCTCCTCGCCTCGGCGCCCGTCGATCCTCGGCCCCTCTGTCCTTCCTCGCCGCCATCGGAGGTCCCTGGGCCTACAGCGCCTCCGGCCACCGCGGCGGTCTCCAGCGTCTGGCGGCGTCGGCCGCCGTCCTTCCCCTCTCCGGCGCTGTCCGGCTTGCCGACCTCGCCGACTTGCGTCTGGCCCTTCCAACCCTGGCTCTGCCCTGTCGACGTGCTCCTGTCCTGGTGGTCTGCCTCCACTCGAACATGGTCCCAGTTTTTTTCAAGTATGTGGATGGCGTGGAGATTTGGTGTTGCTGATCAAGACCTCGGGGTGAACAAGTACCAAGTTTGGGCAATGGTAACGATGCTGCTCGGGCCCCATGCCAAGATCTTCCGAAGAACATGCCATCCGACAAGTTCGTCATCGACCACCATGACGCCAAGGTCGTCTACACGGACCGCAAGACCGTTCCCCGAAGCCGAAGATAGATCCCGAACCCGGTGCCGCGCCAAGATCTCCTTCACAGACGCGGAACCGATGCCCCGTTCACGGAGTCCGAAGACCGATACCGCCGAACCCGAGCGCCAAGGTCGCCTTCCCGGACCCCCGAAGATCGATCCGAAGCGCCAGGACTCGAACCTGAAGAACGCCAAGATCGCCGACGCGGATACGCCAAGTTCATCTACCCCGGACACCGTGCGACAATATCTACCTCACGGACCCGAAGACCACGGCGACGATAGGAACGACACCAACCCGGAAGAACCCGATGCGCCTGACGCGAACCAAGTCCTGCT
Source organism: Avena longiglumis (assembly GCA_030063025.1). Lineage (NCBI taxonomy): Eukaryota > Viridiplantae > Streptophyta > Magnoliopsida > Poales > Poaceae > Avena > Avena longiglumis. The sequence goes on from CP125979.1 coordinate 98,578,118, forward strand.
TCCGGTTGCGACAAGACCCCTTCCGCACGATCCGATCCCGATCCCGTCGAGCCGTTCCCCGTCGAACCCTGAGACCGATCCCCGAACCCGAACCCCGGAACCCCAAGATCTGCCGAACCCTAACGTGTGATTCCCTTCCCGAGCCCTATTTTATAAAATGGAATATAAACTGTCGCATATTAATTGATCATGCATGCATACTTGTCTGTGGTTTGGGGGCCTTATGCCGATTCACCTCATAATTAAATATGGGGCCCATATGCGGGCAAATCTAGTCTTATATTGGCCTCATTTAAATTTGTGTAGCGAACCCGGTGCTATCTTCTGCCATGTTAAGACAACATTTAAAATGCAGGGTATCTAAACAACATGAACTTAATAATTAAATGCCGGGACCCAGGTTCCGCTTAATATGATCTAATTGCGTTGCACCTTTGCCATGTCAAACATCATACATGCATCATGCTCGATTTTCTACCGTAGTATTAAATAGTGCATTCGGTGTTTGTGCTAGTGTTTTGCTTCTTCACGGACTAGGCCGATGAGTTGATGCGAGTGTCGACCCGATCTTGGATGAACCTTCGGCAATGTTTTCAGGCGAGCATCTCCCTCTTTCTACCTATCTTACTTTTATAGTATTTATTTCCCTCATGTTGATCTATTGCTATCTGTGTTGCGTTGCTCTAGTTTTCGTACTCGTGATATCCCTTGCAGCCTTATATTGCCTTGGACACATCCTATTACCTGTTGTTTGGTAGATAGTTGGACTTGTGCGTCGTAGTCGCTTGCTCAAGTGCTGTTGCGTGTCGTCCAGTACCACAGTTGTTGGAGTATTGCCGCCTGTTTGATGTTGGAGATGATCATGGCTTTACTTATCGTTCACTTTATTTACTGTTTAACAACTAAAATTGAAGTAAGTAAGCAGAGGCACAGGTGGGCAATAGATGTTATTTGGTTGTTAACCGTCCACTTGTGTCCCGTAGGACCCGAGTGCTTGATACTGTTCCTTGATTTATCGCTATCCACATCCGGGAGGATTATGGGACCCCAGGCGAGCTTGATTCATTCTTATTTCTTGGGGCCACAAACTAGTTTGAGGTTTTATTTACTATCATGTACTTATGCCATGCTTTTCGCTTTATTTACGATTGTGCGAGGAGCACCTTGCATCGCTTAGGTAAGCGGAGTGTTTTCGCGGTATCGACAAGCCAGTTTTGGGTTCCTAGTCGTTCTGACCATTGTGCAAACCTTGAGTCATCTCGAGTCGGTGGCTTCGCTATGGTCTACTCAATGGGGTGGCCCCCTGAAATATTTCTGAATCCTGTGATTTCTTTGTCGTGAAGGCCTCGTTGGGTTTTGATTTGGTTTTTCCGAGGTTGATCGAGCGTGTGTTGCTATTGGTGCACCCCGGCCGGGTAAAACTTTTTGAAAGCCGTGTCCGCGGATATGGACGACTTGGAGCACAGTATCTCGATCATAGACAACTATAACTAAAGTAGTGCTATAAATTTGACTTTATAATGACTAGTAATCAGCTTCACTATAATGGAATGGCTAAATAAAACTGCCAACAATTGCTTGTTTGGGTTGTCGCTTGCGACCATTGTACCTGACTAGTAAGTATTGCAACTACAACGGAATGGCTAAATAAAAGTACCAACAACTGCTGGGTTTTTGGGTTATCTCATGCTATTTGTATCTGATTAGTAAGTGTTGCAACTATAACGGAATGGTTAACTAAAATTGCCCACTTCCTATTTTATCAGGTTGACTACCTATATTTGACTAGTAATTGCTGCAACAATAACTGAATAAATAAAACTGCCAACTGGGTGAGTTCCTCGGTTGACTTCCTCGTTTGGTCTCGAGGGGGAAATACCAGGATGGGTTTGTTTGGTGTTAGATTCAGGTTGGTTCCGATTAGGTCTCTCTTACCCCTCTCTGATCGCCGCCAGTTGTATCGAGTCTCTATAGGTTGTTTAGTGCATGTTGTCGCTGCCGCTTCAGTCCACCATACCTATGTAGGCGAGGACCGCCGAATTCTAGCCTCGCCGTGTACTGTCCTCAGTACTGACCGTTCTCTCTTTTTCCTTTGCCCTTTGTCGGCACCCCTTTTGTTTAAGCAGGTTTTGAGATCGACGTCGTTAGCAGGGTTACCCTTCCGGCTTGGCCTGGGCAGGGTTATGGACGTCATTGGTTATTCTTCAGGGCTCTTAGCCCCATTTGCATCTTGTCCGTAGTCGGACGCTCTATCATTTTCAAGGTGATTTGGATCTTTGTACCTTATATCTGTATTCTTGACTCATGGAGTCGTGTTGTATATATATCTGTTCTGTGGGTCCCATCGAGGACTATTGTGTAATGTTATTACTTCGTTTTCCACCCGCACGAAAGTGCCTGGTGGGCACCTTTGAATCGTTTCTATGCGGGTTTGGCGGTTTTTCGCTAAAACTTGCATAGGTCCGATTCTGAGGGTGTTACAGAGTGGTATCAGAGCGCAGCAGTTGCGATGCCCCACAAGTCCAGCATGTAGGATAACCTAGCTAACGGCCGAAGTAGAGTGTCAAAACTGTTTTTGAAAAATCGGTTGGATAGTTCTGATTAGGTCTGATTTTACTCCTCACCCCTCTGCTATTCTCTTCTTATCTCGACGTGTGTGAATCTGCTCTCTTGTCTTTTCTTCGAGTCCAGGATTTCTCGTGGTTGGGTTTTCGTCGTACCCTTAGGTTTTCGCTTCCTCCTTTGGTAACGGTAATGCTACATCTGGTCTTCATGCTATCCAAGGAACCCTTCGTCTGGTGGACTCTCTTTGTTCCTTCTTGTGCCTTCCGGTGTTTTCCGACGCTACGACATCATCTACGCCAGATCCGATGCAGAGGCTGCATCACTCCTTTGTTTCCGAACCTCGCTTGTCGAGATCTTCAGTCTGATCCGAGAGTTGGTTGCATAATTTGCCTATTCGTGTGTAGAGTAATGGTTTGGGTGCGCGATGGACTGATCACCATCCGACTACTCTTATCATTCGCTCTTGTACATCGAATCAGTGGATCCAGCGATTTTACTCCGTTCACGGTAGCTAGAGGTGGCTTTATTTGTTGATACCTCTACCTTCGACCTTTTGTTCCCGGAGTGTTCTCTCGACGATCACGGACAACGACCTCTTGTTAGTGGTGTCGCGAGGATCTACACGAAGTGAGAAGATGCAGATCGCCGGCCTTCTTCCCGGTACCATGAGGCGGATCTCGAGGGCGAGATCCATTGTTAGTGGTGTCGAATTGTGGCATCCCACAAAACCACTACTAGAAAATCGCGTTGTTTTTGTGCATTGCATCATCATGACCGCATGCTCATGTCATCATGCCACATTGCATTTGAGCATCGTCATCATCTTGCATTTGCTTGCATAAAACTATTTATGGAAAAACTGTTTTTGTTTCGCGCCCCATCTTTATTCAAACACCAAAACCGGGTCTCCGGATTATTTTGTTTTGCGCTATCGGTTTGCGAAGCTTTGTTTTAAACAAATAAAATATTAAATTATTTTAGTGGGGGCGATTAGACGGATCTTGACGACCACCCCCAGAATAAAATGGTTCGCCCGAAATCCCTCAGCTACCCACCCTAATCTACCCACCCCTCCGGCCACCTCACCCCACCCAATCCTCTCTCGCCACCTCACCTCTCTCCCTTCCCCCACCACTTATCTGCTGCCACCTCACCCCTCTCCCCATCTCTCTCCCCACTCTTTGCCACCCCACCCAGCAACCCCACCCAGCACCCACACAGCCACTGGCCTCCCAAGGCCACCCGGTCAACACCACCCCACCCTGCCACCTGGGCCCCACCCCTGGCCCCTTTCCCCGCGCCTCCCTCTTCCTCTCTCTCCCTCCCCACGCGACCACCCCGAGCCCCGCCCACGCATTCCTCTCTTCCCCGCGACCTCCCCTCCTCCTGCAGCCGCCCTCCGGCCGCCGTCCTCGGCCCCGAGCCTCCCCCCCTCCTGCGTGACGCCGCCGCCGGGCCGCCTCAGCGTGCCACCGCCCGCCTCCACCACCGCGACCTGACCCCCACCTCGCGGACCCTCCCGCCGCCTCGCCTCCGCCACTCGCCCGCCTCCCGTCCCCTCGGCGCGTCGCGCCTCCCCTGGACCACGGCGCCGCCCGGATCCCACTGCCCCGCTCCGGCCTTCACCCAGGCGGAGACTCGCCGCTCGCCTTCAACCGCGTTGGGCTGGCCGCCGCTGCCCGGTCGGCCGCCCGCCTGCACCTCCTCCGCCTTGCCGATCCCGCTCGTCCCCTCGTCCTTCCTCGCCGTCGGAGGTCCCTCAGGCCCGCCGAAGCGCCCGCCCCACCGGCCGGTCTCTGCCACGTCTGAGGCGCGTCCCCGCCGCCGTCCTTCCCTCCGTCGCTTGCCGACCTCGCCGACCTGCGTCTGGCCCTTCCAACCCTGGCTCTGCCCTGTCGACGTGCTCTTGTCCCGGTGGTCTGCCTCCACTCGAACATGGTCCCAGTTTTTTTCAAGTATGTGGATGGCATGGAGATGTTGGTGTTGCTGATCGAGACCTCGGGGTGAACAAGTACCAAGTTTGGGCAATGGTAACGATGCTGCTCGGACCCCATGCCAAGATCTTCCGAAGAACATGCCATCTGACAAGTTCGTCATCGACCACCATGACGCCAAGGTCGTCTACACGGACCGCAAGACCGTTCCCCGAAGCCGAAGATAGATCCCGAACCCGGTGCCGCGCCAAGATCTCCTTCACAGACACGGAACTGATGCCCCGTTCACGGAGTCCGAAGACCGATACCGCCGAACCCGAGCGCCAAGGTCGCCTTCCCGGACCCCCGAAGATCGATCCGAAGCGCCAGGACTCGAACCTGAAGAACGCCAAGATCGCCGACGCGGATACGCCAAGTTCATCTACCCCGGACACCGTGCGACAATATCTACCTCACGGACCCGAAGACCACGGCGACGATAGGAACGACACCAACCCGGAAGAACCCGATGCGCCCCCGACGCCGAACCAAGTCCTGCTTCCCGGTTGCGACAAGACCCCTTCCCGCACCGATCCCGATCCCGTCGAGCCGTTCCCCGTCGAACCCTGAGACCGATCCCCGAACCCGAACCCCGGAACCCCAAGATCTGCCGAACCCTAACGTGTGATTCCCTTCCCGAGCCCTATTTTATAAAATGGAATATAAACTGTCGCATATTAATTGATCATGCATGCATACTTGTCTGTGGTTTGGGGGCCTTATGCCGATTCACCTCATAATTAAATATGGGGCCCATATACGGGCAAATCTAGTCTTATATTGGTCTCATTTAAATTTGTGTAGTGAACCCGATGCTATCTTCTGCCATGTTAAGACAACATTTAAAATGCAGGGTATCTAAACAACATGAACTTAATAATTAAATGTCGGGACCCCGGTTCCGCTTAATATGATCTAATTGCATTGCACCTTTGCCATGTCAAACATCATACGCGCATCATGCTCGATTTTCTACCGTAGTATTAAATAGTGCATCCGGTGTTTGTGCCAGTGTTTTGCTTCTTCACGGACTAGGCCGATGAGTTGATGCGAGTGTCGACCCGATCTTGGATGAACCTTCGGCAATGTTTTCAGGCGAGCATCTCCCTCTTTCTACCTATCTTACTTTTATAGTATTTATTTCCCTCCTGTTGATCTATTGCTATCTGTGTTGCGTTGCTCTAGTTTTCGTACCCGTGATATCCCTTGCAGCCTTATATTGCCTTGGACATCCTATTATTGTTGTTTGGTAGGAGTTGGACTTGTGCGTCGCTTGCTTGCTCAAGTGTTGTTGTGTGTCAAATCGATCATAGTTGTTGGAGTATTGCCACTGTTTGATGTTGGAGATGATCATGGCTTTACTTATCGCTCACTTTATTTACTGTTTAACAACTAAAGTAAAGTAGCGTAATGTGGGCAATAGATGTTATTTGGTGTTAATCTCACTTGTGTCCTGTAGGACCCCGAGTGCTTGATACCTGTTCCTTGATTTATCGCGCTATCCACATCCGGGAGGATTATGGGACCCCCCTGAGCCAGAGCTTGATTCATTCTTATTTCTTGGGTCCACAAACTAGTTTGAGGTTTTATTTACTATCTTGTACATATGCCATACTTTACTGCTTTATTTACGATTGTGCGAGGATCACACTGTACTGTTTAGGTAAGCGGAGTGTTTTCGCGGTATCGACAAGCCCAGTTTTGGGTTCCCAGTCGTTTACGGCCATTGTCGCAAACCTTGAGTCCGTCTCGAGTCACCGGCTTCGCTATGGTCTACTCAATGGGTGGCCCCTGAAATATTTCTGAATCCTGTGATTGCTTTGTCGTGAAGGCCTCGTTGGGTTTTGATTTGGTTTTTCCGAGGTTGATCGAGCGTGTGTTGCTATTGGTGCACCCCGGCCGGGTAAAACTTTCTGAAAGCCGTGTCCGCGGATATGGACGACTTGGAGCACAGTATCTCGATCATAGACAACTATAACTAAAGTAGTGCTATAAATTTGACTTTATAATGACTAGTAATCAGCTTCACTATAATGGAATGGCTAAATAAAACTGCCAACAATTGCTTGTTTGGGATGTCGCTTGCGACCATTGTACCTGACTAGTAAATCTTGCAACTACAACGGAATGGCTGAATAAAAGTACCAACAACTGTTGGGTTTTTGGGTTATCTCATGCTATTTGTATCTGATTAGTAAGTGTTGCAACTATAACGGAATGGTTAACTAAAATTGCCCACTGCCTATTTTATCAGGATGACTACCTATATTTGACTAGTAATTGCTGCAACGATAACTGAATAAATAAAACTGCCAACTGGGTGAGTTCCTCGGTTGACTTCCTCGTTTGGTCTCGAGGGGGAAATACCAGGATGGGTTTGTTTGGTGTTAGATTCAGGTTGGTTCCGATTAGGTCTCTCTTACCCCTCTCTGATCGCCGCCAGTTGTATCGAGTCTCTATAGGTTGTTTAGTGCATGCTGTCACGCCGCTTGATCCACCATACCTATGTAGGCGAGGACCGCCGAATTCTAGCCTCGCTGCAATCGGCCTCAAGATCGACCGCTCTCTCTTTTCCTTTGCCCTTTGTGGCACCTTTTGTTTAAGCAGGTTTTGAGATCGACGTCGTTAGCAGGGTTACCCTTCCGGCTTGGCCTGGGCAGGGTTATGGACGCCATTGGTTATTCTTCAGGGCTCTTAGCCCCATTTGCATCTTGTCCGTAGTCGGACGCTCTATCGTTTTCAAGGTGATTTGGATCTTTGTACCTTATATCTGTATTCTTGACTCATGGAGTCGTGTTGTATATATATCTGTTCTGTGGGTCCCATCGAGGACTGTTGTGTAATGTTATTACTTCGTTTTCCACCCGCACGAAAGTGCCTGGTGGGCACCTTTGAATCGTTTCTATGCGGGTTTGGCGGGTTTTCGCTAAAACTTGCATAGGTCCGATTCTGAGGGTGTTACATGAGCCCTGTCATAAATCTTGAAAGACACAGCAGGCTTGAACAAACTATTAGTAAAGGAGAAACTCTCCACAAATGTTTTAGTAAGCAAAGCATATTGTGCGCTCTCATCCTGCATGTAACTTGTTAGTCTAGCCCTCTGAACCAAAGTCATAAAATCATTAAGAATCCCAGCAGCTCGCAAGATAGTTTGGCAAGGAAAGGTGGAGGGGTGCGCATCCCCTTCATCTCCCTCATCCCCAAATCGCGGAGTGATGAAGTCCTCATTGTATGAGGGTCTAGTACTGGTAAATGACCTTGGAAGTCTTTCCCTTGTAGGTGCATCACTCTCAAATATATCACCAAATGTGTGGTGGTCCATGACTTCCCTTTCTGAAATTTTAAACAACCATCAAACCAAGTGATTTCTAAGTTGATAAATGATGAGCAACTACTATAGGAACTTGCTAGAGGACTATACATGCATCAAAATAAAGTTTCTAAGCATAGAACAAGCATGCAAGATCAAACAACCTGACACCTATAGCAGCAAAATACTCAAGATACAATCTACCAATCACAAATCTAATTGGACAAGTGGAGGAAGCACATACCAATGAGCAATCCCTCCAAAAATCAGCACTTGAGATGGGCTGAACAAGGAGATCGAAAATCGCGAGCAAGAACAGCAAGAACTCGAGCTTAAACAAGTCTTTCGGTGTTTTTCAGGAGAGAGAAAGAAGGTGGCTTTGAGGAGGCATCCTGGAGGGGCCCAGGTGGGCCAGACCCCCCCCCCCCCCACCCCCCCCCAAGGTGTTGGAGATATGCCCTAGAGGCAATAATAAAAGTGGTTATTATTATATCTTTGTGTTTATGATAAATGTTTACATTCATGCTATAATAGTATTAACCGGAAACATTAATACTTGTGTGATTTGTAAACTAAATTAGAGTCCCTGGTAAAGCCTCTTTATAATACTAGCTTGATGATTAATATATGATCGTGGTTTCTTGATCATGAACATTGAGATGTTATTAATAACAAGATCATATCATTAGGAGAATGGTATGATGGACATACTCCTATAGATAAGCGTAGCATTAAGATCAAGTCATTTTAATAGTTCGTTTGTTATAAGCTTTCTGATACATAGTAACCTAATTCCTTCGACCATGAGATCATGTTAATCACCATCACCGGAAGGATGCTTTGATGACATCAAACACCACACTGTAACTGGGTGGCTATAAAGGTGGCATTGAGTGTTCGGAAAGTATGGGTTGAGGCACATGGATCAAGAGTGGGATTTGTCCATCCATATGATGGATAGATATACTTTGGGCCCTCTTGGTGGATTGTCATCCAATTAGCTTGCAAGAATGTGATTATCTCACAAGGGATCACATATCACGGGAACAAGAAAAGAGTACTTATCGGTAACGAGGTTGAACTAGGTATGTAGAGATACCGACGATCAAAACTTCGGATAAGTAAACTATCGTGAGACAAAGGGAAATTGGTATCGTATGTAAGTGGTTCATTCAATTGCAAAGTAATCGTAGAAATATGTGGGAGCCATATGAATTTCCAGATTCCTTTATTGGTTATTGATCGGAGAAGTGTCTTGTTCATGTCTGCATAATTCACGAACCGTAGGGAGACAGACTTAAGGATTCGATGTTGTTTAGTAGATATGGAATGTTAGTAGGGATACCGAATGTTGTTTGGAGTCTCGTATGGGATCCGGGATATCACGAGGAGATCCGGAATGGTCCGGAGAATAAGATTCATATAAGGAAAGTCCTATTTTGGAGTTCGGGAAAGTTTCTGATGTTTTCATCGGAGAGGTTCTAGAAGGATCTAGAAGGTTCACCGGTCCGGAAGTAGAATGGTCCATGAATGTGTCATGGGTAAGTGGAATGATTGGATCATATCCTAGGTCACCTGGCGTGTGCATTTGCAAGAGAGAATTAAAGCTCTAAATTGAAAGTCAAACGGGAGTTTGAAAAGTCAAACTGGAACAATGGTTTCCTAGAGGGAGAAGAAACAAGTCCTTCTCTCAATCCAACTTGGGTTTGGGTTTGGATTCAAACCCACCCCTCCCAAGGCTGCCCCCCCCCCTCTCATAAATAGAGGGGAGGGCTGCCCCGAAGCACACAAGCCCTAGCCCCTCTCCCCTTGCCAGCCGACGCTGCCGCCTCAAGACGTCGCTGCCGCCTCGCGTCGCCGCCGGTTCATCGCCGCCGCACTTGCCACCGCCGACACCTCCTCCTCCCGGTCATCTAAACCCTAGATCTCCGGGAAACCCTAATCCACCATAACTCGCACCGGCTTAGGCGAAGCCCTGCGGGATCTTTCCTCTACTTCCAACACCACGCCGTCGTGCTGCCGGAATCGCGAGGGAGAACTACAACCTCTGCTGCCTGCTGGAACAAGGTAAAGGAAGGTCTTCATCGAGTACCGAACATGTGACCGACTGCGGAAACGCTGCCGGAACGCAGCGCCGGAAGAATCGTCTACGCGATCTTGAGATCGGTAAGTGTACGACTACATCACCCACGAGAATCTGCTCTCATTAACCGCTTTGGAATCTTCAAGGGTGAGTGCTTATATCGACTCGTTGCTACAATCTAGTAGATAGATCTTGGCTTGTTTGAGTGCATGCGGAAAAAAAATTGTTTTCCATGCTACAAACCCCTTTACAAGGCGCCACCCCCTGGTAGGCCACGCCTACCACAGGTGTGGTGGACTGGGGTGGCCCCTGGGTCACTTCAGGTACTTCTATGCCCCTTTTTTCGAGGAAAAATTTATTTTGAATTTTCTCGGATTTTTCGGGAAACTTTATTTTTGGCCAATTTTCAGGGTATGAAAATTGATTTTCTCACAGAAACAGTTTTATCAGAAGAAGCAAAAGCAAACCAAAACCGAACTACAGCAGCTCTAAGAAACTCTAACAAGCAAACAACTAACTAACAAGAGCAAAATCAAAGATTAGGAAGGAGAAAAGAAAAGGAAAGCAAGAATAACCACAGTGAAAACATTATTTTGTTCATTAAAATTATTTTGTTAACAAGGTTGATCAAGTCTTGTTACCAAAACAATCTTATATGAGACAAAACTTTGTATTCCCCCAAGTGATTATGTTACCTCATACTTGATAGCAATGGTCCCAATCATAATAGTTTCAAAACTTTCTTGTGGAATGGGACACTATATTTCCTACGATGGGAACAACTATGGAGGGTTCGCAGCATAGAAAACAAAAAAAATCCTACGATGGAAACAACTATGTACCAAGATCTATCTATTAGATACAAACAACGGGCGGATGTATATCCGTAGAGAACATACCCTTGAAGATTGACAAAGCTTAACGAGTCCGAACTCGTGGTTGATGTAGACGATCTCTTGCCAATCTCAAGATCGAGAGGAAGTCCTTAGCACTGCAACTTAGTGGCGCATCCGTGCTCGCACACACGTCTGAGGCACCGAGCAACCTCCGCCTCCTCGCTCCAGCGATGCAGCAGAAGCACAACTCTTTCTTGCCGAATAGCCACCGAGAACATGTATCTCGCTAGTCCGAGACCATGGGGGATAAATTCTAGAGGGGGAGAGAGATCCTTCATGAGGAGGTGTGAGTGAGAAGTGAGGAGGGGGTGCCTTTTATAGGAGAGGGGGAACCCCAAGGGGGTGGCCGGCGCATGGGGGCTTCCCCCTTGCCCTCCCCTCATTCATGTGGGTGGACACTCCACTCACAAAATCCTTTCAAATCCCTCCACTCAAAATCCCACTCAAAATTTCTATTAAATTTCCACCAAATTTAATGCAAACTCTCATTAAATAAAACTCCTTTTATTTATTCAGAATTTTGTCAATTACTTTAATGACAAACATTCACATATAACCCTTTGATAGTATTCCATTTCACATGCAAAAACACTAGTTTGATCTTGTTACTAACATGCACTCTTTTCTCGTTCCCGTGATATAACATTCTAGTGATCAAATCACTTGCTTGCAAGCTAACCAATGTGATATCACCGAGAGGGCCCAGAGTATATCTATCTGTCATCGGGATGAACAAATTCCACTCTCAATCCATGGGCCTCAACATAACACTTTATTAGTTCTGAACCCATCTTTATAATCACCCTGTTACGGTGTGATGTTTGATGTTATCAAGAAACTCTTCCGGTGTTAGTGATTAACATGATCTCATGGTCTAAGGATTAGGATCACTTCGTAAGTTGTTATAGCAATATAAACTCAATGACTTTGATCGTAATGCTATACTTCGGATGAATGTTCATCACATCATTACACTAATGTTGTGACCTTGTTATCAACAACATCCAATGTCTATGATCAGGAAACCTTGATCATCTTGTTAATCAACGATCTAGTTTATGAGAGAGGCATAAGTAGGAACTTTCTGTTTGTTAATACAATTATAGCATGCAAAATAAACATCTATCATATACTTGGAATATACATAATAAACACTTTATTATTGCCTCTCAGGGCATATTCCCTTTAGTGTCCCACTTGCACTAGAGACAATAATCTAGTTACATAGTGATGAATCTAACACCCATGGAGTTCTGGTGTTGATCATGTTTTGATCTAGGGAGAGTTTTAGTCAATGGATCTGTTCATTGAGATCCGTGTGTACTTTAAAAATCTTTATATCTCCATCCTTGACATGCTCGTGGATGGAGTGAAACCGGCGCGTAATATGCTTGGAATTCTTGTGAGACCTTGGTTCTTTGGCATTGGAAATGGCACCATTGTTGTCACAATAGATCACCATTGTGTCCAACGCGCTTGCAACCACACCTAGTTCGTATATGAACTCCTTCATCCAAACCGCTTCCTGAGCCGCTTCCGAAGCAACAACATATTCGGCCTCCGTTGTTGATCCCGCCACCACAGGTTGTTTGGAACTCCTCCAACTAACTGCTCCGCCATTCATGAGAAATACGTATCCGGATTGAGACTTAGAGTCATCCGGATCGGTGTCAAAGCTAGCGTCGACATAACACTTAGCGACGAGCTCTTCTTCACCTCCATACACAAGAAACATATCCTTAGTTCTTCGCAAGTACTTAAGGATATTTTAAACCGCTATCCAGTGTTCCGAACCTGGATCCGATTGGTACCTACTAGTCAAACTAATAGCATGTGCCACATCCGGTCTTGTACATAGCATGGCGTACATTATAGAGCCTATGGGTGAAGCATAGGGGACTTTGTCCATTATCTCTCTTTCTTCCGCCGTAGCCGAACTTTGAGTCTTACTCAATGTCTTGCCTTGCAACATAGGTAAGAACCCCTTCTTACTTCCGTCCATTTTAAACTTCTTTAAAATCTTATCAAGGTATGTACTTTGCGATAGCCCTATTAGGCGCCTAGATCTATCTCTATAGATATTTATGCCTAATATGTATGACGCTTCACCTAGGTCCTTCATTGAAAGTTTGCTATTTAGATAACTTTTAACATTGTTTAAAAGGTCTATATCATTTCCAATCAATAATATGTCATCCACATATAATATCATAAATGCCACAATGCTCCCACTCACTTTCTTGTAAATACAAGCTTCTCCATAAGTTTGGACAAATCCAAACTCTTTGATCACCTCATCAAAGCGGAGATTCCAACTTCGTGATGCTTGCTTCAGTCCATAGATGGATCGCTGAAGCTTGCACACCTTGTTAGCATCCTTAGGATCGACAAAACCCTTTGGTTGTATCATATACAACTCTTCTTCAATATTACCATTGAGAAATGCGGTTTTGACATACATCTGCCATATCTCATAATCTAAATATGCAGCAATTGCTAACATAATCCTAACTGACTTTAGCATCGCTACGGGAGAGAATGTCTCATCGTAGTCAACTCCTTGAATTTGTCAAAACCCCTTTGCGACAAGTCGAGCTTTATAGACGGTTACATTACCATCAGCACCAGTTTTCCTTTTGAAATCCATTTATTTTCCACGGCCTTTCGGTCGTGAGGTAAGTCCACCAAGTTCCAAACTTTATTTTCATACATGGATTCCATCTCGGATTTCATGGATTCTAAGCATTTGTTGGAATCCGGGCTCATCATCGCTTCTTCATACGTCGCAGGGTCATCAATTTCATCAACCATGAAATTCATCACAGGGTTTCAGATACTCGGAGTCGCACGTCCAGCTAGACCTGCGAGGTGCGGTAGTACTCTCTTTTGGAGTTTCATGATCATTATCATTAGTTCCCTCTTCAACTGGTGAATCCAACTCCGGAATGACTTCCGGCGCTGCACTACTCGCCATACTTTGAAGAGAAGGTTCAGTAACCTCTTCGAGTTCTACCTTCCGACTACTCACACCTTTCGCGAGACACTCTTTCTCTAGAAAGGATCCATTCTTGGCAACAAAAACCTTGCCCTCAGATCTGTGATAGAAGGATAACCCAATAGTTTCCTTAGGATATCCTATGAAGACGCATTTTACCGCTTTGGGTTTGAGTTTATCCGGTTGAAGTTTCTTCACATAAACATCGCATCCCCAAACTTTAAGAAATGACTGCTTAGGTTTGTTTACAAACCACAATTCATATGGTGTCTTTTCAACGGATTTAGATGGTGCCCGATTTAAAGTGAATGCAGCTATTTCTAGTGCATCACCCCAAAATGACAACGGCAAGTCCGTCAGAGACATCATAGATCGAACCATATCCAATAAAGTACGATTACAACGTTCCGACACACCATTTCGCCGTGGTGTTCTGGCAGGTGTGAGTTGTAAAACAATTCCACACTCTTTCATATGAGTGCTAAACTCATAACTTAGATACTCTCCTCCACGGTCGGACCGTAGAAATTTGATCTTCCTATTACGATGAGTTTCCACTTCACTCTGAAATTCCTTGAACTTTTCAAAGGTTTCAGACTTGTGTTTCATCAAGTAGATATAACCGTATCTACTCAAATCATCCGTGAAAGTAACAAAATAACGATATCCACCTCGCGCCGACACACTCATTGGACCACATACATCAGAATGTATGATTTCCAATAAATCTGTCGCCCGTTCCATTGAACCGGGAAACGACGTTCTAGTCGTCTTGCCCATAAGGCATGGCTCACATGTATCAAGTGATTCCAAAAGTCCATACGAATGGAGCTTCTTCATGCGTTTAACGCCAATATGACCTAGACGATAGTGCCAGATATATGCGGATATATCATCATTAAGTTTAATCCTTTTAGCATCAACATTATGAATATGTGTAACATTATCATAGAGATACAACAGAAATAAACCATTCATCATCTGTGCATGACCATAAAAGATTTCATTCATATAAATAGAACAACCATTATTCTCATATTTAAATGAATAACCACTTCGCAACAAACATGATCCAGATACAATGTTCATGCTCAGTGCTGGCACCATATAACAATTATTCAAGTTTATTACTAATCCCGACGGCAAGAGGAGAGGTAGCGTTACGACGGCGATCACATCAACACTTGATCCATTGCCGACACGCATCTTGACCTCATCCCTTGCTAGCGGTCACATGTTCCGCAGCCCCTGATTCGAGTTACAAATATTAGCAACTGAACCGGTATCAAATACCCAGGTGCTACTGCGAGCACTAGTCAAGTACACATCAATAACATGTATATCATATATACCTTAGTTTGCCTTGCCGGACTTCTTGTCTGCCAAATACTTGGGGCAGTTGCGCTTCCAGTGCCTAGTCCCCTTACAATAATAGCACTCGGTATCAGACTTAGGGCCAACTCGGGGTTTCTTTTCAGGCATGGCAACTAGCTTTCCGCCCTTACTTCCCTTCCGTTTACCCTTCTTGTCTTTCTTGAAACCAGTGTTCTTATTGATCATCAACACTTTATGTTCCTTCTTGATCTCCACTTCTACAGTTTTAAGCATTGACAGAAGCTCGGGGAGAGACTTCTTCATGCCTTGCATATTATAGTTCATCACGAAGCTCTTATAGCTAGGTGGCAGAGACTGCAGAACACGATGGATGCCTAAGCCAATGGGAATCGATATTCCCAAGGACACAAGCTTATCGGCGTAACCCGACATCTTGAGTACATGCTCACTTACGGAGCTGTGCTCTTCCATCATGCAGCTAAAGAACTTTTCTGAAGCATTGTAGCTCTCTACAACAGCATGTGTGTCGAAAATCATTTTCAACTCACCCATTGTATCAAATGCATTGCCGTTTTCAAAACGCTTTCGAAGTTCTGGCTCTAGCCCATACAATATGCCGCAATGAACTAAGTTGTGGTCCTCCTGACGAGTCTGATAGACATTATTCTCCTCGTCAGGGGCATCATCAAAAGGTGGGGGGGCCTAGCGGCGCTTCTAGCACATATTTCTTTTGTGCAGTAGAGAGGAGAATCCTCAAATTCATGGCCCATTCGGTAAAGTTGCTACCGTTCGTTGCTAGTTTCTCTTTCTCCACGAACACATTGAAATTAAAAGCAGGTGGTGCCATCTACAACGGAATTTGTAAAGTTTAGACTAAGTTTATGATAGATTGAGTTCAACTAATCCACATTAAGAATGAACTCCCACTCAAAACGACATCCCTCGTGCCCTTTTGGTGATTACATGAACCGAATCCACTACACCAAGTCCGATCATCACGTGAGTCGGTGTAGCTTCAAAGGCGAGCATCAAATGGGCATCATATCTACTATATAACTCATGGTTAACCTTTAGGTCCGTGTTCCGAGGCCATGTTTGTATATGCTAGGCTCGCCAAGTAAGAACCTTAGTATTCGCGTGTGTAACTGTCTTACACCCGAGATATAGTCGTGGATCCAAGAACACCCGATCATCACGTGATGTCTTGGAGCGACGAAAACATAATCGGTGCATACTTAAGGAAGAACACATTCTTATCTTGATATTTAAATGAGGGATCATCTTATTATGCTAATAAAACGCCAAACAAGCAATATAAGATGCTATCAAACATCATATGTTTATAAGTGAAATGATATGGTTCCCGCATATGATCTCTATCATGTGCACCGTGGTATGATCACTATCATACCTCTATGTGTAAGGCCAAGGTCTATGGAACTTACACGTTATGTGTGTTATAAGAGTATCATCTTATACTTCCACTTACAACATCACCATATCATAACACTAGCCCAGCAACAATCTAAACTAGACGCCTCTAATTTATCCATTGCAAGTTTTACGTGGCTTAGGGATTTCGAAGATAGAACCGTTCTTACCTACGAACATGAACCACAACGAGGATAACCAAATTGTTTACAACTCGTTGAAAATTAGATATTGACTATAGTAGGAGAGACAGACACCCGCTAGCCACTTATGCAAACTAGTTGCATGCCAAGCGTGGAACAGGTCTCATGTGCGAGGACATGTAAAGTTTGTCCGGGCCGCTTCATCCCACTATGCCACCAACATCCAAAATCCAATTAAGAAGCAATAACATGATCATCATCGCCCACATACTCATATGTGTACTACCCGTGTAAAGCATCTACGCATAGATCAGGCTTTGATACCACTGTAGGGTTTGCATCATAGAAAACAAAAAAATTCCTACGATGGGAACAACTATGTACCAAGATCTATCTACTAGATACAAACAACGGGTGGATATATATCTGTAGAGAACATACCCTTGAAGATCGACAAAGCTTAACGAATCCGAACTCGTGGTTGATGTAGACGATCTCTTGCCGATCTCAAGATCGAGAGGAAGTCCTTAGCACCGCAACTTAGCGGCGCATCCGTGCTCGCACACACGTCCAAGGCACCGAGAAACCTCCGCCTCCTCGCTCCAGCGATGAAGCGGAAGCACAATTCTTGCTAAATAGCCACCGGGAACATTTATCTCGCTAGTCCGAGACCATGGGCGATAAATTCTAGAGGGGCATAGAGATCCTTCACGAGGAGATGTGAGTGAGAAGTGAGGAGGGGTGCATTTTATAGGAGATGGGGGAACCCCAAGGGGGTTGCCGACGCATGGGGGCTTCCCCCTTGCCCTCTCCTCATTCATGTGGGTGGACACTCCACTCACAAAATCCTTTCAAATCCCTCCACTCAAAATCCCACTCAAAATTGCTATTAAATTTCCACCAAATTTAATGCAAACTCTCATTAAATAAAACTCATTTTATTTATTCAGAATTGTGTCAATTACTTTAATGACAAACATTCACATATAACCTCATGCTAGTATTCCATTTCACATGCAAAAACACTTTCTGCAATTTCACCCGAAAACCTGTTTCGGTATCTAGTGAAATAAATTCCTGCGCTTGTTATTCTTTCCGGCATGAAACTTTTGCTCCAATTGGATGTCGGTGTCTCTTAAGTGTGTCACCCTATGGTTCGCGGATAATGTGGACATGATCGAGACTCCTCTCGGATCAAAAATCAGTAGTGGGATCTGGAGACCCATACTGACTCCCACACATTCAAAGATGACTTTCTTGTGATTGTCGGAACCTTCTACGCTAGTATCTTAATACTTTTGTTCCGCGGTATATTACATGTCCGAGATTCGATCATCGGTATCTCCATACCTAGTTTGATCTCGTTACTGACATGCACTCTTTTCTCGTTCCCGTGATATAACATTCCAGTGATCAAATCACTTGCTTGCAAGCTAACCAATGTGATATCACCGAGAGGGCCCAGAGTATATCTATCTGTCATCGGGATGAACAAATTCCACTCTCGATCCATGGGCCTCAACATAACACTTTATTAGTTCTGAACCCATCTTTATAATCACCCTATTACGGTGTGAGGTTTGATGTTATCAAGAAACTCTTCCGGTGTTAGTGATTGACTTGATCTCATGGTCTAAGGATTAGGATCACTTCGTAAGTTGTCATAGCAATATAAACTCAATGACTTTGATAGTAATGCTATACTTCTGATGAATGTTCATCACATCATTACACTAATGTTGTGACCTCGTTATCAACAACATCAAATGTCTCTGATCAGGAAACCTTGATCATCTTGTTAATCAACGAGTTAGTTTATGAGAGAGGCATAAGTAGGAACTTTCTGTTTGTTTATCAAACACACATGTATTAATGTTTCCGTATTAATACAATTATAGCATGCAAAATAAACAGCTATCATATGCTTGGTATATACATAATAAACACTTTATTATTGCCTCTCAGGGCATATTCCCTTCAGAATTGGCTTACATAATTCTTCTATAGGAGGCAGATTCTTCACATCTTCAGCTCTAATACCTTTCTCCTTTAGACACTTCTTAGCTTCCTTCATCACTTCATCATTTAATGTAATTACTCCCCTCTTCTTTGGTGTTGGTATTGGAACTGGTTCAGGCATAACTGGTTGAGGAGTAATAGGCTCAGGTGTATTCAGATCAGTTGAAGTCCAATCATCATAATTCTTGCTTATTTTAGCCATTAATTCTTCAGCATCTGTAGGAGTCTTTTTCCTGAAAACATAATCAGCAAAGCTATCTAGGTAGGTCCTAGAATCATCAATTAGTCCATCATAATAAATATCAAGAAGCTCATTCTTAGGTAATGGACATTCAGGATATGCATGAATCAAGGCACGGAACCTTGTCCATGACTCAGGCAATTTCTCTTCTTCTCCCTGTTTAAAATTAAAAAGTCTCTGCAAAGAAGCATGTCTAGCACTGGGAGGAAAATATTTCTGGAAGAAAGAAGCAATCAAACAATCAGGGCTATCAATGGAACAAGGATGTAATCTATTAAACCAAGCCCTAGCTTCTCCTTTTAGTGAAAAAGGGAAGATCTTAGTAACAAAGTACTTGCGCTTCTTAAAATCATCAGAGAATAAAGCACTCATAGTAGAAAGCTCATTCATATGAGCCACGACACTCTCATTTCCAGTCCCACAAAAAGGTTCTTTCTCAACAATATCTAAATAAGATAAATCAAGAGAGAAATCATAATCTTTATCTTTAATATCTATGGGAGAAGCGGCAAACTTAGGATCAAAGAACAACTTAGGAATAATGGTGCATCTAGCAAGGAGACTCTTAATAGCACTAGTACCATGTGTGTTTCGGAACTCTTCAACAAAATCATCAGTGAACTCAATGTAACCATCATTAATATCATAACTCTCACTAGCCTCAGGTGAGCTAATAGGTGTAACAGTGTCTTCACTAGGAGTTTCGGTATTTCCTAGACTAGCCATAGTAGCATCTAGAAAAGGACCTAATGAACCACTCGCATCAAGCACAGTAGAAGTAACATCATGAGTATCAAAAGCAGTTTCAGACTCAGCAGTAGTAGCAGTGTGTGTAGCATAAGTATGTGGTGGTGGTGTAACAAGCTTACTTATAACAGACGGTGAATCAAGAGCAGCAGAGGTGTTTAGGATTGTACCTCTTCTTGTAGTGGATGGTAAAATAGGGAACTTTCCATCACGAGACTTCCCCATGATGAAAGGAGTAGCAGTGAACAATAATAGATCCAAGTGAACTTACAAATAAAGCTATGCTCCATGGCAACAGTGCCAGAAAATAGTCTTGATGACCCACAAGTGTAGGGGATCGCAACAGTCTTCGCGGGTAGTAATACCCAATTTATTGATTCGACACAAGGGGAGCCAAAGAATACTTGCAAGCCTTAACAACTGAGTTGTCAATTCAGCTGCACCTGTAAATAGTTCTTGCTCACAAAAGTTTATCAGTAGCAACAATTTGTAGTAGCAACAGCAAAGCAACATCAATAGTGAAACATGAGCAACAGTAACAGTAACAGTAAACAGTGGGATTCGAGTGCGGCCGGCATAGGGATGGATGGACGGGTGTTGCATGGACGAGTCTAAACATGTAACTTCAAGAACTAGGGCATTGCAGATAAATAATAACAAGCATCCAAGTACTAAACAATCCTAGGCATGTGCTCCAAATATAGTCATACATGCTCGTAATGAGAACTTGCACAACATCTTCTATCCAGCCAGCCTGTGACAGCGGGGCCTCTAGGGAACTACTGACAATTAAGGTGCTCCTTTTAATAGAGCACTGGAGCAAAGCATTAACACTCCGTGAACACATGTGATCCTCACACCACAGCCATCCCCTCCGGTTGTCCCAATTATTGTCACTTTGGGGCCTTTGGATCCGGACAATGATATGTGTACATAACTTGCATATAAGATCACAAAAAATACTATCATAATGATTCAATAATAAGTTCAGGTCTAATATCATGGCACTCGGGCCCTAGTGACAAGCATTAAGCACAACAATTGCAACAAAGTCAAATAGCACAAGAGATACTAGGCACTATGCCCTAACAATCTTATTCGATTACATGATAGAACTCATCCAAACCCTACCATCCCCAAGCCTACTACGGGGGATTACTCACTCATGGATGAGGGAAACATCACTGGTTAATGGAGATGCGTTGGTGATGACGATAGTGATGATCCTCTCCAAATCCCCCGTCCTAGCAGGGTGCCAGAACGGAGTTTCTGGATTCGAATCTTGGTTTCTGGTGGCGGCGCCGGAGCGGAACTCTTTCTAGAAATCTATTGAACCCCCCTCGGTTTTTAAGTCAAAAGGCAACTTATAGGCGCAGAGGGAGCCCGAGGGGGTGCCTAGGGTGCATGTACCCCCCCCCCCTCCTAGGCGCGGCCAGTAGTGGGCCCGCGCCTGGCATGGGTGTGGGCCCCCATGCCCCTTCTCCGTCTCATCTTCTGGCTCCGTGATCTTCTGGTGAAATATAATTTTTGGCATATTTTCCGGGATTTCTCCTGATAGTTCATTTTCTGCACAAAAACAAGATACCAAAGTAATTCTGCTGAAAACAACGTCAGTCTGTTTTAGTTGCATCCAAATCACACAAGTTTAGAGGAGAAACAATAACAAAGTGTTCGAGAAAGTAGATACGTTTTGGACGTATCACTCATACAAGTGGAGGCTTGCAAAAGACCGGGAGCAACCAACTAAGAGAGCAATAATGGTCATAATCATGCAGAGCGACAAAACATTACTAATCAAAGCATAGAGTTGTACTACAAGTCAATGAATAAATGATCATAGAGGCTATGGTGACTTGTTCATGGTGTGATCATGTGTGAAGTCAACCCAAACAAAACATCAAAGGATAAAACCAAAATACTATGCTTTTGAATGCTAAAACAACGCATGATTCTTTCAAGGCACACTAAGCAATCCTAATTGTTTGGAACAAGTCATGTTATAGCAATAATCACTAAGCATAAGGTCAAAACAACACCTAGCATGACATTCTAAAGTCTAAGTCAGAGTCAATGCAAGCTCCTCTTGCACTTCCAAGCAAGAACTTTCTACTCCTTTCCAACACCAATCGACTTATTTGAAACAACACAGCGAGAACGAGGGTCCAAACTACTTTATTCAAGCAAACTAAACAAACTAAGCAAACCAAACGAAAACTAATATGCTCCAAGAACAATATAACAGTGCATGAAACAATAAAAACGAAGTGTCTAGACAGACATGAGCTTTTTATTGATGAAGAAGGGGATGCCTTGGGCATCCCCAAGCTTTGACGCTTGTACCTCTTGGATATTTCTTGGGGTAACACCGGGGTGGCATCCCCAAGCTTGAGCTTTTATCCATTCTTCATCTCATTACATCATTCTCTCTCTACATTTGAAAATTTTCCTTCATACAAAACTTCACACAATCTTCATTAGCAACATTAGTGTATTCAAAAGATAATAGAACTTTAGGCTTAGCTTTGGAACAGCAAAACTTTTCACTAAAAAACACAAGCTACTGTATCAACTCCTTCAAAAGCTCAATTCCCCAAAAGAGAACTCAAAAAGGAATCAATGAGAAGCAAATGCAAATAATGGCAAAAATCTGTCAAAACAGACCAGCAGGTAGAAAGTTAGCTAACATAGACTCAAATGCAAAGAAGACCTTCTGTTAGTCAAATCAAAAGGTGTTGAACTAACAAAAGTTAGCTAACATACTAGGGATTTATTCGTAAATTTTTAGCTCAATCCGAGTTACATAGACTCCTCACGAATTTTTATGGTGGAGGGCAGAAATCTGTTTCGGGATAGCAAGTCCCCAAATCTTACTTCCCTCTCATTAGAGGTCATTCTTGGCACAAAAAGGCAAAAAAAAAGGATAAGTAGAGGTCATTACTGAAGTAATAACTTCCAAGACTCAAGGAAACTCTTGGGTTATCTCCCAACAAGTAATTTTTTTAACGCATTTAAGTTAGACACAAGAATCAAGAAAATCAAGTATTTTCAAATGAGGAAGCATTAACATCAAACCTTGCTTTCGAAGGAGGAGCAAAAAGCAAATTCTCTATCCTCATAGGGAAGTGTTCAATACCTTTCTTGAATGGAAGATGATATTTAATGGTGCCTTCTTTCATATCAATGATGGCACCAATAGTTTTAAGAAAAGGTATTCCCTTAGTAATAGGACAAGAAGCATTGTATTCAACATCCAAAACATAGAAATCAACAGGGATATAAGCATTATTAACCATAATGAGAACATCATTAATACTCCCCATGAGTTTCTTCTTAGCATTATCATTAAGTGGGACATCCAAATAACAATCTTCCAAAGGTGGCAAATCAAGCATTTCATAAATCTTCCTAGGCATAATAGATACACTAGAACCAAGATCACATGAAGCTTTGAGATCAAAGTCATTCACTTGCATATTAATAATGGGTTCCCAACTATCTTCTACTTTCCTAGAAATAGAAGCTTTGTGTTTTGATTAATCTTAACAAGAGCATCTGTAATGTGTTTGGTGAAAGCAACATGCATATCACTAGCATCAAGACTTCTAGCAAGCTTTTGCAAGAATATAATCACTTCAGAAATATTGCAACCATCAGGGGCGGACCCAAGTGTAGCTGAGTGGGGGCCTAGGCCCCCACTCAAAATTTCAAATTCCTTAACTATTTGTTCATATTTGGAAGAAAATTCTTTAAATTTTACAAATTTATAGAAGAAAGGCCCCCAGTCAATTCATTTGCCCCCACTCGTAATTTCTTCTGGGTCCGCCCCTGTCAACCATCTATATCAAAATCAAACTTAGCATCACTAGTAGTAGACTCATTAGGCTTAAGCATTGTAGGAGGAGAAATAGGGACTTCTTGTAGTTTGGTGGTGATGGTGCACACACTATTGTTTCTATCAATTTCAGCTTCCCTTTCCCACTTAACATGAAGTTGGGCTAACAGTCTAACATTTTCATCAATTGTAACTTGTATGGCATGAGTTGTAGCAAAGGTACTTTCTAGCAGCCATTTTATTAATCAAAGAGGACTGTGCTTCAGACAAAGAGGATATATTTTTCTCTACATTTAAAAGCTTTTCCTATATAGTCTTGTTGAAAGTGGTTTGCTTACTAATAAAGTCCTTGAGCATGACCTCAAGTTCAGAGGGGGCACTTCTAGCATTGTTGTAGGAGTTTCCATAGGTATTGCAATTATTAGGAGGATAAGGCCTATAATTGTCGTTACTAGCAAAATTATTCATATAGGCATTGTTGTTGAAATTGTTGTTTCTAATGAAGTTCACATCAACTTGCTCTTCCTGAGCCACAAAAGAAGCTAAGAGAACACAATTAGGATCTAAAGGAGATTTTCCATTAACAAGCATAGTCATAATAACATCAATCTTATCACTCAAAGAGGAGGTTTCTTCAACATAATTTACTTTCTTACCATGTGGAGCTCTCTCAGTGTGCAATTCAGTGTAATTAACCATCATATTATCAAGGATTTTTGTTGCGGCACCCAAAGTGATGCCCATAAAGGTACCTCCAGCAGCTGAATCCAACAGGTTTCTTGAAGAGAAGTTCAAACCTGCATAAAATGTCTGGATAATCATCCAAGCAGTAAGTCCATGAGTGGGACAATTCTTAACCAAAGATTTCATTCTTACCCAAGCTTGAGAAACATGTTAATTATCAAGTTGTTTAAATTTCATAATATCACTTCTCATAGATATAATCTTAGTAGGAGGGTAGTACTTTCCAATAAAAGCATTTTTGCACTTAATCCAAGAATCAATACTATTTCTAGGCAAAGATAGCAACCATTCTTTAGCTTTTCCTCTTAAGGAGAAAAGAAACAGCTTGAGCTTAATAATATCTCCATCTACATCCTTATACTTTTGCATTTCACAAAGTTCAACAAATCTATTGAGATGAGCAGCAGCAGCATCAGAACTAGCACCAGAAAATTGCTCTCTCATCACAAGATTCAACAAAGCAGGCTTAATTTCATAAAAGATAGCATAAGGACCAGGTGGAGCAATAGGAGTGCTTAGGAAATCATTGTTATTTGTTCTAGTGAAGTCACACAACTTGGTTTTCTCAGCAAAGTTCATTTTGGCAAAAGCGGGGCAAGCCAAAAACAGCAGCTAGAGCAGGAACTAATCTTTTTGTGTTTTGATAAGAGAAAGCAAACCAAACTAAACTATTTTTTTTGTAGTTTTTGATAAAAAGAGGCAAACAAAACCAAGTAAAAGAAACTAAGCAAACTAAAAACAAAGTAAAGATAAAGGTTGAGGAGGACCCCCCTTGTGAAGATGTCCTTAGCCTCCCCGGCAACGGCGCCAGAAAAAGTTTGATGACGCTCACGGTGTTGACGTGGGTGCTTCACTGGAAGACCCCAAGATAAAGGTATGATGAGCACAGCAGCAGTTTCCCTCAGTAAGAAACCAAGGTTATCAAACCAGTAGGAGGAATGAAACGTCTCAAAGGTGTTGCAAGCAACATGGAAACCTGCACAACACAAACTCAAAACTTTTCCCCAAAGAATCGGTGAGCTTGTCAATGTCACCGGTTTGCTGTAACAAAGGATTAATTATATGGTGTGGAAGGTAATGATGGTTTGCAGCAAGTAAACAGTAACAGTGGAAGATGTATCAATGGTAAAGATTGTACCAGGGTCCATAGTTCACTAGAGGTTCTCTCCTTAGATAAATAACATGGCATGAAAGGTAAACAAATTACAGCAGGGCAATTGACAGGAACTGAGTAAGGCATAACAATGCAATACTAGACAAAAAGATCCTATGAGATTCGATTGAGCAATACAACAATATATATAGACCGCCATCCAACTGCATCTATGACCAGAAGTCCACCTTCAGGTTATCATCCGAACCCCCTCCGGTATTAAGTTACAAGCAACAGACAACTACTTTAAGCAAAGTGTGCAAGGTAAACAATCCACTTGTTCCATGAACAAGAGACCGTTCTTTTCTCCCTAGTGGCAACAACACATCTACCATCGAAGAGATTTCTGTCACTTCCCTTGAAAACTAGAGGCATGAACCCACTATCGAGCATAAATACCCCATCTTGGAGTCAATAGCAACTACTTGGCCAAGATAGCTAATAACAACGGAGAGCATGCAAGATCACAAACAACATAGACATGATAGAATCAAATAGAAACCATTAATCAATCTGACATAGTAATCTCAATATCCATCGGATCCCCGCAAACACAACATGCATGTTTACAAATAAATTAGATCTTGATCATGAACGGAGCTCACAAGATCTATACATGAAAGCACAAGGAGGAGATACAACCATCTAGCTACTACATGGACCCGTAGTCCAAGGTGTAACTACTCATGCTTCATACAGAATAAGAAGGCCTCCGGGATGATCTCCCTTTCGGCAGGGTGCTGAGAAGAACTTCAGATACCCCTCGATCTAGGGACGATGGTGGCGGCGGCTATAGACAGTTTCGTGGAATATTGATCGGGTACTTAGGGTTTTGGCATCGGGGGGACTTTATAGGCGAAGAGGTGAGGCAGGGGGCCACCAGGGTGGCTGCACCCACCCCCCAAGCACGGCCAGCCCTAGGGAGCGCCGCCAGGGGGTGTGGCCCCCTGGTGCCTCCCCTCCGTCTCGTACTCTAGCTTCATGTTGCCCACGGTAAAATATTGACTTTGGCTTTTGTCCCATCCAATTCCGAGAATATTGATTTTCTGCCTTTCTGGAACAAAAAACAGAAAAAAGCAGGCAACTGGCACTGTGGCAACTTGTTAATAGGTTAGTTCCAGAAAACATATAAAACACCTCAAAGTGTAGACAAAGCAAAGCAAAGTAGATACTAAACAAGCATGGAACATAAAAAATTATAGATACATTTCCGACGTATCAATGAGCAGCCCGATGCGGCACGCACACTCGGTCTTCTTGCACCGGTACTCCTCCGCGGACCAAGCTTCCGCGAATGTGTTTGTCGCTGGTGGCACGGACTCGAAAGAGACGCGCTGGCCCAGAAAATCCTTTGGGTCCTTCTCGATCTTTATCCATGTAAAGACATAAAGATCAAGTTTAACAAATAATCCCAATCAACTTTATGGTATGCTTTTTCAAAATCAAGTTTCAAAACAATTCCTTATTGTTTGTTCCTTCTAGATTCATGAAGAATTTCATGTAAAGACATAAGCCATCCATGATGTTCCTACCCTTGATAAAAGCAGTTTGACACCAGGATATAAGTTTATCCATAAAGGGTTCAACCCTGACAGTAGCAACCTTAGTGATCAACTTGTATAGCACTTGAATCAAACAGATATGTCTATGTTTATAGATAACATCAACATCACGATATTTATGAAGCAAAGTAATCAATCCAAAATTCAATCTATAAAGATCAAGTTTCCCAGCATGTAAACCATCAAACAAGCACATAATATCACTACTAATGAAGGACCAGCTAGCCTGGTAGAACCCAACAGAAATCCCATCGGGGCCATGAGCAATATTCATAATCATAAAATCTATGGTTGATTTTAGTTCCTCAATAGAGAAAGGTCGATCAAGCCACTCATTATATTGAGGAGATAATTGCTCACCATCAGTGCAAGTACTTGGATCAAAGCTCATCAGATTTAATTCCCCGTGTACAAAAAGGGTTTTATAATATTCAATAGCATGATCCAGGAGATCAGAGGTCGCTAAATAGTTAAATCATTATGCTTCAAAGAATACATTGTATTTTTCATCTTCCTACCATTAGCCACTCTATGAAAATAAGTAGTATTATTATCATCATGTAGGAGGCACCTCTCACTAGATGTGTTAAACATGAAAGACTCTTTCTCATAAATTTGCATTAACCTAAATTTGATAATAACCTTTTCTATCAAACTAATCACCGGAAAGGAGATGATCCTCCTCCAAACTTTCCAGATTTTCAAGCTCATCCAAGAGATCCTTTTTTATAAATTGACCTCCAATATTAACATCCAAACTTTTGAAATTATTCTTCAACCTCTTCAACTTAATCTGAACTCTCATGAATGTTTATTTTTAAATGAGGAAAAAGAGTTGCCTTTTCATTAATATAGTAGAAAAGAAATGGACAGTTTATGAGAAAAACTGGTCAAAAACCAATACAACTCGACACAACACGCTGGCCCCGAGGCCACGCTCCACACAGGTCGACGACCAAGATGCCCAAGCGAACTAGGTCAACACCTAAACACATACACCTCAACGCAACAAGGTGGATGCAAAGACCGAAGCCGCCGCTCCAACATCCATGCCGACCCCGGGGTCGCGCTCCTTCTAGCCAAAGACGAAAACGCCAACGCCAACCACCAACACACTCCACAGGTCCCTCCGGCAGGCGGAACATCCAAAGTGAGTCCTCAAGAGGTAAAACGACGCAAGAGTGTCGCACTCGCCCAAACCCGCAAGGGATCGAGGGTTTCCCTGGAGAACCCAGACAAAGGAGCGACCACACAGCTTCAACGATGACTTCAAGAAGTATGCGACGCCCAAGGGCGTCGCCGACGTCGGTCTTATCCAACCGCCAGGACAAGGCTTTCACCTAGTAATGAGTCGCCTGCCACACAAGGACCGGCCGAACCACCACACTGAACCACATCATGGCGTCCGCCGCCAAAGCCTCCGGAAGGGGCAGCCAGACCCAGCATCCCACACGCCACCACGCCTAGGTTCCTCGTCGCTGCGACCAAAGCCGCCGTCCGTATCATCGCCGCTTCCTGGGAGAAAGAAGAGAACCCGGGCAGCCGCCACCGCGAGCGGGATCGAAGACCACAGCCACCGCCATCCTCCGCCTAGCCACAACTCCGACGCCAGGAAGGATGCAACACACGGAGCCATTCATCTCTCGCAGAGGATGAGAGGATGCAACACCGGAGCAAAACTTCTCCCAACCACCGCCGCGGGAACCATCTACAGCACCACCTCCACCGCAGCAACATCGACGACCCGGAGCTGGGCCTCCACGCGTCGCCATGGCCCTCCAGGTCCAAACCAATCCCAGAACGGACCCGGCCAACCGCCGACGGCAGCCGCGCCGCCAGCACCACCGCGCTCCGGCGACGCACGCCACCACCACGCCAAAGCCGCACTCCGCCCGCACCGCCTAACCAACAGACCGTGCCACCGCTCGCCTCCGCGCCGCCAACGTCCGGGAACCCGCCAGCGAGGCCTCCCTCCTGCCTGTCGCTTAGGGACGCGAGAGGTCCTAGATCCCCGCTGCCCCTGTCATCGGCGCCGCCCAGCTTCGCTGGCGGGGCCTCGGGAGGCGACGAGGTGAGGGGCAAGAGATGGGGGTGGCGGCGGCCCGACGACTAGGGTTTGCTCTCCTGTCGCCTTCGAACTCCCATGAATGTTATCCTGGGGAAAAACATGAGAGTTCCAGATTCTTTCGACTCTCCCAGGAAGTCAGTTTGATGATTATAAGTTTTTGATGGATGTTATCAATGATAAAGACTCCTTTTTTTTCCTAAAAGAAGTACTTCCTCGTACCCATATTAGTTATCTTAGATTCATCTAAATATGAATATATCTAGTTAAGTTTTAGTGCTAAATACATTCACAATTTTGAGTCAACTAATATGGATCACATTATTTCGATTCAGTTTTGAGGATGAGTAAAAAAAAAATAAGAACAAAAAAAATAAAGACTTGCCCAAAATGCCGAGCCCAGCATATCTCACACTCGTAAAAATAGTTGGATTTACCGGCTTCTCTCCCCGTCTGCTGGGCGCCGAGCGCGCGTCGCCGCTGCCACCCTGCATCGTGCGCCTCGAGAATGGCGGACGCTGATCTCACTGAGTACGAGCGCCTCCGTGCGGAGAACATCCGCCGCAACGAGGTCATCCTTGCCTCGGTCCGCCGCAATGCCGACGAGCTGTCAGCCGCCATCAAAGCCTCCGACCCTCGCTCCGTGCTCCGCCGCAAGGCCGACGAGCTGCCAGCCGCCATCAAGACCTCAGACCCTCGCCCCGTGCTCCGCCGCTCCCTCCGGCTCTCTCAACCCCCTCCCGATGCCCATCCCACCCCTCCGGCTCCGAATCCCACCCCCTCCCGACGCCGTGCTCCGCGGAAGCCCAAACGCCGACGCCGTGCTCCGCGGCGGACCACCCCTGGCACCGCGAAGCCCCGCAGTACCACCTTCTCCTCCTCGCTCGCATCCACCATCCTCGAGGCCGTCTCGTTTTCACCGGGGGCTGCCAAGCTTCGTGCCTACGATTTCGATGCCGGGAAGGAGCTCGTGCTGACGCCTGCCAATGTGAGGACGCTGCTGCCCAGCAGGATACTGGGTCTCCTGGTGCTGCCGCTGGTCGACCGGACCATGGTGGCAGCGGGGGACAACTTGGGGAACATTGGGTTCTGGCATGCTGACCCGGAGCCGGGTGCGGTGGAGGCAGATGGGGTGTTCGAGTATTTGCCCCACAGAGGCCCTGTTGCAGCGATCGTGGCACACCCGGCAATGCCACACAAGGTGCATGATTCTGCTCTTGTCATATGGAATTCTAGATATTTGTATGTATGGCGGTCACTTAAATTCAGTCTGGATTCTAATTCTGCATTGTCTTTCATATATATATGCCTAGCAGATCTACAGCTGTAGCTACAAGGGTGAGATTTGTCTTATGGACCTTGAGAAGGAGAACTTTAATATCATATACTCGTGTCAATCTCCTGTCATTTCACTTTGTCAAGCACCGGATAGTGCTAGCTGCATCTATGTTGGTGACGGAACTGGTGAACTGAAACTCTTCGATGAGCGGATGGGTAAAGTATCAGCCACGTGGGAATCACATGACAATAGAATCAACTCGATAGATTTTCATCCAGAGAAAAAACATATGATTGCGACAAGTTCAACAGATAAAACAACACGTATATGGGACCTCAGAAGGCTGGAAAAGAAGAAGGAAGATTGTTTGAAGGTTCTTGAACATAGTAGATCTGTTCAGTCAGCTTATTTCTCACCTAGTGGCCGTATGCTAGCAACAACAAGGTAAGAATTTTCTTCCTAAACCTGTGTTTGATGTCTGTTCTATTGTTTTGATAGAAAGGATCTCCCGGGTTGATCTAACGAATCTGTATCTCTAACAACTATCACTATGTGATATACTCTGATTCTGTCAACACATAGATGGATTTTAATCAGTACCTCAACAAAATCTAATTTTAATAGTTCTATGTTACTAGTCGGTAAACCAGTTCATTCGCGATCTACTACATAGTACTAAAATTTCATGACAGGGTAATAATTTTCAAACCTGTTATTTCTTTGTCCTCGCTACAATCATTGCAAACATGGAAATGAATTTTAGAAATCTGAATGCAAAATGTAAATACAAAATATGGATGGAGCATATAGGAAAAATAGTGCATGCCCGTAATATGATAAAAAAAAATTTGAGAGTTGAGGGTTCAGTTTTGGACAATTTGAAAGGTTTAGGACCAAATGTGGAACTGAATGAAAGTTCAGGAGCCAAAACTTGTCTTCTTTCTAGACAATAATGAAACCTGAAATGGATGGCGTGATATGTCAGTTCTCTCTTTTAGGTTCCTTCACCTTGTGTAAAGTAGCATTTTTATCATTTTCATTAAGCATGGTGCAGAAAGATTAAAGGATTCCTTAGTCCTTAACCCATAAGGATCATTTAAAAAAACTGCTGCTCTCCCCTGTCTGCCATATTACAATGTTTTAAATAGCCTACTTATTTAATTGTTTGTAATGATATGATCTATTAGAGATTATTGTTTTAGACAAAAGATCTTAGCCAACCCCACACAAATTTCAGTGCCATAACCTACTTAACTCAAATTACACACTGGCATTGGATATGTCATTCTAATGCTTCACAGAATTATGTTCGTATAATGTGGCCTTATTCCTGTTGTGTCCACCTGTCCAGCTATGAAGATACTGTCCATGTCTTTCACGGGGATGACTTTGATAGCTTGCACATTATCAAGCATAATAACCAGACAGGCACATGGCTTTCTACATTCAAGTACGACAGCTCTTTTCACCTAGTGGCTAACTTCATGACCTTAGATGAATATTTCTTCATGCAATTTCATCAAACCAATTCAATTGTTGCAGGGCAATCTGGGGTTGGAATGATACTGACCTATTTATTGGAAACATGAAGAGGGCAATAGATGTCATCTCAGTTGGTAGCAGTGACGGTGTCATCTCAGCTTCAAACAGTGTGTGCCTCGAGAGCGAGCACATGACAGTCATTCCTTGCAGGTTTTCTGCACATCCATATAAAGTTGGCCATCTTGCTGGTGCAAGCTCCAATGGTAAGGTGTTCCTTTGGACCAGGGCTTGAACCAATAAGATCTCTGATGGCTGACTTGTGAGTTGTTGCCACTTCTGTTTCATGTCATGCAGGGAACATGTTCATTTTAACTAGTGCTTGTTCAGTATCCTGCCGAAGAAGATATGGGTAGTATTTTTTGGCCTAGCAGTACCATACATTCTTCTTTCTAATGTTTTAGTCAGTGGATCCAACTGAGTCTTTCGAGCTCATGTTCTTACATGCTACTTACCTAACTAGTCATCGTGAAAGAACGAATTGATGTTGCTCTTATTAATTATGCGATGATGCAGTCCTACCTTCAGTAATTTTTCTTTGAATTGTTGATTTTTTTTCATGTTACACACTACCACATGTTCTACTGCTCATGTGCCCGGATCCAACTGTGTTGGTAATGATGTTGTCCGAGAACAAATGGTCGCAATTCCACACTCCTTGAGCTGTGATGCATCATTTAAATGTTGATGTACCATGTGAGGTGGACTGACGATTAGCCTTGCAAATTGTCAAGTTCTTGCTGTTCATAAAGGTGATGTGACGGTGTCCTGAATTTATTTACCTGATATAAGAGAACTCCGCAGCCTCATCCAGATTATCCTCGCTGATGGATTTTCAGTTTCAGATATTACATAACACACAGAATACCATACCAACTGAGCTTGAATTGTATGTGTTCCAAATAAACCCGACTGTAAATGTCACCATGGAAGATACCAACAAATTTGGCATGTCCATTGCACAGCAAGAACCAGTAATGAGGCTATGGTGACCATACAAAGTGGTAATATGTTCAGCGTTCATTAGCAAAATGAGTCCAGTGCTATGGTTATCCTAAATCTGCATAAAGTAACAACCAAATGTATAGAGAACAAGCATTTGAGGCCTTCTTCGCCTGCAGTTAATCGACATCAACCAACAGGAAATTCAGACTCATTTTGAACAGAGCATAAGGCCCAGATGAACATCAAATCCATTGCCAGAGCATGTAAAAAAAAAGTAAACGACATATCTCAAACAATGAATCAAATTTACAGAACTAGCAGGCAATACACGATTTACATGTGAAGTCCGGTGAATAATGCATTCTTTGCTCCAGCAGCAGCAAAATCAAGTCACATATATATAACAACACAGCAGAACACAAAACAGAGAACAATTCGTCAGCAAACTAGGCACCAGGTGACAAAATCAGGATAAGATGCTGCACTTCCACTTCACTTCAGCATCTTGCTACACAGTGCTGTAGTCTGTCCAGTGTTCATTAGCAAATCTGAGTCCAGTGCCGCGTTGGTTATACTAAATCTGCAAAGTAACAACTAACAAGTATGTGTGGCCTGTTTCACCTGCAGTTAATCGACCATCAACCCGACAAAAAGATCAGATTCACTTTGAACAGAGCATAAGGCTCAGATGAACATCAAACCTATGGCCACAGAGAATCTAAAAAAAAATAAGCAGCATATCTTCAACCAATGAATCAAATTCTGAGTGCAGTGCTATATTGGTTATCCTATTATCTGAATAAACTAACAACCAAATGTACAGAACAAGAATTGATGGCCTTATTCACCTGCAGTTAATCGACATCAACCAACACAAAATTCAGATTCACTTTGAACAGAGCATAAGGCCCGGATGAACAATTAAATCCATGGCCAGGGAGCATGTAAAAAACCTAAACGTATCTTCCAACAATGAATCAAATCTACAGAGCTAACAGTAACAGGCAATATCGCAAAATCCATACACGATTTACACGTTGAGTTCAATGAATCAGGCATTCTTTAATCCAACAACAGCAACATCAAGTCACATGTAACAGCACGGCAGAACACAGATCAGAGAACAATTCGGCAGCAAACAGAGGCACCGGACAACAAATTCAGGATAACATGCCGCACTGCATTTCGACTTCATTTCATCATCTTGCTACATAGGACAAGGTACCCGATGAGATCACATCATATCAACACCACAGACACGAGCAACCAACGCACTCCGACAACCAGGACACGAACAAGCTACAGATGATAGATCGGTGCGAAGCCTATGCACGCTCCCCACGGATGCGTCTCGCGAGCTGGATGTCCTTGGGCATGATGGTGACGCGCTTGGCGTGGATGGCGCAGAGGTTGGTGTCCTCGAAGAGGCCGACGAGGTACGCCTCTGCGGCCTCCTGCAGCGCGGAGACGGCGGAGCTCTGGAAGCGGAGGTCGGTCTTGAAGTCCTGGGCGATCTCCCTGACGAGGCGCTGGAAGGGGAGCTTGCGGATGAGCAGCTCCGTGCTCTTCTGGTACTTGCGGATCTCGCGGAGAGCGACGGTGCCGGGGCGGAAGCGGTGGGGCTTCTTCACGCCGCCGGTGGCCGGGGCGGACTTGCGGGCGGCCTTGGTCGCCAGCTGCTTCCTCGGGGCCTTGCCGCCCGTGGACTTGCGCGCCGTCTGCTTCGTGCGGGCCATCGGGTGAGGCGAGGGGGAGGAAGGGGGCTAGGGGTTGGGGATTGGTGGCTTCGACGGTGAGGGATCTGAGTTTGGGTGGAGAGAAATTGGGGCGGCGGGGGAGTTTTAATAGGGAAGAGGGTGGGCGGGCCGGCGAGGGAGGGTGGAATTTTTGGGGTAGAACGCGCGGGAGAGTGGACTGGAGGAGGGAGATGAAGTTCGAATCGTTGGATCCGTGGGAAGTGTACGGCTGGGATCAGGTTCCGGGTTGAGCACGCGGATCGTGGGAGCGCGATCCGTGGGGTCGGGAGTTGGCGCAATGCTCGCCCGTTCTGATGAGGCCACAAAACTGGAGAGGACGGCGAGTTGACGGCAGAATGGACACGAATAACCCATTTTTGAAAGAATTTCACAAACTGAACTCTCGGTGGAAGAATTTCACAAAACTAACCCTTTTAGTAGCGCTTTCTTGTTATATCTTCAACAAAGGCGCTTATACTTTCTTCACAAGCGCGTCGTATGACGTTTGATCGGACGTCACTATACATAGCATAAGCCTTTATGTGGCGCTACACTAAGATACATATATAATGTCGTATTTAGTTAACAGATAAGTATGGTGGTTGAGTTGGTTGAAGTCTTTGTTGCTAAGTAGGTTGCGAGTTCCACTCCCATAATCTCACTTTTTTTTATTTTTTAAAGGCTGCGATATTGGTTTATATTGTTGTACATATGAAAATATGTTAATTCTAGCATCCTTACTTATTTAAAAAAATGAAAACCGAGTATAAAATTTTATAATCTCTGTTAAAATTATTTTTCAGAAGAATGAAACCGATTATGTTTTGGAACTGTACTAGTTTTATTATAGTCTATAAAAGCCTATCAAAATACATTTAACAAAAGTCTATAAAAGACTATAAAACATATTGAATAAAAAAATTTAAAAATAGCACACAAAAGACTAAAAACAAAAGTCTACGCGACAAAGGAAAAAAGAGCCAAAAATGACTAGACAAGCCACGACATCCCGCACGAACACTAGAAAGAGAAAAAAACAAACTGTGTGATTTGCTAGCCTGAATGGTTGTACGTATATGGTGCCTCCGGCCAAATCATGCGCGTAATAGAAATCTTAAAAGGTTATATCGGTTTACAAGGTTGACTATGACATAAGCTACATCTCAACTAGTTAAAAATAAGTACTATTTTTTTTATTTTGTGCTTCAGACAACACGGTAGAGTCAAAATAAACTAGGAAAGCGAAACCTATTTTGTTTGAATTAACGAAATTTATAATTAGTTAGCGAAGCATTAAAGAGTAACGAACAAACAATCGATTAGGTGGTATACACGTTCACCAAAACATGAAAAGAAAACATACGATAAAACACTTTCTTTGTGACATGTACGAACGAGACAAAAAAGTGAGCGAGCGTGCCATATTAATCTGCCATATACCGACAGCATAAATCACTGTTTCGCCTGCTTCTAAAAACACTAATAACTCAGTTAAAAACAAAATTGGTTGTCCTGCTCCCCTACAGTAAATCACTATCGATTGAGTTTGTTAAAGCTAGTAAAATTTTAAAAGATACTCGGTTTTCATTTTTTAAAATAAATAAGGATGCTAGAATTAACATATTTCCATATGTACAACAATATAAACCAATATCGCAGCCTTTAAACAATAAATATAAAAAATGGGATTATGGGGAGTTAAACTCACAACCTACTAGTTAACAACAAAGACTTTAACCAACTCAGCCATCATACTTTTCTGTCAACTAAATACAGACATTATATATGTATGCTAGTGTAGCGTCTTACACATAGGCGCTATGCTATGTATACTGACGTCCCAGTCAAACGTAGCATGGGACCCGCGTGCCACGCTGGCAAAGAGTATAGCGCCTTTGGGAAAGGCGCTACACTGTTGAGCATAGCGCATTTGTGTTAGGCGCTACTAAAAGGGTTAGTTTTGTGAAATTCTTTCACCGATAGTTCAGTTTGTGAAATTCTTTTAAAAAGGGGTTATATCTGTCCATTCTGCCCGAGTTGACGCGATCCTGGCTTAGGGTTAGGGGCATGTTTGGGTTTACAGCTTTTTAGTAACACATGATCAAATTTGTATATAGCATGTATATGGTCTCCCGTACTGTACATGTTATCGGCAAAATGTTACTCCCTCCGTTTAGAAATATAAGATGTTTTAGGTTTGTGAATGAGATGTATTTAGACATCTTTTAGTGTATAGGTTCAAATAAATCTAGACACTAAAAGGTGTCTAGATACATCTCATTCATAAACCTAAAATATCTTATATTTCTAAACGGAGGGAGTAGTATCGAAAAGTTCTTTGGGCGGTGAGGGATAAGGATTGCACCATTGGGGATGCCACGCTATACACACGTGTCGTGTTATAATTGTTGTGTACTGAACTACCACAATACTCCCTCACAACATAACACAACAATTATGTGGAGTACAACACATTAGTTTAAATTTTGACAACATAACACTAAGTAATTTAATTATTTTTTCAATATAGACATATTTCGGTCCTTTTCGAGAGAGCAAAAATATCATGAACTTTGATAATGTTTCAGGAAAAGGGTGAAAGGATCATATGGGCACCTAGAGGGGGGTGAATAGGTGCTACTTCAAAATTTTTTTCTTTTTCAAATTAAGGTTTGACAATAAGGTAAATTCTCTAGATAATGCAACTATGGTGAATTTACCTATATGACAATTATGCAAGAGCTACCACAACACAAAGAAGTAACGAGTAAGTAAGGTGCGGTAAAGGATAGAAGTAACCGAAAAGTGGACGCGGAGACAAAAGGATTTGTTTCCCGTAGTTCCTTCCTTTTGAGGGGAAGTACGTTTACGTTTGGAGAGAGGGTGGTTTCAAACCACCAACGCCATGAAAGGCCTCCCTTGTTCTCCGATGAATCTCACCCCAACGAGATCGATTCACCTTCCACTATATCGGCAACCTTCAAGGTGAAAGCCGGCACCGTTACAAGTTTGGGACACACATCCACAACTTAATCGGAGGCTCCCAAATACAAGCAAGTTGTCAAAGCAATCAAAGACAAGCTTGTAAGAACCAAAACAAGAACTAGGGTTTCCAAGAAAACACTAGAGCAAAGGGGCCCTCAATGAAATGAGGGGGAAATGAAAATCTCTTTTGGTAAAGTAGTAGATCGGGGCCTCCTCCTTCGATTCTCCAAAGATCAAGGACTTTGGATGGTGGAATGAGGAGATCTTGAAGTTTTGAGTGGCTCCAATGGTGGTCTTGACTTTAATGTGTTTGAGCAACTTGTCCCAAGGTAGGTGGAGGGGTATTTATACTCCTCCACAAAATCTGGCCGTTGGATCATTTATTGAAGCGGTAGTACCGGAAGTTCAAGCGGTACTACCGAAGAACTCCGGTACTACCGGGCCTGGTACCGGACCACCCTTTTTCAAACTTCAACAAGTCATGCCCACAGCGGTACTACTATTGATGCTACCGGGAAGCGGTAGTACCGCAAGTGGCAACCGGTACTACCGGACATAGAGGAATCAGCAGCTTTCAGGCGAAGAAAAACTCTCTATCACGCCAGGTAGTAAAATGCGGTACTACCGCATTTTGCTACCTAGGCAGACAGAAGCTTTTTGCCAATATACAAAAGTCTCTGCCTCGAGCGGTACTAAAATGCGGTACTACCGCATTTTAGTACCGGAGCAGGCATAAGCTTTTGACAACATCCAAAAAGTCTCTGCATAGTGCGGTACTAAAATGCGGTACTTACCGGAGCAGGCCGAAGCTTTTGACAAGTTGTCAAAAAGCTACTGTCGACCGCATTTTAGTACCTAGCCAACAGAGGCTTTTTGATTAATCCGACCTTACATGCATCCGTAGCAAATACCGCGCCAAAGTGCATAGTTTTGAACATTGCAAATCTTTTCAATGCACGTGCGACACACTTAGCAAATCATTAGTCCGATATGTGTGTTGTTATCAAACACCAAAATCACTAGGGATAGCAAATGCTCTTTCAATCTCCCCCTTTTTGGTGTTTGATGACAACACACATTTTGCAGGGAAATCTAGTGATGACAAGATATAGATGGGGCTCCCCCTAGATATGTAGAAACAAGCCCCATACACACTAACAAGCTACCTGGGAGTAGAAGTCGCACATAGAGCACATGCCTTTGCTAAATAATATGTGATGACCAATATTGATTAGGAATGGGGAAGGTCGTCACATAGGATGGATCCAAACAAGAATAGCCATATTACACACAAGATGGATCCATACGATAACCACATAGTCTTACCATACATAGCACAAATAGTTAGTTCACACATAGTAAGTCACACATAATAAGAGGCAAGCAAATAAAGTTCACAAGCGAATAAAATCAATGGCAAGAGCGAGCTTGTGACTTTTCCATTACAAATCCCGCATACCTAATGTGCAACTTCTCCCCCTTTGGCATCAAGACGCCAAAAAGGGACAAGAGCAACACTAACGCCCCGGAGATCACTCGTCATCATCATCAACCCAGTCTTCCCATGCATCATCATGAGGTGGTGGGGCACGGAAGGAGGAGGTGGCATCATCTTCCCAGTTGCTGTGCTTGGAGATCCATTGGTCTTCTGGGGTAATGTTGTTCTCGGAGCCCTTGGAAACGGTCAAGCCTTGAGCCTCCATCATCTCCTTCTAACGAGCACATGACTTCTTGGCATAGACATGGGCCTCGTACATGCGTTTCTGATTGTCTACTTGGAAGCAGAATATCTTCTTGAGTTTGGTCTCAAACCTCTTAGCCCAAGATGGCTGAGCGGACTGGCGACGTGAGACCACAAATGCAGCATCCTGCTGCGCATTAGTTGCATAACCTGATTCCTCCTCAACCGGGTTCCCATCCTCATCAACAAACTGACCATCCGCATTGCGTGGTTTGAGATGGGTCTTGATCAACAGATTCTTGTGGCGGTGAGTGGCAAGACGAAGAGAAGGCGAGTCACGAGCAATCACAGGGCACTTGCTAATTGTGGCATCCCGCAAAACCACTACTAGAAAATCGCGGTGTTTTTGTGCATTGCATCATCATGACCGCATGCTCATGTCATCATGCCACATTGCATTTGAGCATCGTCATCGTCATGCATATATTTTGCATAAAAACTATTTTTCGTAAAATCCTAAGTTGTTTTCTAATTAGCCCTCTCCTTTAATCTCAAACTAAAACCTCGGTCTGTTCAGATCTTTTGTTTGTCTAAAAAGTATTTACAAAAATGTTTTAAAAATAAAATAAATAATAAAATGTTTTGTCCGGGGTGAGAGTCGGATAGGTCAGGGCCGAGGCCCAACCTGACCAGACTACCTACCACCCGGCCCATCTAAAGAAACCCTAAACCCTTTTCCTACCCAACCTATTCTACCCAGCCTCCCTCCACCTCACCCTGACCAATCCCCTCCCTCCACCTCACCTCTCCCTTTCCCTCCAGCCAACCACCATCTGCCACCTCATCCTTCCTCTCCCCTACCCTACCACCTCACCGAGCCCCTCTACCTCATCTCTCCTCCTGGCCCCACCTTCCCTCACCACGCACACACCACCCAGCCCACCTGGGGGCCCAACGCCACCTGCCCCTAACCCCCTCTCTCACCCCGTGCCTGGCCCCACCTCGCTCACGTCTCCCAACCCCACCCCACGATCCCCACCTCCCGCTCCTCCTCGTCGTCCTCCACCTCCTCTCTTGCAGCCACCGCGTCGAGCCCACCTATCCCTCTGCTGAGCCTCCTCTGCGAGCTGCCGCCATGTGGTTCCTCGCCTCCACCTCCGTTGCCGGGCCGGCGCCTGCAGCCTTCCCCGGCGCCCTCCCGACGCCGCCTCCTGACGTTCCACAGAGCGGCCCCGCGCCCCCGCCTACTTCCCCGGTGCCACTCCCCATCCCCGACCCTACCGCCAGGGGGCTTCTCTCCTCGCCGCCCCAGGCCTCTGCCGCCTGCGCGCCTTCCCCAGCATCCGCCTCCGTCGCCTCGGACCACTGCCGGAGCCGCCCGTACTCCGCCGTTCCCTGGACGCATCGACACCAACCGCCGCAGGGCGCCCTCTCCGCCGCGCGAGCTCCGTTGCGTCGGTTCCTCCACCGTCGAGCCCGGCCGACGCTCGCCGCTCCTTCCTGCCTGTGTGGAGCTCCTCTGCCCCCGCCTGGCCACCCGGTGTAGCCCTGTCGCTGAGTTCGCCTCCGTGGCCGGCCTCCCCACGGTCGTGCCACTGCAGCACCTCGTCTTCCTGACCCCACGCCTTGCCCTCTCGCCTCCCATTTCATTGCCGAGCCGTCTGCCCTGGAGCCGGCCTCCTCCTCCACTGCG
This sequence comes from Avena longiglumis, assembly GCA_030063025.1. Taxonomy (NCBI): domain Eukaryota; kingdom Viridiplantae; phylum Streptophyta; class Magnoliopsida; order Poales; family Poaceae; genus Avena; species Avena longiglumis. The sequence continues at coordinate 98,619,070 of CP125979.1, forward strand.
CCAAGTCCGGCCACCTCCCCTTTCTCCGTGCGGCCCCCTCCATGTCTGCGTATTTCCGGCCGCCTGCGGCTGCCGCCGACCTCGGCCTGCGCGCCTCCTCCGGCCATGGCCGCCTCTGCCACCACTCGGCTCGTCCTCGACGCGAGGCCGACCCTCCTCCAGTACCACGGTGCCGGTGACTCTGACATGTTTTCCTCTTGGGTGCTTCCTGCCACCAAGTACCAGGTCGACCCAACAGCTGTATATTCATGTGCTCGTCTCTGTCTTGTACACTTGTGTACCTTGTTGTGTTCAGAGACGTTGGTCATGCCTCGTTTTCTTTTCCTTTGTAGTTCCGTGTGTTGGTTCCTGCACGCGTGTCCGAGAAGAAGCAAAGGCAGGATGTGTTCTTCGTCGTGTGGCCCTCCAAATCGTGTGCTCCGATCTCCTCGTCGGCCAACCATCAGACTTCCATGATCTATCCACAAGTTCTGGTTCGCCGACACAAGACCATCGGTAAAGGACCTGTACTGAGAACCTCGACTCCCCCGTGGGCACATACGTCAAGCTCTCCTTCATGCATCCGTCTCGACGACCTCCGCCCCAGAACCCGACGCTTCCTCCTTTCCGATCCGAAGACCGAACCCGAATCCCTCCGAGCCTCAAGATCTTCAATACGAGATGTGTGACCTTTTTCGAGCCCATATTTTATAAATTGCCAACTATATAAACTGTTGCATATTTAAATTTTCATGCTTGCATACATATTGTGGGTGTTTTGGGTATCTAGATGATTCACCTAAGTAAATATGGGATCCATATGCGGGAAAATCTAGTCGTATATTGGTCCCATTTAAATTTGTGTAGCGAACCGGTGCTATCTTTTGCCATGTTAAGACAACATTTAAATGGCGGGTATCTAAACAACATGAACCTATCAATTAATTGTCGGGACCCCGGTTCCGTTTAATATTGCCTAAATGCATCGCACCTTTGCCATGTCATACATCATACATGCATCATGCCCGATCTTCTGCCGTAGTATTAAATAGTGCATCCGGTGTTTCTTCTAGTGTTTGCTTCTTCGCGGATTAGGCCGATGAGTTGATGCGAGTATCGACAAGTTCTCCGGATATGATCTCCGGCAGTGTTTTCAGGCGAGCACCTCCCCCTTTCTACCTATCTTACTTTTATAGTATTTATTCCCTCATGTTGATCTATTGCTATCTGTGTTGCGATGCTCTAGTTTTCGTGCCCGTGATACCCCTTGCAGCCTTATATTGCCGTGGACACATCCTATTACCTGTTGTTTGGTAGATAGTTGGACTTGCGTGTCGTAGTCGCATGCTCAAGTGCTGTTGCGTGTCGTCCAGTACCACAGTTGTTGGAGTATGGCCGCGTGTTTAATGTTGGAGATGATTATAACTTTAATTATCGTTTAATAACTAAAATTGAAGTAGGTAAACGCAGAGGCACAGGTGGGCAATAGATGTTATTTGGTTGTTAACCGTCCACTTGTGTCCCGTAGGACCCCGAGTTCTTGACACCTGTTCCGAGATCGAGCGCGCTAACCACATGTGGGATGTATGGGCACCCCATCGATTTAGTACCTGATTCCAAGTACTGTACTGGGGGCCACAAGTAGTTTGGGGCTTTATTACTATTCTGTACTTATGCCATGCTTTACTGCTTTATTTAAATTGTGTGATGTACTGCACCTGTACTGTTTAGGATCGTGACCCGTTTTCGCTGTATCGACAAGCCCAGTCACACTTTCGGGTTCCCAGTCGTTTACAGCCGGCTCCACAAACCCTGAGTCCGTCTCGGAGCCCGGCCGACTTCGCTATGGTAGACTTAGTGGGGTGGCCCCGTGTACTTGCTTTGGGTCCGGAAACGTCATGACTTAGGCCCCGACATACCGATGGGTGTATGTTAACCGATCCGCAAAAGGGTCGAAGTGCGTGTGGATACTTTGGTGCACCCCTGCAGGGTTAAATCTTTTCGAAAAGTCGTGTCCACGGTTATGGACGACTTGGAGCACAGTTCTCGATCATAGACAACTATAACTAAAGTTTACTGTTATAATTTGACTTGTATCCGATATGACTAGTAATCAGCTTCACTACAACGGAATGGCTAAATAAAAGTACCAACAACTGCTGGGTTTGGGGATATCTCATGCTAATTGTATCTGACTAGTAAGTGTTGCAACTATAACGAAATGTTCAACTAAAATTGCCCACTGATTATTATATCAGGATGACTCATGCCATCTTTATTGACTAGTAATTGCCGCAACTATAACGGAATGAATAAAACTGCCAACTGTGTGAGTTCCTCGGTTGACTTCCTCGTTTGGTCTCGAGGGGAAATACCAGGATGGGTATGTTTGGTGGTAGTATCAGGATGGTTCCGAATAGGTCTTTCTTATCCCTCTCTGATAGCCGACAGTTATATCGAGTCTCTATAGGTTTTTTAGTGCATCTTTGCCGCCACCACCATACCTATGTAGGCGAGGACCGCCAATTATAGTCTCGCCGTAATCGCCTTAGTCTCGACCGCTCTTTATTTTTCCTTTGCCTTTGTCGGCACCCTTTTGTTTAAGCAGGTTTTGAGATCGACGTCGTTAGGTGGTTACCCTTCCGGCTTGGCCTGGGCAGGGTTATGGACGCCATTGGTTATTCTTCAGGGCTCTTAGCTCAATTTGCATCTTGTCCGTACTCGGACGCTGTATCGTTTTCCAGGTGATTTGGATCTTTGTATTGTACATCTGTATTCTTGACTCATTGAGTCGCTGTTGTATATATATGTTCTGTGGGTTCCATCGTGGACTAATGTGTAATGGTATTGCTTCGTTTTCCACCCGCACGAAAGTGCCTGGTGGGCACCTTCGAATCGTTTCTATGCGGGTTTGGCGGGAATCACTGAAACTTGCATAGGGCTGATTCTGAGGGTGTTACAGAGTGGTATCAGAGCGCAGCAGTTGCGATACCCCACAAGTCCAACCTGTAGGATAACCTAGCTAACGGCCGAAGTAGAGTGTCAAAACTATTTTGCAAAATCGGTGGGATAGTTCTGATTAGGTCTGCTTTTACTCCTTACCCCTCTGCTATTCTCCTCTTACCTCTACGTGTTTTGAATCCGCTCTCTTCTCTTTCTTCGAGTCCAGGATTTCTCGTGGTTGGGTTCCATCGTACCTTCAGGGTTTCGCTTCCTCCTTTGGTGACGGTGTTGCTACATCTGGTCTTCATGCTATCCGAGGAACCCTTCATCTGGTGGACTTCTCTTTGTTCCTCCTCGTGCCTTCCGGTGTTTTCCGACGCGACGACATCATCTATGCCAGATCCGATGCAGAGTCTGCATCACTCCTTTGTTCTGAACCTCGATTGTCGAGATCGTCAGTCTGATTCCGAGAATGGTTGCACGCTTTTCTACTGGTTGTGCAGAGTAATAGTTTGGGTGCGTGATGGATTGGCCCCCATGCCGACTACCCCTTCTATTCGCTTTTGTACATTGAAGTGGATGAGAATGCATCGGTTCCCTCTTTCTATCGAAGCTAGAGGTGGCTTTATTTGTTGATACCTCTACCTTCGACCTTTTGTTCCCGGAGTGTTCTCTCGACGATCACGGACAACGACCTCTTGTTAGTGGTGTCGCGAGGATCTACACGATGCGAGAAGATTCAGATCGCCGTCCTTCTTCCCGGTACCATGAGGCGGATCTCGAGGGGGAGATCCATTGTTGGTGGTGTCGAATTGTGGCATCCCGCAAAACCACTACTAGAAAATCGCGGTGTTTTTGTGCATTTCATCATCATGACCGCATGCTCATGTCATCATGCCACATTGCATTTGAGCATCGTCATCATCATGCATATATTTTGCATAAAAACTATTTTTCGTAAAATCCTAAGTTGTTTTCTAATTAGCCCTCTCCTTTAATCTCAAACTAAAACCTCGGTCTGTTCAGATCTTTTGTTTGTCTAAAAAGTATTTACAAAAATGTTTTAAAAATAAAATAAATAATAAAATGTTTTGTCCGGGGAGACAGTCCGATCGGTCAGGACAGAGGCCCAACCTGACCAGACTACCTACCACCCGGCCCATCTAAAGAAACCCTAAACCCTTTTCCTACCCAACCTATTCTACCCAGCCTCCCTCCACCTCACCCTGACCAATCCCCTCCCTCCACCTCACCTCTCCCTTTCCCTCCAGCCAACCACCATCTGCCACCTCATCCTTCCTCTCCCCTACCCTACCACCTCACCGAGCCCCTCTACCTCATCTCTCCTCCTGGCCCCACCTTCCCTCACCACGCACACACCACCCGACCCAGCCCCACCTGGGCGGGGCCCCCAACGCCACCTGCCCCAACCCCCCCTCTCTCTCACCCCGCGTCTGCCCTGGCCCCACCTCGCTCACGTCTCCCGCAACCCCACCCCGACCCGATCCCCACCTCCCCGCTCCGGCCTCCCTCGTCGTCCTCCACCCTCCTCTCGCCGCAGGCCACCGCGGTCGTCGAGCCCACCTATCCCCCTCTGCGAGCCTCCCTCTGCGAGCCAGCCGCCGCCGCGGCGGTTCCCCTCGCCTCCACCCCCTCCGGCCGTCGCCCCGGAGCCGACGCCGCCGCGCAGCCCCGCTCACCCGGCGCCCTCCCGACGCCGCCTCCTGACGTTCCACAGAGCGGCCCCGCGCCCCCGCCTACTTCCCCGGTGCCACTCCCCATCCCCGACCCTACCGCCAGGGGGCTTCTCTCCTCGCCCCAGCTCTGCGCGCCTTCCCAAAGATCCGCCTCCGCCGGACCACCGCCGAGCCGCCAGACCCGCCGTTCCTCGACGACGACACCAACCGCGCAGGCGCCCTCTTGCATGAGCTCCGCTTGCCGGTTCCTCCACCGTCGAGCCCGCCCGGCTGGGCTCGCCGCTCCTTCCGCCTGGAGCCACCGGCCTCCCGCCTCGCCACCCGGCCAGGCCTGTCGCCGAAGTTCGCCTCCGACCGGCCTCCTCCCCAAGTCGTGCCACCGCTAGCACCTCGTCTTCACCAGCCCCGACGCCGTGCCCTTCGCCTCCCAGCATTGCCGAGCCCGTCTGTCTCTGAGCCGGCGCAACCTCCTCCGCTGCGCCAAGTCCGCCACCGCTCCCTTTCTCCGCGGCCTCCACGTCACAGATTTCCGGCCGCTGCGGTGCCGCCACGCTGCTCGGCTCTTCGCCGCCTCCGGCGCCCGGCGACTCGCCTCTGCCACCACTCGGCTCGTCCTCGACGCGAGGCCGACCCTCCTCGATACCACGGCGGTGACTCGACATTTTCCTCTTGGGTGCTTCCGCCACCAAGTACCGGTCGACCCAATTTGTATATTCATGTGCTCGTCTCTGTCTTGTACACTTGTGTACCTTGTTGTGTTCAGAGACGTTGGTCATGCCTCGTTTTATTTTCCTTTGTAGTTCCGTGTGTTGGTTCCTGCACGCGTGTCCGAGAAGAAGCAAAGGCAGGATGTGTTCTTCGTCGTGTGGCCCTCCAAATCGTGTGCTCCGATCTCCTCGTCGGCCAACCATCAGACTTCCATGATCTATCCACAAGTTCTGGTTCGACGACACAAGACCATCGGTAAAGGACCTGTACTGAGAACCTCGACTCCCCCGTGGGCACATACGTCAAGCTCTCCTTCACGGATCCGTCTCGACGACCTCCGCCCCAGAACCCGACGCTTCCTCCTTTCCGATCTGAAGACCGAACCCGAATCCCTCCGAGCCTCAAGATCTTCAATACGAGATGTGCGACCTTTTTCGAGCCCATATTTTATAAATTGCCAACTATATAAACTGTTGCATATTTAAATTTTCATGCTTGCATACATATTGTGGGTGTTTGGGGTATCTAGATGATTCACCTAAGTAAATATGGGATCCATATGCGGGCAAATCTAGTCGTATATTGGTCCCATTTAAATTTGTGTAGCGAACCGGTGCTATCTTTTGCCATGTTAAGACAACATTTAAATGGCGGGTATCTAAACAACATGAACCTATCAATTAATTGTCGGGACCCCGGTTCCGTTTAATATTGCCTAAATGCATCGCACCTTTGCCATGTCATACATCATACATGCATCATGCCCGATCTTCTGTCGTAGTATTAAATAGTGCATCCGGTGTTTCTTCTAGTGTTTGCTTCTTCACGGATTAGGCCGATGAGTTGATGCGAGTATCGACAAGTTCTCCGGATATGATCTCCGGTAGTGTTTTCAGGCGAGCACCTCCCCCTTTCTACCTATCTTACTTTTATAGTATTTATTCCCTCATGTTGATCTATTGCTATCTGTGTTGCGATGCTCTAGTTTTCGTGCCCGTGATACCCCTTGCAGCCTTATATTGCCGTGGACACATCCTATTACCTGTTGTTTGGTAGATAGTTGGACTTGTGTGTCGTAGTCGCATGCTCAAGTGCTGTTGCGTGTCGTCCAATACCACAGTTGTTGGAGTATGGCCGCGTGTTTAATGTTGGAGATGATTATAACTTTAATTATCGTTTAATAACTAAAATTGAAGTAGGTAAACGCAGAGGCACAGGTGGGCAATAGATGTTATTTGGTTGTTAACCGTCCACTTGTGTCCGTGGGACCCCGAGTTCTTGACACTGTTCCGAGATCGAGCGCTAACCACATGTGGGATGTATGGGCACCCCATCGATTTAGTACCGATTCCAAGTCTTGCATCTGGGGCCACAAGTAGTTTGGGGCTTTATTACTATTCTGTACTTATGCCATGCTTTACTGCTTTATTTAAATTGTGCGATGTCTTTGACTGCATCGCTTCAGATCGTGACCCGTTTTATTTGTGTCGACAAGCCCACCACACTTTCGGGTTCCCACTGCTTACCGGCTCCACAAACCCCGAGTCCGTCTCGAGCCTTACCGACGCTGCGGGTAGACTTAGTGGGGTGGCCCCATGTACTTGCTTTGGGTGCAGGAAACGTCATGACTTAGGCCCCCGACATACCGATGGGTGTATGTTAACCGATCCGCAAAAGGGTCGAAGTGCGTGTGGATACTTTGGTGCACCCCTGCAGGGTTAAATCTTTTCGAAAAGCCGTGTCCGCGGTTATGGGCGACTTGGAGCACAGTTCTTGATCATAGACAACTATAACTAAAGTTTACTGTTATAATTTGACTTGTATCCGATATGACTAGTAATCAGCTTCACTACAACGGAATGGCTAAATAAAAGTACCAACAACTGCTGGGTTTGGGGATATCTCATGCTAATTGTATCTGACTAGTAAGTGTTGCAACTACAACGAAATGTTCAACTAAAACTGCCCACTGCTGTAGCATCCCAATTGTCTAACATTTGTAATGCTATTGGGTTTAGTAATATAATGGCTACTTCCTACACATAATTGTTGCATCATCTTCATATCATGCTCATGTCATCATGCCACCTTGCATTTGAGCATCATACAAAAACCCTTGTGTTTTGGTTCTTATCTCATATGCATCATTATTTGTGTTTCGCCTCTTGATATTGTATTTGGTTCTTGATATATTGTTGAAATGCCCAAGTTGAGTTGGGGGCATATCTTTTATTCCATTCCACCACCTTTTTCTTTGTCACCACCTTACACTTCCACCGTACCATAACCTATGAGCTTGTAATTTTCTTTGGATTTTATTTCTAGCTCATGTGGATTGGATGGATCCAATTCTAAATCCTTTTGCTTGGCTTGTTCCATATTTATGGAATGCATATGTATGAATGCCTTGAATGATTGTTTTGTTTCACAAGATTGAAACATGGCATTTAATGCTTATGCATGACCCATGCAAGCTTGCACCAATCTCTTAGGGAGTGCATTAAATGTAATGCATGTCCCATGCAACCATCACCAACTTTGGTCATCTTTGGTTTTATTTGAAGTTTTGAGTGGTTCATCTCTATCTCTATCCTTTCTTTTAGGCTTGATATATCTTGATCTTGCTTAAACCTCATCCCCATATCTATCTACCCCATCACCACCTTTTCTTCTTTTCTCTCTTTGGCTATCTTGTTTGAGCTTGTGTGATCATGCTTGATCTAGTCAAATGAACCAATCCATCTCTCTCTCTCTCTCTCTCTCTCTCTCTCTCTCTCTCTCTCTCTCTCTCTCTCTCTTACCCTCTAGCTAAGATCCTACCCTATCACCATGCTCCCATCTAACCCTAAACCCTACCCCACTTTAAACCATCCCCCATCCATGCATGATCATGTGGGCATGCACAAGCCCTAAACCCCCCTCTCTCGGCCTCTCTCTCTCTCACCTAGATGGCCCCCACCATACCACCTAGCTACCCACCCAAACAAAACCCTAGCCGAGCCATACCTCTCTCCCCTCTAGCCCTAGCTCTAACCCGACGCCATCTCCTCCCTCTCTCTATGCCATAAGGGCCCCCCTAGCCGAGCCTGCCCTGCCTCCTTGCTCTCACGACGACCCCACCTGGCAGCCCCCTCCCCCTGCCCATGCCTGGCCCCGCACGAGCACGTGAGGAAGGTGGCAAAAGGTGGCCGACGCCACCTTACCCTCCCCCACGCCAACCACCTCACCCCCGTCCTTATCTACTGCCTCCCCCTCCCTCTCTGCCTCGCCAGATCTACCCAGAGGCCCTGCCTCGCCCCCCTCTTCTCTCTCTTTATCCACTGCCTCCATCCACCGATGACGTCCACCATCGGCCTCCACCTCCCCTAGTCACATCAGCCGGTGGCGTGGCGTTTAGGGTTGTCGAGGAAGACCACGAGAGTCCCCTGCTTCGCCCTGGACACACCAACGCGGAGGAGAAGGCCCAGGAGCGCTGGACACCGACGCGAGCCGACACAAACCCTAGCTTCGCTGGCGCCAGCCTCGCCGACGATCGTGACCGCCTCGAGTCGTTTCACCTATACCAACGCCCTCACAGTGAGCCCACAAACCCCCTAGACATGCCCCACGCCTCGCTTTCACGTCGGCGACAGGCCTGTCGAGCACACTGCACTGGCGGCCACAAGCTGGCCTCGCTCCCGCGCCGTCTAGGGCTTTATCTAGCCCGCGCCCGCCCTCCAGACACCAACCTCACACCGTAGCAGTGGCTACGCCTCGCAAGACGCGCCCACGTCGCGGGTTCGACGCCCGCCACGTCGCCACGCGCCAAGACTGATGCAGAGCAAGGAGAAAACAGATCTGTGGTACTTTTCCCTAAAACCCCCCACTTTTTTCGCTTGCGCAGCCCGCGATCCCTGGAGACCCACCTGTCTGTGCCTCTGGCTTTTTGCAAAAAGGCTCCCCAAGTTTTCGCAGCCTCAACCCGCGGTCCCCGGCTCCTCCACGTGCACGCCCTGGCGCGCCTTGTGCAGGCCCCGAAAGGCCGTGTCCCCACCTTTCATTGTCTGGGGGTATAAAAGGGTGAGTAACAAAAGGTTTTTGGTTGTCTGTTTTATTTCAAATCTTTTTCAAATTAATTCAAATTCAAAATTGAATTTGTTTTCAAATAACTTTAAAATTATAAATCCAAATTTATCATATAATATATGTTTTTGGAATCAGAAAAATGTGAGGATTTCAAATATGCTATTCAAATTACCTTTTACACATTTAAAATTCCAAGTTGAGTAAAAATTACATAAAATGACCCTTGACTTAAATAATTAATAACTTTTGTTTTATAACTCCAAATTTGGCAAATGATATGTCTAAAATGATCAGCTCGACGAGACCTTTCTGTTTACGCTATCCATGACTTCAATTGCAGCATGAATCATATAAATATATAGTATACAGCAACTAATATGACAATAAAATGTGACCAAAACTCAATAAAAATGTTATTTCTTGTATTCTACACCTCACCCATGCCATGCTACATTATTGCCATGCAACTTGTGCATCATTCATCATGGCATGATTGTTTGCTTGACGCATTTTATTCCTATGCTTGTGCACTTTATTTATGTTGGCCCTTGTTTGTTTGGTTCTTCTTCGAATAGACACTGAGCAGTGGATATATCAAGAGAACCAGGAGCACTACCCAGATCCGTCTCTCGCTTCAACTGAGTTGCCAGGCAAGCACTACCACATGCTTGCATACATACAGTACCTATTGCCTCTATCTTATTCTTGCATCATTGAGTCACGATTGCATTAAACTGAATCCCAAGTATTGCATAGCCTTTACTTTTAAACCCCACCAAGCTTGTTCCTCCATCCCATGAGCCATTACTACAGAGTTGTTTGAGCCATGCGAGTCGAGAACAAAGATGTGTAGGGTATGTGAGAGTCCGATGGATAACGAGGTACCTAAACAACTTAACTGAGTAGTAATGGGATAACTAATGAAAGTGGCACGGTGAGCAATATCGCTATTTGGTTTTTCCTGCTCACTTGTGTCCGTGGGACCCAGTACTTGATTCCTGTTCCTTGATTATTCGCGCTATCCACATCCGGGAGGCTTATGGGACCCCCCTGAGCCAGAGCTTGATTCAGTCTTATTTCTTGGGGCCACAAACTAGTTTGAGGTTTTATTTACTATCCTATACTTATGCCATCATCGCTTTATTACGATTGTGCGAGGAGCACCTGTCTGTTAGGTAAGCGGAATGTTTTCGGTATCGACAAGCCCAGTCACACTTTCGGGTTCCGTCGTTTCTGACCATTGTCGCAAACCTTGAGTCCGTATCGGAGTCAGCTAACTTCGTTGCGGGTCTACTCAATGGGGTGGCCCCCTGAAATATTTCTGAATCCTGTGATTGCTTTGTTGTGAAAGCCTCGTTGGGTTTTGATTTGGTTTTTCCGAGGTTGATCGAGTGTGTGTTGCTATTTGTGCACCCTGCAGGGTAAAACTTTCGAAAGTCGTGTCGCGGTTATGGACGACTTGGAGCACGTTTCTCGATCATAGACAAGCATAACTAAAGTACCGCTTTTAAGTTGACTAAATGGCCGACTAGTAACTAGTGCAACACTCATGGAATGGCTAATAAAATTGCCAACGGATGGGGGTTGTTCGTCCGCCTCGTTGGTAAGCGAGGAGGAGGATGGATCTGATGATATTACTGTTATAACTGTTGTCATTAATTCACGGACATCCGTCTATCTTTGGTTAGGCGGATGGTTAGCGTTTATCTATAGAACTGTTAGGGTTTATCTTTCGCTGCAATTGCGTCACCCCAGGTTGTGTCCCCTTTAGAGGCATAAAGACTTGCTGAGTACCCTTAGGGTCTCACACGATAAATTATTGGTTCAGATGAACAGGTACACTCGCAAGACGGATACTGGGTGGAGGAGGCTGATGATGTGGGCAACGATCGTTCGGTGTAGAGATTCCGGGAACGGGGATCCGTGAGATCTGTGGGCGGGATGTGCTTATTTCTGGGGCATCTTATGCCGAATTGCTTCTTATCCGTACTCGGACCTTGTTTGCCGCTTCCGCCTGATACTCTGATGTGTGATGTATGGGGAGTTATCCTAAACTATTAAATCTATCTAGGACATTTGAATCTTGTCGTATGGCGTTGCTATATTTTCATTTCTTTTTAGACGGAATGGCTCTGATGTACTATTGTATGGTGGCTTGCATACATACTCATTTGTGTATGTAGTTGATCCCTTCACCGATTACTACGCCAGTACTTGTCACGATGATCGAAATGGTTGGGACGGCCGAAAGGTCTACCCGTGAGTGGCTTTTGGGCCCCACCGCACTATTTCAACCATTTCCGCTCATCCGGCTTGTATCTAGGGCGTAATTCACCGAGGTAGTTACAATTGGTATCGAGCCATCCCGCCTTCGTGGTCTCAAATTAAACGGTCGTTGTCAGTCTAGCAAATATTTTTGGTAGTTATGTATACTAGGGAAAAACAAAACGCGAGAGTAGGACTGCTTCCACTTTTCTTCTTACCCACCCACCCTTTTCTGGTAAGGAAGTGTAACGTTTTCAATCCTCTTCTTAAAAGTTCAAACTAGGATTCACGTGTTCTGGGTTTCCGTAGTACCATAGGTTGTGTGTGTGTAATTCCTTGTCTATCTGTTGCATCCAAGTTGTTATCTAATCGGCCTTTTGGTTATCAACTGTTGGTACATTCCATACCGATAGGCTTTGCAACCGACGCGATCTATCTGATTTGTTGTATACCGCCGCGATCTGTCTTACTCTTTGTTACCCGACGTTATCTTGTTTGGGGTGTTCGTTTCCGTAGTTACCAATCTTTAGGTTCAACGTGAGAAGAAGGGGTTAGGATATGTGTTCCACTTATTCATGTGCGGAGTAATGATTTGAGTGCGGGATGGAGTCGCGACCATACCACTACTCTTATCATTCGCTTTTGTATATTGAATTGGTAGAGTCACTAATCTTGATTCGTTAAGTGATTTTAGCATCTATTGTTATTTTAATGCGAAATTTGTGGAAATTTTTCTTTGATATATTTGTACCACACTCCTTTTCGATGTAATGCGATATGCTTAATATCTTCTAGGTGCTTTGAACTTTGTTGATATTTTAATATCATCTTAGTAAATTGTATCCTTTAATCTTGGTTAATTCCATCTTGGTACTATTTTGGATTATTATTATTCTCCATTATAGTACTGACTTGTGTTTTATATCAATCACAGGATGGCTCCACCACGCCGTTCTGATGAGGACATACCACCTGAACTGGGCTCCGCGTTGTCAACCATCGCCAATGCCTTGGCAACAATGCAGCAGAACCAGCAGCGCTTTGAGGAAAGTGTTCGGAGGAATGAGTTTGCTCCACTACCTCCACCTCCCAAGCGAGGAGACATCAAAAGCTTCCTGAAGTTCAACCCTCGCCAATTTGATGTTTCTGATCGACCACTGGATGCGGATGATTGGTTGCGTGAGATGTCAAGGCTACTCGAGGCTGATGTTCTGAGCAAGAGTGGGTAAAGTGTGCTACTCACCTTACGAAGGGGGATGCAACTCTCGGTGGGAGAATTACACGAAGGCAAACAGGCTGGTTTTCACCTACTTGGGCAGTTCCGGAGGCGTTCAAAGAGCAGTATCTGTCAGAAATTGTCATGGAGAGGATGAAGGAAGCTTTTCTCAACCTCAAGCAGGGAAATGATAATGTAAACACCTACATCAGGAACTTCATGAATCTTTCTCGTTATGGTGGCGATGAGATATCTGATGACAAGAAAAGCGAAGAAGAGGTTCCGCAAGGGCTCAATGCATCGATCAAATATGCAATCACACATGCAAGGCAAGGCGTCTTTTGGAACTTCAAAGACACACTCTGCAGAGGAAGCAAGTAGGCAAGTGTTTGAGGAGTCAAAGAAACACAACCGTGATGCACCAAGCTCTTGACTATGTCATCTCCTTCTAAGCGGCGTGTCGGGTCCCTAACACCCCACCGCTCCGGCTCCACCAAGACACCGCAAGCTAGCGTCAAGGCCACCAAACTTCACTTCTGCTCCCGGGGCTACAACCACCACTACTGAGGCGCTGGCGGAGTCACAGCTACGTTGCTCCACGTCCACCTGGTGCTTGTTTCACATGTGGAGACCCTGGGCATCTGAACTGGAACTGTCCGTTGAAAAACAAAGCTCTTCCTCCACCCCCTCCAAGATCTGCGGCAAGCTCTCCTTTGGTTCGTGCACCACCACCTCGGGCTCTCAACATCAACACCAATCCGGGTCTCTTGTTGCTCGTGCTAAGCGTGTCAACGCCGCTCAAGCCGAGCATGCACAGGTTGTGATGGGTATGCTATCCGTTAACTCAGTCCACCTGCGAGTTTTGTTTGATTCTGGTGCATCGCATTCTTTTGTTTCTATCAAGTTTGCAAGTGACAATGGGTTAGCGTCGGATCCTCTTCTTAAGCGGTTAATGGTCCTTTCTCCTGGAGCAAATATGGTAGCTTCTAAAAGTCAGCCATGGAAATCAAATTGAGATTGGTGGCTCTTCATTCTCGGCTTCCTTAATTGTTCTGGGCAATTCTGACATTGATGTCATCTTGGGCATGGATTGGTTGTGACAAATGCAATGTGATTGATTGTCTTTGAACGCTCGGTTTCTCTGAAGATTCCTGAAGGCCATATAGTCTATTCTCCAAGTTTGACACCTGCTATCCAGCTTTTCTCTTTGGCGGCTCTGAATGATGATGCTATGGAAGCTACTCAGAGTGTACCGGTGGTCTGTGAGTTCCCAGATGTCTTTCCTGAAGAGTTGTCGGGTATGCCTCCGGATCGTGAGGTTGAGTTTGTAATTGAACTTGAACCTGGAACGGCTCCTATCTCCAAGCGGCCTTATAAATTGGGTCCTGCTGAGTTGGCTGAACTCAAACGTCAACTTGATGAACAAGAGAAATTGGGTTTCATTCAACACAGTACTTCTTCTTGGGGTAGCCCAACAATCTTTGTGAAGAAGCGTGACAGGACTGATAGACTTTGTGTTGACTATCGGGCTCTCAATGCTAAAACCATCAAGAACAAATATCCTCTTCCGCGGATTAATGATCTCTTGATCGCCATTGGAGTTGTGGTGTTCTCTAAGCTGGACTTGAGAAGTGGTTATCACCAAATCAAGATTCGCAAGGAAGATGTGCCTAAAACAGCTTTCACCACCCGCTATGGCCTGTATGAGTACACGGTCATGTCTTTCGGTCTCACCAACGCACCTGCTACCTTCTCGAGGCTTATGAACTCAGTTTTCATGGAGTACCTTGATAAGTTCGTTGTGGTCTATCTGGATGACATCCTAGTCTATTCTAAGTCAAAGGAAGAGCATGAAGAACACCTTCGGTGTGTCCTAAACAAGCTTCGTGAGAACCGCTTGTATGCAAAGTTCTCAAAGTGTGAGGTTTGGCTGCCTCAAGTAACCTATCTTGGTCATGTCATCTCTGCCAAGGGCATTGCAGTCAACCCGGAAACTGTGAAGACAATTGTTGAATGGCTTCCTCCTGTTAATGTCAAAGAAGTGAGGAGTTTCCTTGGTTTGGCTAGTTATTGTCGTCGCTTCGTTCAGAACTTTTCGAAGATAGCGAAGCCTCTTACCGATCTCCTCAAGAAAGGCAAGAAATACCTTTAGACTCCTGCATGTCAAGCAAGCTTTGAGACACTCAAGGAGAAGCTCACTTCCACACCAGTCTTGGTTCCTCCGGATACATCTAAGCCTTTCGGATATTCTGACGCCTCTTTGCAAGGATTGGGTGCGGTCCTTATGCAAGAGAAACAAGTGGTTGCTTATGCCTCTCGGCAGTTGAAGACGCATGAGATCAACTATCCCACACATGACCTCGAGCTCGCGGCGATTGTCTTTGCTTTGAAGCTATGGAGGCACTACTTGCTTGGCAACCATTGTGAGATCTTTTGACCACAAGAGTTTGAAGTATATCTTCACTCACCTGATCTCAACCTTGGCAGAGGATATGGATTGAAGCAATCAATGATTTTGATTTGACCATCAACTACACTCCGGCAAAGCTAATGTCATGGCCGATGCTCTCGGCCGCAAAGCTTATGTCAACAACCTCATGATGGAAGAACAATGACCTCTCTTGTGCGAGGAATTCCGTCGGCTCAACTCGGAAATTGTGGAACAAGGGCATCTCTGAACCTTCCGGCTACTCCTCTCTTGGAAGAAAAGATTCGCTCTCGACTTGGTGATCGCACACCAAAAGATCATCTCCAAACTTCACTTCAAGTATGAGTCCTTCCACGTCGATGATCAAGGCACGCTTTTCTTTGAACACCGGATGTTTGTTCGAACTACCCGGGTTTGAGAGAGCAAGTTATCAAGGAGGCGCATGATTACATTCTATCTATCCACCTGGCGGCACAAAGATGTACATGGACTTTAAAACACAATATTGGTGGCCTGGTGCGAAGCGATATTGTGCCAAGTATGTCTCGGTGTGATGTCCGCGCAGTGAAAGCTGTTCATCGAAACCTTCGGTCTTCTACACCATTGAAACCCCGGAATGGAAATGGGAGAAAGTAGAGATGGACTTCATCCTGGTTTTCCAAGGTCGCGAAGGGCAACAATGCAATCTTTGTTGTCATTGACAGCTCTCTAAAGTGGCTCACTTCTTCCCGTCAAGGAAACAATTTACGGAATTCGGTTGTCGAGCTCTATATCAATGAATTGTCTCTCGTATGGGGTTCCGCTTGAGATCAGTTCGACCGTGGAAGCATCTTCACTTCCAAGTTCTAGGAAAGTTTCCAAAATGCTTTGGGAACAAAGTTGAATTTCAGCGACTTACCACCCCATCGCAAGGACAAGTTGAAAGGATCAATCAGATTCGGAGGATATGCTTCGTGCTTGCGTCATCTCTTTGGCATGAAGTGGGAGGAATGTCTTCCTTATGCTGAATTCTCTTACAACAACAGCTTCGGAAAAGTCTCAAGATGGCACCATTTGAGGCTCTCTATGGTGCATAAGTGCAGAACTCCGATTGGTTGGTCAGGTGCAGGAGAAAGAATATGGTTTGGCCCTGACATTGTAACTCAAGCGGAGGAGAAGGTGCATATCATTCTTGAGAACCTGAAGATTGCTCAAAGTCATCAGAAGAGCAATTATGATAGGAAGCACACGGACATGGTGTATGTCCCTGGTGATCTCGTTTACCTTCGTGTCACTCCCATGAAAGGAACACACCGCTTTGGTATCAAAGGAAAGCTGGCTCCTAGATACATCGGTCCTTTCAAAATTCGTGGTAGAAGAGGAGAAGTTGCTTATGCTCTTGAGCTCCCGGAAAAACTCAAAGTTCATGATGTTTTCCACATCTCTCAACTCAAGAAGTGCTTCAAAGATCCCGGCAGGACCGTGGATCATGAGCTAATCAATCTCCAAGAAGACCTGTCTTATCAAGAACACCCCACAAAAATCCTTGAGACCGCAGAAAGAAGGACTCGCAACAAGTCCATCAAGTTCTGCAAGGTGCAGTGGTCGCACCATTCCGTTGACGAATCCACTTGGGAGCGTGAAGATGAACTCCGTGCCAACTATCCTACCCTCTTTGTGTCTTCTTCTTCTTCCTAGAATCTCGGGGCGAGATTCCTGTTTAGTGGGGGAGAGTTGTAGCATCCCAATTGTCTAACATTTGTAATGCTACTGGGTTTAGTAATATAATGGCTACTTCCTACACATAATTGTTGCATCATCTTCATATCATGCTCATGTCATCATGCCACCTTGCATTTGAGCATCATACAAAAACCCTTGTGTTTTGGTTCTTATCTCATATGCATCATTATTTGTGTTTTGCCTCTTGATATTGTATTTGGTTCTTGATATATTGTTGAAATGCCCAAGTTGAGTTGGGGGCATATCTTTTATTCCATTCCACCACCTTTTTCTTTGTCACCACCTTACACTTCCACCATACCATAACCTATGAGCTTGTAATTTTCTTTGGATTTTATTTCTAGCTCATGTGGATTGGATGGATCCAATTCTAAATCCTTTTGCTTGGCTTGTTCCATATTTCTGGAATGCATATGTATGAATGCCTTGAATGATTGTTTTGTTTTCACAAGATTGAAACATGGCATTTAATGCTTATGCATGACCCATGCAGGCTTGCACCAATCTCTTAGGGAGTGCATTAAATGTAATGCATGTCCCATGCAACCATCACCAACTTTGGTCATCTTTGGTTTTATTTGAAGTTTTGAGTGGTTCATCTCTATCTCTATCCTTTCTTTTAGGCTTGATATATCTTGATCTTGCTTAAACCTCATCCCCATCTCTATCTACCCCATCACCACCTTTTATTCTTTTCTCTCTTTGGCTATCTTGTTTGAGCTTGTGTGATCATGCTTGATCTAGTCAAATGAACCAATCCATCTCTCTCTCTCTCTCTCTCTCTCTCTCTCTCTTACCCTCTAGCTAAGATCCTACCCTATCACCATGCTCCCATCTAACCCTAAACCCTACCCCCTCTTTAAACCATCCCCCATCCATGCATGATCATGTGGGCATGCACAAGCCCTAAAACCCCCCTCTCTCGGCCTCTCTCTCTCACCTAGCTGGCCCCCACCATACCACCTAGCTACCCACCCAAACAAAACCCTAGCCGAGCCATACCTCTCTCCCCTCTAGCCCTATCTCTAACCCGACGCCATCTCCTCCCTCTCTCTTTCTCTCTATGCCATAAGGGCCCCCCTAGCCGAGCCTGCCCTGCCTCCTTGCTCTCACGACGACCCCACCTGGCAGCCCCCTCCCCCTGCCCATGCCTGGCCCCGCGCGAGCACGTGAGGAAGGTGGCAAAAGGTGGCCACCACCCCTCCCCCCACGCCCAACCACCTCACCCCCGTCCTTATCTACTGCCTCCCCCTCCCTCTCTGCCTCGCCAGATCTACCCAGAGGCCCTGCCTCGCCCCCCTCTTCTCTCTCTTTCTCCACCGCCTCCATCCACCGACGACGTCCACCGTCGGCCTCCACCTCCCCTAGTCACATCATCCGGTGGCGTGGCGTTTAGGGTTGTCGAGGAAGACCACGAGAGTCCCCTGCTTCGCCCTGGACACACCAACGCGGAGGAGAAGGCCCAGGAGCGCTGGACACCACGCGAGCCGACGCAAACCCTAGCTTCGCCGGCGCCAGCCTCGCCGACGATCGTGACCGCCTCGAGTCGTTTCACCTATACCAACGCCCTCACGGTGAGCCCACAAACCCCCTAGACATGCCCCTGACCTGCCTCGTTTCCTGTCGGCGACGAGCGCTCTGTCGAGCACACTTCATGCACGGCCCGGCGTCGCTTCGCTCCCGCTGCCTAGGGCTTTATCTAGCCCGCGCCCTCAGACACCAACCTCACACCAGCGGTGGCTCGCCTCTGCGCGCGCGACGTCAGCGGGTTCGACGCCCGCCTACGCCACGCCGCACTGCGCGCAGAGATCTGCAAGGAGAAAAGCGATCCGCGTGGTACTTTTCCTAACCCCCACTTTTTTGTTTGCAGCCGCGATCCTCGAGACCCACCGCCGGTGCCTGGTTTTTTGCAAAAGGCTCCCCGTTTGCAGCCTCAACCGCGGTCCCGGCTCCTCCACGTGGCACGCCCATGGCGCTGGCGTGTGGCCCGGAGCCGTGTCCCCACCTGTCATTGTCTGGGGGTATAAAAGGGTGAGTAACAAAAGGTTTTTGGTTGTTTGTTTTATTTCAAATCTTTTTCAAATTAATTGAAATTCAAAATTGAATTTGTTTTCAAATAACTTTAAAATTATAAATCCAAATTTATCATATAATATATGTTTTTGGAATCAGAAAAATGTGAGGATTTCAAATATGCTATTCAAATTACCTTTTACACATTTAAAATTCCAAGTTGAGTAAAAATTACATAAAATGACCCTTGACTTAAATAATTAATAACTTTTGTTTTATAACTCCAAATTTGGCAAATGATATGTCTAAAATGATCAGCTCGACGAGACCTTTCTGTTTATGCTATCCATGACTTCAATTGCAGCATGAATCATATAAATATATAGTATACAGCAACTAATATGACAATAAAATGTGACCAAAACTCAATAAAAATGTTATTTCTTGTATTCTACACCTCACCCATGCCATGCTACATTATTGCCATGCAACTTGTGCATCATTCATCATGGCATGATTGTTTGCTTGACGATTTTATTCCTATGCTTGTGCACTTTATTTATGTTGGCCCTTGTTTGTTTGGTTCTTCTTGAATAGAACCGAGCGGTGGATATATCAAGAGAACCAGAGCACTACTGATCCGTCTCGCTTCAACTGAGTTGCCAGCAAGCACTACCACATGCTTGCATACATACGATACCTATTGCCTCTATCTTATTCTTGCATCATTGAGTCGCGATTGCATTAAAGAATCCCAAGTATTGCATAGCCTTTACTTTTAAACCCCACCAAGCTTGTTCCTCCATCCCATGAGCCATTACTACAGAGTTGTTTGAGCCATGCGAGTCGTAGAACAACATGTGTAGGGTATGTGAGAGTCAGATGGATAACGAGGTACCTAAACAACTTAACCTGAGTAGTAATGGGATAACTAATGAAAGTGGCACCGGTGAGCAATATCTGCTATTTGGTTTTTCCTGCTCACTTGTGTCCCGTAGGACCCCGAGTACTTGATTCCTGTTCCTTGATTATTCGCGCTATCCACATCCGGGAGGCTTATGGGACCCCCCTGAGCCAGAGCTTGATTCAGTCTTATTTCTTGGGGCCACAAACTAGTTTGAGGTTTTATTTACTATCCTATACTTATGCCATGATGTAGTGCTTTATTACGATTGTGCGAGGAGCACACTGTACTGTTTAGGTAAGCGGAATGTTTTCGCGGTATCGACAAGCCCAGTCACACTTTCGGGTTCCCTGTCGTTTACAGCCATTGTCGCAAACCTTGAGTCCGTCTCGAAGTCAGCTAACTTCGTTGCGGGTCTACTCAATGTAGGCGAGGACCGCCGAATTCTAGTCTCGCCGTGTACTGGCCTCAGTACTGACCGCTCTTTATTTTTCCTTTGCCCTTTGTCGGCACCCCTTTTGTTTAAGCAGGTTTTGAGATCGACGTCGTTAGCAGGGTTACCCTTCCGGCTTGGCCTGGGCAGGGTTATGGACGCCATTGGTTATTCTTCAGGGCTCTTAGCTCAATTTGCATCTTGTCCGTACTCGGACGTTGTACCATTTTCCAGGTGATTTGGATCTTTGTATTGTACATCTGTATTCTTGACTCATTGAGTCGCTGTTGTATATATCTGTTCTGTGGATTCCATCGTGGACTAATGTGTAATGGTATTGCTTCGTTTTCCACCCGCACGAAAGTGCCTGGTGGGCACCTTCGAATCGTTTCTATGCGGGTTTGGCAGGAATCACTGAAACTTGCATAGGGCCGATTCTGAGGGTGTTACACTAATGATGAGAGCCATGATGTATGGAGCAAAAGGAGGCACCTGTTGGAGATATGCCCTAGAGGCAATAATAAATGTAGTTATTATTATATCTTTGTGTTTATGATAAATGTTTACATTCATGCTATAATAGTATTAACAAGGAAACATTAATACTTGTGTGATTTGTAAACTAAAATAGAGTCCCTAGTAAAGCCTCTTTATAATACTAGCTTGTTGGTTAATAAATGATTGTGGTTTTACTATCATGAACATTGAGATGTTATTAACAACAAGATCATATCGTTAGGAGAATGATATGGTGGACATACTCCTATAGATAAGCATAGCATAAAGATCAAGTCATTTTAATAGTTCAATTGCTATATGCTTTCTGATACATAGTAACCTAATTCCTTCGACCATGAGATCATGCATATCACCTTCACCGGAAGGATGCTTTGATGACATCAAACACCACACCGTAACTGGGTGGCTATAAAGGTGGCATTGAGTGTTCGTAAAGTATTGGTTGAGACACATGGATCAAGAGTGGGATTTTTCCATTCATATGACGGATAGATATACTCTGGGCCCTCTCGGTGGAATGTCATCCAATTAGCTTGCAAGCATGTGACTGGCTCACAAGGGATCACATATCACGGGAACGAGAAAAGAGTACTTATCGATGCGAGGTTGAACTAGGTATGCGGAGATACAAGCGATCATAACCTCGGATAAGTAAACTATCGTGAGACAAAGGGAAATTGGTATCGTATGTAAGTGGTTCATTCGATGCAAGTAATCGTAGAAATATGTGGGAGCCATATGAATTTCCAGATTCCTCTATTGGTTATTGTTCGGAGAAGTGTCTCGGTCATGTCCGCATAATTCACGAACCGTAGGGAGACACACTTAAGGATTCGACGTTGTTTGAGTAGTTATGGAATGATGAGTAAGAGACCAAATGTTGTTCGGAGTCTCGGATGGGATCCGGGATATCACGAGGAGATCCGGAATGGTCCGGAGAATAAGATTCATATAAGGAAAGTCATGTTTCGGGGTTGGAGAATGGTTCCGGTGTTTTCATCGGAAATGTTCTAGAAGGTTCCGGAATGTCTGGCACTCCAGAGGGGAAGGGTACATGAATGTGTCATAACAAGTTGGAATGATTGCATCATGTACTAGGTGTCATCGCTGAACAAAATAATGGGTTTAATCAAATCCTAGTTTGAAAAGTCAAACGCCAATTTGAAAAGTCAAACGACTATTTTGTGAGGTGGAGGGGAAGTAGGAAACCTACTTGGGGAGGAGTTCCCTCCCTCCACCGCCGGCCCACTTGGGAAACCGAGTTGTGGAGGGACTCCCCTCCCCTGGCGCGCCCCCTCCACCTATATAAGGAGGGGCAGGGCTGCCCCTCCAAGACACACACCATGCACCCCGCAAACCCTAGCTCCCAGCCGCCGGCGCCGCCACCTCCTGTTGCCGCCGCCTAGGGAAACCCTAGCCGCCGACTTGGGCTGATCCAAGCCCTAGCCACCGGCCCTAGACCCTCCTCCTTGGTGCGTCTAAACCCTAGATCGCCGAGGATCTCTCTCATAGTCCACCATACTCGCTCCGGCTTAAGGCGAAGCCCTGCGAGATCTCCCCTCTACTTAACTGCCGGGAATCGCGAGAGTGCTACAACCTCCGCCGACTACTATAACAAGGCGAGGAAGGTCTTCGTCAATCTGCGTGACCGACCATTGCTGGAGGCAGCTAGAGCCTTGGCAGCGGAAGGATCGTCTACGCGATCTTGAGATCGGGAAGAGTACGACTACATCACCCACGAGAATCCGCTCTTGTTAAACACTTTGGAATCTTCGAGGGTGAGTTATTCCATCGACTCGTTGCTACAATCTAGTAAATAGATCTTGGATTTTTTTATTGTATGCGGTAGAAATTTTTTGTTTTCCATGCTACGAAACCCTACATCACCCTCCTCTGAAAAGTGGCGTAGACCATTTCATTCCAAATGACATCCATCACATCCATAGGTAGGCCAGAGTCACGGTGGTGATAGGTGGCCATCATAATATCTACCATGAAAGCATGTATCTCATCAACATTCCCAGCACGAGGGGCGACGGTCTCACGAAAGATGCGGTGCAAGATGTCATAAGTAGGGAGGAGCCCTTTGATCTTTCCAGGGATTCCGCGGCCCCGGATGTACAGTGGGGCAAGCACATCTTTCTTCATGGGACGATCATTGGCGTGGGACCGAAAGCCAACGGGAATGTCCTTGCCACGATCTTCGTACCCGAGGATAGCCCCAAACTCAGCCAATGTTGCTTGCTTGACAACGCCCTCGGTCATCCAGGTGAGAGTCCGAGTTGTAGGGTTTCGTAGCATGGAAAACAAAAAAATTCTATCACATACAAACAAACAAGCCAAGATCTATCTACTAGATTGTAGCAACGAGTCGATGGAATAACTTACCCTCGAAGATTCCAAAGTGTTTAACGAGAGCGGATTCTCGAGGGTGATGTAGTGATTTTCCGATCTCAAGATCGTAGATCCTTCTTCCCGCTGCTCCGCAGCGCTCAGTCGCTCACGCTCGGGTACTGCTCCTCTTGTTCCAAAGAAGAGGTTGTAGCACTTCTCTCGATTCAAGAAGACAACGGCGTGGTACCTAAGTAGAGGGAGATCCTGCAGGCTTCCTTAAGCCGGAGCGAGTATGGTGGAGTATGAGAGAGCTTTAGTGGTCTAGGGTTTAGACACACCAATTAGAAGGCTCTAATCCGAAGGCTAGTGCAATTAGAAGCTCTAAACCAAAACGGCTCTAAACCGGAGTCTATGGCTAGGGTTTAGATTTAGAGGATAGGAACTTGTGTGTTTAGAGGAGGGAGCCCTGCCCCTCCTTTTATAGGTGGAGGGGCCGGCGCGCCAATGGGGAGGGAGAGGAGTCCCTCCCCAACTCGGCTTGGAGGTGGGCCGCCGGTTGGAGGAGGGAACTCCTCCCCAACTCGGTTTCCCACACCTTCCTCTTTCCCTCTTTCTAGTTTTAGCCGTTTGACTTTTCAAACTTGCTATTTGACTTTTCAATTTAGGATTCAATTTAATCCTTTACTTGGAACAGCGAGAACACTTAGTACATGATGCAATCATCTCAATATGCAATGACACATTCATGTACCCCTTCCCCTCCGGAGTGCCGTACATTCCGGAACCTTCTAGAACATTCCCGATGAAAACACCGGAATCATTCCCGAACTCCGAAACGGGACTTTCCTTATATGAATCTTATTCTCCGGACCATTCCGGATCACCTCGTGATATCCCGGATCCCATCCGAGACTCCAAACAACATTCGGTCTCTTTCTCATAATACCATAACTACTCAAACAACGTCGAATCCTTAAGTGTGTCTCCCTACGGTTCGTGAATTATGCGGACATGATCGAGACACTTCTCCGAACAATAACCAATAGAGGAATCTGGAAATTCATATGGCTCCCATATTTCTACGATTACTTTGCGATTGAATGAACCACTTACATACGATACCAATTTCCCTTTGTCTCACGATAGTTTACTTATCCGAGGTTATGATCGTCGGTATTTCTGCATACCTAGTTCAACCTCGTTACCGATAAGTACTCTTTTCTCGTTCCCGTGATATGTGATCCCTTGTGAGCCAGTCACATGCTTGCAAGCTAATTGGATGACATTCCACCGAGAGGGCCCAGAGTATATCTATCCGTCATATGGATGGACAAATCCCACTCTTAATCCATGTGTCTCAACCAATACTTTCCGAATACTCAATGCCACCTTTATAGCCACCCAGTTACGGTGTGGTGTTTGATGTCATCAAAGCATCCATCCGGTAAAGGTGATATGCATGATCTCATGGTCGAAGGAATTAGGTTACTATGTATAAAAAAGCATATAGCAATTGAACTATTGAAATGACTTGATCTTTATGCTACGCTTATCTATAGGAGTATGTACACCATATCATTCTCCTAACGATATGATCTTGTTGTTGATAACATCTCAATGTTCATGATAGGGAAACCACAATCATTTATCAACCAACAAGCTAGTGATGTATAGAGGCTATACTAGGGACTTCAAATTAAGTTTACAAATCACACAAATATCAATGTTTCCTTGTTAATACTATTATAGCATGAATGTAAACATTTATCATAAACACAAAGATATAATAATAACTACATTTATTATTGCCTCTAGGGCATATCTCCAACACGAGTATCATTCTTGGCAAAGTGAACGGTTGCATAGAACTGAGCAATGAACATTGGATCATAGTTGCACTGGAACTCCATAATGGGAAACAAGCCAATGTTGGTGCAAATGTCAAGGGCCTCACCAAAGTAGTTCAGATTCTTCCTCACATGATTCATCTCGATCCATTTTTGAGGAACCACAATTTTGTCATCTTTCATGAGAATCTCATGGAACACCCGCTCCTGAAAATCCGTAAAGAAGAGGCTATTTTCTCGAGCATGAGAGCGAGCTGTCCCATATGGACTGACCACCCGCAGGGCATGAAATTCTGTCTCAGACAAATCAGACAGCAGCTTTGGCCCAGATGGCCCGGAACTGTGGCTCTTGCGAGGACCGGAAGGAGGAGGAGGTGGAGGAGCTTTACCACGACCAGCACTTTGCTTGACCCCCCCACCCCGACGACCACGAGTTGTTGGCAGTTTCAGACGGGCACTAGGTTGAGGCATGACCTCCTCTTCTGACTCAGTCTCTGATTCTGACTCATAGTCCTCGATCTCATAGTGAGCTTTGGAGCGCTTGCGCGATCCCCGGGAACCCCATGCACCTGTGAAAGAACGAGGGAGATAGCATAGGGGTAAGGGCACAAGAACCCGAGACAAACAGAGGATGGAACTTGGTGTTTTAAAAAAAGTTGTTGCCAGTACATGGCGGTAGTACGAGACCTGCACCAGCGGTAGTACCGGAAAAAGATTCCCGGTACTACCGGCCCGCGACCACAGTGCAGATCTAGACTAGAAATCCATGTACGGGCAGTAAATTTGTTGTAAAACACGATTTCCATCGGACAAAGTGGTAGATCTGGTAGATAGCACACGATACAACCTCAAGAATGCGGGTTTTAACCAAGAATCAGGTACCCTAGATTCAATGGAGAAAACAAGTGAGAAGATGAGGAGGGCGGTAGTACCGGTGTCCATGACGGTGGGGAAGAGGGAGGAGCCCTCAGGGAGGCCGGATCCGGTGTGGATCCGGGAGAAGGAGGGAAGGGCGGGGTTCCTCCGACGTCCTCTTGCTCCGGTGGTGGCGCTGGTGAGGAGTGGAGACGAGGGATGAATGAGGCACTGAGGGGTGCCTCTCCTCCATCTCCAGTCTTAACCGACACGCACAAGCGGTAGTACCGGTTCCAGGGGCGGTAGTACCGGAGGTACCAACCGGTAATCAAGCTTTGGGAAGTTTCTGTGCAGGACCCTGGAAACAAAACCATAGGCGGTAGTACCGCTAGCAACGTCCAGTAGTACCGTTTGGCGGTAGTACCGCATATGAGATCCGGTAGTACCGTGACCATCAGGACAGAGAGCCAAGATACATAAAATGGAAGGTTCTTGTTCAGAGTAGATGGGTTTTGTTGGGGGGAAGAATGGCATGGGTTTAGAGAGTCACTCTGATATGGGCCAATGCACTCATAAAATTACTAAAAACATATGGAGAGCCAAATGTGAGTGCACGACCAAAAGAACAACACCAACTAGAGGATGACAAACACGAGTAAGAACCAATTCAAAAAGTGACAAACACGAGTAAGCACATCAACCTCTCGATTTGAGAGGGGGCGGTGGCCTAGGACACCATATTTGAGTATACTCGGCTTGGCACCACGAAGATATATCTTGGGTCCATTACCGAAACTCATCATTAAGCTCACATATCACAAAATGATATTAAGAGGAATGATTTTGTTTACTTTACGCATAATGGGGGGAGGGATGGTCCAATCAATTAGGACCGCACTCCCCCTATGTCCATGCCTACACCTAAACCAAATATGGGTCGAGTATTAGGTGAGAGCGCAAGATAGTCAAGTCAAGGTCCTTGAATCTATGATATTTAGTTCATTCCTCAAGTAGCAAAACCTTGCTTCATCAAGTGGCTTCGTGAAGATATCGGCAAGTTGATCTTTGGTAGAAACATAGGATAGATCAATATCACCTCGAGCAACATGATCTCTAATGAAGTGGTGACGAATCTCAGTATGCTTTGTCCTTGTGTGATCCACCGGGTTGTATGCCATTTTTATGGCACTTTCATTGTCACATAGAAGAGGCACTTTGTCACAATGGACACCGTATTCCTTTAAAGTTTGCCTCATCCATAGCAATTGAGTGCAAGCACTAGCGGCAGCAACATACTCGGCTTCGGCGGTGGAGAAAGATATACAATTTTGCTTCTTAGAAGACCAACATACCAAGGACCTACCAAGGAATTGGCACGCCCCGGATGTTGATTTTATATCATCCTTGTCCCCCGCCCAATCCGAATCCGTGTATCCACAAAGAGCAAATGTTGAACCTCAAGGATACCAAAGACCATAAAATGGGGTATGAACTAAATATCGAAAGATTCTCTTGACCGCCATTAAATGGCTTTCCTTAGGAGCCGCTTGATATCTTGCACACAAACCTACACTCAACACAATATCGGGTCTAGATGCACAAAGGTAAAGAAAAGAACCAATCATAGACCTGTATACCTTTTCATCCACATCTTTACCATTTGGATTTTGTTCTAGATGAGTCTTTGTATCCATGGGAGTAGGAGCTCCATTCAAATCTTGCATTTTGAATCTCTTGACCATATCTTGAGTATACTTGGCTTGGTTAAAGAATATTCCTCCTCTAACTTGCTTGATCTCAAAGCCAAGAAATACTTTCAACTCCCCCATCAAAGACATCCAGAACCTACTAGTCATAAGCTTTGAGAATTCATCATTAAAAGCTTTGTTAGATGAGCCAAAGATAATATCATCAACATATATTTGACATACAAAAATCTCCCCATTGACCCTCTTAGTAAAAAGAGTGGGATCGATTTTCCCAACCTCAAAGCCACGGTCAAACAATAACTCTCTAAGATGCTCATACCACATGCGTGGGGCTTGCTTGAGCCCATAGAGCGCCTTATCAAGTTTGTAGACATGGTTTGGGAAGTTGGGGTCCTCAAATCCCGGGGGTTGCTTAACATATACCAATTCATTTAAAGGACCATAAAGGAATGCACTTTCTACATCCATTTGTTGCAACTTAAAGTTATGATGTGCCGCATAAGCAAGAAGGATACAGATGGACTCAAGGCGAGCCACGGGTGCATAAGTCTCTCCATAATCAATGCCTTCAGTTTGAGAATACCCTTGTGCAACCAATCTAGCCTTGTTCCTTACTATAATTCCATGCTCATCTTGCTTGTTCTTGAATATCCACTTTGTTCCAATAACATTGCGGCAATCCTTTGGATTCTCAACTAACTTCAACACTTTGTTTCTCTCAAAGTTGTTGAGCTCTTTGTGCATAGCTTCTAACCAATCCGAATCTTCAAGAGCTTCCCACACATTCTTTGGTTCAATCATGGAGATGTGTGCTTGGTGTTCACTGAACCTCTTCAATTGTGCTCTTGTGGAAATTCCTTTCCTTAGATCTCCAACAACATTTTGGAGGGTGTGGTCTCTTATTTCCAACATTCTTTCTTTTCTAGCTTCGCGACGGGCGTGGATCTCCTCATTGTTTCTTGGAGGACCCTCTTCATCATTTTGATCCTCGTCTTGACCATCAACTTGACCTTGATCATCATTGGAGTCATCCTCTACATTGGGAGGCAAGGATTGACCTTGATATTGATCAAGTGCTCTTCTATCATCAATTTGAGCTTGTCTCAAAACAGTTTGGATGGATCTTCCTTGACAAATTGACTTGGCACCACTTGACAACCCATCGAATGGACCAAGCTCCCTTTGACTAGAGTTCACACATTGATCACTATGTTGAGGGTCCACATCTTGTCTTTGGCTTGAGTCAATGTCCTCTTCGGTAGATGGAGCATGTTGAGGTTGTGAAGATGAGGGCTCCAC
This sequence comes from Avena longiglumis, assembly GCA_030063025.1. NCBI lineage: Eukaryota > Viridiplantae > Streptophyta > Magnoliopsida > Poales > Poaceae > Avena > Avena longiglumis. Next base: position 98,648,006 of record CP125979.1, read on the forward strand.
TCGAGTGGAGCATAGTTCTTCTCGATCCGCCATAAGGGGTTCCTCAACGGGGCGGATATAACCCACACCCATTCTTCCTATGACATCCTGAGGCATTTCATCATGTGCATCACAAGCATCAACACGCCCCCTTGGGGACCATCATATTCTTCGAAGGTCACACTACAAGATTCTATGACGGCTCTGGAGAGCTTGTCATAGATTCTATAAGTGTGAGATTCGAGACCATAGCCAACAAAAATACCCTCTAATGCTTTAGACTCGAATTTAGACAAATGAACACCTTTGATGAGATAGAAACACTTACAACCGAACACCCGGAAATAAGATATGTTGGGCTTGTTACCGGTAAGTATCTCATATGGACTCTTTTTGATTTTCTTGCGGAGGTAGAGTCGGTTTGAAGCATGGCAAGCGGTGGAGACGGCTTCGGCCCAGAAGTTGTATGGAGATTTAAACTCCGCCAACTGTTGGAGATATGCCTAAGAGGCAATAATAAAGTGGTTATTATCATATCTTCATACTTATGATAAATGTTTACATACCATGCTATAATTGTATTAACAGGAAACATTAATACCTGTGTGATTTGTAAACATAAAAGAGTCCCTAGTAAAGCCTCTTGTTAAACTAGCTTGTTGGTTAATATATGATCATGGTTTCCTGATCATGAACATAGAGATGTTATTAACAACAGGGTCATATCATTAGGAGAATGATGTGATGGACATACTCCTATAGTTAAGCGTAGCATAAAGATCAAGTCATTTAATATAGTTCATTTGCTATAAGCTTTCTGATACATAGTAACCTAATTCCTTCGACCATGAGATCATGCTTATCACCATCACCGGAAGGATGCTTTGATGACATCAAAAACCACACCGTAACTGGGTGGCCATAAAGGTGGCATTGAGTGTTCGGAAAGTATGGGTTGAGACACATGGATCAAGAGTAGGATTTGTCCATCCATATGACAGATAGATATACTCTGGGCCCTCTCGGTGGAATGTCATCCAATTAGCTTGCAAGCATGTGACTGGCTCACAAGGGATCACATATCACGGGAACGAGAAAAGAGTACTTATCGGTAACGAGGTTGAACTAGGTATGCAGAGATACCGACGATCATAACCTCGGATAAGTAAACTATTGTGAGACAAAGGGAAATTGGTATCGTATGTAAGTGGTTCATTCGATCGCAAAGTAATCATAGAAATATGTGGGAGCCATATGAATTTCCAGATTCCTCTATTGGTTATTGTTCGGAGAAGTGTCTCGATCATGTCCGCATAATTCACGAACCGTAGGGAGACACACTTAAGGATTCGACGTTGTTGGAATGATGAGTAAGAGACCGAATGTTGTTCGGAGTCTCGGATGGGATCCGGGATATCACGAGGATATCCGTAATGGTTCGGAGAATAAGATTCATATAAGGAAAGTCCTGTTTCGGGGTTGGAGAATGGTTCCGGTGTTTTCATCAGGAATGTTCTAGAAGGTTCCTAAAGGTCCGGCACTCCGGAGGGGAAGGGTACATGAATGAGTCATAACAAGTTGGAATGATTGCATCATGTACTAGGTGTCATCGCTGAACAAAATAAATGGTTTAATCAAATCCTAGTTTGAAAAGTCAAACGCCAATTTGAAAAGTCAAACGGCTATTTTGTGAGGTGGAGGGGAAGTAGGAAACCTACTTGGGGAGGAGTTCCCTCCCTCCACCGCCGGCCCACTTGGATACCGAGTTGGGGAGGGACTCCCCTCCCCTGGCGCGACCCCTCCACCTATATAAGGAGGGGCAGGGCTGCCCCTCCAAGGATACAACACCTTTCTCCTCTAAACCTAACCCTAGCCGCCGGCCTCCAACAAAATTCACCGTCGCCCTAGGGTTTGCCCAAGCCGCCGACTTGGGGCAATCCCCTTGCCCTAGCCGCCGGCCTGGCTCCCTCTACTTGGTGCCTCTAAACCCTAGATCGCCAAGCCTCTCTCATAGTCCACCATACTCGCTCCAGCTTAAGGCCTGTTCAGGAGATCTCCCTCTACTTAGGTACCACGCCGTCTGCCGAATCGCGAGGAGAGTGCTACAACCTCCACCGCTTTGGAACCAGGGAGAGGAAGGTCTTCATCGAGTCTAACGATGTGACCGATTGCGGGAGCGCCGGAGCAGATCTTGGGAAGGATCGTCTACGATCTTGAGATCAAAAAGAGTACGACATCACCCACGAGAATCGCTCGTTAACCGCTTTGGAATCTTTGAGGGTGAGTTCTTCTATCGACTCGTTGCTACAATCTAGTAGATAGATCTTGGCTTGTTTGTTTGCATGCGGTAGAAATTTTTTGTTTTCCATGCTACGAACCCCTACAGTGGTATCAGAGCCGTGTCTATATGTAGATCATTGCAGCAGTAGAACACAATGGACATTGTGGGCGTTGATGCTTTTGTTGTCGATTGCTTCTTGTGTACTTTGCATCTTGCGGGATGGTGGGATGAAGCGGCCCGGGCTAACCTTACATGACATCGTTCATGAGACTTGCTCCACGCTTGACATGCAACTTGTATTGCATAAGTGGCTTTGCGGGTGCCTGTTTCTCCCAACATAGTTAAGATTCAATTTATAACGGGTGATTGACAATACTAGTATCAATGTTGTCGTTCTTGTTCGTAAGTTAGAACGACACTTATTGAAATCCCCAAACCACGTAAAACATGCAAAGAAAATTAGAGGCGTCTAACTTTGTTTTGCAGGGGTGTGCTGTGATGTGATATGGCCATGATTGTGATTATATTTGATGTATGCAATGTTCCTTATTGTAAGTTGACAACCGGCAGGAGCCATATGTTTTTTTTTTTAAATTCTGTTAAGATCCGCGTGTCTATTCAAAGTAGTTGTAATAGTTCAAACTGGTGGACGACAACCATGAAACGGCGCCATTGACCTTGACGCCATGCCGGTGATGATGGAGATCATGTTCGTGCTTGAAGATGGAGACCGGAAGCACAAATAAGAAAGGCCATATTATGAATTGCATGCGATGTTAACCCTTTTATGCATCTTGTATTGCTTAGTTCACGACGGTAGCATTATAATATGATCCCTCGAGCACACAATTTCAAGTTTTAAAGTGTTCATCCTTAGTAAGCACCGTTGCTAAAGCTCGTTGTTTTGAAGCACCACGTGATGATCGGGTGTGTTAGATTCTGCGAGTGTATACAACGTGAGCAAGCCATATTTGCTCATGCGGAAGCTAAGTTTGATCTTGACGAGCCTAGCATGTACAAACATGGTCTCGGAACACGGATCACTGAAAGGTAAAGCATGAGTCATATAGTAGATATGATGAACATGTTGATTGTTCGCCATTGAAACTACATTGACTCTCGTGATGATCGGTTTTGGTGTGGTGGATTTGGTTCATGTGATCACTAAAACAATGTGAGGGATATTGTTTTGAGTGGGAGTTCAACAGCAATATAATTAAAAGTTGAACACTATTTATCATAAATTAAATCAAAGTGAATTTGCATAGTTGTTGTAGTCATTGGCATCCTTTTACCACCTTGCGCTTAGTTATAATTGAGATAATAGAACTATAGAATTATGGTTAGTTACTTTACGAACTGGTATCGTATTGTTTTGAAGTGTTAATCTAAAGTTTAAAAGTCCTATTGCAAACTTTCAGTAAGTTCCGGTTACTCCATGAAGTTTAATAATTGGTATTAAATCAAGAGTGACAATTCCAAGTTTTAGTGTATGAGTATCATGTTTGTCTCCATGATTCTTGATATTCAAAGGATTGTCTTAATATCAAGGTTATCTAGGATTTGAAAGAGTTGTTTCAGAAACCATGATGTGTGGAAGATATTTTGATATCCGAAACAAAGTTTTGGTTGCAACATGATAGAGTATAATATGGCAAAGGTCATGTTCTCATATTTGATGAGAATTTGCAAAAGGTTAGAGACACTAGTTGTCCTAATCCACCAAAAGGTTTTGGAGAGCAACATTATACTCGCGATTCATTGTTATAAGCTAAAAGTAGCTTGATCATGGATAACTCCATGATAAGGGTGAATATTTGATGTAGGTAAAATGTTTACTACACCAAGAGATTACCAAAGAAAGGAATTTGAAAGAACGCCAAACATTTGATGATGGTGATCTACTTTAAAGTGCAAGTCCAAAGACATTGGTATTTAACAATACATGCTTTGGACTATGTGTCATGTATATGGCTCCACTATTGATATTGATAGATTCTTTCAAACAGAAAAGAAATACTGAAATAGAATCTCATAAATATATGGCAGAAAAGAAAAGACTAGAATTGTTCAGTTTGGGTATATAGAGGATATACGTGTTATGGTTGTATTCTTTGCTTGTTAAATAATGTGGTTCTTAAGTATTTGATGTAGGGGTTCGTAGCATGGAAAACAAAAATTTTCTATCGCATACAAACAAACAAGCCAAGATCTATCTACTAGATTGTAGCAACGAGTCGATAGAGGAACTCACCCTCGAAGATTCCAAAGCGGTTAACGAGAGCAGATTCTCGTGGGTGATGTAGTCGTACACTTCCGATCTCAAGATCGCGTAGACGATCCTTCCGCGCCACGTTAAAGGCGCTCCCATGATCGGTCACACGTTGGTACTCGACGAAGACCTTCCTCTCCCTTGTTCCAGCAGTGAGGTTGTAGCACTCTCCTCGTGATTCCGAAGACTGACGACGTGGTCGGAAGTAGAGGAGATCCAGGCTTCGCCTTAAGCCGTGCAAGTATGGTGGAGCTTATGAGAGAGGCTATTAGTGGTCTAGTAATTAGACACACCAATTAGAAGGCTCTAAACAAATTAGAAGGCTCTAAACCTGGCTAAAGCAATTAGAAGCTCTAAACCAAAACGGCTCTAAACACGAAATCTAGAGGTGAAACTTGTGTGTCTAGGAGGAGCCCCTCCTTTTATAGGTGGGAGGCGCGGCCAGGGGAGGAGTCCTCCCAAGTCGGCCTTGGTGGCGCCGGCTTGGGAGGAGACTCCTCCTCAAGTCGGATTCAACACCTCTTTCTTGTTTCCCACAGTTTCTTGTTTTGGCGGTTTGACTTTCAAACTGGACATTTGACTTTTCTTTTAGGATTCAATTTAATCCTTTATTTGGGACAACAAGAACACTTAGTACATGATGCAATCATTCCATTAAGTAATGACACATTCATGTACCCCTCCCCGGTCTTGGGACAATCCGAACCTTCTAGAACATTCCGATGAAAACACCGAATCATTCCTGAACTCAAACGGGACTTTCCTTATATGAATCTTATTCTCCGGACCATTCCGGATCACCTCGTGATATCCGGATCCCATCCGAGACTCCAACAACATTCGGTCTCTTTCTCATAATACCATAACTACTCAAACAACGTCGAATCCTTAAGTGTGTCTCCCTACGGTTCGTGAATTATGCGGACATGATCGAGACACTTCTCTGAACAATAACCAATAGAGGAATCTGGAAATTCATATGGCTCCCACATATTTCTACGATTACTTTGCGATCGAATGAACCACTTACATACGATACCAATTTCCCTTTGTCTCACGATATGTTACTTATCCAAGGTTATGATCGGTATCTCTGCATACCTAGTTCAACCTCGTTCTTGATAAGTACTCTTTTCTCGTTCCGTGATATGTGATCCCTTGTGACCAAGTCACATGCTTGCAAGCCAATTGGATGACATTCCACCGAGAGGGCCCAGTATATCTATCCGTCATGTGGATGGACAAATCCCACTCTTGATCCATGTGTTTCAACCAATACTTTCCGAACACTTAATGCCACCTTTATAGCCACCCGATTCACGGTGTGGTGTTTGATGTCATCAAAGCATCCATCCGGTAAAGGTGATATGCATGATCTCATGGTCGAAGGAATTAGGTTACTATGTATCAGAAAGCATATAGCAATTGAACTATTGAAATGACTTGATCTTTATGCTACGCTTATCTATAGGAGTATGTCCACCATATCATTCTCCTAACGATATGATCTTGTTGTTGATAACATCTCAATGTTCATGATAGGGAAACCACAATCATAAATCAACCAACAAGCTAGTGAAGTATAGAGGCTATACTAGGGACTTCAAATTAAGTTTACAAATCACACAAGTATCAATAGTTTCCTTGTCAATACTATTATAGCATGAATGTAAACATTTATCATAAACACAAAGATATAATAATAACTACATTTATTATTGCCTCTAGGGCATATCTCCAACAATCTCCCACTTGCACTAGAGTCATCTAATCTAGATTACATGGTAAATACCGAACACCCATGGCAGTTTGGTGTTGGTCATGTTTTGCCCTCGGGAGAGGTTTAGTCAACGGATCCGCCACATTCAGATCTGTGTGTACTTTGCAAATCTTTATATCCCCATCCTGGATATGTTCTCGAATAGCGTGAAAACGCAGCTTGATATGCTTCAGCTTCTTGTGTGACCTTGGTTCTTGCGCATTGGCTATGGCGCCCATGTTATCACAGTAGATAGACATTGGGTCCAGCGCACTTGGAACCACACCCAGCTCTGTAATGAAATCTTTCATCCATATCGCTTCTTGTGAAGCCTCCGAAGCAGCCATGTATTCCGATTGGTTGAAGATCTCGCCACGCTTTGCTTTGCACTCCTCCATTAACTTTGCACCATTCAAAATAAATACGATCCGGACTGTGATTTAGAATCATCGGATCGGTTTTCCAACTAGCATCGGTGTAACCATTAACAACGAGCTGTTCATCACCTCCATAAGAAAGAACCATATCCTTAGTTCTTCTCAAGTACTTAAGGATGTTTTTGATCATTGTCCAATGATCCACTCTGGATCACTTTGATATCTGCTAGTTAAACTAACGGCATATGCAATGTCGGGTCTAGTACATAGCATGTCATACATTAGAGATCCTATGGCTGAGGCATAGGAGTTTTACTCATCCTTTCTCTATCTTACGCCGATGTCGGACTTTGAGTTTCACTCAAGGTCGTATTGAGCAACATGGGCAAGAACCCTTTCTTGCTTTCTTCCATTCCAAATCTCTTTAGAACTTTGTCCAAATATGTACTCTGTGACAATGATATTTGGCGTTTGATCTATCTCTATAAATCTTTATGCCTAATATGTAAGCTGCTTGCCAAGATCCTTCATTGAAAAACTATTATTCAAATATTCCTTGACACTATTAAGAAGGTCTACATCATTCCCAATCAACAATATGTCATCCACATACGATATTAAGAATGCCTGAGCTCCCTCACTTTCTTGTAAATACAAGCTTCTCCATAAGTTTGTATAAAACCAAAACTTTTGATTACCTTATAAAACGTTGATTCCAACTTCGGGATGCTGCTTCAATCCATAGATGGACCGTTGAAGTTTGCATACCTTGTTAGCATCTTTAGGATCGACAAAACCTTTGGGTTGCATCATATACAACTCTTCATCAATGTCTCCATTGAGGAATGCTTTGACATCCATCTGCCATATCTCATAATCATAATATGCAGCGATTGCTAACATAATCCTCACAGACTTTAGCTTCGCTACTGGTGAGAAAGTCTCATCGTAGTCAACTCCTTGAATTTGTCGAAACCCTTTTGCGACAAGTCGAGCTTTATAGACAGTAACATTACCATCAGCATCTGTTTTCTTCTTGAAAATCCATTTGTTCTCGACAGCCTTCCGACCATCCGGTAAGTCCACCAAAGTCCATACTTGGTTTTCGTACATGGATCCAATCTCGGATTTCATGGCTTCTTGCCATTTATTGGAATCTGGGCTCATCATCGCTTCCTCATATGTCTCGGGGTCATCGGTGTTGTCCACCACCATGACATTCATAACGGAATCATACCAATCTGGAGTGGTACGAGTTCTCGTTGACCTCCGAGGCTCTGTAGCAACTTCAACCGAAGTTTCATGATCATCATCATTAGCTTCCTCTCTTATTGGTGCAGGCACCACAGGAATTTCTTCCGGTGCTGCGCTACTCGCAATTTCGAGAGAAGGTTCGACAACCTCGTCGAGTTCTACTTTCCTTCCAGTCACTTCTTTCGAGAGAAATTCCTTCTCTAGAAAGGATCCATTCTTGGCAACGAATGTTTTGCCTTCGGATCTATGATAGAAGGTATACCCAATAGTTTCCTTCGGGTATCCTATGAAGACGCATTTTTCCGCTTTGGGTTCAAGCTTGTCCGGCTGTAACTTCTTTACATAGGCTTCGCATCCCCAAACTTTAAGGAACGACAATTTAGGTTTCTTCCCAAACCATAATTCATACGGTGTCGTTTCAACGGATTTAGACGGTGCCCTATTTAAAGTGAATGCGGTTGTTTCTAATGCATAACCCCAAAATGATAGCGGTAAATCTATAAGTGACATCATAGAACGAACCATATCTAAGAGAGTTCGATTACGACGTTCGGACACACCATTACTGGTGTTCGGCGGTGTCAATTGTGAAAGTATTCCGCACTTCTTTAAATGCTCGCCAAACTCGTAACTTAGATATTCACCTCCACGATCAGAACGTAGAAATTTAATCTTCTTGTTACGTTGATTTTCTACCTCACTTTGAAACTCCTTAAACTTCTCGAAAGTTTCGGACTTATGTTTCATGAAATAGATATACCCATATCTACTCAAATCATCCGTGAAGGTAAGAACATAACGATAACCATCACAGCGATGCTACACTCATTGGACCACACACATCGGTATGTATGATTTCCAATAAGTCCGTAGCTCGCTCCATCATACCAGAAAATGGAGTCTTAGTCATTTTACCCATCAGACATGCTTCGCATCTTTCAAGTGATTCAAAATCAAGTGATTCAAGAAGTCCATCGGAATGGAGTTTCTTCATACGTTTCACTCCGATGTGACCAAGACGACAGTGCCACATATAGGTCGAATTATCGCTTGATTTCAAACGTTTAGCCTCAATGTTGTTGATATGTGTATTTCCACTATCGAGATTCAATAAGAATAGACCATCTATCAAAAGTGCATGTGAATAAAACATAGTACTCATATAAATAGAACAACCATTATTCTCAGATTTAAACAAGTAACCGTCTCGCAATAAACAAGATCCCGATATAATGTTCATGCTCAACGCAGGCACCAAATAACAATTATTTAAGTATAAAACTAATCCCGATGGTAGATGAAGGGGTAGCGTGCCGACCGCGATCACATCAACCTTTGATCCGTTTCCCCAGCGCGCCGTCACCTCGTTCTTCGCTAGCTTCCGTTTATTCTCTTTTGTTGAGTTACAAATATGAACCGAACCAAGATCAAATACCGGGCACTACTACGAGTACTAGTGAGATACACATCAATAACATGTATATCAGATATACCTTTCTTCTTGATGTTGCCGTTCTTCGATCCGCCAAGTACTTTGGGCAATTCCTTCGGTGACCTTCTCCTTGCATAAAGCACTCGATGTCGCTTAGGTCCAGCCTTGGTCTTCTTCATGGCGTGGTAGCTTTCTTACCACCCTTCTTGAAGTGTCCTTTTGCTTAGACTTGCCTTTCTTGAATTTGGTGGTCTTATTGACCAACAACACTTGGTGCTCTTTCTTGATCTCCACTTGCATTTTAACATGGCAAAGAGTTACGCAACGTCTTGTTCATGTTACGCATGTTGTAGTTCATCACAAAGTTCTTGTAACTTGGTGGTAGTGATTGGAGGACACGGTAAATCCCCAAAGCATTAGGAATCACTATACCCAAGCTTTGAAGTTTGTTTGCGTGCCCGGACATCTTAAGCACATGCTCACTTGTGAGCTGCCCTCTTCCATCTTGCGCTTAAAGAACTTTTGAAGCCTCATAGCTTTCAATTGCGCATGAGTCTCAAAAATCAATTTGAGATCCTCGACAATATCATATGGGTCGACTCTTCAAACCTTTTCAAGCTCCGATTCTAAACCATACAAGATAGCACCTGAACTATGGAGTCTTGATTCTTCCGGCGAGGTAAACATTCTTTACTTCATCGAAGCGGTGGCAAGTGGGTCACCAATGTGCATCCGGCACATAGGTCAAATTACCAGCTGTGAGGACAATCCTCAAATTGCGAACCAATCCATGAGTTGCTTCCATTGTTTTTCAACTTTTCTTTCTCTAGGAACGCATTAAAATTGATGGTAGGGGCTGCCATTGATCTACAACATATTTGCAATAGTTTAGACTAAGTTTATGACAAATTGAGTTCAAATTAATAATAAAATTAAACTAGGTGAACTCCACTCAAAACAATATCCCTCACATTGTTTTAGTGATCACGAACCAAATCCACCATATCAACACCGATCATCACGAGAGTTGACATAGTTTCAATGGAACAATCGTCATGTTCATCATATCTACTATATGATTCATGCTTTACCTTTCGGTGATCCGTGTTCGAGACCATGTACGTACATGCTAGGCTCGTCAAGATCAAACCTTAGTTTACGCATGAGCAAATCTGGCTTGCTCATGTTGTATACACTTGCGTAATCTAACACCCGATCATCACGTGGTGCTTCGAAACAACAAGCTTTAGCAACGGTGCTAACTAAGGGTGAACACTTTATGATTTGAAATTGATGTGCATGAGGGATCATCTTATAATGCTACCGTCGTCTACTAAGCAATACAAGATGCATAAAGGATTAACATCACATGCAATTCAATATATATGTGATATGATATGGCCTTTCTTCTTTGTGCCTCCGATCTCCATCTTCAAGCACGAACATGATCTCCATTATCACCGCATTGCATCAAGGTCAATGACGCTTCTCCATGGTTGTCGTCCACGGCTTCAACTATTACAACTACTTTGAATAGACACGGGTCTTAACATAAATTAAAGACAACCATATGGCTCCTGCGTTGCCGACTTACAATAAGGAACATTGCATACATCAAATATAATCACAATCATGGCCATATCACATCATGCACACCCCGCAAAACAAAGTTAGACGCCTCTACTTTCTTTGCATATTTTACGTGGTTTGGGGCTTTCAATAAGTGTCGTTCTAACTTACGAACAAGAACCACAACATTGATACTAGCATTGTTGATCACCCGTTGTAAATTGGATCTTAACTATGCTAGGAGAAACTGACACCATAAAGCCACTTATGCAATACAAGTTGCATGTCAAGCGTGGAGCAAGTCTCATGAGCGATGTCATGTAAGGTTAGCCGGGCTTCATCCCAACATACCGCAAGATGCAAAGTACACAAAAGCAATCTACAATAAAAGCATCAACGCCCACAATGACCATTGTGTTCTACTCGTCTGTGATCTACATATAGACACGACTCGATACCCTTTGTAGGGGTTCGTAGCATGGAAAACAAAAATTTCTATCGCATACAAACAAACAAGCCAAGATCTATCTACTAGATTGTAGCAACGAGTCGATAGAGGAACTCACCCTCGAAGATTCCAAAGCGGTTAACGAGAGCAGATTCTCGTGGGTGATGTAGTCGTACACTTCCGATCTCAAGATCGCGTGAGCGATCCTTCGGCGCCACGTTCGGCGCTCATGATCGGTCACACGTTCGGTACTCGACGAAGACCTTCCTCTCCTTGTTCCAGGCAGTGGAGGTTGTAGCACTCTCCGTGATTCCGGCTGACAACGCGTGGTAGGAAGTAGAGGGAGATCCTTGAGGCCTTAAGCCGGTGCGAGTATGGTGGAGCTTATGAGAGAGGCTATTAGTGGTCTAGTAATTAGACACACCAATTAGAGGGCTCTAAACCAATTAGAAGGCTCTAAACTGTTGGCTAAAGCAATTAGAAGCTCTAAACCAAAACGGCTCTAAACACGAAATCTAGAGGTGAAACTTGTGTGTCTAGGAGGAGCCTGCCCTCCTTTTATAGGTGGGAGGCGGCCGGGGAGGAGTCCCTCCCAAGTCGGCCTTGGGTGGCAAGCTTGGGAGAGACTCCTCCCTCAAGTCGGATTCAACACCTCTTTCTTGTTTCCCAGTTTCTTGTTTTGGCGTTTGACTTTCAAACTGGACATTTGACTTTTCTGTTTTAGGATTCAATTTAATCCTTTATTTGGGACAACAAGAACACTTAGTACATGATGCAATCATTCCATTAAGTAATGACACATTCATGTACCTCCCCGAGTGCCGACAATCGGAACCTTCTAGAACATTCCCGATGAAAACACGGAATCATTCCGAACTCCGAAGCAGGACTTTCCTTATATGAATCTTATTCTCCGGACCATTCCGGATCACCTCGTGATATCCGGATCCCATCCGAGACTCGAACAACATTCGGTCTCTTTCTCATAATACCATAACTACTCAAACAACGTCGAATCCTTAAGTGTCTCCCTACGGTTCGTGAATTATGCGGACATGAACGAGACACTTCTCGAACAATAACCAATAGAGGAATCTGGAAATTCATATGGCTCCACATATTTCTCGATTACTTTGCGATCGAATGAACCACTTACATACGATACCAATTTCCCTTTGTCTCACGATATGTTACTTATCCGAGGTTATGATCGTCGGTATCTCGCATACCTAGTTCAACCTCGTTCGATAAGTACTCTTTTCTCGTTCGTGATATGTGATCCCTTGTGACCAAGTCACATGCTTGCAAGCCAATTGGATGACATTCCACGAGAGGCAGCCCCCAGTATATCTATCCGTCATGTGGATGGACAAATCCCACTCTTGATCCATGTGTTTCAACCAATACTTTCCGAACACTTAATGCCACCTTTATAGCCACCCAGTTATGGTGTGGTGTTTGATGTCATCAAAGCATCCATCCGGTAAAGGTGATATGCATGATCTCATGGTCGAAGGAATTAGGTTACTATGTATCAGAAAGCATATAGCAATTGAACTATTGAAATGACTTGATCTTTATGCTACGCTTATCTATAGGAGTATGTCCACCATATCATTCTCCTAACGATATGATCTTGTTGTTGATAACATCTCAATGTTCATGATAGGGAAACCACAATCATAAATCAACCAACAAGCTAGTGAAGTATAGAGGCTATACTAGGGACTTCAAATTAAGTTTACAAATCACACAAGTATCAATAGTTTCCTTGTCAATACTATTATAGCATGAATGTAAACATTTATCATAAACACAAAGATATAATAATAACTACATTTATTATTGCCTCTAGGGCATATCTCCAACATTTGATACTGAATTTGTTGGTGTGAATCGTCATACGTAACAACACAATTCATGAACTACAATAGCCTAAGTAACTAGCAAAAGAATATGTGATGATGTTCATCAAGAACAAATAAAGGGTTATTGTGCTGCTTGTTAAACATCAAAGCTTGCCTTCAAGATTTGTTTTATCAGGTATTATGAGAACAAAAGTGTTGTTCAATTAATTGCCGTAATCCATAAAAGATGGATGATTCACAAATCTCGTTGGAGAAATCACATCCATAAAACTAGTGCTAAAAATGTCGAAAGACAAATTGATTGAAATATCACTTATGAAGTGACATCGCCGTTTAAATTATATTGTAAAGAAAACATGAAGAAACTCCATGTGGATGGAATTTTGGAGTCTTTTGATTTTTGATCAAAAGACGCTTGTGAAACTTTCCTAGAGATAATTAAAACTTCGTTCATAGGCCAAAAGGGAACGAATGACTAGCTTATTGGAACTTGTACATATTGTTGTATGAAGTCCATTATGTGTAGTCAAGAGCGATGGATTTCAACTTCATATGCTTTCTTCGAAAATTTGAGTGAATATGAATATTTACTTAATAAGGATGAAGTATGAAACATTTGAAAAGTTCAAAGATTTTCATTATGAAGTGCAAAATCATTGTAACAAGAATATAAATAGTTTATGATAAGATCATAAAGGAAGATATTTGAGTTACAAGTTTAGCATAATACCTAAGATTTAAGGAATCGTTCCATGGATTTGCATTTTCCGAAACACCATAAGAGTATGGAGCGTTCGAGATATGTAATTAAACCTTGTTTGACATGGTAAGATCAAAGGTGTAATTCATAAAACTGTCATTATATTTTAAAGATTAAAAGCTTTAGAGACTACCGTTTTTCCACTGAAAACAGCTCCATCATAATCCGTTGAATTGACACCATAAAAGGTTATGGTTTGCGATAAAACCCAAGTTGTCCTTTCTTAAACATTGGTATGCTATGCATAAGAAAGATGTTTGCAACCAAAGTCAGATGAACCTGTCTTTGTATGTTATTTCGAATAACTGTTCCTCCATAACATCAGAGACAAAAATGTTTGTCGCTTAAAACGTCAAGTTTCTTAGAGAAGGAATTTTTCGTGAAAAGTTAAGTGGGAGGACAATAGAACTTTGATAAGGTTAAAAGAACCTTAGATATATGTGCAAAGTTGCGCAGCGCCTAAAAGTGTTCCGGAGGCAGCAACAATGCTCATGGCTCACGTGCCTCCAAGGTTGTGGTTATGGATATCTAAGTTCCTATTGAAACAAATAGGTAGGGTAAGCAATCAAATACCAAGATTTGAGAGTTAAATCATTATTTGATAATAATGATCCAACTACATGCAAAGAAGCTATGATGAGCCCTGACTCCGTCAAATGGCTTGAAGCCATAAAATCCGTGATAATTCCATGCACGAGAAATCAAGTTTTGAACTTGAAGGACCCTCGAGAAAGGTGTAAGACCTAACAGTTGTGTTTGGATCTATAAAGAAATAGACATGGATGTTTCACGTCTATGAAATAGTCGACATGTTGGGAAAGAGTTCACAACAATGTTCAAAGGTTGACTATGACAAGATTTGATCTTTCATAGAGATACTTAGTCTGGAAGGATTAATGTAGCAACCACGACATATAATTTTGTTATGTGTTGAATAAACAAAACAAGTTCTTCTAATAGAATGGTTACCAAGGACGTGTGCATGACACAGTCCAAAGGGTTTTGTTAATTCAAAGGATGCTAAAAGCATATGCAAACTTCAAAGTTTGAAGTAAGCATCACGGAGTTGGAATCTTCACTATGATGAAACTGTTAAAAGAGTTTAATTTCATCGGAGACGATGAAGATGCTTGCATTTGCAAGAAATTAAGTGGGAGCGCTAAGACATGTTTCTAATACATTATATGGAAGACATATTGTTGATTGGAAATAATGTATCTTTTATTAACACAGGATAAGAATTTTATCTCGATGAAAGACTTAGGCAAAACCCGAATATTTGGCATCAATAGACGCTAATATGGTTGTGCTGAAAGTACATAGATGATATATTGAATGAGTTCAATATAGAAACTAAAAGAAAGGTTCTTGTCACACAGAAACTATTGAATGAGTTCAATATTGATGATATATTCAAGTGTATTGACACTTGGTAAGTGAAACAAAGATTCAAGTATAGATTGATACTTGATGTATAAAATCACAAAGAGTATTTTATCAATCATGCTGTGGTGTGTACAAATCCAGATATGTCCTATGCTCTAAATATTATGAGCGTATACCAGAATGATTCATAAGATGATTATTGGACAATAGTAAAGATATTCTTATGATCTTGTAAAAGAAATAAGAATATATTATTTTGTAAAAGTGACAAATAGATGGTTAGTTCATTGTAAATGAATTAAATTGATACTAGTTTTGTCACAAAGTATAAATTAAGTTTATCTCAATCTAAACTAAGGTGGCACAATATGATGGAAAGTAAGTTCCATAATGGATTTGGATGAGTTCCAAAGTTAAGACATTGTGACAGATACTACAATAAAAGGCTAAGTATATGACTGCTATTATAGCAGCTAAAGAGGGCATTTGTGTCAAGAAGTTTGTTATCAAACTGGGTGTAGTTCACAGCGGGATAATACTATGAAGATATATTGTACGACAATATTATCAACATGTTTTAACCCCAAATAACTAAAGGTCTCACCAAAGGAACAAATTTATACAAAACCATCTCATTAGATAATGAGTGATGCGTAGAGACGCAAAGACATGCAATTACACACGGACCTGGAAGAGTCAGATCCGGAGATCAGTTAACCACTAGAAATCGTGTACCTACGACACAAGAAAGCCATAGGTGTTGAATACACAAAGGTTTGAAACTAGATTATTGATTCTAGTGCAAGTGGGAGACTGTTGGAGATATGCCCAAGAGGCAATAATAAAGTGGTTATTATCATATCTTCATACTTATGATAAATGTTTACATACCATGCTATAATTGTATTAATAGGAAACATTAATACTTGTGTGATTTGTAAACATAAAAGAGTCCCTAGTAAAGCCTCTTGTTAAACTAGCTTGTTGGTTAATATATGATCATGGTTTCCTGATCATGAACATAGAGATGTTATTAACAACAGGGTCATATCATTAGGAGAATGATGTGATGGACATACTCCTATAGTTAAGCGTAGCATAAAGATCAAGTCATTTAATATAGTTCATTTGCTATAAGCTTTCTGATACATAGTAACCTAATTCCTTCGACCATGAGATCATGCTTATCACCATCACCGGAAGGATGCTTTGATGACATCAAACACCACACTGTAACTGGGTGGCTATAAAGGTGGCATTGAGTGTTCGGAAAGTATGGGTTGAGACACATGGATCAAGAGTGGGATTTGTCCATCCACATGACGGGTAGATATACTCTGGGCCCTCTCGGTGGAATGTCATCCAATTAGCTTGCAAGCATGTGACTAGCTCACAAGGGATCACATATCACGGGAACGATAAAAGAGTACTTATCGGTAACGAGGTTGAACTAGGTATGCAGAGATACCGACGATCATAACCTCGGATAAGTAAACTATCATGAGACAAAGGGAAATTGGTATCGTATGTAAGTGGTTCATTCGATCGCAAAGTAATCGTAGAAATATGTGGGAGCCATGTGAATTTCCAGATTCCTCTATTGGTTATTGTTCGGAGAAGTGTCTCAATCATGTCCGCATAATTCACGAACCGTAGGGAGACACACTTAAGGATTCGACGTTGTTGAGTAGTTATGGAATGATGAGTAAGAGACCGAATGTTGTTCGGAGTCTCGGATGGGATCCGGTATATCACGAGGAGATCCGGAATGGTCCGGAGAATAAGATTCATATAAGGAAAGTCCTATTTCGGGGTTGGAGAATGGTTCCGGTGTTTTCATCAGGAATGTTCTAGAAGGTTCGGAAGGTCCCAGACTCCGGAGGAAGGGTACATGAATGAGTCATAACAAGTTGGAATGATTGCATCATGTACTAGGTGTCATCGCTGAACAAAATAAATGGTTTAATCAAATCCTAGTTTGAAAAGTCAAACGCCAATTTGAAAAGTCAAACGGCTATTTTGTGAGGTGGAGGGGAAGTAGGAAACCTACTTGGGGAGGAGTTCCCTCCCTCCACCATCGGCCCACTTGGATACCGAGTTGGGGAGGGACTCCCCTCCCCTGGCGCGACCCCTCCACCTATATAAGGAGGGGCAGGGCTGCCCCTCCAAGGATACAACACCTTTCTCCTCTAAACCTAACCCTAGCCGCCGGCCTCCAACAAAAGTCACCGTCGCCCTAGGGTTTGCCCAATCCGCCGACTTGGGGCAATCCCCTTGCCCTAGCCGCCGTCCTGGCTCCCTCTACTTGGTGCCTCTAAACCCTAGATCGCCAAGCCTCTCTCATAGTCCACCATACTCGCTCCGGCTTAAGGCGAATCCCTGCGAGATCTCCCCTCTACTTCCGGTACCACGCCGTCGTGCTGCCGGAATCGCGAGGAGAGTGCTACAACCTCCACTGCCTGCTGGAACAAGGGAGAGGAAGGTCTTCATCGAGTACCGAACGTGACCGATTAAGGAGCGCCGAACGCAGTCTTGGGAAGGATCGTCTACACGATCTTGAGATCGGAAAGAGTACGACTACATCACCCACGAGAATCTGCTCTCGTTAACCGCTTTGGAATCTTCTAGGGTGAGTTCTTCTATCGACTCGTTGCTACAATCTAGTAGATAGATCTTGGCTTGTTTGTTTGCATGCGGTAGAATTTTTTTGTTTTCCATGCTACGAACCCCTACACCAACATGGTCCTAGCCATCTAAATAAGAGTCCGGTTCTTCCTTTCGGCCACACCATTTTGTTGAGGGGTGTATGCAGCGGAATATTGATATTTAATCCCCTCATCACTAAGGAAATCATTCAAGGTGTAGTTCTTGAACTCGGTGTCGTTGTCACTTCTTATAATCAACACGGGAACATTGTGTTGTCGTTGAACCAAGTTGATGAAGTCGATAAAAGTTCTTTGAGTTTCACTCTTCAACTTGAAGAAATAAACCCAAGAGTATCTTGAAAAGTCGTCAACAATCACCAAACAATATTTCTTCCCTCCAAGACTTGCATGAGATGGAGGACCAAATAGGTCCACATGGAGGAGTTCCAAGATCTTGTTAGACTTGATTTGGTTTGTGGGCTTGTGAGGAGCGTCATGCATCTTCCCTAGAACACATGCCCCGCAAACACGATCTTTGGCAAAGGAAACATTTTCTTTTAGTCCAACAATATGACCCTCTTTATGGAGACTTTGCAAAGTTCTCATATTGACATGGCTAGTCGGCGGTGCCATAGCCAACCCACATTGGCCTTTCCGTATAAGCACATCGGACCTGCAATGGCTTGCCCCGAAAAGTCCACCACATACAAGTCATTTTCGACGTACCCAACGAAAGCGACCTTGAGAGACTTTCTCCACATGAGGACCATAATATCATCATCAACAAAGACGACAAAGCCCATCTTTCCAAGAGCACGGACTGA
Source organism: Avena longiglumis (assembly GCA_030063025.1). NCBI lineage: Eukaryota > Viridiplantae > Streptophyta > Magnoliopsida > Poales > Poaceae > Avena > Avena longiglumis. The sequence goes on from CP125979.1 coordinate 98,666,860, forward strand.
AAGTAAATTGTATCCAAGGGTTTCAACAAGCATGACGTTCACGAGTGTAATGTCGTAAGCCACCACTACCTTGCCGAAACCCATTACCTGAGACTTTGACTTGTTGGCATATGTGACGGTGATTTTATCTTCATTTGGCACCAAGTCCTTGACAATAGACGAGCTTCCGGTCATATGACTTGTGCAACCACTATCGATCACCCATTTTGACCCTCCGGAAGCATAAGTCTACAAAAGATCAAGCTAGTTTTTAGGTACCCATTTTTCAATGGGTCCTCTTTTGTTAGCAACAAGGGTCTTGGGAACCCAAATAGACCAAGCAATATAACCATCATAAGGGCCAACATATTGTGCATACACATCACCATAATAATCACGCATTAGAACATAGTGAGGGTTAGCACTTCCCGCAAAATCATCATGAGACATAGTTTTACCATTTGTGGTCTTACTCTCCACAATGGTCTTGTTGGTTTCTTGTGCGGGCTTGTCCTTCTTCTTCTTATTGTTCTTCTTCTTTGTTTTGGAAACAAAATCAATGCCCCCTTTATCACCACTGCGCCTTTGCTTGATCAAAATATCATCAATAGACTTGTTGCCTTGTGGAAATGTGGCCTTAGCAAGCTCCCCCTTCAACCTAGCATTCTCTTCAAGAATAGTTGTGCTACTAGATGGAATGAAGTTACTAGGTGAAGGAATATTGGCCAATTGAGTTTGAAGCATTTCATGGGACTTTGTGAGTGACAAGAGTTCACTCTCCAAGGCCTTGTGGGCTTTGTGAAGCAAGCTAAAGTCCTCGGCAAGTTTTTCATGAACCACACCAAACTCAATCTTGTCCTTTTTAGCTCTTTTATATTTAGCAATAGCATGATCACGCTCTTTGATGAGTTTGTTAACAATAATGTCATTGGCCTCATCAAGCCCTTCAAGTTTTAATTCAAGTGACAACCTAGTTTCTTGTTCTTCTTCTAGAGCATTGTTTAGGGACTCTAGCTCAATCATATGTTCATGCCCAAGTTTACATCTTACATCTAGAAGCTCTTGAGTATGTGATAGTTGATCTAAGATGTTTCCAAAATGTAGCTTAGCATCACCTTCTAGGTTAGTCATAAACTCATCAAAGGCAATTAATTCCTTTTTAACATCAAGAGACATCTCATCATCAATTTCATCATTATTTAAGAGAGTAGAGCGGGATGATGAAGATACCTCCGTTCCTCTTGCCATAAGGCAAGTGGCGTTCTTGGTGGAAGAGTTCTCATTTGGAGAATCGAAGAGTGAGAATGTCGGAGTAGAGGTGGTGGCAAGAGCAGCCACACCATGAGAAGTTTCCTCTTCGTCATCTTCATCATCTTCATTGTCGGAGGAGTGCTCTTCATGAGTGATCAAGACAATTTCTCCCGGCTTCTTGTTGATGGGATTCTTTTTGATGAAAGGTTTCTTGTACGGTCCCTTGAGAGTCTTATTCAACACAAGCTTTCCACCATGATCTTCTCTCTTCTCATAGGGGCAACTAGCCACAAAGTGGTAGCGGTCACCACAATTGAAGCAAGTTCTCAATCTTGTGGTATTCTCTCTTTTCCCATTTGGATTGCTTCTCCGTTCCATTTCCATCTTGGCCTTGGCGGGGTTCTTCCAAAAGTTCTTTGCATAGAAAGCCATATATTGACCATGAGCAATCTTGACTTCATCGGGATGGTACATGGAAAGACCTTCATCACTATCATCTTCATCCCCATGGTCCACAACTTTGGCCTTCAAAGCAACATTGACAACATTGCTCATACCAAGGGCACGAGCACGGGCATCTTTGGCATTCTTGGCGGCAACCTTGAAAGCAACCATCTCTTGCATAACTTCATTTGAGTTCATGATATGGTAGTTGTGTCTTCCTTGTAGGATCTTCAAGTCGGTGGGCTCAAAAGGCATGAGTGCACTCACATATTTCCTTTTTATCCATGCATCATCTACATGTGAGGCACCCACATTCCTAAAAGCAGTGGCTATGGTCTTGAGCCTTCGGTACATATCTTCGTGATCTTCACCTTCTTTCATGTAGAAGCCTTCGGCTTCATTGCTTAGAGCATCATATCGGTTCCTCCTCATACTCTCATTTCCAATAAAAAACACAGTGAGAGCATCCCAAGCTTCCTTGGCAATGCTAAAGTGCTCAATGTGTGGATAATCCTTTGTCCCCAAACCTTGTTGAATCATATGCAAAGCAGTGGCATTGAGTTGACTATTAACAACCTCTCTTCTTGTCAAGTTGTTTGGATCCCCAATAAAGAGTCCATGCTCGATGATGTTCCATAGTTCAATGCAAGAGCTGCGCATATGAGTCCTCATTAGTGATTGCCATTGAGCAAAAGTAGCAGATTCTTCAAGCTTAGGTGGGTCACCTCTATTGTAAACATGAGGGTGAGGGATTGGAGGGTCGGGAGAGTACCATGAGTCACGGTGCTCACCCTTCCCACCATCATTGTGTGTGGAGGAATTAACGTTGTCAAGTTTACCCCCCACCAGCATACCCTCGGGGGATACCGGTGTATTCCCTTTAGGTAAAATGGATGGTTGATCCTCTTGAGGAGATGGAGGTGATGAGCTTTGTTTGTATTTAAGAAGTTGCTCGAGCATCTTCTTGACTTCGTTGACCAAGGAAGAGCTCAATATTGTTTCCAAGTTTTTGAGATCTTCCATGGTCACCGGTGTCAACTCACTACCACCATCCCCATCATTGCTACCCATATTCTCTTAGGCGGTAAAGCCCGAATAAAGAGTCGAGGCTCTGATACCAATTGAAAGGATCGTATGGGCACCTAGAGGAGGGCGGGGGGGGGGGTGAATAGGTGCTACTTCAATTTTTTTCTTTTTCAAATTAAGGTTTGACAATAAGGTAAATTCTCTAGATAATGCAACTATGGTGAATTTACCTATATGACAATTATGCAAGAGCTACCACACCACAAAGAAGTAACGAGTAAGTAAGGTGCGGTAAAGGATAGAAGTAACCGAAAAGTGGATGCAGAGACACAGGGATTTGTTTCCCGTAGTTCCTTCCTTTTGAGGGGAAGTACGTCTAAGTTTGGAGAGGGGGTGGTTTCAAACCACCAACGCCACGAAAGGCCTACCTTGTTCTCCGATGAATCTCACCCCAACGGGATCGATTCACCTTCCATTATATCGGCAACCTTCAAGGTGGAAGCCGGCACCGTTACAAGTTTGGGGCACACATCCACAACTTAATCAGAGGCTCCCAAATACAAGCAAGCTATGAAAGCAATCAAAGATAAGCTTGTAAGAACCAAAACAAGAACTAGGGTTTCCAAGAAAACACTAGAGCAAAGGGGCCCTCAATGAAATGAGAATCTCTTTTGGTGAAGTAGTAGATCGGGGCCTCCTCCTTCGATTCTCCAAAGATCAAGGACTTTGGATGGTGGAATGAGGAGATCTTGAAGATTTGAGTGGCTCCAATGGTGGTCTTAACTTTAATGTGTTTGAGCAACTTGTCCCAAGGTAGGTGGAGGGGTATTTATACTCCTCCACAAAATCTGGCCGTTGGAGCATTTATTGAAGCGGTAGTATCGGAAGTTCAAGTGGTACTACCGGAGAACTCCGGTACTACCGGGCCTGGTACCGGACCACCCTTTTTCAAACTTCAACAAGTCCTGCCCACACCGGTACTACTATTGATGCTACCGGGAAGCGGTAGTACCGCAAGTGGCAACCGGGACTACCGGACATAGAGGAATCAGCAGCTTTCAAGCGAAGAAAAACTCTCTGTCACGCCAGGTAGTAAAATGCGGTAGTACCGCATTTTACTACCTAGGCAGACATAATCTTTTTGCCAATATATAAAAGTCTCTGCCTCGAGCGGTACTAAAATGCGGTACTACCGCATTTTAGTACCGAAGCAGGCAGAAGCTTTTGACAAGTTGTCAAAAAGCTACTGTCACGCTAGGTACTAAAATGCAGTACTACCGCTTTTTAGTACCTAGCCCGACAGAGGCTTTTTGACAGTTAGTCACAGCCTTCTGTCGCATCCGGTAGCAAAAAGCGGTACTACCGCGCCAGGCAGACAATTTTTGAACATTGCAAATCTTTTTAATGCACCTGCGACACACTTAGCAAATCATTAGTCCGATATGTGTGTTGTTATCAAACACCAAAATCACTAGGGATAGCAAATGCTCTTTCAAAGGGTATGAGTTTTGAAAAAAGAAAGTTAAATTTAGTTATATTTGAGCCTAAAATTTGGGATGTAAATATTAGGGAAACACCGAAATCACAAGAATTTTGTCAAAATTCATAGTGACATGGGCACCACATAATCCAGATTAGTCGAGATCTTGAGATGAGTTCATGAGCCAGAGATCACATAATCTTTTACGGAATAAACCGCTCTTGTCCCACGACATCCCCCGCACGGGCGACCGGGGATAACCCTAATCCGTTCCGCCTCACCCCCTCCCAACCCCTCCCCCGTCATCGCTGGCGGACACCGCCGGGCAAAGTCCCTGCGGTGCCGTCGGGTCTTACTTTTCCTAGCGGCACCTAGTGCTAGCGGGAGCTCGACATGGTGGCGGTGCGATTCGGCGATGGTGGTGGGCTTGACTGGAGGTGGCGCGGCAATGGTGACGGCGCATGCGACTGTCACATCCCAAGATTTTCCAAATCTTGTAATGTGAAAATAAATGAATTAAGTAAAACTTTGCTTGATTTTCAGAGCCAGAAGAAACTTTTTGAATTCAATTGGAACTTCAAACCCATTTGAATTAAATAAAACCTAAAGGGATCTAAAAATATAAACATTTAATAAAAGGAAAAATAAAAACATTTGGAAATACTATTTTGAAACTCTTGAGTGAAAAGATTAATTTTAAAATGAAATAGAAGTTTATAAATAAAGAATATTTTATAAAGCCAAATTAAACCTTGGCCAAACTTTGGGAATTAAAACATTTTCTTTTAAATAAAATTAGCAAAGGTTTATTTAAATAAATTAATAAGGATTTAATATCCAACCTTATTTAAATAAAACGGTTTTACCAATTTAAAATTGAAACATCAAAACTTATTAAATTATTTAAAATAAGTTTTCCCAAATATGTGATATTCACAAATAATACCTACTTAAGTGTTTTGGCTTTATTTTAGATTTTAAAAAAAATATCTCAATAAAATAAGTCCTATTTGAATTGATAATGAAAGTCTATTTAATCAAGTTTCCAAGTATTCTTTATTTCCAAATAAAACCTACTGATTTGGTTTTGAAAATATTTAGATTCAAAATGGAGATTTTACTAAATAAACCAAACCCTATTTTATTAATAAACCATGGTCCATTTTATTTGATTAATAAATGGAACCTAAAAATATTTAAAATATTATTTTATTTTGGAAGTTGGTTTATGCTATTAAACAGAACCAAAAACTCATTACATGTTTGAATTGTTTGAATGGTTGCATTGTTGGTTGAATCAATTGTTTGAATATCAAATCAGAAAATAGAAATAGAAAAGAATAAAACAAAAAGGCGTAAAAAATATGGAAAAGGACAAGCCCAACTGAGCCAGCAATGTTCCACTTAGCCCAAATTTTCTTTCCCCGAGAAAACGGTTCACACCCACCAATGCAGACCAGCAGTATGACAGTGGACCTCCCTCGTTTCTTTTCCCATTGATGTAGACCCCACCGCCTCTGTTCTTCTCTCACACCATGACCCTTCTTCCTCCCTCGTAGCCGTTTCCTGCTGTGATTCCGCGGACTTAATTCGTCATAATGCCGCCACCATTACTCGCTTTGACTGTGCTCGATAAAAATGTCAGCTCCTTCCTTCCGTTCCCCTCAGACGCCAACCTCTCTTCGCCACCAGGCCGCCCCAATTTCTCCTCGAACTCCACTGTCTCCGACGAGCTCCTATCTCCGATTTCGGCCAGCACACACCACCTCGAGCCTCCCTGAGCACACTTACAGCTTCCCCACTCCCAGACGCTTCTCCCTGTGCTCTTAGTTCGACCGCGGGCGCCCCAGAACACCGTCCTCGACAAACTCCGAACACCGCCGCGTCTGCCTCCAACTCCGGCGCGTTTCCCAGGTGAAATCCGACTGCCCCTTTGCTTCTCGATCACGCGAGCATCTTCTCCTTGGTCTTACGCACCTGACCATGCTCCTGTCTTGCCTTCGCGTGATCTGCAGCGTCGACTTCGACCGCGGACAGAGCCACCCGACGCCGACGAAGTCTCCGGCGAGCAATCGCCACCGCTTCGCCCGTCGACCACACGTTGAGCTTCCCACCTCCTGCGATCTCGGCGAGCACCCTCCGTCTTCCTTGCTTCCTAGAACCACCGCGAGCACCTCGTCGCGTCGCCGCCGTCCCACCGCTGCAGCGCCGCGATTGATGGTTGATTGATTTCGTCGTAGATCTAGATCGTAAGGTAATAGAACATAAGCGAAGGGTATCGTTTGCCTCACGCGCTCGATCTAAATGAGATCCTACGGTCTGCAGCACGCGATCCAGACGAACCGGTATCGGCCAATCCCGAAGCGACGCGTGGCCAGTCTATTTGAAAACAAAAGTTTGAAATCTTATTTAGGTGTGATTTTCAAACCCTTATAACTTTCAAACCACACGTCCAAAAATTACAAATTTTATGTCGTTGGATTCAGGAGAGCAAGACCTAAAAAACCATGGCCTTAGTTTGGAAAATAGTATCTGTTTGTTTGCCTGTTTTGCAGATTTATATGTGAGCTTATTTAGAGTAGGAAAATTGATTAAAATTGATTTTAGGGTTAGATATTTTTGCAAATTGGTATGTTGTGACCTTACTGACCCTAGGAACCAACCCATAGTTTTGAAAATGAAATTGGAAAAATTAAATTGGATTAATTGAATTAGTCTATTTCTAGCCAAGTAAAAATAATGGTTATTATGAAAAAGGATTTGGGAATAAAACTTTGAGAAAATATTTTGATTCAAAGCTACTGACCCAAAACAACAAATCTTGAGAGTTAGAAACTTTTGGTGAAAAACTTAATGGTTTAGATTTAATAAAACTATTTTCCACCACATAAAATGTTGAATGGGTTTTAAAATAGATTTTGAGCAAAACCCTCTAACCAATGACTTTGACATTTTGGTAAATGACCAATTTGGAACCTTACAAAGTTTATAAACCTAGTGGAGACCATTCTTGCAATAGAACCATCATTTGCATACTTATGCATGACTTAGAATCCATTGCTTTGTGTGTGTGAAATGTTGTTTGAATATTGGTTTGGAATGCTACTTGATACTATGCTTGTTTGATTGACTTGTAGTAAATTTAGCAAAGTGTGAGACTAGCAAGGTCAAGGAGTGAACCACCATTCCCTACCAAAAAGGCAAGTTACACTATCATACAAATGCCCTACTATTTTCATTATACTTAGTGGATTATGAAAACATGCATGAAAAAGATTTCTTTATACTTATGCTATGCTAAATCCTAATAGGATTCCTTACACACTCCTTATTGAAAATATTGTAGTTGTACATGCTTATCCATACTTAATTTTGAAATGAGATACATGTTGAAGGTTGAGAAAAGGACTTATGTTTTACATAATAAAACAAGGACTCAATGAACCACCTAGGTGGTGGACACTTTAAGTTTTGGATAAGGTGGCAACAAAAGGAACCATGTCTATGGGAGTCCCTTTGTGTTGTGCTCCAAAAGAAAACCACCTAGGAAACTTAGAGATTGAACATGTTTCTCCAATTGTGGCTTTCGTGTGCAACCACATGCTATTATGGCTCTGGCTTAGTCAACTACATTAGGAAGACCCATACATTGTCTTTAGTTACCGGACATGGGGATCTGGAATGCTTCATGGGGGCTGAAGATAAGCTAGCAATGATGTATGGAAGGACCTTTTGGAAAGACTTCGTCACACTCTCAGTCTGCCGGTACTCCATCTTGGTGAGCACTAATCCAGTAGGCCACTGGTGGCAACAAGATGGGATTGTGTCATGTGGGTAAAGTGTACTCCTTCTGCAGAAGTTAATAAAATCTAAGTACTTAGCCGTGTCCCCGGTTATGGACAATACTGAGCAACTAAAGTTTGAACTATGGGAGATCTCGACATTCCAACCTCTAATATAAAAAATTGATGCACTTGGGGGTACCAAGGAATTCAAAGAGATTTTGTTAAAGCTTGTTGCACTTGGGGTTACCAAGGTGCTCAAGAGCATGATGTACTTGGGGTTACCAAGGAACTCATGAGATTTTAAAACTCGATGCACTTGGGGTTACCAAGTGGCTCAAGAGATTTTGACAAGGACTTGAACACTTGATTTTCTACCAAGGAGTTCAAGGGATTCTTGGAAAAGAGATTTGACAAAGGACTTAAAACCCTTTTTGAAAAGATAGGATAAAATATTGCTTTATGCAAATAAGCCTTAAACTCTACTTAGCCAAATATGCATATAAGGATAGGATCCACTCTTATTATACATGAAAGTGAAGCTTGCCAATACAATTCAAAATGTATTGACCCATGTGGCTGTAACTTGTAATGTTGCAGGTTGATTGTTTTTAAATGAAGATTGTTTGATTGACTAGGACTACAAAGTCTACAACCAACATCTGCCTGTGGCACTTTGAAGATAAAGGACCCATGACTATAGTTATTCCGCTGCAATGTAATGTAATAGCCAAATGAGCTATGTTTGATGTAATAAACTTATTTTATTCCTGATTATAAATTTATATTATGACCTTTGTATCTTGATATTACATCTTAACTGTGGATGCTAGCTAATGATCCAGGGACTAGCATTGTATAACACAGGAGGAATCTACCTTATTAGGTTAGGACCTCTACAGATGGTATCAGAGCACTGTGTTGCCTGTAGGATTGTAACCCTAGGATTGGACAAAACCCCTTAGAAAAATAGGAGTTGTATATGATCCAAAACTTATTTACAAAAACTTGTAAATTCTTTCCTCAACCATTTTGGCTTCAACTCTACACCACTCCTACTTCAACTTGATAGAAAAACCTACCCATGGACAAGGACTACATCATGTGCAAAGGATGACTTCAACTTCTTCAACTCTAATGACTTCAACATCTTCAGCATTTTCACCAAGGACTTCCAACTTGGATACCACTAAGGATTACAAGTGAAACAAGGAAATCTTACTCAAGATTTAGAGACTGAGGGAATGCAAAATAAGAAGGAACGATCAAAAACTTTGAAGTATTGTAACCAAGAGTTTATCTCAAGGAAGCCACGATCTCATACGAGAAGAATCATAAAGGAAGGAAAGGTCACAAATGAACCATATAGATGGACCACCATATTTTAGATAAGTCAAAAAAAACACACCAACCTATGTGGTGTAGCAAAAATATTTTGTTGACTAAGTTTGTGCTTGAGCCTTATTTGAGTGAAATGTTTGGTTTGTGATTGCATGCACATTGTTTGTATGAATTGTGATGTGTGTGATTAGAATTAAGTCCTTAGAAATATCTTGCCTACTCTAATCTTCCTTCAACCCAAACAAATGACTACTCCAAAGGACTCCAACATCAAGGTTGATGACACCAACACCAACCAAGATGACAGCATGAAAGAGCTCATAGCAACCCAACATCAGTTGAACCAACCGACAGCTCAGTTCCTATCCAACAATAGTGATAAAGATCTAGCACTACAAAAGTTTTTGGAGGAACAATCCCAACTGATGCTTAAGGTGACTAATCAAATGATTAGCATGGAAGAAAGCTATCCTAAAAGAGTTTATGATAACAAGGATGACAAGAATATATTTCTAGATGGAGCCCCAGCTTGCATTATTTGTGGAGACAAGGATCATACTTCCAAGGAGCATGAAGGACAATGCCCCAATTGTGAAGAAGAACATCCTATTGGACAATGTCCCACCTCTCAATCTACTTGTTACCTTTGTGAAGGAAGTGATCATACTCGTGACCAATGTCCCATCTATGCCATGGTGGAAAAAGGAAACAAGAAGGATCCAAGTCTACCAAAGGAAAAGGACCACTCATACCTCCAAACAAGACAACCCAATTCAAAGGATCAAAGAAAACCAAGAAACCCAAGCAAGACATGAGCCTTGCACAATGTTGTAAATGTAAGGAAATGGGACACTACTCCAGTGGATGCCTAGAGAACAAGAAGAATAAAGAGATTGACCAAGTGTGGTGCAACAACTGCAAAGAGTTGGGCCACTATGTAGCAACTTGTCCACAAGAGCCACGTAAAGAACTCAAGGACATTCATTGCTTCAACTGCAAGAATTCAGGACACTATGCAAGCAACTGCCCAGAAAAGATGAAGAACAAGTTGAACAAGCCCATGGAGAAGCTCAACCTTGGCCCATGAGTCAAGTGTGGAAACCAAGGAAACCATGCAAGTGTTTGCTATGAGAAATTTTCTCCAGGATCCCAAGAAGGACAATATGTAATTTTTGTTTGAAGATTTTTAAGGGTGGTAGCACCCTAGTTGTTTTGAACTTGCTTGTAACCCTAGCCTCCCCAAATCTCGGGACGAGATTTATTTTAAGGGTGGTAGCCTGTCACATCCCAAGATTTTCCAAATCTTGTAATGTGAAAATAAATGAATTAAGTAAAACTTTGCTTGATTTTCAGAGCCAGAAGAAATTTTTTGAATTCAATTGGAACTTCAAACCCATTTGAATTAAATAAAACCTAAAGGGATCTAAAAATATAAACATTTAATAAAAGGAAAAATAAAAACATTTGGAAATACTATTTTGAAACTCTTGAGTGAAAAGATTAATTTTCAAATGAAATAGAAGTTTATAAATAAAGAATATTTTATAAAGCCAAATTAAACCTTGGCCACACTTTGGGAATTAAAACATTTTATTTTAAATAAAATTAGCAAAGGTTTATTTAAATAAATTAATAAGGATTTAATATCCAACCTTATTTAAATAAAAGGGTTTTACCAATTTAAAATTGAAACATCAAAACTTATTAAATTATTTAAAATAAGTTTTCCCAAATATGTGATATTCACAAATAATACCTACTTAAGTGTTTTGGCTTTATTTTAGATTTTAAAAAAAATATCTCAATAAAATAAGTCCTATTTGAATTGATAATGAAAGTCTATTTAATAATGGACCCTAAAATAAAATGTTATTTTATTTTAAACAAGTTTCCAAGTATTCTTTATTTCCAAATAAAACCTACTGATTTGGTTTTGAAAATATTTAGATTCAAAATGGAGATTTTACTAAATAAACCAAACCCTATTTTATTAATAAACCATGGTCCATTTTATTTAATTAATAAATGGAACCTAAAAATATTTAAAATATTATTTTATTTTGGAAGTTGGTTTATGCTATTAAACAGAACCAAAAACTCATTACATGTTTGAATTGTTTGAATGGTTGCATTGTTGGTTGAATCAATTGTTTGAATATCAAATCAGAAAATAGAAATAGAAAAGAATAAAACAAAAAGGCAGAAAAAAATATGGAAAAGGACAAGCCCAACTGAGCCAGCCCAACAGCCCACTTAGCCCAGCTTTTCTTTCCCCGGAGAAAAACGGTTCACACCCACTAACAGACCCGCGCAGAGTATGACAGGTGGACCTCCCCTTGTTTCTTTTCCCATTGACAGGTAGACCCCACCGCTCCTGTTCTTCTCTCACACCCGCGCGACCCCTTCTTCCTCCCTCGTAGTCCTTTCCTGCTGTGATTCCGCGGACTTAATTCGTCATAATGCCGCCACCATTACTCGCTTTGACTGTGCTCGATAAAAATGTCAGCTCCTTCCTTCCGTTCCCCTCAGACGCCAACCTCTCTTCGCCACCAGGCCGCCCCAATTTCTCCTCGAACTCCACTGTCTCCGACGAGCTCCTATCTCCGATTTCGGCCAGCACACACCACCTCGAGCCTCCCTGAGCACACTTACAGCTTCCCCACTCCCAGACGCTTCTCCCTGTGCTCTTAGTTCGACCGCGGGCGCCCCAGAACACCGTCCTCGACAAACTCCGAACACCGCCGCGTCTGCCTCCAACTCCGGCGCGTTTCCCAGGTGAAATCCGACTGCCCCTTTGCTTCTCGATCACGCGAGCATCTTCTCCTTGGTCTTACGCACCTGACCATGCTCCTGTCTTGCCTTCGCGTGATCTGCAGCGTCGACTTCGACCGCGGACAGAGCCACCCGACGCCGACGAAGTCTCCGGCGAGCAATCGCCACCGTTTCCGTGCGCCCCCTGCTTCGTCGACCACACGTTGAGCTTCCCCAGCCTCCTGCGATCTCGGCGAGCACCCCCTCCGTCTTCCTTGCTTCCTAGAACCACCGCGAGCACCTCGTCTGGCCGTCGCCGCCGTCCACCGCCGCGCAGCGCCGCCAGTTGATGGTTGATTGATTTCGTCCGTTAGATCTAGATCGTAAGGCTGTAATAGAACATAAGCGAAGGGGTATCGTTTGCCTCTGCGCCGCTCGATCTAAATGAGATCCTACGGTCTGCAGCACGCGATCCAGACGAACCGGTATCGGCCAATCCCGAAGCGACGCGTGGCCAGTCTATTTGAAAACAAAAGTTTGAAATCTTATTTAGGTGTGATTTTCAAACCCTTATAACTTTCAAACCACACGTCCAAAAATTACAAATTTTATGTCGTTGGATTCAGGAGAGCAAGACCTAAAAAACCATGGCCTTAGTTTGGAAAATAGTATCTGTTTGTTTGCCTGTTTTGCAGATTTATATGTGAGCTTATTTAGAGTAGGAAAATTGATTGAAATTGATTTTAGGGTTAGATCTTTTTGCAAATTGGTATGTTGTGACCTTACTGACCCTAGGAACCAACCCATAGTTTTGAAAATGAAATTGGAAAAATTAAATTGGATTAATTGAATTAGTCTATTTCTAGCCAAGTAAAAATAATGGTTATTATGAAAAAGGATTTGGGAATAAAACTTTGAGAAAATATTTTGATTCAAAGCTACTGACCCAAAACAACAAATCTTGAGAGTTAGAAACTTTTGGTGAAAAACTTAATGGTTTAGATTTAATAAAACTATTTTCCACCACATAAAATGTTGAATGGGTTTTAAAATAGATTTTGAGCAAAACCCTCTAACCAATGACTTTGACATTTTGGTAAATGACCAATTTGGAACCTTACAAAGTTTATAAACCTAGTGGAGACCATTCTTGCAATAGAACCATCATTTGCATACTTATGCATGACTTAGAATCCATTGCTTTGTGTGTGTGAAATGTTGTTTGAATATTGGTTTGGAATGCTACTTGATACTATGCTTGTTTGATTGACTTGTAGTAAATTTAGCAAAGTGTGAGACTAGCAAGGTCAAGGAGTGAACCACCATTCCCTACCAAAAAGGCAAGTTACACTATCATACAAATGCCCTACTATTTTCATTATACTTAGTGGATTATGAAAACATGCATGAAAAAGATTTCTTTATACTTATGCTATGCTAAATCCTAATAGGATTCCCTACACACTCCTTATTGAAAATATTGTAGTTGTACATGCTTAGCCATACTTAATTTTGAAAAGAGATACATGTTGAAGGTTGAGAAAAGGACTTATGTTTTACATAATAAAACAAGGACTCAATGAACCACCTAGGTGGTGGACACTTTAAGTTTTGGAGAAGGTGGCAACAAAAGGAACCATGTCTATGGGAGTCCCTTTGTGTTGTGCTCCAAAAGAAAACCACCTAGGAAACTTAGAGATTGAACATGTTTCTCCAATTGTGGCTTTCGTGTGTAACCACATGCTATTATGGCTCTGGCTTAGTCAACTACATTAGGAAGACCCATACATTGTCTTTAGTTACCGGACATGGGGATCTGGAATGCTTCATGGGGGCTGAAGACAAGATAGCAATGATGTATGGAAGGACCTTTTGGAAAGACTTCGTCACACTCTCAGTCTGCCGGTACTCCATCTTGGTGAGCACTAATCCAAGAGGCTGGTGGCAACAAGATGGGATTGTGTCATGTGGGTAAAGTGTACTCCTTCTGCAGAAGTTAATAAAATCTAAGTACTTAGCCGTGTCCCCGGTTATGGACAATACTGAGCAACTAAAGTTTGAACTATGGGAGATCTCGACATTCCAACTTCTAATATAAAAACTTGATGCACTTGGGGGTACCAAGGAATTCAAAGAGATTTTGTTAAAGCTTGTTGCACTTGGGGTTACCAAGTTGCTCAAGAGCATGATGTACTTGGGGTTACCAAGGAACTCATGAGATTTTAAAACTCGATGCACTTGGGGTTACCAAGTGGCTCAAGAGATTTTGACAAGGACTTGAACACTTGAGTTTCTACCAAGGAGTTCAAGGGATTCTTGGAAAAGAGATTTGACAAAGGACTTAAAACCCTTTTTGAAATGATAGGATAAAATATTGCTTTATGCAAATAAGCCTTAAACTCTACTTAGCCAAATATGCATATAAGGATAGGATCCACTCTTATTATACATGAAAGTGAAGCTTGCCAATACAATTCAAAATGTATTGACCCATGTGGCTGTAACTTGTAATGTTGCAGGTTGATTGTTTTTAAATGAAGATTTTTTGATTGACTAGGACTACAAAGTCTACAACCAACATCTGCCTGTGGCACTTTGAAGATAAAGGACCCATGACTATAGTTATTCCGCTGCAATGTAATGTAATAGCCAAATGAGCTATGTTTGATGTAATAAACTTATTTTATTCTTGGTTATAAATTTATATTATGACCTTTGTATCTTGATATTACATCTTAACTATGGATGCTAGCTAATGATCCAGGGACTAGCATTGTATAACACAGGAGGAATCTACCTTATTAGGTTAGGACCTCTACAGCGACCTCTGGGCGTCGCGGTGGGAGGGCTCCCCGGTGTCGGCTCTGTCTGACTCGAGTGAGTGAGTCTGCAGTGGCGTGGCTCCAGATCTGCGACGGCGGACCTCGTGGGTAGTGCGGCTCGGTGGTGGAGGGGCTGGGATGGCCACTCCCTATACTCGGTCAGCGAGCACCTCGGGTGGATGGGGCAATTCCCCTCACCTAGGCTCCTGCACGGCCTGCGAGCTACATGATCTTGTGCCCACGCACCTCGCCCAAATTGTTGACTTCTCGGTGTGTTGTTGGTCGTGGCTTGGACTCAAGCTCGTAGGTGCCGAGGCAGTGTCCTCGGAAGGTGGGCCGTGCGGGTGTCTCTTCGACGAGCAACATGGCGGTGGTGATGGCTTTGGTCCTTAGTCGCTGGGGTGGCAAGGACCAGGCAACGAGAGTCCTTGGTGGTGGCGGCGCTTCGGCTACAACATCGCCCAGATCGTGCTCTGAAGACCAGACTCGACGAAAGTGGTTGATCCTTTAGTGGACGTGTGTGTAGGTTTTTCTGGGCGATCTCCCCACGTTTTGATGCCGCCGACGACAATGCTTGAGGGTACGTCACCCTCACTAGGGCGCTGTTGTGGGTGCCTTCGGGTGAAAATCGTAGACCATCGGTCTCGTCGACGGCTACGCATGGCGTTGTTACCCTCTTGTGAGCATCGAGGTGGAGACCCTTTTCCCATAGGCCTCGACGCTGTCCCTAGTGGCGAATCTTGTTTTTTCTTGTCCTTTTTGTTTTATCTTTGATCTGTTGTGTAAGAGGTCTCCTTATTACCTTGTATCGGTTTGGCTGTGTTAGGTTTATTTATAAAGCGGGACGAAAACATGATTCGAAGAGATCACATTATTACAAAAATTATGGTGCTGCTTCAAATTCCAAATGAGCAAGTGAAATGGGAGAAACCGATTTACTCAATGGTAAGAACCACGCTGCGTGTGGTTAGAGCGAGTTGGAGCACTAGGTCGGCTACTACGACTCTAAACCACATATGATAAATATTTTTTATTTTATTTTGGAGGGGTGCCATGCATAGGTGGCAAACCCGGAGCCAAACACAAACTCGATGCACACATACATGTTGTAATTCAATTCAAAATTACCAATCCTTACAAAAATAAATATACCACAATCCTCGGGATCAACAAATTTGAAGCTAAATGAGATGTAATATGACATTATCATTGGTGGAACACAAGGGAATCTGAGAGTGTTTACCTCCAAGCAGACTTGCCATGGTACTGTATATTGAATAAATCCTTGAGTTTTGAGTGGATTTGTGGATTGGGGAAAAAAGCGGGAAGAAGAAAACCTGAAGACAACGATATACGTAGAATAGAAGGAATTAAGTGAGACACGGAAGAAATCGGTTAACTGCGAGTTCGGTAGCAGTCGTGGTGATGCCTACCGTCACACCTTTGATGCCAATAAGCATGGCACAAAGCCTACATTACCTGATAGACCATTCAGTCTATTGTAGCATTACATATAGCCCATAATGTTGCCACGTGAGTCGCGCGTTGAACGTTAGGGTTCGACACCAAGGACATTAGAGGCCGTGTCGGAACTAGGTCCCAAGATGGGCCAAAAGTGGGAGAAGATTGCCCCAAGGGTTAGATGATCTGGGTGAGTTTTACAAAAGAGCATTGTAATTATTTGTTCGTGCTCGGGGTTTATGAGGCAGAATGTACTTATACCCTAGTAATGTATGGTATGCCATCCGCAGGATCCACCTTATTGGAAAATCGACTTTTACCGATGAAACCTTATTGTGAAGAACATGGTCACACAAGGACTTCAAACCTAGTGGGAAAAAACCCAAGGGCAGATGCAAGAGGATACACTGATTCTCAGTGCCCACACCATATTCTTTTTTTTATCTGCACACCATATTCTTAGTACTAGTAGTAGTAATGTGCTAATTAAGTAACGAAGATGTTCCAGTTGGAAGTGACACTTAAATCATCACTGTCACTGTGGTTGTACCTCTCATCAAGTGCTACTACTCAAATCAAGGATTCCTTGTAACATGCTACTAACAGCTTCCCCATACGTAGGGCAGCAACAAAACGATGAACACTTGTGGAATACAAAACAAAAACTATTTAACGTGTCTTCGTTGGCATCGATACAAACAGTCCCAACATTGACTACTCCTTCCTCCCGTTGACCGGGCTTGACCCGGCCTCCTTCCGCCGCCGCTGCTCCGGCAGCGCCGCCGCCGCCGCCGCCGGTTCGCCGTCGGCCCTGAACCTGGCGTAGATGTCGCTCCGGTAGAACTTCCTGGTCCTCCACACCAGCACCAGCGACACGAGCGCGCCGGCCACGGTGGACGCCGTGATGATGAGGAACGACAGCCTGAAGCACTGCACGCCGATGCACGTCTTGTCGCCCACGCCCTCCAGCGTGCCGCCGTGCTGCTTGGCCGCCTCCACGTCGTAGAGGTACCCCGCCACGCGCACGTTCAGCGCGTAGGCGCCGATGGGGCTGGCCACGGACCCGAAGTTGTAGAGCGTGGAGTAGTACTTGAGCCCGAACACCTCGGAGATGATGGCGAACAGCAGCGGCCACTGCGCCCCGAAGCAGAATCCGATGATCACCGACGCCGCGTACAGCGACCCCGGCACGCCGAAGGCGATGAGGAGGTGGCCCGCGCAGGCGAGCAGGAGCACGAGCGTGAGCGCCAGCGGGCGCGGGAACTTGTACCGGGCGAGGACCACCTCCGACGCGAACCCGGCGGTCACCCGGCCCGCGTAGTTCCAGATGCTGATGAGCGAGATGAAGGTCTTGATGCTCTTTGCCGGGTAGCCGAGCGATTGCCCGATCTGGCCCATGTTGTCGATCGCCGTGAGCGTGCCACCGACGCCGCAGATGGTGGCCAGGAAGAGAACCAGCATGTCCACGCTAAACAGCGCCTGCAGGATCGTGTAGTCCTCGCCCTGCGCTGGCGGGTTGAATATGTTCTTCCAGCACGACGTAGACGACGATGCCGGCGCCGGCGTGGACAGATCCTCTGTTTTCGCCGGCTCTGTTTTCGTCGTCGGCTCTGCCATTTGCAGGTCTGATGACGGTGGCGCCGCCTTGTCGTCGACGGTGACGGTGGGGGGCACGAGGAGAGCCTCCTCGAGCTCCCTCTTGATCCTGTACTCCTGCTTGACGACCACGGCGAGGGGGAGGAAGAGGATGAGCAGGAGCACGGTGGCGGAGACGACGAGGACGGGGTGCGAGAGGTCCATCTGGTTCTGCACCACGATCATGACGAGCAGGTAGGTGGCGAGCCCCATGGAGATGTAGAGGAAGCAGTAGAAGGGCCCGCTGCTGGTGTCGCTCCGGCTCTCGCCGCGGGGGCGCGGCATGAGGCGCACGGTGTGGACGAAGACGATGGACACGGCGGCGGGGAGCCACGCGACGAGCAGCACGAGCGACTTGGCGTCGTCGCCGTAGATGGCGATGTACAGCTGCGTGAAGATGGCGCCGCTGAGGCCCACGAACCCTTTCAGCAAGCCCAGCACGACGCCGCGGCTCTCCGGGAAGTTCTTGACGCAGGTGACGAGCGCGCCGGTGTTGGTGAAGGACTGGGAGTTGGCGCCGACGCAGATGTAGACGCACATGAGCCAGACGGGCGGGCGCGCGGTGCGGCCGTCGATGGCGAGGTAGATCATGAGGTAGCCCACCAGGTTCATGGCGGCGCCGATGGCGAGCACGACCCAGGGCGGGGTGACCTCGTTGATGAGGCCCGAGAGGATGCCGACGTTGGCGCCCAGGTCCTTGAAGAAGGAGAGCGTGTTGAGGGTCTGCTGGTCGTAGCCGAGCGCGGACTTGAGCACCTTGGAGTAGATCCCGAAGATGTAGGTCGCGCCGGCCGCGGAGAGGATGAGCAGGCACGCGAACACCATGAACCACCGCCCCAGCACCACCTGCCGCGCGAACCGCAGCGTCGCCACCTCCCTCACCGCCGCCGCCGTGCATCCATCGCCGCCGGACGTCGAAGACACCATTGCTCCACACTCGCCGCCGAGAATGTCTCTCACGCGCGCTCACGCTCGACAGGTGCGTGTCTGTCCGGTGGCGAGACAAGGCGCGCGCGTCTGCACGAATATATAACGGAACGGAACGGAACGGAAACGGGGCGAGAGGGTACTCTGCCTAGTGGACAGTAGTGAGCTGAGCCGAGCTGAGTGAGTAACGGCTGGATGGATCGGCGATCGCATCGATAAATGCTAATCGAATTGTTTGGGTGATTAGGTTAATGGCGGCGACGTTGACTTGCAGGTCGTCGGCTGTACTGCCGAGGATGCTCTGCCGGCCGTGGCGTGCACTCTGACGTGTGTGCTTTCACGCTGATAAGAAGTGCAGGTGCCTAGTGTTATCATGTAAATAGATTCAATAGACAAGTAGTAGTATCTCACATTTCCTCATCCGCTCGTTTTTTATATAGGTTTTGCTAAATTAAATCTTTGAGGTTTTCTCATATTAACTTGGCGTCATGATCTTTTTTATGGGTTTTGTTAAAACTAAAATGTCTGAGAATTTCTTATATCTAAGTTGATGCCCCGACGATCATGCTGAGAACCAAGGAGAGGGATGGAAAAATCTACTACTCCCTCCATCCGGAGTTAAGTGACTTATTTTCGGACGGAGAGACTCCATCCGGAGTTAAGTGACTTATTTTCGGACGGAGAGAGTAGATTAGGTCAGACGACTAGAGTTAACATCTTAGAAAATAGAAATGCAAGTGGATTTAGTGGCAGCACATCCTAATAAATTATTTCACAAATTTGTGCTGCAAGTAATTTCTTTTAGCTTTTGGGTTGTACTGCCTCTCGCATTTTTGTTTGATTGCAGTGTAGCTCACCCTTATTATGTGTGGTGTTGCTACTTTATCTTAGTTGATTTGACTTTGTACAGATGATGTTCTTTTCATACGGGTGGGTGTGCAAATTCTGTTGATTTTTTTTGTCCAAATGATATTGACTTGATCTAGAAATATTGTTAATTTCTTGCGAATGATTTTTGTGTTCTTTTGTTGTTGTGGTGTAGTGATTCCTGGAGGAATTGGATAACACGACATTTGTGTTCCAGTTCACATGTTGGTTTATTGGCATGACAACACGCATACTTTATTCATTCTAATTTATATATCTTGTTCTCTTTCACTATGCCATATGACGTGAATATTGTAATGTCTTTGTAGTAATTTGGGTTACCGTTTATGTTCGTCCGCGGAGGCCGAAAGAAACCGAGTTAACTTTTTTTAAGAGAACATATAACAAAGCATGCAAACTGAAGTTTGTACTATAAACAACTTGAGGCTGCTTAAGGATTTTATCCGTATAAGTGGTAAGGTGATGCTATACATCATATGTGGTTGGCTAGTTTTATGTAAGAGTTCCAGCGAATACCAATGTGCCACGTGGGGATAGAATGACGAGATTTACTCTTGTGTAGGGATCTTGTGCAGATTGGAGATGTACTCGATAGCGAAATACAATTAAGGAACATGACACAAACTAAGCAACAACACAAAAGATTCAACAGCCAAGTAGTATCTCACATTTTTTGATCTGCTTTTTTATAGGTTTTGCTAAATCAAGTCATTTGAGGTTTTCTCATGTTAAGTTGCCATTCTTAGATTTTTTTATATGTCTTGCTAAAACTAAATTGTCTGAGATTTTCTTATATCTAAGTTCATGTCTTTGACGCCTCCATGTTGAGAACCAATGAGTGGGAGGGGGAAATCTACATTAGCACACTGCTGGCACTAATACCCTAGACATAAGAAAATGTAAGTTGACTTAGTGGTAGCACATCCTAATAAATTATTTCACAAATTTTGCACTGCGAGTAATTTTTGTTAACTTTTGGGTTGAAGTATCTCTTGTGTTTTTTGATGGATTGCGGGGTAGCTCGGCCTATATGTCTAGAATTATTATGTGTGGTGTTGCTACCTTATCTTAGTTTATTTGGCTATGTACATCTAATGTCCTTTTCATATCGGTTGCGCAAATTATGTTGACATTTTTTTGTCCAAATGTTGTTGATTTTAATACAAAAAATATTATTAATTATTTGCGAACAAGTTTTATGCCTTTTTGGCTGTAGTTGTAGCTTACAGATGATGGGCTCATGGTTCCTCAAAGAATTGGGTAACACGACATTTGTCTTCTAGTTCACTTGTCGGTTTATTGATATGACAAGATGACTTTGTTCATTCTAATTTATATATTAAATCTTCTTACATTGCGCCATTTGATGTGAATATTATAATGACTTTGTAGTAATTTGGGTTACGTTTATCTTTGGCCGCGGCCCGCGGAGGGCCGAAAGAAAACAAGTTAACTTTTTTTTGAAGAGAACATACAGTAAAGCGTGCAAAACAAAATTTCATGCTCTAAAAACTTGATTTTGCTGAAGGATTTTATTCATAACCTCTTGTGCTAAGTGCATCATGTATCGTTGGTTAGTTTCATATAAGACGTTCAGCGAATACCTGTGAGCCACGTGGGGATAGAATGATGAGATTTGCTCATGTGTAGGGATCTTGTGCAGTACTGGAGGTGTACTCCATGTACTCTAGCCGGTTAGCTAAATACAATTAAGGAACATGACACAAACTAAGAAACATCGCAACAAGAATGTGAACTAAAGACAATTGGCGCTTTTGCAGCATCACATTTCTTAATGAGGGAGCATAATATTGCTTGCCGTCTCTTTGCCTGTATCCTTGGAGCGCGAGTAGCTGTTCATTAATTAAATATAAGCTCGTGAGGGGAATTTCTAACAAATTAGCCTCTATGTGGTCGTTGCATGGGGTATACCGGTATATACCATTTGGCGGGTAACTCCATAAGGCTCCTTACAACGGCTAGTACTCCTAGACTAATAATTAATAGAACTGTAATCTATAGGGTGGTCATGAATAAAGAAGAAGAAGAATTTCGGACCAAAGAGAGTGTTTCTTTAGATTGTAAGTGTTATCACATAACACGATTAAATTATTACAGAAAATAGACAGGACATGATGTTTGGTACCGCGGTTCACGGATTAGGCTCCTCCTCCTATGTACTAACCATGCATGGTACCGTCGACTACGAGCCCATCGGGATCCACAGACACATCATATCTATAATGTCACACTGATCCAGTAGACCTTGTCACTTGCCAGACCGTTCTCCAAAACAATCTTGTGTCTAACTTAAAACCTATGCCTAGTCTCTTTTTGGCTACTCCCACTTATTTTTATATACCAGGCTAGGTTAACTCTAACACCTAACCTACCATGTAATCCAAATCAAACAATAAAATATACACATATTCAATCGTGGTTCCAACAATAAGCTTTTCATACGATTCTTTGGGCGATTTTATTCCTAAGTATTTTTTTATGTGATGCCTCTTTGTATTGTATAATTAAGACGTCAATTTTTTTACGGAATGAATTCTATCTGATTCCACAGGAATCTCAATATAATCTTTATTTGTTTTAATTATTCTTTGAGAAGTCCAACATGTCGTCCCTCACGCACGCACACACGCACACGCACGCACGCACGCACGCACACACGCACGCACGCACACAGAATCCCGAAGATCTTTACGAGTTAGAGTAAGGGCAATAGTAAAGCTAACTGCCGGTTATAAGTCATGGTCATGTCATCTAGAGTCAATCCAATACGTCAACATGTACAATAGCTAGAGATAAAAATACATAACTGTAGGGGTTCGTAGCATGGAAAACAAAAATTTTCTATCGCATACAAACAAACAAGCCAAGATCTATCTACTAGATTGTAGCAACGAGTCGATGGAATAACTTACCCTCGAAGATTCCAAAGTGTTTAACGAGAGCGGATTCTCGTGGGTGATGTAGTCGTACTCTTTCCGATCTCAAGATCGTGTAGACGATCCTTCCGCCGCTGCGTTCCGGCAGCGCTTCCGCAGTCGGTCACACGTTCGGTACTCGACGAAGACCTTCCTCTCCCTTGTTCCAAAGAGCAACGGAGGTTGTAGCACTCTCCTCGCGATTCGCAAGACAACGGCGTGGTACCGGAAGTAGAGGGAAATCTGCAGGCTTCGTAAGCCGGAGCAGTATGGTGGAGTATGAGAGAGGCTATTAGTGGTCTAGAGATTAGACACACCAATTAGAAGGCTCTAAACCGCAGGCTAAAGCAATTAGAAGCTCTAAACCAAAACGGCTCTAAACCGGAGATTAGAGGATAGGAACTTGTGTGTGCGGAGGAGGAGGCCTGCCTCCTTTTATAGGTGGAGGGCGCGCCCGAGCGAGGGAGGAGTCCTCCCCAACTCGGCCTAGGTGGGCCGCCCGGCTTGGAGGAGAGGACTCCTCCAAGTTGGTTTCAACCTCCTCTTGCTTGTTTCCCACGTTTCGCTTCCCACGTTTCTGCTTTCCACAGTTCTGTTTTAGCCGTTTGACTTTCAAACTGGCAGTTTGACTTTTTAGTTTTGGAACAGCAAGAACACTTAGTACATGATGCAATCATTCAATGACACATTCATGTACCTCCCCCGGAGTGCGGACAATCCGAACCTTCTAGAACATTCGATGAAAACACGGAATCATTCCCGAACTCAAACGGACTTTCCTTATATGAATCTTATTCTCCGGACCATTACGGATCACCTCGTGATATCCCGGATCCCATCCGAGACTCAACAACATTCGGTCTCTTTCTCATAATACCATAACTACTCAAAACAACGTCGAATCCTTAAGTGTGTCTCCTACGGTTCGTGAATTATGCGGACATGATCGAGACACTTCTAACAATAACCAATAGAGGAATCTGAAATTCATATGGCTCCCACATATTTCTCGATTACTTTGATCGAATGAACCACTTACATACGATACCAATTTCCCTTGTCTCACGATAGTTTACTTATCCGAGGTTATGATCGTCGGTATCTCTGCATACCTAGTTCAACCTCGTTACCGATAAGTACTCTTTTCTTGTTCCCGTGATATGTGATCCCTTGTGACCCAGTCACATGCTTGCAAGCTAATTGGATGACATTCCACCGAGAGGGCCCAGAGTATATCTATCCGTCATATGGATGGACAAATCCCACTCTTGATCCATGTGTTTCAACCATTACTTTCCGAACACTCAATGCCACCTTTATAGCCACCCAGTTACGGTGTGGTGTTTGATGTCATCAAAGCATCCATCCGGTAAAGGTGATATGCATGATCTCATGGTCGAAGGAATTAGGTTACTATGTATCAGAAAGCATATAGCAATTGAACTATTGAAATGACTTGATCTTTATGCTATGCTTATCTATAGGAGTATGTCCACCATATCATTCTTCTAACGATATGATCTTGTTGTTGATAACATCTCAATGTTCATGATAGGGAAACCACAATCATTAATCAACCAACAAGCTAGTGAAGTATAGAGGCTATACTAGGGACTTCAAATTAAGTTTACAAATCACACAAGTATTAATGTTTCCTTGTTAATACTATTATAGCATGAATGTAAACATTTATCATAAACACAAAGATATAATAATGACTACATTTATTATTGCCTCTAGGGCATATCTCCAACAGTCTCCCACTTGCACTAGAGTCATCTAATCTAGATTACATGGTAATATACCGAACACCCATGGCAGTTTGGTGTTGGTCATGTTTTGCCCTCGGGAGGTTTAGTCAACGGATCCGCCACATTCAGATCGTGTGTACTTTGCAAATCTTTATATCCCCATCCCGGATATGTTCTCGAATAGCGTGAAAACGCAGCTTGATATGCTTGACTTCTTGTGTGACCTTGGTTCTTGCGCATTGGCTATGGCTCCCATGTTATCACAAGAGATAGACATTGGGTCCAGCACTAGGAACCACACCCAGCTCTGTAATGAACTCTTTCATCCATATCGCTTCTTGTGAAGCCTCCGGAAGCGACCATGTATTCGATTCGGTTGAAGATCTCGCCACAACGCTTTGCTTTGCACTCCTCCACTAATCGCTGCACCATTCAAAATAAATACGTATCCAGTTGTGATTTAGAATCATCCGGATCGGTTCCAACTAGCATCGGTGTAACCATTAACAACGAGTGTTCATCACCTCCATAAGAAAGAACCATATCCTTAGTTCTTCTCAAGTACTTAAGGATGTTTTTGATCATGTCCAATGATCCACTCCTGGATCACTTTGATATCTGCTAGTTAAACTAACAGCATATGCAATGTCGGGTCTTGTACATAGCATGGCATACATTAGAGATCCTATGGCTGAGGCATAGGGAGTCTTACTCATCCTTTATCTATCTTTTGCCGATTTCGGACTTTGAGTTTTACTCAAGGTCGTATTGGGCAACATGGGCAAGAACCCTTTCTTGCTGTCTTCCATTCCAAACCTCTTTAGAACTTTGTCCAAATATGTACTCTGTGACAATGATATTTGGCGTTTCGATCTATCTCTATAAATCTTTATGCCTAATATGTAAGCTGCTTCGCCAAGATCCTTCATTGAAAAACTATTATTCAAATAATCCTTGACACTATTAAGAAGGTCTACATCATTCCCAATCAACAATATGTCATCCACATATAGTATTAAGAATGCTACAGAGCTCCCACTCACTTTCTTGTAAATACAAGCTTCTCCATAAGTTTGTATAAAACCAAAACTTTTGATTACCTTATCAAAACGTTGATTCCAACTTCGGGATGCTTGCTTCAATCCATAGATGGACCGTTGAAGTTTGCATACCTTGTTAGCATCTTTAGGATCGACAAAACCTTTGGGTTGCATCATATACAACTCTTCATCAATATCTCCATTGAGGAATGCTGTTTTGACATCCATCTGCCATATCTCATAATCATAATATGCAGCGATTGCTAACATAATCCTCACAGACTTTAGCTTCGCTACTGGTGAGAAAGTCTCATCATAGTCAACTCCTTGAATTTGTCAAAACCCTTTTGCGACAAGTCGAGCTTTATAGACAGTAACATTACCATCAGCATCTATTTTCTTCTTAAAAATCCATTTGTTCTCGACAGCCTTTCGGCCATCTGGTAAGTCCACCAAAGTCCATACTTGGTTTTCGTACATGGATCCAATCTCGGATTTCATGGCTTCTTGCCATTTATTGGAATCTAGGCTCATCATCGCTTCCTCATATGTCTCGGGGTCATCGGTGTTGTCCACCAACATGACACTCATAACGGGATCATACCAATCTGGAGTGGTACGAGTTCTCATTGACCTCCGAGGCTCTGTAGCAACTTCAACCGAAGTTTCATGATCATCATCATTAGCTTCCTCTCTAATTGGTGCACCACAGAACTTCTTCCGGTCGCGCTACTTGCAATTCGAGAGAAGGTTCGACAACCTCGTCGAGTTCTACTTTCCTTCCAGTCACTTCTTTCGAGAGAAATTCCTTCTAGAAAGGATCCATTCTTGCAACCTTGAAGATTTTGCCTTCGGATCTATGATAGAAGGTATACCCAATAGTTTCCTTCGGTATCCTATGAAGACGCATTTTCCGCTTTGGGTTCAAGCTTGTGGCTGTAACTTCTTTACATAGGCTTCAGATCCCCAAACTTTAAGGAACGACAATTTATGTTTCTTCCCAAACCATAATTCATACGGTCGTTTCAACGGATTTAGACGGTGCCCTATTTAAAGTGAATGCGTTGTTTCTAATGCATAACCCCAAAATGATAGCGTAAACTGTAAGTGACATCATAGAACGAACCATATCTAAGAGAGTTCGATTCGACGTTCGACACACCATTACTGTTGTGGTGTTCCGGCGGTGTCAATCGTGAAAGTATTCCGCATTTCTTCAAATGCTCGCCAAACTCAGAACTTAGATATTCACCTCCACGATCGTAACATAGAAATTTAATCTTCTTGTTACGTTGATTCTCTACCTCACTTTGAAACTCCTTAAACTTCTCGAAAGTTTCGGACTTATGTTTCATGAAATAGATATACCCATATCTACTCAAGTCATCCGTGAAGGTAAGAACATAACTTGATAACCATCACATGATGCTACACTCATTGGACCACACACATCGGTATGTATGATTTCCAATAAGTCCGTAGCTCGCTCCATCATACTGAAAATGGAGTCTTAGTCATTTTTCCCATCGGACATGCTTCGCATCTTTCAAGTGATTCAAAATCAAGTGATTCAAGAAGTCCATCGAATGGAGTTTCTTCATACGCTTCACTCCAATGTGACCAAGACGACGATTGCCACATATAGGTCGAATTATCGCTTGATTTCAAACGTTTAGCCTCAACGTTGTTGATATGTGTATTTCCACTATCGAGATTCAATAAGAATAGACCATCTATCAAAGGTGCATGTGCATAAAACATATTACTCATATAAATCGAACAACCATTATTCTACGATTTAAACAAGTAACCGTCTCGATAAACAAGATCCCGATATAATGTTCATGCTCAACATAGGCACTAAATAACAATTATTTAAGTATAAAACTAATCCCGATGGTAGATGAAGGGGTAGCGTGCCGACCGCGATCACATCAACCTTCGATCCGTTTCCCACGCGCATCGTCACCTTGTTCTTCGCTAGCTTCCGTTTATTCTGCAAAGACTGTTTGAGTTACAAATATGAGCAACCGAACCAAGATCAAATACCTGCACTACTACGAGTACTAGTGAGATACACATCAATAACATGTATATCAGATATACCTTTCTTCTTGATGTTGCCGTTCTTCATATCCGCCAAGTACTTTGGGCAATTCCGCTTCCAGTGACCTTCTCCCTTGTAGTAAAAGCACTCAGTTTCAGGCTTGGGTCCAGCCTTGGTCTTCTTCGCCGGCGTGGTAACTTTCTTACCACCCTTCTTGAAGTGCCCCTTTTGCTTAGACTTGACTTTCTTGAGTTTGGTGGTCTTATTGACCAACAACACTTGGTGCTATTTCTTGATCTCCACTTCTGCAGATTTTAACATAGCAGACAGTTCTGGCAACTCTTTGTTTATGTTCTACATGTTGTAGTTCATCACAAAGTTCCTGTAACTTGGTGGCAGTGACTGGAGGACATGGTAAATCCCCAAAGCATTAGGAATCACTATACCCAAGCTTTGAAGTTTGTTTGCGTGCCCAGACATCTTAAGCACATGATCACCGAGAGCCCTCTTCCATCTTGCAGTTAAAGAACTTTTCAGAAGCCTCATAGCTTTCAATTGCCGCATGAGTCTCAAAAATCAATTTGAGATCCTCGACAATATCATATGGGTCTGACTCTTCAAACCTTTTCTGAAGCTCCGATTCTAAACCATACAAGATATCACACTGAACTATGGAGTACTGATTCTTCCGAGCGAGGTAAACATTCTTTACTTCATCGGGAGCATCAGCTGCAGGTCACCCAGTGCATCCAAAGACATAGGTCAAATTACCATTGTGAGGACAATCCTCAAATTGCAGAACCAAGCCGCTAAGTTGCTTCCATTGTTTTTCAACTTTTCTTTCTCTAGGAACGCATTAAAATTGATGGTAGGGGCTGCCATTGATCTACAACATATTTGCAATAGTTTAGACTAAGTTTATGACAAATTGAGTTCAAATTAATTAATGAAATTAAACTAGGTGAACTCGCACTCAAAACAACATCCCTCACATTGTTTTAGTGATCACACGAACCAAATCCACTACATCAACACCGATCATCACGAGAGTTGATATAGTTTCAATGGCGAACAATCGTCATGTTCATCATATCTACTATACGATTCATGCTTTACCTTCGGTGATCCGTGTTCGAGACCATGTCTGTACATGCTAGGCTCGTCAAGATCAAACCTTAGTTTCTGCATGAGCAAATCTGGCTTGCTCACGTTGTATACACTTGCAGAATCTAACACACCCGATCATCACGTGGTGCTTCGAAACAACAAGCTTTAGCAACGGTGCTAACTAAGGGTGAACACTTTATGACTTGAAATTGATGTGCATGAGGGATCATCTTATAATTCTACCGTCGTCTACCAAGCAATACAAGATGCATAAAGGATTAACATCACATGCAATTCAATAATATGTGATATGATATGGCCTTTCTTCTTTGTGCTTCCGATCTCCATCTTCAAGCACGAACATGATCTCCATCATCACCGGCTGGACTTGTGGGGTATCGCAACTGCTGTGCTCTGATACCACTCTGTAACACCCTCAGAATCAGACCTATGCAAGTTTCAGCGCTTCCCGCCAAAACCCGCATAGAAACGATTCAAAGGTGCCCACCAGGCACTTTCGTGTGGGTGGAAAACGAAGTAATAACATTACACAACAGTCCTCGATGGGACCCACAGAACAGATATATATATACAACAGCGACTCAGAGAGTCAAGAATACAGATATACGGTACAAAGATCCAAATCACCTTGAAAAGATGGAGCGTCCGACTACGGACAAGATGCAAATGGGGCTAAGAGCCCTGAAGATTAACCAATGGCGTCCATAACCCTGCCCAGGCCAAGCCGGAAGGGTAACCCTGCTAACGACGTCGATCTCAAAACCTGCTTAAACAAAAGGGGTGCCGACAAAGGACAAAGGAAAAAGAGAGAGCGGTCAGTACCGAGGCCAGTACACGGAGAGACTAGAATTCGGCGGTCCTCGCCTACATAGGTATGGTGGACTGAAGCGGCAGCGGCAGCATGCACTAAACAACCTATAGAGACTCGATACAACTGGCGGCCGTCAGATAGGGATAAGAAAGACCTATTCGGAACCAACCTGATGCTACCATCAAACAAACCCATCCTGGTGTTTCCCCCTCGAGACCAACGAGGAAGTCAACCGAGGAACTCACTCAGTTGGCAGTTTTATTTATTCAGTTATCGTTGCAGCAATTACTAGTCAAGTATAGATAATCATCCTGATATAATAAGCAGTGGGCAATTTTAGTTAACCATTCCGTTATAGTTGCAACACTTACTAATCAGATACAAATAGCATGAGATAACCCCAAAACCCAGCAGTTGTTGGTACTTTTATTAAGCCATTCCGTTGTAGTTGCAATACTTTCTAGTCAGGTACAATGGTCGCAAGCGACAATCCAAACAAGCAATTGTGGGCAGTTTTATTTAGCCATTCCTTTATAGTGAAGATGATTACTAGTCATTATAAAGTCAAATTTATAGTACTACTTTAGTTATGCTTGTCTATGATCGAGATACTGTGCTCCAAGTCGTCCATAACCGCGGACACGGCTTTCAGAAAGTTTTACCGGGTGCACAAATAGCAACACACACTCGATCAACCTCGGAAAAACCAAATCAAAACCCAACGAGGCCTTCACGACAAAGCAATCACAGGATTGAGAAATATTTCAGGGGCCACCCTTGAGTACACCATAGCGAAGTTAGTGACTTGAGACGGACCCGAGGTTTGTGGGGGCAGAAGCGACTGGGAACCCAAAACTGGGCTTGTCGATACCGCGTAAACGAGTCACAATTCCTAAACAGTACAGTGTGCTCCTCGCACAATCGTAAATAAAGCAGTAGCATGGCATAAGTACATGATAGTAAATAAATCCTCAAACTAGTTTGTGGCCCCAAGAAATAAGACTGAATCAAGCTCTGGCTCAGGGGGGTCCCATAATCCTCCCGGATGTGGATAGCGCGATAAATCAAGGAACAAGTATCAAGTACTTGGGGTCCTACGGGACACAAGTGGACGGTTAACAACCAAATAACATCTATTGCCCACCTGTGCCTCTGCTTACTTACTTCAATTTTAGTTGTTAAACAGGAATTAAAGTGAACAATAAGTAAAGCCAGGATCATCTCCAACGTCAAACATGCGGCAATACTCCAACAACTGTGGTACGGGACGACACGCAACAGCACTTGAGCAAGCGACTACGACACGCAAGTCCAGCTATCTACCAAACAACAGGTGATAGGCGGTGTCCAAGGCAATATAAGGCTGCAAGGGATAACACGGGTACGGAAACTAGAGGATCGCAACACAGATAGCAATAGATCAACAGGAGGGAATAAATACTATAAAAGTAAGATAGGTAGAAAGGGGGAGATGCTCGCCTGAAAACATTGACGAAGGTTCATCCGAAAATCGGGGCGAAGCTCACATCAACTCAACGGCCCAATCCGCGAAGAAGCAAAACACTAGAAGAAACACCGGATGCACTATTTAACACAACGACAGAAGATCGGGCATGATGCATGTATGAGGTATGACATGGCAAGATGCGATGCAATTAGATCATATTAAGCGGAGCCGGGGTCCCGACAATTAATTAAACGGTTCAAGTTATTTAGATACCCCGCATTTTAAATGTTGCATTATCAAGACAAAAGATAGCACCGGTTCGCTACACAAATTTAAATGAGGCCAATATGAGACTAGATTTGCCCGCATATGGGCCCCATATTTAATTATGAGGTGAATCGGCATAAGGCCCCCAAACCACATGAATGTATGCATGCAAATATAACAAGTTAATATGCCACAAGTTGTATTATGTTATAAAATAGGGTTTCGGGACGGGGTTCACACATTAGGGGGTCTCGACGAACTTGGGGTTCCGGGGTGGGTTCGAGGTTCGATAGGGGCTCAGGGTTCGACGGAGGCGGTCTCGGCAGGAACATTCTCGAACAACGGGGCAGATCTTGTCGCATCCGGGTTCTCGGCGGACTCGGTGTCCGGAAAGGAGTACTTGGTTCGGTGTCGGGGGCGCATCGGATTCGCCCTGGTCGGTGTCGTTCTTGTCGTCACGAAGATCTTGTCCGGTCCGTGCCATCGAGTCGGTCTTGACATCTGGCTGAAGTACTTGGCGTATCCGAGATGAAGCGCTTATCGCTCCATGTGGCGGTCTTGGCGTCCGAGCGACGATCTTGTCGCATCCGCGGTCGTCGGTCCCTGTCGTCGGTCTTGTCGTTACACCGTGGAGATCTGGTCGTCGGCGCACTCAGGGTTTCGGGGATCGGTCTTCGAATCGAGGGATCGGAGATCTTGGTTAGGGTTCGGTCTTCATATACTTGTAGGAGTGCTTGGTGGTACGAGAGGGAGAACACGGGGTCGGCGTCTTCATAGCCGGTGTCGTACTTGGGTCTATGGAGGAGAGCATGAAGCCGATGCCGGGGTTCTTAGGATCTTCGGGTCCCTCTTGTGGTACTGGTTCACGACAGATCTTGAATAGCCATACCGTCATCATCGCAACGGTGCGCTATCCAGCAGTTCGGTCGGGATCTGCAAGAGGCCGGCATGGGTCGTCGGTGCACGTGATGAGCAACGAGCGGGCTCGAGGAGGTTGTGGGCGGCGGCGGCTCGACGCAGCGGGGCGGCAGAGACTTCGGCAGCGCTGGCGGCGGCGGCCGAGGGGACGGCAGCGGCAGTGCGGGGAAGCGGAGCGGCGAGGCGCCGGGCGCGGCGGCAGCATGGGCGAGAAGGAGAGCAGAGCGGCGGCATGGCTCGTGGCGGAGGCGAGGTGGAGGAGGACGCGGCGGCGAAGGAGCGCCGGCGGGGCGGCGTGGAGACCGACGCGGCGGCGAGGCGGTGGGCGGGGCCGAGCGAGGGAGGGCGCGAGGGCGAGGCGCCAGGCGGAGCTCGAGGAGAGGCCACGGGCGAGTGTAGTGGAGCTCGGTGCATGGTGGGGTGGGAAGGAGCCGGCGGAGGGCGGTTGCGGCGATGGAGGCGAGGTTGGAGGTGGCGGGGCGGGGCGCTTCGGCCAGAGCGCGTGGTCGGGAGGGAGGTGAGGACGCCGGGCGCGCGGCCCGGGAGAGGGCGCAGGCGGGTCGAGACGCTGAGCTCTGGGCGGCGATGGAGGCCTGAGGGGCGAGGGCGAGGTGGGGTGCGTCGGGGAAGGAGAAGGTGGGGGGAGGAGAGAGGAGGGAGCAGGCGGGGTCGGGTGGGCCAGGGGGTGGGCCAGGGGGAGCGGGCCCGCGGGAGGGTGTGAGTGAGTGGGGAGAGGGGAGCGGGTCCAGGGAGATGGGGGGCCCAGGTGTCGGGGAGAGGTGGCTGGGTGGATGCGGTGTGAGGAAGAGAGAGAGCAGGGGAAAAGGGGTGAGGTGGCAGCGGGTTGGGGTGGGGCCAGCCTATAAGGGAGAGGGGTAGGAGTGGACTGGGTGAAAGAGAGAGGGAGAGGTGGTGGATCGGTGAGGTGGCAGGTGGGTAGGAATTGGGGGAGAGGGTGAGGTGGCGAGCTGTGAGTGGTGGGTAGATTAGGACTAGGTAGCTTTAGGAATTCGGGTGGGCTGATTTAGGTTGACCGTTTTTGTACTGGGGGTGGTCGACTGGGTCGGTTCGGCCCGTTCGACTGCCCCCACTAAAAATAATTAAATATTTTATTATTTACAAACGGGACTTTTGCAAACCGTTGACCGACAAAACAAATTAATCCGGAGGCCCGGGTTTTGTGTTTGAACAAAGACGGGGCATTTTAGAAAACAAAAATAGGTTTTTCTGCAATTAGTTTTACGCAAGCAAATGCAAGATGATGCCGATGCTCAAATGCAATGTGGCATGATGACATGAGCATGCGGTCATGATGATGCAATGCACAAAAACAACGCGATTTTCTAGTAGTGGTTTTGCGGGATGCCACAAGTATAGAGGCTATACTAGGGACTTCAAATTAAGTTTACAAATCACACAAGTATTAATGTTTCCTTGTTAATACTATTATAGCATGAATATAAACATTTAACATAAACACAAAGATATAATAATAACTACATTTATTATTGCCTCTAGGGCATATCTCCAACAATAATTTTATTAATATATGGCATATTTAACACTCTTACATAGTGCCTAGGAGCACATGCTGAAGGTGACTCTTAAGAACAAGTTTAATAATACAGCCGACTGCCGGCTATAAGGAATTGTCATGTCACCTATAACTAACTTATAATAAATATGTACAATAGCCAATTATAAATATATACAACTTTATTAATATATGATCCACCTTTCACTCTTACAAAAGTCCTAGGAGAATGCGCTGCAGTTAGCTCTTGCATGAGAGCCTACTCTTGCTACTTTTTCTTGTCTCTCCTCTCCACATAAACAAAAGTGCCATGTAAACGAGCTATAAGCCCACTATTGTGCATGCTCTAACTAAGATCACACTCCTTTTCTCTCTCATCCAACTAAACATAAATATACTCTCACATAGTGCCTATGAGTACTATTTGAAGTCTTAAAGCATGCTGACTGGATCTTATTGTACTTGCTCTTTTGTGAATGCATACCTATTGGAATCTTGTGGTAACTGTCATTGAAAGAGCACCCAAAGCAGCTAACACTGGCATCGAGTAATTTTCACAATCCCTGGAAGAGGGAGGACTACACAAGCGAGTTAGACATTAGAGGGGATTTTGACTTATATATGGGATTTAATCCCCATCAAACCATGCTAATCCCGTTCAATCCAAGTGAAACCGAACAAGGCCTAAGAATTTTTTTTATGTGATGCCTCTTTGTATTGTAGAATTAAGACGTCAAAATTCTTACGGAATGAATTCTATCTAATTCTACAGGAATCTCAATATAAACTTTATTTTGTTTTATTTATTTTTTGAGAAGTCCAGCATGTTGTCGCTCACTCACTCACATACACGTATGCACACACACTAACTTTCGGGCTGCCAGAATCCTGAAGATCTTTATGAGTTATGGCAATGCATATATACCAATTGCAATCTTGTGGTAACTATCATTGAAAGAGCACCCAAAAGCAGCAAGCAATGGCATCGAGTCATTTTCACAATCCCTGGAAGAGGGAGGACTACACAAGCGAGCTGGACACTCGAGGACCGATCGATATAACTTTTTTTTTGTTGCCGAAACAAGTGGACAAGCTCTGCCATTCAAAATAAGTAGAAAAAAAAGTTGCTTGGTTAACTTTAGGGCAAAACCAAGCGCAATACCCCAGATGCAAACACAAAACACCAACCAATTGAAGCCATTTTTTTATATTTGGAAACCGGGCAAAAGCTAAATGAAGCCAATTTGACCTTGTATTTACCGCATGGCACCATCTCATCATGGAAATTTTTTGCAAGACCAATCTAAAGAGAAGTACTGTACTGGAGTATTATTTTCCACACAGTTTATCCATGCATACTCCTCAATTTCTTTTCCACTTATATACTACTAGGAAACGTGCCCGTGCGTTGCATCGGAAGAGAAACATAAAATTGGTTGGAACCATATTGCAAACAAATTGGTCAAAAATAAAATTCTAGGAGAGGCTCATAACCTATATATGCTCGACTTAGAGGCGGCACCTATCATTCCAGCAAAGTTCTATTCAACTTTCTCAAACGTGTAACTGGTAATCTGTAAAATAACAAATGTACATGTGATTGAAGCACCTGTATACAACTTGCAGGGCCAGTCGTCTAGGCCGGAGGCAAAAGAGGAGGGGCGCAACAATGACTCCCTTGATAACACTCGTTGCTTCATCAGCAAACTCCTAAAACATCTGCCACTTTGATGCTCGGGATTAACTTTTGCCCCTTTCATGCTCTAGATTAGCGCAACATTTTCTGCATGGGTAGGTGCATTCGCTAGATCCATGTTCCCAACAACAAACATAATTTCTCAATCTGAATTTCTAGCAATACATCACCAATCATCGGAGTCTTTTCCTTCAGAGAAAGCAGCATAGATTGTTCTACGTGAACTCATGTTGGGGTGTTTGCCATCTCTGAATATTGCCCACTGGCCTCTTTTTCCCATTGAAGTCCTACCATTGTGTTGTAAAGTGACTCACCTTGTGCTCAAATTCATCAACAACAAAAAGGTGCTCCCCATGAATTCATTTGTTTGGTTCTAATCACCAACATCAGAGAAGAAATGCAAACAGTGGAGAGCTTTACCTCTAAACTAAATGGTTTGTACAACTGCATAGGTGATAGACTCCACGCTCACTTCTTCAAGCCCCACGGTTGTCCATCTTTTCAAGGTACCTACAATGGCATATAAGTTCGTTGGTCAGTATACAAAAATCCGCGAGCACAACTAAAACTTACGCCTTTAATTCATGATCGCTAGAATAGTAGAATAATTTCCACACGTTAGATGATAGAAATCTTCGAATCACATACAATACAATAAATAATGAACTTCTCCTAGATATCTCATGGTCTTAGGAAACCATGGCCCATTGGCAACATATAAAACTCTTGCATGAAAAATACATGGTGTAGATCTCTTTCATGTTATGTCAGCTCACGCGATGATGCCTTTAAATCTAGTTTCAAAAAAATGACGGCTTTATATCTCACTTAGGTGGAGCATGGCTGGAAGGAGTTCCAACGAAGTAGGTCGAACGACAAGATGCCTATGTAGCATGTGCTTGTCCTCCTTTTGCCCCAGCTGCTTTGCTCATCGAAAAAGAACACTGCATTAAGCCACTCGCCAGAGTTGGAGTGTTACTCCTAAACGGCAACCGCACGGCATGGATCTGCAGCTTCAGCTGCGTCGGAGAATTTGTACCATGCCACCAAACCTACACACCAACACCACGATAGAAAATTCATCAGCGCCCCCAATCTCTCAAAGCTAATATATTGTTGATATGCATTGAGAAACGAAATCCATCCCGGTGCAAATTGGAGGTAGAGGAAAATCTGCGCTTGTTCGTGGAAGGAGAAGATGCAAATTCTCATCCAAGAGCCTGAAACGCAACGATTCTTTTTTTTCAAATAGAATGAGATAAGCTCAAATCGACCTAATTTCCTACCGGAAACTTGGCCCTTGATCTCGGGCTTCTGGCTCGATCCGATGATATTATTATACCTCTCGAACGTGAGATATTTGCCTTGAAGACGACAAAGTCTGACATGGCGAGAGGATATATTGATCGTACGAATATAGCTAGCACGACACCGCTGATCATAAGAATCTTGCTAGATGATATCAAGACGTGTTTCATATCGCTAGAAATTGAAGCACGTAAAGCATCCAGAGATCGTGGCTGGTTCAGAAGCACGAGAAGCATCAAAAGATCATGACCGGCCGATTCCGTGCGCTGGCCGGCACGGTCCCTCTGGGTCTCTCCGTCAGATATGTCTGGGTGGAGTAGATAAATCTTGCTAGATGACATCAAGGAGTGTTTCATATCGCTAGAAACTGAAGCACTTAAAGCATGCATCCAGAGATCATGGCTGGTTCAGAAGCACGAGACGCATCGAAAGATCATGGCCGGCTGATTCCGGCCGGCACCGTCCCTCCGGGTCTCGCCATCGGAGATGTCTGGGTGGAGTAGATGTGATAGATCGAAGACCATGGGTTAAGGCAGGTATATAATATATATAAAGCGTCTTGTTTAACGTGGGCTGGACTTGGTCGTACCCGGAACAAAAAAAATTAACTTACCGGTGGCATCTGTTGTATTAAGTAATTTGGCGAAAGAGTAAACTTGTCCAAAAAAATATTGAACCAGAAAAAACACTTCGTCCTTTATTATTAGGTATAGATTAAATGTGCGATCACAACGTCTCAAAAGGTTAGCCGTACGAACCAGGCGATACCTAGCATAGCTGTACTGAATCTCTGTGGTCTACGTCTTGGTTGACTTGGCTGTCAAATCCCAGAGAATGAGAGCCACCATTGTTGTGACTTGGTGCACAACGACGGTGGATATGCATATGCCCTGTTCTGGAAGCAAGAGATGATCAATCTTTTGGTCTGCAAAACGCCGCCCGTTTCATCTGATCCGTCGTCTGGTTTGATCGGACGGCCTGTTTAGTACGTACATTCTTATGTCTTGACCATCAATGGCAGTCGAAAGCAAGCAATTAAAGCATTCCATAACTGTAATGCATCTGGTTGCACATTCCACACGGTGACCTGCACGTGTGCGTGGCTCGCCGGCCGTTAACCAAGCCAAAAGAATATCGATCTCTACAGGAGTAAACAACTGTACTGTAGGTGCCAGCTAATCCATGTTGCACGAGAGAGTCCGAGAAGCTAATCCTAACAGCTAGGAGGACTAATCGTAGGCTTATGCAGACAACAACATAATATAGGAGTATGTTTAATTAGCACGCAGTGGTAGTATTTCTTTAATTTACTCGAACGACGACGACCCCAATGCACGCAGACACACACGCACGAACATGGAAGCACGTGCACTTCCCTTTCGAATCTCCATGTAAGTATAATTCGTTCGTTCATGATCTCGGGGGTGTTGATCTGCTGGGACGAAAACAATATTGCCAAGTTGCCATCCATTGTCGTTATCGAGATTTATTGTAGCTAGCGTTTGTTTGCACAACAATTATTGGCGCGCCATCCCTGTCGTGCTTTGACTCTGGAGTAGTTCTAGTCCATATATACGTGCGCATCATATATCATCACCGTGCTTTGAGAGGGAACTCGTTGCATCGTGCAAGTCAGTGCCATGAGAGATCGTTTGAAATTGCACGAGAGTGACCCTTGTGTGCAAGTCATAAGTTTGCATATACAAGTTGGCCAATACGGATAATGGTGGTGGATAAGGAGCTAGCTCTAAACATCACATGCATATCCACTCGGTCCAATAGGGAAAATACACAGATGGGCATGGGTTTTCTCGAACCCGATCGAGTTTCGAAATCGGGAAATTTCCTTTTCTCTAGGTTTCAGAAACATTTGAAATAAATCTTGCACATATAC
Organism: Avena longiglumis; assembly: GCA_030063025.1. Lineage (NCBI taxonomy): Eukaryota > Viridiplantae > Streptophyta > Magnoliopsida > Poales > Poaceae > Avena > Avena longiglumis. The sequence goes on from CP125979.1 coordinate 98,705,424, forward strand.
GTATTGGCTCGAATCTTACTCCTAAGTTACATATTTTTGTATATAAGCTTCAAACTTGGTAGGCACATACCTGCGTACATACTCTGCATGCATGATTATGTCATATTGTTTATTCCTCCGAGAATTTATTTCCATATTACTGCTCATATATATGGGATCATGAGTACTTATGTTCTAAACATAGCTTTAAGTCGAATGACACACTTTTTTTTTTGGATTAGAGAGTTCAAAATGGAAGAATTCTTCTTAGTTTATTCCCTCAAGTATCACTAGTGTTTACTCAAGTGCCGAATTGTCTCTTGTCTCACTATAAACAATATTTACAATGACCGAGTTGGCAAAAATCTGACGTGGTACGGGAATTGATCAAGAGATAAGTGATTGTATACCATACCATAACATGTAAAATTAGATTATTTAATGAAAAAAACTGTATGCTAATTTGCATTGAGAATTTATAAATAATTAAATAGATGTCAACTATGATACACTAATAGAGATGATATTATGCATTATAGAGATAGTATCAGAAACTAGTATCATGCATGATACTATTATAAACTCCCCACTATGACCAGGCTAAAATGATTTTTTTTCGCTCATAACGTGGCAGTAGATCTTTTGAAAAGATCGGCGGAACTCTGACCTAGCTAGACTCTCAAAGGGACACACGCACGCGTAGCCTTCCCTTCGTTTTGTCTTATTTCACCTTCTTGTCCTCTTCGAAATTCTGAATTTGCAAGCACACTATCACGCACTTGCAGCAATTTAGTTAAGCCAGAAAGGTATGTTTTGGACTATGTGCGCGCGCGGTTCGTTTTCCTTGCACGTCCACGTGTACGAGATCGACCTCCATGTCCCATCCCCTCTCTCTCAATCCCGTCAGCGCGCACACAAGTGTACAGTCATCGCTGCTCCAAAAGAGCAAAGTCCGATTTTTCTATCCGTCCTGGGATTCTTCATGCATATACGGAGTAGGAGTACTATGTTGGATGTAGCTATCACCTAAAGTTGCAACGGTGTTGGTCCTGCGCGTGCGGGGGGTTTGAAATGGCGCGCGGCGATGAAAAGGATCCTTCAGCTAAGAATCAGTCTGACAAAGACGGTGCTCATGGACACTGTTGTCTTCCATGCTACTGCTATTCATGCATCTAAGTGGAGGTGCAAGAAGATATTCTCTCTGATTCAGATTAATTGTTGCGAAAAAATATATATCTAGATTCTAGACATGTTTTAGTATAAGATATATTTATTTTAGTAATAAATAATATGGATCAGAGAGAGTAATAAAGATCGTTCGGGACTTAGTTTGGGCGGGAGAGGAAGGGGAACACGCGGTGGGAGGACATGCGCTATCACCTAAAGTTGCAACGGCTGTTCGTCCCTGCGCGTGCGGGGGGTTTGAAATGGCGCGCGGCGATGAAAAAGATCCTTCACCTAACAATCAGTCTGACAAAGACGGTGCTCATGGACACTGCTATTCCTCTAGCCAAGTGGAGGTGCAAGAACATATTCTCTTCTATCTATATTAATTGTCGTGGAAATAGATATATCTGGATTCTAGATATGTGCAAGATATATTTATTTTAGTGACAAGTAATATGGACTGGAGGGAGTAATAAAGATCGTTTGGGACTTTGTTTGGGCGGGAGAGGAAGGGAAACACGCGGTGGGAGGACATGCGCTGGTCAACTGGAAGACAATCTGTAGACCCAAGAATTTGTGCGACCTAGGCATTTTGTTTTTAAAATGAAGACTTAGCCCTGGTCTCTGCATCAATAGTTGTATACAACCCTTTATTAAATTATTTTAGTCTAGAGTTTACAAATATCACATCATGGATCGCACAGGGTTAAGATAAGTAGTCTCACTAGACGTGTCCTTAGACTTAGATGGCCTTGGCTGCAATGGAAAGACCTGAAATGTAGCTAGGCGGGGTTGAAGATGCCATGTGACAAAGCAGATATAGCCCTTTTTCGAGCCTGCAGAAAGACTACTATCATTGATGGGGAAACCGCCTCCTTCTGGCACAACAACCGGTCCCATCACGCCCTCCTAAGGCTTTGTCCACTCGACCTACACAAGATCGCCTCCAGGAAACCCCGCCCTCTCGTAAAAGAGATAAATCACAACAATTGGTTCCGCTCCTCCCGCGAGCGACCGGGGGAAACCCTACCGCCGCCGCCGGGCCGCCCCCCTTCTGCTCCCCCCGCCTCGTCATTGTCGGGACGCACCGGCGGCAAAGCCGCTCGGCGTCGGTGGCGGTGGGGCTCCTCTTCTCCCCCTGGTTCGCCAGATCTAGGCGCGGGCCAAGATCGACGACCGGCGGCAGCGCGTGTGCGCGGGGCGCGGCGACGTCCGGCTAGGTGGCGCGGCTCGGCGCGGTGGCGTCACCCTGCTGTGGCAAGGAGGGCTGCGTGGAGCGGTGGTTTCACGCTCGGGGCCGGTGGATGCTGGACCGGGGCAGCGAGGGCCATGGGCGGCGTTGACCGGGATCTGGGGGAAGCGACGGACGTGGTGCTGCAGGATGGAGGCGATGGCGCGCCCTTAGTGGCGGTGCTAAGCCTACGTGCTCATCGGCATCGATGGTCGGCCAGCTCGATCCATTCTCCGGAAACCGGCCGACAGTGTGGGGATCGCTGTGTCGGATCTAATAAAGGAGGTGGTCCTTTGGTTTCTTTCGCACGAAGACGAAGATCTGCTTGATGTCTGCCCTCGTTGATCTGGTCTGGAGAGGCGGGTTCCCAAAGGCTCCGCCGGCGAACTCCCATGGGCGTATCATGCCTGGAGATTGCTGGATCGGAAGGTATTTGGTCGTGCGCACCTTGTTCTTCTGGCCGTTTGGTTTCAGCGGGAGCGTTGCGAAGCTCTGTTGTTTGTTCCCACCAAGTGCCATTCTTAGAGTCATGGTGAAGTCAGACACAGAGAATGTCAGGAAAGCGGAAATATGAGGGTAGCGATGGTGATTTTTGTTCTTGTGGCGACAGAGAATTGGCTGCGTGATCTGGGACTCGTTGTAGCGACTGTTGGTACGGAAAGACAACATAGGGGAGTTTCCAGTCTTACCTTGCAGGGGGAAAATCCAAGGTATGGCCTTAACTGGTTGTGCCTGACAATGACTTTGTTGAAGACATTGTTTTGTGAGCGAGGACTTTCTCCAGGGTGAAAACCTATGATCTTTGATCGGACAATGACGACACTTGGGCACTATTTCCTTCTTGAAGACGTTGTTATTGGAGTGGAGGACTACTGGTATTGTTCTGATCGTGTTAGTGTCGTTTCTTTGAGGATTAGTTCTCTGTAGCGGGACTTTTCTTTTTTGTAATTCTTTTTTCTGGGTTGTGTGCATCCATAGGGCCGCTAGGGCATGCGTTGTTGCAGAGGCCGGGTGTATTTGGTATCCCTGTGATATTTTCCAAAAAAAAATTTGGTTCTGCTCTGTTGCTAGACTCAACTCTCCCATCCAGCTCGAGCAATACTTACAAGTCTAGGATATCCTTCAGGGAATCATGCTGACCCCTCAATAGCCAGACTCCATCACATGGAACTTGACCGCAGATGGATCTTACAGCGCCAGCTCTCCATACCACGTACAGTTCTTCGGCCGCTACCCTAGGTTCAAGGCCCAGAAGATCTAGAACATGCAGGCTAAGCTAAAGTGCAAACTTTTCTCTTGCTTGGCCCTCCATGGGAAATTACTAGCTACAGATATGCTAGCCATCAGGGTATATCCTCACAACCCTACATGCATGCTCTGCCAAAGTGCCCCTGAAACGACAGAGTCATCTATGCATGGAATTCCCATTCACTATGGTGGTCTTGAACACCCCCCAAAGTTGGGACAACTACGCATATAGGAGCAATGGCCACAACTTTCCCTACATTTCAGAATGGTGGGATGACTTAAGTAAGGGAAATCCCTAAATAGAGCAACACCAACTTAGTGGCCGCCTTCTTCATGATTGGTGGAATGTCTGCAAAGAAAGGAGCCGCATGATCTTCAAGGGACAACGCCTTAACTATGTGGAGGTCGCATCCATCGCTAGAGAGGACATTCTTTAAAGAGAGCGCGCTTTTGCAGTCTTCGTGTCGGCTATTCCGGCAAAACCTGATTAGGGCTTCCGTTTCTTTTCCATTTTTCTTTTTTCTCTCTGTGTGGTTTTGGCATGTTCCACTTTAATATAAAAATCCCCCTTTGTACAAGGAAAATGATTGCCTTCCCCTGGACGACCATCGTCCGGGTCGAGGAGGCGTTAACCGCTCGTACGCTCATTAATAGCAGGACCCACCACATGCGTGCCTCTTTCTCTTTCTTTTTTCTTCCTCCCTGTATCGACTCCTTTTTTCTTCTCCCCGCATCGGCCATGGAGGAGCTCCAATCCCCTCGGAGAAGGTGAGCGGCGGGTGAGCCCCGGAACCGGCGGCAGTAGCGGTGGAGGTCGTGCCCGGCGAGGGCGGCGACATAGGCGGCGCCTCCGGGGGCCGGCCAGCCGCCGGGGAGATCGTGGCCGCGAGCGTCCGCCCACCGCCGCACGGGCGCGGAGATGGTGGAACTCCAGCGATGGCGCCCCGCTCCGGTGGCCACTGCCGCCGGCACCACCCTATAGGACATCGCCTCTCTACCCGCCTGTCGGCGGCGCACGCAGTCAGCACCTCACACCGCCAAGCCGCCTGCAGCTCATGCGCAGAGCTCCGCCACCACCTCGCTCATGCGGCTGCCGGCTTTGCTTCCTATGGCGAGCGGTGCGGCCTTTGCTTCTTGCGGAGAGCGGTCTTGCTCCATGTGGTGGGCGACGTTGCTACAAGCGGCGGCCAGAGTTGCTTCCTGCTGAGGACGGCGTTGCTCCATGCGACGACCAACCCTAGCTTTGATTTTTCTATATTATCATGTTTTTTTTGCTATCTCTGTTTTTTTGTTTTGCTACAATACCGTAATTTTTTTGCTACAAGTTCTCCGACGAGGCATTTCGGCTAAATTCTCCGGCAATGTCTCCGGCGAAGTAGGTTTTTTGCTACATTAGAAGAACTTTGTTGCTACAATCATCTTGCGATTTTGCTACAACAGTGTCAATATTTTGCTACAAGGTCTCCGACGAGAGTCATCGGCGAGTTTTTTCCGACGATGTTTCCGGCGAAGTCGGTTTTGCTGCATTAGCATAATTTTTTTGCTGCATGGTCTCCGACGAGGTCTCCGGCAAGACGTTCTATTTCTAAAACGAACCGTTTTTTTTTGCTTCGGAAGCAAAAGCGGGGACATATGCAGCAAACGCGGGATGTTTTGCAGCAAAAGCGGGATTTGGAGCAATTTTGTGAACACGTGTCGCGCAGGGACACTACTAGAGAAAAGGCTATAGGAGACATGCTTATGCGAGGCACATTTAGCATATGCGCCTCCTATAAAAATAGACGAGGCGCACATTGCGATATGCGCCTCTAGTATAAAAATAGGCGAGGCGCATATGAGAATGCGCCTCCTATAATCCCTGTACGGACAGAATCTAGCAGCATCATATTATGCGAGGCGCATTCTAGACATATGCGCCTCCTATATATCGAATGGCGGCGCATATAGGCAATCGTCCGCATATTTTGTGTGGGCCAGCGTGTTGGTAGGTGCACGAATATGCGAGGCGCATATGGCTATATGCGCCTCCTATATTTGATAATATGCGAGGCGCATATGACCAAAATGCGCCTCGCATATTCTGTGTGGGCCCGCGTGTTGGTAGGTGCACGAATATGCGAGGCGCATATGGCTATATGCGCCTCCTATATTTGACAATATGCGAGGCGCATATGACCAGAATGTGCCTCGCATATTCTGTGTGGGCCCGCGTGTTGGACGCCGGTGCCTCCCCGTCCCCGGCCTCGGCCTGCCACACTCGCCAACAACCCAAATCTCTCCTCTTCCTCCTCTCCACCCAGTGCCCCGCCCGCCCGATCGATCAATCGTCGGAGAACCAGGCAGGGAGGCAGGCAGCCATGGCCACGGAGAAGCACTTCAAGTACGTCGTCCTCGGCGGCGGGGTCTCAGGGGTATGTCCGTCCCTTCACGTCTTGGCGCTTCATGTTCTATCCAATCCTGCGGCGGATCGATCTGGATCTCCTCTTCATCGCGGTTTCAATTTGTTCCTAAACATGTCGTCCGCTTGTGGCTACGCTTCTGGAGTTAAATCAGCAGGCGTCCAGCCAGGGGAGCTCGCCATCATCTCCAAGGAGGCCGTAATTATCCTCTCTGCTCTAAACAATTCTAGTAATACATGTTACCCATAACATGATTCTGCGTGCTGCTATTCTATTCACCGGCTCAAGTGGCCCAGCCACGCTGGATCAACTAGAATCGCCCATGTACAATTCTAGACTAGATGGACCTGCCCTGTTTCACTCTCTCAAGAGGTCATCTCACACAACCATTATAGTTGTCCATCAAAGCCTCTACTCATTATCCATATGCTCGTGCCTGCCAGATATCCAGTCTGCGTCAGCAACTGTAAATCAACGCTACTGCTTAATAATGTGTTAGTAACTAATTGAATTCACTCACACCGGTTCCTTCATATCAAAGCACAAATAGATTCCGATCAGACCGACCAACCAACCTTCTGCCTACTTCTGCAACAACACTTCACCGATCACCAGAAAACGATATTGCCACACGTACCTTGCAAAGAGGCCCAGCCACGCTGGATCAACTGGAGTCGCACATGTTTAATTCTAGACTAGATGGTCCTGCCTTTTCAATCTCTCAAGATCTTATCCGATCCGACGCGCTAATCAGTGTCGCCTTGCCCGTAAAAGCCTACACGGATCATCCACATGCTCGTAGTACCAAATATCCAGTTTGCGTCCGCAACCCTAAACTAACACTGCTTACTGTTGCTAACTGAACCAAACACTGGTTGCTGTCACTCATAACACTACCAACTAGATTCCTACCAGGCTACCACTACCAGACTGACCAACCCTTCTGCCTGCTATGCCGGTTACCAGTAAACGGTCTTTTTGTACTGCCATTATGTAACCTCCAAATACTTCGGTGCAAGGGAGTCGGAATCAAGGGTGCAAAAACAGCACTTGTCTTTATCAGGCCCCTTGGTGACATGACATTTCCTGAAAAACTAGTGATAATTTTTGTCTGTGCTAGCTATATAGTTGTGTCTAGTTTTACTCTTACTTGTCTAAAATAACATGTGGGGATGCAACTTATTTCGTGCTACTCAATTCGATGGAATTGTTTGATCTTAAAGGGGATCTTCTATAATTTCGCACATAAGGGGTTATTTCTTGGTTTCGTCCAGTGATTCAGGTGGCTCCTTACGAGCGTCCCGCCCTCAGCAAGGCGTATCTCTTTCCTCAGAGTAAGTTTTTCAGTCAAAGTCTTTTCCCCTTTGATGCCTGCTCCATGTTTTAAAACCCCCTATCGTTTATTGGACCTTTTATATAGTAACTCGTGTTGTGTTGTCTGTTAATAGATCCTGCAAGACTACCAGGATTCCATGTGTGCGTGGGAAGCGGAGGCGAGAGGCTCTTGCCTGAATGGTACTCAGAGAAAGGTATCGGTGACAAGTTCCCCTGTGTTTTCTTTTTTCATTTTTGGCCATTCATGATACTGTGAGATTCAACCCTGCTTGCCATACAGTTCACCTCAACTGTTTTGATTACCCGTGTGGACAGACCTTTCGCTGTAAGGGTGTATGCTCCAGGCACCTGGTAATTGCCATGCTATCACCTGTATGGTTTATCTGATCAACCACATTGTGTCTGTGTGTGGATAATCCTACTGGTTAGTGGTTAGCCAACTATCGAATCTTCTAGTTTGTGGATGAAATTAGCGAGGATTTTTTTTCCTGTTCAACCTTGGGGCAAATCAATTTTATTACATTTGAAGAAACTGTGTTAAACTACTGCTGTTAATGCACCATTGTCCTAGGGTCCATTTTCAGGACTAGGCTGATAAGGCAGTACATGCCTACAAGTAAACCCATATGTTTACCTGCGAACTTTGTTTCCTTGCTTACCAGGTCACTGCAGTTCAGCTAAATGATGGAAGTGTGCTCGAAGCTGATATTGTCGTTGTTGGTGTTGGCGGCAGACCATTGACTACTCTCTTCAAAGGCCAAGTTGCTGAGGAGAAAGGTGGAATCAAGGTTAGGTTGCTTCATATTCGCCTTTTTGGTGGTGTCTCGGTTTATAACTTTTCTGTGGTGTTTCGCTTAAAGGAAAGAAAGTGTTTACGATGCTTCAAATCTATGTCCCCTTGTCAAGAACAACAGATGTGCTGCTTGTGCATTTTGTCGCTTAAGCAGTTGTATTTATCTCCTTGGGCCATCTTGGTTGCACTTCTGGAGTTTTACTTTTGCTTGTTTTTGTTTATACCCAAATGTCTGATGCGCCTACAATACTTGTTGCAGCCTGATGCTTCCTTTGAAACAAGCATCCCTGGAGTGTACGCATATGACCAGAATGCGCCTCGCATATTCTGTGTGGACCCGCTGTTCGATCTTGTGTGCCAAGTAGACTAGTAATTTGGGCATATACTCTACTTGCCGCATGAGATCGAACAGCGAGCATTGTTATTTCCGTGCCCAATCTAAGTATGAGGCACTAATCCAAGTCATTCTTGGTTTGCTTTTTTTTGGTCTTTCTTCGAAATGCCGATGATTAGAACGTGATTTCTTACATTTTGTTGCACCCATATATATATATATATATATATATATATATATATATATATATATATATATATATGCATGATTCTATCTTTGTGAACTGCTAGCTATTGCTTTCCACTGACATAAGTAATATCATCTTTATTATGTGTAGGAGATGCCGAGGTGTTATGTCGTGTACGTCGGTCGGGTTCCAGGTGTGTACGAGGAGTGGAAAGACTGCCAGAAGCAAGTGAACAACTTCTCGGGCAACAGCTACCAAGGCTATGAGAGTAGAGAGGTGGCGGAAGAGAAGTGGAGGAGGCATGGAAGGAAGAAGTGGAGGAACTTCCTCGTGATCACCACCTTGTTGCTCTTCATTGTAGGTTGTGTTCTACTTCATCTAGGTAGAGCTACGTCGTTGGAGTTGTAATGTGAATTGTGAACTTGTACTCGAAGGTGTAATGTGATTGTGAACTTGTACTCGGAGGTGTGAACTTGTGGCACAAACACTTGATGTATGAACTTGTATGTCATGATTGATGTGTAATGTATTGTATTCATGTTGGTTCTATTATGCTTTGGCAAAATGCAAGTTTCTGAAAAATTCTGGACTATATTGTATATTTGAATATCTGTATATTATTATTTATAGTGGTCGTAAAAACTTGAATTTGAAAATATTACCGAGGCGCATATATTATAAATACCGAGGCGATTCAAAACATATGCGAGGCGTATATACTATAAATACCGAGGCGATTTCGAATATATGCGAGGCGCATATGATATGCGCCTCCTATACTTCACATATGCGAGGCGCATATATGCGCCTCGCATATGTGAAGTATAGGAGACGCATATCAGATGCGTCTCGCATATGTGAAGTATAGGAGGCGCATATCAGATGCGTCTCGCATAAGAAATAACCGAGGCTTGAAGCTAGAGACATATGTGATATGCGTCTCGGATAGGCTTTTTGGTGCGCCTCGGATAGGCTTTTCTCTAGTAGTGGAAAGGAGGACGATGAAAAATCCTATCGTCCGGGGGGACGCAGAGCGTTGTCCTTTTCAACGACTAATTATCATATCGTGGTGTGGCGATATCTTACCATAAAGGCCACACCAACGTTATATGTTGACATCCATTTTCGATCGTGTGGAGGTCTTTGCAGTTTGCATGCACTTGCACTCGGTGGCGGCTAGCCAGGTACAGACTGTAAACCAACCACATGAGGCAGCTGCATGAGACCAAAACACGGGGATAGAGATCGATCTCCACCAAGCTAGTCCACAGGGGCGTAGTCGAATCCGGCGTTTTCTGGAATCCAGCTCGATTCGTTACGCACTTCCCCACACATGCAGTGTACCGGCCGGCCGGTGCACGTGTGGATGCGTTGCTGACTAGAGTGTGTCAGCTATGCTGTCACGCACGGGATGCTAATCTTAACGGATAAACTAACTCTATTTCTGAGTACTTAACCTAGCCCTAGGCTTATATGCAGAAACAATCTATATTGCGTGTGTGCCAAGGGACCGAGCGAGAGTTTTTAGCTGGCACCTAAGTACTCCGTCCGTTTGGAAATATAAGATGTTTTAGATTTGTGAATGAGATGTATCTAGATATCTTTTAGTGTCTAGATTCGTTTAAACCTATACGGAAGGAGTAGTACGTAGTGGTATTTCCTTCTTTAATTTGCTGGAACGACGACCACAGCTTGTGCTGATCGATCCATGCGCGCGCAACGCACACGAACATTGAAGCGCGTGTGCAGTTCCCTTTCCAAATCTCCATGCATCTCGTTCATGATACCGTGGCGTGGGTGTTGATCTCCTGGCACGTAGACAATAGCTATACCGTCCGTTTAACTATGAGTCCACTTGGAGGGAACTCTCAGCTCATCATTGCATGCGTGTGTATGACTAGGGATCGTGTATGTCAATGCCAAGAGAGATCCTTCCTTTTGACGGGGAATGAGTGATGTTTGAGTGCAAGTCATAAAGTTTACATATGGTCTGGTCAGTCATCCAAGGAGTTTCGGTCCTATATCAACACTGACGATTTTTTAATCATAAATTGTTCGCATTGATTATTTGTCATTTCGAGAAAGCTTCTCAAATAGTATATATTTTCCCTTTTTTGTCTTTCGAGTTGTATTGATTGTAAAGAAATAAATTACTCCCTTGTTGATTAGGACGACACCACTTGTTTCAAGTCCCTTGTTGTGATAAAAACCACTATTTTATTTTTTTGGCAAGGATCTTGTAGTGTGGAATGGAACCAAACGCAGACGATTTAGGACACTTGTAGAAGTAGCAAAAAAAAAATTAGCAATAGTTGATGGATGAAAACAAACACTTTCCCTTTAGAGCTCTGTGTCGCTTGGAGAGCAATAGTTGACTCGCGCGCAATGCGCTGCAGAATCGCGTTTTCGATGTTGCATGTAGCTATCTACCCCCTCCGTTTAGAAATATAAGATGTTTTAGGTTTGTGAAGGAGATGTATCTAGACACCTTTTTGAACCAATACACTAAAAGGTGTCTAGATACATCTCATTCACAAACCTAAAACATCTTATATTTCCAAACAGAGGGAGTACTATCAATCAAGGTCGACGGATGTTTGCTCCTAGTAGTTCCCATTTCAAGTTGGGCAGAGCACGCGCGCGTGTGTTTAGATGGTGGCGGAGGAAAAGGTCCGTCGGTTCAGGTTTTTCGACGACGCCTTCTTCGGTCCCCTCATGTTTTGTTCTAGTATATACTACTTCCTTCGTCTTAAAATACTATATACTAAATAATGTTTAGATTCATTTAAATTTTAACAAACGTGAGACATATATTTTAAGACGAAGGGAGTACTAGTATGACGACAGCACCGTATTAATTAGTTCTCCTCCCTGACATCCCACTTCTGATCTTCTCCTTGTGTTTTGCACTGTAACGTAATCATGGTGGCAGCAGCTAGTACTTCAAATTATAAGCCCGGGATTCAGTTCAGACATGAGGTGCATGAGACCAAAGCTAGCTATATATTGGTTCAACCAAGAAACAGGGCGCGGCGCTTGTAAAATCCGGCTCTCCGTTTGTGGCTTTCCTCTTGATGAAACCGGGAGAGATCGATGGACGTCATTAGTTTTCCAGTTTCCTCGACCGATGAGGATATGACTATATACGGAGTGTAACATTCAGACTTGAGAGACGCACCGAATTGAATGTCCAAATTAATTTTCGCTGAGTCCATGAGAGCAGAAAGCGCAGTACGGTGGCAGTGCAGGAAGGATATATCTCGTACGTGCCAAACACATAGCTAGCTCTGCATCAGCAACATGCACCGGGGACGGATGTGGATCCAAGAAGCAGAGATGAGGGGTGAGAGGGATGGAAGAACCCCAAACCGTCAACTCTGCTCACCGTCACAAACAACTCGAAACAGCGCACGGTGGACACACACACACACACACACACACACACACACACACACACACACACACACACACACACACACACACACACACACACACACACACACACACACACACACACACACAGAAACCTGTTTGATCTTCTCGGAGCACTGCACGCGCACAGATGCCATGTCCACACGGACAGGAGAGAAAGAATCTAGCTAGCAAAGCGAGCAAGCGAGAGTACACCGGTCGCGCGCGGTCAAAGCAAGCCCCTGTCCGCCTCGTCCTCCGATCACCACACAACAAGTGATGACGAGTTCTGCAGAGAAACGTTCACACTTCACACCCCAGCCTAGCTATCACTATCAGACGATGATGATGATGATGATGATAATGATGATGATGATGATGATGATGATGATGAGCTGCGGCCTGTAGGTGATGTGCCGACGGCGCCGGATCTCAGAGGTCAGACTCCGAGCATATGATCAGCGCTCCACATGAGCAGATCTCCAGACATGAACAACTGCCTATCAAGTACATCAACTACAGCGTCGGTTAAACGTGGAGCGATATTTTATCAAGGGTTTTCAGTCTTCGGAACATTAACGGACCGTGTTTTTCTCTCTCGCCTGTCGAGCGAGTTCAATATCAGGCGGCCAGGACAAGGATGTTTCAGAGATCAGCTCAGCTGTTCAGGTACAGAAATGAGTGGTGAATCAAGGATGCAGTACGCGAGGCCTCATCAGCCTAAGCTACTGCCGTTACACTACATATCATCGTTCTGATCCATCCATCAGTTGCCTCACAGGTCCAAGCATTCGAGCAAGCAGGAGTACAAACAGTCCAAGCAAGTCCCCGTCTGTCTCGTTCACACGCGCTAGGCTAGCCGAGCCGACCTCTCGCGTGAGTGAGCTGCAGCAGCAGCAGCTTGTGGGTGATGTGCCGGAAACCGTCAGATCTGAGATCTCAGAGTATGCTTCAGCTCCAGTGGAACAGATTTTCAGAAAGGGATAGTATCAAGGGTGTGTTTCGATTTAACGAACCGTGGTTCTTTCTCTCTTGTTTGTTCAGCGTGTTCAGTATCAGGCTAGGTCGACGAAGTTGTTCCAAATATCAGTTCAACTGTTCAGGCTGTGCAAAAAAACGAGTGACGAAATTGATGATACGGCCTGCGTGGGCTCAGGCCATGATTCTGACTTTCTGACCGCCATCTGGTCATCTTACCTTTACCCCATCTGCTGAACATACAAGTGACAAGTCTCGCCAACTTACAGAGAAATGTTCATACTCCACACACGCACTGGCCTACCTATCAGTTGGTGGTGATGATGTGCCGGCAACCGTCAGATCTGAGAGCATGCTCAGTAACACAGGAACAGATTTTCAGACACGAACATCTGCTTTTAAGGTGTCAAGTGGGGCATATGGTTAAATGGGCACATTGATAATACTGTACTAATATCAAGCGTGTTCCGATCTATCGACGCCATGACATAATTAACCAACCGTATTTTTTTACTAGATTAACCGTGTCCATATACAAAAATGATACTAGATGAATCGACGATACAGTGCGATCGATGGCACAAGAGTGTAAGCTACTGCTGTTTAGCTGCGTGAAGTGATTCGGATTACAATCATCATCATCATAAAAGCTCGAGGCCGCTTTCCCGCGGAGGCGCTGGTTACAGAAGGGTCGTGTGCTTGAAGAACATGTAGAACGCGATCGCCGACGCCGCGAAGAAGCCCAGGAGGAGCAGCCAGATCTGCCACACTGCATGCATCAGGGGAGATCATGATAAATATCTGTGTAGGGGCACCATACAGGAACGCTGTTTACATATGAACATGGAGTGCTAGCTGTACCTCTCCAGTCGGCAGGGACGTCCAGCTTCGTCACCTCTGCTCCCCATTGGTGCGAGGTGGAGATCACAATCCTGCAACATGTGAAGAACAGTGCTAGTGTGAACATTCAGAGTTTCAGTTTTTTTTCCTCAAGTTTCAGCCGTCAATCAACCTGTCACGAATCTTTGTGGCAACTGAACTACGAGCAAGTACTGAACTACTACTTCCCTAGTTTGGCAAAGCATAGTTCAGAGAGAAAATTTATCCCTAGAAACGTCTGTTCTGGATAATACAGTCAGCGATCATTATTAAGCAGTTGGGTTCCTTTTCTTTTTTTGCGGGGGAAAGCAGTTGGGTTCCTAGCGGGGCCACGCATCAGTCTACAGTCTAACATTTCAGGTTTTTCGTCTTGCTTCTTGTTACAAGGAATACCGGTGATTAGCATTACCTTTCAGTAGGGCAAAACTCGATGGAGGAAATCGGGGAGCCGAGATGGACCTTCTTGCTCAGATGAGAAACTTGCATCGTCTTCACATCCACAACACAACAGTCACCGTCCCGGCTTCCCCTTAAATGAAAATGGAAAATGTATCCATATCAGTAAACACTTCACAGACAAAGGACGATGATGCGTCGATGCGGAAGCCTCAAGAAATTTTAGACGAGCATGTTAAATTTGATGATGACAAAGTAGTAAGACAAGTGGACAGTTACGAGATTTAAGCACATAACTTGGTGTCTTCTGATACTCAAAACAACAAATGACTGAACAGGGGAGTAAAATATTCGTTTCAGAGCCTAATAATAGCTTAACAACAATGCATTGGACAAACAAAATGTTCTTCAGTAAATTACGCACAATTCAGGTATCTGCGCTACTATTATTTTATTTGCATAACCCTGCATCTCTCATGAATATGCAACTAAGTATCAGCCATGGTTTTGTCAGCGGGGGAATTTTTCAGACTATATAAAAAATTCTCTGGCAAAATATATATAGCCTACTGAAGAAAGTATAAGAAGGATGGCTGTCAAAACTCGCGACAAAGAAAGATCAACAAGTTGTTCGAACTTAGGCAAAGTAATCGATATTATCAATATCCTCGAACTTCGGCAACACAGTTATGCATAGAGACTCTAAATATAGAAGTACTGCCCACAGTCAATATTACATGAGATCACCATTTCATCCACTTACAGCGCGAGATACTTCCCATCCAAGCTAACTGAAAGTGTGGATATAGGCTTCTGAAGAGGTCTCTTGTATCCAATTCTCTTCCAGTTAGTTATGTCCAAAACCATAGTCACATTGTTATTACCTATTCCATAGATAAAGATTTAATTAGAGCTGGCATTATGTGCATTACTTCACTTTATTGAACAGATTACCCTTTACAAGTGTGCAAAACAGGAAAGGCTTCTTTCCATCCCTGGAAAAGCAGCAACACTCAATCTTCTCATCCTGTAAAGCAGGAACAGATGTAAACCGTATGGTAAAAAAACTCAGTTCCGTTTCAGTTATTGTGAAAGGGAAACTAAATTAATTTAACACTGTATACCGCTGATCTAGTTAAATTTACTGGTGGGACTCCCCCATCTATCTTCCATATTCTTGCAGAACCATCAGTGGATGTCGAGGCTAAAAACTCTGAATCATAGCTACATGAGAAAAAGAGGCACTATGTCAGGATCAGAGGCTACCAACAGGAACTTGGACAAGTAATAGAATGCACATCAATTTCCCCTGTTCAGTCATTTGTAACAAGGATTTCCTGTTCAAAAGGCCAGACTAAGACTATCAGTTAACTACCTAGCAGTCTAGCAGCTTTGGTATATGCAGCACAGTTCAACAACTTCTAATCTGAATTCTTAGATAATACGCAAGTAAGGTAGCAATGCATATGTCGACAAATGCAAGGTAATTTTTTGTCAGGAAAAGTTTCTGCCTTCATTCACCTGATGTCCATGTCTTTGAAAGATTTATGAGCTTTAGGTTCATCCAAAAGCAACCTGAGATTTGGCCAATGAAATATCCTGAGATGTCCATCCTGTTGCAGTGAAATTAAATTAGGAAATATTAATTAAGAGATCAAAATTATGTGATCTGCGGAAGCTGAAACTCAAAATTATAATTGTATTCAGCAGACTAAAATGTGTGTACTTGTTCCCTCCAAAAATAAATGTCTGCGCATTGTCTAAGTATTTTTTTTCGAAAAAGTAAAAAAAGCTATGTATACCTTCGAGCAAAAGAAACTTAACAACTACGAGCTTGCACAATAAATATATGCAGAGAGAAAAAGGATGGGATGGCCTGATACCTCACCACCAATAGCAAACTTAGCACCGTCAGTGCTGAACGCCAAACATCTCTGAGGCCCAACTGATTGGAGAGGTGGGGTATCCATGGCAATAAGGTTGATACTGAAGTCTCGAGAGACCAGCTTGAACAGCCTACAAGTGTGATAGAATGTTGTTTTACTATCTAGATACACTTTTCATACTTAAACAAAGATTACGGAAGAGGGGAAATTAACTGAAGTTGATGGTATACAGGTAGAACAAAGGAAAGGGTTCAGTTTCTGGTGTGAAAAAACTGAAGAATGTGTATGTTCTCCTACTGGCTATTCCGTCAGTACAGTGAAACATAAATGCAAATGATTTGCAGTCAATCTCATAGATATAAATAGTGTAATTTCTGGAACTATCGTAAGCCTGAAGAATGTCTATGCTCTCGTACTGATTGTTCTGTCAGTAATAATGAAACGCAACTTCCAAATAACTTGCAGTCAGTCGCATGCAGCAGAGCAAAGCATGTACAAGAACCAAAGCGCCAGGGGCACTGACCTGCAGCCTTTGGCGGTGGCGCAGACGAACTCGTCGCTGCCGGGGCGCACGGCGATGGCGCGCGGCGCGTCGTCTTCATCCTCGCCCATCGCGACCCGCAGCTGCAAATCAAAACACACGATCAGGGCGCCGGCCACACGTAGCAGCAGGCGCCGGCGAGGGGGACGACCGGTCACTCACCAGGGGCTCGGAGGCGAGCACGCACGCCCTGGCGTCGAACGGGAGCAGCTCGAGGAGGGGCGGGGACGAGGCCGTGCCGGCGCGGCCGTACACCACGAGGAGGCGGTTGGCACCGCTGCCCCTCCGCTGTATCCACGCCGCGCAGGTCACCTTCCCGACGATCCCCCACGTGGGAGTCTCCTCCTCCTCCTCCTCGCCGCCGCCCGCCATCTGGACCAACAAACCAACTGCCTCGCCGCGGCGTTCGACGCTGGCACGAGCTTCGCTGCCTCGTACGGTCTCCTCCGATTGTTGCTCTGCCTGCTCTCAGCGCGCTTGTATATTTTCCTCGTGCCGCCGCGGCACGCGTTGGAGGAGCCTAGCTGTCAGGGGCGGGCGGAGACCGCGACGGAATCGTTCCGTCTGGAGCGGTGGGATATTCTCAGGCCGGCCGCGCGCCGCGCCGCCAACTCCGCCCTGATCAAAGCCGTCGACATCCATGGCATGGACGCCCAGCCCAGTTCGTGCCCTGTCCTGTACTGTCGCACTGGAGTGGCCCGCCGGCTGCTCGCTATGCTACATACAGTAGATTCGTGCGGTTGCGGTTGACTGTGGGAGTCAAGAGCTTGACTCGTTCGTTTGCAGAGATTATACAGCTTAACGCTCGAGAGTTATGGTGTTTAGGTAGGATCCCACCAAAATTCCATTTATTCACGAAATTCTAGTTTAAGTTTTTTCTTTAAAATTTAAACTAGATTTTAGGAAATGAACTAGAAATGAGATTTTGACGGGATTCCACTTCACCCTATCAAAAGTGTATGTTTGTCTCTCTTCACACAATTTTTTCCCGAATATCTCCCAATGAAATATGCAGAATGTGCATGCATCTCGATTAAGGTGTCAAATGAGATTCCGTTGATGTCTTACTTTTAGTTTATTTGGAAAATCCTAGTTTAATTTTACTCAATATTTAAACTAGTCTTTTTCAAATGAATTAGAAGTAGGACTTTAATGGGATCACACCTGCATTTCTAATCTTGATCTACTGTACAAAACTTAACGAGGCCAGAAGAGGGTGACGAGTACTGAGACATAGGAGGGTCACACAGGTGTACGTGTCTACCGCTGCGATCCGAAAGAGTTACTACCTCCGATTCATATTAATAGTCTCAATTTTGTCTAGATTCGTATAAATCTATTTAAATATTTAGACTAGATACATTTGTATCTAAACAAAGTTGAGGCTATTAATATAGCAATCTCTTTCGTACAAGCATTGCCTAGAAAAAGAAAAGAAAAGAAAAAAAAGAGAAAAACCACAAGAGAATTGCTAGGCAGCTTTGGGCCATGGCGACATTGAGTAAGTAAGAAATAATTGCCATTGAACTGTCTAACAAATCGATGGTCATTGCATAAGGGCCAAATTGGCTGCAAGTGCCAGATGGACACATTTGCTGCACGTGCACCCACTCGTTAGTTGTGAGATGAATTCAGATTTCAAATTTAGCATGATAGGCATAGGCACATATTGACCTACATCGTCATTTTGTTCTGCTTTTTTTTTAACTTGCAAGATGTACTTTTCCACCTTCTTGCACCAAATGGTGCGTGCACTTGATACTCTCTCGTGTACATTGTATTGCGGCTAAAATACTTATCTTGTTTTATCTATGCACTACAAGAATGCTTGCCGTCATCGAGGGAAGAAGTAGAGTTTAACGTCGACGATGCACAATCCGGAGAAGAAGAAAAATTGCGTTGCTATAGGAAACATTAACACTACCTATGTCTCGTTTGCGAATAAAACTTGCTTTATTGTATGAAGAAATTAACTATCTCCTGGAAATTGCAGGGCTTAGATGGACGAATTTTTTTATTGAATAAGATGGGCGGTTAGTTTTCTCAAACAAGGTTGATTTCAGATAATGTGCACATCCAGCTTTGCAAAGGATGTGACTTTAAGGGTAAGGGACAAAAGTCCAGGGATGCTAATCACGTTCAAGAATGATACGGCAATAGGAATATAAGGTCTTCAAGGCACGCAAAGGAATGCAAATAAGAGTTGACAGAAAGAACAATGAAAGCTCTGCAATTAATCACGATTACCCTCTCCGTTTTAAAATATAAGATATTTTAGACTTTTTCTAAAAGACACGCGTCTAGATATATTTTATTGTGTAGGTTCACTTAATTTCTCCCGACCTTACACTAAAAGACGTTTTAGATATATGTGTTTCAAAAAAAAACTAAAAATCTTATATTTTAAAACAGAAGGAGTAGAAGCATGTCCTGACCACAACAAGCTTTGCTAACGTGCTAAAAATATATAGATCCTGGTCGATGGGTGCAAGCTCGGAAGAGAAAGGTGACGTGTCCAGAGAATAATTCATGTTGTTGTGGTGACATCTGACATGATGGCATGCATGGAAGCTACCCAAGTGATTGACACTACACACGCATTCATTTGCCTTCATACCAAAAATGTATAGCTAGCTCAGCTGCTCATATAGTAGGGACGGTTAGTAGACATGCACATTACGGTATGCTCGTCGGACGAGAAAATGGATTAATAATGCATAGATGTAGTCATATCACTTTTTCTAGGGAGCTCGGGAGCTAATAGCAAGTTTCACAAATGGACTACTACATCATATGGACAGTTATACCCCTATAATGTACGCTCTTATAAATTTTTAATCTTATTCTACACGTCGGGGTTGGATTCTTGGCTATAATCGGATGCATAACGAGAGGCAAGCGCAAAGTGATATAGTAAGGGTGTTTTTCATAATGATGACTCGAACTTTAGGGGAAACAATAGCTGTATACTTCGCTCTCCTCTTTAAGCAACCTGCAAAACAAAGATGGTTGCATTGTGTCCCCAACTCTACCAAATGGTTGTCAAACATAAGGTTTTGTATTATAAATAAAGCAAATAATTAAATAAAATAACTAAAGTAAATATACAACATGTAAAGTAAACTAAATGCAATAAAAATGAAAACTAGATGCAATGCAACAATGAAGTGGTATAATGATGATAGTGGTGTAAACTATATGAAAGAACTAAATGCAAGAGAAATACTCCCTCCCACCCATATTAGTTGACTTGGATTTATCTAGATTCGGATGTATCTAGACATGTTTTAGTGCTAGATACATCTGAATCTAAACAAATCCAAGTCAACTAATATGGGTCGTAGGGAGTAGATGTTTTTGTATTTTGGATTAAACGAGTGCTAAAAATAAAAAGACTTATAAATGCAAATAAAAGGTGGTTCTTATGATTAAAAACGAACCAAGGTTCATAGTATCAATTGTCTACTCTCTCATGAACATGACGAGATAAAAAAATAGCTCCTCCCGAAGCATAATATCAATGTATCTTTGTTAAGTGTTTGCTAAGCATTCATATGGACATCACATTCTATGGTTGAGATGGTGCAACACATCCCACTAATATTCTTCTAGTCGAGAACCCTCCACAAACAAGATTTGAGATAAACAGAGCATTGCCTTTGCATCTGTGACATGATGTTGATTACATAATACTACCTCGAAATATATGAGATCACCTAAGATTGTCACTAGTTAATAGTAGTACATGCATTCATTTATCTCCAGTGAGGTAACAATGGAAAGGTAAAACCATAGTAGTACTCAAACTTTCTATCACTGTCTAGTTCCATACTACCATGTTACTCCAACTAATGCACATGTTCATCCTCTCATGCCATATCATATTTAGTTAAAAAAAAGTAGTCAAGAATGAGGTAAATAATATACATCTACTCATACATGAAACACAATCTGAAAATTCCAATCTCAAATACTCAATTCATAAAAACCAGAGATCCACCGGAATAGGGATTACAAATATATGGCCATAATCATGTTGGGTAGCTCATATGACACTAGAACACTAATAGCATGAGAGAGAGAGATATAGAACAAGCTACTTCCACAAAACCCATAGTCTGGGTGTGGACTACTCTCTCTACATAATGGTGATGATGGATATGTTGTTCGATAGGTTGCATATGCAAGCCGACGGCACTCTAGCGGGGTTTTGTTGGAATTATGCCCTAGAGGCAATAATAAAGATGTTATTATTATAATTCTTGTTCATGATAAAGTTTATATTCCATGCTAGAATTGTATTAAGCGGAAACTTTAATACTTGTGTGGTTTGTAAACAACACCGTGTCCCTAGTACGCCTCTATGGACTAGCTCATTGATCAATGATGGTTAAGGTTTCCTAACCATAGACATGAGTTGTCAATTGATAATGAGATCATATCATTGGGAGAATGATATGGTGGATAGACCCAAATCAAGCAGAGCAATTAGATCGTGTCATCGTGTTCGTCTTTGCGAAGCTTTTCCTATGTCAAATATTGTATTCCTTAGACCATGAGATAATGCAACTCCCTGGTATCGGAAGAAAGCTTTGAGGTCATCAAACGTCATCCTATGAGAGGGTGATCATAAATGTGTCTCTCAGGTGATCGGAAAATATCTGTTGGGTTGTATGTATCGAGATGGGATTTGTCCCTCCCAAGTCGGAGAGATATACTTCGGGCCCACTCGGTAATCGATATCAACACCGCTTGCAAGCATGTGGTTAAGGAGTTAATCACAAAGTGATATTGGATTACGGAACGAGTAAAGTACTTGCTGTGAACGAGATTGAACTAGGTATGACGATACCGACGATCGAATCTCGGGCAAGTAAAATATCGCGAGACGAAGGGTATATATATATGGGATTGATTGAATCCTGGCATCGTGGTTCATCCGATATGATCATCGATGAATGTGTGGGAGTCAATATGGGTGCCTGCAGACCCGCTGATTATTGATAGAAGATCATGTCGCATATTCTCGAACCGCAGGTCACACACTTAACGTGTCTCGGCGCTAGGATAGATTGGATAATTGGTTTATGAATTTTTGTTCGAGTCTCGGATGGGATCCGGATATCACGAGAGGTTCCGGAATGGTCCGGAGAATAAGATTCATATAAGGCAGTGCAGTTTTTGGAGTTCGGAATTGTTCCGGGTTAATCGGTATTGTACCGGAAGCTTCTAGAACCTTCCGGAAGGGGACCAACGTGGCCCCACCTTCCGGGAGGGGGCATGGGCCTATGAGGGAGTGTCCTGGCCGCTTTGGGCCAGGGGCACAAGGCCCCATAGGGCCCAGCCGATTCTAGAGAGATTTGACTCGTTTAAATCTCGGGATAGAATTTCTAGAAGAGGGAGAGTTTAAATCGTTTAAACTAGAGATAGGATTTCTAGAAGGGAGAGTTTAAATTGTTTAAACTAGAGATAGGCTTGGAGGAGGGGCAAGGGCTGGCCGCCCCCCCTCTATATATAGAGGGGTGGTGCGCCCCCTCCCCCCTACACACCTTCCTCCAAGCCCTAGCTGCCTTGCTACCTTCCTCTCCCCCTCCCGACTGTTTGTAGGCGAAGCCCTGCTGCAGAAATTCTCCACCATATACACCACACCGTCGTGTTATAGATCCAATCTATCTCTCCACCATACTTGCTGGTCCGAGGAAGGAGGAGACGTCGAGTCTTTGCGTGTGCATCGCACGGAGGCACCGCCGCTTGTGGTGCTAGATCGGATCGGATCGCGAGGAGGAGAAGCGAGTACGACTACATCACCCACGTTAAATGAGCGTTCCATTGTCTGAATCTTCAAGGGTATGAAGATCCAATCCAATCTCTCGTTGATTGCATCTCCTAGATTAGATCTTGGCTTTCCCTCTGTTCGCATCCGTAGAAAATTTTGATTTACTATGCCGCGAAACCCTTCAGTGGTATCAGAGCTAGATCTATGCGTAGATGTGTTTCACGAGTAGAACGCAACATGGTTGTTGCGGGCGTTGATGTTTTCTGTTGCAAGCCTCTTGTTTGTGTTCTTCTTATGACGCGGGATAGTGAGATTGAAGCGGTCCAGGCCAACCTTACGCGACATCGTTCGCGAGACCGGCTCCGCACTTGACGTGTGGCTTGTACCACACATGCGGCTGGTGGATGTCAGTTTCTCTCACTATAGTTGTCATGGGATTAACACCGGAGTTTGGCAACCATAATATCACCGTTGTGGCTTTCCGTAGGTAAGAATCATTCTTAGCATCTACTCCCATAAGCCACGTAAAACATGCAACAACAAAGTAGAGGCGTCTAACTTGTTCTTGAGGAGTGTTCTGTGATATGGTATGGCCCAAGATGTGATGTGTATATTGTATGCGATGATCATGTTTTGTAATGTTTCACGACTTGCATGTAGATGAGTACACAACCGGCAGGAGCCATATGGTTGTCTTTATAATTGTGTATGACCTGCGAGTCAACTTCTTATACGCCATGTAATAGCTTTACTTTATCGCTAAGTAGTTAGCAATAGTTGTAGTTGCTATTCGTGGTGGAGGAAATCATGGTGGAGTGATGGAGATCATGCCGGAACGCACAAGATGGAGATCATTGCGCGAAGATTGGCTATACCATGTCACATAAAGTTATATGCATGTGATGTTTATCCCTTTATGTATCTTATTATGCTTAGATCGCGACGGTAGCATTATAAGATGATTCCTCACTTAAAGATCAAGATAAAACCGTGTTCTCCCCAAGTATGCACCGTTATGAAGTTAAATCGTGTCCAAGCATCACGTGATGATCGGATGCTATAGACTCTCGCTCACATACAACGGGTGCAAGCCAGTTTACTGCACACGGAAATACTTGGGTCTAACTTGACGAGCCTAGCATGTACAGACATGGCCTCGGAACACAAGAACCGAAAGGTTAAGCATGAGTCATATGAATGATATGATCGACACTTCGTTGTCCACCATTGAAACCACATCTCTTCTCGTGATGATCGGATTAGGTGTGGTGAATTTGGGTCGTGTTCACTAAACAACTTGAGGGATGTTGAATTTAGTGGGAGTTCATCTAGTAATTTGATTAAGTTGAACTATTTATCATGAACATAGTCTAAATTGTACTTGCCAATACTGTAGATCACATGGCCAAGTCCAACTTCAACTTCAACATTTTTGCTGAGAAGGAAAAGCTTAGAAACAATGGGTCTAACTTCACCAATTGGTTCCGCAATCTAAGAATCATTCTGTCTAGCGGACAAAAGTACTATGTCCTTGGGAAAGCGTTAGGTGACCCTCAAGCAATGCTACCGATGAGAAAGCTGTCTATCAACAAGAAAGATGATTATGGTGTGATTGAGAGCACCATGTTGTTTGCTATGGAACCGGAACTTCAAAATCGTTTTGAAACCTATCCCGGGCCCTTTGAGATTCTCGAGGAGCTTAAAAACATGTTTCAGACTCAAGCCCGTTCTGAGAGATATGAGATCTCTAAGAAATTCTTTAACTACAATATGGAGAAAGGGAGTTCCGTTAGTGAGCACGCCATAAAGATGTTGGGCTACACTCAACGTCTTGAGCAACTGGAATGCACGATTCCAGAGGAGCTCAAGATTGACAGGGTTCTGCAATCACTCCCTCCCAGCTACAAAAGTTTTGTAGTGACTCATAATCAGATTGGTTCCACTGATACGATCACCGAGCTCTTCGCAAAGCTGAAGGCTGCGGAGGTGGACATCAAGAAGGATAATCATGTGTTGATGGTCAGCAAGCCCTCCTTTAAGAAAGGTAAGGGAGCAAAGAAGCCCTTCAAGAAGGGCGGCAAGCTTAATGCTCTGCCGAGAAGAAGCTCAAGTCCGGTCCTAAGCCGGAATCGAGTGCTTCTATTGCAAGGACAGGGTCCTCGGAAGCAATCGTCCGAAGTACTTAGCGGACAAGAAGGCTGGCACCATCAAAGGTATATTTGATATACATGTTATTGATGTTTTCCTTACTAGCCCTCGTTGTAGTGCCTGGGTATTTGATACCGGTTCAGTTGCTAATATTTGTAACTCAAACAGAGCTACGGAATGACGGCGGCTTGCGAGGGATGAGGTGACGGCGCGCGTTGGCAACGGATCAAGAGTTGATGTGATGGCGTCAGACGCTCTCCTTAGTTTTACCTTCGGGATTAGTTTTAAACCTTAATAAATGTTATTATGTGCCTGCGTTGAGCATGAACATTATTTCCGGATCATGTTTATTGCAAGACGGTTATTCATTTAAATTGGAGAATAATGGTTGTTCTATTTATATGAGTAACATATTTTATGGTCATGCACCTCTTGTGAATGGTTTATTTCTTCTATATCTCGAAAGGGATGAAACACACATCCATAACATTGAGGCTAAGAGATGCAAAGTAGATAGTGATAATACTACTTATTTGTGGCAATCGTGCCTAGGTCATATTGGTGTAAAGCGCATGAAGAAACTCCATTCGATGGACTTTTGAGTCTCTTGATTTTGAATCATTTGACACATGCGAACCATGCCTCATGGGCAAGATGATCAAACCCGTTCTCGGTATGATGGAGCGAGCAACGGACTTGTTGGAAATCATACATACCGATGTATGCGGACCGATGAGTGTTTCGACGCGCGGTGGATATCGCTATTTTCTCACTTTTACCGATGACTTAAGTAGATATGGGTATATCTATTTAATGAAACATAAATCTGAAAACGTTTGAAAAGTTCAAAGATTTTTCAGAATGAAGTAGAGAACCATCGTAACAGAAAGATTAAGTTTCTACGATCCGATCGTGGGGGCGAATATTTGAGTTATGATTTTCTCACGCATCTTAAAGCAAGCGGAATTGTTTCGCAACTCACGCCACCCGGAACACCACAGCGCAATGGTGTGTCTGAACGCCGGAATCGAACCCTATTAGATAAGATCCGATCGATGATGTCTCTTACTGATTTGCCGTTATCATTTTGGGGTTATGCATTAGAAACCGCTGCATTCACTTTAAATAGGGCTCCATCTAAATCCGTTGTGACGACACCGTATGAACTGTGGTTTGGTGCTAAACCTAAGTTGTCGTTTCTTAAAGTTTGGGGATGCGAAGCTTACGTCAAGAAGTTGATGCCGGACAAGATCGAACCCAAAGCGGAGAAATGTGTCTTCATAGGATACCCTAAGGAAACCATTGGGTATACCTTCTATCACAGAACCGAAGGCAAAGTGTTTGTCGCAAATAACGGTTCCTTTCTTGAGAAGGAGTTTCTCTCGAAAGAAGTGAGTGGGAGGAAAGTAGAGCTTGACGAGGTTATTGAACCTTCTCTTGAATTGGAGAGTAGCGCAGCACCTGAAATTGTTCCATGCCGCCGCACCAACAATAGAGGAAGCTAATGACAAGGATCATGAAGCTTGGACAATGTCACATCTTGAACGTCGCAGTCGACAAGGTCGCGTGCCCTCCCGAGTGGTACGGCAACCTGTCTTGTTGTCTTGTTAGTAGAAGACGGTGAACCTACGAACTATGAGGAAGCGATGATGAGCCCAGACTACGAGAAATGGTGGAAGCCATGAACCAATTGGGATCCATGAGCGAAAACCAAGTATGGACTTTGGTGGATCCTCCTAGCGACCGAAAGGCCGTTGAGTGCAAATGGATATTCAAGAAGAAAACGGACGCGGATGGTAATGTTACCGTCTATAAAGCACGGCTTGTCGCGAAAGGTTTTCGACAAGTTCAAGGTGTTGACTACGATGAGACTTTCTCTCCCGTAGCGATGTTTAAGTCCATTCGGATTTTATTAGCAATTGCTGCGTTTCATGATTATGAAATATGGCAGATGGATGTCAAGACTGCGTTCCTCAATGGCAACATTGATGAAGAGTTGTATATGATACAACCCGAAGGTTTTGTCGATCCTAAGGATGCTAGTAAAGTATGCAAACTTCAGCGTTCCATTTATGGACTGAAGCAAGCATCTCAGAGTTGGAACCTTCGTTTTGATCAAGTGATCAAGAGCTTTGGATTTGTTCCAAATTGCTATGAAGCTTGTATCTACAAGAAAGTGAGTGGGAGCTCGGTGACGTTTCTGGTACTATATGTGGATGACATATTGATTATTGGAAATGACATCAACATGCTTAACGATGTGAAGAGTTATTTGAACAAGTGTTTTTCAATGAAAGACCTAGGTGAAGCTGCTTATATATTGGGCATCAAAATCTATAGAGATAGACAAAGACGCCTGATAGCTTTAAGCCAGAGTACATACCTAGACAAAGTTCTGAAAAGGTTCAGAATGGATAAGGCAAAGAAAGGTTCAGTACCTATGTTGTCAGGTAAGATATTGAGCAAGGCTCAGTGTCCAGCTACGGTAAATGATAGGGAAGCTATGAGCAAAGTGCCTTATGCCTCAGCCATAGGTTCCATCATGTATGCCATCTGTGTACTAGACCGGATGTGTCCAATGCTCTTAGTTTGACGAAAGATATCAAAGTGATCCAGGAGTGGAACCTCGGACAGCCGTGAATAACATCCTAAAGTACCTAAATAGGACTAAAGAAATGTTCTTAGTCTATGGGGTGATGAACGACTTGTCGAAAAGGTTACGTCGACGCTAGTTTTGACACGACAAGGATGATTCTAAATCTCGCATGGATACGTATATTTTGAATAGAGGAGCTGGAGTCGGAGAAGCGCAAGCAAAGCGTGATCGCGGATCTGATGAGAAGCGGAATACATGGCCGCTTGAAGCGTCAAGTGAAGGAGTTTGGATCGAACTTCATCATCGAGCTTGGCGTGGTTCCAAGTGCATTGGACCCACCGGAGATATTGTGTGACAACACCGGCGCCATAGCACTCGCTAAGGAACCAAGATATCATCCAAAGACCAAGCATATCAATCGCAAGTTTCATATAATCCGAGATTATATAGCGATGGAGATCTCAAGATTAGCAAAGTACATACGGATCCGAATGTCGCAGATCCACTGACTAAACCTCTTCCACGTGTAAAACATGATCAACACCTCAGTGCCATGGGTGTGAGATTGTTGCCAAATGTAAACTAGATTATTGACTCTAGTGCAAGTGGGAGACTGTTGGAATTATGCCCTAGAGGCAATAATAAAGAAGTTATTATTATAATTCTTGTTCATGATAAAGTTTATATTCCATGCTAGAATTGTATTAAGCGGAAACTTTAATACTTGTGTGGTTTGTAAACAACACCGTGTCCCTAGTACGCCTCTATGGACTAGCTCATTGATCAATGATGGTTAAGGTTTCCTAACCATAGACATGAGTTGTCAATTGATAATGAGATCATATCATTGGGAGAATGATATGGTGGATAGACCCAAATCAAGCAGAGCAATTAGATCGTGTCATCGTGTTCGTCTTTTGAAGCTTTTCCTATGTCAAATATTGTATTCCTTAGACCATGAGATAATGCAACTCCACGGTATCGGAAGAAAGCTTTGAGGTCATCAAACGTCATCCTATGAGAGGGTGATCATAAATGTGTCTCTCAGGTGATCGGAAAATATCTGTTGGGTTGTATGTATCGAGATGGGATTTGTCCCTCCCAAGTCGGAGAGATATACGGCCCACTCGTAATCGATATCAACACCGCTTGCAAGCATGTGGTTAAGGAGTTAATCACAAAGTGATATTGGATTACGAACGAGTAAAGTACTTCTGTGAACGAGATTGAACTAGGTATGACGATACCGACGATCGAATCTCGGGCAAGTAAAATATCGCGAGACGAAGGGTATATATATATGGGATTGATTGAATCTGGCATCGTGGTTCATCCGATATGATCATCGATGAATGTGGGAGTCAATATGGGTGCCTGCACCGCTGTTGATTATTGATAGAAGATCATGTCGCATATTCTCGAACTCAGGGTCACACACTTAACGTATCTCGACGCTAGGATAGATTGGATAATTGGTTTATGAATTTTTGTTCGGAGTCTCGGATGGGATCCGGGATATCACGAGAGGTTCCGGAATGGTCCGGAGAATAAGATTCATATAAGTCAGTGCAGTTTTTGGAGTTCGGAATTGTTCCGGGTTAATCGGTATTGTACCGGAAGCTTCTAGAACCTTCCGGAAGGGGACCAACGTGGCCCCACCTTCCGGGAGGGGGCATGGGCCTATGAGGGAGTGTCCTGGCCGCTTTGGGACAGGGGCACAAGGCCCCATAGGGCCCAACCGATTCTAGAGAGATTTGACTCGTTTAAATCTCGGGATAGAATTTCTAGAAGAGGGAGAGTTTAAATCGTTTAAACTAGAGATAGGATTTCTAGAAGGGAGAGTTTAAATTGTTTAAACTAGAGATAGGCTTGGAGGAGGGGCAAGGGCTGGCCGCCCCCCCTCTATATATAGAGGGGTGGTGTGCCCCCTCCCCCCCACACACACCTTCCTCCAAACCCTAGCTGCCTTGCTACCTTCCTCTCCCCCTCCCGACTGTTTGTAGGCGAAGCGCTGCTGCAGAAATTCTCCACCATATACACCACGCCATCGTGTTGTAGATCCAATCTATCTCTCCACCATACTTGCTGGTCCGAGGAAGGAGGAGACGTCGAGGTGCTGCACGTGTGCATCTCACGGAGGCACCGCCACTTGTGGTGCTAGATCGGATCGGATCGCGAGGAGGAGAAGCGAGTACGACTACATCACCCACGCCGTTTAACGCTCCGCTGTGCGAATCTTCAAGGGTATGAAGATCTAATCCAATCTCTCTCGTTGATTGCATCTCCTAGATTAGATCTTGGCTTTCCCTCTGTTCGCATCCGTAGAAAATTTTGATTTACTATGCCGCGAAACCCTTCAGGTTTCCCCTCCAATATTTGCTGCATCTTCTTCATTTTGTGTTTCTATCTCCGTGGTGCACCGTCCTCCGAGATCACGACCAGGGCACTATATATAGACGTTTTTAGGTCAAAACGAGTCGATGAGCGTAAAGATCAACGACATCGGAGTATCAGGCCACGCCATGTGCGCTCTTTTATCCCTCCTCTAGCTCCAAGTGAGGTACAGGTTCTCTAGGCCTTTTTTGCAAAAAAAAAAACTTTAGTAGAAAATAATCCCATGTCCTTTTGAGTTCACAAAGGTCCCTAGAAGTCAAAAATACGCAAAACAGGTTTTTTCCTGTCTATAGAGTTATAATACAAATAATAGAGATCTTTAAGGAAAATCCCCCAAATCATTCCAAAACATGATTATAACCACTTATATGAATCAATCAGGATGGAATGTGCCATTATAAACAAAGTTCATAGATGCATTTTACATGCATCAATCATTCACAAAGTTAATATTTAGCAAGTTCGGATCCTCGCATCTCCTTTACTTTCTTCCATCCGTACCCGGTAGCTTGCAGACCTACATCATCGTACGATTTCTTCTCCTAAAATTACATGTAGACACTTTGTGAAGAATTTGCTCTAAAATTCTAAGCCATTTGGGTCCATACAAGACAATTCACAGGTATTCCTACATACAAAATTACCCCCTCGCTAAACTGAATCTCTACAACTCACAAAAAAATGTATGTAACCTAAAAGTGGATAAACTCATGAAAAAATAGATGTAACTTGAAAGTGGATTCTAATTATTGACCCAACTTGAATATACTTGGATGTTGCAGGATCTTCCAAGTCCTCTAATGTTGGTATTTGACACATGAAAAAAAATCTTGCATCTATAACCACCCCACTCAAAAAATTGATGGTACTAGATGTAGCATCTCTACCTCTCTAACACCGTGTCCAATCTCTCCCAAAACAAGAGATACATTTCACCTACAAAAATTATGTTTCGCAGCCATTCCATCTATAGGGAAATAGATCAGAGATCTTAGAATTATTTTTACAAGGTAGGATGCACGTTTACACTTGTATAGGATATCATAAGAGTTGTCAAATGAAGTAGTGAACAAATATTCTACATCACCGATCCACTGCTCCTAAAATTACATGTACACTAGCTAGGGGTGCAAAATGCAATATATGAGTTCTTTTGGGGTAAAATACGCAGTAAGTTCTAACCTAATCCTCAAAAACATTTTCATGCATGTATGGTCTTGGGGGGGGGGGGATGCCCCCCTAACTTGTAGTAAGCTACACTTAGGGTCTATGTGGTTAGGCTTATTTGTGGACTTTAGCTTTTGGCTTATAAGTCACAAAGGCACATAAATAGGTGCTTTTGATTTTGGACTCTAAACTCTTATTCAAAAATGTTATGTACAAAGAATAAATAAATGGAGTAGTGGTAAAGGGAGGCTAGATATGCGTACTTAAGTAACATGCGGTGCAATGTATAAATCAGGTTGCATTACAACACTCTAATAAAATCAGGTTGCAATGTATCTCATGGGGCTAGTACAAGGCGTTGATCATGGCGGGAAGCGGGTGACAGATGTGCTATTTTAGGAAGCTCCTGCTTCCCACCATCATCATTGTTTTTTCTTTGTTCTGAATGCCAAACAAGAACAATCCATGTAACAACACGCTTATGGAAAGATCGAAACATACATATACTTATATATCTAGTTGTACTTTTGTATTCTAGATGTATTTGTATATCTCCTGTAGCAAGATCCAGACATTCTTAAGATAGCCCATTAGTTTTGGTCAATTCATCACTTGGTGTCAAATCCTTTGATGAAGAGAGAGAGAGAGAGAGAGAGAGAGAGAGAGAGAGAGAGAGAGAGATGTCCCATTATTGTTGGACATAGATTCTACTTCATCCATAACACAAAAAATTACATCATGCCTCATCAAGTGACAGAACATAGTTAGGGAAAAGGGGGCCATGGCCCCCAGACTTAGATAATATTTTCATATTACTACTACATATTTAGAATTTTGTTACCATCCATTTTATATTTTTATTTATCCCCCTTAAATTTCATTTAATCATTTTGGCCACTCCTTGGTCAAGCTCACCTTTGAACCAAAGGCACGTCGCATTCGGGGGCAAGCACACCGGCTGGAGATTTCTTGGCTACAACTATGAAAAACCGAAGTGTCGGTACATTGTTTGGTATGATAAAGATGAGCACTCGGAAGTATTACAACATGCATTGGAGAAATTAACCAAGGAAGAAACATATGATCGATCTCCAGAATTTGGCGCTTTGGATGACATGGAGAAATAGGAGTACATGGAGCACACAAAAATTACAACGAAGAAAGAGATCAATGAATCACTATCTGCTATTTGGATTATGTACGAGATAATCCGTGATATCCTGGAGCCAGTTAGGGCATCACTAGATTACATGGGAGTCTTCTTGAATTAATGTTGGTTTTACTATTTTAAATTGTTTAATAAGTAATTATGTTTAATTATACACTTTGCAGTATGCTTAAGTTTCTTATTTGCAGATTAATTACATATGTACGCGTTATCCTTGTGGGTCCATAATATTAGTTCGCAAAAGTGTATAAGGGTGGAGTTACCCAGTGGTCAACAGTCAAACCTTATCCACACAGAATTCCCCACTCACCTAGAGCTTGCTAGTATCGAACCCTAAATGAAATCCGTGTCGTCCACCTCTAGCATCATATCCGGCCTCGTGCAGCTACTCCTCTTCTTGGTGTCGTTGCTCTCAGCCAGAATGCTCCCCTCTTCGCCATAGTGTTGCTCTCGACAATACCGTTCCTCTCTTCGTTAAAGTGGTGCCCTCTATCAGCCTCGCCATCTTACTCTCCGCCATGCATCCCTCCATCGACCATGTAGTCCCACTTCTTGGTACGTCCCCAGCTTAATGAAATCACCGCTCTAGATCTCCTTTGTACCCTACTCTACATTAAAATCTTGTGTTTTTAGGCAATGGCATTGGCAAATCCTACGAGCTTCGCTCGGAGAGAAATAACATTAGACAAGATGCCAGTCAATATAGTCGCTCATATTATTCTCAGAATTCCTCCACATCCTCACAACTTACTAATGGTATCATTCCTTTGTTCTGATTGGAGGGGACTGATCAGAAGCAATGATTTCAGATAGCTAGCATTGTCACACAATGGTGAAACCCCTCTGCTAGTATTTTTGCACCAGAGCGGTCATAATGCTCGGTGTTTAATCACTGAACAACATCTTGACCCAACCATCTTGCTAAAGTTACCCCTTAGAGATGAAGACAATGTCAGTGAGATTGATTGTGATATATAGTGATGGCGTGGCGTGTGCTACTTCATTCTTCAGCGTACCTAGCCTTGTTAGTCCTAGATTCAATCAAGAACAATGATACATTTGTGTGTGAACCATTATGGCACGGGTTTCAAGCTAAGTTCAATGGCAAAATTCTCTATTCCCATGCTAGACCATTTATCCACAATTGTCACAAAAGAAATTTCCTGGTTGTTTGGATAACAACAAACACTGAATAAGTAGAGGTACAAAAGTACTCATCAGATACATGAAGATAAGATTCCATGGAAATTTACTTTTGAAAAAATGATGCTCATGTATGTATGTCGATGAATCAATCATATTTACCTTTTGATTGGTAGGATGCAAACCTCCTCCATGGATTTTGTGAGCAATGTAAATAACATATATGGCAAGCATATGGAATCCTATGTTAAGTTTAGACATGATGAGATGCGAGATAATTACAAGGGAGGAATTCCTTATATAGATGAATTTTTCATATCAATTTGTTACAGTAGATGTGAATTCTAAATCTCATAAATATGTGCAAATAAATATCGTACAATTGATCTCTTCCTACCTCTAGCACTAAATACATATGGACGATATGTTAATGAAGGTTAATAAATGCAAGCATTAAAACAAACTACTCTCTCCATCCCATATTAGGTTGCGCATAATTTTGCGTGCTAGTCAAACTATACAAAGTTTGATCAAGATTATACAAAATAATACAAATTTCAAACTATACAAAGTTTCATCAAGATTATACAAAATAATACAAATTTGATCAAACTTTGTATAGTTTGACTAGCACGCAAAATTATGCGCAACCTAATATGAGATGGAGGGAGTAGTATACAAAGACAAGAGCTTTGTCTGTTTATATAAAAACAGAGAAAAAATCATACAAAGGAAAACTCTATTCTATATATACGATCTTCTGAGAGCCATTCATTACGTAAAGCGGTGAAAAAATTTCATGGTTGTATATCTCCGAAACATTTAACATACTGGTTACCACTATTATGGAACGTGTCAATAGCAAATCTTCACAGATATGGCCACATAAATATGAATGCCAATATTTCATATAATTGTTTTCTACCACCGAATGCATATGGACATGTTACAAGGGAAAACAAAAGTTTTAGTAAATTGGCCAAGAGCGGACGACAATTACAAGGGACTAGCCATTTATATTTACGGTTTTCTAGCCCTTCATACAAGATAGCGTTAGTATTTCAATATTTCATTTCCATACAACTTGCTATTTGGACAATATGTAACTGACGGTCACCAAAATGTGAGCATTAAGCAAATTATTTGAAGGCCTAAACTTTGCCCAATTATTATACTACCTCCGTCTCAAGGCTTAAGGCCTATAACACCTCCGCCTCCTCTATAGATCAGTTCTCCCTCCCCCGGCCGGTCTCGCCGGTGCCGGGAGGGGTGGGAAACCTGATCTATGGATGGAGTTTTCAAAAAAAAAAGTAGTATTTTCACAAGATTAGATTAGGGTTTTGGTAGACATCTTCTTGGCGTCTACGTTAATGGAGATGGTATCATCCTCAATAAGTGATCTTCGGCCCTTCGTTCGACGACGAGATATTCCCGGCGTCAACGATGGTGTTGTAAGATTAAAGTTCTATAGGTATGGGTTTTCGGATCTTGATTTGCCTGATCGATTTTGGATTTTTTTACTCTTACCGATGTTGATGGATTACTCTAATGACTGCACACGTGAACGTAGCCTTGGCATTATGGCTCAAATTAAAATTATGGGAGAACCCTCGTTGGTATTTACAGGTCTATGGTTTGACATATGTGTCATGTTTATTGGGCTGCCTTCAGACAAGTGCACGATTGTGTCATGAGAGAAGAATATTTTGAAGACCTTCGAGATTTGCTTTTTTAGATTTTATTTTGTAGTCGCTGAAGACTGTTTATGCATCTCTACCATGTATTATTTGTTACTATAAATATATGTGATATTGATTGTAAAAGTCAAACTATCTAAAGTTTGACCAAGTTTTTAGACAAAAATATTAATATTTACAATACGTAATCCATATCCTTTCATGCATCATGAAATATATTTTCACATGATATCATATAATATAATAGTTCTTGATAGTTTTTTCTAAAAGTTTGATCAAACTTTTCCATGGCTTGACTTTTAAAAAAATTATTTGGGATGGAGGGGCACAGAGAATAATTAGTCTTTACAAGGCATTTATTACTGAAGATATGCATATCAACTCCTGTGTAATATGTGCACACAAGTACACGAGTGCTATTAGTTTTCAATATTCCATAAGACTGGTTTCTTTATCTCTCTAGCACTGAATACATATGGAGGTGTAACAATTCTAATATCGGCACCACCAACGTAGATATCTGAAACCACTTGCACTAGAGTCCTGATTTTAGACAACCAGACGCATGGTATTGTCCTTCAAGAAATTGGCAACAGTGTTGCAAAACAAGGACAGCCTTGCCTGCAGCTGTTGTTGAAGAACCTATGCAGCTTGACCCTTTCTGGATGTTGGACTATGATGTCAAGAGCTCCGACGTTTTGGCTTCCAGATCACGGTTCTAGTGACATGCGATCAGAGCATTTTGCCAGGGCTGTCCTTATCTCTTTCAGCATCTCATCAATCCCGATGTGCCTTCTGCAAGGGCAGGAAACGAAGGAAATGAGGTCTATGGATAGTTTTTTGCGTCGCTGGGGATAAGAAAGGGAAAAGTGTTCAGTCTGTAGAACTAGAGGGCATTCGACGCACTATCCTAGAGAACTCACTGTATGAACAAGAATGAAACATGAACTCAAGCAAACAAACATTGTACAGGTCTATAGGAACAACAGATATTAATCTTACGTTAGGAGGATTGGATCATACAATATATTAAGCACCCCTGACCCCAGAAGAGATGAAGTGTTAAAGCAAAGCAACAGTTATGCATTGGTCGACAGAAAAACAGATTGTATGGCCTGTTTAAGCTAAGACAGTAAAAACATGTGTTTAGTGGGTTAAGTGAGGATACTTACAGTACACTTGCACCAATTACAGCTTGAGGTCTTGGATAGTCCCCAAGATCCTTATCATCGCCTTCTGAGGCATGGTGCCTGCTGTTGTTTCCAGTTAGTTTTTCTATGCTACCATTTTTGTCGTGGCATTCCTCGCAGCCTACTGAAGATATGTCAAATGCCAATGAAGATAACCTATCTTGGGCCTACAAGAGGGAAAATAAACACACAACTAGTAAGAACTGTTAAAAGTTGCTAAAACATCAACCATGCAAGGTATGAAATTGCAGGAGGTTAGTTGAAACAAAAAACCAAAGGCTAAAACTTAGGGATGCCATAGTTTGATTCAAATCAAATACTCCCTCCATCCCGAAAAGGATGTCAGAAATTTATCTAAATTCGGATGTAATATACTAAATAGTGTCTAGATACATTCAAATTTAGACAAATCCGTGACATCCTTTTCAGGATGGAGGGAGTATAAAATTGCACCTTAGGAAGATCAATCTTGTTTAGGACCACAACATAAGGCCGCTCCAGGTATTTAGGGTTATACATCCTTAGTTCCTGTAAATAGATGCTTGTCAGATCATGGTTCAACACTGCACCTAGACTTGAGAAAAAAACATAGTTACAAACATACGATTCAGTTCTTCACAAGCCTTACATTACAAAAAAATGAATTTTACAGGTCCTTAAAAAAACAGCTTCTACAGATCCTATATTCTGAACCTCTCTTTACTTAACAGACCAACAGAGTTTCCCTCGTGACACATTACTCACATCAGTCCCTTCCCTTTGATTCTATTGGCTGTACTTCCTATATACAGAATTACAGATGGGTAATAATATTATCTCCCAACTGCATAGGAAAAATAACATATCAAAATGTCCCATCACTGATGCTACTGTAACAGCTTCAAGGTTCAGGGCAATAGGCCTATAACTGTAGACAAGATATATAGTGAATGTGATAGTACACTCAAAGGATAATAGAAGGTTGGGAATGATGAAAGCAATGAGGCATTACTTCTCTGACAATCTTATAATCGTTCACAGGGTCATCAGCAGCAGCATCAACAACATGGACTATTACTCTAGTTCTCCTCAAATGTCTCAAGAAATTGCGACCAAGACCCTGCAGTGCAATTAATCCACATGATGGATCCAGAGAATAATTACAGGAAGCAACATCAGGACACCTTCACACAAATACTCTGTATACAGCAAGCAAATAATATAAAGTAAAATAATACCTTTCCTAGATGAGCACCTTCAATTAGACCTGGCAAATCTGCCAATGTTGCTCCTGAGGAAAACTGTAACGCGCCTAAAGAAGGATCTCCACCAAGCCGTCCAAGATTTGGCATTAATGTTGTAAACGGATAATCAGCAATGTCTGGTCTTGCAAGTGTTATCGCTGATAGAAGTGTTGATTTCCCAGCATTCGGAAGTCCCTAAAAATGTTTATGAAGACAATTAGACCAACATGCAATATGCCAAAGAAATACATCAGAAGCAACAACTGAACTCGTCCGATATATTGACTCTTGCATATTCTAAATGATCTGATCAAATTCTTCTTCTCAAAACCCAAAATAGGAGTAAATCCATAAGAGATGTATGTAGTGGACTAGTAGTGAAACACACTTACCACAAGACCAACATCTGCAACCACCCTTAAGATTAACTCCAGGCTTATTTCCTCGCCAGGCTGACCATGAGTTAATACCTACAGAAAAAAGAGATGAGAAAGAATGGAATCAGAGAAATCTATAAGCAATGTGGCTATTTGAAATCTTCATATCCTAATAACCATACTAGTACAACCAAACACTAATGAATACCAGCATTTTAGTATATAATATACATTACTGTTCAAGATCTTGTACGTACTTGTTAACATTAGCAGTTAAGCAAGTCTTGTTCCAATTATCACTCATTAACGAGTAAACTACATGTTCTAGAAGTTATGACCAATTTGCGCATAGGCTTAACATGAACTAGAGACATGCAAGAAGCTGGCGATATAATAGACGTGTGAGGACCTTGAGTCAAACCAGCACTAAACTGCACCATGCTCGCTGATGGACTGGTCCTATGATTATCTATGTGGAATTAGTGTAACTAAAACATAACATTTTTTTCAGTCAATCCTTCTCCAGAAGACCCTACTAAGACAACCTGTTAGTAAAGCTTCGGATGTACTGGTTAAATCTAGGATTTGAACATCTCTAGGTGGCAACTTACCTTGTCAGTAACATCACGCATGACATTAGGCGACAAAGCCATGGCTTTCCCTCTTCTGTACTCAGGTGCATCAATCAAACTGATCTGTGGAGATAAAGTAAAACCTGTAAAACCATATAAAACTATAAAACTATCCAGCATATGGATCATACTAAACGAAGGAGAATGTCATAAAACAATGAAAGTGATCAATTGAACTACTATTTTCAATAAGCTAATTATACAGTTTTTTAGATGAATTACACTGTGAACTCTGCATTCAAAGGAATAGGCATGGTTACAATCATCTCAATTAGCCACACTAACAGAAAACTGCAATTGGCTCCAAAACCCATTTAAGGTTGTATGCAATTATGCCACCTATTTGCAATGCAATCCCTGCCTGGCAACAATCAGGTTATATACTTTGACACAGCCCTCAGTATGCACTGGGAAAAATATTGGATACAAGTTTTGAGGGCAGGGTAATTCAACTTAAAAGAGTCAAACCGCACAAGTCCATCCCAGAGTGTTAAAATTGAATATCTATAATTCTTACAACTCACTTCAACGATTTTCCTGAGTCTCAAATAAACTGGTGCATCGTCATGAAATGCTTACTTGAACTCCTAGGATTTGGGTTGTAAAAAAGGAAAAGCAAGTACTAATTTTGTTCAGTGATTGCTAAAGTGGAACCCAGAGCAATATCGGTCGCATTTTGGACATAGGAGGTCACACTATTCCAGTGTTAAGATTCCAACACAACAATACAACTTAATAACCAGTAACTCACCCCGCC
The DNA here is from genome assembly GCA_030063025.1 of Avena longiglumis. NCBI lineage: Eukaryota > Viridiplantae > Streptophyta > Magnoliopsida > Poales > Poaceae > Avena > Avena longiglumis. The sequence continues at coordinate 98,744,456 of CP125979.1, forward strand.
CTGTCCACCCCTAGCGACGAGCACTTCATCACCGGGATGAGCCAAATCAGCAATAACAGAACCTTTCTTGCGTCTCACAACTGTACCTGCAATTCAATCAGCAGGCAGGCAGGCAGGCATCAGAGTCAAAGACCTATCCTCAGACCAACAGAGCAAAAATGCTCTGAGTTCATAGCACCAAGACTACAAACCTACAGGCACAGGTATTCTGAGCGTCTCCCCCGCGGAGCCGTTGTGCATCCGCGAGCTCATGGTGCCGTTGGCCCCCACGTTGCCTCCCCTCTTGGCGCAGTGGCGAGCCTTGCTGTGAAACCCCAGCAGCGTCTCCTCCGCCTCGTCGGCGTACAGCACCACGTCGCCGCCGTGCCCGCCCATGGGCAGCGACACCGACCCGTCGTAGTTCCGCTTGTATGACACCTTCTTCCCGCTGCCCCTCTTTCCCTTGCTCTTGTCGACCCTACCGCCGCCTCGGGCCTTCGGGGCGGCGTCCGTGGAGGGGCCGGGCGGCATGTTGAGGACGGCGCCGTGGCCGCCGTCGCCTGCTCGCACGCTGACGACGGCGTGGTCGAAGTACTTGTGCGCCTCCTTGGACAGCGCCTGCGGCGGCGGGCCCGCGCTCGGGGCCTCCTTGGCCCTGGTCGCCGCCCGGCATGCGACCGCGATCGACCTGGGCCTCCTGCTCGCGGAGGCGCGCGTGGCGCAGCCGAGAAGGTCCGTCAGGGGGAGCAGGTGGTACGAACCGCCGGAGAAGGCCGCGAGGCGGTGGCTGGCCGCGTGGGAGGGGAGGAGGACCGTCGCCATGGTACTACTGCCACAGTGCCACTGGTGGTGGTGTCAGTGGAGCGCCGGAGGTTGGGAATGGGGATAAGCCGCGGGGTTTAGTGTTGGGTGATGAGTTGTGGCCCGTGGGCTCGGCCCATTATAATGGGCGGGCTGGGCCAAGTTGCCTCGGCGTGCAGGCTTTAGTTTGAGCATTCACCTTTGCTCACAAACATGACAAAGGAATGGGCTTTTTCCAAGCCAGAGAAAAATTCAGTTGATATCCTGGTTTTTTTCAAATAAAGAAAGTTGATATCCTGCTAATCTTACGCTTACTGCTCTCCATCTCAACACACACAAAAAAAAGATAAAACAAAAAACTGACTCTATTAGTCCACATGGATATGCAACCACTAGAAGATACTCTATGCAAGACAATCTGAAGAGGACACAGTTACAGGTTCTAAAAATGTCGTTTCACATGATCAAACTGGGAACAACACTGTACATCCACCACATCCCATGCATGAAGAGATAGTGATTTCGTCCAGGGCGCATTCACCTCCGCCGTCGTTTCGACTCCACCTGCTGAATGTAGTGCAGATGAATTAGTTACCACTCAGAAAATGGGCATGTCAATCGATGGTTGATTTATGACTCGTAAGCACAAATGAAAGAAATGTGATACAAAATTATTTGCTACCAACTTTGTCGAGTTTATAAAGGTATTAATGTCATGTCGTTTTGATACGGTTCTTGTGCTTTATGATTCATGTGTTTCCATTTCTTGTGTCCATAGAGGCCCCGGTGTTCAACTGTTCTCAGTCCCACCAACAATATAGTGCATGGATATTGGCATCTATGCCTAGTTCCGCTGATGATTGCACGAATCACTAGTATTGCTTGTGATAGAAGTTAAAAATCGACACAACAACAGTGTAATAAACCAAAGGATCAAACTAGTGGAACCATGGAACAGCTTACCTTTTCTTCTGATTGGCCTGTAGACTCATGGGGACTTTCAACCTTCTTTTCATTGTCAGCAGCACAACTTTCACACGAAAAATTCTCAAGTTTCTTTGCTTCTTTGATGGACTTTCCAATACAAGCAGGGTGAAACCTGCGTGGAAATGTTTTCAGGACATCACAAGATATTCTGAATTTACTGTGGAAATATACGAATTTGCAACGATGGTCAGAAAAAGCTAAAAGGCGCTACAGTTCAGTTGATTTATGAAATCTCTGATGTATGTGACAAAGAGTTTATAATGTTTTCAATTATTATCTTATTAGAATTTTCAATTATTATCTTATTAGAATTTAGAAACAGCATTAAGCAAAAGGTTCACTTAACATCCTGCTAAAAAGAGAAAGGCAGTTTTTACTTACAGACATTAAATGCATGTCAAAGGCTATATGATCTTTGCAACAACTCTATAAATTTAAAGAACTCATCAGCCACTGGTCGAGAATTCAAAAGGGTAACTCTCTCAGGTGGATATCATATAATGGAACTGCTATCTATTATGAGAAGTTTCTGTGCAGTTTCTCCAATGATAAAAAGTAAATTTATGTCCATATCACTTTATTGCTAACGCTGTATAAACACGCATGAGCACAAACTATCACACATGAATTAGAACATGGAACACTATAGTCCACAGTAAACTACTATTGCTCGAATATTGTTCTCCGGTATTCGGTTCCAATTGCAGCAATCAGTGGTAGAGTAGCTTTTTGGAATGATGAGCCCTTTTTTTGTCGGTTGTGTAAAATTTAGCTGTTTCGCTGCTGGTGAGGCATGACTTATAAAGGTAGTATGACTAAAGATAGTGCCTTCATTGAAACATGTAAATGTAAGATATTATATGCTTTGTTACCGTCCTGATATAGAGGAACTAATCGGATCAGCAGAAACTCACCAATCAGAGCATTCGTCGCACTGGATCATAAGGTCATCAGGATTGTATGGCATCTCACACTTGCAAAACCTGTTACATTGTTTAAACAAGAGGTGATAATCAGTTAAATAGTTTAAAACAAGATTCTTTCTTACCATAAACAAAATAAGAATGTGTGGTTCATTTGCATCCCTTCAACTAACATACACATGAATCAACCAGCACTACAACAAATACAGATACAATTTGGCCACAATCTTTACAATAGGTCTTATAAAGTCTAAACCTGATTCAGAATTACAACAGTGAAAGAAGCTGGGTAAACCATGCACAAGTTCCATCTGGAACAATGAGACTAATAGGGCAACATACTACCAGCAGATGAATGGAGTTTAGAAGATGGTATATCATATTTCTTATAAAGCCATCTATCACGGTAACAACTAACGAGAGAATGAATTATAACTTGTCAACCTGGGAGCACAAAGAAGAGGTTTTTGAGGGGAAAAAAACATAGGTTCAACATGATCAAAGCATATTACCACTTGGCCCAACTACCTTCGGTGGTGAAAGAATTGTCTAAAAATCTAGAACTATAATGAAATCATGAAGTATGAATATGAACATATGCCTACAGGTTCCTTTAAATTCTTACACAGCTATGCGGTCAGGCACGAAGCTGCCTGTAAGTGACTTGTACTCAAAGCGGCAAAAGTAGTCCTCAGCATTGACAGCATCAAGCTTGGTATACTCCTTGAAGGTGTAAACATTGCACTTGCACTCTATGGTGTCGGCACTCTGCACATCTTGGTGGTCTGAGAGGAACACCTCCTTTGAGCCATGGAATGGCCGCCGTCCACCCATTGACTCTTCTGGTCGGTAGTACCATCGCACTTTAACCTTCACCTTTGAGCCCTGAGGTCCTGTTGCCTGAATTTCCTCAACCCTTGCCACATATGGACGCTTCGATGAGTCAGGCGCCTTCATTAGCACAGCATCCCCAGCTGATACAAAACACACCAAGAATCACCACACAATGGACTCAAAATGCTAAGCTTAAATGGAAGTGACCATGACAAGACTACGACAGCATTATCAAATTGCCCCAGGATTGATTTCGCTGAAGGTGGTACTTCTAAGGTGAACTATTGCCAGCGATGTACTCAAACTGAAGAATATTAGTGTAAGAAATGCAAACTCTGCAGCATAAGATCAGTCTTTAGATAACAACCCATCATAATCATTTTAGTTGGTTTTAGCAAGAAAAAAGGCTTGGATTACATCCAAACTGGCAAACGCGTACTGACAGAGCTATTGAGATATATCAGTGAGATTAGTTCGGTTTAAGTTCTCAGCTCTACGTGCATACTCAGGAGTAAGTGTTAATTGGAATGTTATCACACAGAAACTAAGTAACCCCAGCTAAAGCCCAAATCCAGCTTATCCTAGTACTTCAGTAACAGTGTGTTCTCGAAATGCAAAGTTGTAGCAAAGTACAAGGACCCCGTAACTGTATTAAGACGTCAAAGACTCGCAATGGTACAGATAAAGCTCATTTCAGGATTAAACGTATTAATATCAGATTTTATTTCATGGGGATTACACGACAGTGCAGATTCTAAATCTGAACAGAACCCCAGCCCAAAAAGAACATGAGAAATCGCAGCAATCCGGCCTACAAACCAAAAAAAATCTCCCAAATAAATCAGAATCGCATGGCGAGAGGAATCGGGGGGCGGGAGCGGCTCACGCACCGTTGATGACCGCGTCGGATCCCTTGATGGTGTACGACTCCAGGATCCGTTTCGACGGCCGCGGCTTCGCCGGCGTTTTTGCCGGCGTCGGGGACATGGCCGGCGGCGATGGAATGACGGATTGGAAGGCGGCGCGATTCCGGGGAGGAGCTTGAGGAGATTTCTCCCTCACTTTTTTTTTTCACCACTGCTGGGAGGGTGTGTTTTAACGGGTCCCTTTATTTTCTCTCTTGTGTCGTCTGTCTGTCTCTTTCACTGTCTTCCTCTTTTGGTCCCCTTGGGACGGGACGGGACACGTCACCACGGCCGGCCGCCGGCGACGGGGTTTGGATCGGTGCAGCCTCCGCCGTCGGATCCAGGGGAGGGGGGCATCATCGTGGCCAGCGGCCGGTCAGGAACTGAGTAAAGAGAACACATGAGGCTTGGCCTGTGAAACAAATGTATATCCAGCGCTGCTTCATTTCCTGCGGCACGAGCTCTTCGGTTACTCTGTCTCTTTTTTCTCTTCTTTGTTCATCGTCTCCACTCGTTGAACGAACCTAGGCCGAAAAACAGACTTTTTTGGCCGGATAAAACAGGTTTTCGTCCTAGGTACGTCGAGTTTTTCACTCGCGTATCCAGGCCGAGTTCCACGTTCGGCTAAATTTTATTAAAGATGGGCGAATATAGGCGGATTACATCGAATTTAAACTAAAAGTAGTACATAATAAACTAAAAAAATATTTAAAAGGCCGCCGTCGTGGCCTTCGCCGATGTCATCGCCGTTCTACATGTTGAAGTTGCTGTAAAACGCCGTGTAGTCGGGATCGACCCTGCCATCATCCTCGTCACCGCCGCCGTCGTCGTCGCTCCCCTGGCCGGGGTCGCCGTACCTCCACGGCTGGTAAGATGGGTCGTCCTCTCGCCGCCGCCGAGACGGCGAGCGGGCGTCTGGTAAGCTTCGCCGGACAACGCCTGCCTCCGCCGCTGTTTCTCGCCGCAGTAGCGGCGGACGCATTGCCGCCTGCTCTCTCTCATCCGCTTCGACCATTTCAGGATGTCCGGCAGGAAGGGATCCACCAACGGCGGGCGCCGAGTCGCGAGCGACAGCCCAGCGCCATCTCAAGGCCGTCTTGGCGGCGAAGGCGAAGGTGACCAGTTGGCGACGCCATTACGCGTGGCTCACCGATGACGATGCTGCCATGGCGTGTCATGGCGGCGAAGCGTCGCGAGCCCGCCGCGCTGATCGGGCGCAGCCTGCGGCGCCCCGGGTACGCGGCGTGGAGCCCGAGTGGGAGGCCGAGTGGAGGAGGAGGAGCTCATGCGGCCATCCTCTCGGCAGATCGCCACGGGGGCGCCGCCCCAAGCCACCGGAGCGGGTGCGGGAAGCCGAGGCGGCGTGTTCCGCATTGATGTGCTCCAAGACCGCCTTGAGCGTCCGGCTGGCGCGCTCGAAACGCCGACGGCCGCGCGTTATTGCGCCGGCGGCGACTCATTCGGCGGCCCTCGGCGGGCGAGCCTAGGCACGGCGATCGCAAGAACGCCCAAAGACAGAGGTTGTCGGGGCTCTCGGTGGCGGAGGGGTCGTCCATGGCGCCGATGAACTCCTGGATCTCGTACAACAGTTCTTCCAGCATCGGCGGGATAGGGATGCCGCCGGCGCTTAGCTTCCACCCCGGAGGGTTCCGCGTGTCCGGCAGCGCCATGTAGCCGGCCTCGTAGAGAAGGCACGCCTCCTAAGCCTGGAGGGTGCACCGGACGAAGCCGTTCGCCGCCGCACCGTTGCCGGGGTATCGCTCAGCCATGGCTAAAGTGGGGAGGGGAGAGTGAGAGTGTTCGCCGGAGTTTCGGGCTGGTGGGTGTTGGAGATATGCCCTAGAGGCAATAATAAATGTAGTTATTATTATATCTTTGTGTTTATGATAAATGATTACATTGATGCTATAACAGTATTAACAAGGAAACATTAATACTTGTGTGATTTGTAAACTAAATTAGAGTCCCTAGTAAAGCCTCTTCATAATACTAGCTTGTTGGTTAATAGATGATTGTGGTTTCCCTATCATGAACATTGAGATGTTATTAACAACAAGATCATATCATTAGGAGAATTGTATGATGGACATACTCCTATAGATAAGCGTAGCATAAAGATCAAGTCATTTTAATAGTTCAATTGCTATAAGCTTTCTGATACATAGTAACCTAATTCCTTCGACCATGAGATCATACTTATCACCATCACCGGAAAGGATGCTTTGATGACAGCAAACACCGCACCGTAAATGGGTGGCTATAAAGGTGGCATTGAGTGTTCGGAAAGTATGGGTTGAGACACATGGATCAAGAGTGGGATTTGTCCATCCATATGACGGATAGATATACTCTGGGCCCTCTCGGTGGAATGCCATCCAATTAGCTTGCAAGCATGTGACTGGATCACAAGGGATCACATACCACGGGAACGATAAAAGAGTACTTATCGGTAACGAGGTTGAACTAGGTATGCAGAGATACCGACGATCAAAACCTCGGATAAGTAAACTATCGTGAGACAAAGGGAAATTGGTATCGTATATAAGTGGTTCATTCGATCGCAAAGTAATCGTAGAAATATGTGGGAGCCATATGAATTTCCAGATTCCTCTATTGGTTATTGTTCGGAGAAGTGTCTCGATCATGTCCGCATAATTCACGAACCGTAGGGAGACACACGTAAGGATTTGATGTTGTTGAGTAGTTATGGAATGATGAGTAAGATACCGAATGTTGTTCGGAGTCTCGGATGGGATCTGGGATATCACGAGGAGATCCGGAATGGTCCGGAGAATAAGATTCATATAAGGAAAGTCCTGATTCGGAGTTGGGGAATGATTCCGGTGTTTTCATCGGGAATGTTCTAGAAGGTTCCGGAAGGTCCGGCACTCCGGAGGGGAAGGGTACATGAATGTGTGATGACAATGTGGAATGGTTGCATCATGTACTAGGTATCATGGCTGAGCAAAATAAAGGGATAAATCAAATCCTAGTTTGAAAAGTCAAACGCCAATTTAAAAAGTCAAACGACAGTTTTGCTTGGTGGAGGGAGAGTAGGAAACCTACTTGGGGAGGAGTTCCTCTCCCTCCACCCGCCGGGCAAGGAGTCCTAATTGGGGGAGGACTCCCTCCCCTTGGCCGGCGCCCTCCCACCTATAAAATAAGGGGCAGGGGTGCCCCCTCTAACCTACACATCTCTCCACCAAAACCCTAGCCCTAGCCGCCAGCCACCACAAGTCGCCGCCGCCCTAGGGTTTGCACTAGGCACCGAGTTGGGGCTCTCCCCAAGCCCTAGACGCCGGCCTAGCCTCCTCCCTTGGTGCCTCTAAACCCTAGATCGCCAAGGCCTCTCTCATAGTCCACCATACTCGCTCCGGCTTAAGGCGAAGCCCTGCGAGATCTCCCCTCTACTTCCGGTACCACGTCGTCGTGCTGCCGGAATCATGAGGAGAGTGCTACAACCTCCGTCGCTGGAACAAGGGAGAGGAAGGTCTTCATCGAGTACCGAACGTGTGACCGACTGCGGAAGCGCTACCGGAACGCAGCGCCGGAAGGATCGTCTACGCGATCTTGAGATCGGCAAGAGTACGACTACATCACCCACGAGAATCTGCTCTCGTTAACCGCTTTGGAATCTTCGAGGGTGAGTTCCTCTATCGACTTGTTGCTACAATCTAGTAGATAGATCTTGGCTTGTTTGTTTGCATGCGGTAGAATTTTTTTGTTTTCCATGCTACGAACCCCTACAATGGTATCAGAGCCGTGTCTATATGTAGATCTATTGCACGAGTAGAACACAATGGTCATTATGGGCGGTGGTGCTTTTATTATCAATTGCTTCTTGTGTACTTTGCATCTTGCTGTATGATGGGATGAAGCGGCCCGGGCTAACCTTACATGACATCGTTCATGAGACATGCTCCACACTCAACATGCAACTTGTATTGCATAAGTGGCTTTGCGGGTGTCTGTCTCTCCCATTATAGTATAAATCCAATTTACAACAGGCACTTGATAGTTCAAACATCAACGTTGTGGTTCTTGTTCGTAAGTTAGATCGACACTTATTGAAAGCCCCAAACCACGTAAAATATGCAAAGAAAATTAGAGGCGTCTAACTTTGTTTTGCAGGGGTGTGCTGTGATGTGATATGGCCATGATTGTGATTATATTTGATGTATGCAATGTTACTTATTGTAAGTTGGCAACCGACAGGAGCCATATGGTTGTCTTTAATTTCTGTTAAGACCCGCGTGTCTATTCAAAGTAGTTGTAATAGTTGGAGCTGGTGGACGACAACCATGAAACGACGCCATTGACCTTGACGCTATGCCGTGATGATGGAGATCATGTACTTTCGATAAATAGGAGTGTCGATCCCAATGAGGAGCAGAAGGTACTAAACAGTGGTGTGGAGCAGGAAATTCCTGTGAATACTTAGCAAACGGATTTTTAGTGGTTTTCTGATAAGGCAACAAAACAAGGAGAAAGTAACAGAAGTAACAAACAAACAGAGCAAGTGGCCCAATCCTTTCTTAGCAAAGGACAAGCCGGTGGAAATACTTATCAGGACCAAACGTTCTCAAGGACACATGATAATTCTGTCAAGTGCTTTCGCTTCAAATAGCTGAGTACTCTTGTCTGGTGTTTGTAATTGTTGTGTGGGTGAACCTGTGCTAACATACCGCCCTTCCTAGGACTAATACATACTTGTGATTAAACCCCCTGCAAACATCCGTAACTACAGGAAAGTAATTAAGATATAAATCTAACCACAGCCTTAAACTCTGAGATCCTATGCTCCCTTGTGCAAAGTGCAGGTGTTCGTAGCATGGAAAACAAAAATTTTCTACCGCATACAAACAAACAAGCCAAGATCTATCTACTAGATTGTAGCAACGAGTCGATGGAATAACTCACCCTCGAAGATTCCAAAGTGTTTAACGAGAGCGGATTCTCGTGGGTGATGTAGTCGCATTTTCGATCTCAAGATCGCAGACGATCCTTCCGGCTGCGTTCGGCGGTGCTCCGTAGTCGGTCACACGCTCTAATTGACGAAGACCTTCCTCTCCCTTGTTCCAGCAGGCAGCGGAGGTTGTAGCACTCTCCTCGTGATTTCGGCAGCACGACGGCGTGGTACCGGAAGTAGAGGGGAGATCTCGCAGGGCTTCGCCTTAAGCCGGAGCGAGTATGGTGGACTATGAGAGAGCTCCTCGGTGATCTAGGGTTTAGACACACCAAGGAGGAGGTGCTAGGGCCGGCGGCTAGGGCTTGGAGGTGCCCAAGTCGGCGGCTAGGGGAGAAACCCTAGGCGGCGGCTATGGTGGGCGGCGGCTAGGGTTTAGGTTTAGAGGGGAAACTTGTGTGCTAGGAGGGGCAGCCCTGCCCCTCCTCTTATAGGAGGGAGGCGCCAGCCAAGGGGAGGGGAGTCCCTCCCCAACTCGGATCCCAAGTGGGCCGGCGGTGGAGGAGGAACTCCTCCCCAACTCGGTTTCCCACTTCCCCTCCACTTCCCAAAATAGCCGTTTGACTTTTCAAATTGGCGTTTGACTTTTCAAACTACGATTTGATTAAACCCTTTATTTTGTTCAGCGGTGACACCTAGTACATGATGCAATCATTCCAACTTGTAATGACACATTCATGTACCCTTCCCCTTCGGAGTGCCGGACATTCCGTAACCTTCTAGAACATTCCCGATGAAAAACACCGGAACCATTCCCCAACTCCGAAACAGGACTTTCCTTATATGAATCTTATTCTCCGGACCATTCTGGATCTCCTCTTGATATCCCGGATCCCATCCGAGACTCCGAACAACATTCGGTCTCTTACTCATCATTCCATAACTACTCAAACAATGTCGAATCCTTAAGTGTGTCTCCCTACGGTTCTTGAATTATGCGGACATGATCGAGACACTTCTCCGAACAATAACCAATAGAGGAATCTGGAAATTCATATGGCTCCCACATATTTCTACGATTACTTTGCGATCGAATGAACCACTTACATACGATACCAATTTCCCTTTGTCTCACGATAGTTTACTTATCCGAGGTTATGATCGTCGGTATCTCTGCATACCTAGTTCAACCTCGTTACCGATAAGTACTCTTTTATCGTTCCCGTGGTATGTGATCCCTTGTGATCCAGTCACATGCTTGCAAGCTAATTGGATGACATTCCACCGAGAGGGCCCAGAGTATATCTATTCGTCATATGGATGGACAAATCCCACTCTTGATTCATGTGTCTCAACCCATACTTTCCGAACACTCAATGCCATCTTTATAGCCACCCAGTTACGGTGTGGTGTTTGATGTCATCAAAGCATCCTTCCGGTGATGGTGATAAGCATGATCTCATGGTCGAAGGAATTAGGTTACTATGTATCAGAAAGCTTATAGCAAATGAACTATATTAAATGACTTGATCTTTATGCTACGCTTAACTATAGGAGTATGTCCATCACATCATTCTCCTAATGATATGACCCTGTTGTTAATAACATCTCTATGTTCATGATCAGGAAACCATGATCATATATTAACCAACAAGCTAGTTTAACAAGAGGCTTTACTAGGGACTCTTTTATGTTTGCAAACCACACAAGTATTAATGTTTCCTGTTAATACAATTATAGCATGGTATGTAAACATTTATCATAAGTATGAAGATATGATAATAACCACTTTATTATTGCCTCTTGGGCATATCTCCAACACAAAGGTGTCCTAACGGGGGTTCAGGTTTCCGTCACTCCGGCAACCCCGTGATTAGTAGCCAAATCACAATGCACTCCCCTAGGCCCATAAATGGTGAAGTATCATGTAGTCGACGTTCACATGACACCACTAGAAGAATAGCACCACAACTTAAATACTAAACCATTGAATAATAACTTATCACAAATTCACTACTGACAACATGACTTCTCCCATGTCCTCAAGAACTAAACGAACTACTCACAAGACATCATATGGATCAAGATCAAATATGATATGATAATGGATAACAATCTGAACATAAACAATAATCAAATGGTTCCACTCACAAGCATCAACTACAATAGTAATCAACACCGGGAAATTTTCTCCTAAGAACTAAAGCAATATCCAACACAATTGTTACAGCGGGACAGAGTGGTGATGATGGTCCTGGTGGAGATGATGATGATCCCGATGAAGCCTAGCTTTATGATGGTGTTGATGGCGACGACCTCCCCTCTTCGGGAAGGAATTCCCCCGGCAGAAATCTGTATGCCGGAGAGATCTTTCTCTCTCGGTGTTTTCCGCCCCCTAGAGGCGGCGGAAATCTATCTGTGGTCGCTCCCCTGGTGTTAGGGTTCCGTAGGGAAGATATAGGCGAAGGGGCAGAGTCAGAGGCCGGGCAGGTGGACCACACCTGCCCTAGGCGTGGGGTCAGGGGGGCCTACGCCTACGGGTGTGTGGCCCCCCTAAGGCCCATCTCCGTCCCTCCTTCTGGCTTCCTTCGTCTTCTGGTAAAATAATATGTTTCCATATTTTTCTGATCTTCGCGAAATTGCACTGAAACGCCTTCTTTTTCATCAGAATCTAGACTTCGGCAGTCCATCCTCTAGGAATCATCCAACATGCATAAACAGATGAAAAGCCATAAGTAATACCTCATAATAAGACATATATCAATGAATAGAGGTAAATTATGATATAGAATGGTGATGCAAATTGGACGTATGAGGCGACTCGGCTTCCGTCGCTGACTCGGCAGGTCCATGCGCCGCTTCATTTTTTTCGCCGAGTTCGCTGTGTTCGGCGTTCTGAGGGCGTACCCGGGAACGTGGGTTCGGGCTAGATAGTCCGAACCATAGTTGGCCCAAATCCGTACGAAAACAGGTTCCTGGGTACGCGACTGGGCCGATTTTCGGCGTCTGGACCTAAATTCGGCGTCCAGATCGGCGTCCTAGGTAGGCGAGTGGAGATGCTCTTATCTCTATGGACGGAGGGCTCTAGTAGTACTATTATAAGATGTACTCCCTCTGTTTTAAAATATAAGATGTTTTAGCTTTATAAAGCAAATGTATCTAGACTTGTTTTAGTATATAAGTTCACTCAACTTTGGGGTGTATCTACACACTTAAAAAGTCTAGATTCATTTTCTTCACAAACCTAAAACATCTTATATTTTAAAACGGAGGGAGTATTATGCATGTCATCTTGATAAAATAATAATATGGCACAACAATTAATGAAGAGAAATGGGCTAGTGGTATCATATTATGATACAGTTATTATACCACATGTAACAAGAAAATTTAATGTCAAATATATCTTGTACTCCCTCCCATCTATAATAAGTGTCACTCATTTTATACCAACCTAGTACAAACTTTGTACTAGATAAGCGCACTTATTATGGATCGAAGGGAGTACATCAAATTGCATTGAGATTCTATACATAATTAAATACCATGAGACTATGATAACTACATGATACTAAGAACTATACGAGTAGCTCTAAAAAAAGAACTATACGAGTACTATCATATGTTAGTATCATATGCATAATAATAGTAATATGATACACACTATGACCAGTCTTATCAAATACTCCATCCCTTTTAAAATATAAGTTGTTTTAGCTTTATAAAATAAATATATCTAGACCCCTTTTATTGTATATAAAGATTCACTCTAAACCTACGTGGACCTACAAAAGGCATCTAGATACACTCCTTTTACAAAAGTAAAACATTTTATATTTTCAAACGAAGGAAGTATATGCTGAGATGTGTCGCTATGGGATAACAGATAAATCGCGCACATATACATTGTTAAACTTGCTCTGCTAATTTGTCGATATTTGTGCCGTGCTCATGTGTGCTTTTTCAAGCAAATCAGCATGGATTAGAAAATAGAGAGTGCTACGCGTCCTCCGAGGGATATTTTCCCTGAAATCCCTCGCTCCCCCCTGCTGACACGTGTCCCCCCAAAACCTCCAAATCCCGTTTTTGCTACAAATATACTCGTTTTTGTTACAAATAGTCCCTCTTAGCAGCCAAAGTAATAAAATGGACAAGATAATGCAACATTTATCACACACAAAAATGATCTTAAGCCGAAGAGTATACAAGTTGGATAATTCACCAATTGATTGCAATAATAAGCAATGCATGATAATTAAATATAAGAAGGATAAGCATCTATCATGGAATTAAAGAGGCGATTAAAAATGTAATCTATGTTATATAGTAATCATCATGTAAAATAGTCCACTTTGGGAAATTTTTACTCTAATCATAAGACATATGATGAAGCAGCCAAAATAATGCAACAGACAAGATGATGAAACCTTTATCACACACAAAACAGACCATAAGACGAATAGTACATATAAAATGGACAATTGACCTTTTGGTTGCAATAATAAGCAGTGCGGGACGATTAAACATAAATAGGATAAACATCAATAATGCGATTAGACATGCAATTAAACAAAATATAACCTACCGTACTGATTGTTCTATAGAACCGATTATATGATAGCTCACTACGAATAATTTGTACTATAATAAAGCAGCCAAACTAATGTAAAAAAGGAAGATAATGCAACCTTTATCACACGCAATAAGATCATAAGTCAAACTAGTATACATGCATTTAAACAGGATAACCATAATAAAACATAAATAGGATAAACAACTATCATGCAAATAAATAAAATATAACACTTATGGTGTTGATTGCTTTATAGTAATCATCATGTAATACAGTCCACTATGAACAATTTGTAATATGATCAAAAGACATATTATGAATCAGCCAAACCAATGGAACATACAATATAATGTAAATTAATCATAAATCAGATCTTCTGAATCTTACTTATCAATTGGTTGCAATATAATAATAAGGGCTGAACCAATAAACATAAGAGGGATAAGCATCTTTCAGGCAATTAAAAAAATAACCTATGAGGTTGATTGTTCAACAATAATCACCATGTAAAACATACAACTATGAACAATTAATACTCTGCTCATCAGACATATCACAAAGCAGTCAAACTAATGCAATAGACATGATAATGCAGCCCTTATCACAAGCCTTGTAAAATCACAAGCAATTTTACAGGCAAAACAAATAAGAGAGATCAACTACACCAAAACAGGTAAATGGATGGCACGACCAACATTTTACGGGCCAAAGTAAAAAAACATGAGCATCGAGCATGAGTGTGTTTCCTTGCCCGCAGGTTGTAGGGCCTTTTTGATACCGCGTTTCTTGCACTGGTCCTTGGCACGTGGCATCGATGTGGATGGCGAGGTAGACGGGCCTTGTTAGTGTGGTGACGGACCTTGTCGACGAGATGGGTGGCGAGCTAGCTGACTTTGCCGGTGAAGTGTATGACCGGGTGGTAGACAAGGTTGCGGGTTGTCGGCGAGGTGGGTGACCTGCTAGCTCGATGGCCTGGCGGAAAACCGGGATGGTGAGGAGGGGATAGGGTTTGGTCTAGGGTGACGTAGAGGTTACTACTAGAGGGAAGGATGGAGTCGAGGGGAGTTGAGGTAGAGAGCGGAGGGGCACGGATTTAGGGACATGGACATCGGTTAGGGCGAGGAGAGAAGTGAGATGATGGCGCCGACGGCGGTGGGGAATTTTGGATTTGTCTTGTTTCGACGAGGGGATAAAGCGGGTTTCTAATAGATTAAGTAAATATCCTTTGGGTGAATGCTTGGGTGGTGCTATGGGGATGGGTTGAAAGGTAATTGCATACCGAGAAAATTTTGTTTCGGTAGAAACTCTCCTACGTCTGGTGCCAAATTCCGCGTGGGCGGGAGAACCTGACCTGCAAATTTGGGGTTGGTGCCCTGCCATCGGATGCATGATGGAGCGTACAAATAAATTAACCATTTTTTAAAAGACTTCACTATAAGGGCCTCGTGAATAAAACTATAAATTATTAACAAATTAATCTACAAAAAAACAATAATGTGGACTACTAATTTATATTTTGTTTATAACAAATATCTGTATAATGATCTTAAGAGAGGTAAAAGTATTTTGGATAATATATTCAAATTCACATAAGATTAAAAATGTGGTCAAAACACGGTTTAAAGCTCATCAAACGGATAGATCTACTGGGCCACTGTCTAGGGTTTTGCTCGAAAATTCATATCAAAGCATGTCGGAATCATCACTACATGCACTTCCGGCCCTATGATGCTCTCGGTTTTCAATAAAAACCTAGACCATGGTCTCCACAGATTACCCCTAGATATATATCCACACGAATGTTGGTCAATGGACTTTTATCCTTATTTGTTGTGGGTCCGAAGGATTCCCTCAGATTGACTCAACACGTGGGAGTCGCTGAATATGCGCACGACACAAAGCCTGAGTGTTATGTATCGATCACGCATTGATGTGAAAACATGGTCGCACCAGGAGCCTAGATATTGCCTATCTCAACAACTCATAACATTTTTGTACATATTTTAGGGACACATGTATGATTTGGAGGGATTCTAGCGCTCCAGTGCTCGGTTTTCAACAAAACCCTAGACTGTGGTGTCCACAGATCGTATCCCCCTTAGATATCTCCATATGAGGGTTGATGAATGGACTTTTATCCTTATTTTGGTTAGTTTATTAGTTCACAACATGGTGGATCAAAGTTTCAGCCCAAGATCTCAAAGGAGCCCCCCCTCCCCCCCACCCCCCCCACACACACTCCGATTGACCCGACGCGGCCCTATATTGTCGATATATGTATATGTATGAGAACATATCCTCACACATGGTATATATATACATATGTATTGTCTATCTTAACATCCCATCACATTTAGTCCCCTTAAGGCCTTGTTTACTTCTAGGGTATTTCAGGGGATAGGAGGGGATTATTTTGTATCCCGGAATTTCCCCGATAGGTCGTTTACTAGGCCGGGTTTTGAGGGGATAATCCCGAAATATCCCCACAAATCCCCTCCACACTAGTGTATTTTTTACTAGATTAAAAACTTTCCATCATGGTAGAGTATTTTTGGGGAAGGGTATTTGAGGGGATTTGAGAGTATTGGGCGAACACCAAATCCCCGCATATCCCCGCGTCTTTTCGGGATAAAAATACCGGAGAAGTAAACAAGGCCTAAGTTTGAGAAACCGGGTAAACAACCCCCTCCTCCCTCTTTGGACTGTTTTGGCTAGCGGTTTTGCATCATCTCCGTCCAGACTTTGCACCGGTGTCGTCTCCTGCTGGAGTACGCCGCCGTAGCCTGGAAGCCCCACATCTCCTCCACTTCTGGTGGTGAACCATGCCGCATGTCGTTCCTTTCCTACTCGATCCTCACCGCTCTCAATAGCACACCTGCCATCCTCATCCTACGCTCGCCGCCCCCGGCGCCGCAGGACATCCAGACTCCAGAGGGCCGCCACCACAACCTCGCGTCCCATTTGCTTGACCAGTATCATCCTGCCCATCGTGACATCGACGGTAGAGCGAGGCCGAGAGCCCGGGATGGCGCCGACCCACACCATCCATGGACGGGCAATATCAAGATCGTCTCAAGAACCAGGTCGCCGATACTGGGGCATGTGGCAAGCAGCGCCGTCACGACGCGCCCCAGATCGCTGGCCACGAGGGCAGTGATGAGGCCGTGAAGGTCTTCTTGGCATCTTCGTTAACTCCACCCCGCCGATGAGACAGAAGATATCATGTTCATGGTGGCGGCCATCCTGACCAGTCCACGCTTCGTTGTGCCTTTCCCGATCAGGTAATGGACAATCACCGGCGCCACTTTGATATTTTCTTGTCCAGCGTGGATAAGCAGTGGACGTACGGTCAATGAATTTTTGATATTTTCTTGTCCAGCGTGGCCTTTTACCATTTATTTTAGACTATATCATCTTGCCACGTACCCAATACCACCGGTAGAAACTACTTAGGGGGTGCTTTGTCCGGTTTCTCAAACGTGAGGGGGTTAAGTGTCTGGTTTTAAAGTTAAGGGGGTTATGTGTCCAAAACATGATACTTTTTTTTGAACTAAAAAGGATCCCGAAAGACCCCAAAGCTGCCATTATTCATCTGTCGGTGGGTACAATATGCATGTTAGGAATAGACAAAGTTATATTCCTCTGGGGGCCAAAGGCCACAATATATAGTACAGGTACATGGCAAATATGCAGGAAGCCCCCTAACATGTGGGGGAAATACAATATACAGATATATACATCTAACACCCCCCCCTCAAACTCATGGTGGATCCACAATACTGAGTTTGGAGAGGAAGAAATCATGCTGCGCTCTTGTCTGTGCCTTCGTGAAGAAATCCGCCAACTGTAAATCGGAAGGCACATATTGAAGCGCAATAACCTGATCCTGCACCTGAGCACGTGTATAGAAAGCATCAACACCAATATGCTTGGTAAGCTCATGCTTGACCGGATCACGTGCAACACTAATAGCACTGTCTTGTCGACAAAACCAGACTGGTGTGGTAATGGAGACCCCAAAATCCGCAAGTAACCACCGTAACTGGTCACCAAGCAATAACAAGGCCATAGCACGCAACTCAGCCTCAACACTCGAACGGAAACCGTCTGCTTTTCGTCTTCCAAGCAATGAGCGAACCACCAAGAAACACACAAAGAAGCGAAGTGAACGACGATCCGAAGGATCACTCGCCCACGTAGCGTCCGAGTAGCACTGGAGCTGGAGGGAGCTGGAACGAGGAAAGAAAAGGCGACGAGTGATCGTACCACGAAGATAACGAAGAACACGGAGAAGATGACTATAGTGAACAGTGGTGGGAGCAGAAACAAATTGACTCAGAATATGAACAGGATAAGAGATGTCAGGACGAGTGACAGCAAGATAAACAAGACTCCCAACAAGATGACGATAACGCGTCGGATCAGAAAGAGGGTCACCATCAGTGAGTTGAAGCTTAACATGAAGCTCCATAGGGGTCTCAATAGTGCGCTCATCCCCAAGAGCAGCACGAGAAAGAAGATCCTGAATATACTTTTCCTGAGAGATGTAAAAGCCATCAGAAGTGGAGGAGACCTCAATCCCAAGAAAGTATCGAAGAGGACCAAGATCAGTCATAAGAAACTGATCACGAAGACGAGCCTTAACAAAGGCGATATACTCAGGATCATCACCAGTAATGATCATATCATCAACATAGAGAAGAAGGAGAGTGCGTCCACGAGAAGAAGTGTGAACAAACAGTGCTGGATCATGAGCACTAGGGGAGAAACCAGCAGCAGTCACTACAGAAGCAAAACGCTCAAACCAAGCACGAGGGGCCTGTTTAAGGCCATAAAGAGAACGTCGAAGACGACAAACCATCCCCTCGGGAACAGAATACCCAGGAGGAGGCTGCATATAAACCTCTTCACTCAACTCACCATTAAGAAAGGCATTCTGAACATCAAGCTGGGACACGCACCGGTGAAGAAATGTATAACAAAGAAGAAGAGTACGCACGGTGGTCATATGAGCCACAGGAGCAAAGGTCTCATCATAGTCACGACCATGCTCCCGCTGAAAACCACGAGCCACAAGACGCGCTTTATAGCGCCAAGAGATCCATCGAGCGAGTCTTAATCTTATAGACCCACTTACAAGTGATAGGACGAACACCGGAGGGAGAAACAAGTTCCCAGTGCGCTCAAGCGCGATCTCCTCACCATGGCCTGCCATTCAGGATGATGCTCAGCATCCCGATAAGAAGTCGGCTCAGAGGCAACAGAAAGACCATACTGACTAGGAGAGTAACGGTCGGGGGCACGACGCTGACGAATAGGACGAGAAGATGGAAGATCATCAGAGGAAGACGACGCAGGGGACGACGATGAAGAAGAGGAAATAGTAGAAGAAGACTCCGGAGAACGAGGAGAACTAGGGTAACTAGACGGAGCAGAGGAGGACGGTGTCGAAGAAGAGATAGTAGGGGGAGGAGATCCAGAAGAAGACACAAGAGGGGTAGAAGGAGGTGAGTCAGGAAAGAGAAGAAAGGAGATATCTTCCACCGGGTAAGTACCAGCGGTGGGACGAGGATAGAAAGGACGGCCTCATCAAAAGTAACATCACGAGAGATACGCATCCGACGACCAACAGGGTCCCAACAGCGATAGCCCTTATGCTCATCACTGTATCCAAGAAAGACACACTCAACAGATCGAAAGCGCTTTGGTGCGTTCATGAGAGCAAGGAGAACAAAGCAAACACAACCAAACAAAGCGGCATGGAGTAATCCGAGACTGTCCATAGGCGCCAAGAGGGATACCACCTCGCAAGGCGGCGTAAGGCTGAATATTGATGAGGTAAGCCGACGAGTGACAGCCTCGGCCAAAAATGCGGCGGAGAGAAGAAGCAATCATCATAGCTCGAGTGGTCTCAAGAAGATGGCGATGCTTACGCCAAGAACACCATTACGGGCATGTGCGCCAGACAGAGAATCGAAAAGGGTGCCTCGCCAAGAAGAACACCTCGCAACATCTGGGAGATATACTCACCAGCAGAATCAGCACGAAAAACACGGATGGGAGTAGAATACTGAGTACGGACCATGGCCGCAAAACGCTGATATATAGAAAGCACTTCACTGCGAGAGCGCATAAAATACAACCAAGTATACCGAGAAAAATCATCGATGAATAAGATATAGTAGCGATGGCCCCCTTTCGAGGCGAAAGGAGCCGGACCCCAAACATCGGAATGAACTAAATCAAAAGGTCGCTGAGATACAGACGCGCTAGTAGGATAGGGAAGCTGAATCTGTTTACCAACCTACAGCCCTGACAATGCAAAGACCCATCTCCTGAGACAGACCCCAGAAGACCACGATGAACTAATGACGACAGGCGAGAGTCACAGAGGTGACCAAGACGATGATGCCACTGCTGAAAGGAGCTGGTAGTAGAGGTGACAACCGGGGAAGAACTGGCAGATGAAGTGGCAGCGGAAGGAACACGAAGCCAGTCTAACTCCCAAAGTCCTGAAGAGTCACGGCTGCGAGGGCCAGCTCCAACCAGGGCCTGTGTGCGACGGTCCTGGATAACACAAGAATCAGCATCAAGAATGACGCGACAACCAAAGTCATTAAGCTGGCTAGCAGAGAACAAATTCATCTTAAGAAGAGGGACATGAGAAATATCAGGAACAAAAAAGGAAGAAGTAGAAAGGGTGCCCCGACTAGAAATAGGAAGAGAGGTACCATCAGCCGTAAAAACACGAACAGGAGAAGGGAGAGAACGAAGAGCGGACAGAAAAGAAGACTCAGGGGTCATATGAAAAGAAGCTCCAGAATCCAGATACCACGGAGACGTACCTGACTGTGTAGAAGGTGGTGGTCGCACAAAGGCTCAAGAGTCGACCACGTAACCAAGAAGGTGCCGTCGAAGAAGAGCCCGTAGAGAAGCAAGCGCATGCGAAGACTCGATAATGTCCCGATCAGAGAGAGCAACGGTGAAGATCCGAAGGAGCCGACCGCCCACGAGCCTGGTGCCGGCGACGTAAGCCGGGTCCGTGTATAACAGTGGCCCAAGTGTGGCCATCCTCGCTGCAAGAAGAGCGGATTTAAGAGAACCACGGCGACCCTGACCACGAGCCTGCTGACTCTGACCCTGAGGCTGCTGGTGCTGAAGTGGACCCTGACCTGGAGGAGTGGGCAGAATCGGCGGCGGTGGCGGCATAGGGGACCGCGACTGAGTCGAAGGAGCAGACGATAGAGGAGCACCACGAGTAGCAAGCACAGACGGAACCGCAAGAAGACCAAAGACGAAGACGAAGCCCCTCACCAAGCTCAGACAACACCTCGGAGAGCGGAACACGACCACGAGCATTCAGCTGAGCACGCCGGGGCTCAAACTCCTGGCGAAGGCGAGACAGAAACTCATAGATGCGGTGAAACTCCATATCCGAGCGCACAATCTGGCAAAGACGAGCATGTGCCATGCATGCAGTACAAAGAGAATCAAGTCGACGCCAGATAGCAAGACTGAGTATAGAACTCATCAATAGTGGAATCACCCTGAAGAGCATGCTCTGGCGAACCACGAGACAGTAAAGAGCATCCCGCACGGCCGATAGCGACGAAGATGAGACCACCGAGCGCAACAAGAGGGAGACTCATGAACTCAGCAAAGATAATCGAGGCGTAACACCGGAGGTGAGAACAGAAGAAGACGAGCATCCTCATCAACCCACCGAGTGTAAGCAGTCGGGCGTGTCGATAGGCCTCGAGATCGGAAGAGTACCGCTTGAACTTGGTCATAAGCAACAAAGACTATCATCATCACTGAGCAGCATCCTTGGCCTCCCGAGAAGCATCGCACCAAGAACAATCGGCGGGCGGAATAGGAGCCACAGGAGTGGGGGGCACGGCGATGGGAGACCTCACGGACAAAGACACCCCAAAGACGGAGACCGCGCATGTGAACGCGCATAAAAGCAGCGAAATCAGGATAATTCGCGCCATCAAAGACCACCGGGCAGCGAGGAATCGCAACATAACCCGATGAAGAAGACATCTCTCTCTCTCGTTTTTTTTTTTGGATCAGATCTAGACTCAGATCTAATGGAGACAAATGAAACAGAGCAAAATCAGGAGCAGCAGAGGGGCCCGCGCTAGGGAGCACGCGGGCAGGCAGACTTCACACGGTCTGCTGTGCGTGGAGGAGCACGCAACGTGGAGGCCCGCGCTGACTGGGAGGCAGTCCCACGCGGGGAGGACTGCGCTGCTTCCGCGCGTGGAAGAGCACGCACGCGGCAGGTGGAGGTCCCGCGCGACGCACGCGCGCGGTCAGGCTTCAGCGGTGCGTGCGCGACGTGGAGGGAGGCTGGAGGCCGGTGGGATCCCGCGCGACGTGGAGGGAGGTTGGAGGCCGGTGGGAGGCAGGCTTCAGGCGGTGCAGATCGAAGAGGACCGAGGCGCGCAGATCGAAATAGGCGACGGACGATGCGGCCAGAACGGGAACCGGGACGACCGGGGCGAGCTGGCGGCGTTCAGATCGGTGGGCACACAAACCCTAAAACCGCTCTGATACCATGTTAGGAATAGACAAAGTTATATTCCTCTGGGGGCCAAAGGCCACAATATATAGTACAGGTACATGGCAAATATGCAGGAAGCCCCCTAACATGTGGGGGAAATACAATATACAGATATATACATCTAACAATGCAAACATGCCCCTTACAAGAAAAAATTGGCAGAGAAGTCCTACGAATAAGCAAGGAGGACCCTATGTAAAAAACTAGGAAAGCAATCAGGTCCTTCACTCCCTCCACCGTCGCTGAGCTCTCGCCGCCGGCCATCTTGAACTAGCCGGGGACGAACCACTTGGCCAGAGGAAGACGGTGAATCCCGACGCAGAGCTCCCAGTTGGCCTCCATCTTGGAGGTAGGATGCGCGCCGTCGATGCGTGACGTGCCCTTCCCGGGCGAAGATGTTGGTGGCAACCGAAGACACCGCGCTGGTTGTTCTTCGAGGCAGCAAAGCAGCTAGGTCAACAGATCCATCCTAGCTCTCCTTCTCTCCCCCTCGCCTCCATGGCCAGCCAGGTTGATGAGAAAGCCATCGATGCCGCTGAGACGCAGCTGCCGATGCTTATGACGGGCTCCCGCAAGACAAGCTGCAGACGACGCCTCCCGCCATGAGAGGAAGACGCCGCAGATCATCGGCGACCCACTGGAGCAGCACTCATGCGCCAGTGATGAAGAACCCTACCCTCCCCTTACCAAACTACTACTCCGTTCCAGTCCTCCCCTCCCCTCGCCTCCACGGCTGGCCGGAGAGAGAGACCAGAAAAACAGAGCAGCAGAGGAAGGGGAGGAACAACCTGACCTTGAGCTTATTAGCGGAGATCCCTGGGAAAGCGCCGCTTTTCGATGCCTCCAACCGCCGAAGACCACCACCGCGACGCCGCCAGCGCAAGATGCGCCGGATCTGGCCCACACATACCGGTGCCCTACTCCAAACTACCGGCATCTCGCCAAAAAAAATAAAACTAATCCTACCATCTACTCCGGCACCTCCCCCTCCCCCCTTCGACCGACAGAGAGGGGTCGGGATCGAACCGGTCTCCAATGGTCAACGACCAGGCGGGGAAGAGGGACAGGAGAGACGGGGTTGGGAGAAGAGAGCGGCGGACGTCTAGCTAGGTGGAAAATCAAAAACATGATACTTATGAAGGTTATGTAGACTTCTTTTTAGTTTATTAATCGCACCATGGGACCTTCACAGCTTCTCCGTGTTCTGCTGCGCACCATCTATATCCGCCCCTGGTTTTGAGTCCGATTCGGCACGATTCCTCCGTAGATCGACTCGGAGTCTGAGTGCGCCCGATCATTACAGGGTGTCAAATGGGATTCCATCTAAATCAAACTTGTAGTTCATTTGTCAAATTCTAGTTTAAATTTTGAGCATCGCTGGACTTTTTTTTTTGCCAGGGCACAACCTGAACAACTCATCCATGGTGATGACATCCGATCGCGCTAGTATAGGGTCGCCGGCTATGGATAAAAATAGGACAGTACTATGCCTACTTCGGGGGATATTTGCCCCGGATCTTACGCGTGTCCCTAAAAATAGCACTTGCTCCTGTTTTTGCTACAAATGATCTGATTTTGCTACATAATATTTCGTTTTTGCTACATGTAGCAAAAAACGGTTCGCCCCGAAAAATAGAAAAACAGACTGGACCTCGTCGGAGATTTCGTCGAGACCTCGCCGGCGACCGTGTAGCAAAAAAGTTGTGCTAATGTAGTATATCCGACCTCACTGGAGACTCACCGGAGGTTTCGCCGGTAGACCTTATCGGAGACCGTATAGCAAAAACTTTATGCTTGTATAGCAAAACCACAAAACGTATGTAGCAAATAAAATTTTCTATTATAGCAAATCCAACATCGTCGAAGACCTCGCCGGATATTTTATAGCAAACCATACAGACTATTGTAGCAAAATAAACAAACCTTTGTAGCAAAAAATTTTATAAAAAAAGACGACGCTGCACATAGCACCACCGGAGGTCTCGTAGCTCCAACGCCGGCCACATATAGCAAAACCAACGCTCGCTTGTAGCATCGCCACCGACTGCATGTAGCACGTGTAGTCAACCTTGGAAGCGGCGGTGATAGCCAGAGGACTCCGACAAAGGTGGGCGGCGTGAGGGCGGCGACGACGTGGGCTGTTTGAACGACGACAACGCGAGCAACATGGCGTGGCGGCACGAGCAGCAGAGCGCGGCGACGACGACGCGAAGTAATTAGCGGGGCAAAGCGCGGCGGCGCGAACGCGGCAGGCACAGCTGGGCGGCGCGTGCGAGCTAGCGAGGTAAATAAATACGAAAGTAGCAGCAGTAGTGCGCATAACACCAGGGAATCGAACACGAAAATAGCAGCAACAGTACGCATGCAAAGCGAAGCCACATAGCAGCAGTTCGCATGTGAGCATTACGCATGCAAGGCAAAACCACAGAGCAGTGCGCATGCGGGCAAGACAAGGCCGTCCACGCGCATGCGGGCAGCCGTGCGTACTGTGCGTCCACCGGGGGATACAATCACGCAATCCTCCGCGGAAGGAGTATCATTTTCCATAAATATAAGGAGAAGAGACATAATCTTAAGTAGAAGAAGAAGACCAAGAAGATTTTCCGTATGACGCAAGAGCATGTGGATTTCATACTTTCTCATCAAGAGATTCCTTGGCCGACTCTGGCTGAACGCTATCCTGCAACCGCCACCGAGTTGCAGAAAATCCAGCAAGAGTTTCTGTCCCACCAGGAGAAGGTGAAGCGAGAGTACGAGGAGAAAGGGTACGCCACATTTGAAGCAGAGGTGACCGATGATGATGAGGAGGAGGACGCAGCGATGGTAGATCCTTCTCCACACGAGGAGAAGGATGATGCGACGGTGCCATCTTCTCCCTGGATTATTCCACGAGGAAGGGACCGAAGACGGTTTCGCCCGGGAGTAGTCAAGCAAGCAAGCCGCGTTAAGAAAATAGTTTAAGTTGTAAGTTGTTATTTTCGGTGTCTGTTTTATTTATGGACACTGCTAGGCGTCCTTCCATCCCCGCGTCCTCAGCCATCGAATGAGCGCGATCAACGGTCCAGATCTTCACGTTTCGTTCTTATTCCGTTTTTGCTATATTTGCTTTGCTTTTGCTATATTTGTTCCGCTTTTACTACATATAGTAAAAAACGGTTTCTTTTAGAGAATAAAAAGAAAATAGACTGGACCTTGCCGGAGATTTCACCGGAGACCTTACCGATGACCATGTCGCAAAAAAATTGTGTTAATGTAGCATATCCAATCTCGTCGGAGACTTGCCAGAGGCTTTTGTCGGTAGGCCTCACCGAAGACCGTGTAGCAAAAACTTTACGCTATTATAGCAAAACCATAAAACGTATATAGCAAATAAAATTTTCTATTATAGCAAATCCGACATCTTTGGAGACCTCGCCGAAGATATCGACGGAGATTTTATAGCAAACCATACATATAATTGTAGCAAAACAAAAAAGCCTTTGTAGCAAACAATTTATAGCAAAAATCGACACTAGACATAGCACCGCCGAAGGTCTCGTAGCTCCACCGTCGGCCGCATGTAGCAAAATCAACGCTCGCTTATAGCACCGCACGTAGGGCCGCCATCGACTCTCGTGTAGCAATCCTCGACGTCGTAGGTAGCAGCGCTTCCGGCTATATGTAGCAAATCTAGCACCACTTTGTCCATAGCCATCCATGGTAGCACAACCACACCGAGAGTGCTGCTCGCGAGCCAGTTTGTCGGCACCGAGACGGTCGCGTGGTAGGAGGACGCGGAGGGGGATGAGGATGGGGAGGGGGAGGTGGCGGCAGGAGGGGAGGCGAGGAGGTGCGGAAGGAGCGGCGCCGCAGGAAGCAGATGGAAGAGAGGGCGAGGCGGGAGCAGCGAGGAGAGTGAGGGGTAGGGCCAGAGCAGGACGCCGGGGGAGGAGGAGGAGCCGAGCTAGGCGGCCTCGAGCTCCTAGCGGCGGGGGCGGTGGGTGGCAACTGGGAAGACAGAGGCGCTGGAGGGATCGACGAACGAGAGGAAGAGGAGGTACGCCCGAGTGGTTGCGGGAGAATACGACATGGGCCCTGTGCGGAGCGACCCAGGGGATCGTTTTCTTTGATCCCCGAAGGATCCGTATCGTTTTTCTTTAGTTTTTACTCTTGTATTAGTTGGCCACAGTTTACTGTTGTTACCCAGTTGTATTATGTTTAATTTATTTAATCCTTTGGTGTAAATTAAACCTATCGCTGATAATTATTCAGACTTGATTACATCTTTAAGCCAGGCTCGCATTGTGAGCACTGAAGTCTGAAGGTATTCGCTGATGGCGTTTGTCTGCGTTTCAGCATCGTTATGCGAGTGCGGACGCGTCTGCACCTCTTTTCGCGCATTTGTGCATTTTGGTGGTCGGTTTGATTTTTTCCGTGGGGCTCTTTCTGAACAATCCAACAGAACTGTAAGGGTGGCACCGAAGCCTGCGCGTCGGAACCCAGCGGGCAGGGACGCCAACTGCAGTGCCGTCGGCTTGGACGGCCAGGTGCGTATAGGTGAAGAATTTTGGAATTGCAAGTATTCCACAGGCTTTGGAATTTTGGTACTCCCTCCGATTTATATTAGTTGATTCAAGTTTATCTAGATTTATATGTATTTAGTTAAATATCTAGTCTAGATACGAATCAACTAATATGGGTTAGAGAGAATAGCAATAGAAACTAGAATTAAGATTTGCTAGAGCCTACAATTTGGTGTAGAATGCTAGAACCTGTGTTGTCTTATACCACTTCTGCTCCAAAATAATTTGACTTCTGGATTTTGTAGGATTATTAAGCATAATTTTCACAATTAATTCTAGAATATAAAACATGACTGTAGCAGCTATGTACATGTGAAACTCTAACATATTAGATGTATTAATCAACACGAACAATAGCGGTACACATACAAAAACAGTCATAGTATAGCAACAGATCGAACCACAATATACGTACTGATCAGTTCAGTTGCTGATGAAGTCGCAGTTGGTGCAGCGGTGATAGCAGCTTCTCGAAGAAGACGAGTCGCCCGAGGACCTAGAGATCTTCTAGCAAGACGTGCCGTGAAGACGAACTTGAACATTTCCGCGCAATGCTTTCCAAAAAACTTATTCGCCCTTTTCTGTACGGAATCACAAAGACGAGTGGTTTCGGAGACCTGCTCCCCCGTTTGCCGGTGCACGCCGGCGCATGGGAGGGAGTAGACTACGGTGACGACGCAAATAGGGAGGCTAACAAAACCCTAAATTGGTTTTTGTGTTGTGGTGGAGGACGCATAGGCGCTTATATAGAGCATCTGAGAAAATCTGGTACAAGACAGTGTGGACCAAGCCCAGGTCACGCATGTTTGCGTTGGTTACAGAGAGGCCACGATCTGGAAGCGACCTGAACTCACTAACTATTGAAACGTCTATCAAACTGTACACATTTTTTCTAAGCAGCAAAATAAAGGTCGGATCGGCGAGATTCCCGCAACCCGCGGCGCGTGCGTGTCGTGACGAGCGACGTCGGCGGAGGAGGAGCACGCGTATAACTCTTTTATTGTCACTCACTTGCAAAGTTGTGAAACACTCTACCTTATAAGGTGGTGCAAACCTCATTCAACTTCTCATGTGAAACTAAACTCGAGCTCCCACTTCACTCAAATGTGAGCTGCCACCAAATTGGGCTAAATCACACATGAGATTTCACACACATGGGCTTTGAGACTTAGATAAAATCTGAAATCTAGCATGTGCCCAAAGTATTGGTCCATTATTTCTAACAATTCCCTACCAGATCTCAAATGCCCATTTGAAAATTTGCCAATCGTTTATATATCAATGTTTCAGTAGCGACTGTTAAGTTGAACTTTCGCCTAAAATCTTGAGCTACGTCTATCAGCAACTTGAGCAATAGACGAACCTTGAATTGCAAGTTTGGTGCAAATGGATTTCACTCAAAATCATAACTAGTACCTGACTGCCAGTAGCCTACTCCACGGGTTGGAGCATATGCGTCATACTCTCGGGTCTCTTCATGAGTTTACTATAGATCATCCAAATCTCATAGACCGCGACGTTTACAGTCGAGCTCATATATGTGTGTTCTTTCAAGAATTCCCTGTAGCATAGAATCTTTGCTAGTTATAGCCAACAAAAACATATTAAGGTATGTCACCAACCTGTCTTACAGATTATGAGAGTTATGCATCTTCATATAGAAAGGGTTACAAAATACTCTTGTCAGTCAAACCACTAGCTTGTTCTTCCTAGATCCTAACCGATGGTGGAGCGGGGTTTGACGAAACCCTTGGATGGGATGGTGGTCGGGAGGTCGGTGAACTGGCGGGATATGGTGGGGGAAATGGAGAAGAATGGCGGGAGGGTAAGAAGAAAAAGGACGGGAGCTCGTCCTCCAGTCGCCGACAGGGTTGGCCTACTCGATTTTTTGCTTCGTTTGGCGTTCCCAGGCGGTTACCAGCGCCGCCGGGATCGTCCTGGGAACACCGAATGAAAGTTGGGCCAAATCCGGACCAATTCGGTATCCTGGGAACATGACTGGACGAAAACTCACCGTTCGGATGAAAAAAAACGCCCCGAAAACACCGGTGGAGATGCTCTTATAAAGATTTAACATGATTGGGAGGCCCATCTGACCGGTGCTTGGTTCCTACATTAATCCCCATCCAAAGAACAATATATCGCCTTGCCTAAACAGGGCTAAGTTTCAGCAATATAAGTCAAACACAATTCGAATCTAACAAAGACGGTGAGTTCTATTTTTTTGTAATCAAGGTTTAGCATGTTTTTTTTGTAAAAGTAGAACGATTCATAGGTTCGAGTTAGTCATGTCCTTGCAAATTTGAACGGTTTGAGCGTAGTTCTGCAACTTGGTTAGGTTTGGGACCCGAAGTTGTTCTTCAGTTGCTCGACCAGGACCACATTGTAACTCCATATATTAAATAAAGTTCTAATTTTACCCAAAAAAAAAACACAATTCGAATCTAACGAAGACAAGGATTGAGCTATTTCGAGAAATATATTAAACCAACCCCAATCCTTTTACCAATTAACATCCTAAAGGATTTCACAAAACCATTATCGCTTAGCTTTCGACTTTTCGGGAATATATTAGCGGATACATGAGTTCTAATTTTTTTTCCGGCACATCCGATCCCACAGGCCAGGGGATAATGCCCTTTTAGCTCAATCAATTCCAGTCCGCTCAATCAATTCCAGTCCAACAGCATTCCCAGTATAATGTTTGCTCGGATTCAAGAAAAAACTGGAGGAAATTCTGGAACTTAGCATTAGACTGCGCGTCAATTAACTGTGAGAACTCTTTTCCTTTGCGCCAACATGAAGAGGAACAAGCGGCAAGTAACTGCCTACAAACAACATCACAATGAAAATCAACCCTACAAGAAGATGAACAAGGAAAATCACATTCAGAGTCATTGATCACAAATACACCCCCCA
Organism: Avena longiglumis; assembly: GCA_030063025.1. Lineage (NCBI taxonomy): Eukaryota > Viridiplantae > Streptophyta > Magnoliopsida > Poales > Poaceae > Avena > Avena longiglumis. The sequence goes on from CP125979.1 coordinate 98,774,414, forward strand.
GGTCTTCCAAACTCAGATCCGCTATACTATACTCCAGTTACAACTCTACAAGGCCCTTGATGCAGTAGGTGCCCACAAGGAACCACCCAGTCATAGCGGCGGAGAAAGCGAGCAGATCAACCAGGAACTTCGTGCCTCCAAGGAGAGCCCCGACAGTGAGCACCATGGCAAACGGCGCAAAGGTCTTCACCACAGACGCCACGCTCACCCAGCGGCCCCCCCAGGAACATTATGGCAGCAAGGCTGACCATGTTCCAGTTGTCATGGCCGGAGTAGAAGAGCCGGTTCAGGTTGTTCGCTAAAAAGGAGTGCTACAAGAAGATGAACAAGGAAAATCACATTCAGTCATTGATCACAAATATACCACCCAGGTCTTCCAAACTCAGATCCGCTATACTATACTCCAGTTACAACTCTACAAGGCCCTTGATGCAGTAGGTGCCCACAAGAAACCACCCCGTCATGGCGGCGGCGAAAGCGAGGAGGCCAACCAGGAACTTCGTGCCTCCAAGGAGAGCCCCGACGCCGAGCACCATGGCAAACGGCGCAAAGGTCTTCACCGCAGACGCCATGCTCACCCAGCGGCCCCGCAGGAACATTATGGCAGCAAGGCTGACCACGTTCCACTTGTCATGGCCGGAGTAGAAGAGCCGGTTCAGGTTGTTCGCTACAAAGGAGTGGCAGTTGCAGGTGAACAGGTTGTAGCTCCTGTTCTGGAACTCCTGCACACCTTTCTTCAGAGCGTCGTCCCATGTCGCCTCTGCTTGACTGCCCAGAAGCTTGTAGCGCTGCATGTGGCAAAGCGATTAGTGTCTTCTGAGTAAACAGTATGGCTCGGCGTTTGGATTTCAGGTGAACTGCTAGTATAAACCAGAGTACAGACCTCATCACCATCGAGTTGGATGTAGCGTGCAACAGCTCCGAAAGCAAAGTTGTCAACTGACACGAAATTTGGACCAGCAAAATCCAAGATTACACCATCCTCTCTGCAAATGCCAATGTGACCGATAAACGGTACCAACCATGTGATGAAGGGTATGGGAGTCCATACTATGCAACAAGGAAAGCGAGCTCTTCTTGGGTCGATCTGACTGAGCTGGCTTCTTTCAGCTTCCATCGGCTTACTCGTAGTTCAAGCCGCTGATCCAGAGGCAAGGGAGGATCGCTGCAAACGTTGCAGAAAAGTTAACATTCAGATTAAGAATGCACATTCATGTGGTCAGGAATATAAGAAAAGCACTGCATACCCGGAATTCACTAATCAACAGCAGCCCATTATGAAATACATGACATTCATAATGGCCTGCACATACAGAATTGAAGGAAGTCTTATTCCACAAGGGAGACAAAACAAGCGCAAAAACATATATCCACAAGTAGCATTTAGCAGGCAGATGCCATTCTGTCAGATGTTGCCTCAAATGAACCAGAATAATAATAGCACCTTTAGACCAAAAACGGGTAAATGCGCAAATGTGATATGCCAACACAAATTAGAAGGGAATAATTAAACATAAGGAAATTACTGAAGGCTGGACTATTTCCCTTTTCTCCCTATTGGTATGCACAATGTAAGACAAAAGATGCTCTTATTCATAAGGTTTGTCCCTGCATTTTCATCTCATAGTGAATATTTCAAATCCTTTATATGATTGAACCAAATTTTATCACAGGGTATCGCCAGACATACTTTGTAATTCTCTAGTTAGATTTTATGACCTGCTTGTTTTTCTCAAGATTATCAGAAATGAGTAACAGTATATCACTCATGAAATGATATTATGCCTTGAAATCATGTCGTTTTGCACAGGCATCATCTCGGGGAAGCTTTCTTCGACGTATCTAATCAACCCGAAGCTACTTACAAAAGATTTAACATGATTGGGAGGCCCATCTGACCTGTGCTTGGTTCCTACATTAATCCCCACCCAAAAAACCAAAATATCTCCATGCCTACACAGGTTCAAGTTTCAACCTGTATAAGTCAACAGAGACATGAGTTCCAATTATTTTTCCGGCACATCCCAATCCCACAGGCCACAGGATAATGACCTTTGACTCAATTCCAGTCCAGCAAAAGACATGAACCATTGGCAGTTTCATCAATGCAAAGAGAACGCTAATCCCGTTTCTGAACCAGCAAATCCAAGATCGCCAACGGTATAGCGTTTACTCGAATTCGAGAAATAACTGGAGGAAACTACAGAACTTAACGAGGGGATCGTAGATAGGGTTAGACCGGTTCAAGCTGGAAAAAACACAGGAATAGGCAGGAAAGGTATGATTCCGATTCCGCAGTCTTGTCTTGGGCCGACTTACCGAGAGGATAGATCCTTGCGGAGATCGACCTGACGCCTGCTCCCTGGCCAAGTCCGGCGGCCGCGGCAAAGAAACGGGACCGGCGATGGCCCTGCTGGGTGCTGGTGCAGAGGTCGGGGTCGGGGGAATGGGGCAGGTTGTGCTCCGAGATTGGTGCGGACGTGCGGTGCTATCCTAGGGCACGTTTGGTTCGGAGCCACTTTGCCAAACATGCCACACTCTGGTAAAAAAAAAATGCCACACTCTCAGTTACCTACCCCACTTGTCATAGAGTTATTTGCTAGCCAAACTTTGACTAATTTGTTTGCCACGAAAACTGTCGCATGCCATGCATGTGGAACTAAAGTGTGACAAAGTGCTATCCGTTAGTCTCTTCGTTCACTAATGTAAAAACTTTTAAATATTTTACAGTGTACTAAATAAACTTTTAAATAATTAAACCTATAAAACATGTCTAGATACATGTGTATCAGAAAAATGCTAAAATATCTTACATTAGTGAAAGGAGAGGGTACTATTTTCATTACCATGTCCTCATTTTTTTGTAATGGCACGTTAAGGTTGAAATTTATACAGCTAGAGAGAGGGAGAAATAGCATAGGGACATGTCACTAGGTTCTTTGTTAACATAAAAAGTGAATCATATTAGTGTACTATTGTACTCCCTTCGTTCAAAATATAAGATATTTTAGTATTTTTTTAAAATGCATGTATATAAACTCATATTAGTGTGTAGGTTCGGAGTAACCTACACACTAAAAGTCATCTAGATACATATGTTTCAGAAAAAAAGTTAAAACATCTTATATTTTAAAGCAGAGATAGTAGAGTCTAGTCTAGGGGATAGATAACAATAGATTGTTTATCAATTCAGACACAACAATTATACACAAGACAACCCTCTTCATTTACTTTCTAAAAGAAACTCGCAATTACAAATTTTAAAATTTGCTTCAAGTAATCAGCGGAATTAACAACAAAGTTTGGCAAACATTAGGTTTCATTTGAACGCATACTTCCAAATAAAATAGGCTTGAGAAGACCAAGCAAAACCAAGTCCAGCGAATCCTCGCAGAATGAGTATATGCACCTCTGCTTGTCAAATTCATATTTAGAGTGGTTTTTATTTTATTTTTATGTTTTGATCTATCACATATATTGCACCACAAATCTTGTTTAACTCTTTATCTCTAGAAACTCCAAGGCCCTTTAGGAACGCTGCCCTCTCGCTCCTTGCTTCTTGTTTCGTCCAATCACATGGCAGCACGTCACCGACGTGTGGACTATATAATCTTTCTCGCTTATTTCTTTCACAATTTTCTCTCTCCCTCTCTCGATGTCTCTCATGTCCTAGGAGTGTCTCGCTTACGCTTGCGCCATCGACCGCTTGCCCACACATCCCTCCCTCTGTCAAACAGAAGAATCAATGATGTCCCAATAACAACGCCAGGCCTATGCTATTCCATACATTTTTAAGAAAGTGATATTTCCGATACAACTTTGGTCAACGGGAAATATCTTCATTGGATATGCGAAGAACATATGCTTAGATTTGCCTGGAAAGATATTATCTTGGTTGAGGATTATATGAAGTTTGAAACTATTGTCTATATATCGTATAATATAAGATGCCGAAAGGGAATTCCAATTTCTAAATGCATGGTTTGTCACCCGTACATAAAAAGGACTCATGAAGATAAAGATACCACCCTGATGAAGTTGGTGAAACGGAAGTCTCACCTGCTATGAAAATCGGCCGTACCGTATGGATATGATTTCCGCTTAGAGATAGTAAGGAGAGAAGACCCTCGGGAGTGGGGACAAAAAACATAGCATCTCATGACAAACAAGTGGTAGAGAACGACTAAAATTTTGGTGTGAATAAAAAACTAGTGTTGATGGCTAAATGTATGATTGAAAATAGAAGTGCTAAACATAATAGCTCGGTACGGCTCTACAATAGCTTTATCAAACCTAGAGATTTAGATAAACATATCAGAAATCATAATCCGGTCTTCGGAAATTTTCAGTACCACTTCTATATTTCACTGATCTAAACTACCTTTAATTTCAAATGAAGTATGCGCTTAGGAGTTTTTTTTTTTGTTTCGCACACATACCCTCGTGTCTATACTCTATACACAACTCAATGCCTTCTCCTTTTGGGTATTTTATCGATTGATCGATAACATCCATGCATAACTATGCCCATAATTCTAAGCCTAGCCAACTGATTACAAAGTTGCTGATCCTTTCCCTGTCCTGTTTCGGCCGTAGAGTTAAACTATCATCTGCCTAAACAAAGAGCCACATTGTACAATAGCGCTCACTAGATAGAATAGTTCCAGTTGAGTGGTAGGTACCCATGATGACATTTAGATCGAGTGATCGCCAATACCCGCGCTATAGGCTCCTCCGCCACTATGGTGAAGGCAACTCAGCCTAGCTCACAACATCAATGATAAACAACCAGATACTTTCCGAGACAACGCACACGAGCTCCCCAAGTCTCCCAATCCTATGAGTTGCTTTTTGGCTCCCATCTAGATCGAAACCATGTAGATTCCGGTTAAAAACATGCCGGCCAACTTGCTTTGTCCGCCATCTTTCCTCTCTTGCACTTCTTGAGAATTATAGGTATGTAGCATTTTCTCTATGCTACTCCATTCAACTTTATAACATGGTTTGGTTGTGTGCTTTTGTGGACTTTGCTCACTTGTTTTACTACAATAATGCTTCAGTAAATGTATGCTATAATTATTGGTCATGGCCATGAGCAGGGAGCATGTGGTTCGTATGTAGGACCACGTTTAGTTACTCTCGGGAAGTTTTGGTGACGGTATTTATGAAGCATACAAGAGAGTATGGTTATCATGTGACTATAAACCTTATGCTGCTCTCACGTCTTACTAATTGAAGTGTAGATGCTGGCAGCCAAGTGCGGATAGGATAATTGATGAAATCATGTAAGTATTAGGCCAACACCAATTTGTTTTCTAGGAAATGATTATACTAATTTTAAAAGGATATTATTACCTTTATATTTTTATTGGGAACTGGTCATCGTTTGGCAACAATTGTATTTTCAGTGAGAAATGAAGGAGAACTGAGATATCAACAAGTAATGGATATATAGTTTGTAGCAAAGTTCACCAAGAATAGGGACTTGAAGCTCTCGAAAGAGCATATTTGGGAGGTATCTAGTTCTCTCATAAGAAGAAAAAGCTCTAAGTTCCATGATCAAACAACACCAGAACAAAAGATTGTAAAATGATTGCTCCAAGCATAGCCTTCATCTATTGACGACAATGATCTTTAAACAAAACAAACACAAGCATGATTAATCTCTTCCCTCACTCATGTATGTAAGGAAATGGCAACAAGAGGGGCTTCCGGGTGACATGCTTACTACTATGTGTACCCCTCGTAAGGCCTCTTTGTCCAAGATGACCGAGGTGATCACTTTTGCTGGTGGCAACGAATGGATTAAGGTCTAGCAGGCGTATCCGGGCTCAACATGACGTGGATGGAACTCAAATGAGCAGGGTGATGCCACGGAGATCATCCTCAGCAGCACGTAGTCATTTCCTTCTTCTCGGGTTATTACTTCTTCCCAACTACACTTTGCTTAACGGATGTTACTGTGAAAATGTATAATTCCACTTTGATTGCCCTATTTCTATGTACTGTAGGAAAGACGATGCCACGTGTTACCTACTTGCAATGCCGCCACGTATGTATGTATTTCAATTTCAGAAATATATTCGCTCAAGAATTTCGACATGAAAATGTGCATCGGGCCGGTTTGGTTTCACAAGATTTAGTCGATTCTCGTGGATGTTCAGTTTGTGCTTCAAGAGATAGGATGAAGACGTAAAACTTGGAAAACTAGTTGAAACACATTTATAACTAGTTTTTCTTTGACATTTTAATAAAAAACATCTCAAACAAAAACACTTTATTTGTTAGTTCCATGTATGTATTCATAAAGAAGGATCTTTAGATGGTATTAGCAAAACGAATCTCAATTCCTAAATCAAAATAGACATTATTGCTTGGTATATTGTCGTGTGGCCATTCTTACAAAAGACAACCTTGTCAGACGAAATTGGTACAAGAGAACACCATGTTTTCTGTTAGCATGAGAAGACAATCAAACATTTGTTCTTCCAATGCAATTTTAGCTATTCTATATGGCCAGTTATCCAAATAGTTTCAAACTTGTATCCACCTTGTAGGCCAATATTTTTGGAAATTGGCTAGATGGTATAGCTTGCATGTTTAGAATTCTCCTTTGGGGCAGGAGTGCTTATCATTATTTGGTCGTTTTGGATATGTAGAAATGATAAAAAAAATTATGATAAAAACACTTCTCGCTTGCAGGTTATCTACCGGTATACCAGTACACTTCGTTTATAGTCGTCTCCACAATGTGTGGAGCATCGCGACCTGTTTATGGAGGTGTCTACAGGACCAAGAAACACGGCGGGAGATTTTTTACCCAATATGGATGGAGCGTAATCTTCAGGTCGGTCCTCCATCACCTGCGATTTACAATTTCTCATCATTGACATGCAATTTGCCTTTTTATTTGTGACTTTTAGACATATGTCGGCTGTGTGCATCCTAGATATGCAGAGGCCAGGCGTAATGCTTTAAACTCCTTAAGTAATAAATCGCCCTTTATAAAAGAAAAAAATATTTCTTTGCAAGGTAGGCTCATCACCTTTCAAATACCTTGAAATTCATATTCACTATTGGCATAGGCAGTTTCCTAGGTCTCTCGGTCCAACTAGTTTTTATTTTGCTCCCATCTAACGGCCAGGTCAAAACCATGGCGATTTTGGCTAAAAACCATAGTGGGCAATTTGCTTTTTCTCTCGTATTTTCTCTCTTCCACTTTGTGAGAACTATAGGTAGGTATTATTTTGTTGCTACTCCATCATTTATCATAACATGGTTTGCCTCTGTATTGGTGTGGGTATTCTCTCATTTTATTTTCATATTTTCTGAACAACAATAAATTTCCATTGAATATTCCTTATTAGTTATTTATTATGACCCTGAGAATGTGGTTCCTTCTAAGACCACTTTTATTTTCTCTCACAAAGTGTTGGTGGCCGTCTTTATGAAGCTTTAGTGCAACAAAGTATTATTACCATGATCTTATAAAGTTGTTCCCACCATATCTTATTACTTGAAGTGCAAATGGTGTTAGCGAAGTGTGGATAGGATAATTGCTAACATCGTGTAAGTAGTTGGATCACTCCAATATATTATCTAGGAAAATGATTATATTGATTTTAAGAAAAATATTGTTACCCTAATCAGATTGATTAGAAATTGGCCATCGTTTGAGAACACATATTTTTCCAGTGAGAAAGGTAGAAGATAGTGATCATGATGGATATCGAATTGACTGACAATTAAGATTCCTTAGAAGGGGTTTAACAACTCCATGTACTTTTATAGTCAAATCGGTATACCTAGACTTACTCGATAGACACACTAGGTTCCTATGTAAGTGTATCCGTAAAATGAAGGAAACACTAACAATCAAGATTTTTATGTGGTTTCTAAATAGAAAAGTGTTGTTAACAAAAGGCAATTGATAAAAAGAAAATGACAACACAATAAGAAATATTGGTTTTTGTGAAAATTAAGATGAATTGGTCCAATATTTGTTTATTGATTTCCCTTTTTCCAAAAGTTATATGGCACATTGTCCGTTTTATGTTAATGTTACTGCCAACCAATATTAAGCACATGTTTGGGGAGTGGTTAATTGGTATTTCAAATACGAGTTTGTCTTTTTGCTTTACTTTGGACCATATGAAATAAGTCTTTTTTAATATTTTATGAAAGCTCTCTCTTTTTGCAGGTTATCCCTTTGGCTATGTACTGGATGCGTATGCGGTATTTTCTTCAGCCAGATGAGCAACGACATGCCATGGATTCTGGCTAAGGCCGGCTGGAAAATGGTTGGTGGGATTTGTACAATGCTTGCGGCTTGATAATATGGTAACGTGTTGATGCAACACTGCTTGATGTTATTGACTTTTTTATATGGTTGATCCATGTACCGACCTTGTGTGATCCTTGAGGTGTACTTCAGCTTTGTGAACAGACTTTAATAATGAAATAAAAGGGTATAAACATCAGTTGATGCAGAGTTGGGGCCTTTCCCATTTTCAAAAAAGGAGGATGGTGGTGTGTCATGGATATTTAGCCGGTGGTGGACTAACTTTCCCCTCTCTCATGTATGCAACGAAACGACAAATAAATACAAGACTAAAGCAGGGGTCCCGGCCCTGCCCTCCACCGTGTCAAAATAAAAAATTGAAGGTAAGCACATGTTCCAGAGCGTGCACACGCCCTTGCGAGCGCTAGCGGGAGGATCTCCACCGGATAGGCCGAGGCATCATCGGCTCGTCCTCCACAAGCAGGAACTAACAACGGCAAAAGGTGATGGCTGTCAGTGTCAGGGTGGCATTCAACGCCATAGAGGGATATCATCGTTAGCGCTAGCTGGCGTGTAGATGTGCATTACTCTTTCATTTTTCTCCAGATCATTCTTTCCATCTCCCTGGTTTTGTGCCGAGGGCATAAGTGGTGGTTCCATGGCCACTGATAAAAGCTTTCGAGTGAACATGATCGATCTGCTAGGGTTGTTCTTTTGATTAGCAAACACATACCCTGGCTTGATTGATTTGGATTGAACTACCAGCTTTGTTCCATACTACCGAAAAACGTCTTATAATTTGGAATATAGGTTGTAATTATTACATAGTAACCAAATGATGTTATGTGAAGATGCTCGGCTCGGCTTGGCTTTATATACCGCAGAATAATCTTGGAAAATCATGATACACATTACCGACTTGAAGTTCTACCGTGTATGTACCGAGAGCTTTAGTTGACGTTGGTAAATAATGATCTACAAATAAATTTGATTTTTAAATACTCCCTTTGTTCCATAATTCCTGTGGTGATTGTACCTTAAATTTAATCTAAAACCATGATAAGAATTATGGAACAGGGGGATCGAGTACAAATTAGCGATGTTTGTCATGTTGAAAATTATTTTTGATTTTGATCAATCTTTGTAACCTTAGTTCTCCATGCTAGAGCGCAACAAGAATGGAAATACAAATAGGCCTTGGAGTTGTGATTTCTTCATATTGTTTTCTTGTATACCAAATCTGTATTTAAGTTGAATCCAAGGTATATAAAAAACGGTGGTGAGATGTGTAAGATTATTAGGCCTTTCACAATGGAGTGTATCTTAGCACATTATCATATGAAAAATAAATTGTTAAGAGACAACCTCTCCAATGCATTGTTTTTTAAGTCATGTCTCTATATTTAATGATTTGGAGGACATGCATGCATGTGATTGGTCTAGCAATGTATAGACCAATGTTTTTGCCTATGGTTTTGTGCAATGTATCTTAGCAAATATACAACCTCAATATCTTTTATCATTAATTATAGTGTCACATAAGTAGTATGCCTAGGATATAGCGCTAAGAAACGCCCATTGTGAAAGGCCTTAGTATACCAAAATCTTGTACAAAGGGCATTCTAAATTTGTGGTCTTCCACATGTGCGTCAACAAGCTTAAGACTCATGAAGATAAGATATGCTCGTGTGGCATCGGTGAATTAGGAATCCTACCTAATGTGAAAACCACCATATATGATGGTGTATGAGTTCTGCCTAGATACAGATACACACGGTCACATAGACCAAAACCCTACTCAACGATAAAGATGAGGACAAAGCCTCATAAGAGATCACCACAAAGAATTCCAAGCCGAACGCTACTTGGCGAAGCTCGGAACCAAAGTATGCTATTATTAAAAGTCTAAAACCATGCATGTAAGGAGTTCCCAGCGTCTCTCAATCCCACAAGTTGTTGTTTGGACCCCATCCAACGGACAGATCAACACAATGATAATTTCGGGTACAAAAAACATGGTGGTTAACTTGATTTGTATCTTATGTTTCGTCTCTTCCACTTTTTAAAACTATAGGTAGGTAGTGTTTGATATAATAAGCTAGTCCCTTTTACCTTTTCTAACAAAGCTAGTTTGGCCGTGTGTTGATATGTGCATGTCCTCACTTTTATTTTCTCTATCTGAACTACAATACGTTTCACTAAATATAGTTTACATTTATTCTATTGTAACCATGAGCAGTAGCATGTGGCTTCCTAGGACCAATCCTTTTTCTGTCAGAAGTGTTTTGGTGCTCGTCTTTATGAAGCTCTGGTGCAAGGAAACATGGTCATAAAAATGTTATAAATCTTAGATACATATTCATTAAAATTAATTATACATGGGAGGCCTAAAAAAGAAAAACATGCATAGAAATATAGATAAAAACCCTAATCTAGAAGATAAGAGACCTCTTCCCTGAGTGGACAAGCCTCGTAAGAGATCACCACAAAGCATTTCATGCCAGACTCTACTCGGAGTAGGTCTCATGCAAAGAGTAGGCTCTCACTAAAACTATGCATGTAAGCAGTTCTCCACGTCTCTCAATCCTACAAGTTGTTATTTGGATCCCATCCAACGGCCATGTCAAAACAATGGCAATTTCAGGTACAAAAAACATGGTGGTTAACTTGCTTTGTCTCTTACATGTTCCGTCTCTTCAACTTTTGAAAGCTATAGGGAGGTAGTGTTTGATATATACTAGTGCCTTCACCTTTTATTGTATAGATTGGCCGTGTGTGTTGATATGGACATTTACTCACTTTTATTTTCTCCATCTGAACTAAAATAATATTTCACTAAATGTAGTTTATAATTATTCTGACATAGCCATGAGCGGGACTGCGGGAGCATGTGGTTCCTAGGACCAATCCTTTTTTCTTTCAGAAGTTTTGGTGCTCGTCTTTATGAAGCTCCGATGCAATGAAATATGGTTATCAAGATCTTATAAAGCTTCTGCGAACGAATCCTATAACTTTTTTAGATTGTGAATCCTTTTACTTGATTTCAAGTGTAGGTCAACCATTTAATTATTTCCTTATGCAAGGACCCCGTTGGATGTGCTCCTAGCTAGGATGGATGGAGAAGTAACATTCAGAAAATTGGTTGAAACAATTTTGTTTTTAGTTGCCTGCTTCTAAGACGTTATTTTAGTTCGGAACGAACGTGGAATGAACTTATTAGCTGGCGTTTGGCAAAAAGAAAATCTCCAGATTAGAATATAAATTTGGTTAAGTCTGACACGCTGGAGATAATTTTTGTTTCCATCGATCTCTGGGGCTTTACAATTCTAGAGCCCAACATGAATCGAAAAGCAATAATTTGAATAGTCATTGCAATTGACTGAAACAGAATTTTTACAATTTCTTCATGTATTTAAATTTATTGTATTCTGGGTTTTAATTTAATTTAAGGTATATTCAGCCGAATTTAAGATTTCTTGTGTCCTTAAATTCATCTAAAACTCAAACTGATAATTCAGAAAGTAAATTATAACAATCTTTAGCCTCCTCCTTGCCCTTCTCGGGCAGCAAGGATCTCCTCGTGCAACGAAGGCCAAAGCCTACTACAACACATGTGTCAATGAGGCGCATACATTCCTGTAAAAAATGAGGTCCTCGTATGCCCTTCTTTCTAAAATATAAGATGTTTTAGCTTTTGTGAAAAGAATGTATCTAGAAGTCTTTTATATGTAGATTCACTCCAAACCTACATACCAAATGCGTCTAGATATATTCGCTTCACAAAAAGATAAAACATCTTATATTTTAAAACCGAGGGATTAGTTCACAAGGACAAGGCTAAAGCAGAAACAATCCACATCTTATGACTAGATTTTGCACTACCACTGAGGCAAAACATAAGTCAACAAAATCATCTCCCGCAACAACACACAATATATTGAGGTACATGGAAAAAAGAAGAGAAGATGGCCAACAGCCTCATCCTCCCCACATAAGCTGCGACCTTTTTCTCCTGTATAACCTTTTCTCGACAATTCTTCGGTTACTTGGATCTGCGTGCCCTCAAAAACTCATCCATGTAAAGAGCTTCGATTCAACTTACAGGAATGATTGATCTCCACAAATCAAGCACCCTAACGTCTCTGACTCCACTGTCAAACACCCTATCAAAAAAATCTTCATAAAGTTCAGATTACAATTCCAAACATTACAGACCAGGCCAGGCATACAAACCAAACCACATGACGCAAAAGTGATACATACGGACAGTCCCTTAGTTCACAAGACATAAAAGTGAACACATGAAGGAAAACACAAACAAATTGGCACACACGAGGTAGTACAATATTCAGCTACGAATCATGGCCTGACTCTCCCGACAGGCCGACCTAGATCCCAGTTAGGCATCAACTTGTATGTACTATTTAAAAACTGTCGTGTTTTCATCAATAATGTTCTTGGCAGCAGTTGCGATGTTACTCCTCACCCACTTTAACTGAAAGTCTTTCAACCCGGCCAGGTGCTTGATTCCAGAAATGGAATGCAGACTCTTGAACGACCAACATATATTCTGGGCCTCGGGAGCTGCTCTGGCACTAAAGGCAATTTCCGTGATAGCAGGGCAATCAATTAGATGAAATTTTAAGCTTTTCAACTGTTCTTCTGCAAATGTAAGCTTACTAGTGGTGTCAATGCATGAACTCTTGTGGATCCTAAGCTTGCGCAAGCAGGTGAGACCGCCAAGTACCTTGAAGCCATCATCCGTGAAGGAAGTGTCCGCTAGAGTCACCTTCTTAAGTTGATGTAGCCCTTTGATCTAGGTGGGTAGGGGACCAGCTCCGATGTTCCCAACCGCGACCGGTGATATGCCACCATGAAGCAACCCCTCGGCACCTTCGGTGCCGGGCCTTGGCTTTTTTGGTGTCTAGGGTTCCGCCCTAGTGCCGCCTAGGGAAGACGGCACATAAGCGTTTTCAGATCAGATCTTCTTCTATTGAACTTAGAGGATAGATGCAACCAATAAGTAAGTACCATAGCAAGAATGACATGCACAATAGACACAACGATTTACGTGGAAAGTCTCCTCCATGTGCGGAGTAAAAAACCACAAAACCAACATGTCCACTCCAATTTTCACTATTAGGAAAGATGGGTACAATGGAGTCTTCTCTAAAACTTCTAAGGGCATGTATAATATGGGGCGATGTCCAGTGGCGGGCTCAGAAATTTCACAATGGGTATTCATAGTAAAAAAATTGAAGGAAAAAACAACAAAAAATGGTGCAATAGTAGCACTTGATCTTGTGATCAAATGGTTTGTAAGCATTTGACCTAACCAACTACTTCTATGTATACTTGTGATAGAATTTCAATCAATTTTCTATATAACTATACTAAAATATAAGACACTACCATATAATTTAAAAGTTTTGACAAAATGTTTGGGTATTCAGCTGAATACCCTTGATACAAGCTGGGCCCGTCCCTGGCGATGTCAGCCTTTCCTTATGATTGCCACGTTGGATTTTTGCTCAGTCGAAGGAGAGAAAAATAAGAAAGAGAAGTTTGTATTCCCTTAGCTAAGGGATAATCTCTTAGAAATAAGATAAAGCTATTTTCTTGGTTCTACCATATGTCTTCCCTTAGCAATTTCTTCTAAAAATAGTCAATTCTCATTAATTGATAGACATGTCACTTAGAGATAATGCATTGTATAATTTATGCATATTTTTCTTTTCTACATAATGTGGAGGGTCAAGGGAAGACATGTCTTCCTTAACATTATACATGCTCTAAGCGATCGTAACGTCGTCGGAACAAGTTAGAATTTTGGCAACACCGACAACCACTTTTAACACGAGCCAACAAGAGGTAGCTGGAAACTACTAAATAGACATGCTACAAATTCTGTCCTCTTACGTTTTTTAGATATTTCTTAAACATCTAGAATAGGTTGCATGAAACTTATCAAATATGTAGCACAGTGAGTCCTCATTCAGTTGTACAATTTCAGATCAATCTAACAATCGGAACCCTCTAACTGTAATTATCCCGAGATTACACCCATACATCCGAATACTCATCTACCAAATCTGATCAAATCCCTCTTAGAACTTGTGTTCTATTTAATAAATCCTCAAACCAAGTAAACAAATCAAAGTAATCTGAGTGTCAACCAAACTTACTAGGTTTAGACTCAATCTAACCACGTTTGAGCCTCATATGACCATGTTTGGTGAAGATAAATAAGGAGTCAACAAGTTGGACGCACTTTCTCACCCTCTCTCCTCTTTTGGTTGTGTGTGGATGTTTTTGCTTATATCAATTATCTCTCACACGAGCCATGAAACTCTTGGATTAGGTGAAAGACAAACTAGGTAATTCTTTTGCATTTCTCACCTCTTGTAAGGAGGCATCTCAGCCATTGATTCAACTTAGATCACTAGTCCATATATAATTGTAGCACCTATTGGGCGAGTTGGGTTTCATATATCTTCCATGTAGCAGGAGTATCCCAATAAGAAGGTGAACCTCACTACATGAAACAGCTCAGAAGACGACGGCCAGGAGCTATGCCGATGGCCATGTGCCCATGGCAAAAAAAAAAGTTGGCACCAAAAGGTCATCGGCTTAGGTGGAGCGTATTTGTGGGGCTGTCTAGTTTTCCATAAGAATCAAAAGCTCTCGGTTCCGCATTCAACCAATAAAGGAATAAAGGATTCTATTGTTGGCAACATGGTCTTCCTCTAAAGAGACTAGATGAAATATGAGCTTAGGATTTATTATCTCTTTTCTTCTTTGGTACACATCTCTCGCCTTTGTTAGCAACTCAACACATTTTCCTTGTGTTTTCTCAATCGACCGATTGATAACATCTAGGTCTAATTGTTGCCCAATTCATTAATCCCAAACCCAGTCAAACTAGTACAAACATGCACACCCACATCCAATCTCAACAGCAGATTCAGACTACCATCTATTGAGAAAGGCCATAGCCAGGGCCGGCCCGGGGGACTGGCGGGGAAGCCGCCTCGGGTCCAAAAAAATTATAAACCTAGCATACATATATAAAAAGATTTTTTATTGGGCTTGTGGGCAACGCTCGACGCCAGTCCTATATTGATCGATTCATCGATCGCTCCGTTTACTTCCTGAGTTCCAGAAAACTACTCGCTAGCTAGTAAGGTTTCGCTAAAGAAAATCGGTAGTGGGCGGGACATGTTTAGAGCAAGTAGCTTTGGGGGTTGCTAGACTACGATCCTCCCATCCACTCGAAAAGGTGTCGGCATACCTATCAGAGACATACGAGACGGGTTCTTTTCAACACATCAACGCATGTCTCTTTCCTTTATTTTTTTATTTTTCTTACATAAGTTTCATTACATATTTTCTTTTTGTTTCATTCCCTTTCATCATTTTTTCTTTTTTTTCTTTGGTATATTTCTTTCACGCCTTTTCCTTTCAATTTTATTTTTTCTTTACCTTCTATCATGTTTAAATTAGATTTATATTTTTATGACTTTGTTCCTCATATCTCTAAATATTGTTTCTGCTTATTCTAATTTTTTTATCTCTTGCGATTTTTCTTCTAGACTAAAATTGTGCTTCAGCAGTAATCGTGATTGTTTTATCATGTTTCTAAACTTTTTCCTGTTTAAGTTCCATTGTAATTTTTGGACTTTGCTTCTAAATTTTTGGAGGAAATTTTAAGGTATTATGTAAACATTGTTATTTCTATATGAATATTATAGTTGGAGTATACTTATAATATTTATTTTTCATCATCTCATATACGCAAAAAAATTATAATAAAGGGTTCAAAATTTTAGTTTCGCCCCGGGTCACCGAAATCTCAGGACCGGCCCTGGCCATAGCGCATCGTGCCGCTTGCTAGATGGACTAGTACCAATAGAATATTAGGTACCCATGACGAGCTTTAGGTCAGGCAGTTGCGAGAATAATCTCCACCATGCTTGAAGCGGTCAGTGTAGCTCACAACACCAACGCTAAAGATGGAGGTAGTGTGTACATCATGGCACGCGAGCAGATCCCTATGTCCCTCAATCCCACAAATTGTTCTTTCTTGTCCTGTATCCAAAGGCTATGTGGAAACCATGGAAGTTCGGTTAAAAACATGGTGGTTAACTTGCCTTGTCTTCATCTTTCTTCTCTTCCACATTGGGAGAACTATAGGTAGGTAGTATTTTCTCCATGCTACTGCATCCACCTTTTATAACATGGTTTGGTTGTGTGTTATTGTGGGACTTGCCTCGCTTTTTTAACTACAATAATGTTTACTAAATGTGTGTTATTAATTATTTACATGGCCATGAGCAGGGAACATTTGATTACTATCGAGGACCACAGTTTACTCTCCGAAGTTCAAGGGCCGGTGTTTATGAAGATTCAATGAAAAGGAGTGTGGTTAACATGATCTTATGAAGCTGGATTTTCCCTCACGTGCAAAAGTTGGGTAGCCAAGGTGTTGGAGTTTGATGAGTATTTGGCCGTCGGTCTATTAGATAAATTCTGAAATTCTTTCTGAACCATTTGTGCAAGGCAGCATATGGCTGTGCTAGTGGTGCTAAAGTTCAGTCTCACGTTGCTAATTTAGTGAGAATTACACCTTCTTATATACTAGGCTGTTGTATCACTCACTAAGGTGTAAAAAGAAGAGCAGCTCTTGCGCACTCCTCCTTCGATGCCGCCATGCCTCGCCTCGTCGCGCGCGCCCCGCAGATTGTGGGTTACGGGAATCTCGCCGAGCCGAGTTTTATTTTTCTATTTCGAAAAATTAATTATGGATTAATTATGAGTCATTAAAGGACGCGTTAATCAATCGGCCGTTTCTAGTTTTATGGATCGTGGGCTGTTACCGACTCGGACGTGGGTTGTGCCCCACGATCTTCCTGACCTGCACTATATAAGCGTCTGCGCTAAACCTAATCGGTAATCCTCACACACACCTACTTCCAGAATCTTGCGCCGCCGCCTTCGTCTTGCCCATCCCGGCTTGTGGCGTGCACTGCAAATTGGGACAGCAGACCTCCAAAACTCCGTCTTTGGTGAACCTGTACGGGTTAGGGGCGATTGGGTTTTTGGGAGCTCAAGCGCGACTGCTGGCTACCACGACATTGGTAGCCGACGAGTTCCTGAATGACGACTTCTTTCCGGACGTTACCAACTTCTTCGGCAACTTCAACATGAGCGACAGCTCTGCCGCTGCGGCTACTGCCATCACTACACCGTATGTGATCTCAATCTATCTCTTTCAGAGTTTGTTAGAGTTTCTAGTTTTAGCGTTTGGTGTAGATGTAATAGGTTTATCTTATATAGATATAATCTATTTATCTACTTTGTTGACTGCATGGTTGGTTTTAGTATTGTTTGTATGATCATGCTTTATCAGTTTATTATTTAAATTAAATTATATGAATTATTGCTTATATTATCAACACAAGGTGGGTAGGATAATTGCTGAAAGCATGTAAGAAGATGGAAAATTGTTTGGCGGAGGGGCTCCATGGAGCACTTTTTTGATTTTTTTTAAAGCATCAAATATTTTTGAAACAAATATCTACCTGTAGCCAACAATACAAAATACAAATATGCAAACTTTCAATGAAAAATACTTTGTATTTTAGGCGCAGCAGAAAAGGAAAATATGACAACTTTTGGAAAACGGAGACCCATTAAAAATTGAACCGTTCATGTCTAGATCTGAAAATTTATCCTTTTTACTGATGCCAGAATACACAGATTTTTTAAATGATTCTTTGTACCCTTGTATTAGAAATCCTTATCTACATCTAGGTATTTTTGGATTTTTTGAATCTTTAAATTTAAACTTTTTAGAAAAAAATAAAGTCGACCATGGTGCCCGTCCGCTGAATCGACGCCTACCTCGATGTATTCTTCGGGAAATGATTATGTTGATTTTAGAAAAGATATTGTTACGTTCGTCTGATTGATTAGAAAATATATAGTTTTTATATGAAAACCTATGTATCTGCATATTAAGACGTTTATAGATACATGTATATCTAGATAAATCCGTGTCAATTAGTTTGAAAGAGTAAAAATAATGCACCTTGTAAATAGAGTAAATAATTCTCCATTTTTATAAGACAATCCTCCCGCTTGTTTGTTCTAAAAAAAAAACTCACAGACGTGGTTAATTAATCTCTTCCCTCGCTCGCTCGGCTCGTGCATGTATGCAAGGTTGCAAGCCCTAAAACGGAGATTCTCCGACCACGCGCACTCCACCAAGCCGAAATCTTAAAATCGATGGAAAATACATGCATGTTTCGTGGCGTCCACGCGCCCTCGAGTCCGAAACGCACACCGACTCCGACTCCGACTCCAACTCCAACTCGATCATCAACGATCGATAAATACCACAGCCGTCCCATGAACCCCTCCATCGTCTCAGTTGATCCCCGGAACACGTTTGCAAGAAACCAAGAAGTAGCTAGCAGTTCTTGGAAGAGAAGAGGAAGATCTTGGTCGACAGGTTCGCGAGTCGAGAAGAAGAAGATCCTCTCGACCGTCCGGGAAGAAGCACAGTAAGAGAGATGGCGATGGCGATGGCGAAGAGCGGCGCGTACGCGGAGCTGCTGGACATGGCGGTCAGGGCCGCCGTGCGCTCCTACACGCACTTGCCGCAGACGTCGAGCTCCTACTACAAGCCCCCGACGACGACGGCCACCACGGCCACGAGTAACGGCGGCGCGAGCGCGAGCGCGAGCGGGAGCGGGAGGAGCTCCGCCGATTTCGAGGGCGTCGCGTCGTCCGCGAGGAGGAACCAGCAGAAGCATATGGCGGCAGTCATGGTGGCACTCGACGCGACGGAGATCATCCTCAGCGGCGTCGTGTAGGCCTCCATTGCTCGCTCGCTCGACCGACATCGGCATCGGCATGCAACAGGAAAAGAATCTAAATATCGTGCTCCGGGCTAAGAAACTTGCAACGGATTGATCGATTCGAGTAGTAGTACGTTCTTTCTTTCTCTGCTGGAGTTCTTTTGTTCTTCGACTCCCTCGATTTCGCGCTGAGGGCGCTGACGCTTGATCGAAACTGTTGATTGTTGAACATGACGATCGATCACATTCACCTAGCGTTTCCGGTTCATTTCATGGATTGATTGAATTGCAGTCAAACAAAGGTTATTGTGAGGAATGGAGTGGATATAGAATTACAGATGCATTTGGCTTTGGTTTTGTGCACCGTGGAACCAAATCATTACTCACGCCGATCCATATTAGTAGCCTCAATTCTGTCTACATACGAATGCATTTAGTCTAAATAATTAACCGGATATATATGAATCTAGATAAAATTTATTCCAACATTAATATAAAACAAAAAGACTAGATAATGTTTCGTATAAATAATCATGATATTAATCTGCTTCAAAGTAATGCATCTCAGCCGGTCTTATAAGTTAGAAATGTTGATATCCCTCACTTGTTAGGCCCATGTGGCGAGTGAATCCGATGGTAAAAACAAAAATGTTAGACAACGATTACACTTGTTCTCCTAAAACTTAAAAAATATACTGAATTTTTTATATTTCAATTTTTGCACTGTGTATTTTATTGAGTTAACACAATTTAGTACTTAACAACTACTCCCTCCGTTAAGGATTATAAGGCCTAAGAGTTTTTTTAAAATGTTAGGTATTATAAGTCCTTTCTCATTTATTAGTCTCTCTCTTCCAATGCATGTTCTCATTTTTCTCTATCTTCTCTTATGCATGTATAACTATTGATGCATGTAGTAATCAAGAGGGTGGGTTATTGATTTTCTTAATCCTATCAAAGTGGTCCATAGGCCTTATAATCCCTAACAGAGGGAGTATGTGTCAGATGTGTTTTATTATTACATGATTTGACATAACTTGTGTAATCATATTTCAATATGTTATGATGTGTCGTGTGAGTGAACTACCGGAATGGTTTGTCAAGTGACTCTTAGATATAAACGAGGGGAAATTATGAAATAATACGAGCAAGGCTGTGGGCTGAAAGGAGAAATTGTGTTTAGGGAAAATTGAGTAATCATTGAAGCTTTGGGAAAATGAAGACAAATAAGGTTGAATTTATTTAAAGGAAAAAAATAAATACTCCCTCCGTCCCAAAATAGATTCTTAAATTTGTTAAAATTTAAATGAACCTATATACTAAATAGTGTCTAGATTTATTCAAATTTTGACAAATTTAAGACATCTATTTTAGTACGGAGGAAGTACTATATGTATCTATCATTTGATTGTCCTAACCTCAGTTTGCGATAAATAAAGTGCATGTCTAGTGTTGACCATATTTCAACTTGCGTAGTAAATAATACCTATGAAGAATGTAGAAAAAGTCAAGGAGTAGAAATAAATAGTATTGATTAGTCAATGCTAAGAAACGTCCGATCTATTCTTTAAGATTAGTGTAAGTACATTGATGGATGTCGATCGAGAAATGACGGTTATTCCTAAGTTGGATTAGGGAATGCTTGAGTTGGCGAAGCGTGGTTTGGCTCGCCCGCACCGTACCCGACTTTGTTTTCACCCGAGGTACGTGTCGTGCTGCACCAAGCGAAGCGGCCATGTCAGTTGTCACCCTGAACTAAATGTTAGGAATAATGATCCCGATAAAACACGGAACGGTGTCTTGTACGTGTGTGTTTCGTATGAGAGTTTTTACGGTACCCTAGTACTCTGGGTGGAAGAATGGGAGTACCAACAAAATCTAACCCTTCGTTTTTAAGGGTATATTAGACTTTTCTCCTGCAAATAGAAAGAGATCCTTGTCCCGCATACGACGCCGGCTCGTTCGGATCGAACAGACTCTGCCGCCCCTCCCCAGATCTAATACCAGTACAGTAGTAGCTATGATCGGAAATTTCGGATCAGAATTAATTGTAAACGTTGGTCGCTGATGCAGCGTGTGTGGAACAATCAGCAAACTATTGGGTAACCGTCATGATCGCCAACTATGGCGTGCTGGTTCTGAGCATCAGTGCCATGGAAGAGGAAATTTTTCTTGATTAGTCTAAAAACATGCACGAACATGAACCTGATCGGATCTTCCCAGCCCAGTCGTGACGGTGCCGGACACCACCATGCGGTCCCCAATTCGTTCTCGTGATCATCTTTAGGCTGAACACTTCCACTGCTGGACTCGCCGGCGAGGCCTCGACGGTAGCCGGCAGTGCAAGCCACCCCGCCGCCATCTTAATTTATGAATATGAATTAGATTAAATAACTATTTCTCAATTTCAATCAGAAGTGACACGATAATTGTCCTCTTAAGTTTAGTTACAAATTTACCCCTAAACTGATGGTACTCCATGTGTTTTGGAATTGGTACTCCTCTAAACTTCCGGTGAAGTACCGAGTGAGACTGGTCGTTGGATTGGAATAAATGGATGACTTGTATTTATTTCGGGGTACTGTAAAAGTTCTCGTTTCGAATACTGACCGAGTAGGACTAGAATCCATCACCTATTCGTATTGACGCTGCATCGTCTTGCTGGGTATATATACACCCATATAGTAGCCTTGTAAGACAACCGTGAAATTCAATACAACAGCAGGACCCAGAGGACCCTGTAGCCATCAACATTGTTTTTCACGTACTCGTGTGAGTTGAGACTTTGATCAGCTAGCTAGCTCAAAGTGCTAGGCCGATCATATATCGTACGTACGCGAACTCGTTGGATCATTGTCGTCGTCACGCCGGACTAAACTCGGCGTTTGGGTCTGGACGAACACTGAAGGCCACGCCGATGGAAGCAGCATGTGGGAAGCGTTGAAATGAGATGAATTATGTCAGGATAGTTTTGATCGATCTCATCTCGGAACTTTGGTCCGCATGCAGCTCCCGAACCACCGATGCCGGCCGCAGCAGAAGACCGACCGCGGTAGAGGGTTCATCCCCGCAGCCGGCGCCGCTAGCTAGCTAGTTATGGATGGGGCTGGGAGGGCACTGGCCGCCGGCCGGTGTTGTTCCCGTAGGTGCAGTTGGACGGCTGCGCCGACGTGTCGCTGCCCTTGGGCTGCCTGCTTGCGGCGCCTGTGCTCGGCAGTGGCCGCGTCGCCGCGCATGCAGGTCCCGCCACTGCTGCCGCCGGAGGCGATGCCGAAGACGATAAGCACGAGAACCGCCACCACGGTAGGTACACTGGTAGAAAACGCCCCATGCGTCCCGGTTGGTAAGGGCCATTAGTCCCGGTTGCCTAACCGGGACGGGGACATCGGGACTAAAGCTCCAACCATTAGTCCCGGTTGCCCCACCAACCGGGACAAATGGGGGCTGCGTGGCATCGAGCGCGAGTGGAGCATTAGTCGGTTCGCACCTAACCGGGACTAATAACCTGCTGCCTTGGCAGAGATTTGGCTCATTTCTGCCGCCAGAATTCATTTTGGCACATTTTGTTGCATGACAGCATTTTCGCCACTTTTTGTGCCGCGGCAGAGAATTCATTTAGGTTGTTTTATTGTTTATTTAGTGTTTTGCACTTATCAATGAAGGAACCTTATATTACACAAGATCATCATGACAACATTACATTCAATACACAGATCGAGTTCATGCACTACATACAAAAGTTGCTATTCGATGCTACCGGCCAATTTCTTGAAAGTTGCTATTTTTACAATTCCTATTGTCTATACATAGCCGAGTAGTATTCCCCTTGTGTGTTTAGTACTTTTGCATCCAAGAATCCCGCCAATTCCTCCTGTATTGCTCGTATGCGATCCTTTGGCAGAAGACCGTCCCGTAGACGTTCGATCTGATTTAAAAAAGGAGTCAGCCTAAATGAATATGAAACTAAACACAATTTGATTGTAATTAAAAACTATAGAAATTGTTTACGTACGTGGAGTTGCTCTAAATTCCTGCCCTTCTCATCGCACGTCTGCCGGATGAACTCGCATACATAGTATCCACATAGATTGTTACATGGTCCCTGCGTCAGGCACTTTACGACAACAGAGTTCAATCAAAATAATAATCAAGCATGATAATAACTGTATCAAAACTAGAATCAAAGAGATGCGCGGATATAGCTAGTGGTGCTTACATCTAGTGGTTGAAATGTAAGCTCCTCTTTCCAAACACCCCTAGCCTTCTTGGTGAACCGTTTCCAAGCGCTGCCCGGCGTAGAAAACGAATAAAATAAGTTATTAAGTACTTGATATCATAAAATTCACGAACGATGCCGATATAGTGTCGTAATGATTAGAATTACCGCTGGAGAAGTATCTGCATGTCCTTCCACGTCTCAAGGGGTTTATGTTTCGAGTCCATGACTAGTACACGCCCTTTGTCAAGTTGAATGATTAACAGAATATAGTGGTACCTGCGAATGCAAAACTAATCAATTATATACTTAACATCGAGTAAGCGAAATAGAAAGTGTATACAAGACAATAACACTCACTGGAAGTTGTAAGGAAATAGTATTTCCCTTTTGGTTTCTTGAAACCTTAACGCTGTACTATATTATCCTCCGTATCCTGGAGCTTATTTTGAGATTAGCTTCATGAACCCAATATGGGTCAATGAAGCCAATGTCATAGATTTGTCCTCTGCATTCGAGAATCTTCATTCTGCATATTAAAGTATGATTATGTACATGCAATAAACAAAATATTATAGATGGAGACTAAATTAATTACAAATTAGTACTTACGGACAATAGGCACTCATGAGAGATTTGTCCAAGGCGTCTTGATGGAATAATTGAAATAGTTCATCAAATTCAATGGATATCATGTCATCGTTTTCTTTCCCATGATGCTTTTTGTAACCCTCGGCACTATCCAGTTAGCCCGGCCCTTGTGGCATGCATGTACCATTATGCAATCTTCGCATTTTGTTGGAAGATTGTTTACCTCCTCAGTTTGACGAGAGGTTTTCCGTCGGTATTGGTATGCTACTTCACTCACGGAAGAACTCTAATGGGATAAATCTTGCAATACTCATACCTTGAGCAGCTTCTCCGTGTGCAACTACCTCTGGATCATACCGCTCTTCGCCCCATATTTGCTCGACCCACATTGGTTTGAGAAATCACCTTGAGAGGCGCAAGTCTGTTTTGCTTGTTCTCCGAGCTGGGCAACAGATTTCCGCTTGCATCGATCTTGCTCTTGAGGCTTTTTGTGCTGCATGTGACTTGAGAATAGAACGCTCATAGTCCGATGACAGCTTTGGCTCGGGTTGATGAAGAGTCTTTAGCATTTTCAACACTTTGGCTTTTCTTCTTTGGTCTTTGGGGAACTCTGGCTCTTTCGCGCCTCAGCTTAGCAGCAGCTCGTTTCCGCATCAACGATCGTGATCTCCTCTTGATCTGATCATAAGCTCTCTTGGGAGGAACCGTTGGTACTTTTGGAAGAGGCTCTTGTTTACGTTTTCGATCGCCATTTACGGCCTGATGGCGACGCTTACGATTTTTATCCCGAGGCGCGGCGATGGCTCCTTGGCGATGGTTGCACCGGAGATTGGTGAGGCGGCGGGCGGGTGAGGCGACGAAGATGGCTGCCGCGGCGGCGACGACCTCGCTGGAGACGGGTGAGGCGACGGCGAAGATGGCCTTGGCGTGTGATTTGAAGCACGCGATACAATCCTTGGCCATAGAATGGTGACGTTTTATGCGTCACCCGACGATCACATCCCTTCACCGGCGGTAGTGAAGATCCAAAACCTCAAAGGTGGGCATGATTTCATCCACGCCGACAACAGCGTAGCCCTCTGGAACCGGACGACAGT
The DNA here is from genome assembly GCA_030063025.1 of Avena longiglumis. Lineage (NCBI taxonomy): Eukaryota > Viridiplantae > Streptophyta > Magnoliopsida > Poales > Poaceae > Avena > Avena longiglumis. Next base: position 98,799,461 of record CP125979.1, read on the forward strand.
GGTAAGTTGGTGTGGGTCCAATTGGTAAGGCATAGCCCGCCACCTTCATTGATATGTTCACAACTTTGACATGTAGCTCGCGTGTGTCATCTCCGTGATATCATCCACTGGGTAGCCAACAGAGCCATCGTCGGTGCATCATCGGCATCGCCATTGTCATCACCGGGACCTCGGTGGAAGCCACCTTTCGATTATTCGATAGGCGGTAGCATCGAATGCGGTGTCTTCTTGAGATGGGGCGCCGTAGTACTTTGCTCTTTAAGTGAGTTAATTTCATCTTGTTGTTGCTTTAATCGTTCTTCAATTAAACGCATTCGCTCTTTCGACTTTCTGCTTCAACCGCCTGTCCTTACTCCTCGACGGCTTCTATCAGGATATTTCTTCCTCTCTTGAAACCCAGTCCTCCATGATTGGGAGCCTATTGTGCCTCGTGTTCGTCCATCATGTTCCTTATTTCCAAGGCGTGTGAGCTCATCATTCTCTCTATCGGAATGAAGTCCCCATCTTTAACACCTTTTCGCTTTTCTTATCCTCTCGATTGGCAAGGGGTCTTCTTTATGTCGTATGGTATATATACACCTCCTTCCGAGTCCAACGTGCCCCATGCCCGTAAAACCAATTCCTTGCACGTTCTACCCAATAAATGCATCTGGGTGATATTTTTATCACGCAGTTCTGCTCAAGTTTCTCCCACTTAGGAATGCCACCAGCCACCTTGCCCCATAGTATGGTGATACTTCTTGTTAGCGACATTCAGCTTATTCGAGACATTTTCTTAGCTTTTTCGATTTCTTGTATTCCACAAACTCATCCCGAATGGTTTTATCTTCTCAAACCGAATATTCTTGAAATCGAGTCTTCTTTTCCACGACATAGTCAAGGTGCAATCTTTTCTTCCGATTGGTGAAACATCGAGCCATCTTCTTCAAAGCCCACTCCACGACCTTAGCCTCCATGGCTCTCCCATGTTGTAAGCGTCCTCAACTGGATCCTCCGCATTTGGATCCAGCTCTATCTTCGTAGTTTGAAATTAACCATGAGCCTCTTCCACTAAATCTTTGGCGTGGTTAGGGACAAATAAACATGTTCCCTCTTCATCCGCATTAGCAGGCCTATTCCAATTTCTAATGGTGATCGGGATTAAGTCCCTAACGATTACTCCGCATTGTGCCACAAATTTGGTTGCGACGACCGGGGCTCGGTCTGCCGTCTCTGACGACATCTTCGATCTGAACCTCTCATGGTCTTCCAACTTTTTGGTTGGGCCTCGTCCGCTCTTTTCAAGAGATTCCTTCGATCCGAGGGCTAAAAGAAGAAAGATCGCCGTTACTATTTCTATATAGATAGCAGATGATTAATTAATGAATTGATTTATATTACATGCACCTTGCGGGCGGTCGTCTTCTCGATTACACAAGGCATCGCCTTCTCCTCATGAAGGCAACACCTTCAACCTCAAACAAGTTGTCTACTCCGGTAAAGAGGATCACCCTCACGGAGTTGTTCGTAAACGTGATACGTCTAAATTATCTTCCCCACGGATCACACCTTGGATCAACTCTTCCTTTTCTTCGTCTCGGCGTGTGGGTCCATATTTTCTGCATAGGTGGAAAAGCGAATAAGTCAAAGCGGCTAAAGGAGAAAGTTAAAATGCGGTGTTGAGAGATATAAACCCTAATTCAGAGAAACCCTAATATATACATACACAATAATAAAATGAAGAAAGGAAACCGTGTAGTAGATAGGCACATCGTCGAACCCACATGCACCTAAGTTGCTTGACAATGTGAATCGGGTGCAGGGCTACCCAGTGGGACCAGTGGGGCCGAAGACCAATAATACCAAAGTAATTAATAAACCTAATAATACCTAACTAATAATAAACCTAATAATCGAAACACCGAAAAGAAAGGGAAACAATCAACACATGGCATCGATGCAATTCTCAAGCAAGTATGATGATATGACAAGTTAATTTGCATTGAATGTAACCCTAAGACATGCTCGACGATTTCATCGGGGTTCCGAGGGGTGAAAATCCTAACTCGGGGAAACTCCGAAACATATGAGAGGGGTGCATTTGTTATTCTAATTATACTTGTCATTTAAGTTGTTGAACAATGCATGATTATAGTTTAGATAGATAGGTTTCATTTTTCTGAACAATTTGATATATTATTTGTATTTTTCTGACTTATAAACAATAAGTTATTGATTTTACAATATTAAGTCATTTTCTGGAATAAAAAAAAAGGCAAATAGTTTTTACACCGGGGCGCCCCCTAGCCAGTGAGGCCTGAGAAGGGCCCCAGTGCCAACTCAGCCTCCACGCTGCAGATAATTTTCCTACCAGAAGCCTACCTTGAGGTCGGATCGATGGGCCCTAGGCCACATCACCGGTGCCACGCAGCACAGTGACGCCAAGACGACGCCATCGCTGGCGGTGAGCTCGCAGGCGGCGGCAGCGGCGATAGCGAGCTCCACGGGCCTTGGATGGGCGCGTTAGAGAGTGCGATGCAGGAGAAAGGAGTGGTGGCGCCGCTCCTTGTTGGTCACCGAGCATCGCCTCCGTCCGAGCTCGAGCGGCGGCGTGGCGCACTGGGAGAGTAGTATAGGAGGAGAGGAGAAAGAAGAACACCGTGAGGATCAGCGCTCACCAGAACACGACGGAGGTGGTGGCGAGGTCGGGCGAGCTCGGGAGACGGAATCGACGGAGGCGACGCATGGACGGAGCTTCAATCCAGCGATTGAGGTCATGCGAGGAAAAGTAGCGAGGCAGCGTGGGCGGAGGCGGTGGCGGTGGCCAGGCAGCGTGTGGCGGCGGCTCGGGCAACTGCCGGCGTCGAAGCGTCGGTGAAGCAGTGAGATGGGAAGAAGAAGAGGAGGCGCGATTATAAGCGAAGGGCCTTTAGTCCCGATTGGTGGCTCCAACCGGACTAAAGGTGCATACGTCGGTTGGAGCCACCAGGGACCTATACTCAATATTTTCAGCCAAGCGTTGGCTAGGCGAGTCTTTAGTCCGGTTGGTGGCTCCAACCGGACATATTCCATTTTCAAATTTTTCCAGGTATTTTCTCTCTGTTCCCGCCTTATATTTTATTTTGGGGTTTAAATTTGTATTTTTTTTAAATGATAATTAATTTGGAATTTAGAAAAACTTTAAACATAAGAAGTGTTTGGATTTGAATAAATAATTCAAAACCATTTTACATTTAAAAATAATTAATGTAACCATTTAAAATATGAACCATTTACAATTAAAAATGAATTAACTTATATTTTTTTAATATCAATTTGGAATTTAGAAAAACTTTAAACATAAGAAGTGTTTGGATTTGAATAAATAATTCAAAAACATATTCTATTTTTAAAAAATAATTAATGTCACCTTTTAAAATATGAACCATTTACAATTAAAAATGAATTAACTTATATTTTTCTAATATCAATTTGGAATTTAGAAAAACTTTAAACATAAGAAGTGTTTGGATTTGAATAAATAATTCAAAAACATATTCTATTTTTAAAATAATTAATGTCACCTTTTAAAATATGAACCATTTACAATTAAAAATGAATTAACTTATATTTTTTAATATCAATTTGGAATTTAGAAAAACTTTAAACATAAGAAGTGTTTGGATTTGAATAAATAATTCAAAAACACATTCTATTTTTAAAAAATAATTAATGTCACCTTTTAAAATATGAACCATTTACAATTAAAAATGAATTAACTTATATTTTTTTAATATCAATTTGGAATTTAGAAAAACTTTAAACATAAGAAGTGTTTGGATTTCAATAAATAATTCAAAAACATATTCTATTTTTAAAAAATAATTAATGTCACCTTTTAAAATATGAACCATTTACAATTAAAAATGAATTAACTTATATTTTTTTAATATCAATTTGGAATTTAGAAAAACTTTAAACATTAGAAGTGTTTGGATTTGAATAAATAATTCAAAAACATATTCTATTTTTAAAAAATAATTAATGTCACCTTTTAAAATATGAACCATTTACAATTAAAAATGAATTAACTTATATTTTTTTAATATCAGTTTGGAATTTAGAAAAACTTTAAACATAAGAAGTGTATGGATTTGAATAAATAATTCAAAAACATATTCTATTTTTAAAAAATAATTAATGTAACCTTTTAAAATGAATTAACTTATATTCTATTTTTGAATATTAATTTTTAAACGACCCGTTTTTGCTTTCGGAAAATGGAAAAGGGCTTTTCCGTGCACAAAAGGAAAACTTCCTCCTGCAACATTGTTCTCCATACCAATGTCCACACACATGCATAATATGGGCACAACATCACAAACTATGCCGTGATTCAGCACATAACATCGGTCATTTGGACCGAAAGCCATGAAACCTCGAACATGATAGGTCATTTTGTGAAGGTTTTTTAGAAACATGATCAATATACCAAGTCTGGTATTTTTCCTTTCAACTATGTAACATAATATGACACCACGAAGGATTTTCATTGTTCGGATTTTTTTGAATTTATTATGCCGTTTTGAATTATCTGAATTTCTAACTATGGTCGAACGGTGTGCATGAAGATAGGGGCGAGCATCGTTAGAACTTGCATTGGATCTCTGAAGAAACCACATATTGCGAGTCTTAAAATGATTTTTCAAAAATCACAGGCGATAGATCATGTACTGTAGTACAAACCGACTTCCTGCCGATTCGCAGACATTTGTCCTTTTACCCGGATGGACGAAAAGGTTTGAGATGTACCGGTTGGGAGATAGTCCATGTAAGGTGGTCTAGTATTTTAGGAAAATGGGACTAGAGAATTGTGAAACGGCATTTTGGTGGTTACTTCACAAAGCGACCCGCTTTTTGCGCTCGGAAAATGGAAAAGGGCTTTTCCGATGCATAAAAAGGAAAACTTCCTCCTGCAATATTGTTCTCCATACCAATGTCCACACACATGCATAATATGGGCACAACATCACAAACTATGCCGTGATTCAGACATAACATCGGTCATTTGGACCGAAAGCCATGAAACCTCGAACATGATAGGTCATTTTGTGAAGGTTTTTCAAACATGATCAATATACCAAGTCCGTATTTTCCTTTCAACTATGTAACATAATATGACACCATGAAGGATTTTCATTGTTCGGATTTTTTTGAATTTGTCGGTTTGTTAGCTAGTCCCGATTTGTCCGGTTTTTAATATTAATAAATGTCTTAAGTGTTACCTAATAAATAGAGGAAATGCCTATATAAAGAGAGGGTTCATATTTAGTCTCGGTTGGAGAAACCAACCGCGATCAAGGGATTATGCAGAGTGGGCGGACAACACTAATAATAGGGGTGAATGTCGACATTATGTCGTATGCTTATACCTTGTCCGGATGGTGTCACCAACCGGGACTAAAGATGAACTTAGTCCCGTTGGAGACACCAACCGACTAAAGATGAGTCACACTAATAATAGGGGTGAGTGTCGACATTATGTCGTGAGTCGACATTATCCGAGCTGCTTGTACTATAAATATGCATCCTTGTGAGTCCATCCTCCGCAGTTTGAGGCATCTCCAAGATGGTTTTAGAGAGCAGGACACCACTACGGCCAGTTCGGGGAGATGCCGACGGAGCCCAGTCCTCCGGCATCTCCGAGAATCGGTCATAGAGGCACTCCTAATATGTGAAATTAGTTAGCTCGAGGCGTATTGATCTAGTTAGTGAAGTTACAAGCTGCAAGATGGTTTTCGAGAGCAGGACACCACTGCGGCCAGTTTCAGGGAGATGCCGACGGAGCCCAGTCCTCCGGCATCTCCGAGAAACTGGTCATAGAGGCACTCCCTAATATGTGAAATTAGTTAGCTCCGAGGCGTATTGATCTAGTTAGTGAAGTTACAAGCTGCAAGATGGTTTTCGAGAGCAGGGACACCACTGCGGCCAGTTTTAGGGAGATGCCGACGGAGCCCAGTCCTCCGGCATCTCCGAGAAACTGGTCATAGAGGCACTCCCTAATATGTGAAATTAGTTAGCTCCGAGGCGTATTGATCTAGTTAGTGAAGTTACAAGCTGCAAGATGGTTTTCGAGAGCAGGGACACCACTGCCAGTTTGAGGAGATGCCGACGAGCCCGGTCCCGGCATCTCCGAGAAACTGGTCATAGAGGCACTCGTCTAGCCACAAAATGGGACTAACACTCAAGACATTTATTAATATTAAAAGCGAGACTACAAAACCGGGACTAAAGGCCACAAACCGCGAAAGATATCCTTCGGTCAAGCCACTAACCGCGAAAGACATGAACTAGAGTTACATAATATGAGCATGAACTTCTTGGCATATGTCATTCCTTATGACCGCTTCAGACGTAACCATGGAGCATCTTCTTTACTTAACGGAATGCTTGGGTCGGCCACCGTGAAGGGCGGAATTTCATCAAACTTATTATAATCTTGACATGTCTGTCTTGTCCTCGATTCCCACGATGTTTCTTTTCCTGAAAGAACTATGTGACGCTTTGGCTCATCATATGATGTATTCGTTTGCATATTTTTTCTTTTTTCGTGCGGAGGACATGTCCTTCACATAGAAAACCCGAGACACATCATTGGCTAGGACGAATGGTTCATCTCTATAACCAAGATTGTTGAGATCCACTGTTGTCATTCCGCATAACTGGTCTATCTTTACCCTTCCCCATTCAGGTTGACCCATTTGCGGTAAACAAAGGGACCTTAAAAGAGACTCCATAGTCTAGTTCCCATATCTCCTCTATGTAACCATAATATGTGTCCTTTTGTCCATTCTCGTCTATTGCATCAAAGCGGACACCACTATTTTGGTTGGTGCTCTTTTTATCTTGGGCGATCGTGTAGAATGTATTCCCATTTATTTCGTACTCTTGTAAATTCAATATGGAAGATGGTGACGCGGCCAACAAGTATAGCTGATCTCCAACAGTGGTGTCATTCAAGAGATGTGTCCGCATCCAACCACCGACAGACTTCATGTGTTCATCTGTAATCCATGATTCAGGCTTCCCCGGGTTTTTGGAGCGTACAATATTCTTGTGTTCCTCCATATACGGAGCTGCCAAGGTGGAATTATGTAGAACTGTGTAGTGTGCTTTAGTGAAAGAATCCCCGTCCCTACATATCAGTGCTTTCTTTCCCAGCGTGCCTTTTCCACTTAGTCTTCCCTCATGCCGAGTCGAAACACCAATCGGCTTAAGGTCGAATAAAGTCAACACAAAACTCAATGACCTCCTCATTCCATATCCCTTGGAGATGCTTCCTTCAGTCTAGTACGGTTATGAACATATTTCTTTAAGACTCCCATGAACCTCTCAAAGGGGAACATATTGTGCAGAAATACCGGACCGAGAATGGCAATCTCTTCCACTAGATGAACCAGGAGATGCGTCATAATATTGAAGAAGGATGGTGGGAACACCAATTCAAAACTAACAAGACATTGTACCACATCCTTCTGTAACCTTGGCAGAATATCTGGATTGATTACCTTCTGAGATATTGCATTGAGGAATGCACACAGCTTCACAATGGGTACTCGAACATTTTCTAGTAGAAGCCCCCTCAATGCAATCGGAAGCAATCGTCATAATCACGTGTGAGTCATGAGACTTCAGGTTTTGGAACTTTTTCTATGCCATATTTATTATCCCTTTATATTAGATGAGAAGCCCGGCACCTTGATCTGTAAAGGACTTCAAAAAGATTTCCTTCTGCTTTGGTAAGAGCATAGCTAGCACGACTTAAGTGACGCCTTTATCCGTCTTGTTATCTGTATGCATGTTCTTTGGGTCTTTCATAATTTGTTGGTCCTCCGTGCTTGGTGTATCTTTTGTCTTCCCATACACGCCTAGGAATCCTAGCGGTTCACGCAGATTCTTCGTCACGTGCATCACGTCGATTGAAGAGCGGACACGCAGACTTTCCAATATGGCAGCTCCCAAAATATAGATTTCATCTTCCACATGGGTGCGTGTCACGTAGCGACGTCGTTGAACTGATTGACCGGGACCCTTTCCAAAGATTACTTCTATGTCCTTGACCATACCAAATACATCATCACCATTTGGGAGTTCAGGCTTCTTCGGTGATCGCCTCACCTTTGAAATGCTTGCCTTTCTTTCTTACGGATGATTGGTCGGAAGAAATCGTCGATTCGCTAGGTACACAACCTTCTTGCATTTATGCAAATATGTACCTTCGGTCTTATCTAAACAGTGGGTGCATGCCTTATATCCTTTGTTTATGCATCACGAAAGGTTACTAAGCGCAGGCCAATCATTGATAGTTACGAATAACAACCCTCGTAAATCAAATGGCTCCTGTTTGTTCTCATCCCACGCGCGTACACCTGGTTTGCCCCACAACTGTAAGAGTTCTTCAACTAATGGCCTAAGGTACACATCAATGTCGTTGCCGGTTGCTTGGGCCTTGGATGAGCACGACATCATAATGAACTTACGCTTCATGCACAACCAAGGAGGCAGGTTGTAGATACATAGAGTCACGGGCCAGGTCTGTGACTGCTCTGCTCCCCAAAAGGATTCATGCCATCCGTATTTAGACCAAACCATAAGTTCCTTGCGTCACACCGCAAAGTCCGGGAAGTCTCTCTCGATTTTTCTCCACTGTGACCCATCAGCAGGTGTCTCAACTCCCGTCTTTCTTACGGTCTTCTTTGTGCCATCGCAACAACTTTGGCATGCTCTTTGTTTTGAACATGTGTTTCAACCTTGGTATTATAGGAGCATACCACATAACCTTAGCAGAACCCTCTTCCGAGGGCTCTCCCTCAACATCACCAGGTCATCTCGTCGATCTTATACATAGCAACGCTGCATACGGGCATTTATCTAAATTCTCATACTCCTTACATGGTAGAGGATGCAGTCATTAATGCATGCATGTATCTTTTGCACATCTAATCCCGGAGGATGAGAGTCTTCTTTGCTTTAGGTACTCTCGGGAAGTTCGTTATGTTTTGGAAACTTGCTTCATTATTTTCAGCATCTTTTCAATTGAGGAGTCGGTTAGACCACACTCGCCTTCCATCGCAACAATTCGATTGTCGTCGAGCTTTGTGCTGCCATCTTCACAATTTGGGTACAACAATTTCTTGTGATCTTCTAACATGCCCTCTAACTTCAACTTCTCATTTTCATTTCACGTCTCGCTTTGCATCAGAAATGACCCTACCAAGTTCATCAGCCGGCTCATATGATGCCCGTTCTTCACCTTTTTCCTCTCCATTGTCTTCCATTGCAGTATCACTGTATTCAGCAAACATATGATGATAGTTGTTATCATCATCTTCTTCTTCACCATCTTCCATCATAACCCCTCTTTCCCCGTGCTTGGTCCAGCAATTATAGTTGGGCATGAAACCTTTCATAATCAGGTGGCCGCGAATGATTTTCGAGGAAGAGTACTCCTTGTTGTTCCGACATTGAACACATGGACAACGTATAAATCCATTCTCTTTGTTTGCCGTAGCCACATCGATAAATTTATCCACGCCTTTGATATATCCGGCTACCCGCCGGTCACCGTACATCCATTCCCGACCGTTCATCTGCATCATATAAGTAAGTTTATCAAAAAACAGGACATCATAAATAGTGAAATAACCAATTCACACCGACACATGAATTGTATCAATGACCTAAAAAAGATAAGATTGCTAACCTCGATCGAGGGAAATAAAGAGGAGAAAGCTCAAGTGCGTCTCGAACACCTTCTATATTTTTGTTCTATGAGAAATTCAACGGGATTTTTCACTCAAACATTTCAACAAACACCTTCAATGCATGCATGAAAAAACTAGCACACACCTCACACCTTACACCATTCGAAAAAAGCAGTGGAGGCGAGGGGGCGTTGCATTTATAGAGCAAGGGGCCTTTAGTCCGGTTGAAAGCAAAAGGACTAAAGGTGCGTGCCACGTGCGTGTTAAACCTTTAGCCCGGTTGGTGGCTCCAACCGACGACGCCTTACCAACCGCGACCCATGCCCTCTGGCCCCGTGCCCGCTCCAACCGGGACGCGTGCCCGCATTAGTCCCGGTTGGTGGCGCAACCGGGACTAATGCTCCGAGGGGTCGCGAACGGATGGCCCTTTTTCCTCTAGTGGTAGCTCTTCTCATCTCATGGTGGCCAACGGCGAACTAGTTGACCTGCTCGTGTGTGTGCGCTGCGTTCGTGTGCGAATTAATGTCAGACCAGAGTGTGTTTGTCTATATATCTACATATATATACAGCGCGAGAGGCTCTACGCACGCGTGCGTGAGCATGCTTGCAGCGTGGAGAGACGGGTGAACGCCGCACGCGATATGCATCGATCCGGCCGGCCAGCACTTAATTAGCCTAATTTCTTCGATCAGGGAGGAAATTGATCGATCAACGTACCTGCTTCGTCTAAATAGCATTATTAAGCATCATCAACAACTACAGTGGATCATCTATCGAGGAGAACTAAGACACAATTACTGGGATGTAGCATAGCAATAAGTAATTCCAGCACATGCATCTAGAAAAATACACTATAATGCATCAAAAAATAGCAAGACAAGATCATGAACAAATTAGCATGTACTTGCATTGATAGTTGGTGTCGAAGGAACACTCCTCAGAGAAAAAAATGTTTGCACTTTTCACAATCTATATGTTATGATTGCATCCAACATAAAAAAAACCATACATAACATAACAAAACGAATGCACACATGCATACATGATATTTTAATAATTATCATAGGTTTATTTAATTATCTAGACAGTATTAGATCAGATAATGCATGTAGAAAAAGTTTTTAATGTATTAAAACAATTTTATGAGATACTAGTTGCAATTATTACAGTTTTACAAGATCCAACTGAACTGTGGGTATAATTGTTGAATTAAATTTAGATATATGTCATACTAGATAGGCATGATTAAGTAAAACCAGTAGCAATTGGAATCAACCAAAAAGGAGATGCAAATCTTTTTCTATGATTTAAATACCAACTAATATGATTTAAATTATTTAAACAATAAGCTTCAGTAAAAGTTAGATATAATGACATATTAATATTCTACATTACATAAGGATTCCATATATTTATTATATGCTAAATTTGGATCTATAAATCTTTTTCTATGAATTTTCTAATATCTAATCAATTTCTGGAATTTCCAGATTTAAATTTAGTTTCTTTATTGCATCAGCGCTGACTGTGCGAGGAGGCTGAAGTGGTGTCTAAAGCGACCGATAACTAGGCATTCCACACGGTGTATGGCTACTAGAGGATACCCCTTCGGACAAAATCTAATCTACACCATATGCGACGGATCAAACAGGCTAGATGAGCTGGACGTCCTCACCTCAACTCCGACGGTGGCGACTCACAACACATGGCTTGATGATGATGGTCGGCGGTGTTCTGGTGGTATTATCAGAGGTATATTTAGTTATTTGGACAATATTAGATCAAATGATGCATGTAGAAAAGCTTTTAATGTATTAAAACATTTATTATTAGATCTAAATTGCAATTATTAGAGCTTTACATGATCGAATTAAACTTCTGGTATAATTGTAGAATTGATTTTAGATCAAAATTGTACTTGATAGACATGATTAAAAAAGCCAATAGCAATTGGAATCAATCAAAAAGGAGTTGTAAATATTTTTCTATCATTTAAATATGAATTAAGTGTTTACATTATTTAAAAATTAATTTCAACAAAAGCATATCTAACGATAGATTAATATTCTATACATTAAATAATGATTCCATCGATATATTATATGCTAAACTTGGATCTATAAATCTTTTCCTATGAATTTTCTAAAATCAAAACAATTTTTGGAATTTTCAAATACAATTTCTTTATTGCGTCAGCGCTGACTATGCGCTCACTGTGCATGGAGTCTGAGGTGGCGGCTAACGTGGCCGGTGACTAGACATGCCATGCAGTGCAAACTGCTACAAGAGGATACCCTTCAGACAAGATCTAATCTAAACCGCAGGCGATAAATCGAACGGCGAGATGAGCTGGACATCCTCACCTCAACTGTGACGGTGAAAACTGGTGGAGGATGGCTCGGTGATGACGGTGAAGTTCCTTTCACACGCACCAAAAATTATGTTTCAATACAATTGAACTCATGCATGTTTCCATACCGTGAAGAATCTGCTTCCACAAGAGTAAAATTTGCTACATAAAGATACATATAGTTTGCTTCCTTATGAACCACACTCCAGCTAGGGTTATTGCGACGTTCATGGGTCCGGAATAAGTACTAGATGGCCGAGTAATCAAGAATCAAGATCTGGGAATGGCTTCAAGCCCGCAATGAGGGAGACTAGATCCACCTCGTAGGGGCAAAATCGGAAGGAAACTGGGACACGACGCTCGCCGCGTCCGTCAAGCTGGGCGATCTGATTGGTCCGCAGATTGAGCACGAGGATCCCCGCGCCGTCCACCCGCAAGACCACGGCGCCGCTGGCCTCCCCGAACCACTCCAGGTCAATGTATACGCCGCAGGCGATGAGGTCGAAGTGCAGCTCCACGGACTGCAGCATGCTAATCCTGTTCACCACCACACGCCGGGCGCCCCAGCTCGTCGAGTCCTCCGACAAGGTCCAGAGGGATATCACCACGACCTCTGCGACGAGCAAGCCCAGCTGCCGCCCGTCGGTCGACACCAGAAGGAGGTCTTTGAGTTTCAGTGGAAGACATGGTCCGGTGCGCCGGCGCCGTAGGCAGAGCTCCGGGACCTCCCCGATCGCCGCCGCCTGTCCGTCGCCGAGGCGAATGGCGAGCACTTGGTAGTGGCCCGACTGCCGTTCGTGGCACAGCCAGTGCGCGACGCCCTGGAGCACCACGGGGGCCGGCTGCAGGATCTTGTGATTGGGCATCAGTACCTCGGGAGTCTCGGTCACCGGGCCCCACGAGCCGGTTTCTGACGAGAAAGTTATCGTCTGGCATGCCTCGTTCACGACGAGCAGGCGGAAGGAGTGGCCCGTGTGGTTGTCGTCTCCCGGGACAAGTACGTGAAGGAAGTCGTCTTCCAGCGCCATGGCAGGAAGGAAAGCGTAGCGTCCCGTGACGGGGCTGCGCACGCATAGCTCGATCAGGTCGTCTCGCCGTCGACGGAGCAGGATAAGGCCGGCTCGAGATGCGACCGGAACGTATGAGTCGAACAAGTCATCAGCAGCGTCGTCGGTAGGCGGCGGCGGCGTCAACTGGAGAGCGAGCTTGGTGGAGGGCGACACGGGGACGAACCGGTACGGCTCGCCGTCAGCGTGCTGCCGGAACAGGCCGAGGAAGAGGGACGGGACGAAGCCGGCGTCGGCATGGGAGAGGAAGGCCGGGTCGGTGATTTGGCGGCGCAGGTGCTTGGAAGAGGCGGCGAAGCGGATGAGGGCGGCAGGGTCGGCTCGAGCGACGATCTCGAGGAGGATCTCGACGGGGAGCGTTGGGGGCTCCCTCTCTGTCCCTATTGCCTTGGCTAGAAGATTGCCCATACTGCCAGTTTTTGGACTTGTGATGATGCGACTCATCAGGTCCATCGGTATATATAATGGATATCAATCAAGTGACTTAATATTCAAGTAATAATATAAAAAGAGGAAACTCATTTAGTAGACAAAAAACGCCTCAAGATCTTTGCCTTCAATTTTCCTTCCAACTGCCCGTGATTGATTGATGTGGGGTACAGGAACCGTGGCTTGCCTAATTTGCCTGCGCCGCTCCATCCAACGGTGTTGCCCTCTCGTCGGAGTTCAAGATCATGAAAAGTAGTGTCCAACAACAATCAGCTAACAGGCGCATGGCGATGGAGCAGTTGCAAGTAGCTTGACCCAGTTGCCCGCTCTTCTAATTGCTCGCTCCAAAGCCGTCGGTCGGACGACCATGACACGGAAACCCGCGACCACGACGATAGCTACGCCATCGACGAACAACCGGAAGACGGCGGCAGCGATGAGGAGAAGTCGTCCTAGCTACCGTGCACAAGCGGTTGCCGCCCTTGGGCCTGCGTGGCCGAGATAGACTTCCCGGTATCAGTGCCATGACCACCGGGGTTCCTAAAACCCTAGTTAGGGTTAGGGTTGTGCCAATACAATAGAGCGAGGGAGAGACGAATCTGGTTGGTGGCTATAGAGAGGAGGGTGCACGGGGAGTCATTTGAGTGGAGGCATGGTGGCGGAAACAGCCGTAATCGCCAGGGCGACGTCGACGCCGACACGGTCACCAAGGAATCGAGGAGAGAGGGAGAGGGAGTGACACGAGTGAGAGAGGGGGGAGTGTCACGGTTTAGTTGGACCAAACTAGGTCCAAGGGCTGGTTTTAACACTTTGGTTTAACTAGTGGGCCCAAGCCCATAGGGGTAGTTTAGTAATTTTAGAATTAGGAAAAAACCCTAAAAAATAATAACTCTCACATAGTAATTCAAAAAATTAAACTAAAAATAGTTGCGTGTATAAAAATTCAAGGAATTCAAAAAATATTTTTTTTGATATTTTTGCAATACTTTTGTTTGGTGTGAAAAATAGAAAAAATAAGAAAATAATTCTTAAAGGCAATAATAATCCAAGAAATGCCAAAAAGATTATAAATTAATATGTACACCCAATTCTCAAAGCAATATAAAAATTCTAAAGTAAAATTCATAATTAGTTTATGAATTATGAAATAAAATAATATAAAACCCTAAAATGGGAAAATCACTAAAAGACAAGAAAATTTTCAAATCAAATGAACTGAAATAGAATACACCAAGAATTGCATTGCATATACTCCCTCTGTCTGGTTTAAAGGGCACGTATAGCAGAACTCTTGGCCCTAGAATTTCTTTAATTGACTCTCCATCAGCATACAAAATCCCCGTTCACATACGAGCATTCAAAATCTTTTCACACCAAAGTCATGCATGCGAGGAGAATCACGCTCTAACTAAACAAATTAAATGCTTATGCTCCTAGGAGCCGAGGTGGGTTTACGATTGCATGATTTTTTTTATATTTGCCCTTTTAAGTGGGACGGAGGAGGTAGTTGCATTAGAGAATTATCTGATTTTTACTAAGAGCATTGTATTTATCAGAAAATGATTACGATCTCTAGATCCTGAGGTCTTTGGTCAAGTAAAACTTTAGAGTTGCATTATCTTGCACTTACCAAGAAAGTTCATTCTTGCATATACCTTGTGAGACTAGACTTGCATATCATTTGCGAGTTCAATCTTGCATGTCCTTTGAATAGTTTTAAAAATGGTTTCAAAACTTCATCATCTTCAATAAAAATGCGCATCATTTTCTAAATGAAATAAATTGGAAGTTGTGGATGGTGGAATTATGAATAAAAACATGGTTGAAAGATCATGTAGTGGAGATTCCATTGTACCAGGAATGTTAGAATGAACAACCAAAGTAGTCGGGCATTCTTGCGTCGTACAAAACAACGCTGACCACAAGTATTGTTATGGGGCAACGAGTGAGAAATACCTTATTCCTTTCGTCTGTCCTCATATATTTAGTTGGGTTGTGATATAAAGTGATGATCAGCTGGTGAGTGCTCATAACGTCCTTATTCCATGCTACGGGCGGCCTAGTTTATTAGAAAGGATGATAATTAAACGTAGGTCTTGCTACCAAATTCCTTACAGTGTGTAGGCAGTGGGATCGTGAAGGGGATTCAGCGTGACTTAGATAAACTTGGTACCCGGCCCCATACTTAAGGAAGTATGGATGGGAAAGCGTAGCGTCCCGTGATGAGGCTGCACACGCATAGTTGGATCAGGTGGCCTCGCCGTCGACGGAGTAGGAAAAGGTCGGCTCAAGATGCGACCGGAACGTATGAGTCGAACAAGTCATCATCAGTAGCTTCCGTCAGTGGTGGCGGCGCCAACTGGAGAGCAAGCTTGGTGGAGGGCGACACGGGGACGAACCGGTACGTCTCGCCGTCGGCGTGCTGCCGAAACATGCCGAGGAAGAGGGACGGGGCGAATCCGGCATGAGCATGTTAGTGGTGTCGAAGGAAGACTCGATCGGTGATTTGGCGGCGCAGGTGCTTGGAAGAGGCGGCGAAGTGGATGAGGGCGGCAGGGTCGGCTCAAGCAATGATCTCGAGGAGGATCTCGATGGGGGAGTGTTGGTGCCTTCCTCTTTGTTCGTCTTGCTTTGGCTAGAAGATTTCCCATACTGTCAGTTTTTTGACATCTGATGATGCGACTCATCAAGTCCGTATATATGGATTTCTATATGGACTAGCTAAGTGCCCGTGCGTTGCCACGACCCATTAGACATAGATATATTGAACCGAAACACTTATAATATATAAGATATATGTGTTTTTCATAGCTTATGACTGACTTTTGGCAAATATCGTCTTGCATTCATTTTATCGGAATGACTATCCGGTGACCCTGTTCATGTTTTTTCCTCTCAACTCATTAAGATTAACGCACGTGAAAATTGCATACTCGATGATGTTTGTCTTACGGGTATCTCAAATTAATTCCACAATCACTCACATGCAACAATAACACACCAGCAACTGATTCACTCCCTATCGTGTACTACCTTTCCCCTCACTATCTGAGGCGAAGGATGCGGTTGTGCAAATAGCCTGTTGTGTGTACAAACTGTCGTAGTGGTACATCTCAAGATTAGGACTTAGATTATAGCATTTAAAAACAGGTACTTCCTTTGGTCCATATTAATCTAGACACTATTTAGTATATAGGTTCATCTAAATTTTGATAAATTAAAGTCAATTAATATGGATCGGAGGGAGTAGATTAAAATTGATAGATAATGGATATGTGAAATTTGAACTCCTGATATCAAGGAAATAGAAATCTGTGATTTCAAGCCGCAGAGTACTAATAAGTTTATATCATATCACCATAATTAACTGTAGTGCAGTCAGCTACTGTGATCGACACTAACCTGTACATATATGAACATTGCAAAGGGCTTACTGATTTCTCAAAACAGATTGTACCATCACTTACTTTCAGAAGCATATGAGCAGTTGAACTCTTGCAAATCTATGAACAAAGTGATGGTCACTCTCGACTACAATTTTCCTTTTGATGAATTCTCTAGTGGTATCACCAAAATTGCTACTGATGCTACTCTCATCCATAGTTCCTGAGGCAACTTTATGATATGAAGGCGACGGTAGTTGATTGCCAAGTCAAAATTAGGAACTTATCAAATGTTCACTGGCCGAACAACACCAAACCTGCAGGAGGTTCAGTTCCTATTTTAACCAAAATAAATGGCGGCAGCTCTTATTGGATCTTGCTCACCAAGGAGAGAAAGAGCCAAAATCTTCATCAAAACACAGATCTAGTAATTAGCAACAGTGGCAAAGCACACAGAGCCACAACAATACCTATATATTCTCTCCTCTCAACTTCTCACACGGTGCAGCCGAGGCGCTCAATCTCTTCTTGGCATCAGGAGAACATGACCACGACAAGCAGCATGAACAACAATTAGCGTTAGAAGATGTGGCACACAGCACACCACCCTTAATTTTTTCAGCTAGAACCAGAGAAGTCGCTGATGTTCCTAACGTCCTCCACGGTCGATCAACGCAGACGCCAACGCCTGTTGCTCTTTCCCGACGCCGACGCATCACGAACCTCGACCGCAAAAGCTCCAACCAGAGGGCGCGCATCAGGTGGTCTGGCCATGCTCCCAGGACCCTACCATCAACAAGATCGCCCAAGCTAGCGCATGCACACAGTGCAATAGCAGTGCCTCGAACCCTCCCTGCCGGCGTTCGCATCGATACCCGGCGAATTCGATTTGGGACATCGCCGGATCCTCAGGAGTCAGGTGCTTTGCCATGAACGGCCACACTCCAAGGTACAGCTCCTCAGTGATTTCATAGTACACGTTTTCCTTCACAGGGAGGCGGGGCGGGCTGCTGGGAGGAGCAGAGGGCGTGGCTTTGAGACCGGTGGGTGGTGAGGTGGAGCCGCGGCCGGCGGCGCACAATCACCGTGTCGTGGATGAGGTGAGGCCGTGAGGAGGCGGGGATATCCATCGGGGGTAGGTGGTCTGGCGGCGGGGCGGAGGGGAACGGGAATCTGACGGGTGAAAGAACGAACCGTTTTTCATTGCAGGTGGCAGTGGGGTAATTACTACGTTGGTGGGAGGGTAAAACGGTCCAGGGAAAAATCGGAACGAAAAACATGCTGGACTAACCTACCTCTGCGTAAATTTTTCTATATGGATATCAATCAAGAGAGGCCTCGTTCCTTTAATCCCTTCCAGGCAAGGATTGGACTGGATTGCAGCCCGATCTAGGTTAATCCAGCCCGGTGAGATTTTTTCCAGCTCGACACTTTCGTTGTCTTCGTTTACACCTATACTGGATTAATGGCCCAGCCTATCAAATCATCTTCAATTGAGTAGGCCTGGAATTTTTTTATCTCCACCGACCCATGAAACAATTTTCAGGATGCAAGACAGAGCGATGTTCTTTTTTTTTTTGAAACACAGAGCGATGGGTCGTTAGTTTCAGTTAATCTCACGCATAAACGAAGGAAAATGATACTACTCACTCGGGGATCAATTCGATCTATCACCCGGGTCATAGCTTCACTACGGGTACAAGCCAGCCTTATCCAACCATGCGAATAGCACCCCGCGGTACGCGCGTACATACCAGAGAAAAAAAAGACAGACTTATCCGACCAACGTGAATTAGCATCCCGTGTGCGTACGTGCTCCTCCTCCCGTCGTGCCGCTGCGTAGCGTCACCGCGCCGGACGTGCCTGCTGCTCCTTCCTCCCAGAGCACCAGCTCGTCGGGAGTCGCCGCCTCTCCTCCCCATAGCACCACCGCCCTCTCCACCAGACCGCGCGCCCGCCGCTGTCGGAGCTCCCGCCAACCGCGCCGCCCTCTGCGCCGGAGTTCTTGCCGATGACCGCGACACCCCTTCGCCGCCGGAGTTCCTGCCAACCACGCCGCCCTCTGTGCCGGAGTTCTCGCCGACGACCGCATCGCCCCTCCGCCATCGAAGCTCCACCAACCGCGCAATCCTCTACGCCGGAGTTTCGGCCGACAACCGTGCCGCCCCTCCATCGCCGGAGGTCCCACCGCCACACCTCCGTGCCATGGCCAACTACCCTCGCAATTCCTCCTTCTCCTGCCGCGTGCCCCTCCGAGATCTGCTGACCTTGGGCTACTGTGCCCACTCCAAGCCCCGCCACCGAATCAGGGCCACCGGATTTTGCTACACCGCATGGTGCTACATAGGCACGACGGTGATGCTACTGGGAGTGGTCACTGTTGCTACAGATGAAGGGTCGCGATGCTACCGACCAATAAATGGGTTTTGAGATTTTGCTACAGGGCAATGCTACAATAGTAGTAATATTTTGGTATTTTTATTCTATGTTTTTGCTACAATAGCATAAAGTATTTGCTACTATATTTTTGACGAAAGTCCTTAGCAAAGTCGGTTTTGCTACAGCAGGCTCCGGCGATTTCTCCAACATGTTTTTGCCACATTAGCAAAAAAAATTGCTACCATTGTTTTGCGGTTTTGCTACAATAGTGTAAGGTTTTTACTACATGGTCTCCGGCGAGATTTCCGGTGAAAGTCTCCGGTGAGGTCGGGTTTGTTATATTAGCATAATTTTTTTGCTACACGATCGCCGGCGAGGTCTTCGACGAAATCTCCGGCGAGGTCTGGTATGTTTTTGTATTTTCTGGGTCAAACCTTTTTTGCTACATGTAGCAAAAGCGGGACTATTTATAGCAAAAGCGGGTATATTTGTAGCAAAAGTGGGATTTTAAAGATTTTTAGAAGACACGTGTCAGCAAGAGGATCCGGGAGATTTTGGGGAAATATCGTCCAGGGAACGCGTAGTATTTGAGGTGCTAGGGATTTAATTCACGGGTTGAATTATCCAAATTTGGATTGGGTATAGCACCGGGATCCACCACATCCACACCTAGATCAATTCTAGAAATGGATTCAACACATGGTAACCGAACGAGGCCTGAGTCAAATACCAATCCAACACCTTTTTATTTTACATACTCATTTATACTAGGGATCTTGAGTATTTAGAAAGAAGAAACTCATTTATTAGACAAAAACCGCCTCACAATCTTGCGTATACTAGAGATATCTTTTGATGTTTATAATTGCACACATGTTGTTCATTTTTTTTCTCGGAATCTCATATTCCCAAACTAGGACATAATATACACTTAATCATGATAATAGAAATATGAATAATCACACATTTATTATTTCCTCTAGGACCTATTTCCAACAATTCCTACATAGGACCATCTTTTATTTTTCTCGTAAGTTTTGGTGCAGATGGTCCACCGAGTTTTACTGTGCATTGCTTGATCGACGATGTAACCATAATTAATTGGTCAATAAAGCTAGGCACGAAGATTTTTCCTTAAAAATTTTGTTTGTTAGATTTTTTTGTAGTTGGACTAGTAGACACTCCCTTCTATGCCAAGGAAGATTTGGTGTCGACGATGGCAGCAACCTCCCCCATGTTGGAGGCTTCACAGCAGCAGGATTTGCCTTCTCCCGAAGTAGGAGAAGACTTACGTCTCTGTTGCCACCTCCGTAAATCTTAGGAAAATATGGCGTAGTTTTTCTGTCGGAGATTCTGGGAAAGGGGGATGCAATGCAAGACAACACACGAGGGCTAGATGGACCCCAATGGTGCGGCCAAAAAGGACTAGCGTGGACAAAGAAGCTTCATGTTCTCAAGACTTAAATATTAAAAAAAAGTCCCATAAAATCATCTAAATAATTCAAAATAATGCAAAGGCATTGCATAACACTATAAACATTAAGTATATATGATGCAATTATGATGATCCAAAATACACGTATCAATGAAAATTCTTCGTCCTATTTTTCCTTTTTTTTATCATTTTGCAGAAATTTGTGAAATCAAGATAAACGCGGATAACGGAGAAGTCCCATTTGTCATTTTTAGTAGGTTATTACTCCCAAAAAAAAGTATTAACATATGTAAACAACAATGGAATCTGCAATTAAACTTCAAAGAAAAATACGTTTACAAGGGTTTTGCCTATATTTTCCGCACCGTGAAGAATCTGCTTCCAGGTGAGTAAAATCTGCTTAAATTTGACATAAAGATACATATAGTTTTCTTCCTTATGAAGCACAATCTAGCTAGGGTTGCTATGGTCACGGGTACGCATAGGCGTATGGGTCAGGAAGGAGATGGCCGAGGAATCAACGATCAAGATCTCAGAATGGCTTCAAGCCTGCAATCAGGGAGACTAGATCCACCTCGTAGGGACAACATCGGAATGAACCGTAGACGCGCTCGCCGCAAAGCTGGGCGATCTGATTGGTCCGCAGATTGAGCACGAGGATCCCCGCGCCGTCCACCCGCAAGACCACGGCGCCGCTGGCCTCCCCGAACCACTCCAGGTCAGTGTATACGCCGCAGGCGATGAGGTCGAAGTGCAGCTCCACCGACTGCAGCATGCTTATCCTGTTCACCACCACACGCCGGGCGCCCCAGCTCGTTGAGTCCTCCGACAAGGTCCAGAGGGATATCACCAGGACCTCTGCGACGAGCAATCCCAGCTGCGTCCCGTCGGTCGACACCAGAAGGAGGTCCTTGAGTTTCGTCGGAAGATAAGGTCCGGTGCGCCGGCGCCGTAGGCAAAGCTCCGGGACCTCCCAGATCGCCGCCGCATGTCCGTCGCCGAGGCGAACGGCGAGCACTTGGTAGCGGCCCAACTGCCGCTGGTGGAACAGCCAGTGCGCGACGCCCCCGAGCACCACGGGGGCGGGCTGCAGGATCTCGTGATTGTCCGGTACTCCGGGAGTCTTCGTGACCGGGCCCCACGAGCCGGTTTTTGACGAGAAAGTTGTCGTGTGGCATGCCTGGTTCACGATGAGCAGGCGGAAGGAGAGGCCCGCGGTGTTGTCGTCGCCCTCGTCTCCCGGGAGAAGCACATGCAGGAGGTCGTAGTCCAACGTAATGGCAGGAAGGAAAGAGTAGCGTCCCGTGACGGGGCTGCACACGCATAGCTGGATCCGGTTGCGTCGCCATCGCCGGAGCAGGAGAAGTCCGGCGCGAGATGCGACAGGGATATATGAGTCGAACAAGTCATCAGGCGCGTCGGTGGGCGGCGGCGGCGTCAGCTGAAGAGCAAGCTTGGTGGAGGGCGACACGGGGACGAACCGGTACGGCTCGCCGCCAGCGCGCTGCCGGAACATGCCGAGGAGGAGCGAGGGGACGAATCCGGCGTCCGCATGGCAGTGGTGTCGGAGGAAGGCCGGGTCGGTGATTTGCCGGCGCAGGTGCTTGGAAGTGGCGGCGAAGCGGATGAGGGTGGCAGGGTCGGCTCGAGCGACGATCTCGATGAGGATCTCGATGGGGAGAGTTGGTGCCTGCTTCCATAGTCTTGCCTTGGCTAGATGATTGTCCATACCGTACGTCAGCTTTTGGACTTCTGATTGTGCAACGACTCATCAGGTCCGATATATATAATGGATATATCAATCAAGTGAGTTAGCATATATTCGAGTCAGATATAACAACCTAACCTTTTTTTATTTTACGTACTATTTAAAAAGGAAGGAACTCATTTATATATTAGACAAAAACCGCCTCAAGATCTTGCCTTCAACTTCCGTTCCAACTGGTCGTGTGATTCAATCTTCACAGGGACCGTGGCTGCTTGCTCGTTTGCTCCCATCCATCCAACGGTGTTGCGAGGCCGAGGATCTCGACGAGGAGCAGTTGCTAGTACGTAGCTTGTGCCTTGGGCACAATCCGATCATCCAATTGGCCACTCTGCTCTGCTAATTTCTCGCTCCAAAGCCATCCGCCGGATGACCAGGACACGGAAACTCGTGACCACGATGATAGCGACGACATCGAGGACCAACCCCGGCGGAAGCGATGAGGAGAAGTTGTCACGGCTACCGAGGTAGAATCGCGGTGTCAGTGCCATGAAGACTGTGGTCCCCATGACTCCAAGACAAGTGGAGTGTGATGACCTCGGAAGCCCGGAGTCGACTGCCAATAGGTCTTTCCCGCACTATCGGTGCCCCAGGCGGAAATCCATGGGTCGCACCCACCGGACACCTAACCCTTTTCCTTCTACACCAAGGAACCATGAGGTCTCACCGCCACTTGACCCCTGTCTTCGGCGGCGCGGACAGCTCGCGCCGCGTGGCACGGCTCTCGGTGCATCACGCTCGGGGTTCTCCCTTACGCTTGTGCATCGGTCACTCGCCTACACCACCCACTCTCCCTAAAACAGAATAACGAATGGTGGACCGACAATAGCACCACACTTTTGCTACGCCCTATTGTTTTCAAACATTATATTGTAGACATAGATTTGTTCAAAATTGGGAAAAAAAATCTTCAATGGATGTGTAAAGATTCTATTTGTGAGGCTAGTTCAAGAAAAAGCTCTGAGTTCCACGAAAGAACAGAAACAGAATAAAAATATTGTAAACTACATTGATGTTAAAAAAGAACACCACATGGATAAAAACATAACAAGTACGTGGGCGCAAGATCAGGTGTGAATGCTGGTCACATGACCCTAGCTTCCATCTCTGTATGAGGGCGCTTGCGACCACCACACGTCTCCAGAATATGGATACATATGTTTGGAAGCTGGTTCACTCCTGGGTCGTAGGATGCTTGCCCTCCCGCTTTTCAGTCGGAGATACATCGATACTTCCTCTATTCCGGTTTATAAGTCAAATACGCATTTTAAAAAAATTGTTTAACCATAAATTTGGTTAATAAAATATAAACTATATTTAACAAAAATTATACCATTAGATTCACATTTAAAATACGCTTCAGATGGTATAATTTTTGTGACATATGATTCATATATTGTTGACCAAATTTATGGTTAAACTATTTTTTACAATACGTATTTGCCTTATAAACTGGAATGAAGGTAGTACTCCTTTCGATTCATATTAATTATCATTGAAGTAGATATATCTAGACATATGTTAATGCTAGATACATTCGGTTTAGCACAATTAATATGCAATGGTATAGGTTGTTCTGATGTTTGGTGGTGTCACTTTGACGGTCAAGATTGCTCCAACGTAATGCTTAAACTGGATGTTTGAAGTCAAAGTAGACATACCAACATCAGCTTATTTTTAATAGTAAAGAAAAGAAGTAATAAGGGCAGGCCTCAAAATCCGCTATTTTGGAGATATAGCGAGCAAACGTACACATGTTATATTTAGTGCCACCTTGCTCAGAGTGCTATACCGCGCTATTTAAAACAATGGTTTTTTTTAAATTTACCACGTACTCTCCATTAGTCAACTGACAAATTACAAACTATGCATGTGGAAACCATGATAGACATCGGAGGAGCGGTTGTCTAGGAACATATGCAGAAATAACCCTGCAAAGAGGGAAAATACAATGAAGTCCAACGGAGATCTCTGCAATAGCTGTGTTCACCGCTCGCCGATGAACGCGAGGAAACACCGTCGCCTGAAAAGGCGTTGTGAGTCGAAGAAGTGCCCCGCCATCGGCGGAGCCAATTACGTTGTGGCACGTCGACTAGGGATCATACTTGTGCTCCTCGAATCCTAGACACGACGCCGATTTCGCCACTCCGCTAATGAGCATTTATCTATTAGTGATGCCATCAACATCGCCAAGGCAAAACACTAGATCCGCCACCCTCACGCCATCTTCCATTAACCTGGATATGGCTTCCTTCTTTCTCACGTCGGCACCACCGCCTGAGACGACAACCGTCAAAACACAAATAAACATCAAATCCTTTGCACTAGAGGAGATACGGAACACAAATCCCACGGATCCCTTGACCTCGCCACCAAGGGCGCCTCCGAGATGTTGCTGGGACCGAGAAATCTTTATTCTAGATGCTAGAGTCGCGGCCATGGAAATACACTTGGACCAAGAAACTGAGTCAGGGCAGATCGAGTAATCATGGACACTTGGGGGCAAACAAAGACAAATTAATAAAGAGTAAAAGGTTGAATTTACTCCTATGTTTTTTTTTTGCAAAATTTATATGATCTATTAATAATCATCAACAACGGTACAAAGAGGAGTAAAACTAATAAATATTACTCTACAAACAGGAGCTTGAATCCCTTTAGTTATCTACGGGTCCGATTTCGTAAACTTAGTTTGCGGTAAATGAAAGTTTTTTTTTTTGAACAAGGGAAGGACCCAAGGGTCCAGAGCTGCATTAAACGGTGGGAATATGTTTTACAAGGATGACCTAAAACGAAAGGAGAATTACAACCGAGCCATCGACTTTTACATACAGGACCTCAAAGAGAAAATGGAAAAAGCAATCAAGTCCCACTCCACCGATGAAGATGCACCCAACGCCATGGCCTACCACTTGACGTCGGAGCGACGATGAAAGCCTTGACGGAGTCGCAGAAGGGCCTCCATATTGGCACGCCGGCCAGGAGGTTAAAAAGCATGCAGCGCCCGCAGCACCGCAGCACGGAGCGGCCTCGTCGACCTTGGATAACAGCGGCGGATCTTCGCCGCCGTTTATGAACTCCACCAGTTGCAGCAGCCTGGTCTTCCCATGGAGCAGCAAAACCCATCGCCCCATCCATCCTTCCGCCACCTCGGCGACTAAGACGAATAGAACAAGAGCCACACTCCACCGAACTGGAAAGCTGAATCCCTCCTGTCATCACCTTCCCAGCCACCATGGCCAAGAACAAACGGGGACAAAGAGAGCAGCAGCCTGACAGCTCAAATTTATTCCAGCAAGAAGGAGATGGGAAAATAGGAGCAAGGGGCGCCGAAGCAAGCCCTTGCCATGGAACCAGCAGGGAGGTGCCGGCATGGGAAACACCAAGCCCCTCTCTCCTACCTTCCACCTCGTTGCTGTGCAGACGAGGAAGAGAGGATCGAGCGAGAGAATGAGTGGATCTGGATCCGGCCGCCTTTTTATTTGCTGGGAGAGATCTAACGAGAAACAAACCTATAACTACTAGAATCCAGACCCCCCACCCACTCCTCGCCGGCCACCATGGCCACCGGCGACGAGGGGGGGAGAGGCCGGTGCAGGGATCGGGGAAGAGAGGCTCAAGAAGAGCAGTCGCCACAGGGGCAGTCGAGAAAAGTGAGGAATACTTGGTCAGCTTGGTTAGGCACTATGGTAAATGAAAGTTGAGTTCACCTTATTTCGAATTATGTAGGAGTAGAAAAGTTGATGGGTGTACTTACACCCCAGCTTATTCACAAACTTGCTCATAATTTACCAAAATAACCTAGCACAATGATAACCACCACGTGTTTATTAGCCGTATATATATCCGTTGATTGATGAGTTGGCCAAACTAGCGTGTTTTCTGCTGGCCCGCACCCTGCTGCACTGCATGCACCAAGAAGCCATGACGACGACGCTACGGGTCAGTCGGTCAGTGTGACAGCCAGATCTAGTGAGCCACCATGAATGTCATGTCAATCGAAGCGTGCGATTGAAATGAGCTGAAGATCAGGATCGTTGATCGATGTCTTCAGCTTCGGGGAACTTGGTTCGTAGCTCCGGGACGGACCGATGCCAAGAAGCAGGCCAGCACGGGAGTCCGTGGAAGCCGGTGGTTCGTCGGCACCGTCTGAGGGCTCTGAAGCAAACAACCAACGGCCGGCCATGAGGCCATCAGGTCGAGAGTCCATCCGCGGCCCGCGCACCCTGGCCGCTAGCTAGCTAGTTATGGATGGGGCTGGGAGGGCACTGGCCGCCGGTGTTGTTCCCGTAGGTGCAGTTGGACGGCTGCGCCGACGTGTCGGTGCCCGTGGGCTGCCTTGCGGCGCCTGTGCTCGGCAGTGGCCGCGCCGCCGCGCAGGTCCCTCCGCTGCTGCCGCCGGAGGAGGTGAAACTGAAGACGATCAGCACGAGAACCGCCGCCGCCGTAGATCTTCTCATGGTGGCCAAATTAAGGCGGCTGGTTGGTCTGCTTCTGCGTGCGCTCTGTTTCTGCGTGTGTTGAGTGCCAGAGTTTGTGTATATATACAGAGCGGGAGGCGTGCGTGCGTGCGTGCGTGCGTGAGAGATTGGAGAGACGTACGTACGGATGAACCGCCGCAGGCCGCACGCACGCGATGCATCGACCTGGCCGGCCGGATGGCACTCAGCCTAATTTCTTCGACCAGGGAAGAAAAACGAGGACACGAATGGTGCATTTTTCTTCGAACGTGTCACCATCTCACAGAATGCACGCGCATGTACGCACGTTCGTGCGGGCTTGGAACACGCATGTACGCACGTAACTTTGGACTGAGATTTTCCAGGGAGAGCGAGCGCACTGGCTACCAGCCTTGCAGAACGCCTGAAAGTCGACGTGGCGGCGCTGCATGTGTTGTGAATTGCGACCGAGGCAGGAAAAGATGGATCGATTGCGGATCATGCGACGCGCCTAACACGACTCTTGCGCCGATTCAGATAGTAGTAGCACGGAGACTGTCGATCGGCCGGCGCCGTGTCACATGAGCGCACGGCCGTGGACGAATGCCACACGCGCCCATATACAAATAAACACACAAACATACAAATAGTTGAACACATGCATGAAGATGAAACTAGTGGCTTTGTTGGCCATTCCATGTCCACCACTCCTTCATGAGATCTTTTTGAAGATCATTATGCACATTGGTTTGTCCAATGAAATGATAGGAAGCAAGAAAGTGTGCCACCCTCTCTTCTCTCCTTTGCACACACACGGGTTGTCCCATCAAGTCATAAAAGTAGTAGTCTAAGAGCATCTCCACTCGTTGGACGAAGCCAGGCCGAAATCCGGACTAAACTTTCGCCGGACGGCGCAAGTTTTCGGCCTGGGTACGCCCAGTTTCCCACTCGCGTACCCAGGCCGAGTTCCCGGGTCGCTCGTTTCCGCTCAAATTCGGCTCAAGTTCGTCCAGATTTCGGCATAGTTCGTCATACAATGAATACGGAACATTTTAAGACCAAAGTTTGGTGAAATTTTAAACATAGTTCGGCGTAAATGTAAACATAATTCGGCCAGAAGTGAAAATACAACATATTTCGTCCAAGTTCGGCCTAGTTCACGCTAGGCATCTACGACGTGTTGCCCCTGCGTATCCATAGGTGCTCAACAAGATCATCCTGCAGCTGTTGATGCATCGCCGGATCTCGGATCTCCTGACGCATTGCGATGAATGCAGCCTAGGTTGGAGGTACCTGATGATCAGGCTCGGCAAGAGGACCCTATATGTAGTATGGCTCGTCCTCCTCGAGCAAACTCACTGGATCCTTCCTCTCATCCTCAATGATCATGTTATGCAAGGTCACACAACAGTTCATCACTTCCCACATATGATCTTTCGACCAGGTCATAGCAGGGAACCAGACAACTTCAAACCTCTGCTGGAGCACACCAAATGCCCGCTCCACGTCCTTCCTGCAAGCTTCATGTTCCTTGGCAAAGTGAGAATGCTTGGGGAGCATTGGGCTTGAGATAGTCTTCACAAATGTTGGCCATCTTGGATAGATGCCATCTGCTTGATAATATCCCTTGTTGTAGTGGTGTCCACCGATATCAAATTCCACGGGAGGAGCATGAAGCTTGGAAAAGATAGTTCAGGAGTTGAGGACGTTGATGTTGTTATTCGATCCTGCCATGCCAAAGAAGGAGTGCTAGATCCAAAGATAATGTGTAGCAACTGCCTCAAGTATCACAGTGCATCCTCCTTTGTGGCCTTTGTACATTCCTTGCCATTCAAATGGACAGTTCTTCCACTCCCAATGCATGCAATCTATGCTTTCAAGCATACCAGGAAATCCTCTACTTTCATTGATTGTGAGGATCCGAGCAGTGTCTTCAACAGTGGGTGATCTCAAGTACTGTTCCCCGAACACTGCAATCACTGTCCTGCAGAACCTGTACAAGCAATCAAGGGCGGTGGACTCGGCGATGCGGAGATAGTCATCGGCACTGTGAGCCGGCGCTCCATATGCAAGCAACCTCATCGCCACGGTGCATTTCTGAAGCGAGGAAAACCCAACCAAGCCGGTGCAGTCCTTCTTGCAAAGGAAATATGGGACGAAATCCCGGATGGCATGCACGATCTTGAGGAAGAGCTTCCGGTTCATCCTGAAATGGCGGCGAAACACGTCCTCTCCATGGAGTGGCTGGTCGGCGAAGTAGTCGGCGTACAACATGCAGTAGCCCTCTATCCTTTGTCTCGCCTTGCACTTCCGACGACCTGGCGCCGAACCACCGCGCTTCGGCTTCGCCATCTGCATGTACAACTGGGCGAGCGATGCGAGGATCTGCAAGTGCTCTTCACCTTCGGCGACCTCGGTGCTCTCCTCCTCCAGGAGTACGGCGAGCATCTCCTCGTCGTCGGAGTCCATGGCGAGTATCTCGTCCTCGTCGGAGTCAATGGCGAGTATCTCGTCGTCGTCGGAGTCCATGTCCGAATCCGGCCAAATGCCGAACACTTGGCGGGCGTGGTGGTGGGAGCACGTAGCGAAGCAGAGCTACGGCGAGGCTAGGTCGGCGAGATCGGTGGCAGGGAAGGCGTGGTGGTGGGCGGCAACTACGACGAGCGTAGCTAGAGGCGTGGGCATGTCTCGGCGCGCAGGAGCTCCGCCGGCGAAGTCATGGCGACAGGGGACGCTGGGAGCTCTTCGCGCCAGTCTGGGTGAGTGGAGTGGCACTACTAGAGAAAAGCCTATCCGAGGCGCACCAAAAATCCTATCCGAGGCGCATATCACATGTGCCTCTAGCTTCAAGCCTCGGGTATTTCTTATGCGAGGCGCATCTGATATGCGCCTCCTATACTTCACATATGCGAGGCGCATATTGATATGCGCCTCGCATAATAATATATGCGCCTCGCATATGTGAAGTATAGGGCGATATCGAATCGCCGCATATATTCAATCGCCTCGGGTATTTATAGTATATGCGCCTCGCATATGTTTGAAATCGCTCGGGTATTTATAGTATATGCGCCTCCAATAGTATCCTATATGCGCCTCCGGTAATATTTTCGAAATTCAAGTTTTACAGACCACTATAAATAATAATATATAAATATTCAAATATACAATATAGTCCACAGAATTTTTCAGAAACTTGCATTTTGCCAAAGCATAATAGAACCAACATGAATACAATACATTACACATCAATCATGACATACAAGTTTATACATCAAGTCTTTGTGCCACAAGTTCACACCTCCGATCGGTACAAGTTCACAATCACATTACACCTTCGAGTACAAGTTCACAATTCACATTACAACTCCAACGACGTAGCTCTACCTAGATGAAGTAGAACACAACCTACAATGAAGAGCAACAAGGTGGTGATCACGAGGAAGTTTCTCCACTTCTTCCTTTCATGCCTCCTCCACTTCTCTTCCGCCACCTCTCTACTCTCATAGCCTTGGTAGCTGTTGCCCGAGAAGTTGTTCACTTGCCCGAGAAGTTGTTCATTTACTTATTTAGATTATCACAGACAGACATGCACATAGGAGTACACTAACTGGAAAGTCCAACAAATTTCAATTGTGCACCTAACGTTCTGCTCTCATAGATCTCATAACTATTCAGGAACCCTGTCTAGATAAACCCAAAGTAGAAGCAATGATCAACTACACATGGAAAAAAATCTAATCCTCTAATCCCCCCTTATAACAAGAAACCCTGGTGTGGCATCCCGCAAAACCACTACTAGAAAATCGCGTTGTTTTTGTGCATTGCATCATTATGACCGCATGCTCATGTCATCATGCCACATTGCATTTGAGCATCGTCATCATCTTGCATTTGTTCGCATAAAACTATTTTCGGGAAAACCTAATTTGTTTTCTAAACGCCCCGTCTATGTTCCAAACGCAAAACTCGGGTCACCGGATTAATTTTGTTTTGTTTGCTATCGGTTTGCAAAAGTCTGTTTGAAATAAATAAAGTATTTAATTATTTTAGTTGGGGCAGCCGAACCGGGCCGATCCGACCCAGCTGGCCACCCCCAAAACTAAAACGGTCCACCTAAATTCCTAATCCTACCAAACCTATTCTACCCACCCATTCAACCACATCACCCCCACCAATCTCTGGCTGCCACCTCACCCTCTTCCTTCCCTCTACCCAATCCCAGCCCGCCACTTGGCCACCTCCTCTCACCCCACTCCCCTTTCACCACGCAGCCACCCTCCCCTCTGGCCCCATCCGACCCACACACCCCCACCGACACCCCCGGCCCCACCCGCGGGACCCGCCTCCCCCCACCGGCCTCCTCTCTCCCCGCATGGCCCCGCATCGCCCCGCTCCCGCACCCTTCCCCGACCCGCTCCGATCCCGCCTCCTCTTCTCTCTCCGACGAGCCCCCCTCGCCGCCGGCCTCCTCCCCTTTCGCCGGCCCTGCCGCGCCCCTCCGGCCGTTGCCCCGGAGCCGGCGCCGCCGCATGCTCCTTCCACCGCCTCCAGGCCCCGTGCTCGCTCTCCTGCCTGAGCTCCCCCTCCATGGCTCCTCCTCCCCGTGCCTCTCCCCTCGCCCCGAGCTGCGCCTCCGGCTGCAGCGTGTCGCCGCCGGCGACCTCTCTGCGCCACCGCCTCTCCCGCCACGAAGCTTCCCTCGGCCGCCACCTCCGATCGCCAACCGCCTCCGGCCCTCCTCCGGCCCGCGCCGCCTTTCCGCTGCCAGCGGTACAGCCGCCAGCCGCCTCCTGGCCGACCAGCGGGCTTCTCCTCGCGGGCCCGTCTCGCCCGGGCCCCGTCGCCTCCCCGCCGCCACGGCTCGCCCAGCCCGCCGGCCTCCACCCGTGCCCGAGCTTCCTCGGCCGCCCTCGCCGGCCGCGGCCTCTCCTTCCCCCACCTCCGACCCGAGCACCCCCGCCGGCCTCGCCTTCTTCACCGCCATGGCCGCGCCAAACGTTCCCCGACCTCGAGCGCCACCGCCCCCGACGTTGTCTTCGTCTCCCTGCTAGGGCCTCCTCTGCTCCGTCCGGCGGGCCACCACCAACCTCGCCTCTCAGTCGGCTGCTGGATGCGACCCCAAGACCTCCTGCGCCTCTGCATCCCGCGGCCGTGCGCCTCCATCACCGCTCCTGCTTGTGTGCATCATTTCCTGCTTGTGTCTCAACAGGAGCTAGCCCCGCGTGCACCCAGATCCTTGTTTTGGTCTTGGTCTTTTGCCCGACGCTGAAGTCCATCTTGGTTTCAAGGCTGCTATCGGTTCTCCAGGACAAGATAGACAGCATCCTGCCTCCAGTGCCGAAGACCGAGACGATGACTACGCACCGAGATGATCCGCAACCTCCACAAGGACATTGTGTTGCCACCAGGGTATCGCGAGGAGCCTCGGACACCGAGACCCGCGAAGACCGATCCCGGCGTCCGAGACCCCTAAGGCCGATCTCGCCGAACCCGAACCCTGGAACCCCGCCAAGATCTTCATCGAAACCCGAGAACTCCGCCGTGGTACCCGGGAATCTCCTACATGGAACCATCGGTCTACGCAAGACCATCGACGCCACACCCGAGTCCGGCACCGACACCCGACAACCTCAATATAGGACGCCAAGGTCTTCCCCCCCGGAACGTCGAGTGCTTCTTTCCGGATCCGAAGCCGCCAAGATTGCCATAGAACGACAAGCACTTCACCCCGAACGCCAAGACCGACCCGACACGAGGACCCGACAAGATCTTCGCAGCGACAAGTTCGACACCGACCACGACGAGTCCGATGCGCCCCGACGCCGAACCAAGTCCTCCTTCACGGAACGCCAAGATCTACTCCGCTATCCGAGAACGATCCCGTCGAGCCCTGAACCCTGAGACCGAACCCCGAACCCCAGAACCCCAAGTTCGTCGAGACCCTCTAAAGTGTGAACCCCTTCCCGAAACCCTATTTTATAATATAATACAACTTGTCGCATATTACTTGTCATACTTGCATGCATATTGTCATGTGGTTTGGGGGCCTTATGCCGATTCACCTCATAATTAAATATGGGGCCCATATGCGGGCAAATCTAGTCTTATATTGGCCTTATTTAAATTTGTGCATCGAACCGGTACTATCTCTTGCCCTGGTAATACAACATTTAAATTGCGGGGTAGCTAAACAACATGAACCACCTAAATATATGTCGGGACCCCCGGTTCCGCTTAATATGACCTGATTGCATCGCACCTTTGCCATGCCATACATCATACATGCATCATGCCCGGTCTTTTGTCGTAGTATTAAATAGTGCATCCGGTGTTTATTCTAGTGTTTTGGTTCTTCGCGGATAAGGCCGTTGAGTTGATGCGAGTGTCGACCTGATCTTCGGTTGAACCTTCGGCAATGTTTTCAGGCGAGCATCTCCCCCTTTCTACCTATCTTACTTTTATAGTATTTATTCCCTCCTGTTGATCTATTGCTATCCGTGTTGCGATGCTCTAGTTTCGTACCGTGATATCCCTTGCAGCCTTATATTGCCTTGGACACATCCTATTACCTGTTGTTTGGTAGATAGTTGGACTTGCGCGTCGTAGTCGCTTGCTCTGTTGTTGTTGCGTGTCGTCAAGTGCCACAGTTGTTGGAGTATTGCCATGTGTTTATTGTTGGAGTTGATCAATACTTTAATTACTGTTTAACAACTAAAATTGAAGTAAGTAAGCAGAGGCACAGGTGGGCAATAGATGTTATTTGGTTGTTAACCGTCCACTTGTGTCCCGTAGGACCCCGAGTACTTGATACCTGTTCCTTGATTTATCGCGCTATCCACATCCGGGAGGATTATGGGACCCCCCTGAGCCAGAGCTTGATTCATTCTTATTTCTTGGGGCCACAAACTAGTTTGAGGTTTTATTTACTATCCTGTACCTATGCCATGCTTTACTGCTTTATTTACGTTTGTGCGAGGAGCACACTGTACTGTTTAGGATCGTGGCACGATTCCGCGGTGTCGACAAGCCCAGTTTTGGGTTCCCGTTTCTGACCGTCCCCACAACCTTGAATCCGTCTCGGAGCCGGCCGGCTTTGTTGCGGGTCTACTTTAAGGGGTGGCCCCCTGAAATATTTCTGAATCCTGTGATTGCTTTGTCGTGAAGGCCTCGTTGGGTTTTGATTTGGTTTTTCCGAGGTTGATCGAGTGTGTGTTGCTATTTGTGCACCCCGGCCGGGTTAAAACTTTCTGAAAGCCGTGTCCGTGGTTATGGACGACTTGGAGCACAGTATCTCGATCATAGACAACTATAACTAAAGTAGTGCTATAAACTTGACTTTATAATGACTAGTAATCAGCTTCACTATAACGGAATGGCTAAATAATACTGCCCACAATTGCTTGTTTGGATTGTCGCTTGCGACCATTGTACCTGACTAGTAAATATTGCAACTACAACGGAATGGCTAAATAAAAGTACCAACAACTGTTGGGTTTTGGGATATCTCATGCTAATTGTATCTGACTAGTAAGTGTCGCAACTACAACGGAATGGTTAACTACAATGGCCCACTGCTTATTTTATCAGGATGATTATCTACACTTGACTAGTAATTGCTGCAACGATAACTGAGTAAATAAAACTGCCAACTGTGTGAGTTCCTCGGTTGACTTCCTCGTTGGGTCTCGAGGGGGAAACACCAGGATGGGTTTGTTTGATGGTAGCATCAGGTTGGTTCCGAATAGGTCTTTCTTACCCCTCTCGGATAGCCGCCAGTTGTATCGAGTCTCTATAGGTTGTTTAGTGCATGCTGCCGCTGCCGCTCAGTCCACCTTACCTATGTAGGCGAGGACCGCCGAATTCTAGTCTCGCCGTGTGTCTTGGCCTCAAGATCGACGCCTCCTCTTTTCCTTTGCCCTTTGTCGGCACCCCTTTTGTTTAAGCAGGTTTCGACGTCGTTAGCAGGGTTACCTTCCGGCTTGGCCTGGGCAGGGTTATTATGGACGCTATTGGTTATTCTTCAGGGCTCTTAGCCCCATTTGCATCTTGCCCGTAGTCGGACGCCCTATCGTTTTAAAGGTGATTTGGATCTTTGTATTGTATATCTGTATTCTTGACTCGTCGAGTCGCTGTTGTATATATATATATATATGTTCTATGGGTCCCATCGAGGACTGTTGTGTAATGTTATTAATTCGTTTTCCACCCGCACGAAAGTGCCTGGTGGGCACCTTTGAATCGTTTCTATGCGGGTTTGACGGGTTTCGCTAAAACTTGCATAGGGCCGATTCTGAGGGTGTTACACCTGGAACAGCCAAAAACATGGATTAGTCTGTGCAGATCAACCAACGAAAAAAGGACAACATAGTGAACCAAAGCCCTGAAAACTTGACAAATAAATCTTGGAGCACTCAGAATTGCGAAGTTCACAAGGCTGTACAGACTATCATTAATAGCTTGGCTACTGACGCCTTGCTCACAGATGGAAAACGACATATGTAGTGAGTGCCGCCTTCGTCTCTAACTTGAAATTATATTAAATAATAACAGCCAAAGGACAACTGGAATGAACCCTCTAGCTGTATCATGTATATTGTGTTGACATGTTAGTCCTAGTTCGTCGAATGTACTCTTGGTTCATTCATATCAGACAAATTATGAACACTACCTAAGCTTGACTAATGATCATCTCGACCAGGTTAAAGCTAGTCTCAGGTGCTACAATTGCAGCTCAAACTAAGTGGATTCTTCAGCTATTATGTGAAGTTCGAAACTATAGGAATATTCCTAGGACTTATAATTGGCTCAGCGCAATAGCACAAACCAGCAGGAACCAAAGGTGTAATGCTTTCTCACCAAATTGTACTAGTGCAACGAGAACAGCAGTGTTCTTCATTTAGTAAATTCAGGGAACACCAAAGGACCTGTAGAGCTTCAGAGAGAGAGAGAAAAAACATACCTCTCATCAGGTCGTCAGAGCTTGGAAGCGAAGTTCCTGGCCTTCTCCTCATCACTCTCCTCGACGATCCCGACGGACCTGCAGGCGTCAGGGAACATGGAGATCCGGATGGGCCAGCGTGCAGCGCCGTCCCACTTCTGGCATGAGCTCCTCCATGAGCCCGAGGGCCTCGGCGGCGGTCTCGGCGGCCCGGGCGACGACGTCGACGACGCCCATCTCCTTGGCACAGGCGCCTGAGCCGGCTCCCGGAGGACGGCGTGGAGGAGATCTTGGCACGAGCAGGGCCATGAAGTAGGCGGGAGGGCAGGCGATGTCGACCTCGCTCATGTAGAAACGCGCTGTCGGCGCGCATGACGTGATAGTCGTGGCGAGCGAGGAGGAGGCCAGCTTCAGCGTGGCCCGTGGCGGCGGTGGCATGGGAGCGCCAGAGGTCGGCGGCCGCGCAGCGCTGGAGACCAGTCCCCGAGCTTGGCGCGGTGCCGCCCACCCGATGTCCAGCTGTTGAGAAGAAGCGGCCCTCGCGGTCACCGTGGCGCATCCGGGCGGCTCGGGCGGCGAAGTGGCGAGGCGGCGGAGCGGATCGGCGATGAGCGGGTGGCCTAGGCGGTGCTCGCCGTCGCCCGTGAGGGTGAAACACGAAGACGCTGCTGCTCCAGCGTGCACATCGCGGCGGCGACGACGACCTTCCACGGCTCGGGGTGTGTGGACTTGGGTGCTGCTGGGTTGGTGTGCGTGCGGAGGAGTCGTTCAGGAAGCCGGGAGTTGCGTGTGGCCCACACAGAATATGCGAGGCGCATTCTGGCCATATGCGCCTCGCATATTATCAAATATAGGAGGCGCATATAGCCATATGCGCCTCGCATATTCGTGCACCTACCAACACGCGGGCCCACACAGAATATGCGAGACGCATTCTGGCCATATGCGCCTCGCATATTATCAAATATAGGAGGCGCATATAGCCATATGCGCCTCGCATATTCGTGCACTTACCAACATGCGGGCCCACACAGAATATGCGAGGCGCATTCTGTCCATATGCGCCTCGCATATCTGATATATAGGAGGCGCATATGACTAGAATGCGCCTCGCATAATATGGGGCTGCTAGATTCTGTCAAATGCGAGGATTATAGGAGGCGCATTCTTATCATATGCGCCGCCTATTTTTATACTAGAGGCGCATATCGCAAAGTGCGCCTCGCCTATTTTTATAGGAGGCGCATATGCTAAATGTGCCTCGCATAAGCATGTCTCCTATAGCCTTTTCTCTAATAGTGTGGGTGGGAATGGGAATGTCTCGCCGACAGAGCTGACCCACGCCCTTTTTTGCGGCATCCGACGTCCCCAGGGCGTATCCGGGAACCTGGGTTCGGCCTGGGTAGGTCGGACCAAAACACGCCGAAATCCGGACGAAAACAGGTCACTGAGTACGCGACTGGGCCGATTTTCGGCGTCCGGATCGGCGTCGTGGGTAGGCGAGTGGAGATACTCTAAATATTGTCCGATGTTCATATATGATTATACAAACGTTTATAATATATCAAAGGATCTTGATCCCAAAATCTAGCTGGCCAACGCGTTGGCTGGGTGTGGGGTGGGTGGGGTGTGTGTGTGTGGGGGGTGGGTGGTAGCAGAGAAGCTCGCCAACGCGTTGGCTTTTGCTCCTGACCGGGCACGCTCGCGGGGAACAGTCCTGCCATTGAATTGCATCTCCCGTCTGGTCATGCGGTGGTGGAGGGGAACCGCGGGAAGATGCGGCAGGTGGGGCTCGATTTACTGTGGCAGCGTCGCCTCAACGGCCATGTGGACAAGAGGATTCGTCGCGCAGGGTAGCCGGAGAAGGTCGGGGAAATGGGGCGGGCGGCGGCGATCGCGTGCAGAGATTTCAGGTCGGCGGTTGGAGCTACGTACGTGTGTGGTTGAGTTTTGCAGCGCGTAGTAGCCCGCACCCAAACTATGCACCGCGCGATTGTACAATTTCGGCGCGTTGTAAAGTTTTTTTTTTTGGACACGCGCTACTTCTGAAAGTAGATTTCGGAAGCCGTGCATTTTTGTATATGTGTTGGAGATGATCCGAGAAATAGAAAATGTCTGTACGAAACAGACAATGTGTGTACGTCGTGCACCGCTAGTGCAGGCCACCCCTTTAACACTGGTTGGGAGGCCCTCTAACAGCGGTTCTCCAACCGCTGTTGAGGGTTCGGTGTTAGAGGGGGGCCCTATACGAACCGGTGTTAAAGGGTGGCGCACGTGGGGCTGTCGCAGTCCTCAGGACCCCCCTCTTTAACACCGGTTCCAGATAAATCTCTGCCGCGGCAGACTTCTGTCTCTGCCTCGTTCTGCGCGTATTTCTGCCGGAGGGGGGGGGAGCGAGGGGAAATCGATCGGGAGCGGTATACACAAACATCGTCATCGGTACATACGAGTACATGAATAATTTAGCAACTATTATTATACACAAACATCGTCATCGGCACATACATCGTCATCGTTTATTTTGGTGGATATCTAAAGAGTTCTCCGCCAGGCGTGATGACCTCATCAAGTATGAACCCCGCCAATTCCTCTTGAATGGCTCGTATGCGTTCAAATGGTAGGAGTTGGTCCCGCATCCGTTCGATCTGAATATATATGAAGAATGGGCCGTCAATATATATATATAAGAATACAACTCAACACAATTGATGGTAATAAAATCATGTTGTGGACTTTGTTTACTTACTCTAAGTTGTTCTAGTGCGGCTTGGCCCGTCGCACATATCGTGTTGCGAATGAATTCGCAAACATAGTACCCACATAAGTTATTGCCGTGTCCCTGATGCGCGCACTTTACGATAATAGAGAGTTCAATCAAAATAATAATCAATAAAGCATGATATAATGGAATTGGAAGCTAGCTAGTATTACTTACATTTTGGTCTACAAATTTTAGTTCTTCTGACCATTCACCCACGGCCCTGCCCGTGAACCTTTTCCAAACCAAAGAAAATGGATAAAGGAGTAATTAATTACTTATTGTCACGAAAGTTGCCGATCTAGTGCGATAATATGATTGAAATTACCTCTGGAGCATCTCTCTAAAGTTTGCCCATATCTCTTTTTCTTTTCGTAACGAGTCCATGACAAGGACTTTTCCTGAGTCGGGTTGAATGACTAGCAGAATAAAGTGGAACCTACGCACGCATAACTCATCATCAGTTACACTTAACATCGAGTAAGCTGAAATAGAATGTGTACAAGAGAGAGGGTACTCACGAGAAGTTGTAAGGCAATAGTATTTCCCTTTTGGTTTGTTGTCTCAGTAAAGACGTTAGCAAGTAATCTTCTGTTTGCCCGGGTTTGGTTTCTACCACTTCTTCATGAACTCTATTTGGGTCAACGAACCCAATGTCAAAAGGGCCTCCTTTCCTGCATTCCATCACCTTTTTCCTGCATAATAGTATATACATATATGGTGAGATATATATATACATGCAATTAATAAAGTGAATGAGATGAGATATAAATTAGAAAAATAGTACTTACACACAATAAAGGCTAATGGCAGCTTTGTCGAGTTCCTTCTGATTGAATAGAAAATGCAAGTCTTGAATGTTGAAGTCGATCGTGTCATCTTCGCAGAAGAAAATATCATCTCTTATATGTGCCGTGATCCATTCTACCTTTCTCGTCTTGCAGAAATGAAGGTACCACTTGTGCAATTTTCGCATCTTTGTTGGTAGAGTCTTGAGCTCCTCTTTCTTGACGAGATTCTTCTCATACTTCCATGGCTGTATGGGGTTGGCATCGCATTTGGAAAAGTTATCTCCCATGAGGTTCAAGTATGCAATGTAAGTCATCCCCATCTCATTGGCCTTTCTTTGTAGCTCTGCCTCGTAATCGTTTACGGGAGGAGCGTCCCGTGTGTCGAACATTTGGAGCGGGGCACATGATTGGTTTTCCTGCTCTCCGAGCATGGGAACTGTTTTATGGGGTGCCTCACGACTGCTACTTTCAGTCTCCCTACGACGCCTTGCATCCGCCTTCAAAATATGGCGCTCGTAGTCCGGCACAAGTGGGGTTTCAGGTTTCAAAAGATTATTGTAAAACTTCTCCACCACCGCCGGATCTATTTTCTCCTTTGGCTCGGCCCGTCTAGGTGCAAAGAATTTCTTGACTGTTCTTCCGAGATCCTATTGGTCTCCTCGTCGCTGCAATTCCACGGTAAAACCGGCAATGGCTTGGCGGAAGGCTGCGGGACGTAGTTTTTTGAACTCTTTGGCGTACGGTTTCCTGCGTATTTCTTTGTGGCAGTCCTACTGATGCTCCTCGTGGCAGTGCTCTTCCGCTTACGCTGAGGAGATGGCTGAAGCACCGGAGATGGCTGACGGGCCGGAGATGGCTGCAGCCACAGAGATGGCCGACGGGCGGAGATGGCTGTCGCGCAGAGAGATGGCTGCCGGAGATGGCTGCCACAGAGATAGCTGAAGCGGCTCGCTGCTGCGGAGGCAGCGGGGGTGCAGTGACCTCAATTTGGAAGCACAATGTGTTCCTTCTTCCAAAGAATGGTTGTTTTCACCGCAAATTTGAGTTGAGTTTCCCTTCACGAAGCATGGTCAAGTGTGCTTCCTCATATTCCTTCACAACCTCATCCACCCCGACAATAGCATAGCCATCCGGAATCGGTCGGCGGTGGTAAGTTCCACCATTCTGGGAGGTAAGGCATAGCCGTGACCACCTTAATGGATAAGCCCATTAATCTCACATGCAGCTCGTGTTCGCTCTCCGTGATCTCATCCACGGGGTATCGAGGACCCGTCATTTCAAGCGTGGGCACACGTTC
The DNA here is from genome assembly GCA_030063025.1 of Avena longiglumis. Classification (NCBI taxonomy): domain Eukaryota; kingdom Viridiplantae; phylum Streptophyta; class Magnoliopsida; order Poales; family Poaceae; genus Avena; species Avena longiglumis. Next base: position 98,840,217 of record CP125979.1, read on the forward strand.
TCCGTGGAAGCCACACCGCTTTTCAGTGATGCGGGCCGCGGGCAGCTTCCAATCCAGGCTCTTCGTGCCGCTGAGATGGGCCGGTAGCTTGATGGCTCTGTTGTGCATTCACTTGCGCCTACAGCGCCGCAAGTGCATGTTCTATCTGTGTCATCCGCTATGTACGCTCTTTTTCTTTTCTGCCGCGCCATCTGTAAGAGTCGCTCCGGGCAAACCCATCCTTTCATGTCATACCCCGTGCCTCGTGCATGTCCAGGTGTTCTTTTTACCGATGGCGGCGTGTGAGCTGGTCATTCTCTCTCGGGATGGAAGGTCTGGCGGATGTTTCCTCGTATGCCGTGATGAGTTCGGTGGGGTTTGTCAAGGAGGGTTGGGAAGATACACAATCGCTTTACGGGTCCAACCTTGCCCGATTCCGTAGAACCAAGTCTTTGCACGTAGGTCCCACCCATCCGTCTGGGTGTGATCCCTCTCGCGCATGGCCTTCTCGCTTCCTCCCACTTAGGCCTCACGAGATATTTAGCCACCGACCCGTCCTCTGGTTATATTCCTTCTTGGGGCATTAAGCGTCTTGGTTTCGACCTCTTTTAGCTATAGCACTTTTTATATGTCTCACATTCGGGCGGTGAGGTCTTATCTTCGCATAATATCGTCTTGAAATTTGAGTCTCGCCAGATTTGACAAATTTGTTCAATTTTGTTTTTCGATTCTTGAAAGCGTCGACCATCTTCTTTAGAGTCCACTCTTTGACCTTTTCCTTTATAACCGGGTTGTTTTCATCCTCCTCTGGCGGAAGGGTGAAATTTACCAACAACGAATTCCAAAGTGTTTCTTTTGATCTTGCATGAACCACGGTACCGTCGCCCTGCTTTGGCTTATTCCAATTTTCAATTATGATTGTGATTTGGTCCCTAACAAGAACTCCAGCCTGACGTACAAATTTGTCTGCGGCCTTCTTGGGCTCCATCGGCCTGCCATCAACACGGACTGCTTGATCGTGAACTTTGCACGATCTTTCAACCGCGGCTCGCACCGCTTGCTCTTTTTCGTAGAAGAAGATGGTTGCTGGCTGGTCGATCCAGAGGGCTAAAAGAAGAAAGAAGCGTTAATTTGTATATACGAAAGTCAGCAGAGGCTTAATCAATGCATATACCTCGCCGGACTTTGTAACCATTAAATTGCGTTCACCGGAGTCTTCATCTTCTCCATGACTAGTACTTGAGTTGTCGTCATCATGTCCCTCCAAGTTCAGATATTGTGAGGTGTCCTCATCAATAATTTTCTCCATTATTTATTCTTCTTCAAGGTTTCTACTAAGTGGATCCATAGTTTCTAAAACAATAATATTATCTAGAGTAAGAGTGTAAACATTCAAGTGGACTTGGATTCATATACAAATATACATATTATTCATACCAAAATACACAAATAAATACACAAATGAGTGAGAGGTCCAATTTGTATACAAGTTTTAATCTATGCATGTAGTACAATTTATCGAGCAAACAAGTTTTAATCAGGATGAGTCAGCAATTATACACGTGGCACATTAAGCGGTGGGGTGACGTTGGTCTCGTCGGCGGCGGTGCTCATCGGACGGATGCTGGTCCCTTTGGCGGCGGTGCTAGCCAGGCTCGTCGGCGGCGGCGGCGTCGGCGTTAGGCGTGGCCTATGAGCTCCAAAGCGGCGGCGGCGAGACGCTCCTGCACGAGGAAGAGAGCGAGGTGGTCAGTTAGGGTTTAGGCGTGGCCTATTATAATATCTTTGCTATAAGCTATTTTCTTTTTACTCCACATGCTTCTAATTCACATGTGCAAGGATTAAGGCCTCAGACGCTTTGTGGGGAATGAAACCGACATGGAATTGATCTAGGCTTAAATTGATTTGATACCGCACCATCACCAAATCCATGTTTCACTAATCCTCCTAACCCCTCCAAAACAAACCTGTTTGTTTAAGCAACCTAGATCGTCAGTCGATGTCACTACGTTCATCTCGCCCATCTTTGGCACCTGGAATCGTTCGAGGGTCAATTGGCGATTATTTATTTTCATCCCAAGACTATGTAAATGAAATGGATTGGCCAAACAAAAAATACTATGCGTAAATAGACAAATACTCCATATTTCTAATTTTTGCCTCGGCGGGGAGGATGATGTGGATTGGACCGTAACCCAAGTCAATCCCGGTCTTCTAGAGCCTAAACCAACGAGGCCTAAAGAACTGTGTTTATATAGTTGATATATATTATGCAAATATGTTCATATGTGTAATTAAAAGCCGCGTCTTGCGGTGGAAGGTGAGTCGCCGGTCTCCTCCATGCAGCTCCTCCACCTTGGTCCTCGGCAAGACCCAATCGAAGCCTTGAGCATGCTGGCGAGGCGAACTCCACGTTCATCAGCGCCATCGACCTGCCCGGCACCGCCGCCCGAGCCGAACGACACCAGCTCAGATCTGCGCCGTGCAAGTCCACCTCTGCCGCGAACCTATCCTTGGCGTTCACGCCACCCTCGTGCCCGCCAAGACGTCGTAGCCGCCGACGGCGTCGCCTCGTCTCCAGCGTCGCGGAGCAGCAGGAGGAGGAGGGCCAGCAGCGGCGTCGCCGGGAGGCGGGGAGGTCGGCACGGCCGGGCAGTGTTGGAGGCTAGGCGCAGGCGTCTAGGCGTCGAAGGAGCAGAGCCCCGTGTTAGAGGAGGGAAGGATGCGGGGAAGAGGGTCGGGCGGACCTCGAGCTCCGAAGCGGCGGCGATATGGCGGGTCGGGGCGGGCGGACCTCGAGCTCCGGCGGCGGCAGCGGGCTGGTCGGGCGGCGCTTCGATCTCTCTGTGTTCGCTCGATCTGGCTCAGGGGGGGGAAGAAAGGAAGGAGAAGGTGAAATAAATACCCCCCCTTTAACACCGGTTCGTGGGTGGAACCGGTGTTAAAGAGGCGTTCAACAAGATTTATTACCCCTTTAACACCGGTTCGTGGAACCGTGTTAAAGGGGCGTTCAACGCATTTATTACCCCCCCTTTAACACCGGTTCGTGGCTGGAACCGGTGTTAAAGGGGGGGGGTGCGCGCGGGAAACGAAATAAATGCCCCCCCCTTTAACACCGGTTCCTGTCTGGAACCGGTGTTAAAGGGGGGGCATTTATTGTATGCATTAAAGGGGCATTTCTAGTTCAAAAAATATGATATGAATTTAGAAAATTCATATCTTTTTCATTTCAACTCAGAAAAATATGAATAATATATCATAATTTTCATAAAAATAATTTCTATCCATTCATGTAAATCATTTTATATTTACTTTACATGAAAATTTTCAAAATAATTAAAGCACTTACATATAAATTTTGATTATTCAATTCAAACCAAAATAAATTGTTAAATCCTAAAACTTTGAACATAAGAAATATTAAGCATCTAAAAAATGATTTTTATTAGATCAAATCATATTTTAATGCCGCATCTTTTGTATTAACATTTTTGAATTGATTGGATATGTAAATGTCGCATCTTTTGTATACACTTGAATCTCACCAAGCCTCGCTCAACTTGCATTGTTTTTTGATAAAATAGCATATTGTGAATCTAAAAATGATTTTTGTAAAAAATCATCAGCATCGTATCATGTACTTGTAGTTCATATCTGACCCACTTCCTGCCGATTCGGTAGGAATTTGTCTTTTTCACCAGAGGTGGACGGAAAGGTTTCAGATCCCCCTGTTGGTACATTGTGCATATAAGGTGGTCTAGTATTTTTCTAAAATGTGTTGGTGGTTTTTTGAATTAGCCATTTGGTGGTTGCTTCACAAAACCGTTCGTTTTTTATGCTCGGAAAATGGAAAATGCCTTTTTGGTGCGATAAAAAGGAAAACTTCCTCTTGCAACATTGTTTGCCATGCCATGATGCACATGTATGCACAATACGGCCATATTATCACAAACTATGCCTTGATTCTAGCCATAACATTGGTCATTTGACCCGAAAGCCAAGAAACCTCGAATGAGATAGGTCATTTTGAGACAGTTACATAAAGCCGAACTGGGCGAAAATTAAGATACATAAAAGAACTGAAAATTAAGATACATGGCCGATTAAGTAACAATCGTTAACTCGAACTGAAAATTAAGATACATAAAAGAACTGAAAATTAATATACATGGCCAGATTAAGTAACAATCGGCCGAACTTGTTTCAGAATGTTGGAGTGATTCAGTCATGCTCCTGCCTACACATGTAATACTCTCCACTGTAGTCGTCGTACTCGCCGCCGCCGTCATCGCTGTCGTCATCGGGGTCGCCGTAATTGAACCTCTGGAGAGTACACGTGGGCTGGACTTGAGGATAGCGCGTGGGCTGGACTTGAGGGTAGCGCAGACGGGGGTTAGAGTCGGCGGCAGTGTCATAGGCCATGACGCTCTGGAGAGTCCGACCGTGCCACCATAGCCGACAGCCGGCCTCGTTGAAGTTAGGAGGAGGTGGGCCGTCCTCCTCGTGCCTGGCGAGCGCCCTCTCATGTCGATCCACGAAGAAGGCTTCCCAAGTAGGGAAATAGTCGGGATGCCATCTGGGATTCCTCCGCTGCTCCGGCGTGAGCTCGAAGTAGTAGTGGTTCGTGATGTCCATCCGGCGCGCCACACCTAGAGGGACAGGAGGAACCGGCATGCCTTCGATGCTCAGCATCCAGCCGACGGGGACACTATAGCCCGGCGGGCAGGGGTAGTTCGAGGCGCAAAGCGCCTCCGCCTCCCTGGGGGTTAGTGATACGGTGGAAGCCATGGGAAAGAGTGATGAGGTTGCAGATATGAGTCTAGAGATGTGCAATGACAATGGAGGCCAACCCCCTACATATATATAGTGAACTAGCGGGAAGAACTGGAGGGAAGAACTGGCGGGAAGAAAAATGGCGGGAAGAAAAATGGCGGGAAGAAGAACTGGCGGGAAGAAAAATGGCGGGAAAAAATGGCGGGATGAACCTTTAGTCCCGGTTGGAGACACCAACCGGGACAAAACACGAGTCAACACTAATAATAGGGGTGAGTGTCGACATTATGTCGTGCGGCGTGTACCTTGTCCCGGATGGTGTCACCAACCGACTAAAGATGAACCTTTAGTCCGGTTGGAGACACCAACCGGACAAAACACGAGTCAACACTAATAATAGGGGTGAGTGTCGACATTATTTCGTAAGTGTCAACACTATGTCGAGCTGCTTGTACTATAAATAGGCATCCTTGTGAGTCCAGTCCTCCGGCCAGTTTGAGGCGAGGACACCACTACGGCCGATTCGAGGAGATCCGTGAGCCCAGTCCTCGGCATCTCCGAAACTGTCAGAGGCACTCTAATATGTGAAATTAGTTAGCTCTGTGTGTATTGATCTAGTTAGAGAAGTTACAAAGTTGCAAGATGGTTTTCGAGAGAAGGGACACCACTACAGCCAGTTTCAGGGAGATGTCGACGGAGCCTAGTCCTCCGGCATCTCCAAGAAACTGGTCATAGAGGCACTCCCTAATATGTGACCGCGTGCGTTTGGAGATCAGATCTTAATGGTAAGTACGAATCGGGACAACTTCTTCTCATAGTCCCGGTCCATCCACAAAACATGACTAACACTCAAGACATGTATTAATATTAAAAACATGAACTAGAGTTACATAATATGAGCATGAACTTATTGGCATATGTCCTTCCTTATGATCGCTTCCGACGTAACCATGGAGCATCTTCTTTACTTAACGGAATGCTTGGGTCAGTTTTCACTGTGAAGGGCAGAATTTCATCAAACTTATTATAATCTTCTGACATGTCTGTCTTGTCCTCGATTCCCACGATGTTTCTTTTCCATGAAAGAACTATGTGACGCTTTGGCTCATCATATGATGTATTCGTTTGCATATTTTTTCTTTTTTTGGTCTGGAGGACATGTCCTTCACATAGAAAACCTGAGCCACATCATTGGCTAGGACGAATGGTTCGTCTAAGTTCTTCATAATATTGTTGAGATCCACCGTTGTCATTCCATACTTCTTGTCTACCTCAACCCCTCCTCCTGTTAGCTTGACCCATTTGCATCGAAACAAGGGGACCTTAAAATTAGGTCCATAGTCAAGTTCCCATATCTCCTCTATGAACCCATAATACGTGGTCTTTTGCCCATTGTCTTCTACTGCATCGAAGCGGACACCACTGTTTTGGTTGGTGCTCTTTTTATCTTGGCCTTTCGTGTAAAATGTATTCCCATTTATCTCGTACCCTTGGAAAGTACATACAGTCGAAGATGGTGTCCTGGCCAACAAGTACAGCCGATCCCCAACAGTGGTGTTATTCGTGAGAAGTCTTTGCAGCCAGCCGCCAAAACTCGCCATGTGTTCACTTATAATCCATTCATCAGACTGCCCCGGGTGTTTGAGGCGTATTAAATTCTTGTGTTCATTGATATACGGGGCAACCAAGATAGATCTTTGTAAAACCGTGTAGTGTGCTTGATTGAGAGAATGCCCGTCCCTACATATCATTGCTTTACATCCTAGGGTGCCTTTTCCACGCAGTCTCTCCTCATGTCGTGATTCTGGAACAACAATCGCCTTAAGGTCAGGAATAAAATCAACACAGAACTCAATGACCTCCTCTGTTACATAGCCCTTGGAGATGCTTCCTTCTGGCCTAGCACGGTTATGAACATATTTCTTTAAGAGTCCCATGTACCTCTGAAAGGGTAACATATTGTGTAGAAATACAGGACCGAGAATGGAAATCTCTTCTACTAGGTGAACCAGGAGATGCGTCATAATATTGAAGAAGGATGGTAGGAACACAACTCAAAGCTGACAAGACATTGGGCCACATCTGTTTGTAACCCTGGTAGGCTTTCTGGATCGATTACCTTCTGAGATATTGCATTGAGGAATGCACATAGCTTCACAATGGGTACTCGAACATTTTCAGGTAGAAGCCCCCTCAATGCAATCAGAAGCAATTGTGTTATAATCACGTGGCAGTCATGAGACTTCAGGTTTTGGAATTTTTTCTCTGCCATATTTATTATTCCCTTTATATTCGACGAGAAGCCAGACGGGACCTTGATACTTCTCAGACATTCAAAAAAGATTTCCTTCTCTGCTTTGGTAAGAGCGTAGCTGGCAGGAGTTAAGTGGCATCGTTTACCCTTCTCGTTCTCAGGATGCATAGTTTCTTCAGGGCCTTGACGCTGGTCTGTCGTGCTTCCGCTGTATCTTTTGTCTTCCCATACACTCCTAGAAAGCCTAGCAGGTTCACGCAAACATTCTTCGTCACGTGCATCACGTCGATTGAAGAGCGGACCTCTAAGACTTTCCAATAGGGTAGGTCCCAAAATATAGATTGCTTCTTCCACATGGGCGTGTCCGCATCGTCATTCGAATGATAGACCGCCAGACCTTTTCCAAAGATTACTTCTAGGTCCTTGACCATACCAAATACCTCCTCACCGACGGAGGACAGGCTTCCTCCGGTTATGCCAGACGTTGAAATGCTTGCCTTTCTTTCTTCTTGGATGCGTTCGGAAGAAATCGGCGATACCCTAGGTACACAACCTTCTTACATTTATCCAAATATACACTTTTAGTATCATCTAAACAGTGTATGCATGCATTGTATCCCTTGTTTGTCTGCCCTGAAATGTTACTAAGAGCAGGCCAATCATTGATGGTTACGAAAAACAATGCTCGTAGGTCAAATGGCTCCCCTTTGTGCTCATCCCACATACGTACACCTGGTTTGGCCCACAGCTGTAAAAGTTCTTCAACTAATGGCCTTAGGTACACATCAATGTCGTTGCCGGGTTGCCTCGGGCCTTGGATGAGCACTAGCATCATAATGAACTTCCTCTTCATACACAACCAAGGAGGAAGGTTATAGATACATAGGGTCACATGCCAGGTGCTGTGACTGCAGCTCTGCTCACCAAAAGGATTCATGCCGTCTATACTTAGACCAAACCTTAAGTTCCTTGCGTCACGTGCGAAGTCCGGGTACTCTCGCTCGACTTTTCTCCACTGTGACCCATCAGCGGGGTGTCTCAACATCGCGTCTTTCTTACGGTCTTCCATGTGCCATCGCAACAACTTGGCATGCTCTTTATTTCTGAAGAGACGTTATAACCGTGGTATTATAGGAGCATACCACATAACCTTGGCGGGAACCTTCTTCCTAGGGGCCTCGCCCTCAACATCGCCAGGATCGTCTCGTCTGATCTTATACCGCAGTGCAGTGCATACCGGGCATGCATCCAAATTCTCGTACTTCTCACCGCGGTAGAGGATGGTCATTAATGCGGCATGTATCTTCCGCACGCCTAATCCTAGAGGGCGTACAACCTTCTTTGCTTGGTATGTCTGTCGGGCAACTCATTATTTCTTGGAAGAAGATTCTTCATTTTACCAACAACTTTGAAAATGCTTGTCACCGCACCATTCTCCGCCTTCCATTGCAAAGAATCCAAGGTGGCACCTAGCTTTTTGTGGCCATCTTCGCAAGTTGGATACAACAATGTTTTGTGATCCTTTAACATCTGCTCCAAAGATCTCCTTCTCCTTTTCGGTTCACATTCTTCCTTTGCATCAGTAATGGCCCGACCAAGATCGTCATCAGCGGGCCCATCTGCTCCCTCTTGATCTTCATTATCTACCTCCGTTGCATTATCATCATATTCAGGATACATATTATGATAGTTTTCATCATCCACTTCTTCTTCGTTGTCTTCCATCACAACCCCTTTTTCTCCGTGCTTGGTTCAACAATTATAGCTGGGCATGAAACCGGATCGAAGCAGGTGGGCGTGAATGGTTCTGGTATTTGAGTAGTCTTTCTTGTTCTGACAGTGAACACACGGACAGCACATAAAACCATTATGACCACGGTTTGCATTAGCCACAACGATGAAATTTTGGAGGCCCGTAATGTACTCGGAAGTGCGACGGTCACCGTACATCCATTGCCGATTCATCTGCATTAATATGTAGTATATATCAAAAAATAATAGGGAGATGACCATTTATATATATAGTACATCAATGACACATGAAACTATAGTTTTCGACCTCGACCGAGACGGAAAGAGCAACAAGAAAGCTTATTTTGAGCTCTCGGGCATTTCACCGAACACCTCTAGTGCATATGAAAAAAACACAAACTAGCACTCTTCACACCCTCTTGCTAGGCTCCAAAATGTGAAAGAATGGAAGAGTGGGGTGTGTGTGGGCTGGGGTGGTGTCTTATATAGCCCCCCCTTTAACACCGGTTCATGCCACGAACCGGTGTTAAAGGGTCTGTGAACCCATCGCTGTAGGACCTTTAACACCGGTTCGTGGCACGAACCGTGTTAAAGGGGGCCTTAATGCCGCAGAGGCCACGCTTAGTATGGTTCTTTAACACCGGTTCGTAGAAGAACCGGTGTTAAAGCCCCTTTTCGGGATCAACAAAAGACCTCGTTTCCACTAGTGCACTCATTCACTGAAGGTTCTTTGCCAATAGTTTTCCTCTAAGAACAACACTTACCATCTGGAAGAGGGCGCTGCTTAACTTCAATTTTTTATTGTTGATTAAAGAAAAACGCATTTTTATTAGAAAGTGAAAAGTCTGCTTAGCAGTCAAATTAGTCCAATGCAGCCAAAAATGACATCATTACTGTAAAATATTTTATACCAAAGGTTATTGACCAGAATGTACAGAGGGTATCATTGTATTTATCTTATAAAATATTTTAATTCATATGCATTCATAGTAATTTTGTGGACATATTTTAAGTGAAAATCATAACCAAATTATGTTTCCATGAAGGATAGAAGTAGTCAAACTCAATTTGGAAAGGAGGAGCTGGATTTTCCTATATGTGGACCCTTTTTTAACCAATAGTTCATGTTTATGGATTGAATAAGGAGTTTCATGGATTTGAATGTGTAAATATATTGATAAAATCTCTATTGCAAAGTCATCATAGTGATTGGGTTGTATAAGCAAAACAAATAATGCTCTATTCTCTTTGGTTAGAACAACCATAAGCTAATGGTGTACAAAATTAAGGAGTGGAAAAAGATCTATGGATTACACTATCTATCTTTTCTGAGTTTGTATTGAGTAGTCACTAAACCCTCTAGCAAACATGATCCTTCACATTGAAAATCAGATAGATTTGGTCCCTTATGCCAGTAAACTCGAGTCACGTGCCTAGTGAATATGCAGCGACGATTTTGCACACATAGCAACCCAATCAACATGAATACCATTGAAAATGAACCGTAAACAATTTTTTATTGAAGAGATCTAAGAACTCATATAGGAAAATCGTGGTTTATAAGGAAAATAAAATAAAATGGAGACTAATTGTAACTTTTGGATGGTTAAAAAATCAAAAAGTAAAAAATCAAGAAAAATAATTTTGAGAGAACTCACAAACAATCTAAGATCGTGCATGATATGATCATGCTTTACTTTGTTTCATTAGTGTTTGCTACATTTTTTATTATTATTTAATTTTAAAATTGTAGGTTTTTCCAATGATATGTCTTCTATTCTATGTTTTACCTATCAAAATCTCCTAAATATTTCTTACTAGAAAAGCTATTTCATTCTTAAATATTACTACTTCCGTATCACAAATATGTGATGATTCTAACAAGCCTTCATTCAAACTTTTAAAACGTTGAGAATGAATATCATATAATAATTCCAATTGAAAAATGAAACCATATGTACACATTTGTTTCAAAAATATTTCTAGAATATTATAATTTTCTAATTATTTGGTGCATATATTTAATAGAAATTATTTGTCAATGTAACATCTTGAAGACTATATCAATGTCCAAGTATGTCACTTAGTTTTTGAGATGTAGGGAGTAACTAGGTGGCTGCTATAGGGGTTCGTACCATGGAAAACAAAAAATTTCTATCGCATACAAACAAACAAGCCAAGATCTATCTACTAGATTGTAGCAACGAGTCGATGGAATAACTTACCCTCGAAGATTCCAAAGCGGTTAACGAGAGCAGATTCTCGTGGGTGATGTAGTCGTACACTTCCGATCTCAAGATCGCGTAGACGATCCTTCCGGCGCTGCGTTTCGGCAGCGCTCCCGCAGTCGGTCACACGTTCGGTACTCGACGAAGACCTTCCTCTCCCTTGTTCCAAAGAAAATGAGGTTGTAGCACTCCTCGCGATTCCTAAAGACAACAACAGTGGTATCTAAGTAGAGGGAGATCTCGCAGGCTTCGCTTAAGCCGAGTGAGTATGGTGGAGTATGAGAGAGGCTTTAGTGGTCTAGGGATTAGACACACCAATTAGAAGGCTCTAAACCAAGGCTAGGGCAATTAGAAGCTCTAAACCAAAACGGCTCTAAACCGAGGTCGTGGCTAGGGTTTAGATTTAGAGGATAGGAACTTGTGTGTCTAGGAGGGGAGCCCCCCCACCTTTTATAGGTGGGAGGCGCCTTGGGAGGAGTCCTCCCCAACTCGGCCTCAAGGAGGGCCGGTGGAGGAGGAACCTCCCCAAGTCGACTTCAAACTTCCTTCTCCTCTTTCCTACTTCCCAAAATAGCCGTTTGACTTTCAAACTAGCCGTTTGACTTTTCAAACTAGGATTTGATTAAATCCTCTATTTGGTACAGCAATGACACTTAGTACATGATGCAATCATACCAACTTGATATAACACATTCATGTACCCCTTCCCCCCCCGGAGTGCCGGACATTCCGGAACCTTCTAGAACATTCCCGATGAAAACACCGGAATCATTTCCGAACTCCAAAACGGGACTTTCCTTATATGAATCTTACTCTCCGGACCATTTTGGATCACCTCGTGATATCCCGGATCCCATTCGAGACTCCGAACAACATTCGGTCTCTTTCTCATAATACCATAACTACTCAAACAACGTCGAATCCTTAAGTGTGTCTCCCTACGGTTTGTGAATTATGCGGACATGATCGAGACACTTCTCCGAACAATAACCAATAGAGGAATCTGGAAATTCATATGGCTCCCACATATTTCTACGATTACTTTGCGATCGAATGAACCACTTACATACGATACCAATTTCCCTTTGTCTCACGATAGTTTACTTATCCGAGGTTATGATCGTCGTATCTCTGCATACCTAGTTCAACCTCGTATCGATAAGTACTCTTTTCTCGTTCCGTGATATGTGATCCCTTGTGAGCCAGTCACATGCTTGCAAGCTAATTGGATGACATTCCACCGAGAGGGCCCAGTATATCTATCCGTCATATGGATGGACAAATCCCACTCTTGATCCATGTGCCTCAACACATACTTTCCGAACACTCAATGCCACCTTTATAGCCACCCGCCACGGTGTGGTGTTTGATGTCATCAAAGCATCCTTCCGTGATGGTGATTAGCATGATCTCATGGTCGAAGGAATTAGGTTACTATGTATCGTAAAGCTTATAGCAAATGAACTATATTAAATGACTTGATCTTTATGCTACGCTTAACTATAGGAGTATGTCCATCACATCATTCTCCTAATGATATGACCCCGTTGTTAATAACATCTCTATGTTCATGATCGAAAACCATGATCATATATTAACCAACAAGCTAGTTTAACAAGAGGCTTTACTAGGGACTCTTTTATGTTTACAAATCACACAAGTATTAATGTTTCCTGTTAATACAATTATAGCATGGTATGTAAACATTTATCATAAGTATGAAGATATGATAATAACCTACTTTATTATTGCCTCTTGCGCATATCTCCAACCGTCTCCCACTTGCACTAGAGTCAATAATCTAGTTTCAAACCTTCGTGTATTCAACACCTATGGCTTTACGGTGTTGTATGTACACGATTGCTATTGGTCAACTGATCTCCGGATCTGACACTTCCAGGTCCGTGTGTAATTGCATGTCGCTATGCCTCACGCATCACTCATTCTCTAATGAGATGGCTTGCACAAATTTGGTCCTTTGGTGTGACCTTTAGTTCTTTGGGGTTAAAACATGTTGATAATATTGTCGCATAATATATCTTCATAGTATTATCCCATTGTGAACTACACCTAGTTTGATAACAAACTACTTGACACAAACGCCTCTTTAGTCGCTATTATAGCAGTCATATACTTAGCCTTTTGTTGTAGTATCTCACACAATGTCTTCACTTTGGAACTCATCCAAATCCATTATGGAACTTACTTTCCATTATATTGTGCCACCCTTAGTTTAGATTGAGATAAACTTAATTTGTATTTTGTGACAAAACTAGTATCAATGTAGTACTTTTACAATGAACTAACCATCTATTTGTCACTTCTACAAATAATATACTCTTAGTTCTTCCAAAAGATCATAAGAATATCCTTACTATTGTCCAATGATCATCTTATGAATTATTCTGGTATATGCTCATAACATTTAGAGCATAGGACATATCTGGATTTGTACATATCACAATATGATTGATATAAATATTCTTTGTGATTTCATACATCAAGTATCAATCTATACTTGAATCTTTGTTTCACTTACCCTGTGTCAATACACTTGAATATATCATCAATATTGAACTCATTCAATCCTTTCTGTGCGACAAGAACCTTTCTTGTAGTTTCTATATTGAACTCATTCAATATCTCATCTATGTACTTCAGGCACAACCATATTGGCGTCTATTAATGCCAATTATTTGGGTTTTGCCTAAGTCTTTCATCGAGATGAAATTCTTATCTTGTGTTAATAAAAAGATACATCATTTCCAATCAAAAATATGTCTTCTACATAATGTATTATAAATATGTCTTAGCGCTCCCACTTAATTTCTTGCAAATGCAAGCATCTTCATCATCTCCGACGAATTTAAACTCCTTTAACAGTTTCATCATAGTGAAGATTCCAACTCCGCAATGCTTACTTCAACCATTGAAGTTTGCATATGTATTTAGCATCCTTTGAATTAACAAAACCCTTTGGACCGTGTTATGCACATGTCCTAGGTAACAATTCTATTAGAAGAACTTGTTTTGTTTATTCAACTACCACATAACAAAATTATATGTAGTGGTTGCTATATTAATCCGTCTAGACTAAATATCGCTATGAAAGATCAGATCTTGTCATAGTCAACCTTTGAGCATTGTTGTGAACTCTTTCCCAACATGTCGACTATTTCATAGATGTGCAACATCCATGTCTATTTATTTATAGACCCAAACACAACTGTAAGGTCTTACACCTTTCTCGAGGGTCCTTCAAGTTCAAAACTTGATTTCTCGTGTATGAAACTATCACGGATTTTATGGCTTCAAGCCATTTGACGGAATCAGGGCCCATCATCGCTTCTTTGCATGTAGTCGGATCATTATTGTCAAATAATGATTTATCTCTCAAATCTTGGTATTTGATTGTTTACCCGACCTACTTGTTTCAATTGGAACTTAGATCTCCGTGACCACAACCTTGGAGGCACGTGAGCCATGAGCATTATTCTTGCCTCCTAACACTTTTCTACAAGGCAACTTTGCACATATAGCTAAGGTTCTTTTAACCTTATCAAAGTTCTTTTGTCCTCCCACTTAACTTTTCACGAAAAATTCCTTCTCTAAGAAACTTGACGTTCTAAGCGACAAACATTTTTGTCTCCGATGTTATGGAGGAACAGTTATTCAAAATAACATACAAAGACAGGTTCATCCGACTTTGGTTGCAAACATCTTTCTTATGCATAGCATACAAATGTTTAAGAAAGGAAAACTTGGGTTTTATCCCAAACCATAACTTTATATGGTGTCATTTCAACGGATTATGATGGAGCTCTTTTCAGTGGAAAAACGGTAGTCTCTAAAGCTTTTAATCTTTAAAATATAATGGCAGTTTTATGAATTATACCTTTGATCTTACCATGTCAAACAAGGCTTAATTACACATCTCGAACGCTCCATACTCTTATGGTGTTTCGGGATATGCAAATCCACGGAATGATTCCTTAAATCTTAGGTATTATGCTAAACTTTGTAACTCAAATATCTTCCTTTATGATCTTTATCATAAACTGTTTATATTCTTGTTACAATGATTTTGCACTTCATCTTGAAAGTCTTTGAACTTTTCAAATGTTTCATACTTCATCCTTATTAAGTAAATATTCATATATTCACTCAAATTTTCGGAGAAAGCATATGAAGTTGAAATCCATCGCTTTTGACTACACATGATGGACTTTGTACAACAATATGTACAATTTCCAATAAGCTAGTCCTTCGTTCCCTTTTTGCCTACGAACGAAGTTTTAATTATCTCTGGGAAAGTTTCACAAGCGTCATTTGATCAAAAATCAGAAGACTCCAAAATTCCATCCACATGGAGTTTCTTCATGTTTTCTTTCCATTATAATTTAAACGGCGATGTCACTTACTAAGCGATCTTTCAATCAATTTGTCTTTCGACATTTTTAGCACTAGTTTTATGGATGTGATTTCTCCAACGAGATTTGTGAATCATCCATATTTTATGGATTACGGCAATTTATTTGAACAACCCTTTTGTTCTCATAATACCTGATAAAACAAATCTTGAAGGCAAGCTTTGATGTTTAACGAGCAACACAATAACCCTTTATTTGTTCTCGATGAACATCATCACATATTCTTTTGCTAGTTACTTAGGCCATTGTAGTTCATGAATTGTGTTGTTTCGTATGACGATTCACACCAACAAATTCAGTATCAAATACTTAATAACCACATTGTTTAATAAGCAAAGAATATAGCCATAACATGTATATCATCTATATACTTAAACTGAACAATTCTAGTCTTTACTTTTCTGCCATATATTTATGAGATTCTCTTTCAGTATTTCCTTTTCTGTTTGAAAGAATCTATCAACATCAATAGTGGAGTCATACATATGACACATAATCCAAAGCATGTATAATTAAATACCAATGTCTTTGGACTTGCACTTTGAAGTAGATCACCATCATCAAATGTTTGGTGTTCTTCCAAATTCCTTTCTTTAGTAATCTCTTGGTGTAGTAAATATTTTACCTACATCAAATATTCATCCTTATCATTGAATTATACATGATCAAGCTACTTTTAGCTTATAACAGTGAATCATGAGTATAATATTGCTCTCCAAATCCTTTTGGACGATTAGGACAACTAGTGTCTCCAACCTTTTGCAAATTCTCATCAAACATGAGAACATGACTTTTGCCATATTATACTCTATCATGTTGCAACCAAAACTTCGTTTCATATATCACAATATCTTCCACACATCATGGTTTCTGAAACAACTCTTTCAGATCCTAGATAACCTTGATATTAAGACAATCCTTTGAATATCAAGAATCATGGAGACAAACATGATGTTTATATACTAACATTGGAATTGTTACTCTTGATTTAATACCAATTATTAAACTTCATGGAGTAATCAAAACTTACTGAAAGTTTGCAATGGGACTTTTAAACTTTAGATTAACACTTCAAAAACAATACGATACCAGTTCGTAAAGTAACTAACCAGAATTCTATAGTTCTATCATCTCAATTATAACTAAGCGCAAGGTGGTAAACGGATGCCAATTACTACAACAATTATGCAAATTCACTTTGAGTTAATTTATGATAAATAGTGTTCAACTTTTAATCATATTGTTAAACTCCCTCAAAACAATATCCCTCACATTGTTTTAGTGATCACACGAACCAAATCCACCACATCAAAACCGATCATCACGAGAGTTGATATAGCTTCAATGGCGAACAATCAACATGTTCATCATATCTACTATATGACTCATGCTTTACCTTTCGGTGATCCGTGTTCCTGAGACCATGTCTGTACATGCTAGGCTCGTCAAGATCAAACCTTAGCTTCCGCATGAGCAAATCTGGCTTGCCCACGTTGTATACACTTGCGGAATCTAACACACCCGATCATCACGTGGTGCTTCGAAACAACAAGCTTTAGCAACGGTGCTAACTAAGGGTGAACACTTTATGACTTGAAATTCATGTGCATGAGGGATCATCTTATAATGCTACCGTCGTCTACTAAGCAATACAAGATGCATAAAGGATTAACATCACATGCAATTCATAATAAGTGATATGATATGGCCTTTCTTCTTTGTGCTTCCGATCTCCATCTTCAAGCACGAACATGATCTCCATCATCACCAGCATTGCATCAAGGTCAATGACGCTGCTCCATGGTTGTCGTCCACCAGCTTCAACTATTACAACTATTTTGAATAGACACGCGGGTCTTAACATAATTTAAAGACAACCATATGGCTCCTGCCGGTTGCCAACTTACAATAAGGAACATTGCATACATCATATATAATCACAATCATGGCCATATCACATCACAACACACCCCTGCAAAACAAAGTTAGACGCCTCTAATTTTCTTTGCATGTTTTACGTGGTTTGGGGCTTTCAATAAGTGTCGTTCTAACTTACGAACAAGAACCACAACATTGATACTAGTATTGTCAATCACCCGTTGTAAATTGGATCTTAACTATGCTAGGAGAAACAGGCACCCACAAAGCCACTTATGCAATACAAGTTGCATGTCAAGCGTGGAGCAAGTCTCATGAACGATGTCATGTAAGGTTAGCCGGGCTTCATCCCCACATACCGCAAGATGCAAAGTACACAAGAAGCAATCGACAATAAAAGCATCAACGCCCACAATGACCATTGTGTTCTACTCGTGCAAACAGATCTACATATAGACACGGCTCTGATACCACTGTAGGGGTTCGTAGCATGGAAAACAAAAAATTCCTATCGCATACAAACAAACAAGCCAAGATCTATCTACTAGATTGTAGCAACGAGTCGATGGAATAACTTACCCTCGAAGATTCCAAAGCGGTTAACGAGAGCAGATTCTCGTGGGTGATGTAGTCGTACACTTCCGATCTCAAGATCGCGAGAGCGATCCTTCCGGCTGCGTTCAAAGCGCTCCAGAATCGGTCACATCGCTTTCGACGAAGACCTTCCTCTCCCTTGTTCCAAAGCGGCAAGAGTTGTAGCACTCTCCTCGCGATTCCGCAAAGACAACGGGCGTGGTATCGGAAGTAGAGGGGAGATCTCGCAGGGCTTCGCCTTAAGCCGGAGCGAGTATGGTGGAGTATGAGAGAGGCTTTAGTGGTCTAGGGATTAGACACACCAATTAGAAGGCTCTAAACCGAAGGCTAGGGCAATTAGAAGCTCTAAACCAAAACGGCTCTAAACCGAAGGCTAGGGCAATTAGAAGCTCTAAACCAAAACAGCTCTAAACCGGAGGCTGTGGCTAGGGTTTAGATTTAGAGGATATGAACTTGTGTGTCTAGGAGGGGAGCCCTGCCCCTCCTTTTATAGGTGGAGGGAGGCGCGCCTTGGGAGGGGAGTCCCTCCCCAACTCGGCCTCAAGGAGGGCCGGCGGTGGGAGGAGGAACTCCTCCCCCAAGTCGGCTTCAAACTTCCTTCTCCTCTTTCCCACTTCCCAAAATAGCCGTTTGACTTTCAAACTAGCCGTTTGACTTTTCAAACTAGGATTTGATTAAATCCTCTATTTGGTACAGCAATGACACTTAGTACATGATGCAATCATACCAACTTGATATAACACATTCATGTACCCCTTCCACCCCGGAGTGCCGGACATTCCGGAACCTTCTAGAACATTCCCGATGAAAACACCGGAATCATTTCCGAACTCCGAAACGGGACTTTCCTTATATGAATCTTACTCTCCGGACCATTCCGGATCACCTCGTGATATCCCGGATCCCATCCGAGACTCCGAACAACATTCGGTCTCTTTCTCATAATACCATAACTACTCAAACAACGTCGAATCCTTAAGTGTGTCTCCCTACGGTTCGTGAATTATGCGGACATGATCGAGACACTTCTTCGAAAAATAACCAATAGAGGAATCTGGAAATTCATATGGCTCCCACATATTTCTACGATTACTTTGCGATCGAATGAACCACTTACATACGATACCAATTTCCCTTTGTCTCACGATAGTTTACTTATCCGAGGTTATGATCGTCGGTATCTCTGCATACCTAGTTCAACCTCGTTACCGATAAGTACTCTTTTCTCGTTCCCGTGATATGTGATCCCTTGTGAGCCAGTCACATGCTTGCAAGCTAATTGGATGACATTCCACCGAGAGGGCCCAGAGTATATCTATCCGTCATATGGATGGACAAATCCCACTCTTGATCCATGTGCCTCAACACATACTTTCCGAACACTCAATGCCACCTTTATAGCCACCCAGTTACGATGTGGTGTTTGATGTCATCAAAGCATCCTTCCGGTGATGGTGATTAGCATGATCTCATGTTCGAAGGAATTAGGTTACTATGTATCAGAAAGCTTATAGCAAATGAACTATATTAAATGACTTGATCTTTATGCTATGCTTAACTATAGGAGTATGTCCATCACATCATTCTCCTAATGATATGACCATGTTGTTAATAACATCTCTATGTTCATGATCAGGAAACCATGATCATATATTAACCAACAAGCTAGTTTAACAAGAGGTTTTACTAGGGAATCTTTTATGTTTACAAATCACACAAGTATTAATGTTTCCTGTTAATACAATTATAGCATGGTATGTAAACATTTATCATAAGTATGAAGATATGATAATAACCTACTTTATTATTGCCTCTTGGGCATATCTCCAACAGCTGCCACGGTGCCACATGTGATAAATCACTACCACTACTCCATGAACATCATTTGAGTCGATCGACGACGAGCCAGTTTTGAAAGTTGGGTGTGCTTGTTTGGATGTAAATTTATAAGACCAAAAGAAAGGTTTGTCTAGGAGTTGAGGGGCCAAATAATTTAATTTTTTAATTAAAACATTCTTCATTAAACGTTTGCATTTTTTGCAACATGTTACATTATTGGATACGTTTATTATGGTGTGACAGGGATGAGTGTATGTTGATCGAAAAAGAGCTGGATTAAGGAATTTTAGAAAACAAAAGATATACAAACCCAAAATTAAATAAATAAATAAAGTGCACCAAAATGTCAAAAGGAAATGTATACATACAACAAGTACAAATTTAGTATCTGTCAACTCACTTACACTCTATTCCAGCAATGCAATACGTTGCACAAAAAACATTTCGCGCAAAAGAACCCGGTGCACTTGCATACCCCACCACCATCGCCCATCGCATTCAAGTTTCAGCCACCATATGCACACGTGCTTAGTGTAGTAAAGTCAACCAACCTTGTGGTTATCTACGACCTCACGCGCAAACCCTCAATTAGCTCAAACCCTGGTGTGCCATGGGATCAAAAGATAGTTTTGTAGTAGTGTTGGATTTAACATTTACTCGTATATGGCAAGTTCAAATGAACTTTCATCATATTGAATAATTATCATTTTAGAATAAAGAATATTGTAGAATTATTATCTCACCAAAAAAAACTTTGAAACTTTGAGCTAGCGACTTCTGGAGCTTTTTGAGACTCCATGGGAAAATATATCAAGAAGTAGCTCTTATACCGACGTTTGGACGATGGCATTGCTTTCCGATGCAGCGGAAGGACTCCCAATAGGGACGAGATGTGTGATGTTTAAAGGCCGTGAATAAGTCCCTCTGGGGAAAGCGATGGTAGGAGTGGCCCTGACGCATGCGGAAGCTCCTAGGGAGATGATCTAGTAGAATCAGTACGATGGTGTTTAGCATCGACCATCGGTGGAGGCAGTATTAGATTCTGCTCTATAGTTTAGAAGTTGATACTAGATCCGAGGCAATATTGAACCTTTGGGGATTTTTACGCAGAGCGGGGAAATTCGCCTCCAGTATGTCCTATTTTTTCATAATTTTGCAGGGGTCGATTAGAGCTACAAGTTTTTCTCTGCCCCTCTATCCAGTAAAAACTGTACTGCTATAGGTTTACCCATAGATCAAGGAGAGTGATGACTTTTATTAATTTATACTAAAATTTTATTCATTGTAGGGATTATTTTTCAACGCTATTGTATTTAACAAAAATGTTATTTTTTGTTTTCTTCATTGCATTACTGCAATGTACATTCCCAAATAAACTTGCATCATACTAAATTGAAACTATATTTTATATCAAAATTTTCTTCTTAAATTATTTTTTAATGATTTAGTGTACATGTATTCATGGTAAAGATCTCTAAATCCTATGATCTAATAAGTATATAAATTTTTTTTTTCTAGCATACGACTAGGTATTTATATTTGCTAGAACTTCTAGAGAATAAACTGAACCATCCATTGTCTTATCTACGGTAAAATGTGTCTAACAAGTTACAATGTGTTATATAATAAGTTAGCTACGTGTCCATGTTTTGCAGTAGAGTTGAAAATAACATCACTCAAAGTAATCACCATTGACCATAAGATGATGTGGATTCTATTAGGTTCGCATAGATACAATTTGATTATTTTTTATGCTCACATGCAATGTCTTTGTTATCACCTAGTGTATAATAGTGCTTTCCTGGTTTTTGGAATAAAATTCATGTACAAAATTAAACATGTATATTTAGTTACTCATACGTTCCAATATGACCTAAGTAAATTTGTCATCACCAATGAGATTGGTTTGTTCTACATTGTATAAAATGTGTGCTGGTCCTACTCCGCAAATTGATTTTTTTTTGCGAAATTCCGCGGATCTATTAAAAATCATCAATAGTAGTACAAAAAGTTTTGAAAGTAAAAAAAAGTTACAAATAGGTCAATATTCAACAACGGCGTCTTGATGTAATATATCATAATTCATAGTAATAATGGTTACTAATATAAATTGAGTCGATCGAGGGTTCAAATCAAACCAGTGTTGAAATTTCGTTGATGTTTGTTTGGTTCTAAGTCTGAAATACCAAAACTTGGTTCGTACACGAACCGAGGGGCCAAAAAACCATTATCTTGCTTAAATTCTACATCATTAGACATACACAATTCTTGCATCGATCAAACTGAAGATCTTTTTATAGCAAAGAGGACAACTCGGGAATGACGTGTACGAGTTTGCTAAATCTTTCAGAAGATTCACTGGTTGTCCATGAGGGCGCGGGCGATGTCGTGGATCACCACTTCGCCTTCCCACCCGTTCCTCGGCGAGTTCACGATGTGATCTAGGAAGCTCCGGTCCGCCTCAACCTCAAGCACCTGCAGCCTCCCACTAAGCTCCTAGATTTTCTCCTCCAATCCAGCCATGTTGTCGTTCTTGTCGCTGACCACAGCGCCATTGTCTCCACCGCGGCCCTTGATCACTTCAATGAACTGAATCTGTTGTCATCCGTGAAGTTTTCGGCGTTCCTCACGCGCCTTCCGACCTCGATGCTTCTGCTCTGTCCTCCGCCTCCTCCTCTTCCTCGCCGCCGTCCTTGACGTATTCTTGATTGTCGTCAGCGAGGTCTTACATGATGATCCGGCTGTTAGATTGATCTCCCTCCCGAGTGGGCCCATCAGGCCCTTGATCTGCGTCCTGGCCGAGGATGCCCAACCTTACATGATTGGCAGACCCCTGTTGCAATACGCTATATAAAGAGGTAGGGACTGGCGGCTCGCATTACAAGGTTCATCGCAAACCGCACTACCCACCGACAAACGCGCAAGAGTGACGGAAGCCACGCCGATGATCTGTCTTCATGTCGCGCTGCCCTAGCGCAGTCTTTCCCATGGCAAATGGCTCGGGCTCGTTGAGCCAAGGAGAAGGTACTAACCCCTCTCCCATATCTCAGTCTCTCACCATGCACCGATGCAAGTATGAACGCTAGAAACAGAATACCCGGTTAGATGTACACCTAGACGATTCCAGGGTTCTATCACCGGCTACTGTCATTCGAGAACCGGTGGATCTTCTCCGTAAGCTTCCTTAGCTGCTTTCAGATGTACGCGGTATCCTCGTCCCCGAACAAGCCACTAGAGAACTCTTCCCTCTCGCGCCGAGGAAGGAGTCGCATCTGGTCGTGGATTTCACCGGCGATGGCCTGGTCCCTGAGCTCCGCCCTGCACCTATCGACCTCGTCCTCGATGTTCGGCACAGCGGTGGCCAGCCTCTTGGCGTCCTCCCGGTTGTAAACTCTCTGCTCCTCCATGACCCTCTAGTACTGTGCCGCATCCGTCCGAGTCGCCGCCTTCTCCTCCTGCAGCCTCGTGATCATTGCCATCGCATGGATCCTCCTCCAGCTCCTTCAACAGGAGCGCCATGGCCCGCCCGTCCAGCTCCACCTGCCGCTTCAGCTCATCGACCGTCCTGCACTCTGCTTCAGCTTCGGTGTTGCCGTCAGAGACACCCGAGTAATTCATGTTCATGTTCTGGTGATGTTGCACAACACTGCCTGTTCATGTTGCTGTTGTCCTTGTAAGCTCATACCAACTGAAGGCGACACAACAGGAACGTCCAGTTCAATCAGAGCGGCATGCTTGATAAGAAGAGACCATGTGCGCTCATACAAGGACCCGGCGAGTCCTGACGCCGTCATGATTGAGTCTCTTAATGCACGGTATGTGATCATGTGGATCTAAGGTTCGTATGCACCCGGTGAAAGCTGGTAAGAGACGTACGGGTTCGATTCGGTGAAGGTGTGGACCGTCTCAGATATACTTTTTGCGTGCAACGGAACAAATTAAGGTTGAGTGGGATGCAAGGTGACTTGGATCTCAAGATAGTCATGTGGAGTTCAATTGAAGGTGGAGATAGATCTGAACTATCTTGAATCAAGATACATTCTGGTTGGTGGTCGAGTCCTACTCGGTTATGACTTCTAGTCGCAGAGGGGTAGGCACGACAAGGCCAATAAAAGGAGGGGCTGAGAGAGGCAATGGATCATAGAGATCACGAGTTGCCTAGCCCCAATCTTGAGCACATAATTTTCAAAAGCAATGCGACACGTCGAGAGAGAAAAAAATAATCAGAGGAGATGCTCGGGTCGGTTTGATCGTTCTGACCTAAGTGACCAGATCGACGACTATTCATGGGGGAGCAGGTGTGGATGAGATGTCCATGTCAACTAGGTTCAAAGTGACGAAGCCTGATGGTATGGAGAACTTTGTTTCTATGGAAGTCGAGAGTCAAGGACTTCGCCAGCAGGGATGCACAAGGACAATCAAAGCTGATGATGTAAAGTCTGTCAATATGGATGCTGAAGATTCGGCTGAGATGCAAATCAGCTCAGCTGGAACCAGAAGACTGGGCCTTGGTGATCAGCTCTTGTATCATGTGATGGACATGGAGTCACCGAGCGAAATCTGAACGAATTTGGAAATGCAGTTCCAGACGAGACCATGCACAATAAGTTGTTTCTGAAACATGAGCTTTATGGCTTGAATATGCAACATGGGGAGGGCCTTACTAAGCACAACAATGCCTTGAACTGTGTGATCTTGAACCTGGCATGTATTGAGGTCAAGGTGGAGGATGAGAGCAGTGGCTTACTTATGCTTACTTTCGTTGCCTAAGTACTACATGAGTTTGGTTGTTACTCTGATAGACGGAAATACTAGCATCAATGTAAGAGAGGTTCAGACATGAAGGTGCTTCTATAGGTGCAAATGACGGTCAGGGGCTAATGGTTAGAAACAACCAAAGTGGAAAAAATGACAACTCAGAGAGAAAAGGAAAGAAAAGGCCGCAGTGTTTTCGTTGCAGCGAGTAGGATCATATCTGGAAGCATTTTCCAACGTGGAACAGGATTGCTGGAGCTGTGGATATTGACGTGAACTCTGTAACCGATTATAATAGTGAATTTATAGACTTAACAAGCGAGTTGTTCGATGAAGTATTGGTATTGGATTTAAGAAGCTCTTATCATGTGACATCTTATAAGGAGTGGTTCGCTACATACAAGCCTGGTGATTTTGGAGCTGCGTATCTAGCCGATGTGCGCCTAGACACATTATGGGCATGAGAGTTATCAAGATCAAGACTCAAGATGGTGACGAACTGGTGGTCTAGGATGCTATATATGTGCCAATGGTTTAGATGAATCAAATCTCACTTGGGAAACTTCATGCCAAAGGTTATGTCTACCATGATAATACTACCAAGTTGATCATGAAAAACCAAGAAGGACAAGAAGCTGGCGATGAAGGATAGGAGGACCAAGAATAACATGTAAAAGGTGCATGTGAGCAACATTCCAGGTGAGATGAAGAGGAGCAAGAAGTGGTGACATGTTCAGTTGAGACGGCCGACTCCATTGATGACTCGGAGGCTGGCTTATGTGAGTGACAACAAGAAAACCAAGTACAATATAGACAATGTCCGCGCGAAGGTAACGACTTAAAATGACGACATATTCTCCCAGGTGAAGTTTGTTGAAGTTAATGTGTCAATATATGTATAGGCTACAGTTGAACTTGGCTTATGTAGTAGGTTTGGTATTAGAGTCGACATTTGTAACCTTGCATAACATTAAAGACGTCAGGATAACCAAGACTAGACGCAAATTGTATAGCTGCCAAACTGGTGTGGTGATCGTGATGTGTTTATTAACCTCGATGGACTTTTTGTTGGTGGTACTATGATAACTACACGAGGAGGAGGGCATGTTTGGCATGCCCAGGAATATATACGTTAGTTGTTGAACCTCGTTAGCAAATGTTGTCTCCCACCAAAATAAAAATTTGTACAAAAGAATAATACTGAGGTGTAGCATCCACATGTTTTGAATTACGTCCCACTTTGTATGCGGCAGCCCTAAGCTACCGTAGTTTGTTGGAGATATGCCCTAAATATAAATAATAAAAGGTGTTTATTATCATGTCTTATTAGTTTATAATATTTTTATGTCAAGATATAACAGTGTCAATCGAAAAGTTTAGAACACGTATGGTATGTGAACAAACCAAGTCCCTAGTTGCCTTTGTTCAACTAGTTCATTGGTCAACAGATGATCAAAGTTTTTCTGATCATGGGCGTTCATGTAAATTAACAAAGATGAATGATGTGATGGACACTATATCCAACATAAGTATTGCAACACGATCAAGTCACAAAGTTCATCGTTGCAATAGTTAGGAAACGAAGTATCTTATTTCTTAGACCGTGAGATCATATCTAATCACTATCACCCGAGGCTACCTTGAATGTATCAACTGTCACACGGTAACAGGATGATCATAAAGGTGCATCTTAGGTATTCCGAAGGGATGGATTGAGGCGTATATATCGAGATCGGGATTTGTTGTCCCTCGTGACGGGAAGATACACTAGACCCACTCAGTGAGATTACATCCAATAAGCTACATCGTATGACTAGGTCCGTGTAACTACCTCGGTGAATTACGCTCCTAGATACAAGCCTGGATGAGCGGAAATGGTTGAAATAGTACGGTGGGGCCCAAAAGCCACTCACGGGTAGACCTTTCGGCCGTCCCAACCATTTCCAGTCATCGGGACAAGTACGGGCGGCGTAATCGGCAGGCGAAGGGATCAACTACATACACAAATGAGTATGTATGCAAGCCATCATACAATAGTACATCAGAGCCATACCATCTAAAAAAGAAAGGAAATATAGCAACGCCATACGGCAAGATTCAAATGACCTAGATAGATATAATAGTTTTGGATATTTCCTCATACATCACACATCAGAGTATCAAGCGGAAGCGGCAAACAAGGTCCAAGTACGGATAAGAAGCAAATCGGCATAAGATGCCCAGAAATAAGCACATCCCGCCCACAGATCTCACGGATCCCCGTTCCCGGAATCTCTACACCGAACGAACGTTGCCCACATCATCAGCCTCCACCCAAAGATCCGTCCTGCGAGTGTACCTGTTCATCTGAACCAATAATTTATCGTGTGAGACCCTAAGGGTACTCAGCAAGTCTTCATGCCTCTAAAGGGGACACAACCTGGGGTGACGCAATTGCAGCAAAAGATAAACCCTAACAGTTCTATAGATACTCGCTAACCATCCGCCTAACCAAAGATAGGCGGATGTCCGTGAATTAATGACAACAGTTATAACAGTAATATCACAGATCCATCCTCCTCCTCGCTTACCAACGAGGAAGCGGACGAACAACCCCCCTTATGTTGGCAATTTTATTAATCATTCCATGAGTGTTGCACTATTTACTAGTCAATTACTTAGTCAGATTAAAGCGGTACTTTAGTTATGCTTGTCTATGATCGAGAAACTGTGCTCCAAGTCATCCATAACCGCGGACATGGCTTTCAGAAAGTTTTACCCTGCAGGGGTGCACAAATAGCAACACACACTCGATCAACCTCGGAAAAACCAAATCAAAACCCAACGAGGCCTTCACGACAAAGCAATCACAGGATTCAGAAATATTTCAGGGGGCCACCCCATTAAGCTACCCGCAACGGTTAATGACTTGAGACGGACTCAAGGTTTGCGCCATGGTCGAAACGATCGGGAACCCAAAATGTGACTGGCTTGTCGATACTGAAAACACTCCGCTTACCTAAACAAAGGTGCTCTCGACAATCGTAATTAAGTAAAAGCATGGCATAAGTACGGATAGTAAACAAAACCTCAAACTAGTTTGTGGCCCCAAGAAATAAGATGAATCAAGCTCGCCTGGGGGTCCCATAAGCCTCCGGATGTGGACAGCGAATAATCAAGGAACAGGAATCAAGTACTCGGGGTCCTACGGACACAAGTGAGCAGGAAAACCAAATAGCAGATATTGCTCACCGTGCCGCTTTCATTAGTTATCCCATTACTACTCGTTAAGTTGTTTAGGTACCTCGTTATCCATCGACTCACATACTCTACACATGTTGTTCTACGACTCGCATGGCTCAAACAACTCGTAGTAATGGCTCATGGGATGGAGGAACAAGCTTGGTGGGGTTTTAAAAGTAAAGGCTATGCAATACTTGGGATTCAGTTTAATGCAATCGCGACTCAATGATGCAAGAATAAGATAGAGGCAATAGGTACTGTATGTATGCAAGCATGTGGTTGTGCTTGCCTGGCAACTCAGTTGAAGCGAGAGACGGATCTGGGTAGTGCTCCTGGTTCTCTTGATATATCCCCGGTTCTATTCAAGAAGAACCAAACAAACAAGGGCCAACATAAATAAAGTGCACAAGCATAGGAATAAATGCGTCAAGCAAACAATCATGCCATGATGAATGATGCACAAGTTGCATGGCAATAATGTAGCATGGCATGGGTGAGGTGTAGAATACAAGAAATAACATTTTTATTGAGTTTTGGTCCCATTTTATGGTCATATTAGTTGCTGTATATTATATATTTATATGATGCATGCTGCAATTTAAGTCATGGATAGCATAAACAGAAAGGTCTCGTCGAGCTGATCATTTTAGACATATCATTTGTTAAATTCGGAGTTATAAAACAAAAGTTATTAAATAAATAAGGAAAAGGGCATTTTATTGTAATTTAAATCAACTCGAAATTTTAAGTGTGCAAAACATATTTTGGATGGCATATTTGAAATCCTCACATTTTTCTTATTCAAAAACATATATTATTTGCATTATTTGGATTTATAAATTAAAAGTTATTTAAATCAGATTTGAATTTGAATTTGAATTAGTTTGAATTAAATTTGAACTAAAACAGACAACACAGAAACTTTTTACACACAGGCTGAGCCATCCACAGCCGCAGACAGATGGGCCAGTACCTGGATCACATACACGTGAGGGTTTCACACTACCGCCGCTAGCCTAGGTGCATGACGGATGGGCTTGGCGGCGTAGTGGCCCACGACAATGGAAACCTAGGGATGCCACGCGACACGGGGTGGACGACGGTTGAGGTGGAAAATGGAGCCTTTTGCAAAACGGCAACAGCATGACAGCGGGGATCGCGGGTTGGAGAAACAATAAAAGAAGGGTTTTCTTGCAAAGCAGACGCCAAGTGTTGTTGTTCTTCCCGACGAACCGCCGACGCTGGATGGGACGCATGTGCGGCGAGGCTCGAACCCAGTCATTGGCGCTACCGAGGCGGCAACCAGTGTGGTGGGTGTGGCTTGGTGACATGAGGGAGGGCGCTCAGATGAAGCCCTAGGCAGGCTGGAGCGAAGCTGACGCCACGGCACCGAGTGTGCTCGACAACGCCGGCCACGAGGAAACGAGGCGGGAGCATGTCTAGGAGGCTCGGGGACTCACCGTGGGGCCGTTGGTGTGGTCGACGAGGCTCGGGGAGGTCACGATCGTCGGCGAGGCTGGCGCCGGCGAAGCTAGGGTTTGCGTCGGGTGGTGGCGGTGACCTTTGGTTCCAGGGCTCCTCCTCCTCACCGGAGCGTGCAGGGCGAAGCAGGGGGACGCTGCGGGCTTCCTCGACAACCTTAGCTCCTCGCCCGCCTCCTGGATCGATGTGTACGAGAGGGAGCCGACGGTGGTGGCCGGCGTCGGAGTATGGTGGCGGTGGAGAAAGAGGGAGAAGAGGGAGGAGGCGGGCCTGGGAGATCTGGAAGAGGCCAGAGGTTGGGAGGGAGGTAGATAAGGACGGGGTGAGGTGGGGATGGCGTGGGGGAGGGGAAGGTGGCTTCGGCCACCTTTTTCCTTTTCTCCTTCACGTGCACGGCATGGGGCCAGGGGAGGGGTAGCTAGGCAGGGAGGAGGGGGCTGCCAGGTGGGCCAAGTAGGAGGGAGCTCGGGGTGGGTAGGTCAGGCAGAGAGAGAGCAAGAAAAGAGAGGGGATAGGCTCGGCTAGAGTTAGATGGGTTTGGGTGGAGAGAGAGAAGAGAGTAGATGGAGGTGGGGCCAGGGAGAGGTGCAAGGACGGTGGGGACATGCATGGTTGAGAGGAGAGGCAGAGAGGGAGGGGTAACTCAGGTGGGGTTGAGCTAGGGCTAGAAGGAGTGGTTGGGTTAGGGTTTGGTGTAGGGTAGTTAGGTGATATGGTAGATGATGTTAGGGGTAGGTGATTAGGTTTAGGTTTTTGGAGTGTAGAGTAGGGTTTAGAGAGAGAGGAAGAGTGGTGAGAGGGGGGGTTAGGGTTGAATTAGGGGTATGGGGTATGGTTTGGACAAAACAACAAGATCAAGCAAAGGGAAAGAGATGATCCATGCAAAAGAAAACAAATAACATTCAAATGACAAGCAAAAGGTGGTACTTGCATGGCTCTAGCTAGATCAAGCAAAAGAAGGAGAGAGAGATGAGAGAATGACCCACTCCAAGAATTTAAAAAAAATGAATCCAAAACTTAGATGTGGTGGTTCTGCATGGCCCATGCAAATAATAAATGCCATGTATTCATATTGTGAAAACAACATAAAATCACATGGCATTATTCCATGCATTCCCCAAAAGGTGGAATAAGGCCAAGCAAAAAGGGACTAGTATTGGATCCACCCAACCCACATGAGCTAGGTAAACTCAAATAAAAGCCAGCTCATATTAATTGGATGGTGGAATTATAAAGTGGTGAAAGAAAAGGTGGTGGAGTCAATAAAAGATATGCCCCCAACTCAACTTGGGCATTTAACAATATATCAAGAACCAAATACAATATCAAGAGGCAAATATAAATAATAATGCATATGAGATAAGAACCAAAACACAAGGGTTTTTGAATGATGCTCAAATGCAAGGTGGCATGATGACATGAACATGATATGATGATGATGCAACAATTATATGAGGGAAGTGGCCATTTTATTACTAAACCAAGTAGCATTACAGTTGTTAGACAATTGGGATGCTACAACTCTCCCCCACTAAACAGGAATCTCGCCCCGAGATTCTAGGAAGAAGAAGAAGACACAAAGAGGGTAGGGTAGTTGGCACGGAGTTCATCTTCACGCTCCCAAGTGGCTTCATCAACGGAATGGTGCGACCATTGCACCTTGCAGAACTTGATGGACTTGTTGCGAGTCCTTCTTTGTGCGGTCTCAAGGATTTTTGTGGGGTGTTCTTGATAAGACAGGTCTTCTTGGAGATCGATAAGCTCATGATTCACGGTCCTGCCGGGATCTTTGAAGCACTTCTTGAGTTGAGAGATGTGGAAAACATCATGGACTTTGAGTTTCTCCGGGAGCTCAAGAGCATAAGCAACTTCTACTCTTCTACCACGAATTTTGAAAGGACCGATGTATCTAGGAGCCAGCTTTCCTTTGATACCAAAGCGGTGTGTGCCTCTCATGGGAGTGACACGAAAGTAAACGAGATCACCAGGGGCATACACCATGTCCGTGTGCTTCCTGTCATAATTGCTCCTCTGACGACTTTGAGCAATCTTCAGATTCTCAAGAATGATATGCACCTTCTCCTCCGCTTGAGTTACAATGTCAGGGCCAAACCATATTCTTTCTCCTGCACCTGACCAACCAATCGGAGTTCTGCACTTGCGACCATAGAGAGCCTCAAATGGTGCCATCTTGAGACTTTTCTCGTTGTTGTAAGAGAATTCAGCATAAGGAAGACATTCCTCCCACTTCATGCCAAAAGAGATGACGCAAGCACGAAGCATATCCTCCGTAATCTGGTTGATCCTTTCAACTTGTCCTTGTTGAGGGTGGTAAGTGTTGAAATTCAACTTTGTTCCCAAAGCATTTTGGAAACTTTCCCGAACTTGGAAGTGAAGATTCTCCACGGTGAATCGATCTCAAGCGGAACCCCATACAGAGAGACAATTACATTTATATAGAGCTCAACCAACTGAATTCGAAATTGTTTCCTTGACGGGAAGAAGTGAGCCACTTCAGAGAGCCTCAATGACAACAAAGATTGCATTGTTGCCCTTATGCGACCTTGGAAAACCAGTGATGAAGTCCATCTCTACTTTTTCCCATTTCCATTGCGGGGTTTCAATGGCTAGAAGACCGAAGGTTTCGATGGACAGCTTTCACTCTGCGAGACATCACACTCGAGACATACTTGGCACAATGTCGTTTCAAACCAGGCCACCAATATTGTGTTTTCAAGTCCATGTACATCTTTGTGCTGCCGGGATGGATAGAAAGAAATAATCGCCTCCTTGAGAACTTGTTCTCTCAAACCCGGTAGTTTGGAACAAACATCCGTGTTCAAAGAAAAGCGTGCCTTGATCATCGACGTGGAAGGACTCATACTGAAGCTCAAGTTTAGAGATGATCTTTTGGTGTGCGGATCACCAAGTGACGAGCGAATCTTTTCTTCCAAGAGAGGAGTAGCCGGAAGGTTCGGAGATGCCCTTGTTCCACAATTTCTGGTTGAGTCGACGAATTCCTCGCACAAGAGAGGTTGCTCTTCCATCATGAGGTTGTTGACATAAGCTTTGGTGAGAGCATCGGCCATGACATTAGCTTTGCGGAGTGTAGTCGATGGTCAAATCAAAATCATTAATTGCTTCAATCCATCTCCTCTCGCGAAGGTTGAGATCAGCTGAGTGAAGATATACTTCAAACTCTTGTGGTCGGAAAAGATCTCTAACGGTTTGCCAAGCAAGTAGTGCCTACATAGCTTCAAAGCAAAGACAAGCTGCTGAGCTCGAGGTCATGTGTGGGATAGTTGATCTCATGCGTCTTCAAGCCGAGAGGCATAAGCAACCACTTGTTTCTCTTGCATAAGGACCGCACCCAATCCTTGCAAAGAGGCGCCAGAATATCTGGAAAGGCTTAGATGTATCCGGAGGAACCAAGACTGGTGTGGAAGTGATCTTCTCTTTGAGTGTCTCAAAGCTTGCTTGACATGCCGGAGTCCAAAGGTATTTCTTGCCTTTCTTGAGGAGATCGGTAAGAGGCTTCGCTATCTTCGAGAAGTTCTGAACGAAGCGACGGCAATAACTATCCAAACCAAGGAAACTCCGCACTTCTTTGACATTAACAGGAGGAAGCCATTCAACAATTGTCTTTACAGTTTCCGGGTTGACTGCAATGCCCTTGGCAGAGATAACATGACCAAGATAGGTTACTTGAGGCAGCCAAAACTCACACTTTGAGAACTTTGCATACAAGCGGTTCTCACGAAGCTTGTTTAGGACACACCGAAGGTGTTCTTCATGTTCTTCCTTTGACTTGGAATAGACTAGGATGTCATCCAGATAGACCACAACGAACTTATCAAGGTACTCCATGAAAACCGAGTTCATAAGCCTCGAGAAGGTAGCAGGTGCGTTGGTGAGACCGAAAGACATGACCGTGTACTCATACATGCCATAGCGGGTGGTGAAAGCTGTTTTAGGCACATCTTCCTTGCGAATCTTGATTTGGTGATAACCACTTCTCAAGTCAAGCTTAGAGAACACCACAGCTCCAGCTAGCTGATCGAAGAGATCATTAATCCGCGAAAGGGGATATTTGTTCTTGATGGTTTTAGCATTGAGAGCCCGATAGTCAACACAAAGTCTATCAGTCCTGTCACGCTTCTTCACAAAGATTGTTGGGCTACCCCAAGAAGAAGTACTGTGTTGAATGAAACCCAACTTCTCTTGTTCATCAAGCTGACGTTTGAGTTCAGCCAACTCAGGACCCATTTTATAAGGCCGCTTGGAGATAGGAGCCGTTCCAGGTTCAAGCTCAATTACAAACTCAACCTCACGATCCGGAGGCATACCCGGCAACTCTTCAGGAAAGACATCTGGGAACTCACAGACCACCGGAACACTCTGAATAGCTTCCATAGCATCATCATTCAGAGCCGCCAAAGAGAAAAACTGGATAGCAGGAGTCAAACTTGGAGAATAGACTATATGGCCTTCAGGAATCTTCAGAGAAACCGAGCGTTCAGCACAATCAATCACAGCTGCATTTTCTGTCAACCAATCCATGCCCAAGATGACATCAATGTAAGAATTGCCCAGAACAATTAAGGATGCCGAGAACGAAGAGCCACCAATCTCAATTTGATTGCCATGGCTGACTTTAGAAGCTGCCATCTTTGCTCCAGGAGAAAGGACCATTAACCGCTTGAGGAGAGGAACCAATGGTAACCCATTCTCATATGCAAACTTGATAGAAACAAAAGAATGCGATGCACCAGAATCAAACAAAACTCGTGCAGGGACTGAGTTAACGGATAGCATACCCATCACAACTCCAGGTGCATGCTCAGCTTGAGCGGCGTTGACACGCTTGGCGCGAGCAACGATGAGACCCGGCTTGGTGTTGATGTTGAGAGCCCGAGGTGGTGGTGCACGAACCAAAGGAGAGCTTGCGCAGATCTTGGAGGGGTGGAGGAAGAGCTTTGTTTTCAACGGACAGTTCAGTCAGATGCCTGTGTCTCCACACGTGAAACAAGCACCGGTGGACGTGGAGCAACGTAGCTGGGACTCCGCCAGCGCCCCAGGTAGTGGTGGTTGTAGCCCCGGGCCGCAGATGATGAATTTTGGTGGCCTTGCCGCGTAGCTTGCGTGTCTTGGTGGAGCCGGGAGCGGCGGTGGGGTGTTAGGAACCCGCAACCGCTTAGAAGGAGCCGACATAGTCAAGAGCTTGGTGCATCACGGTTGTGTTTCTTTGACTCCTCAAACACTTGCCTACTTGCTTCCTCCTGCAGCTGTATGTGAAGTTCCGGAAAGATGCCGGCCTTGCATGTGTGATTGCATATTTAATCGATGCATTGAGCCCTTGCGAACCTCTTTGCTTCTTCTTGTCATCGAGATATCTCATCGCCACCATAACGAGAAAGATTCATGAAGTTCTGATGTAGGTGTTGACATTATCATTTCCCTTAAGGTTGAGAAAAGCTTCCTTCATCCTTTCCATGACAATTTCTCGAGATCTTGCTCTTTGAACGCGCTCAAGTGAATCGTTCCCAAGTAGGTGAAAACCAACACGGTTTGCCTTCGTAATTCTCCCACCAGAGCTGCATATCCCTTGTAAGGTGAGTAGCACACTTTACCCACTCTTGCTCAGGAACATCGAGTCTCGAGTAGCCTTGACATCTCACGCAACCAATCATCCGCATCCAAAGTGGTCGATCGGAAACATCAAATTGGCGAGGTTGAATTTCAGAAGCTTTTGATGTCTCCTCGCTTGGGAGGTGGAGGTAGTGGAGCAAACTCATTCCTCGAACACTTTCCTCAAAGCTGTTGGTTCTGCATTCATTGCCAAGGCATTGGCGATGTTTGACAAATGGAGCCTAGTTCAGTGGTATGTCCTCATCGAGCAGGCGTGGTGGAGCCATCCTGTGATTGATATAAAACACAAGTCAGTACTATAATGGAGAATAATAATAATCCAAAATAGTACCAAGATGGAATTAACCAAGATTAAAGGATACAATTTACTAAGATGATATTAAAATATCAACAAAGTTCAAGCACCTAGAAGATATTAAGCATATCGCACACGACTGAAAAGGAGTGTGGTACACAAACATATCAAAGAAAAAATTTCCACAAATTTCGGCATTAAAATACCAATAGATGCGCAAAATTACTTAACGAATCAAGATTAGTGACTCTACCAATTCAATATACAAAAGCGAATGATAAGAGTAGTGGTATGGTCGCGACTCCATCCCGCACTCAAATCATTACTCCGCACATGAACAAGTGGAACACCTATCCTAACCCCTTCTTCTCACGATGAACCTAAAGATTGGTAACTACGGAAAAGAACACCCCAAACAAGATAACGTCGGATAACAAAGAGTAAGACAGATCGCGGCGGTATACGACGAATCAGATAGATCGCGTCGGTTTGCAAAAGCCTGTCGGTATGGAATGTACCAACAGTTGATAACCAAAGGCTGATTAGATAACAACTTGGATGCAACAGATAGACAAGGAATTACACACACACACACACACACAAACACACAACCTATGGTACTACGGATACCCAGGACACGTGAATCCTAGTTTGAACTTTTAAGAAGAGGATTGAAAACGTTACACTTCCTTACCAGAAAAGGGTGGGTGGATGGGTATGAAGACAAATGGAAGCAGTCCTACTCTCGCGTTTTGTTTCTCCCTAGTATACATAACTACCAAAAATATTTGCTAGACTGACAACGACCATTTGGCTGAGATCCTGAAGGGCGGGATGGCTCTGATACCAATTGTAACTACCTCGGTGAATTACGCTCCTAGATACAAGCCTGGATGAGCGGAAATGGTTGAAATAGTACGGTGGGGCCCAAAAGCCACTCACGGGTAGACCTTTCGGCCGTCCCAACCATTTCCAGTCATCGGGACAAGTACGGGCGGCGTAATCGGCAGGCGAAGGGATCAACTACATAAACAAATGAGTATGTATGCAAGCCACCATACAATAGTACATCAGAGCCATACCATCTAAAAAAGAAAGGAAATATAGCAACGCCATACGGCAAGATTCAAATGACCTAGATAGATATAATAGTTTTGGATATTTCCTCATACATCACACATCATAGTATCAAGCGGAAGCGGCAAACAAGGTCCGAGTACGGATAAGAAGCAAATCGGCATAAGATGCCCAGAAATAAGCACATCCCGCCCACAGATCTCACGGATCCCCGTTCCCGGAATCTCTATACCGAACGATCGTTGCCCACATCATCAGCCTCCTCCACCCAGTATCCGTCCTGCGAGTGTACCTGTTCATCTGAACCAATAATTTATCGTGTGAGACCCTAAGGGTACTCAGCAAGTCTTCATGCCTCTAAAGGGGACACAACCTGGGGTGACGCAATTGCAGCAAAAGATAAACCCTAACAGTTCTATAGATACTCGCTAACCATCCGCCTAACCAAAGATAGGCGGATGTCCGTAAATTAATGACAACAGTTATAACAGTAATACCACAGATCCATCCTCCTCCTCGCTTACCAACGAGGAAGCGGACGAACAACCCCCCTTCCGTTGGCAATTTTATTAACCATTCCATGAGTGTTGCACTATTTACTAGTCAATTATTTAGTCAGATTAAAGCGGTACTTTAGTTATGCTTGTCTATGATCGAGAAACTGTGCTCCAAGTCGTCCATAACCGCGGACACGGCTTTCAGAAAGTTTTACCCTGCAGGGGTGCACAAATAGCAACACACACTCGATCAACCTCGGAAAAACCAAATCAAAACCCAACGAGGCCTTCACGACAAAGCAATCACAGGATTCAGAAATATTTCAGGGGGCCACCCCATTAAGCTACCCGCAACGAAGTTAGCTGACTTCGAGACGGACTCAAGGTTTGCGCCAGTGGCTATAAACGACTGGGAACCCGAAAATGTGACTGGGCTTGTCGATACCGCGAAAACACTCCGCTTACCTAAACAGTACAGGTGCTCCTCGCACAATCGTAATAAAGCAGTAAAGCATGGCATAAGTACATGATAGTAAACAAAACCTCAAACTAGTTTGTGGCCCCAAGAAATAAGACTGAATCAAGCTCTGGCTCAGGGGGGTCCCATAAGCCTCCCGGATGTGGAGAGCGCGAATAATCAAGGAACAGGAATCAAGTACTCGGGGTCCTACGGGACACAAGTGAGCAGGAAAAACCAAATAGCAGATATTGCTCACCGGTGCCGCTTTCATTAGTTATCCCATTACTACTCAGGTTAAGTTGTTTAGGTACCTCGTTATCCATCAGACTCTCACATACCATACACATGTTGTTCTACGACTCGCATGGCTCAAACAACTCCTGTAGTAATGGCTCATGGGATGGAGGAACAAGCTTGGTGGGGTTTTAAAAGTAAAGGCTATGCAATACTTGGGATTCAGTTTAATGCAATCGCGACTCAATGATGCAAGAATAAGATAGAGGCAATAGGTACTGTATGTATGCAAGCATGTGGTTGTGCTTCGGCAACTCGATTGAAGCGAGAGACGGATCGGTAGTGCTCCGGTTCTCTTGATATATCCCCGCCAAAGGTCTATTCGAAGAAGAACCAAACAAACAAGGGCCAACATAAATAAAGTGCACAAGCATAGGAATAAATGCGTCAAGCAAACAATCATGCCATGATGAATGATGCACAAGTTGCATGGCAATAATGTAGCATGGCATGGGTGAGGTGTAGAATACAAGAAATAACATTTTTATTGAGTTTTGGTCCCATTTTATGGTCATATTAGTTGATGTATATTATATATTTATATGATGCATGATGCAATTTAAGTCATGGATAGCATAAACAGAAAGGTCTCGTCGAGCTGATCATTTTAGACATATCATTTGTTAAATTCGGAGTTATAAAACAAAAGTTATTAAATAAATAAGGAAAAGGGCATTTTATTGTAATTTAAATCAACTCGAAATTTTAAGTGTGCAAAACATATTTTGGATGGCATATTTGAAATCCTCACATTTTTCTGATTCAAAAACATATATTATTTGCATTATTTGGATTTGTGAATTAAAAGTTATTTAAATCAGATTTGAATTTGAATTTGAATTAGTTTGAATTAAATTTGAACTAAAACAGACAACACGGAAACTTTTTACACACAGGCTGAGCCAGCCACAGCCGCAGACAAATGGGCCCGGGCGCTGACTGGATCACATACACGCGCGCAGGGTTTCTGTTACCACGGCTGCTGCTAGCCTAGGTGCATGATGGGCTGGCGGGCCCACGCCGACCGGAAACCTAGGGATGCCACGCGACACGGCGGGGGTGGACGACGGGTTGAGGTCTGGAAAATGTGGGAGCCTTTTTGCAAAACGGCAACAGCCGCAGACAGGTGGGGCAGGGGGATCGCGGGTTGGGGAAACAATAAAAAGAAGGGGTTTCTTGCAAAACAGACGCCGCGCACTGTTGTTCTTCCTGACGAAACTGTCGACGCACGCGACAGCGGACGCGCGGCGCGGGCGAGGCTCGAACCCAGGTCGCTGGCGCGCGCGCTGAGGCGGCAACCAGTGCGGTGGGTGTGGCTTGGTGACAGGAGGGAGGGCGCGGCCTAGATGAAGCCCTAGACGGCGCGGGAGCGAACGGACGCGCGCGGCCGCCGGTGCACCGAGTGTTCTCGACGGAACGCTCGCCGCCGACAGGAAACGAGGAAGGGCAGGAGCATGTCTAGGAGGCTCGGGGACTCACCGCGGGGCCGTTGGTGTGGTCGACGAGGCTCGGGGAGGTCACGATCGTCGGCGAGGCTGGCGCCGGTGGAGCTAGGGTTTGCGTCGGGTGGTGGCGGTGACCTTCGGTTCCAGGGCTCCTCCTCCTCGCTGGAGCGTGCAGGGCGAAGCAGGGGGACGCTGCGGGCTTCCTCGACAACCTTAGCTCCTCGCCCGCCTCCTGGATCGATGTGTACGAGAGGGAGCCGACGGTGGTGGCCGGCGTCGGAGTATGGTGGCGGTGGAGAAAGAGGGAGAAGAGGGGAGGCGAGGCAGGGCCTCTGGGGAGATCTGGAAGAGGCCAGAGGTTGGGAGGGAGGTAGATAAGGACGGGGTGAGGTGGGGATGGCGTGGGGGAGGGGAAGGTGGCTTCGGCCACCTTTTTCCTTTTCTCCTTCACGTGCACGGCATGGGGCCAGGGGAGGGGTAGCTAGGCAGGGAGGAGGGGGCTGCCAGGTGGGCCAAGTAGGAGGGAGCTCGGGGTGGGTAGGTCAGGCAGAGAGAGAGAGCAAGAAAAGAGAGGGGTAGGCTCGGCTAGGGTTAGATGGGTTTGGGTGGAGAGAGAGAAGAGAGTAGATGGAGGTGGGGCCAGGGAGAGGTGCAAGGACGGTGGGGACATGCATGGTTGAGAGGAGAGGCCGAGAGGGAGGGGTAACTCAGGTGGGGTTGAGCTAGGGCTAGAAGGAGTGGTTGGGTTAGGGTTTGGTGTAGGGTAGTTAGGTGATATGGTAGATGATGTTAGGGGTAGGTGATTAGGTTTAGGTTTTTGGAGTGTAGAGTAGGGTTTAGAGAGAGAGAGGAAGAGTGGTGAGAGGGGGGTTAGGGTTGAATTAGGGGTATGGGGTATGGTTTGGACAAAACAACAAGATCAAGCAAAGGGAAAGAGATGATCCATGCAAAAGAAAACAAATAACATTCAAATGACAAGCAAAAGGTGGTACTTGCATGGCTCTAGCTAGATCAAGCAAAAGAAGGAGAGAGAGATGAGAGAATGACCCACTCCAAGAATTTAAAAAAAATGAATCCAAAACTTAGATGTGGTGGTTCTGCATGGCCCATGCAAATAATAAATGCCATGTATTCATATTGTGAAAACAACATAAAATCACATGGCATTATTCCATGCATTCCCCAAAAGGTGGAATAAGGCCAAGCAAAAAGGGACTAGTATTGGATCCACCCAACCCACATGAGCTAGGTAAACTCAAATAAAAGCCAGCTCATATTAATTGGATGGTGGAATTATAAAGTGGTGAAAGAAAAGGTGGTGGAGTCAATAAAAGATATGCCCCCAACTCAACTTGGGCATTTAACAATATATCAAGAACCAAATACAATATCAAGAGGCAAATATAAATAATAATGCATATGAGATAAGAACCAAAACACAAGGGTTTTTGAATGATGCTCAAATGCAAGGTGGCATGATGACATGAACATGATATGATGATGATGCAACAATTATATGAGGGAAGTGGCCATTTTATTACTAAACCAAGTAGCATTACAGTTGTTAGACAATTGGGATGCTACAACTCTCCCCCACTAAATAGGAATCTCGCCCCGAGATTCTAGGAAGAAGAAGAAGACACAAAGAGGGTAGGGTAGTTGGCACGGAGTTCATCTTCACGCTCCCAAGTGGCTTCATCAACGGAATGGTGCGACCATTGCACCTTGCAGAACTTGATGGACTTGTTGAGTCCTTCTTTCGCGGTCTCAAGGATTTTGTGGGGTGTTCTTGATAAGACAGTCTTCTTGGAGATCGATAAGCTCATGATCCACGGTCCCGCCGGATCTTTGAAGCACTTCTTGAGTTGAGAGATGTGGAAAACATCATGGACTTTGAGTTTCTCCGGAGCTCAAGAGCATAAGCAACTTCTACTCTTCTACCACGAATTTTGAAAGGACCGATGTATCTAGGAGCCAGCTTTCCTTTGATACCAAAGCGGTGTGTGCCTCTCATGGGAGTGACACGAAAGTAAACGAGATCACCAGGGGCATACACCATGTCCGTGTGCTTCCTGTCATAATTGCTCCTCTGACGACTTTGAGCAATCTTCAGATTCTCAAGAATGATATGCACCTTCTCCTCCGCTTGAGTTACAATGTCAGGGCCAAACCATATTCTTTCTCCTGCACCTGACCAACCAATCGGAGTTCTGCACTTGCGACCATAGAGAGCCTCAAATGGTGCCATCTTCAGACTTTTACGAAGCTGTTGTTGTAAGAGAATTCAGCATAAGGAAGACATTCCTCCCACTTCATGCCAAAGAGATGACGCAAGCACGAAGCATATCCTCCGTAATCTGGTTGATCCTTTCAACTTGTCCTTGCGATCGAGGGTGGTGGTAAGTCTGTCTGAAGTTCAACTTTGTTCCCAAAGCATTTTGGAAACTTTCCCAGAACTTGGAAGTGAAGATTCTCCCACGGTCTGAACTGATCTCAAGCGGAACCCCATACAGAGAGACAATTCTGTTTATATAGAGCTCAGCCAACTGAATTCCAGAAATTGTTTCCTTGACGGGGAAGAAGTGAGCCACTTCAGAGAGCCTGTCAATGACAACAAAGATTGCATTGTTGCCCTTATGCGACCTTGGAAAACCAGTGATGAAGTCCATCTCTACTTTTTCCCATTTCCATTGCGGGGGTTTCAATGGCTGTAGAAGACCGAAAGGTTTCTGATGGACAGCTTTCACTCTGCGGCAGACATCACACTCCGAGACATACTTGGCACAGTATCGTTTCAAACCAGGCCACCAATATTGTGTTTTCAAGTCCATGTACATCTTTGTGCTGCCAGGATGGATAGAAAGAACAGAATCGTGCGCCTCCTTGAGAACTTGCTCTCTCAAACCCGGGTAGTTTGGAACAAACATCCGGTGTTCAAAGAAAAGCGTGCCTTGATCATCGACGTGGAAGGACTCATACTTCGGAAGCTCAAGTTTAGAGAT
Organism: Avena longiglumis; assembly: GCA_030063025.1. NCBI lineage: Eukaryota > Viridiplantae > Streptophyta > Magnoliopsida > Poales > Poaceae > Avena > Avena longiglumis. Next base: position 98,882,122 of record CP125979.1, read on the forward strand.
GATCTTTTTGTGTGCGGATCACCCAAGCGACGAGAGCGAATCTTTTCTTCCAAGAGAGGAGTAGCGGAAGGTTCAGGAGATGCCCTTGTTCCACAATTTCCAGGTTGAGCTGACGGAATTCCTCGCACAAGAGAGGCTGTTGCTCTTCCATCATGAGGTTGTTGACATAAGCTTTGCGGCTGAGAGCATCGGCCATGACATTAGCTTTGCCCGGAGTGTAGTCGATGGTCAAATCAAAATCATTAATTGCTTCAATCCATCTCCTCTGCCGAAGGTTGAGATCAGGCTGAGTGAAGATATACTTCAAACTCTTGTGGTCAGAAAAGATCTCACAACGGTTGCCAAGCAAGTAGTGCCTACATAGCTTCAAAGCAAAGACAACTGCTGCGAGCTCGAGGTCATGTGTGGGATAGTTGATCTCATGCGTCTTCAACTGTCGAGAGGCATAAGCAACCACTTGTTTCTCTTGCATAAGGACCGCACCCAATCCTTGCAAAGAGGCGTCACAGAATATCTGGAAAGGCTTAGATGTATCCGGAGGAACCAACACTGGTGTGGAAGTGATCTTCTCTTTGAGTGTCTCAAAGCTTGCTTGACATGCCGGAGTCCAAAGGTATTTCTTGCCTTTCTTGAGGAGATCGGTAAGAGGCTTCGCTATCTTCGAGAAGTTCTGAACGAAGCGACGGCAATAACTATCCAAACCAAGGAAACTCCGCACTTCTTTGACATTAACAGGAGGAAGCCATTCAACAATTGTCTTTACAGTTTCCGGGTTGACTGCAATGCCCTTGGCAGAGATAACATGACCAAGATAGGTTACTTGAGGCAGCCAAAACTCACACTTTGAGAACTTTGCATACAAGCGGTTCTCACGAAGCTTGTTTAGGACACACCGAAGGTGTTCTTCATGTTCTTCCTTTGACTTGGAATAGACTAGGATGTCATCCAGATAGACCACAACGAACTTATCAAGGTACTCCATGAAAACCGAGTTCATAAGCCTCGAGAAGGTAGCAGGTGCGTTGGTGAGACCGAAAGACATGACCGTGTACTCATACATGCCATAGCGGTGGTGAAAGCTGTTTTAGGCACATCTTCCTTGCGAATCTTGATTTGGTGATAACCACTTCTCAAGTCAAGCTTAGAGAACACCACAGCTCAGCTAGCCGATCAAGAGATCATTAATCCGCGAAGGGGATATTTGTTCTTGATGGTTTTAGCATTGAGAGCCCGATAGTCAACACAAAGTCTATCACCTGCCACGCTTCTTCACAAAGATTGTTGGGCTACCCCAAGAAGAAGTATCTTGTGTTGAATGAAACCCAACTTCTCTTGTTCATCAAGTTGACGTTTGAGTTCAGCCAACTCAGGACCCATTTTATAAGGCCGCTTGGAGATAGGAGCCGCCTGTTCGGGTTCAAGCTCAATTACAAACTCAACCTCACGATCCGGAGGCATACCCAACTCTTCAGAAAGACATCCGGGAACTCACAGACCGGAACACTCAATAGCTTCCATAGCATCATCATTGAGCCGCCAAAGAGAAAACCGGATAGCAGGAGTCAAACTTGGAGAATAGACTATATGGCCTTCAGAATCTTGAGAGAAACCGAGCTCAAAGACAATCAATCACAGCTGCATTTTCTGTCAACCAATCCATGCCCAAGATGACATCAATGTAAGAATTGCCCAGAACAATTAAGGATGCCGAGAACGAAGAGCCACCAATCTCAATTTGATTGCCATGGCTGACTTTAGAAGCTGCCATCTTTGCTCCAGGAGAAAGGACCATTAACCGCTTGAGGAGAGGAACCAATGGTAACCCATTCTCATATGCAAACTTGATAGAAACAAAAGAATGCGATGCACCAGAATCAAACAAAACTCGTGCAGGGACTGAGTTAACGGATAGCATACCCATCACAACTCCAGGTGCATGCTCAGCTTGAGCGGCGTTGACACAGTTGGCGCGAGCAACAGTAGACCCGGGCTTGGTGTTGATGTTGAGAGCCCGAGGTGGTGGTGCACGAACCAAAGGAGAGCTTGCCGCAGATCTTGGAGGGGGTGGAGGAAGAGCTTTGTTTTTCAACGGACAGTTCCAGTTCAGATGCCCAGGGTCTCCACACGTGAAACAATCACCAGGTGGACGTGGAGCAACGTAGCCAGGGACTCCGCCAGGCGCTCCAGGGTCTCCACACGTGAAAAGGGTTCTATGAAGCTTGGAGATTGTTTTAGGATCATCGGGATCACCAGAAGAAAGAAGAGAGAAAACCGAAAGGACTCCGGAGAAACCGAAGGTTGTTCAGAGTGATAAAAGGGGTTTTTTATCATAGGGAATTAATTAAATATGATTTCAATATTAATTATTGGAATTAACTATTAAATCTAATTCAAGATTAATTTGGACAAAACCTCCCAATTAGACGACTTCCTATGGGGGGCGTCGTCCCAAGGGAGAATGGGGGCCGATCGGCCTAGGGTTGCACGTGGCGTGGAGCCCACCCGCGGCCTCCTCCTCCTAGCGCCGCCGCCTACCCCTTTTTGTCCTACCTTGACAGCTGTCCCTTGGGGATCCCTCTCCTTCCCCTATATAAAAAGGGACACGTTAGGGAGTGAACACACCACAATTCCCGAGGCATATTTTCCTCCGTGGAATTTCTCTCTCCCTCTCTTTGGCTCTCATGCGCGTGGTTCCAAGAGGAAGTGTCTGCGTGGGAGACTATGTTTCTTCAGCATGATGCCGCACTACTGGATTTTAGATCTGAAATATCTACTTCTGCAATCTTGACTGAATCGAGGAGAACGTGTGTGAAACCACAGAGGTGTTGCCAGTTAACCTGGACTATCGTGTGAGGAGCAACATGACCTTGAGGTCGGCTACGAGTATGACTACATCATCTACGTTTATCGTGAATGTTAACACTTTTTGTCTACAAGGGTCACCGAAACATCTCTCCGTTACAACATTAACCCATAGATACATCTTGGCATTTGGTGTTGCGTTAGTTAGAAAATTATTGTTTTCTTTTGCGAACTGTTTCATAGATGGTACGATTTCATATCTCGAAACCCTACTACCATGGTTATTCTAAGTAAAAATTTGATCGACGGCGAGGTAAGCTAAATTTAATTATACTAAATTTATATACTTATTTATATTTTTGCATCATATTGTGGTTTTAATAGATATATGTTGTATAGTCTTTAGTTAGCATTTATTAACAACACAATAATGTTTCCAAACGTTAATTATTGTGCTTATGTTATATAGTTGTAACACATACCACTAAAAATATATTTGAGTTGCCTAACAAATTCTTTTTACTTTATGAGGTATTCATCTCAAGGAATGCACTAAAACAAAACCATCTTAAATGTGAAGATAGAAAAATACAAAAAAAATGCATACCTCCTTGAATTATTATTTTGTACAATTAATGAATTACATGGTGTATATGTATATTATTGTGTGCATGTTCTTCTCTATTTTTAGTATTAAATATATTTGTAGACCTAACAAATAAGTTAATAGGGGAGTGTAGTGTGTGATTACATAAGATTTTTTAGAAACTTCTAGAGTATAGATTGAGCAATCGACAACATATCTTGTTTTCCATGTCTAATATATTTTACAAGTTACAATGGGTTCGGTATAGGTTGGAAATTATATTAATGTTATATATCTTTTATTGAACACCGCAATGCTCTTCGTATCACTTAGTGTATACAAGTACTCATGTCATCTTCTTCGTTATGAAATTAAGTGTGTAAACATATCCAACATAACTTCTAATTAACATATAAGGCATAGCTGCTAAATTAAACATGAAACCCCTCATATTATCGGTTTACTCTCACATAGGACACACTACTATGCCCATTTTGCGCAACTGCTCATTTAAACTTAGAAAAAAATACATTTTACAAATAGTTAATAGATGCATATACTTGACGGAACAAGAGTATAAGGGCTACTAGTACACATTAGTATTTGAGGTGATCCTTATCTCCGGCCCCGAAGTCGTGGCCATGTTTGACTGGCCTATGGAGCGACCCTACCTACCACTGCTATGCATAAATTTCATCACTTTTGTTTCAGTTTGGCTGACGGTCCATTCAACTTAAGAGGCGAGAGCCGAGAATTTGAATCCAACTAACATCTTGGATTTCCAATCTCTCGAAGAGGATACACAACACCTTCTTGTGCATATCCCTCTAGAAGGTCTTGTGTCTCGTTTGGCTGCCGGTATGTGCTTCTTTTGCAAAGTGGGGAAATTTGTAGGGTTCAAATGCAAAATATTTTACCTAGGGGTGCCGCCATTCCTGAGTCCTATTTTTATGTTATATACTTTTGCCTCGGGATATTTTTGGGCACTGTCAATGGTGGATACAAGTTTTTATCTATTGGAGAGAGGGCGGGAAATTAAGTGAGATTCTAGGGTTTCAACTTTATTTACCTATTTTGTAACTTTTCAAGGAACATGTTGTAAGTGTGGGAATTGGTTTAGGGTCGTGGCCAGCACGACCAAAGTTCTGGTGTGGCTAACACTAGTACAGACTGACGTTATGGAAGTTAGAAAAAAATCCTATCGACAATGGAAAAAATGGCGTGTGCCATATAGGGGTCACTGATGTGAAGGCCTCATTGGCAACGGAGGATAAATCCGTCATGGGGTAGGGTTTTTCCCACGGTTTTTCACTTTTTCGGTTTCCTTTAGTGGAAACTTGCCGGTTACGGCCATTCTTGTTCCACTCGTTTGCAATGAGATACTTTCACTTGTCGATAGAAGTAAATCATGTTTCATAGCGGATACAAATACGGGCAGATACAAGCACTAAAATTATAATATATTTTTATTCATAACTTAGACCATTGTCATCATTACATTCGTATCATAATAGGACATATTACACATTGCAATGTCAATACAAACAATATCTCACTAATAATATAAGACTTTCTGTAACATCTGCGATAATTTGTTCTGCATTTCTTCTGCTTAGTTGCGCCCAATGGTCTTGCAAAGAGACTTGCAGGCTATTTTATGCTTTTACAAACCACCTCGGTAAGATGTAGCACCCCAGGCAAATCCACTACTAGCAAATCACGTGTTAAATAATACTTTGTGCATCGCCATGTCATCATGCATGATTTATCTAAAACTATTTTCAAAAAGACTATTTTTGTTTTCCAAAATTACCCTTCTTTTATTTTGAAACAAAGTCTCATAATTATCTGCTAAAATATTTGACTAAAAATTATTTGCTAAAAAGATTTAAAACAAAACAAAAGAAATAAATATTTTACAAAATAATAAACCTAAAACCTAGACCTAAACCAGTCAGGCCCAAAGGCCCAACCGGTGGAAACCCTAACTACCCCAAACCCCAACACCCCACCCCATCGCCACCCTCCCTCCACCCTTGCCGCCGCCACCCCTGGACACACATCGCTCCTGGCCCCACCTCTCAATCGGGACCGTGTCCCAACCCTACCCCGCGGTCGCGCATCTGCTCCCTGGAACCCACCTTCCCCGTGACCGAACACCACCTTCTTCCCTCGTTCCCCTCGCTCGGGACCTTCCCAACCACCGCCGCCAGAAATCCTCCCTATTTTCCTGGCGTCGCCCCTGGCCCCCTCCTTGCCTGTGTCGCCGGCCCTCACTCTCCTCTCCGTCGGCCGCCCGCATCGCCCTTCCCCTGTCCTCTCCGAGCCATCGCCGAGCTCGCCCTTCCTCGTCGTCGCCCCGTGCATTCCCGACGTCCTCGGCCTCTTCCGCTCCTTCCCGCCAGCGAACTGCTGCCGACGCCCCTCGCCTCGCAGCTCCTACTGCTGCCGGCCTCGTCCTGCTGTGCCGCCTCCCTCCGGCGCCGCGGCGACCTCGCCTCTGCCACCACTCAGCTCGTCCTCGACACGAGGCCGACCCTCCTCGATCATGGCGCCACCGTCGTTGCTACGTGTCGTCGGTCTTCCCTGCCGTCGAGCCACGCCTCTGGTTAAGCCACGCGGGATGCCTCCTGGTTCTCTGTAGCAGGCAATGGTTCTCTTCCTTGTTTTTGTTCTGATTAGCAGAAGCTATTTGTAGATGTATTATGGTAGCCAAAGAGTACCTAATCAAGTTCTACACCGACATTAAAGACGAGACAAGATCTCCGTTACCTATCCGACGACGATGCACTGAGGTGAACCGCAACCCCCCCCCCACACACACACACACAAGGATATCGTGCCGCCGCCAAGGTCTCCCGATGAACCACTCGTGCCCATTCAAGTTCGACACGGACCATCAAGTCGGAGTCCCCAAGTACTTCGACCTAGAACCTGAAGGTGATGACACCGGACACGAAGGCCTCCATCACGGAACCTCGAAGACCCGATTCCGAGGATCCGAAGACCGATCCCGGAGTCCAAATCTCGAGACCGATCCTGAACCTGTCGAACCCCTCTCGGTGAACGCCAAGATCTTCGATCCCCAATGTGTGACCTCTTTGCCGAGACCCTATTTTATAAATGATATATATACTTGTCGCATCTTAATTGTCATGCTCGCATGCATATTTGTGTGGTTTGGGGGTATTATGCCGATTCACCTCGTAATTAAATATGGAGGCAATATGCAGGCGATTCTAGCCTAATATTGGCCCCATTTAAATTTGTGTAGCGAACCGATGCTATATTTTGTCTTGTTAATACAACATTTAAATTGTGGGGCATCTAAAAAAACTATAACCATATACGTAATTGTCGGGGCCCCGGTTCCGCTTAATATTGCATAAATTTCATCACACCCTTGCCATGTCATGCATCATACATGCATCATGCTCGATCTTTTGCCGTAGCATTAAATAGTGCATCCGGTGTTTCTGCTAGTGCCTTGCTTCTTCACGGATTAGGCCGATGAGTTGATGCGAGTGTCGACCCGATCTTCGGATGAATCTTCGGCAATTACTTTTATAGTCTTTATTTCCTCCTATTGATCTATTGCTATCTGTGTTGCGATGTTCTAGTTTTCGTACCCGGGATATCCCTTGCAGCCTTATATTGCCTTGGACACATCCTATTACCTGTTGTTTGGTAGATAGTTGGACTTGCGTGTCGTAGTCGCTTGCTCAAGTGTCGTTGCGTGTCGTCAAGTACCACAGTTGTTGGAGTATTGCCATATGTTTAATGTTGGAGATGATCATGGATTTAATCACTGTTTAATAACTAAAATTGAAAATAGGTAAATGCAGAGGCACCGGTGGGTAATAGACAATATTTGGTTTTTAACCGCTCCTTTGGTGTCCGTGGGACCCGAGTTCTTGACACTGTTCGAGATCGAGCGCTAACCACGGTGGGGTGTGTGGGCACCCCATCGATTAGTACCTGATTTCAAATCTTGTCTGGGGCCACAAAGTATTTTGGGGCTTTATTACTATCCTGTACTTATGCCATGCTTATCTTTATTTACGATTGCGTGGGCTTTATGCTATTTTGGATCGGCACGATTTCGCGGTATTGACAAGCCCACCACACTTTCGGGTTCGATCGTTTCTGACCGTTCTCAAACCACGGGTCCGTCTCGGAGACCGGCCGACTTCGTTACGGGTAGCTTAGTGGGGTGGGCCCCCATGTGCTTGCTTTGGGTCTGGGAAACGTCGTGTCCGGAACCCCGTCGACATACCGTTGGGTGTATGTTTTGTGATCTTGTACCTACCTGATCTGACAACAAGGATGTAGGTGCGTGTGGAAACTTTGGTGCACCCCTGCAGGGTTAAAACTTTTCGAGAAGCCGTGTCCGCGGTTATGGACGACTTGGAGCACAGTTCTCGATCATAGACAACTATAACTAAAGTTTACTGTTATAATTTGACTCGTATCCGATATGACTAATAATCAGCTTCACTACAACGGAATGGCTAAATAAAAGTACTAACAACTGCTGGGTTTGGGATATCTCATGCTTATTATATCTGATTAGTAAGTGTTGCAACTACAATGGAATGGTTAACTAAAACTGCCCACTGCTTATTATATCAGGATGACTATCTATACCTGACTAGTAATTGCTGCAACGATAACTGAATAAATAAAACTGCCAACTGTGTGAGTTTCTCGGTTGACTTCCTCGTTTGGTCTCGAGGGGGAAATACCAGGATGGGTATGTTTGGTGGTAGCATCAGGTTGGTTCCTAATAGGTCTTTCTTATCCCTCTCTGATAGCCGACAGTTATATCGAGTCTCTATAGGTTGTTTAGAGCATGTTGCGATGCCGCTTCAGTCCACCATACCTATGTAGGCGAGGACCACCGAATTCTAGCCTCGTCGTATACTGGCCTCAGTACTGACCGCTCTCTCTTTTTCCTTTGCCCTTTATCGGCACTCCTTTTGTTTAAGCAGGTTTTGAGATCGACGTCGTTAGCAGGGTTACCCTTCCGGCTTGGCCTGGGCAGGGTTATGGACGCCATTGGTTATTCTTCAGGGCTCTTAGCTCAATTTGCATCTTGTCCGTACTCGAATGACATATCGTTTTCAAGGTGATTTGGATCTTTGTACTGTATATCTGTATTCTTGACTCGTTGAGTCGTTGCTGTATATATGTTTTGTGGGTTCCATCGAGGACTATTGTGTAATGATATTACTTCGTTTTCCACCCGCACGAAAGTGCATGGTGGGCACCTTTGAATCGTTTCTATGCGGGTTTGGCGGGAAGCGCTAAAACTTGCATAGGGCCGATTCTGATGGTGTTACAGAGTGGTATCAGAGCTCAGCAGTTACGATACCCCATTGGTCCAGCCTGTAGGATAACCTAGCTAACTGACGTTGTAGAGTGTCAAAACTATTTTGTAAAATCAGTTGGATAGATCTGATTAGGTCTACTTTTGCTCCTTATCCCACTTCTACTCTCTTCTTACCTCTGCGTGTTTTGAATCTTCCCCTTACCTTTTCTTCGAGTCCAGGAATTCTCGTGGTGGGGTTTTCGTCACACCTTCAGGGTTTCACTTCCATCCTCTTGTAACGGTGCTTCGACCTTCGGTCTTCATGCTATCTGATGGATCTTTCATCTGTTGTACCTTTTAGTGGACCAAAAATTCACTACAACTTTTCTTCGTATCCTCCGGTGTTTTCCGGCACGACGACATCATCTACATTAGATCTGATGAGGACCTCCATCCCTTCTTTATTTCTGAACCTTGTTTGTCAAGATCTTCAGTCTGAATTCCGAGAGTTGGTTGCATACTTCTCCTATTCATGTGTAGAGTAATGCTTTGGGTGCGCGATGGATTGATCACCATCCGACTACCCTTATCATTCGCTCTTGTACATTGAATGGTGGATCGATGCAATTATACTCCTTCCACGGAAGTTAGAGGTGGCCTTACCCTTTTGAGACCTTTACCTTCGTCTTTGTTTCTCCGGAGTGTTCTCTCGATGAAAGTGAGAAACGATCCTTGTTGGTGGTGTCGGCATTTTCAAGATGAAGAAAAATCTTTGTTAGTGGTGTCGCGAAGATACAAAGCGAGAAGTTTCAGATCATCGGCCTTCTTTCCCGTACCATGAGGTGGATCTCGAGGGCGAGATCCATTGTTAGTGGTGTCGAATTGTAGCACCCTAGGCAAATCCACTACTAGCAAATCACGTGTTAAATAATACTTTGTGCATCGCCATGTCATCATGCATGATTTATCTAAAACTATTTTCAAAAAGCCTATTTTTGTTTTCCAAAATTACCCTTCTTTTATTTTGAAACAAAGTCTCATAATTATCTGCTAAACTATTTGACTAAAAATTATTTGCTAAAAAGATTTAAAACAAAACAAAAGAAATAAATATTTTACAAAATAATAAACCTAAAACCTAGACCTAAACCGGTCAGGCCCAACCGGTGGAAACCCTAACTACCCCAAACCCCAACACCCCACCCCGTCGCCACCCTCCCTCCACCCTTGCCGCCGCCACCCCTGGACACACATCACACACCTCACATCGCTCCTGGCCCCACCTCTCGATCGGGACCGTGTCCCAACCCCACCCCGCGGTCGCGCGTCTGCTCCCTGGAACCCACCTTCCCCGTGACCGAACACCACCTTCCTCCCTCGTTCCCCTCGCTCGGGACCTTCCCAACCACCGCCACCAGAAATCCTCCCTATTTTCCTGGCGTCGCCCCTGGCCCCCTCCTTGCCCATGTCGCCGGCCCTCACTCTCCTCTCCATCGGCCGCCCGCATCGCCCTTCCCCTGTCCTCTCCGAGCCATCGCCGAGCTCGCCCTTCCTCGTCGTCGCCCCGTGCATCCCCGACGTCCTCGGCCTCCTCCGCTCCTTCCCGCCAAATTGCCGACGCCCCTCGCCTCGCAGCTCCTACTGTCGCCGGCCTCATCCTGATGTGCCGCCTCCCTCCGGCGCCACGGCGACCTCGCCTCTGCCACCACTCGGCTCGTCCTCGACGCGAGGCCGACCCTCCTCCAGTCCGCGAGCGCCACCGTCGTTGCTCTGTGTCGTCAGTCTTCCTACTTCGTCGAGCCACGCCTCTGGTTAAGCCACGCGGGATGCCTCCTGGTTCTCTGTAGCAGGCAATGGTTCTCTGCCTTGCTTTTGTTCTGATTAGCAGAAGCTATTTGTAGATGTATTATGGTAGCCAGAGAGTACCTAATCAAGTTCTACACCGACATTAAAGCCGAGACAAGATCTTTGTTACCTATCCGACGACGATGCACTGAGGTGAACCGCAACCCCCCACAAGGATATCGTGCCGCCGCTAAGGTCTCCCGATGAACCACTCGTGCCCATTCAAGTTCGACACGGACCAGCAAGTCGGAGTCCCCAAGTACTTCGACCTAGAACCTGAAGGTGATGACACCGGACACGAAGGCCTCCATCACGGAACCTCGAAGACCTGATTCCGAGGATCCGAAGACCGATCCCGGAGTCCAAATCTCGAGACCGATCCTGAACCTGTCGAACCCCTCTCGGTGAACGCCAAGATCTTCGATCCCCAATGTGTGACCTCTTTGCCGAGACCCTATTTTATAAATGATATATATACTTGTTGCATTTTAATTGTCATGCTCGCATACATATTTGTGTGGTTTGGGGGTATTATGCCGATTCACCTCGTAATTAAATATGGAGGCAATATGCGGGCGATTCTAGCCTAATATTGGCCCCATTTAAATTTGTGTAGCGAACCGATGCTATATTTTATCATGTTAATACAATATTTAAATTGTGGGGCATCTAAAACAACTATAACCATATACGTAATTGTCGGGGCCCCGGTTCCGCTTAATATTGCATAAATTGCATCACACCCTTGCCATGTCATGCATCATACATGCATCATGCTCGATCTTTTGCCGTAGCATTAAATAGTGCATCCGGTGTTTCTGCTAGTGCCTTGCTTCTTCACGGATTAGGCCGATGAGTTGATGCGAGTGTCGACCCGATCTTCGGATGAATCTTCTGCAATATTTTCAAGCGAGCAATCTCCCCCTTTCTACCTATTTTACTTGTATAGTCTTTATTTCCTCCTGTTGATCTATTGCTATCTGTGTTGCGATGTTCTAGTTTTCGTACCCGGGATATCCCTTGCAGCCTTATATTGTCTTGGACACATCCTATTACCTGTTGTTTGGTAGATAGTTGGACTTGCGTGTCGTAGTCGCTTGCTCAAGTGCTGTTGCGTGTCGTCAAGTACCACAGTTGTTGGAGTATTGCCATATGTTTAATGTTGGAGATGATCATGGATTTAATCACTGTTTAATAACTAAAATTGAAAGTAGGTAAATGCAAAGGCACCGGTGGGTAATAGACAATATTTGGTTTTTAACCGCTCACTGGTGTCCCATAGGACCCCGAGTTCTTGACACCTGTTCCGAGATCGAGCGCGCTAACCACAGGTGGGGTGTGTGGGCACCCCCATCGATTAGTACCTGATTTCAAAATCTTATGTCGGGGCCACAAAGTAGTTTGGGGCTTTATTACTATCATATACTTATGCCATGCTTTCTTGCTTTATTTACGATTGCGTGGCGCTACTTTTTTTTGGATCGCGGCACGATTTCGGTATTGACAAGCCAGTCACACTTTCGGGTTCGCGATCGTTCTGACCGTTCGCAAACCACAGGTCCGTATCGGAGACCGGCCGACTTTATTCTGGTAGCTTAGTGGGTGGCCTCCCATGTGCTTGCTTTGGAGTCAGGAAGCGTCGTCCGAACCCGTCGACATACCGTTGGGTGTATGTTTTGTGATCTTGTACCTACGATCGACAACAAGGGTGTAGGTGCGTGTGGAAACTTTGGTGCACCCCTGCAGGGTTAAATCTTTTCGAGAAGTCGTGTCCGCGGTTATGGACGACTTGGAGCACAGTTCTCGATCATAGACAACTATAACTAAAGTTTACTGTTATAATTTGACTCGTATCCGATATGACTAGTAATCAGCTTCACTACAACAGAATGGCTAAATAAAAGTACTAACAACTGCTGGGTTTGGGATATCTCATGCTTATTGTATCTGATTAGTAAGTGTTGCAACTACAACGGAATGGTTAACTAAAACTGCCCGCTGCTTATTATATCAGGATGACTATCTATACCTAACTAGTAATTGCTGCAACGATAACTGAATAAATAAAACTGCCAACTGTGTGAGTTCCTCGGTTGACTTCCTCGTTTGGTCTCGAGGGGGAAATACCAGGATGGGTATGTTTGGTGGTAGCATCAGGTTGGTTCCGAATAGGTCTTTCTTATCCCTCTCTGATAGCCGACAGTTATATCGAGTCTCTATAGGTTGTTTAGAGCATGTTGCGCTGCCGCTTCAGTCCACCATACCTATGTAGGTGAGGACCACCGAATTCTAGCCTCGCCGTGTACTGGCCTCAGTACTGACCGCTCTCTCTTTTTCCTTTGCCCTTTATCGGCACCCCTTTTGTTTAAGCAGGTTTTGAGATCGACGTCGTTAGCAGGGTTACCCTTCCGGCTTGGCCTGGGCAGGGTTATGGACGCAATTGGTTATTCTTCAGGGCTCTTAGCTCAATTTGCATCTTGTTCGTACTCGAATGACTGTCGTTTTCAAGGTGATTTGGATCTTTGTACTGTATATCTGTATTCTTGACTCGTTGAGTCGTTGCTGTATATATGTTTTGTGGGTTCCATCGAGAACTATTGTGTAATGATATTACTTTGTTTTCCACCCGCACGAAAGTGCCTGGTGGGCACCTTTGAATCGTTTCTATGCGGGTTTGGCGGAAAGCGCTAAAACTTGCATAGGGCCGATTCTGAGGGTGTTACATGAGAGCAACTAATAAGTTGTTAAGGATGGGTGCAAGAGACCAAACCGAGCTCACACGACTCGCACGAATAAATTGCCACTATAAAAGAAAAGACAAAATTGACCATACACATAGCATAAATAACAAAAACGAGAGAAAAACAACTTACATTTCCGTGTCACAATTGTTGATGCCAAGTTCTTTGTTTGAGTCGTTACTCATTGTGGACAAAGTCCTTAGCCACGTCTCCACCAAGCCTTTGTCTAGGTCGGGCTACGATACACCATCCACCATCCACTAGTGCATCCTTAAGTAGTGTGCCCGAAATAAACTCATGTTTTGAACAAAACAATGCTCACCTTAATTGTACATCTGACATTCCGTTTTAACCATAATTTACGATGGTTCAGAATGAAACTATTGAACATTATAATTGGACATTTGACATTTGGTTTTAACAATACGCAAGACAGATCGGTATGGTTCAAAAAATGGGCAGGGGTTTCTATAAAATAAAAACAATAGAACAGTGTACTAATCATGAATAAAGCACACATGGAGAGCGATTTATACCTCATCTTCTCCACGACGCAAGCAGGTCTTGTCTAGAGCACCAACAGGAGATACTGATGCCGTCCCCTCTGCGTCATCGTCGGCCAATAGATCTGCCCAATGTGGGCAGGATTCTATCGAATGGCCTCGTCTCCTGCTCCATCTCGTCATCGGCCTCCTCTAACAACGATTAGATAAGCCCAACATTAAAAGGATCCCGTCGAATGACATTGTCTTCCACTCTGCATCGTCACCAGCCTCCTCCTCTAATGATGGCCAGATCCGTCCAATATGGGGAGGATCCCATCGAATGGCATCATCATCAGCTCTACATCGTCACCGGCTTCCTCCTCTAACGACAGCCATATTCGTCTAATCTGAGTGGAGATCCCGTCGGCTGGACTGGTCTTCTGATACTACCGCGAGCGCCGCCGCCGGTAGGGAGTGTGGGGAGAGAATGAGAAGGTTAGGTCTTTTTAGGGGTCACCCAGCTTTTATATGTGGGCCAACTTATCGGCAACGGTTAACTCGACCTGTCTGTATTGGAATAAGATATATATTAAAATTAATAAAACTAACCATACAGTACAAAATCTGATACATATTGATGATCGATAGGTCTATTATAGCCAACTATTTCCAGTACTTCCTAGCAAGCTCAAAGCCGATGATGAGTGTATGTCGACCCAAATGCTGGGACTGAGAAAATTGTAGACAACAAACAGATAGAGTGGAAAATAAAATAAAATTTATATACAAAAGAGGTGCAAATTCAGTATCTCTCAGCTATCATACACTCTGGTTCTTCGACACATTGCACGAAAAACACTCCACGCAAAAAGGTCGCACTTGGAAATCCACCACCACGTTAGCTCAAACCCAGTACTACAACGTCACAAAATCACAAGGATCAAAAATGGAGATTACCGGCAGTGCTAATCATTGAATCGATCAGACTGAAGATCGTTTAAGAGCCAAGAAGATTGCAGAATCATTATACCTCTGTAATCGGTAGTGGTGTTACATGACCAACCACTGAATCTTCTGAAACTTTTAGCTAACGATCGAACACATCATTTCCCATCGTCTTCCGGAGCTCTCTGAGGCTGCGGGCGATGTCATGGATCACGGCCTCGCCTTCCCGCCCGTTCCTCAGCGAGTTCACGCTGTGCTCCAGGAAGCTCCGGTCCGCCTCCAGCGCCTGCAGCCTCCCGCTGAGCTCCGAGATCTCCTCCTCCAGTCCAGCCATGTTGTCAGCGCTCTCGCCGCCCACCACCGAACCGTTGTCTCCACCGCGGCCTTTAGTTATTTCCATGGATGACTGGAGCTGCTGCCATTTCGTGAAGTTGTCAGCGTTCCTCACGCGCCTCCCGACCTCCGAGGCTTCTGCTCTGTCCTCCTCCTGGCCGCTCCCACCGCCGTCTTCTTGTTCGGCGTCGGTGGGCTCCTGTTCTTGGATGACCCGGCTGCTGTTGTTCGAGAACCGGTGGAGCTTGTCCGTGAGCTTCCTCAGCTGCTTCCATATGTACGCGTTCTCCTCATCCCCTAACCCGCCACCGGAGAATTCTTCCCTCCGTCGCGGAGGAAACAGCCGCATCTGGTCGCGGATCTCGCCGGCGATCGCCTGGTCCCTGATCTCCGCCCTGCACCGCTCCACCTCGGCCTCGAGGTCCCGCACCGCGGCGGCCAGCCTCTCGGCGTCCTCGCGGTCGTACGCGCTCTGCTCCTCCATGACCCTCCGGTACTGCGCCGCCTCCGTCCGCGTGGCCGCCTTCTCCTCCTGCAGCCTCGTGATCATGGCCATCGCCTGGCTCGTCGCCACCGCCGACGCGCTGCGCTCCTCCTCCAGCTCCTTCCACAGGAGCGCCATGGACCGCCGGTCCAGCTCCACCTGCCGCCTCAGCCCATCGACCGTGCTGCACTCCGCTTCAGCTTCAGCGTCCAGCATGCTGCCGTCAGAGACACCCGAGTAGTTCCGCTGCAGAGATAGCACCCTGGTGATGTTTCGCAGCACGGCCTGCTCATGCTGCTGTTCGACCGAGACCTCGGGCGTCCGGGAAGAGATGGAGAGCTGCGAGAGCAGCAGCTTCAGGTCCTGATGAACTACCAAGGAATCCTGCCTTGCGGTGGCTCTGTCAGAGAATTCAGGCTTCGATTCATCCGATGCAGCTTTGGTTTCAGATGATCTGTCATCAACATCAGTAGTAGTGGTTCCTGGTGACTCCTCACTGGAACCAAGAGCATTGTGCCAGACATCATCCTCTGGTCTTTTATCTACAAGGGAAAAGGATTAGCATTGTCAGAAATTCAGAATGGGAGTAGAGAAACACTATGGATATCTGTAAAGGATAGCTTAATTGCACACAGCACCTGTGTGTGTTTCTTCAGTAATTTCTTCTTGACCATCTGTCAAGGGAAGTTCATTTGGCTGAATGTTGGCTTGGATGTTGGGCCACTGCTTTGAATCTTCAGAAAGTATTTGGTCGGAGACACGGTCCTGAACTGGTGTCAGCTCGGAGTAACTGGCAACTTTCTGCTCTGCATTGCCATATGCAGTCTTTATCTGTCCATGAATCAAAGCAAAATCTTGCTTCAAATTATCGATGATATCGGCATGCTCCGACGATCTTCTAAAATCACCAACACACTGTGTGATGAGCTCTG
Organism: Avena longiglumis; assembly: GCA_030063025.1. Classification (NCBI taxonomy): domain Eukaryota; kingdom Viridiplantae; phylum Streptophyta; class Magnoliopsida; order Poales; family Poaceae; genus Avena; species Avena longiglumis. The sequence goes on from CP125979.1 coordinate 98,898,586, forward strand.
GTTCAGAATCAGAGGTCTTGAGCTCACTATAACCAACACGATCAGTCTCATCGGCGCACCGATCTCTCGAAACATCTCTAAAAACCCCTCCAGTGCCAACATCACCATCATCTCTCTGAAGAGACCCAAAATGGCAGGACCTGGCCTTCACTGTCACGGAGCAACACGAGCACAGAGCACCATCCTCCATGACTTTTCCTTGAGCCGCACCTCTGAAACCCTCGTTGCCGATCCCGACACCGCCGAGCTTCCCAGTCAACGACCGGTATGTCTCGAGGCTCGACTTGTCGTCGGCTGCAAAGGAAAGCAGACAGGCCTCACACATGCCGTGGACATCGGCGAGGTTCTGGTGGACGCGGCAGAACGCCCAGGAGGAGGCCTCCGCCTTGTGGGAGCTGCACATCAGGTCGTGGTAGCGCGCGCCGGCGTCGCCGAGGAGGACGTGGTCGAGCCGCGCGCACATCGGGCATGGCGGCTGGAGCTTGCAGAGGCGCGCGAAGGACGTGGCCAGACAGGAGAGCAGCCCCTCCAGCAGCATCAGGAGCATCAGGACCCATTCCAGGACCGCCGACGATAGCAGAGCAGAGAACTGCTGGTATCGGCAGGCTGTGCTGCTAGTACTTCTTGTTCTTGGAGCCATTGATCTTGACTTGGGATGGATGAGGAAGCTGTCAGCCTGTCACTGGATGTTCAGGTTGCTTCTTCCCTGGGAAAATGCATTGCATATGAAGATCGGCTACAAGAAATCGATGACGAATGAAGAGCCCAGTCCTACAGACCCAAGCTTCCAAATTTGGTAGACAAACCGATCGGAAATGCAAACCAAAACTGAAGACTGCATCGATGGGAAACATACCTTCATCTCGTTTGTCGAGGCATCCGTCGATCAATCTTCCGTCGATGGGAAACAGACCAGGAGGAAGGAAGGAATCAGGAAAAGGGGAAGAAACGAAGCTCAGATCTCCTCGCTTGTTTTCCTGGCCCCTGGAAACAGCACTACTCGCCAACTACCAAAGAAACCAATAAACAAAACAAAAATTAAGGCGGAGATCTCTACGTGTACCAGCACCAATAAATCCAGTCAAATGGAGCATCAACTCGAGATGTGTACCTCAGGAACTTGTCATAACAGGTTGGATGTGTACAGAAGATTTTAAGGAGGAGGGGAAGAAGAAAAGGAAGAGGAAGAAGAAGAGACTACAGGCGGATGATCTTTCCTTTTCGAAATAAACATCTTCAATTAAAATATGGCACCGTGTCCTATCTAAACCTTTTCGTTTATATTTTATTTTACTTTCAGAAACTGGGTCAGGAAAATTGGGAAAAGGTCAGTTTATCTGCAAACAATTGATAATGCCTCTGCTTCTTTTCTTTCTGATTAAAAATAAATGTGACTAGTACTACATTCCCACTCTGAAAATGGATATTTCCAGATGTAAAACTGGTCCAACCAGTTCTCATGGTGGGCCTGGTTTCGAAGAATTTCTACGCAAATCTGCAAATTTCAGAGTTATGACAGGGAAAAGATCAATTCAACCAGACAACCACGCCACAGAAGGTCAGAAGCTGGGGCATGCCGGCATGGGTCCTCTCAGGTCATTATCCGCTCAAGTTTTTCTTCAACTAAACTGTCCTGATCAGCTTCCGAGCAACGTGGCAGTAGTTGTTCCTGAGCATTATCGGATCCAGCAATGACAATAACCATAATATCATGGGCACAAGTGCAGAACACATAACAATATGATGCAAGCACGGAACTCTAGACAATCTGCAAACTACCCAGGCAAACATCCACCAGAGAAATTCAATAGTTCAGCTCACGAATTAGTTCGTAGGACACAGTGAACGACTCCTTACATGAATTAACTTAATCGCGAGATGCCACAAATGCGGAGACGCCTCGAGTTAGGGGTTTGTACAGAGACATTTGCGGCGCTTCGAGCTTGGGGCTGCTCCATGATCACTTCTTAAGAGGGCCCTTCAGCTCACAGGTTTCACAGCTCTGGCTTTGGCACCTACACCGCTCTTTGGTGAGCATTGAGCTTTGTTGGAGTCTTTGGGAGTCCCAATGCTGTGACGATGCGACCGGTTGGTTGTTGCTGTCTCTGGGGTCGGTGGTGTCTCACCGTAGCTCTTTCTCCTGGTAAACTTTGGTGATTTGGCACGGGTTGGAGGCACCTTCACAGAACAAAGCCACAAATGTAATCCGTGATTGAGTAAAGTTGAAGTTCACTGAGTGTGTCATGATTCTTGCTGGTAGTCGGTAGAACTAACAATTTATGGAAACTTAGCCAAATGTTGTGCTTGGCATAAAATTACACTAAAACTATGCTATAGATGCATCAACAATTGCTCTCTGTAAAACAAATGTAAATTCTTTTCAGATGTAATTTCTCAAGCAAATTACACATATCGTAGCATTGGATGGATAGCTTTTGTGTTAGGGGCAACAATGTGTTGTTCAGTAGCAAATAGCACGTTAATTAATTAAGGCATTGGCTCATTTCAGTGACATATACGGCATTCTCCTAGAAAATATCTCATGCATTAAAATATCAAATGATTTATGAAAAACGTATAAGAACCTGCAAGTACACTATTTATAAAGAAATACGAGATATTGGAATTACCTTCTTAAGCTCAGTCTTTGGAGGGGGACCTTCTTGGTAGAAGTTTGGCATAGGTTTTGCCTTGATGACCAAGGACTTCCTTAATTGTTTTAAAGCCGCTTCTTGCTCGTCCTACACGAGAAATGAACATGACAAATGTTAGCAACGTTAGTTAACAGTTATCATAAGAACATAACCGTCTTATAGAAAGACTTGAGCAACAAAAAGTTTAAAGATATGCATTGGATTGGCAGTAGGAGGTGGTTATGAACCTAGGACTAGAATTTGGAAGAGTCTAACCTAGGCTTGGATACCATGTTAATCAGTAAGCTTGATATGCATACTACTATTGCCCAACTAGAAATATATGAATAAACCCCTGAAATATACCAGTTATAATCCGATTCTAACACAACTATATTCTCAGTCATAGGGATTATAGTTCAATAACAATAACGATTCCAAATTCTATTCCTGATATAAAAATATGTAGTGCAGAACCTAATCACATAATGATGCTGGAAACCCAGCTTGCTCAGCTATAGTACAGAACAAAAGGTAGCCCTGTTAACCCTAATAATTTTTATTTTAGTAGTGGAAATTAATGTAGTTCAAATGTCCCATGATACGAAATGAAAGTTTGTTCTTACCTTTTTCCTTGTTTCAGACTCATTCTTCTCAGCTTCCAAAGCTTTGTGCTTCTCTTCTAATTTCGTGTAGAACTGAAGAATTGGTAATATTGTGAGTACCAAAAAAAATTTAGAAGTGTCAATAGCTGTTAATGGTTATGTATATTAATTGCCATCTTGTCTTTTCATAATGCAAGCAAATTGCATACGAACCTCCTTCCTCTTGTCAGCACGGTCGTCACATACAAATGAAGGGGCAAAGGCAACAGTTGTCTTAGTTTTGCCAGCTCTTGTCGAAGTTGTGGTTCTTTGTGCAGCTCAGGAAAAGGAATAATAAATTGCTTTAAACTGCTACGAGGAAAAGCATAATGTTGACAAAGTTTTCAGTTCACAGAACAATGTCAATTGAGAAGATATAGATTTTGGGTTCATAGAACAAATTGGAAGATCTTCCAAGAAATGTAAGAACAAATTGGCAGAAAAATGTAGTCTTCCAGTCATCTTTCAGATTTGAGCCTTGATATGGATAACTGGAAGAATAACTACCGAAATTAAATTATAGACACATAATAATAGAAATGTGTAGAACTGTAGACCATAGATTAGAAAAGGATACGAAGAAGTAACAGAACAGGAGTCATCTTCTTGGGGCTGAAATGTATGACCAGGCTGCAAAGTCTTCTTGGATGCCATTGGAGTAGTCTGCAGTAATGGCCAGATTAATTATGTCGACAGAACCAACTCTTTACAGAAAGCTTACAATACGATATTTTCGGCTAAATTGACGCATTAGTTGGGAACAGAGAAAAGATGGATGTCATCAACTACATAGTATAAATGATCATGTTAACTCAACAAATTAGGATGTTCCATGACAACATACTCTAGATAGTTATATAAGACAGCTTCTAGTTAGTACTCCCTTTGTTTCAATGAGTAAGGCACACACGTATTTCAAAAATTGTCTTTGACCAACAATTAATCCATGTATATAAGGATTATTTGTTACAAAATTGGTATCATTAGAAAGTATTTTTCAATATGAAGCTAACAAATATCAATTATGTAGGATATAATGAAGATGTTGTTGCTCAATTTATTTAGTCAAAGTTCGTCTTGGAATGCACATACGCCTTATTCATAGAAATGGAGGTAGTAAGCAATACCATAGCCAATGCCAGCATCACAAAAATCACATGAACATTAGGGCCAAAAATAAAATAAAATATGTGGTCTACCATAAACTCCAGAAGTAGAGGCATATGACATTGGCAGCAGCATGATACATTGCAGGAGAGAGGCCAACATACCTTCTTTATCATGCTTGCAGGAGAGAGGCTACTTCCTTGCCCAGATTTTTCTCCCTCACTGGATGGATGAGCCACACCACCTTTTCCTCCTCCAGAAGCCCTTCTTTGAGTTGAAAGAGCAAATGGTTGGGGAACAGTACGCTTAGGCCTCTCCGATCCAGACATACTAGGCTTTGTTGGAGACTTGGGAAGAGCAGCGTTTTCCTGATCAATCAATTTCAATGACTCTTGGTTTACAAGCTTGTCTTCCTCGGTGTCTCCGTCTATGGCGGGTTCTACAGATGTTGCTTGGCCCTCTGGAGAACTATCATGCTCACTGCCACTAACAACTTCCTCACAATCACGAGAGTTGCCATCTGGCGGGCATATAACAATACCGTCTGATTCTTCATCCGTGGAGATTTCCACAGCCTCTTTCACCATTGGACTGCAGAAAATAAAGAATATAAGTACAAGTACAGCTGCATCTAGGAATTATGACAGGGAATAAATTAATGACAAAAAAAGTACAAATGTATAATAAGCATTGAGGGCTTCAACTACCTTAGACAAATAAAAGATACAATCTCATAAATTATTCACACAAATATCATGCAAGCAACTTCAGTACATAAAAAAATACTCCAACACTCTCCAATAATGAACTAGAAGTCAGGTGCATTTAGTGCATGCAGGCAAATGATAGGCTTCTAACTTGAGCATTATGATAGCCATCCCCCATAAATACTCCTAATGCCCACATATATACACAACAACTGACACTCAAGTATAAGATAATAGCAGTTCGGTAATATTTGGGAACAACTTATGTCAGAACCTATCATTTGCCTATTTCTCATAGCACTTGCAATCTAATATCCGAATCTAATTGCTCAAGATGGAATAAAAGCATGTCAGTTGTGTCTTAATGTTGAACAAAAAGGGAATTACTTTATGGCAACATATTTCCTTAGATGGCTATGCATCCAATAAGAAACAAGATACTGATCCACTTCTCTTGACAACAGACGGAAATTCTAGCTGATGATTGAGAAATGATGACAAAGATCACCATATCTCAGCCGCGTATCAACGGGCCATACAATATCTAAACAGGATCCCAGGAAGTCAACTTGCACAACCCTAACAGCGAGGCCGGCCACTAAGACAATATCTCAAAATCTTCACAGGGAACAGCTGATTTTTTTAAGAAACAGTCCTAACTGAAAAATGGCCAGTAGAAGCACCCCCACCAGAAATTTCGCAACCATCCTACAATGGTTCAAGCATGGTAAAACAAGCTTATGTCTTGTGAAGAATGGAAAGAAGGTAAGTTCTCAAATCCAAAAAAAAAAAAAACTGAGATGGGATCACTGGTGAGCTTTCCTTCGGCCAATCCATACCCCAGACAATCTTTTTTTTTTTGACAATCATACCCCCAGACAATCTTACTGCTAAGACTCATACTACAAGGAAACAGCAGTTGAAACAAGAGAGAAATTTTGTGGGTTAAGCTTAAGCTATCCCCTCCATTCCAATACTGAAACCCTAGCTCGCCAATCTAGACCAAGAAAAGAAATATCCCCTTAAATCGCCGAAAACCCGCACAAGCCATGCTCCGCTCCCCACGGATCTAGCAGCGATCCAGCCGACGATCTCCGACTCCCAACATTGCTTCAGCAACCAAACCACGCCTAATATAGACAAACAGAATGCAGCTGTTACCACTGCGAATGCTGGCATTACATGTTCTCCGGCGCTTTGCTCGTGAGATCCCACCGCCTCCTCGCCGCCGCCGAGGCGTCGCCGCCTCCGTCGCCGCTGGCCGCCATGGCCGCAGGAGTGGCCGGAACGGGGCGGGGCGAGCTGGCCTTGCTGCTGCTCTCGACCTCGCGAGGCAGGCCTTCTAGTCCCCGCCGCCGTGGGTTGGTCGCCTCGCCTCGCCTCCCCCTTGGGCTCGATGGCTCCACCCACCTCCCTAGCTCACCCGCCCGGCCGCCGTGCTTGGCGAGAGTGTGCGTGTATTGTGTGAGATCAAGTGTGCCTTGGGCCGTGTGGCTCCCCCCGTGCACGAGGGGAGGGGGTAGTAGCCTAGTAGGTCGGGTCGGGTGCGTTCTGTTGAGCGAGGCCGGGTCGGATCGGGTCGGGTGGGGCGTGGGAGTGGGAGTGGGAGTGGCAGTGGGACCCACGTGTAAGAGCGTCTCTGATAAAAGAGCAAACCGAAAAATACGTTCTCAGGTCGCGTTTTGCGGGATTTTTCAGCCCACGAGCGACGAGGCGGAACAGATACCTCAAAACCAAACCAGAAAAGGAAATATTCTCTTTTTATAGTTACGCGCACACGGTTTCTGCCAGGACAAAAACGATACGAAACTGTAAAACTAAACCACAAATAATAGAATTTAAACAAATTCGACCGTTCAACCACGACAATCATCAAGTTTGAACCAAATTTAACAAAGTATCTCGCTACCACATCGCAGAACATCATCCAAAATATGAATCATCACCACAACCCACGATGATGATCAACCATCAAAGACAAGAGAAGCATCACCGCCACCGCCACTTGCCGAAGCACCACCATGGCCACCATCAATTGTTCATACCTAGGTCGGAGGCGGCTGGGGCGGAAGGGGAAGGGGAGTTGTTCATACCTAGGTCGGATAGTCGAGGCCGTTTTGGCGGATTTCGTGACGACGGATGGTTTCTCGGGGCCTTCCTTCCGCTTTGCGACCGCTCTCTTTACCTTGCCCGACGCCGGCTTCGACTTGGAGGCGGCGGCACTCACTTGAGCGTGGGGAGCAGCAGGACCGGCGAGAGAGGCCGGAGCACCCATGGTGCCATCCTGGATGAGGACGAAGCCCTGCCGCTTCCGCTTCGTTGTAGCAGCAGCAGCCCCGGCTGGGGGTCCGGTGACGAGGACGGAGACGACGGTGGTGGCTACCAGATCTAGCAGACCCGTCAGAGGGGTCACCTGCGCCGGCGCGACCTCGACGGAGCTCAGCGGCAGTTGCTGGACGTCCATGGCGACCTTTCGTGAGGCTCGACGGAGGTGGGAGGGGCGGGGACGGCGGATCGAGCGTGGCGACGACGAGAATGGCGCGGTAGAAACTTCCCTCCCGCCAACTAAAACTGGGGATATGGTTCGCGTCCAGGTCGGGCTCGAAAACTGGGTTTTCTCGGTTCCGGGGGTGTTTTCTCGGGGGCCCTAAAAAAAATCGGTTCGATCGATTTTGAGGCGTCTGTTCTGGCCATTTTTCTCACGTGAAACCGAAAAGTGGCGGTTATTTTCTCAGTTCCGCCCTGTTTACGGTGTCTGCTAGAGATTCTCTAAGAGTATCTCCACCCACCTTCCCATAATTGCATTTCCAGGGTGGAATTTTCATCCGAACGGCAATTTTTCACACAGTCGCATTTCCAGGACGCTGATTTCATCCGGATTTGGCCCAACTTTCATTCAGCGTTCTCTGACCGATCCTAGGGCGCTGGGAACGCCCTGGGAATGTCGGACAAAACAAAAAAGCGGGTGGGCTAACCCTCTCGGTGAAACAACCCCATTTCCCACTACCACTCGCCTCTCACACGGCGAAGAGCCTTTCCCAGCTGCCCCTGTCGCCATGTCTTCGTCGGCGAAGCTCCACCACGCCAAGCTGAAGTCATGCATGTAGATAGGTTTGTCGCCGTTGCCGCACCCTTTACCCTCGGCCTAGGCCACCTTTCGCCGACCCTCCTTCGTCGTAGCTCGGCTTCGCTCCGAGCTCCCACCACCTCGCTTGCCAAGTGTTCGGCATTTTTCCTTTTCGGCCATGGATTCCGACGACGAGGAGATGTTCGCCCTATTCCTGGATGAAGAGACCGTTGCAGCCTTCGAAGATGCAGAGCACATGCAGATCCTTGCCTCTCTGGTCTGGCTGTACATGCAGACTGCAGCGCCGAAGCGTGAAGGCTCGGCGAAGGGTCGCTGGAAGTGCAAAGCAAGGCAGGGGATGGAGTGCTATTGCATGTTATACGCTGACTACTTTGCCGACGAGCCGCTAAACGAAAAGGGCGTGTTTCGGCGCCATTTCAGGATGAGCCGGAAGCTCCTCCTCGTGATCGTGCACGCCATCCAGGAGTTTGACCCCTATTTCGTGTGCAAGAAGGACTGCACCGATATGGTTGGGTTTCCCTCACTATAGAAGTGCACAGTGGCGATGAGGTTGCTTGCATACGAAACGTTGGGTGACAACACTGATGACTATCTCCGTATGGCCGAGTCTACCACCATCGATTGCTTGTACAAGTTCTGCAGGGCAGTGATTGCAGTGTTTGGCACAGTACTGAGAACACCCACTGCTGAAGACACTGCACGGATCCTCACAGTCAATGAAAATAGAGAATTTCTTGAGATGCTTGAAAGCATAGACTGCATGTATTGGCACCGAAAGAGGTGTCCATTTGCCTGTGAAATCATGTGTGGCTCGGTGGGTGAGGAGCATACAATGGTATCGTAGGCAGACGACGGAGAAATCTGTCACGTACCGTGACACCGACACGCTTCTACCACCGCTTCGACACCAGCAACTCAGGAGGGAATCGATGGGCCAAAGCCAAGGAGGGGAGCACGTACCCGAAGGCCCAATCCACGCTACCAATGAAGCCTAGTCCACCTGAAGGAGAAGCACGCACGGCAAGGAGTTAAGAATAGAGAAGCATCACGGAAAGAGGGTGTGGAATACGCGAACTGTACTGGTACGGATCTGTCTCCCAGATCCCCTTTCTCTCTCTCTCAGCCCCCAAAATTGTAGAACCCTAGTTCATATACATCTGTATTGAGAAATTGAGAGTACATCGGGAACGTAACAATCTGGTATCAGAGTCCATGCATTATTCAGACATGATTTCGTAGAAGATCTTGAAATAGAGAGCTGAGCCGAGGAATGCGACCGACGGGGCCACCCGGCCCATTCCTGAACATCGGATGCTCCTGCCTGACAATTATTATTATTTACTACCAGCAGTAGGAGTAGTACTAATCAAGTAGCGAAGCAGGTCAACCGTAAGCATCATGCATGCACCACCCCGTCCGACCGTCGGTCCGTCCCCATGATCCTTCCTGGCCTACGTCTACCTGCTTAAGCACATTTTATTTATAAACTGAAACATGGCACTTATCATATGTCTCGATGGGCATCCACTACGTATTCCCTTCGTTTGAAAATATAAGATGGTTTAGTCTGTAAATAAGATATATTTAGACATCTTTTAGTATCTAGATTTATTTAAACCTATACAATAAAAGTTGTTTAGATATTATTTTTTATAAATCTAAAACATTTTATTTCTAAACGGAGGGAGTACGTGTTTACGCGCGTTGAACACTTATGTACGTACGTAGTGGATGTCCTGACGAGGCCCCTGCGTGCGACCTGGAGGAGCCCGACGAGGCCCCTCTCCCGCACAAGCCTGATACGATGATGGCGCACACCGCAGGATCCTCCATCTACAACCAAGGACGATTTGGGGAAAACTCTCGATAAAGAGAAAGACCAGACTTCACTTGGAGGACTTATCCCTTTCTTTACCAAATTTCCATTTAATGCATTTCAAGTTACGTACTCTCTCTGTTTTAAAATATAAAATATTTTAGGTTTGTAAAAAAAAATCTAGACTTGTTTTAGTATATAGGTTCATTCAACTTTGGGATAAATTTACACACTAATAAAGGTCTAGATTCATTTTTTTTACAAACCTAAACATTTTATATTTTGAAACAGAGGGAGTACTAGTATTCTTACAAACTACTGTGCGACATAAAGTTCTGTGTTAAGCCCTCGATCTTCTTTATTTCACACGTAATTGTTGTGTGCTTATATGTTGATACTCGGTTTTTCTTCCTGAGACTCGATTTGGAAGTTGGGATCTGGAGAATAAACAAAGAAAGATAGTGGAGATTCGCTGGATAAGGCACGTCATGGACTCGTGATGGGTTTTTTTTCAAGAATTACTCACGGTCCAATAGTACTATTATTATACTACTATATAGTGGGAATGGATGGGCTGGATTGGAAGGTAATCAGCATATAAGGCGAGTGCGACCTGACTGAGGCTTACAGGAGACTTTTTTTATATATATTTACATGTTTCAAACAAATATGATCACATTTGAAAATATATACTACGACGAAATTTGTGTCATAAATTCAAGATATGTATATTTTCTGGTATGTTTTTTTTTCCAGAATTTTTAGATTTAAAAATATGATTTTCGAAGAAGAAAAAAGGCTCCGTTGAGCCTTGCTCCAATAACACTTTTCACATATTAGTGTGTCATTTTTCCTTCTTTTAGCTGTTCCTAATTTGCTAGGTTGGATGAAAATAACTCAACAAACACCTATGTCCATCTTTCATGACAAGAAAGATAGAGAGGGATAGATTATATTATAAAATTTAAAACAAAGTATAAGATAGTGATTAAATAAAAAGTATTTGAGTTCAGTATACGAGTGCATATGTGTTTCAAAAAGAAATATTGAGATTCATATTATGCCAATGCATTATATGATTTTTTAATGTGTACATTGTTGTGATATATCAATTTTGTAGCTACAAAATAAATAAATAAATATATATATATATATATCGGTGAAATATATAGTGAAATTTATTGAATCCACCATATTAATACAAACAAAGGTGGATTTATTTATAGAACTATATAAGTGGATATATAAAGAGAATATTTCTGTAGCACATGCTATGTTGGAGGAGAAAATGAGAAAATATCAAAGTAAGGCTAGCATCTTAATGAAAAAATTAAGGATGGCATCCACAATTATATTATAAGTATGCGGTATTGCAAGTCAGTAAAAGCCACTTGCAATCTAAAATTCTTAGGTATTATTATGATCGCCATGAATTAAAAATATTAGAGTATATGTCGGTTAGGCATATTTGATAGTTTAAATATTGTAATCAAATATCTTTAGTACTCTTCTTGTCCAAAGTCTTATAATACTATATAAACAGTCTAAGGACTCACGATGTAATCACCTCAATCAATATCAATACAATCTATACTTCCGCAATCTATCATGGTATCAGAGCGTGTCGCTCCTCGGCCTAGGGTTTAGCCACCACCACTTCCACCGCGCCGCCCCCGGGGACATCGTTCTCCGTCGGGGAGCGCGTAATAGTAGATTAGGTCTTATTTCGCCAAAATTTTCTCGCTGACCGCTTGACTGGCGTTTCTTCTTTTTTCGCCGATCGTAGATTGGATTGCGTCGTCCATAGCCGCATGTCGTCACGCGCCTCTACTACAACCTCGGCATCGACTCAACTCTAGCAAATCATCGTCAACGATCGTGCCAAGGAGGCTCCACGCGGCGCCCCAAGGGACACCTTCTGCGCTGCGTCGGCTGCTCCGTCCTCACATCGTCACGGGTATTGGCAACACCGACGTGTGCCTTCGTCCCCGACGCGCTCCCGAGTTTTGCAAGCTCGGCATGACGTGTCGCCTACCTCAACTACTCCGACTCAAGCTACGTCCACCTCAACTATTACGACGAATTCTCTAGGCTCAACGATGACACCGACCACAACACAACAACATCATCAACTCCATCGACTTCATCAACGGCGACAACTTCACCAACGACATCATCGACCACGACTACAACACCCCACTCCCGGCTACATCGACATCGGCAACAAGGGCTACCACCTCATCTCCTGTTGGGAGGGGGTGACCCCGGATAGGGTCAAGATAGGGGAAAGACGAAAGGAGTCTCCCTCGTCTTAAGCCGAATTACTGTTTGTGTCGGCCGGTTCATGTAAGATCCGGCTGATATGAGCAGAACCATGGCACAGACAGAATGAGTAACGCCTTACTCGGCCGACATATGAGTTATGTCGGCCGAATGATACTGATTAACTTGTGTGCAGGTGAAGGCCGAGCCGAGTTATGCGAGATAATGCCGAATAACATGAAACTTGCAGGATAAGGAGGTGCCTATAGTCAAACCCTAGTCACCGGCTAAGAGGAATCTAGATAGAGCCAAGCGCAAAGGACAAGGAGCAGAGCAACAGAAGGACAAACGAAGGTGACAGTGATGAAGCCTGAGGCGCGCATGTGAAGGATTCTGGAACATTGCCACTGATAGAAGGGGGACACGGAAAGGATGCTGCCGAGTTACCATTTTGGGACAAGCATATTCCAAGGATATGCTTGCCACGTCAGCCCTAGAAGGAACCAAGGAACCTCTTTATAATGAGGGATGCGGGCTCCTGAGAAGGGATCTATTCATTCTACGCTGTAAGGCTCGTGTTGTTGTTTACTTCCTCTCCATGAAACAGCTCTAGGAGCACTTGTAGTTCTTGAGAAGAAGAATAGATATCTACTTACAGGACATTTGAGTGTAGAAATCACTACATCTTCCCTCCCCGGATCCCTCTAGCATCCATTGGCCCCATACTTTAGCCTACCCATGGCATCTGCCGTGCCACCACCACGACAGTTGGCGCCCACCGTGGGCTAGTAGCGGTGCTAGCTGGAGTCAAGATCCGGACGGAAAACTTCATCCACACCGGCGAGCGGGTTGTCTCTGGCTTAGTACAGAGATTTGATCTCTGGGACTATGCCAGTGATAACGCGGGTAGCTTCAGGAGGAAAGCACCTCCGCACAACGGCGTCTTCATCAACCTAGGCGCGCACAAGGTCTACGTCGGCGTCAACACGTCCTGTGTCTATCCTCGCCGAGTCATTGAAGCAGGAGAACCTCCCCTCTGTGCTGCTAACGGTCCGCGTGGAGCACGCCCCGTTGGTAGCGTTGAGGTGATGGTGACGGCCGCGGCACCAGTAGCGGGAGTAGGCGCCGGACCAAGCAGGGACCCGGTGATAGGAGCACAGATGGCCACGAAGCAGACAACTCCATAGCCCACCGAGGTAGATCCACCAGCAACCAAGTCAGCCGAGGTGCAGGAGACGACCCCAAAGGCGGCAAGGGTAAGATGGCCACCTCTGGAGAGGACAGAAAATATTCTTCGGGCAATTATAGATAATCTAACCACGCATAGGAGGAGTTAGAAGAAACTAGACAAAAAGTACTAGTAGAGGCAAAAAAAGGCGCCGATACTTGATCCGGCTAACGCATAGGAGGAGTTAGAAGAAACTAGACAAAAAGTACTAGTAGAGGCAAAAAAAGGCGTTGGCCTTGCGGGAATCCTTAAACAGGACCCTGCGAGAGTACGCTAGGGCAAACAAACTAGATGTGGCCCCTGAGCGGGTAGATGAATTGAGATTAAGAGGAAAATACCTCATGAATGATATCAACAAAGACCATGAGGCTCGTCCAGACGATTCGGTCGAACCAGGCTTGCCGAGGTATAGTACCCCGGCAAAGAACCTGAGAGCGGCAAATGCCGCAGCCCTAGAGTTGGAAGGATTAAGAGGGGAAGCCTGACGGAGACAGCAAGAAAGAGTAAATGAACTGGTGCGCATCGCAAACCAGCAGAATGAGGAATTACTCAGGGTTAACCCGGCAAGGCCAGGAGCCTCGCGCATGGTTCACTTGGCAGGAGCGGCCCCCGCACCCGGAAACAATGCGCGAAAAGATAAAGCGGTGACCTCGGGAAAAAGAAATAAGCAAATTGTTCCATATGATCTGGCCGTAGCCGGAAAAGTCAATGATAATAGAGGCAATGGTAGCCGAGGTAACAGTGGAGATAGAAACCCCGACCGTGCCAACAAAGAGCACGGGAACCACAGAAGGGGAAGTCATGAGAACCATAACCCGGCAGAAGGGAGGAGGAACCCTCCACCAGATCCTCAGCCGAGGTATGAGCCTCGGCAAGAACGAGAAGCGAGACCAGCTCACCATAATCAAGCAAATGATAGATACAATGATGGTTACTTGGACATGGAGCATGCAGAGCATGGTGGGCATAACCACTATGGAATACAAGAGAGGGTCATTTATAGGAACTTGCCATCAGCTGACGCAAGACTGAAACTGGACAGATTATATCGGTCCGAGTTATTGGAGGATTAGGGTCCGCTTGGTCCGGCATGCTTCGGACCTCGGATCATGGGCGAACCTCCCGTGCCGACCTTTCAATTGGAAAGGGGCACGAAAACATACAATGGGAGCACAAAACCACATGATTGGTTAATTGACTATGCCACAGCAGTGAAAATAGCTGGCGGAAACCTACAATGGGTGGTAAGATATGTCCCACAGATGCTGGAAGGGCCAGCCAGAGTATTGCTAAATAATTTTCCGACAGGTAGTATCAACTATTGGTTAAATTTTGAAGAAATGTTTGTCAGCAATTTCACTAGTACTTACAAGAGACCAAACAGGCCTCAACAGCTCGCAATGTGCAAGCAGAAGCCGAATGAAATAGATAGAGAATTCTTGACTCGGTGGTGTAACCTCAAAAACTCATGTGAAGGGGCCATAGAATCTCAAGCAATAGCTTGGTTTGCTCAAGGCTGCCGGTACAGAAGTGTACTGTGGCAAAGATTGCAGAGAGATATGTCAACCACATTAGCAGAAACCGTCCGAATAGCGGACTCATATGCCTTAGGCGATCCGACTCAACCAGAGTTAATGTCGGCAGAGCATCGGGAACACCAAGATCGGTATGCCAAGGATCCAGCCGGGTCATCGCGGTGCAATGAGTACCGAGGTAGAAGAAGGGAAGAGAGGACGGATTACAGATATGCTTCTAATCAAGTGGCAGCGGTTGTACAGGATCAACCGAGTCATGGAAGCAATCAGCGGCAAAAGAATGGTCCTCATCAGTGGACGCTGAGGAATGAAGGGAAAAGACAATGGACATCAAAGCAGAAGAAGCAGTGGCAGGAAATACCAAAATACACATTTGAATCCATGTTGGATCAACCGTGTAAGTTCCACACCCCAAGCCCGGCCAAGCCAGCTAATCACACTACTCGGCAATGTGCATGGATGAAAAATGCAATGGGAAACTCGGCAGGCGTGCAAGCACCTTCTCATCAAGCACAACAACAGCAGCACCCACAGCTAACTGGGGCAAATGCACATCACCTAATGTTACCACCGCCCCCTCCGAGGTATGATAACTTGGACCGGAGAGATGCAGTGCATCAGGTAGTAAATCAAAATCAAGATGGAAGAGCAAACCTCGGAAACAATAGGCGAAATGATTATAGGGAACATCATCATTCATCAGTCATACTGTGTGTTTACAACAGAACAGCAAGATAGACAGATCGTACAGCGTCGGCATATGGAAGTGAATGCAGTTATGCCGGCAGTACCAAGATATGTGCCATGGTCAGATCAAGAGATAAAATGGAGCATAAAGGATCACCCGAAGATAATGCCGAACCCAGGGTCATATGCACTGGTACTAGATCCGACATTTGTCGGGCCCAGCATTAATGTGAAATTCTCAAAGGTACTCATTGATAATGGAAGTAGCATCAACATTATGTACAAATACACAATGCACAAACTTGGAATAGCACAGTATATGCTATAATCCACAAGGACCACGTTCCATGGAATAGTACCGGGTCTCTCGTGCAAACCCATAGGGAAAGTCCGAGTAGATGTATTATTCAGCACAAGGGAGAATTGCAGAGCGGAGAATTTGGAGTTTGAGGTGGTGGACCTAGAAAGTTGCTATCATGCTTTACTCGGACGGCCAGCACTGGCTAAATTCATGAGCAGCTGCCACATTACCTATTTGAAAATGAAGTTACCCAGGCCTCAGGGGGTAATAACAGTAGCCAGAGATTACAGAAAATCAATGGAATGTGCTTCGGCTAGGTCAAACCTGGCCAAGTCATTGGTAATTGCAAGGGAAAAAAAAGAAGGATTCAAGAAGTAGCAGCTTTGGCTCAGTCGGCACAGCTGAATATGCCGGCATTAGCCAACCCGCATGGGAGTGTTTCTTTCTAGCCGACTAAAGAGACAAAAAAGATACATATAGATGAGCAGTTCCCAGAGCGCACCATCACGATTGGTGCTAGCTTAGATGCCAAATAGGAAAGCGAGCTCACCAACTTCCTCCGTGAGAATCGGGATATCTTTGCATGGTCAACTCAGGACCTACAAGGTGTGCCGAGGGAGTTGGCTGAGCACTCTTTGCATGTAAGGCCAGGAGCAAGGCCAGTGAAGCAACCTCTCCGCCGCTTCGTCGAAGACAGGAGAAAAATAATAGGGGAGGGGATAGCTTGGCTCCTTGAGGTCGGATTCATCATGAAAGTGCTTCATCCGGATTGGCTATCAAATCCGGTGTTTGTAGAAAATAAAAAGGATGACCCGAATGTAGCCGTCGTATGGAGAATGTGTATCGATTACACGAACCTCAATAAGGCGTGTCCCAAAGATCCTTTTCCTTTACCTAGGATAGACCAAGTCATTGATTCGACCGCTGGTTGCGAGCTATTATCATTTGTAGACGCGTATTCTGGTTTCCACCAGATACCGTTAAATCTAGCCGATCAAATAAAGACTGTGTTTATTACCCCGTACGGGGCTTATTGCTTCGCACCATGCCATTCGGCCTGCGTAATGCATGAGAAACATACCAAAGATGCATGCAAAAGTGTCTACATGACCAGATAGGAAAAAATGTACAAGTGTATGTAGACAATGTGGTTATAAAAACCAAAGAGAGCAAAACGCTCCTTGAAGATATTCGGCAGACATTCGCAAACTTGAGAAGATTCCGAATGAAGCTTAACCTGGAAAAATGCATCTTCGGTGTGCCGGCTAGAAAATTACTCGGTTTCCTCGTGTCCAGCCGAGGTATAGAGGCAAATCCAACTAAGATCTGAGCAGTTGAAAAAATGGAACTAACGAGGTGTCTGAACGATGTACAGAGAAATTCACGGGATGTCTGGCTTCTCTGAGTCGATTCGTATGTAGGATAGGGGAAAAGGCATTACCTCTATATCAACTGATGAAAAAATCTGAAAAATTCATCTGGACACCACAGGCTGATAATGCATTTCATGAGTTGAAAAATATGTTGGTAACAACACCGATCTTGGCTTCCCCATTATCAAAAGAACCTATGTTACTTTATGTAGCCTCTACTAACAGAGTGGTAAGTGCGGTAGTTGTCGTGGAGTGGAATGAAGGGGATAAGTCAGTACAAAGGCTGGTATACTACCTAAGTGAGGTATACTACCTAAGTGAGGTATTATATAGGTATACTACCTATATAACTACCCGCACTACCAGAAGATGGCTTATGGAGTATACATGTCAGCGAAAAAAATCAAACACTACTTTGAAGAGCATCCAATAAAAGTGATTTGTGAAGCGCCCATAGCCGAGATATTAAGCAACAAAGATGCAAGTGGCCGAATAGCAAAATGGGCAATCGAGTTATCACCTTATTCCTCGCAATTTGATAGGCGAGATGCAATCAAATCTCAAGCAGTGGTGGACTTTTTTGTGGATTGGGCCGAGGTGCAATATGAGCCACCATTGCCAGATCCGAACTATTGGACAATGCATTTTGACGAGTCCAAGCTGAGAAATGGGTTGGGGGCAGGAATAGTATTAACTTCGCCGAAAAAAGATCAGCTGAAATACGTGTTGCAGATACACTTCGCTGCATCAAACAATGTGGCCGAGTATGAAGCGCTCGTCCATGGGTTAAAAATGGCAAAAGAGATTGGTATACGTTGGATGCTACATGGATTCAGACCTAGTAGTACAACAAGTATCAGGCAATTGGGACGCACTAGATGCGAATATGGCCCTATATAGGTTTCATGTGCAAAAAATCAGTGGTTATTTTGATGGGTGCGAGTTTCACCACATACCTTGGGCGGAAAATGACGCTGCGGACACACTGACAAAACTCGGATCAACTAGGCAATCAATTCCCCCGGGCATTGCCCTGGAACACCTGAGAAAACATCAATTACACCTTCGCCAGAATCCGAGTCAATTAGTATCTCGGCAGAACTGATAGAAGGAAATGTGCCAATGGAAATTGACAAAGAATATGACCCGAACTCTAAAAGGGTGAACCCGGCCGACACACGAGTGAACACGGAAAAGCCCAAAGGTGTTATGTCGGTGGAAAATATGGAAATCGGCAATATAACTACCCTAGAGAAAGTCACGCCGATATGGGCACAACCCATATTCTCATTCCTTAAAGGCGAAATCTTGCCAAGTGACGAGGTCCTGGCTAGACAGATAGTGAGAAGAGCAAAAGCCTACACAATCATAAACAATGAGCTGTATATGAGAAGTGTCACGAGTGTACTGCAACGATGTGTTGACTCGGCAGAAGGGCGGGAAATACTCCTGGATATACATCAGGGAGAATGTGGGCATCACGCCTCATCCAGAGCCCTAGTGGCCAAAGCATTTAGGCATGATTTTATTGGCCGACTGCGTTGAAGGAGGCAAAAGAATTAGTAGAAAAATGTAATGGTTGCCAGAGGTACGCCAGCAAGATACATCTGCCTTCGTCCGAGTTAAAAACAATACCAATCACTTGGCCATTTTCTGTGTGGTGCTTGGATATGGTAGGTTCGTTCAAGCCAGACCGAGGCGGAATGACTCACATTCTAGTCATGGTGGACAAATTCACAAAGTGGATCGAAGTGAAACCAATAAGAAAATGTGACGGACCCACGGCAGTAAAATTCCTCAAAGATATTATCTTGAGATATGGATACCCACACAGTGTTATCACAGATAATGGCACAAACTTTGCTGAAGGAGCCTTTGCTAGGTTCTGCCAAGAGAAACACATAAGACTAGATGTTGCATCGGTGGCTCACCCGACATCAAATGGGCAAGTAGAAAGATCAAATGTACTGGTGTTGTCAGGAATAAAACCCCGGCTTATCGAGCCACTGCAAAGGTCGGCAGTATGCTGGATTGAGGAGCTTCCAGTAGTACTGTGGAGCCTCAGGACCACCCCAAACAGGTCGACAGGGTATACCCCATTCTTTCTAGTATATGGGGCAGAAGTTGTGCTTCCAGCCGACATAATGCATGACTCGCCAAGAGTAATACAGTACACAACTGCCGAGGTAAACGAAGTATCCCGGCAAGACGATGTGGATCTGCTAGAAGAAGCAAGGGAATTGGCATTATCAATATCAGCTATTTATCAGCAAGATCTCAGACGATATCATAGCAAAAAAGTCAATCCGAGAGTTTTTAAAGAAGGAGACTTGGTTCTTCGGTTAGTGCAACGCACAGCCGGCATGCACAAACTCTCACCCCATGGGAAGGACCATTCATCGTGAGTAAAGCATTGCACAATGATGCATATTACCTGATCGACACTCAGTCACCAGAAAAGAACAAGGCAAACAAAGCCGGAGACGAATCAAAAAGACCGTGGAACATAGCCTTACTTCGCCCGTTCTACACTTAGAAGCCATATATTGCACGTTGCGATGTGACGCACCAATTCAGAGTATCAAGCATGTATTAAACCTCTGCACCTCGTGTTGGAGATATGCCCAAGAGGCAATAATAAAGTGGTTATTATCATATCTTCATGCTTATGATAAATGTTTACATACCATATGCTATAATTGTATTAATCGGAAACAGTAATACTTGTGTGATTTGTAAACATAAAAGAGTCCCTAGTAAAGCCTCTTGATAAACTAGCTTGTTGGTTAATATATGATCATGGTTTCCTGATCATGAACATAGAGATGTTATTAACAACAGGGTCATATCATTAGGAGAATGATGTGATGGACATACTCCTATAGTTAAGCATAGCATAAAGATCAAGTCATTTAATATAGTTCATTTGCTATAAGCTTTATGATACATAGTAACCTAATTCCTTCTACCATGAGATCATGCAAATCACCATCACCGGAAGGATGCTTTGATGACATCAAACACCACACCGTAACTGGGTGGCTATAAATGTGGCATTGAGTGTTCAGAAAGTATGTGTTGAGGCACATGGATCAAGAGTGGGATTTGTCCATCCATATGACAGATAGATATACTCCGGGCCCTCTCGGTGGAATCTCATCCAATTAGCTTGCAAGAATGTGACTGTCTCACAAGGTATCACATATCACGAGAACGAGAAAATAGTACTTATCAGTAACGAGGTTGAACTAGGTATGCAGAGATACCGACGATCAAAACCTCGGATAAGTAAACTATCGTGAGACAAAGGGAAATTGGTATCATATGTAAGTGGTTCATTCGATCGCAAAGTAATCTTAGAAATATGTGGGAGCCATATGAATTTCCAGATTCCTCTATTGGTTATTGATCGTAGAAGTGTCTCAGTCATGTACGCATAATTCACGAACCGTAGGGAGACACACTTAAGGATTCGATGTTGTTGTGTAGTTATGGAATGATGAGTAAGAGAACGAATGTTGTTCGGAGTCTCAAATGGGATCCCGGATATCACGAGGAGATCTGGAATGGTCCGGAGAATAAGATTCATATAAGGAAAGTCCTGTTTCGGAGTTCGGAAATGATTTCGGTGTTTTCACCAGGAATGTTCTAGAAGGGTCTAGAAGGTCTGGCACTCCGGAGGGGAAGGGTACATGGATGTGTCATGACAATGTGGAATGGTTTCATCATGTACTAGGTCACTTGGCTGGGCAATATGATGAGAGAAATCAAATCCAAGTTTGAAAGTCAAACGCCAATTTGAAAAGTCAAATCTGAAGTTTTGCTTGGTGGAGGGAGAGTAGGAAACCTACTTAGGGAGGAAGTCCTACTCCCTCCACCCTCCGGCCAAGGAGGAGGAGTTGGAGGAGGACTCCCTCCTCCCAAACCGCCACCCTCCACCTATATAAGGAGGGGTAGGGCGCCCCCTACCCCTCACACCCAAACCCTAGCTCCAAACCGCCACCACCTCCAAGTGTTGCCGCCGCCTAGGGCCTCCTCCAAGTCACCGAGTTGGGGTATCCCAAACCCTAGCCGCCGGCTACACCTCTCCCCTTGGTTCCCTCTAAACCCTAGATCACCAAGGCCTCTCTCATACTCCACCATACTCACTCCGGCTTAAGGCGAAGCCCTGCGATATCTCCCCTCTACTTCCAACACCACGCCGTCGTGCTGCCGGAATCACGAGGAGAGTGCTACAACCTCCGCTGCCTGCTGGAACAAGGGAGAGGAAGGTCTTCATCAAGTACCGAACGTGTGACCGACTGCGGAAGCGCTGCCGGAACGCAGCGCCGGAAGGATCATCTACGCGATCTTGAGATCGGCAAGTGTACGACTACATCATCCACGAGAATCTGCTCTTGTTAACCGCTTTGGATCTTCGAGGGTTAGTACTCTATCGACTCGTTGCTACAATCTAGTAGATAGATCTTGGCTTGTGTGTGTTCATGCGATAGAATTTTTTTGTTTTCCATGCTACGAACCCCTACACCTTGAGAAGCAACTCGAGGACTACACCATGTTATTTCTTATTTTAAAATTATGTATTAAACCTCGGCACTTCGAGCAGAAACTCGGGGACTACACCATGTTATTTCTTATTTTGGATTATGTATTAAACCTCGGAACCTCGAGCAGTGACTCGGGAACTACCCCATGATTGTTTCTCGTTTTGAATTATGTGTTAAACCTCGGCACCCCGAGCAGTGACTCGGGGACTGCCCCGTGGTGTCCTCTGCATTGAATTATGAACTATATTTCGGCGACCCAATTAATTACTCGGGGACTGCTTCATGCCGTTCGATGTTTTTTGAACAGATGTGAACCTTTAGTAACCCAAGTGATAACTCGGGACTGACTTACATTACCTGCTAATTTTTTCATACACATAAGAGCTCGATAATTTCAGCAGAAACTCGGGAATTACCCAATTTGTTGATCATAACTCGTAAGATGCAGTGTAAGCTTGCCTCGATCATCAAAGGAATAACAAGGAGGAAACAAATAATGATTTCTAAGGATAACAATCTCAGCAAGTCGAAGTATAATAAGGGATGCACCTTACTTATATCACTTTACCAGTGGAAACCTCGGGGAGGGTAATAAGCTGTGGCATCCCGCAAAAAAAAACCACTACTAGAAAATCGCGTTGTTTTTGTGCATTGCATCATCATGACCGCATGCTCATGTCATCATGCCACATTGCATTTGAGCATCGTCATCATCTTGCATTTTCTTGCATAAAACTATTTGCGGATGAACCTAATTTGTTTTCCAAACGCCCCGTCTTAATTCAAATGCAAAACCCGGGTCCCCGGATTAATTTGTTTTGTCTGCTATCGGTTTGCAAAAGTCCTGGTTGAAATGAATAAAATATTAAATTATTTTAGAGGGGCAGTCGAACGGGCCGATTCGACCCGAACGACCACCCCCAAGATTTTTAAAACGGTCCACCAAACCCTTTTCTACCAACCTATCTACCCACACCCTCCGGCCACCTCACCCGGACCAGTCCCACGCCGCCACCTCACCCCAACTCTCTCCCTCACCCAATCCCCATCAGCCACCTAATCCTACCCTCCCCCCACCTCTCCCTCTCACCCCACACGCCGGCCCACACACACCAGCACACAGCACCCACGCAACACCACACACGCCACCGACCCACCACCTGTCCCACCCCACCCCGACCCAAACACACACACACAACACCACGCACGCCAGGCCCCCAACCCACACCCGATCCCCACCCTCCCTGTTCACGCACGCGACACACGCCCCCGTCTCTCTCCCCCGACGCGCCCCGCACCATCCTCTCTCTCCCTCCTCGGGCCTCCATCGCCGCCCACCGCCATGCCACCTCGACCCCGCCGCCAGCCTCCCTCTCCCTCCCAGGCCACGGCCGCCTTCGATCCCGTCGAGCCGCGCCTCCTCTGCCTTGTGACCCGCCTCCCCTTCTCTCGAGCTCGCCCGAGCCGCCCGGGCGGCCCCGGCCGTCAGATCCCGCCTCGACCTGGGCTTTGCGCCGCTGCCGTCTCTGCCGCCTCAGCGTGTAGCCTGCGGACGCCGCCTCCATCCGCTTCCCGTCGCCCGCTCCGCCTCCTCGCGAACCCCTCCTCACCGGCTCCGCTTGCCTCCCCGAGCCCCTCCGCCATGGCCTCCGTCCCGCTCCCCCGTCGACCTCCGCCGCACCTCCACCCGAGCTCGTCGAGCCGCCTCCTTCCAAGCCCGCCTCCGCCCGCTGTTCTCCGACCTCGGCCTCACCCCGCCGCCGCTTGGCCTCCGCTTCTCTGCCGCGGTCTCCATCGTCCGGCCGCCATCACCCCGCCACCAACCTCCGGCCGAGCGCCGCTCGTCCTCGCGTCAAGCCTCGGCGTGAGGATGTCTGTATGGTGGTAGCATGGACCCACAACCCCAAAACAAGAACTTGAGCACGTCGACAACTAGGTCGACACCCACCGTGGACCCGACGAGAACCGTTCCCATGCCGAGATCTTCCAAGACCGATCCCCAAAACCAGGCACCACAGCGTCGACACGGAGCCCCGAGTTCGCCATCACGGGCATGCGGCGCCACCCCCAAGATCTCCAATAAGGAACAAAAAAGACCCTCGGAACACCAAGATCTCCGCCGTGAAACGGCAAGACCGACTCGATGACACGGAACCGACAAGATCCACGCGACGACAAGATCTACTTCACGGATCCGAAGACCCCGGAACCGATCCACTCAAGTTCGCCATCGACGACAAGATCGGCACCGACCAGGGCGAACCCGATGCGCCCCGACATCGAACCAAGTCCTGCTTCCCGGATGCGACAAGATCTGCCCCGTTGTTCGAGAATGTCCCCGTCGATACCGACCCGTCGAACCCTGGACCCTGAGACCGAACCCCGAAACCCCCGGAACCCCAAGATCGTCGAACCCTAACGTGTGTGACCCCTTTTATCGAGCCCTATTTTATAAATGAAATAACAACTTGTTGCACATCAAATCATTCATCTCGCATGCATATCATGTGGTTTGGGGGCCTTATGCCAATTCACCTCTAATTAAATATGGGGCCCATATGCGGGCAAATCTAGCCTCATATTGGCCTCATTAAACTTGTGTAGCGAACCGGTGCCAACTTTTGTCTTGCTAATACAACATTAAATTGCGGGGCTTCTAAAAAACATGAACCATATAATTACTTGTCGGGACCCCGGTTCCGCTTAATATGACCTAATCGCATCGCACCTTTGCCATGTCATACATCATACTTGCATCATGCCGATCTTCTGCCGTGTATTAAATATTGCATCCGGTGTTTCTTCTAGTGTTTTGCTTCTTCGCGGATAAGGCCGTTGAGTTGATGCGAGTGTCGACCCGATCTTCGGTTGAACCTTCGACAATGTTTTTAGGCGAGCACCTCCCCCTTTGCTACCTATCTTACTTTTATAGTATTTATTCCCTCCTGTTGATCTATTGCTATCTGAGTTGTGATGCTTTAGTTTCCGTACCTGTGATATACCGTGCAGCCCTATATTGCCTTGGACACACCCTATTACCTGTTGTTTGGTAGATAGTTGGACTTGCGCGTCGTAGTTGCTTGCTCAAGTGCTGATGTGTGTCGTCATATGCCACAGTTGATGATGTATTGCCGCATGTTGATGTTGGAGATGATTCTAGTTTTACTTATCGCTCACTTTAATTTCTGTTTAACAACTAAAATTGAAATAAGCAGAGGCATCGGTGGGTGATAGAAAATATTTGGTTTCGAACGCCCACTTGTGTCCCGTAAGACCCCGAGTACTTGATACTGTTCCTTGATTTATCGCGCTATCCACATCCGGAGGTATATGGGACCCCTGAGCGAGCTTGATTCATTCTTATTTCTTGGGGCCACAAACTAGTTTGAGGTTTTATTTACGATCCTGTACTTATGCCATGCTACTTATGTATTTAAATTGTGCGACGATAGCACTTTGTCTTTATTTAGGATCGTGGCACGATTCCGGTGTCGACAAGCCCAGTTTGGGTTCCCGATCGTTCACCGTCCCCACAACCTTGAGTCCGTCTCGAGCTTGCTTACTTGCTATGGGTGTACTCAAGGGTGGCCCCTGAAATATTTCTGAATCCTGTGATTGTTCAGTCGTGAAAGCCTCGTTGGGTTTTGATTTGGTTTTTCCGAGGTTGATCGAGCGTGTGTTGCTATTGGTGCACCCCGGCCGGGTAAAACTTTCTGAAAGCCGTGTCCGCGGATATGGACGACTTGGAGCACAGTATCTCGATCATAGACAAGCATAACTAAAGTTTATTGCTATAAATTTGAATTTATAATGACCAGTAATCAGCTTCACTATAATGGAATGGCTAATTAACACTGCCCACAATTGCTTGTTTGGTTGTCGCTTGCGACAATTGTACCTGACTAGTAAATCTTGCAACTACAACGGAATGGCTGAATAAAAGTACCAACAACTGCTGGGTTTTTGGGTTATCTCATGATAAATGTATCTGACTAGTAAGTGTTGCCACTATCACGGAATGGTTAACTAAAAGTGCCCACTGTTTACTTTATCAGGATGATTATCAAAACCTGACTAGTAATTGCTGCAACGATAACTGAATAAATAAACCGCCAACCGTGTGAGTTCCTCGGTTGACTTCCTCGATTGGTATCGAGGGAAACGCCAGATGGGTTTGTTTGATGATAGTATCGTTGGATCGAATAGGTTATTCTTACCCCTCCGATAACCGCCATGTATCGAGTCTCTATAGGTTGTTCCGTGCATGCCGCCGCCACCACCATACCTATGTAGGCGAGGACCGCGAATTCTAGCCTCGCCGTGTCTTGGCCTCGATCTTGACGCTCCTTCTTTTTCCTTTGCCTTTGTCGGCACCCCTTTTGTTAAGCAGGTTTTGAGATCGACGCCGTTAGCAGGGTTACCCTTCCGGCTAGGCCTGGGCAGGGTTATGGACGCCATTGGTTATTCTTCAGGGCTCTTAGCCCCATTTGCATCTTGTCCGTAGCTGGACGCTATATCGTTTTCAAGGTGAATGGGATCTTTGTATATTATATCTGTATTCTTGACTCTTTGAGTCGGTGTTATATATATCTGTTCTGTGGTCCCATCGAGGACTGTTGTGTAATGTTATTACTTCGTTTTCCACCCGCACGAAAGTGCCTGGTGGGCACCTTTGAATCGTTTCTATGCGGGTTTGGCGAATTCTGCTCAAACTTGCATAGGTCCGATTCTGAGGGTGTTACAGAGTGGTATCAGAGCTCAGCAGTTGCGATACCCCACAAGTCCAGCCTGTAGGATAACCTAGCTAACGGCCGAAGTAGAGTGTCAAAACTATTTTTGCAAAAATCGGTTGGATAGTTCTGATTAGGTCTAATTTTACTCCTTACCCCTCTGCTATTCTCCTCTTACCTCTACGCGTTTCGAATCCACCTCTTATCTTTTCTTCGAGTCCAGGATTTCTCGTGGTTGGGTTTCCGTCGTACATTCAGGGCTTCGCTTCCTCTTTTGGTAACGGTGTTGCTACGTCCGGTCTTCCTGCTATCCGAGGAATCCTTTATCTGTGGTACCATCCTTTGTTCCTTGTCCATGCCTTCCGGTGTTTTTCCGACGCGACAACATCATCTACGCCAGATCCGATGCAGAGTCTGCATCACTCCTTTGTTTCCGAACCTCGCTTGTCGAGATCTGCAGTCTGAATTCCGAGAGTTGGTTGCATAATCCGCCTATTCGTGTGCAGATTAATGGTTTGGGTGCGCGATGGACTGATCACCATCCGAATACTCTTATCATTCGCTCTTGTACATCGAATCAGTGGATCCAGCAATTTTACTCCGTCCACGGAAGCTAGAGGTGGCTTTATTTGTGGATACCTCTACCTTCGCCCTTTTGTTTCCGGAGTGTGCCCTCGACGATCACGGACAACAACCCTTGTTAGTGGTGTCGCGAGGATCTACACGAAGCAAGAAGATTCAGACCGCCGACCTTCTTTCCGGTACCATGAGGCGGATCTCGAGGGCGAGATCCATTGTTAGTGGTGTCGAATTGTGGCATCCCGCAAAAAAAAAACCACTACTAGAAAATCGCGTTGTTTTTGTGCATTGCATCATCATGACCGCATGCTCATGTCATCATGCCACATTGCATTTGAGCATCGTCATCATCTTGCATTTTCTTGCATAAAACTATTTGCGGATGAACCTAATTTGTTTTCCAAACGCCCCGTCTTAATTCAAATGCAAAACCCGGGTCCCCGGATTAATTTGTTTTGTCTGCTATCGGTTTGCAAAAGTCCTGGTTGAAATGAATAAAATATTAAATTATTTTAGAGGGGGCAGTCGAACGGTCCGATTCGACCCGAACGACCACCCCCAGGATTTTTAAAACGGTCCACCAAACCCTTTTCTACCAACCTATCTACCCACACCCTCCGGCCACCTCACCCGGACCAGTCCCACGCCGCCACCTCACCCCAACTCTCTCCCTCACCCAATCCCCATCAGCCACCTAATCCTACCCCCCCCACCTCTCCCTCTCACCCCACACGCCGGCCCACACACACCAGCACACAACACCCACGCAACACCACACACGCCACCGACCCACCACCTGTCCCACCCCACCCCGACCCAAACACACACACACACACAACACCACGCACGCCAGGCCCCCAACCCACACCCGATCCCCACCCTCCCTGTTCACGCACGCGACACACGCCCCCGTCTATCTCCCCCGACGCGCCCCGCACCATCCTCTCTCTCCCTCCTCGGGCCTCCATCGCCGCCCACCGCCATGCCACCTCGACCTCCTCCCCTCCCTTGGCCGCCTCTCGCCGTGCCCTCCGCCCGATCCCGTCGAGCCGCGCCTCCTCTCTGCCATGACCCGCCTCCCCCTTCTCTCGAGCTCCGCCCGGAGCCGCCCCGCCGCCTGGTCCCCGCGTCCGGGATCCCGCCTCGACCTCGCTGGGCGGCTGCGCCAGCGTCTGCTCGCCTCCCGCGTGTAGCCTGCGGACGCCGCCCATCCGCTTCCCGTCGCCTCCGCTCCGCCTCCTCGAGAACCCTCCTCACCGGCTCCTTTGCCTCCCCCGAGCCCCCTCGCCGCCAGCTCCGGCCGCGGCCTCCGTCCCGCTCCCCCGTCGACCTCCGCCGCACCTCCACCCGAGCTCGTCGAGCCGCCTCCTTCCAAGCCCGCCTCCGCCCGCTGTTCTCCGACCTCGGCCTCACCCCGCCGCCGCTTGGCCTCCGCTTCTCTGCCGCGGTCTCCATCGTCCGGCCGCCATCACCCCGCCACCAACCTCCGGCCGAGCGCCGCTCGTCCTCGCGTCAAGCCCCTCGCGTGAGGACATACAATATGGTGGTAGCATGGTGACTGCACAACCCCAAAACAAGAACTTCAGAGCACGTCGACAACTAGGTCGACACCCACCCGGTGGACCCCGACGAGAACCGTTCCCATGCCGAGATCTTCCGAAGACCGATCCCCAAAAACCCGCGGCACCCTGAAGCCGTCGACACGGAGCCCCGAGTTCGCCATCACGGGCATGCGGCGCCACCCCCAAGATCTCCAATAAGGAACAAAAAAGACCCTCGGAACACCAAGATCTCCGCCGTGAAACGGCAAGACCGACTCGATGACACGGAACCGACAAGATCCACGCGACGACAAGATCTACTTCACGGATCCGAAGACCCCGGAACCGATCCACTCAAGTTCGCCATCGACGACAAGATCGGCACCGACCAGGGCGAACCCGATGCGCCCCGACATCGAACCAAGTCCTGCTTCCGGATGACAAGATCTGCCCCGTTGTTCGAGAATGTCCCCGTCGATACCGACCCGTCGAACCCTGGACCCTGAGACCGAACCCCGAAACCCCCGGAACCCCAAGATCGTCGAACCCTAACGTGTGTGACCCCTTTTATCGAGCCCTATTTTATAAATGAAATAACAACTTGTTGCACATCAAATCATTCATCTCGCATGCATATCATGTGGTTTGGGGGCCTTATGCCAATTCACCTCTAATTAAATATGGGGCCCATATGCGGGCAAATCTAGCCTCATATTGGCCTCATTAAACTTGTGTAGCGAACCGGTGCCAACTTTTGTCTTGCTAATACAACATTAAATTGCGGGGCTTCTAAACAACATGAACCATATAATTACTTGTCGGGACCCCGGTTCCGCTTAATATGACCTAATCGCATCGCACCTTTGCCATGTCATACATCATACTTGCATCATGCCGATCTTCTGCCGTGTATTAAATATTGCATCCGGTGTTTCTTCTAGTGTTTTGCTTCTTCGCGGATAAGGCCGTTGAGTTGATGCGAGTGTCGACCCGATCTTCGGTTGAACCTTCGACAATGTTTTCAGGCGAGCACCTCCCCCTTTGCTACCTATCTTACTTTTATAGTATTTATTCCCTCCTGTTGATCTATTGCTATCTGAGTTGCGATGCTTTAGTTTCCGTACCTGTGATATACCGTGCAGCCCTATATTGCCTTGGACACACCCTATTACCTGTTGTTTGGTAGATAGTTGGACTTGCGCGTCGTAGTTGCTTGCTCAAGTCTTGATGTGTGTCATATGCCACAGTTGATGATGTATTGCCGCATGTTGATGTTGGAGATGATTCTAGTTTTACTTATCGCTCACTTTAATTTCTGTTTAACAACTAAAATTGAAATAAGCAGAGGCATCGGTGGGTGATAGAAAATATTTGGTTTCCGAACGCCCACTTGTGTCTGTAAGACCCCGAGTACTTGATACTGTTCCTTGATTTATCGCTATCCACATCCGGGAGGTATATGGGACCCCCGAGCGAGCTTGATTCATTCTTATTTCTTGGGGCCACAAACTAGTTTGAGGTTTTATTTACGATCCTGTACTTATGCCATGCTACTTATGTATTTAAATTGTGCGACGGATATAGCACACTGATTGTTTAGGATCGTGGCACGATTCCTGTGTCGACAAGCCCAGTTTTGGGTTCCCGATGCTCACACCGTCCCCACAACCTTGAGTCCGTCTCGAGCTTGCTTACTTGCTATGGGTGTACTCAAGGTGGCCCCTGAAATATTTCTGAATCCTGTGATTGTTCAGTCGTGAAAGCCTCGTTGGGTTTTGATTTGGTTTTTCCGAGGTTGATCGAGCGTGTGTTGCTATTGGTGCACCCCGGCCGGGTAAAACTTTCTGAAAGCCGTGTCCGCGGATATGGACGACTTGGAGCACAGTATCTCGATCATAGACAAGCATAACTAAAGTTTATTGCTATAAATTTGACTTTATAATGACCAGTAATCAGCTTCACTATAATGGAATGGCTAATTAACACTTCCCACAATTGCTTGTTTGGTTGTCGCTTGCGACAATTGTACCTGACTAGTAAATCTTGCAACTACAACGGAATGGCTGAATAAAAGTACCAACAACTGCTGGGTTTTTGGGTTATCTCATGATAAATGTATCTGACTAGTAAGTGTTGCCACTATCACGGAATGGTTAACTAAAAGTGCCCACTGTTTACTTTATCAGGATGATTATCAAAACCTGACTAGTAATTGCTGCAACGATAACTGAATAAGTAAAACTGCCAACTGTGTGAGTTCCTCGGTTGACTTCCTCGATTGGTATCGAGGGGGAAACGCCAGGATGGGTTTGTTTGATGATAGTATCAGGTTGGATCCGAATAGGTTATTCTTACCCCCCTCTGATAACCGCCAGCTGTATCGAGTCTCTATAGGTTGTTCCGTGCATGCTGCCGCTGCCGCTTCAGTCCACCATACCTATGTAGGCGAGGACCGCCGAATTCTAGCCTCGCCGTGTACTGGCCTCAGTACTGACGCTCCTTCTTTTTCCTTTGCCTTTGTCGGCACCCCTTTTGTTAAGCAGGTTTTGAGATCGACGCCGTTAGCAGGGTTACCCTTCCGGCTAGGACTGGGCAGGGTTATGGACGCCATTGGTTATTCTTCAGGGCTCTTAGCCCCATTTGCATCTTGTCCGTAGCTGGACGCTATATCGTTTTCAAGGTGAATGGGATCTTTGTATATTATATCTGTATTCTTGACTCTTTGAGTCGCTGTTATATATATCTGTTTTGTGGTCCCATCGAGGACTGTTGTATAATGTTATTACTTCGTTTTCCACCCGCACGAAAGTGCCTGGTGGGCACCTTTGAATCGTTTCTATGCGGGTTTGGCGAATTCTGCTCAAACTTGCATAGGTCCGATTCTGAGGGTGTTACATAAGCCAGTCTATAAGCTTAGAGCATTGTACTTCAAGTAGAAATTGCGAAAACAACAACTATACAACCAAGTTTACATAAAGCAAACAATATAGACGCCGAACGAAGGTCAGTCATATGGGAGAATACGATCCGGCTTTACGAAATTAAAATTTGGCAAAGCAAATATGTGAAGCAGACAGTTTCACTTAGATGAAATGACAACAATTACCATCACCAGTGCCTCAGCATCACAAGGCAAAAAGGTTCACACTACACCAAAAGACGGACAATTGTTTCACAGACATCATACGCCTGGCATACCGAGGACTTAAAAAAACTTAGAGTTTTTGAACCTAGACACCGAAAGAGGCCAAATCACCCTTAAGGGGCAGTAGCATTGTCAGGAGCATCGGGCATGGGTATCTCGGACGCAGGCAGAGTGACCTCGGTCTCCTTCAGAAGGGTATCTCTAGGAACTAGGCGCTCCGAGGTTGCTAGCGCCTCAGCAAAAGTTACCTCGGCTTCAACGGAAGCCATAGTAGCCTCGGGGGCAAGCCCCGGCTGCTGAGAGATGTCAACTTGGGCTCGAGAGGTTTCAGTTCCCTTAGAGGACGATCGCGCGTCGTCATCCTCATCCGAGCTGTCATTTGAATTGTGGGCATTATCCAAATCATCCTCCGGTTCATCCTGATCAGCCGAGTCACCGCCTGATGCATCTTCAGCTTTGACATCATCAGCCGGGTTAGGAAGAAAAGTCGGCCCTTCGATCTAGTTATGCACGTCAGCATACTCGATAAGCTGGAAGGCATGAGCCTGGCGGCGAGCAACGAACTCCGGACTCTCAACCCAAGGAGAGCCAGTGCGCAGATTCATCAGAGTATCTAGAGAGATGTCCTCATACCAAGACAAAACGGCTGTAAGGGCCATATCAGCACCAGCCCTCCCAGCAGATTCCCTCCAGAGGTTAAGTTGGGTTTGAGATACCATCAGCTTCGCCACAAGCACTTCAACTTCATCGATATCCAGTGAATTCAGCCAGAGAACATGGTAGGCTCGGATAGCTGCTCGCACCAGATCTCTTTCCATAATCTTCATTGGTCCAATAGCAGCACCGACGGCAATCAGGAAGTCTTCCATCGAATATTCTTGACTCGGAGCAACGGGGACACCTCGGCCCTCATGAGAAGCAATCACAGCCTTAGAGCTCACCGTTCGCTTCTGGAAAATGATCTACACGAAAGGAAGTCATATCAGTTAAAAATAAGAAAGGGAAGAAAATAACTCGGCCACAGACGGAAACTTACGATGGATGTAAATTAACATTTTCTGGAGATCCAGGGACCAATCGTCCCTATTCTTCTCGAAACGAGTGATTTCCTCGCTCATCGCTCGATTTTTTTAATTCGGCAGCGTCAAGAAGTTCTTTGCCCTTCTGAAGCTGTAGGCTCAGTCGGTTCTTTTCCCCCGAAAACTCCTGATCAACTTTTTCCAACTCAGACTTCTGGGAAAGCTTGAGAGACTCAACCTCGGCACGTAACCGAGTTATCTCATTATCCTTTTCTTTGAGTTGCGCCGAATGAGCGGCAGCTTGTTCTAAAAAATGCAGGATCATATCAGGCATAGGTATGCATTCTTGATGCGACGCTGCAAGTATTTGTAACTCGGATATACCAAAGCCAGAAGGTTGTAAGAAACCTAATATTTACATCGGACAAAAGTCGACAAATTAGTAAACAAAAAGAGTATCTAACCTTCAAGAGCGCCAACTTTCTTGGTAAGGCGAGTATTCAAGTTGTTGATACTAGCTGTGCACCAGCAAAAAAGCTAGTTAGCACGAACATCTAAAATTATTACGAAGTTAAGGAACGTTACACAGACTGGTTAACTTACCAGTTTTCTTCACAACAGGGACAATCTTCTCATATTTATCTTGAAGTTTTTTGTGCGCAAAAAGCAACCTTTGAAATTCAGCTGTCCGACGATCATGGGCAACCTGAAAAATGGAAACAAGTTACACAAAGAATAGAAAGATCTGAATCAAGTAAAACTAGACTCGGATCTAGGTGGCTGGATATTCAAAGTTAAAGAAAACCCGAATCAAGTAAAACTTGACTCGGATCTACGTGACTGGATATTCAAAGTTAAAGCAGATCCGAATCAAGTAAAACTTGACTCAGATCTAGGTGGCTGGATATTCAATGTTAAAGCAGATCCGAATCAAGTAAAACTTGACTCGGATCTAGGTGACTGGATATTCAAAGTTAAAGCAGATCCAAATCAAGTAAAACTTGACTCGGATCTAGGTGACTGGATATTCAAAGTTAAAGCAGTTCCAAATCAATTAAAACTTGACTCGGATCTAGGTGGCTGGATATTCAATGTAAAGCAGATCTGAATCAAATAAAACTTGACTCGGATCTAGGTGGCTGAATATTCAAAACTAAAGCAAATCCGAATCAAGTAAAACTTGACTCGAATATGAATGGACCACGGCTAATCCGAGTCACGAAGGGAATTGACTTAGCAAGAAATGCATTTGAAGCCTGACAAAGCTTCCAAACGAACAACAAGTTATCCGGTTGCAAGCTTCGGGGACTAGTGTATATATAATACCATCTGAATAATAGAGAAAGTATCAACGAAAGCGCTTACCTCATTCATCTTGTCACTATCAAGGACAATCTTAGCAGCCATGTGCAAGCGACTGCTGATGTCGAAAGCTGAAATAGTTGGCTACTCGTATTGCCTTCAAGTTGATCGGCGGCGTTCCAGTTATCGGCATACTCCACCAAAGTGCCGAGGTTGTTCCCGCTCTCAGTACGGGTCAACACTTTACCTCGGGCCTGTTGTGTAACTACCACCGTTGCCGGACTCTTGTGAAGAGTAAGTTGAGTGTTGGCAGCAGGGGCGACGCCAGGTTTAGCAGAGGAAGCTCCCTTGCAAAGTACATCAGCTATGCTGGGCTGAGAAGATCTAGTTGGCCCCTTCTGAGATGCCGAGGGTTTAGTAACAACAACTTTGACTTCGGCAGGGGCAACAACTTCAGCACTAGGAACCACGCCCTTGGGGGCAGGAGGAACTATAGTTTCCAAGGGGGCCGAGGTGGTGATATCCTTGGTTGGAATTGGAGAAGAAGCTGGGGCTGTGGTGATCAAAGGATCATTGGGGGAAACCTCGGTGGTCTTGAGAGGGACAGCAGGCTCAACCGGGTGATCCGGTGTGGGGGTTATGTCAGCAATAACGGTGGGAGCAATAGGCACATCTTGTTGAGGCGATGCGTTGGTCGGCGCAGGAGGAGAATCAACACGAGAGGGACTGGGAACCCGAGTATCTTCCGGAGGAGGAGGAGAACGCTGTCGAGTAGCATGGCTTGTCATACTCGGACCGCTTGGCTTCGCGGAGAGAGGATCTCTGCAAGAGACAAAAAAGTCGAGTCAAGAGACAGAAAGAGAGAAACAAGAAATACAAATGAAAATAAACTCACCTAGTAACCTCGGGCATGGTCTTACGCCTCGGGATATGCTGCGAAGACTTCTTGTCTCACTTCTTGGGGGCAGCACCGGAGGGATCTGTCGAAGCGGTGCGCTTTTTCGAAGCAGCAGGAGCTTGAGAAGCAAGAGGTTCGGCGTCGTGCACCTGACCAGCTGGATTAGCTGGGAAAGAAGGAGCCGGAAATGCGTAAGAGATAGGCACCGTGGCAACTACCTCTAGAATTTGGACGTCGTCCGAGTCACCTTCATCCGCGTGGGCCGAGGTTTTGCCACGGGCACGAACAAGAGCAATATCCGACTTAGGGACAAACTCCTCTGAGTCAGGTTCTCCGTTGTCCGGGGTATTGCGATCAGCAGTCCACAGAAGACCCAAAACCTCGGCATCTTCCGTCTTCTGCTCCGTAAACCTCTGCGAGAGAAATAAATTAGAATTAGAAAAAGAACAATCACAAAAGCAATTCGGAAGAAAACACTAATGTTTAAATTTACCTGAGGAGGGGGATTCCCGCGAGAAAATGGCTTCAATCCCCATTGCCATTCTTCTGGCATATCGGTCTTAAAGATAGCCCAGGCGCGCTTACAGATGTGATAATCGTCGAGATCAACCGTAGATACTCGGTTGGGATCTAAATGACCACTCATATAATAGAGATTACGAATGCGAAGCTGAAAAGGGCAGATTTGGCTGCTGACGAAGGCGGTCATCAAATCTTCACCACGGAGCCCGGCGCGAATCAGTTCTTTGAGCCGAATATCAAATGCCTCGGCAAGAGCATGGCTTTTCCTAGGATTGTAGTTCCAATTCTTCTTGGAGGGGGGACCAATAGAGAAAGCGGGGAGCCGAATCTTTCTTCCTTCCCTGTATTTTTGACATAGAAAAACGATCTATGCCATTTATTACAAGACTCGAGGCCGGCGACACGGGGGAACTCAGAATTTCTCCGAGGTGTAATGGACGCAGCCCCGCATTGGGTAAGAGATTTCTCAGAAGGATGAAGAGATTTGTCCGGCACAACATTAGTTCGGATTTGAAAGAATTTGGACCAAGCATGTACGGAGGGCCAGAGGCCGAAATACCCCTCTGAAGCTGAGATAAAAGCCGACAGAGAGGAAATAGCACTGGCCGGCAGGTGATGCGGCTGGAGGCCGAAGTAATCAAGGAACCCCCTAGCAAAATCGCTAAGAGGGAGGCCGAATCCACGAGCGAAGTGGTACATGAAAACTACATATTCGCCTTCATTGAGTACGGGTGAGGATTCTTTGCCGGGCAAGCGACAGCTTACCTCGGCGGGAATCCGGCGCGTTTTAATTAACCACTCTACCTCTCGACGAGAAACGGTGGAACCCTGCCAAGAACCCCGTTCTGGACCGGACGCGAAGTCATCGTCCCCGACGAGAGCTCCGCTAGCGGAACTGGACATAGGCTCGTCGGAGGAATCACCGGAGGAGAAACTAGCGGCGGGGAGTGGCCTAGAGGTACAGGGTCCCGTCGTGATTCTAACGAGCGCGGCAGCGGAACCAAAAAAGAACCGTCGCGGGGAATCTAAGAAAACAAGAGAGATGCCTAGCGCGCAGACCTAGCGGCGGCGCTGTAGGAAAACTCACCGGCGGAAGTACCAGAGCAAGGGCACTGTGGCAAGGTCGCAGGGGCCGAAGAACAGCAGCGCGACCGTCGAGGAGGACGACGGTGGCGTGGCCGCTAGAACACGAACGGAGGTGATGGCGCGAGGAAGAAGATGAAGGGAAAACGAAGGGGAAAGTGAATCGTCTAGACCCGCTCCACTCTTTATAACCGCGCTCTGTAGTGGGATCGTGGCTGCGCCATGATAACCGCATAATCGTGTGTGTGTCGAAACCGTTCGCACGTTGTGGAGCCACACCAAAGACCACACAGCGCAAGAGAGGATCGGGCCTTCTGACCGATGCGGTACTCGAGGCGTCACTGCGCCGACGCGACGGGCGCAGAGACCATTGTAGCTTGTCAGTGGACACTGTAGAGGAACAAAAAACTAGAGAATAATGATGATTGGTCCACGTAGGACGAAGCTTACCCAGGAAGCCACGCAAATACCTCGAACAAGGGGGATAACTCGGAAGGTAATCCGCAGAGGGGGAAAGATGAAAAGGGCAAGAGAGTGGCGAATAAGTAATGTTGGCTAAGAGATACCTCGGAAGGAGAAAAAGAAGAACGTCGGGAAACTGATGTGGCCCGGCCGAGGTTTCCGGCAGGACCGCACTAGCTTCGGGGACTAATGTTGGGGGAGGGGGGTGACCCCGGATAGGGTCAAGATAGGAGAAAGACGAAAGGAGTCTCCCTCATCTTAAGCCTAATTACTGTTTGTGTCGGCCGAGTCATGTAAGATCCGGCCGATATGAGAAGAACCATGGCACAGACAGAATGAGTAACGCCTTACTCAGCCGACATATGAGTTATGTCGGCCGAATGAGACCGATTAACTTGTGTGAAGGTGAAGGCTGAGCCGAATTATGCGAGATAAGGCCGAATAACATGAAACTTGCAGGAGAAGGAGGTGCCTATAGTCAAACCCTAGTCACTGGCTAAGAGGAATCTAGACAGAGCCAAGCGCAAAGGACAAGGAGCAGAGCAGCAGAAGGGCAGACAAACGTCACGGAGGTGACAGTGAGGAAGCCCGAGGCGCGCATGTGAAGGATTCTGAAACATTGCCATCGATAAAAGGGGGACACGGAAAGGAGGCTGTCGAGTTACCATTTTGGGACAAGCATATTCTAATGATATGCTTGCCACGTTAGCCCTAGAAGTAACCAAGGAACCTCTTTATAAGGGGGGACGCGGGCTCCTGAGAAGGGATCGATTCATTCTACGCCGTAAGGCTCGTTTTGTTGTTTACTTTTCTCCGTGAAACAGCTCTAGGAGCACTTGTAGTTCTTGAGAAGAAGAATAGAGATCTACTTACAGGACATTTGAGTGTATAAATCACTACATCTTCCCTCCCCGGATCCTTCTAGCATCCATTGGCCCCATACTTTATCCTACTCATGGCATCTGCCGTGCCACCATCACAACAGCTCCGGCTTATGCTCCAGTCAGACCGTCCGCGTCACTACCGATCCGACCGCGGGGTATTAGAGTATATGTCGGTTAGGCATATTTGGTAGTTTAAATATTGTAATCCAATTCTATCTCTAGTAGTCTTCTTGCCCCTAAGTCTTTTAGCATTATATAAATAACCTAAGGACTCACGATGTAATCACCTCAATCAATATTAATATAATATATACTTTCACAATCTATCAGAAAAGCCAACCACCATCCACAATGGTGACAAAAAGAAGTGTCACCACCGATGGTTTGCTAGACCGTCTGAGTATCACACGCGCACACATCCGGGCGAGTTTGTTAGTCCATACTAAATGCCATTATTTACTAAAAGCACACATTGAGCATACCATCTCAACAAGTACCATGTTTGTGCTACGGAAATCTACCTTGTATACATCAAATCGATTTTGGGATTAACCCAAGTAGACTCAGTCATTCTAGCTTGGTTAGAGCAACTGTCAGTCATTCTAGCTTGGTTAGAGCAACTGTAGCAGATAATTAAATCCGTCGGAACTGTGAAAAGTTGGCGGATTTACTATTTTGGTCCAACTCGAGCGAGCTAGCAATACATGTATAGTGGCCCATCTCATGAAATTTTTACCGGCCCCGTTACCGCCCCATCTCGCCCAGTATATGTGTCGGCCACAGCAGCGGGTGCGAGTCACAATCTGCACTCGCTCCGCCGCAAACCCTAGCTGTCACCACGACATTACCCCATCTCCGATGAGCGATTCGTCGAGCTCGATCTCTAGATCCGCCATGGCGTGCACGCATCAACCCCACTTTTCGCAAGGCGGCGTGGGACCGCGAGGACGAGAGGGCGCCACGCCGATGCTGCTTCGACGAGGTCGAGAAGAAGCGCCGCCGATCGGTGGGCGCGAAGAAGCGCGCGGTGCTCAAGTGGTGCAACCGCGACCGCCGCCATTGCTGCACACATACACGCTGTGGTGGTTCTACCCCTCTCGCCGCGCTGCGGAGCCCCTCCGTGGGTACGCGTTCGCCGACGAAGGCTCTCACCACGCTCCTCCCTCTCTTTCGTCCTGCGACAAGTGGAGCTCACCTCCCCTCCACGCGCCCAGGTCGTCATGCAGGCCGGCTACTCGCATGACTCTGACGAGGAGCGCCTCGTGTGGAGATGCTCCTGCACGAGCACGAGATCGTCCGCGAGCAGGAGGAGACTCGTTGCGTCGTGGAGCTCGTGAACCACCACATCGCGAGGAAGGAAGCGGCGCGCACCAGCGCCGTGGTGCCAGGCGACCTCATCGACCTCACCGGCGAGTGATGTCCTTGCCGTTGCCGGAGCTACTTCGCGTCCCAGAGCTCATCAACCACGATACGGAGATACAGATAGTGGTCTGGGCACTTTACCAAACATATGACTTGTACTAGTAGAATATTGGTCTGGTCACAGATATAACATGACCTATTAGCGATACTACCTACGTAAATACTCTAGTTCTACATCTCTTAACATACCACTGGAAACGCTAAGTAGATGCAGCTAAACTGCTTCAGACAGGCAAATGGTTGGTTGGTTGCTCAGATACCATGGGACTTCATATCATCCACATTCGCGAGGCAGGACCAACAGACAGTGAACCGAACCGTGCAGAAGGGAAGCTTGCATACACCAATACTCGCAGAGAATCTCTTGGGTTTCAAGACTGTAACGGCAGATCTTTCATAGACACCTCCTTTTCTCTTATAAGCCTCTACAGAAAGTTTCAATCCTCCATCTTGTTCCACACACACAACGGTTCTGGATAGGGGTATGACACCATAAGTCCGAAACCTTCGGTCTCGAGCATCGAAAAGTATGAAATCCTCATCTATGCCAGTGGTACCAGAGACGACACGCATTCCCAAGTTTTTGGGCCATTGGCCCTGGATAACTTGGGCAGAGATGATGGTGGCCTCAACCGCTCCAGCAATTAGGGCGGAGGTGAGCTCCAGTGAGCACAACTTGCTGGAGCATGTGCTACGCACAAGGTGACCTGCACCGCCACAATTTTCACTTCCAAAATCACGTTCGCATACCAACACTTTGGAGATCAGATCTTTATCTTCAGGCTCTGTTATGCCCTTCACTTTTAGTTCAATTTCAATGTCAACAGGGTCAGTAAACACGACTCCATGAGTCGGGCCAGTCAGCATCAAAGAACCCTGCAACCATAATCTGTACTCATTAAGGAATCATGGATCATAAATGAAAATAAACATTAACCTCAGAAGAACCAGATTCTAACACCTATGTCTTTGCACAAGTAAAATTGGAACAACCATTGCTGGATAAAACATTCCTACATCTACTATATTCTCATTTCAATAGCAGGAGGGATGCAGACAGCACACTAGTCATTTTGGTAGTTCAAGGTTAAATTAGACGAGACACAGTACACTTGAAAACAAACTAGTGGGAACTTGCTCTCCTCCCCTCCATGAGCAAGAGAGTTACGAAGAAAAACCTGTTCAGTGAGAAATTGACAAGCATCTCTTCCGCGTCTGAAGATAATGTTGCGATTATGATCCATGGAGTCTCGGGTGGCAACCAAGCCATAGATCTCAAGTGGCCACTCGAGACGATCATCAATCTTTGTGACCCTGATGGAGAAAATCTGCAAACAAGTTTTGACGCCTGCATGCGGTGGGGTGGGTCTCCATGTGAAGAGCATGGAACTCACACAAGCTGCAGCAAAGTTTCAAATCAGTCAATAAGTCAGATATAAAATGAAGAATTATGGTTCAGACATATAGGATAAAAGGTAGATACTGGGGAACTATTCTATTTTTTGTAGGATCAGTAAGGGAACTGATCAAGTTGAGGCATGCAGTAGGAAGAAAATAAACAAAGCAAGAACCAGATGTTTAAGTAGATTACTATAGTTCTGGAAGAGACCGAACTTGCCGCCCCAAGAGGATTCCCACTCGTGACGGTACGAAACCAGGTCCTTCTCCTCCACCAGAATACCCAGCGGTGATTTTCCATTGTCATCAATCCTCCCAGGTAGTTGCTCTGAGAATGAATCAGCTTCTGTTTTAGCAGCATCTCCGACATGTTCACCACATCTGCAGGGGAACAAGCTCGATGAGTAAGATAATTTATCTTTAGAAATCCATATTATTCTGAACGATGATTGTGCCATACCCAGGTTGATAGAGTTTAGAGATCTGAGATCTGTACTAAATTGAAGAATTATTATTCTACATCGATGTATATTTAGTTCTCTCCCGGCATTAATCCACCAATTTAGTTCTATACTTCTATTTGAGATATCAATCATTACCATGTTGATTCTCCTAACCACCTAGCCCAGGCAACCCGCCACAGGAACTAGCAATCCTAGTATCAGTAATTGCACAGAAATAGTTGGAGATTCTGGGGCTCATTCATGGAATGGCTTGGTGGAAATTAGGAAATTTCAAAGTAGTTGGTTGAAAGCTAGTAACTTTCCCCACGGAACATGCATGCTGTCGCATTTCTTCGAGGCTCACCTAGCATGCATCGAGATTGAGCTAATTCGCAAGCCAAGAAATAAAGCTATAAGCTAGGGTTGTATTCGCGCTTGTCATACAAAAAAGAATCAACTTTTGCCCTAAAAAACTTGCTTTTTAACAGTGATTCAACAGCCGAGCAGAAGGAATAGAAAGCTCAAGGGGAAGGGGGAGGCGGTGGGATCTCACCCAGATTCGCCGGAAGAGGGCGGAATAAAGCCGTCCTTGCGTCGCGCTCGACGACGTTGTCGGCGCTTGCGGCGGGCTTCACGCTGCTGCTCGGAGACGAGGTCGGGATGAGGGTTGAGACGGCAAACGTCGTCGTTGCGGGTAGAAGCCATTGGGGAACTTCTGTCTAGGGCCTCGTTAACTGATACATAAACAGTTTGACATCTTCAACATACTACTGGAATCATGGTCAAAAAAAAAAAACATACTACTGGAATCACCAAACATATAAATTCAAACTTCAGTTACCATTATACTCCATCTCATACTTTAATGCCGCAAGGGACCAGCCAACAATGAACATCACCGTGCAGAAGCCAAGGTTGCAAGTACCAATACTCGTCCAGCAATCTTTGGGCCTGAATTCAACATGAGCTACTGTAGAGATACCATCCTTGGAGTAGGCTTCCACAGAAACCGTGAGTATTCCAGCACGCCGGACACAAACAACGCCCCTTTGAAGGGTAATATGGCCATCAGTATCCACATGCATTGGTCCATCTCCAGAATCAAGCAGCACAAAATCCTTATCTATCCCAGCAGTCTGGGAAACCACACGACCTCCACAATCATCAGGCCATGACCCTCCAATAACATCAGCAGAGATGATAGTTGCTGCAACCGTGCTACCAAGTAGCGCAGAGGTGATCTCTAGCGTGCAAAAATTACCCTCCCAACAACGACAGGCAAGATGACCGGACTGTCCAAAACCATATCCATATACAAACCGTTTAGCCATGAATATTTTATCTTCAGACTCTTTTGTGCCCTTCACTTTTAGTTGAATTTCAAAGTCAACAGGGTCGATCAACAAAATTGGGCGACAGGGGCCAGTCAACTGCAAAAATGGATCCTGCAAGCATCATTTTTTACAAATCAGTGGACTACATCCAAAAATAGTAATGGACCAACCTAAAGTCAGTTTCTCTTCATGATTAGACAATGTGACCACCACCGGGCAGCTTGGCCTGTGTCTACAGATACAGGTCAAGTCTGGATGAGGGATATGCCCTCATGGCCCTCATTACGAAAAAGATACGCAGAGGTGCATAGAATAAGACTACTCCCTCCGATCCATAGAAGTGTTGCTAATTTAGTTCAAAGTTGTACTAAATCAGTGACACTCATTATGGATCGGAGGGAGTAGTAGATCAGGTTATGTCAGTACCGACACAGCAAGATAATTAGGAAGAAGAAAATACCATAGGAGTGAGAATTTGGGGGTTATCCCTTGTGCGGCTGAACAGAAGATTGCGATTCTGATCCACGGTGTCTCGAGCGGCAATGAAGCCATACACCTCCACAGGCCACTTGATTCTCCAAACTTCATTCTCCATGACTTTGATGGAGAAGATCTGCAAGCAACTGCAGATAGTAGCATGTGCTGGGGTAGCGCCATGTGCATAAAGTAAGGGAGCCACATATGCTGCAACCAAACAAAGTGAAAGATACAACTGATTAGCTCTTGCCATGTCTCTTAATTCAGGCTAGAAATGAAAAACCCTGACCAAAAAGATGGCGGCCTTCTAGTTAATATCTAAGTAGAAAACAAAAAACAATGAAGGCATGAGCAAGGTACAAGGAACAATGTAATCTGCTTGAGACGTAATAATAGAGAAAGAAGAAAAGAGCATGAATCAGATAAGCAGGTTACTTACTGCAGTCTTCGAAGGAACCAGACGAGCTGCCCCAAGTGTCTTCCCAGAAGAGCTTGTATTTAACCATGCCATCTTCCTCATCTGCCAACATCTCTTTGTATGTTTCGGCTAACCCAACTTGCTCGGGACTAAGGATTGTGTTGTTATTTGCTCCTTCCCCGACCTCATCATGCACCAGTTTTCCTGTTTCTGTATCATCAAGCAGTTGCTCTGAGAATGAAACAGCTAGTTCTTCCACCATTTGTGCTGACTGTGGCTGACCAGCACCTCCAACATGATCCTTGGACCTGAAGGGGGGAACAGGATCGAAGAGTAAGATAGTTTATAGTATTTAAAAGTCCATAATATTCTCAACGATCATTGCACTATAATAACCAAGTTAATAGTTGGAGCCCTGTCACTAGTGCATTTACACTTAATTCACAATTAGTATACAGGACAAGCCTAAGTGTATGTTACTGGTGACCCTATTATGGGGGCCTCAACTTGTAGAGGAATAAACTTGGGCCTAGGACGGGATTCTTGGGCTCATTGGCTTGGTGGGAATTAGAAATGTTGAATCCAATTTCAGAGTAGTTGGTTGGAAGCTGCCAAGCTGGTCACATTCCCCATGGCACATGCTGTTGCATATGAGGCTCGCCTAGCATGCGTCGAGATTGAGCTAATTCGCAAGCCAAGAAATAAACCTGTAAACTGTGGTTGTATCGCGCTTGTCGCAAATAAAAAAAAAGCCCTAAAAAACTTGCTTTTTTAACAGTGATTCAGCAGCCGCGCACTCGAGGGGAAGGGGGAGGCGGGAGGATCTCACCCAGTTTCACGGGAAGAGGTCGAAACAGAGCTGGCCTTGCGCACTGGACGAGATTTCTTGCGCTTGCTACGGGCTTCGCTCTCCATCTGCGAAGACATTGGGGAATTTTTGGCTAGGGCTGTCTCTCACACACACACTCTCTCTCTCCCCCGCGGCACGGCGGCAGCTAGGATTTGTGAGTACTATTCATTTTACCCCTCTAGGAAGTGAGGTTTTGTAGATCAGCGCCCGTTGGTTGCAATGCTTCATGCACGATCGAGTTTTAGAATTATAATAAAGGGTGCCTTGTTTTAGAATTATAATAAAGAGTTTTAGACTTTTTTTTTCTTCTATGGATCGACACGAAGTACCAACGCGTGGAAGAATAACATTTCCATCGATCAA
Source organism: Avena longiglumis (assembly GCA_030063025.1). Classification (NCBI taxonomy): domain Eukaryota; kingdom Viridiplantae; phylum Streptophyta; class Magnoliopsida; order Poales; family Poaceae; genus Avena; species Avena longiglumis. Next base: position 98,943,384 of record CP125979.1, read on the forward strand.
TATGGGTCTAGATGCAACTAGATGAGCCCATGATGCCGACCAACACTAATTTAGAGAATATGATATGAAAACAAAAAATATAACAAGGGGATGAACGAAAAAAGAGAGACTTACCTCCTATGCTGAGGACAAGCCAGATTTTCCATGCTACTCGCTTCAGAAGCCAATTCTTGTTTCTTTTTCTCGCAGAGCTAACTAGAGACGGTACGTATATCCGGGCCGGCCGGCAAGGCCGATATATAATCCATAGAGCTCGTTACGTCCATGTTTCCAAGTCGGTTTCGATCACGAAAATTAATCCGTCTATGTTTCGAACGGTAGCAACGTAGATGTATGTGTTGTAATCGACTCCGGATCCCTCCCATGAAGATCTGTTTTTCTTTTTCATTTTCCCAATTAGCCAATTGCTATCTTGTTTTTATTTAATAGTCATCAACAAAAAAAATCCAAAAAAATAAAAATATGTCTTGCGATCATGTACTGACAACTACAAATACTAACGTTATCCGAATTTGAGCAGCCGTCCTCGTCTCTCCATCTATCGTGCTATTTCCGACAAGTACGTCATAGGGGATCCTCATAGCGTTTTTAGAATACGGGACATGTAAGCGGCAAGTTGACAGATACAGGGTAACACAGCTTACTCAGATTCAGATTCCACGATGGTCTCTGTGTGGGCCTCTGCCGGGTGAAGACGCTGCACCAGCTCATACTATCGGAGAACCTCCAGCCGAATGAACAACTCGAGAACCCTCTTGCCTTGTCGGGTTGTTTTTGAGCAGCTCTTCATTTTGTTGGTTTGCAATGGGTGGCCAAATCTCTTCCAATCATTATAAGACAAACACGCCGAGTTGCAGGGATAGTATTCGCTATGTGAGATTGTGTTATGCCCTAAAGACTCTCGTAGGTACAGCTTATAAGTCGCCAGAATCTAGGGTTACAGGATAAAGTCTATACCGGACAGGTTACAGAGTCGTACGCTAATACACACTAGTCTTAGTGTCTTTTACTCTAAGACTCCGACTTCGTCTATATCGGTAACCGTAGTGATATAGGTATGCCCAGCGGGCTGATGCAGCCCGTCCTACGGACGCACCTCCATCTACAACACCTAGTTCCCCAAGTGGACCAATGACTCGCGCCCGTGCCAAGCTCCTACAAGCCAAGGTTAACTCGCTCCTTTCCTCATGTGATTTTGGCCTACCTTTGGATGGCTTGCTGCTTCATGCATCTACGTTGTGTATCCTCAGATATGAAGCAACACCACCACACCAAGCCACCAAGGAAGCAAGACCAGGAGAAGAAGCTGCTGGAGCTCTGCACACCGGAGTCTCCGGCGTAGACCGGAGTCTCCGGTCTCCTACACCGGAGTCTCCGGTCTCCTACACCGGAGTCTCCGGACCTTCCTCCGATCCAGGAGACCCAAGCCTGGGACAGCCAGAAGCCCCCTCCGGAGACGGGTCCGGAGATTGACGGGAGTCTCCGGCCTGCACCGAGTCTCCTGACCGTCGCCGCTGGCATGTTAAAGCCTTTTGGGCCTGGCCCATGTAACCCCCAATTTCGCCCAAACTTCCAGTTTTATTCCAGAACTACCCATGTTTATGTGGTTGGCCTATATATAGCCCCACCCCTCATATGTAAACCCTAGACATGGATAATAACAGATTAAGGACACCCCTTTGAGGATCTTTCAATCTATTGGTCTCATGCTCCTACCAAGGAGCACCTATTGTCCACCCTCCTCTTGGATCTTGCCTAGTGCGTTCAAGTTGTACAAGGCCTTGGGTTCTCCGTTTCTCGCCCCCAAGTCGTTAAGGTCTCACCAAGCACCTCGTCCCCCGTTGTTGGCGTGGAGAGAGAGAGCTTCGCCCAACACCGATCCTAGAGATTATGTTGGACCGGTTGCCACCGGCGTGAGTTATCGGCGTGTATCGTGTTTTGTGTGCGTGAGTTCATCGGGATCTTTGCGTGCGTGTGTTCGTGGATTTCGTCCCCTCTTCCTCTTCCACCGCTTCCCCCTCGATCCAGCGGAGATTCGTGAAAGATCGGGCCACCCCAAGGGGTTACCCCGTAACATCTTGGTATCAAGAGCAAGGTTGATCACGAATTTCCCCCCAATTTTTCTTCTATCCACCATAAATTCGAAAATTTCCCCAAAAACAGCCCCATTTTGCCTTTGGATCGATCTGTCGTTTTGGAGTGTTATTTGTGGTTTTGATCCGACCAAATCTTGTCTAAGGTGTTGGTTCAGCTTTTGCCTGCGTTTCCCAGCCCAATTTTGGCCAAATTTTCGCGGATTTGAGGACTCTAGGCGTGGATTTCCGCTCAAGAACACGAGCAGACATCCCACACCGGAGTCTCCGGCCTGCACACCGGAGTCTCCGGTCTACACCGGAGTCTCCGGCCCAAGACCGGAGTCTCCGGCCCTGAACGCCAATTTTGCCCATTTTTTCCTCTTTTCTGCATTGGCTAATCTGTCCACTTGTTGTTTGTGTTCCGTGTGTATGTCACCAACTAACAGATAGCTTCCGCAACATCGCCGCGCTCTTCGACACCACAGACCCCAAACTCTTCCCCGCTCCATCGACACAAGATCATCACCATCAACTAAGGTATAACTTGTGTCAACCCTTGTAGCCATATCTTTCTTTGTGTGTACCTATCCTATGAGAGCAACTCATTTTGTGTTTGTCTAAGCATTGTGCACTTGCCATTGGAAAGTGAGAGTGTGAGGGCAAATATAAAAGTTAACATACTAGCATAGCAAGGGAGAAAAAGAAAAAGAATCAAAAAAAAGAGAGAAAAAGAAAAAGAAAAAAGAAAGATACATAGTCTCCCAATACAAAGAGAGAATCAAGCTTGTAAGCAAAAGAGAGAGGAAGAAGCGCGCCAAGGCAAGTGCACAAATTCGTTGCTTACCCTCTTTTGGCAAACGAGTTGTGGTCTCTCCTTGCGTTGGCACGACACCCGAGCGTAGTCTTCGTTAGGCCATTTCGTGCTCACTTTCATAGTCGTGCTAACCCCATTTTTCTCCACGCGTGTGTATAGTCGTAGGTTCTCGTCACCTTTTGAGTTGACCATTTCCTTTTGACTTGAGTTGTTGGATTTTCTCCACTTTTGACTATCCTTTGCGTTCGGTTGGTTCTTTGGCTTTCCCACAATCCTACCCATCCACCAAAAGCTTTTGAGAGTTGTCGCTCCTTTGTGTGTGAGTTTCTTTGCCATTTCACTTTGCACGCTGTTCGCTCCTTTGTGTGGCAATTGGTTTGATATAATCTCCAAGGTGAGGTAAAAGGCTAACTCTATGCACCTTTACTCTCCATATACAACCCTTGTCGGCTTTGCATCATGGACAGGAATGGCGAGCCGTCCCAACCACCACCACCACCTCCGGAGGACGACAATCCATACATGACAAGATGGGACCATTGGAAGGTTCGAGGAGAATTCAACTACCGTTGTGAAGCCCTTGAGCGGCGCCAAGATGAACAATTTAGCGAAGCCCGAGTGGAGTTCAAGAACATCGACAACCGCTTCGAGGAAGTCCGAGGCCAAATGCATGCCATGCAACACAACCTCGGTCATCAAAATGAAGCTCTTGGTCGTGCCCTCGCCTCAACGGATGAGAAGCTTCAACGCCTCATTGATGGGTTGGCAAGGCCACGCTCGCGAGACTCAAGATCATCACGGCACTCCTCAAGTGAATCAAGTGCTCCTCGCCGTCACGCTTCAAGGCACCGAGATGGACCCGTACTTCAATCCATGAGCTCTTCTCAAGCGGTACCATCTCCGCGACACGCCGCAACGTCAAGCTATGATGGTGACCTCTCCGCAAGACCTCCAAGACGTGAAGTGGACCGGCCACAACAAAGGGCACTTGTGCTTCAACAAGAACAACCTCACATGGACCACCAAGCCCATCGCCATCGACATGTTCTTTCCACAACAAGTGAAGCATCCGAAGTGGAAGAACAAGTTCGCCGGCGGAGTGAAGCACTCTAAGATCCACCAAGGCGTCCTCCTCGACATGAACGTCAACGTCGTCAACATGATCTTCACAACGAGCCTCCTCCACATCAAGAAGAAAGAGAGCAGCCCATTGCGCATGCGGCTCGACGTCCTCCTCGCCACATGGCGCAAGATAATGCTCCTCCGCATCAACCACGACAAGAACAAGAGCAAGCTCCCCAAGCTCGCCGTGAGGACCAACAACCTCCTCCTCGTCCTCAACCGCGCCAACAACAAGAGCAAGCTCCCCAAGCTCGTCGTCCAAACCAAGTTCCACCACCAAACGCGGCACCTCAACAACCGCAAGGGCAACGCCACCATCAACAAGAAAGACATGAGAGCTCAGATGATGAAGATGGCCGCCACAATCATGGCAACCGTCGAAACCGGAACCGCAATGAGGAAGAAACTTTTGGCAAGCTCAAGTTCACCATGCCCAAGTTCACCGGTTCCAATGATCCCGAAGAATACCTCTCATGGGAACTCAAGGTTGACAAGATCTTCCGCATGCACAACTTTAGAAATGAGAAGATGATGGCCATGGCATCCCTCGAGTTCGATGAATATTCCAACCTTTGGTGGGAACAAGTCCAACTCGCTCGTGAATCAAAATAAGAGCCCCCAATCTCAACTTGGCAAGATATGAAGGCTCATATGAGATCCCGCTTTGTTCCTTCACACTACACGCGTGACCTCTTCAACAAGCTTCAAACGCTTAGTCAAGGAACAAAGACCGTGGAAGAGTACTTCAAGCAAATGGATCTCAACATGATCTGTGCCAACATTGAAGAGCGTGATGAACAAACAATGGCACGTTTCCTCAATGGCTTGAACCATCCTATCAAGCGCATCACCGAGTTCCAACGGTACAACAACATGGTTGAGCTTGTGCACATTGCATCAAAGGCCGAACGTCAAGTGCAAGAGGACATAAAGTTCAACAAACCAAAGACATACTTCACATACAAGCAAGCTCCAACCACTACTCCAACAACACCAAGTGGAAGCTCCTCAAATACCACCAAGCTTCCCTTCAAGCCAACACTTCCTCAAGGAAAACCGCCCCCAAGTGGCAAGTACACAAGAGATGAACAACCATTCAATGGTGAGTGCTAAAAGTGTGGAGGCAAAGGACACAAGTCGGCCGCATGTGGGAACAAGAAAGTTTTGTTCATCCATGACAACGGCGATGAAGAATACTTGAGTGAAGATGAGTTTGATGCAAGGGTCAAGGAAGCCATGGCAAGGCAACATTTGGAAGAGGACCAAGAGCTACTCATGTGTGACCATGACGCAAGTCCATCGCTTGTGGTCACAAGGGTCTTAACTACTCAAGCCAATGAGAATGAAGACCAACGATCAAACATCTTCCAAACTCGCGGTATCAATGGGAGGTCCATCAAAGTTGTCATCGATGGAGGAGTTGCCACAATCTTGCAAGCACGAATTGTGTGAAACTCAACCTCACCCTCCATCCGCATAAACACCCCTACCATATCCAATGGCTAAGTGACCAAGGATCCGCTAAGATCAAGCACCGTCTCGTGCGTTCTCAATTGGGCCCTACAAGGACATGGTGGAATGTGACGTGGTCCCAATGACGGTTTGCCATATGTTGCTCGGAAGGCCGTGGCAATATGACAAGCGTGCTTTGCATGATGGTCACTCAAACACTTATACCTTCAAATGGCTTGACAAAACTTGTGTGTTGCAACCAATGACTCCTAGCCAAATAATTGCGGACAATGCAAAGGCTTTAGAGAGGGCGCAATACACAAAACCATCTTGTGAGAAGAGTGGTGAGCGAGAGAACCACACTATAGTGAGTGAGTGCCACAAGCCAAACTCGAGTGGAAAAACTAAGAGTGTTCTTCTTGCCACCAAAAGTGAGATGAGAGAAGTGCGGAACAACCCATCCATTTTGCACTATGTCCTTGTATGCAAGGGACTAGCGCAAGGTGAAGGGAATATCCCCTGAGAGGCAATAATAAAGTGTTTATTATGTGTATTCCAAGTATATGATAGATGTTTATTTTGCATGCTATAATTGTATTGATACGGAAACGTTAATACATGTGTGTTTAATAAACAAACAGAAAGTTTCTAGTTATGCCTCTCTCATAAACTAGCTCGTTGATTAACAAGATGATCAAGGTTTCCTGATCATGGACATTGGATGTTGTTAATAACGGGATCACAACATTAGTGTAATGGTGTGATGAACATTCATCCGAAGTATAGCATTACGATCAAAGTCATTGAGTTTATATTGCTATAACAACTTACGAAGTGATCCTAATCCTTAGACCATGAGATCATGTCAATCACTAACATCGGAAGAGTTTCTTGATAACATCAAACGTCACACCGTAACAGGGTGATTATAAAGATGGATTCAGAACTAATAAAGTGTTATGTTGAGGCTCATGGATCGGGAGTGGAATTTGTTCATCCCGATGACGGATAGATTGTTGGAATTATGCCCTAGAGGCAATAATAAAGATGTTATTATTATAATTCTTGTTCATGATAAAGTTTATATTCCATGCTAGAATTGTATTAAGCGGAAACATTAATACTTGTGTGGTTTGTGAACAACACCGTGTCCTGATGCGCCTCTAAGGACTAGCTCATTGATCAATGATGGTTAAGGTTTCTAACCATAGACATGAGTTGTCAATTGATAATGAGATCATATCATTGGGAGAATGATATGATGGATGACCAAACTAAGCGAAGCAATTAGATCGTTTCATCGTGTTCATCTTTGCGAAGCTTTTCCTATGTCAAATATTGTATTCCTTAGACCATGAGATAATGCAACTCCACAGTACGGAAGAAAGCTTTGAGGTCATCAAGCGTCATCCTATGAGAGGGTGATCATAAAGGTGTCTCTCGGATGATCGGAAAGTATCATTGGGTTGTATGTATCGAGATGGAATTTATCCCTCCCAAGTCGGAGAGATATACTTGGGCCCTTTCGGTAATCGATATCAACACCTTGCAAGCATGTGGTTAAGGAGTTAATCACAAAGTGATATCGGATTATGGAGCAGTAAAGTACTTAACTTGTGAGCGAGATTGAACTAGGTATGGCAGTGCAAGCGATCGAATCTCGGGCAAGTAAAATATCACGAGGCGAAGGGAATATATATGGGATTGATTGAATCCGGCATCGTGGTTCATCCGATATGATCATCGATGAATGTGTGGAGTCAATATGGGTGCCTGACCCGCTGTTGATTATTGATAGAAGATCATATGCGCATATTCTCGAACGCAGGTCACACATAACGTATCTCGATGCTAGGATAGATTGGATAATTGGTTTATGAATTTTTGTTGGTCTCGGATGGGATCCGGGACATCACGAGAGGTTCGGAATGGTCGGAGAATAAGATTCATATAAGGCGGTCGATTTTGGAGTTCGAAATTGTTCTGGGTTAATCGGTATTGTACCGGAAGCTTCTAGAACCTTCCGGAAGGGGACCAACGTGGCCCCACCTTCCGGGAGGGGGCATGGGCCTATGAGGGAGTGTCCTGGCTGCTTTGGGCCAGGGTCACAAGGCCCCATAGGGCCCAGCCGATCCTAGAGAGTTTAAATCGTTTAAACTAGAGATAGGGTTTCTAGAAGAGGGGAGAGTCCATGCCCCCCACTCCTTATCCTTTGGGCTTGGGGGAGGGGCTAGGGCTGCGCCCCCCCTCTATATAAAGAGGGGTGGGGGGGCACCAACCCTCCACACCTCTCCTCCAAACCCTAGCCGCCTTGCTAGCTTTCCTCTCACCCTCCCGACTGTTTGTAGGCGAAGCCCTGCTGCAGAAATTCTCCACCATATACACCACTCCGTCGTGTTGTAGATCCAATCTATCTCTCCACCATACTTGCTGGTCCGAGGAAGGAGGAGGCGTCGAGTCTTTGCGTGTGCATCTCACGGAGGCACCGCCACTTGTGGTGCTAGATCGGATCGGATCGCGAGGAGGAGAAGCGACTACATCACCCACGTTCACCGTGCGAATCTTCAAGGGTATGAAGATCTAATCCAATCTCTCTCGTTGATTGCATCTCCTAGATTAGATCTTGGCTTTCCCTCTCGCATCCGTAGAAAATTTTGATTTACTATGCCTTGAAACCCTTGATTGGTATCGAGCTAGATCTATGCGTAGATGTGTTTCACGAGTAGAGCATAACATGGTTGTTGCAGGCGTTGATGTTTTCTGTTGCAAGCCTCTTGTTTGTGTTCTTCTTATGGCGGGATAGTGAGATTGAAGCGGTCCAGGCCAACCTTACGCGACGTCGTTCGCGAGACCGGCTCGTCACTTGACGTGTGGCTTGTTCCACACATGCGGCTGGTGGATGTCAGTTTCTCTCACTATAGTTGTCATGGGATTAACACCGGAGTTTGGCAACCATAATATCACCGTTGTGGCTTTCCGTAGGTAAGAATCGTTCTTAGCATCTACTCCCATAAGCCACGTAAAACATGCAACAACAAAGTAGAGGCGTCTAACTTGTTTTTGCAGGGAGTGTTTTCTGTGATATGGTATGGCCCAAGATGTGATGTGTATATTGTATGCGATGATCATGTTTTGTAATGTTTCACGACTTGCATGTCGATGAGTACACAACTGGCAGGAGCCATATGGTTGTCTTTATAATTGTGTATGACCTGCGAGTCAACTTCTTATACGCCATGTAATAGCTTTACTTTATCGCTAAGTAGTTAGCAATAGTTGTAGTTGCTATTCGTGGTGGAGGCAATCATGGTGGAGTGATGGAGATCATGCCGGAACGCACAAGATGGAGATCATTGTGCGAGGATTGGCTATACCATGTCACATAAAGTTATATGCATGTGATGTTTATCCCTTTATGTATCTTATTATGCTTAGATCATGACGGTAGCATTATAAGATGATTCCTCATAAAGATCAAGATAAAAGCTGTGTTCTCCCCAAGTATGCACCGTTGCGAAGTTAAATCGTGTCCAAGCATCACGTGATGATCGGGTGCTATAGACTCTACGCTCACATACAACGGGTGCAAGCCAGTTTTGCACACGCGGAAATACTTGGGTCTAACTTGACGAGCCTAGCATGTAAAGACATGGCCTAGGAACACAAGAACCGAAAGGTTAAGCATGAGTCATATGAATGATATGATCGACACTTTGTTGTCCACCATTGAAACCACATCTCTTCTCGTGATGATCGGATTAGGTGTGGTGAATTTGGATCGTGTTCACTAAACAACTTGAGGGATGTTGAATTTAGTGGGAGTTCATCTAGTAATTTGATTAAGTTGAACTATTTATCATGAACATAGTCTAAATTGTACTTGCAAATACTGTAGATCACATGGCCAAATCCAACTTCAACTTCAACGTTTTTCTTTGAAGGAAAAGCTTAGAAACAATGGGTCTAAGTTCACCAATTGGTTCCAATCTAAGAATCATTCTATCTGGCGGACAAAGGACTATGTCCTTGGTAAGCGTTAGGTGACCCCCTGCGCAAGCTACTTGGTGATGAGAAAGTCTGTCGATCGCATAAAGATGATTATGGTGTGATTAAGAGCACCATGTTGTTTGCTATGGAAGAGCTTCAAAATCGTTTTGAAGAGTATCCGGGCCCTTGAGATTCTCGAGGAAAACCATGTTTGAGACTCGGGCCCGTTAAGAGATATGAGATCTCAGAAGTTCTTTAAGCGCAAGATGGAGGAAGGGAGTTCCGTTAGTGAGCACGCCATAAAGATGTCGGGCTACACTCAACGCTTGAGCAAGCTGGAATGCACGATTCGGAGGAGCTCAAGATTGACAGGTTCTGCAATCACTCCTCCCGCTACAAAAGTTTTGTAGTGACTCATAATCAGATTGGTTCCGAATCGATCACGATCACCGAGCTCTTCGCAAATCTGAGGCTGCAGAGGTGGACATCAAGAAGGATAATCATGTGTTGATGGTCAACAAGCCCTCCTTTAAGAAAGGTAAGGAGCAAAGAAACCCTTCAAGAAGGGCGGCAAGCTTATGATGCCCTGGCGAGAAGAAGCTCAAGTCGGTCCTAAGCGACCTTTGAGTGCTTCTATTGCAAGGACAAGGGTCCTTTGGGCATCGTCAGAAGTACTTAGCGGACAAGAAGTCTAGCACCATCAAAGGTATATTTGATATACATGTTATTGATGTTTTCCTTACTAGCCCTCGTTGTAGTGCGGGTATTTGATACGGTTGGGTTGCTAATATTTGTAACTCGAAGCAGAGCTACGGAATAGGCGGACTTCGAGGATGAGGTGACGATGCGCGTTGGCAATGATCAAGAGTTGATGTGATGGTCGTCGACGCGCTCTCCTTAGTTTTACCTTGATTAGTTTTAAACCTTAATAAGTGTTATTATGTACTGCGTTGAGCATGAACATTATTTCGGATCGTGTTTATTGCAAGGCGGTTATTCATTTAAATCGGAGAATAATGGTTGTTCTATTTATATGAGTAACATCTTTTATGGTCATGCACCTCTTGTGAATGGTTTATTTCTCCTGAATCTCGAAAGGGATGAAACACACATCCATAACACCGAGGCTAAGAGATGCAAAGTAGATAGTGATAATACTACTTATTTGTGGCACTGTCGTCTGGGTCATATTGGTGTAAAGCGCATGAAGAAACTCCATTCTGATGGACTTTTGGAGTATCTTGATTTTGAATCATTTGACACATGAACCATGCCTCATGGGCAAGATGATCAAAACCCGTTCTCGGTATGATGGAGCGAAACGGACTTGTTGGAAATCATACATACCGATGTATGCGGACGATGAGTGTTTCGACGGTGGATATCGCTATTTTCTCACTTTTACCGATGAATTAAGTAGATATGGGTATATCTATTTAATGAAACATAAATCTGAAACATTTGAAAAGTTCAAGGAATTTCGAATGAAGTGGAGAACCATCGTAATGAAAGATTAAGTTTCTACGATCCGATCGTGGAGGTGAATATTTGAGTTATGATTTTCTCACGCATCTTAAAGCAAGTGGAATCGTTTCACAACTCACGCCACCGGAACACCACAGCGCAATGGTGTGTTCGAATCGGGAATCGAACCCTATTAGATATGGTTCGATCAATGATGTCTCTTACTGATTTGCCGTTATCATTTTGGGGTTATGCATTAGAAACCGCTGCATTCACTTTAAATAGGGCTCCATCTAAATCCGTTGAGACGAGACCGTATGAACTATGGTTTGGTGCTAAACCTAAGTTGTCGTTTCTTAAAGTTTGGGGATGGGAAGCTTACGTCAAGAAGTTGATGCCGGACAAGCCGAACCCAAAGCGGAGAAATGCGTCTTCATAGGATACCCTAAGGAAACTATTGGGTATACCTTCTATCACAGAACCGAAGGCAAAGTGTTTGTCGCAAAGAACGGTTCCTTTCTTGAGAAGGAGTTTCTCTCGAAAGAAGTGAGTGGGAGGAAAGTAGAGCTTGACGAGATTATTGAACCTTCTCTTGAATTGGAGAGTAGCGCAGCACCTGAAATTGTTCGGTGCGCTGCACCAACAATAGAGGAAGCTAATGACAAGGATCATGAAGCTTCGGACGATCTTGCTCTTGAGCGTCGCGGTCGACAAGGTCGCGTGCCCCTCTGAGTGGTACGGCAACCTGTCTTGTTGTCTTGTTAGTAGAAGACAGTGAACCTACGAACTATGAGGAAGCGATGATGAGCCCAGACTCTGAGAAATGGCTGGAACCCATGAAATCCGAATTGGGATCCATGAGCGAAAACCAAGTATGGACTTTGGTGGACCCTCCTAGCGACCGAAAGGCCTTTGAGTGCAAATGGATCTTCAAGAATAAAACGGACGCGGATGGTAATGTTACCGTCTATAAAGCACGGCTTGTCGCGAAAGGTTTTCGACAAGTTCAAGGTGTTGACTACGATGAGACTTTCTCTCCCGTAGCGATGTTTAAGTCCATTTGGATTTTATTAGCAATTGCTGCGTTTCATGATTATGAAATATGGCAGATGGATTTCAAGACTGCTTTCCTCAATGGCAACATTGATGAAGAGTTGTATATGATGCAACCCGAAGGTTTTGTCGATCCTAAGGATGCTGATAAAGTATGCAAACTTCAGCGTTCCATTTATGGACTGAAGCAAGCATCTCGGAGTTGGAACCTTCGTTTTGATCAAGTGATCAAGAGCTTTGGATTTGTTCCAAATTGCTACGAAGATTGTATCTACAAGAAAGTGAGTGGGAGCTCGGTGAAGTTTCTGGTACTATATGTGGATGACATATTGATTATTGGAAATGACATCAACATGCTTAACGATGTGAAGAGTTATTTGAACAAGTGTTTTTCAATGAAAGACCTAGGTGAAGCTGCTTATATATTGGGCATCAAAATCTATAGAGATAGACAAAGACGCCTGATAGCTTTAAGCCAGAGTACATACCTAGACAAAGTTCTGAAAAGGTTCAGAATGGATAAGGCAAAGAAAGGTTCAGTGCCTATGTTGTCAGGTAAGATATTGAGCAAGGCTCAGTGTCCAGCTACGGTAAATGATAGGGAAGCTATGAGCAAAGTGCCTTATGCCTCGGCCATAGGTTCTATCATGTATGCCATGCTGTGTACTAGACCGGATGTGTCCAATGCTCTTAGTTTGTGGCGAGATATCAAAGTGATCCAGAGTGGAACCTTTGGACAGCGTGAAGAACATCCTAAAGTACCTAAATAGAACTAAATAAATGTTCTTAGTCTATGGGGTGATGAGCGACTTGTCGTAAAAGGTTACGTCGATGCTAGTTTCGACACCGACAAGGATGATTCCAAATCTCAGACAGGATACGTTTATATTTTGAATGGAGGAGCTGTGAGCTGGAGAAGCTGCAAGCAATGCGTGATCGCGGGATCTACAGTGGAAGCGGAATACATGGCTGCTGCAGAAGGGTCAAGTGAAGGAGTTTGGATCAGAAACTTCATCACTGAGCTTGGCGTGGTTCCAAGTGCATTGGACCCGCTGGAGATATTGTGTGACAACACTGGCGCCATAGCACTCGCTAAGGAACCAAGATATCATCCAAAGACCAAGCATATCAACCGCAAGTTTCATATAATCCGAGATTATATAGCAGATGGAGATCTGAAGATTAGCAAAGTACATACGGATCTGAATGTCGCAGATCCATTGACTAAACCTCTTCCACGTGTAAAACATGATCAACACCTCAGTGCCATGGGTGTGAGAATGTTGCCAGATGTAAACTAGATTATTGACTCTAGTGCAAGTGGGAGACTGTTGGAATTATGCCCTAGAGGCAATAATAAAGATGTTATTATTATAATTCTTGTTCATGATAAAGTTTATATTCCATGCTAGAATTGTATTAAGCGGAAACATTAATACTTGTGTGGTTTGTGAACAACACCATGTCCCTGGTACGCCTCTAAGGACTAGCTCATTGATCAATGATGGTTAAGGTTTCCTAACCATAGACATGAGTTGTCAATTGATAATGAGATCATATCATTGGGAGAGTGATATGATGGATAGACCCAAACTAAGCGAAGCAATTAGATCGTTTCATCGTGTTCATCTTTGCGAAGCTTTTCCTATGTCAAATATTGTATTCCTTAGACCATGAGATAATGCAACTCCTGTACCGGAAGAAAGATTTGAGGTCAAAAAACGTCATCATATGAGAGGGTGATCATAACGGTGTCTCTCAGGTGATCGGAAAGTATCTGTTGGGTTGTATGTATCGAGATGGAATTTGTCCCTCCCCAGTCGGAGAGATATACTTCAGGCCCACTCGTGTCGATATCAACACCGCTTGCAAGTATGTGGTTAAGGAGTTAATCACAAAGTGATATCGGATTATGGAGCGAGTAAAGTACTTCTTGTGAACGAGATTGAACTAGGTATGACGATGCAAGCGATCGAATCTCGGGCAAGTAAAATATCGCGAGACGAAGGAATATATACATGGGATTGATTGAATCCACGGCATCGTGGTTCATCCGATATGATCATCGATTAATGTGGGAGTCAATATGGGTGCAGACCCCTGTTGATTATTGATAGAAGATCATGTGCGCATATTCTCGAACCAGGGTCACACATAACGTATCTCGATGCTAGGATAGATTGGATAATTGGTTTATGAATTTTGTTGAGTCTCGGATGGGATCCGGGACATCACGAGAGGTTCGGAATGGTGGGATGAAGGGTTCATGACATAGAAAACAAAAATTTCCTACGATGTGAACTATATACCAAGATCTATTTATACTAGATACAAACAGGCGGATGTATATCCGTAGAGAACATACCCTTGAAGACCGACAAAGTTTAACGAGTCCAAACTCGTGGTTGATGTAGACGATCTCTTGCCGATCTCAAGATCGAGAGGAAGTCCTAGCGCCGCAAAAGCAATGAGCGCATCCGTGACACACGTTCGAGACACCGAGCAACCTCCGCCTCCTTGCTCCAGTGATGCAGCGGAATCACAACTCTTTCTTGCGAATAGCCACAGGAACATGTATCTCGCTAGTCCGAGACCATGGGGATAAATTCTAGAGGGAGAGAGATCCTTCACGAGGAGGTGTGAGTGAGAAGTGAGAGGAGGGCTCCTTTTATAGGAGGAGGGGGAACCCCAAGGGGTGGCAGGCGCATGGGGCTGCCTTGCCCTCCCTCATCATGTGGGTGGACACTCCACTCACAAAACTCCTCCAAATTCCTCCACTCAAAATCCTCAAAGATCCCATTAAATTTCCACCAAATTTAATGCAAACTCTCATTAAATAAAACTCTTTTATTTTATTCAGAATTTTGTCAATTACTTTAATGACAAACATTCACAAATAACCCCTTGCTAGAATTCTATTTCACATGCATAACCACTTTATGCAATTTCACCCAAACTGTTTGGTATCTAGTGAAATAAATTCCTCGCTTATTTATTCTTTCGGCATGAAACTTTTGCTCCAATTGGATGTCGGTGTCTCTTAAGTGTGTCACCCTACGGTTCGTGAACAATGCGGACATGATCGAGACCCCTCTCGGATCAATAATCGAGCGGGTGCAGAGACCCATCGACTCCCACACATTCAACGATGACTTTCTTGTGATCGTCGGAACCTTTTACGCTAGTATCTTAATCCCTTTGTCTCACGATATATTACATGTCCGAGATTCGATCATCGGTATCTCCATACCTAGTTTGATCGTTCTGACATGCACTATTTTCTCGTTCGTGATATAACATTCTAGTGATCAAATCACTTGCTTGCAAGCTAATCAATGTGATATCACCGAGGGCCCAGAGTATATCTATCGTCATCGGGATGAACAAATTCCACTCTTGATCCATGAGCCTCAACATAACACTTTATTAGTTACGAACCCATCTTTATAATCACCACATTACGGTGTGACGTTTGATGTTATCAAGAAACTCTTAGGTGTTAGTGATTGACATGATCTCATGGTCTAAGGATTAGGATCGTAAGTTGTTATAGCAATATAAACTCAATGACTTTGATCGTAATGCTATACTTGGATGAATGTTCATCACATCATTACACTAATGTTGTGATCCCGTTATTAACAACATCCAATGTCCATGATCGGAAACCTTGATCATCTTGTTAATCAACGAGCTAGTTTATGAGAGAGGCTTAACTAGGAACTTTGTTTTGTTTATTAAACACGCTTGTTTATTAAACACACATGTATTAACGTTCCGTATTAATACAATTATAGCATGCAAAATAAACATCTATCATATACTTGGAATACACATAATAAACAATTTATTATTGCCTCTCTCGCATATTTTCCTTGATCTCCTCTTGCACTAGAGACAATATTCTAGTTACATAGTGATATATCTAACACCATTGAGAGTCATTTGAGTTGTTTGTTTTTTTTTGTTTTTTAGAGTTTTTAGATTAGCTACATTGAGATGCGTATTGTACGTATGTATCTATATATCTCCATCCTGATCCACATGGATGGGATGGTAACGGAGCGCTTAATGCTGCTGCTTATGCTTGAGACCTTTTGGCTTTTTTGGCTCTGGCATTGGCATTTGCACCATTGTTGTCCATTGGGTCCAACATTGGGCCCAACCTAGCTCAGGATGAGCTCTATGAACTCCTTCATCATCAAAGCCGAGCCGCTTCGAGCGGCAACATATTATTCCTCTTGTTTTTGATCCCTACCACCGGGTTGTTTGCTCCTCCAACTAAACGCTCCGCCATTCATGAGAAATATTATCCGGATTGAGACTTAGAGTCATCCGGATCGGTGTCAACTAAGCGTCGACATAACACTTAGCGACGAGCTCTTCTTCACCTCCGTATACAAGAAACATATCCTTAGTTCTTCTTAAGTACTTAAGGATATTCTTGACCGCTATCGATGTTCGAACACGGATCCAATTGGTACCTACTAGTCAAACTAATAGCGTGTGCCACATCCGGTCTTGTACATAGCATGGCGTACATTATAGAGCCTATGGTGAAGCATAGGGACTTTGTCCATTATCTCTCTTTCTTCCGAGCGGGACTTTGAGTCTTACTCAATGTCTTGCCTTGCAACATAGGTAAGAACCCTTCTTACTTCCGTCCATTTTAAACTTCTTTAAAATCTTATCAAGGTATGTACTGCGATAGCCCTATTAGGCGCCTAGATCTATCTCTATAGATCTTTATGCCTAATATGTAAGACGCTTCACCTAGGTCCTTCATTGAAAATTTCTTGTTTAGATAACTTTTAACTTGTTTAAAGTTCTATATCATTCGATCAATAATATGTCATCCACATATAGTATCGAAATGCCACATTGCTCCCACTCACTTTCTTGTAAATACAAGCTTCTCCATAAGTTTGGACAAATCCAAACTCTTTGATCACCTCATCAAAGCGGAGATTCCAACCGTGATGCTTGCTTCAATCCATAGATGGATCATTGAAGCTTGCACACCTTGTTAGCATCCTTAGGATCGACAAACCCTTTGGTTGTATCATATACAACTCTTCTTCAATATTACCATTGAGAAGCGGTTTTGACATCCATCGCCATATTTCATAATCGAAATATGCAGCAATTGCTAACATAATCCTAAGCGACTTTAGCATCGCTACGGGAGAAAGTCTCATCGTAGTCAACTCCTTGAATTTGTCGAAACCCCTTTGCGACAAGTCGAGCTTTATAGATGGTCACATTACCATCGACATCAGTTTTCCTTTTGAAAATCCATTTGTTCTCCACGGCCTTTCGGTGGTGAGGTAATCCACCAAGTTCCAAACTTGATTTTCATACATGGATTCCATCTCGGTTCATGGCTTCTAACCATTTGTTGGAATCCGGGCTCATCATCGCTTCTTCATACGTCGCGGGTCATTATTTTCATCAACCATGAAATTTATGCGGGATTTCGTCTGACTCGGGAGCTGCAGCGTCTGTTTGACCTGCGAGGTTCGGTAGTACTCTCTTTCGGAGTTTCATGATCATTATCATTAGTTCCTTCTTCAGGTGGAGCCAACTCGGAGCGACTTCCGTGCAAGGCTACTCGCCATACTTTGAAGAAGGTTCCATAACCTCTTGAGTTCTACCTTCCGACTACTCACACCTTTCGCGAGAAACTCTTTCTCTAGAAAGGATCCATTCTTAACAACAAAACCTTGCCCTCGGATGCGTGATAGAAGGAATACCCAATAGTTTCTTTAGGGTATCCTATGAAGGCGCATTTTTCCGCTTTGGGTTCGAGTTTATCCGGTTGAAGTTTCTTCACATAAACATCGCAACCCCAAACTTTAGAAAATGACTTAGGTTTGTTTCCAAACCACAATTCATCTGATGTCTTTTCAGCGGATTTAGATGGTGCCCGATTTAAAGTGAATGCAGCGGTTTCTAGTGCATAACCCCAAAATGACAACGGCAAGTCCGTCGGAGACATCATAGATCGAACCATATCTAATAAAATGCGATTCGACGTTCAGCACACCATTTATTTGTGGTGTTCGGCGGTGTGAGTTGTGAAACAATTCCACACTCTTTCATGTGAGTGCTAAACTAAGTAACAGATACTCACCTCCACGGTCGGAGTAGAAATTTGATCTTTCTATTACGATGATTTTCCACTTCATTACGAAATTCCTTGAACTTTTCAAAGGTTTCATACTTGTGTTTCATCAAGTAGATATAACCGTATCTACTCAAATCATCCGTGAAAGTAACAAAATAACGATATCCACCTCGGCGACACACTCATTGGACCACATACATCGAATGTATGATTTCCAATAAATCACGCATGGTTCCATTGAACAGGAAAGCGGCGTTCTAGTCATCTTGCCCATAAGGCATGGCTCACATGTATCAAATGATTCATAATCAAGTGATTCTAAAAGTCCATCCGTATGGAGCTTCTTCATCGTTTAATGCCAATATGACCTAGCGGCGATTGCCACATATATCGGATATATCATCACTAAGTTTAATCCTTTTAGCATCAATATTATGAATATGTGTAACATTATCATCGAGATCCATGAAATAAACCATTCAACATTGGTGCATGACCATAAAAGATTTCATTCATATAAATGGAACAACCATTGTTCTCAGATTTGAATGAAAAACCACTTTGCATTAAACATGATCCGGATACAATGTTCATGCTCGGTCGGGCACCAAATATGATTATTTAAGTTTATAACTAATCCCGGCGGTAAGTGGAGAGGTAGCATTAAAGCGATCACATCAACGTTTGATCCATTGCCGACACGCATCTTGACCTCACCCTTGCTAGCGGTCGCTTTATTCATGACCCACGATTCGAGTTACAAATATTAGCAACTGAACGGTATCAAATACCCGGTGCTCTGCGAGCACTAGTCAAGTACACATCAATAACATGTATATCATATATACCTTTGTTTGCCTTGCCGGCCTTCTTATGCCGAGATACTTGGGCGATTCTTCGATGGCGATCCTTACAATAGTAGCACTCGGTATCGGACTTAGGTCCAACTCGGGGTTTCTTTTCGGTAGCAACAGGCTTGCCGCCTTATTTCCTTCCGTTTTCCTTCTTGTCTTTCTTGAAACCGGTGTTCCTATTGATCATCAACACTTGATGTTCCTTTTGATCTCCACTTAGCAGTTTTAAGCATTGTGAGCTCGGGAGAGACTTCTTCATGCCTTGCATATTATAGTTCATCACGAAGCTCTTATAGCTAGGTGGCGAGGCTGAGAACACGATGGATGCCTAAGTCAATGGGAATCGTTATTCCCAAGGGCACAAGCTTATCGGCGTAACCCGACATCTTGAGTACATGCTCACTAACGGATGTTCTCTTCCATCATGCAGACTAAAGAACTTTTACGAGCATTGTAGCTCTCTACTGACATGTGTGTCGAAAATCATTTTCAACTCACCCATTGTATCAAAAGCATTGCCGTTTTGAAGCGCTTTGAAGTTCGGCTCTAGCCCATACAATATGCCGCAATGAACTAAGTTGTGGTCCTCTGACGAGTCGGATAGACATTATTCTCCTCGTCGGGGGCATCGTCAAAGGGTGGGGGCCTAACGGCGCTTCTAGCACATATTGCTTTTGTGCAAGAGAGGAGAATCCTCAAATTCATGGCCCATTCGTAAAGTTGCTACCGTTCGTTGCTAGTTTCTCTTTCTCCATGAACGCATTGAAATTAAAAGCGGTGGTGCCATCTACAACGAATTTGTAAAGTTTAGACTAAGTGTATGATAGATTGAGTTCAACTAATCTATATTACGAATGAACTCCCACTCAAAAGCGACATCCCTCGTGTCCTTTTGGTGATTACATGAACCAAATCCACTACACCAAGTCCGATCATCACGTGAGTCGGTATAGCTTCAAAGCGAGCATCAAATGGGCATCATATCAACTATATGACTCATGCTTAACCTTTGATTACGTGTTCGAGGCCATGTCTGTACATGCTAGGCTCGCCAAGTTAGAACCTTAGTATTTTTGCGTGTAAGCTGTCTTACACCAAGTATGGTCGGATCCAAGTACACCCGATCATCACGTGATGTCTTGGGCGGCGAAAACATAATCGGTGCATACTAAAGGAGAACACATTCTTATCTTGATATTTAAAATGAGGATCATCTTATTATGCTTAACAAAGCGCTAAACAAGCAACATAAGATGCAATCAAACATCATATGTTTAATAGTGAAATTATATGGTTCCATGAGATGATCTCTATCATGTGCATCGTGGTATGATCACTATCATACCTATGTGTAAATCCACAATCTATGGGTTTTACGCTGTGTGTTAAGAGTATCATCTCATACTTCTACTTACAACACTACCATATCATAACACTAGCCCAGCAACAATCTAAACTAGGCGCTTCTAATTTATCCATTGCAAGTTTTACGTGGTGAGGGCTTCGAGATAGAACCGTTCTTACCTACGAACATGAACCACAGCGAGGATAATCAAATTGTTGACAACTCGCTTGCAAAATAGATATTGACTATAGTAGGAGAGGACACCCGCTAGCCACTTATGCAAACTAGTTGCATGTCAAGCGTGGAACAGGTCTCATGTGCGAGGACATGTAAAGTTTGTCGGGCCGCTTCATCCCACTATGCCACCAATATCCAAAATCACAAGAAAGGAGCAACAACATGATCATCATCGCCCACATACTCATATGTGTACTACGTGTAAAGTATCTACGCATAGATCCGGCTCGATACCCTTTGAAGGGTTCGCGACATAGAAAACAAAAATTTTCCTACGATGTGAACTATATACCAAGATCTATTTATACTAGATACAAACAACGGCGGATGTATATCCGTAGAGAACATACCCTTGAAGACCGACAAAGTTTAACGAGTCCAAACTCGTGGTTGATGTGAGCGATCTCTTGCCGATCTCAAGATCGAGAGGAAGTCCTAAGCGCCATAAAAGCAAGCGCATCCGTGCTCGCACACACGTTCGAGACACCGAGCAACCTCCGCCTCCTCGCTCCAGCGATTCAGCGGAAGCACAACTCTTTCTTGCCGAATAGCCACGGGAACATGTATCTCGCTAGTCCGAGACCATGGGGATAAATTCTAGAGGGAGAGATCCTTCACGAGGAGGTGTGAGTGAGAAGTGAGAGGAGGGCTCCTTTTATAGGAGGAGGGGGAACCCCAAGGGGTGGCTTGGCGCATGGCTGCCCCTTGCCTCCCTCATCATGTGGGTGGACACTCCACTCACAAAACTCCTCCAAATTCCTCCACTCAAAATCCCACTCAAAGATCCCATTAAATTTCCACCAAATTTAATGCAAACTCTCATTAAATAAAACTCTTTTATTTTATTCAGAATTTTGTCAATTACTTTAATGACAAACATTCACAAATAACCCCTTGCTAGAATTCTATTTCACATGCATAACCACTTTATGCAATTTCACCCAGCTTTGTTTGGTATCTAGTGAAATAAATTCCCGCGCTTGTTTATTATTTCGGCATGAAACTTTTGCTCCAATTGGATGTCGGTGTATCTTAATTGTGTCACCCTACGGTTCGTGAATAATGCGGACATGATCGAGAGCCCTCTCAGATCAATAATCAGAAGCGGGATCTGGAGACCCATCTGACTCCCACATTCAACGATGACTTTCTTGTGATCGTCGGAACCTTTACGCTAGTATCTTAATCCCTTTGTCTCACGATATATTACATGTCCGAGATTCGATCATCGGTATCTCCATACCTAGTTTGATCTCGCATCGACATGCACTCTTTTCTCGTTCCGTGATATAACATTCTAGTGATCAAATCACTTGCTTGCAAGCTAATCAATGTGATATCACCGAGAGGGCCCAGAGTATATCTATCCGTCATCGGGATGAACAAATTCCACTCTTGATCCATGAGCCTCAACATAACCCTTTATTAGTTCTGAACCCATCTTTATAATCACCACATTACGGTGTGTGACGTTTGATGTTATCAAGAAACTCTTAGGTGTTAGTGATTGACATGATCTCATGGTCTAAGGATTAGGATCACTTCGTAAGTTGTTATAGCAATATAAACTCAATGACTTTGATCGTAATGCTATACTTCGGATGAATGTTCATCACATCATTACACTAATGTTGTGATCCCGTTATTAACAACATCCAATGTCCATGATCAGGAAACCTTGATCATCTTGTTAATCAACGAGCTAGTTTATGAGAGAGGCTTAACTAGGAACTTTCTGTTTGTTTATTAAACACACATGTATTAACGTTTCCGTATTAATACAATTATAGCATGCAAAATAAACATCTATCATATACTTGGAATACACATAATAAACAATTTATTATTGCCTCTCAGGGCATATTCCCTTCACCGGAGAATAAGATTCATATAAGGCAGTGCAGTTTTTGGAGTTCGGAATTGTTCCGGGTTAATCGGGATTGTACCGGAAGCTTCTAGAACCTTCCGGAAGGGGACCAACGTGGCCCCACCTTCCGGGAGGGGGCATGATCCTATGAGGGAGTGTCCTGGCCGCTTTGGGCCAGGGACACAAGGCCCCATAGGGCCCAGCCGATCCTAGAGAGTTTAAATTGTTTAAACTAGAGATATGGTTTCTAGAAGAGGGGAGAGTCCATGCCCCCCACTCCTTATCCTTTGGGCTTGGGGAGGGGCTAGGGCTGCGCCCCCCTCTATATAAAGAGGGGTGGGGGCGCACCAACCCCCCACACCTCTCCTCCAAACCCTAGCCGCCTTGCTAGCTTTCCTCTCTCCCTCCCGACTGTTTGTAGGCGAATCCCTGCTGCAGAAATTCTCCACCATATACACCACGCCGTCGTGTTGTAGATCCAATCTATCTCTCCACCATACTTGCTGGTCCGAGGAAGGAGGATACATCGAGGTGTTGCACGTGTGCATCTCACGGAGGCACCGCCACTTGTGGTGCTAGATCGGATCGGATCGCGAGGAGGAGAAGCGAGTACGACTACATCACCCACGTTCCGCTGTGCGAATCTTCAAGGGTATGAAGATCTAATCCAATCTCTCTCGTTGATTGCATCTCCTGGATTAGATCTTGGATTTCCCTCTGTTCGCATCCGTAGAAATTTTTGATTTACTATGCCGCGAAACCCTTCATAGATATACTCTGGGCCCTCTCGGTGATATCACATTTATTAGCTTGCAAGCAAGTGATTTGATCACTAGAATGTTATATCACAGGAATGAGAAAAGAGTGCATGTCGGTAACAAGATCAAACTAGGTATGGAGATACCGATGATCGAATCTCGGACATGTAATATATCGTGAAACAAAGGGATTAAGATACTAGCGTAAAAGGTTCCAACGATCACAAGAAAGTCATCGTTGAATGTGGGAGTCGATATGGGTCTCGGATCCCGCTTCGATTATTGATCAGAGGGTCTCGATCATGTCCGCATTATTCACGAACCGTAGGGTGACACACTTAAGAGACACCTACATCCAATTGGAGCAAATGTTTCATGCCGAAAGAATGAACAAGCGCAGGAATTTATTTCACTAGATACCGAAACAGGTTTTCGGGTGAAATTGCATAAAGTGGTTATGCACGTGAAATAGAATTCTAGCAAGGGGTTATTTGTGAATGTTTGTCATTAAAGTAATTGACAAAATTCTGAATAAAATAAAAGAGTTTTATTTAATGAGAGTTTGCATTAAATTTGGTGGAAATTTAATGGGAATTTGAGTGGACTTTTGAGTGGAGGGAATTTAAAGGAGATTTGTGAGTGGAGTGTCCACCCACATGAAGAGGGGAGGGCAAGGGGGCATCCCCCATGCGCCGGACACCCCCTTGGGGTTCCCCCCTCCTCCTATAAAAGGAGACCCCTCCTCACTTGTCTCATACACCTCCTCGTGAAGGATCTCTCTCCCCCTCTAGAATTTATTCCCCATGGTCTCGGACTAGCGAGATACATGTTCCCGGTGGCTATTCGGCAAGAAAGAGTTGTGCTTCCGTTGCATCGCTGGAGGGAGGAGGCGGAGGTTGCTCGGTGCCTCGAACGTGTGTGCGAGCACGGATGCGCTGCTGATTTGCGGCGCTAGGACTTCCTCTCGATCTTGAGATCGGCAAGAGATCGTCTACATCAACCACGAGTTGAACTCGTTAAGCTTTGTCGGTCTTCAATGGTATGTTCTCTACGGATATACATCCGCCCATTGTTTGTATCTAGTAGATAGATCTTGGTATATAGTTCACATCGTAGGAAAATTTTTGTTTTCTATGCTGCGAACCCTACAGTGGTATCAGAGCCGGATCTATGCGTAGATACTTTACATGGGTAGTACACATATGAGTATGTGGGCGATGATGATCATGTTGTTGCTCCTTTGTTGTAATTTTGGATATTGGTGGCATAGTGGGATGAAGCGACCCGGACAAACTTTACATGTCCTCGCACATGAGACACATTCACGCTTGACATGCAACTAGTTTGCATAAGTGGCTAGCGGGTGTCATCTCTCCTACTATAGTCAATATCTACTTTGCAAGCGAGTTGTCAACAATTTGATTATCCTCGTTGTGAGTCATGTTCGTAGGTAAGAACGGTTCTATCTCGAAATCCCTAAGCCACGTAAAACTTGCAATGGATAAATTAGAGGCGTCTAGTTTAGATTGTTCTTTGGGCTAGTGTTATGATGTGGTAGTGTTGTAAGTAGAAGTATGAGATGATACTCTTACAACACACATAGCATGTAAAATCCATAGACCTTGGATTTACACATATAGGTATGATAGTGATCATACCACGATGCACATGATAGAGATCATCTGCGGGAACCATATCATTTCACTAATAAACATATGATGTTTGATAGCATCTTATATTGCTTGTTTAGTGCTTTGTTAGCATAATAAGATGATCCCTCATTTAAATATCAAGATAAGAATGTGTTCTTCCTTTAGTATGCACTGATTATGTTTTCGTCACTCCAAGACATCACGTGATGATCGGGTGTTCTTGGATCCACGACCATATTTCGGGTGTAAAACAGTTACACACGCGAATACTAAGGTTCTAACTTGGCGAGCCTAGCATGTACAGACATGGCCTCGGAACACGAACCGAAAGGTTAAGCATGAGTCATATAGTTGATATGATGCCCATTTGATGCTCGCCTTTGAAGCTATACCGACTCACGTGATGATCGGACTTGGTGTAGTGGATTTGGTTCATGTAATCACCAAAAAGGCACGAGGGATGTCGTTTTTGAGTGGGAGTTCATTCGTAATATAGATTAGTTGAACTCAATCTATCATACACTTAGTCTAAACTTTACAAATTCTGTTGTAGATGGCACCACCTCATACCCGACGCCCCACTACCAAACCGCGCCGCGTATCGCACGAACCCGGAAGAACCAGTCCAAGCGCGTATCGCACGACAAATCAACCAACTCGTCTCCAAAGGTTTGATCGAAGTAAGAACTAGTCCAAGCGCGGTTCCCGTGATTCTAGTCCCAAAAACGGATGATACGTTGCAGTTATGCATGGACTGTCGTCCAATCAATGCTATCACCGTGCGTTATCGACATCCTATACCGCGTCTTGATGACATGCTTGATGAGTTATGTGGAGCCACTATATTTTCGAAAATTGATCTTCGTAGTGGTTACCATCAAATTCGCATGGCCAAAGGTGATGAGTGGAAAACCGCCTTCAAGACCAAGCTTGGTCCCTATGAATGGTTGGTTATGCCTTTTGTCTTATCAAATGCTCCATCTACCTTCATGCGCCTCATGAACCATATTTTGAGATCTCTCATTGGGAAGAGTGTAGTTGTTTACTTTGATGACATCCTTGTCTATAGCAAGTCACTAGAGGAGCATGTTACTCATGTTAAGGAGGTTCTTCAAATCCTTCGTCATGAAAAGCTTTATGCTAATCTCCCAAAGTGCACTTTTGCAAAATACAAGCTCATTTTCCTTGGTTTTGTTGTGTCTTCTAATGGCATTGAAGTTGATGTCTCAAAAGTTAAGGACATACGATATTGGCCCATACCCACCAATGTTAGTGAACTTCGTAGTTTTCATGGGTTGGATGGATTTTACCGTCGCTTTGTGAAAGACTTTTCTACCATTGCTTTCCCCCTCAACGAATTGACCAAGAAAAATGTCACATTCGTTTGGGGAAAAGCACAACAAAAGGCTTTTGATGAGCTCAAAAAGAGGCTCACCGAAGCACCACTCCTTGCATTACTGGATTTCACAAAAACTTTTGAGATTGAATGTGACGCTAGTGGAATTGGCATTGGAGACGTCCTTATGCAAAATGGGCGTCCCATTGCATACCATAGTGAAAAACTCGATGGCGCACGCATTAACTATCCCATTTACGACAAAGAGCTTTTTGCCTTGGTTCGTGTCCTTCAAGTGTGGCAACACTACCTTTGGCCCAAAGAATTTATCATCCATTCCGACCACGAGTCGTTGAAATATCTTAAGGGCCAAGCCAATTTGAGTAAAAGGCATGCCAAATGGGTTGAGTTTATGGAATCTTTTCCTTACATTGTCAAGTACAAGAAGGGCAAAGAAAATGTGGTAGCGGACGCTTTGTCTCGCAAAAACACAAACCTTCTTACGCGACTCGAAGTAAATGTCTTGGGTCTTGATGACATCAAATCTTTGTACGCATCCGACCCTTTCTTTGGACCAATTTTTGCAAGATGTTCAATAGACAAAGGGATTAATGATTTCTATTTGCATAAGGGTTTTCTTTTCAAACAAAACAAACTTTGCATTCCAAAGTCGTCTCTCCAAATTTTGCTTCTTCAAGAGTCCCATGGTGGAGGCCTTATGGGTCACTTTGGCCGTGACAAGACTTATGACATGCTCTCCACTCACTACTTTTGGCCAAAGATGAAGCGCGACGTGGAGCGCCACGTCCAACGATGCACTACATGTATCCAAGCTAAGTCTAAGTCCAACCCCTTTGGTCTTTATATGCCATTGCCTATTCCTCATGCACCTTGGTCGAACATTAGCATGGACTTTGTGTTAGGCTTGCCTAGATCTAAACATGGACATGATTCTATATTTGTAGTAGTGGATCGCTTTTCAAAAATGGCACATTTCATTCCGTGCCATAAGACCGATGATGCTTCACATGTAGCAAATTTGTTTTTCAGGGAAATAATTCGGCTACACGGTGTACCAAGAACAATCGTCTCCGACCGCGATGTAAAATTCATGAGCTACTTCTGGAAGACTCTCATGGCCAAGATCGGCATCAAGCTCCTCTTCTCGTCCGCCTCGCATCCTCAAACCGATGGACAAACCGAGGTCGTCAACCGAAGTCTTGGCACCCTCCTCCGGGTGTTGATAAAGAAGAACCTTAAAGACTGGGAGGAATGTATTCCACACGCCGAGTTCGCCTACAACCGCGCCAAGCACTCCACCACCATGAGGAGCCCGTTCATGATCGTCTATGGCTTTGAGCCCCTCACCGCGCTCGATATCCTTCCACTACCTCTTCATGAACGTGACAATATGGATGTGGTCAAACGTGCCCAAACAATGAAGAAACTCCATGAAGACACAAGAGCTACGATCGAGAAAAAAGTCCTTCGCCAAGCATCAAAGCTAAACAAGAACAAGAAAGAGATGATCTTCGAAGAAGGCGACCTTGTGTGGATACACTTGACTAAAGACCGCTTCCCCAAGGACCGCGACTCCAAACTCAAGCCAAGAGGTGATGGACCGTTCAAAGTGCTAAAGAGTATCAACAACAACGCCTACATCATAGATATCCCAACATCCAAGTATCTTGTGAGCCCGACATTCAATGTCAAGGACCTCTCACCCTACCATGGCGAAGATGAAGTTGAGAAGGTTGAAAAGAGTCGAGGACGACACTTTTCCAAGGGGGGGGGAGCTGATGCAGCCCTTCCTACGGACGCACCTCCATCTACAACACCTAGTTCCCCAAGTGGACCAATGACTCGCGCCCGTGCCAAGCTCCTACAAGCCAAGGTTAACTCGCTCCTTTCCTCATGTGATTTTGGCCTACCTTTGGATGGCTTGCTGCTTCATGCATCTACGTTGTGTATCCTCAGATATGAAGCAACACCACCACACCAAGCCACCAAGGAAGCAAGACCAGGAGAAGAAGCTGCTGGAGCTCTGCACACCGGAGTCTCCGGCGTAGACCGGAGTCTCCGGTCTCCTACACCGGAGTCTCCGGACCTTCCTCCGATCCAGGAGACCCAAGCCCGGGACAGCCAGAAGCCCCCTCCGGAGACGGGTCCGGAGATTGACGGGAGTCTCCGGCCCAGACCGGAGTCTCCGGACTGACCGTCGCCAGGCATGTTAAAGCCTTTTGGGCCTGGCCCATGTAACCCCCAATTTCGCCCAAACTTCCAGTTTTATTCCAGAACTACCCATGTTTATGTGGTTGGCCTATATATAGCCCCACCCCTCATATGTAAACCCTAGACATGGATAATAATAGATTAAGGACACCCCTTTGAGGATCTTTCAATCTATTGGTCTCATGCTCCTACCAAGGAGCACCTATTGTCCACCCTCCTCTTGGATCTTGCCTAGTGCGTTCAAGTTGTACAAGGCCTTGGGTTCTCCGTTTCTCGCCCCCAAGTCGTCAAGGTCTCACCAAGCACCTCGTCCCCCGTTGTTGGCGTGGAGAGAGAGCTTCGCCCAACACCGATCCTAGAGATTATGTTGGACCGGTTGCCACCGGCGTGAGTTATCGGCGTGTATCGTGTTTTGTGTGCGTGAGTTCATCGGGATCTTTGCGTGCGTGTGTTCGTGGATTTCGTCCCCTCTTCCTCTTCCACCGCTTCCCCCTCGATCCCGCGGAGATTCGTGAAAGATCGGGCCACCCCAAGGGGTTACCCCGTAACACGGGCACTCGACTACATCCTACCTGGTGCGGCCCAACAAAAGGCCTACTCGATGACCTGCCAAGATCCATGACGTCCATGATGGTTCGGCTGATACGAAGCCTAAAAGAATACCAACTCCAAACGTGCATGACAAGGAAAGCTCAAGACTAGAGTTCAAATCCAATTTGTGACAATAGATCTAGACATCAATCTCTCGCATATACACCCGCCATATCTAATATGCGCATCATCCCATCAAGGCACTTTGTAACCTTCGGTTCCTTCATCGATCAAAAACCGACAAACAGAAGTGGGGTTTTTCCTTCGGAAATTTGAACCTGGGTAAACAATAGTGTCTCCGTGTTGTTTGTCTGTTAGCAGATGAAGTCTCCAGCGCGCCGCTCTTCCTCTAAACCCAAGTCCATAACAATAGGTATTGATCGTATTAACCCTACGTCAATTGGCGTCGTCTGTGGAAAGCTCGTACGCTGACGTTGTGGCTTTGCCGGCTCCATCGATCCCGGCAATCTATGATTCACCAATCTCAGGAGATTAACATCTACTTCAGTCTCGCACAAGATGAAGATCTGATGTGCAAGATCAGAATTCCAAGATATTATGGCTGACAAATTCAACGACTTGGACTTACATTCAAATCGGCGATATCATGAAGATATGTCGTGACTCGCCCATCATACGCCACCTACAAACACCATGTGAAGACCATGACAAACGTGCATGGATTTGGCGGCTGAAAACATCGATGCATGCATTGGTATACGATCGTGCACACGTGAAGAAAAATGAATATGAGGCCGAGTCGACTACAAGTCCTAAAGTATGCAGTGTACCGATTCACGTCTTGCGGGAAGAAGCAAGAGAAAGTCTAGGACAGACCGATTAAGCTCATGGGACAAAAAAAATAGATAAGCTAGCTACTTGAGCATGTACGCATCAATATTCGAAAGAACAAGGCAGAGTCAAAATTCATCGCCGAGCTCGCATGGGCGGCGCACTTTCTACCCGCTTTTGCACCAACACGGCCTGTCTTCGTGGAAACGCTTGATTTAGATGTTCTTATCAGGCCAAGTTTTGAGCTGCTTTAAATCTTGTTGCAATCCATGCGACCCAGGAAAACACACAGGCATATTTCTTCTAGCCCGATACGAGAAAAAAAAACAACCTACCAAAACATGCTTGTAGTCTAACTCTCACTAGTAGAAAACAGGCCATCCGTCCGCGCTCCCTCAGAGTATTAGTCCCGGTTGCACCATGAACCGGGACTAATGCTGGCACGCGTCCCGGTTCGAGCGGGCACGGGGCCCGGAGGCATGCATCCAGGTTGGTAAGGGGGCATACGTCTCGGTTTGTAACACAAACCGGGACTAAAGGTTGGGCGTCCGCCACGTGGCTGACGCCCAACCTTTAGTCCCGGTTTGTGTTACAAACCGGGACGTATGCTCTCGTCCTCTATAAATGCAACGCCCCAGCCCTCTGCTTTCACTCTGTTTTTTCTTGGTGGAAGGTGTGAGGGGTGTACTAGTTTTTTCCCCCTATTTATGCATTCAAGGTGTTTGATGAAATGTTTGAGTGAATGATCCCGTTCAATTTCTCACAGAACAAAAATATAGAAGGTGTCCGAGACGCACTTAAGCTTTCTCCTCTTTATTTTCCTCGATCGATGTTAGCAATCTTATATTTTCTCTGTCATTGATACAATGCATGTGTCGATGTGAATTGGTCATTTCACTATTTATGATGTCCTGTTTTTTGATAAACTTACTTATATGATGCAGATGAACGGTCGGGAATGGATGTACGGTGACCGGCGCGTAGCCGGGTATATGAAAGACGTGGATAAATTTATCGATGTGGCTACGGGAAACAAAGAGAATGGTTTTATACGTTGTCCATTTGTTCAATGTCGGAACAACAAGGAGTACTCTTCCTCGAAAATCATTCGCGGCCACCTGATTATGAAAGGTTTCATGCCCAACTATAATTGCTGGACCAAGCATGGGGAAAGAGGGGTTATGATGGAAGATGGTGAAGAAGAAGATGATGATAATAACTATCATCATATGTTTCCTGAATACAGTGATACTGCAATGGAAGACAATGGAGAGGAAGGAGGTGAAGAACGGGCATTAGATGAGCCGGCTGATGAATTTGGTAGGGTCATTTCTGATGCAAAACGAGACTGTGAAACAGAAAATGAGAAGTTGAAGTTAGAGGGCATGTTAGAAGATCACAAAAAATTGTTGTACCCAAATTGTGAAGATGGCAGCACAAAACTCGGTACCACACTGGAATTGTTGCGATGGAAGGCAGAGTGTGGTCTAACTGACTCCTCATTTGAAAAGATGCTGAAAATAATGAAGTTGAAGTTTCCAAAACATAACGAACTTCCCGAGAGTACCTACGAAGCAAAGAAGACTCTTTGTCCTCTAGGATTAGATGTGCAAAAGATACATGCATGCATTAATGTCTGCATCCTCTACCGCGGTAAGGAGTATGAGAATTTAGATAAATGTCCGGTATGCAATGCATTGCGGTATAAAATCAGATGAGATGACCCTGGTGATGTTGAGGGAGAGCCCCTCCGAAAGAGGGTTCCTGCTAAGGTTATGTGGTATGCTCCTATAATACCAAGGTTGAAACGCATGTTCAGAAACAAAGAGCATGCCAGGTTGTTGCGATGGCACAAAGAAGACCGTAAGGAAGACGGGAAGTTGAGACACCCTGCTGATGGGTCACAGTGGAGAAAAATCGCGAGAGACTTCCCATACTTTGCAGGTGACGCAAGGAACTTATGGTTTGGTCTAAGTACGGATGGCATGAATCCTTTTAGGGAGCAGAGCTGCAGTCATAGCACCTGGCCCGTAACTCTATGTATCTACAACCTGCCTCCTTGGTTGTGCATGAAGCGTAAGTTTATTATGATGCCAGTGCTCATCCAAGGCCCGAAGCAACCGGGCAACGACATTGATGTGTACCTTAGGCCATTAGTTGAAGAACTCTTACAGTTGTGGGGCAAACCAGGTGTACGTACGTGGGATGATAACAAACAGGAGTCATTTGATCTACGAGGGTTGTTATTCGTAACCATCAATGATTGTCCTGCTCTTAGTAACCTTTCAGGACAGACAAACAAGGGATATAAGGCATGCACACACTATTTAGATAAGACTGAAGGTACATATTTGCATAAATGCAAGAAGGTTGTGTACCTGGCGAATCGACGATTTTTTCCGACCAATCATCCCGTAAGAAAGAAAGGCAAGCATTTCAAAGGTGAGGCAGATCACCGGAAGAAGCCTGAACTCCCTGCTGGTGATGATGTATTTGGTATGGTCAAGGACATAGAAGTAATCTTTGGAAAGGGTCCCGACGGTCAATCAGTTCCGAACGACGTCGCTACAGGACACGCACCCATGTGGAAGAAGAAATCTATATTTTGGGAGCTGCCATATTGGAAAGTCCTGCGTGTCCGCTCTTCAATCGACGTGATGCATGTGACGAAGAATCTTTGCGTGAACCTGCTAGGATTCCTAGGCGTGTATGGGAAGATAAAAGATACACCAGAAGCACAGGAGGACCAACAAATTATGAAATACCCAAAGAACATGCATACACAGAACAAGACGGATAAAGGGCGTCACTTAAGTCGTGCCAGCTATGCTCTTACCAAAGCAGAGAAGGAAATCTTTTTTGAAGTCATTTACAGTATCAAGGTGTCGTCGGGCTTCTCATATAATATAAAGGGGATAATAAATATGGCAGAGAAAAAGTTCTAAGACCCGAATTCTCATGACTGTCACATGATTATGACGCTGTTGCTTCCGATTGCATTGAGGGGGCTTCTACCGGAAAATGTTCGAGTACCCATTGTGAAGTTGTGTGCATTCCTCAATGCAATATCTCAGAAGGTAATCAATTCAGATATTCTGCCAATGTTACAGAAGGATGTGGTACAATGTCTTGTTAGTTTTGAATTGGTGTTCCCACCATCCTTCTTCAATATTATGACGCATCTCCTGGTTCACCTAGTGGAAGAGATTGCCATTCTCGGTTCGGTATTTCTGCACAATATGTTCCCCTTTGAGAGGTTCATGGGAGTCTTAAAGAAATATGTTCATAACCGTGCTAGACCAGAAGGAAGCATCTCCAAGGGATATGGAACAGAGGAGGTCATTGAGTTTTGTGTTGACTTTATTCCTGACCTTAAGCCGATTGGTGTTTCTAACTCGCGGCATGAGGGAAGACTAAGTGGAAAAGGCACGCTGGGAAAGAAAGCAATGATATGTAGGGACGGAGATTCTTTCACTAAAGCACACTACACATCTACATAATTCCACCTTGGCATCTCTGTATATCGAGGAACACAAGAATATTCTATGCTCCAAAAACCCGGGGAATCCTGAATCACTGATTAGAGATGAACACATGAAGTCTTTCGGTGGTTGGATGCGGACACATCTCTTGAATGACACCACTGTTGGAGATCAGCTATACTTGTTGGCCGCGTCACCATCTTCTACTGTATTGAATTTCCAAGGGTACGAAATAAATGGGAATACATTATACACGATCGCCCAAGATAAAAAGAGCACCAACCAAAATAGTGGTGTCCGCTTTGATGCAATAGACGAGAATGGACAAAAGGACACATACTATGGTTACATAGAGGAGATATGGGAACTAGACTATGGAGTCTCTTTTAAGGTCCATTTGTTTCGCTGCAAATGGGTCAACCTGAATAGAGAAGGGGTAAAGATAGACCAGTTGTACATAATGACAACAGTGGATCTCAACAATCTTGGTTATAGAGATGAACCATTCGTCCTAGCCAATGATGTGTCTCAGGTTTTCTATGTGAAGGACATGTCCTCCAGACCGAAAAAAATGCAAACGAATACATCATATGATGAGCCAAAGCATCACATAGTTCTTTCAGGAAAAAGAAACATCGTGGGAATCGAGGACAAGACAGACATGTCAGAAGATTATAATAAGTTTGATGAAATTCCGCCCTTCATAGTGAAAACTGACCCAAGCATTCCGTTAAGTAAAGAAGTGCTCCATGGTTACGTCCAAAGCGATCATAAGGAAGGACATATGCCAAGAAGTTCATGCTCATATTATGTAACTCTAGCTCATGTCTTTCTCGGTTTGTGGCTTCACCGAAAGATATCTTTCGCGGTTTGTGGCTTGACCGGGACTATATATAGGGGGGCCTTTAGTCCCGGTTTTGTAATCTCAGTTTTTAATATTAATAAATGTCTTGAGTGTTAGTTCCGTTTTGTGGCTGGATCGAGACTATGAAGAAGTTGTCCCGATTCGTACTTACCATTAAGATCCGATCTCCAAACACGCGCGGTCACATATTAGGGAGTGCCTCTATGACCAGTTTCTTGGAGATCTTGGGAGGGCCAGGATCCGCGGCATCTCCCAAAGCTGGTAGTAATGTCCCCGCTCTCGAAAACCATCTTGCAGCTTGTAACTTCTCTAACTAGATCAATACACCTGGGAGCTAACTAATTTCACATATTAGGGAGTGCCTCTATGACCAGTTTCTCGGAGATGCCGGAGGACTGGGATCCGGCGGCATCTCCCTAAAACTGTCCATATTGGTGTCCCTGCTCTCGAAAACCATCTTGCAGCTTGTAACTTCTCTAACTAGATCAATACGCCTAGAAGCTAACTAATTTCACATATTAGGGAGTGCCTCTATGACCAGTTTCTCGGAGATGCCGGAGGACTGGGCTCCGTCAGCATCTCCCTGAAACTGGCCGTAGTGGTGTCCCTTCTCTCGAAAACCATCTTGGAGATTCCTCAAACTGGCTGGAGGACTGGACTCACAAGGATGCCTATTTATAGTACAAGCAGCTCGGCATAGTGTCGACACTTACCCCTATTATTAGTGCTGACTCGTGTTTTGTCCCGGTTGGTGTCTCCAACCGGGACTAAAGGTCATCTTTAGTCCCGGTTGGTGACACCATCCGGGACAAGGTACACGCCGCACGACATAATGTCGACACTCACCCCTATCATTAGTGCTGTCTGGCCCAGCCTGCTGAAATCCCTCCAACCGGGACTAAAGATGAACCTTTAGTATATTGAAAATCATTCGCGTGGTGTCATATTATGTGACATAGTTGAAAGGAAAAATACCAGACTTGGTATATTGATCATGTCTCGAAAAAACCTTCACAAAATGACCTATCATGTTCGAGGTTTCATGGCTTTCGGTCCAAATGACCGATGTTATGTGCTGAATCACGGCATAGTTTGTGATGATGTGCCCATATTATGCATGTGTGTGGACATTGGTATGGAGAACAATGTTGCAGGAGGAAGTTTTCCTTTTGTGCGGAAAAGCCCTTTTCCATTTTCCGAGCGCAAAAAACGGGTTGTTTTGTGAAGTAACCACCAAAATGCCGTTTAAGAATGCTACCGTACCATTTTCCTAAAATACTAGACCACCTTACATGGACTATCTCCCAACCGGGACATCTCAAACCTTTTCGTCCATCCCGGGTAAAAAGGACAAATGTCTGCCGAATCGGTTGGAAGTGGGTCCGGTTTGTACTACAGGTACATGATCTATCGCCCGTGATTTTTTGAAAAAATCATTTTTAGACTCGCAATATGTGGTTTCTTTAGAGATCCAATGCAAGTTCTAACGATGCTCGTCCCCTATCTTCATGCACGCCGGTTCGACCATAGTTAGAAATTCAGAAAATTCAAAACGGGCATAATAAATTCAAAAAAAATCTGAACAATGAAAATCCTTCGCGTGGTGTCATATTATGTGACATAGTTGAAAGTAAAAATACCAGACTTGGTATATTGATCATGTCTCGAAAAAACCTTCACAAAATGACCTATCATGTTCGAGGTTTCATGGCTTTCGGTCCAAATGACCGATGTTATGTGCTGAATCACGGCATAGTTTGTGATGCTGTGCCCATATTATGCATGCGTGTGGAAATTGGTATGGAAAATAATGTTGCAGAAGGAAGTTCTCCTTTTTGTCGCACGGAAAAGCCCTTTTCCATTTTCCGAACGCAAAAAACGGGTCGTTTTGTGAAGTAACCACCAAAATGCCGTTTCAGAATCCTACCGTCCCATTTTCCTAAAATACTAGACCACCTTAAATGGACTATCTCCCAACCGGGACATCTCAAACCTTTTCGTCCATCCCGGGTAAAAAGGACAAATGTCTACCGAATCAGCAGGAAGTGGGTCCGGTTTGTACTACAGGTACATGATCTATCGCCCGTGATTTTTTGAAAAAATCATTTTTAGACTCGCAATATGTGGTTTCTTCAGAGATCCAATGCAAGTTCTAAATGAGCCATTTTTCTTCCCGCCATTTTTTCCCGCCGTTTTTCTTTCCGCCATTTTTTCCCGGCATTTCTCCCGCTATTTCTTCCCGCCATTTTTTCCCGGAATTTCTCCTGCCACTTCGTCCCGCCAGTTCTTCCCTCCAGTTATCTTCCTGCCATTTCTCACTATATATATATCTAGGGTTGGCCTCCATTGTCATTGCACATCTCTACACTCATATATGCAACCTCATCACTCTTTCCCATGACTTCCACCGTAGCACTAACTCCCAGGGAGGCGGAGGCGCTTTGCGCCTCGAACTACCCCTGTCAGACTCTGTGTCCTCCTCACTGATCTTTGGCCTTGAGGCGTGCCGGTTCCTCCTGTCCCTCTAGGTGTGGCGCGTCGGATGGCCATCACGAACCACTACTATTTCGAGCTCACGCCGGAGCAGCGGAGGAATCCCAGATGGCAACCCGACTATTTCCCGACTTGGGAAGCCTTCTTCGTGGATCAGCGTGAGAGGGCGCTCGCCAGGCACGAGGAGGATGGCCCACCTCCTCCGAACTTCAACGAGGCCGGCCGTCGGTTTTGGTGGCGCGGTCGGACTCTCTAGAGCATCATGGCCTACGACACGGCCGCCGACTCTAGCCCCCGCCTGCGCTACCCTCAAGTCGAGCCCACTCGTACTCAGCCTTCAAGGTTCAACTTCTGACCGACGGCAAAGCAGCAATGTGGCGAAATGGCGACTACAGTGGCGAGTATTACAGGTGTAGGCAGGAGCATGACTGAATCACTCCAACATTGCAAAACAAGTTCGGCCGATTGTAGCTTAATCTGGCCATGTATCTTAATTGTCAGTTCTTCTATATAACTTTGTGTTAGTTGCGTTATGTACTTTAATTCCAGTTTTATCCTAATAAAATTTTCTTTCCGCCCATTATTTCCCGCCCATTAATATATAAAAAATATAAGTTAATTCAAATCCAAATTAAAACACAGAAAATGGTTTTGAATTATTTATTCAAATCCAGACACTTTTTATGTTTAAAGTTTTTCTAAATTCCAAATTAATATTCAAAAAATATAAGTTAATTCATTTTTAATTTTTAATGTTTCATAGTTTAAATGGTTACATTAATTATTTTTTAAAAAGAGAAAATGGTTTTGAATTATTTATTCAAATCCAGACACTTTTTATGTTTAAAGTTTTTCTAAATTCCAAATTAATATTCAAAAAATATAAGTTAGTCCATTATTAATTTTAAATAGTTCATAGTTTAAATGGTTACATTAATTATTTTTAAAAACAGAAAATGGTTTTGAATTAGTTATTCAAATTCAAACACTTTTATGTTTAAAGTTTTTTCTAAATTCCAAATTAATATTCAAAAAATATAAGTTAATTCATTTTTAATTTTAAATGGTTATATTAATTATTTTTTAAAAATAGAAAATGGTTTTGAATTAGTTATTCAAATTCAAACACTTTTTATGTTTAAAGTTTTTCTAAATTCCAAATTAATATTTAAAAAATATAAGTTAATTCATTTTTAATTTTAAATGGTTCATAGTTTAAATGGTTACATTAATTATTTTTAAAACAGTAAATGGTTTTGAATTAGTTATTCAAATTCAAACACTTTTTATGTTTAAAGTTTTTATAAATTCCAAAGTAATTATTATTTAAAAAACATTATAAATTTAAACTCTAAAATAAAAAATAAGGCGGAAACAAAGAGAAAATTCTTGAAAAAAATTTAAAAACAGGGTCATATGTCCCGGTTGGAGCCACCAACCGGGACTAAAGACCCCCTGTGCGCGCCCCTTGGTCTGCTGAAAAAATTGGAGTATACGTCCCGGTTGGTGGCTCCAACCGGGACGTATGACCCTTTAGTCCCTGTTGTAGCCACCAACCGGGACAAAAGGTCCTTTGGTTATAAGTGGCTCGCCTCCTCTTCTTCTTCCCCATCTCACTTCTCTGCTTCTTCCTCTGCTTTCATCGACGACACCGCCCCCGATCCACACGACGCCGACAGGCTGCCCGCGCCGCCGCCTCCACCTTCGTCTCCGTCGGCTCTTTGGTCGCCGCACACTCCTCCTCGGCCGCCGCGCGCTCCTCCCCGTGCGACATCGTCATCACTCCAGCCGCGCGCTAGCACCTCCAATCGCCGCCGTGCTTCATCGCCGCCAGCAGGTATGCCCCCTCTCCGATACGCGGGCACGTGCAGGCGGCTCTGGGCACGTTGTCGTCGACGCCACCGGCTGGGCGGATACGGGGCTACGTTGTCGTCGCCACCACCACCTGGAGCTATCTGGGCTGGCGCGGTAGCCAGGCTTGCCAGTGGCGCGAGCGTCGGTGCATCTGCAGCGTCTGGCGAGCCCCATTTTGTTCAATTATTTTTGTAAAAACTGAGTTTTAGGCAGAACCATTTGAGGAGTATTTTGAGTATAAAAATTATTGTGTAAATTATTTTTGAGTGAATCCTTTTGCAAATGGTTGTATATTGAACCCTCTGACTATAAAAATTAACATTTGAAATAAAACATATAATTTAATTGCAGTAGAAAATATCCCATTGAATAAAGCTTTTCTAATAAAAGAAAAATAATTTAAATAACTTAATTGCACTAACTTGGTTCCAATTGAAATTCCAACTTTATAAAAAAGGACCGGTAGGTGTTTGTAATATTCAGATCCTTGTTGGAACAACTTGTTCAATAAAATGATCTTGTTGCATGGTTGCATACATTCCATTATATTGTTTTGCTGATTTGTGTTGTAGTTTTGAGTGTGTGCTTTTTGCTTGATTGTATTGTTGTAGACTTTGAGGAGTGTGATTTTGCAATATCAAGGAGAGTATATAAATATTCTACTATCAAGGCAAGTGATACTTTGGTCATAAAAAGTCCTATCTTTTCTATATTGCATTAATGATGTTTTTGTATGTGCATGATAGGACCATTATGTATATTACTATGCTATGCTACTCCTATAGTGCTA
This sequence comes from Avena longiglumis, assembly GCA_030063025.1. NCBI lineage: Eukaryota > Viridiplantae > Streptophyta > Magnoliopsida > Poales > Poaceae > Avena > Avena longiglumis. The sequence goes on from CP125979.1 coordinate 98,982,626, forward strand.
TCCCTCTTCTTCTTCCACAACTCACTTCTCTGCTTCATCGACGCGCGCACAGGAGACGCCGCCCCACGACGCTGGCATGCATTTGTATATTATCATATTTTTTATATATTATCATATTTTGTACTTGTATATGTATATGTATATGTATATTATCATATTTTGTATTTGTATATGATATTAGTTGTCATAGACCCTATTTGAATCGATGTTGCACCTAGGGTTAGCCGATGTGTCCTCGCCAGGGCATCCCGAACCCGATGGTTGATTGATTGCCGCCTTTCTTTCCGGTATTGGTTCTTTGCTTTATACACGACGCGCCTGATGTAATCAATTGTTTTATAATTCCAGAAAATGATTAAATATTGTAAAATTCATATCTTATTATTTATAAGTCAGAAAAATACAAATAATATATCAAAATGTTCAGAAAAATGAGTTCTACCTTTTTAAGCTATAATCATGCATTGCTAATCAACTTTAATGACAAGTTCAATTAGAGAACTAAATAAACCCCTCTCATGTGTTTCCGGAGTTTCCCGAGTTAGGGTTTTCAACCCTCGGAACCCCGTTTAAATTGCCGAGCAAGTTTTAGGGTTTCATTTCAATGCAATTCAACTTGTAATATCATCATCCTTGTTTGAGCATTCGGCCTATCCCTCCTCCCCGACCGCCACAAGCCTCCGTCTCCATCCATCGCCACGCGCTCCAGCCGCCCCTTTCCTTTTAGTGTGTATGTATATATAGTGTGTATGTATATATATTTATTATTGTGTATGTATATATTAGGGTTTCTATGAATTAGGGTTTATCCGTTTTGACTTATCCGTTTTTCCACCTATGCAGAAAATATGGACCCACACGTCAGAGACGAAGAAAAGGAAGAGTTGATCCAAGGTGTGATCCGCGTGGAAGAAAATTTATATGTATCGACGTTTCTGAACAACTCCGGTGAGGGTGATCCTCTTTTTGCCGGAATAGACGACTTGTTTGAGGTTGAAGGTGTTGCCTTCCGCGAGGGATAATGCGATGCCTTGTGTAATCGAGAAGACGACCGCTCTGGCGAGGTGCATGTAATATAATTAATTCATTAATTAATCATCTGCTATCTATATAGAAATAGTAATGACGGTCTTTCTTCTTTTAGCCCTCCGGAACGAAGAAATCTACTGAAAAGAGCAGCCGAGGCCCAACCAAAAAGTTGGGAGACCATGAGAGGTTCAGTATCGAAGATGTCGCTGAAGACGGCAAACCGACGGCTCCCGGAGTTGTCGCAAACAAATTTGTGGCACAATGTGGAGTAATCGTTAGGGACTTAATCCCGATCACCATTCGAAATTGGAATAGGCCTGCTGATGCAGAAGAAGAGGGAACATGTTTATTTGTCCCTAACCACGCCAAAGATTTACTATGGAAGAGGCTCATGGTTAATTTCAAACTACCAAAGATAGAGCTAGATCCAAATGCGGAGGATCCAGTTGAGGACGCCTTAGAACATGGGAGAGCCATGGAGGCTAAGGTCAGGGAGTGGGCTTTGAAGAAGATGGCCCAGTGTTTCACCAACTGGAAGAAAAGATTGCACCTTGACTATGTCGTGAAAGAGAAGACTCCCGATTTCAAGAATATTCAGTTTGAGAAGATAAAACCATTCTGGGCTGAGTTTGTGAAATACAAGACATCGAGAAAAGCTAAGAAAATGTCCGCAGCGAATAAGCTAAATCGCTAACAAGAAGTATCACCATACTATGGGGCAAGGTGGCTCTGGTGGCATTCCTAAGTGGGAGAAACTTGATAATGAACTGCGTGCTAAAAGATCACCCAGGAGACGATTGGGTAGAACGTGGAAGGAATTGGTTTTACGGGCATGGGGGCACGTTGGACTCGGAAGGGAAGTGTATATATAACATACGACATAAAGAAGACCCCTTGCCAATCGAGAAGATGAGAAAAGCAGTAAAGGCTGTTAAAGATGGGGACTTCATTCCCGATAGAGAGAATGATGAGCTCACACTCGCCCTTGGAAATAATGAACATGATGGACGAACACGAGGCACAAGAGGCTCCAAACCATGGAGGACTGGGTTTCCCGAAGAGAGGAAGAAATATCCTGATAGAAGCCGTCAGAGGAGAAAGGACAAGGCGGAAGTTGAAACAGATATTCAGAAAGAGCGAATGCGTATAATTGAAGAACGAATAAAGCAACAACAAGATGAAATTAATGCACTTAAAGAGCAAAGTACTACCGACCCATCTCAGCAGCACACTGCATTCGATGCTACCGGCCTATCGAATAATCAAAAAAGCAGTGTGGCTTCCACCGAGGTCCCGGGTGATGACAATGGCGATGACGATGGTGCACCGACGATGGCTCTTGTTGGCTACCCAGTGGATGATATCATAGAGATGACACACTGCGAGCTACATGTGAAAGTTGTGAACATATCAATGAAGGTGGTGGTCGGCTATGCCTTACCAATTGGACCCAGACCAACTTACCACTGTCGTCCGGTTCCAGAGGGCTACGTTGTTGTTGGGGTGGATGAAATCATGCCCACCTTTGAAGTTTGGATCTTCACTACCCTACAGGTGAAGGGGATGTGACTGTACTGGGAGACGCAACAAACGTCACCATTCTATAGCCAAAGGAATGTATCGTGCTTCGAAATCACACGCCAAGGCCATCTTCACCGCCGCCTCACCCGTCTCCAGCAAGGTCGTCGCCGCCGCGGCAGCCGTCTTCGTCGCCTCACCCGGCTCCGTCGCCTCACCAATCTCCGGCGCAGCCATCGCCAGCGCCTCAGGATAAAAAGCGTAAGCGTACCGCTACTCTGTGTCCTGGTAAGCGATCGCCGAAACGTAAACAAGAGCCTCTCCCAGAAGTACCAAAGGTTCCTCCCAAGAGAGCTTATGACTGTACTGAAGAGGAGACTGCGGCGATCGTTGATGCGTAAACGACAGCGTTTTTCGCTAAGCTGAGGCGACCGAAAGAGCCAGAGTTCCCCAACACCAAAGAAGAAAAAGCCAGAGTGTTGAAAATGCTAAAGACTCTTCATCAACCCGAGCCAAAGGTGTCATCAGACTATGAACGTTCTATTCTCAAGTCACATGCGACACAAGAAGCCTCGAAGAGCAGTACTGATGCAAGCGAGAAATCTGTTGCCTAGCTCGGAGAACAAGCAAAACAGTCTTGCGCCCCTCTCAAGGTGATTTCCCATACCAATGTGGGGTCGAGCAAATATGGGGACGAAGAGCAGTATGATCCAGAGGTAGTTGCACAATACGGAGAAGCTGCCGCTGCTCAAGGTATGAGTATTGCCCAGTACTTATCCCAGTTAGAGTACTTCCCCGTGAGTGAAGTAGCATACAAATACCAGTACGACAAACCTCTCGTCAAATCTGAGGAGTTAAATGATCTTCCAACAAAAATGCGAAGATTGCATAACTGGTACATGCATGCCACAAAGGCCGGAGCTAACTGGATAGTGCTGAGGGTTATAAAAAAGCATCATGGGAAAGAAAAGGATGACATGATATCCATTGAATTTGATGAACTATTTCAATTATTCAATCAAGACGCCTTGGACAAATCATCATCAGTGCCTATTGTCTGTAAGTACTAATTCTGTAATTAATTTAATCTCCAGCTATCTCATCTTGTTTATTGCATGTATATAATCATACTGTAATATGCAGAATGAAGATTCTCGAATGCAGCAGAGGACAAATCTATGACATTGGCTTCATTGACCCATATTGGGTTCATGAAGCTAATCTCAAAACAAGCCCCCAGGATACGGAGGATAATATAGTACACGCGTTAAGGTTTCAAGAAACCATAAGGGAAATACTTTTTCCTTACAACTTCGAGTGAGTGTTATTGTCTTGTATACACTTTCCATTTCGCTTACTCGATGTTAATTATATAATTGATTGGTTATGCATTCGCAGCTTCCACTATATTCTGTTAATCATTCAACTTGACAAAAGGCGTGTACTAGTCATGGACTCAAAACATAAACCCCTTGAGCAGTGGAAGGACATGTAGATGCTTATCCAGCGGTAATTCTAATCATTACGACACTATATCGATAACATTCATGAATTTTATGATATCAAGTAATTAATAACTTATTTTATTCGTTTTCTTCGCCGGGCAGCGCTTGGAAACGGTTCACCAACAAGGCTAGGGGTGTTTGGAAAGCGGAGCTTACATTTCAAGCACTAGATGTAAGCACCACTAGCTATATCCGCGCATCTCTTTGTTTCTAGTTTTGATACAGTTATTATCATGCTTGATTATTATTTTGATTGAACTATGTTCTCGTAAAGTGCTTGACGTAGGGACCAGGTAACAATCTATGTGGATACTATGTTTGCGAGTTCATCCGGCAGATGTGCGATGAGAAGGACATAAATTTAGAGCAACTCCACATACGTAAATAATTTCTATAGTTTTTAATTATAAACAAATTGTGTTTAGTTTCATTCATATAGGCTGACTCCTTTTTTAAATCAGATCGAACGTCTACGGGATGGTCTTCTGCCAAAGGATCGCGTACGAGCAATTCCGGGATTCTTGGATGCAGAAGTCCTAAACCCAAAAGGGGAATACTATTCGGCTGTGTATAGACAATAGGGATTGTAAAAAGAGCAACTTTTGTATGTAGTGCATGAACTCGATCCGTGTACCGAATGTAATATTGTCATGATGACCTTGTGTAATATAATGGTTCCTTCATTGATGAGTGCAAAACACTAAATAAATAATAAAACAACCTAAATGAATTCTCTGCCGCGGCATAAAAAGTGGCCAAAATGCTGCCGCGGCAATAAAAGTTGCCAAATGAATTCTCTGCCGCAGCAGAGAAAGGTGTCAAATCTCTGCCGCGACAGAAGGTTATTTGTCCCGGTTCGTAAGTCCCGGTTCGTGTTACGAACCGGGACGGTTGCTCCACCCTCCCCCCTCGCCCTCTGCTGCGGCCACGTGTACCCCCATTTGTCCCGGTTGGTGGGGCAACCGGGACTAAAGGTTGGGGCTTAGTCCCGATTGCCCCGTCCCGGTTAGGTAACCGGGACTAATGCCCCTTACCAACCGGGACCAATGGGGCGTTCTGCATTAGTGTCTCTTTTTGTACGTAGGCAAGATGACACGTAGTCTACGCAAGCGTCACGTGGACAGTTTCTTTTCTTGCCTGGTCATTAAGGCCACACACGATTTCAGCACACAAAATGTGTAGAAGAAGGCATATCATGATGTAGTAGTTGGAATCTTAACCCAAAGAGAATCAAGCTATGGTTACATGGTTAGGCGGGCAGTGGTATTCCTAGTCTATCAGAGTTTAAATTGGTTTGACATTTTAGTGTTTTATAAAAGCTATAATATATTCTTCAGTGGGAGGCAACGTTTCCGTCGAGGGGTGTATGCAGCGAAATATTGATGTTTTATCCCCTCATCACTAAAGAAATCATTCAAGGTGTAGTTCTTGAACTCGGTGCCGTTGTCACTACTTATAATCAACACGGGAAGATTATATTGACGTTGAACCATGTTGATAAAGTCGATGAAAGTATTTTGGGTCTCACTCTTCAACTTGAAGAAATATACCCAGGAGTATCTTGAAAAGTCATCAACAATCACCAAACAATATTTCTTCCCACCAAGACTTGCATGAGATGGAGGACCAAAGAGATCCACATGAAGGAGCTCCAAGATCTTGGTAGACTTGATGCGGTTCTTTGGCTTGTGGGGAGCATCATGCATTTTTCCTAGAACACACGCCCTGCAGACACGATCTTTGGCAAAGGAAACATTCTCTTTTAGTCCAACAATATGGCCCTCCTTATGGAGACTTTGCAAAGTTATAATATTGACATGAGCTAGTCGGCGATGCCATACCCAACCCACATCAGCCTTTCCGAATAAGCACATCGCACTTGTAGTGGTTTGCCCCGAAAAGTCCACCACATACAAGTCATGCTCGACGTGCCCAACGAAAGCGACCTTGAGAGACTTGCTCCACAAGAGTACCACAATATCATCATCAATAAAGAAGGCAAAGCCCATCTTTCCAAGAGCACAGACTGAAAGTAAATTGTATCCAAGGGTCTCAACAAGCATGACATTCACGAGTGTAATGTCGTGAGCAACCACTACCTTGCCAAAACCCATTACCTTAGATTTTGACTTGTCGGCATATGTCACGGTGATTTTCTCATCATTTGGCCTTAAGTCCTTGACAATAGACGAGCTTCCGGTCATATGACTTGTGCAACCACTATCAAGCACCCACTTTGACCCTCCGGAAGCATAAGTCTACAAAAGATCAAACTAAATTTTAGGTACCCATTTTTCAATGGGTCCTCTTTTGTTAGCAACAAGGGTCTTTGGAACCCAAATAGACCAAGCAATATAACTATCATATGGGCCAACTTATTGTGCATACACATCACCATAATAATCATGCATTAGAACATAGTGAGGGTTAGCACTTCCCGCAAAGTCATCATGTGACATAGTTTTACCACTTGTGGTCTTACTGTCCACAATAGCCTTGTTGGTCTCTTGTGCGGGCTTGGCCTTCTTCTTCTTGTTCTTCTTCTTCTTAGTTTTGGAGACAAAACCAATGCCCCCTTTTTCACCACTAGGCCTTTGCTTACTCAAAAGATCATCAATGGACTTGTTGCCTTGTGGAAACATGGCCTTGCCTAGTTCCCCCTTCAACCTAACATTTTCTTCAAGAATAGTTGTACTACTAGATGGAATGAAGTTACTAGGTGAGGGAATATTGGCCAATTGAGTTTGAAGCATTTCATGGGACTTTGTGAGTGACAAGATTTCACTTTCCAAAGCCTTGTGAGCCTTGTCAAGGAAACTAAAGTCCTCGGCAAGTTTTTCATGAACCACACCAAACTCAATCTTGTTCTTTTTAGCCCTTTTGCATTTAGCAATAGCATGATCACGTTCTTTGATGAGTCTATTAACAATAATTTCATTGGCTTCATCAAGACCTTCAAGTTTTAATTCAAGTGATATCCCAGTCTCTTGTTCTTCTTCTAGAGCATTGTTTAAGGCCTCTAGCTCAATCATGTGTTCATGTCCAAGTTTACATCTTACATCTAGGAGCACTTGTGTGTGGGAAAGTTGATCTAAGATGTTTCCAAAATGTATCTTAGCATCTCCTTGTAGGTTAGTCATAAACTCATCGAAAGCAATTAATTTCCTTTTTACATCAAGAGACATCTCATCATCAATTTCATTATTAGCTAAGGGAGTGGAGTGTGATGATGATGATACCTCCGTTCCTCTTGCCATAAGGCAAGTGATGTTCTTGATGGGAGAGTTCTCATTTGGAGAATCGAAGAGTGAGAATGTTGGAGTAGAAGTAGTGGCTAGAGCAGAAACACCATGAGATGTTTCTTCTTCCTCATCATCATCATCTTCATTGTCGGAGGATAATTCTTCATGAGTGATTAAAACTATTTTGCCCGACTTCTTGTTTGTGGGATTCTTCTTGATGAAGGGTTTCTTGTAAGGAGCTTTGGGAGTTTTCTTCAACACAAGCTTACCCTAATGATCTTCTCTCTTCTCATAAGGGCAACTTTCCACAAGGTGATAACGGTCACCACAATTGAAACAAGTTCTCAATCTAGTGGTATTTTCTCTTTTCCCATTTGGATTGCTTTTGCGTTGCATTTCCATCTTGGCCTTGGCGGGGTTCTTCCAAAAGTTATTGGCATAGAAGGCCATATATTGACTATGAGCAATCTTGACCTCATCGGGGTGGTCCATGGAGAGGCCTTCATCACTATCATCTTCATCCCCATGTTCCACAACTTTGGCCTTCAAGGCAACATTGACAACATTTCTCATACCAAGGGCTCGCGCACGGGCATCTTTGGCATTCTTGGCGGCAACCTTGAAAGAGGACATCTCTTGCATAACTTCATTGGAGGTTATGATATGGTAGTTGTGCCTTCCTTGTAGGCTCTTCAAGTCGGTGGGCTCAAAGGGCATGAGTGCACTCACATATTTCCTTTTTATCCAAGCATCATCCACATGTGAGGCACCCACATTTATAAAAGCGGTGGCGGTGGTCTTGAGCCTACGGTACATGTCTTCATGATTTTCACCTTCCATCATGTAGAAGCCTTCGGCTTCATTGCTTAGTGCATCATATCGTTTCCTCCTCATGCTCTCATTTCCAACAAACAACACCGTTAGAGCATCCCAAGCTTCCTTGGCAATGCTGAAGTGCTCAATGTGTGGGTAATCCTTTGTACCCAATCCTTGTTGAATCATGTGCAAGGCAGTGGCATTGAGTTGACTATTGACAACTTCTCTTCTTATCAAGTTGTTTGGATCCCCAATAAAGATTCCATGCTCGATGATGTTCCATAGTTCAATGCAAGAGTTGCGCACATGAGTTTTCATTAGAGATTGCCATTGAGAAAAAGTAGTAGATTCTTCAAGATTAGGTGGGTCACCTCTGTTGTATACATGAGGGTGAGGGATTGGAGGGTCGGGAGAGTACCATGAATCACGGTGCTCACCCTTCCCACCATCATTTTGTGTGGAGGAATTAGTGTTGTCTGGTTTACCCCCAACTGCCATACCCTCGGGTGATACCGGAGTATTACCCTTGGGTACCACAGATGGAGGATCCTCTTGAGGAGAAGGGGATGATGAGCCATCCTTATCTTTAACAAGTTTATCAAGTAACTTGTGCAATTGTTTGATCTCGTTGCCCAAGGCGGAGCTCAATCTTGCTTTCGAGTTATTGAGATCATCCATGGTCACCGAGTGGATAGACTCACCATCACATTCCCCTTATTTGCTACCCATATACTCTTAGGCGGTAAAACCTGAATAAAGAGCCGAGGCTCTGATACCAATTGAAAGGATCATATGGGCACCTAAAGGGGGGATGAATAGGTGCTACTTCAAATTTTCTTCTTTTTCAATTTAGGATTTGACAAGAAAGGTAAATTATCTAGATTATGCAACTAAGGTGAATTTACCTATATGTCAACCAAGCAACGACTATCACAACACTAAGCAAGAATAAGTAAGTAAAGTGCGGTAAAGGATATAAGTAACCAAAGTGGTGGACACGGAGACACAAGGATTTGTTTCCCGTAGTTCCTTCCTTTTGAGGGGAAGTACGTCTACGTTTGGAGAGGGGGTGGTTTCAAACCACCTACGCCACGAGAGGCCTCCCTTGTTCTCCGATGAATCTCACCCCAATGGGATCGATCCACCTTCCACTATATCGGCAACCTTCGAGGTGGAAGCCGGCACCTTTACAAGTTTGGGGCACACATCCACAACTTAATTGGAGGCTCCCAAATACAAGCAACCTGTCAAAACAATCAAAGACAAGCTTGTAAGAACCAAATAAAAGTTAGGGTTTCCAAAGAAACACTAGAGCTTGGGGGCCCTCAAGTGAATGAGGGGGAAATGAAGATCTATCTTGGTGAAGCTGTAGATCAAGGCCTCCTCCTTCGATTATCCAAAGATCAATGACTTTGGATGGAGAGATCTTGTAGATTTGGTGGCTCTAATGGAGTTTGTGTTCTTGAGCAGGTTGAGCAGCTGGAGGAAGGGGATAAGGGTCCCTATTTATAGGAAGCCCCCTCCACGAACCGTTTTCTGACCGTTGGAGAAGAACCAAACCGGAGACTCAGGTCTGTACACCGGAGACTCCGGTCTACACCGGAGATTCCGGCCTATCTCTGGACAAGCCTCCGGACCGCCCATATGAATGACCTGGGCCAGGCACGACCCAACTTGGCCGAAGACTCCGGTCCTCCAGCACCGGAGACTCTGGTCTGAGCCAAGACCGGAGATTCCAGAGAAGCCCCAGACCTTGATCCGCACCCCCATACAGAATGTCCTAGCAATGATTCTGAAGCCTCCACCGGGGACACAACCGGAAACTCCGGACCACACCGGAGACTCCGCTCTAGGCATACCGGAGACTCCGGTCTGGGATTTCCAGAATTGTGTCACACTTAGCAGGAATCTTTCCCAAGTGTGAGGATACATTTCACTTATCATAATACCAACCTGTGGACAGTGACAAACTATAAAATGATCTACTTGTTGCTAACGAACACCAAAATTAATTATGACAATAAATGTCCATTCAAATGTATCTAGACCTTTTTAGTGTGTAGATTCACTCTAAACCTGAGTGAACCTATATACCAAAATAAATCTAGATACATTTTATTCACAAAGCTAAAACATCTTATATTTTGAAACGGAGGGAGTACTTTAGAGTATCTGCAGGACTCATCTTGATGATTGACATATATTCCTGTTGTACCATCTATTTTGTAACCCAGCTCCCACACAGAATCACAATCGATTGGGATAAGACATGTTCGATATGATGACTCCTAGTGAGCTTCATATATCTATTGCAGAAGAGACAATAACAGGGAGAGATATAAATTGCAACATCCCCTCACAACGATCTTTAAACCCACCCAGAAGAGCTGACTAAGCTATCATCACAACTATTTCCTCTTCAGGGACAATCAGTCCAACTATAAAATAATAATAAGGGACAGTTAGGTTTCATGACCAAGCATATTCCAGATTGTAAAGTATGCAATAGACACAAGATCATCGGTTTAACTAAGTAGTACCGCATAAGTAACACATAGTAGGGGACACGAAAGAACAAAATTGTCAAAATAAACACACATAACCTTGTTTCTCACTGTATGCTTTGTTGTGCTCTATGCATTTTGTTTTCATTTGCCCTCTTATGCAATTTACGTGTATTTGACGCAGGTCATACCATTAGCTTGAATTAATTGTTTCAGGAGTCATCTCGACAATAATCTTGGAGGAAGAAGAGTTAACTCATCCGAAGTGGCTGGTATGCTTGTTGTATCCTTGTCCCATATGAGTATGAATCAGTCTCTTATCATATAACCTGGAAAAAAATGAGGTTGGGAGACAGTCTATTGGCGCCGACATACCATGGCTTATTTGACCTCATCTTTTACTAAAGTTTGAGCTTGCTAGCATATATTTATTTTCAGCAGCTGAAACGTGTTTCGGATTCAAGTTAGTATCTGAGCTGTATTCTTTTGCATGTTTCGGTTGGGTTGGTGCATATAGGTGGCATGGTGCATACTGGAAGGATCTTAGTAGTAGTACTGTAGTAGCGTGTTGCTGCTTCTGAAATTTCTATCTTCAGGTGATTATTGCAATTGTTCAAGAACTGGTAATAATCATGATTGAAACATACTTTGCCTTGCTTATTTCAATTCCTTATGTTCCGCAGGTTTTGTACAGAAAAGTCAATGGAATGTTCTTCATGGATTATAGTCAAATAATTTATGTGTTTCATCATGAAGCAAGATACTTGCTCTCCTGGATAGTTGACCATAAGATTTCCATTTCTGAAACATTATTAGCACAATAAATTTCTCATTGTCGCGTGATTTGTAAAACTTGACGTGTAAGACTAATTGTATGCATATGCTGATATGCGTCAATATGTTGTTATGTTAATTTTCTGTTTCTCTCAAATTTATTGATATATTATATCCTTAAAATTTATGTTATATTCTCAATTCCTGGTTTCCTAAGTTTTTTAAATAAATATGATATACTTTAGATTCTGGAATTGAAGACATTTTATGAAACGGTATGAGCTTTTGTGATGACTTTTTTAGTATGAGATGGTCTATTTTCGTTTTTCTGCTGTTCGCTTTCCTTCCCACGTCTCCAAATGGCAGCAGGGGAACTCTCCCATGGAGCGGGGATCCCACGTGCCAAGGGGAACTCTTCCATGGGGGCTTACTTCCCTGGATTTTTCACCCCGAGCATCCAAACGAGCCCCTAGAGGGAGCCTGCAGCAGCACGCCCAAGTCGTCGTCATCGTCCCAGCCTGGGCCCTAGGCAGCATCGCGTCGACAAAGGAGCCGGGCAGAGGGGAGGCCAGGCGCGCGCGATGAGCCGCCGGCGGCACCGCACCGCACGGATGGCGTCGATCCAGTTGCAGGAGCAGGTGCTAGCGAACGGAGACGTACTCCGTGGGCGGCGTTGTAGATCACTCACGAGCGGAGAGGCCCCCAAGATGGCGGGCATGCAGGGAAGCGCGCAAGTTGGCCTCCAGCTGCAGAGACACGTCCTCATCCGAGAGCCTAGGCTCGGCGGCCTGCGAGACCGTGGCAAAAAGCGCCGGCGCGCGGCGGAGACTGGACAACGATGGACGACGGCAAAGGCACCGACCGGGGCGAGGTCGTAACGGTGGCGGTCGTGGCCGTCACGACTCCCTCCGACGGCGCGGCTGCCAGGGGCGCGGGAGCTGTGGTGCCTGGCGCCCCGCCGGCGTGGTTGTCCTCGTTGTCATCACGACGGTGCATCCGGCTCGGCTCGTGGCTGTCGCAGCGTTGCCCGTGGCGCCGCTCCTCGTGCCGAGCCGAGCCGATCCGATCCTTGACGGTCAGAGGTGGTGAGAGTTCCGTTGTGGCGCTCGCTAGCTGCCGGATGTGCCTGGCACATTTCTGTTGGCGCCCGGCCTAGGGGAGGGATTGGGGCTTGAAGCATGGAGGAAGAGCTTCGCCCACGGGGATGCCATGCCATCCACTGTGCTGCTGAGGCGGCACTGCGCCCCGCCAGGGAGTGCGTACGTGGCCTACCGGAAGTCCGTGATGTCCTCGGCCGGTGTCGTCCAACACCGGCGCGGCGGAGAAATCCTCCACGCAGTCGACGTGGAGAAGAACCCTGAAAGTAAGTAGTATTCCCCCGCTTCCACTGATCGGGCCGGCTGGTGTTCCGCGACGCGCACCAGGGAGGCAGGGAGGAGAGGAGATGCCCGGTGGCCGTGGGATTTTTCCTGGAGCATGCGATGCGAGGCACACTGTGAAAACCGGTGGCATCGACCTCTCAGTGTGCACACGTACGATCATGTTGGCCGATCTTAATCCATAGATAGCTTCGTCGTAATAATGATATAAGAAAAGAAAAGGATGACAGTGAAGTGGAACCTTTTATTTTTTTCATAGAGACTTGAGAGTGAGTGTCTTCTCGCATCGATTCCTTCCGGTACGTTATACCCGAATTTTTTTTTTGAGCAACCGGTAGAAGCTCTACCTTTTCACCTTTTTAAATAGATAGAGGAAAAAAGAAACACACAGTACATGGGGCATGTTTTGGTTAAGATGGAAACATGCCAAAAAACACCGCAAAACAAAAAACCGAAAAACGCCTAATCAGACTCCGCAGGAATGGCAGGCCCGAAGGCCACAAAAGCCCGGGCGCGTTGCCTGATATCCTCCCTTGCGATCTCAGCCACCTCGACATAAGTCAGCCGCCGTCCGGTGAAGATTCGTCTGTTTCTCTCTTTCCATGCGTTACAAAGGACATATAAGAGTCGACCACTTAAAGTTCTTTTTGCGTTCGATGGTCTTCCGACAATCAGATTGTCCCACCATTTTGTGAGGAAATGGAAGTCGTGGCCATGGAACTCCCCTGTAGCGTTGTCCCAAACTTGGGTGAGGTTCCAGACTGCTGTAGTAAAGGACAATCTTTGCAGAGGTGATCGGCCGTCTCAGGCGTGCTAAGGCAAAGAGCGCAGATAGGGTCGTGCGTCCACCCCTAGTGGCTAAGTTATCAGCCGTAAGGAGCTTGCCATGCATGGCCAGCCAACCAAAAATCTTGCATTTGGGTTCGGCATGGGCAGTCCACAACTTTTGGGCAATGAACTTGGGGCGACTGTCGTGGAATTGCGCAAGGTACGCAGAGATAGCACTATAGTTTCCATCCGCCGTCAAGGTCCAAACTATCCCATCTTTTTGTCCTGGAGTCAGCTGCGTGCTCGCAACCACGTCCCAAACTTTGATGTACTGGGCAAGCTGCACCGGAGTGGTCAGGCTAAAAATAGCGTGTATCCAGTTTCCGTCAGCTAGTTCTTTGGCCACGCTTCTGGTTTTTCTCAAAGCAATCTTGGAAAGGTCTGGCGCCCAAAGGCGTATGGGGCCATGCTGAGACCAGCTATCGTGCCAGAATGAGGCCGTCCCACCATCTCCCAGAGAGATTTTCGTGGAAGCTCTGAAGAGGTCCATGTCGGCATCGTCACAGGAGAGCTTAGAACCCGCCCAGGTGCGTTGGGGGTCAGTCCACTGTAGCCAAGGCCATCGGAGTCTGAGGGCCCGTCATGTCCATTGCAGGTGAGGCATCCCAAGCCCGCCCAGATCTTTCGGTCTATAGAGCGTCATCCAGCTAACTAATGCTCTTCCTCTTGCCGTGTGCTCGCCTTCGTCGCCAGCCTAGACGAAGTTCCTTGCAATGCGAGTAATCTTATCTCTAGCCCATTTGGATAAGGGAATGACTGTAGCATGGTAGACCGCGATGGCCATGAGGACGGACTTGGCAAGGGTAATTCTTCCAGGTCGAGCAAGAAACTTCCCTTTCCACCCAAAGAAGCTTTCCTGCAATCTTGTTAATGAGGGTCTAGAGATCTACTTTATGGAGTCGCCTGAAGTGCAGGGGCAGACCCAAGTATTTTCCTGGGAACGTAGAAATCTTTGCCGGGAAAGCAGAGAGAACATTCAGAAGGTCGATATTGTCACATCTAATGGGGAAGACCTCCGTCTTAATAAGGTTGGTGATGAGGCCACTGGCCTTTCCGAAGTAGTCGAGAATGTCAGAGATAGCCTGGAGCTCTTCTTTCACAGGGTTGACAAAAATTCCGGCATTATCTACATAAATGGAGATTCTGCAATGAGGATTGCGCGATCGGATAGGACTGAGGATACCGCGTTGACTTGCAATCGAGAGGATACGCTATAAGGGGTCAATGGCGAGGATGAATAGCATGGGAGAGAGAGGATCACCCTGTCTCAGACCCTTGGCATGCTGAAATGGCCTTCCCAGATCTCCATTAAGAAGCACTCTGGAGGAAGCTGAAGATAAAGACAGGCAGACCCAGTCTCGCCATAATTGTCCGAAGCCCAGGTCCATCATTACCTCGATGAGATAAGCCCACCCCACGGACTCGAAATCTTTAGAGATGTCAAGTTTTAGGAAAAGGCTAGGTGTTATTGAAGAATGTAGCTCTTTGATGAGGTTTTGCACATGCAAGAAGTTGTCATGAATGCTCCTTTTCTTCACGAAGGCGCTTTGGCATTGGGAAACAATTTTAGGCAGGATTGGAGCCAGTCGGTTTGCAAGGAGCTTGGAGAAAATCTTTGACAAACTATGGATGAGACTGATAGGCCTGTAGTCGCATATAGACACAACATCTTGCTTCTTGGGGATTAAGATGATGTTTGCAGAGTTTATCAAGTTCGTACAGCCACCCTTCAAGCCAGCCATATGGGATATAGCGGCCACGATGTCATTTTTGATAACTTCCCAACAACTCTTGAAGAAAGCGCCGATGAAGCCGTACGGGCCCGGCACTTTGACGGAAGGCAACGAGAAAACGACCTCCTTTATTTCATTCTCATCAAAAGGGGCTTCGAGGTCGGAGAGGTCACGTTGTACATACTGCAAGGCGTCCCAATCAAGGCTAAGAAGCCGCTGAGCTTTTGAGCCAAGTGCGCACTTGAAGTGTTAGAGGATCACCTCCTCCTTGTCCTCTTTTGTGATGGCGGCCCCCGAGACAGTGGCGAGAGTCTGGATGTGGACCTTCCTATGACGCCCATTGGATCTAACGTGAAACAACTTGGTATTAGCATCACCTAAACGTATCCAAGTTAGACGGGATCTTTGGCGGAGTTTGATCTTATGAATTGCAAGGAGGCCAAGATAGGAAGACTTTAGCTGACGTCTAAGGTCTCGCTCTTCATCCGAAAGCGTGCGAGACTCTTCCGCTGTGACGAAGCGCCAAATGAGCTCATTTGCCATGGCAATTTGGATCTTGATATTGTCAATGCTTTGTCTTTGCCATTTCTTTAGATCCTTAGTCGTACGAGAAAGCTTGATGTGCACCCGACGGATGGGGTCGGCGGCCTGGATTGGCTTGTTCCAGGCATCAGAGACCGTGTCTCGAAAGCCATGCATCTGAACCCATTCTTCAAACTTGAAGGATGGGTTTGTAGCAGTAGCGATCGAGCCTTGGAGAAAAAGAGGCGCGTGGTCCGAGCAGGCCGACGTTATTGCTTGGAGATGGGCATCGGGGAAAAGTTCATCCCAATTGGCGGAGAAAAAAACATGGTCAATCTTGGTGAGGATAGGATCGACCTGGGTGTTTGACCTGGGTGTTTGACCTGGTAAAACGGCGACCATCCATTCTCATGTCTTTTAGCTTGAGGAAGTCACGCGCCGCACGAAACTTCCCAATTAGACGTTTATTGATGTTGAGGTTGTTCTTGTCAGACGCCTTAGTGATGAGGTTGAAGTCTCCAAGCAGGATCCATGAGGCCCTCACAAGAGGCTTCAATGTCCGTAGCTCCTCGATGAAAATAACCTTCTCAGGCTCGGTCTGTGGGCCATAGACGCAGGTTATGGTCCATGTTGTTCCCCCGTTCAGCATAGTAATGGTGGCCGAGAGCGTGTGGGCGGTGAGGTGGACTTCCGATAGTGAAAAAAAGGCTGAGGAGGTCGTGAGAATCATTCCTCCACGAGTACCATCAGCGGGGAGGAAAGCGTAGTTGTTGATGAACGAGATACCAAGCGTGGCAGAAATGACAACGTTGTTTACTTCTTCAAGTTTGGTTTCCTAGAGGCATACGATTGTCGCATGAGTGTCCCTGGCAATATCACGGACGGCGTCGCGCTGTACCTTACTATTCAGACCATGAGGGTTCCAGTTGAGAAAATTCACATTGTTTTGTGCCATTAAATCACACGCAAGTAGTGCACCCCTTTTCTCTCTTGAAGCAAAAACAATTGATAGTATAAGGATTGGCATAGCTGAGAAAGGCATCAGTCAGCGACTTAGACGGACAGCGATGAAAAGCAATAAACTGAAGCTTGCAGGTAAAGTCTTTCAACAGAGGAAATACGTAGCTACAAGGAGTCGACAATGACGAGAAGTGCAGGTAGCAGGGTATACTGAAACGAAAAACACGGGGCACCGGCCCGGGAGAACGACGCGTGAAGATGCGTCTACACATCTAAACCGGTTGAAGACAATGTTGGGGATGCAGCTACGGTCTTGTTAGCAGCCTTCTTCTTGATTTTCTTGACTTGCTTGACCAAAGCGTCGAGGGCCTGAATTACCGATGATGCTAACGGTCCACTAAGGAACAGCTGACGGAAAGCCACCCGCGCGGTGTCGTCGAAGGAGGCCGAAGGAGCAAGGATGCCGCAGGCACGGGCTATGATCTTCTGGGTGGCTTCCGCGCCCTCCGAGAGCTGGCACGTCTTCTTCTTGATGGCGATCCAACCGCTGCGCCTAGGGGAAAGAGCAGGCGGCAACGCCTTCTTGTTCTTCTTGGCCACCGGTGTGCTCAGAAGAGCGGGCAGGACAACTTGGCATTGCGGCGCACCCGTTGGAGTCGAGGGGGGCGGTGAAGCCGCCTGCGGAGAGGGAATCACGGCAACAACGTCCCAGGCTTCATTACGAGTCTCGATGACCAGCTAGGTCAGCAGAGCTGCATCATCCACCCCACCTTGGAGCCCCGCTGCTTCAAGAGGGCACAACCACGCATCAGCCATGGGTGACATGGACAGTGCCTCAATGTGGTGGCCAGGCGGCGAGGCCACAGAAACCCGCGGTGAGGAATGCACCCCATCCTTGAGGCCTGGAGAAGGCAGCTGGGAGGTGCGCCCACCTCCACCTTTGGCCAGGTCGCAACCCTCAAAGGAGGCAGCCGCCCTCTCGTGATGCCCTGATGAAAGAGGCGACACAGGTGATGTTCACGGGGCAGGTGCAGTCGCAACACGGAGGAAGTCGACGGCCCTAGCAAGCCAGCTGCGCAGCTCGATGGATGATACGTCCAAAACGTATCTACTTTCTCGAACACTTTGCTATTATTTCTTCTCTAAACTTGTGTGATTTGGATACAACTAACACGGACTGACGCTGTTTTCAGCAGAATTACCTTGGTGTCTTGTTTTTGTGCAGAAAATCAAATATCAGGAAAAATCCCGAAAAAATATGCCAAAAAATATATTTCACCAGAAGATCCACGGAGCCAGAAGAGGAGACGGAGAGGAGGCCTGGGGGGCACACCCACCCCAGGCGCGGGCCCACCTAACCCCGTGCCTGGAGGGGGTGCAGCCACCCCAGGCACCCCCTCGGCCTCCCTCTGCGCCTATAAGTTTCCTTTCGACCTAAAACCCAGGGGGGGTCGATAGTTTTTCAGAAAGAGTTCCGCTCCGCCGCCGCCACCAGAAACCAAGATTCGGATCCAGAAACTCCGTTCTGGCACCCTCCGGGACGGAGAATTTGGAGAGGATCATCGCCATCGTCATCACCAACGCATCTCCATCAACCACCGATGTTTCCCTCATCCATGATTGAGTAATCCCCCGTTGTAGGCTTGGGGATGGTAGGGATTGGATGAGTTCTATCATATAATCGAATAAGATCCATTAGGGCACAGTGCCTAGTATCTCTATTAGTGCTATTTGACTTTGTTGCAACTTGTTGTGCTTAATGCTTGTCACTAGGGCCCGAGTGCCATGATCTCAGATCTGAACTTATTATTGAATCATTATGATAGTATTGTTTGTGATCTTATCTGCAAGTTGTGTACACATATCATTGTCCGGATCCAAAGTCCCCAAAGTGACAATAATTGAGACAACCGGAGGGGATGGCTGTGGTGTGAGGATCACATGTGTTTGCAGAGTGTTAATGCTTTGTTCCGGTGCTCTATTAAAAGGAGCACCTTAATTGCTAGTAGTTCCCTAGAGGCCCCGCTGCCACGGGCTGGCTGGACAAAAGATGTTGTGCAAGTTCTCATTGTGAGCACGTATGACTATATTTGGAGCACATGCCTAGGATTGTTTAGTACTTGGATGCTTGTTATTATTTATCTACAATGTCCTAGATCTTGAAGTTACATGTTTAGACTCGTCCATGCAACGCCCGTCCATCCATCCCTATGCCTACCGCACTCGAATCCTCATTGCCGTTCTGTTACTATTCTTTGTTGTTTCCTTTGTTGTTACTGCTGTTGTTGATTTGCTGTTGCTACTACAAACTGTTACTACTGATAAACTTCTGTGAGCAAGAACTATTTCCAGGTGCAGCTGAATTGATAACTCAATTGTTAAGGCTTGCAAGTATTCTTTGGCTCCCCTTGTGTCGAATCAATAAATTGGATAATACTACCCGCGTAGACTGTTGTGATCCCCTACATTTGTAGGTCATCAATGGATTCCTCCAGGACAGGCTTGATCATTCAATTGACACACTCCAGCAGCTCCTTCTTGAGCATTGTTGCTTGATCAGTCAGCATAGACCGAAGCACCTCCGCTGAAGGGATCATCTGGCTCCTTGTTGTTAGAATTATGCCCTAGAGGCAATAATAAAGATGTTATTATTATAATTCTTGTTCATGATAATGTTTATATTTCATGCTAGAATTGTATTAAGCGGAAACTTTAATACTTGTGTGGTTTGTGAACAACACCGTGTCCCTAGTGCGCCTCTATGGACTAGCTCATTGATTAATGATGGTTAAGGTTTCCTAACCATGGACATGAGTTGTCAATTGATAATGAGATCATATCATTGGGAGAATGATATGGTGGACAGACCCAAACTAAGCGAAGCAATTAGATCGTGTCATCGTGTTCGTCTTTGCGAAGCTTTTCTTATGTCAAATATTGTATTCCTTAGACCATGAGATAATACAACTCCCTGGTATCGGAAGAAAGTTTTGAGGTCATCAAACGTCATCCTATGAGAGGGTGATCATAAAGGTGTCTCTTAGGTGATCGGAAAGTACGTGTTGGGTTGTATGTATCGAGATGGGATTTGTCCCTCCCAAGTCGGAGAGATATACTTCGGGCCCACTCGGTAATCGATATCAACACCGCTTGCAATCATGTGGTTAAGGAGTTAATCACAAAGTGATATCGGATTACGGAACGAGTAAAGTACTTGCTGTGAACGAGATTGAACTAGGTATGACGGTACCGACGATCGATTCTTGGGCAAGTAAAATATCGCGAGACGAAGGGAATATATATATATATGGGATTGATTGAATCCTGGCATCGTGGTTCATCCGATATGATCATCGATGAATGTGTGGGAGTCAATATGGGTTTCCAGACCCCGTTGTTGATTATTGATAGAAGATCATGTCTGCATATTCTCGAACCCGCAGGGTCACACACTTAACGTATCTCGACGCTAGGATAGATTGGATAATTGGTTTATGAGTTTTTGTTCGGAGTCTCGGATGGGATCCGGGACATCACGAGAGGTTCCGAAGTGGTCCGGAGAATAAGATTCATATAAGGCAGTGCAGTTTTTGGAGTTCGGAATTGTTAGGATTAATCGGTATTGTCGGAAGCTTCTAGAACCTTCTAGAAGGGGACCAACGTGGCCCCACCTTCCGGGAGGGGCATGGGCCTATGAGGGAGTACCTGGCGCATTGGGCCGGGGCACAAAACCCATAGGGCCCAGCCGGCCAAGAGAGGTTTAAACTCTAGATAGAGCTTCTAGAAGGGGGGTTTCCTTGCCCCCCACTCTTCCTCCTTGGGGCCGCCGGCCTTGGCTTGGGGGAGGGGCTAGGGCTGCTCCCACCCCTCTATATATAGAGGGCTGGGGGCGCACCAACCCCCTACACCTTCCCCTCCAACCCTAGCCGCCCTGCTGCCCTTCCTCTCTCCCTCCCGACTGCCTGTAGGCGAAGCCCTGCTGCAGAAATTCTCCACCATATACACCACGCCGTCGTGTTGTGGATCCAATCCGTCTCTCCACCATACTTTCTGGTCCGAGGAAGGAGGAGACGTCGAGGTGCCGCACGTGTGCATCTCACGGAGGCATCGCCACTTGTGGTGCTAGATCGGATCGGATCGCGAGGAGGAGAAGCGAGTACGACTACATCACCCACGTTTTAACGTTCATTGTGCGAATCTTCAAGGGTATGAAGATCTAATCCAATCTCTCTCGTTGTTTGCATCTCCTAGATTAGATCTTGGCTTCCCTCTGTTTGCATCCATAGAAAATTTTGATTTACTATGCCGCGAAACCCTTCAGTGGTATCAGAGCTAGATCTATGCGTAGATGTGTTTCACGAGTAGAACGCAACATGGTTGTTGCGGGCGTTGATGTTTTCCGTTGCAAGCCTCTTGTTTGTGTTCTTCTTATGACGCGGGATAGTGAGATTGAAGCGGTTCAGGCCAACCTTACGCGACGTCGTTCGCGAGACCGGCTCCGCACTTGACGTGTGGCTTGTTCCACACATGCGGCTGGTGGATGTCAGTTTCTCTCACTATAGTTGTCATGGGATTAACACTGGAGTTTGGCAACCATAATATCACCGTTGTGGCTTTCCGTAGGTAAGAATCATTCTTAGCATCTACTCCCATAAGTCACGTAAAAACATGCAACAACAAAGTAGAGGTGTCTAATTTGTTTTTGCAGGGAGTGTTTTCTGTGATTTGGTATGGCCCAAGATGTGATGTGTATAATGTATGCGATGATCATGTTTTGTAATGTTTCACGACTTGCATGTCGATGAGTACACAACCGGCAGGAGCCATATGGTTGTCTTTATAATTGTGTATGACCTGCGAGTCAACTTCTTATACGCCATGTAATAGCTTTACTTTATCGCTAAGTAGTTAGCAATAGTTGTAGTTGCTATTCATGGTGGAGGCAATCATGGTGGAGTGATGGAGATCATGCCGAAACGCACAAGATGGAGATCATTGCGCGAAGATTGGCTATACCATGTCACATAAAGTTATATGCATGTGATGTTTATCCTTTTATGTATCTTATTATGCTTAGATCGCGGTAGCATTATAAGATGATTCCTCACTTAAAGATCAAGATAAAACTGTGTTCTCCCCAAGTATGCACCGCTATGAAAGTTCGTCGTGTCCAAGCATCACGTGATGATCGGGTGCTATAGACTACGCTCACATACAACGGGTGCAAGCCAATTTTGCACACGCGAAATACTTGGGTCTAACTTGACGAGCCTAGCATGTGCATACATGGCCTCGAACACAAGAACCGAACGTTAAGCATGAGTCATATGAATGATATGATCGACACTTCGTTGTCCACCATTGAAACCACATCTCTTCTCGTGATGATCGGATTAGGTGTGGTGAATTTGGATCGTGTTCACTAAACAACTTGAGGGATGTTGAATTTAGTGGGAGTTCATCTAGTAATTTGATTAAGTTGAACTATTTATCATGAACATAGTCTAAATTGTACTTGCAAATCTGTAGATCACATGGCCAAGTCCAACTTCAACTTCAACGCTTTTGCTGAGATAGAAAAGCTTAGAAACAATGGGTCTAACTTCACCAAATGGTTCCAGATTCGAGAATCATTCTCATTGGCGGACAAAAGGACTATGTCCTTGAGAAAGCGCTAGGTGACGCTATAGATGCTTGGTGATGAAAAAGTTGTTTATCACCGCACCAGATGATTATGATTTGATTAATATCGCCATGTTGTATGCTATGGAATCAATCTTCAAAATCGTTTTGAGGAGTTCGCTGGCCCTTTGAGATTCTCGAGGAGCTGAAAACATGTTTCAGACTCAAGCCTGCTCGAGAGATATAAGATCTCTAAGAAATTCTTTAACTACAAGATGGAGGAAGGAGTTCCGTTAGTGAGCACGCCATTGAGATGACGGGCTACACTCAACGCCTTTGAGAAAGCTGGATCAAGATTCCAGAGGAGCTCAAGATTGACACTCCTAGCTACAAAAGTTTTGTAGTTGATCACAATCAGATTGGTTCCACTGATATGATCACTGAGCTCTTTGCTAAGATGAAAGTAGCAGAGGTGAACATCAAAAAGAATAATCACGTGTTGATGGTCAACAAGCCCCCCACATTCAAGAAAGGTAAGGGTGCAAGGAAGCCCTTCAAGAAAGGCGGCGGCAAGTGCGTTGCCCCTGCTGAGAAGAAGTTCAAGTCTAGTCCTAAACCGGACACTGAGTGCTTCTATTGCAAGGACAAGGGTCACTGGAAGCGCAACTGTCCGAAGTACTTAGTGGACAAGAAGGCTAGCACCATCAAATGTATATTTGATATACATGTTATTGATGTTTTCCTTACTAGCCCTCGTTGTAGTGCCTGGGTATTTGATACCGGTTCAGTTGCTAATATTTGTAACTCGAAACAGGAGCTACGAAATAGATGGCGGCTTGCGAGGGATTGAAGGGAATATGCCCGAGAGGCAATAATAAAGTGGTTATTATCGTATTCCTTATTTATGATAAATGTTTATTTTGCATGCTATAATTGTATTAATACGGAAACGTTAATACATGTGTGTTTAATAAACAAACAGAAAGTTCCTAGTTAAGCCTCTCTCATAAACTAGCTCGTTGATTAACAAGATGATCAAGGTTTCCTGATCATGGACATTGGATGTTGTTAATAACGGGATCACAACATTAGTGTAATGATGTGATGAACATTCATCCGAAGTATAGCATTACGATCAAAGTCATTGAGTTTATATTGCTATAACAACTTACGAAGTGATCCTAATCCTTAGACCATGAGATCATGTCAATCACTAACACCGGAAGAGTTTCTTGATAACATCAAACGTCACACCGTAACAGGGTGATTATAAAGATGGGTTCAGAACTAATAAAGTGTTATGTTGAGGCTCATGGATCGAGAGTGGAATTTGTTCATCCCGATGACGGATAGATATACTCTGGGCCCTCTCGGTGATATCACATTGATTAGCTTGCAAGCAAGTGATTTGATCACTAGAATGTTATATCACGGGAACGAGAAAAGAGTGCATGTCGGTAACGAGATCAAACTAGGTATGGAGATACCGATGATCGGATCTCGGACATGTAATATATCGTGGAACAAAGGGATTAAGATACTAGCGTAAAAGGTTCCGACGATCACAAGAAAGTCATCGTTGAATGTGTGGGAGTCAGTATGGGTCTCCAGATCCCGCTTCTGATTATTGATCCGAGAGGGGTCTCGATCATGTCCGCATTATTCGCGAACCGTAGGGTGACACACTTAAGAGACACCGGCATCCAATTGGAGCAAAAGTTTCATGCCGAAAAGAAAAAGAAAGCGCAGGAATTTATTTCACTAGACACAAATCAAGCTGCTGAAATTGTCAAACTGGTTCTCGCATGTGAAATAGAATACTAGCAAGGGGTTTTATGTGAATGTTTGTTAATTAAAGTAATTAACAAAATTCTGAATAAATAAATAAAAGAATTTTATTTAATGAGAGCTTGCATTAAATTTGGTGGAAATTTAATGGGATTTTGAGTGGAGAAATTTGAAGGGCCATTTTGTGAGTGGAGTGTCCACCCACATGAATGTGGAAGAGGTGGGGGCAGCCCCATGGCTGGGCGCATGGCCCCTTGGGTGCCCCCTCTCCTATAAAAGGAGCCCTCCTCTCTCTCTCTCACCTCCTCGTGAAGGATCTCTCTCCTCTAGAATTTATCCCCATGGTCTCGGACTAGCGAGATACATGTTCCCGTGGCTATTCGGCAAGAAAGAGTTGTGCTTCCTGCATCGCTGGAGCGAGGAGGCGGAGGTTGCTCGGTGCCTCGAACGTGTGTGCGAGCACGGATGCCATTGTTTTGCCGCTTAGGACTTCCTCTCGATCTTGAGATCGGCAAGAGATCGTCTACATCAACCACGAGTTTGGACTCGTTAAGCTTTGTCGGTCTTCAAGGGTATGTTCTCTACGGATATACATCCGCCGTTGTTTGTATCTAGTATAAATAGATCTTGGTATATAGTTCACATCGTAGGAAAAATTTTGTTTTCTATCTGCGAACCCTTCAAAGGGTATCGAGCCGGATCTATGCGTAGATACTTTACACGGTAGTACACATATGAGTATGTGGGCGATGATGATCATGTTGTTGCTCCTTTCTTGTGATTTTGGATATTGGTGGCATAGTGGGATGAAGCGGCCCGGACAAACTTTACATGTCCTCGCACATGAGACCTGTTCACGCTTGACATGCAACTAGTTTGCATAAGTGGCTAGCGGTGTCTCTCTCCTACTATAGTCAATATCTATTTTGCAAGCGAGTTGTCAACAATTTGATTATCCTCGTTGTGGTTCATGTTCGTAGGTAAGAACGGTTCTATCTCGAAAGCCCTCACCACGTAAAACTTGCAATGGATAAATTAGAGGCGTCTAGTTTAGATTGTTCGGGCTAGTGTTATGATATGGTAGTGTTGTAAGTAGAAGTATGAGATGATACTCTTACAACACACATAGCGTGTAAAATCCATAGATGTGGATTTACACATATAGGTATGATAGTGATCATACCACGATGCACATGATAGAGATCATCTCAAGGGAACCATATAATTTCACTAATAAACATATGATGTTTGATTACATCTTATATTGCTTGTTTAGCGCTTTGTTAAGCATAATAAGA
Source organism: Avena longiglumis (assembly GCA_030063025.1). Classification (NCBI taxonomy): domain Eukaryota; kingdom Viridiplantae; phylum Streptophyta; class Magnoliopsida; order Poales; family Poaceae; genus Avena; species Avena longiglumis. The sequence continues at coordinate 99,008,144 of CP125979.1, forward strand.
TGTTCCTCATTTAAATATCAAGATAAGAATGTGTTCTTCCTTTAGTATGCACCGATTATATTTTCGCCTCCAAGACATCACGTGATGATCGGGTGTTCTTGGATCCTCGACCATACTTGGTGTAAAACAGTTACACGCAAAATACTAAGGTTCTTACTTGGCGAGCCTAGCATGTACAGACATGGCCTCGGAACACGGACCGAAAGGTTAAGCATGAGTCATATAGTAGATATGATGCCCATTTGATGCTCGCTTTTAAGCTATGCCGACTCACGTGATGATCGGACTTGGTGTAGTGGATTTGGTTCATGTAATCACCAAAAGGCACGAGGGATGTCGTTTTGAGTGGGAGTTCATTTCTAATTTGGATTAGTAGAACTCAATTTATCATAAATTAAATCAAAGTGAATTTTCATAATTTGTTGTAGTCATTGGCATTCGCTCACCACCTTATGCATAGTTGTAATTGAGATAATAGAACTATAGAATTCGGATATATACTTTACGAACTGTATCGTATTGTGTTGAGTGTCAATCTAAAGTTTAAAGTCCTATTGCAAACTTTCAGAAAATTCTATTTACTCGTGAAATTTAATAATTGGTATTAAATCGAGTAACAATTCCGTGTTAGTATCTTAAGTATCATGTTTGCCTCCATGATTCTTGATTTAAACATCAAGTTTATCTAGGAGAAAGAATTGTTTCGAAACCATCATGTGTAGCAGATATAACGATATCTGAAACAATGTTTTAGTTGCAATATGATAGAGTATAATATATGTTCTCATATTGGATGAGAATTTACGAAGGTTGGAGATGCTAGACATCCTAATCATCCAAAAGGTTTTGGAAAGTAATGTTATACTCATGATTCGCCTTTATAAGCTACAAGAGCTTGATCATGAAAGTCGTCATGATAAGGGTGAATAGAATATGTATGTAAAATGTTTACTACACTAAAAGATTACTAAAGAATGGATTTTGAAAGAATACCGATCATTTGATGATGGTGATCTACTTCAAAGTGCAAGTCCAGGTATTATTATTTGAATATACACGCTTTGGACTATGTGTCATGTGTCTGGCGCCACTGTTGACGTTGATAGTTTCTTTTAAATGGAATAGGAAATGCTTATAGAGTATCTATAAAATATATTTGGCAGAAAAGAAAAGATTGGAAATATCCAATTTAGGTATATATATGATATACATGTTATGGTTGTATTCTTTGCTTGTTAAACAATGTGGTTCTTGGGTATTGGATACCGAATTGGTTGGTATGAAATTTCATACGGAATGACGCAATTCATGAACCACAATGGCCTAAGTAACTAGCAAGAGAAAATGTGATGATGTTCATCGAAAACAAACAAACCGTTGTTTGTATTTCTCGTTGACATCAAAGCTTGACTTCAAGATTTGTTTCAATAATTGTTATTTGAATCAGGTATTATAAGAACAAAGGTTGTTCAAATAATTACCGTATTCCATATAAGATGGATGATTTACAAATCTAGTTGAAGAAATCACATCCATAAATCCTAATGCTAAAATGTTGCAAGACAAATGATTGAAAGATCACTTATGAAGTGACATCGCTTTAAATTATATTGGAAAGAAAAACATGAATAATGTCCATATTCATGGATGTTGTGATTCTTTGAGTTGATCAAGTGACGCGTGGGAGACTGTCCACGTGATAATTAAAACTTCGTTCAAAGGCCAAAGAAGAACGAACGACTAAATTATTGGAATTTATACATATCGATGTATGTAGTCCATTATGTGTAGTAGTTTATGGGTTTCAACTTCATATGCTTTCTCCGGAATTTTGAGTGAATGTTCACTTAATGAGAAAGAAGTATGAAATATTTGAAAATGTTTCAAAGACTTTCAAAATGAAGTGGAAAATCATTGTAACAAGAAAAATAAATGAATTATGATTTGATCATAAAGGCATTTATTTGAGTTACAAGTGTAACAAGAAAATAAATGAATTATGATTTTATCATAAAGGGATTTATTTGAGTTGCAAGTTTAGCAAAACACCTAGATTTACATCTCCCAAAACACCATAGGAGTATGGAGTGTTTGAGATTTGTAATGAAACCTTGTTTGACATGGTTGGATCAAAGGTGTTATTTATAAAACTGCCATTATGTTTTAAAAGATTAAAGCTTTAGAGACTTCCGCTTTTACCTAAAAGAGCTCCATCTTGATCCGTTGAAATGACACCATGGAAGTTATGGTTTGGGGTAAAACCCAAGTTGTCATTTCATAAATTTTGGTATACTAAACATAAGTAAGATGTTTACAACCAAAGTCGGATGAGCATGTCTTTGTAGGTTATTTCGAATAACAATTGGTTATTCCTCCATAACACCGAGGACAAAAGGGTTTGTCGCTTGAAATGTAAAGTTTCTTGAAGAAGGAATTTTTCATAAATGTTAAGTGGGAGGACAATAGAACTTTGATAAGGTTAACGAACCTTAGCTAAATGTGCTGAGTTGCGCAGCGCCGGAAATGGTTCTGGAAGCTGCCATAATACTCATAGCTTATGTGCCTCAAAGGTTGTGGTCACGGAGATCTAAGTTCCTATTGAACCAAGTAGGTCGGTTAAACAATCAAATGCAAGATTTGAGAGTAAATCATTATTGTTTGACAATGATGAACCGAATATATGCAAAGAAGCGATGATGGGCCCTGACTCCGTCAAATGGCTTGAAGCCATAAAATCCGTGATAGTTCCATACATGAGAAATCAAGTTTTGAACTTGGAAGACCCTCCGGAAAGGTGTAAAAACCTATCGGTCGTATTTGGATCTATAAAGAAACAGACATGGATGTTTCACATCTATGAAATAGTCGACATGTCGTAAAGTATTTTATGACAATGTTCAAGGAGTTGACTATGACAAGATTTGATCTTTCATAGCGATATTTAGTCTGAACGGATTAAAGTAGCAACCACTACATATAATTTGGTATATGGTAGATGAATAAACAAAACAAAGTTCTTCTAATAGAATGGTTACCTAGGACGTGTACATGACACGGTCCAAAGGGTTTTGTTAAATTCAAAGGATGCTAAAAGGGCATGCAAACTTCAATGGTTGAAGTAAGCATCGTGGAGTTGGAATCTTCCCCATGATGAAAACGAGTTTTCATCCGGAGCGATGAAGATGCTTGCATTTGCAAGAAATTAAGTGGGAGGCTTGAGACATATTTCTAAATACATTATGTGAAGGACATCTTGTTGATTAGAAATGATGTATCTTTTATTGACAAAGGTTAAGAATTTCATTTCGATGAAAGACTTAGGCAAAACCGAATATTTAGCGTGAATGTCTATAGTGGATATCGTAACGCCAATATGGTTGTGCCAAACGTATATATATGAGATATTGAAGGAGTTCAATATAGAATCAACAAGAAACGGTTCTTGTCGCATGGAAAGGAATTGAATCAAGATTCAAGTGTATCGACACTTGATAAGTGAAACAAGATTCAAGTGCTTTGACACTTGATGAGTGCAATCACGAGAATGTTTTGATCAATCATACCATGATATGTACACATCCAGATATGTCCTATGCTCTAAGTGTTATGAGCATATACCAGAATGAATCATAAAATGATCATTGGACGATAGTGAGGATATTCTTATGATCTTTTGGAAGAACTAAGAATATATTTGTGTAGAGGTGACAAACAATTACAAATAGTTCATTGTAAAGCGTTACATTGATACTAGTTTTGTCACAAGATACAAATTAAGTTTATCTCAATTTAAACTATGGGTGGCACAATGTAATGGAAAGGAGATTCCATGATGGATTTGGAAGAGTTCCAAAGTTAAGACATTGTGACGAATACTACAACAAAAAGGCTAAGTATATGTCTGCTATAGTAGCAAAGAAGGAGAATTTGTGTCAAGTAGTTTGTTATCAAACTAAGGTGTGGTTCGCGAACGGCTAACACTAAAGATATATTGTATGACAATAGTATCGATGTTTTAACCCCAAGGAACTAAAGGTCTCACCGAAAGACCAAATTAATACAATGCCATCTCATTGAGAATGAGTGATGCGTGAAGACGCAAAGACATGCAAATACACACGGACACAAGCGCCACTCCGTAGATTATGTTAACCACTTGCAATTGTGTATATGGAACACCGTAAAGCCATAGGTGTTCAATGCGTGAAGTTTTCAAACTAGATTATTGTCTCTAGTGCAAGTGGGAGATGAAGGAATATGCCCGAGAGGCAATAATAAAGTGGTTATTATCGTATTCCTTATTTATGATAAATGTTTATTTTGCATGCTATAATTGTATTAATACGAAACGTTAATACATGTGTGTTTAATAAACAAACAGAAAGTTCCTAGTTAAGCCTCTCTCATAAACTAGCTCGTTGATTAACAAGATGATCAAGGTTTCCGATCATGGACATTGGATGTTGTTAATAACGGATCACAACATTAGTGTAATGATGTGATGAACATTCATCAAGTATAGCATTACGATCAAAGTCATTGAGTTTATATTGCTATAACAACTTACAAGTGATCCTAATCCTTAGACCATGAGATCATGTCAATCACTAACACCTAAGAGTTTCTTGATAACATCAAACGTCACACCGTAATGTGGTGATTATAAAGATGGGTTCAGAACTAATAAAGTGTTATGTTGAGGCTCATGGATCGAGAGTGGAATTTGTTCATCCCGATGACGGATAGATATACTCTGGGCCCTCTCGGTGATATCACATTGATTAGCTTGCAAGCAAGTGATTTGATCACTAGAATGTTATATCACGGGAACGAGAAAAGAGTGCATGTCGGTAACGAGATCAAACTAGGTATGGAGATACCGATGATCGGATCTCGGACATGTAATATATCGTGGAACAAAGGGATTAAGATACTAGCGTAAAAGGTTCCGACGATCACAAGAAAGTCATCGTTGAATGTGTGGGAGTCAGTATGGGTCTCCAGATCCCGCTTCTGATTATTGATCCGAGAGGGGTATCGATCATGTCCGCATTATTCGCGAACCGTAGGGTGACACACTTAAGAGACACCGGCATCCAATTGGAGCAAAAGTTTCATGCCGAAAAGAAAAAGAAAGCGCAGGAATTTATTTCACTAGACAAAACTGCTTTTGCTGAAATTGCTGAAACTGGTTCGCATGTGAAATAGAATACTAGCAAGGGTTTTATGTGAATGTTTGTTAATTAAAGTAATTAACAAAATTCTGAATAAATAAATAAAAGAGTTTTATTTAATGAGAGCTTGCATTAAATTTGGTGGAAATTTAATGCATGTGAGTGGATTTTGAGTGGAGAAATTTGAAGGGCCATTTTGTGAGTGGAGTGTCCACCCACATGAATGTGGAAGAGGTGGGGGCAGCCCCATGGCTGGGCGCATGGCCCCTTGGGTGGCCCCCCTCCCCCTATAAAAGGAGCCCCTCCTCTCTCTCACTCACACCTCCTCGTGAAGGATCTCTCCCCTCTAGAATTTATCCCCATGGTCTCGGACTAGCGAGATACATGTTCCGGTGGCTATTCGGCAAGAAAGAGTTGTGCTTCCTGCATCGCTGGAGCGAGGAGGCGGAGGTTGCTCGGTGCCTCGAACGTGTGCGAAAGCACGGATGCGCTGCTTTGCGCGCTAGGACTTCCTCTCGATCTTGAGATCGGCAAGAGATCGTCTACATCAACCACGAGTTTGGACTCGTTAAGCTTTGTCGGTCTTCAAGGGTATGTTCTCTACGGATATACATCCGCCCGTTGTTTGTATCTAGTATAAATAGATCTTGGTATATAGTTCACATCGTAGGAAAATTTTTGTTTTCTATGCTGCGAACCCTTCAGGGATGAGGTGACGATGCGCGTTGGCAACGGATCAAGAGTTGATGTGATGGTCGTCGGCACGCTCTCCTTAGTATTACCTTCGGGATTAGTTTTAAACCTTAATAAGTGTTATTATGTGCCTGCGTTGAGCATGAACATTATTTCCGGATCTTGTTTATTGCAAGACGGTTATTCATTTAAATCGGAGAATAATGGTTGTTCTATTTATATGAGTAACATCTTTTATGGTCATGCACCTATTGTGAATGGTTTATTTCTTCTAAATCTCGAAAGGGATGAAATACACATCCATAACATTGAGGCTAAGAGATACAAAGTAGATAGTGATAATACTACTTATTTGTGGCACTGTCGTCTAGGTCATATTGGTGTAAAGCGCATGAAGAAACTCCATTCTGATGGACTTTTGGAGTCTCTTGATTTTGAATCATTTGACACATGCGAACCATGCCTCATGGGCAAGATGATCAAAACCCCGTTCTCCGGTATGATGGAGCGAGCAACGGACTTGTTGGAAATCATACATACCGATGTATGCGGACCGATGAGTGTTTCGACGCGTGGTGGATATCGCTATTTTCTAACTTTTACCGATGACTTAAGTAGATATGGGTATATCTATTTAATGAAACATAAATCTGAAACGTTTGAAAAGTTCAAAGAATTTCAGAATGAAGTGGAGAACCATCGTAACAGAAATATTAAGTTTCTACGATCCGATCGTGGAGGTGAATATTTGAGTTATGATTTTCTCACGCATCTTAAAGCAAGCGGAATTGTTTCGCAACTCACGCCACCCGGAACACCACAGCGCAATGGTGTGTCTGAACGCCGGAATCGAACCTTATTAGATATGGTCCGATCGATGATGTCTCTTACTGATTTGCCGTTATCATTTTGGGGTTATGCATTAGAAACCGCTGCATTCACTTTAAATAGGGCACCATCTAAATCCGTTGAGACGACACCGTATGAACTGTGGTTTGGTGCTAAACCTAAGTTGCCGTTTCTTAAAGTTTGGGGATGCTTACGTCAAGAAGTTGATGCCGGACAAGCTCGAACCCAAAGCGGAGAAATGCGTCTTCATAGGATACCCTAAGGAAACTATTGGGTATACCTTCTATCACAGAACCGAAGGCAAAGTGTTTGTCGCAAAGAACAGTTCCTTTCTTGAGAAGGAGTTTCTCTCGAAAGAAGTGAGTGGGAGGAAAGTAGAGCTAGACGAGGTTGTTGAACCTTCTCTTGAGTTGGAGAGTAGCGCAGCACCTGAATTTGTTCCAGTGCCGCCTGCACCAACATAGAGGAAGCTAATGATAAGGATCATGAAGCTTCGGACGATGCTGCTACTGAACGTCGCAGGTCGATAAGGCCGCGTGCCCCTCCTGAGTGGTACGGCAACCCTGTCTTAACTGTCTTGTTAGTAGATGACAGTGAGCCTTCGAACTATGAGGAAGCGATGATGAGCCCAGACTCTGAGAAATGGCTAGAGGCCATGAAATCCGAATTGGGATCCATGAGCGAAAACCAAGTATGGACTTTGGTGGACCCTCCTAGCGACCGAAAGGCTATTGAGTGCAAATGGATCTTCAAGAAGAAAACGGACGCGGATGGTAATGTTACCATCTATAAAGCACGGCTTGTCGCGAAAGGTTTTTGACAAGTTCAAGGTGTTGACTACGATGAGACTTTCTCTCCCGTAGCGATGTTTAAGTCCATTCGGATTTTATTAGCAATTGCTGCGTTTAATGATTATGAAATATGGCAGATGGATGTCAAGACTGTGTTCCTCAATGGCAACATTGATGAAGAGTTGTATATGATGCAACCCGAAGGTTTTGTCGATCCTAAGGATGCTGATAAAGTATGCAAGCTTGAGCGTTCCATTTATGGACTAAAGCAAGCATCTCAGAGTTGGAACCTTTGTTTTGATCAAGTGATCAAGAGCTTTGGATTTTTCCAAATTGCTATGAAGCTTGCATCTACAAGAAAGTGAGTGGGAGCTCGGTGACGTTTCTGGTACTATATGTGGATGACATATTGATTATTGGAAATGACATCAACATGCTTAATGATGTGAAGAGTTATTTGAACAAGTGTTTTTCAATGAAAGACCTAGGTGAAGCTGCTTATATATTGGGCATCAAAATCTATAGAGATAGACAAAGACGCCTGATAGCTTTAAACCAGAGTACATACCTAGACAAAGTTCTGAAAAGGTTCAGAATGGATAAGGCAAAGAAAGGTTCAGTGCCTATGTTGTCAGGTAAGATATTGAGCAGGTCTCAGTGTCCAGCTATGGTAAATGATAGGGAATCTATGAGCAAAGTTCCTTATGCCTCGGCCATAGGTTCTATCATGTATGCCATGCTGTGTACTAGACCGGATGTGTCCAATGCTCTTAGTTTGACGAGCAGATATCAAAGTGATCCAGGAGTGAAACACTGGACAGCCGTGAAGAACATCCTAAAGTACCTAAATAGAACTAAAGAAATGTTCTTAGTCTATGGGGGTGATGAACAACTCGTCGTAAAAGGTTACGTCGACGCTAGTTTCGACACCGACAAGGATGATTCTAAATCTCAGACAGGATACGTGTATATTTTGAATGGAGGAGCTATGAGCTGGAGAAGCTGCAAGCAAAGCGTGATCGCGGGGTCTACAGTAGAAGCGGAATACATGGCGGCTGCAGAAGCGTCAAGTGAAGGAGTTTGGATCAGGAACTTCATCACTGAGCTTGGCGTGGTTCCAAGTGCATTTGACCCACTGGAGATATTGTGTGATAACACTGGCGCCATAGCACTCGCTAAGGAACCAAGATATCATCCAAAGACAAAGCATATCAACCGCAAGTTTCATATAATCCGAGATTATATATCAGATGGAGATCTGAAGATCAGTAAAGTACATACAGATCTGAATGTCGCAGATCCATTGACTAAACCTCTTCCACGTGTAAAACATGATCAGCACCTCAGTGCCATGGGTGTGAGATTGTTGTCAGATGTAAACTAGATTATTGACTCTAGTGCAAGTGGGAGACTGTTGGAATTATGCCCTAGAGGCAATAATAAAGATGTTATTATTATAATTCTTGTTCATGATAATGTTTATATTCCATGCTAGAATTGTATTAAGCGGAAACTTTAATACTTGTGTGGTTTGTGAACAACACCGTGTCCCTAGTACGCCTCTATGGACTAACTCATTGATTAATGATGGTTAAGGTTTCCTAACCATGGACATGAGTTGTCAATTAATAATGAGATCATATCATTGGGAGAATGATATGGTGGACAGACCCAAACTAAGCGAAGCAATTAGATCGTGTCATCGTGTTCGTCTTTGCGAAGCTTTTCTTATGTCAAATATTGTATTCCTTAGACCATGAGATAATACAACTCCCTGGTATCGGAAGAAAGCTTTGAGGTCATCAAACGTCATCCTATGAGAGGGTGATCATAAAGGTGTCTCTCTGGTGATCGGAAAGTACCTGTTGGGTTGTATGTATCGAGATGGGATTTGTCCCTCCCAAGTCAGAGAGATATACTTCGGGCCCACTCGGTAATCGATATCAACACCGCTTGCAAGCATGTGGTTAAGGAGTTAATCACAAAGTGATATCGGATTATGGAGCAGTAAAGTACTTGCGTGAACGAGATTGAACTAGGTATGACGTGCATCGACGATCGAATCTTGGGCAAGTAAAATATCGCGAGACGAAGGGAATATATATATGGGATTGATTGAATCCTGGCATCGTGGTTCATCCGATATGATCATCGAATGTGTGGGAGTCAATATGGGTTTCGCACCCAGTTGATTATTGATAGAAGATCATGTTTGCATATTCTCGAACCCGCAGGGTCACACACTTAACGTATCTTGACGCTAGGATAGATTGGATAATTGGTTTATGAGTTTTTGTTCGGAGTCTCGGATGGGATCCAGGACATCACGAGAGGTTCTGGAGTGATCCGGAGAATAAGATTCATATAAGGCAGTGCAGTTTTTGGAGTTCGGAATTGTTCCGGATTAATCGATTATCGAAGCTTCTAGAACCTTCCGGAAGGTGACCAACGTGGCCCCACCTTCCGGGAGGGGGCATGGGACTATGAGGGAGTGCCCTGGCCGCATTGGGCCAGGGGCACAAGGCCCCATAGGGCCCAGCCGGCCAAGAGAGGTTTAAACTCTAGATAGAGCTTCTAGAAGGGGGGTTTCCTGCCCCCCACTCTTCCTCCTTGGGGCCGCCGGCCTTGTGTAACACCCTCAGAATCGGACCTATGCAAGTTTGAGCGAAATCCGCCAAACCCGCATAGAAATGATTCAAAGGTGCCCACCAGGCACTTTCGTGCGGGTGGAAAACGAAGTAATAACATTACACAACAGTCCTCGATGGGTCCCACAGAACAGACATATATACAACATGACTCCATGAGTCAAGAATACAGATATAATATACAAAGATCCAAATCACCTTGAAAATGGAAGAGCGTCCGACTACGGACAAGATGCAAATGGGGCTAAGAGCCCTGAAGAATAACCAATGGCGCCCATAACCCCGCCAGCCAAGCCGGAAGGGTAACCTCGCTAACGACGCCGATCTCAAAACCCGCTTAAACAAAAGGGGTGCCACAGAGGGCAAAGGAAAAGAGGAGCGTCGATCGAGGCCAAGACACGGCGAGGCTAGAATTGGCGTCTCGCCACATAGGTATGGTGGATCAAGCGGCAAAAGATGCACTAAACAACCTATGGAGACTCGATACAACTGGCGGCTATCAGAGAGGGCAAGAAAGACCTATCCGGAACCAGACTGATACTTCCATCAAACAAAACCCATCCTGGCGTTTCCCCCTCGAGACCAAACGAGGAAGTCAACCGAGGAACTCACACAGTTGGCAGTTTTATTTATTCAGTTATCGGTGCAGCGATTACTAGTCAGATGTAGATAATCATCCTGATAAAGTAAGCAGTGGGCATTTTTAGTTGACCATTCCGTTATAGTTGCAGCAATTACTAATCAGATACAGATAGCATGATATAACCCTTAAACCCAGCAGTTGTTGGTACTTTTATTCAGCCATTCCGTTGTAGTTGCAATACTTACTAGTCAGGTACAATGGTCGCAAGCGACACTCCAAACAAGCAGTTGTGGGCAGTATTAATTAGCCATTCCATTATAGTGAAGCTGATTACTAGTCATTATAAAGTCAAATTTATAGCAATAAACTTTAGTTATGCTTGCCTATGGTCGAGACACTGTGCTCCAAGTCGTCCATATCCGCGGACACGGCTTTCAGAAAGTTTTACCCGGCCGGGGTGCACCAATAGCAACACACGCTCGATCAACCTAGGAAAAACCAAATCAAAACCCAACGAGGCTTTCACGACTGAACAATCACAGATTCAGAAATATTTGGGGCCACCCCATTGAGTAGACCCAAGCAAGTAAGCAAGCTTGACGGACTCAAGGTTTGCGCCAATGGTCGTAGCGATCGGGAACCGAAAGTGTGGCTGGGCTTGTCGATACCGGCGTAATCACTCCGCTTACCTAAATAGACAAAGGTGCTCCTCGCACAATTTAAATACATAAGTAGCATGGCATAAGTACAGGATCGTAAATAAAACCTCAAACTAGTTTGTGGCCCCAAGAAATAAGACTGAATCAAGCTCGCCTGTGGGGTCCCATATACCTCCCGGATGTGGATAGCGCGATAAATCAAGGAACAGGTATCAAGTACTCGGGGTCCTACGGGACACAAGTGGGCGTTCGGAAACCAAATATTTTCTATCACCCACCGATGCCTCTGCTTACTTCAATTTTAGTTGTTAAACAGGAATTAAAGTGAACGATAAGTAAAACTATGATCATCTCCAACATCAACATGCGGCAAGGCTCCAGCAACTGTGGCACTTGACAACACGCAACGGCACTTGAGCAAGCGACTACGACGCGCAAGTCCAACTATCTACCAAACAACAGGTAATAGGATGTGTCCAAGGCAATATAAGGCTGCAGGGGATATCACAGGTACGGAAACTAAAGCATCGCAACACAGATAGCAATGGATCAACAGGAGGGAATAAAGACTATGAAAGTAAGATAGGTAGAAAGGGGGAGATGCTCGCCTGAAAACATTGTCGAAGATTCAACCGAATATCGGGTCGACACTCGCATCAACTCAACGGCCTTATCCGCGAAGAAGCAAAACACTAGAATAAACACCGGATGCAATATTTAATACAACGGCAGAAGATCGGCATGATGCATGCATGATGTATGGCATGGCAAAGATGCGATGCAATTAGGTCATATTAAGCGGAACCGGGGTCCCGACAATTAATTAAACGGTTCGAGTTATTTATTTACCCCACAAATTAAATGTTGCATTAGCAAGACAAAAGATGGCACCGGTTCGCTTCACAAGTTTAAATGAGGCCAATATACGACTGGATTTGCCCGCATATGGGCCCCATATTTAATTAGTAGGTGAATCGGCATAAGGCCCCCAAACCACATGATAAGATGCATGCGAGTATGACAATTCAATATGCGACAAGTTGTTATTATATTATAAAATAGGGTGTCGGGAAGGGGTTCACACATTAGGGTTCGGCAGATCTTGGTTCCGTGGTTCGGGGTTCGGGGTCGGGGTCCAGGGTTCGACGGGTCGTTCTCGGACTCCGGGGGTTAGGGTCTTGGCGCATCCGGGGTCTTCGGGTCATGTTGTCGGTCATGGCGTTCGAGACGAAGCACTTGTCGCGTCGGGGTCTCGGTGTCCGGGGTGAAGATCTTGGCGTTCTCGGGCGATCTTGGCATTCGCAGTTCGGTCCCGGCGCTCAGATCGACCTTCGCTCGGGGACCTGTGGTTCAGGGGTCTCGGCGTCCGTGTGGCGGTCTTGTCGTTTCGTAAGGCCCCTCGAGGTCGATGGCGAACTTGTCCGTCTTCGGGTCTGCGGGTTCGAAGGTGTCTTGGCGTCCCCCTGAGGAAGATCATGTCGAGCCATCGGGTTTGGCCTTGTTCGTGCGGAGATCTTGGCGACGGAAACGGAGAACTTGTTACGGGTCGGTCTTGTCGGCGGTCTCGAGGTTCCGCGTCGGAGTACTTGGGTCCTAACTTTGACGGTTGGTGAAGGACATGGGCGAGGTGGACACCGGAAACGCCCTCAGGCTCGCTGATGTCCGCGGCAGAAGGAGGTGACGAGGTCGGCATGGAAGATGGCTCGGGATGGACGGCCCCTGGCGGCAGGAATCGGTGACGCCGACCACTGGTTGAGGACAGGGCCGGTGGTGGGCTCCTGGACGGCGGGCGGGCTTGCAGAGGGTGGGCGAAGCAGGCCGCCGGCGGGTCCATGGGGACGGAGGCGAGGCTGAGCGGCGCAGAGCTTCAAGGGACCTGGCGCCAGCGAGGCGAGAGGAGCCGAGCCGGGAAGAAGGGCGGGCGCTGGCCAGAGGCCGTGACGCTGGGGCGGGGCTCTGGGAGGTCCCCGGGCGGAGACGGAGGAGCTGGGCGGGCGGAGCGGCCATGGCGACGGACCTGGCGAGGCGCGGCCGAGCGCGGGAGCGCGCGCCGAGGAGAGCGGGTGGTGGCGGACGGCCATGTCGAGATGGTGGGTCTTGGCGGGGCTGTGGGCGAGGGCGGGCGCGCCAGGCGGGCAGTGGAGCTGAAGAGGAGGAGGCGAGGCCGGAGGGGGGTCGGGAGGAGGCCATCGCTGGAGGAGAGGCTGGCTCATGAGCTGGCGCGGGGGTGCTCGCCAAGGGCGGACGGCTAGAGGAGGGGGAGGAGCGCGTGAGCGAGGGGCGCGACGGGTGGAGGCGCGGGCCAGGGCGGGCAGAGCGGGTCGGGAGGGGGTGAAGGAGGAAGAAGGCGGGAGGAGGAAGATGGTGGTGGTGGGCCACGGTGGGCAGACGGGAATCTGGGCGGTGCACTGGCAGTTGATCCGGGGAGGCGGGGATGTGTGTGGTGTGGGGTTGTGAGGAGGGGAGAGAGGAAGCCATGTGGCGAGGGTGGTTGGTGGGGGTTTGGGGTGTCTTGATGTGGCGAGAGTTGATTGGAGGAGTGAGGTGGAGATAGGGTGGGTAGGTTTTACGGGTAGTCAGAGGAATAAGGGGTGGACCGATTAGAAAAATGGGGGTGGTCGTTCGGGTCGATACGGCCCGTTCGACTGCCCCCGCTAAAATAATTAAAGATTTTATTTAATTTGCGATGAACTTTTGCAAGTGGTTTTTAGACAACAAAATATCCAGCAGCACCCGGGGTTTTGCGTTTGAATAAAAGACGGGGCGTTTTAGAAAACAAAACGGGCTTTGCGAAAATAGTTTTATGCAAACAATGCATGATGATGACAATGCAATGCACAAATTCAACGCGATTTTCTAGTAGTGGTTTTTGCGGGATGCCACACCTTGGCTTGGGGGAGGGGCTAGGGCTGGGGGCGCACCAACCCCCTACACCTTCCCCTCCAACCCTAGCCGCCCTGCTGCCCTTCCTCTCTCCCTCCCGACTGCTTGTAGGCGAAGCCCTGCTGCAGAAATTCTCCATCATATACACCACGCCGTCGTGTTGTAGATCCAATCCGTCTCTCCACCATACTTGCTGGTCCGAGGAAGGAGGAGACGTCGAGGTGCCGCACGTGTGCATCTCACGGAGGCATCGCCACTTGTGGTGCTAGATCGGATCGGATCGCGAGGAGGAGAAGCGAGTACGACTACATCACCCATGTTCCAACGAACGTTCCGCTGTGCGAATCTTCAAGGGTATGAAGATCTAATCCAATCTCTCTCGTTGTTTGCATCTCCTAGATTAGATTTTGGCTTCCCTCTGTTCGCATCCGTAGAAAATTTTGATTTACTATGCCGCGAAACCCTTCACTTGCCTCAGCTGTCGAAACATGCTTGATGTAGTCGATGACCATCTCATCGGGCCCAGCCTCGCGACGACGGCCATGGGTGCTGTCAGTGTGCTCCCGACGCCGTGGCGAGCGTGTCCGCTCACGCCTGATGGATCCCTGGGCATCCCATCAGTCAGCAGTGCCACGACGGCCCTCGCGCGCGGCGTCCTTGTCACGGTCGTCGTCGCGGTTGTACCCAAATTTAACAGTGGAATGATCGTCATTCGCCGACATTCTGCTGGAGGAAAGGGCAGCAGTTGTATGGGCACGTATTCTTAGGGCATCTTTGTCGGGGCCGACACAAATGGTTTACGCGTGTCCAAAACTGTCCGCGCGGACGCGCGGGACATGCGGCAACCCATCAGACGAAACGCGTACGGCTTGACTCATCCATGCATCTAATCTGGGGCTCGATTGCGTCGGCCCGGACGCGCGCGGACAACACGGAGTGTCCTGTCCGTTGGCCACCCAGACCCATATGTAAGAGATACATTAGTACTAACGATAGCTTTTCACTAGATTAAGCCCTGCCAGTTACAAAAGGTCAGTCAAACTAATTAGGGGGTGCTAATGCTCCTGCTCCTGCAGCTACGACTACTTCTACTGCTGGAGGACGGCGCGGCGGCTACTCGCCGCCGTTACCACGGCCACCGTTGTCGCGGCCGCCGTTACCGTGGCCATCGGCCCCGTCGATCGTCGCCCTAGCGGCGCAGATGACCCACTGCTGGACGCGTTCGCAGAGACGGCCGCAAGAATGGCCGCGAGCCGCCGCCCTGCCCTCCGCCTGCAGTCGGTCCTCCGCCGCCCGGTTCGCCAGGGCCTTGTCCATCTTGGCGGCCCAGTGGTCCCTCGCCTCCTGCTGGGCGAGCAACTCTCCCGGAGAAGGAGCCGAAGCCGGATCCAGGATCGGGGCACCATTAGGGCCGCAGCCCAACGCCTGTGCTATATGCACGGGGACGGCGAGCGGCGCCTCCAGCTGGTCCACCTTATCCCCCTCCTCATCGTCATCATCCGCCTCCTCTGTGTCGTCGACGTCGACAAGACCCCACGCGACCGCCGCCTCAGCGGCCAGAGCCACGCGCTCCTCCTCCGCCGCCGAGTCGGCGACGTGCTCGTGCCGCGCCTCTTCCGCGTCGCTGCGCGCTTTGGCGGCATGCTGAAGCTCGCGGATGGCGGACTTGGCGGCCTCCTTGGCCACCTCCTCCAGCGTGGTCATGGTTGCCTTGTGGCGGATCTCGCGAAGAGCCGCTGTTGCGGCCTCCATGGCCACTGCCTTCACCACCTCCTTAGCAGCGACGTGGTGTATGTCGCTCACCGCCCATTGGGCAGCCACCGTTGCCGCCTCCTCCACCACCTGCTGTAGCGCACACTCGGCCATCTCGCCTTCCTTCTCGAAGGCCAGCACCTGCGTCGTGCCCATGCGCCGGGCCATCACTGTGGCCTCGAGGTGGACCTCGTTGACCTCCATGTCCGGGTAGCGGGCGTGGCACATCTCCCGGATCTTGGACCATGTAGCGATCTTGCGGCGAGGCATGGCTGCTGGAGCTTTTTCGGCTGCTGGTTTTCTCATGCTTTGGGGCTTGTTGTCTCCGCCGCGTCGACGACCGTCTTTTATAGGCTGTGGCGGAGGCGGGAAACGGACTAGGATGCGCTGGAATTTTTCTCGCCGCGGGAAGCAAGGCGCACGGAAAACGATAGCGGAAAACGGACGGACGATTTGGAGTGACTGTATGGATAGGCCTGGTGGAGTATTTCTTTGCACCTGGACGCAGCGGGCAGGAATTATGGGAGGTACAGTACGTACGGATGCGTACGAATTATGGTAAGTTGCCCCTGGAGGCCTGGAATCTCGTTCAAGTTTCACTCACTCACTCACACACGTCTGGTTTGCACGCAAGTAGCCACGGACTCGTGCCACTCTCTAGCAGCGCCTACCGCAGGCAGGCTTCACCACAACTTGTAGCACGGCAGGTTCGTCGCTCGCGAGTTGAAGCGCGGAAACGGAAACATTGCCGCCGCCGCCGTTGCCGAAACTATATGGGGTAAAACTCAAAGCGAAAGCGTGCGCACCACCGAAAGCCAGCCGGCCACGTACTACTTTCGTTGGACGGAAGCGAACCTAGAGACTCAGATCCGAATTGCTATAAAATACAAACCCAATCAATTCGTTTTCAGATCTCAAAACCCCCTTTTCAGATCTACCAACTACTCAGGCAGCAGCACGGGGAATTTTCACACAGCAAACGATTTCAGCAATGCTGATAAGTACTAATAATCTAACTAAATCTCAGGTACCAGCTTCAGATCCAGAGAACAGAGGCAACAAGGAAATACAATGCGCACAACAAAGGTTCATAATTGGAAAATAAGATTATCATTTCGACAGATGAAATCATAGCTAACGATTCCATCAATGCTAACTAAATCACAGATCCAGAGAACAGTCATCAACAAAATTCTCTTGCCCGCACAATATTATAGGCTAGGGTTTTAAAAAGCCACCACTTTACGCTAAGGTTTTGCAAAACCACCACTTCAGAGTGAGTTCGTGACAGATAGCACTGATACCGGTTTAAGCCTGGTCATGACAAAACTGACTGGTGGGCTCCTCCTATCAGGATTACGTGGCACGATGAAAACAGTCAAGGGTGACAAAGGTTATATTGATTTCACTTTTGGGTCTTTTTGTCAATTTTAGAGGGACCCACATATCAAATCAGATCCTCTCTTCTCTCAAAAAAAGGGGTGGCAATGGAGCATGACCGTACACTGGGGAAAAGCGCCGCGGCAGCTCCCAACCCCGGCAAGCTCGCCCCTTCCACTCTAGATAGCCTCCTCTACCTCCTTTCCAACCGGCGCGTCCTGCTCCTCCTTGACGGACGTGCCATGTTCCTTTGCTAAGCTGGTCGCATGCCCGTGTCGCTTGTAGCTGGCCGTTGGCGTCGCCCGCTTGTCGGAGCTCGCCCAGAGCTCGCCAGTCCCTCCTGTGGCGCCATGCCCGGAGCTCGCGGGTGCCTCTCGCGGCCGAAGCTCGCCCGCGCCTACTGTGGCCGGAGCTCGCCGCTGCCTCCCGTGGCCAAAGCTCGCTTGCGCCTCCCGCAGAGGGAGCTCGTTGGTGCCTCCCGCGACCGGAGGTCGACCGCGCCGCCACGCGCCGGAGCTCGCCACACGCCGTCCCTACCGAAGAACGCCCGCGCCTCCCGTGGTGGTCTCACACTCGTGCGGCTAGGGGGGCGGCGCTGCAGTCGGACGCCAGCGGTGAACGGCACGGTCGTGCTCCCCCCTCCCCAATATTTATTTTTTATGAAAATAAATAAAGAAGAGAAAAGAAAATCTTATATAAGTGGTTTCTCCAAAATTTATAAAAAAACCCAGAAGTAGAACCGTTCTATCGTGCATCTCCCTTGATTGTTTTCATCGTGTCACGTCATCCTGGCAGGTGGGGCCACCAGTCAGTTTTGTTATTAGACTAGACTTAAACTGGTATCCATGCTATCCGTCACGAACTCACTCTGAAGTGGTGGTTTTGTGAAACCCTAGCGTAAAGTTTTGTCATTATAACAAATTGGCAGAAAAATTTAGTCTTTCAGTTATCTTTTAGATTTGAGCCTTGATATGGATAATTGAAAGAATATCTTCCAAAAATAAATAATAGACACATAATAATAGGAATGTGTAGAACTGTAGACCACAGATTAGAAAAGGATACGAAGAAGTAACAGAACAGAAGTCGTCTTCTTGGGGCTGAAATGTATGACCGGGCTGCAAAGTCTTCTTTGATGCCATTGGAGTAGTCTGCAGTAATGGTCAGATTAATTATGTGCGACATAACCAACTCTTTACAAAAGCTTACAAGACGACATTTTCGGATAAACAGACGCATCAGTTGGAACAATGAAAAGATAGATGTCATCAACTATGTGAAGTATAAATGTCCATGTTAACTAAACTAATTAGGATGTTCCATGACAACATACTCTAGATAGTTAGTTATATAAGACAGCTTCTATATGGTCTAGTTAGTAGTCCCTTCATTTCAATAAATAAGGCACTCACGTATTTCAAAAACTATCTCTCACCAACAATAAATCCATGTATTTAAAGATTATTTGTTATAAAATTGGTATCATTAGAAAGTAAACTCAATATGAATCTAACAAATATCAATTATATAGGATATAATGAAGACGTTGTTGCTCAATTTATTTAGTCAAAGTTCATCTTGGAATGCACGTACGCATTATTCTTAGGAATGGAGGTAGTAAGCAACTAAGCATTGCCAAAGCCAATGCGAGCATTAAAAAGAGAAAATTTTCTTATTTGATACTATTTCTAAAATATGATGCCTTATTTGACACTCAAAAAAATTCCTTTCCTATATGTCAATTGTTGTAATTTCGCTGCCTTATATGACACTACCGTCGAATCTGTTAAATTGTTCCATCCACTTTCTCTAATCTGGACCAAAATACCCCTCGGAGCTAGTTCGCTACCTGTCTAAGCTGGCCAGATCAAACCAAAATGTAGAACGATCCCGACACCAAGCATGTGTACACACGAACGACGTGTGCAGAATTGGTATCCTTCATCTGCGTGCCTACATGGGGTGCATACAATGATCCTTATGGAGAACGCTAACACGTGGAGACTACTCCATCGTGAGTATACGAGAGAAAAGAAAAAATATGCACGAGGAAGAGATTACATGAGAAGTACATGACATCGTACAACACCTACATGACATGTTCAAGCCAATATCTGACATGGTACAAGCCAAACTGCCCTGAGCAACCTACAGATGAGCTGTTGCAAACTAGCATACATGGATAAAAACCACCAAATACATCAAGGTACATCCCTTTTTTTATCTCTAAGGGCAAAAGCGTCTTTTTAGGTCCTCAACTAACACCGTTAGTTAGTTTTCAGAATGCACTAGTGTCATATGAGGCAAAAAAAATACACCAAGTGTCATATAGGGAAACAAAAAAAAAATGAGTGTCAAATAAGAAATCATATTTAGAAGTAGTGTCAAATAAGGAATTCTTTCATTAAAAAATGACATGTACATTAGGGCCAAAAATAAAACATGTGGTCTACAATAAACTCTTCTCCCTCAATTTTGATACAATGCTAAAAGGCATAAAGATATCACCAACATGCTGATGAGTGCAGCAGCACTTCGTTGGGAGACGCCAAGCGAAAGGTATGATGCAGTACATGCAGTACAGCAGGCAAGTTTCCCTCAGTAAGAAACTGAGGTTATCGAACCAGTAGAAGGAATAAAACGTCTCAAAGGTGCTGCAAGCAACATGGAGACCTGCACAATAGAAACTCAAGACTTTGCCCCAACTAACAGTGAGGTTGTCAATCTCATCGGTTGATATAACAAAGGATTAACTATATGGTGTGGAAGGTAATGGTGGTTTGCAGCAAGTAAACAGTAACAGTAGAAGATGTATCAATGGTAAAGATTGGACCGGGGCCCATAGTTCACTAGAGGTGCTCTTCTTAGATAA
Source organism: Avena longiglumis (assembly GCA_030063025.1). NCBI lineage: Eukaryota > Viridiplantae > Streptophyta > Magnoliopsida > Poales > Poaceae > Avena > Avena longiglumis. Next base: position 99,028,428 of record CP125979.1, read on the forward strand.
ACAACATGGCATTAAGGATAAACAAATTACAGCAGGGCAATTGACAGGAACTGAGCAAGACATAACAATGTAATACTAGTCAGAAAGATCCTATGCGATTCGATTGGGCAATACAACAAGATACATAGACCGCCATCTAACTGCATCTATGACTAGAAGTCCACCTTCAGGTTATCATACCACCCCCTCCAGTATTAAGTTGCAAGCAACAGATCACTACTTTAATCAAAGTGTGTAAGGTAAACAGTCCACTTGCTCCATGAACAAGAGACCGTTGTTTTCTCCCTAGTGGCAACAACACATCTACAACTGAAGAGATTTATGTCACTTCCTTTGGAAACTAGGGGCATGAACCCACTATCGAGCATAAATACCCCCTCTTGAAGTCACTAGCAACTACTAGCCAAGATAGCTACTAACAACGGAGAGTATGCAAGATCACAAACAACACAGACATGATAGAATCATATAGACAAAACCATTAAAAATCTCAATATCCATCGGATCCCCACAAACACAACATGCATGATTACAAATAGATTAGATCTTGATCATGGACGGAGCTCACAAGATCTATACATGAAAACACAAGGAGATACAACCATATAGATACTACATGGACCCATAGTCCAAGGTGAAACTACTCACGCTTCATACCGGAGAAGAAGGCCTTCGGGACGATTTCCCCTCCAGCAGGGTGCCGGGAAGAACTTCAGATCCCCCCGATCTAGGGATGATGGTGGCGGAGGCTATAGACGGTTTTGTGAAATATTGATCGGGTACTTAGGGTTTCTGCATCAGGGGCTTCTTATAGGCGAGGAGGCAAGGCAGGGGGTGCCCGGGGGGCACACCCTGCATACGTGCGGGCCAGGTAGGGGGGTGGCCACCCCGTGGCGCCCCTCCGTCTCATACTCTGGCTTTGTGTTCCCCACGGTAAAATATTGACTTTGGCTTTTGTCCCGTCCAATTCCGAGGATATTGATTTTCTGCCTTTCTGGAACCAAAAACAGAAAAAAAAGGCAACTGGCGCTGTTGTAACTTGTTAATAGGTTAGTTCCAGGAAAGATATAAAAACACCTCAAAGTGTAGACAAAGTAAAGCAAAGTAGATACTAAACAAGCATGGAACATCAAAAATTATAGATACGTTTCCGACGTATCAAGCATCCCCAAGCTTAACTCCCCGCCCCTCAGTAGGTAAGTGATAAAAGAATAATTTTTGAGGTGACATGCACCTTCACAATAAAGATCAAACCATTTGCAAGCATTGAAAGTTGGGATCAAAGAACTCTAAACATGTGCATGAAAGATGGAGTTCTAATAGTAAGACAAAGCAACTATTGTTGCAACATGACAAGATACAAACAAAGATCATAAATAGCATGCATTGAAAAACGTTTGTTTGTTTCACATATAGAAAACATAGCATAGTGGCAATCAGCTTGTCCCTCATAGAGTAGCAAGTAGATGCATATGACACCTTCAAAGTTCATAAGAGTGACTAGATCAAATAGCACAAGAACAAGCAATACAACAATATGCATCAATCAATAAGTTTTGGGACACTGCACATATAACTAAGAATGGCCACTATGCTCTCTCAATGGTGACTAAAGGTAGAAGGTGGAGACTCAACATAATAGTGGAAGAAAGACCCTTCATAAAGGGAAGCAGGGATTTCGAGTTTCAAAAAGAGCTTCCAAAAATTATGGTACTTGTTAGCTTTCAGCCATCATTGCCCCTATCCTAAGCATCTTGAAGTGATTAAGGTTAAAGTGAACAAACTATGGAGTATATGCTTGACAAAGTATAAGTTAGAAATCTCAAGTCCCTTGAATATGAGGGTCACACCTCATGCTACTCAACTTCAGTCACCTGTAAGTTCTTGTCATAGTAAGTACATGTGTATCATAGAGAACCGCCAACAAGGTACCCCTTGCACATGGTACATGATCTTTCCCATAACCAAAATGACAAGGCAAGCAGACAATGAGCATCTCAGCGATCTTTTTATTTAATATATGCATAGCTTTTTTATTGAGGATGTTTCATAGATAGCTCACTATGGTGATGCTGCAAGTTTCCACCATGATTAGCCATGTATTAGGCTAGCGGCCCAGGCGTTTCTCTATGGACTTACAAGCTCCCTTTTTATTTCACACCGGTGACATCTACAGACAAAAGAACATGATATCAACTGAGTACAAAGTACAAGTGCAATGTTGAAAACGTTCGCCATGACAGCATGGTTCTGCTAATTCCAACGTATAAGTGCAAGCATATAAAACATAGATGACACAATGCTTCAAGTTTATTAGGGGCAAAGAATATAAAGTGTGTCATCAAGTTTGTGAGGGCTTTAATCACTAAGTTTTCACATAACAAAATATATTTTAATTGGAAGATAGATGAAAACAAGAATATACTTGAAATTGTGTAACACACCATGCATAGGAGTTTATATAGGACACTTTGGAATAACTTGGTTTATTGGGAGTTGGAAGCATGAGTAGAGCTTACGCATACAAGTGGAGGCTAGCAAAAGACTGAAAGCAACCAACTAAGAGAGCAATAATGGCCATAATCATGTAGAGCGACAAAACATTACCAATCAAAGCATAGAGTGGTACTACAAGTCAAGGAATAAATGATCATAGAGGCTATGGTGACTTGTTCATAGTCATAACATGTGTGAGCATGTGCCAAGTCAACCCAAATAAACCTCAAAGGAGAAGACCACAATACTATGCTTTTGTATGCTAAAACAACGCATGATTTCTTCAAGGCACACTAAGTAATCCCAATGACTTGGAGGAATCCATGCTACAGCAATAATTACTAGGCATAAAGTCAAAACAACACCTAGCATGGCATGACAAAGTCTAAGTCACAGTCCAAGCAAGATCCTCTTGCACTTTCAAGCAAGAACATTCTACTCCTTTCCAACACCAATCGACTTATTTGAAACAACACAACGAGAGCGGGGGTCCAAACTACTCAAGAAAACTAAACAACTAAGCAAAGCAAACAAAAACTAAGATGCTTTAAGAACAACACAATAGTGCATGAAACAATAAAAATCACTGACCTGAGCTTTTTATTGATGAAGGGGATGCCTTAGGCATCCCCAAGCTTTGACGCTTGTAGCTCTTGGATATTTATTGGGGTGACACCATGGTGGCATCCCCAAGATTAAGATTTTTTCCATTCTTCATCTTATTACATCATTCTCTCTCTACACCTGAAATGTTTCGTTCATACAAAACTTCACACAATCTTCATTAGCAACATTAGTGTATTCAAAAGATAATAGACCTTTAGGCAAAGCTTTGTAACAGCAAGACTTTTCACTAAAAACACAAGCTAGTGAAGCAAATTCCTTTAAAAAGCTCAATTACACAAAATATAACTTAAAAAGAAATCGATAAGAAGCAAATGCAAATAATGGCACAAATCTGTCAAAATAGACCATCAGGTAGAAACCAATTTTTTCGAAAATCTTCTGTTGCTCAAATAAAAAAAGTGTTGAACTAACGAAAGTTATCTAACATACTGTTGGATTTATTCGTAAAATATAAGATCAATCCGAGTTACATCGACTCCTCACGAATTTTTATGGTGGAGGACGGAAATCTGTTTCGAGACAGCAACTCCCCAAATCTTACTTCCCTCTTATTAGAGGTCATTCTTGGCACAAAAACGAAACAAAAAGGATAAGGAGAGGTCATTACTAAAGTAATAACTTACAAGACTCAAGTAAACTCTTGGGTTATATCCCAACAAGTACTTTTCTTTAACGTCTTTAAGTTAGGCACAAGAAGCAAGAAGAATCAAGTATTTTCAAATGAGGAAGCATTAACATCAAACCTTGCTTTCAAAGGATGAATAAAAAGCAACTTCTCTCTCCTCATAGGGAAGTGTTCAATTCCTTTCTTGAATGGAAAGTGATATTTAATGGTGTCTTATTTCATATCAATAATGGCACCAACAGTTCTAAGAAAATGTTTTCCCAAAGTAATATGACAAGAAGCATTGTATTCAACATCCAAAACATAGAAATCAATATGGACATAAGTATTGTTAACCATAATGAGAACATCATTAACACTCCCCATGAGTTTGTTCTTAGCATTATCATTAAGTGGGACATCTAAATAACAATCTTCCAAAGGTGGCAAATCAAGCATTTTATAAATCTTCCTAGGCATAATAGAGACACTAGAACCAAGATCACATAAAGCTTTGAGATGAAGGTCATTCACTTGCATATTAATAATGGGTTCACAACTATCTTCTACTTTCTTAGAAATAGAATTTTTGTGTTTTAACTTCTCTTCCTTAATCTTAACAAGAGCAGCAGTAATATGTTTAGTGAAAGCAACATGCATATCACTAGCATTAGGACTTCTAGCAAGATTTTGCAAGAATATAATCATTTCAGAAATATTGCAACCATCTATACCAAAATCAAACTTAGCATCACTAGTAGTAGACTCATTGGGCTTAGGCATTGTAGGAGGAGGAATAGGAACTTCTTGTGGTTTAGTGGTGATGGTGCACACACTATTGTTTCTATCAATTTCAGCTTCCCTTTCCCATTTAGCATGAAGTTGGGATAACAGTCTAACATTTTCATCAATAGTAACTTGTATGGCATGAGTAGCTGTAGGGGTTCGTAGCATGGAAAACAAAAATTTTCTATCGCATACAAACAAACAAGCCAAGATCTATCTATTAGATTGTAGCAACGAGTCGATGGAATAACTTACCCTCGAAGATTCCAAAGTGGTTAACGAGAGCAGATTCTCGTGGGTGATGTAGTCGTACACTTCCGATCTCAAGATCGCGTAGACGATCCTTCCGGCGCCACGCTCGCAGCGCCTCCATGTCGGTCACACGCCTGCACTGACGAAGACCTTCCTCTCCTTGTTCCAAAGAAAATGGAGGTTGTAGCACTCTCGCGATTCCGCAAAGACAACGTGGTACCTAAGTAGAGGGAAATCCCACAGGCTTAAGCCTTGCAAGTAGTATGGTGGAGCTTATGAGAGAGGCTATTAGTGGTCTAGTAATTAGACACACCAATTAGAAGGCTCTAAACCAATTAGAAGGCTCTAAACTGCAGGCTAAAGCAATTAGAAGCTCTAAACCAAAATAGCTCTAAACCGGAGGTAGAAGATAGGAACTTGTGTGTTCTAGGAGGGGAGCCCTGCCCCTCCTTATATAGATGGGAGGGGTGTGGCCAGGAGGAGGAGGAGTCCCTCCCAACTCGGCCTAGGGCGCCAGCTTGGAGGAGTGGAATCCTCCTCCAAGTTGGTTCCAACTCCTCTTGCTTGTTTCCCAGTTTCTTGTTTTGCGGTTTGACTTTCAAACCGACATTTGACTTTTCTGCTTTTAGGATTCAATTTAATCCTTTATTTGGGACAGCAAGAACACTTAGTACATGATGCAATCATTCCAATAAGTAATGACACATTCATGTACCCTCCCCGGAGTGCCGGACAATCCGAACCTTCTAGAACATTCCCGATGAAAACACTAATCATTCCCAACTCAAACGGGACTTTCCTTATATGAATCTTATTCTCGACCATTCCGGATCACCTCGTGATATCCCGGATCCCATCCGAGACTCAACAACATTCGGTCTCTTTCATAATACCATAACTACTCAAACAACGTCAATCCTTAAGTGTGTCTCCCTACGGTTCGTGAATTATGCGGACATGATCGAGACACTTCTCCGAACAATAACCAATAGAGGAATCTGGAAATTCATATGGCTCCCACATATTTCTACGATTACTTTGCGATCGAATGAACCACTTACATACGATACCAATTTCCCTTTGTCTCACGATAGTTTACTTATCCGAGGTTATGATCGCTTGTATCTCCGCATACCTAGTTCAACCTCGTCGATAAGTACTCTTTTCTCGCTCCGTGATATGTGATCCCTTGTGACCAAGTCACATGCTTGCAAGCCAATTGGATGACATTCCACCGAGAGGGCCCAGAGTATATCTATCCGTTATGTGGATGGACAAATCCCACTCTTGATCCATGTGTTTCAACCAATACTTTCCGAACACTTAATGCCACCTTTATAGCCACCCAGTTACGGTGTGGTGTTTGATGTCATCAAAGCATCCATCCGGTAAAGGTGATATGCATGATCTCATGGTCGAAGGAATTAGGTTACTATGTATCAGAAAGCATATAGCAATTGAACTATTGAAATGACTTGATCTTTATGCTACGCTTATCTATAGGAGTATGTCCATCACATCATTTTCCTAATGATATGATCCTGTTGTTAATAACATCTCTATGTTCATGATCAGGAAACCATGATCATATATTAACCAACAAGCTAGTTTAACAAGAGGCTTTACTAGGGACTCTTATTTTAGTTTACAAATCACACAAGTATTAATGTTTCCGGTTAATACAATTATAGCATGGTATGTAAACATTTATCATAAGTGTGAAGATATGATAATAACCACTTTATTATTGCCTCTTGGGCATATCTCCAACAGTCTCCCACTTGCACTAGAGTCAATAATCTAGTTTCAAATCTTTGTGTTTTCAACACCTATGGCTTTCCGGTGTTGTATGTACACGATTGCTAGTGGTCAACTGATCTCCGGATCTGACACTTCCAGGTCCGTGTGTAATTGCATGTCTTTGCGTCTTTACGCATCACTCATTCTCTAATGAGATGGCTTTGTATAAATTTGGTCTTTCGGTGTGACCTTTAGTTCTTTGGGGTTAAAACATGTTGATAATATTGTCGCACAATATATCTTCATAGTATTATCCTCCGTGAACTACACCTAGTTTGATAACAAACTACATGACACAAATGCCCTCTTTGTCGCTATAATAGCATCATACTTAGCCTTTTGTTGTAGTATCTCACAATGTCTTAACTTTGGAACTCATCCAAATCCATTATGGAACTCACTTTCCAGTATATTGTGCCACCCTTAGTTTAGATTGAGATAAACTTAATTTGTACTTTGTGACAAAGCTAGTATCAATGTAGTACTTTTACAATGAACTAACCATCTATTTGTCACTTCTACAAATAATATACTCTTAGTTCTTCCAAAAGATCATAAGAATATCCTTACTATTGTCCAATGATCATCTTTTAATCATTCGGTATATGCTCACAACATTTAGAGCATAGGACATATCTGGATTTGTACATATCACAGCATGATTGATATAAATACTCTTTGTGATTTCATACATCAAGTATCAATCTATACTTGAATCTATGTTTCACTTTACCAAATGTCAATACACTTGAATATATCATCAACATTTGAACTCTTTCAATCCTTTTCTCGCGACAAGAATTTTTCTTGTAGTTTCTATATTGAACTCATTCAATATCTCGTCTATGTACTTCTGGCACAACCATATTAGCGTCAATTGATGCCAAATATTTGGGTTTTGCCTAAGTCTTTCATCGGGATGAAATTATTAATATGTGTTAATAAAAGATACATTATTTCCAATCAACAAGATGTCCTCCACATAATTTATTAGAAACATGTCTTAGCGCCCCACTTAATTTCTTGCAAATGCAAGCATCTTCATCGCCTCTCGATGAACTTTTAAACTCCTTTAACAGCTTTCATCACGGTGAAGATTCCAACTCCGATGCTCACTTTAACCATTGAAGTTTGCATATGCTTTTAGCATCCTTTGAATTAACAAAACCCTATGGACCATGTTATGCACATGTCCTAGGTAACGATTCTATTAGAAGAACTTGTTTTGTTTATTCAACTACCATATAACAAATTATATGTAGTGGTTGCTACATTAATCCGTCTAGACTAAATATCGCTATGAAAGATCAGATCTTGTCATAGTCAACCTTTGAACATTGTTGTGAACTCTTTCCCAACATGTCGACTATTTCATAGATGTAAAACATCCATGTCTATTTCTTTATAGATCCAGACACAACTGTAAGGTCTTACACCTTTCTCGAGGGTCCTTCAAGTTCAAAACTTGATTTTCTCGTGTATGGAACTATCACGGATTTTATGGCTTCAAGCCATTTGACGGAGTCAGGGCCCATCATCGCTTCTTTGCATGTAGTCGGTTCATTATTCTCAAATAATGATTCAACCCTCAAATCTTGGTATTTGATTGTTTACCCGATCTACTTGTTTCAATAGGAACTTAGATCTCCGTGACCACAACCTTTGAGGCACGTGAGCCATGAGCATTGTTGCTGCCTCCGAAACACTTTTCGGCGCTGCGCAACTCTGTACATATAGCTAAGGTTCTTTTAACCTTATCAAAGTTCTATTGTCCTCCCACTTAACTTTTCACGAAAAATTCCTTCTCAAAGAAACTTGACGTTCTAAGCAACAAACACTTTTGTCTCCGGTGTTATGGAGGAATACTTAACAGTTATTCAAAATAACATACAAAGATAGGTTCATCCGACTTTGGTTGCAAACATCTTTCTTATGCAAAGCATACCAATGTTTAAGAAAGGACAACTTGGGTTTTATCCCAAACCATAACTTTATATGGTGTCATTTCAACGGATTATGATGGAGCTCTTTTCAGTGGAAAAACGGTAATATCTAAAGCTTTTAATCTTTAAAATACAAAGGCAGTTTTATGAATTATACCTTTGATCTTACCATGTCAAACAAGGTTTAATTACATATCTCGAACGCTCCATACTCTTATGGTGTTTCGGGAAAATGCAAATCCACGGAACGATTCCTTAAATCTTAGGTATTATGCTAAACTCTGTAACTCAAATATCTTCCTTTATGATCTTTATCATAAACTGTTTTATATTCTTGTTACAATGATTTTGCACTTCATCTTGAAAGTCTTTTGAACTCTTCAAATATTTCACACTTCATCCTTATTAAGTAAATATTCATATATTCACTCAAATTTTCGGAGAAAGCACATGAAGTTGAAATCCATCGCTCTTGACTATACATAATGGACTTCATACAACAATATGTACAAGTTCCAATAAGCTAGTCTATCGTTCCCTTTTGGCCTATGAACGAAGTTTTAATTATCTCTAGGAAAGTTTCACAAGCGTCATTTGATCAAAATCAAATAGACTCCAAAATTCCATCCATATGGATTTTCTTCATGTTTTCTTTCCAATATAATTTAAACGGCGATGTTACTTCCTAAGTGATCTTTTAATCAATTTGTCTTTTGACATTTTTAGCACCAGTTTTATGGATGTGATTTCTCCAACGAGATTTGCGAATCATCCATCTTTTATGGATTGCGGCAATTATTTGAACAACCCATTTGTTCTCATAATACCTGATAAAACAAATCTTGAAGGCAAGCTTTGATGTTTTAACGAGCAACACAATAACCCTTTATTTGTTCTCGATGAACATCATCACATATTCTTTTGCTAATTACTTAGGCCACTGTAGTTCATGAATTCTGTTGTTTCGTATGACGATTCATACCAACAAATTCAGTATTAAATACTTAAGAACCACATTGTTTAATAAGCAAAGAATATAGCCATAACATGTATATCATCTATATACTTAAACCGAACAATTCTAGTCTTTTCCTTTCGCCATATATTTATGAGATTCTCTTCAAGATTTCCTTTTCTATTTGAAAGAATCTATCAACATCAACAGTGGAGTCATACATATGACATATAGTCCAAAGCGTGTATAGTTAAATACCAATGTCTTTGGACTTGCACTTTGAAGTAGATCACCATCATCAAATGTTTGGTGTTCTTTCAAATTCCTTTCTTTAGTAATCTCTTGGTGTAGTAAACATTTTACCTACATCAAATATTCACCCTTAACATGGAATCGTCCATGATCAAGCTACTGTTAGCTTATAACGATGAATTATGAGTATAATGTTGCTAACCAAAACCTTTTGGAGGATTAGGACAACAAGTGTCTCCAACCTTTTGCAAATTCTCATCAAATATGAGAACATGACTTTAGCCATATTATACTCTATCATGTTGCAACCAAAACTTCGTTTCAGATATCACAATATCTTCCACAAATCATGGTTTCTGAAACAACTCTTTCAGATCCTTAGATAACCTTGATATTAGGAGAATCCTTTGAATATCAAGAATCATGGAGACAAACATGATACTTATATACTAACACTTGGAATTGTTACTCTTGATTTAATACTAATTATTAAACTTCATGGAGTAAGGAACTTCTTGAAAGTTTGCAATAAGACTTTTAAACTTTAGATTAACACTTCAAAACAATACGATACCGTTCAGAAAGTAACTAACCGGAATTCTATAGTTCTATCATCTCAATTATAACTAAGCGCAAGGTGGTAAACGGATGCCAATGACTACAACAACTATGCAAATTCACTTTGATTTAGTTTATGATAAATTGAGTTCTAATTAATAATTAAATTAATCTAGGTGAACTCCCACTCAAAACAATATCCCTCACATTGTTTTAGTGATCACACGAACCAAATCCACCACATCAAAACCGATCATCACGAGAGTTGATATAGCTTCAATGGCGAACAATCAACATGTTCATCATATCTACTATATGACTCATGCTCTACCTTTCGGTAATCCGTGTTCCTGAGGCCATGTCTGTACATGCTAGGCTCGTCAAGATCAAACCTCAGTTTCCGCATGAGCAATTCTGGCTTGCTCACGTTGTATACACTTGTAGAATCTAACACACCCGATCATCACGTGGTGCTTCGAAACAACAAGCTTTAGCAACGGTGCTAACTAAGGGTGAACACTTTATGACTTGAAATTCATGTGCATGAGGGATCATCTTATAATGCTACCGTCGTCTACTAAGAAATACAAGATGCATAAAGGATTAACATCACATGCAATTCAATAATATGTGATATGATATGGCCTTTCTTCTTTGTGCTTCCGATCTCCATCTTCAAGCATGAACATGATCTTCATCATTACCGGCATTGCATCAAGGTCAATGACGCTGCTCCATGGTTGTCTTCCACCGGCTTCAACTATTACAACTACTTTGAATAGACACGCGGGTCTTAACATAATTTAAAGACAACCATATGGCTCCTGCCGGTTGCCGACTTACAATAAGGAACATTGCATACATCATATATAATCACAATCATGGCCATATCACATCATCAAGACACCCCTCGCAAAACAAAGTTAGACGCCTCTACTTTCTTTGCATATTTTACGTGGTTTGGGGCTTTCAATAAGTGTCGTTCTAACTTACGAACAAGAACCACAACATTGATACTAGCATTGTTGATCACCCGTTGTAAATTGGATCTTAACTATGCTAGGAGAAACAGCACCAAGAAGCCACTTATGCAATACAAGTTGCATGTCAAGCGTGGAGCAAGTCTCATGAACGATTTCATGTAAGGTTAGCCCGGGCCGCTTCATCCCAACATACCGCAAGATGCAAAGTACACAAGAAGCAATCGACAATAAAAGCATCAACGCCCACAATGACCATTGTGTTCTACTCGTGCAATAGATCTACATATAGACACGGCTCTGATACCACTGTTGGGGTTCGTAGCATGGAAAACAAAAATTTTCTATCGCATACAAACAAACAAGCCAAGATCTATCTATTAGATTGTAGCAACGAGTCGATGGAATAACTTACCCTCGAAGATTCCAAAGTGGTTAACGAGGCGATTCGTGGGTGATGTAGTCGACACTTCCGATCTCAAGATCGCAGAGCGATCCTTCCGGCCACGTTCGGCAGCTCCCGATCGGTCACACGTTCGGACTGACGAAGACCTTCCTCTCCTTGTTCCAAAGAAAATGGAGGTTGTAGCACTCTCTCGCGATTCCAAAGACAACGGGCGTGGTACCTAAGTAGAGGGAAATCCCAGGCTTCGCCTTAAAGTGCGAGTATGGTGGAGCTTATGAGAGGCTATTAGTGGTCTAGTAATTAGACACACCAATTAGAAGGCTCTAAACCAAGGAGAAGGCTCTAAACTGCAGGCTAAAGCAATTAGAAGCTCTAAACCAAAACAGCTCTAAACCGTAGGTAGAAGATAGGAACTTGTGTGTTCTAGGAGGAGCCCCGCCTCCTTATATAGATGGGAGGGGCGGCTGGCCAGGAGGGAGGGAGTCCCTCCCCAACTCGCCTAGGGCTGGCGCCGCTTGGAGGAGGGACTCCTCCTCCAAGTTGGTTCCAACTCCTCTTGCTTGTTTCCCACGTTTCTTGTTTTGGCGCTTTGACTTTCAAACTGGACATTTGACTTTTCTGCTTTAGGATTCAATTTAATCCTTTATTTGGGACAGCAAGAACACTTAGTACATGATGCAATCATTCCAATAAGTAATGACACATTCATGTACCCTCCCCGAGTGCCGGACAATCCGGAACCTTCTAGAACATTCCGATGAAAACAGGAATCATTCCCGAACTCAAACGGGACTTTCCTTATATGAATCTTATTCTCCGGACCATTCCGGATCACCTCGTGATATCTCGGATCCCATCCGAGACTCAACAACATTCGGTCTCTTTCTCATAATACCGTAACTACTCAAACAACGTCGAATCCTTAAGTGTGTCTCCCTACGGTTCGTGAATTATGCGACATGATCGAGACACTTCTCCTAACAATAACCAATAGAGGAATCTAGAAATTCATATGGCTCCACATATTTCTACGATTACTTATGATCGAATGAACCACTTACATACAATACCAATTTCCTTTGTCTCACGATAGTTTACTTATCCGAGGTTATGATCGTCGGTATCTCGCATACCTAGTTCAACCTCGTTCGATAAGTACTCTTTTCTCGTTCCGTGATATGTGATCCCTTGTGACCAAGTCACATGCTTGCAAGCCAATTGGATGACATTCCACCGAGAGGGCCCAGAGTATATCTATCCGTCATGTGGATGGACAAATCCCACTCTTGATCCATGTGTTTCAACCAATACTTCCCGAACACTTAATGCCACCTTTATAGCCACCCGATTCACGGTGTGGCGTTTGATGTCATCAAAGCATCCATCCGGTAAAGGTGATATGCATGATCTCATGGTCGAAGGAATTAGGTTACTATGTATCAGAAAGCATATAGCAATTGAACTATTGAAATGACTTGATCTTTATGCTACGCTTATCTATAGGAGTATGTCCATCACATCATTCTCCTAATGATATGATCCTGTTGTTAATAACATCTCTATGTTCATGATCAGGAAACCATGATCATATATTAACCAACAAGCTAGTTTAACAAGAGGCTTTACTAGGGACTCTTATTTTAGTTTACAAATCACACAAGTATTAATGTTTCCGGTTAATACAATTATAGCATGGTATGTAAACATTTATCATAAGTGTGAAGATATGATAATAACCACTTTATTATTGCCTCTTGGGCATATCTCCAACAGTAGCAGCAAAGGTACTTTCCATGGTTTCAGGTTTAGCAGCCATTTTATTAATCAAGAAAGACTGTGCTTCATACAAAGAGGATATATTTTTCTCAACATTTAAAAGCTTTTCCTCTATAGTCTTATTGAAACTGGTTTGTTTACTAATAAAGTCTTTGCGCATGACTTCAAGTTTAGAGGGGCACTTCTAGCATTGTTGTAGGAACTTACATAGGTATTGTCATTATTAGGAGGATAAGGCCTATAATTATTATTACCACCAAAATTATTCCTATAGGCATTGTTGTTTCTAATGAAGTTCACATCAACTTGCTCTTCTTGAGCAACCAAAGAGGCTAAGATAACATTATTAGGATCTAAAGGATCTTTCCCATTAACAAGCATAGCCATAATAACATCAATCTTATCACTCAAAGAGGAGGTTTCTTCAATAGAATTTACCTTCTTACCATGTGGAGCTCTTTCAGTGTACCATTCAGAGTAGTTAACCATCATATTATCAAGGAGTTTTGTTGAATCACCCAAAGTGATGCCCATAAAGGTACCTCCAGCAGCTGAATCCAGCAGGTTTCTTGAAGAGAAATTCAAACATGCATAAAAAGTCTGGATAATCATCCAAGCAATGAGTCCATGAGTGGAACAATTCTTAACCAAATATTTCATTATTTCCCAAGCCTGAGCAACATGTTCATTATCAAGTTGTTTAAATTTCATAATATCACTTCTCATAGATATAATCTTAGCAGGAGAGTAGTACTTTCCAATAAAAGCATCTTTGCACTTAATCCAAGAATCAATACTATTTCTAGGCAAAGATAGCAACCATTCTTTAGCTTTTCCTCTCAAGGAGAAAGGAAACAACTTGAGCTTAATAATATCTCTATATACATCCTTATACTTTTGCATCTCACAAAGTTCAACAAAGCTATTGAGATGGGCATTAACATCATCAGAACTAGCACCAGAAAATTGTTCTCTCATCACAAGATTCAACAAAGCAGGCTTAGTTTCATAAAAGGTAGCATCAGGAGTAGGTGGAGCAATAGGAGTGCTTGGGAAATCATTGTTGTTGGTGCTAGTGAAGTCACACAACTTGGTGTTCTTAGCAGAGTTCATTTGGACAAAGGTGGAGCAAGCCAAAAACAGCACCAGCAGCTAGAGCAGGAACTAATTTTTTTGTGTTTTTGAATAAAGAAAGCAAACCAAACTAAACTAATTTTTTTGGAGTTTTTGATAAAAAGAGGCAAACAAAACCAAGCAAAAGAAACAAAGCAAACTAAAAACAAAGTAAAGATAAAGTAAGTGGAGGACTTCCCTTGTGAAGACGTCCATAGCCTTCCCGACAACGGTGCCAAAAAGCCTTGATGACTGCGGAAGGAATGATGCAGTACAATAGGCAAGTTTCCCTCAGTAAGAAACCGAGGTTATCGAACCAGTAGGAGGAAGGAAACGTCCGAAAGATGCTGCAAGCAACGTGGAGACCTGCACAACACGAACTCAAGACTTTGCCCCAACTAACAATGATATTGTAAATCTCACTGGTTGCTGTAACAAAGGATTAACTGTATGGTGTGGAAGGTAATGGTGGTTTGCAGCAAGTAAACAATAACAGTGGAAGATGTATCAATGGTAAAGATTGGACCGGGGTCCATAGTTCACTAGAGGTGCTCTCCTTAGATAAACAACATGGCATGAAGGGTAAACAAATTACAGCAGGGCAATTGACAGGAACTAAGCAAGGCATAACAATGCAATACTAGTCAGAAAGATCCTATGAGATTCGATTGGGCAATACAACAAGATACATAGACTGCCATCCAACTGCATCTATGACTAGAAGTCCAACTTTAGGTTATCATCTGAACCGTCTCCTACCACAAACTGTGGGGAATACATTGAGGTGGGTCACAGCCGGTCCGGTTGTCGCTATAAAGTGGGACTAAGCTTTCATTTTCCTACTAGATACATTTCCAGCGTGATGCGTCTCCTACCACAAAATGTGGGGAATACATGCAACACCCCGTACTAAGACCGTTTTGATCCAGAGATCTTGTTTTGAGGTCAATAGCCGGTCCGGTTGTCGCACTTGAGCGGGACTAAGCTTTCCTTTTCCTACTAGATAGGTTTCCAAGCGTGTTGCTTCTCCAACCACAAACTGTGGGAAATACATGCAACACACCGTACTACCACCGTTCAGATCCAGAACCCCGGGGCGTGCAAGGGTCATGTTTTATGGGCAAAAACACGTGGATTTGAGTGGGATCCAAGAGGTTGGCGCACGCCCCTAGGCAATTCGTAGCAGTTGGCTCAGTCGGATGTCGTTTCCCTGTAACCATCATCGTAAACCGGTCCTTTAGTATCCGTACGGGGATCTGGGTCTGAGGTGTATTGCATGAGGTGTAGCACCATGAAATGGACGATTTGATCTCCGCCGCGCAACAACGTGTTAATCCGGTGTCATCCACGATACTTGGGAGCCATTGCCCCGGTCATGTAAACGTTCCCAGTCGGTATGATTCCTCAAAAAGGTGATTGCCGCGTTACGTTTTTCGTGTTCCATGTGGGCTACTTCTCCTCAGTCGCTCAGGGTGGTCATCCATGTTAACCACGGATAATACACTTATCCGGTGTCATCGTATTAAGTTGCAAGCAACAGACAACTGCTTTAAGAAAAGTGTGTAAGGTAAACAGTCCACTTGCTCCATGAACAAGAGACCGTTGTTTTGTCCCTAGTGGCAACAACACATCTACACCCTTAGAGATTTCTGTCACTTCCCTTGGAAACTAGAGGCATGAACCCACTATCGATCATAAATACCCCCTCTTGGAGTCACTAGCAACTACTCGGCCAAGATAGCTACTAACAACGGAGATCATGCAAGATCACAAACAACACAGACATGATAGAATCATATAGACAAAACCATTAACCAAACTAACATAATAATCTCAATATCCATCGGATTCCCACAAACACAACATGCATGATTACAAATAGATTAGATCTTGATCATGAACGGAGCTCACAAGATCTATACATGAAAGCACAAGGAGGGGATATAACCATCTAGCTACTACATGGACCCATAGTCCAAGGTGGAACTACTCACGCTTCATACCGAAGAAGAAGGCCTTCGGGATGACTTCCCCTCCGGCAGGGTGTCGGAAAGAACTTCAGATCCTCCCCGATCTAGGGACGATGGTGGCGGCGGCTACAGACGGTTTCATATAATATTTATCGGGTACTTAGGGTTTCTGCGTCGGGGGCTTCTTATAGGCGAGGAGGCAAGGCAGGGGGTGCCCGGGGGCCCACACCCTGCCTAGGAGCGGGCCAGGCTTGAGAACGCCTGGGGGTGGCCACCCCATGGCTCCCCTCCGGCTCGTACTCTGGCTTCGTGTTCCCCACGGTAAAATATTGACTTTGGCTTTTGTCCCGTCCAATTTCGAGAATATTAATTTTCTGCCTTTCTAGAACCAAAAACAGAAGAAAACAGGCAACTAGCACTGTGGCAACTTGTTAATAGGTTAGTTCGAGAAAATATATATAAACACCTTAAAGTGTAGACAAAGCAAAGCAAAGTAGATACTAAACAAGCATAGAACATCAAAAATTATAGATACGTTTCCAACGTATCACATACCTTATTTATCATGCTTGCTGGAGAGAGGCTACTTCCTTGCCTAGATTTTTCTCCCTCACTGGATGGATGAGGCACACCACCTTTTCGTCCTCCAGAAGCTCTTCTTTGAGTTGAAAGAGAAAATGGTTGAGGAACAGTACGCTTAGGCCTCTCCGATCCAGACATACTAGGCTTTGTTGGAGACTTAGAAAGAGCAGCATTTTCCTGATCAATCAATTTCAGAGACTCTTGGTTTACAAGCTTGTCTTCCTCGGTGTCTCCGTCTATGGCTGGTTCTACAGATGTTGCTTGGCCCTCTGGAGAACTATCATGCTCACTGCCACTAACAACTTCCTCGCAATCACGAGGGTTACCATCTGGCGGGCATATAACAATATCGTGTTATTCTTCATCCGTGGATATTTCCACAGCCTATTTTACCATTGGACTGTAGAAAATAAGGAATATAAGTACAAGTACAGCTGTAGTCGGATCTTTCTAGGAATTATTATGACAGGGAATAGATTAATGACCAAAAAAGTACAAATGTATAATAACCATTAAGGGCTTCAACTACCTTCTACAAACAAAAGATACAATCTCATAAACTATTCACCACAAATACATGCAAGCAACTTCAGTACATAAAGAAGTACTCTAATACTCTCCAACAATGAACTAAAAGTCAGGTGCATTTAATGCATCCAAGCAAATGATAGGCTTCTAACTTGAGCATTATGATAGTCATCCCCCATAAATACTCCTAATGCCCACATATATACACGGCAACTGACACTCAAGTATAACATAATAGCAGTTCAGTAATATTTGGACACAACTTATGCCAGAACCCATCATTTGCCTATTTCTCATAGCACTTGCAATATATTATCCGAACCAAATTGCTCAAGATGAAATAAAAGCATGCCTGTTTGTATCTTACTGTGGAATAAAAAGGGAATTACTTTGTGCCAACATATTTTCTTAGATAGACATGCATCCAATAAGAAATAAGATACGCATCCACTTTTATTCAGAACACGCGGAAATTCTAGCTGATGACTAAGAAATGATGACAAAAATCACCATATCTCAGCGGCTTATCAACGGGCCATACAATATCTAAACAGGATCCCAGGAAGTCAACTTGCACAACCCTAACAACGAGGCCGGCCACTAAGACAATATCTCAAAATATTCACATGGAACAGTTGATGGTTTTAAGAAACAGTCCTAATCAAAAAAATCCAAAGAGATGTGACAAGATACAGGCATACAGCTGAAAATGGCAGTAGAAGTCTAAGAAGCAACCCCCACCAGAAATTTCTCAACCATCCTGCAACGGTTCAAGCATGCTGAAAAAAGATGGGACATCAATGCCATCCAAGACTATGTCTGAAGAACGGGAAGAAGGTAAATTCTCAAATCTAAAAATATATATATATCCCGAGATCGGATCCTCCTCGGGGAGGTCAATCCATCTCCCGGACAATCTTACTATTAAAGGTTCATACAAGCAACATGAGTTGAATAAGAGACATTCTGCAGGCCAAGTTCTACCATTTCCAGTACTGAAACCCTAGCTCGCCAATCTACACCGAGGAAGAAAGAGTATCCCCTTAAAATCAGCAAAAACCCACATGAATCATGGGAAGCTCCCGCGGATATAGCAGTGAGCCAAACAACGAGCTCCGACTCCCAACATTGCCCAGGAACCACGCCCACATGATCCCCCTCCCAGAATAAGAATACAGACAAAGAAAATGCAGCCAGTACTAGCAATAATACTAGTAGTAAAGAAGCCATTACATGTTCTCCGGCGTTTTGCTCGTGAGATCCCACCGCCGCCTCGCCGCAGCCGAGGCGTCTCCACCTCCATCGCCGCTGGCCGCCATGGCTACGGGCGTATAGTCTACAGGAGTAGCCGAAACGGAATGGGGCTAGCTCGGCCCGCTCCGCCTTGCTGAGTTGCCTCCTGACCTCGCCTCCCCTTCCACGACGCCGTAGGTTGGTGGGTCGCCTCCCCCTTGGCTCCACCCACCCTCCCTAGCTCACTGTGCTGCCGAGAGAGAGAGTGTGTGTGTGTGTGAGATTAGGGTGTCAAGCGGGGCGGGTTTGCGGACAAATTATTTAGTCTCAGACAACTACACACAGTATAATTTATATAAAAGTTTTATTTATGTATGTAGTACAATTTATACTAACCGATGGAATTATGTTGCCCGCGAACCCGCCCCACTTGACACCCTATGTGAGATCAAGTGTGCCTTTGGCCGTGAGCTCCCCAGTGCACGAGGGGGTGGTGGGTCGGGTGTGTTTCGCGAGGCCGTGTCGTGCTGTGGGCGCGGCCCACATGTAAGTTAAGAATGTGCCTTGCCTTGAAACCTTCTCCGTGTCGTGCGCCCGTGCCTTGAACTGAACCCGTTATGGTTTCACGCGTACAGTACAAGTGTGAAACTACATGTGGTATTTGATTATTTCAGACGCATGGTATAAATTTGGTGTTCTCCTCTCTTCCAAAGTTACGAAATTAAAAATACAAGAATGGTTAGGACTGGTCCTTATTCCATCGGTACGCAGGATGGGAAGAGGTAGTATAAGCTAATCTTGTGCACAGTTTGGAACGGGGGGTACCAAAGCTAAAGTGATGGTTATAATTGTATAAACACATGTTTTAAGCTAATTTTCCAAAAAAAAACATCAACAATATGGAGTGAAGCATTCCTATGATAAACTAGGAGTAGGAGGAAGAGGAAGATGTCGAAGGAGGGAGAATCATTGGCTATCTATACATGTGGCTATGTTCAATTACCTCTAGGGTTGACCACCGGCCTATGTTGTCAATGACCTCTACGCCCCCTTGGGTTATACCATTATAGTGATATCGCTCATACTACATTATCAAGTGGCAATGGGCAACCAAGATCTAGCGGTCCATAGTGTGGATGTCTAGAGGGTTAGGGGAGAAAGTCGAAGGTGAAGAGATGGCGATGAGAAATAAAGTGGTAAAGTATATAAGAGAAAGTATGCTACGGAGGACAAGGACAAACCTAGGTTCATTCATCCAACATGGTTGTCATGATGCCATGTCCAAACCCAGTTGCTTTGACTCTCTCTGCCTTGAAATAGATGTTAGAGATTTATCTAAATTCGTATATACTTGCACACTTAAACACGTCTAGATACATATAAATTTAGACATAACTTCGATATCTATTTCAAAATGAAGAAAATGCATTTACATTTCAATGCATTTATAGCGAGTGCAGCCTCGACTTTAAATCATCATGATGTACGGGAAAACTTGGGTTATTTTCATTCTAAGTCCACGATTTGATGGAGGGGACGAGGATGGAGAAGAAGAGGCTAGGATCACAACAATAAACTGTTTGAGCACAAAGGCACGAGTCTTCTGGCCTCTTAGAAATTCCTCCCCATGGAAACATATTCCGATTTTTAGCATGGATCGACATGTAATATCATCGAAACTTTTCGACCACGCATATTTTTCAAGGGTGAGCTCAACAAAACCGACTTGACGTTATGATTTCAAGCTTATAATCTTCGTTTGGCCTTTTGATGAAGATACCTCTAAAAAATAACTTTGCTTGGTAGCTTTGTCGAGGGGTTATCCTTACTAAAGATGGTCATATTAAACGGAATTGGCATGGAATACTATGTGTGTGTTGTCATCATAACAAGACAATAAAACACTTGTTTTTGCAATGCAATCTCGCTGGGTCTATATGGTTAGTTATCCAAGCAGTTTCAGACTTGTAATCACCATGTAGTATTGCCAACATATTTGGAAAATTAGTTACATAGTATAGATCATAAGTATAAGTTACTTCTTTGGGTTGGAGCGATTCTATTATATGGTCACTATGGCTATATAGAAATGATAAAGTTTTTAAGAACAAAAATTGTTCTGTCATGTAGGTTATTTACAGATGTACCAACACCGAACACCCTACGAGTGTTGGTCGGCACTACATCGTGCGGATTATCACCATCTTTTTATGGAGGTGTGTGTGCGACCGAAGGATACGGCGCGAGATTTGTTTACCCGACATGACTGACAACATAATCTATGGATAGGCCGTCCTTCAGCTTCATGGGCGTCTTAAAATTTTATATTTTGACATGTAATCCGTCTTTTTATTTTTTTTCTTTTTAATTAATCTGTGGACTATCTATGCATATGCCAGACGTAATACTTAAACTTTTTAACTAATAAAGTGCCGCTTATAAAAGAATATTTCAAGCTAAACATCGGGACATGACAGGAATATGCAAACTAACACGAACAGCTCGCGCTCCCAACCCAGACATCCATGGCTTGACGTACGCATAAGATATGGAACACGAGCGAGAGCTGACCAGGAACGCGCGACCGACCGGACCACGGCCGGCGGCGAGAGAGGCCCCCCGCCCCGCCCCGTTCCCGAACATAGGATGCTGCTTCCACCTGACAATTAATCAGCAGCCGCAGCCGCAGCCGGTCAACCGTTAATTGCCCCCATGATCCGATTAAGCGATTTTAAACGTAGTACTCTGGGGCCTCCACTACGTGTTCGGTAGAGTACCTTGAACTACTAACCACGTTGAAAAAACGATCACGAACTAACCACCAAGGCACCAACGTGGTAATATTTTTTACATAATCGTATATATGCATGCAGTGGAGAGCTGTGCATTGGTAATCTGAGTAGTATTTGCTTGCCCATTCATTTCTTCCCTCGTTCTCGAACACTTCGAGCAAACCACGGCCGGCCTAAAGATACTCACCATGGAATGATCCATTGGCGGTGGATATATGGATTATCCGCTTCGGCCGCCTGGGTGGGCACGAAAAGGGGGACGACGCTTTACGCGAGACGGAAGCTAGCTAAATGGTTCCATCATTGTATCTTACCATGCAATCTACTAATTGCAACTTTTAGTTTGTTTAGTAAGAAAATCATCTTGAACTACTACTACTCCTTTAAGGCACGAAGTTAATTAGGCCGTGTGAACGGAGCTTGCTGACAGATCAATCGAGCTTCATTCGGCTGTCTCAGAAGAATGGCCAAAGTTTTTTTTTGTTTTCAGAAACGGCGTAATTTTGCTTTTCGAGGAAACACCACAACAATGCTAGGTTGTCGCCCAACGGGCCAGCTGTGCCTGTGGTGGATTGCATGGGCCGAGGTGACGGGACAGAATGCTGTGGACGGGCTGCGCCAACCAGACAGAGATATTATGCCCAAAACGTTTGAACCATACTGGTCCAGGCTGACCGCGGTGCGCCCGACCCGACTTGGCTAGGCGACGCCACCGGCTGCGTGTCGCTGCGGTAAACATCCTGAATAATTTTTCAGAAACCACACAACATGCAATGCACTCACCCCTATGCACGAGCGAAATTCCCAGTAGATAAAGGTAGGGCGGCCTTGATTTTTATGGCAAACTCTTTAGATGATCATGTTTTTTCTAAATAATTTAAGCAGTTATACGCTGAAACATAAACTGATTCCTGAGTGAAAGGAGGACTAGGTGTGTAGTCTAATTCTAAACCATCTTTTTCTTTGCAACAACTAACTCTCGATCTAATAAAATCCGACTCCAAACAATATCTTGGATGGGTATCTATTAGAGTATTCTGGCCACCTTATGGCATGTGGCCAAAACAAGTGTAGTTATGTGATGGGTTATGTTTTATGGTTCTACAATGGCTTTGTATATACTATTGATCTAAAAAATAGTTATATTAGTTTAGTTACTATCTTTGGTTATGGATGTGAGGATATGCTTGCTCAATTAGAGAAATGATGGTTTAGATTCCTCCTCAAGGATGTGCACTCGCGCAAAAAATAATGGAATAGGATCCTCTAACATGCATAAGGACAATTAGAGAAGCTGTGGTACCCTAATTCACTTCTTCCAAATCATACGATTAAGGCCAAAATGACTTAAGTTAATTTGTATAATCTAGTTTTATATTATGTATTTAGAGTAAGTACACAGGCAAATTTATGGCATAATAAAATTTAGTTCAATTTTTTTATGTCTACAGTAGTTACCTACATGAATTAATTGCAGTACATAATTGGATAATTATGCTACTATATCCTGACTTTTCTTTTTTCTTTTTCCTGACTTGCCTCCTGGACGTTGATGGCGGTTCAGATCACTGTAGAGCTTCGTTGGGAAACCCCAAGAGGAAGGTATGATGAGCACAGCAGCAAGTCTTCTCTCAGAAAGAAACCAAGGTTATCGAACCAGCAGAAGGAAGGAAACGACTCAAAGGTGTTTCTAGCAACTTGGAAACCACCACAACACAAACTCAAGACTTTGCCCAACGAACAGTGAGGTTGTCAATCTCACTGGTTTGCTAAAAAGAAAGAATTAAACGTATGGTACGGAAGGTAATGGTGGCTTGCGGAAAGTAAACGGTAGCAGCAAAAGATGTATCAATGATAAAGATTGGACCGGAGTCCACAGTTCACTAGAGGTGTTCTCCTTAAGGTAAACAACATAACATGCTGGATAAACAAATTACAGCAGGGCAATTGACAGGACAGAGCAAGGCATAACAATGCAATACTAGACATTCATGATCCTATGAGATTCGATTGGGCATTACAACAATATACATAGACCGCCATCCAACTGCATCTATGACTAGTAATCCACCTTCAGGTTATCATCCGAACCCCCTCCAGTATTAAGTTGCAAGCAACGGATAACTGCTTTAAGCAATGTGTGTAAAGTAAACAATATAATTGTTCCATGAATAAAAGATCGTTGTTTTCTCCCTTGTATCAACAGCACATCTATAACCTTAAAGATTTATGTCACTTCCCCAGATTCAATAGAGGCATGAACCCATTATCGAGCATAAATACTCCCTCTTGGAGTCACTAGTATCTACTTGGCCAAGATAGCTACTAAAAACGGAGAGCATGCAAGATCTCAAACAATACAGACATGATAGAATCAATAAGATAAAACCATTAATCAATCTAACATAGTAAACTCAATATCCATCAGATCCCTGCAAACACAACATGCATGATTACAACTAGATGATCTTGATCATGAACGGAGCTCACAAGATCTAAACATGGTAGCACAAAGGAGGAGAAACAACCATCTAGCTACTGTATGGACCCGTATTCTAAGGTGAAACTACTCACGTATCATACCGAAGGCTAGCATGGTGATGAAGAAGACCTCCGGGGTGATCTCTCCCCTCCGGCAGGGTGCCGGGAAGAGCTTCAGATCCCCTCCCCCTGATCTAGGGACGATGGTGGTGGCGGCTCCGGACTTTTTCATGGAGATCGTATACTTAAGGTTTAGGTATCGGGGCTTCTTATTGGCAAATAGGGAGACCGAGAGGGTGCCTTAGGCGGCCGCACCCCCCCCCCCCCCCAGGCCTGGACGTGCGGCCAGGGGTGTGGGCCCTTGCCAGTAAGAAGGGGCATGGCCGTGCGGCCAGGGGTGTTTGTCCCATCCAATTACGAGAATATTCATTTTTTGGCTTTTCTGGAACCAAAAACAATAGAAAACAGGCAAATGACGCTGTGGCATCTTGTTAATAGGTTAGTCCCGGAAAACATATAAAAATACCTCAAAGTGTAGACAAAGCAAAGCAAAGTTAATACTAAAAAAGCATGAAATATCAAAAATTATAGATACATTTACGACATATTAAGAATCCCCAAGCTTAACTCCTGCTCGTCCTCGAGTAGGTAAGTGATAAAAGGAATAATTTTTGAGGTGACATGCACCATCACAATCAAGATCAAACCATTTGCAAGCAGTGGAAGCTGGGATCAAAGTTCTCTAAACATGAGCATGAAAGAAGAAGTTCTAACAATAATACAAAGAAACTATGCTGCAACAAGAAAGGATACAAACAAAGATTCATGAATAACAATGCATTGAAAGACATTTGTTTGTTTCACATATAGAAAATATAGCATAGTGGCATTCAGTTTGTCCCTCATGGAGTGATTTATTCAGAAAATTACAGCTCAATCTGACTTACAGATATTTTTCAAGAATTTTTACAGTGGAGCAGAAAAATCTGTTTCAGGACAGCAACTCCCCAAATCTTACTTTCCTCTCATTAGAGGTTATTCTTGGCACAAAAATCAAATAAAAAGGATAAGGAGAGGTTATAACAGAAGTAATAACTTCCAAGACTCAAGAAAAACTATTCGGTTATCTCCCAAGAAGTACTTTTGTTTAACGCTTTTAAGTTAGGCACAAGAAGCAAGAATCGAGTATTTTCAAATGAAGTAGCATTAACATCAAATTTATTGCTCCTACCTTTCTTATTATCTTTAGGGAATGTATGATTGCTTATTGGAGAAGCAAAATGCATAATGTCTTTTCCCACATCTATTGTGTTTTAGCAGGGATCTTCCAAGTGTAATTTTTCATTTTCCTACACATTCAATAACAAGATAATCAGTAGACACCATTTTCCCTAAGATCTTTATAAACACACCTTCAGCTATTCCAATGGGTAAAAAAGTTGTATTATTGGGAAGAGATATTTCCTCTCCTCCTTCAGAAAGTCCCCAAAGATTCAAAGACTCATAGATATCTTTAGGCATAAGCCAAATTTCAGACATGATATCACAACGAGCATCAAAAGATTCATTGTTTATAGCAACTTTTATTGTAGGAAACCATTTTGAAGGATCAGAATTTATTGGAACATAATCATGGTGCTCTATAAGCATGTTATAGCAATCTTTCAAAGCAACTATACTTGTCTCAAGAGTGTTCAACCTAGCATAGATATTTATAAAGGAAGAATCATACTTGCTGGGCATATTATAAATTGTAATCAACTTGTTTATGGCATCCAAAGCTTCATTCTCATTACATTGAAAAATATCTCTCCCAGCTACATCATCCAAAGCATATTTATAACAAAGA
The DNA here is from genome assembly GCA_030063025.1 of Avena longiglumis. Classification (NCBI taxonomy): domain Eukaryota; kingdom Viridiplantae; phylum Streptophyta; class Magnoliopsida; order Poales; family Poaceae; genus Avena; species Avena longiglumis. The sequence goes on from CP125979.1 coordinate 99,054,411, forward strand.
GCAAGACCATGGTAGCAACTGCTAATAACTAGGCCTAGACTCATCTTAGGCACAGTTTTTTCTGTAAATCAGAAATTCTAGACCAAGATTCTTTAAAACTCTCTTCACTTCCTTGTTTAAAAGTAAAGATCCTTTCCATAGGTGACACATTGATTGGAACCACACCAAACATGGTAGCAACTAAAGTAGGAACTATTTTTTGTATTTTTTATAAGAAAAAGCAAACCAAATGAAACTATTTTTTTGGAATTTTAGATAAAAAGAAGCAAACAAAACTAAGCAAAAGAAACTAAGCAAAACAAAAACAAAGTAAAGATAAAGGTTGTGAAGGACTCCCCTTGTGAAGCCGTCCTTAGCCTCCTGGAAACGGCGCCAGAAAACTCGTTGATGGCGGCTCAGATCACTGTAGAGCTTCGTTGGAAAACCCCAAGAGGAACGTATGATGAGCATAGCAGCAAGTCCTCCCTCAAAAAGAAACCAAGGTTATCGAACCAGTAGGAGGAAGGAAACGACTCAAAGGTGTTGCTAGCAACTTGGAAACCTACACAACACAAACTCAAGACTTTGCCCCAATGAACAGTGAGGTTGACAATGTACTGGTTTGCTGAAAACAAAGGATTAAACGTATGATATGGAAAGTAATGGTGTCTTGCGGAAAGTAAACAGTAGTAGTGGTAGATATATCAATAGTCAAGATTGGACCGGGGTCCACAGTTCACTAGACGTGTTCTCCTTAAGATAAACAACATAACATACTAAGTAAACAAATTACAGCGGGGCAATTGACAGGATAGAGTAAGGCATAACAGTGCAATACTAGACATTCATGATCCTATGAGATTCGATTGGGCATTACAACAATATACATAGACCGCCATCCAACTGCATCTATGACTAGTATGAAGGGTTTCGCAGCATAGTAAATCAAAAAAATTCTACGGATGCGAATGGGAAAGCCAAGATCTAATCTAGGAGATGCAAACAACGAGAGAGATTAGATGATATCTTCATACCCTTGAAGATTCGCACAGCGGAACGTTTGTCGGAACGTGGGTGATGTAGTCGTACTCGCTTCTCCTCCTCGCGATCCGCTCCGATCTAACACCGCAAGTGGCGATGCCTCCGAGAGATGCACACGTGCGGCACCTCGACGTCTCCTCCTTCCTCGGTCCAGCAAGTATGGTGGAGAGACGGATTGGATCTACAACGCGACGGCGCGGTGCAAGTGGTGGAGAGTTTCTGCAGGAGGGATTCGCCTACACGCAGTCGGGAGGGAGAGAGAGAGGAGGGCAGCAGGGCGGCTAGGCTTGAGGGGAAGGTGTCTGGGGGTGGTGCGCCCCTAGCACTCTTTATATAGAGGGGTGGGCGGCAACCCTAGCCCCTCCCCCAAGCCTAGGCCGGCGGACAAAGGAGGGAGGAGTGGGGGGCACGTTTCCCCCCCCCCCCTCCTTGTAGAAGCTCCAATTAGGGTTTCCCCTTGTTTGGCAGGCTGGGCCCTATGGGGCCTTGTGCCCCTGGCCCAATGCGGCCAGGGCACTCCCTCATAGGCCCATGCCCCCTCCCGGCAGGTGGGGCCACGTTGGTCCCCTTCCGGAAGGTTCTAGAAGCTTCCGGTACAATATCGATTAACCCGAAACAATTCCGAACTCCAAAAACTGCATTGCCTTATATGAATCTTATTCTCCGGAACCTCTCGTGATGTCCCGGATCCCATTCGAGACTCCGAACAAAAACTCATAAACCAATTATCCAATCTATCCTAGCGTTGAGACACGTTATGTGTGTGACCCTTTGGGTTCGAGAACATGCAAACATGATCTTCTATCAATAATCAATAGCGGGGTCTGGAAACCCATATTGACTCCCACACATTCATCGATGATCATATCGGATGAACCACGATGCCAGGATTCAATCAATCCCATATATATATTCCCTTCGTCTCGCGATATTTTACTTGCCCGAGATTTGATCGTCGGTACCGTCATACCTAGTTCAATCTCGTTCACAGCAAGTACTTTACTCGTTCCGTAATCCGATACCACTTTGTGATTAACTCCTTAACCACATGCTTGCAAGCAGTGTTGATATCGATTACCGAGTGGGCCCGAAGTATATCTCTCCGACTTGGGAGGGACAAATCTCATCTTGATACATACAACCCAACAGGTACTTTCCGATCACCTGAGAGACACCTTTATGATCACCCTCTCATAGGATGGCGTTTGATGACCTCAAAGCTTTCTTCCGATACCAGGGAGTTGTATTATCTCATGGTCTAAGGAATACAATATTTGACATAAGAAAAGCTTCGCAAAGATGAACACGATGACACGATCTAATTTCTTCGCTTAGTTTGGGTCTGTCCACCATATCATTCTCCCAATGATATGATCTCATTATTAATCGACAACTCATGTCTATGGTTAGGAAACCTTAACCATCATTAATCAATGAGCTAGTCCTTAGAGGCGTACTAGGGACACGGTGTTGTTCACAAACCACACAAGTATTAAAGTTTCCGCTTAATACAATTCTAGCATGGAATATAAACATTATCATGAACAAGAATTATAATAATAACATCTTTATTATTGCCTCTAGGGCATAATTCCAATAGTCTCCCACTTGCACTAGAGTCAATAATCTAGTTTACATTTGGCAACAATCTCACACCCATGGTACTAAGGTGCTGATCATGTTTTACACGTGGAAGAGGTTTAGTCAATGGATCTGCGACATTCAGATCTGTATGTAGTTTGCTAATCTTTAGATCTCCATCTGCTATATAATCTCGGATTATATGAAACTTGCGGTTGATATGCTTGGTATTTGGATGATATCTTGGTTCCTTAGCGAGTGCTATGGCGCCAGTGTTGTCACACAATATCTCCAGTGGGTCCAATGCACTTGGAACCACGCCAAGCTCAGTGATGAAGTTCCTGATCCAAACTCCTTCACTTGACGCTTCTGCAGCAGCCATGTATTCCGCTTCTACTGTAGATCTCGCGATCACGCTTTGCTTGCAGCTTCTCCAGCTCACAGCTCCTCCATTCAAAATATAAACGTATCCTGTATGAGATTTAGAATCATCCTTGTCGATGTCGAAACTAGCATCGACGTAACCTTTTACAACGAGTTGTTCATCACCTCCATAGACTAAGAACATTTCTTTAGTCCTATTTAGGTACTTTAGGATGTTCTTCACGGTTGTCCAGTGTTCCACTCCTGGATCACTTTGATATCTGCTCGTCAAACTAAGAGCATTGGACACATACGGTCTAGTACACAGCATGGCATACATGATAGAACCTATGGCCGAGGCATAAGGCACTTTGCTCATAGCTTCTCTATCATTTACCGAAGCTGGACACTGAGCCATGCTCAATATCTTACCTGACAACATAGGCACTGAACCTTTCTTTGCCTTATCCATTCTGAACCTTTTCAGAACTTTGTCTAGGTATGTACTCTGGCTTAAAGCTATCAGGCGTCTTTATCTATCTCTATAGATTTTGATGCCCAATATATAAGCAGCTTCACCTAGGTCTTTCATTGAAAAACACTTGTTCAAATAACTCTTCACATCGTTAAGCATGTTAATCTCATTTCCAATAATCAATATGTCATCCACGTATAGTACCAGAAATGTCACCGAGCTCCCACTCACTTTCTTGTAGATACAAGCTTCGTAGCAATTTGGAACAAATCCAAAGCTCTTGATCACTTGATCAAAACAAAGGTTCCAACTCCGAGATGCTTGCTTCAGTCCATAAATGGAACGCTGAAGCTTGCACACTTTATTAGCATCCTTAGGATCGACAAAACCTTCGGGTTGCATCATATACAACTCTTCATCAATGTTGCCATTGAGGAACGCAGTCTTGACATCCATCTGCCATATTTCATAATCATGAAACGCAGCAATTGCTAATAAAATCCGAATGGACTTAAACATCGCTACGGGAGAGAAAGTCTCATCGTAGTCATCACCTTGAACTTATCGAAAACCTTTCGCGACAAGCTGTGCTTTATAGACGGTAACATTACCATCCGCGTCCGTTTTCTTCTTGAAGATCCATTTGCACTCAACGGCCTTTCGGTCGCTAGGAGGGTCCACCAAAGTCCATACTTGGTTTTCGCTCATGGATCCCAATTCGGATTTCATGGCTTCTAGCCATTTCTCAAAGTCTGGGCTCATCATCGCTTCCTCATAGTTCGTAGGTTCACTATCTTTTACCAATAACACAGTCAAGACAGGGTTGCCGTACCACTCAGGAGGGGCACGCGACCTTGTCGACCTGCGACGTTCAGTAGCAGCATCATCCGAAGCTTCATGATCCTTGTCATTAGCTTCCTCTATTGTTGGTGCAGGCGGCAGTGGAACAATTTCATGTGTTGCGCTACTATCCAATTCAAGAGAAGGTTCAACAACCTCGTCTAGCTCTACTTTCCTCCCACTCACTTCTTTCGAGAGAAACTCCTTCTCAAGAAAGGAACCGTTCTTTGCGACAAACACTTTGCCTTCGGTTCTGTGATAGAAGGTATACCCAATAGTTTCCTTAGGGTATCCTATGAAGACGCATTTCTCCGCTTTGGGTTCGAGCTTGTCCGGCATCAACTTCTTGACGTAAGCTTCGCATCCCCAAACTTTAAGAAACGACAACTTAGGTTTAGCACCAAACCACAGTTCATACGGTGTCGTCTCAACGGATTTAGATGGTGCCCTATTTAAAGTGAATGCAGCGGTTTCTAATGCATAACCCCAAAATGATAACGGAAAATCAGTAAGAGACATCATCGATCGGACCACATCTAATAGGGTTCGATTCCGGCGTTCAGACACACCATTGCGTTGTGGTGTTCCGGGTGGCGTGAGTTGCGAAACGATTCCGCTTGCTTTAAGATGCGTGAGAAAATCATAACTCAAATATTCACCTCCACGATCGGATAGTAGAAACTTAATCTTTTTGTTACGATGGTTCTCCACTTCATTCTAAAATTCCTTGAACTTTTCAAATGTTTTAGATTTATGTTTCATTAAATAGATATACCCATATCACCTTAAGGCATCGGTAAAAGTGAGAAAATAACGATATCCACCGCGCGTCGAAACACTCATCGGTCCGCATACATCGGTATGTATGATTTCCAACAAGTCCATTTCTCGCTCCATCATACCGGAGAACGGGGTTTTGATCATCTTGCCCATGAGGCATGGTTCGCATGTGTCAAATGATTCAAAATCAAGAGACTCCAAAAGTCCACCAGAATGGAGTTTCTTCATGCGCTTTAATCCAATATGACCTAGACGACAGTGCCACAAATAAGTAGTATTATCACTATCTACTTTGCATCTCTTAGCCTCAATGTTATGGATGTGTGTTTCATCCCTTTCGAGATTTAGAAGAAATAAACCATTCACAATAGGTGCATGACCATAAAAGATGTTACTCATATAAATAGAACAACCATTATTCTCCGATTTAAATGAATAACCGTCTTGCAATAAACACGATCCAGAAATGATGTTCATGCTCAACGCAGGCACATAATAACATTTATTGAGGTTTAAAACTAATCCCGAAGGTAAAACTAAGGAGAGCGTGCCGACGGCCATCACATCAACTCTTGATCCGTTGCCAACGCGCATCGTCACCTCATCCCTCGCAAGCCGCCGTCTATTCCGTAGCTCCGCTTGAGTTACAAATATTAGCAAGAACCAAGATATCAAATACCCGTGCACTACAACGAGGGCTAGTAAGGAAAACATCAATAACATGTATATCAAATATACCTTTGATGGTGCCACTTATTGTCCGCTAAGTACTTGGACGATTGCTTCATGACCCTTGTCCTTGCAATAGAAGCACTCGAAGGCTTGGGTCCGGACTTGAGCTTCTTCTCGTTAGGGCAACGCGCTTGCCGCTGCCTTTCTTGAAGGGCTTCTTTGCACCCTTACCTTTCTTGAAGGTGGGGGGCTTGTTGACCATCAACACATGATTATCCTTTTTGATGTCCACCTCTGCAGCCTTTAGCTTTGCGAAGTGCTCGGTGATCGTATCAGTGGAACCAATCTGATTGTGAGTTACTACAAAACTTTTGTAGCTGGGAGGGAGTGATTGCAGAACCCTGTCAATCTTGAGCTCCTCTGGAATCTTGCAGTCCAGTTTCTCAAGGCGTTGATTGTAGCCCGACATCTTAATGGCGTGCTCACTAACGGAACTCCCTTCCTCCATCTTGCAGTTAAAGAATTTCTTAGAGATCTCATATCTCTCAGAACGGGCCTGAGTCTGAAACATGATTTTCAGCTCCTCGAGAATCTCAAATGGCCCGGGATAGTCTTCAAAACGATTTTGAAGGTCCAATTCCATAGCAAACAACATGGTGCTCTTAATCACACCATAATCATCTTTGCGCGACTGATAGACAGCTTTCTCATCAGCCGGCGCATCTACAGCAGGGGCGTCACCTAACGCATTCTCAAGGACATAGTCCTTTTGACCGCCAGAGAGAATGATTCTCAGATTGCGGAACCAGTTGGTGAAGTTAGACCCATTGGTTTTAAGCTTTTCCTTCTCAGCAAAAATGTTGAAGTTGAAGTTGGAGTTAGCCATTTGATCTACAATGTTTGCAAGTACAAATTAGACTATGTTCATGATAACTAGTTCAACTTTTAATCAAATTACTAGATGAACTACCACTAAATTCAACATCCCTCAAGTTGTTTAGTGAACATGATCCAAATTCACCACACCTAATCCGATCTTCATGAGAAGAGATGTGGTTTCAATGGTGGACAACGAAATGTCGATCATATCATTCATATGACTCATGCTTAACCTTTCGGTTCATGTGTTCCGAGGCCATGTCTGTCAATGTTAGGCTCGTCAAGTCAAACCCAAGTATTTCCGCGTGTGCAAAACTGGCTTGCACCCGTTGTATGTGAACGTAGAGTCTATAGCACCCGATCATCACGTGATGCTTGGACACGACGAACTTCATAGCGGTGCATACATGGGGAGAACACAGTTTTATCTTGATCTTTAAGTGAGGAATCATCTTATAATGCTACCGTCGCGAGCTAAGCATAATAAGATACATAAAAGGATAAACATCACATGCATATAACTTTATGTGACATGGTATAGCCAATCTTCGCGCAATGATCTCCATATTGTGCGTGCCGGCATGATCTCCATCACTCCACCGTGATTGCCTCCGCCACGAATAGCAACTACAACTATTGCTAACTACTTAGCGATAAAGTGAAACTATTACATGGCGTATAAGAAGTTGACACACAGGTCATACACAATTATAAAGACAACCATATGGCTCTTGACGGTTGTGTACTCATTGACATGCAAGTCATGAAACATTACAAAACATGATCATCGCATATAATATACACATCACATCTTGGGCCATACCTTATCACAGAAAAACACTCCCTGCAAAAACAAGTTAGATGCCTCTATTTTGTTGTTGCATGTTTTACGTGGCTTATGGAAGTAGCAAGCTAAGAACGATTCTTACCTACGGAAAGCCACAACGGTGATATTATGGTTGCCAAACTCCGGTGTAAATCCCATGACAACTATAGTGAGAGAAACTGGCATCCACCATCCGTATGTGTGGAACAAGCCACACGTCAAGTGCGGAGCCGGTCTCGTGAACGACGTCGTGTAAGGTTGGCCTGGACCGCTTCAATCTCACTATCCCGCGTCATAAGAAGAACACAAACAAGAGGCTTGCAACAGAAAACATCAACGCACGCAACAACCATGTTGCGTTCTACTCGTGAAACACATCTACGCATAGATCTAGCTCTGATACCACTGAAGGGTTTCGCAGCATAGTAAATCAAAAAAATTCTACGGATGCGAACGGGAAAGCCAAGATCTAATCTAGGAGATGCAAACAACGAGAGAGATTAGATGAGATCTTCATACCCTTGAAGATTCGCAGTAAACGCGTTAACGAGCGTTGGTGATGTAGTCGTACTCGCTTCTCCTCCTCGCGATCCGCTCCGATCTAACACCACAAGTGGCGATGCCTCCGAGAGATGCACACGTGCGGCACCTCGACGTCTCCTCCTTCCTCGGTCTAGCAAGTATGGTGGAGAGACGGATTGGATCTACAACGCGACGGCGCGGTGCAAGTGGTGGAGAGTTTCTGCAGGAGGGCTTCGCCTACACGCAGTCGGGAGGGAGAGAGAGAGGAGGGCAGCAGGGCAGCTAGGCTTGAGGGGAAGGTGTCTGGGGGTGGTGCGCCCCTAGCCCTCTTTATATAGAGGGGTGGGCGGCAACCCTAGCCCCTCCCCCAAGCCTAGGCCAGCGGCCAAAGGAGGGAGGAGTGGGGGGCAAGTTTCCCCCCTCCTTCTAGAAGCTCCAATTAGGGTTTCCCCTTGTTTGGCCGGCTGGGCCCTATGGGGCCTTGTGCCCCTGGCCCAATGCGGCCAGGGCACTCCCTCATAGGCCCATGCCCCCTCCCGGCAGGTGGGGCCACGTTGGTCCCCCTCCGGAAGGTTCTAGAAGCTTCCGGTACAATACCGATTAACCCGAAACAATTCCGAACTCCAAAAACTGCATTGCCTTATATGAATCTTATTCTCCGGAACCTCTCGTGATGTCCCGGATCCCATCCGAGACTCCGAACAAAAACTCATAAACCAATTATCCAATCTATCCTAGCGTCGAGACACGTTAAGTGTGTGACCCTTCGGGTTCGAGAACATGCAGACATGATCTTCTATCAATAATCAATAGCGGGGTCTGGAAACCCATATTGACTCCCACACATTCATCAATGATCATATCGGATGAACCACGATGCCAGGATTCAATCAATCCCATATATATATTCCCTTCGTCTCGCGATATTTTACTTGCCCGAGATTTGATCGTCGGTACCGTCATACCTAGTTCAATCTCGTTCACAGCAAGTACTTTACTCGTTCCGTAATCCGATATCACTTTGTGATTAACTCTTTAACCACATGCTTGCAAGCAGTGTTGATATCGATTACCGAGTGGACCCGAAGTATATCTCTCTGACTTGGGAGGGACAAATCCCATCTCGATACATACAACCCAACAGGTACTTTCCGATCACCTGAGAGACACCTTTATGATCACCCTCTCATAGGATGACGTTTGATGACCTCAAAGCTTTCTTCCGATACCAGGGAGTTGTATTATATCATGGTCTAAGGAATACAATATTTGACATAAGAAAAGCTTCGCAAAGATGAACACGATGACACGATCTAATTGCTTCACTTAGTTTGGGTCTGTCCACATATCATTCTCCCAATGATATGATCTCATAATTAATCGACAACTCATGTCTATGGTTAGGAAACCTTAACCATCATTAATCAATGAGCTAGTCCTTAGAGGCGTACTAGGGACACGGTGTTGTTCACAAACCACACAAGTATTAAAGTTTCCGCTTAATACAATTCTAGCATGGAATATAAACATTATCATGAACAAGAATTATAATAATAACATCTTTATTATTGCCTCTAGGGCATAATTCCAACATAGTAATCCACCTTCAGGTTATCATTCGAACCCTCTCCAGTATTAAGTTGCAAGCAACGGATAACTACTTTAAGCAATGTGTAAAGTAAACAATGCAATTGTTCCATGAAGAAAAGATCGTTGTTTTCTCCCTAGTAGCAACAGCATGGAACATCAAAAATTATAAGCACGAATTTTATGACGTATCAAACAAGCATGGAACATCAAAAAAATTAAGCAATGTGTAAAGTAAACAAGCATGGAATATCAAAAATTATAGATACATTTACGACGTATCAAACGTTAGTGGCGCCGGTTCTAAAAATGATATCCCAATCCTAAGCATGGATTAAAGGTAATAAAGCAAGTGAAAAAATATCGAAATGGAGAAGACACAAGGTTACTAATGATTATTTAGAGTGTGAATACCTTCTATTTAACTATAGACTATTATAATCGATTTTGACCATCACTTTGATGAGCTATCATTAGAATTGCTTCACTAGTTCTTGGCTTGACTCAAGTGACTCCTTTTACAACTTCAATGTAAATAAGATTTCTCGGTTTATCGTGATTTATCATGAAGATTTATCTTATCATAAGCACGATCATATATAATATAAACTTGAGATGTGCATTATTCATATACGGAGAACTAATGGCTTTGGAGATTAAATCTTAATATTTGAATGACACGTCATGTTTTATACGGTTTATCATCTTGTTGAGATGACGTTGCTTTTACTCTTGGTGAAAAAAGTTGAAAGGGCTTTGTTGATGCCAAAAATCATCAAGACCGAGTTGTGAAACAATATTTTCACGATCTCTTCTTCATGACTTGATGGTACTCTACATTCAGCAAGAGATAAAAGTTTTCATTGATAAAATTGCAACAGATTTTGACCCAAAAAAAATGATAGAGCTTCTGCCATTCCCTAAGACTCCTATACGTCATTAAAACTTCATAATTGGTATGTCTTTTGGTTTTACCTATACTCAAATATGTTACTATTTTTATTGCATTGAGTAATTATGTTGGGTCATATGTAGTAGTGTCTCGAGATTATTTCGGCATTTACAACATTTTTTGGAGTTTTCCCTACCTTAGATTTTTTTTGTCCTACCTCACTACCCATACAAGCGTACGCACTCAACTATATCTCTAAGAGCACCTTCGAAAGACTAAGCACGCTCACAAATATGTACATACATTCAGCCCTATGCACCAATGCACGCACGTCGGCCTCTACTCACCCACAAGTTTGCTCGGGTGTTAGCTTTGCTCAGTCCGATCTTTTCGGTCATTAAAAAATTCGGTCATCCAAAAATGCTATTGTATTACCTTCGGTTTTTCCGATCTTCATGTATTCGGTCTTAGGTCTTTTCGGTATGGTCTTCGATCATCCAAAAATGCCGATGTATTACCTTCGGTCTTTTCGAACTTTCTATATTAGGTCTTCGGTCTAGTCTTCGGTCATGGCCATATTATAGACCAAATAAAGAAAATGTGACATCAGATTCATTTTTTGTTCAGATTTTAAATAGCACAAGTATATCAAAATGATAGCACAACGTCATGAGCAATCCAAGCATTTCAATTTGTTGGACATCACGAACGGCATAAAACAAAAAAATATGTACTAGTAGTAGCAGGAAAGCAAAACACAAGCAGAGCAGCCCATTCAAGGCGTGGATCCAAAAGGAGGAGCATTTTGAAAGTGTGTGAACGGTTATTTCCAGCACTACAAGCAACTCCCTCCCTACAAGATTGCCGAGGCCGCCAAGATGGATGCAACCTCAGGGACAAAAGAAGTTGATCTCAGGTTCTTCATGGAGAAGACCCGTGTGATGATCCAAGATTTTAGCCTCTTGGATTATGAGATGAGGGCTTGGTACGTGAAGAAGAAACAGATCATGGATCGTGACATGTGATCTTTTATATTTTTGTTGTCGTTTTGGATGTGGTGCCGTTTTGATATTATTGACCCTGTGGTATATTTGGAGATTTTATTTTGTCTACACAAACACATTTCTTCAGTATATGTTACTTATTTATCGATTTAATCGTTACATTTTTGCAAGAGTTGTATATGGTTGTTTGAAATTACATAAAATTGGCCCTTTCTTAGTTTTGTGCCATGCTCCACCACTGTCTTGGAAGCGTGTGAACGATTATTTCCATCATTACAAGCAACTCCCTCCCTACAAGATTGCTGAGACCGCCAAAATGGATGCAACCTCAGGCGCAAAAGAAGTTGATCTCAAGTTCTTCATGGAGAAGACCCGTGTGATGACCCAAGATTCAGCCTCTTGGATTACGAGAGGGGGCTTGGTACGTGAAGAAGAAAGAGATCATGGATCGTCACATGTGATCTTCCATATTCTTGTTGTTGTTTTGGATATGGTGTCGTTTTGGTACTATTGACCCCGTGACGGGTTACTTGAATTTTGATGTTACTTAATTCACATTTTGAATTCGATGTCATTTTGCTTTTTCATCATATTATTTGCAAAAAAAAGTTGGAAAAAATAAAAAATGGCAAAAGAGGGCAACATTTTTAGAGGTGCTATTAGGGCATCTCCACCATGCCGATCCATCTGGTCGCCACAAACGGTCCGTTTCTATCCGTTCGGGTTGGGCCGCTGTCTTTTTTTGGTAGTGGTCCGGCCTGTTCGGCCAGTCGTGCCCAGCGGCCCGACCCATCTGTCAGTCTCCCTCCTGTTTTCACCGCTTGACACCCTCGCGATGGGACGTTAATGGCTACGCGATGTCGGCTATCAGCACCAGTGGCTTCCCGCGCGGCTGGCGTTTCCCGCCATCGAAGCTTTCCGTTTCCCACGCGTGCCTTGCTTCCCGCGTCCAAAAAACTTCTCGCGCCTCCCCGACCATTTACCGCATTCGCCACGGCCTATAAAAGACGACCGCCGGCGCGGCGGAGACAACAAGCCCAAAGCAAGAGCAAACCAGCAGTGATGTCGCGCCGCAAGATCGCCAACTGGACCAAGATCCGAGAGATGTGCCGCAGTCGCTTCCTAGAGGTGGAGGTCGACGAGGTCCACCTCGAGGCCACGTTGCTGGCTAGGCGTATGTGTGAGGCGCTGGTGTTGGCCTTCGAGAAGGAAGGCCATGTGGTCGAGGCGGTGCAGGAGCGGGTGGTGGAGGCAGCCTCCATGGTGGCCGCCCAATGGGCGGTGCGCGACATACACCACGTCGCCGCCGAGGAGGCAGTGGAGGCGATGGCCATGGAGACTGCATCAGCGGCTTTCCGCGAGATCCGCCACGAGGCAGCCATGGCCATGCTGGAGGAGGTGGCCAAGGAGGCCGTCAAGGTCGTCGTCCACGAGCTTCGCCACGCCGCCAAAGCGCGCAATGAGGCGGAAGCGGCGCAGCGTGAGCACGTCGCCGACTCGGCGGCAGAGAAGGAGAGCGTAGCTATGACCGCTGATGTGGCGGCCGCATGGGGTCTCATCGATGGCGACGAGACGAAGGTGGAGGAGGACGACGAGGAGTAGGGGAGAAGGTGGATCAGCCGGAGGATGAGGAGGAGGGGAGGAGGCGATCTCCGTCCCTTTACAGATCGTGCAGGCGCTGGGCTTCGGCCCCAATGGTGCTCGGGCTCCGGCTTCTTCTCCGGCGGAGTTGCTCGCGGCTGAGACAGAAGCCCAGCGCCAGGCGTTTACCATTGTTGTGGCGAAGGAGCTCCCTGACCAGGACGTAAGGGACTACTGGACCGCCGAGATGGAGAAGGCCCTGGCGAACCGGGCGGCGGAAGACCGTAGGAAGGCGGCGGGCAAGACGGTGGTTCGCGGCCTGGCGCACGACCGTCTTCGCTATCGCCTCCAGCAGCGGGCCATCTGGTCTGCTAGAGCGGCGATCGGTGGGGCCGACGGCAGCGGCAATGGCGGCGAGTAGCTGTAGCGACGTCCTCCTCCAGCAGTAGTAGCCGTAGCAGTAGCAGTTTCTCCCGTCCCCCTATTTTGTTTAAACGGCCTTTTTGTAACTGGCAGGGCTTAATCTGATGAATAGCTATCGTTAAGTACTAATGTTTCACTTACGGTCCTGAGTGGCCGACTGATAGGACACTTTTTTTATTAGCGCGCGTGTCTGGACCGACAAAACTATTGCACGGATTTGATCACGAATGAGTCAAGCCGGACGCGTTTATCCGGATGGATCGTGCTGCTGAAGCGTCGCGTATATCCCCACGCGAACGAGTTCGGATGTACTCAGACCGGATGGACCGGAACGTGCTGCTGGAGCGTCCGGTGGATGACGTGTCTCGTGCATGGAGTCGTCGTCCGTCCAACTCGTTTTGCTGTGCCACACCGACCCATGCTTGCATGACAGTATATACATGTGGCAAGAGCACCCATTGTTGCATTGTTATGGCCAGTCGAGCGCGAGGTCATGGATGCGTACTCGACCTGCGCCTACGCCTTCACGTTTGCAGAGGGAAGATAGCCATACCATGGCAGAATGGACGAAAATAACCCTAAAAATAACAATTTCACGAAATGAACTCTGGCCAGAAGAAATTCACGGAACTAACCCTTTTTGCAACGCCACACAGCGTGGCGCCGCACCCTGAAGAGCGGCGCCACTAGACCTGGCGCCGCGCACCTGCCAGCGTGGAGCCCATGGTCGGTCCCGATAGTGCGGCGCCTTAGCTGGCCGCCTTTGTAGTCTTGGCGCCATTGCGCCTGGCGCCGCACTTTAGGTCTTGTACCAGCGCGGCGCCAGCCCCAGCCCCGACCCTCATTCTCTCCCAGACCACGAACAGAGCAGTAGGAATGGCGACTAGGGTTCGGCGCTCCCCCACTCAAATCAACTAGATTCGAGGCAATACTCCAAGAAACTTCCTTCCCAATCCCTCCCCAGGTATTCTCTCCCATATCCTAGCAAATTCATCCGCAAATTTCTTCTAATTTATCCTTTATTTGTAAAATCGGGTGAAGCCCTGGATTCTCTTGGATTTTGAAATTTATATGAATCACTGCAATGCTTATTGGATATGTAGGTTTAGATATGACATAGTAATCTTTGGTAGAACTCTAGTTGGTTGATTTAGCTTACAAGTATATGTTAGGTGTTTTGTTCATATTTGCAATTCCATATGGCTAGAGTAAGATGGAGATATGGTAGAACTCTAGTTGGTGTTTTGATTTATCTTACAATTATATGGTAGAACTCTAGTTGGTTGATTTAGCTTGCAACTCTAGATGCTAGAACTATAAGTAGAGTAGGATGAATATGTAGGATGTCTCTATAAGATGGACAAAAGCTAGAACTATATGCTAGAACTATAAGATGGTTGATTTAGCTTGCAATTCTAGATGCTAGAACTATAAGATGGACATTTTATATTTGTTCTTATTCTCTCTATTGTTTTGAATATATAGGATGGCTCTAAACCCCCTTCTAAACAATGCTCACTATGATGTTCAACATCGTGCCTACAAGATGTCGGAGAAGAGACAGGTACTAAAAACTTCAATGCAAGTCGAACAAGATGCCATGTTTGTTTAGATGGAAATCTAACATTTTGCCATTGTATGTTTTGAGCTTCAACCCTTCGACTTAGGTACCACGAGGTCTCGTCCGGCAAGATGCGTTATGATGCGGTACCTCCGTACATCCAGCAGCTAGGACTCCTCCCCTTTATCCACATGGTCACTCGGTCCACACCGGCCTTCAACCCTGCTGCGATCACCGCTCTTGTGGACCGATGGAGGCCGGAGACGCACACGTTTCACCTTAGGACCGGTGAGACTACGATCACCTTGCAGGACATGAGCATGATCCTGGCACTCCCAATCGAGGGAAACCCTGTGTGCATGTCCTCGGATTCAGACGGTGGCGTGAGGAGATGGTCTCCCTTATAGGGAAGGATCCACCCGAGGCTATAAACTCGAAGGGGGGAAAACTGAGGGTCGCTGCTGGGGCTACTTTTACTTGGATCATCCAGAATTTCAAGATTTGCCCCGAGGATGCCGATGAGGAGACGATCAAGACATACACTCGTGTGTATGTCTGGTACATTATCACGAGGACTCTGTTTCCTGACAGCAGTGGGGATCGTGCTCAGTGGCATTGGCTCAAGTTGCTGGTTTTTTTCGACTCTACCTTCAGTTGGGGTTCTGCGGCGTTGGCCTGGTTGTACCGTCAGGTAATGAGTTATTTACAAATGTTGTTGTATATTTCTGCACTATCTCAAAAAAAAATTGTTCTTACCAAATGGTTGTTCACTTCATCTGCAGCTGGATGACGCTTGCCTTAGGAGCTCACGATTCAGGGATTGGTGGTTGTTTGCTCCTTCTTTCGGTGTGGAGCTGGGAACGCTTCTCCATTGGACGGCCGAGATTGTTGTCATTCAATCCTTACATTGATAACGGCAACAACTACCTTCTCCCCACGTGGGCTTACAAGTGGGATGTGGTCTCCGAACCGCCAACGGACCTTTGGGCGTACAAGAGGTACACCAACGAGTTTGACACGATCACCATGGATCAGGTAATTTCAGCGACGGCGGTCAATTATATGTCTTGAACTTGTAATCTTTGACCCTGACATGAGTGTGGTATGATGCAGGTGACGTGGGAGCCATATGGTCGAGGGGACCGCTTTGGTGTCCCGGAGGACTATCGCCTTAACCCTATTTGCCTCAGAGAATCTCGTCTGTGGCTAATGTGTTGACTTGGAGCTACTACTTGGTTGGCTACCACTTGGTTGACTTGGAGCTTGTTGGCTACTACTTGGTTGGCTACTACTTCCTTTTGCTCTTTTCCTTTGAGAACACTTTCTTGCATTGTGCCCTTCACCATTGCATGTTCCACACCGGGCTCTCTCACGAGGCTCTTGGAATTGGTCGTTGCCCGATTCCCGACCACCACCACGTCCCCATCCGTCCATGTCGCTCCTAAAACGCTTTGTCTTGCGTCTTCCACGTCCAACAACCTTCCATTTCGGATCGGGCCATAGTTGAATTCCATGGTACTCCGGCCATTGTGATTGGTCCAGGTATGGATGAAATCTAGGAGCCCATGTCTTCTTAGTAGTCTCAATAGAGAACTCAGCCTCTACCGTGAGCGGATTATTGTAATCCAAATGTCGTCTGCGACGCCACGAGCAAGTCGCGAGCACGCAAGATGAAGCAATGATGGCCTTCCACATGTGCACTCCTGGTCTTGAGCGAGACCTTGAAAGCTCGGCTCCGTGTTGGACACCATCACCGTTGTACCTCGGGCTCCGTAACTTGGTAAATTAGCTCGTCATTGTCATATTCCGTGACAACTTGGGAATCCGCTTTCCTTGTCTGAAATTGCATCCAATCGTCAACCTTCGGAGGGAACTTGTATTTGTAATTATTCTTGTTGTCCCCCGCAATATGTCGGTCCGTTTCATGTGAGTATTTCAGAAAATACTCATTCATCATGTCGAATGTATATCGGACTATTGCCGTGGCAATGCACGGACACCTTTAGCAACTTGTTAAATGCCTCGCCATGTTGCTTGTCATTTGGCCATACCTCCGGCCACCGTCATCAAAAGCTCGTGCCCACTTTCCCATATGTTCAATGTTCCTATTGAGCCACTCGCGACCACCGGCATTGAGTTCTTTGTTGACTAGCAATTTGTTGTACAAGTTAGAGAAACGACGTTCGTGAAAGCGAGGCAACAATCCTAGATCATCGGACAAATCCTTGCTCTTGCATGCCCTATAGAAGTTTGAACAAAAGTGTCTCATGCATCAACGATGGTGCAATGGAGCATGGCGGAATATCAATCATCACATTGAGAATTCCTTGATGACGGTCAGAGATGACACATATCTCCCTTTGAGGGGTTAATATCTTGGTTCTCAAAAGATAGAAGAACCACTCCCAATTATCATTGCTTTCTGCCTCCACCAAAGCAAACGCCAAAGGAATCAACCGGTTGTTCGCGTCATTGGCTATTGCAATCAAGATAGTGCCTTTGAATTGTCCGGTCATAAAGGTGCCATCAACAGAGATGACCGGTCTACAATGTTGAAAAGCCCGAACACATTGCTCAAAACCCCAAAATGCACGGCCAAATACTCGCACGGTTTTCCCATTTACAACCCTTGTCTTGTTCCCATAAGGTTCAACCACATGAACCATGCCGGGGTTAGCATTGGCCATCGCTAACAACAACCTTGGGATTCGGTTATAAGATTCCTCCCAATCACCGTACAACATCTTCAATGCGGCTTGCTTAGCCTTCCATGTCTTCCCGTACTTCACCTCGTAGTGAAAGAGGGCTTTCACAAACTCTATGACCTGCTTGATGGTCATTATTGGAAACGACGCGATGTCATTGGAAAGCCTATAAGCGAGGAACTCGGAGGTGAGTTGCCGGTGCTCGTTCTTCGCATCCTTCCTATCCAACACCGGGCCTCGGCACATGTGAGTTGATACGCAACTAGATATGTGCCATTCAGGACCTCCCTTGAATGGTCTTGCACGCACTATCCAAGGACATCCTTCCTCCTCGCACTTCACCGTGTAACGCTTCTTGATGTCCGAGTGCACGACCGTGTAAGGACGATGATGCTTCACCGAGAAGTCCTTTATCCATTGCTTAAATTCCAACAAGGTCCTGAACCTTGATCCTTTGCAAAAGCCACTATTCACTTCATTGCCATCCCGGTAAGAACTTGTCCTTGGTCCGAGCACAATGCCTTTGCCACCATCAACCGTGGCTTCATCCATGAGGCGAGATCACGAAACAAAGGCACCCGATGGTCCCGACCCAATACGGTATGGTGGATTTCGGCCTCTCTAGCCGTGAACCCCTCCTCGTCAACTTCTTCTTCGGGACCATCATCATCTGAGTCCGATGCATAGCCTCGAGAATACGAGAGGTCATGGTCCATGTCATCTTGTGTGATATATTTCTCTAAATCTCCAATATTGTTGTCGTGGAGTTCAACATCATCATTGTCATCTTCATCTTCACCCCCACAATCATCATCTTGGTGTCTTGAAATCGGGCTCAATGTTTGGGTCAGGGGAGGTTCACGCCTTAGCTCTTGGTCTACGGGTGGAGGACTCATAGTACGCAATGGGGATGCCATACGGTTTAAGTCCAAAGACAATGAACTACCAACTTTCTTGGTGGCAAATAGCTCAAGAGCCTTGTCTAGTGATTCGGCCACCACCTCCTTGTATGCAAGCCAACGGGCCTCGGAGAAGATACGCATGGTCTTCCAACGGACATGCATTCCCAAGCCAACATTATGTCTTCCTCCAACTCAATATCATCCTTTGGGTCCATCCATTTCAATTCAATCCTCAATTGCTCCAAGACCTCGGCATATGTTGGAGTACGCTCAAACACCAAATCGAGCTCGTCCGGGTCCGGTTCTATGTTACCTCTCAAAAAAGCATCCTTGTCTACATGGTGAACATGAAAAATTCTTGCCATGCCTAACATAATCACAACAACAATACCATGGTCAACACACTTAATAGATACCCATGCTAACATTAACACAATACCAACACATATGCCAATACAAAAACATTCTACCATGCATCTTACAAAACAAACTAGGGTTTACAAGATATGGACCAAAAACAAGAAATTAATGGGTCAAATCAAAGATGAAGGGGAAGAATACCTCAAGGCACTTGGGGGGATCGAACTCCACGGAGAGAGGCTTGATTTGGACACTAGGAGGGAAGGTGGAGGGGAGAGCCGCCGCCGCCTCTGCAGCTCTGTCGTCTAAGAGGAAATGGGCTGGTGCAGGAGGTGGCGCCTTGGTACAAGACCTAAAGTCTGGCGCCAGCCAGCGCACTTCTGTGATCTTGGCCTTCAAGCGCCACGCTAAGCGGACCCATGAGGCTCCACTGGCAGTCTGTGGCCAGTCTAATGGCGCCGCTCGCCAGTGCGGGCTGTGTGTTGCAAAAAGCTTAGTTGATAAAATTCTTACCAGGAGTTCATTTCGTGAAATTGTTATTTTTTGGGGTTATTTTCGTCCATTCTGCCCCATACCATATCTGTGCACACTTGCAAATTGGCATGCGAGTTTCTGCCAATCGTCTCTGCTACGGAGTACAGTACATTACTGCTACTGCTACAGACACCTCTGCAGGCAGGTTCCACGTTGAGAAGGAGAAGAAGAAAAAAGAAGAAGAGGGAATCGATTGGGTGAGTTGAAGCGCGGAAACGGAAACATTGCAGGCGAAAAATTGAAAGCGAAAGCGCGCGCCCCACCGAAAATATCCCGCCTGCCTGCCTGCCTGACTGCGCCCTTTGCCACAGCGCCAGGTCTCCGGAGACGGTTACTGCGAATCCATCTCGCGCCAGGGCCCCGCCTCCCTAGGTTTCCGGTCCATTTCCGAAAATGCCCAGACTGTCCTTGCCAAGCTCATACTACTCTCCAGCCTCCGATCGACGTCCGGCTGGCCGACACTGGCCACCATGCGCATTAACGGGGTCATTACCACTGCATTAAGACCTCATCCCTGACTGATTAGGAGCCCAGAGAATGGAGGAAGAAGATGCAGTCCATCCATCAATCAATCCGTTCAAGCATGGGTTTCCTTCTGCAACCATCCCCCTCACACTTGTACAATGCACGTAGACCGTAAAGAGCAGAATAAAGCAGAAGCTCCAGCAGCTGACGCAAAATCAACATAGACTCATTTAATTGAATGAATATATTCACAAGTAGAAACCCACGCACCAGTCTTTATACCGAACGAGAATACACCAGCTTGCTTTTCTACAGCTCATAAAGCTAGCAGGCCACGTACTACTTACGTTGGACGGAAGCGAACCTAGAGACTCAGATCCGAATTGCCATAAAATACAAACCCAATCAATTCGTTTTCAGATCTCAAACCCTCCTTTCCAGATCTACCAACTAATCAGGCAGCACAGCGAATTTTCACAGAACACCGAGGAAAGATCTCAGACGCCAGTTTCAGATCCACAGAACAGAGGCATCAAGCAAATTCTTTGCGCAAAATGAAGATTCATACTTGGAAAATAAATATTACCCATCATTTCGACAGATGGATGGGGAAACATAGCAAACGATTTTGATCGATGCTAACTAAATCACAGATTCCAATTACAGATCAACAGAACAGACGCATCAAGGAAATTCATTTGACCACAATAATGCACAAGATTGGAAAATAAGATTATCATTTCGACAGATGTAACATTGCTGATGCAGCTAGTACAACACAAAGACTGAAATTAGCTACAGACATACAGAGGCTACTACTCCAGGAACATACCAACAACAGAGTCCCCTCATCATCGTCATCATCACCACCGGTTTCTCACACGCATGGCCACCAATGGGTGCGGGAGGAACACCGCTGCACCCCAACCCAGAATATCAAATTTACAGCCTAGTGCCACTTCCCCTCAGAAGGGAACAACAGAGGACATACTGCTAATGGACACATTCTGGAACAATCTACTTCTTGGCGGCCTTCTTCGCTGGCGCCTTCTTGGCGGCGGCGGGGGCCTTCTTCACCGGCGTCGTGCGCTTGGTGGGAGGCTTCCTGGCGGCGGGCTTCTTGGGGGCGGCAGCAGCGGGCGCCTTCTTCCCGGGCGTGTCCTTGGCCGAGTTCTTGGCAGCCTTGGCGGGGCGGCCCCTGGGCTTGGCGGGACCAGTCTTCGTCTTGGCGGCGGCCTTGGGCTTCGCGGCGGCTTTGGTCTTGGCAGGGGCTTTGGCCTTGGGCTTGGCTGCAGCAGCCTTGGGCTTCGCTGCGGCCTTGGTCTTGACTGGCGCCTTGGCCTTGGTGGCCGCCTTCTTCGCGGGGGCCTTGGCCTTGGCGGCGGGCTTCTTCTTGGCAGGGGCCTTGGCCTTGGTCGCGGGCTTCTTCTTGGCGGGAGCCTTGGCCTTGGGCTTGGCGGCGGCAGGGGCCTTGGCGGCGAGCTTGTACGAGCCCTTGACCTTGGTCAGCTTGCCCGAGGCGACCAGCTTCTTGAGCTGCACCAGCAGGATCTTGCGGAAGTGGCCCGGGAGGTGCGCCGAGTGCTTGCCCTCGATGAACTTGGCGATCGCCACCTGGCTCGAACCCGTCCTCTCCTTCAGGGTCGAGATCGCCTCAGAGACCATCTGTGAAACACGAACCAAAATCCCAGTCAGATCCGCCACGAGAACGAGCAGCACGACGAACGAACACGAGAAACCACGGTGAGAACGAACGGAGCAGGGTGTTTACCTCGAGGTAGGTCGGGTGGGCGGGCGTGGCCTTGGGCTTCCTGGGGGCGGAGGGCTTCTTGGCCTTGGCCGCCTTGGTCTCCTTGGCGGGCTTGGCGTCGGCGGCAGCGGCCTCGGACGGGGACTCGACGACGGGGTCGGCGGCGGGCACCTCGGTGGTGGGCGCCGGGGTCTCGGTGGCAGCCACGTCGGTCGACATAATGCTGGACTGGGAGCGCTGGTGTGGATGCTTGCCGGAGGTGAGGGAGGGGCTGTGGGTTTGTGTGCGCGGTGGTGGGTGAGGAGGTCGTGGCGGAGCGAGGCGTGGTTATATAGTGGGAGACGTCGGGAAGACGGGCGAGGGCCGAACGACGCGCGCTGATTGGCCAAAGGGGATGCGCCTCGGATCGCCACCGTGCGCAGCCTTCATCAAACCTACCGCGTCCGATCCGTTCCCATCCAACGGTCTCCCACGCGCCCCATGC
This sequence comes from Avena longiglumis, assembly GCA_030063025.1. Lineage (NCBI taxonomy): Eukaryota > Viridiplantae > Streptophyta > Magnoliopsida > Poales > Poaceae > Avena > Avena longiglumis. The sequence goes on from CP125979.1 coordinate 99,076,617, forward strand.
GGTGCCACGGATTGGAGTCCCCCCAGGTTGGCTGCCCGCCTCAGGACCTCGCGACCCAGCCTCCAGAGTGTGCTTCTCCTCCCGATTTCCGATCGAATATCTCCGTGCATAATCCACCGATCATACTGGAATTTTTTGCATCGTGCAGGTAAGGATCATATCTTTTCAACCATATTTATTTTGTTTTATTTGGTTAGGTGTACTGGGAGAAATACTTCGGTGAACCGGGACTGGTCCGGATGGCGCAGTTGTGTGAGTCTGCTGGACGTTTCCGGCCGGCGGCACGGGGTGCACCGGCGAACAATGCGATTTTCCGGCGTGGCAAGATGTCAGGTTAACGTAGCAACCCATCGGCACCGGAATCACGTCGATCCGTCAATTTTTCGGTAGGCTACGGATCGATCAAACACGACGCAAGTGACACAACTTTGTAAGACTCTTGCTGGTGGTGTGTGTGTTCACCCCAGGTCTGATCACTGTACCGGCGCGGTGGCCGGACGGATCGCCGGAGAACCACCGTCCTCCGGCAGGTATGGACATCTGCAAGGCTTCCCGGCTGCTGCATTTGTGATTTGAAGCTGGAGTTCGGATTATTTTGCGTGGGGGTGATCGGAGCTTGTTCTTGTGGTTTGGGAAAGTCCACCATGCGATACAACTTGGCCTGTTCTACCTCTCCGGCCAAATCTGATCATGATTACGGATGATTTCTCGAGCATGTTGCGATCTGCATCGAGACTTTGATTGAACGATGGATATGGATTGGAAATTTCGAAAGTTTGTGTTACTGCTTGGATTTGAGAAACCTTTCCAGGAAGAGGTCAAAGTTGGCTCGCTGGATGTGTGTGTAGTGGTACTCTCTGCCAAAACAAGATGATGATCGAGGTGGTCAAATCAAAATCCCAACAAATGAAATTACGAAAGCATAATAACACTAGTAACGTGTCGATCGAACTTATTAGCGAGAAGATTGGAAATTGAAAGTTTGCTTTCACCAAACTGGGTACAGGTGCATGGTCTCGGTTCATCGTGAGCCTGCCTTTGTGTCGTCCCTGGAACGGGCTGTCATGTGCAAACTCAAAAACTCATTTCAGGGACATTTTAAACGGATGAAATCCAATCTGCAGCATCAGACCGTGGGCAGGAATGATTAACAGCAAAGTCTCAACAAATCATACGGGCTAGTTCTTGGCAGGGGTGTACGGGTGTTCCATCGGCCGTATATATTACATATGTGAGCCTAATCATCGATCGCCGTGGATGGATCACGTCTCATTAACTTGGTGGAATCAGAGTTAACATGGCCATGTGATTAACCATGCAGATACCATTGTTACTACACTTGATGCACCAGTGAAAAGAACCCACAGGTATATATATATATATATCAAAATTGTGTGGTGAAAAGAACCCACAGATATATATATATATATATAATTGACAATTCTAGCGTCGACATCACTCCACATTTGTGTGCTAGAGCTAGACCATCCCATCTCTATTGTCCACTTTTAGCAGCAGCATATCAAAATCCATCTTCACAAAACAACTAGCTATCGCTCGGAAGCATCACGTACTACTTTTGCATATCAAAATCCATCACCAGTGAATTAATGGGTTCCATCCCATTAATTCATTGGAGGATTGGAGTTAACATATGCATATAGCCGTGTAATATAATTAACCATGCAGAGATCATTCTTTCACTTGCAAGCACTACTCTACTTATAAACCCGTAATAGTTGATAAATGTACCGGCGTGTCCACATCACTCCACCTTGTGCTAGACCGTCCCATCTTTGTTGTCTCGTTTTAGCGGCGTATCAAAATCCAATCTTCACGGAGTGTACGTAATCTTCCCAAACAACCTGCTATCCGCATGATGTTTCATGCGAGGAATTTGCTAGCCGGATCGAGTAGCAACTATATAATCATGAACATATCACAGAAACATGCATGCCGGTGAACGGAGAGTGCTCGATAACTTTTGTGTGGTCGAGCCGTGTATGTATCGACCAGGATTGCGAGTGGATGGGAGCAAAAGTGGTGTCTGGGGTGTACTACACCTATATATTTTGATGCACCGCAGATGATCCATCTCTGGGATATGTTTCCTCCTTCTCCTACTTGTACCTACACGGTCACGAATGTGTGCACTCTTTCATGGCGGCTTTAGCACGCGATCGCATCGGTAATCAGATGAGTATGTTTGTATTAGCAAAAAAATAAAAAATGATTATGTATGTCCCTATGTGTCTTTGTCACTCAAGTGTCAATTTTGTATCTAAAATTAGTATCAATTACTGTATTATATTTGAAAGGGGATAGTATTAATGCATCAATTCAGAATGTTTAGTTATCAACATCCCCTTCCACCTCACCCTGCTCGTTAAATCTGAGATTTTGTCACCGGTTGCGACCGGCTTCGTTCCGAGAGACCATTCGACGATCTCTACCCGCTTTAAACTTACTTATGCGTTCGACCATTCGACTTCGTTTTCCCGCATCAATTCAGAATGTTAGCAACTATGTTTCAATACCATCTTATTGTTACATAAGTACATGCTATAGGTTAGGCTTTGCTCAGTGCTTGGAAAACATTGCCCCACCACGGTCGGTCGTGTGGCTCATCATCTATTGACGTCTTGTCCATGCTTGTGATTGTTAGAGTGGTTGATATAAATGTTTTTTCTGTGCATTCCATAATTATATATGTATCCTAGCGAATGTAGAACATAATTCCATTTTAAATCTCAACCTACAATCGTGGGGTAAGCCGTTAAAACATGGCATGAGGAGCGCTAACATTGACTTGCATGCATCCAACAACTTACAAAATTGTATATCGAAGTCTAAATATGGATCCAATAGCCCTCCTTCTCAAAATGCTTAGTCAAGGGACAATCTTTCAATGGGTGCAGAATTTTACCCCAAGTGAAATATGCCACGCACCCATTCCCGTGTCGTGCAAAGTATCAGATACACATCCATAGAGATTCACATATTTTATGTACCTACACTCTCCATCTCATTACACTCTTTATGATGAATTAATTTGTTTTTCCTTGTAGAAACCAATCTCCATGTATTTTAGTTTGATGCATGATACATATAAACGCAGCGACGACTACATGAACGACGATGTCACATATCACATGAGTGTACAACTTTACGGTGGCTCTATTTAGCACGAATCAATCACCTAGGTAATCCGACGATTAAGCCCTTTTGTGTTCTGTCACTCATGTACTAACTCTTTTTTGGAAAACGGACACTATATCAATGCATCTGGTCAAAATGTAAAACCATCTACCCCACCAACCCTCACATACTCGCTAAATCTAACAAGTTTGAGCCAGTTGTGGCAAATATTTGGAAAAAATAATTTTGGAAATAACTGTAGTAGCTAGGGCGGCATGTGTCTGAGAGACCAGTTATTGATTGGTGTAGAAACTTAGTCAAAAAAGACAATGCTTTCTGAGTTTGACAAAACATATAGAAGGCAATATTTGTAACTGCAATATTCAATAAATATATTATAAAATATATCTTATGGAGTTATGGTGGATCTATTGATAATAATTTGGTATTGTTGATCTTCATATTTCTCTCTACATATACTTGATCAAACTTAGAAAGCATTGACTTTGTTACCAAATTTACGTCTCGTGTTTCAACGATGGAGTATCATATTATGCACCTTCTAAAGATTAGGATTTGGTAAATGTTTGGGATGCATTGTCCCACCATGGCTCATGTGCTCAGAAGATCATATATCTATGCATATCCTATATTAGCTTTGCTCGATGGCTACTTGATTGCAATAAACAATAATTGCTCATAAATATATTTTCAATATATTACATATTTACATGCATGTTACAACATGTGTAGTTCATCATTCCATGTAGGGCTCAACCTACAAACATATATGTCTGATGATGCTTTTAATAAGTAAACTATAGGTGCAAGTGAAATAAATGTTTTTTAAATTTTTAGATTAAACAATTGCGGGAAATAAAAGTGCGCCCAAAGTAAAGTAAAAGGTGTTTCTTGTGCTTAAAAATATATCAGGTTCATGTGGTCACTTGACTACTCTTTCAGAATAATGTAATGGTGACACGAATATAGCTTTCTAGATATTGATGCAAATCTTATGTAGGGTTTGATTCACATTCATATGGGCATCACGTGCCAACGTATAAATGATGCAACACATCTCATTAATACTCCCCTGATAAGATAAAACTCCCATACTAAGAATTAAGTGGCTACACTCCCGTGGTTACACAGAGTATTGTTTTAGATACTTTGTCATGATGTTGAATAACACATATGCTACCTTGGATAAACGAGCTCATATTTGTTGTCACTAGATGATAATAACATACACACTCATTTATCCTTGGAATTGCAAAAACTATAGTAGTTATCAAATTTCAGATCTATCATTGTCCAGTTGCTACTACCACTTCACTACATTTATCACACATGTCCCCTCTTGCGTCCCAGCATACTAGTTTTACTAGTTTGATTAGATCATGTAAACATGCAAGGGATTACCAATTACATGTCTGAGTTGTTCGCGATGCTCAAAACTACCAAGGTGGAAATCAAGAAGGAGCACATGGTGTTGATATTCAATAAGACCGTTACCTTCAAGAAGCCCGGTAAGAAGGGTAAGGGCAAACCGAGGAAGGACGACAAGTATGTTGTCAATCCTCCCAAGGCGCCCAAGCCCGGACCCAAGCCTAGCGTCATGTGCTTCTAGTGCAAGGGGTATTGTCAGCAAGATAATAAGTCCACCAAGATTATCGGAAAAGACAAAGGTATATGTGATATACATGTTATTGATGTTTTCCTCACAAGTGCTCGGAAGAACACCTGGGTATTCGATATTGGTTCTGTTGGTCACATTTTTTAACACTCAGCAGGAGTTGCGGAATAAGAGTGAAGGACGAGGTGACGATGTGTGTTGGCAACGGCTACAAAGTTGATGTGGTGGTTGTCGGAACTCTCCCTCAGCGTCTACCTTTATGATTAGTTTTGAGTTTGGATAAATTTTACTCTGTACCTGCATTGAGCATGGATATTGTAAATGGGTCTTGCTTGTTGCAAGACCATTATTCATTTAAGTCAGAAACAAGTGGTTGTTCTATTTATATGAATGATATCTTCTATGCTCATGCACCTAGAGATTGATTTTTTTTGTTAAATCTCGATAGTAGTGATTCGCACATACATGGCATTGGTGCCAAATGATGTAAGCTTAGTGATGGTAATTTCATGTATGTGGCATTGTTGCATGGGTCATATCGGCATAAAGAGCATGAAGAAACTCTATTCTAATGAACTTTTGGAGTCACTGGATTTTGAATCTATTGACCAATATGAGGCGTGCCTTATGGGCAAGATGACTGAGACCCTGTTTTCCAGTATGATGGAACGGGCATCGGACTTGTTGGGGATCATACTTGTACCAATGTATGTGGATCGATGAGTGTCTCTATGCGTGATGGTTATCGTTACTTCGTAACATTAACTGATGATTTAAGTAGATATGGGTATATTTACTTAATGAAACACAAGTATGAAACGTTTGAAAAGTTTAAAGAATTTGAGAGTGAAGCTGAAAATCAACTCAATAAGAAAATCAAGCACCTTCTATATGATTAAGGAGGAGAGCATTTGATTTACAAGTTTGGCATGCATCTCAAGAATTGTGGTATTTACCACAATTTACGCCAACTAGAACACAACAACATAATGGTGTGTCTGAGCGACATAATCACACTCTATTAGATAGTGTGTGGTCTATGATATCTCTTACTGACTTATCAGTATCATTTTGGGGATATGTGTTAGAAACAGGTACATTCATCTTAAATAGGACATGATGCCAACAACTCCATGTACCAATTCGTTGGGAATCCAAATGCAGAGTATTGTAGCAAGCATCTTTTTCCTACAAGAATGACTCGAGGATTTATATTGAACCCCAAGGAATTGGCTTAGAGATTTATTCTTCCTTTCCTCTTCAAGCAACCTACAAAGCAAAGTTTTGTCTTGTGTCCCCAACTCCACAATGTGGTTATCAAGCACACGGTTTTGTATTAGTAATAAGAAATAACAATAATAATAAAATAAAATAACACAAGTAAAAACTAGGAAAACAAAGTAAAAAACAATAGAAGCATAGTTATTTGGGGGTTTTGGGTGTGTGTGCAAGTTAAGAAAGTATTTTTGTATTTTAGAAATAATAAATAGCAGAAAATATAAAGTGTGATACTGGTGTTGGAAAGGTGTTTCTTATGGTTTGAAATGGACCGGGGTTCATGGATTCACTTGTCTACTCTCTTTTTGGGTTACAATGGACACAAAAAAATCATCAAAGACATAATATTGGTGGAACTTCTACATGTGTTTGATAAGCATTTATATGGGCATCACGTCCTAACATAGAGATGATGCAACATATCTCTCTTATACTCCTCAGGAAAGGGAGAACTCAAAGCAATCTTGAATTAAGAACCAATAGAGTATAGCCTTAGGTATTTTGACATGATGTATGAATCATAAATATGCTACCTTGACCAAACAAGATTATCTAACTATCATAAGATAATTATAGCACATGGATTCACTTAATCCCTAGTGATGCAGCAAAAAAAAGGTAAATACCATAGTAGATCTCGAATTTGTTGTCACTACTCAATCACTACCACCATGCTACTCCATCTAACACACGCTTCTCCCCACACATGCTCTCGCATACAAGTTGGATCAAAACAAGTACTTAAGAACGGGGTATATGATATGCATCTATCAATACATCTTACACATAATAGGTTCGAATATTATATATCAAATCATAGAATAAAGATCCACCACATAGGATCTTATATTACCCAAATATGACCATAATCATATTGGGCAGCTCATATGGTACTAGATCTATGAAGAACAAGAGATATATATAGATCAAGCTACTGGCACAAACTCATAGTCTAGAGGTGAACTACTCCCTGTTCATCATGGTGATGATGGTGGAGACATTGGAGAAGGTAGAGATCCCTTTGATGGAGTTTTCGCCTCCAATATTCGTTGGTTTGAGCTCTGTTTTAGTGTTTCTGTGGCGCCTATCTCCAGGAAATACTGAGTGTCCCTTTATGTAGTGGTTTTTAGGTCATACGAAGGTGGTGGGTGAAAGATCGAGGTGAATCGATGGTCGAAGAGGAAACTAGCATGGGTGGCATGCCCACCCTTACTAGGCACACCACCAGTGCTATTTTGGGCCTCCTGGATCTTCTGGTGAGGTCCAAGTACTCCTGATGCTTCTCTTGATGAAATATTGACGCTCCTGAAAACACAACTCCATTTGACTTTGTTTAGATCTCTAAAACGCAAAAATACACAAAACGGGGTTTTCCTATCCTACAAATTTATAAACAAAATAAAGGGGAGCATTGGTAAATCCCCATAAATCAATGTAAAACATGAATATAACATCATATATGTAAACAAATATGTGGGAATTCATAGCAACAAACTACAAAATTCATGTATGCATTTTACATGCATTAGGGCGCCATCCAAATCCGTGGATACAACACCATATGAGATATGGCATGGCAAAAAAACAAAGTTGTCTTTCATGAAATTTGGGATTGTGAGGCTTGTGTTAAGAAACTATAGCCTGACAAACTTGAACCAAAAAGCGAAAATTGTATCGTTGTAGGGTATCCAAAGGAAACTATTGGGTATACCTTCTACAACAAAACCGAGGGCAAAAGGTTTGTTGCCAAGAATAGTAGCCTTTATCGAGAAGGAGTTTATCGCTAAAGGTGTTAGCGGGAGGAAAATAGAGATCGATGAGATTGTTGACCCTTATCTCCAAATACCGAGTGGTGCAACATAAGATGTTCTTGAACCGTCCTCATCGGTTGGAGTGGGAGCAAATGATGGTGATCATGACACTCACATCGAGGCACCTACTGAACCTCATAGGTCGACAAGAGTATGTACCGCTCCTAGGTGGTATGGTAATCATGTTAATATGGTAATGTTAGTTGAAAAATACGAACATGTGAACTATAAGGAAGCAATTGAAAGCCCAGAGTCTGAGAAATGGCTTAAAGGCATGAAATCCGAGATAGGATCCATGTATGACAACTAAGTATGGAGTTTGGTTGATATTTCCTATGGACGCAAGGTTTTTGAGAATAAATGGATCTTTAAGAAAAAGACAGATGCCGATTGTAATAATGTGACTGTCTATAAAGCTCGACTTGTCGCAAAGGGTTCACTATAAAAATACCCCCATACCCGGCGGATTTTTGGGGCGGCACAAGAAAAAAGTACCTCCAAATGCCGGATACACAACAGATGAGCAATCACGACACCATTTTGTCACGGCGAACACTTATACGCCATGGTCGACGTGGCGTCAGAAATTTTTTAGCATCATCATACCCGATCGGGGAATCCATAGGATTTTATGCAATAGTAGATGGATGGAGGCATATACTAGTGCGGTGAGCTTTATAGGTGACATTTATAGTGTGTTCCACACTGCTGACTGGTCAAGCACCCCGCATTGACTGGTCAGGTTTGTCTCACTAACTGGTGTGGCCCACTACATGCGAGGCCTTTATATCTCCTTCTTCACTTTCCGCTCCCGATCTCGATCTAGTCTCTTATATTCTCTGCCTTAGTACTCTCCCCAATTCTCCCTCTAGTAATATGATGTGGTTGGCGGCGACATGATCCAAGATGATGGATCACTATGTAAGTTATTGAAATTTTTAATCGATATCTATTAATCCTCTATCATCATCTATTGATCAAAAGATAATTTGGGATATTTCCCATTGTTAGATTTGCTACTGTGGCCGGAGACATGAGCAATATCACGTAGTCACTGGCGAGAATGCTGGACGCATGTTCCTCCAGTGCAACTACACACCGCTGAGGTGCGAGTACATCACATTGATCGATCCTACGAACACCCAAGACAATGGCGTCGTCAGTGGCGATGAAAACGACAAATACAGCAATGACAAGATGTAACTTCTGTCCCAGGCAAAAACCGAGTACAAAGCCAGTGAACATAGGGTGAAATCCAATGGCCTGGTGGCGCCGAAGGAAATTCCATCGGTGTACTGATATGTAGTTTTATTTTGCTGTGTTTAATAAATATAATTGATCACTGCGTTCATCAAATCTTGATTTTTGGTTACTTTACTATTTATGTTATCAATCATGAGAGAGTCAGACTCGTTAACCACCTAACTATCCCACTATGGACAATGGGCTTTTAAGCAAGCCAGACCCATGATACAAACCCTACATTTATATAATACAAGAAACACTAACTTCTATCCACGCAGTCGCACTTCCCTCTCTACTAACCCTAGATCTCCATCTCTCTCCACGACTAATGCAAACCCTAGAACTATTTATCTCCACTATGTCCTATGATGTACAGGTTAGCACCATGCTGATCCACCACGCGGCGGCGTCCTATGCGCCGTGCTGATCCACCTCATGGAAGGCGCTGACATCTAGCAGCAAGGTCGTCTGCATCGTGCTAATCCACCACGTCGAAGATGGTGCTCAAGTAATCGGGAAGCCGATGGTGTCTTCTAGATCCACCGCCATCCAGATCCACCGTCATGTATAATCTCGTGCGGCATAGGAGGAGCTCAATTTTAGATTTTTTAGTTTTCCCCATATTTCCATATTGGTATTTCTTTGTTTATTTATTTATTTTAGAGAGGCTCAAGAAATCTTGTAACAAAAATGTAATTATATATTAAAGTTATGGTAATTTTAGATTTGTTGAATTGCAATGGATTAGCAAACTTAATTAGTTATCGTTAAGGTAATTATGTTTCACAAATGCCGGAAGGTGCAACATGACAAATAATTCATGGTTACACGACACCAAAGTCTCCCCGTCTTCAGTAATGTAACAAGGCGCATCCTCTGGCGCGCCTCGGAAGTGCCAGCTTGGCGGATTACGTTGTGCCGAGCCAAAAAATCCACCGATGTTGCGGAATCCCTAATGCAGTTATCCTTGTAGGCTTTTTTGCCGCGCCAGCATGAGCTCGATGACTAAGGTTGTGTCTCAGCGTCTATAAGCATCAGGGCCCGAGCTCTATGTTGTAGTGGTTCCGGTAAATCGAAGGAGTTGACTACGATAAGACATTCTCTCCCGTAGCAAATCTTAAGTCTATTCAGATTTTACTAGCAATTGTTGCGTATTTCGATTATGTGATATGGTAGATGGATGTCAAAACCGCTTTCCTAAATGACAACATTGAGGAAGAGTTGTATATGGTACAACTGGAAGATTTTTTGATCCTAAGGATGTTGAAAAGGTATGCAAGTCTCAACGTTCCATTTATAGACTGAAGCAAGCACCTCGAAGCTGAAATCTTTGTTTTGATGAAGTGATAAAAGGTTTTGGATTTGTACAAAAATGAGAAAGAAGCCTACATTTACAAGAAAGTGAGTGGGGAGCCCAGTGAAATTCCTAGTACTATATGTGGATGACATATTACTGATAGGTAATAATGTGAATCTTCTAAATAGTGTGAAGGATTATTTAAATGGTAAATTTTTCATGAAGTACATGGGTGAAGCTGCTTACATATTAGGCATTAAAATCTTTAGAGATAGATCGAAGTGCCTATTAGCACTAAGTCAGAGTGGTTACCTAGAAAAGGTTCTGAAGAGGTTTAGAATGGATCAAGCGAAAGGGTCCTAGCATGTGTTGAAAGGTAAACCATTGATTTTGACTTAATGTCTAGAAACGTATGATGATAGAGAAACAATGTCTAACATACCCTATGCTTCAGCCATAGGTTCTATCATGTATGGCATGCTAAGTACTCGACCAGATGTGGCCCTAGCTTTTAGTTTGACGAGCTAGTTCCACAGTAATCCAACGATGGATCATTGGACAACAATTAAGAAAATCCTAAAGTATCTAGGGTCTTGTCCAAGATCTTGTGGAGGTAAAGCCGGTTTGAAGAATGACATGCGTGGATATAGCTTCAGCCCAAAAATTGTACGGAGACTTGAATTCAGCTAACATAGACCTTGCCATATCCATCAAAGTCCAGTTTTTCCTCTCGGCTGCACCATTTTATTAAGGGGTGTATGCAGCGGAATATTGTAGGGGTTCGTAGCATGGAAAACAAAAATTTTCTATCGCATACAAACAAACAAGCCAAGATCTATCTACTAGATTGTAGCAACGAGTCGATGGTATAACTTACCCTCGAAGATTCCAAAGCGTTTAACGAGATCGGATTCTCGTGGGTGATGTAGTCGTACTCTTCCCGATCTCAAGATCGTGTAGACGATCCTTCCAGTATGCGTTCGGCAGCGCTCCCTTGATCGGTCACACGTTCGGTACTCGACGAAGACCTTCCTCTCCCTTGTTCCGGACGGCGGAGGTTGTAGCACTCTCCTCGCGATTCCGGCTGGCGTGAATGCAGGAAGTAGAGGGAGATCATGAGGCTTCGCCTTAAGCGGTGCAGTATGGTGGAGCTTATGAGAGAGGCTATTAGTGGTCTAGTAATTAGACACACCAATTAGAAGGCTCTAAACCAATTAGAAGGCTCTAAACCGCTGGCTAAAGCAATTAGAAGCTCTAAACCAAAAGCGGCTCTAAACCGGAGATCTAGAGTAGAAAGTTATGTGTCTATGGGAGGAGCCTGCCTCCTTATATGGGAGGGGGTCCTTGGCGCTTGAGGGAGGAGAGTCCCTCCCAACTCGGCCTAGGCTGGCGCGGCTGGAGGAGTCCAACTCCTCCTCGGGTTGGTTCCAACTCCTCTTGCTTGTTTCCCACAGTTTCTTGTTTTGGCGGTTTGACTTTCAAGCTGGACATTTGACTTTTCTGTTTTAGGATTCAATTTAATCCTTTATTTGGGACAGCAATAACACTTAGTACATGATGCAATCATTCAATGAGCAATGACACATTCATGTACCCTTCCCCGGAGTCTTGGGACAATCCGGAACCTTCTAGAACATTCCCGATGAAAACACCGGAATCATTCCCGAACTCCGAAACGGGACTTTCCTTATATGAATCTTATTCTCCGGACCATTGCGGATCACCTCGTGATATCCCGGATCCCATCCGAGACTCCGAACATCATTCGGTCTCTTTCTCATAATACCATAACTACTCAAACAACGTCGAATCCTTAAGTGTGTCTCCCTACGGTTCGTGAATTATGCGGACATGATCGAGACACTTCTCTGAACAATAACCAATAGAGGAATCTGGAAATTCATATGGCTCCCACATATTTCTAAGATTACTTTGCGATCGAATGAACCACTTACATACGATACCAATTTCCCTTTGTCTCACGATATGTTACTTACCCGAGGTTATGATCGTCGGTATCTCTGCATACCTAGTTCAACCTCGTTACTGACAAGTACTCTTTTCTCGTTCCCGTGATATGTGATCCCTTGTGACCAAGTCACATGCTTGCAAGCTAATTGGATGACATTCCACCGAGAGGGCCCAGAGTATATCTATCCGTCATGTGGATGGACAAATCCCACTCTTGATCCATGTGTTTCAACCAATACTTTCCGAACACTTAATGCCACCTTTATAGCCACCCGATTCACGGTGTGGTGTTTGATGTCATCAAAGCATCCATCCGGTAAAGGTGATATGCATGATCTCATGGTCGAAGGAATTAGGTTACTATGTATCAGAAAGCATATAGCAATTGAACTAATGAAATGACTTGATCTTTATGCTACGCTTATCTATAGGAGTATGTCCACCATATCATTCTCCTAACGATATGATCTTGTTGTTGATAACATATCAATGTTCATGATATGGAAACCATAATCATTAATCAACCAACAAGCTAGTGAAGTATAGAGGCTATACTAGGGACTTCAAATTAAGTTTACAAATCACACAAGTATTAATGGTTTCCTTGTTAATACTATTATAGCATGAATGTAAACATTTATCATAAACACAAAGATATAATAATAACTACATTTATTATTGCCTCTAGGGCATATCTCCAACAGTCTCCCACTTGCACTAGAGTCATCTAATCTAGATTACATGGTAATATACCGAACACCCATGGCAGTTTGGTGTTGGTCATGTTTTGCCCTCGGGAGAGGTTTAGTCAACGATCCGCCACATTCGGATCTGTGTGTACTTTGCAAATCTTTATATCCCCATCCTGGATATGTTCTCGAATAGCGTGAAAACGCAGCTTGATATGCTTGACTTCTTGTGTGACCTTGGTTCTTGCGCATTGGCTATGGCGCCCATGTTATCACGTAGATAGACATTGGGTCCAAGACTTGGAACCACACCCACTGTAATGAACTCTTTCATCCATATCGCTTCTTGAAGCCTCAAGCAGCCATGTATTCCGATTCATTGAAGATCTCGCCACAACGCTTTGCTTTGCACTCCTCCAGCTAATGCCGCACCATTCAAAATAAATACGATCCGGATTGTGATTTAGAATCATCTGGATCGGTGTTCCAACTAGCATCGGTGTAACCATTAACAACGAAATGCTCATCACCTCCATAAGAAAGAACCATATCCTTAGTTCTTCTCAAGTACTTAAGGATGTTTTTGATCATTCCAATGATCCACTCGGATCACTTTGATATCTGCTAGTTAAACTAACAAAGATATGCAATGTCGGGTCTAGTACATAGCATGGCATACATTAGAGATCCTATGGCTGAGGCATAGGAGTCTTACTCATCCTTTCTCTATCTTCTCGCCGATGTCGGACTTTGAGTTTTACTCAAGGTCGATTAGCAACATGGGCAAGAACCCTTTCTTGCTTTCTTCCATTCCAAATCTCTTTAGAACTTTGTCCAAATATGTACTCTGTGACAATGATATTTGGCGTTCGATCTATCTCTATAAATCTTTATGCCTAATATGTAAGCTTTCGCCAAGATCCTTCATTGAAAAACTATTATTCAAATATTCCTTGACACTATTAAGAAGGTCTACATCATTCCCAATCAACAATATGTCATCCACATACGGTATTAAGAATGCTACTGAGCTCCCACTCACTTTCTTGTAAATACAAGCTTCTCCATAAGTTTGTATAAAACCAAAACTTTTGATTACCTTATCAAAACGTTGATTCCAACTTCGGATGCTTGCTTCAATCCATAGATGGACCGTTGAAGTTTGCATACCTTGTTAGCATCTATAGGATCGACAAAAACCTTTGGGCTGCATCATATACAACTCTTCATCAATGTCTCCATTGAGGAATGTTTTGACATCCATCCGCCATATCTCATAATCATAATATGCAGCGATTGCTAACATAATCCTCACAGACTTTAGCTTCGCATCTTGGTGAGAAAGTCTCATCGTAGTCAACTCCTTGAATTTGTCGAAACCCTTTTGCGACAAGTCGAGCTTTATAGACAGAACATTACCATCAAGATCTGCTTTTCTTCTTGAAAATCCATTTGTTCTCGATGCCTTCCTACCATCCGGTAAGTCCACCAAAGTCCATACTTGGTTTTCGTACGTGGATCCACTCTCGGATTTCATGGCTTCTTGCCATTTATTGGAATCTGGGCTCATCATCGCTTCCTCATATGTCTCGGGGTCATCGGTGTTGTCCACCACCATGACATTCATAACGGAATCATACCAACTGGAGTGGTACGAGTTCTCGTTGACCTCCGAGGCTCAGAGCAACTTCAACAAGTTTCATGATCATCATCATTAGCTTCCTCCTTATTGGTGCAGGCACCACAGGAACTTCTTCCGGTGCTGCGCTACTCGCAATTTCGAGAGAAGGTTCAACAACCTCGTCGAGTTCTACTTTCCTTCCAGTCACTTCTTTCGAGAGAAATTCCTTCTCTAGAAAGGATCCAGTCTTAGCAACGAATGTCTTGCCTTCGGATCTATGATAGAAGGTATACCCAATAGTTTCCTTCGGTATCCTATGAAGACGCATTTTTCCGCTTTGGGTTCAAGCTTGTCCTACTGTAACTTCTTTACATAGGCTTCAGATCCCCAAACTTTAAGGAACGACAATTTAGGTTTCTTCCCAAACCATAATTCATACGGTGTCGTTTCAACGGATTTAGACGGTGCCCTATTTAAAGTGAATGCGGTTGTTTCTAATGCATAACCCCAAAATGATAGCGGTAATCTGTAAGTGACATCATAGAGCGAACCATATCTAAGAGAGTTCGATTACGACGTTCGGACACACCATTACTGTGGTGTTCCGGCGGTGTCAATTGTGAAAGTATTCCGCACTTCTTTAAATGCTCGCCAAACTCGTAACTTAGATATTCACCTCCACGATCAGAACGTAGAAATTTAATCTTCTTGTTACGTTGATTCTCTACCTCACTTTTAAACTCCTTAAACTTCTCGAAAGTTTCGGACTTATGTTTCATGAAATAGATATATCCATATCTACTCAAGTCATCCGTGAAGGTAAGAACATAACGATAACCACCGCGCGATGCTACACTCATTGGACCACACACATCGGTATGTATGATTTCCAACAAGTCCGTAGCTCGCTCCATCATACCAGAAAATGGAGTCTTAGTCATTTTTCCCATCAGACATGCTTCGCATCTTTCAAGTGATTCAAAATCAAGTGATTCAAGAAGTCCATCGGAATGGAGTTTCTTCATACGTTTCACTCGATGTGACCAAGACAGCGATGCCACATATAGGTCGAATTATCGCTGATTTCAAGCGTTTAGCCTCAATGTTGTTGATATGTGTATTTCCACCATCGAGATTCAATAAGAATAGACCATCTATCAAAGGTGCATGTGCATAAAACATATTACTCATATAAATAGAACAACCATTATTCTCGATTTAAACAAGTAACCGTCTCGCAATAAACAAGATCCCGATATAATGTTCATGCTCAACGCAGCACCAAATAACAATTATTTAAGTATAAAACTAATCCCGATGGTAGATGAAGGGGTAGCGTCAAACCGCGATCACATCAACCTTTGATCCGCTTTCCCACGCGCATCGTCACCTCGTTCTTCGCTAGCTTCCGTTTATTCGCAAAGACCTGCTTTGAGTTACAAATATGAGCAACCGAACCAAGATCAAATACCTGGCACTACTACGAGTACTAGTGAGATACACATCAATAACATGTATATCGATATACCTTTCTTCTTGATGTTGCCGCTTCAGATCCGCCAAGTACTTTGGGAAATTCCGCTTCGGACCTTCTCCCTTGCAAGAAAACACTCGCTTTAGGGCTTAGGTCCAGCCTTGGTCTTCTTCGGCGTGGTAGCTTTCTTACCACCCTTCTTGAAGTGTCCCTTTGCTTAGACTTGCCTTTCTTGAATTTGGTGGTCTTATTGACCAACAACACTTGGTGCTCTTTCTTGATCTCCACTTCGCAGATTTCAACATGGCAAAGAGTTCGCAACGTCTTGTTCATGTTCTCGCATGTTGTAGTTCATCACAAAGTTCTTGTAACTTGGTGGTAGTGATTGGAGGACACGGTAAATCCCCAAAGCATTAGGAATCACTATACCCAAGCTTTGAAGTTTGTTTGCGTGCCTGCATCTTAAGCACATGCTCACCGACGAGCTGCCTCTTCCATCTTGCAGTTAAAGAACTTTTCAAGCCTCATAGCTTTCAATTGCCGCATGAGTCTCAAAAATCAATTTGAGATCCTCGACAATATCATATGGGTCGACTCTTCAAACCTTTTCTCAAGTTCGATTCTAAACCATACAAGATAGCACATCGAACTATGGAGTACGATTCTTCCGAGCGAGGTAAACATTCTTTTCTTCATCGGAAGCATCACCGCAGTGGGTCACCCAATGTGCATCCAAAGACATAGGTCAAATTACCACCGTGAGGACAATCCTCAAATTGCGGAACCAATCCATGGTTGCTTCCATTGTTTTTCAACTTTTCTTTCTCTAGGAACGCATTAAAATTGATGGTAGGGGCCATTGATCTACAACATATTTGCAATAGTTTAGACTAAGTTTATGACAAATTGAGTTCAAATTAATTAATGAAATTAAACTAGGTGAACTCCCACTCAAAACAATATCCTCACATTGTTTTAGTGATCACACGAACCAAATCCACCACATCAACACCGATCATCACGAGAGTTGATATAGTTTCAATGGAACAATCATCATGTTCATCATATCTACTATACGATTCATGCTTTACCTTTCGGTAATCCGTGTTCCGAGACCATGTCCGTACATGCTAGGCTCGTCAAGATCAAACCTTAGTTTCGCATGAGCAAATCTGCTTGCTCACGTTGTATACACTTGCGAATCTATCACACCCGATCATCACGTGGTGCTTCAAACAACAAGCTTTAGCAACGGTGCTAACTAAGGGTGAACACTTTATGATTTGAAATTGATGTGCATGAGGATCATCTTATAATGCTACCGCTGCCTACTAAGCAATACAAGATGCATAAAGGATTAACATCACATGCAATTCAATATATATGTGATATGATATGGTTTTCTTCTTCGTGCCTCCGATCTCCATCTTCAAGCACGAACATGATCTCCATCATCACCGCATTGCATCAAGGTCAATGACGCTTCTCCATGGTTGTCGCCCACCGGCTTCAACTATTACAACTACTTTGAATAGACACGGGTCTTAACATAAATTAAAGACAACCATATATTCTCGCCGGTTGTCGACTTACAATAAGGAACATTGCATACATCAAATATAATCACAATCATGGCCATATCACATCATTGACACCCCCGCAAAACAAAGTTAGACGCTTATACTTTCTTTGCATATTTTACGTGGTTTGGGGCTTTCAATAAGTGTCGTTCTAACTTACGAACAAGAACCACAACATTGATACTAGCATTGTTGATCACCCGTTGTAAATTGGATCTTAACTATGCTAGGAGAAACATGCACCGCAAAGCCACTTATGCAATACAAGTTACATGTCAAGCGTGGAGCAAGTCTCATGAACGATGTCATGTAAGGTTAGCCCGCCGCTTCATCCCAACATACCGCAAGATGCAAAGTACACAAAAGCAATCTACAATAAAAGCATCAACGCCCACAATGACCATTGTGTTCTACTGCAACAGATCTACATATAGACACGGCTCGATACCATCTGTAGGGGTTCGTAGCATGGAAAACAAAAATTTTCTATCGCATACAAACAAACAAGCCAAGATCTATCTACTAGATTGTAGCAACGAGTCGATGGTATAACTTACCCTCGAAGATTCCAAAGCGTTTAACGAGATCGGATTCTCGTGGGTGATGTAGTCGTACTCTTCCCGATCTCAAGATCGTAGACGATCCTTCCAAATACACGTTCCTATAGCGCTCATGATCGGTCACACGTTCGGTACTCGACGAAGACCTTCCTCTCCCTTGTTCCAAAGGCGGAGGTTGTAGCACTCTCTCGCGATTCCCAAAGACAACTGGCGTGGTACCGGAAGTAGAGGGAGATCATGAGGCTTCGCTTAAGCTTCAAGTAGTATGGTGGAGCTTATGAGAGAGGCTATTAGTGGTCTAGTAATTAGACACACCAATTAGAAGGCTCTAAACCAATTAGAAGGCTCTAAACCTGGCTAAAGCAATTAGAAGCTCTAAACCAAACGGCTCTAAACCGGAGATCTAGAGTAGAAAGTTATGTGTCTATGGAGGAGCCCCTCCTTATATGGGAGGGGGTCCTTGGCCAGGAGGAGGAGTCCTCCCCAACTCGGCCTAGGGCTGGGCGCCGGCCGGAGGAGTCCAACCTCCTCCGGGTTGGTTCCAACTCCTCTTGCTTGTTTCCACAGTTTCTTGTTTTGGCTTTGACTTTCAAACTGGACATTTGACTTTTCTGTTTTAGGATTCAATTTAATCCTTTATTTGGGACAGCAATAACACTTAGTACATGATGCAATCATTCAATGAGCAATGACACATTCATGTACCCTTCCCCCCCGGAGTGCCGGACAATCCGGAACCTTCTAGAACATTCCCGATGAAAACACCGGAATCATTCCCGAACTCCGAAACGGGACTTTCCTTATATGAATCTTATTCTCCGGACCATTCCGGATCACCTCGTGATATCCCGGATCCCATCCGAGACTCCAAACATCATTCGGTCTCTTTCTCATAATACCATAACTACTCAAACAACGTCGAATCCTTAAGTGTGTCTCCCTACGGTTCGTGAATTATGCGGACATGATCGAGACACTTCTCTGAACAATAACCAATAGAGGAATCTGGAAATTCATATGGCTCCCACATATTTCTACGATTACTTTGCGATCGAATGAACCACTTACATACGATACCAATTTCCCTTTGTCTCACGATATGTTACTTACCCGAGGTTATGATCGTCGGTATCTCTGCATACCTAGTTCAACCTCACATCGACAAGTACTTTTCTCGTTCCGTGATATGTGATCCCTTGTGACCAAGTCACATGCTTGCAAGCTAATTGGATGACATTCCACCGAGAGGGCCCAGAGTATATCTATCCGTCATGTGGATGGACAAATCCCACTCTTGATCCATGTGTTTCAACCAATACTTTCCGAACACTTAATGCCACCTTTATAGCCACCCGCCACGGTGTGGTGTTTGATGTCATCAAAGCATCCATCCGGTAAAGGTGATATGCATGATCTCATGGTCGAAGGAATTAGGTTACTATGTATCAGAAAGCATATAGCAATTGAACTAATGAAATGACTTGATCTTTATGCTACGCTTATCTATAGGAGTATGTCCACCATATCATTCTCCTAACGATATGATCTTGTTGTTGATAACATCTCAATGTTCATGATATGGAAACCATAATCATTAATCAACCAACAAGCTAGTGAAGTATAGAGGCTATACTAGGGACTTCAAATTAAGTTTACAAATCACACAAGTATTAATGGTTTCCTTGTTAATACTATTATAGCATGAATGTAAACATTTATCATAAACACAAAGATATAATAATAACTACATTTATTATTGCCTCTAGGGCATATCTCCAACAAATATTGATGTCTTATCACCTCTTCACTTAAAAGTTCATTCAAAGTGTAGTTATTGAACTCGGAGGCCGGAGCCATTGTCGCTTCTTATTGCCAAAATGGGGACGTTATGTTGATGTTAGACCTCATTGGCAAAGTCAATGACGGTTTTTTGAGTCTCACTTTTCTGCTTGAAGAAGTAGACCCATGTGTACCTTGAGTAGTCATCGACAATGACAAGACAATACTTCTTCCCACCAAGACTTGCATGATATGGAGGACCAAAAAGATCCACATGAAAGAGCTCTAAGATTCTCTTTGATGAAATAATTGTCTTCCTTTGATGGGGAGAGTCATGCATCTTTCTTTCAACACAAGCGCTGCAAACACGATCTTTGGCAAAGGAAACATTTTCTTATAGTCCAAGAATGTGTCGACCTTTGTGAAGAATTTGCAAAGTCCTCATGTTGATGTCATAACCAGCCTGCATCGACCTTTTTGAATAAGCACATCGGACCTGCAGTGGTTTTTCTCGAAAAGTCCACGACATACAAGTCATTTTTTACGTACCCAACGAAAGCAACCTTTAGAGACTTGCTCCACAAGAGTACCACAATATCATCATCAATGAAAACAACAAAGCACGTCTTACCAAGGGAATACAGAAACTAAATTATGTCCAAGGGTCTCAACAAGCATGACGTCCATGAGAGAGATATCGTGAGCAACCACAACCTTGCCAAGACCTAATATCTTTGACTTGGACTTATCACCATATGAAACGGTTATTTGATCATGATTGGGCCTCATCTCTGTGATGATCTCCTTGCTTTCGGTCGTGTGACTTGTGCATCCACTATCAAGCACCCATTTTAACTCACCGGAAGCATAGCCCTACAAGAAAATTACTTCTTAGTTTTAGGTACCCATTTTTTCAATGGGTCCTATCATGTTAGTAACAAGGGTCTTTGGAACCCAAATAGACCAAGCAATATAATTATCATAAGTCCCAATATAACTAGCATAAAACTCACCATAATAATCATGAAATAACTCATAATGAGGATTATTAGGTCCTGCAAAACCATCATAATCAGTTTTATCCTTCGTGATGTTATTTTCTATGGTGCTTGTATTTGCTTTAGCATTCTTGGCCTTCTTCTTATTATTATTCTTGTTCTTCTTCTTCTTCTTGGTCTTGGGGAAATAGTGATGGCAACAAAGGCTGCCACTTTTCGTTGGGACTCCAAGTGCAGAGTGTTGTAGCAATCTTATTTTCCCAACAAGGGTGACTCGAGGGTTTATATCGAACTCTCGGGGAATTGGATGGATATTAGTCTTCTCCTCTTCAAGCAACCTGTAAGTATAATAATTTGCCTTGTGGTTCCAACTCCACCAAGTGGTTGTCAAGCACAAGGTTTCGTATTAGTAATATGAAATTAAATATAAAACAAACTAAAGTAAATAAAGTAAAGTAAATAAATGCAAACTAGATCATATGGAAGATAGTAGAGTTGTTTTGGGGTTTTTATGAGTGACTGCAAGTAGCGAAAGTATTTTTGTATTTTCGAAATAATAAATTGCAGAAAATAAAAAGGATAGTAGATGGAATGGAAAGGTGATTCTTATGATAAAAATTGGACCAGGATTCATAGGTTCACTTGTCTACTCTCTTTTTAAGTTATAGTGATCACAAAATAACTCATCAATGATAAAGATTCATGGAATTTCTACATGTGCTTGATAAAGGAATTAATATGGGCATCACATTCTAACATAGAGATGGAATACATATCTATTATACTCCTTAAGAATGGGAAATATCTATGTAATCTTGAATTAAGAACAAATCAGAGTATAGCTTTAAGCAATATTATATGATGTTTGAAATACAAATATGCTACCTTGATCTAACAAGGTTATCAACTGTCACATGATAACTATAACACATGATTTCACTTTATACCTAGTGAGGCAGAAAAATAAATGTAAAAAACAAAGCAGGTCTTGAATATTACGTGTCACAATTCAATCTCCACCACCACACTACTCCATCTAACACACACTTCTACCCATACAAGTTCCTGCATACAAATTGGATCAAAATAAGAAATTAATAACGGGGTGCATGATATGCATCTATCATAACATCTTACACAAAATAGATTCCAATCTCAAATATCAAATCATAAAATGAAGATCCACCACATCAAAATTACAAATATGACCATAATCATGTAGGGCATGTCATATGGTACTAGATCTATGAAGAACGAGAGAGAGAGAGAGAGAGAGAGAGAGAGAGAGAGACAGAGAGAGACAGAGAGAGAGGGAGAGAGAGAGATATGAAGCTACTGCCACAAACCCATAGCCCGAAGGTGTAATACTCTCTCTTCGTCATGGTGATGATGCTGGAGATGTTGGAGAGGGTGGAGATCTCCCCAAATGTGGCTCCGGCGTATTTGCCCCTCCAATCTTCACTAGATCTGACTCTATTTGGTGGTGTTCTCATCTCTCGAGTGTTCCGTCTCGAGGACTCCCCAGGGGGTCCTTATATAGGGATTTTTCAGGTCAAGAGAACTCCGTGGGAAAAATAATCGTGGCAATCGGGCGGCCGAGGAGCAAACGAGCATGGGTGGCGCGCCCACCTGGGCTGGGCTCCTTTGGCCCTCCTGGTGGGATTCTCGTTCTCTAGATGCTTCTCATGGATAAATATTGCATTCCCAAAAGTACAACTCCATTTGACTTTGTATAGGTCCTAAAACATCAAAAACATTGAAAACAGGGTTTTTCTGCCTTATCAGGTTATAGCCAAGATAAAGGGGATCATTGGTAAATCCTCAAAAATCAATATAAAACATGGATATAACATTATATATGATGCAAATATGTGGGAAAACATGTTAACAAACTACAACGTTCATGTATGCATTTTACATGCATCACATAGCCAAGCCCCTCATTTCCATTGTCTGACCTTTGCTTGCTCAAGTGCTCATCGAGAACTTCCTTACCTTTGGGAAGATATGACTTGGCAAGCTCATCTTTTAATCTAGCATTTTCTTCAAGAATATTTGCATGATTACACACGAAAGTAGAGGTGCTAGGAACATCATATTTGGCTAGTCGAGTTTGGAGATGATCATGTGACTCATTGTAATTGAGTGTTCACTCTCCAAAGCCTCGTGATCAATGTCAAGTTCCTCCAATTTCTCAGAAAGTCTAGCATGAACAGCCCCAAATTCAACCTTCTCCTTTTTCAGCCCCTTTGCCTTAGCAATAGCATGATCATGTTCCTTCATAAGTTTGGCCACAAGCTCATCATATGACTCCTCAATGGACTCAAGCCTCTCCTCAAGAGAAGCACAAATCTCCTCTTCTTCTTCTAGAGCATTTTAAGGATGTTATCTCCATTGTATCCTCTCTCTCTCTCAATTCTGTCCTTTTCTTCAAGAAGTTCTTCCGAGTGAACAAGTTGACCCATGAAGGTCTCGAAATGCTTCTTGTGCTCACCTTGCAAGTTAGTTATAAAATGGTCCAAAGCAATAACTTATTCCTTAACCTTAAGACTAGTGGAATCATCCATATCATCATTCATAGCAGTCTTACTAAAGGAAGTGGTGGAAGGTGATACCTCGGAACCTCTTGCCATAAGACAAGTGATGTTCTTGTTGGATAGGTTCTCATTCGAAGAGTCAAAGAGCGAATCAGTTGGTGTAGATGTGGTGGCTATGGCTGCCACCTCTCTTGAACTATCATCATCATCTTCTTCTTCATTTCTGGACGAGTATTCCTCTTGAGATACCAACACTATCTTTGGTTGCTTCTTGTAAGCAACATTTTTCTTGATAAATGGCTTCTTGCGAGGATCCTTTGACTTTTCCTTGAGGACCAGTCTACCCCATGATATTCTCTACTTTGATAGGGGCACTCAGCTCTAAAATGTAAATGGTCTCCACAGTTGTAACATGATCTCAATTTTGGACTGTTTTCCTTTCTTCCACTTGACCCATTCTTGTATTCAAGCTTAGATTTTGCTTTGGCAGGGTATTTCCAAAAGTTTCTTGCATAGAATGCCATGTACTCACCATGTGCACATTTAACCTCCTCGGGACAGCTCATGGCAGCTATGCCAAGGTTCCTATCTTCTTCTTCTTGCTCGACAACATTGGCCTTTAAGGCCACATTCACACCCTTTTGCATTCCAATTGCTCGTGCACGAGCATCTTCAACGTTCTTGGCCACAATTTTGAGTGCAACTATTTCTTGCATAACTTCGTTGGAAGTCATTTGGTGATACTTATGTCTTTCTTGGAGTTTCTTCAAATTTGTGGGCTCAAATGGCATAAGATCACTTACATCGTTTATTTTGATCCAAGCATCATCAACACATGTGGCACCATGATTTCTAAATGTCGCGTGATGACTGCAAGTGCATAGATCGATTCTAGCTAGTTTTGAAATAAGAGTATCGAACCCATGGAGAGCTAGTTGGTTAGGGTCTTTATGCCCTCATCACTATGTACCAAAGGATACTTGTAAGTTGCCTTTGATTTCAAGTAAAGGGTGTTTGAAAGGTTTTTGTTTGAATGCAAGAAAGTAAATAAAACAAGTAATAAAAAAGCAAGTAACAAACGTGTATGGAATGGTGGTTGAACTCAATAAGTCTAAGACGTTCTCAAGGATGTAGGATACACCACTAGCATGTTGTAATTAGTCATAATTAGGATGATAAAATTTCTTATGTCATGATATGTGTGGGGAGAGTTCCGTAATAAGATGTTCACTACAAGGATCGTAGGCAGTCGCTTTGTTGAGCCAAGAATGAGGTCATCTCTAAGTAACCACCACAATGTCTGTGAGAAGTCACCATGCCGACCACCGCAATTAAGGGTTTCCCTATGGATCTCATAATTAGCTTAGTGAATCTCTCTTTGTTCCCCCTTCGACTGTGCTGGTTCCTAGCGGCGCTTCTAGTCATAATAACTTCCGGCATGCTCCCAAACATGTTCGAAGGGTTTCACCCTCTTCTTTATACCCAAATACAAATGATATGTGGCCGACTACACATACCATCTAAAGGGAGAGATCAAACACACATCATAGATTAACGGATCATAGACACAAGTAATAGATCATTATTATTTCATTTCATAATAATGCTAGGGTTTATCCATATCCCCAAGAACAAAGGGAACTACTCACACATGGAATCAATCAACAACATCATCATAATCAAATGGATGGATAAAGGTAATGGAATGAATCTAGTGCAAACCACAATTGAATCTAGAATTACAACACGATCTAATGAATGGAAGATGGGGGTAGAGATGGTGATGGAGATGAAGTGACTGATGATGTAGGGGATGATGAATTCCAATGATATGTGCAGCAGCATGGATTTTCCCTTCCCCAAGTTCCTCCTTTAGATCCCTTTCCGGTGTGGTTTTTCATGGCTGGAGGTTTCTGTGAATTTCGGATATGTGATCCATCTTCACAAGGAGGAAGTATTTGACGAGGCGGTCCTGCTGAGGGGTCGTACAAGCGGATGACACAGACGGGCTCCGCCCATACCACTAGTCATTATGCGCGCTGGAATCTCCTGGGCGTAAGCAATTCCTCCAGGTGCGAAGATAAATCAATAAAATGACTTTTATCACTTAAAAATATCATATTATAGTATAATATGATAGTCTCAATTGATATGTTCATAATATACTTAGTAAATTGAGATCATGTTGAAACAAGGATAAAAAGGTGCGTGCAAACGTGGTAAAATACTAAAAACCCTATTCTACTTGTGCAAAAATAATAAGTAAAAATTCTCCAATTTTGGACACATCAACTCCCCCAAGCTAGACTCTTGCTCGTCCTGGTGGCTTATGAATAAGATTATAATGTTTATGAGGCACGAGTCGTTACAGTACATGAGGCGAAATTTGAAATAGGAATACACTATTGAATGTAGAGTTACATCAGGAGCTTTATCACACCTTTACACATCACATGACTTAGAGGCTTCCACACCTTTTTATATTAATGCAATTATAAGAAGCTATTAGTGATTGAACATATTATAAAATCATAAAGTTAAAAAGGGTTAAACACTTGATTTAGTAATGAAGATTCGTGATCAACTCTTTTTTTACAAGCTTATACTCTTTCTTTTGCTTTTAAATTTTTCTTGATAGCAAATATTTTCTCTTTTTTTAGCACAACTATGTGATCATTCTCACTACTATGGCTTTTATAACCACAACCTGTGACTGTAATATACTACCAAGATTTTACTTCTCATAATTTAACCAATACTTTTATCGGTGTGGAAGTCCCTAAAATAACAATAGTTGTACAAGTATCATAACACTCAACATAGTTAAATCATCTAATATAATAATCATGAATCAAAAGGTAACTTCAAATATCATAAATTCTCAAAACTCAATGGATATAACTTCAAATTTTATAATTCTTATTAGAGGTATATACACTTTTAGTCCCACATCTTGCACCATAGGAGCGTTTTAGTCCCACATCTTGCAAAGTGAGCAAACCTAGTTCCACAACTTGTATCCTGGGAGCAACTTAGTCCAATTTGATCAAATTTTAGCAAGTTTAACTAAATTTATCCACCTATAACATCACAATTTTTTAAAATACCCCATATGTATTTCTCTGTGACATTTGTGCCCTTGATACGGACTAACGGGTCCACCTTTCATTAGAGGTACAAATAAAATAGTTAAAACTCTCTAATTGTTGATGAAGGGAATTGAACTCAACACCTCCAGATTGCTGCACAGAGACACAAGCCAGTACACCAACTGATTCTATTGTTAGATATGGTAAGGACGTAATTCTTTTATATAAGGGAAGAGCACACACGCAAGTAACATCCCAAAAATACCTTTAAAAAATAAAAATATGTATATATGAGCAACGATGTAAGCATTTTTATTGTGCAAAATTTCAACCCGGACCGATTTTTATTTATTGTGCAAAATTGTTGATATATGTAGTTTGAAGAGCGCCCGTTTTTTATATTTTTTTGAGAGAGTTTCTTATATATCATGTTCGGACTTATGCATCCTAAGTCAGCTATACGTACGTACACCGGCACGAAGCACATAAAAAAAGTTAGGTATAAAAAATACGTGTTCTAAAGTTGAGAAAAGACTAAAAATGGCAAATTATTTCAATTCAAAATAATTTATGTTCTAGGCCAAAAGGACAAAATTAGAGATCTGGGTTCGCAATTATGCACCTTTAAATCCTATTAATTTTTTCAGCCCGAATACAAATCGGTCGGGATTGAAATTTTGCATAATGAAAATGCTTACGTCATTGCTCGTATGTACATATTTTTTAAAGGTGTTTTTGATACGTTGAATTACATTTTTTACGTGTGTGTGTACTCTCGTCTTATATAAAAGAATTATGTCCTCATATGTCACAAGAGAATCAGTTGGCATAGTGGCTTGTGCTTTTGTACAACAATCTAGAGGTACCAAGTTCAATTCCCGTCAACAATTAGAGTTTTAACTATTTTATTTGTATCTCAAATGACAGGTAGGTCCGTCAGTTCATAAAGAGGGCACAAATGTCAGAGAGAAATACATAGGGGGAATTTTTAAAAAATTGTGACGTCATAGGTGGATAAATTTAGTTAAACTTGCTAAAATTTGATCAAACTGGACTAAGTTGCTCCCAGGATACAAGTTGTGGGACTAGGTTTGCTCACTTTGCAAGATGTGAGACTAAAACGCTTCTATGGTGCAAGTTATGGAACTAAAAGTGTATATACCTCTTCTTATTATGTTGGACAATGTTTTTACATCAATAATAGCCTTTGAAAAAAGTTACACTATATTTTATAGTTCTTATTATGTTTGGACAATTTTTACATCAATAATGGACCTTGAAAAAAGTTACACTATATTTTATATTTCTTATTATGTTTGGTTTTACATTAATAATGGCCTTTGAAAAAAGTTACACTATATTTTATAGTTCTTATTATGTTTGGACAATGTCTTTACATTAATAATGGCCTTTGAAAAAGTTACACTATAGTTTATAGTTCTTATTATGTTTGGACAATGTTTTTACATTAATAATGGACTTTGAAAAAAGCTACACTATATTTTATAGTTCTTATTATCTTTGGACAATGTTTTTACATTAATAATGGCCTTTGAAAAAAGTTACACTATTTTTTATTATTCTTATTATGTTTGGACAATTTTTACATTAATAATGGCCTTTGAAAAAACTTACACTATATTTTATAGTTCTTATTATGTTTGGACAATGTTTTTACATTAATAATGGCCTTTGAAAAAACTTACACTATATTTTATAGTTCTTATTATGTTTGGACAATGTTTTTACATTAATAATGGCCTTTGAAAAAACTTACACTATATTTTATAGTTCTTATTATGTTTGGACAATGTTTTAACATTAATAATGGACTTTGAAAAAATTTACACTATATTTTATAGTTCTTATTATGTTTGGACAACTTTTACATTAATAATGGCCGTTGAAAAGAGTTACACTATATTTTATATTTCTTATTATGTTTGGACAATTTTTACATTAATAATGGCCTTTGAAAAAAAGTTACACTATATTTTATAGTTCTTATTATGTTTGTACAATGTTTTTACATTAATAATGGCCTTTGAAAAAAGTTACACTATATTTTATAGTTCTTATTATGTTTGGACAATGTTTTACATTAATAATGGCCTTTGAAAAAATAAAAAATGTGGCCACCAGGATTCAAACCTGTGTGGCCAAGGGACTGGGTGTCTAGCCACTGGGTAGCAATCGTTTTGTGATAAACATAGTCTTTGTATACTATTTGACTAGAGGCCTCGACTATAGAGGCGCCTCGCATAAGTTAGGCTAGGGTATACTCCCTCGACCTTGATCGACACACACAGGCGAGTACTGCAAAGCTTCGACTAGCTAGGGTTCCACACAGGGCACGCACTCGATCCTGCTTGAAGCCGTCGCATGCCGTTGTCTCATGCCGCCACGAGAGCACCGTCGAGGTGAGTGATGCTCCCCCTCCTCATCCTCCTTCCTCCTCCCCCTTTCCCTTACCCGCTCCCAAATCTCATGAGCCACCGCTCATCGCCAGCCTACAGTGAAGGAGGAGCCGCCCGTGAAGGAGTAGGAGCCGTCTGTGGAGGAGGAGGAGCCACCCATGGAGGTTTTGCCCATCCTCGACCGCCCGTGGAGGAGCCGCCTGTCAACCATGGCCTCCGCCTCCTCGACCTCATGCACGACCACCTCCTCTCCGCCCTCGCCCGTCGAGGTGAGCCTCTCTCCCCTCTCCTCTCAGCCCTCTCCACCTCCTCAGCAAATTTTCAGAGTTACAAGCTTCTCGGATCACTATTGCCATAAAAAATATAAGGAACTTAGCTTTCACATGGGAATTTTCGCGAAGCAGTTTGTGGACATCCTATTAAAAGATGCCGCAACCCAGGGTAATCCTCCATAGCAGTAGTAGACAAGCAAAAGCTCTTAGTATTCACTAAGGTGGAGAAGCAATGTATTTTCAATAGAGTAGATGTAGATGAAATAATGATAAAGGGGGGAGAATAATTGCTCATATTTATTCTATGAGTCATATGGAAATTACAAACTCACTAGAAAATCATGTCGCAATATTCCTAGATGAAATATATGATTGATGGTAGAAGCATAAAGAACTCATTTATTCCATGAAGGCTATAGGAGAAGTATAAACACAGGTCCAAACTGTAGAGTTAAGTAGGCCGACCTAGCCATGGTGCTCTTATTACATCCTTTTAATCCTGCATATGACGCCATTAATCAAAAGATAAATCATCAAAAAAGGAAGATCAAAAGATCATTTTAACAGTTAGTAATTATGGTATAGTTCGAACTTTGAAGTAATAGAAAGATGCCCTTGCCCTTAATTTAGGTGTCAGTCGTGTCTGTCAGTCCCATGTTATCTATCATATATACTCTATTTCAAATATTTGGTCATCATCTTAGGATGATCTGATTCACAATTATTATCCATTGAGGAAACAAGAGTGCAGTTATTGCAATTATTATCCACTTTAATGCTGTGAAATAGAAGTAGCTGTAGTAAGTTAGTCTACTGGGGCATGTATAGTTGCTTGTCATATTTTTCTCTCAGAGCTGGTGCTTCGTTGGTTACTGTAGTGAAATGGGAGGTATGATATTTATTGACGATAGTGCAGTGTCATGACTTCCAGATGTTGCTTAGAATCCTAGTGATTAGTTTCGTCTAGTTCCTCACATCTCTGATTTTCTGCTTAGTTTGTGACTGAGTTCGTAACCTCATGTTTCTATGTGATAGGCTAATCCTAGTGGTATGTTGGATAACTTGAAGGTAATTTGACTATTATAACTGCAGATAGAATGAAATGAGTCGACCTAGTTATTAACCATCTTGAAGATTGCCTTTAGAGAGAGAAAAGTGAGGTTTGTATGAGATGTACGTGCAGATACATTTGTTCCTTGTTCATTTTTTGACCGAGTACCTTAGATAGCTTTTGATACAGGTTGCAGCTGCTTATTCATGCTAATTAGTCGATGAACTAAATATTGACCAATGGTCGAACTATACTATAATTACTAACTGTTTCAGTTTGGCTGTAAATATATGTTTTGGCCAATAGTATTTTACAACAGTAGTGTGACTATGCATATATATATATATGATGGTGTTATTGAAATCTGCTGGTTGTGCTTATGCCTATGTAGGCCATTTTTTGTGCAGTTTGTTTCTTTTTGAGATGTCAATGTTTCGCCGAAATGTTATTCATTTCTGTTCCGGTGAATTTCTGGCACTCCTAAGGCTAGAAAGTTAGCAATCATGTCCAATTTTTTTGTAAATTTTGGTGCTTATTAGTTCCATTTCTTTTTGTATTTAGATATGTCGGGTGGACAACACCACGCCGAGTCGGGCACTTCTAGAAAGAAGGCCTATTGGGAGCAGTTGCAGGAAATGGAATCACAAGAGGACTCGGAATTCATACCGTCGGAAGAGGAGATGGAGGACGAGGATACCTCATCCAATGAGGAGATTGGGGACATGGATGGCGAGGACGACGCCACTACCACAGATGGCGACTGCAGTGGTGAAGCCACATACGGTAGCCAACCGGAGAAGGCCCGGAAGGATTGGACCCCGATCATGATCGACCTCAAAAGGTCCATCTTCACAAGCGTGAGCACTAAAGGGGTGCCTTTGGAGCCGGTGGAATTTGTCGCGTCGTACTCACTATAGCTCTCTGCAATTATCCGGAACACCGTCATGATCAACACCGAGAACCTAAAGGCCAATGAGAACAAGCATTGCCGCCATGAGCTCTTTAAGAAGTTGCACGCAAGATACGTGTACCCGAGTGATGAGGAGAACAAATACAAAAATGACAATCTCAAGGGGAATTTGGTAAACAAGTACGCCCTCAAGAATATGACCAAGGCCTTGTCGAATTGGAAGAACTGGGTGAAGAACCTGATTTACAATGACAAGCTAAGCTACGAGCAGATCGTCAAGAAGGAGCCTATGATCACGGAAGAAGTCATCAAGGTGTTCAAGGCCATATTTGACTCCGTGAATATTCAGAACTTTGTCAGGCCACTTCATGCATATATATGTAAGTAATTTGCATGCAAGTCGATTAATTGCATTCACAATTAATCAATGAAGTCCAATTTCTCAAATGCTTCATGTTCCTTATGCGCAGGACGAGGAATGTAGGAGCTCCTCATCCCAGGGGTCAACGTTGGTCGCCAGGTGGGACACCACTTTTAATAGGGCGCTGAACCGGGTCAAGAATGTCGAGCACCAGGCGCCACAGTCGTCAGTTGGCCGTGTGCCCGTCTTTGGCAGTATTCCACGGTATGAATACTATGGCACCTTGCCGCGGAAGGGCAGAAAGGCCGAAAGCGCCGAGGCAAAACACCTAAGGGAACTGATATGTCGTAAACATATCTATAATTTTTGATGCTCCATGCTTGTTTTATACCGTTTGTCTTATGTTTTGTTTACACTTTGAGACATTTTTATACATTTTATGAAACTAACCTATTGACAAGATGCCGCAGTGCCAGTTGCCTGTTTTCTGCTGTTTTTGGTTTCAGAAAAGCTAGTGAAGAAATATTCTCAGAATTGGACGGGACAAAAGCCAAAGTTACTATTTTTCCCGACACGACACGGAGCCCGAAGGAGAGACGGAGGAGGGCACCAGGGTGGGCACACCATAGGGTGACACGTGCCTACCCTAGGTGGCGCCACCACATGGTGTGGGTCCCCTGGCCACCCTCTGACCTTGCCCTTCCGCCTATATATTCCCCATGACGAGAAAACCCTAAAAGAATCGGCATACATCCACAAAAAGTTCCTTAGTGCCTCCGCCACCGAAGGGGAGATTCGAGGGACAGAAGTCTCTGTTCCGGCACCCTGTCGGGACGGGGAATTGCTCCCGGAGCCATATCCATCGATGTCCACCACCATCTCCATCGTCGTTGCTGACTCCCATGATGAGGAGGGGGTAGTTCTTCCTCGAGGCTAAGGGATCTACCGGTAGCTATGTGTTCATCTCTCTCTCTCTCTCTCTATGCATGATCTTATTATGGTCATGAGCTTTGTAATCAAGTAGATCTACTTTACTACTCAAGTGCTTTAATTAATCTCCGGCTATCTCCACGTGTGTGAAGGTGACAGTGTGCACACCGTGTGACACTTAGGCTAGAGATTATATAAATACTTATCATGAGTTATATTTTGAGTTGGATTTCTCTATGAAATTGTGGTATTTGTTGGCACCATCTAGCGCTCAAGGTGACAGTGTGGGGTTATCTAGATGGGGAAAGCAAACTTTGAGGTGTGCTGTTATAGCCCTACCATGGATTAGAGATGTCCAACCAGAGAGTAATATCATGGAGAGAACATATTTTATATGAGAGTGTTCACTAGTGAAAG
The DNA here is from genome assembly GCA_030063025.1 of Avena longiglumis. Classification (NCBI taxonomy): domain Eukaryota; kingdom Viridiplantae; phylum Streptophyta; class Magnoliopsida; order Poales; family Poaceae; genus Avena; species Avena longiglumis. The sequence goes on from CP125979.1 coordinate 99,109,678, forward strand.
TATGATCCCTAGGCCTTGTTTCTAATCATTGAAATACCATTCACAACCAGATTTGTTACATGTTTGCTTGCTGCCATCTTTATTTCAGATTGCCTTTAGTCTCTTCCTCCCAGTCAAGCTCTTTTATGGCACCGTTGTCTTATAATCATCCATATTACTTGTATTTTACTATCTCTCCGCCGAACTAGTGCACCTATACACCTGACAAGTGTATTGGGTGTGTCGGGGACACAAGAGACTTCTTGTATCTTGATTATAGGGTTGCTTGAGAGGGATACCTTTGACCACTTCCTCCCTGAGTTCGATAAACCTTGGGTAATCCAATTAAGGGAAACTTGTTGCTATTCTACAAACCTCTACACTTGGAGGCCCAACAACTGTCTACAAGAATAGAAGCGTGCGTAGACATCAAGCTCTTTTCTGGCGCCGTTGCCGAGGAGGTAAGGTAAAAGGTACTCACATCCTCTGGCTACTATACTATTGCTGGTGTGTGACTGCTCGAAGTTATTTCCTTTAGATTCTGCAATTATATCTTTTTGTTTCTTATTTCACTAGTTAGGATTAATGGAAAACAACAACAAAATTAGAGAGCTTCATAGTATTTATCTTGAGTTAGGACATGAAGTGTTTGAAGAGAAAATTAAAAAACCTACGGAACTTTATTTGCATGCTAATAGCAATGTTATTGGTATGAATTCTTTGAACACCATTATTGCTAATGCTTTGGAAATGCCTAAGCTTGGGGAAGATAGTTTTTATGAAAATGATCTTTTTAGTTCCCCAACTTTGGAAGATAGCTATTCTATTGCTTATGATGATACCAAACCTCCAATGTATGATGATTATTGAGGAGAAAATCAATTATATTTACAATATGCCTCCTATATTTGATGATTATGGTGATGAGAACAATAATGATAGCTATTTTGTTGAATTTGCTCCCACTAAAATTAATAAGAATGACTATGCTTATGTGTAGAGTAATAATTATTATATGCATGTGGCTCATGATAAGAATTTTCTATGTGATAGTTATATTGTTAATTTTATTCATGATGCTACTGAAATTTATTATTAGAGAGGGAAACATGGTTTTATGCATCTCAAAAATATTAAGTTCCCCCTCTTTATGTTGAAAATTTTGAAGTTACTCTTGTTTTATCTTCCTATGCTTGTCACTTTGTTCTTTGTGAATTTATTTGCGTACAAGATTCCTATGCATAGGAAGTGGGTTAGACTTAAATGTGTTTTAAATTTGATTCTTGATGCTCTCTTTTACTTCAACTCATATTTCTTATGTGAGCATCATCAAATTATCATGCCTAACTTAAAGGCGTTAAAGAGAAGTACTAATTGGGAGATAACCCAAATTTCGTTAGGTTTTTCTTTTGTTGAGCCTTGGAAGTTATTATTTATGTAATAACCTCTCTTTATCCTTTTCGTGTGGTTTTTGTGCCAAGAATAACCTCTAATGAGAGAGAAGTAAGATTTGGGAAGTTGTTGTCCCAAAACAGATTTTTGTGCTTCACTGTAAAAATTCGTGAAAAATCCTTGTACGTCGGATTGAGCTGTAATTCTCTGAGCTTATGACTAGGTTGTTATCTAACTTTCATTAGTTCAACACTTTTTGATTTGAGCAATAGAAGGTCTTCGAAAAAAATCGTTTTTACCTGCTGGTCTGTTTTGACAGATTTCTGTCATTATTTGCATTTTCCTCTTATCAGTTTCTTTTTGAGTTCTCCTTGATCACTTGAGCTGTTAAAATGAATTTCTACAGTAGCTTGTGTTCTAATGAAAGTTGTACTTGAGTTGAAACTGAACCCAAAGACTTATTATCTTGAATACACTAATGTTGCTAATGAAGATTGTGTGAAGTTTAGTATGAAGGAAATTTTCAAGTGTAGGGGAAGAGTGATGTGATGAGATGAAGAATGGACAAAAGCTCAAGCTTGGGGATGCCACCTGAGTCACCCCAAGAAACATTCAAGAGGTAGAAGCGTCAAAGCTTGGGGATGCCCAAGGCATCCCCTTCTTCATAAAAATCTCAGGTCTCTTTCTAGACACTTCATTTTTATTGCTTCATGCACTTTTGTGTTGTTCTTGGAGCGTCTTTGTTTTTGTTTTTAGTTTTATTTTGCTTAGTTTTCTGCATTAAGTTGGTTGGATCTCAGCACACTTATTTTGGAGAGAGACACACTCTGCTTTCATTGCTTAGAACAGTCTAGTTTTCACTCTTATTGTTCTGTGAGTGTTCACTTTTGCTAGCACTGCGTTTAGCCTTAGTTTTCTTATGCTTTTTGCTTAGAACTTTTTAGTTCTTTTTTTAAGTTTGTGAGACAATCTCACTGATCTTTATTGATTATTATCTTTGTGAGTTGTTTCAAATAAGTTGATTGGTGTTGGAAAAGAGTAGAAAGTTTCATGCTTAAGTGGTACAAAAGGGAGCTTGTTTTAACTCTGGCTTGGACTTTATCATGTCATGCTAGATGTTGCTTTTACCATATTCCTAGTGATTATTGTTGTAGCATGACTTTTTCTAAACAATTGAGATTGCTTAATATGCCTTGAAAGAATCATGCGTTGTTTTAACATACAAAAGCATAATATTGTGGTATTCACCTTTGATACTTTATTTGGGTTGACTTGGTACACGCTTACACCATGTTATAACTATGGACCAATCACCTTATCCTCTATTATCATTTAGTTTCTAACATCTGATACCACTTTATGATTTAAGTGATAATGTTTTGTCGCTCTGCATGATTATGGCCATTATTGCTCTCTTAGTTGGTCGCTCCTAGTCTTTTGCTAGCCTCCACTTGTAATGAGTAAGATCTACTCATGCATCCAACTCACAATAAACCAAGTTATTCTAAAGAGTCCACTATAAATTCCTATGCATGGTGTATTACACTATTCCAAGTATATTCTTGTTTTATCTATCTTCCAAATTAAACTTGTTATGTGAAAATTAGTGATTAAAGCTCTCACAAACTTGATGGCACACTGTATTTGTTGCACCTAATAAACTTGAACCATTGTGTCATCTATGTTGTATATGTTTGCACTTATAAGTTGGGAATTAGCAGAACCATGTTGTCATGGGGAACGCTTTCAACACCTGTACATATTACCTAGTTGATATCATGATCTTTTATTTCTGGATGTCGACGGTGTGAAATAAAAGGGAAGCTTGTAAGTCCATGGAGTATTATATATGTGTTAGAGAAACGCCTAGGAGGATAGCCTAAGCCATGCCTAATCATGGTGGAAACTTGCAGCATCACCATAGTGAGCAATCTATGAAGCATCTTTAAAAAAATAGAAAAAGAGAAGAGAAAAAGGAAAAAGCACCATGCTCATGGTAAATAATAAGATCGCTGAGATGCTCATTGTCTGTTGCCTTGTCATTTTGATATGGGATAGTTCCTGTGTCATGGGGCAAGGGGTACCCCATTGGCGGTTCTCTGTGATACACATATAATTACTATGACAATAACTTAGTGGTGACTAAAGTTGAGTAGCATGTGGAACGACCTCGTACTCAAGGGACATGAGATTGCCAACTTATGATTTGTCAAGCATATACTCCATATCTGTTTCACTTTAACCTTAATCACTTCAAGATGCTTATGATAGGGGCAATGAGAGCTGAAAGCTAATAAGTACCATAATTTTTGGAAGCTCATTATGAAACTTGAAATCCATGCTTCACTCTATGAAGGGCCTTTCTTCTTACTATTTATTGAGTCTCCATATTCTACCTTTAGGCACCAATTAAGAGAGCATAGTTGTCATTCTTATTTCTATGTGCATTGTCCCAAAACTTATTGATTGATTCATAATATTGATATTGCTTATTCTTG